>CM062814.1:831167279-833891578 GCA_031772625.1 Pinus tabuliformis | reverse complement strand
AGCAGTCCTTGGAATTTCGAATTCTTTCATGTGAAATTGGTGTAGCTTGAGCAAAGATCAACTTAGTGAAGAATTGAGCCCCATTTGGTTCATCAAGCAAATCTCACAACCAGATGGGAAACTTATCTTTGATTGTCAACTTATAAGGCCCTGAAGTCTGGACACATACCCATTTCCCCATCTTTTCATTCAGCACCAGACCACTAGTGATGAATAAGGACTAATGTTGGGATAATTGACCCTGCTTCCAAAAGTTCCCCTGATTATTTTTCTATTTCATTCGTTTGGGCAATAGATAATCTATATGGAGCCCATTTGGTGGTTGGTGCCCTATGAAAAAAGTGATGCATATCATGCACCCCTCTCGAGGTTGGAAGCTCATGGGCTTGTCAAATACTAGCAGATGGTTTATTTAAGATTAGTTGCTTCTCTAGAATGAATCTGAAGAAGAATAGGGTTCGAAGGCCTGGATGGCAATTAAATTGAGCTATAACTCCATGATGGCCCTTTTTTAACAATTTTTCAATCCGATGTGAGCTTGTTACACTAAAAAATGTCACCTTGACTACTTACAGTTAGTATGGCTCAAATCAACAGTCATGCTACCCTCTTAGGCAAGTCTCATGCCTCTGTTATCCATCTCAAACTCAAAGAAGAGAGAAAGTCTTGTAAAAACTATGTTTATCTCTGGGGTCGCAGGTTCTCTCTAGCCTTACCTGCGGGGACGCTGACCATGTTCACAAAATCTGCGTCCATGGACGCTCTGTATGTTAAGGGACAGGTGCGTCCCTCTGTAAAAGGCAAAATGCGCGAGTTTTATCTTGAAAAAGTTACTTGTGGTTACTTCTAGAACATTCTAGAGGTCGGTTTGATGAAATGGATGCGCCTCCAGTTGGTTCATGTATCTCTATTAAGGGGGAACTTATCCCATCAATAAGGGAGCTATCCCACCCAAAGAGGGGATGATCCCATTGATAGTGGACCTGAATAACCTCTTTACAGCACTATAAATAAAGGCATTGAGCCAGAAGGAGAAGAGGTTGGAGCTATACATTTTCTTTGGGTAAATGCTGCAGGATTTAGGTCTTCCATTAGAGCCTTTGTGAGGAGAGATTGTCTTCACTTGATTCTACTTGGGAGAGGGTGAGCTTTGTCAAAGTAGAGGAAACCCTTGATGGACCCTGGAGGAACTTGCACAACACACAACACCAAGGCCAGGTTGTAAGAGTTTCTTTGTTTCGTTATTAATACAAACTGGTTTATTTTTCTCAATAGCTTGTGTTAATGAGTTATTTCATGTGTTCCTTGGTCTGCATGTTGAATATATGTTTTATTATATGAAATGCAAGTGCTTGGTAATTGTTTGATTGTTTGTGGTTGCAGGAATTGACTTGAAGGAGGAGCTCATCCGGATCGTCAAGAACGGACTTCAACAACAGCGTTTTGGAATAAGGTAAGCCTAAACACTTGTAGTTTTCATGTTGTAAAAGGTGTATTTAGAGAAAGATCACTCCATTTTGTCTTGTTTGTCATTAGAATGTCTTAGACTTCTAGGAAGGTCAGTCGTGTCCGCACCCTTGACAAATTCCGTGTGACAAATTGGCGACTCCGCTGGGAATCCATTAATGAGAGAGTCTTTTCCTTTATATGAACTTTGCTTTGAGAAAATCATTTTTATTTTCTGGTTTTTGACTGTGAGAATTAGTATTTGGGTGGCTTAGCTTTAGATTTAGTTAGATTTGGTTTTTCTTCATTTTTCCAGAAGGACGCACCCTCTGAGTACTGCACAGTGCGTCTTTGGACGCGCTGTTGCCGTCTGCACAGAGCGGGCCGCACCTGTGACAACGGTTGCCTGCGTCTTCCTGTAAAACTTAAGAAAATTCCATTTTTGCTTTAAATTGCTTTTAGATTTTGTTTTTCCTTAGTGTTTTTCTGCCCAGATCCTTTAGTACCCTGTCAAGAATTTTCACCTGAACTAGTTTTGTGAGCTTTGAGTGTTTTAGTGGTTTTCAACGAAGTTTAGACCTAGGGTTTGATTTTTGGAAAGGCTTTGTAGTGACTTTGATAGTAGAAAGTTGTCCAGCCTTAGATCTCTCTGGTTAGTCAACCTTCTTAGAAGTCGGGCCTGTCGTAAAGTCTCCTTGTGTGAGCAACTTGCCATTTGAGTTGTTTTGGGTCAAATTTCGAATTGCTTGTTTATAAAGTATTGATTTCCATTTTACAAAAAGAACAAAAAGATTAGAGTTTTGTTTTGGCTAGTTTTTGATTCTGCAATAAGCTAGTCCTTGATTTGATTGTGATCAAGTAAAACACCTTAGAAATAATCATTGTTAGTTTTGGCCTCGTTAAGATTGCTTAGAGTAAATTTGCCTTTAGTTTGCTTATGAGTGCATTTTCATAGATTTTAAGAGTTGTTAAGATTGATTTTTGGTTATATTAGATTTATTTGCTTTATTAAAAGAAAAATACAAAAACATCTTCTTTAAAAGTCTTGTTTCAAGTAGCTTTTTTTTTTGAAAGAAGAAAAGAGTTTTTTCGTGCATGTAAAGAGAGGTTATGTTTTTATGCTTGGAAAAGAAAACGAATTGTTTCTTTGATTGTCTTCAATTAAGAAGTTGCTTTTATAAAGATTGCATTCTCTCAACTTTTTAGTTAAGCAATTCATCGAAAAAGTAAAGTAGTGGATAAATCATTCTAGGTGCATTTTGTAGTGGTTTCGAGTCGAGTCAACACACCACTGGTTTCACTTCCATCACCTTTTGACTTAAGAAACAACCTTAAAAGTAACGCTTAAATTAAAATCAATCTAGTAATCTTTATTTTTCTAGGGCTCTGAAGCACCAACATAGCTTAGGCTAGGGTCTTGGAGTAGGTGAGTACTTAACTCTCCAAGACTACAAAACCAAACAGATAGTCTATCTTGAGTAGAACAAATCCAATTGTTTCAGTTACATTCTGGGAAAGCTCCTCTTAAAGGAGAAGCACGAGCTCGTGTCCGAACCAGTGAGGGGATCATTCCTCCCAACGACGCCAGGCAGTACGTATTACAAACGGTAAACCTCGGATTAACCATTGTCGAGGAGCCACTTGGATTGTTGTCAAGGAGCCGGTAAGGGGATTGGAGCTTGCTACTCTGCCCTTGCGTGCTGTCGGAGTTTAGACTGTTCCCCCAGGTGTAATTGTTGTGATTGGTAACCTTAGTGGCCATAATATCTAGGATTCTACCCAAGGTGACGGTGGAGGGAAGGTCCCACTGTACCTGGAGCAGACGTCGGTTATACTCACTTGGATTTTCTGGGGGTTCGCTTCACTTCGAGACGGTTAAAGTGGAGGAACTTGGTCCAGTCTATTCATTAAGCAGGTTGCCGGGGTAACTGTTCCACCCGCCATTTCTGTACTGAATCCTGCGAGGTTGGGCCTAATCACCAACTAGCGCTTTTGGTCCGGAAGACTACTGTTTGTGTGTGGTTTGACGCTCTAGATTATTTAGGCGTGTGCTTCAAATTTGTTTGCTTCTTTAGAAGACTTTAGGTGGTTTGATTTGAAATTTTTACTTTGTTTTCGTGTGTTGTAGTTAAAATCTTTAATTGTGGCGGAATTACCGAGACAGTCCCGTAACTTCGGGGCAAGTCTCCTGAGATTGTTACCGGAATAGATTTGTTAAGAAAACTCCGTAAATCGCGGGGTGAATCTCCTGAAGACATTCCGGGTCATTTAGAAGGGTTAAAGGTCCTTGTAACTCCTCCTAGTGGCAGTAGAGTAGGATCACCTGAAGAAGGAGAATCTTCCTTGGTAGTCCATCCAGATTACCAAAGTTTAGAAACAGGTTACAATCCCGAAGCAGTTACAGTTTCCGAGCTTGCTGGTAGTTTTTCATCTGCCAGTGAAACAGGCGAAGAACCTGAAATTTCCGAACCTGTTACTCCAACTCCTAGTGTTCCTGATTCACCAAGAATAGAAAGAATTATCACCGAAAATCTTCCTGTTGGATTAATTGCTATAGAAGAACTTGTTCCAGAGGAAGAAATAGGCGTTTCTGATTCTGAAGATCTAATTACCCTTGATCTAAGGGAGCGTGAATCCATCTTTTACAGTCCTCCTAGAAGTGAATCTTGGTACCTTGCATTAACCAATTTTTTAGACAACTCAGTAGGTTTTTCTACACCTCGTACTCCTTCCACCTAGAGGAATTCATTCTCCTGTAAATATGTCTGGTCAGTCATCTGTGTTTTCACAAAGTCCTGAATCATTTTTACATGGCGGTCCTTCTGTTCCTACTGGGTATCAATCACTTTCTGGTACCTTTGCGGGAGCATCTCCTCAACCCGTTGATCATGGGTTATTAGTTGGAAACAGTGGTAATGTACCATTGAGTATAGGTGACGTTTATATGATGTCAGGTTCAACTCCCATTAACCAACCTCAAGGTGGCCAATTACCGCCTGGGGGGCAACCTTCGTTAATGCCTGGGGGGCAACCTCAAGGTACTTCATTCGTGACTGGGGGGCAACCTCAAGGGTATCAACCCCAAGGGTATCAACCCCAGCCTCAATATGTACCCCAAAGTCAACCTCAGTATCAATATCAACCTCAAGGATGGCAACCTCAAGGATGGCAACCCCAAGGGTATCAACCCCCAACCTCAAGGATACCAACCTCAAGGTCAAGGTCAACCCCAGTATTCGTATTTACCTCAAGGTTATCAACCTACGGGTCAATACCCTGGTCAAGGTTATCAACCACCTCAAGGGCAATCATATGGGACTGCACCTTACAATTATCAACCCTATCCTCAATACGGCTATGGATCTCAGTATCCTCAACCTGTTACGAGTCAATACCCTGGAATGTTAACATGGGATCCGTCACAGGGTCAACAGATGTCGCAACCAAGTATACAGTCGGTACCTCAAGCAGGACAACCTGCAGTTCCTGGTCCACCCCAGCAACCGCAACCTGTCCAGTCAAGTGTTCAGACCCCTGTAACTTCTGTAGTTACTCTCAGCCGCCAATTGCACCTGGTACTCCACCTCACACGGCTGCAGCAACTACCGCTTCATCTACCATGCTTACTTCTGGAGTATCGGCAGCTCCGGTTTCTACTGTCCCTGTAACCACTCCTCAGACATCTGTACCGTTGTCTGGACCCACGGTTCAAACCACAGTCCAGATGCCTGCAGGCCAACCTGGTACAAGTACGGTTGTTACTACTCAACCTCAATTTGTTCAACCTCCGTACCAGGGACAGTATCAACCTGGGCAAGCTGCCCAACAACCGGTTTACCAGTATCAACCGTATCCTGGGTACACTTATCAACAACCTCAGCAACCCCAGTACGGTCCGGTTAATCCTGGTTTTCCAGGAGGATATAATATCCCAAATGCGACTCCTGTTCCTAGTTATCCTGGATATCCTCCTCCTGGGGCTGGTATTGTGACTCAGAGTTTTAGAGATCCTAACCGGCAGTTACCGTTTATTGCGACTTTAGATTTACCCGACTTGACGCGCCTAACGAACGATCCAATTCAATATCTTCAGTTCTGGCCGCCAATGCCAAATAAGTTGCCCAGCGATATACCCAAGTTCGAAGGTAAGTCTGGAGAGGATCCGTCTAATCACGTGATGACTTACCACCTCTGGTGTGCATCAAATTCCATCTCAGATGATTCCATCCGCTTACGTCTTTTCCAGCGTACACTCATTGGTCTCGCAGCCAAGTGGTACATTGAGTTACCACGGGCCTCTTTTTACAACTTTAGCCAGTTAGCTACCTCGTTCTTAACTCATTTTCAGTTACCAGTCAGATACGATAATGGTACAGAATTATTAACTTCGCTAAAACAATCGACGTCCACGTACATTTCTGATCACATTCATGAGTGGAGACGTCGAAGAAGATTAGTGAAAGTTTTTATCCCGGACCAAATCTTAGCTGAATGGTTTGTCAAATCATTATTACCAAGAATTACTGAAGATGTAGCTAAGGCCGGAGTAGTTACTGAGGAGCAAGTCATTGCTCAGGCACAATACCTTGACTTAGTTTACACTCAGTCGGGTACGTTACACGAGAAAATTCCGGATCTTCCAAAGTCAAACCAAATCGCTGCTGCTCCTTCGGGATCTCATGCCGCTGATGGTATGATTGGTATCGTGACTACGAAGAGTAAGAAGAAGTCTTCCAAGACCTCCAATACTCCAATTATCACTTTGCCTGATTCTCCGACAGGAGAGTCTTCTCCTCCTGAACTTACCGCCGACATTCACGCTGTAGAGTCATCTACGGCCAAATCAAAAAACGGTGGAAAGAAGAAAGGAAAGAAGAAGGCTAAAGCAGACAAGGCTCCAAAGGAGAAAACGGAAAAGTCGGAAACCAATGACGAAAAACGCAAACCTCGATATCCTTGTCTCATTTGTGAAGAAGATCATTTTACGAGAGACTGCCCTCATCGGGCCGAGGTAGTGAAAATAGTCAAAGGTTCTCCCACTCCTGCTGTGTAAAAAATCCATTTCCAGAGCAGGAGAATAAGATGATAGGTTCTTCTTCGAATGCCAGTGAAGAACCCATTTTGATGATGTCTCATGTCAGGATTGCGACTCGATCGCAAGATTATGGTAGTAAGGCTCCTGTTGATGGTAAGGAAGCAGAATCTTCTCACTCTAACCCATCAACCTCAGCTCCTGGTTCCGATCCACTACAGATCGAAAAACCTAACCCAGACTTAGTGATTAAGCCGCCCGCCAAGGGTGTACTTCGAAGGTCTGCTTTCAATCCACATGCGAGAGCAGCCCAGAATTACAACATTGTTGAAGACTTAGCTGTTTCACCTTCAGCAATGTCGGCACTCGAAGTGCTGCAATCATGTCCAGCGCAACGAAAATTGCTTTTGTCGGCTATTGGAGCTGTCGATGTTCAGGACCCGAACCTAATGATCTTTGATCTAGAAAGTAGTACACCGCGTCTCCCCCATCAAATGGCTTTCCAAATCCCAGTGATAGTCAAAAACAGGCCTATTCATCGGACTGTGATTGATGAGGGAGCTTCTACGTGTATTATGTCGATTCAATGTTGGAGATCGCTTGGTTCTCCTTCGTTGAACCAATCCCCCACCATCCTTAAGGCCTTTGATGGCCGTGGGTTCCGTCCGTTTGGTATTCTACAAGAATTGCCTATAGGGGTCGAAGGTAAAACCGTTAGTCTGGATGTGGAAGTGGTTGATGCCCCTCTAGACTACAACCTTCTTTTGGGTCGAAGTTGGTCATATGCTATGACAGCGGTCGTTTCATCGGTCTTCAGAGTCATTAAGTTTCCACATAACGGTAAGATCGTGACTATTGATCAGCTGACATACTTTTCATCCGACCCAACCTCTTCAGAACTATCCAGCATGTTGGTAAAACGACAATCCCTTATAGGGACATTGGTGTAGGTTTAGTTAAGGATTCCGGTTTACTGGGAACTTTTCCTCTCCCTCCACTCAATGCAGACCCTTCGTTTGCAACGATTCATATGATCACGTCAGAAAACATTATTTATGATGATCCTTGGTATGTTCCATCTGACTCTGAGCTAGACTCACTCGGTGATGTTATGCCGTTGAGTCCGTATGAGATTGCTTATGAAGCTCTTATGTCTTTTACCGACTTTCATTCAACCGAAACCGACCAAATGAATGTGGTCAGTGAAGAGTCACTTTTCACCTCACCCTTAGAACGGATAACGTTTCCCGAAGAAGTGTCATCTGACGAACAACTTCGCGAAATCCTAAGTGTAGATGATCTACCATGGGAAGATCTCCATCACAGATCTTCGTTTTTACCTAAGGGCGATGCATTTGAAAATGATTTTTCATCTATCTTTACCGCTGAATATGTCAAAGACGCTCAGGATCCAACGAAACATTCTGATTCAGAGCTGAATTTAGGGAATATTTCTCGTACTATTCCCATTGATATTTCAGTGAAGCCCGGAATCGAGGAGAACATTCATATAGGTGCCGCATGTACTGAAGAAGAAATCAAACTTACAAGGCCCTATTCCAAGAATTCCGTGACGTGTTTGCCTGGTCTTACGAGGACATGCCGGGAATTGATCCTGCCATTGTTTGTTCATGAAAATCATCAAATTGCCTCCTTCCATCGAGTTTGCGGCCAACTCCAAAGTTTGCAAGGGAAAGCGAACTTTTTTACCGCCGATTCATCCCAAACACGCAAGCGAGGTCACAAAGGTTTTACACGGTTGTTTAAACAAACGCACAAATCTTGGGGACAGATTGCCCAACAATCTTTTGATGCATTTAAACAACGCGTTGACCCATGCACCGTTATTGCATCCTCCCAAACTACAACCAGGACTACCTCTTATACCTCGCAGCTTCGCATTCCACCATTGGAATGGTGTTAGTTCAAGAAGATGAATTCAAAGCAGAGCATGTGATATATTATCTTAGTAGAACCTTAAATCCCACTGAGTTAAAATATTCGCATGTGGAGAAATTGGCCCTGGCAGCCGTTCAAGCTGTCCAGCGTTTTCGTCACTACATTCTTCTCCGCAAACTACGGTTATTTCGGATTGCAACCCTATGATTTATATTTTGACAAAACAACTGCTAGGGGGCAAGTACTCTAAATGGATTGTTATCCTGCAAGAGTTCGACTTGGAGTTCGAGAAGTCCAAGTCTAAGAAATCTTTAGTTTTTGCGGAATTGATGTGTGATTTCCCGAGTGCTGACACAGAGACTGTGGCAGAGGAGTCCATTGCGGACGAATCTTTGTTTCTTATTAGCACTTTAGATCCGTGGTATGGGGATATAATCATCTATCTCCAAACCCAAACCTTTCGGCCTGAAGCTTCCAAGGAAGACCGTCGAAAAATTCGGTTTCGATCCCAGCAATACAGAATTATTGGAGATACACTTTATCGCCGGGGGGCAGACTTAGTTTTTCGACGTTGTTTAACTCACGAAGAGGCTGAGAGAGTTTTGAATGATTGTCACTCTGGAGCATGTGGCGGTCATATGTCTGGGTATGCCACAGCTCAGAAGGTGTTGCGCGCTGGCTATTTCTGGCCGTCTATGTTTAAAGATTGTATCCTTGCTGTCAGAACATGCCACAACTGTCAAGTGTTTGATCGAAAGATGCGCGCTCCACCTGCTCCTCTCCACCCTATAATTGCCGCTGGTCCATTCGCCAAATGGGGCATTGACTTTATTACTTGTAACCCTCACTCGGCCGGGGGCATGCGTATATCATCCTCGCGGTTGATTATTTTACAAAATGGCCGAGGCGATGCCTACATTCGACGCAAGCGGCAAGACAGCTGCAGTTTTCGTATTCAATCATATCATAACTAGGTTTGGTGTCCCACAAGCAATCATTACTGACCATGGGAGCCATTTTCGAAACGTCATGATGACTGAGCTTACAAGCCAGCTTGGTTTGCGCCACGATAGCTCTACTCCTTATTATCCGCAAGCCAACGGTTTGGTTGAGTCAATCAACAAAGTTCTAGTCATCATGATTCGACGGATCATTGGTATCCATCGAACGAATTGGCATAACATGTTATTTTCGGCGCTATGGGCATATCGAACTTCAGTGAAAAATTCAACAGGTTTCACCCCTTTCCAGCTAGTTTATGGCTTAGAAGCTGTGTTACCTATTGAATGCGAAATCCCATCACTTCAAATGGCTGTCGAATTACTTCCAGCTACTTCCGAAGAGGAGAAACGGTTATTATACTTGGCTAAATTAGATGAGACTCGACGTGACGCTACTTTAGCTATCGAGACTCACGCGAAACGAATGAAAGCTCAGTACGATAAAAATGTAACCCCTCGAAGTTTTTCGGAAGGAGACCTAGTACTATTATATGATCAAGCTAACGATAAGCTAGGTGCCGGAAAATTCGTTCCCATGTGGCATGGGCCCTACATTGTAAAGCGAAAGCTAGCAAAAGGGGCTTATGAGTTAGTTGATTTTGATGGGGACTCTTTGGGTAAACCCAGAAATGGACTTTACCTAAAGAGGTATTATGCTTAAAATGATGGGTATGGAGAAATTTTTAGATAGGTTAGATTTCCTTTCTAGCTAGCAAGTGTGTTAGTTTAGTCAGTGTGCTTAGCTTAGCGAGTGTGGTTTTTCGTCATTATTCTGGCTTATCTTGGTTTTACTCTTGATATTGTAGATGTCGACGCCTCTCCAAACATACATTGGATTTGCTGATGGTGCTTGTCGTAATACACGGAATATCTCTTCCGCAGCTTGGGTTATCTATTCGCCCTCTGACGAGTTAGTTTCTATGCATGGGGTAAGCCTCGGTCAAACAACGAATAACATTGCAGAATACAGTGCAGTGGTTGAATTATTATCCGAATCTATTTCATTTGGAATTCGACGTTTGATAGTGAGGTTAGATTCTGAACTTGTTGTATTACAGCTTAATAGAGTTTATGCCATTAGAAATCCTGTGTTATTAAGGTTGTTTTTGAGAGTGCGTCTCTTGGAACGTGAATTTGATTACATTGAATATCAACATATTCCAAGGTCTTTGAATACATTAGCAGATGCAATTGCTTCTCGAATGTTGGACAGACATTTACGATAATCATGCAAGTAAATTTAAAAACATTTCATCACATATGTTAAACAAGATAAGCCGGTAATAGTGATATATATAGATAGAAGTGTGTCAAAAAATATATACATCGTCTTCGATCATAGGTTTAAAACACCTTATGATCGGCAAAATGATAGTACAAAAAGTCAAAAAGTCACATGTGACTACAAAAGTGACTAGTCAATCACTGGTGGTGCTCTCTGTACGACACCACTGCGCGGGCTACCTTACGCAAAAATCTCCTAAACGGTCCAGGGACCGCGACTACGAAGCGCTGAAGCCTGATAGGAATGTCGTCCATAGTAGTCTCAGGTATATCTGCCGTGAGACGCTCTAGATCATGCTCCAACTCAGCTAGTACTTCTGCTGTCGCGTCCTGTGGGGCCGGTACCGGTGCAGCTGGATGTAGTCTATCATAAGGCCGGAGGTTGGCTGGACGCTGTGGACCAACATCTGCATTTTGAAAAAAGTTTACTATTAATTTTGAGACGATATATATAAAAAATACAAAAAACATAACTAGAAAACTTGTGAAAATAAAAGTACCTCTGTCGTCCCATTGTTCTCCCTGTGGAAGAACCATGTCCGGATCACCTCTGAAATCCATTCCGGCATACGGAAAGTCCTGTATCACAAAAAGCTGGCCCTCTAACCAGTCAAAATAACTATCTGAGAATCGAACTACTGTCGCGCCCTCGTCAGGATGCCGGGCCATCACCGCAACCCATCGTATCAGCTTTGGCTGCTGGGACCCAAGATATCAACAGTGAGTTGCTGAGGGATCAGCATTGGAATTCTCTCCAAGGCAAAGCTCACGACTATAGGCCCATATCCAAAAGTCTTTAGTCGTCCGTTCTTTGCCTTGGTCAGTTGGCTCTTCATATGAGCCGACACAGCTTCACACCAGTTGAAAATGGTGCCTTGGTAACAGTCAATTGCCATCCGCATTTGGGATCCGGAAGCAATGTGTAAAGCGGCCGCGCCGCGCCGCAAATTCTGGTAACCGTGAACGCTATGACTTTGAGTTCCGGTAGAGTGATGTGTTTTATCTCTATGCCTTTTGAATGGTGAGCCCCACGTGTGCACCAATCCTCGCGGAGACTATCAAGGGATTGGCCACCCGGCCTAGTCCCCGCAAGACTGAGTTGCTCACCTCTGTTTGGCAAGCCAGTGAGAAAGTATACATCCGAGGGCTCTATCTCGAGCTGGTGCCCTCCTATGTAAAAGCATTGTTCTTGTACGTTCCATCGCTCAACCAGCCATTCCAAGAATCTTACCTGGCCCCTCATGCCCGTATGGTCCAATATTTGTATAATCCGCATGCTCTTAGGGCATCCAGGGAAGGTTGATGATTTATTGCAGCTTCATCTTCCTCTACATGCTCTCTTTCTCTCCAGTCTAACATGATTAATGCCCTGCATATCAAAAATAGCAATTAGAAATTAATTTGGGAATTTTTGGTGGTTTTTTGAGAGAGTTGGGGTTTTGAAATGCGCGTTTCTCGGAGGACGCACCCCGGCTTTGTAGCACAGGGCGCCCGGACGCAGCTGGCCTGAAGGCGGGCTGCGTCTTCCGACCGTTTTCCCGTATGAGAAAAAGTCGGGGGACGCAGGTCACCCGAAGGGCACCTGCGTCCGCCGAGAGCGCATTCCAAAACCAAAACCCCCCCAAAAAATGAAACTAAAACCTAAAAATTGATTCTAAACGGATAGAAATGCAGAGTAGGATGTGTAAAATACCTGGATGAGACGGCGTTCGATTCCGACGGTCAGATTTTCCGCAGCGACCACGGGAAGTTTCTTGTCAAAAGCTCCTTTTTCAACCTCAACAGTGAAACGGTAAAAATGACATGGTAAAAGGTCTTTTTATAGGTTTTTTGGATGAATTAGTTCATTTTTTACCATGAAAAGATGTTTTTTGAATGTATTTTTGCCTATTTTAAACAGGTATGAGTAATGTGTTGCTTTTGTGCAGGACAAAGGGATTTCGAGGGAAATTGTAATTTTTCACAAACAAAAATATCAGAGTCATCTTTTAAGCCCTTTTCTGACTCCTAAAACATGAAAAGATCGCCGAGTGTTTCTTTTCACTCGTTAAAACGGAATTAAAAGACGGTCCCCTTTTAGCTCTTTTCTGACCGCAAAATCAGGAAAAGATTGCCGGGTTTTTGTCGTTTCGAACTCGATAAGGAAATAAAACGACGTGTCCTTGATCGCTTTTTACTTTTCAGGTCACAACACTATTATGAAAGTACTCCTTGGTCGCAAGATCAAGCGGTTCCCCCAGGTATTATTTTATACTTTTTCGGGCTTGAGGGACACAAATATACGAAAAAGTTCAACGTGGAGTCTTCTTTAGTTTTTTCAGACTCTCTAAAATTGAAAAACGCCGAGTTTTCTCTATACTGGGCTCGTTAAAACTTTTACAGTAGAGGACCTGTTCAATTACAAACAGGAACGAACCACTCCTTCCTAGGGTTCGAATTTAAACTAGGTTGGACTCGTCCGAAGGATGAGCTTATAATCAAGCATATGTTATCCTCCTCAAGCTTGTTAAAAATAAAGAGGTACTTGCCAGAAATGGTGGGGGAAAAGAGAGAAGAATGAACCTGTTTGTCACCTTTTGTCTCAGAAGAAACTTTATTACCACTCTTGAACACGACACTTTTTCATTCACCTGGGTTGGGAAATCTTTTACCTCACAGTTGACCAAATCACTTTGAAAGTCTTTAACCGGGTTTCGGGGATTAACTTTGAGTTATTCGTCACCAAGCCATCTGTTGTGTCGTTATGTGTTCAAGAGGTCTGCAAGCAAAACTTTCATCTGCAAAATACTTGTCATCCATTTGACCATCCCTGAGTCAGTCCTTACAGCAACATTTCTTCAACTTGAACAATGATTTCGTGTTGCGGCTTGCCTGCAACGGGTCGCTTTCTATCGACATCGACACATTATCTAGAAAGATGACTTAGGAATCGACAGTACCTTGAAGTCTGCATGCATCAATGGCAGGTTTCTCGCCTTTGACGTCAGTTTACATCATTGACTTTCGATCAAAGGATTCCGTGAAGTGTTCGACATCAAAACATCTATTCACATTTCACGGGTTGTGCTTGGTACTTTGAGAACCATTGACATTACTGGTGGTTTCTCTCACGCTTGTTAACAGTTTACATCATTGACTGGTAATCAAGTGGTTTCTATCATGTTCGACATCGAATCATTTAATCACATGGCTAGAATCGTACCAATTCGGGAAGTAGAAGTGAAGACCCTGGATCTAGTTTCTACCATCCAGCTGCGAGGAGTTTTGTATTCATTATCTATGTAGACTAATCATAAACAGATGGCTGCGTCCATACTGTGTCTACAAAAGTCTATAAAAATGATGTACTGCAAGATCATTCCTGTATCAGAATAGTTAGTCCATTAGTTAAAGTTTTGAATCTGAGTATGGGAATGCCTACCTCAGTGATTATAATCTTATCCATGTATTTTGTGTTGAAAATTGCAGGTTCCAACCAGGCCATCCACAAGACAATCCTTGAAATGATAAAGCGCTTCACCCTTCCTAGAATTACAAAACCCTACTCTATTCCAGGCTTCGCACTTTAGGGGGCAATCTGTTACACTAAAAAATGTCACCTTGACTACTTACAGTTAGTATGGCTCAAATCAACAGTCATGCTACCCTCTTAGGCAAGTCTCATGCCTCTGTTATCCATCTCAAACTCAAAGAAGAGAGAAAGTCTTGTAAAAACTATGTTTATCTCTGGGGTCGCAGGTTCTCTCTAGCCTTACCTGCGGGGACGCTGACCATGTTCACAAAATCTGCGTCCATGGACGCTCTGTATGTTAAGGGACAGGTGCGTCCCTCTGTAAAAGGCAAAATGCGCGAGTTTTATCTTGAAAAAGTTACTTGTGGTTACTTCTAGAACATTCTAGAGGTCGGTTTGATGAAATGGATGCGCCTCCAGTTGGTTCATGTATCTCTATTAAGGGGGAACTTATCCCATCAATAAGGGAGCTATCCCACCCAAAGAGGGGGATGATCCCATTGATAGTGGACCTGAATAACCTCTTTACAGCACTATAAATAAAGGCATTGAGCCAGAAGGAGAAGAGGTTGGAGCTATACATTTTCTTTGGGTAAATGCTGCAGGATTTAGGTCTTCCATTAGAGCCTTTGTGAGGAGAGATTGTCTTCACTTGATTCTACTTGGGAGAGGGTGAGATTTGTCAAAGTAGAGGAAAACCCTTGATGGACCCTGAGAGGAACTTGCACAACACAAGGCCAGGTTGTAAGAGTTTCTTTGTTTCGTTATTAATACAAACTGGTTTATTTTTCTCAATAGCTTGTGTTAATGAGTTATTTCATGTGTTCCTTGGTCTGCATGTTGAATATATGTTTTATTATATGAAATGCAAGTGCTTGGTAATTGTTTGATTGTTTGTGTGGTTGCAGGAATTGACTTGAAGGAGGAGCTCATCCGGATCGTCAAGAACGGACTTCAACAACAGCGTTTTGGAATAAGGTAAGCCTAAACACTTGTAGTTTTCATGTTGTAAAAGGTGTATTTAGAGAAAGATCACTCCATTTTGTCTTGTTTGTCATTAGAACGTCTTAGACTTCTAGGAAGGTCAGTCGTGTCCGCACCCTTGACAAATTCCGTGTGACAGAGCTGATGATAGAGGGAGCTCTCGCTTCCAGTCTGTGGAGGGTATGTGTGTGGTTGTTCTACTTAAAGCTCATATTTAACTCCTGGAAATCCATTGTGATTGGGCCAAGTGTGCAATGCCATTCAACACCTAGGACAATGTCGCACCCTCCCATGTGTATGGCAAACATGTGGGTCTTTAACTGATAATCCCCCATTTTAAGTTTGACATTTTCACAATGGCCTTCACATTTCATTGTTCCCCCATTAGCAATTTGGACTTGGAAGTTAGAAACTGCTCGTACAAAATAATGCACTGCTTCTACAACTCTTTGATGGATAAAATTATGTGTACTTCCACTATCAATCAAGACTACTACTGGGAAATGCTTAATAAAACCTCTGATTTTGAGAGTTTGAGGCGAAGAAATCCCTGCCAAAGCATGTAGTGAAATAACTGGTTCTTCAGGTACATTGTCCTTCTGGATGTCCTCTTCTTCCTCCTCTGGTTCCTCAACTGGTGGGGATTCCTCCAATGAATTGTGATCAGTAGCATCAATTTGAAAGAATTTGGGCTCCTTGAATTTATGCCCGGGGGAGTATTTTTCACCACAGTAGTAACATAATCCTTGCTTTCTTCTTTCTGACATTTCTACAGGTGACACCTTTTGAATCTTGAGTGTTTGGGTAGTGTTGTGAGCCTGTGGGGGGCAACCCTTGGCGGTGAAATTTGGGCGATTAGACTGGACTGTTGACGCACATTCTACTTCACGAGCTATCCTGCAAGCCTGTAGCCATGAGGGAGGGTGGTGCATTCAGTCATGGGTTGGTATGGCCTCTTTAAGACCACTGACAAAACATTCCATGTAGAACTCATCCTGTAGACTGCTAGTGTGGAAAGCTAAGGCTTCAAAGGTTGTAATATATTCATCCATTGTTCCTGTCTGTCGAAGCTTAGCGAGATGACCCAAAAAGGCAGAGTCATGGTCAAAGCGATCCATAAGAGCTTTTTTGAATGTATCCCAAGTCAAGGGCCTTCCATAGCAACGTTGATGCCATTGCCACCATTTCCATCTTTCATTGTCCAAGTACATGATCCCCACACTAAGCTGAGTGGCATTATCTAGGATGTAATTCAGATTGAAATATTGCTCAATTTGTGCTATCCATGTTCCCGGGTGAGAGAGATCAAATTTATGCATGTCCAGCTTGGGTGGTCATGGATGGGATTGTTGGTGGGTGCCAAAGAGGTGAAGAGACTGGCTAGAATCACCCTCATTGTGTTCAGTGCCAATATATGTCTCCTCGCGGGCCTCCGCCTTGCCCTTAGAGAGTGTTGCATTTAATTCCTTCCATTGCGCCACTACGGCTGTCAAGGTTGGTTCAAGGCTTTCCATCCATTCATTTGCTATTTTTTGAGCTCTAGTTTGTACCATGCACCAAGGTGATGTGCTTGAAATTTGGGACCGCCCGAATTTTTTTTGGCACTAACAATTGAATGGTACCACTTTGCTCAGCTCGTCATCCTGATTCTTTTGAGCTACGTCACCAATAAGCACCCCAGGGGGTCTCAGACTTTTTTTTTTTCTTTTTTTACTTCGAACGGAGTTTTAATCCTTCCTTAGGAATACTGCAGTAGCCAAATCCCAGTCAATGCTGCCAAAAGTCCTGCGAAAATCACGCCTAGGTTTAGGAACCCACACAACTACTCAGATCTGGATGGTGGATCTGAACAGTGGAACTGATTGCGGCTGTGCATCTGAGATATCTAAATGGCTGATATAGTAGATCTGAATGACTGATCTAATAGATCTAAATTGCGAAACTAATTGCTGCTACAGTGACAAAAGCCCCACTTGCAAGATCTGATCTGGCAAAGATTATGTGTGATCTAGAGATAGATCAGGGAACTATGGTCTCTAGGAGTGTCAGGTGCTACAGATCACAATATACATAATGGTCTAATAGTAGTACTCGGCCCAATTTTTTAGGGCACTAACCAAGGAGGATCAACTGTACCCTTAGCCGTACAACCCGATTGCCTTATCGTACGTGCGAGTAATCTCTCCGAGTGCTATTCTCAGTGTACTATAGCAGCAAGACGGCTGATGGTTTATCTATGGCGAGGTTATCAAGGTAGCTAGGGGGCTTCCGATATACCCAGAGGGTACTTGGAAGATAGTTCGTGCACGGTTCTGTCTAATGCGTTACTACTCGAAGGGGTACCCACAGGGGTTACAAGGGAGTCCAACAAGTGTGACCAACTCTTGTATTTCCTGAGTGCATGCCTCCCCAAATCTGCAAGTTTATGCGCTCAACAATAGATCCGGTGGTTTAAAGACACCGGAACACGTCTCTCGCCAAAAAAAAATTTGCTAAAAAATGGAGAGCCCACCAGCCCTAGAAATCGCTCTGATACCACTTGTTATGCTCTTAAGCTACAAGACAATACCAGAATACCAAATATGCAAAGAAATATACCCAAAACATAGAACAATGAGCAATAACAGCAAGTATTTTATTATTCAGAAAGCAAAGTTCACTTTCCTCTTTGAGGGGGCAACCTCCAATGGAGCTGAGCTCGATTACAAAATAATACATGATGCTCCTCGTAGGGAGTCTCTATCCTTTGTATAGGATTCATACATGCAATACCATGGGGCAATACCATGGTTCTTATTAATACCATCTATCTAATACCATGGCCCATTTACAACTAACTGTGGTCCCATCATTAAATGCAAGTTAACCACTTACAATTATTAATATGGGCTTTATTAACTCTTTACTTAACTATAACTATGACTCGATCCTATTACATAAATAAGGGGGTTAGGGTGGGACCCTAACATGGGGATGCTTAACACTATTCCATTGTTTAAAATTTAGCTCAAATCCCCTATTCTGTGTCAGTGTTAGAGGTACTACAGTCATGTCCTATGAAAAGGTGTGCTTTTCTAACTGGGCTCAGAGAAGTTGACCCAAAATATCTCTAGTGATTATATTTGATTCAGATTAAATCTACATTTTATAAGAAGACCATATTTCAAATCGTAGTTGGTTAAGGGGCTTCCACACGTGTCATGTTGGAAAGCTATTGGGTCCCTTGAAGTTGTTCCCTCTCCTACTCTCTTAAATGCATTTGACGGTCATTCTCATAGGCCTCATGCGATTCTTGTTGACTTCCCTATATTGTGTAGGGGGGAAGGTTTTTAATGTGGAAATAGAGATAGTCGATGCTAATATTGATTATAATCTTTTGTTGAGTCAAAAATGGGTTTAAGCGATGGATTCCATAATCTCATATTTATTTCACATCCTAGGTTTTCCTCATGATGTGAGAATTGTTGTGATTGAACAGTTATCCTATTCACCCAATGACCCTAATTCATTTGTTGACTCCACTTTCCCTTTGGTGAGGAATACCAAGTAGCCTATTGAGAATTTATGAGTTGGAATGTATTCCTCATTGATGGGTACTTTTTATCTTCCACCTCCTCTTGCTGATGTTAATGCCATTTCATCCTCCAAGGTGGTCCCTCAACAATGTTCTTTTAGAAATCATTATTTTTGGATCCTTGGCCCTTTCCCCCTACTGCAGTTACATTAGAAGAAGGGAAAGTGGGTGGAATGGAGTATCCTATATTTGAAGCAAGAAATTGCATATCAATCTACTGTTAATTCTACATATTTTAATCCCATCCCTACTTCATCAAAAGATATGGATGATGATGTGGCGTCAATCTGGATAATTGATTCCACTTTGGCTTTGGATCCGTGATATTTTTCTACCATCTAAAGAGGTAATTTTAGAAGCAATGACTGGTATAGAGAGTCCGTGGTATGATTTTCATCATCAGTCCTATTTTCTCCCTGACTTACATAAATTCAAATAAAGTTTATCTAGTCCACTTTCTCATGGAAGTGTTCATAAAATTGTAAGTCCTTTGGATCCAAACACATATTTTTTACAGGTAACATGGTTAATATTTTGGAAACTATTCCAATGAATATTTTCAAGAATCCCAATGTTATTGAGAATATCTTCATCGGAGCTAATTGTTCCCCTAAAGAGATTAAAATTTACTCTGATCTCTTTAAAGAGTTTAGAGATGTATTCACTTGGTCATATGAGGAAATGCCTAGGATGGATCCCATTATAGATTAGCATGAGATCAATACTTACAAAAATGCAAAGCCTGTGCATCAAAAGCTTCAGCTCATCAACCATAGGAAAGTTGTGGCTATCAAGGCAGAAATAGAGAAATTTCTTAAAGGATGCTTCATCTACCCTATTACTTTAACTAAATGGGTTTCAAATCCAGTCCCTGTGGACAAAAAACAAGGAGCATTCAGTGTATGAATTGATTTAAGGGAATTGAATAAAGCATGTCCAAAGGACAATTTCCCCACTCCACTTATATATAATATTATTGATGAGTATGCTGGGAATGAAATGTTTTCCTTCATGGAAGATTTTTCTAGATATAATCAAATAACAATTTGTCTTGAAGATCAACATAAGAAAACATTTATTTTCCCGTAGGGTATGTTTTCATATAGGAAAATGCCTTTTAGCATTAAAAATGATGGGGCTACCTTTCAGCGGGATATGTCATATGATTTCCATGACATCAAACATATAATTGAAGCTTATTTGGATGATTTAGTTTCTTTCTCTCATAAGAGAATGGAACATCCAAAGAATCTTTGTCTAATTTTTGAGAGATGTCGTTATTATAAAATCCAATTGAACCCTAATAAGTGCATTTTGGCAGTTACATATAATCGATTGTTGGGATTAATCATTTCTAGTGAAGGGATTTAGGTTGATCTTTCAAGGTTGAGGAATTTAATACTTCAGTTGCTTCCCCCATCTAGTATTCGTCAACTTCAAAGTCTCCAAGGAAAAGCCAATTTTTTAAGGATGTTTATCATGAAATACGCTAAGATCACAAAATTTTTTATGCATTTACTTAAGAAAGGAGTTCCATTTTTTGGGACGAATTCACTCAATGCTCATTCGATGCTTTGAAAAAGACATTAACCTCTTCTCACGTTTTGAGTCCACCTGATTATAGAAGAGATTTCCTTTTGTACCTTGTGGAAGCATAATAAACCATCAATATGGTTTTTGTTCAGGAAGATGATGCCCTTAGAGAGCATGTGATTTATTATCTATGTCATGGCTTAGTTGGTCTTGAACTCTAGTATTCTCATATTGATAAATTGGCTTTAGTAGTAGTCAATGTTGTTCAATGAATCCATCATTACACTTTGATGAAAAAAACCTTTGTATAGCTGACGTCAATACATTTCAATTTGTCCTCACTAGGAGGGTGATTGGGGGAAAATACAATAAAGGGATTGTTATTTTACAAGAGTTTTATCTAGAGTTCATGTTAGCCAAATCAAAGAAATCTTTGGTTTTTTGCAGAATTAATTTTAGAATTGCCTTGTGAAGGAGATGATACTTATGAAGAATCATTTCTGGATGAACATATTTTTCTTATCTCCTCACAATATCCTTGGTATGGAGACATCATTATATATCTCTAGACTTCGAAGTTTCCTCATTCTTTTTCTAAGGATGAACACTGAAAATTATGTCACCAAGCTAAGAATTATCATATCATTTCTGATACTTTATGTCATGCCAGGGTAGATTCAATTCTTATACAACCTTTGACCTTAGAAGACGTTGAGTCAGTTCTAAATGACTTCTAGAGCAGGGCTTGTGGAGGTAATTTATCTAGGCTTGCAACAACTCAAAAAATATTGTTTGAAGGGTATTTTTGGCCTTTGATTTTCAAATACTCTCTTGAAGTGGTCAAAAAATTCAATCCTTGTCAAGTCTATACTCAAGAAATGTGCGGTCATCTAGCTCCGCTTTTTCCTGTCATCACTTTCAGGCCATTTACTAAGTGAGGAATTTATTTTACAACTTGTAACATAGCCTCGACTAATGAACACAAGTACATTATTGTAGCAGTAGACTACTTTACAAAGTGGGTCAAAACTATGCCCACTTTTAAAAATGATGGTGAGACAACAACTCTTTTCCATTTTAATCAATTCATTTCACATTTCTATATCCCTAAGGAGATTGACAATAATCATGTAAGTCATATTCAAAATAGGATGATGTCTGAGTTGGCTTCAAAATTGGGATTGCGGAAGGAGAATTCGTCGCATTATTATCCTCAAGCTAATTGACAAGTTGAAGCCATTAATAAATCCCTTAAGACTATCCTACAAAGGAACATTAATCAAGCTAAGTCCAAATAACACATCATGCTTTATCCTACATTATAGTCATACCAATATCTATTAAGACTGCTATAGGGTTCACTCATTTTCAGTTGATTTATGGTTTGGAATCGATATTTCCTATAAACTATGATATTCCATCTCTTAAGTTGGTTGTCCAACTTCTTCTAGACACCTAAAGTATTGAAGAGTGCCTTGTTCATTTGGAACATCTTGATGAGCAACATTGGGATGCTTCCATAATGAATGAGGCCAATAAGAAAAGACTCAAAGATCAATATGACAAGTTTGTATGACCTAGGGTTTTCTCTAAAGGTGACCTTGTCTTGGTTTATGACCAAAAGAAAGACACTTTGGGGGCATGTAAATTCAAACCTATGTGGTATATTCCTTTCATTTTTAAAGGGTCTTGAAGAAGATTGCTTATGAGTTGATTGATTTTGAAGGGAATGTGCTACCAGAGCCCAGAAATGGGCTCTATCTCAAGAGGTATTATGCCTAGGCTCTTTCCTCGAATTTGATTTATTTTGTAAATATCATACATAGTTTTAGTTTTTGTCTATAAGTGTCATGGTGATGATGGTATTTTTGATCTGCTTTGGTAGGTTTCAATGGGAGATTTGGTGTACTTAGGATTCGCAGATGGTTCTAGTAGACATACACAGAATTTAATGCCTGTCGCTTGGGTAATACATTATTGATTTGGTCAGTTGTTGGTCGAAAGAGGCATATGTATTGGTCCTGCTTTAAATAATATCGTGGAATAAAACGACATTATTAATTTACTTTCTGAAGAAATATGTTATGGTATTGAACCATTAGTAGTTTAATTGTACTCACAATTGGTTGTGTCTCAATTAACCAATATTTATCATGTGAGGGATCCTTTATTACATCGTTAGTTTCTGAGAGTAAGATTATTGCAACGCTAATTTAGTTTTATTACTTTCATTCACATTCCATGATCATATAATGAATTTATTCCTTCTATATTTAACCAAGCATTGGATTGTCATACCAATCATTCATCACATTATTCAAAACATCAACTAATCATTTGTATATATGATCAAGTCATCACGAAATCGTTGTGTATATAGATAGATAATTGTGTCAAAATATTAGAAAATGTGGAAAAATGTCCTGCAAAATTAAGGCTCAAGCCCGATCATGTTCATATCAAAAAGATCAGTCAATTTAAAATCTAATTTTGTGGGCCTTACCCTGGATGATCATCTTGGTATAAGACAATGGCATTCACCACTTGTAGGAAGAATTGCACCCACTCTAATGGTACTCCAACCACTCATCTTTGTATAAGCTCGAGAAGATCTTCTATCGCTTCCATCGGAACCTAGTGAGTCAAACTCTCCAAGTTCCTCTGTACTGTATGGAGGACCATCTCATACTGAACTACTACTCTCTCCACATCGCTACTCTAACACCTATGCCTTGGTAAACCCTTAGGTCTTACCAATCCCACATTTGTATCACGATCATTTAATCTTGTGAGAATCTTTGTTTCACGAAAAAAGATTTAAATTTCCTGAGATTATTTAAAAATAAAAATAAAGATAAATCAAATATTTTAAAACATAAAAAACTTACCAATGTTTCCCCATCCATCTCCTTCAGGAAGTACTAACTTCGAGTCCCCTTGGATGTCTAGTATTGCATATGGGTAATTCTCTATGGCCATGAATTGTTTCTACCACTATCAAAAGAAATCGTCATCAAAGGCCGCCTCAGTGACTTCACCTCCACTGAGTCTTTTGATCAAGCCTTCCCATCTGGGCATCCTTAGATCTCTGGGACTGTTGGTGGCAAATTCTACTTTGGGTCATAATGCAGGAACCCACTCAAAGAAAATTGAGCAGTGGATGGTGCGATAACCGATGTTGTTTTTCTTCCCTTATTTCACTAATGTTATTTGTTTCTTCATATTAGCCAAGAGCACTATACACCAATCATACAATACTGGTCTTAAGCATTCCACTACTAAGAACTTAGCTCGTCATGAGGCTTGGTGTAACGAAGTTAAGTCTGATATCCTAGCAATAGTAAAATGGATTATCTTGATAGGAAGGCTCGTAATTTGTTTTATCCGGACATGTGAACCAACTTTGTTAGTGTCTTGTCCACAATATACAACAATATATTCAGCAATATTAAGTACCCTGTTGGCCTTTCCTTTTAGAATGGTCGCTTCTCCCCTTTGGTATAGTCCTATAATGAAGTAGATCTCTTCTACTTTGATCAAAAAAATCATTGAATCTATGATGAATTTCTCTTACTCCGTGTCCCAATAATGGATCAACATCTCCAATAATCATGTTTGAGATGTCATATTGGAAATCATGAAGAATTTGAGCAAACCACAATTTTTCAATCCATCCAACAATTCTTGATTTTCTAAGACTTCATTATCCACATCACTGTGTTCTCTCTTCCTCTAAATGACTGGCATCCTAAAAATTTGAGAGATTTCATCAATTAGAAATTGATTCATGAACTTTTCTCTATGCATACGCTATTTTTGTAAGAGATAGTCTTGTATATACATGAATTTCCCTTTAGTAACTTACATATAGGGCCTTCTATATGTGACTCGATAAATCTGAACCCACGTATATGCACAACTGGTTTTGAAATTTAAAATTCTACTCAATAAATTCAATTTTATGTGTCAAATATTTGATCAAATGGAAGAGTTTAAGGTCATGATTTACCTGGAGTTCGTAGTTTCAAGATTTGTTGGTGGAATTGGTTGGATTGGCTTGCCTGAATTTGCTCCAAAAATTCTCTCCTCAACACTTGGATGGTAAAAATGAAATTGGGTGAGTCCAAAACACTATTTTATAATTAAAATTTAAATCCACATTCCTAAAGTTCATTTTTAACTTTATTATTTTATTTTGATGAACTTTTGACCTTTGTTTGAAGTGCTGGGAAAGGCCATTTTTAGAGTAATGAAGACTTTCCTATCACTTAGTGATATTTTTCCTATCTTTGATTCCATGGTCGCTAACCTATCATGGCAGGTATTGTATTCTAAACTAGCATATAAGTTAAGGCATATCACTTTTCTATTGCATTGTGCATCTTGAACTCATACTGTGATATTCAGCCATAAGGTTGACTCTACTGTTTTACGAATTTTAAACCTCTCTTACTCATTGTTTTTTAAAGTCGTAACATAGTGGTAGAGACTTTCCTTCCATGGGCTTCCTAGTTAGAACCTTGCTAGCATATGTTTCCCATATTAGAAGTATCGTGTAGGCTTGGGAATCCTATTTATTCCCACCATGACCTTGCGTTGAAGTCTCATTCTTCTTCTTCTTCACTACTATTCTAGATTTATACCCTAGAGGCTCCCATGTGTTGAGTTGTCCTATTGAATTTCATATTGACCACTTGCACCCCTTTTGGCCTTAATTTGGATTCAATGGAATCGTGTATAAGCCACTTTTTACCATGACTTTTCTACAAGTTCAAACCATGCATTTGTTAGCCTCTATGACTTGACATCCTTTCCTTGGAGGGAACATCCTCCGAGTGTTAATGACCAGTACCTACCACATTGCATTGAGCATAGGAATGTTCCAGTCCGAGGAACTAGTGCACTTGCTCATTTTCTCCACTATGCTATAAGAATTATTTTATTCTTTTTCAGGATTTGTAATACAAAAAACACAAAATGATTAAATATTCCCAAAAAAAGTGGGAACAAGACAATTTCTTAATCATTTAATGGAAATAAGAGTTAGTCTTGTCACCCTTGAACAAAGCACTTAAAATGAGTCTTCCCTCCATCGAGGTAGGACTTAGTTTGACTTTAGGAAGCCATAACCTTGTTCTAGAGTTAGTCCTCCATTGGCTGGTTATCTATTCCAATCATATGGAGAGTTTGTTGATGCCTCATGCTTTAAAAACTTATAAAAATTTATTTTATGCTGCCATAAAGTCACATCAAGTCATGCTTTTTTTCAAGGGAAGTAAACCTATTGTTTGCCATTCTGTGGTGTCTCTTGACTCATTTTTATCATCCATACCTAGTATTTCAAGTTATTATCAGTATCAAAATAGTGTCTTGGTCCTTTACTCGTGTTGTTTAATAAGTTCTCCATTGACTTCTTATTGGCGGGTCTTCTCTTGTCGACTCCAACAAATGGCTCTAAGAGTAGACCTAGAGTTGCACCCTGGCCATATTTCCATCATTGATAGGTGACCTTGTTTTCATCATTGATCAACATTACAAGTCTTTGACTCAGTGGTTTCTCTTGTATTCGACGTCATATTACATTATCACACATTGGGATTCGTGTAGTACCTTGGTTTCTATTTGATCCTATTGGTGGATTCCTCACCTTTGTGTCAACTTTCATTATTGGTTTGTTTAGAGGATTTCTATTGTGTGCTAGCCACATATTGTGCATACCAAAAATGTACTTCATAATGGTTAATCCATCTCTCTTAATCCGAGTTCTTCCAAATTATTGGCTAGCGAGTGACACTTTCACTAGTTGATGTGGGATGCCTTAATTCCTTCCTTCTAGTGGATCTTTTCCCATTGACTCCAACTCATTTCTCTGGGAATAAGGTATAGTGTTTTTTTCAGTACCTTACGGTTTGCAGTCATCAGTGGCAAACTCATTTTCTATCGACAATGAGAATACATCAATGTATCCCAATTGGTAGATTCTTTCAAGTGTTCGATTTCAACACATTTATTCACATTTTTTAGATTTCACTAGGGTACCTTCACACTCATTATCATTATTGGTGATTTGTATTGCATTTGTTAACGGCATACATCAATGAATAATATTCAAATGATTTCTCCCATGGTATACTTCAACTCATTTATTCCCATGGTGTAGAAATGTACCATTTATGGTTGCTGAAGACCTTAGGTTGTGTCAGCATCTTGGTTCACTTGACAACTTCTTCAGTTTTCTGCCAGTGACACCTCTCAGCTCCATATGTTGTAGTCTTTCATAACAACATATTATATGTTGGCATCCAAGTTTATGCAGTACCACTATTCCACCTATATGACTTGGTAATTTTAAGAGTATTAGTTATGCAACATCATTGATCATACATTCTTCTGTATGTGATATTGAGACATAGCTCCACTATGTTCTTTTGCGGCTATGATATGATGATCCATTATGTATTCTCCATCTCATTTTTTACAGTTATGTATACATTTTGGATCTGCATTATACTTGATCAACGTACATGCTTTACTACTTCTAAGCATGGGTATGCATGCCTCAGAAATGATTTTTATTTATGACTCCTTCCATGGGTATTTGATGCGTTGGAATATGGTGATCTCCTCCTAGGTTTTCAGATGAATCCTCTCTCTATACTTAATATATTTTCTCCATCATGTTCCCTTTTGACCCCATATATTAGGGGGAGTTTGTTAGAGCATCATTCAACACATATGTATACCTGATGCTCTTTTATGGGCTTGGGAAGTCCATTTTCCCATGCAGACTTGACTTTATACTAAAAACAATATTTTAAAATCCATACACAACTTCACCCATACTATTGGCTTATTGGGGCCTGACCCGGCTTCAGAGTTAATTTAGCCAAAAAAATAATGGTACTGTTACACAGTAATTTGTCACTGTCTCCCTGTCAGTCTTCCTACTGTGTCATGAGTTCAAATTAATCATGCTCATGCTCTCTAATGTTGCCAAATGACCCACTTTGCCAAAGTTTTACTATCATCGCGACTTTTGTCAAAATAACCACGTTGATGGGCGCTCCATAACAGACCCAATGCGCTGCCAGCGCGGAAGCACATGTGTTTCCTGCGCTGATCGAATTTCATGAGCCAGCGCGTCTGTTATTCATATCTGATCGCGCTGACATGACCTTCTTTGTTATTCAGCTGCGATGTTAACGCACCAGTGCAGTTATGGACCCGCACTGATCTTGTTTGGGTGAGTTTGTTCTAACAGCCGACCTTCCAGATGACTCCAGACCTGGTTGTTGGCCTTGTAAATGTCGCCCTCCCTTCTCTGGCATGTCTGTTTCATCATTTGAGCCACTTTCCTTGGAGATAAGCTCATCCTCCCACCATTGATGGAGACTCCTTCTCCTATTTAAGCCTCTACCATTGCCATGAGTAGCTAGTTTGGATAGTTTTGGATAGTTTTGGATAGTGTGGAATTGATAGTGCTTAGAATGCTGCTGCTAGTAGGTAGTTGGTGTGACAAGTGTGGATTTGATAGAGAGCTTAAGGAAGGTTGTGAAGTATTGCTTGTGTGAGAGAGAGTTTTTGTCTTGGGAGATCTACCTCCAAGGGTGAATGCTTAAGAGACTTGTTGGCTGGACCCTCTTGAGAAGGATTCAACGTCAGAACTTTGGTTGTACCTTTTTCTGTTATTGATTAATAATAGATGACTACTATTATGGTTCCACTCTCATTTATCTTTGTAATGGTTAATGTGAGTTATGTCCTTTTTGACTGATGTATAATTGCATTTATTAGATTTCACGCTTGTGTTTGTGTTTCACTTTGTGTGTGCAGGTGTCTATCCACGAGGATTGTGGAGGATCGTGACCGGCCAAACCAATGGAGTGAAAGCGGCATCTCTTCATCAAACAATAGCGTTGGAATCCAAGTAGGTGTCCATTGCCTATCTTTTATTTACAATTAGGAACTTGCATAGTAGCATTGACTGATTGTTGCTAGACCCATTCTGGGCTAGTAGGGATCGCCTCTATCCATAGAGGGGATTTACCTCTCCAACAATTTGGTGACTCTGCTGGGGAACTGGCCTTTGTCCCTTTTTGTTCATTCTTGCCTTGAGTTTTTTTTTGGGTCTCTTTTGAAGTTTTGGGGATTAATTATCAGTCTTTTGCGTTCCCTGGGTTGATCTGGGAAATGCCCCTATTTGATTGAAGGATTGGCTGTTTTGATTTGGGAGTTTTGATTTTCCTGTCACTATTTTTGAGCGCCATCGCGGATTTAATTTTAACAGTCGCGCTGTCATCGCGCTCACCCTTTTGCAACATCCTGTGCATCACGTAATTACGCCTAACAGTCGCGACGATCATGGAAATCGGATCATCGCGGAAAAGACGTGTACAGTCGCGATGTTAGCGCCACTTGGTAGCTTTTTACCCGCGATGATCTTGGGTTGTTAGCTTAATTCCCGTGACGACTCTTGAAATCGCATCATCACGGAAAATAGGTGTTTTTCCACGACCATCGCGGGTTGTCTGTGTAAAAATTGCGCTAACATCTCGGGTTGTCTGCGTAAAAATTCCGCTGACATTTGTGATCATCTCGGGTTCTCAGTGTGCAACTTGCGTTGATTCCTGAAAAGTTGTTTTTATAACTTTATCTCCTGAATTCATCAATCTTTCTTATCCCCTGGTGTTTCTTGTCTCTCATTAGCTTGTTTTGATTACTTTTGGTTAGGGGCACTCTCTCTTTGATTTCATTCGAGTGAGTCTTGTGTTTCTTAGACCATGTGACCTAGCCCTTTAGAAGTTTCATCGAGAAACCATTTGCTTGGGTTACTTCTCTATTCAAGGTTCATCCACAACCCTCTTATTGATTTGCTTGAGGCTTTTTCACTGCTTGTTGCTGGTTGATTTTTAGTGTCGATTATTGAACCACTTTTTTATGTTGATTCGATCTCTCCACTACCAAGCATAGATCACAATTGTTTGGATCGATCAGTTCACACTTGCTTGTTTGTCTTCTTGAATTCACAAAAAAAAAATTGCATTCATTTAAGCATACGAAAGTGAAAGTGCATTTGCATTACGAATTTTCATGTTTGAGAAATTGAAAGCAAAATTTAAATCTTTCATTAGTAGTATCGATGCATCGTGAGATTAGTGTATTGATGAATTGTGTTTCTTAGTGTTTGCATTCGCTTGTCATGGTTTGGGAATGATATTTCTACCCTCCCATAGGTAGGTGTTCATCGAAGAAAAGGATACTTCATTCATTATAGCTTGCATCTAGGCAATTTTGAGAGTTTTCATACGGTAGGACCTGAAACCGGAACTTAATCAAAGATCAACCATAAAATGAACTGAATGAACTTAAAAATGCATTGGAACATAACGCTCATAGTTTAGAGGTCTAGGCTAGAGACGTGTTCCGGCGTCTTTAAACATAGTCACTATTATTTCACATTACGGTTGGGTGATTCCTCCTTCTGTGACTCGATAGTGGTCTAACACGGATTGTGCTCCCACGTACCGTCGCGTATATAGGGAGACCCCACTAGGCTTTTATCCTTGATCCATAGGAAGCCGAGTCTGCCGCCTTGCGAACTGTAACGCACCGAACACAGCATTCGGGAAGATTGACTGCAGTACGGAAAGTCCTTGGTTCTCATACGATTGCCAAGGTGTATAAGCAGTTTTACGGATTTCCTGGTAAACCCTTTGCCTAGAGTCTCCAGAGTAGTCACTTTTGATCCTTTTCGGACTCCTTAAAAGAAAAGGTGTCAGTGAGCGTCTTGTTACTTCGTGCTCATTAAACATTCGAAGGAGACTAGAGTCATCTTTTCGTCCTTTTCTCGACTCTTAAAACATGAAAAGGTCAAGTTGTGTCTTTGCGTCTTAAGATTTATTTGGCCACGATTAACGTTACCTGGTTAGATCTTGTGTGCGTTAGCTTGAGTAGGCTTCTTTTTGTTTTCCATGGCAACTTTTCCAGGGTTCACCAACCCAAGTTCCCCTCCTGACAGGAATCCTGGTCATTTCCCTCCTCTCGGGAATGTTGGTGCTCCTTATATGGCAACGTTATCCCTTCCGGGTTAACTGTCGGTTGGCTGTTTGGTTGTTTTCAACCTCTTTGGTCCCTGCCGTATCGGCTGCTAGTCCATCAGTTTCTCCACCTGAACAACATCATGTTGATCCTAAGGTGGATCTCTCCCCTTCGACGCCTACTTCTACGTCTTCCTCTTGTACTTCGCCTGGTGAAAGTCTCGATTCAACTAACGAGGTGGCTAAGAAGAAGAAGAAGAAGACCAAGAAGAAGAAGTCTCCTAAGGGAGAGGCTACAAGTATAACTCTTACTCCTTCGAGTACACCTGAAGTCGGGCCCCCTTCCGCTCCTCCGCGGAAGGTTAAGTTTCCTTGTCGATTATGCAAGGAGGACCATCTTCTTCGCAATTTTCCTGGCATTCCCAGGGTACTAGAAGTATGGTCTCATGATCCGGCCCACCCCTCATCGTCCTCTGAAGCTCACGGCAATGCTACCTTATCAGTTGGGAATGGTAAGGGAAAAGGGAAGATTTGAATCCCCTGTAGACTTTGTGAAGGCAATCATCCCCTTCACCTTTGCCCACTAATGGATAAAGCCTCTGTTGTCTTGGAAAGTCTTACAGCTCCTTCACCCCAACTACCCATTGGATATCAACGTCTTTCTGCAGCTGCCGATCATCCGCCTCCCGACAATGAGATTGGTTCACATTCTTCTCTTGTCCAGGCCCCTCTTCCCGAACTCGGCTGTGTCCATCTTGTTCCAGACCAACCATTGGTCGGAGAGAGTGTCGACTCGAGTCCGCTGCTCGCTCACTCTGTTTCGGAAGAGAATCATGCCCATGTTCTTTTCGTCTCTTCAGGTTCTCCTGAGTCCCAAAATGACTCTCTTAACCCAGCTACTCCTGAAGGTTCTCCTTCGGTTCCTTTAGCACATGGGGGCAATCATACGATTCCCCCACCAAGTAGTCTGGTCGCTTCCTTTGATTGGAATCACCTGATCGCTGGTCGCCTTCCATCCCATATTCCTTTCCAGATCACAGTACATGCCTGTGCTAAGGCAGTACCTGGCACTGTCTTGGATGAAGGGGTGTTTGTCAGTCTTATGTCGTACACTACTTGGCAAGCCTTAGGTTCCCTGCAGCTTGGGCCAGTCACTCAGAATCTGTTGGCCTTCGATGGAGGAGCCTGTCCATCTCTAGGAGTTCTCCCAAAGTTCCCTATTACTTTGGGAGGCAAAACTGTCTATATAGACGTCTTGGTTACCCAAGGTGTTTTAGACTTTAGTCTTCTCCTTGGTCGTGACTATGTTTACGCCATGGGGGCCCTCATTTCTTCGCTTTTCCGTGTGGTTTGCTTTCCACACGATGGAAGAATTGTGACTATCGATCAATTGTCGTTCGTTAGTCCCCCAATGCCTCCTGCGCAGTTGTCATCCCCTCCTAGTTTTTATCCACCAGTTGTATCTACCCCACCACAGATCAACTACGTGGCCACCTATCCCGTGCCTGTATCCAGTGATGACGCCGTCGTGCATAATGTCTTGGGGGCATTGGGCCCTGACTTCCAAGATGTGGTCCTTCCACTGGAGTGACACTCTTGGAAGCAATGACTTCCTGTTCATTATGATGAAGTTCAATCAGAGCATAGTTCCTTTCCTGTGTCAAGCTCCTTAAAAAAATGAAACTCGACCTAGCCGAGGATAGTTTTTGATCTTGTGGCGACCTCGTTAAAAAACAAAACAAGGTGGTCGAGCATAGTTCCTGATCTTGTGTCAAGCTCATTAAAAAATGAAACAAGGGTTATGAGGATAGTTCTTTTACTGTGTCAACCTCATTAAAAAATGAAACAACTCCCTTTCTAAATCGAGTCTTTTGATTAAGATCTCATAAACGACAAGTCGAGTCTTTCATCGATCTCGAGAGTGAACCTTCATTCCATTCACTTTGTTGAATGCAATGAAGCTTGGGGGGCATGTACCTTGATTTGCGTCATTATGCTGGGGGCATGCAAGCTTATAACAAGCATAGTTTTTCGTTTCAAGCTTGTGTAAACATGAAACTGAATCCAAGCAAAGTTCTCCATGGTTCAAGCTTGTGTAAAAATGAACCCATACCCGATTTACATCTCGTGATTGCCATTTTTATCCACTGAATTCTGCTAGATGAGCCTTGGTTGTTTCATTCCATTGCTACCATCTCTTTGGCCGATCATATGCTCTCACTTGGTTGTTTGTCCTTTCCTGAGGAACCGCAGCGATGAGTGGTTTTATTAGCCAGCCTCTTAACCATTACATGTTTTGAGCAATTCTACCATTGCCGGAACCAATTGCTATCCTTTATACCACTCGTTCCTCTAGGATGAGTCACCTTTAAGCTCTTTTCTGACTCGTAAAATATGAAAAGATTGCCGAGTATTTTCCCTTTTTGACTCGTTAAAGAGAATAAAAAAGGAGGTCTGCTTTTAGCTCTTTTCTGACCGTCTAAATATGAAAAGATTTCCGAGTTATTCCTCTTGAATCGTTAAATGTAAATAAGAGGCGGTCGTCTTTAAACCCTTTTCCAACCGTGTAAAAACAAAAAGATCGTCGGACCCTTGTCGTTTCTGGTTCGTTAATGGTTACGAAGCGACGTGGTTCCGACCACTTTTTTACTTTTTCAGATCGAAATCACTACTTATGAAAAGTACTCCTCGATCATACTGGTCGGGCGGTTCTTTCGATCATTGTTTTATACTTTTTCGGGCTCGAGAGACACAACTTTACGAAAAAGGACCCCCCTGAAGTTTTCTTTTCCGCTGTCTTTTCAGACTCTCTAAACAGGAAAAGACACCGAGTTCTTCCTTTGTCAGACTCGTTAAAACTTAATGACATTGGACACCGTCGAAATGATGCTTTCCAAGCATATGCTATACCCGTCAAGCTTGTCATCCAAAAATAATCGGGGTACCTACCAGAAATGGTGGGGAAAATGGAACTGTAATAATTGTCGTGTCGGCAGTATGTCGCTCTTGAACATGGCAATAGTCTACATTCATGTCTGGGTGGGGATTTCTCATCTTGTTTTACACTAGCCTCCGTGGGTTTGGGTTATCCTATTTGGCCTCTCATCTGCTCATTGCCTTGTCACCATGACCTCTGCTCATTTGATGTCAAATACTACCAAATCCACTGTCGTGTCGCCGATATGTTCAAGAGAAGTTGACCTCTGCCAAATTACAACCTCCCTCTGATACCTCACACAAAATATCTTATCCTTCTCTGCCTCGTGTCGATGATGTGGGAAGCATTATGGCCCACCTTTGATCAAGGTTACTTCCTGTCGACTTCATCTCATTATCCAGGAAGGTGACTTAGAGACTCCCTTCAGGTGCCTTAGAGCCTACATGCCTCAATGGCAGGTTCTTCGTGTTCGACGTGAGGCTTTCATCATTGGCCTCCGATCGAATGATTCTGCGGGTGTTCGACACTAACTCATTGATTCACACGCCGCGGATTGTACCTATAAGTACCTTGAGGACCATTGTCATTATTGGTGGTACCTCTCGCGTCTGTTAACAGTTTTCATTATTGACTGGTAATCGGACGATGTTCATGCATGTTCGTCTTCAGCTCATGTATTCACATGCTTAGACTTGTACTTTTTTCGGGTCGAGATGGAGCGCAAGACCCTGGATTTTTTGTCTGTTGCAATCCAGGTTGTGATTTTGTGGATTATTATTACATGACTCGTTGATGGATGGCTGCGCCCATACCTAAGTCTTTTTGGATGGCTGCGACCATACCTTATTATCATCATGGTCTCTTTAGCTGGGTGGCTGCGTCCATACCACAGACCTTCTTCGTATGTATTTTGGATGGCTGCGCCCATGCCTAGACTACATGTAATAGATTCTCAAAGATATCAGTTGTACATACGTGCAGATTCTTCCTAGTGGTGTTCCAGTTCAGCGAGTTTTGTAAAGCATTTCACCCCTCCCACTCTCTCAGGCTTCATGCTTTAGGGGGCATCTGTTACACAGTAATTTGTCACTGTCTCCCTGTCAGTCTTCCTACTGTGTCATGAGCTCAAATTAATCATGCTCATGCTCTCTAATGTTGCCAAATGACCCACTTTGCCAAAGTTTTACTATCATCGCGACTTCTGTCAAAATAACTGCACTGATGGGCGCTCCATAACAGACCGAATGCGCTGCCAGCACGGAAGGACACATGTTTCCCGCGCTGATCGAATTTCATGAGCCAACGCATCTATTATTCATATCTGATCGCACTGACATGAACTTCTTTGTTATTCAGCTGTGATGTTAGCGCACCACTGCAGTTATGGACCTGCGCTGATCTTGTTTGGGCGAGTTTGTTCTAACAGCCAGCCTTCCAGATGACTCCAGACCTGGTTGTTGGCCTTGTAAATGTCGCCCTCCCTTATCTGGCATGTCTGTTTCGTCATTTGAGCCACTTTCCTTGGAGATAAGCTCATCCTCCCACCATTCATGGAGACTCCTTCTCCTATTTAAGCCTCTACCATTGCCATGAGCAGCTAGTTTGGATAGTTTTGGATAGTGTGGAATTGATAGTGCTTAGAATGCTGCTGCTAGTAGGTAGTTGGTGTGACAAGTGTGGATTTGCTAGAGAGCTTAAGGAAGGTTGTGAAGTATTGCTTGTGTGAGAGAGAGTTTTTGTCTTGGGAGATCTACCTCCAAGGGTGAATGCTTAAGAGACTTGCTGGCTGGACCCTCTTGAGAAGGACTCAATGTCAAAACTTTGGTTGTACCTTTCTCTGTTATTGATTAATAATAGATGACTATTATTATGGTTCCACTCCCATTTATCTTTGTAATGGTTAATGTGAGTTATGTCCTTTCTGACTGATGTATAATTGCATTTATTAGATTTCACGCTTGTGTTTGTGTTTCACTTTGTGTGTGCAGGTGTCTATCCACGAGGATTGTGGAGGATCGTGACCGGCAAAGCAAAGGAGCAAAAGCGGAATCTCTTCATCAAACAATAGCGTTGGAATCCAAGTAGGTGTCCATTGCCTATCTTTTATTTGCAATTAGGAACTTGCATAGTAGCATTGATTGATTGTTGCTAGACCCATTCTGGGCTAGTAGGGATCGCCTCTATCCGTAGAGGGGATTTACGGGATCGCCTCTATCCGTAGAGGGGATTTACCTCTCCAACAGGTACTACTGGCCCTTTTGAAAACAGTCCATTGAGCGCAGACTGAGGTCTCACCCGAAGTAGTATGGGAGGGTGCTAGAACTAGGTTTCCGCACCTTGGAGATGTCTAATGAGTTCAAGTGGTTTGCGGTTTTACCTTGCATGTAGGTTTCTTCGCGCACTTTCCTGTACCTCGCAACCTGATATATTGCCTTCGCACAGCCCTACCCAGGGGCTAAATGTCACACTCTGCGTTATTACCCAAGACCTTACTAGTATTCCAATGTTAGTTGATTATCTTAGCCTACTTGCGTGGTTTAAGTTATACTTAACAACATAAACCATTCATACAGGTGCGCGTAGTAAATAAATAATATATTTTCAAATTATATCAAACATGCATTGACCAAAGAACAGATACACAAAATTATGACAAAACTTTTCTTTATTAATTCCTTCCTTGGTTACAGACATGACTCGCCCTGTGCACTCAGCTGCAGGGGTCCACACACTCAGTCGCGGACTATTAGGCCTCTACACACTTAGCTGCAGAGCCTTCTCCTACTCTACAACCCAAAGACACACTTCAACTTGTGACTTAATCACTTAGAATTTTTCCTACTTCTCCCCTAACCTTTTCTTACACTTAGAGTCTCTCTCTATTTATACAATCCCATGGTCCGCGGACCATGGGTAGGTTTATCCATCCGATATTACATTACAAAACTAGGGAAGACAATCCTGAGACTCTATCATACTTCTGCACCCCGCGCCTGCAATTCGCAGAGCTTTTACGATAAGATTCGGTCAAAACTTGGGCTTTGAGCCCCAAAACATGCCTGGGGGAGATTCCATGCCCAATAGTCCCCCAACACAAACATCGTGACTCGCCCTCGATTCACTCTATCAGCACGATGATCTTTGAATGGAGTCCTGCCAATTGTTCTCGAACTACGTGAAGGTTAGCAACGCACTGAGCTACTGCTTGCTGGATCTGCTACATATGCTGTTTTGAGACCTCTGTGTCAGGGGTGCTTCTCTGCATCAATGTGTGCATCCCCTACATGTGTGTGAGCTTGCCTTTGATGTCTGCCATGATCGTGAAGGCCTCGTCAATCCAAGGCTTTACGTGCACCTTTAGGACTACTTCCTTATGTCGTGTCATGTCCACCTACTCCTTCAGTGCTTTAACCTGCTGCATCTGCCAAGCCTCTGAGTGAGGACCACTATCTGTGCAGTTCCTCAGACACTATCATACTATTGTTGGAGTTCTCACACCTCTGTCTCTAAGCGCTAGATGTTGTGGTCCTCCTGCAGAGTTGTGAGGACCTCAAGTGATTCTTCCAACATGTTGGTGCAGTCTCACACTGCACCTCTGATTTCCTCCAATCCCACTGTGATAGCGCTAGCGCGCTATTCTATGACTTCCAAGGCAGTGGATGGCTACACCTTTAATCGTAGCTCGATGATCTGAAGGTTTATCTCCAACTGAACCTTTGTCATTTCTTCCTTCGCCTTGTGGACCCCTACTGCTAACCTGTGGATCCACGCCTCTACTGATATGTCTACTGGGATGTCCAACTCTGGGATGCTTTGGAAAGCGTCGTCTATCACCTATACCAGCTGTTTATTCTGTGACACTACTTCGTCGTGTTGCAAGCTTAGTTGCTCTATATTTATTTTTGGCTCACTAAGGACTTAGTGCACGCAACTCTCCCTAGCTCACAGCTTTGCAGTTATCCCATCCTGTAGCACACATAAGGTCTCATGTGGGAGTGTAGCTAGATTGATACCAAGACCTTTCAGCGTGCTAACCGAAGGCCTATTGACCTCATTTGAGAGAACTAGTGTTCCTTCCAATAGCACTATGGTGTTCATCATCCATGCGCACAACATCTACTCTGCTTCTATTGAGCCCACTGCAAGGCTGGTTGAGAGGGTACCAACTTGAGGAGGGCACACCTGTAATTCTTGTAGTTGAGCTCTGAGGGCCCCCAAAACAATCTGGTTCTCCTGCATGAAATCTTGGAGAGCCTCAGAGGTGACATTATGCACTGTCTTGCCAATGTCATGTAGATCACCCTTGGTTGGGGTGATCAAGTCAATAGACAATTTCAATGCCTTTCTCTTCTTACGTGACCATACCTGCTTAATTTCGTGCTTGTGCTTCAGCTGCGTTGAAGTAGTTTGTGGGTCTGCACCTCCTTCTTCAATCTCTACTGCCTCTGCTCCCTACCCTTATGTCATTTCGTCTTTGCCCACCTTCGTAGCTACCACCTGTGCTACTGATACTGTTGTGGCTTTCTCCTGCTCGGCTGCTTTCTATGTTGTGTCTCACGCTGCATGCACTTCTGCTGCTGCTGCATCCTTCCTTCATTTTTCGGCCAACTATGGGATGCGCAAGTTGGCCTCGTCTTTCTTTCTTTGCACTGCTGACTTCTTGATCTCTGCGGTGTTTGGGGTGTGCCACTCTGGTGGCCATGCCTCCAAGACATTGAGAATGGTGTCGTTGGTGGCTACAAACGGTAGCTTTGTCCACCGTTTAGTCGGGTCCTTGTGCACCCTGATATATATGTTATGCATGGCTGCCTTAAATTTTGCAAAACTTTGCAGAGTGTTCTAAACCATGGGTGATAACCACAGCTTATGGTCGATCCACATTCTGAGGTCCATCTCCATGAACACCTAGAAGATCTTGCTATAGCGTATCCTTTTAGCATCCTTCATGGCCTAGAGCGAAGCATACTTCGCGGCCTCCGATAAATCCCTGTCAATTATTGGGAATTAACTATCCTCTTACAATTCCCTAACTACAAGCACTATGGACAACAATAACCATGCATAGTGGAACGTTTTTCCTTGTTCCTGGGATTCATGGAAATTATCTAAAAATTCTATGCGAAGGAATTCATACCAATTAAACTAGACCCTCTCCGCACATTGCTCGGCTAGCGTGACCACTGGCTAGGTACCTCGTTTGTGCAACACTTGCACATAACGTTTCTTGCCAGGATTTGGGTCGCCACACGTACTGCTTTTTCCTTGATGCTGGAGATGGTGTTGCCCCTCTTCTTCTTTTCTAGCTTGTACCTTCTCTTCATGGCCTCCACGATGGCCAAATCATTGCCCTTCCATTCTGATATGGCTGCGGAGTCCTCTCCTTTGTATGTAAGCTGGGAGACGTGATGAATCAAGTCTGCTGTGATGGGGATGGGCTCCTCTAGCCATAAACACCCATCATGCACCAAGCAGAACAGCTGCCTAATGATGAAAATGATTATTGGGACCCAGTAGAAATGTGGAACCTAGAGTAGGTTTAACAGCCCGGACTTTTCCACTTCATGCAACCACTTCCGTGGCTCTAATGTTGTCACCCCCCTACAATGTTCTGCTTCATGAGGTTTCTAGTCTCAAGGTGAGGGAACTTCTCATGGTCAGTGATGTCCTAATCTTTGAATTTCAGGTTCAGCACGTGGCCTAGGTGTGTGCCTTTAAACATAATGCCATTTGGGAGGAGCGGGGTCTGTAACAAGCTCTTGGTATTGTCCAGGTCCTTGAGTACTTTGGCCTTCCCTTTTTGCGGGGGAGCATAGGTGGGCAATTTTGTCACAGAGTGCGTAGGCTGAGTATCCACCTCCATGCCTTCATCCTCTTCTTCTGGGATGATAAGATCCTATAGATCTTCTTCTTCTTCATTTGTTTCTATAGTGACAACTTTCCTGTTTTCTTCCATCGACAGTTTGCTTCATAGTGGGTTCCGCGGGGACACACGTACGGGAGCCATTACTTGTTTTTCCGTCTTGGGTCTTGGCATGCGAGGTGATTTTGGTATTTTTGCCACAATCTTGACACCTTCTCAAAAATCCCCCACAGTTAGGGCCCGCGCGGCCTCCTCGGTGGCCATTTCTGCTATCTCCATACCATCCTTAGTTGTTGCCATTGTATATGTACAGCAGTCTATCACTTGCGAATTCAGGGACTTAATCAACATTGGGCTCACAACAATCAGGGTTCTGCTCGACCGCTCAACTCGCAAATGACCAAGTGTTGTTTGCTAGGTAGCCCTTTGTATTTTATAGTGCTTTTGGAATTTGAATTCAACCATTTCCCCCAATATAGTTCATTAATGCTCCCTTGGCAACAGATTTTCCCAGATTTTTCCCATAAATCGCATCTTAAATGCCTACCTCCAGCTCCATTTGGCCTCAAGTCAAGCATCCCATCATGAATAGTGACTTCAATGGTCACTTTCTGGCCAACCCGCATGGCAGTGCAACACCCCATGCGTGATCGCAGAGCTAGTGACTCTTTGCTTTTGTACGCATCTCCAATATCATGCAACTCCTGGGCAAAATATTTTATAGTCCTGCACTCCCTTTCAAATTCCTGGAGCACTAAGACTATCCTTCCCTCGGCTAGTCAAGTGGTCGCACCACCCGTGAAAATTTCCAGCTGAGCAGTGATCTTGTTGCCTAGAGAATCTCCACCTTTTCCTGTTATGGCCAGCATCACGTACTTTGTCATTTGCAATGTGCTACCAGGGTCACTATGCTTAGAAATATGCGGTCCAAGCCAAGGCATTAGACTAATCAATTCGCGGCAATAGGCCTTAACTATGTCGTCGTGATCATACACACCCTACCTTACCACGCTAGCCTTTTGCCAAGAAAATCTTCCTTTATCTTGTCCTTAAGCTTCTTGAATTCTGCATCCATCAAGTGCTTTTCTTCCTTAACCGTACCCTTTCTTCTTCAATTTTGTGGAGTCTAGGGTTTCCCTATTGGATTTCTTCCTCAAGTCCCATGCATGTTGCTTCTTGCGGTTGCGTGATCTCTTCTTTTCGGGCTTCATGAACCATCATATCTACTGGTGCTACTATGCACGGACCAAGCTTTGCATGCTTCATGGGGATTATAGCATTCACTTCATACTTCAGCTTCAGAAGTGCCCGCATGGTCAGGGTATTGCACATGGTACTATAAGCCTAGAGAACCGCTGGTATGCATAGGTCACAGTCAGTTTGTTTCACATGGTGGACCATGTTCAGTGGTTCACGTACTTTGTCAAAAGATTCTACGTGAATATGCTTTTGTGTGTTTGGTCTTACCATACTTCTTGGTCCCAACTGGAGGGGTCATTCGCACCATTGTCTTGCCCGCTCCTGCTTATCAGTTGTGTTTCCTATCGTAAGGATGGTGTGCTTTCATGTAGGTTGCATACCATATGCATGTACCCATCTGGAAAGGTGGGCACGTAGGCTATTTCATACGTCATACTCAGATTTCATCCACATCTGAGGCTTTCCAAATTGAATGCACATCATTCTTCTGCATTCGCGCCAGTCCTCAAAACTCCTTTGGTGCTTACCCCACCATCTTGCAAGTGTAGCGCATAGTACCCATACTTCTTGGTCCCAACTGGAGGGGTCATTCATGGCATTGTCTTGCCCGCTCCTACTTATCGATCGTGTTTCCTATCACGAGGATGGTGTTCTTTCATGCAGGTTGCTCACCGTACACTTGTACCCATATGGAAAGGTGGGTGCGTGGGCTATCTCATCCGTCATACTCGGCTTTCATACACATTTGAGGCTTTCCAAACCAAATGTGCATCATCCTTATACATTCACGCCAGTCTTAAAAACTTCTTTGGTGTGTACCCCACCATATTGCGAGTGTAGTGCGCAGTACCCATTTCAGAGCATCAAAACATTGTTGTTTTGGTACTTCCTTTTCAAATCTATTCAGGAAATCATCCACCTCGCTCAACCTATCATACATAGGCATATCTCTTACCTCTGTTGCCATGTAGTGCAACGACCTTATCATCATGTTACAGTTGACTGTCGTTACCTCGTGTAACCGATTCTACCATCATTATATTTCCTCATCTGAATCTGACGTGCAGGAGATTTCACGCTCCCATGAGATCCTGCCATCCATGGTTGGATTTACCCATTCCTACTCCCACTCAGTTATCTTATAGATGCAGTCTAGATTTTCATTGCTATCGTAGTCACGCACTAGCTTTGTGTAGCGCGATCCTTCCATGGGGTCTAAAGGTACCACTACGTGCAGTGATTTTTTTTCAAAAATAATCTTGCACTTCTTTAGATTTATCACTCCATTCATGTCAGTGGCCCAATCTATTCCTAGTAGCACAGGATAGGAATTGCTATTATCAATAATCTCTATCACTTCAAAATCTTCTAGTGCACTTGCACCTTCGATATCTACCATTATTCCCTGCAATCTTCCCAAGGTAGGATATTTTGCTGGTTCACCATTCACAATTGAATAGGAGACCATTGCAGCATAGCCCTGCCCATGTGCTCCCACATCTGCTTTGGCAGGACATTCATGTCTTATCCTAGTTCCAAAATCACTTGATCCATTTCATATTCCCTGATCTTTGCATTCAATATCATCTCTCTTCATGTTTGCATTGTGTGCTTCACGAGCTTCCAGACTATGCGCGGTTCTCCTGGCATGATTCTAGCACATCTAGTGATGAGTTCTTGCAACCCTTTCACAGATTTGCTGTTGCGGAGCAGCTTCATGCATGTCTCCAAAAATGTAGTGAGCATTGATAGGTCCATTTCTGGTTCCAGTTTGTCTTTACTTCCTAAAGTGGAGGCATCCACGAAGCTCTTCTTAGATTCCATGAATGTCTCCTTAGCATGCTCCAAATCAAATTCTAGTTACTTTGTTGGAACCTTGTGAACTCAGGCACTCTCTTCTAGCTACTTACCTTTGTCATCTCCTGTCATGATACCACTCCTGAGCATGATATTTACATTCGGGTCTTCCTCGCGCAGCTCAAACCTCATCATTTGCAGGTTCTGAGTCGGGGAAGGTTGGAGTGCTCCTTTATTGCGCAACCTCGCTATTATCGTGGGGCAGTCCTCTGTCTCATGAGGAAACTAGGTACAATATAAACATGATGGTCTTGTCAGATTTGTATAATCATAGGAATAATGCCTAGTCCTTCGCAATTGTAACATATCAGTTGTCACAACCTCTTCCTGGTCCCATTCCACCTCGACCTCGTCTACACCCGTGAAATCTAGTGCACCCCATACCTGCATTTTGATCAAGGGCCCGTGTCTCAGTCTGAACTCTGTAGATAGGAGTCCAATCCATCATCAATTCATAACTTCTACAGGTGCACTCATCGTGGCCTACTGACCTATAGAAATTACAGAACAACTGCTGGTAATTCTGTGTATACGTCGGTAATAGATGGCAGTTATCTGTAGCATGCTTCCCTCCTATCTAACAAATCGCACACCATTTTGCAGGCGTCACGCTCAATCTTGCTTGTGCCTCCAATCTCAATGGCATTGGTCCTCCTCCCTCAAGGTAGTTCATGAAGATTTGACAGTGGTCCTTGTCATGTCCCTAGCCTTTGCACTTCACACACCATACCTCCTCACGTGCTTATGGGTGAGCTGTCCTATCTTGTTTCAAACTCTACATCTCAAGACACAAGTTTTTCAACTACGTGTGAATCTATTGAACTCCCAGGTTAGGATCTTGTATCAGGATCTCATGCAGTCTCATTTCCATCTCCAAGGCCTCGGCCTGAGTGGTTAGCTTCTATTCTGACAACGTGTTCCTTAGATGCAGCGTTAGCGATGCTACAAACCATGCGTGGTGTTGTCCATCCGTCAAGGTCATATTAGTTTCACGAATTATGCACTTCAGTCTTTGATCCAGCTCCTAGGGGGTCTCGCCTAGAAGCATCGCGATTTCCTTAAATCCAATGATCGATTGTGTCTCTGATTTTGGCTTGCTAAATGCTTTGTTCAGTGCAGCTTGAATATCTGCAATCCCTATGTTCAAATTGTCATTGGAATTCTTAATGTACCAAGTCAGTGTGCGATCCTGCAATGTGCTGACCAGCGTTGCTTTCTTTATATTGTAATCCATGACTCCCTGTGCTTCCCATATAGCCCTTACCATGAACCAAAACTGGTATGGATCTTCATTCCCTACTCCCTTAAACACCAGCAACTTTATTGCACTTGCAATATTGAATTGTGGTGGTGGCGGAAGTGATGTGGGTGAAAACGGGGGTGAAGATGGTGAACCTGGCAGTGGTGTAGGTGGGAGTGGTATGCATGGAATTCGTTGCTTTATCAAACTGATTGCACTTCTTGGTGAAACCATCGCGAGGTCTTCCTCATTTTCTCACGAAGGTGAAATCAAGGGGCTAGTTTCTAGTTCTACGCTACCTTCATTTCTGTAGGCCCTCCCATTCCGCATAGCCCCAAACATCAATTTACTTGCATAACCCGCTTTTCACATAGTAGCATTTTAATCCAAGTGTTCAAATATTTAACGTACTTACCTCACGGTCCTTTGAGGAAGCATCGTTCCACCTCGCTATAGCTGATTGAAGTATATATCGTGAACTCCATGATAAATCCTCCTATAATTCGATTGAGCTAGTGATCCACAAAATGCATGATCTCATCTTCTAATTCTTCCAGTCTTCGCACCAACTCTAGAGTCCACACAATAGGTTTGTCAATTCTACACCTTCCTTCATTGTCTGTTAGCTTCGCGATCCACTCGTACAACTCAGTGGGGAAGGATGCAAAGAAAATTTTGTGGATTTCTGTATATAAGTAGCAATATAACCACTCTTCCTTTGATAATTGCCGATCCCTTTTTTCCTGCGCTGTGAACTCGTGAATCTTTCTATCCACCCACTCTTCAATTCCTTTCTTTGTTGGATTCCAGTGATACGACATCAGACATCTTATGCAGATCTCGGTCCCAGCAACAGAACCATTCGTTGGCTTAGTGGGGCCTGACCCAAGTTTAGAGTTAATTTAGCCAAAAAAATCCCAGTACTATTGGCCCTTTCAGAAATAGTCTGCGGAGTGCAGACTGAGGTCTCACCCAAAGTAGTATGGTCGGCGGTTTGACCCTACACACAGGTTGCTTCGTGCACTTTCCCGTACCTCGCAGCCTGATATATAGCCTTCGCACAGCCCTACCGAGGGGCTGAATGCTATGCTCTGCATTACTAACTAAGACCTTACTGGTATTCCAATGTTAGTTGATTATCTTAGCCTACTTGCATGCTTTAAGTTATCCTTAACAACATAACCCATTCATACAGGTGCGCGTAATAAATAAACAATATATTTGCAAATAATATCAAACATAAATTAACCCAAGAACAAATACATAGAATTATGACAAAACTTCTCTTTATTAATTCCTTCTTTAGTTACAGACTCGACTCACCCTACACACTTAGCTACAAGGGTCCGCACACTCAGCTGCAGAGCCTTCTCCTACTCTATGACCCAAAGACACACTTCAACATGCGGTTCAGTCACTTAGACATTTTCCTACTTCTCCCCTATCCTTCTCTTACACTTAGAGCCTCGCTCTATTTATATAATCCAATGGTCCCCGGACCATGGGTAGGTCTATCTAGCTGACATTAGATTACAAAACTAGGGTGGACAATGCTGTGACTCTATCATACTTTCGCGCCCTGTGCCTACAATTCACGAAGCTTTTACAACAAGATTCGATCAAAACTTGGGCTTTGAGCCCCAAAACATGCCTTGGGGGGATTTCATGCCCAACACATACAAAATGGTGTACATATGCGGGTTCCATAACACTATATTCACATATACATTTTAAAACATGAAAAAATAAAATAAAATATTATTTTTTGGGCAGGGTTTACGAGTTTTACTAAGAGACCACCTATAGGAGCCCGTGGTGTTAGAAAATTATATATTATAGAGCAATGGAACACATAAAATGTTGTATAAATATAAATATAGAAAATGCATATAACAAGAGAGACACATATATATGTGGTTCACCCAGTTTGGGCTACATCCACAGAGAAACAACCAATCCTTCCTTCTATATTATCCAACAAACTAAATAGATACAACCTTTAGCAGATCCACTATAATTCCCTCTTCCCTCTCATTCTCCTCTCTCTTCCTCACTCAGAATACAAATCTACATAGACGCAATACAATTCCCTCATATATAGTGAGGGGTTTCCTTCTAGGGCGAAAAACCCTAAATTAAACATAACTTCTATTCTCAGATCTTTGCCTAATGAATGACTCGGATTTACTACGAAATTACAACATTTTACAAGGCAATTTTACATCTATTTTTAGCTTCGAGGGCGCTGCCCCCGATCCTCTTGCCACAGGGGGGGCTCCCAAAGGTCTCAGCCACCCCCCGTGGACCCCCCCTACAGCGAATATTTTAGGGCTGGAGTTGGCGCCCCATTATGAACTGGGGTCCAATGCAGTGATACCTTTGAATATAGAGGATAAACAGGCTCTGTTACACAGTAATTTGTCACTGTCTCCCTGTCAGTCTTCCTACTGTGTCATGAGTTCAAATTAATCATGCTCATGCTCTCTAATGTTGCCAAATGACCCACTTTGCCAAAGTTTTACTATCATCACGACTTTTGTCAAAATAACCGCGCTGATGGGCGCTCCATAACAGACTGAATGCGCTGCCAGCGCGGAAGCACACGTGTTTCCCACGTTGATCGAATTTCATGAGCCAGCGCGTCTGTTATTCATATCTGATCGCGTTGACATGACCTTCTTTGTTATTCAGCTGCGATGTTAGTGCACCAGTGCAATTATGGACCCGCGTTGATCTTGTTTGGGCGAGTTTGTTCTAACAGCCGACCTTCCATATGACTCCAGACCTAGTTGTTGGCCTTGTAAATGTCGCCCTCCCTTCTCTGGCATGTCTGTTTCGTCATTTGAGCCACTTTCCTTGGAGATAAGCTCATCCTCCCACCATTCATGGAGACTCCTTCTCCTATTTAAGCCTCTACCATTGCCATGAGTATCTAGTTTGGATAGTTTTGGATAGTTTTGGATAGTGTGGAATTGATAGTGCTTAGAATGTTGCTGCTAGTAGGTAGTTGGTGTGACAAGTGTGGATTTGCAAGAGAGCTTAAGGAAGGTTGTGAAGTATTGCATGTGTGAGAGAGAGTTTTTGTCGTGGGAGATCTACCTCCAAGGGTGAATGCTTAAGAGACTTGCTGGCTGGACCCTCTTGAGAAGGACTCAACGTCAGAACTTTGGTTGTACCTTTCTCTGTTATTGATTAATAATAGATGACTACTATTATGGTTCCACTCTCATTTACCTTTGTAATGGTTAATGTGAGTTATGTCCTTTCTGACTGATGTATAATTGCATTTATTAGATTTCACGCTTGTGTTTGTGTTTCACTTTGTGTGTGTAGGTGTCTATCCACGAGGATTGTGGAGGATCGTGACCGGCCAAAGCAAAGGATCGAAAGCGGCATCTCTTCATCAAACAATAGCGTTGGAATCCAAGTAGGTGTCCATTGCCTATCTTTTATTTGCAATTAGGAACTTGCATAGTAGCATTGACTGATTGTTGCTAGACCCATTCTGGGCTAGTAGGGATCGCCTCTATCCGTAGAGGGGATTTACCTCTCCAACAGACAAAAATCCCGTAGAGGGGATTGCAACAGACAAAAATCTAGGGTCTTGCGCTCCATCCCGACCCGAACAAAGTACAAGTCCAAGCATGTGAATACATGAGGTGAAGTCGAACATGCATGAACATCGTCCGATTACCAGTCAATAATGAAAACTGTTAACAAACGCGAGAGGTACCACCAATAATGACAATGGTCCTCAAGGTACTTATAGGTATAATCCGCGGCATGTGAATCAATGAGCTGGTTTCGAACACCTGCAGAATCATTCGATCAGAGGCTAATGATGAAAACCTCACTCAAACACAAAGAACCTGCCATTGAGGCATGCAGGCTCTAAGGCACCTGAAGGGAGTCTCTAAGTCACCTTCCTGGATAATGAGCTGAAGTCGACAGGAAGTAACCTTGATCTAAGGTGGGCCATAATGCTTCCCACATCATCGACACGAGGCAGAGAAGGATAAGATATTTTGTGTGAGGTATCAGAGGGAGGTTGTAATTTGGCAGAGGTCAACTTCTCTTGAACATATTGGCGGCACGACAGTGGATTTGGCAGTATCTGACATCAAATGAGCAGAGGTCATGGTGACAAGGCAATGAGCAGATGAGAGGCCAAATAGGATAACCCAAACCCACGGAGGCTAGTGTAAAACAAGATGAGAAATCCCCACCCAGACACGAATGCAGACTAGTGCCCTGTTCAAGAGCGACATACTACCGACACGACAATTATTACAGTTCCATTTTCCCCACCATTTCTGGTAGGTACCCCGATTATTTTTGGACGACAAGCTTGACAGGTATAGCATATGCTTGGAAAGCGTCATTTCGACGGTGTCCGATGTAACACATAAAATGTTGTATAAACATAAATATAGAAAATGCATATAACAAGAGAGACACATTTATATGTGGTTCACCCAGTTTGGGCTAGATCCACAGAGAAACAACCAATCCTTCCTTCTATATTATCCAACAAACTAAATAGATACAACCTTTAGCAGATCCACTATAATTCCCTCTTCCCTCTCAATCTCCTCTCTCTTCCTCACTCAGAATACAAATCTACATAGACGCAATACAATTCCCTCATATATAGTGAGGGGTTCCCTTCTAGGGCGAAAAACCCTAAATTAAACATAACTTCTATTGTCAGATCTCTACCTAATGAATGACTCGGATTTACTACGAAATTACAACATTTTACAAGGCAATTTTACATCTATTTTTAGCTTCGAGGGCACTGCCCGCGATCCTCCTGCCACGGGGGGGCTCCCAAAGGTCTCAGCCACCCCCCGTGGACCCCCCCTACAACGAATATTTTAGGGCTGGAGTTGGCGCCCCATTACGAACTGGGGTCCAATGCAGTGATACCTTTGAATATAGAGGATAAACAGGCTCCACACCCAACAATCTCCCACTTGGAGACTGATTATAGAAACCCCACCACTGCTTCATTTGTTGGACAATGACTCCACTTTGGACCTGGATGTTTCTCATATTCTTCATCATACTTGAAGACTAATTGAAACTGAACAGATTCTCAGTTTCTCCCTGGTTAGAACATTTGTTAACATATCTGCAGGATTTTGGCTAGTGTGTATCTTTTCCAGCTTCAATTTTCCATCTTCCAACGCTGACCATATGAAATGGTACCTGAGCTATATATGTTTAGTCTTGGAATGAAATGCAGATTTCTTTGCAAGATGTATGGAACTTTGGTTGTCATTGTATAACCAGCCCAACTCTTACTTCTTACCCAATTCATCTAGAAACCTTTGTAACCAATTCATTTATTTACTAGCCTCTATAGTAGCAACATACTTTGCTTCTGTTGTTGATAGTGCAACAACACTTTGTAGTTTTGAGACCCAATGATAACTGTTCCACCTATAGTAAACACATACCCTGTTGTGTTCCTCCTGTTATCTCTATCACCCACCATATCTACGTCAACATATCCCTGTAGAGCAATGTTTGAACAGCCAAAGCATAATGCTTGATTTTTGGTACCTCTCAAATACCTCAGAACCCACTTCACTTCCATCCAATGTTCTTTTCCTGGATTGTTCATGTACCTGCTTACAACTCCCACTGCATGTGAAATATCAAGCCTTGTGCAGACCATTGCATACATTAAGCTTCCCACTGCTAATGCATACGGAACTTTAGACATATGAGCCATTTCTTCCTGAGTCTTGGGACACTCCTCCTTACTTAATCTGAAATGGCTAGCCAAAGGTATACTAACTAGTTTTGCATGCTGCATATTAAATCTTTTCAACACCTTTTCTATGTACTCACTTTGAGACAACGTTAATTTGCAATTATTCCCATCTCTAGTTATTCTCATACCAAGGATTTGTTTTGTAGCACCCAAATCCTTCATCACAAATTAGTTCGTCAATTTTCTTTTAAGCACATTTATTTCTTGCATGTTAGAACCTACAACAAGCATGTCATCTACATACAATAACAATATAATATAGCTGCCATCATTTTTCATTTTGAGATAAACACAATGATCAGAGTGACATCTAGTATAACCTTGTTCAGACATAAACCTATCAACTTTTAGATACAACTTCCATGGATCCTGTTTTAAGCCATACAAGCTCTTCTTCAACCTGCACACTAGTTTCTCCCTCCCTTTTACCTCATATTCTTGTGGTTGCTGCATATATATCTCTTCCTCCAAATCCCCATGGAGAAAGGCTGTCTTTATATCTAAGTGCTCAAGATGGAAATCTTCAAATGCTACTAGACTTAAAATATTTATGATTGAAGTCGTTTTAACAACAGGAGAAAATATCTCATCAAAGTATATACCCTTTTTTTATGCAAACCCTTTCACCACAATTCTAGCTTTATACCTTTCTCTACCTCCATTTTCTTCCTTCAACTTGTAAACCCTTTTATTCTGCGATGTTGTTTTACCTACAGGAAACCTGACTAAGTCCCAAGTCTAGTTATGTGCTAAGGAGTCCATCTCTTCTTTCATGGCTTGCTCTCACTTCTTCCAAGTTTCTACCTGTACTGCTTCTTCATAACATTTTGGTTCACCAGAATCAGTCAAAAATACATAATATAATAAAGGAGAGTATCCTTTAGGGGGTCTACTTATCCTGGTAGATCTTCTAACACCACTTCTAAGTGTTTGAGGTGCTTGTTGATGTTGTGGTTGTTGTTCTGGATGTTGATCATTATGATTATTAGGCACCATCACTTTTTCTGTGATCTCATCAAGCACTGTGTATTCTCTATTTTCCTTTTCCTATTTCTTTTCCTACAGCTGATCCTTATACAAAACCTTTTCATTGAATATGACATCTCTGCTCCTAATTATTTTGTGTTTTTCATAATCATGAAAGTGATAACCAAAATCATTAACACCATATCCAATAAAGGTACATTTCTTTGATTTTGCCTCAAGCCCTGTTCTATTTTCTTTATTAATGTGGACAAAGGCTTCACAACCAAAAGTCTTTAAAAAAGAGTACTTTACCTTTTTACCTATCCATGCCTCCTCTGGAATACCACCATCCAAGGAACTTGAAGGACCTCTGTACATTAGATAAATAGCAGTATCTACAACATCTGTCCAAAATTGTAAATGCAATCCTAGATGTAATCTCGTGCACCTTGCATGCTCCATGATTGACTTGTTCATCCTTTTTGACACCATTTTCTTCTGGTGTTCCTGGAACAGTATTCTCTCTATGAATTCCATTCTCTAAACAGTACCTATCAAAATCTTTGCTGCAATATTCACATCCATTGTCTGATCTGAGACACTTCAACCTTTTTCTTGTCTCATTTTCAACCAAAGCTTTCCATTTCTTGAAAGTATCAAATACATCAGATTTATTTTGAATACAATAAATCCAAGTTTGTATGGTTGCATCATCAATAAAAGTAACATAATAACGAGAGCCACCAAGAGATGATACCTAACCAGGTCCCCATACATCTATATGCACAAGCTCTAATTTTTTGCTCCTCTTTTCTTTCCCAACCCTAAGGAATCTGACTCTTTTCTATTTTCCATCAACACAATTCTCACAGAATTTTAAATCAACATGCTTCAAACCTGGCAACAAATTTGTTGAGTGAAGAATCTGCATCCCCTTCTCACTCATGTGCTCGAGCCTATGATGCCACAATGTCATGTCTTCTCCTGTAGAGGTTAAAGAATTAACAAAATTATAAATACTGTTACATAAATACAATGTACCGACATTTTCTCCTTTTTCTATTACCAGGGATCCTTTAATGACCTTCTAGGTTATATTTGTAAAAGTAGTCACACATCCTTCACCACCCAACTGCACTATTGAAATAAGATTTTTCTTCAGATATAAAACATGCCTTACCTCCTTCAATATACATTGATTTCCATTCTGTTGTTTTATGAAAATGGTACCCATTTCAATGATTTTACAACGTTTATCATCACCCAATCGAACCTGTCCAAAATATCCTTAAAAATAATCATGAAAATGTGTTCCTATCAAGTGTGGCATGGAATGAGGCCCTTGAATCTACCACCTAGGCATCAACAATATTTTCTAAAGAAAGAACCAAAGCATCTTGCAACACATCACCTGTTACATTCGCTTCATGATTATTTTATTGCTGCATGTCTCCTTATTTTCCCTTCCAAGACTTGCAGTATTTCCTCAAGTGTCCTTTCTTCCCGCATTTCTAGCACACTATCCCCGATCTGGACTTGGATCTTCCTTCTCTTGATTTACTGCGATATCTAAGGCTCTTTCCTCTTTCCATTTTTCTTCCCCTAGTCTCTATAGTCAAAGCATTACCTGATGTCTCGCTGGAGCTTTTCTGTCGCATTTCCTCACTAAGGATTGCACTAACAACATCATCAAACTTTAAAGTACTAGATCCAGAGATAGAGTTACTAATGGCCATAACTAAACCATTCCAACTTTCTAGCAATGAGCACATAGATAACAGAGCCCTAACTTCATCATCAAAAGTTACCCCTACAGAACTTAACTAACTAGTAACTATATTAAATTCATTTAAATCATCGGCAACAGATCCACCTTCTGACATTTTTATATTAAATAACTGCTTCATAAGAAATACCTTATTTGAGGCCGAGGGTTTTTCACATAGTTTGGCCAATGTCGACATTAAACCCTTTGTTTTCATTTCCTTTGAAATATTAAACACTACCGATGCCGGTAGGCACAATCGTATTGTTCCAAGTGCCTTTCTGTCGAGAATATCCCATTCTGTGTCTATCATACTCATCGACCTCTTTGCCTTTCCACTCAATGGTTGGTACAGATCTCTCTGATACAAACAATATTCCATCTCCATCTTCCACGACTGGTAGTTTTGGCCGTTAAATTTTTCGACCCTAAACCTACCATCTTCCGCCATTTCTCCCACTCAAACCAGGAACCCTTCTCTCCTGCGAGTTTATAAGCCAAATAGACCCTTGGCTCTGATACTAGTTGTTAGAAAATTATATATTATAGAGCAATGGAACACATAAAATAAGAGAGACACAGATATACGTGGTTCACCCAGTTTGGACTACATCCACAGAGAAATAGCCAGTCCTTCCTTTTATATTATCCAACAAATTGAAGGGATACAACCTACAACATATCCATTGTAATTCCCTCTTCGTTCTTAATCTCCTCTCTCTTCCTCACTCAGAATACAGATCTACATAGACGCAATAAAATTTCCTCATATATATTGAGGGATTTCCTTCTAGGGAAAAAAACCCAAAATTAAACATAACTTCTACCGTCAAATCTCTGCCTAATGAGTGACCCAGATTGACTACGAAATTACAAAATTTTACAAGGCAAATTTACATCTATTTTTACCTTCGGGGGCGCTGCCCCCCATCCCCCCACTGGGGGAGGGGGGGCTCCCAAAGGCCGCAGCCACCCCCCTTGGGCCCCCCTTGTAGCAAATATTTTATGGGCAGCGTTGCCACCCCGTTATGAACTAGGGTCCAATGTGACAATACCTTTGAATACAGAAGATAATCAAGCTCCACACCCAACACATGGCCTAACTAAAATAACCAATTTCAGGAGGTATATATACACTCCTTGGGTAGGCCTAATTAACGAGAGAAGAATAATATCAACATTATAATAAGTTTCTCTGAGATCAAGTGTTTTTTTCCCATGCCTCATGCACTCCTAGTCTCTAGGAAACCCTAGTTTCCTTTATAGAGATGCTCAACATATTTATCTAGCATCTTCTTGCACCTATTAGAGAGATTTTCTTCATGGCTCAGGATGGACGAATCTAGAGGAAGGCTTTGTCAGTACCTTTGGCCTGTAGGATGTTGTATCTATTGTGTACCTACTACTATTAATCAATAAATAATCTCATGTCTCGTTCCCTATATATGTTGTCATCTTATGAATGATAGTTTGAATGTTTATATATGATTATCTAACATTTTCTTATGTATGCACATTGAATTATCTATTATGTATATGATTTTGTGATTGATTTACAGGTCTGCACATCTTGGAGGAAGTAGAGGGTTTGGACTCTATAGGAACATCTTCAAACATAGGACCTTTGGGTAGGTCTCCAAATCCAAGTTTGATAATTCAAATGTTTGGAATGCTTTATTGAGTGTTCTATGTTGATTATGTTATTATGATCTGTTAAGGCTTTCAACCCTTTCCTTAGGGAACTTTTCCTACCAACTCACACACCGAATTGATTTCCCAAAACAGGAAATCATTAATTACCTTCTCTTCTCTTCAACCTTGTACACACACCAGATTGATTTCCCAACTCTGGAAAGCATCTGTTTCCTTCTCTTCTCTTCAACCTCGTACACACACTAGATTGATTTCCCAAATCTGGCAAACATCCATTAAATTCTCTTCTCTTTGACAATAAAAAACTCACATGAGTGTCTTACAGCTAAACAAGCACTCTTACTAGCATGGAAAATATATTACCACACACTGGATTGGTTGCCCCACTCTGGAAAGCATCCAATGGTGGATGTATATGGGATATAGAGATATAAACTCCCATTCGCCACCCCACAAATATGGGCACTACCAGCCCGATATTCTTCTGATCCAAAGGAATATAGGTGTATCCTACACCTTCGTAGGCCCATGCAACCCCCATTGTGGGATATATACTTGTCCTAATCAACACAGGCCCAGACAATCCCATGCCTTCCTATCCTAAATATATTACACAACACACAGGACCAGACAATCCCATACCTTCCTATACCACACATTACATATTAGAAAGTGTCATATAGTCCCATATCGTCCTATCCCAACACATTACAAATCACATGCACATATACATAGTGTACAACACAACACATTTACATATACACATGTTACAACACAACACGTGCAGAATACACATGGCATAGAACAACATGTGAGAACAATATTTCATATCCAAAGACCACATTCTCTACCAGGAAACCTTGCCTCTAGTGTCTTTCTCACACCTTACTGCTTGCATCTAGAGAACACATTGTCTCTATCCACGAACACCAAGCAACCCTGCCTCTAGTGTCTTTCCCATGCCTTACTTTGTGCTTCCAGAGACCAAATTGTATCTATCCATAGACACCAAGAAACCCTACCTCTAGTGTCTTTCTTTCACCTTACCATGTGCATCCAAAATCCAAATCTCGGGTTTATGGTTCCTTCCATTGTCCATGCTTGTCCCAACATGTCACAGATCAAAATGCTTTTATTCTACTAATGTATCCTTTAGCATTTCCTATTCATAACATGAACATGGGCATAATTATGGGCTTCCTCTTTCCCAATTGATTCCCCATACACCTAAGAATATTTTCATGCCTTCTATACCATAATTCTCCCACAGGAATGATCCTTGAGAATAACATGTCAGTCACAATGGCATAACACAACTTCAATAATCAATCATGTTCATGAATATAACACATATTCATATGCATACCAACTAAGATAAAAGTTTAGAGAACCTCCTTTGTGCCGTTTTCATGTCTACCATGATACTTTGCATTACCTCCCATGGACTACCAACCACTTTGAAATCATAGTGTTGTCCACTCTATCCTAGACATAGCATAATAATTGATATTCATCGATGAATGTTAAATTTGAGATAAATCCCTTCATTTAAACAAGACGTACATTAGCCTAAGGAATTCTTTGACCAAAATTCCTCCCATTGCCTACATTACCATGTTGTCGTTTTATGTTATTCTTTCGCATGGGAAATGTCCCAGACTCTCTTGTTTTCATTCATGTGATTTATTTTTGCACAAAGACCTTATTCCTTTCTATTCTTGATTGACACCCCTTATCTCTCTTACCCAAGGTACATGTTTTTATTGCCACACCCAAGAAGCTTTCATGGTCCCAAGAAATACATTCAAAAGGGAATTTTAGAAAAAGAAAGCAAGAAAATCCAATACAAAAAGGACATTCAAGAGTAAAAAGAAATAATAATTTAAACAAAATGTCATGGACATGCATAGACCTAAATAAAAATTATATCAGATCATGAAAGCGATAAATCGTAGCCCCAACATATAGGCATTGAAATAAAATAGCCTCCAAAATATTTTTTTTTAATTCTTGTAAGTCTAGTGTTCATGGCATTTCTAGCCATCATCCAAGTGTGCATTTGTATACATGTACATATGCATATTCTCATACCAAAATTAGTGCAAGAATTCTTCGTAAGGCACACAACAACCTTGAAGTCTTACATTCCCTAGAGTTCACAGAGGATCCCTTCAACTCATATATGTATAAGACAAGGATCCTGAGAGAATGATCCCTCCTCATCATGCATTACTGATTTGTGTCCCTATGAATCACAGGAACTATTTTCCTTATTTTGATACTTTCAAGGAAAATCCTTTCTCATATTCTTTTCTTTACAGTTCTGACAGGGAAATACCTTATTTTCCCTTTCAGCCTCACAGGGCCTCTCCATGCCAATGTATTTTTCCCATTTTAAGGATTTAGTTTGATAAGTGAGTTCCTAAAAATGGTTTTGTAGTTCAAAACTCCACTCGCCCAATTTTTGTTATTGATAGGTAAGTTTCTTTATCTCTCTCTTACATATCCTGAGCTCAATTCCAATTCCTTGAGCTAAGCCCGCAAGTCTTCTATTCCTCCCATGTGCTGCCACACACACTTAGTTGTTAGTGCATTACTAGATATAAACAAATATATCATTTGCCTTTCCCTTTCATGCCATTCACATTGTCTTGCAACTGGACATATGTCTTAATTCACATATTATTCACATATCTCAAAAATACAAGACATAGATATCTCAATCATTTTTTTTTCAAGAGATATAATTTCTACATGCATAGGCAAGAATTCACCACTATGAAAAAACATATATATGGTGGAATATACGTCAACATATGGGAAAAATATGTCTCTATTGAGGTTCTTAGAGCCCCCCATACAACATACATATTGTTGGCATTATGCTACATATGTTGTACTTGATGGCAACCCACTCATCTCAGATGATAAATTATAGTGCAGCAAAGTTCACGCACTTTCATGAAGATAAGAGGTTCTTTCATGTAGAGAAAAGTTCACGCACTTTCATGAAGATAAAAGTTTCTTTCATGTAGAGAAAAGTTCACGCACTTTCATGAAGATAAAAGGTTCTTTCATGTAGAGAAAAGTTCACGCACTTTCATGAAGATAAAAGTTTCTTTCATGTAGAGAAAAGTTCACGTACTTTCATGAAGATAAAAGGTTCTTTCATGTAAAGAAAAGTTCACGCACTTTCATGCAGAGAAAAGTTCCTTTCATGAAGAGAAAAGTTCACGCACTTTCATGGTTGGCTCATGGTATTAGTCTGACAGTTTTTGATCCTATGGTTTTGGTCCGTGGTATTGCATCCAAAAGTGTTGACCCCAAGTATTGGGTTCATGTTATTGTGTTATTATGGTTTTAGAACGTGGTATTGTGAAAGGCCTAAGACTATAAAAGAGGAAAGAGATCATTTGGCAAGGCAATCAATCTGAATGAATTGAATATCTAATAAGTTCTAGATCTGATATATTTGTGATTGGGGTTATGGTGCAGATCTGGATCTGAATGAAGGAGGAACCTTAGTGCATAAAGAAGGATAAGTTCTATTGATGGGTCATAATCTTTAAGCTTGAATAATAGTATCTCTGTATCATTTTGATCTGTTATATGAGGCGCATGCTTGATCTATAAATCTCACAATCTGGGTTAATTAGTGTCTGAATATTTGAAAGAATGAATTATTCTTCATAGATCTGTACATAGGTTCAGGGAAGTGAAAGAGCGTATACACGTTGGTTCAGTGAATGAAAATGGCGTATACGCAGGTTGGTCCAAACACAGGACTGTATGCACGCAGGTTTCAGGTTGTTGAAGTAGAGTATATCTTTTAAATTATGATCTAGCTACCTCTGTTTATTGCTGCAGTATTCTGGGTTCAGAATTTGGTGTGTGGTTACTGTCACTGTGTTCTGGGTACAACTGTCAGAGAAGTGTTTACTTGATTCAGTGCTAATTGGGGAAAAGGAGATTGTTTGATGCAGATATACTTGACGATTGATTGATGTTCATGGATCCAGTTTGAAAATTTATGAAACGTGGTCCCTGCAAGAAAGAGAAGGTTGTAGCCTTTAGTAGGCCAGCACCTACGTACTGGTATCTTGGCTAGTACAAGAGCTAAGGGGGTTGTAGCTCCCTTCCAGGAGAAGCTGGAAAACAAGAGAGGGTTGTAGCTCTCTACAGGTTGTAGCCTACGTACTGGTAAAGGACTGCACCAGTACATTGTAAAAGGAAGTTTCTAATTAAAGAAATATAGAGACGAATTGCAGCAGGTGGTTTTCACCCACATTGGGTTTTCACCTTATATCTTTTGTTCTTGTGTGTGACTGTCTTCTATTTCATTTTACTAGTCTGGTTACTGTCTATTTCACTCAAATACACAGATTAATAATCAACATCTGAAAGATAAAGTAAATCATAAGTTTGCATTGTATACGGGGTTTCCTTCTACATAGTTGCGTATATACGCGGGTTTTACTAACTGAAGTAGTGCATATCCTCTGAATTTTAAAAAGGGAATATTTGGCTTGATAATACTGATTCACCCCCCCCTCAGTATTATTTCGAACAATTGGTATCAGAGCAGGTCCTTCTGAAGAAGCTTGATCGCTTGGAGGAATATCCATCATCATGAGCAACTACGAGAGAGAAGCATCTATCAGGCCACTGATTTTTGATGGGGTAAACTTCATATATTGGAAGGTAAGAGTTACTGCCTATCTTCAATCTCTTGGTACAGAATTCTGGGATATCATCGATATAGGGTACACTTTTCCATCAGCAACTACTACAGATCCGGCTGAGAAGAAGAAATATGAAACAAATGAAAAGGCAGTCAATACCCAATTAGGATGTCTATCTCAATTAAAATTCGTCAAGGTTATGTAGTATAAATCCACAAAGGAAATATGGGACAAGATTTTTCTGAGCTATGAAGGAGATGAACAGGTAAAACGAGCAAAACTTCAAACCCTCAGAATTCAGTATGAAAATCTCAGAATGCACAATGATGAAAGTGTGGCTAATTATTTCCTTCGTGTAGATGAGATTGTTAATTGTATGAAAAACTTGGGTGAAGAAATAAAATAGGTTGTTGTGGTTGAAAAAGTTCTAAGATCTTTGTCCCCTAGGTTTGAATCTAAAGTTTCTGCAATAGAAGAAAAAGAGAATCTACGAAACCTTACCATGTCACAGCTGCACGGGATTCTAACTGCTTATGAAATGAGGAAAGGAGGACCATCGGACAAGAGAGAAGCTGCTTTCAAGGCTTCAGGCAAAGGAGACTACTATGAGTCAGGACACGTGTCAGAAGAAGAAGAAGAATCAAATTTTGTCAAGAATCTTCAACGGGGTGCTGGAAGATTTCGTGGTAAGTTACCTTTCAAATGCTTTGCTTGTGGAAGAGTCGGTCATTATGCTGCCAAGTGTCCTCATAAGGATAAGATTGACAAAGGTAAGGAACCTGTTAGATGGAACAAGAAACAAAATGCAACTAAGAAAAGTTACTACACTCATGAAGATAGTGATGGCCTATCAAATAGTGACGAAGATGAACGAGGTAATGATTATAAACTTTTAATCGCTTTTGAAGATGATGATTACATGGACGCTATAGATGTAGATGGTTTTTATGAAGATATTTCTAGACTCAAAACATGTTTAGAAGAAAAAGATATGATCATTGATACTCTGCAATTCCAACTTGATGAAAAAGAAAAATTTCTTGAGAAGTTAGAATGTGAAATTGTTGGCCTTAGAAAAGAAATTGAGAAAAAAAAGGTTCTTAATCTTAAATTTTTTAAAGGATCTAAAACTTTGGATGAGATTATCAATGTACAATGTTCTCCACTAATCAAGACAGGTCTGGTTATAATGGAGAAGCATCTCAAGCATCCACCTCAGAGAGTTATCTTGATGCAGCAAGGAGGAATGAGCAAAAGCCCAATGGAGATCACCAAGTAAAACAGGGACGAATTACATCAAGAATAAACAAAGACTACCAGGTAAACCAGGGGCAATCCATCTTAAGGGTGAACAAAAGCTACAACCAGCCACAGGTAAAAACTTCTCAATTTGCTTCAAGAATGGATGACAATAGAAACTACAACCATTTTTCTGGTAGATTTGATAGTCGCAGAAGTTTCTTCAATGGCCAATGTTTCTCTTGCCATAACTTTGGTCACAAAGCAGCTCAATGTGTTGCCTATAAGACAATCATGACTAGAGAAGCTCAAAAACAAAGAAGTATGACTGGGATTACGAAAAGGACCTATAACAACTTTTCGGCCCTTGAAAATGAAATTAAATGTTCTATTTGTAATAACTTCGGTCATGAAGATTCTGAATGCAGGAGCAGGTTTTGGCAGACAAAGGAACAAGCCTCAAGCACCAGAACATGGAGAATAAAGGAACCACAACCAGAAATATGTGGGATAGCTTTTTATGCAGAAGGATAGGAAAATCTATGGTACATCGACAGTGGAAGTTCGAAGCATATGACAGGTGATAAAGAAAAACTTGAATCATATAGTGTTTTAGAAAATGGAAAGAAAGTTTCTTTTGGAAATGATACCCTTGCAGTCATAAAAGGAAGAGGCACTGCTCAGTTAAAAGAAAAGGTCAAAGCTAGAAATGTTTTGTATGTTGATGGCTTGAAGCATAATCTACTGAGTGTCAGTCAGATGTGCGGTCAAGGAACTGAAGTAATATTTCGATCAAATGGATGTAGTGTTCGTGATATTGATACAGGAAAAATAGTGATCAAAGATAGAAGAACTCCAAATAATTTATACATATTTGAAGAAGGACAACAACAATGCTATTTGAGCAAGGATGATGAATACTAGTTATGGCACCGGAGGTTGGGGCATCTAAGATTTTCACAAATAAGGAAAGCATGCAAATACCAGGCAGTTCATGGTCTTCCAGATATCAAAATTCCAGACAACAAAATATGCAAATCATGTCAGTTTGGTAAGAAAACCAGAACTAACTTCCCTGAGAAGGAAGGATCAGCTAGCAAGCCTCTTGAGCTAGTCCATACAGATGTATGTGGTCCATTTAGGGCAAGGTCACCTCAAGGAGAAGAATACTTTATATTATTCATTGACGACTTCTACAGGATGGTTTGGTTAGGACTTATGAAGCACAAAGACGAAGAATTCGAAAAATTCAAATCCTTCAAAGCCCTGGCTGAAAACTAATCAGATCACAAAATTAAGTGCCTCAGGTCTGACAGTGGTGGGGAGTTTACCTCAAATGAATTTTTTGATTTCTATGAAGAACATGGAATAAGAAGGGAATTCTCTACAGGTAGGACTCCTCAGCAAAATGGAGTGGTGGAAAGGATGAATAGAACGGTCCAACAAATGGCTCGTGCTATGCTTGATGAGTCTGGAACTCTCGCAACTTTCTGGGGTGAAGCTGCATTTGTTGCGGTTGTTATTCTCAACAAAACAAATGTCCGAGTGAAAAACAATCAAACTCCTCATGAGATCTAGTATGGTGAGACTCCTTCGGTAAAGCATTTCAAAATTTTTGGAAGCAAATGCTATATTAAGAATAATGATGAACAACTTGGCAAACTTGAACCTAGAGCAGTTGAAGGCATTCCCCTTGGTTAATCTCCCCACAGAAAAGCATATAAGTGTTACAATAAAAGACTTGGAAGAATTGTTGACAACATTGATGTAGTGGTTGATGAAAAAGGATACGTTCCTAGGCAACTAAATTATGAAAATATCGAAGAGGATGAAGACTACTCTCAAAATCAGACTGATGATGAAGAAGAACCTCAAGAGGCACCAGAGGAACAGATAAGGATAGAAGAGAAGACTCCATCCACGTACGTTCAGAAGAATCATCCAGAATCTCAGATTTTGGAGCAGAAAGAGGCAGGTGTACAAACAAGAAGAACAATTACAGAAGCCTCAAGCTATTTGGAATTGCTCTCCTCCACTGAACCTCAAAATGTAAAAGAGGCATGCAAAGATGAATGTTGGGTCAAGGCAATGGATGAAGAACTTGAGCAGATCGAAAAGAATAACACTTGGGAGTTGGTTCCTAGACCAAAAGATAAAAATGTCATAGGGACAAAATGGATCTTTAAAAACAAGTTGAGTGAAAATGGGGAAGTGATTAGAAACAAGGCCAGACTTGTTTGTAAAGGGTATGCTCAACAAGAAGGTATAGACTTTGAAGAAACTTTTGCTCCCGTTGCTAGACTTGAGGCCATCCGAATGTTCCTTGCTCTCTCAAGCTTTCAAAAGTTCAAAGTTTTTCAAATGGACATGAAATCATCCTTTCTGAATGGAGACTTAGAAGAAGAAGTGTACATTGAGCAACCAGATGGCTTCATCCTTGGGAATGATCCAAATCTTGTATGCAGACTAAAAAAGGCTCACTATGGTCTTAAACAGGCTCCAAGGGCTTGGTACTACCGTTTGGACAGATATCTTCATCAACAGGGTTTTTCAAAAGGATCAGCAGATAGCAATCTTTATATAAAAATTGAAAATGACAAATTGCTAATACTTGTTGTGTATGTAGATGATATTGTCTTTGGTAACAATGAATAAGCTATGAGTCAAATCTTTGCCTTGGTAATGCAGAAAGAATTTGAAATGTCTTTGCTTGGAGAACTGACATATTTTCTTGGATTGCAAATCCAACAAAATGAAGGAGGTATCTTTTTGTCTCAAACCAAGTATCTCAAGCAGATATTGAAGAAATATGGCATGGAAGATGCAAAACCAGTATGTACCCCTATGGTTACAGGATGCAGCCTCAGTGAAAATGATGAATCTGCAGCAGTGCATCAACCAACCTATAGATCCATGATTGGAAGTCTTCTTTATTTGATAGGTACTCGACCAGACATCATGCATGCAGTGGGAATAGTTGGAAGATTTCAGGCAAATCCTAAAGAAACCCATCTTCAGGCGGTAAAGAGAATTTTCAAGTATCTTCAAGGAACTCAAAACTATGGCTTATGGTATCCTAGAGATACAGATCTCACTCTACATGCTTATACATATGTAGATTGGGCTGGAAGCATGGATGACAAAAAGAGCACAAGTGGTGGAGCATTCTTTATGGGTTCCAGACTAGTATCTTGGTTCAACAAGAAACAGAGTTCGATTGCTTTATCTATAGCTGAAGCGGAATATGTGGCTGTTGCATCTTGTTGCACTCAACTTCTGTGGATGATGCAAACCTTGCAGGACTTTCAAATCACTTGTACACCACCTATCTCCATCTTATGTGATAATACAAGTGCAATCGGCATTTCTAAGAACCTATTCATGCATTCAAAAACCAAGCACTTACCAATCAAGTATCACTTTCTCAGGGAACAAGTGTTGGAACAAAAGGTCAAGTTGGAGTATGTTCCTTCTAGGGAACAAGTTGCTGATATTCTCACCAAACCACTGCCCAGGGAGAAATTTGAATACCTTAGACAGAAGCTGGGGGTAGTTGATGCATCATCTTGCTGTTAAATCTTGTCTATTTTAGAGAAAAATGGGTGTACGCGAGTTGCCTGAGGAGGATCCACGTACATACGAAGGTTTGTGCCTATATAGTCGCGTATATGGATGCTTGATGGATATCAGTAGGGACATGCTCTGGTTATGGTGGAGATAATCTGAATTGGGTCTGACAGAGACCTTCTGGCACAGGTTCAGGGGGAGCAGATAAACTTCTAATGATGCATTGTTGGCATTATCTTAGAAGCTTTTGGTTCTAGTTCACAGCTGTTGTTGGTTTCAGGTGGAACAAAAGCAGAGAAAGAACATAAGGAAATCATGGTTGCTGATCTGAATGGTGATTAACAGATGCTGCTTCTATCATTTTTTTGGTATTGCTCTAGATATTTTGTCTCTATGGTGTCAAGGTCATGTAACGGCCTATCTTGGTTTCCCCACTATGCCTGGGATGAAGATGTAATGTTTTTGGTTGTCATATGTACATTTCTGATGTATCCCCACTTGGTTGGGTGGATGATCCCCACTTGGTTGGGTGATGGATGTATGTATTGAATCTTTTGGTGATAGGATGGTCTTTTATGATGTATAAGTCATCGTTCTTCTTGTAAAACATCTTTTTGCAGACCTTGCTTATAGTCAGGGGGAGCATGAACAGCACACTTTAGGTACTCAGAGGAAGCATGGACAGAGTGGTACACCTTGGCATATACAAAGGGGGAGCTCATTCAGAGATTTCAGCAGGTACTCAGGGGGAGTATGGGCAATGGAAAGTTTATCTAGAAAAGAGATTACCTTGGTCTACCCTTTGCCCTTGATGACAAAGGGGGAGAGTGATTGGTTGTAGTTGCCATCAAGTCCAAAGGGGGAGATTGTTGGCATTATGATACATATGTTGTACTTGATGGCAACCCACTCATCTCAGATGATAAATTATAGTGCAGCAAAGTTCACGCACTTTCATGAAGATAAAAGTTTCTTTCATGTAGAGAAAATTTCACGCACTTTCATGAAGATAAAAGTTTCTTTCATGTAGAGAAAAGTTCACGCACTTTCATGAAGATAAAAGGTTCTTTCATGTAAAGAAAAGTTCACGCACATTCATGCAGAGAAAAGTTCCTTTCATGAAGAGAAAATTTCACGCACTTTCATGGTTGGCTCATGGTATTAGTCCGACAGTTTTTGATCCTATGGTTTTGGTCCATGGTATTGCATCCAAAAGTGTTGACCCCAAGTATTGGGTTCATGGTATTGTGTTATTATGGTTTTGGACCGTGGTATTCTGAAAGGCCTAAGACTATAAAAGAGGAAAGAGATCATTTGGCAAGGCAATCAATCTGAATGAATTGAATATCTAATAAGTGCTAGATCTGATATATTTGTCATTGGGGTTATGGTGCAGATCTGGATCTGAATGAAGGAGGAACCTTAGTGCATAAAGAAGGATAAGTTCTATTGATGGGTCATAATATTTAAGGTTGAATAATAGTATCTCTGTATGATTTTGATCTGTTATATGAGGCGCAGGCTTGATCTATAAATTTGACAATCTAGGTTAATTAGTGTCTGAATATTTGAAAGAATGAATTATTCTTTATAGATATGTAAGCAAGTTCAGTGAAGTGAAAGAGCATATACACGCTTGTTCAGTGAATGAAAACGGTGTATACGCAGGTTGGTCCAAACACAGGAGAGTATGCACGCAGGTTTCATGTTGTTGAAGTAGCGTATATCTTTTAAATTATGATCTAGCTGCCTCTATTTATTGCTGCAGTATTCTGGGTTCAGAATTTGGTGTGTGGTTACTGTTACTGTGTTCTGGGTACAGCTGTCAGAGAAGTGTTTACTTGACTCAGTGCTAATTGGGAAAAGGAGATTGTTTGATGCAAATATACTTGATGATTGATTGATGTTCATGGATCCAGTCTGAAAATTTATGAAACGTGGTCCCTGGAAGAAAGAGAAGGTTGTAGCCTTCAATAGGCTAGCACCTACGTACTAGTATCTTGGCTAGTACAAGAGCTAAGGTGGTTGTAGCTCCCTTCCAGGAGAAGATGGAAAACGAGAGAGGGTTGTAGCTCTCTGCAGGTTGTAGCCTGTGTACTGGTAAAGGACTGCACCAGTACATTGTAAAAGGAAGTTTCTAATTAAATAAAGATAGAGACGAATTGCAGCAGGTGGTTTTCACCCACATTGGGTTTTCACCTTATATCTTGTGTTCTTGTGTGTGACTGTCTTTTGTTCTGTTTTACTGGTCTCGTTACTGTCTATTTCACTCAGATACATAGATTAATAATCAACATTTGAAAGATAAAGTAAATCATAAGTTTGCATTGTATACGCGGGTTTCCTTCTACATAGTTGCGTATATACGCAGGTTTTACTAACTGAAGTAGCGTATCCTCTGAATTTTAAAAAGGGAATATTTGGCTTGATAATACTGATTCACCCCCCCCCCCAGTATTATTTCCAACACATACCATGGGAATTCCACATCCTAACCAGCTTATAATACATATGCCTACCATTCACTGAACTAAATAGGACTATATAGAATCCACATCACACAGGGATTCTTCCCCAAGTCCTTCAAACCTCATGAATATAATTTTTCTAGTTATACAAGACCACATCTCCCAACCAATGGTGATGGTATGATAAAAGTAGCTCACTTCCCTACATCTATTTCTACATGATTAACAATATGATAGATATCCATTCTCACAACCATTGGTTTTACAAAACTTAAAGGTGCAAGCTAGAAAGCTCATGCCTTGCCAACGAATTTATCAAAATAACATGTCAAACATTATAGTAGTTAATGTGCAATGCAAATCAAATTATTAGTAAGATACCATCATGGTTGTTTATAGTTATCATACTCATAATTGAGCTCCTCCCTAGATCCATGTATTCATGCATTAGTACCATGCTACATAATGACATGGTAATCATGTCAATCATGCATACAACCAGTTAGTAATAGACTAAATTTTAGCACCTAAACATTAGTTTGGTTAATTCCCTAAAATCATTATGAAACCCCTTGTTGGAATTCTGCTATCAATTTCCCATGATAGATCCCATCTAGTCCAAATTTTGAACATGGATTCTCTAATACTACTTTGTAACAAACCCCCTTCGAACCCTTACAAAACACTGGTTAAAAAGAAGGTGGTTACTACATTGGCCAAAAATCCAAAGTGTCATTAGGGAAATGGGGTCTAAAATTTTTTATCCTTTCAACTAACCTAGAGTCTTGGTTTGACATCACCATTTTGTTTGTCTAGTCAATATGATTCCAGTGATATCAAATGTTACCTCAAACTAGCCTTTACATCAAAAGTTATGACCATTTAAGTCCCAAGAATTCAAAATGTACCACATCAACATCTTGTCCATGTTGCTATACCTACCTGGCTAATCTCCCAGCACCACTTGGTGATTAATGAATTTCTTCTAACCCATTCATGGGTTTGGGTTCCACACCATCATGCTATACTTTCAAGAAACACCCTGCTTCAGTCATCTGATGAATAACCCTTGGTGCACCACGATCCATATGTCTAGGGAGTATCCTTTGGTTCTCCCACTTCATTCATCTTATAATGAGACCTTTGGTGCTTTTGCTTCATTCCTCCTAGGGAATAACCCCTAGTGCACCAACTTCAATCACCTACGGGAATAACCTTTGGTGCACCTTCTTTGACCATATGTGAAATAATCTCTAGTGCACCCCATTTTGTTCATCCTAGATCGAGACCTATGATTCTCCAGCTTCATTCCTCTTGGTGAATAACCTTTAGTGCACTTTCTTGAATCATATGGAGAAATAACCTCCAATGTACCCCAATTCATTCATCCTAGATAAAGACCTTCATTTCTCTTGCTTCATTCCTCCTAAGGAATAACCTCTGATCTTATGTCATCCTAGGTCCTCGCTCAACCATCAATTGCCACCTATTCAATATCTATAATTGATCTCTCTTTCTATGGCCTCACCAACCCTTATGCATACTTTGCACTTCTTCATGCACTGAGGTCACATGGCTTAGTGACTTAGCCTCTAAGCTAACCTTTACATAGCCAAACAAATCTAGATGGGGTTGTAGATGAGGTTAAAAGATTTATGGGTAAGGATTTTTCCTCCTGAGCTATCTGCGATGGTTTATGACCATGGATATACCATGGTAGTTCTATAAGAGTTTGGACCGATGAAAATATCTTTCTCTCGCTCTTATAATCCTATGAAGCATGTGTGGGGTTGTCCCTTCTAATCCTCCCACAAGTAAATCATCTCAGGATTCTTGATGGACAAGATAAAAAACATGACATAGGGAGTTGTCTATGCAGGCTAGGGACTTTCCCAATCAGCCTAATAGAGTCCTGTGGGATTCCTTTGAGAAAAAGATAAGTGTATCAAGCTTATATTAGTAGGTGGAAGGATTATGATGCCAATAAGGCTGCCAAATCATCAACATTCCACAAATTAATAGGGGAAACACCCCTTTATAGTCCCACCACAACTATAAACTATATATGCAGGCACATAAATCAACATTTTCACTATCCTTACAAGAATTTCATTTTTAGACCATACATAGCTGCATGGAAAAGGCTCATAAACAAAATTCATAAAACATTTAATTAATTCAATCAACGAGACTCATGCAACAACATCATGCAATATTTATGGAGAATTTTCTTTAAGTTCATAGCTTTCAACTCAAAGTTCAGAAAAGATAGGAAATTGAAAATTGGACTTCGATTTTCCACCCAACTATAGACCTACTATACCCAAGATTACTTAGAGTAGTCACTCCTGATCTAGTTCCATGATATAAGGGGAATTTTGCTTTCAAAAACCTTGCAAAATGCCTTCTTTAGGACACGAACGATGGGAAATTATAACATTGGGTAGTTCATTAGCTCGTTAAGCACAACAAAATCCATAATAAGGGTGGTTTATCCGTTGTTTCAAGTACTATATGAGTGGTTTGTTATCCCACAACAAGCACCCTGGGTGGTTTATAAACTACTCAAGAACTACAAAGTTTCATAATAATTGTTGGTTTATAAGTTGTGTCAAGCACTCTGTGAGTAGTTTACCAACCCACAAAAAGCACCCTTTTTCATGTTGTTTATCAGCCCTATCCAACACTCAATAACATCTCCTCTTTCTCTTCTAGTCATAATTCTTTCTCTCAGGAAAATCCCATTCCTGCAACTCATAGCTTACACTAGCTTTTCTCATGAGCTCCACCAAGAAGAGGTTGAACCCCATATTGTTGTGCATTTTCCTTTTGATAATTTTCCTAAGGGTCTCATTATATTCCTGTTCTTTTTCTCACTATTTACACCAGAAAATTAATTTTAGGGGCCAACTAATCCCTTTTGGGTTCATATTTCCTTTGCCCTCTTAGATCATGGATTTGTGGCCCCATACTTCAGGCCATTACATTATTACATTTCAATAATCAGGGGAACAAGTACTACAGGTGTCATAGTGCCTTCTCTTCTCTTCAATCTTCTACACACACTAGATCAGTTTCCAAACCTAAAAAGAACCCAGTGCCTTCTCTTTTCTTACACCTCGTACACACACTTGATCAATTACCAAACCTGAAAAGCACCCAGTGCCTTCTATTCTCTTCAACTCCCATACAATGGATCTGTTTCCAGTCTTGACAAGCATCTAGTGTTGGATATATATATATAGATATCCACTGCCAATCCTAGTCGTCTTTGATCAATAGGAATATAGGTGTATCCCACACCTTCACAAGACCGACTAGTTTGATACCTTCCTGTACCCAACACATAAACAACACATACATATACACAGGGCACAATACAACATATACAAATATAAAACACCACATTTACACATGGCACAATATAACATATACCTAACCCTGTAACCGATTGCAAACCCATAGTCTCCACCCATATAAATAAAAAAACTAGGGACACAAGGACTCCACCCAAATTGGAAATCCAAGGACCCTAATCCTTCACCTAAACATTGTCCCTGTTTTTTACCATGTTTTTTCCAAATGCACCCACAACCAAAATTATGAGTCTATGGTCATTCATCTTGTCCATGCCATCCACATTTGCATTAAGTCAATATAAACTATAAAGTTTCCACAATAATGACTCTTTCCAAAACCTTTGAGTCACAATGGAATTCATATTTGTATATAAACATTTCTCATGATTATGAAAATATAAAAATTTTACATATGTACATTACGTTAAAGTCAAGAGAACCTCCCTTGTGGTATTTCCACGACTACTCTATCATTGCCCATTATTCCCCATGGAAAAATCCAACACATTTGGCTATCATTGTAACAACCCTTGGTAGATTTTCCATGTAAACAAAATATGACCCAAGTCATGGGGCACATATTCCAAGAAAAATGGTGGGTGAAACGTTATTGTGGAAATCACTTGTGGTTTAATAATGGATATGGAAATTGGAAAATGCATTGGAAAAGGAAAATAGGCAATAAATGGCATTTAATTATGAAAATAAAGGAAAAGACACAAATTTGCATGCAAGGGAAATTCGAGGAAAAATGAAGGAAAATGAAGAAACAAGAGACATCAATAATAAAAAGGGATAAGAGAAACAATTGATAGCTTTTCTTAGTTTAGAATTTGGCTCTCTTACACTCTTTCACACTTAGAGTATTCTTGGGGCACTCTATAATTCACTTGAATTTGTAAGAATACAAGCAAGGAAGCAAAGGGAAAGTAAATGAAAGCAAGGAAGCACAAGGACGCAATTGGATCAACAACTACAATAGGCCTACCTTGTAGGTAATAGGTTGCATGTGTAATATCCTTGCTGGCTTTTGGATGCATGGTATATGCATGTGGTTCCTTGGTTATGTGATGTCATTGGCATGGGAATTTGCCTGGATTTACAGTGGTTTCATCCATGCCTTTCCATTTCCTAGATACCCATGATGTAGTGGGTTTCCCATTCTATTTTTTGAGTGGTTCTCAGGTTTCCTATCACTATGGGTTGGAAAAAATTGTTTAGAGCTCTGAAATAGCTTGCATTCCAGAGAGGTTGTGGGTTTAGTTAGTATCCCCTAGAGCCTATGGGGTGGGACAAGTTCTCTGGAGACCTGAAATAGCTTGGGTTCCTTGAAGGAAGTGGTTTGGGTTACTAGTTCCAGGAGCCTTAGAAAACTTAGTTAGTGACCAATCTAGTTGATGTTATTTATTTTTGGACCATATTGGTTAGATCATTGTGCTTTAGGGTTAAGGTGGTTTGGTCTTTGGAAGCCCTGGTTGGTTCTAATTTGGTTTAACGCATATGACCCCACATTCATGCTTGGCATATGATGTGGGGGTGATTAGATGAAAGAGATATTTAGTTCAGCCCAATCTATGGTCAGGTGGTATGTGGAATTCCTTGACTTGGTTGGAATTTTCATATGATAATATGAGTTATTTTCTAATTGTGATCTATGAGAACTTGTAATGGTTATTATGGTGATCTTATGGCTGATTTTTCATGATTTCTGTTATGTTTATATGCTAGTTATATGCATGGTTTTATTATATGCTCTAGTTATATCTCTTGTTCATGATTTTATAAGTTACTAGATGGTTTATGAATGCATGGGATTATAAGTGTTGTTGAAGGTAGATTGAGAGGGCATTGAGCCTTCTCAGTGATTTTCAGTTGAAGTTTAGAAGTTTACGACCATATATGCATCCATTACCTATAGCCTATATGTTTACTATGTTTTGATGAATTAGCTATCTACCATGTCTAGGTCAAGGTCTTGCTCAAATTTTGAATTTTTAGCATTGTTATATATGGTTGTTATGACTCTATAAAGTTACAGGACGTTTTGGGGAGTGGTATGGAGGCTAGATTAAAAACGTGGCATAGATCTCACAACCGCATGCACTAAATAGGGAAGTTTGGGTCATAACCACATGCACGTAGGCTTATGGGTGTGGATGGAGCCTCATAACTGGATGCACAATGTGTCATGGGTGTGGTTGGAGATTAAACCAAATGAAAAATAGTTACATCTTAGGGATTGATCACCTGGGGTGGTTGTTAGGCTCTTTAGTGATATGTAGTCTCCGAGGGATGTTAGTTTGTTTCTGATTTGTAGGCCCCGCTTCCATAACTGGAACTTGGAGGTCGGGTCATATCATAGTGAAGCTCAACTCATGTTTACCTCGGAGAACTTGTACAAGTGGGTAAATGTGGGAGGAGGCATTACTGGGTGGTATCAGAGCGAGGTTGCAGTACTAGACCTTAGGGTAGATGTGATTGTTATGCATGCATTGTGATGCTTATTATTATTATGCATGTCGTAGTTATTAAATTTTTGTGTTATCATATATGATATTGAGATGTTGAGATCGTTATGTCATTATATATCTCTATTGTGCTAATATGGATTCATTATGGAGATGAGATAGCCTCCCTTGAAATACACTAGGGTATTATTTTGATTATGTCTTTATTTGGTTAATCTAACATGACATGTTTGTAGGAGATATAATATTAGAGATGAAGAGAAAAATGGTGGAATACAATTCACATGACTCCCCTTATAGGCCTGATGTGAATTCTATGGAATGTGAAAGGTTAGTTGGGAAGCAAGGAGAAGAGTACTCTCCTAATTTAGTAGATACAATAAGAAGTTCGAAGGAAGACATTAGAAGTTGCAATGAATATACTAACAGGATGATTGAGGCATGGGAAAGATTAGAAGTTCTTCGAATTCTATGATTATTCAGAGAATATGAAAACCAAGATAGTCTTCAGTCTCAAGGGAGAATCATATATTTGGTGGGAAGATGTGAAGTTTACAAGAGGAATTAGGGTAGAGGAATTGAGTCAGCATGAGTTTAAAAGAATATTTAGGAAGAAGTATTTTTTTGAGGGATATTATGATGGGAAAGCTAAGGAATTATATGCGTTGAAGAACAGTTCCATGACAGATCAAGGGTACTAAGTTTTTAGAGCTATTGAGGTATTTTCCCTACCTCAAGGATGATAATACAAAGTTCCAAAGGTTCATTAGTGGATTTCCTTTAGTGTTCAATGATCGGATTGAGTATGATGGGCCCTAATCATTGGACGAATTCATCAGGAAGATGAAGCATTGTTATGAATAGTCAAAGTGAAATTCTAAGCCTAAGTGAGATTGGAAAGGTAATGAGAAGACTAAAGGAAAATGTGCTAAGAAGTGAGAAAGGCTTCAGCATTAAGGTGACAAGGAGAATGTAGCATCATATAAGAAGTTCAATGTAGTTGATAGAGGACATGGATTTCATGCTGAGGAGAAGGATAAGGGTAATGGTAGGAAGCCATTGAAGTATTGGACTTGTGGTGGAGAGCTTCCTAGGAGTGAGTTCCCATTGCACCAGGGTGGTAAGCCTCATATTTATAGTGCTAAGGAGTCACATATAGTTGGAGATGTTTGTAAGAGCATTCCTTGTATTTATGCAATAGTGGATGATAGGTAGACATATCATTAGGCATCCATTATTGAGATGGAAGGTAAGATTCATGATTGATTTGTTTCCATTTTGATTGATTGTGGATCTAATTGTAGTTATATCAGTCCTGACCTTGCTTGAATAAATAAGTGCATGCAAGATATTGGTTGGTGCGGTTGGCTAAAGGGACCAAGAGAAGATTTCATCATTCAGTGAGCTCTTGTGCATTTGATTTGAATGGTATACCTACATAAACACATCTAAATGTCCTTCCTTTGGGTTCATATAATATTATTTTGGGCATGGACAAGTTGGTCATTCATAGGACTAAAGTGGACTTCTATCACAAGGCTATTAAATGCCTCGATGATGATGGAGAAACGAGAATTTTTTAGGGAAGGAAGAATCCTATATCACTGAGAAAAATTATGGCTATGTAGGCAAAGCACGATTGCTGAAATGGATGTGTATTTTTTGCAGTTCATATTTCTAGTGATAACGAGAAGTATGTTGAGGGTGATGAATTCCTGAAGAGTTATCCCATTTTATAATAGTTTCAGAATGTGTTTCCAACAGATATTTCAGAGTTTCCTCCTCATAGAGAGGTGGAATTTTCTATTGAGCTTATGTCAGGAACAACACTAGCATCTAAGGCACCATACATGATAAGTACTCCTAAGTTGGTGGAATTGAAATTGCAGCTTAAGGAAATTCTTGATAAGGGATACATAAGGCCAAGTCTGTCACCTTGGGGTGCACCAAAATTGTTTGTTAAAAAAAAGGATGATACTCTCAGATTGTGGATTGATTATAGGTAGTTGAATAAGGTTTATATCCAGAACAAATATCCATTTTCAGGGATGTTGGCATTATGTTTCAGGAATGGCTATATATGTTACAGATGTTGTACTTGATGGCAACTCCCATGACAAGGTTCTCTCTTTTTATTGAAAAATAAGAAGGACGCAGGAAATCAGTTTAGAAGGTGCGTACCCGCAGGTACACCTTGCAGGGACCGCATCCAGAGACGCAGGCCAGCCATTCAGAAGGTGCGTCCACCCAGTGCACACATTTCAAGGCAGAGAAAAGCTCACGTGGGGGTTTCTTGTGTTTTACTCTTGGTATCTAGCCGACGGTATTGTGTTATTATGGTGTCGGCTCGTGGTATTGTTCCATGTTTTGAGGAGGAGCTTGCCTATATAAAGCAAAGGAGATCATTTGGATTTTGCATGTCTTTGGTTGAATATCTTATGAGGTGAGATCTGGTCTAGATCTAAAAGGCAAATCTACTGAAGGACTGAGATCTCTTTGGCGCAAGATCAGATCTGTAGATCTGACTGTTTGGGTTACACTTAAAGTCTTGAAATCATTCATACCCGAAAGGACGCAGGTACAGTGAAAGGAAAGTGCGCCGGGACGCAGTGCAGTAAGAGGATACCTGCGTGGGGACGCAGGGTAGACGAAGTTCAGGTGCGTCCGGGACGCAGTTCAGCATCTGGAGATCTGCGTGGGGACGCAGGGCGACCAAGGTTCAGGTGCGTCCCTGAAGCAACAGGACGCGGCGCGATAGTATCTTTGGTGCGTCCCTGAAGCAATAGGACGCGGCGCGATAGTGTTTTTGGGTGCGTCCCTGAAGCAACAGGACGCAGAGCAGTTGAAGGAACAGTGCGTAGGCACGCAGCGCAGCAGAAGGATCTCTGCGGGTGGTCGCAGGAAAGCAGAAGGTGAACTGCGTCTATACGCATGTCACAGAAGGGAAAGTTGCGTCTCTGTATTAAGATGTTCTGTTGATTGAATTTCTCTGTTGATAAGGTGTTCTGGGTTAGTTCTGTTATTGCTGATCTGATAACTGTAGTGGACTGTAACTGATATGTACTTGGTGACCATTTGATGCTTTATGAAAAGAAGTAGGGGGTTGTAGCTCCCTTCCAGGAGAGACTGGAAAACGAAAGAGAGTTGTAGCTCTCTGCAGGTTGCAGCCTGCGTACTGGTAAAGGACTGCACCAGTACAAAATCATTGTAAAAGGAGTATCTAATTTGAAAGAAGATAGAGACATATTGCAGCAGGTGGTTTTCACCCACATTGGGTTTCCAGCTTACATCTTGTGTTCTTTGGTGTGACTATATGTTTTCTTTGTTCATGCTCATTATTTTATGGTACTGACATGCAAAAATAATTCAAAGATCAAATAAGGAAGATTTATTAATTGCTAGATAATACTGATTCACCCCCCCTCTCAGTATTATTTCCAACAATTGGTATCAGAGTAGGTCCTTCAGCAAAGCTTGATCGCTTGAAGGTAGATCGTTCATCATGAGCAACTACGAGAGAGAAGCATCAATCAGGCCACCAGTTTTTGATGGGACAAACTTCAATTATTGGAAGGTAAGAGTTACTGCATATCTTCAATCTCTTGGTACAGAAGTTTGGGACATTGTAGAAACAGGCTATACTTTTCCTTCAGCTACTCCTACAGATCCAGCTGAGAAAAAGAAGTATGAAACAAATGCAAAAGCAGTCAGTACTCTGTTAGGATGTATATCCCAAACGGAATTCATGAAGGTAATGCACTACAAATCCGCAAAAGAAATATGGGACAAAATTGTCACAAGCTATGAAGGAGATGAACAGGTAAAGCGTGCTAAACTTCAAACTCTCAGGATTCAGTATGAGACTCTCAAGATGTATAATGATGAAAGTGTGGCTAACTATTTTCTTCGGGTAGATGAGATTGTTAATTGTATGAAAAATTTGGGTGAAGAAATAAGAGAGGCTATAGTGGTTGAAAAGGTTTTAAGATCTTTGTCTCCCAAGTTTGAATCTAAAGTATCTGCTATAGAAGAAAAGGAAAATCTACGAATTCTTACTATGTCTCAGCTACATGGAATTCTAACTGCTTATGAAATGAGAAAGGGAGGTCCTTCAGACAGAAGAGAAGCTGCTTTCAAGGCATCAGGCAAAGGAGATTATTATGAAGCAAGCCACGTCCCAGAAGAAGAGGAAGAAGAATCAAACTTTGTCAGAAATCTTCAAAGGGGTTCTGGAAGGTTCAGAGGTAAGTTACCTTTTAAATGCTTTGCTTGTGGAAGAGTAGGTCATTATGCTGCAAAATGCCCTTATAAGGATAAAGGAAAGGAACCTGCTAGATGGAACAAGAAACAGAACGCAAATAAGAAAAGCTACTACACTCATGAAGATAGTGATGGTCTATCAAACAGTGATGAAGATGAACAAGGTAATGAATATAAGTTGTTAATGGCATTTGAAGATGATGATTATATGGATGCTGTAGATGTGGATAACCTTTATGATGAAATTACTAGACTCAAGAGATGTATAGAAGAAAAGAACATGATCATTGATACTCTACAATTTCAAATTGATGAAAAGGAAAAACATCTTGAAAAATTAGAAGGTGAAATTGTTGGTCTTAGAAAAGAGATTGAGAAAACAAAAGCTATTAATCTCAAGTTTGTCAAAGGATCTGAAACTTTGGATGAGATTATCAATGTGCAGCGATCTCCTCTAAACAAGACAGGTCTGGGCTATAATGGAGAAACTTCTCAAGCATCCACCTCAAAAAGTTATCTTGATGCAGCAAGAAGAAATGAGCAAAATAAAAATGAAAATCATCAGGTAAAGCAGGGACGAATTACAAACAGAAACTATCAGGGGCAATCCATCTTAAGGGTGAACAAAAGCTACAACCAGCCACAGGTAAAATCTTCTCAATTTGGTTCAAGAATGGATGACAATAGAAATTACAATCAATTGGCCGGTAGATTTGATAACCGCAGAAGTTTCTTCAATGGACAATGCTTTTCTTGCCATAACTTTGGTCACAAAGCAGCTCAATGTGTTGCATATAAAACAATCATGACTAGGGAAGCTCAAAAACAAAGAAGTATGACAGGGATTACAAAAAGGACCTATAACAACTTTTCGGTTCTTGAAAATGAAGTTGAATGTTCTATTTGCAATAACTTTGGTCATGAAGACTCTGAATGCAGGAGCAGGTTTCAGCAGAAAAAGGAACAAGCCTCAAGCACCAAAACATGGAGAATAAAGGAACCTCAAACAGAAAGATGTGGGATAGCTTTTTATGCAGAGGGACAGGAAAATCTATGGTACATTGACAGTGGATGTTCGAAGCATATGATAGGTGATAAAGAAAAACTTGAATCTTATTCTGCTCTAGAAAAGGGAAAGAAAGTCTCTTTTGGAAATGATACTCCTGCAACTATAAAAGGAAAAGGCATTGCTCAGTTAAAAGAAAAAGTCAAGGCTGGAAATGTTCTGTATGTTGATGGATTGAAGCATAATCTTCTAAGTGTCAGTCAGATGTGTGATCAAAGAACCGAGGTTATATTCAGATCGAATGGATGTCTTGTTCGTGATCTTGATACAGGTAAAACAGTGCTCAAAGGCAAAAGAACTCCAAATAATCTGTATATATTTGAAGAAGGACAACAACAATGCTATCTAAGCAAGGATGAAGGGCACTGGTTATGGCATCGAAGGTTGGGACATCTAAGCTTCTCACAAATAAGGAAAGCATGCAAATATCAGGCAGTTCGCGATCTTCCAGATATCAAAATTCCTGACAACACCATATGCAAATCATGTCAGTTTGGAAAACAAACCAGAACTAACTTTCCAGAGAAAGAAGGATCAGCTAGCATGCCTCTTGAGCTAGTACATACAGATACATGCGGTCCTTTCAGGAAAAGAACACCTCGAGGAGAAGAATACTTGATATTATTCATTGACGATTTCTCCAGGTTTGTCTGGTTAGGACTTATGAAGCACAAAGATGAAGCATTCGAAAAATTCAAATCCTTCAAAGCCTTGGTTGAAAATCAATCAGGTCACAAAATTAAGTGCCTCAGATCTGATAGAGGTGGGGAATTTACTTCAAATGAATTTTTCGATTTCTATGAAGAACATGGGATAAGAAGAGAATTCTCTACAGCAAGAACTCCTCAGCAAAATGGAGTTGTGGAAAGGATGAACAGAACAATCCAACAAATGGCTCGTGCTATGCTTGATGAGTCAGGAACTCCCGCAACTTTCTGGGGTGAAGCTGCACATGCTGCGGTTGTTATTCTCAACAAGACAAATGTCCGGGTGAACAGCACTCAAACTCCTCATGAGCTTTGGAATGGCAGGACTCCTTCGGTAAAGCACTTCAAAATCTTTGGGAGCAAATGCTATATCAAGAATACTGATGAGCAGCTTGGCAAACTTGAACCTAGGGCAGATGAAGGCATTCTTCTTGGTTACTCTCCATATAGCAAAGCATACAAGTGCTACAATAAAAGACTTGGCAGAATTGTTGACAGCATTGATGTAGTAGTTGATGAGAAGGGATACATTCCTAGGCAAGTCCATCATGAAGACATCGAAGAAGATGAAGGCTATCCTCAAAGACAGAATGATGAAGAAGAAGAACCTCAAGAAGAACCTCAAGAAGAGCCAGAGGAGCAAACAAGAATAGAAGAAAAGACTCCATCCAGATATGTTCAGAAGAATCATCCAAAATCTCAGATTGTGGGGTAGAAAGAAGCAGGTGTACAAACAAGAAGAACAGTTGCAGAAGCCTCAAGCTATTTGGCATTACTCTCCTCTACTGAACCACAAAATGTGAAAGAAGCATGCAAAGATGAATGTTGGGTGAAAGCAATGGATGAAGAACTTGAGCAAATCGAAAAGAACAACACTTGGGAGCTGGTTCCTAGACCAAAGGATAAGAATGTTATCGGAACAAAATGGGTCTTCAAAAATAAATTAAATGAAAATGGAGAAGTAATTAGAAACAAAGCCAGACTTGTTTGTAAAGGGTATGCGCAGCAAGAAGGAATAGACTTTGAAGAAACCTTTGCTCCTGTTGCAAGACTTGAGGCCATCCGAATGTTCCTTGCTCTCTCAAGTTTTCAAAACTTCAAAGTATTTCAAATGGATGTGAAATCAGCCTTTCTGAATGGAGACTTGGAAGAAGAAGTGTACATTGAACAGCCAGATAGGTTCATTCTTGGAAATGATCCAAATCTTGTATGCAGATTGAAAAAGGCTCTCTATGGTCTCAAACAAGCTCCAAGGGCTTGGTACTACTGTTTGGACAAATATCTTCAACAACAAGGTTTTTCAAAAGGTTCAGCAGATAGAAATCTTTATATAAAAGTTGAAAATGACAAATTGCTAATACTTGTTGTGTATGTAGATGACATTATTTTTGGCAGCAATGAAGAAGCTATGAGTCAAAGCTTTGCCTCGGTCATGCAGAAAGAATTTGGAATGTCCTTGCTAGGAGAACTGACATATTTCCTTGGTTTGCAAATCCAACAAAAAGAAGGAGGAATCTTTTTATCTCAAACCAAGTATCTCAATCAGATTTTGAAGAAATATGACATGGAAGATGCAAAACCAGTATGTACACCCATGGTCACATGATGTAGTCTCAGTGCAAATGATGAATCTGCAGCAGTACATCAACCAACCTACAGATCTATGATTGGAAGTTTACTATATTTGACAGGTACCCGACCAGACATCATGCATGCAGTTGGAATAGTTGGAAGATTTCAGGCAAATCCGAAGGAGACTCATCTTCAGGCAGTGAAGAGAATTTTCAAATATCTTCAAGGGACTCAAAATTATGGCTTATGGTATCCTAGAGATACAGATCTTACTCTTCATGCTTATACAGATGCAGACTGGGCCGGAAGCGTGGATGACAGGAAAAGCACAAGTGGTGGTGCGTTCTTTATGGGTTCCAGACTGGTATCTTGGTTCAGCAAGAAACAGAGTTCGATTGCCTTGTCTACAGCTGAAGCGGAATATGTTGCTGCTGCATCTTGTTGCACCCAACTTCTTTGGATGATGCAGACTTTGCAAGATTTTCAAATCACTTGTACACCACCTATCCCCATCTTATGTGATAACACAAGTGCAATCAGCATCTCAAAGAATCCGGTTATGCATTCAAAAACCAAGCACATACCAATCAAGTATCATTTTCTCCGGGAACAAGTGCTTGAACAGAAGGTCAAGTTGGAGTGTGTTCCTTCTAAGGAACAAGTTGCTGATATTCTCACCAAACCATTGCCCAGGGACACTTTTGAATACCTCAGGCAAAAGCTGGGGGTTGTTGATGCATCATCTTATTGTTGAACCTTTTCTGATTGATGATACAGGTTCAGGGGGAGCATATAATGCATTGTTGGCATTATGGAGGATGGTGAGAAGGAGATCTTGGAAATAGCTGCAATATGTCTCTATCTCTTTCATGGTGGATTATGGTTCTGTGTTGCAGATCTGGTTCCTTTTTCAGGGGGAGCATGAGCTTAGGGGGAGCATACCCTTTGCCCTTGATGTCAAAGGGGGAGAATGAAGCAAAGTTTGTGAGGTTTCCATCAAGTCCAAAGGGGGAGATTGTTGGCATTATGTTTCAGGAATGGATATATATGTTACAGATGTTGTACTTGATGGCAACTCCCATGACAAGGTTCTCTCTTTTTATTGAAAAATAAGGACACAGGAAATCAGTTCAGAAGGTGCGTACCCGCAGGTACACCTTGCAGGGACCGCGTCCAGAGACGCAGGCCAGCCATTCAGAAGGTGCGTCCACCCAGTGCACACATTTCAAGGCAGAGAAAAGCTCACGTGGGGGTTTCTTGTGTTTTACTCTTGGTATCTAGCCGACGGTATTGTGTTATTATGGTGTCGGCTCGTGGTATTGTTCCATGTTTTGAGGAGGAGCTTGCCTATATAAAGCAAAGGAGATCATTTGGATTTTGCATGTCTTTGGTTGAATATCTTATGAGGTGAGATCTGGTCTAGATCTAAAAGGCGAATCTACTGAAGGACTGAGATCTCTTTGGCGCAAGATCAGATCTGTAGATCTGACTGTTTGGGTTACACTTAAAGTCTTGAAATCATTCATACCCGAAAGGACGCAGGTACAGTGAAAGGAAAGTGCGCCGGGACGCAGTGCAGTAGGAGGATACCTGCGTGGGGACGTAGGGTAGACGAAGTTCAGGTGCGTCCGGGACACAGTTCAGCATCTGGAGATCTGCGTGGGGACGCAAGGCGACCAAGGTTCGGGTGCATCCCTGAAGCAACAGGACGCGGTGCGATAGTGTCTTTGGTGCGTCCCTGAAGCAACAGGACGCGATGCGATAGTGTTTTTGGGTGCGTCCCTGAAGCAACAGGACGCAGAGCAGTTGAAGGAACAGTGCGTAGGCACGTAGCGCAGCAGAAGGATCTCTGCGGGTGGTCGCAGGAAAGCAGAAGGTGAACTGCGTCTATACGCATGTCACAGAAGGGAAAGTTGGGTCTCTGTATTAAGATGTTCTGTTGATTGAATTTCTCTGTTGATAAGGTGTTCTGGGTTAGTTCTGTTATTGCTGATCTGATAACTGTAGTGGACTGTAACTGATATGTACTTGGTGACCATTTGATGCTTTATGAAAAGAAGTAGGGGGTTGTAGCTCCCTTCCAGGAGAGACTGGAAAACGAAAGAGAGTTGTAGCTCTTTGCAGGTTGCAGCCTGCGTACTGGTAAAGGACTGCACCAGTACAAAATCATTGTAAAAGGAGTATCTAATTTGAAAGAAGATAGAGACATATTGCAGCAGGTGGTTTTCACCCACATTGGGTTTCCAGCTTACATCTTGTGTTCTTTGGTGTGACTATCTGTTTTCTTTGTTCATGCTCATTATTTTATGGTACTGACATGCAAAAATAATTCAAAGATCAAATAAGGAAGATTTATTAATTGCTAGATAATACTGATTCACCCCCCCTCTCAGTATTATTTCCAACAAGGGATTGATGATTTGTTTGATCAGTTGAAGGGAGCTTCAATGTTTTCAAATATTGATTCAAGAATAGGATGTAATCAGGTGCGCATAAAAAATGAATACATCTACAAGATTGCATTTCGTACAAGGCATTGACATTATGAGTTTGTGGTAGTTCCTTTTAGTCTTATGAATGATCCAACCACCTTCATGTGTTTGATGAATAGTGTATTGTGTCCTTACCTGGGAAAGTTTGTGATAGTGTTTATTAATGATATATTGATATGTTCTAAGAATAAAGAAGAACATGCAGAGCACCTGGAAGTAATGTTAAGATTATTGAGAGAGCATCAGTTGTACGCCAAGCTCAACAAGTATAGTTTCTTTGAGTCTTAGATTCACTACTTGGAAGATGTTCTTTCCAAGGAGGGGATAGTAGTGGACCAAAAAAACTATTAAAGCTATCATGGAGTGGCCAACTCCTAGGAATGTGGATGAGCTCAAATCATTCATGGAACTAGTAGTTTATTACATGAGTTTCATTAGGAACTTCTCAAGGACTGGTTATCCTATCACATCTTTGTAGAGGAAAGGGAAGAAGTTTGAATCAACTAAGAAATGTGAAAATAGTTTCAAGTAGTTGAAGCATTTGCTTACAAATTCTCCAATTTTGAAGATTATAGATCCTGATAAGGAGTTTCTAGTTTATAAATATGCTTACAAGGAAGAAAAGGTGGGGTCCTAATGTAGGAAGGAAAGGTGGTATGATATGAGTCAAGGAAACAAAATGAGCATGAGAAGAACTATGTGACCCGTGATCTTGAGTTGGAGACATTATCTCCTTGGCAGGAGGTCTGTTTTGATGACTTATCATAATGGCTTGAGGTACTTGTTTGACCAACCCAATCTGATTTCCAAGCAAGCCATATGGTTGGATACTGTCAGTGAGTTTTACTTTGAGATCAGATGCATCAAGGGCAAGAAGAACAGGGTTGGAATTGCCTTCAGTAGGAGAGTGTAGATGAATCATATTTCAGTTGTGAGCTCTTATGGGACATATTTACAGGAGAAGATCTATTAATGTAGGGAAACATGATGAGAGGTATCAGCAACCGAAGAAAATATTGTAGCAGTAGAGTGAAGATGATAGGGATGAGGAGTATCACCTCATGATAAATGGCTTGGTGAGATTTAGGAACAATATTTAGGTGCCAAATAAAAATGAGCTTAGGATGATTATCTTGACAAGATGTATTTAGGCCACCTAGGATATTAGAAGACTTTGATAGCTATTAAGAAGTTCTATTATTGGTTGAACATGAAGAAAGAGGTGGTTGAGTTTGTTGTGAAGTGCTTGGATTATCAACAGGTGAAAGTTGAATGCAAGCATCCAACTGGTTTTTTGTAGCCTATTCTAATTCTAGAATGGAAATGGGAGGTCATTTCCATGGAATTAATTATAGCTTTTCCAAGGACATTGAAGCAACATGATTCCATCATGATTTTGGTTGACAGGTTGAGCAAGGTATCTCACTTCATTGTAGTCAACTATACTAGTTTATCTAGTGAGGTAGCTTAGATATTCATTAGGGGATAATTAGGTTGCATGGAGTTCCAAAGAAGATTATATTAGATAGAGATACCATGTTCACTTATAGGTTTTGGTAGGAGTTGTTTGCAGGCATGGGGATTGAGTTATCTTTTAGTACAACTTATCATCCACAGATAAATGGATAGAGAGTGAGGGTTAGTAGGATTCCTGATGATATGTTGAGGGTGTATGTCATGCATCAACATAGTAAGTGAGAGGAGTATCTTCAACTGGTAGAGTTTTCATATAACAATGGGTATAAGGAATTGTTGAAGATGATTCCATTTGAGGCTCTTTATGGGTGGAGTTGTAATACTCCTATTTGCAGGAGAGATATAGTGAAAAAGGTGCTGATTGGAATGGATATGTTGGATATTATGGAGTAGGATATGTGTGGAATTAGAAGTAATTTGAAGGCAACAAAAAATAGGTAGAAGAGTTATGCAAATCAACATAGATCATTAAAGGAGTTTCAAGTTGGGGAGAATGCATACTTACGCATCAAGCCCAAGAGGAGCTCCTTGAGGATTGGTTCATGTTCCAAGTTGGAACCACATTATTGTGGGCCTTTTGAGATCCTTGGGAAGATTGGACGAGTGGCCTACAAATTTTCACAACCTCCAACAATGAACATCCAAGATGGTTTCCATGTTTCATTGCTTAAGAGAACGTCCAGGATGTTGATCATGTGATTGATTGGTCTGTATTATAGATGGAATGAGGGAGAAAAATATAGCAAGAACCTTAGTGAATTTTGTAGTGGAAACAACTCAAGGTCTGGAACCAAGAAATAAAGAAAGTTAAAGTGCAGTGGAAGCACTTTGGGCTCAATGAAGCTACATGGGAGATGGATGATCAGTTGTGGGCTTTGTATCCTTATTTATTTGCTGGTTGAGTAGATGTGTTTGGTTTATGTGTTTTCATTTATATTTATATATGAATATGTGTATTGTAAATACTTCAATGAAATGTGTTATAAAGCTCCAAAAAGAAGCATGGTGTTAATGTTTTTAATAGTTGTTATGATGTAAATGTTGCATTGAGTTGTGTTATAATGCTCCATGGGAAACATGTTTTGATGGTTATAAGTGGCATTGGACATCGATCAAGGTGTTCCCACAAGGGGGAGGGGTTTGTAACATCCCATGGTTCATTTTCCATGTAAATAAAAGAAGACCAAGGCCATGGGACACATATTCCAAGTTCAATGGTGGGGGAAACATTATATTGGAAATCACTTGTGGTCTAATAATGGTTATGGAAATCAGAAAAAGAATTGGTAAAGGGAAAGAGGAAATAAAGGGAATTTAATTATGAAAATAAAGCAAAATAGAAGAAGAGGAAGGTGAAGAGACACAATTTTCATGCAAGGGAAATTAGAGGAAAAATTTAGGAAAATGAAGGAAAAGGGGACATCAATAATAAAAAGGAATTAGAGAAATAGTTGATAGCTTTTGTTAGTTTATCATTTGGCTCTCTTACACTCTTGTAGACTTAGAGTATTCTTGGAGCACTTTAGCGTTCACTTGGAATTGGAAGAAGACCAGAAAGGAAGCAAAGTGAATGAAAATGAAAGAAAGGAAGTGCAAGGAGACAGTTGGATCAATAGCTACAAAAAGCTTACTATACAGGTAACAAGTTACATGTGTGATCTCCTTGTTGTTTTTTAGATGCATCATATGTGCATGTGTTTCATTGCTTATGTGTTGTCATTGGCATGGTGATTTTCCTGGCTTGACAATGGTTTGCACCTTGCCTTGCCATTTCCTGGATGACCATGATGTATTGGGTTTCCCATTTGGTTTTTTGATTGGTTCTCAAGTTTCCTATACTTCTTAGTTGGAACAAATTCTTTAGAGCTTTGAAATAATTTGGGTTCCCTGGAGGCTATGGGTTGAGTTACTATTCCTTGGAGATTTTGGGTTGGGCCAAATTTTCTAGAGCCAAAAAATAGCTTATGTTCATTGGAGTTTGTGGCTTGAGTTACTAGTTGCTAGTCATCCCTGGAAATGTTGGGTAGAGACTGATCTAGTTGATTTTTGTGATTTCTATACCATATAGGTGAGATCACTATGCTTGAGGGTTGAGGTGGTTTTGCCACTGAAGCCCTGGTTGGTTCTATTTTGGTTTAGCCCATATGATCCCACATTCATGCTTGGAATGTAGCACCGGGGTGATTGGATGAAAGAGAGATTTGGTTCAGCCCAATTTATGGTCAGGTCATACGCGGAAGTCCTTGACGTGGCTAGAATTTTCATATGATAATATAAGCTATTTTCCTATTGTGATATATGATGACTTGTACTAGTTATTATAGTGACATTATGGTTGATTTTTCATGGTTTCTATTATATTTATATACTATTTATATGCATGGTTTTATTATTTTCCCTAGCTATAGCTCTTGTTCATGATTTGATAATTTATAGGATGGTTGATGAATGCATGGGCTAATAAGTGTTGTTGTAGCTAGATTGAGAGGGAATTAAGTCTTCTTGGTGATTTTTAATGGATGTTCAGAAGTTTATGACCAAATATGCATTCATGACCTATAGCCTATATGTTTGCTATCTATTTGACAAAAATTCTATCTATTATTAGATATGTATAGGTTAGGATCTTGCTCAAATTTGTTTTTTTAGCCTTTTTATCATCATCGTTATGATTCTTTGAAAGTTACAAGAAGTTTTGATCAATGGTTTGGAGGCTAGCATGAAAAGGTGGCATAGATCTCGTGACTACATGCATTGAATAGGGAAATTTGGGTCATAATCACATGTAGACAAGCTTATGGGTGTGGTTGGAGCCTCATAACTGCATTTACAATGTGTCATGGGTGCAGTTGGAGAGTAAACTTAATGAAAAAGAGTTCCAACTCATGGATTGATCACCTAGGGTGGTTGTTAGGATCTTAAATGATGTATAGTCTCTGAGGGATGTCAGTTTGCCTTTGGTTTGTAGGCCCCACTTCCATAACTGGAAGTTGGAGCTCAGGTCATATCATAGTGACACTCAGCTCATGTTTACCCTAGACAGCTTGTAAAAGTGGGTAAATGTGGGAGGAGGTGTTACAATCATAGCATTGTCCAGCATATATTGGCATCCGTTATAGAAAGTGAGAGTTGGGATAAATATGTTTATTTAAGCAAGGCATGCATCAACCAAAGGAATTATTTTAAAAGAGTTTCCATATTTTCTTTTTCTTCACCTTTCTTTCATTTTTTGTTACACTATTTGTACATGGCATTTCTAGCCTCTAAAATTTTCCACATTTATGCTTTCTTTCATATTATGGAGTGATGCTCAAGCATACACAAGAGATGGTCCTTTTTGACCTATCGCCTAAGCCCAACCTTTCTCATTTTTTCCTACCCTTTACTTATTCGCAAGGCATTTTTCAGTCATATTTCTATCGGTCCTCCTTAGATATTTTAGTAGAGCCTACTGGATTTCTTACCATGGCCAACAATTGTTTTTCCTAGGCCCCAAGCATGACAGTCGAAAGGAAAAAATTGAAAAATAAAATGAAGGAAACTAATACAAAAATGGAAATCACAACAACAATTATAAAAAGGAAATCGTCAGAACAACCTTTCCATGTGAAAATGTATCATCAAAGTGATATCAATCCATGAAGACAATAAATTAAATCCAAATAACATACGTATTAAAATAGAACAATCTCAAAAATCAATTTAATCCCATATTTCCAATGTTCATGGCACCTTCAACCATCATATTACTTCACATATGTATATTCACATATGAAAGTTAGTTCAATACTTCTTTACAAGACTCACAATGCCCTTGAAGTCTTAGATTCCCCAAAATACTATACATGGAATTATGTTCGAAAGTATGTTTGCATCTTTCAAAGAGCTTGAAGGAATTCCCCCTCCTCTTCCTTAGAATTTTGAGTTGCATATTCATGTCCTTGTGGTTTGCAGGGGTTATATTTCTTCTTTTTCTTTCTATGGAGGTAGCCCTTTCTCAAATGCTTTTCTCTATAATATCAATAGGAAAATTTTATCTTTTCCTTTTTAGCCTCACAAGGCCTCTTCCTACCAATTTCATTTTCCTTTTTTGAGGATTTCATTTGAATCTATGTGAGTTCCTATAAATGTTTTTGTAGTTTGGAGTTCCATTGGGATAGTTCTTGATGTTTCTTAGTGAGATTTCTAAGTTATAACTTGTAGATATTTAGCTCATATTCCATGTCCCTGATCTTTTCCTCTAAATTCGTGAAGGTTCCTTTCCTTTGGAGGGATTTCCCTCCATCTCATTCTCGATGGACTTGGTCCATATCCTATTGCACCATGTCACAATACATGCTTCCTTTTGTTGCCCCCAAGTCTTGCTATGAGCTACCACATACACCGAGCTATTAGTTTATTAATGAAACAAAAATACATATTAAAGTGGTCATCTTACCAATTTAAGTCAACACATTACCTTGCAGCTGATCACACATCCTTAAATTATTACCAACTGCCATTACCATATTTTAATCATATTTTAAACATTTTAGAATAATTCAACCTTATTATTAATGTTAATTGTCAAGGCATCTACAACATCAATGGGTCATTTAGGAACCACATGTATCTATCATACTTATAATTTTTAACATTTACAAAATGCATCATAAGACCTACATGCAATCTTAGGTTAACGCATAACCATTCATTAACTGCTACACCCAATATTCACTTTGCACATGAAATAATCTGGTAGGTCCCTATACCACTAGTGTAACCCCTTATTGTTATTATTTCAACCCCCTTATGAATTATTGTGCCCATATTGTCCCCATGTTGTTATTATTATGCCCCATAGAAGTAGACTATTGTTATTGTAGTGCCCCTACAATATTATTTTTATGTAGGCTTTGATTGTATTAGGACCCTTTAGACTCCTATATATAGAAAGGAGGTCTTGTCATTTGTATCATCCAAAAATTGTTCATTTGTCAAATTTAAAGGAGTTTTCCCCTTTGAAGAGACTTATTTTGAAGTCGTTGATCTATATTTTCTTCTATTTTGTGACTTGGTTGCATAACATTTGGTATCAGAGCTTTGGATTCTAGGGTTTCACTGCTCCAAACAAGTCATCGTGGAATTATCGCTATAACATTTTCTATACAATGTTTCAAAAGCTGAAAAAAAAAACATTTGAGCCAAATTCGTTCTGAACCTAGGGTCCAAATTGCAGAGCTTATGTCGCTATAGTTTCAGAGATATGATCTGAGTAATTTAGGGATTTTGCAAGCTCCAGAATTCCATCGCAAACAGGCCATCGTGGAATTTCCACTATAATTTTTTTTCTACTAAGGTTCAGACTCTGAAATGAAAACCCATTTGATAAAAAATTTGGATGAATCTCAGGCCCTAATTTCAGGTCTTTTTTCGCTATATTTTAAGAAATATGGTTCGAGCCATTTAGAGTTTTTGTAGGCTCCTGAATTACATCCCAAACAGGTGACCTAGGGAAAATCATCATAATGTTCTCTTTGAGAATCAAATTGAAATTTCATAAAATGTTACATAAATATGACAGCTTGTAGCTTTTTGTATATCAGTTTTAGGTCCTAAGGTTGAAACAGTGATACGCGGTACTTTGTACAACTTCGCTCTACTGAACCAGTCTATAATTAGGTGATCGTGGGATATTTTACATAACGCTTCCTTGTAGAATGCAATAAAGATCAGACTTGTGTAGTTTGAACGATGACTCATAGGGATACCCCAGGATGCAATTCAAGCCAATGGAGATCCGAAATTACATAGATACAACAGATTCAATATCGAGCTCCTACAAAGTAAAAAAAAGTGTGTAGTTTTTTTTTAACTTTTGCATAAGTTTGGTTGAAAAATTAGTTTGAAGGAATTCAAAGGGAATAGTGAAGCATTATTATCATTAATTGAAACCCAAAGAAATAAAATGGAAACACCTACTAAGAAACCCAAAATTCTCTTGCGTGACTCATGAAGAAGAGGAAGAAATGCAACATGATATATCAAAACTACGAGACCAAGTGCAACAAATTTCATTGCAACAAAAAGTAACAAAACTAAGATGGATAGTTTAAAGAAAGTCATGGAAGCTAAGATGAATGGCGTGGAATCTAAGATGGATGGTCTAGAAGCTAAGATGGATGGCATGGAAGCTAAGATAGAAGCAAAACTTAAAGGAAACATGGAGGATTTGAAGATAGATTTGACAATGTTGCTACAAGAAATGCATAATAATGGTGAAAGGGTAGTAAAGGAAACTCATGATGAGGAAAAAATAAATGCTAATCATGATTTCATAGAATGCAACGTTTGATTGAAGACCCACCATGTTCCAAAGGTCGATATGAGGAATTTTTATGGCAATGATCCTATAACATGGATACTACAGATGGAGCAATATTTCGATCTCCATAATGTGAAAAACACACAAAAGGTACGCATTGCAAATTTATATTTGGAACCCAGTCAGTTTGTATGGCATCGATGGCTTTTCTCTCCTAAACAAATTTTCACTTGGGTAATTTTTACGGAAGAAATGATAGCACATTATGAGGATACAAAAAGAAACACTTTTTTTAGCCAATTGATAAATCTCAAACAAAAGGGTTCAATGATGTAGCACATTCAGGACTTCCAAAAATTGAATATAAGGGTAAACGATATTCCAGAGGAGCATAGGATTGATGTGTTCATAGGTATTTTAAATGATAACATCCAACATGAGGTTTTCCTTTGGGAACCTGATTCATTGGAGAAGGCATTCAGGTCAGCAAGAAAAATAGAAAGCAAAATTGTTACAACAAGTAAGCCTACCACTCACAACTATAAATATTGAAGTGTTGTTGCTCATAGCCTTTCACTACCTACAAGGTTGACACCACAAAAATTGGAAGAAATAAGAGCAAAAGGGCTTTGTTACAATTTTGATAGAAAATACACTAAAGTTCATAAGTGTGCTGAGAAGAAATCAATTTATATAGATGGGGAAGAGGACAAAGAAAATGAATAAGAAACATCAAAAGAAGAGGATATACACCAAGAACCAATCCCAGATAAAGAAGAAATGAAACTGAACATATCTTGTAATGCATTAACAGGAATTACCACTCCTCAAACTCTCAAGATAAAAAGGAATATCAAGAAGAAAAAGGTCATATTGTTAATTGATTTGGGTAGTACCCTTAATTTTGTTCATTGTAAGATAGCCAAGGAATTGAATTACTTCCTATATCCAGCACCAGAGTGTCAAGTAATGGTTGCAAAATGGAGGAACCATAAATTTCTCTGGGAAGTGACATAATATCAATCTATCCATGGGAGAATATGTCCTGAGTAGTCCAATTCTTTTCATTCCAATGGGTGGTGTACATGTTGTACTAGGAGTCCAATGGCTACAATCTTTGGGTATGATAGCTTTTAATTTTCAAGAACTTTTCTTGAAATTTTTTGGGAAGGAAAGGAATTTGAATTAAGGGGTATCACAGGGAAACTGAGAAAGATAATCATCTCTGACAGCATGACAAAATCTTCTAAAGAAAAAACAATGGGGCGTAATTGCACAATTATGTTCACTAGAGGTTCACACATCGAAATCATCTATTTCTCCATATCTCCAAAATGTTCTAGACAATCATTCAAAGGTATTTGAGAGTCCCAAATGCCTCCCACCTATTTGTGATCATGGTCATGCTATTCAATTGATTCCAGGAAGTGTTCCCCCAAACATCAGGCTTTACAGATATCCATATGCCTAGAAGAGTGAAATTGAATGTATGATTGCAACAATGCTAGAGGTTGGTATAATTAAACCTAGTCAAAGTTCTTTCTTAGCTCAAGTGGTATTGTTACACAAGAAGGATGGATCATGGTCCATGTGTCCATATTATAGGGAGCCCAACAAGCTTACTATTAAAGATAAATTTTCCATTCCTTTCATTGATGAATTATTGGATGAATTACATGGAGCAATTTACTTCACCAAGTTGGATCTTCATTCGGGATATCATCAAATTAGAATGAAGACTGAAGACATTCCAAAAACAACATTTAGAACTCATGAGGGTCATTATGAATTTTTGGTCATGCCTTTTGGCCTTACCAATGCACCTTCTACATTATAAGGTTTGATGAATTCCATTTTCAAACCCACCCTTAGAAAATTTGTGTTAGTATTTTTTGATGATATACTAATCTACAACAAGTATTGGAAGGATCATGTTTCAACATGTTGATAGGGTTCTAAAACTATTGGTGGAGAAACAATTCTACGCAAAAAGATCCAAATGTTTCTTTGGAGTACAAGAGGTGGAATATTTGGGTACTCAGTTAGCTCATATCTCATCTTATCATCCTCAATCTGAAGGCGAAACTGAGATAGTGAACAAATGTTTGGAAGGATATATTTGTTGCTTTGTATCTGATAAACATACACAATGGGTCAAGTGGTTGTCTCTGGCTAAATGGTGGTATAACACTTACATCCATACTGCAGCAAAAATCACCCCATTTATGGAACTTTATGGATATAATCGACTGTCCATCACATCATCCTTAAAAGAAAATTCTAAGGTTCAAGCAATGGAATATCACATCGAGCATCAGCAACAAGTTCTTAAACTCTTAAAGGATAACATCACATTGGCGCAGAATAGAATGAAACAACAGGCAGATCAACATAGCAGCAAAATAAGTTTTTATGTACGTGATTGGGTATTTCTATGACTACAACCATACAGAAAAATGTCCCTCAAGCAAGCTGAGAAGTATAATAAATTATCACCAAAGTATTATGGTTTGTACAAGGTGTTACAAAAGATTGGTACTATGGCATACAAATTGGAGTTTCCTGCATCTTCCTAAGTGCACCCAGTTTTCCATGTTTCATGCTTAAAGAACGTTATAGGTGAGAATATCCCAATTCAAACAATATTGCAAGAACTTGATGAGAATGGAAAAATCATACTGGAACTGGAAACAGTCACAAAAACAAGAAATCGACGGCTACAAAATCTATCAATTTTAGAGTATTTCATCAAGTGGAAGAGCTTACCTGCTGAAGATTCGATATGGAAGGATGATAATTTTATACAGAAGCATCTAGAACTACTCAAGCATTGAGGTCAACAATGTTTGAAGGAGAGGAGAAAGGTTAGGTTCCTATACTACTAGTGTAACCCTTTATTATTATTAGTGCAACCCCCTTATTGTATTACTGTGCCCATATAGTCCCCATGTTGTTATTATTATGCCCCATAGAAGCCCACTATTGTTATTGTTTTACCCCTACAATATTATTGTTATGTAGGCTCTGATTGTATTGGGACTCCCTAGACACCTATATATAGAAATGAGGTCTTGTCATTTGTATCATCCAAGAATTGTTCATTTGTGTAATGTAAAGAAGGTTGCTCCCATGAATAGGCTGATTTTGAACTCGTTGATCTATATTTTCTTCTATTTTGTGAGTTGGTTGCATAACATAATCAATATACAAGCCATGATCATAGTGCTATAACCAACACTTACAAAAATAATTTATCAAACGACTTGATTCTGAAATGCAGTCAGAAACATTATACCTCCAATCCACCAAGGCTCTCAGTGATATAACATACAAACGATGGGATTGTTCCTTCCAATATGTGTATGTTGTAAATAACATGCAATCATATCCACATTTAACTTCAAAACTTAGAGCTAGAGAACCAACCCATCTCCAAGTATCCAAGCTAGGTCCAATACTTGGACTTACTACTATGATAATTCTATAATAGGGTACCACTTATTGCCAATATTCTAGCATTGAAACCATTGTCTAAATTTCTTCTACAATAGAACCCATCCAATGCAAGTGTTGAACCTAGAAGCTCATATACCACTTTGTAACATACCCCCTACTATCCCCAACCCCTAATAAGGGTAGAAGTACACAGTTACTCTGATCACTTGTCCTCCAAAGTCCATTTATGTAAATTGGGTATAAATTTCTTGACCTTCTAAAAATTCCTTAGAACTTAAAATTTAATATTTCATTGTGTTCATCCTGTAGATACCTTTCCAATGATATAAAGTTTTCCTCTATCTGACTCCCAAATCAAGAGATATGGTCATTCAAAGGTTGGCCTATCAGATAGTGTCGTTTCACTTTGGCATACCCTATGGCACCTATGTGATTGCCACTTGGCACCCATGTGGATATCCACATCCAAGCTCCAACACTACCCATGTGGAATTTCTACACAACTACCAATCCACTCACATAAATGTTGTGCGTTAACACCTGTCTATGGTTCATGAGGCCATCCTACAACATAATTTATAATATACAAAATGCATGGAGGTGTGGACTGTCTATGGCCATGTCACTTAGAGAATAAATTTACATCAGTATTCCTTGCAAACCCTGTTGAAACTCTTAGGGAAATATCAAGTGGGTTTATGTGGATTCCTCCTCCACGCATCCCATCATCATTTTCTATAGTTTTTCACATGGTCTCCACCCTTGTTATGTCATTCCAAATTTTTCTACTCTACCTTCATTGACATATGTAGGGGTCATGTCAAAGCTCCACTTGGAATATCACCATTTCAACTCCACTATGTATAATCTAGTCAATTGTGTGTGGTTTATTCCCTTATGGTTCTGAAGGTTTTATCTGCTACACCACATCACCCCAAGGATTAAATCCCAATAGGATTATGCTCAAATCCATTAGAAATCACTTTCAACAATACATCATGGTGACACCAATGGCCCTTCCCGCCAGGGTGAAATAACCCTGAACATGGCCTCCTTCATGAGCACCACAAGGGTTCCACATTACCCTCCTTCTATGGCACATGCCACATTTTCCATGGGCCCCACGATACTCTTGACCCCTCAAAAATCATTTATTTCCATTTGAAGTCAAGTTATCATTTGGGAATTTGATTCACCATTTTCCATAAACACAACTATCTTGGCATACACAACCTTACACATGACTCCATTCAACTAGGCCTCACCCTGCCACATCATCGTGGTGTTTAAATCCTGACAATATTCGCTGGAGCTTCCATCAAATTCTTTGAGGTAAAAAATCTGAGATACATGGATGGGACTAGTTCTTTCTCACATCTACAACTTGGATCTCTACTACCTAACCCCTTCGTCATGGCTCTTGGCCAGATAGTTTAGTAGGGAGCCACTCCTTTAACCCATGAGAACGAATCTTGATCCCCACTCTTAGCACATGGACATGGCACCTCGTCACGTGAAGCTGAAACCTAATCCCCTTTTTAACCCCTTTGGGCCCTAGAATTCCACCCCTGTAGCACTTATTTATGTGTATCTTTGGGGATTTTTCCACCCTCAACATTTGGTTATATGGTTCTATTGCACATGGACCTATTTTTATTTGAGGGCCAACCCCTATTCATCATTCACATAACATTTAACATTATTTATTCACCTAGGAATTTAACACTCCTGAACAGTAACATAGGAATTAAACCAACACATTACCATATGCAAAATATCCATCCTTCCTAGGATTACATATTAGAAACATTGACCTACTAGCCATTCTTTTAATAGAGTATAATCATTGGATAGATTTACCCATCTCTTCAATATTTAGGAATTCATACCATATTTATGAATCAAACACCAATGAAATTCATGCATTCCCTGTAAGAAAGCCATTTATACTAGGATTGTGCTCAATTCAACATAGAAACCCAAAACCATTCCATATCCATGCATTTAAAATAACAATGTTCACTCAAGAAAGAATGCCTCATCCATCAGCATTACAACCCATGATAAAACAATAAATTAAAAAGATACATTAATTTTACATGCACAACACATATAAAAATACCCAGGTCATCACACAGTAATCAAACAACAGAGACCTATAGATACTATACATTTTTTGCGCATGTGATTAACTGAGATGCAAAAGTTTGACCACCTCTTATACCCAATGAATATGCTAAGTCTTAAGCTCAAAATAAATAAATATATCAAGAACCAAACCATTCTGCATTAATCACATAGAACTATACCATTCCCAATATCATGCAAGAGTTGTTATACACAATCGTAATGCAAATAAACAACACAATAATTAAAGTTACAAGGTTTCAATACATACAAATCTAAATGAGTGCATATATTGTATGGAAGAACCTAGCAACTGATATTCAGACTTCAACTCTCCAAACAACCTTAGGCACACTACAACCAAGCCTTTCTTACATTAGTCACCCTTGAGCTAGGTTCCATAGCTTGACGATGACTACTTAAGGGATTAAACCAATTATGCTAGCGAAAAAAGGGCTTGAGAGGACCATCCACCTCCACCCAACAACTACTTGAATAATAATTTTCACTCTACCATTACAAGTTGAAATAGGGAATCCAAAGGCTTACCTCCACCCAAAATTCAATGGTTTCTCTACTCCATGCATTCCAATATTATCACAGAGATGTTTGCTCTCATCCTCCTATGCTATAGATTTCCATCTAAAGCACGATTAATTCCCCTCATGACCTTTCTAATATTTTTCCTTTTGTTATCCTTCCATAGTGCTCTCCTCCATTTTTCATTTTTCTCTTTCCCTATATTCCTCTCTCCATGCGTGAGAATGTGGATAGAGGAATTCCTCTTCTAGTTTTCTATAGTCTTTTCCACTACCATGTTGGAACCATTTATATTGCATGGTTCGACACTCCTATCACCAATTCCTTATCATCTATGGTGGTTCTATCATATATGATTAGTGGTTGGGATTTTGTGGTTTTATCACTCCCTTTTACTTCTTGGTTTTTGATTTCAAGTTGTCCCAACTATTAGCATAACCCATCCTCCTTAAATCTTTTCCTCTCTACCTTGTGGATTTATCCAAGGTCATCATGGCTCTTTTGTCTTTCTACCCATCTCCATTAACTAATGTGATTAGTCCACTTAATGTATACATGTCATCCATTCATCGCATCGTAAAACATGTCAAGCTTCATTGAAATCCCAAGAAACATCCTTCCTCAAACTTTGGAATATGTATCCCAATTCTCAAGAATTTTTAATTATAATCAAAACATACTAAATATTTGCAATGAAGGGGAATTATCCTAGGATTGTCACATGTTTTCATAATCCTTGAAATTTAAGCATTAGCAAAATAAAATTATGGAATTGACTAAGTATATGGACAGATGAATGTAGGAATTTACAGGGTAAGTTCCTCAAAAAGAACACCAAAAGGACACCGCTCACAACCAGATCACAAATCAATACACCAGTATTTTTGACGTGGTTAAAACCCTCAAAGAGGGAAATAGTCCACGGCCTGAGCCAACGCGGCCACTTCAGGCAATTTATTAATCAAAGAATGAAAATTTACATAAGCTTCTCTCATGCACGAATTACCCTACAAATGACCCTCCATGCGCTTTAAATAGAATTCATGGACCAATTGGGTGTCAAGCCACGGATCAAGTGTCGGTAATACTGAGGAGAGAATGAACCGTCAGATCACTACATATCGTGACCGTCGGATTGTAAGTTACAAAATGTACAACGGTAAAGAAACACACTTTACCTAACTCTATACCTAACTCTACGCTAGACCAAGTTGTACTTAACTATTTCCTATGTGTCGGAATATCCTAACATCCCCCCTTAAGAACAACTTGGGATAAGATTGAAGGATTTACAAATATGACACAATAGGAGAAGGAAGGAGGCACTAGAGCCTATCCCCCCTTAGTGACAACTTCCTGAACTCCAACCATAAATCGAAGTTTAGTGAACTTCACCTCTGTGAGAGCCTTTGTGAAGATGTCTGCAACTTGATCATCTGTTGAACAATATTGCACTTCAAGAACATGGTCGTGAATGAGCTTTCTGATGAAGTGCATGTGCAGTTCAATGTGTTTGCTACACTGATGTTGAACTGGATATTTGCATAGCTGAATGGCACTTTGATTATCACACCAAAGTGTAGTCGGATGTTGCTGCTGAAAGCCAAATTATGACAGGATCTGACGAAGCCACAAGGCTTCCTTACTAGCTTCTACGGCACCACGATACTCTGCTTCTGCTGATGAAAGAGAAATGGCAGCTTGTTTCTTACAAGCCCATGTAATAGGTCTTGAACCAAGAGTGAACACATAACCGGTAGTAGACTTCCGATCATCAGGGTCACCAGCCCAATCAGAATCAGTGAAACCAACCAATAGAGGAGCTGCTTCGGCACTGTAATAAATCCCAAACTGAACTGTACCTCGAACATAACGAAGTATTCTTTTAGCTGCTTTCCAATGACTTTCACGGGGGTTTTGCATGAACCGAGCAACAAGGCCAACAGCAAAGAAAAGGTCAGGACGAGTATGGGTTAGATACAAAAGTTTTCCTACAAGTTGACGGTATAAGGTAGCATCAACTTCAGGAGAAGTACAAGTGACTGAGAGTTTGACTCCAGACTGAAAGGGAGAAGGGGCTGGCTTACTGTCTTCCATGTGAAAATGATGTAGAATATCACAAGCATACTTGGACTGGGAAAGGGAAATACCCTCCTTGGATTGCAAGACTTGAAGACCGAGAAAATAGTGTAAGTGTCCTAAGTCTGTCATTTCAAATTTCCTTTTGAGGCTAGACTTCACATGGTTTATAAGGTTGGGATCACTACCAGTAAGGATAAGATCATCAACATAAAGAACAAGGATGATAAGAGAGTTGCCCACTTTCTTGGTGTAGACAGTATTGTCAGAATGACACCTAGAAAAGCCAGATTCTAAAAGAAAGCTATCCATTTTGGCATACCAAGCCCGAGGAGCTTACTTGAGACCATAAAGGGATTTCTTAAGTCGACAAACAAGGCTGGAGTCTGTTTGTATGAAGCCAATGGGTTGTTCCATATAGATTTCTTCATGCAAGTCCCCATGCAAGAAGGCAGATTTAACATCCATCTGATGGACTTCCCATTTGAAAGAGGCAGCAAGGGAAAGAACAAGGCGGATAGAGTTCATTTTGGCAACAGGGGAGAAGGTTTTAGTGTAGTCAATGCCTTCAACCTGTGAAAAGCCCTTAGCAACAAGACGAGCTTTATGTTTATCAACTTTCCCATCTGGTCCATACTTGGTTCTGTAAACCCATTTGCATCTAACAAGTTTTCGTCCCTTTGGTAAAGGAGCAAGATCCCATGTATCATTTGCCAATAATGAATGATATTCTTCATTCATAGCTGCTTCCCAATCTAGATGGCCTGAAGCTTCTGCAAAGGTGTCAGGATCATAATTTACTGGAGCTTGAGCTAGTAAAGAAGAGGCTCTCTCGAACTGAGAACGTGTGCGTCGCTGATCTGTAGGATCACCGGCAAGATCACCTGCTGCATCTCGAGTAGCACGAACCCATTTTGGAAGCTTAGGAGCTGAAGAGGATCCTGAGATGGTGGGGGAGGATTGTCATCCTCACTTTCATCATCTAAAGAAGAAATGTTTTCAAAGGTAGAAGAGATAGGGAGAGGTGGCACATCCGCTAGACTAGGCTCACAGGCCGATATATTTTCATCAAATTTTACATCTCTTCTAATGATAACATTTTTGGACTTAAATGGAATAAGTCTATAGCCTTTGATATCTTCAGAATATCCAACAAATGTACATTTTTCACTCTTAGGTTCTAAAGCTTTATGCTTTTCATCTGGAATATGGGCCCACGCTTCACTTCCAAAAACACGAAAGTGACTTACATCTGGTTTGATTGAGCTCCATGCTTCTTCTGGAGTGATATTCTTTAAAGCCTTAGTAGGAGTGCGATTTATTATGTAATTTGCACAGTTAATTGCTTATGCCCAAAAATCAAGACCAAGTCCTTTAGATTGTAGCATACAATTAGCCATTTCCTTTAAGGTGCGATTCTTCCTTTCAACTACACCATTTTGTTGTGGAGTATATGGAACAGTATGTTGCATTTGAATTCCATTCTCAGTGCAATAGTTGATGAATGTGTTTTTAACATATTCTCCGCCATTATCAGATCTTAACTTAAGAATTTGATGTCTAGATTGTTTTTCAACAAAGGCCTTGAAGGCCAAAAAAGTGTTAAATACTTCACTCTTGAGTTTTAAGAAGTATACCCAAGTGCGCTTGGAGAAATCATCAATGAAAGTTAAGAAATACTTGCAACCAGAAAATGACACAACTGGAAGTGGACCACATAAATCACTATGCACAAGCTGTAAAGGGGCTGAGGTGTGCCAAGAGGCACGTTTTTCAAAACTATCCCGATGATGTTTTCCGAGTACACATCCGGAACAAACACCATCTCTGCAAGATACCATAGGAAGACCTGTCACCATATTTTCTTTACATAGATGCTGAAGGGAGCGATAGTTTAAGTGACCAAATCGCTCATGCCAAAGTTTGCTCACTTCATCGTTATGAGCAACAAATACTGAGGGAAGATTTGATGACCCAAATTTGTGAAACTTATACAACCTGTAGAATCATCAGAAATGCTAGTAGCCAAAATCTGTTTAGGATCTTTTAAGTCCTTGATTACAACATCATGAGGTGAAAATTCAACGATTTTACCTTCACCTGAATGAGTTATCTGATATACAGATAGAAGGTTGCAGGATAAGGTTGGAACACATAATACATCATTAAACTGACCATTGTCTAGATGAACAGTTCTAGTCCCTACAACATTAAGAGATCTATCATCACCAACATATATATTTTTGGTGTTACAATCATTTAAAGAAGAAAACATGGCTTTGTTTTTGGCCATGTGATAAGAAGCTCCAGAATCAATGAGCCACTCATGAGAATGAGAAGAAGAAGATACATTTAATGCATAGCCAGACCGAGATGCTTGACAACCACATGCAGAAAGTGCCATTCCTGAAGATGAAGTTGAAGTTGAAGATTGCCCCAAATGGATGTTATGCTTCTTCATTGTTGCTTCCAAGGCTTCCATCTTTTTAAAGCATTTTGATTCTAAGTGGCCATCTCGATTACAAAAATTGCAATGTCTATCAGTCTTCTTCCCTTTGTTTTTATTTGTCTTATCATTTTGTTGAAATGATTTTTCATTTTGGGGCTGAAATTGCTTAGGACCCTTGTTTGGTTTAGGACCATTCTTTTTAGGATATGACTTCTTAGGATTCTTTGAATTTGGTTGCTGCTGGGCGGCTAACGCTTTCTTGGAAGAGTTTCCAAGATTAAGAAGACCAAGGTGTAAGAGTTTTTCTTGTTCTCTTATTAAAGAATCACAAAAGGAGTCAAAGGAAGGGGGCTTGTAGTCTTTTCCTTGAGAAATGAAGGCTTCTCTTGTAGAATGGAAGGTGGAAACAAATACAGAGTAGGCTGGTCCCAACTTAGTAAGGATGGAATAAATAAGGTTACTATCTTCTTTCTTAACCTTAACACTTTCCAAGAGATATCTAAGGGTCTTGAACTTGGACAAGAAATCTTCAATGCAAGAAAAATTATTAGGGTCCAATGTAAGCAATTCATTTCCAAGTTGATGGGCTCTAATTTCATTTTTAATCCCAAAAACTTTAGTGATTTGTTCCAATGCTTCATTAGGAGTATCAAGTTCTGCAATATGGAATCTAAGATTAGGAGAGATAGACATCCCTATCAAACCACGTGCTTGATCTTGTCTATTTTCCCATTTAGCAACCTTATCTTCATCCTTCGGTTTCTTATCTTGGCCTGTGGCTATTCTGTAGAGACCTTTACTTCTAAGTAAATCCTCAATGTAGGACAACCATTGGAAGTAGTTGGTGCTGTCAAGGGTAACTTGGTATTGACTTTCCATTTCAACAGAAACTGAAGCTAAAGATGCTGAAAGTAAGTGTTCCAATGGATAGATCTCGAAAAATTAGGCTGGTTTAAAAAAACGGCTCTGAAAAAGGCTTCCGGATGAAGAAGTTATGGCTTTTTGAAAAAAAGTTGTTGAAGTTGCCGACGAAGTGCGGGAATGTGCGGAAATGAAAAAGTCTGCCCCCACAAAATGGACACTTGAACCCAAGACCTCTACTCTCTTAAAATAGCTTTGAACCAATTCATCTATACAAGAAATTTGAGAGATAGAGAGAGAGAGAGAGGGGGGGGGCTTTGGGTTGTGTGCTTGCCTTGAGAAAGCTCTTTTTCCCTACAAAACACAAAACACAAAACCCAACACGGACATGCAAAGAAAATGAACCTTATGGCTCGAAGTTAGCTTTAGCCAAAAAACTAAATATTTTCAAAAATGAACCTTGCGGCTCAAAGTTAGCTTTGGCCGGAAACTAAATATTTTCCTCAATGTTTCTGATTTTCCGAGATCACCCTAAGGTGCAGGGAAAAGAGCATACGGATGAGAAAAATCCTTCCTTTCTGTTTCTGATTTGCCCAGATCGCACAGAGTCACAGGGCAAAGAGCATACACAGAAATGAAAGGTATAGATCCGGTTAAAAAAAAAATGCTAAATAAACCGAAACCGAAATAAGCAGAGAGAAAATAACAGTAAACTGCAAATAAACACTGTATACCTCCAGATCTTAAAAATGACGCAGCTAGGGCTATCGGAAACCTTTTCGCGTGAAACGAAAGGGGTTCCTCACTGGAACAGATGCTCCGAACACAACAGAGCAGTCCTCTTGGCAGGAAAGCAGTCAAAAACAGCAGATCTAGGAAACGGCAGTCGGATGCAGTTCTACCGGCTTCAGGTTTGGATCACCAACGGACGCGGCCCTCAAATAGCTCTGATACCATGTAGGAATTTACAGGGTAAGTTCCTTTGAAAGAACACCAAAAGGACACCACTCACAACCAGATCAGAGATCAATACACCAGTATTTTTGACGTGGTTAAAACCCTCAAAGAGGGAAACAGTCCACGGCCTGAGCCAACGCGGCCACTTCAGGCAATTTATTAATCAAAGAATGAAAATTTACATAAGCTTCTCTCATGCACGGATTACCCTACAAATGACCCTCCATGCGCTTTAAATAGAATTCATGGACCAATCGGGTGTCAAGCCACGGATCAAGTGTCGGTAATACCGAGGAGAGAATGAACGTCAGATCACTACATATCGTGACCGTCAGATTGTAAGTTACAAAATGTACAACGGTAAAGAAACACACTTTACCTAACTCTATACCTAACTCTACACTAGACCAAGTTGTACTTAACTATTTCCTATGTGTCGGAATATCCTAATAATGAATGGGCCAAGTGGAGAGCTCAGTAACAAAATAGTTTGAGGTTTCGGGTAACTGGAGCAGGAATGGACAATCATAAATCTAAGTTTTGTCAGTGGATCGTGACATGGATTTATTTGTCAATGAATCATCATCTATCAATTTTGTGATCTTTAAGCAAAAAAGATAATGTTGAGAACTTAAATCTGTGTAGATATGATATTACAAGCGCAATATGTCAGTTCACAGGCTGTGCCACCCCTAGAATACATTCCCTCTGATTTTTTTAATGTAATGATACTTGATATTATAAAAGAGTATATTTTATGATATGTCATGAAGTTTGGGACCAAAAATCCATGATCTAGGAGGGAACATGAAAGATAAACCCTATTGGCGTTAGCTAGAACCTTTAATTAATTTTATGGTGCAGATAATAAGAAAAAGAAAAAAAGGAGAAGTCCAAGAGAAATATGGAGAGACACACCAAGGAAATGATAAGAAGGAAAATGAACAACATTGTGGGGTTGGACCTCCTCTTGGTGAATCTCATGAGGAAAGTTGTGAAGATCTATGAGCTAAGGGAATGGGATAACTTGAAAGAGGAAATTGTGACCAAGATTGTAAGTGTATTGAGAGGAAATGGAAATGAGTGCTTTCTAAGGATTGGTTGAGAAACCACTCATGGTTCTAGCTAGGGATTATAAAACACATGAATATGGGTTCTTATTGAGAGAGGGATTATAAATCACCTAGGGTGCTTATTATGGGCTGATAAACAACTCTTAGAGTGCTTAACACAGTCAACAACTCTTAGAGTTCTTGTTTCTGGTTAAATCTGTTGAAAATAAATTCCCTTTAGATCATAGATACGGTTCAGGGATGATTTCCATAAGTGATTCTTGTTAGAAAATTATATATTACAGAGCAATGGAACACATAAAATATTGCAGAAATATAAACACGGAAAACACATAAAACAAGAGACGCATAGATATACGTGGTTCACCCAATTTGGGCTACGTCCATGGAGATGAAGCCAATCCTTCCTTTCATATTATCCAAAAAAATGAAGAGATACAACCTACAACAAATCCTATGTAGTTTCGTCTTCGTTCTCACACAATATCCTCTCTTTTTCTCTTTCATAATACACATTTACATAGCTTCAATACAATTCCCTCATATATTGCAAGGGGTTTCCTTCTAGGGAAAAAACCATAAATTAAACATAACTTCTACCATAATATTTCCACCTAATGAATGACCTAGATTGAATATGAAGTACAACATTTTACAAGGTAATTTTACATCTATTTTTAGATTTGGGGGCATTGCCCTCGATCCCCTGCTAGGGGAGCTCTAAAGAATTTCCATGCCCCCCCTGGACCCCCCTGGTAGCATGCATAAATTGGTGGCATTGCCCCCACATTACAAAATTGGGTCCAATGCAACGATACCTCTGAATAAAGAAGATAATCAAGCTCCACACCCAATAATCTCCCACTTGGAGACTGATTATAGCAACTCCATCGCTACTTCATTTGTTGGACAATGACTCCACTTTGGACTTGGTTGTTTCTCATCTTCATTATCATACTTGAAGATCAATTGAAACCGAGCAGAATCTCTGTTTCTTCCTGTTTACAACTTTTGTTAACATATCTACAGGATTTTGGCCAGTGTGTATCTTTTCTAGCTTCAACTGTCCATCTTCCAACACTGATCATGTGAAATGATATTTGAGTTGTATATGTTTAGTCTTGGAATGAAATGAAGAGTTCTTTGCAGGATATATGGCACTCTGACTGTCACTATATAACATGCCCAACTCCTTCTTCTTACCCAATTCATCTAGAAAACTTTGTAACCAAATCATATCTTTACTAGCCTCTGTAGTAGGAACATACTTTGCTTCCATCGTTGAGAGTGCAACAACAATTTGTAGTTTGGAAACCCAACTAATAGTTGCTCCACCTACAGTAAAAACATACCCTGTGGTGCTCCTCCTAGTATCTCTATCACCCACCATATATGCATCAACATATCCCTATAGAGAAATGTTTGAACCACCAAAGCATAATGCTTGATTTGTGGTACCTCTCAAATACCTTAGAATCCACTACACTACCATCCAATGATCTTTTCCTAGATTTTTCATGTACCCGCTTACAACTCCCACTGCATGTGCAATATCAGGCCTTGTGCAGACCATTGCATACATTAAGCTTCAAACTGTTGATGCATATGGAACTTTAGACATATAAGTCACTTCTTCCTGAGTCTTGGGACAAACCTCCTTACTTAGTTTGAAATGGCTAGCAAAAGGTATACTAATTGGTTTTTCATTCTGCATATTAAATATTTTCAACACCTTTTGTATGTACTCATGTTGGGTAGCAGATCCCCCACATAATGGTTTTGGGGCTTAAAACCCACAATTTTGGGGTATTGGTATTGTAAAGGCTCCGCGAAGTGTGTGGAGCGTGAGTTGTAATGAGTCAAGTCAAAGGGTAGTCCACCCAAAAATAAGGTAAGATAATAGAAAGTGAGTCGGCTTGCCCATGGTCCACGGACCATGAGAATGTATAAATAGAGCAAGGCTTTAGGTGTGGAAGGCATTTTTTGAAGTTTTAGAGGGGATCTAAAGTGTTATGGGTTGTTGACGATGACATTCGCTTTGAGTTTGTAAGTCTGAGTCATAGGTGGTAGTAGTAAGAGTAGGCTTTGCAGTTGTGTGCATAGAGGCCTGGTAGAGACCGTAGCTGTGTGCACAGACCCCTATAGATGAGTGCGCAAGGTGGAACTGGATTGTTCTGGAACAAAAGATTAATAAAAGATAAGTGTTTTTAAAATATTGTGCATCTGCTCGTAGATCTGTATGGTTATTCTTCTGTTATGGTCTTATGCATCTCTTTAAGGTTTATGTTTGCATGCACTAGTTACAAATATTGAATGATTGATAAAACTATTGAAGTAATTCAGATCTATAATAAACACATACTAAGGATAAGGGATCTAGACTGTGCCTCTTCGCGCTCGGTACTAGGGCTATGTGAAGGCTGGATAGCTGTGCGAAGCAGTACAAGTGTGAAAGATCAGTCTGCAAACTCTCCAGACCTCATCAAGACATCCCTAGGGTGTAGAAACCTAGTTCCAGCACCCTCCCATACTACCTCGGGTGAGACCTCAATCCGTGCTTCGCGGACTATTACTGAAGGGGCCAATAGTTTTGGGATTTATTTGGCTAAACATTTTTGAACCTGGGTTAGGCCCCAATAAGACAAAAAATGGTTCTGTTCCCGGGACCGGGATTTGCCTAACGGATGTCTAATGTTGAAACACTGAAACCCTACAAAGAATGAAATTGAAGATTGGTTGGATTAGAAGATTCATGAGTTTGTAATACATGAAAACAAAACCCTGCAGATATCCAAGAAGAGGTGGTTGGATCGCTTCATATATACGGAAATCCACAAGATCTTCTTTGCGACCTTCTCTTTAGAGCTGTATGATTGGATCGCAAGGCTAGCAGATAGCTAGGGAAGGTGCAAGCTCGATCAACCGATAGTGTGGACTCCAGAGTTGGTGCGCAGGCTAGAGGCATCTGAAGATAAGATCATGTGGGCTGTAGACCATTGGCTAGATCAGATAATAGGAGGGTTTATCACTGAATTTGTGATAGACATGACTATCAGCTACAGCGAAGTAGAAAGACGTTTTCTCAAGGGACCGCGAGGTAAGTACATCAAATCTTTGAATACCTGGATTAAGATGCTTTTATGTGAAAAAATGGTGATGCGAATACATTAATGAGTGGAACGACATAGAGTGGAAAGGTCTACAAAGGTATCGAAGGGTTAGGAAATAGTACTTTAATTTCACCTCTGTGAGCGAGCGAGGAAGAGCGCACTCGGTTTTCTCCGAGGAGTGTGATCAGTTCGTTAAGGCAACACATTCCATAGTTATCATCCCTACTAATGCCACCACTCACGTCACCTCCTTCATCTCCATCTTCGCCCACACCACATCCACCAAACCAGCAGTTTAGCATGGCGAGCACGATCAAGCTGCCTGTATTTAGAGGAGTAGGGAATGGAGATCCAGACCAGTTTTGGTTCGTAGTAAGAGCAGTGTAGGAAGCACACGGGGTCACAGATGATAACATTAATAAGTCCACATTGGTAAGTGCACTGCAGGATCGCACACTGACATGGTATATCAAGCACTTGAATGATCACCTGAATGCTGAATAGCGGAAATCCAGATTACATTAAATAGATAATTTAGCTGGCTGAAATCAGAGACACAGTCGATCATCAGATTTAAGGATATCGCGATGCTTCTAGGTGAAAACCCTTGGGATTTGGATTAGAGGTTGTAAAGTACGATTCGCGAGGCTAATATGACACTGATAGATGCGCAGCACCATGTGTGGTTTGTGGCATCTTTGACACCACACCTGAGGAAGGCACTGTCACAACAGAAGCTCTCAAACCAGGCAGAAGCAATGGAAATGGTGATGAGTTTGCATGAAACACCGATACAGGATCCGATATTGGGAGTCCAACAAATCCACGTGCAACTACAAAACCTATGCTTGGAGATGCAGAGCTTGAAGTAGGATTGGGTGCCCTAGCCAAAGGCATGTGAAGAAGTGTGGTGTATAAAATGTAAAGGCCAGGGCCATGATAAGGATCATTGTCCAGTATTCACGAACTATTTGGTAGGAGGGGGATTGCTGTCGTTGAGACTGGAGACACAAGCAGGGCCAAGTGCGACACCCATGCTCTGGTGCACGATTTTTCAGGTGGGAAGAAAGCACGCAATAGACAACTATCACCTGTTGCAAAAGTATACCCAAAATCTGCAGAAACTATATTGTAATTTTTGTAGATTAGTGGGCCACGATGATCAAACATGTTGGAGCTATAAGCTAATGATGGACAGGACCCTAGCTTATCGAATGCAGACAGAAATTCGAGGCCTCGATCCAACCACAGCAATTGCATAAGGGGGATTTCAAGGGCGAGGTTGAGGATGAGGGAGAATGGGACCTAGACAAAGGTGCGGACAATTAATTTGCTATACTTGTGGAGGACCCAGGCACTACACATGTGACTGTATGAATTTGACCAGAATATGTTGTCTGTATTGTTATCAATTTGATCATGAAGCAGTAGGTTATCCGACGTTGATCGCGTAGATGCACAAGAAAGGGGTAATATAGCCTACTCCAACTCAAAATATCCAAATGATGAGGTCTGAAACACACAAAGAAGACCCCAACGTAAATATGGTGCTTAGAAGTGGTGTGACCACAGGGGAAGATAAGGGAAAGCAACCCGAGGACGATACATGGGTTCGCAAGGCTCCTACGAAGGAACTTGAGTTTTACTTGGAATGAGCAACGAAAACGTTTATGGAAGCTAAGAAGTGCTTCAAGGAGGCCTCTACTTTAGGTAGTAAAGATCAACTAGAACCGGGAATGGATCCTTCTATGCTTACTACCTTTTTAGAGACATGCATGAAGCTACTACGAGACAATAAGGTAGTTAAAGGACTACAAGAGATGATCACTAGGTGCACAAGGTTAGGGGAATCACGCGTAGTTCGAACGATGGGGAAGCATGCTTTGCGCACCAGGAGGAAAATGCAGTTGACGGCACAAATTCGTGAATATGAGATGGATCAGGTAATCCTAGACTTGGGTTTAGACACAAACGTGTTGCCAAAGTAGACTTGGGAACGCATGGGTAGGCTCATGTTATAGTGGTCTCCTACTCAATTACGAATGGTGAACCAACAAAAGATCATAACAATGTAAACTTTGAAATGGTAACTATAAACTCAAAACAGGAACTCTGGCCAAAAAACACCAAAAAAACATCAAAAATAGTGCTAAAAACAAAAAGTGTGTATCTGGAATGATGGTTTTTTTTTAGGGACAATTTTGAACACGTTTTAAAAATGGCAGTGAAAACAAAATTTTCGTTCAAAATATAGCTTGAAAATGAAAAAGTGATTATACTGGAACGATGATTTTTTTTATGGTCAATCTACAAAATTTAAAAAAAATGCTAGTAAAATGATCCAAAAACATAAAAATGACTCATAACTTCTCATTTAACACCATATGGAAATCAAAAATTTTATTTCAAGATACGATGCATACACCAGTTAGATAAACTATCTTAAACAACTATTCAAAATCACTCATATTTTCTTGCAAACCATCAAAATTCACATCTTCAGATTGTAGGAATTTACAGGGTAAGTTCCACAGAAGAATACCAAAAGGACACCGCTCACAACCAGATCTCAAATCAATACACCAGTATTTTTGACGTGGTTAAAACCCTCAGAGTGCAAGGAGGGAAACAGTCCACGGCCTGTCCCAACGTGGGTACAGACAATTTATTAATCAAAGAATGAAAATTTACATAAGCTTCTCTCATGCACGGATTACCCGAACAATGACCCTCCATGCGCTTTAAATAGAACTCATGGACCAATCGGGTGTCAAGCCACGGATCAAGTGTCGGTAATACCGAGGTGAGAGTGAACCGTCGGATCACTACATATCGTGACCGTCGGATTGTAAGTTACAAAATGTACAACGGTAAAGAAACACACTTTACCTAACTCTAACCTAACTCTATACTAGACCAAGTTGAACTTAACTATATCCTATGTGTCGGAATATCCTAACATCCCCCCTTAAGAACAACTTGGGATAGGATTGAAGGATTTACAAATATGACACAATAGGAGAAGGAAGGAGGCACTAGAGCCTATCCCCCCTTAGTGACAACTTCCTGAACTCCAAGCATATATCGAAGTTTAGTGAACTTCGCCTCTGTGAGAGCCTTTGTGAAGATGTCTGCAACCTGATCATCCGTTGGACAATATTGCACTTCAAGAACATGGTCAAGAATGAGCTTTCTGATGAAGTGCATGTGTAGTTCAATGTGTTTGCTGCGCTGATGCTGGACTGGATCTTTGCATAGCTGAATGGCACTTTGATTATCACACCAAAGTGTGGTTGGATGCTGCTGCTCAAAGCCAAACTCTGATAGGATCTGACGAAGCCACAAGGCTTCCTTACTAGCTTCCACGGCACCACGATACTCTGCTTCTGCTGACGAAAGAGAAATGGCAGCCTGTTTCTTACAAGCCCATGTAATAGGTCCTGAACCAAGAGTGAAGACATAACCGGCAGTAGACTTCCGATCATCAAGGTCACCAGCCCAATCAGAATCAGTGAAACCAACTAACAGAGGAGCTGCTTTGGCACTGTAATGAATCCCAAACTGTATTGTACCTCGAACATAACGAAGTATTCTTTTAGCTGCTTTCCAATGACTTTCACGGGGGTTTTGCATAAAACGAGCAACAAGGCCAACAACAAAGGAAAGATCAGGACGAGTATGGGTTAAATACAAGAGTTTTCCGACAAGTTGACGGTATAAGGTAGCATCAACTTCAGGAGAAGTACAAGAGACTGAAAGTTTGACTCCAGACTGAAAGGGAGAAGGGGCTGGCTTACAGTCTTCCATGTGAAAATGACGAAGAATATCACAAGCATACTTGGACTGGGAAAGGAAAATACCCTCTTGGGATTGCAAGACTTGAAGACCGAGAAAATAGTGTAAGTGTCCTAAGTCTGTCATTTCAAATTTCTTTTTAAGGCTGGACTTCACATGGTTTATAAGGTTGGGATCACTACCAGTAAGAATAAGATCATCAACATAAAGAACAAGGATGATGAGAGAGTTGCCCACTTTCTTGGTGTAGACAGTATTGTCAGAATGACACCTAGAAAAGCCAGATTCTAAAAGAAAGCTATCCATTTTGGCATACCAAGCTCGAGGAGCTTGCTTGAGGCCATAAAGGGATTTCTTAAGGCGACAAACGAGGCTGGAGTCTGTTTGTATGAAGCCAATGGGTTGTTCCATATAGATTTCTTCCTGCAAGTCCCCATGCAAGAAGGCAGATTTAACATCCATTTGATGTACTTCCCATTTTAAAGAGGCAGCAAGGGAAAGAACAAGGCGGATAGAGTTCATTTTGGCAACTGGAGAGAAGGTTTCAGTGTAGTCAATGCCTTCAACCTGTGAAAAGCCCTTAGCAACTAGACGAGCTTTGTGTTTGTCAACTTTCCCATCTGGTCCATACTTGGTTCTGTAAACCCATTTGCATCTAACAAGTTTGCGTCCCTTTGGTAGAGGAACAAGATCCCATGTATCATTTGTCATCAATGAATGATATTCTTCATTCATAGCTGTTTCCCAATGTGGATGGCCTGAAGCTTCTGCAAAAGTGTCAGGATCATGATTCACTGGAGCTTGAGCCAGTAAAGAAGAGGCTCTTTCAAACTGAGAACGTGTACGTCGCTGATCTGTAGGATCACCGGCAAGATCACCTGCTGCATCCCGAGTAGCACGGACCCATCTTGGAAGTTGAGGATCCTGAGAAGGTGGGGAAGGATTATCATCCTCGCTTTCATCATCAGAAGAAGAAATGTTCTCAAAGATAGAAGAGATGGGAAGAGGTGGCACATCCGCCGGACTAGGCTCGCAGGCCGATTTATTTTCATCAAATTTTACATCTCTTCTAATGATAACATTTTTGGACTTAAATGGAATAAGTCTATAGCCTTTTACATCTTCAGAATATCCAACAAAAGTACATTTCTCACTCTTAGGTTCTAAGGCTTTATGCTTTTCATCTGGAATATGGGCCCATGCTTCACTTCCAAACACACGAAAGTGACTTACATCTGGTTTAATGGAACTCCAAGCTTCTTCTGGAGTGATATTCTCTAGAACCTTAGTAGGAGTGCGATTGATTATATAATTTGCACAATTAATTGCTTCGGCCCAAAAACTAAGACTGAGTCCTTTAGATTGCAGCATACAATTAGCCATTTCCTTTAAAGTGCGATTTTTCCTTTCAGCTACACCATTTTGTTGTGGAGTGTATGGAACAGTATGTTGCATTTGAATGCCATTTTCGGTGCAAAAGTGATGAATGCATTTTTAACATATTCTCCACCATTATCAGTTCTTAGCTTAAGAATTTGATGTCCAGATTGTTTTTCAACGAATGCTTTGAAGGCCAAAAAGGTGGTAAATACTTCGCTCTTGAGTTTTAAGAAGTATACCCAAGTGCGTCTAGAGAAATCATCAATGAAAGTTAAGAAGTACTTGCAGCCAGAGAATGAAGCAACAGGAAGAGGACCACATAAATCACTGTGCACAAGCTGTAAAGGGGCTGAGGCGTGCCAAGAGGCACGTTTGTCAAAACTGTCCCGATGATGTTTTCCGAGTACACATCCGGAACAAACACCATCTTTGCAAGATACCATAGGGAGACCTGTCACCATGTTTTCTTTACAGAGATGCTGAAGGGAGCGATAGTTTAAGTGACCATACCGCTCATGCCAAAGTTTGCTCACTTCATCATTATGAGCAACAAATACTGAGGGAAGATGGGATGACCCAAAGTTGTGAAACTTATACAACCTTTTGGAATCATCAGCAAGACCAGTAGCTAGAATCTGTTTAGGATCTTTTAGATCCTTGATTACAACATCATGAGGTGAAAATTCAACGATTTTACCTTCACCTGAATGAGTTATCTGATAGACAGATAGAAGGTTGCAGGATAAGTTTGGAACACATAATACATCATTGAACTGACCATTGTCTAGATGAACAGTTCCAGTCCCTACAACATTAAGAGATCTATCATCACCAACATATATATTTTTGGTGTTACAATCATTTAAAGAAGAAAACATGGCTTGGTTTTTGGCCATGTGACAAGAGGCTCCAGAATCAATGAGCCACTCATGAGAATGAGAAGAAGAAGAAGATACATTTAATGCATAACTAGACTGAGATGATTGACGATGACATGCAGAAAATGCCGTTCCGGAAGTTGAAGTTGAAGTAGGCTCCAGATGGATGTTATGTTTCTTCATTGCGGCTTCCAAGGCTTCCATCTTCTTAAAGCATTTAGATTCTAAGTGGCCATCTCGATTACAAAAGTTACAATGTCTTTCAGTCTTCTTCCATTTGTTTTTATTGGGCTTATCATATTGCTGAAATGATCTTTCATCTTGAGGCTGAGTTGGTTTAGGACCATTCCTTTGAGGATAAGACTTCTTAGGATTCTTTGAATTTGGATACTGCTGGGCGGCTAACGCTTTTGTGGAAGAGTTTCCAAGATTAAGAAGACCAAGGTGTAAGAGTTTTTCTTGTTCTCTTATTAAGGAATCACAAAAGGAGTCAAAGGAAGGGGGCTTGTAGTCTTTGCCTTGACAAATGAAAGCTTCCCTGGTAGAATGGAAAGTGGAAACAAATACAGAGTAGGCTGGTCCTAACTTAGTGAGGATGGAATAAATAAGGTTACCATCATCTTTCTTAACTTTAACACCTTCCAAGAGATATCTAAGGTTCTTGAATTTTGACAAGAAATCTTCAATGCAAGAAAAATTATTAGGATCCAAAGTAAGCAGCTCATTTTCAAGTTGATGGGATCTAATTTCATTTTTAATCCCAAAAACTTTAGCAAGTTTTTCTAATGCTTCATGAGGAGTTTCAATTTCTGCAATGTGGAATCTAAGATCAGGAGAAACAGACATTCCTATCAAGCCACGTGCTTGATCTTGTCGATTTTCCCATTTTTCGGCCTTGTCTTCATCTTTGGGTTTCTTCTCTTGGTCTGTGGCTATTCTGAAGAGACCTTTACTTCTAAGTAAATCTCCCATGTAGGCGACCCATTGGAAGTAGTTAGTGCTGTCAAGAATGACTTGGCATGGACTTTCCATTTTTGAAAAACAACTGAAGCTGAAGATGCTGAAAGTGAGTGGTCCAATGGATAGATCTCGAAAAAATAGGCGGTTTTAAAAAAAACGGCTCTGAAAAAGGCTTCCGGATGAAGAAGTTATGGCTTTTTGAAAAAAAAATTGTTGACGTTGCCGGCAAAGTGCGCGAATGTGCGGGAATGAAAAAATCCGCCCCCACAAAATGGAGACTTGAACCCAAGACCTCTACTCTCTTAAAAGGTCTTTGAACCAATTGATCTATACAAAAGATTTGAGAGAGAGAGAGAGAGAGAGAGAGAGAGAGAGAGAGAGAGAGAGAGGGGGGGGGGGGGGGGGGGGGGCCTCGATTTGCGTGCTTGCCTTGGGAAGACTCTTTTCCCCTACAAAACACAAAACACAAAACCCAACACGAATATCCAAAGAAAAACGAACCTTACGGCTCGAAGTTAGCTTTAGCCAAAAAACTAGAAATTTAAAAAAAAAATCTCAAAGTTAGCTTTTAGCCGAAAAACTAAATATTTTCCTCAATGTTTCTGATTTTCCGAGATCACACTAAGGTGCAGGGAAAAGAGCATACGCATGAGAAAAATCCTTTCTTTCTGTTTCTGATTTGCCCAGATCGCACAGAGTCGCAGGGCAAAGAGCATACGCAGAAATGAAAGGTATAGATCCGGGAAAAAAAAAAGGCTAAATAAACCGAAACCGAAATAAGCAGAGAGAAAATGACAGTAAACTGCAAAAAAAAAACACTGTATACCTCCCGATCTGAAAAATGACGCAGCTAGGGCTACCGGAAACCTTTTCGCGTGAAACGAAAGGGGTTCCTCACTGAAACAGATGCTCCGAATGCAACAGAGCAGTCCTCTCGGCCCGAAAGCAGTCAGAAACAGCAGATCTAGGAAACGACAGCCGCATGCAGTTCTACCGGCTTCAGATTTGGATCACCAATGGACGCGGCCCTCAAATAGCTCTGATACCATGTAGGAATTTACAGGGTAAGTTCCACAGAAGAATACCAAAAGGACACCGCTCACAACCAGATCTCAAATCAATACACCAGTATTTTTGACGTGGTTAAAACCCTCAGAGTGCAAGGAGGGAAACAGTCCACGGCCTGTCCCAACGTGGGTACAGACAATTTATTAATCAAAGAATGAAAATTTACATAAGCTTCTCTCATGCACGGATTACCCGAACAATGACCCTCCATGCGCTTTAAATAGAACTCATGGACCAATCGGGTGTCAAGCCACGGATCAAGTGTCGGTAATACCGAGGTGAGAGTGAACCGTCGGATCACTACATATCGTGACCGTCGGATTGTAAGTTACAAAATGTACAACGGTAAAGAAACACACTTTACCTAACTCTAACCTAACTCTATACTAGACCAAGTTGAACTTAACTATATCCTATGTGTCGGAATATCCTAACACAGATGAGTGACTGGATATTGATGAAGATGTTCCATATTCTTATCTTTCATCAACTAGTGCCCCATTTAAGTCCATATGCATGCCCATCATTTCAGGTTTCAAAGTTGTTGTAGATCTACGACTGGTTTCAACAGACTCCCATCTCAACACTGTTCCTTCTAGTAACAACCTTTTCAGAATCTTTATTGTCTTGAAGCGAAGAGTTCCCCTCTTTGTCAAATTGAAGTCATAAACAAGTATGTCAACATCCTCCAATTTCAATATGTCTGTGCGGCGATGATTTATATTTGTACCCTTTCTTTTTCTCTTTCCGCCATTTTTTTTGTTAACTACCATCTTTGGCTTATACACACCATTGAATTGGTGTGTATTTGTGGCATACCAATGTACTTCAACACTTGTAACATCCTCATTTTCTGTAAAGACATTTATAAAATTAGAAACCTAGAATGGATAGTCACTGAGATCTCCATCTGCTAGCACTGCAATCATGTAACCCTCCTTAATATCCTATAATGAACCCCTGTAAAGGTCTTCCATGGCTTCACGTTGTGCATGAGATCTTCTAGAACCAATATACATCTCTCTTTCCTCTGCCTATGAAGAATTAATGTACCTTGAGATTTTTGTTGTTCAACAATGTTTATTTCCTCATGTGCATTCGACACATTTTGTGGCCAAATAAATGGATTTTTCAATGGTATATCTTCATTTGTTCTTGTTGAAATGATATCACTTTGATTATTGAAAAATGACTCCCACCAAACTGAAACAGCAATGTCAAAGTACTCATATGTATATCTAATACATTTTTTAATTTCTTCTAGGCAATTAGAATAATTTATATCTCTGTTTTGTTTGTGTGCATTATGAATTTCACCAACTGATTGTAATAACAATATTTTTGATGCAAATATTAGATGATCTAGAATGAACTTCAAAAATTGTAAACCTGATGATGGTGCCCATTCTGTAGTAGTTGAATACTTCTTGCCCCATATTAGTGTTTTCCCATCAATTTTTTTGATACGAAATTGATGTTGGAAGGTAATGTTAGTAAGTTGTTCAATGCATTTCCCCTCACCATATGATCCCATAATAAACCTTCGCATGTCAATAGCTTCTTCCAACACATCAAAAGTAGGCTCTGGCATATATGATTTCTTAATACATTCAATTAATGATGGAAAGCTCCCAGCTTCCTTCCTCCTCAATGTGACTGAAAAATGACTGAACATCTGATCAATATGGTCATAAGTGTGCCCAACAATAAGGAAACTAACCTTTACCTTCTGAAAAATTCTCAATTAAACAAGCATGTTTAGATATCCAAAAACAACCTGATTTTTGTTTTCACGGCAAGTGTTGTCCAATTGTAGATACAAAAATTCAGGAAGATTACCAGAACAATGAGAAAGCACATCATGAATTATGGTTATGGTCAGATTTGCATCATTATGAATATTTGGAGCTGTGAAGTACACCTTTGGCAACATTTTCCCATTAAAGACCATACAACCGACCAAGTGATACTGAATAAAATTTTCCTCCTGTAAATTTTTGGGTGTGCGAACAAAATGTGGTAAAAGTGTTTTCTTCTAGTCCATACCATCAATTATCAAACCCAAATATTTATTCAGATTATCATAACACTTCTTTCGATGCTTGTACAAATTTTTCCGTTCATTTGTTTGTTGTTCGCGATGCTCCTGAAGTTCTTTGACAATTGAATCTACACAACATAAAAGAAAGCCATTAAGAAATATGTTTTCATACTTGATGAATATACAATTTTAAAAGTTAAAGTTATGAATGCCTACCTCTTTCTGACCCTTCACATTTGTCCCTTTTTTATTTAAGAGAAGCACATGTACTGCAAATCCCCATCCTTGTCTTCTTAGGAATACAGACATTGTTGAATTCTTTCTTCCATATCTTCACAAGGTATTGATATGTAATAAATTGGCCATGTCCCTCAACACCTTCTGCATATTCTTTATATAAGTTGTAGATTTCGTGTCTCGAAAAATTATATCGAATATGTATTGTCTCTCTATTTGGCATACACTCTCCATGCTTTGAAAATAAATCTTTCATCCATGACATTGTAGTGTTTGATAATGGCCCAAACTATCTTTTAGGACGTACTTCAGAATAAAATGTGGGATCCTTTTCCAAATTTTCTTGAATTCTCGAGAGATGAAAATTCCCAATCGAATGAAACATTTTGAAAGATTTTCTACAGATAAATAAAGTCTTAATATGATAACCATAACCTGACAATGTAGATTGCATGCACCCAACTAAATATGAATTTTGCATGCTTTTATTCATTGACAAATATCTCTTCCTGCTCTCTAATGCAAATTTGAAATCCATATGTTTCAAGCAATATTTTTGGCAACATTCACTTGAAATGAGTGCGCTGATAGAACTTCTTCTCGTCATATATTCTGCTCTACCCCTTGTATAACTAGAACATCTTGCATTGATACGAAAAGGTCTGCTCCTACTCCTTGATACAATATTTCTTAGCAACATATCCCTCATTAGATCATCATTTGTATAAGGATTTTCATCACCATTAAGAGGAATGTTATGCACACTATGATCAACTGTGCCTTTCAAACACTGACTTGGAGGATATTCTTCATCTTCCCCTTCTTCAGTGCTACTATCATAGTCCATAGAATTCAGACTCAATGGAAAATTTGACTCGATGTTTATTGGATATTCTTCCTCATGTGCATTTTCAGTGTTGCTTGTACAATCCATAGAATTGGAACTAAGTGTATCATCCTGTCCTTCATCACTGCTACCTTTATACTCATTAGAATTAGGACTAAGTGCATCATCCTGTCCTTCATCACTGCTGCTCTCATAGTCCTTAGAATCGGGACTAAGAGGACATTGTGACACTCCATTCTTTTGAAATTCATGATTGCGCTCTTCATCACCGTTTCTCTCATAGTCCTTAGAAGTAGGACTAAGTGCACACTGTGACACTCCATTCTTTTGAAATTCATCATCCCGCTCTTCATCACTGCTGCTGTCATAGTCCTTAGAATTAGGACTAACTAGACACCGTGGCACCCCATACTTTTGAAATTCATCATCCTGCTCTTCATCAAAGCTGCTCTCATAGTCCTTAGAATTAGGACTAACTGGACACCGTGATACTCCATACTTTTGAAATTCATCATCATGCACTTCATCGTTGCTGCTCTCATAGTCCTTAGAATTAGGACTAAGTGGAAACATTGACACTCTATTCTTCTCAAATTTGTTATCACGCTCTTCATCACTGCTGCTCTCATAGTCCTCAGAATTAGGACTAAGTGGACACCGTGACAATTCATTCTTTTGAAATTCGTCATCATGCTCTTCAACACTGTTGCCCTCATAGTCCTTAGAATTAGGACTAAGTGGACACCATGACACTTCATTCTTTTGAACTTCACCATCTTGCTCTTCATCACTGCTGCTTTCATAGTCCATATAATTAGGACTAAGTGGACATCGTGAGACTCCATTCTTTTGAAATTTGTCATCAAGCTCATCATCACTACTGCTTTCATAGTCCCTCGAATTCGGACTAAGTGGAATCTGTGACTCTTTATTTATTTGAAATTCTCCATCCCCTCTTTCAGCAGTGCTGCTCTCATAGTCCATAGGATCAGGACTAAGTGGAAGAATTAACTTTCTATTCATAGTGGAATAATTCCAGCTATATTCATCCATATGAATAGAGTTGTTATGCGATGAAGATGTTGATGTTGTATAAATCAAAACTTCACTATCAAGACAATCCATCCCTTTCAAATAGAAGATGTTGAATGATACAAATGGAGAGTCTCCTAAAGATATTATATAGCTTAGAGAATGAAATTTTCCCTCCAAAAATTCCCCCCCCAAAAAATTTCGCGAAAATATTTCCCTCCAAAAATTTTCCTCCCAAAAAATTTCGCGAAAATATTTCCCTCCTAAAAGTTTGTGAGATTTATTTCACTTCATTATTTTATTCTGCAATTTAATGAAAAAAGTAAATTTAATTTCTTTTATGAAATAAATCATTAAAGTTAAAATTGTAAACTACAACTTCTACCTAAATTATTTTAATAGTCAAAGTATATAATATTTACTAAACAATTGAATGTTTTTCTTTAATTTTTATAATACATTCTGAAACAAGTTAATCCCACATTCACCCCACTGTAAAACAATTCCATACTATTCGCTTTATCATATTTTCATTCATCACCATAAAAAAATTAACATGTTAAAATTTATTAAAACTAATTAATCCCGCATTCACCGTATGGTAAAACATCTCCGTAGTTTCACCTATATATTCCATTATCACTATTACTCACGTTACATCAAGGTTTTCTGAGGTTCGTTAAAAGACATGGAGCGAATTTGTGGAGCAGCTACATTGGGATCAACAACATATTCAACGAAGAATTCTCGTAATTGAAAGGTCAGTTAAATTTTTTTCCTTGAAATTTCTTATATTAAATTAGTTTAGCGAAGTAGATTTTTTTTCCAAACTTAAGATTTTTTGTCAACCAAATTAACAAATACTTCCGCCATGAGCATGGTGGGCCCAGGGAAACCCCATCCTGCAATCGACTAGCCACCAGATTTTTTTTTCTAAACTTAAAACTTTTTGTCAACCAAATTAACAAATATTTCCGCTGTGAGCATGGTGGGCCCAAGGAAACCCCATCTTGCAATCGGCCGACCACCCACTCCCTCCGCACACCCTTCTGGCCACTCCCTCCACACACCTTTTTGGCCCCATCCCCAAACTCAGCCACCCCCTTCCCCCTCACCCCTCAACCCCCCTCCCACCCCACAACCCCTCTCCCACACCATCTCCCTACCCCCCACGACCCCTTCACCCCTACACAGCCCCCCTACCTCACCCCCCTGGACCCACCCACCTGCCCCCCTACCAGACTCTCCTTTCCCCCCCTCTACCCGACCCTCCCCATCACCCCTCCCCTCCCTCCTCCCTCACCCCCTCACCATACTGCTCCCCCTCACCCCTCATCACCCCCACCTCGCCTCACCTCACCCCTCGTTTCCCCTCCCCCTCACCCCTCGTTTCCTCCTCCCCCACCCTACCCTCCCTACCCGTACCCTTTCCCCTCACCCCTTGTCCTCCCACCTTCCTCCCCCTCTCCTCGTCCCCCCCCTCTCCCTACACATCCCCCCTTGTCCCCCCCTCCCCCTCCCCCGCCCCTCCGGCTCCTGCTCCCTCCCTCCCCCTCCCCCTCCCCCGCCCCTCCGCCTCCCCCTCCACTACCTCCCGCTCCCTCCCTCCCCTGCCTGTCCCACTCCCCCTCCCACCTCCCGATCTTTGCCCCCTTGGACGGTCACCCGGGCGCACCGACGGGCCACCGGGGTCCCTACGCAACCCCGGCGGCTCGCCCGCGGTGGCCGTTCTAATTTTCAGAATCAGACGGCCACGTCGGGCGGGCTGGCGAGCCGCTGGGGTGGTGCAGGGTGGGCGGCCATGCCACACCCCCTGCCACCCCGACGGCCCACGGGCCCACCCTGGGTGGCCGTCTGATTCCCACCCCAGCGGCCAGCCGGCCCGCCTGGGGTGGTCGTCCAATTCCCAGAATCGGACGGCCACCCCCGGAGGGCCTGCGGGCCACTGGGGTGGCACAGGGTGGGCGGTTGCACCCCACCCCACACCACTCCGGTAGCCAGCTGGCACACCCAGGTGGCCGTCCAAGGGGGCAAAGGTCTGGAGGCGGGAGGCGGGGGAGGGGGAGGGGGAGGCGAGGGGCAGGAGGCGGGGGCCGAGAGGTAGGGGAGGGGAGGGAGCAGGAGGTGGGGGAGGGAGAGGGGGAGGGGGAGGTCGAGGGGCAGGGGAGGGAGGGGGAGGTCAAGGGGCGAGGGTGGAAGGGGAGCCGAGGGTGGAAGGGGGGCCGAGGGGTGGGTGAAGGGGAGGGGGAGAGGTGAGGGACGAGTGGGGAAGGGAAGGGGAGGGAGGGGGGGATGAGGGATGAGGGGGAGGGGGGGGATGTGGGGGAAGAGAGGGGAGGGGGAGGTGTAGGGAGAGGAGGGGGGACGAGGGGGGGGTGAGGGGTAGGGAGGGTAGGGGGAGGGAAATGAGGGGTGAGGTGAGGGGGCTGGATGAGGGGTGAGGGGGAGGGGTAGGGAGGGTAGGGGGAGGGAAACGAGGGGTGAGGTGAGGGAGAGGGATGAGGGGTAGGGTGAGGGAGCCGGGGGCGTGGTGGGGTGGGGAACAAGGGGTGAGGGGGAGGGTCAGGTAGAGAGGGGGAAAGGGGAGTGAGGGGGAGGGGTAGGGAGACGAAGGGGACGAGGGGTGAGGGGTAGGAAGGGTAGTGTGGGGGGTGAGGGGGAGGGGTAGGGGGGTGAGGGGGGGCCGGGGGGCAGCGGTGGTGGGACGGGTGGGGGGGGGGGAAGGGGAGTCAGGTGGGTAGATCCAGTGGCGGGGGAAGGAGGGGTGAGAGGGAGGGCCGGGTAGAAGGGGGAAAGGGTAAACAAGTTACTTTTGAGGGAAATGAAGTTGAAACTTATAGTGAAGCATATGTTGTCGTTACTGAAGATGACATTGGAACTGAGAAGAGCTGTAAAAGACTAAAAGTAAAAACAGCCAAAAATAAATCTGTTGAGAATGTTATGATGAAGAAAAGTAAAGTTGAAGATTTTGAAGTAGTCATTACCAGCAGTCAAGAACCTAGTGAAACTTTAAAAGAAAGCAGAGAAATCATTACACCAGGAGCTGATTTAGAGGATGGAATTATCAAAACAAAACAAAATTCCATTCGACAGAATTTGACAAAGAAAAACTTAATTGATGCTGGTTGTACATTTCAGCTTAATGTTAGACAAACCTATAAGGCAAGTGAAGGATAATGTCAATATCAAGTCAGAAAGCCACACCATCTGCATGTTCACAACTTGAAGACATTGATGAGGTATAATCCATATGCTCATGTCGTTAATTATGTGCTTCTTGTTGATCCATTTCAAGTTCCCAACAAAGAAGCATTTGATAAGTCAAAATGTTTTGAATACAATTATTATGTGCTTGGGGAGAACCATTCTGTAGAAGCTCAAAGACAATTGATGGAGGAATATCCCAATAACCCACATTTTGAGACAATGAAATGTATCATTTATGCTGGTTTATCGGATACAGAAGCATAGTTAGTGGCATGGGATCATAATTTAGATAATAAATATAGGATGTCTATGACTTTCATCCAAAGGGCTAGATTTATTCATAGTGAATTTCAAGAAAAATGTGGTGGGGATAGGATAAATGTTACTACAGATTTCCGAAGGGAATGTTGTATTGAAATAGGCTATCAAATTGAAGAGAAACCCAATTCAAAATGTGGAAAACACAACCTTCCTAGTGATAAATTCAGAGGTGTTGATAACATTTTCCAATTGCCATTTAGAACTGGAGATGTTTGAAACTTGATTGATGAGATTTTTAGCATGTGGGAAAACATTGGCATTAAAATCCAGAAGGTCAAAAAGTCTAAGCCATTGATATGTGGCGGCAGTAAATTAGGTCCTGACTTGAAGCAGCTTCCAGAAGATATGACTATCACACCTTGGAGAGCAATGAAAGGAGTGAAAGATGAAAAAATTGTCAAAATAATATTATCTCATGTGAAGTCAGGGGAATTATCATTGGAGGAAATGTTCGAGGAATTTCAAAAGTAAGTTTGTTGAATTATTTTTATTTATTTCTAGATTATAATTTTCTTTTAAATAAAACATGTTGTTCTTGGTAGTAATTGTTATACATTTCATTATATTGACTTTTTGTTACTTTATCTATGTAGTCACAAATTTTACATGAAAATTTAAGAACAAATGGTTAGATTGTTGAATGAAGATAGTTGGGATGATGTCGTATGAAACTATCTAGATTCAAGTTCTACATCAATATTAAAAGCTTTTTATCTTGCATTTAAAAAGGTATCTTGATTTACAAATTCATTTCTATTCATATGTGTACTATTTTTAATTTATAACTTACACATATATTTGTTTATTTTATAAAAGATGAAGAAGGATGATAATGGAGCGCCAACTAGCTTCAGAACCTTTATTGAAAAAATAAAGACCGAAAAACTGAGGAAGCAACGTGTTAAGAATGTTGAACATGATCCAACTCTTACTCATTTCATTTGGAATGGGCTAGACACTGTTCAATATCAAGTAATACAAGGTGACTGTGAAGACATTGCTAAACTCATACCTAAAAGGGAGTATGCCCTAGTTATTGCAGATATTCCCCATGGTTTCAATATTCCAAATATTGACTATGATAGTGACCCTTATATTTATCAAGCTCTTAGTAAAGTGGTTGCGGGATTTGTAGAAGTCACATCATCACCATTATGGAGTTTCGTGACATTTCATTCAGACACACAATTGGTAATGATATTGTCAAGCTTCAAAGGGAAAACAAATTCAAGGATGCAGCTTACATGGTAAGAGTTTTAAAATGTATATTTGATTAATGTTGAAAAATTCATTTATGTACAAGTTGATTGAACTTTTACTATTTCATGTTACAGGAAAAAGTCAAATCTTCTTAACCGTGACGATCAAGTATTTATAAATGATTGTGAGTTCATTCATATTGATAGTTGGGCAAAAGATGATAATTATATGTCTATGATTTTTAATCGGGTGGACAGAAAGATTCATAGCCAAATACTGAGTTATGATGCTGTTGTGAGAAAACTAACATATGAAGAAAAAGAAGAAAAAGGAGAGATAGTTAACATTTATCAAAAACCACAATTATTGATTAACTATCTTATAGACATATGTTCAAATGAAGGAAATTGGGTTCTAGATTTATTTTCTGGCTCAGGTAAGTTTTATTATATAGAATTGAATTTCAATATGTTATTTTTTTAATTAATATGTCATTGTAATAATTTACTTCATTATTTCTTTTGTGCTTGATAATTAGGTACAACACTAGCATGCTGCCTTCAAAAAGGAAGAAAATGCATTGCAATTGAAAAAGATCCATTACAATGCAATTTCATTCAGCAAAGAATTAATGCTCTTCAATTTCTTCCAGATGCAATGAAAGAAATTGGGTTAAAGCAAGGGGACTTTAGTGAATCATGTGTGGAAAAAAAGGAAAAGGAACCTCAACCACCATTACATGGGATGTTTGGAAAGACATACATTGGGAGATTGGCATACATGAAAGATCCATTAGAAGACAAAAATGAGCAAAAGGAAGCAGAAAATATTGAGGAAGAAAACAATGATGAAACTCTAGAGGACGAAGAGTTTGGATTACGTGACATTATTGATTAAATTTAAGTTATGCTTGGAAATCAAGCTCATTTTTTGTAACTATTAAGTAGTTATACTTGCAATGTTTTGACTTTGACATTTTATGAGAAGAATATACACTGAATTAAGGTTGTTATGCGTTCAATATTTATAATATGTGATTTTCGCATTAATTTTAAAGTTAACCATTATTTTTTTGACATGAAATTCATAAAGAAAACTATTATTTAACTATTTTTAGTTAAAAATTTCGTATAAAAATTGTGATTTTCTCATGTCAATTGTAGCAAAAAATTATCAAAACGTGTAGTTTTTTAATTATATTTATGTTAAAAATGGCTATTTTTATGTCAATTGTTAGAAAATATTTTTTTTTAAAGACAATTATTTCTTGTGGATTGAAAAATTAATTAACAATGTACAAATATGTAGAATATCGAAAATTCAAAATATCAACATTGTTGTTTAAATATGCAAAACAATAAGAACCTCACTACAAAAAAAAAAAAAAAATAAAAACAAGAAAAAATGAAGAAAAAGACCACTTCAAAAATTATTAAGTTTACAAATATTATTTACATTTCATACATTAGAAAATTAAAAAAGTTAAAAAATAAAACCTTTTAAAAAAAGGGCCTGGTACAGAATTACCACATTTTTAAATCAACATGAAAAACACTACTATTATAAAACGCAATGTACATAAAAAAATTTATAGTGCTAAAAACTAAGCTTTAGAAAACACATGTGTGTTCTGCATAACCCCTTTTCGAAATCGGGTCACTTTTTTTCTATCTCTACAAAACGAGTAATCGTATGGGTTCTCGTTTCAAAGTTTACATTGTTTCATGCCCATGGGAAGATTGCAAGGGGTAACAGTGGATATTGAAGGTGCGAGCACGAAGACGGAGTTTGAGGTAATAGAGATTGTGGATGACAGTAACCCTTACCCCGTGTTGTTAGGGATAGACTGGGCCATGGATATGAATGGAGTCATCAACCTGAAGAAGCGGAAAATGACTTTCGAGAAAAAGTCTCTACGCGTAGTAGTTCCACTGGATCCAGCCGAAGGAGTGCGCTACATTGAACCTATGCGTGAGGATGAAAAAGACGATGAGCTGGATTGCATTTACTAGATAACGACGCAAGACCAGGATCGGTGAACCTGACTGAAGATGGGAGAATGTCATGGGAGCGCGACAGTTCCTGTACTTCGGATTCAGACGAAGAAATAGAATGCTGGCAAAACGGGTTGCAAGGAGTAAAGATGCTAAATTGTAACATGATGATTAGATCACTATGGTGCGTGATGACCGACACAAGGGAACTACCAACATATGATGGGGACATAGGTGTGGATGAATTCTTAGACAAAGTCGGAAGGTCAGTACCAAAACAGTAGTGATATGGTGTGATGGAATGAGTGTTGCATGCGACACCCACACAATGGTGGCAGACACACCAGAAGAATATTGGGAGTTGGCGCGAATGTAGAAGAACCATGCAGGTATGGTTTAGAAGTCCCCAGCATCAGACACAAGCTGGGCAGCTAGGGAAAAGCAGTTTTCATGCCCACCTATGTCGATGGGTGCAGTCGCATGCTGGGCAGGCACATTTTAGGCTAAGGATAAAAAATCAAGACCCGACGCAGTAGCAGAAAGAGCGACGCACACTGCAAATACCCCACAACGAAGCATTCAAAAGGCTACGCAAATCATGAATAGAGTTTACCAGGCGAAACGAACGGATTCGGACCTGCGCATACCACCGGTTCGATGGGCGTATAGGACCATAAGCAAAAACCAGAGCACGGAAATGATCTCAATAGTGACAAGAAGAGAGGAAACCAGGAGGATAGAGAGGAATCCCTAGACCATGGCTTCCGTAGTAGGGACAGGACATGAGGACCTAGGTAAAGGAATTAGGCAGTTGCAAGAAGACCTTCAGCGAGGAAGCATGAAACTTTGGGAACTCGATGATGAGTGGGCACAACTGAGGAAGAGAAGTATGACATTTGATGAATAAATCCACAAACAGGAAGCTGAAGTCACGCAAGTGGGATGCAAGAAACTAAGTATGGTGAGATCAAGTCCAGTCAGCCCTACTACTGCAGTATAAATAGTTGTAACCCCACTATCGTGGCTGCAATCGCACCTTACTAAACAAGGGAGTGTACCATATAGAGAGGAATGTGATCCACTACTGGACGCAAGGACGTGTGAAGGACACCTGTAGCCCAGGCTAGCAGGAAAAGCGAAGCCTCGCACCAGGGGTGCAACCACTTGACTATCTGTAGGAGACACAGTCTCAGTGCTCGAGGTATTTGAAAGAAGGCGCAGGACTATAAACAAGGCTGCAAGAAATCTGCGCGGAAAGGAGGTTCCACGTAGGGCCCGTCTATCTCAAGGCTCGCGGTCGGGCTTAAGGGGTTATGTTGCTGCGCGGGTAGGCTAGGAGGTGACCGTTGAAGTCACTATTCATGACAAGAGGGCTAATTAAGGAAGAAAGGAGGAGGTGGCGGGCCATTAAGATAGGAATTATGAGCTAGATTCAGGGTGATCTGCCACCAAGAAGGTACAGATGACTCAGAAATGGAGGGAATGGCCGAATTCAAATCCGAATGTTACTATAAAATTTGATGTGGTAGTTTTGAAGCAACACTCAGTTGTTTGAGATTTGAGCCAGTACAAAGAAACGAGCCCCAAGCTACCTTGCCACCCATGAATATGCAACTGATCGAATCCAGTATAGACACAATGTCGAGAACCAGAGTGCAATTCACGGGAGTTACCCCAGCACCTCGGGTCACCCAGGAGGAGTCGGGAGAGGCAATAGGTGCACCAGAGGTATCGAAGTCCCCACGCATGCTGGGACCATAGAAAAACAAATAGTTAATGTGGCCAGTCCAAGTATCACCATGGAACCCAAGAGTTAGTAAATTATCAATGACAGAGAAAGGCAACGCTGTCACTGTTGAAAGAGAGGAGGAGGAAGATTTGCAAGCCCTGATAGTCCAAATTGAGGCACAAGATGATGAGGTGGAAAATGTCTCCCAAGTACCTTCAGTGATAGAGTTACCCCACTCCATTCCCTCATGGAAAGGGACAACCAAGATACTAAAGGACCTAAAGGCCACGAAGAGTGCGCTCCAGACCCTGCTTCTTCCGGATGACATAAGGTTTGACGGTCTACCATTGGGATGGGTACCGAATATAAAAGTTGAATACTGGGAGCTCACAGATAGTGAGAAGTTCCCACAGTTGGCCGTAGAGAAATTAGTACAACATAAATGGTTGCGAGGTGTGGAGAAGGCTATGTTACTCCATCTGCAGTGGATACCCCACTACCACCGTGCACTTATCACAATTTTTGTCATCTGGCAGCTACTGTGTCTAGTACATGATGGGTATCTTAAACTGGAGGAGCCGATTCCCATCATGACCAACTTAATTCACCGAATTTCGCGGCTGCCCATTAAGGGAAGCAATCCCGCAAACATCGCTGGAAAGAGTAGCAACTGGGGCCTCCGGAAGCTATGAAGGCCAAATATAAGCTAGAGAAAAGGAAGTGAGGGTATGTAATAGCAAGCATCAAGAACCGAGGGGTGCGCATCGCCACCTAGCTGCTGGCCAGCAAGCTCATGAGGAAATGCCGTGTAGACGAAGTGCCAGCATCTATAATTGCGTTGGTAGAGCAGTGTGCAGAAGTGGTCAAGTTCAATTGGGCATAGTTTCTCTGCGGTGAATTTTTTATGAATTGCAGGGAAGCCCAAGACTACAGTAAGACCTTCCACTACATGTGGTTGCTCTTATCCATCCTATTTGTTGCCAGGGAGCTACCGGCAGACAACTAGTTTCCCGCCATGGAGTGGAACCTACCTGAGGCCGTGAGGTACACCTCGTTCTGGGTAACAAAAGACGCAGCGAGGATTCGGGAGATAAAGGTATTTTGGACATTCGTAGAGGCAAGTTTACAAACATCGATCAACTGTAGGCTACGCTTGTCCCTAATAGTATATAACACTTTACAGAGCACATCAGAATTCAAGGTGGATATACATAACTTGTATATCCGAGCACACAAGGATCCAGCCCAAGCATGGGAAAAGTTGTCATTCATTGCCGTAGATGATTCAATCTTCGAAGTAATTGCATCATGGTGTTCAGAGTGGCGTGCCTCGGACTTGGTGGAACTGGAAAATATCATGGCGCAGCAGAGGAAGAGGGAGACCAAGTTGTGCATCAGAAAGCTGGTGGAAAGAAAACATCAGGAATAGGAAGCGGCCACGTAGTAGAAGGCGGCTGACGCAACAACGCTAGAGTAGATGGTACAAACCATAACCATGCCCACTGAGGAGACCAAGGAAGGCCAGGAAATGTCCATGGAGAAGGACATACATTGGGAGGTGGAGACGCAGGAATGCATGGACCTTACAACAAACTTGACCCAACTCAAGAGGTCACACGTCAAGGAGCAGCCACCCCTGCACAAAAAGACAAAGACAATGAAGGCCGTGGAGGGAACCCTTATTGACAGTAGAAAACCCATTCGCGATGTCACTAAAGATGCTCTGGCAGAGTTGATGATGGAGTAGACAACTGTGTTGGGGTACTCAGAGTGCAGTTGCAAGCATTATAGGTGCGACCCCCAGGAATGATGACACTACACCTTGCGGAAGGTATAGCCAAAGCTGAGCAGATGTTGTGCGCATGCATAATGAACACTTTGGTGTTACCAGAATGCATCATCTTAGCAGAAGCCAAAGGTGATATGAGGGGCTGGGGGTTGAATTTGGCCTCCATTCCCAGAGAAACCCTATACCAGCTACAGGATGGGGTAACTGTTGAGCTTTGTGTCAGGGAGGGGTGCGCTCTCCAAGTCATAAATGAGCAGAAGGTAAATTTAGAACAACTCAGCCTGCAGTGGGACAGAATGGTCGCCCAAAACCAGGGACTAGAAAAGGCAGTGGAGGAGGCATGTAGTAGCATTGTGGAGTTGGTCGTGCCAGTGGCACTCTGCACCATAGAAAAGATCCATCAACTGGCAGTTGGAGTCCGCGGGACCTAGGAGGAGGCTGCGAAGGTTTAGTTGGAGATGAACTTGTAGATTGCGGAGCTGGGACTGAAGGTGCAATCCTCTACACCCCTAGAAGTTAGAGAGTAGCGCCATCATGCCATTCAATCAGGGTTGAAAAAGATAGAGCATGCTCTACAAGACTGCACTGGCTTGTTGGACCAGTCTCTCTTAATGCTCACCTCACTCTAGGAGGACCCAACGCTACAAAAATTAGAGATAGAAGCGTGGGAATTGCAGCAGGCCTATGATGATGTTTGGGGAACTGCACAAATAGTCACCCTTACCAAGCGATTGTCCAAGATAAGGGAGGCCCAGGATATGAAAGAATGGTTGGATGTTGCACGCCAGAAAGAAGCAAGGCTTAAAGCATGCATCCAGCCTTGGCTAGATGAAGCATTCATGGTCATCGCCATAATCAAAGTGAAGCTGGCCTAGATGTAAGAAACATATGTGAAAAGGCAAGAGGACGCCTCTGACAACAATTCATTAGAGCGTTGCACACAATTGATATAGCAGACAATGGAGGAATGTGTGGCAGACATCTGTGAAGCACAAAGGTTACTGGATGGACTCCAAGCAAAGATCATGACACTAGCCAAGTGACTCAGGATGAGTCATGATGTTTGTGTTGGGGGCTTATTGGGCAGAGGATCCCCCGCGTAATGGTTTTGGGGCTTAAAGCCGACAATTTTGGGGTATTGGTATTGTAAAGGATCTGTGAAGTGCATAGATGTGAGTTGTAATCAGTCAATTCAAAGATTAGTCCGCTCAAAAATAAGGTAAGATAATAGAAAGTGAGTCAACTTGTCCATGGTCCGCAAACCATGGGAATGTATAAATAGAGCAAGGCTCTAGGTGTAGAAGGCAGTTTTTGAAGTTTTACCGAGGATTTGAAGTGTTATGGGTTGTTGACAGTGACATTCACTCTAAGTCTGTAAGTCCGAGTTGTAGGTGGTAGTAGTAAGAGTAGGCTCTGCAGCTGTGTACGCAGAGGCCTAGTAGAGACCATAGCTATATGTACGGACCCCTACAGCTGAGTGCGCAGGGTAGAACTGGATTGCTCTGGAACAAAATATTAATAAAAGATAAGTGTTTCTGAAATATTGTGCATCTGCTCGTAGATCTATATGGTTATTCCTCTATTATGGTCTTATGCATCTCTTTAAGGTTTATGTTTGTGCGCACTACTTACAAATATTGAATGATTGATAAAACTACTAAAGTAAATCAGATATATAATAAACACATAATAAGGATAAGGGATCTAGATTGCGCCTCTTCGCACTCAGAACTAGCACTACGCAAAGGCTGGATAGCTGCGCGAAGTAGTACAAGTGCGAAAGATCAATCCACGAACTCTCCAGACCTCATCAAGACATCCCTAGGGTGCAAAAACCTAGTTCCAGCACCCTCCCATACTACCTCGGGTGAGACCTCAGTCCGCGCTCTGTGGACTGTTGCCAAAAAGGCCAGTAGTTTCGGGATTTGTTTGGCTAACCATTTTTGAACCTGGGTTAGGCCCCAATAAGCCAACAACTCACTCGGAGATAATGTTAATTTTTTATTCTTCCTATCTCTAGCTATTCTCATACCAAGGATTTGTTTTGCAGCATCTGAATCCTTCATTCCAAATGAGTTTTCCAATTTTTTTTGGAGCACATTTGCTTCCTGCATGTTAGAACCTGCAACAAGCATGTCATCTACATACAATAACAATATAATATAGCATCCATCATTTTTCCTTTTGAGATAAACACAATGATCAAAGTGACATCTAGTATAACCTTGTTCAGATATAAACCTGTCAAATTCTAGATACGACTACCTTGGAGCCTGTTTTAAGCCATGCAAGCTCTTCCTCAACCTACACAGTAGTTTCTCCTTCCCTTTTACCACATATCCTTGTGGCTGCTACATATATATTTCTTCCTCCAAATCTCCATGGAGAAAGGCTCTCTTTATATCTAACTGGTTAAATGCAAGTCTTCAGTTTCTACTAGACTTAAAAATAGTTCCGATTGAAGTCATTTTAGCAATAGGAGAAAATGTCTCATCAAAATCTATACCCTTTTTATATGCAAACCCGTTCACCACAAGTCTAGCTTTATACCTTTTTCTACTTCCATCTTCTCCTTTTAATATATAAACCCATTTATTATGCAATGTTGTTTAACTTGCAGGCAACTTGACTAAGTCCCATGTCTGGTTATGTACTAAGGAGTTCGTCTCTTCTTTCATGGCTTTCCCCCACTTCTTCCTGGTTTCTACCTGCACTGCTTCTTCATAACATTCTAGTTCACCATAATTAGTCAACAATACATAATATAATCAAGGAGAGTATCATTCAGGGGGTCTATTTATCCTGGTAGATCTTCTAACACCACTTTCAGGTGCTTGAGGTGCTTGTTGTTGTTGTCGTTGCATCTATTATTGTTCTCACTATTGACTGTTATGATTTTCCAGGTACCTTCACTTTTTTTGTGATCTCATCAATCACTGTGAATTCCCTGTTTTCTTTTTCCTCTTTCTTTTCCTACATCTGATCCTTATACAAAACTTTTTCATTGAATATGACATCTCTTCTCCTAATTATTTTGTTTTTTCATAATCATAAAAGCGATAACCAAAATCATTAATGCCATATCCAATAAAGGTACATTTCTTTGATTTTGCCTCAAGCTTTGTTCTATTTTCTTTATTAATGTGGACAAAGGCTTCACAACCAAAAGTATTTAAAAATGAGTAGTTTACCTTTTTACTTGTCCATGTCTCCTCTAGAATACCACCATCCAAGGAACTTCAAGGCCCTTTGTTTATTAGATAAATAACAGTATCTATAGCATTTGTCCAAAATTGTAATGGAAATCTTGCATGAAATCTCATGCACCTTACACGCTCCATGATTGTCATGTTCATCCTTTCTGACACACCATTTTCTTGTGGTGTTCCTCGAATTGTCTTCTCTCTGTGAATTCCATTATCTGAACAGTACCTATCAAACTCTTTGTTGCAATATTTAACTCCATTGTTTAACCTGAGACACTTCAACCTTTTTCCTATCTCATTTTGAACTAAAGTTTCCATCTTTGAAAGTATCAAATACATCATATTTATTTTGAATACAATAAATCCAGTTTTTTCTGGTTTCTTCATCAGTAAAAGTAACATAATAATGAGAGCCATAGAGAGATGATACCTAAGCATGACCCCATACATCTGTATGCACAAGCTCTAATTTTTTTCTCCTTTTCTTTCCCAACTCTGAGGAATATGACTCTCTTATGTTTTCCATAAACAAAATTCTCACAGAATTCCAAATCAACATGCTTCAAACTTGGCAACAAATTTCTTGAGTGAAAAATCTGTATCCCCTTTTAACTCATCTGTCTAAGCCTATGATACCACAATTCCATATTTGCTACTGTATGGGTTAAAGCATTAACAAAATTAGAGATACCATTGCATAAATACAATGTACCAACCTTTTCTCCTTTTTCTATTACCAAACCCTGATGTGCTCCTCTTGTTATCTCTATCACTCACCATATATGTATCAACATATCCCTGTAGTGCAATGTTTGAACAATCAAAGCATAATTATTGATTTTTGGTACCTCTGAAATACTTGAGGATCCACTTCACCACCATCCAATGTTCTTTTCCTGGATTGTTCATGTACCTACTTACAACTCCCACTGGATGTACAATATCAGGCCTTGTGTAGACCATTGCATACATTAAGCTTCCAACTGCTGATGCATATGGAACTTTAGACATATAAGCCATTTCTTCCTACATCATGGGACCCACCTCCTTACTTAGTTTGAAATGGCTAGCCAAAGGTATAGTAACTGGTTTTTCATTCCTCATATTAAATATATTCAACACCTTTTGTATGTACTCACTCTGAGACAATGTTAATTTGTGATTTTTCCTGTCTCAAATTATTCTCGTACCAAGGATTTGTTTTGTAGCACCCAAATCCTTCATTGCAAATGAATTTTCCAATTTTCTTTTAAGCACATTTATTTCCTGCATGTTAGAACCTACAACAAGCATGTCATCTATATTAAATAACAATATAATATATATGCCATAATTTTCCCTTTTGATATAAACACAATGATCAGAGTGACATTGAGTATAACCTTGCTCAGACATAAACTTGTCAAATTTTAGATACCACTGCCTTAGAGCCCGTTTTAAGCCACACAAGCTCTTCTTCAACGTGCACACTAGTTTCTCTTTCCCTTTTACCTCATATCTTCGTGCTTTCTTCATATGTATTTCTTCCTACAAAACCCCAAGGAGAAAGGTTTTCTTTACATATAACTGCTCAAGATGCAAATCTTCAGCTCCTACTAGACTTAAAATAGTTCTGATTGAAGTCATTTTAACAACAGGAGAAAATATCCCATCCAATTCTATACCCTTTTTCTATGCATACCCCTTTACTACAGGTCTATCTTTATACATTTTTCTACCTCCATCTTCTTCTTTCAACCTGTAAACCCATTTATTCTACAATGTTGTTTTACTTGCAGGCAACCTGACTAACTCCCAAGTCTAGTTATGTACTAAGGAGGCCATCTCTTCTTTCATGGCTTGCTCCCACTTCTTCTTGGTTTCTACCTACATTGCTTCCTCATAATATTCTGGTTCACCATAATCAATCAACAATACATAATATAATGAAGGAGAGTATCATTTAGGGGGTCTACTTATCCTGGTGGATGTTCTAACACCACTTTTAGGTGTTTGAGGTTCTTATCGCTATTGTGGTTATAGATATTGTTGTTTTGGCTATTGATCATTATGATTTTCAAGCACCTTCACTTCTTTCGTGATCTCAACAAGCACTTTGTATTCTGTATTTTCTTTCTCGTGTTCCTTTTCCTACATCTAATCCTTATACAAAACCTTTTCATTGAATATGACATGTCTACTCCTAATGATTTTGTGCTTTTCATAATCATAGAAGAAATCACCAAAATCATTAACACCATATCCAATAAAGGTACATTTCTTTGGTTTTGCCTCAATCTTTGTTCTATTTTATTTATTAATGTGGACAAAGGCTTCACAACCAAAAGTCTTTAAAAATGAGTAGTTTACCTTTTTACCTGTCCATGCCTCCTCTGGAATACCACCATCCATGGAACTTGAAGGCCCTTTGTTTACTAGATAAACAACAGTATCTACAACATCTGCCTAAAATTGTAAAGGCAATCCTACATGCAACAATCTCATGCACCTTGCATGCTCCATGATTGTCCTGTTCATATTTTCTGACACACCATTTTCTTGTGGTGTTCCTGGAACTATCTTCTCTCTACAAATTCCATTCTCTGAGTAGTACCTATCAAACTCTTTGCTGCAATATTCACCTCCATTATCTGATCTGAGACACTTCAACATTTTCCCTGTCTCATTTTCAACCAAAGCTTTCCATTTATTGAAAGTATCAAATATATTAGATTTATTTCGAATACAATAAATCCAGGTTTTTTTGGTTGCATCATCAATAAAAGTAACATAATAATGAGAGCCACCAAGAGATGATACCTGAGCATGTCCCCATACATTTGTATAAACAAGCTCTAATTTTTTGCTCTTCTTTTCTTTCCCAACTCTAAGGAATCTGACTCTCTTTTGTTTTCCATAAACACAATTCTCACAGAATTTTAAATCAACATGCTTCAAAGCTGGCAACAAATTTCTTGAGTGAAGAATCTGCATCCCCTTCTCACTCATGTGCCCGAGCCTATGATGCCACAATGCATTATCTTCTCCTGTAGAGGTTAAAGCATTAACAGAATTAGAAATACCATTGCATAAATACAATGTACCAACCTTTTCTCCTTTCGCTATTACCAAGTATCCTTTAGTGACCTTCCAGGTTTTATCTGTGAAAGTAGTTATGTAACCTTCACCTCCCAACTGCCCTGTTGAAATCAGATTTTTCTTCAGATCTGGAACATGCCTTACCTTCTTCAATAGCCACTTATTTCCATTTTGTTGTTTTATGAAAATTGTACCCATTCCAACGATTTTACATGGTTTATCATCACCCAATAGAACTTGTCAAAAATCTCCTTGAACATAATCATGAAAATGTTTCTTATCAAGTGTGGCATGGAATGAGGCCCCTAAATCTACCACCCAGGCATCAATAATATTTTATAATGAAAGAATCAAAGCATCTTGCAACACATCACCTGTCACATTCACTTCATGATTGATTTCTTGCTGCATGTCTCCTTCTTTTCCGTTTTGAGACTTGCAATATTTCTTCAGCTGTCCTTTCTTCCTGCATTTCCAGCACACTATCCCTGACCTGGACTTGGATTTGCCTTTCCTTGGCTTACTGTGATATCTTGGGCTCTTTCCTCTTTCAATTTTTCTTCCACTAGTCTTTGCAGTCAAAGAATTACCTGATGTCTCACCAGAGCTTTTTCATCACATTTCCTCGCTAAGGATTGCACCGAAAACATCATCAAAATTTAAAGTACTAGATCCAGAGCCGAGTCTCCATGAAATCTCAGGAAAAATATCAAGTCGGTCAACCAACATGTTCACATATATTGTGGCTATGGATGCCTTAGGAAAGGAATCGTTATTATATAGTTATAAAATCTTTGAACTTTGTTAAATGTGATGGAGTTGACATCCCTAACCTCAAGAGGAAAATTAAGCCTTGAACCTCATGTGCCCATGTGGTTGAGCACCATGAATAAAGGTGGGAGTAGTTGGCTTCAAAACTATCGATTTTTCCCATAGATATTGAACTATTGGATGACCCTAGTGAATAAAACCTGTGAAATGACCCCGATGAATAAATCCCATGATGTCACCCTAACACTTCTACCCGGGCGAGGTTCCATGGTGCTTTGTGAAAATCCCATTGGGATTTTATCCCTGGGAGTCTGTGGATCTTGTGGGCCCACTAGAATAGAGAAGGACACAAAGTGGCGCATACAATTAATTTATTAAGAAATGAGGATATTTGTATGTGTATGTGATCCATGTAACCCTAGCATGTTCTAGTGATGGTACAAGTATAAATCTATGGATGATGTGGCATTCTGGGCCCATTCATTCATGAACCCATGGGATTAAATGAGAACTCCATGTAGGTTGATGTGGTGGCATTTTCAGGTTGAACCTCCATGTAACTTCACAGGCTCTTCCCTGGTGGATTCAATAAGGAAATCCTATGGAAATATCTAAGATTTTATTTCCAGGATGAGCTAGAATAAGGGGACCCGCGCGAAAATTATTCCTAGAAGGGAATCCACCCTTATGTATTATATTTGTATGTGTGTGTGTGTGTGTGTGTGTGTGTGTGTGTATGTATTGGATCATGTATAAGGGGGGGGCCTTGTGAGTATGTAAAAGTCATGAATGAGTTGGCAAATGTTGGCAGAAATGCCATGAAACCTTGGGATGGTGACATGGCATTAGATTAAATATCCATGTGGGCACCACATGTGGGGCATATGGGTGCCACATGGTAGGTTAGTATGACATGGCATAAGTTAATACACCACATCTTGAAATGGATATATATTTTTGATCTGGGAGTCAAATTGAAGAAAAATTTCTACCATCAAAAATGTCTCAATTAGATGATCCCAATGGTGTTTTCCATTTTAAGTTTTCAATATTTTGAAAAAGATAAAAAAATAATATAGATCCCATTTCAATAGCTGGAACCATCAAGGTTGAGTCATCTTAGTAAATTCCCTCTTTATAACTTAGTAGGGTGTAGGGATAATAGGGGGTATGTTACAAAGTGGTATCAGACCTCTAGGTTCAAACACTAGACCTGAAAAGGATAACATGCATACTGCAGATGAATAATTGATATGATTGATCTACTAGATTTCCTTTCCACCGATAGATGTGTGATGGTGTTGGAATTACAAATTTCTTAAATGTATGGTTTTATGGAACTATTGATGGAATATTATTTATGTTCTAACTAGAATTTGGTGTTTTGGATGAATATAGACCAAGGTAATCAGAATCCATGTTATCTTTTTTTCCTTACAGATTAGCTAACATCTATGAGTATGTAAAAGAAGATTGGAAAGAATCAATATAGAGTAAGAAAGATAAAGAATGAGTAGTATATTTGAACAATATGCTGTAAAAAAAACCCAACAATTTCCCGAGGAATAGTCAGTTGGGAAGATGAAAGAAGAAGACAATCCTAAATTCATGTACACTCTTATAAGCCTAAGAGATTAAATAAGGATTTGCAAGGAAGGTAATGAAAATATTATTATAGATAAAGAAGAAGTGAATTCCATATTATTTCAAATTTTGTCAGACTTGTAAAGATAGAGATATCAGGAGATTGGTAGCAGCCATCAGGACAATTTCATGCCTAAGGATAACTCACTATAGATCTAGAAACATGAGTTGTATGACAAGAAGGTAGAAGATAGAAAATCAAGAAAGAGGCATAGACATGTAGAGAGAGGAAAAAGTATGCTCAACACTCTAGAAATAGAATCAAGCTACCCTAAAAATTCATCATACTATGCAGAGGGGAAACATTATAATCAAAGGAAGAGTAGGAGGATTCCCATGCTAGAATAATTCAAGAAAGAAAAACCACCTACCTTTGATGGAGAAGTAATGAAACCATAACAAGCAAAATCTTGGCTCTTGAGGATAAAAAAGTACTTTAGATGGCATGATTATTTTGACAACATGAAGGCCAGGGTGGTTGTATTCATCTTAAAGGGAAAATTTGATATATTGTGGGAGGATTTCAAGAACATCAAAGCAATCAGAGATAAGGAGTTGACATGGAGTAATTTTGAAAAATACTTCCAAGAAAAGTACCTATCTGATTGAATATAATGATAGTAGAGCTAAGGTAGATGACACCTCAGGAGTATAAAAACAAATTCTCGGAACTACTAAGGTATGTACCTTACATCAAGGATGTGACGACTAATATCGAAAGGTATGTTAGTGGGTTACCATAAGCATCCTGAGACAAAATATAATTCAAAAAACCTAAAGATTTGGAGGAGGTTATTTAGAAAACCAAGCATTGTTATGAATAGTCTAAGCCTAAGACTAAGGTTCAGATAGACTCGAAGAACAAAGGAAAAGGAGGGGGAAAGAAAGCCTTAGGATACAAGGAAAGAGGAAAGGGTGGGTTTAATAACCTCATTAAAATTGAACATCAACAAAATTCCACAATCAAACACCTCAGAAATCTATGAATGAGTAGGGCGAAGGATCTAGGAAAGGGAGAATACAGTGTTGGTAATGTGAACAGAACAATATGTGAATAAATTTTCCTTTATTACAAAATACTGGCAAGAAGTTGTATAACGTATAAGAAAGGTGTGTCTCAAAGCATCCATAAGATATACACTATATTGGATAATAGGTAGGAAAATTAGCAAACAATGATCATTCAAATGGAAGGTATGGTAAAAAACTCACTAGTCTCAATTATAATTGACTTATTATCTAATTTCACTTATATTAGCCCTAATATTGTGGAAAAGTGTGAATTTCCAAACAAAACCCATGAACAATCATGTCTTGTTTAGCTGGAAACTAGGACAAAGAGACATATAATAGATATCATTGTCTTTCCTTGTAGAAATCAGGGGCATCACTACTACAATAAAATTGAATTTTCTTCCATTGGGATCATATGGTGTCCTAATAGGTATGGATTGGTTGGCAACCCATAGGCAGAAAGTGGATTGTTATTACAAAGTGTTGGAGTACCTCAACAATGAAGGTGAACTAATAATGTTGCATGGTATTAAGAGGCCAATAACACTCATAATGATCTAAATGAGGCAAATAAATAATTGTAGCATAAAATGTTGTTCCCTTTATGCCATCCAAATCACAGAGGAGAAATAAACTAACACAAATCCCTTTACAAATTACCTAGTATTAAATCAATATAGTAATGTGTTCCCAGATGAATTGATAGTAATTCTTCCCAGCACATACACTGACTTCACCATTGAGCTAATCCTAGTAACAACACCAGCAATGAAATCCCCCTATCATATGAGCACCCTTGAACTCATGGACTTAAAACTGCAATTGAAGAAACTGATGAAGAAAGGATACATATGGCCTAGAATCTAATAGTGGGGAGCCCCGACACTCTTTTTCAAAAAAATTATAGAAAAATATGTATTTCCATATATTACCAACAACTAAACAAATCCACTGTGAAAAATAGGTACGCATTGCCCAAAAATGATGCTCTATTCAACCAATTGAGAGGGGTTGTTATTTTTTCCAAGAGTGATTTAAGGAATAGATATTTTTAGAAAATTATATATTACATAGCAATGGAACACATAAAATATTGTAGAAATATAAACACAGAAAATGCATAAAACAAGAGAGACACAGATATACGTGGTTCACCCAGTTTGGGCTACATCCACGGAGAAACAACCAGTCCTTCCTTTTATATTATCCAGCAAACTAAAGAGATACAACCTACAGTAGATCCGCTGTAACACCTTCTTCACTCTCAATCTCCTCTCTCTTCCTCACTCAAAATCCAGATCTCCATGGACACAATACAATTCCCTCATATATAGCGAGGGGTTGCCTTCTAGGGCAAAAAACCCTAAATTAAACATAACTTCTACCATCAGATCATCTGCCTAATGAACGGTCCAGATTGACTAGAAATTAATAGACTTTTACAAGGCAATCTTACATCTATTTTTAGCTTTGGGGGCACTGCCCTCGAACCCCCGTCGGGGAACCGCTAGCCCCTGGACCCCCCCACGTGGAGGGTTGTATAGTTTTCCTGGGGTATACATCTGGCTGAAACCTTTGAATACAAAAGATAATCAGGCTCCACACCCAACAATCTCCCACTTGGAGACTGATTATAGCAACTCCACTGCTACTTCATTTGCTAGACAATGACTCCACTTTGGACCTGGTTGTTTCTCATCTTCTTCATCATACTTGAAGACCAATTGAAATTGAGAAAATTCTCAGTTTCTCCCTGGTTACAACTTTTGTTAACATATCTGCAGGATTCTAGCTAGTGTGTATCTTTTCCAGATTCAACTGTCCATCTTCCAATGCTGACCGTATGAAATGGTACTTGAGCTGTATATGTTTAGTCTTGGAATGAAATGAAGAGTTCTTTGCAAGATGTATGGAACTTTGGCTATCACTGTATAACCTGCCCAACTCCTGCTTCTTACCTAATTCATCCATAAACCTTTGTAACCAAATCATTTCTTTACTAGACTCTGTAGCAGCAACATACTCTGCTTTTGTTGTTGAAAGTGCAACAACACTTTGGATTTTTGAAACCCAACTGACAGCTATTCCACCTACAATAAATACATATCCTGTAGTGCTCCTCCTGTTATCTCTGTCACCTGCCATTTCTGCATCAACATATCCCTATAGAGCAATGTTTGAACCACCAAAGCATAATGCTTGATTTGTGGTACCTCTCAAATACCTGAGAATCCACTTCACTGCCATCTAATGTTCTTTTCCTGGATTGTTCATGTACCTGCTTAGAACTCCCACTGCATGTGCAATATTTGGCCATGTGCAGACCATTGCATACATTAAGCTTCCAACTGATGATGCATATGGAACTTTAGACATATGAGCCATTTCTTCCTGAGTATTGGGACACGCCTCCTTACTTAATTTGAAATGGCTAGCCAAAGGTATACTAACTGGTTTTTCATTTTGCATATTAAACCTTTTCAACACCTTTACTATATACTCACTTTGAGACAATGTTAATTTGTGATTCTTCCTGTCTCTAGTTATTCTCATACCAAGGATTTGTTTTGCAGCACCCAAATCCTTCATTCGAAATGAGTTTCCCAATTTTCTTTTGAGCACAATTATTTCATGCATGTTAGAACTTGCAACAAGCACGTCATCTACATACAATAACAATATAATATAGCTGCCATCATTTTCCATTTTGAGATAAACACAATGGTCAGAGTGACATCTAGTATAACCTTGTTCAGACATAAACCTGTCAAATTTTAGATACCACTACCTTGGAGCTTGTTTTAAGCCATACAAGCTCTTCTTCAACCTGCACACTAGTTTCTCCTTCCCTTTTACCTCATATCATTGTGGCTGCTACATATATATCTCTTCCTCCAAATCCCCATGGAGAAAGGTTGTCTTTAAGTCTAACTGCTCAAGATGCAAATCTTTAGCTGCTACTAGACTTAAAATAGTTCTGATTGAAATCACTTTAACAACAGGAGAAAATATTTCATCAAAATCAATACCTTTCTTCTGTGCAAACCCCTTCACCACAAGTCTAGCTTTGTACCTTTGTTTTCCTCCATATTCTTCCTTCAGCTTATAAACCCATTTATTCTACAATGTTGTTTTACTTGCAGGCAACCTGACTTAGTCCCAAGTCTCGTTATGTGCTAAGGAGTCCATCTCTTCTTTCATGGCTTGCTCCCACTTCTTCCTGGTTTCTACCTGCACTGCTTCTTCATAACATTCTAGTTCATCAGAATCAATCAACAATACATAATATAATGAAGGAGAGTATCCTTCAGGGGGTCTACTTATCCTGGTAGATCTTCTAACACCACTTTCAAGTGGCTAAAGTGCTTGTTGTTGTTGTGGTTGTTGTTCTGGCTGTTGTCATTATGATTTTCAGGCGCCATCACTTTTCCTATGATATCGTCAAGCACTGTGTATTCTCTGTTTTCTTTTTCTTGTTTCTTTTCCTACAACTGATTCTTATACAAGACCTTTTCATTGAATATTACATCTCTGCTCCTAATGATTTTGTGATTTTCATAATCATATAAGTGATAACCAAAATCATTAACCCCATATTCAATAAAGGTACATTTCTTTGATTTTTCCTCAAGCTTTGTTCTATTTTCTTTGTTAATGTGGACAAAGGCTTCACAAGCAAAAGTCTTCAAAAAGGAGTAGTTTACCCTTTTACCTGTCCATGCCTCCTTTGCAATACCACCATCCAAGGAACTTGAAGGCCCTCTGTTTATTAGATAAACAACAGTATCTACAACATCTGCCCAAAATTGTAAATGTAATCTCATGCACCTTGCACGCTCCATGATTGTCCTGTTCATCCTTTCTGATACACCATTTTCTTGTGGTGTTCCTGGAGCTGTCTTCTCTTTGCGAATTCCATTCTCTGAATAGTACCTATCAAACTCTTTGCTGCAATATTCACCTCCATTATCTGATCTGAGACACTTCAACCTTTTCCCTGTCTCATTTTCAACCAAAGCTTTCCATTTCTTGAACGTATCAAATATATCAGATTTATTTCGAATAAAATAAATCTAGGTTTTTCTGGTTGCATCATCAATAAAAGTAACATAATAACGAGAGCCACCAAGAGATGATACCTAAGCAGGTTCCCATCCATCTGTATGCACAAGCTCTAATTTTTTCACTCTTCTTTTCTTTCCCAACTCTAAGGAATCTGACTCTCGTCTGTTTTCCATAAACAAAATTCTCACAAAATTTTAAATCAACATGCTTCAAGCCTGGCAACAAATTTCTTGAGTGAAGAATCTGCATCCCCTTGTCACTCATGTCCCCGAGCCTATGATGCCATAATGTCATATCTTCTCCTGTAGAGGTTAAAGCATTAACAGAATTAGAAATACCATTGCATAAATACAATGTACCAAGCTTTTCTCCTTTCACTATTACCTGGGCTCCTTTAGTGACTTTCCAGGTTTTATCTGTGAAAGTAGTTATGTAACCTTCACCTCCCAACTGCCCTGTTGAAATCAGATTTGTCTTCAAATCTGGAACATTCCTTACCTTCTTCAATAGCCACTGATTTTCATTTCGTTGTTTTATGAAAACTGTACCCATTCCAATGATTTTACACGGTTTATCATCACCCAATCGAACTTTTCCAAAATCTCCTTGAACATAAACATGAAAATGTTTCTTATCAGGTTTTGCATGGAATGAGGCCCTTGAATCTACCACCCAGACATCAATAATATTTTCTAATGAAAGAATCAAAGCATCTTGCAACACATCACCTGTTACATTCGCTTCATGATTAGTTTCATGCTATGCATCTCCTTCTTTTCCCTTCTGAGACTTGCAGTCTTTCTTCAGGTGTCCTTTCTTCTCACATTTCCAGCACACTATCCCTGATCTAGACTTGGATCTACCTTTTCTTGACTTACTGCGATATCTTGGGCTCTTTCCTCTTTCCATTTTTCTTCCCCTAGTCTCTGTAGTCAAAGCATTACCTGATGTCTCACTGGAGCTTTTCCGTCAAATTTCCTCGCTTGCACCGACAACATCATCAAACTTTAAAGTACTAGATCCATAGACAGAGTTACTAATGGCCATAACTAAACCATTCCAACTTTCTGGCAATGAGCACAGAAATAACAGAATCCTAACTTCATCATCAAAATTTACCCCTATAGAACTGAACTGACTTGTAACTGTATTAAAATCATTTTAATGATCTGCAATAGATCCACCTTCTGAAATCTTCATATTAAATAAATGCTTCATAAGAAATACCTTATTTGAGGCTGAGGGTTTTTCATATAGTTTGGCCAATGCTGACATTGAACCATGTGTTGTCGTTTCCTTTGAAATATTAAACGCTACCGACACCGCTAGGCACAGCCGTATTGTTCCAAGTGCCTTTCTGTCGAGAATATCCCATTCTGTGTCTATCATACTCGTTGGCTTCTTTGTCTTTCCACTCAATGGTAGGTACAAATCTCTCTGATATAGATAATCTTCCATCTGCATCTTCCACAACTGGTAGTTTTGGCTGTTGAATTTTTCGATCCTAAACCTACCTTCTTCCGCCATTTCTCCCACTCGAACCTGGAACCCTTCTCTCCTGCGAGTTTATCAGCCAAATAGACCTTCAACTCTGATACCAGTTGTTAGAAAATTATATATTATGGAGCAATGGAACACAAAAAATATTGCAGAAATATAAACACAGAAAACTCATAAAACAAGAGAGACACAGATATATGTGGTTCACCCAGTTTCGGCTACGTCCATGAAGAAACAACCAGTCCTTCCTTTTATATTATCCATCAAACTAAAGAGATACAACCTACAGCAGATCCGCTATAACACCCTCTTGGCTCTCAATCTCCTCTCTCTTCCTCACTCAGAATCCAGATCTCCATAGACACAATACAATTCCCTCATATATAGTGAGGGGTTTCCTTCTAGGGAAAAAAAACCCTAAATTAAACATAACTTCTACCGTCAGATCATCCGCCTAATGAACGGTCCAGATTGACTAGAAATTACTAGACTTTTACAAGGAAATTTTACATCTATTTTTAGCTTTGGGGGTTCTACCCTCGAACCCCCGCCGGGGGACTGCTGGCCCCCGGACCCCCTAGTTGGGGGGGATTTACCCCCCCGTACCCCCCCATGTGGATGGGTGTAAAGTCTTCCTGGGGTATACATCCAGCTGAAACCTTTAAATACAAAAGATAATCAACCTCCACACCCAACAGATACCACCATGTCACTATCAAAGAAGAAGACATTCATAAAACCACGACGAGGTATGGTCAATGTGAATTTATTATAGTACCATTTCAGCTAATTTATGTGCCTTATGAACAATGTGCTCAAGTCATATCTAGAAGAAATTGTATTAGTGTTCACGGACAACATCCTCGTCTATTTAAAGAATGAAAAGGAGAATGAGGACCACCTGAGATCTATTCTACAACTACTAAAGGGGAACAAATTGTATGCCAATCTCAAAAAATGTAAGTTTTTTCAAACCTTGTTCACTACTTAGAGCATGTGATATCAAAAGGAGTGATTTTGGACCTAGAGAAGATCAAATGAATAATGGATTAGCCCACATTCCATATTGTAACAGAGGTCAAATCATTTACATGGTTGGTTGGGCACTATCGAAGGTTCATTTAAAAATTCTCAAATATTGTGCATCCCATAACTTCCTTAAAAATAATAGAAGTAAAGTTCCAATGGACACCTGAATGTGTAGGTAGTTTTGAACAACTGAAAAATTTACTCACCTATGCACCTATTTTGAGAATAGTTGATCCAGAGAAAGACTTTGTAGTTTGTACTAATGCTTGTAAGGAGGGACTTAGTAGAGTCCTAATGCAAGAAGGACATGTAGTCTTCTATGAATCTAGGAAGTTGAATGTGCATGAAAGGAACCATTTCACCCATGACTTAGAGCTAGCAACCATTATGCACACACTAAAAGTGTGGAGGAATTACTTATTGGGATGGATATTTTTGTTGATGATAGATCATGATGGATTGAAATACTTTTTTGACCATCCCAAGCTGAATTCCATACAAGCTATATGGTTAGAACTTATCAGTGAGCTTGAATTTGATATGAAGTATATCAAAGGAAAGGATAATAAAGTGGAAGATTCACTTAGTAGAATTTTGCAAGAGGTTTATCTATCACCCTTGAGGAGATGTTGAGTTCACATCGAGGGGATTATAAATGATCAACTTTACTAATATGTGTAGAAGCATTGGAAAGAGTAGCTAGATGGATTAGTAAGTAGAAGTTAAAAACTCAATGATGATGGAATGCCAATATTCAAGAATAGGAAATGTGTTCCTAATGCAGGGGATTTAATAAATCTCGTCATGGATGAATTCCATAAAATACCTTAATCGAGTCACCCTAGATATAAAAATATGATGAAATCCATGAATATGACATATTTGCTTCTAGGGACAAAGAAATATATTGTAGAATACCTCAGAAAATGTTTGGAATGTCAATAAGTGGAGGTAGAGTGTAGACATCCTACTAGACTACTACAACCAATTCCAATTCCGTAATGGAAATGGGAGGTCATATCCATAAACTTTATTACAAGGTTTCCTATGACATCAAGACATCATGATGCTTTCATGGTGATAATGGATAATTTGAGCAAGGCATCTCACTTTATAGTTGTTAAGTATACCCATAAAGAAATAGATATAGCCCAGATCTTCATGAAAGAGATAATTAGGCTGCATGGAATACCCAAAAATATAATATCACGTAGAGATGCCAAGTTTACTTCTAAATTTTAGAAGTCACTATTTGTAGGTTTTGGAACCCAACTAGCCTTTACCATAACATAGTATCCTGAAACTGATGGTGAAATAGAGAGAGTAAATAGAATATCAGAAGATATGATGAACATGTATATGATGCATCAACCAAGTAGGTGGGGCATGTTGTCGTTGCTACAACACCCTCCAAAATAGTTTCCTATATCCAAATTTCATAGCCTAATTTGACCTTGTAAGTTGTCATTTCTAGTAGGAGGAGACATCCCATGTATACCCTCTAAGTTTTGTAGTCCCTTTTTGAAGAAAACATAACTGTTGTCTTTTAGCATGGGAAGTGTCACACGTTGTGGAAGTGGAGTTATTGTTAATTGTAAGAGAAAAAAATTATACCAATGGGTCCTATTTACCATATAGACATGTACTAGAATCATTCCCAAAGTTTGATGCATTATTTTGTTAGTGTCGTCAATCGCATCGCAAAGTGTATCTTAAGTGTTGTTTTGTTTCCATGTCAAGGGGATTATGTTGATTTTGGGTGCTGAGTGATTAATGTGGTGTTGTTGATTGTTATGAGTGTGTGATAATGTTCAAGTCTTGTCTTGGTTTCATCTTTGCCTCGCTAATACCTCAATTAGACAAATTATGGAAATTTTCATGCCCAACCAACTTGGACTCGCTCTCCCCCTCTGAATTATGCATTGCGTAGTTGAAAGCCTCAGTAAACATCCCTACATCCTAGAACTACACATTGCATAGTCACAGTGTTCAAGAAAATTCTCTTGCTCCCCAGAACTGTGCAATCCTAGCCCATCCAACCTCTTTTTACACACTGCATAACTTTAGTCATTAGTCTATCTCTCTATCTCTCTGAACTCTAAAACTAAACAATATTGTGGCCCAGTGTCTCTCTTGAACTGTGCATTATGTAGTTATAGCGGGAAATTTTGCCTCACTATGACCCTCAACAATGCATTCATGCTTCTCAGGCCTCCAGTTGTTACACATTGTGCAGTCATAGTCATCAATCAATCACTCATGTCCTCTGGAACTACGCACTGCACAATCCCTGAGCCTTCCTCCCTGTCTAGTACTCAGTTCCATGCCAATCAATGATCCTCATGAAGAAAGTTAGAATAAGATATTTCTAGATTGATGTCATCTTGTCATGATTAGATTTTATTTGCAGGTACCATATATTGACATGATAGGATGATGCTCAAAAAGGAGGAGAAGGAGATTATGCTAGAATACACATATGAAGTTGTGAAAACAAGATGATCGTTGAACAAGAATCTGAAGGGACACTAGATTGAAAAAAGAAATGAAGGATCAATATCATAGTGAAGACCCCCTATTTTCAAGCCTTATGGAGGAGGAAGAGGAAGAATGTACAACATATTTCATGAGTACAAAAATATAACAACAAGAGGAGAATATTGACATTAACACATCACCATCAAGTCCATGTCATTAGTGTCAAGACATGTCTTGTTAAAGTGTCATATCAAGAGTCATATGAATGATCATGTGTCACATCATTTGTGGATGTAATTAGGTAACTTTCAATAAAATGAGAAATGCAAAGCCATGCAAAATTCAAAGGGTCTCATCAGAATTTGAAAATTCATATGGAAGTTCAAGAGTCATGAGGGGAGCTCAAGAGTCTCAAAAGAGGTGGAGAGTAACATCATTTGTTATATATACACCCTCATAGCTCAAGAAAATAAATTTTCACATTGGTTCCTCCAATTAGGCATTAGAGAGGAAGATAGTTCTTTTAGAGATAAAGTGGTGGATTAACATTCCACTCTTGAGGCCAGTGGTGTTCATTGTATCGATGTGTCTTGGAACTTTTTCTTAATACTTGAAGCAATATATGTTGTTGTCATTTGCACTAAATAAATTGGGTTATTTTATTGGCTTTTTTGTTCGCTTTTTTGAATGTATGTTGTACTTTTTTAATAATCATTACTTCTATGTGAACTATTTCACTAGTTGATTAACGATTCTTTCATATGTAAGTGTGTGTGTCTTTATTAGAATAGTATTATTAATTTTCTTTTAAAGACTCACTTTCATTTCCTTTCAATGAAAGAATGTTGATACATTTTTCAATTGCATTTCACAAGGTATACTCACTTGTTCATTCAAAAGTACATGTACATTTCCCCCTTGCGTTAACTATTGTTGCAAAGGAAAATCATTAACAATAATGGAAACCAGTCCATATTTTCAAAAGGGATCCTATACCAGATGGTTTGAGGCGTAATTGGGGCTTCATATTGCGAATATCCCTTGTATGTTGGCGAGTTCAAAAACTGTCAAATTTCTGGCTAGAAGGAAGGAAACCACCTTTTCATAGCTGATAACTCACCACATCCCAATAATTCATCTTCCATGCAAGGCACTAATGCACCAACTTCCACTCCAACTCATACTCCAGAGGTTAGGGGGTCTTCCCATCTTGGTTTGGAATAAGCATTTCAAGTTACTTACGATCAACTATGTACAATCTCACCTATTACTCATCATTTTGCAAGAGATTTCATGTTTCTTCCCATTTCTTCTATTCTTCTCACAAGCTGAAAAAGAACAAATAACTCCTAGTGTTGTAATTTTTTCTTTGGTGGAAGATTTGGTTATTGTTACCCTTAAAGAGTTAATTGATTCTGTGGAAAGAACAAATAAACAAGGGACTCTTCCACCTATTTATGAGGATTTGGACTGTGACAGGGAATATTTTTAGTTTTCTATTGAAGAACATCCAAGAGACAAAGAGAAGCCTGATTATAATAAAGACTTGAATAGTGAAGGAGAAGGCTCTTCATTTTCAAAAAGAAAGGAGGAGGAAGGAAAAGAAGACATGGTCGATGCAGATTTGGATTGGATGGCCCAAGTGTTGTTGGGAAAAGTATCTATTCAGAACGCCCCTATCCCACTCTAAGGTGTGATAGTGCCTTAGCAACAAACAAGGAAAACTACTTGAGTATTCTTCTTTATGAAATGTAAATGAGGAGAAAGGATGTAACTAACCTGTGTCTTCCACTAGTTTATTGATCCAATCGTTCCTCTCTTCAATAGTTCCCAGCTCCCTGTTCCCTTACCGGCCCAGCTTCACCGAATTCCTGCAAGATCACAAGAGATAGAAACTACACAAAGATATAGATATACATTCATAAAAAGCTCAGGATCAGATTAAGCTAAACATGCAAATATCACAAAACATCATTGATACACAGCATGTAGGAGAAACTCAAATAGTTTATTGATAGAATAAGAAAGTCCAAGAGGAGATACAACCAAGTGAGTTCCGATCCAGCATCTACCTCCCAGCAAAGGAATCCCTTCCTCTCCTCCAACAAAGCATAAATCACCCAATGTACTAATCTCAATCTCAAACCAACAGCAATTCTCTGCAAAGTACCAAATTCCAGCCTCTGGATCTCTGGGATGAGGGATCCATATATAGATGTAAGCAGAGAGGATGACTCAGCTTATGTTTTGACTTGTGGCTTCTCTCTGTCAGTTCTTGCTTCCACTTGGAGACTGAGAGCCTCTTACTCATCACTTGGTCGAATTCAGTGAGGCAAGTGTCATTGGAGAAGATTCTGGAAGCTTCCATGGTCTTTCCACCTCGTTGAATGACTCTGCCACTTGTCATTTCCCGCTCAACTCACCTGGGTAGTGCATTCAAGTGCGTTGCAACGCACCTAGACAATGTACTTGGGTGCTTTGAAACGCAGGCAGCTAGTGGAGCCTCTGAATTGATCCTGATTTGACTAGTTCTGAGTGGTTTCTGGTGGAGAACTTCTGGGAGAACCTGTCATTGGTTGACCTTGTTCCTTTAGGAGTTGTAACAACATCTCTAGGGACTTTGGATCCCTTGAATTATGGACATTTCATGCTCATAGCTGTAAGGCACAAAAATGTCTATAACAGTTGCCCCCTAAAGTATGAGGTCGTTTATCAGGTGAAATGCTTTATTAGGAGGATCCGAAGTTCATTCAATGTTGGGAGGAGACCTGTAATAAGATACAATACAATACATTATTTTTCATACCGTTTTCATGATCTAGCTGAGGCGGGCATTCCCATGCTCAGCTTTATAAATTCATTTTTATGTACATAGGACAGGCAATTGTCTGATGGTAGACTGATGATTCTGATGAAATCATCATCCTTTTGGTAGGATGATTATCTGTTCTGCAATGCTGTACATGTCAATGTCTTTATTTTTCCTGAATATATATCACAGCCCGGATGGATGAAACTAGATTCGGGGTCTTCAATCTCATCCGATCTTCACTCTAAGTACAAGTCGATCCATGTGAGAAATGTTTTGAAGTCGAACATGGAAAGACATCGCTTGATTACCAGTCAATGATGTAAACTGTTAACAAGCACGAGAGGAATCACCAATAATGATAATGACCCTCAAGGTACTGCAGTACAATTCACGTGGTGTGAATAAAGGACTTGGCGTCGAACACCACACAAAATCTTTCGGTCGAAGGTCATTGATGTATACCTGTCCCCGGAAGTGAGAAACTTGCCATTGAGGCATGCAAGCTTCAAAGTACTGAAGGGGGTGTTCCTAGATCAACTTCTTGGATAATGAGCTGATGTCGACAAGAAGTGACCCGTCAAAGGAGGGCCTTGATGTATCCCACATCAGTGACATGGAACGGAGCAAATGATTTTGATGGAGGTGAAAACGATCTGATGATATATGGTTCAGGGTGGCGGTCATGAAAGAATGAAGGATAATGTATGGTAGTGGATGGGACATGGTTGACTTCTCTGGATGACTTCTCTTGAACATATCGGTGACACTTATGTGATGGATTGGTAGCATTTACCCCAAAGGTGGATGGTGTGGCGAGACCATGGTGATGTGACCGGTGAATGAAACAACCCAACCCGACTCAGGCACGGAGTGGAAGTGTCATGTTCAAGAGCGACTTGCTACCAATAAAGGTTCTTTGAGTTTCTTCCCAATTTTTCCCCAGTCATTGCTGACCAGTACCTCTTTATTTTTGTCAAGCTTGAGGAGGATAACATATGCTTGTTCTATAATTTTCCCTTCGGGCAAACCCATCGCTATGTTTTAACGAGCCTAGCGATAGTGAAACTCGTTCTCGTCTAAAGACAAGTTTGTCGCTATTAATGTTTTTAACGAGTCTAATGACAAAGATAACTCGGTCCTTTTCATTTTTAGAGAGTCTGAAAAGGTACGTAAAGTTAACTCCGGAAGTCCTTTTTCGTCATCTAATCCCTTAAGTCCGAAAAAGTATAAAACAATACAGAAGGGATGAATTTTCGATAGCTTTAACGAGCCGAACAAAACAAGCGCTCGATCTTTTTTTGCAATAATCCCTCAGGTCCAAAAAGATTAAAATCTAGAGGAGGGATAGCTCTTCCGATCGCTTTAACAAGCTGGAAGGCCAAAACTCGGCAATATTTTCATATTTTACGAGTCAGATGAAAAGAGCTTAAAGAAGACTCGTCTTTTGAGGAACGAGTGATAAAATGGGTAGCAGCTGATTCCAGGTAAGGGTTGGAATTTTCCAAGCACGGCAGTGTCACAAGGATGGCTAGTGAAATCACTCTTCGCAGCTGTTCCTCAAAATGGGTAAACAATCAAATGGAGGTGAATGATCGGCCAATGGAAAAGTGGAGGTGACGGTGGAAACACGACCAAGGCTTTAATGGCTGATAGTGTTACATTCATGGTGGTTATTTACCGAAGGGTAGTTCATTTTTTAACGAGCTTAAACGCGGGTTGAAACACTTGCTCGATCTTATGTTTATTTTTTAACGAGCATGAACTATGTGCTAAAACTGCTCGATAATCCAGTCATATGATAAGAATGTCTCATGTAAGATGCCATTTTTTATGGAGCTTGCGGCTTACAAAGCTATGCCCCGCATCCTTTCGTTATGCAAGTTCGGAAACGACTAATCCCAAAAACAGAAAAATAATCACTCTTTGCTTGCACTCTAAAAGGTTTGCATGCCCCCAGGTATAAAACAGAGTTTCAAGGTTACCTCTACTTCACTTCCGCCAAAACAATTGCTTTACCGAGAGAGGCCTACCTCTTTCAGGTCACCCAAAGATTGTTCTGTTAATCTTTCAAACAAAACACTTCTTTGGCGATGTCTACCGAGATAAACAAAGGTGAGTGACGATGCCCGCCAACTCACATAACTTTGACAAAAGAATCTTATTCTAGAACAACCCCTCTTCCAATCACGGACGGGGTACGGACTAGTCATATTCTCCCGCGGAAACCTATCCTATACCCAAAGTTTTCCTCCCGAAGAAGACTAGGACGCATGCCCCCTGGGTTCCAGTCATATCCCTCTGAATTACTCACGCTCATCGGGAGGACGGACCGTGGGTTGAGACATTTCTTGCGTGAAGGGACCATTTAGGGATGGTATATGACTATTTGCGATGCGTGATCTGGGAAATGAAAGCTGGTCCACGAGCTTGACCACTCTTCCTTCGTGCGGAAAACACATTACTCTAAAGAGTGAGGATACGATGGCTCCCATGCAATATATATAGTCTCGTCCAAGGAGTAGGTTATAATCCAAGGGTCCTTGAATGACCATCACGTTCATTTGAACGGTCTTCCCTTTCAATGTTATGGGCACATTGGGGAGGATCCCTAAAGGTCGACCGGTTCCTTTATCAAAGCCTGTCAGATTTCTCATTTCAGGCAAAAGCGATGGCGAACCAAGCGCTTTCCAAGAAATAGAGGAAAGGATACTCACAGATGCCCCCTCATCAATGATGGTGCCAGCCATGACCATTCTGTATATTTGGACGATAATTCGGAATGGTATGCTTGCTGGCAAACGGGGTCTGCCTAGTTGGTTTTAGTCGAAGGAGACAACTAGGTTGCTTGGTGGTGGGACCGAGTAGACGGCCGGGTATCGCTCTGACGAACTTCCTTCCTGCGATAAAGGAATGGGTGGATTGCCCCCGTGCTCGTCGGAGTCTGTGTTGATGAAGAGAATTTGGATGGTGTCATCTTTATCCTCTTCAGTGACTGTATCATTCGAAGATAAAACCTCTGAAGGAAAGACCGGGTCAACTGCCACCTCGACCTTTTGACTTTCGACGGGTTTGGATTCAGCTGGTTCATCTTCAATGACCGGTGCTTCAGCTGACCACTTGAGCGGGCCAGCTGGATTTTCAACTAACGAAGGAATCAGCAGGAGTTTTTTATATCCAGGAGGGAGTCGTAACGGTGAAACCGGACGATCATCCAAAACTCTTTTCGCTTCATCTAAGAAGGGACAACGGTGGATGGCGTGGTTGCCTTCACACAGTCTACAGGGAGATCTAGTTCTCCCTTTCTGTCCTGGGACTTCACTTTCGCTAGTTGACGGTGTGCTTTCAACATGGCTATCAGAGCTTGACGCCACCAGATTTTGCAAACGGGGAGACCAGTCCCTTAGTATCCGAGGGATGCAGGGACAATCTCTGTGAAAGTGGTCTCCCTTGCAAATGACACATGGTGATTTAGGCCTGGTCAGTGCAGTGTGTGGATTTTCATTAGACGACACTCATTTGCCCCCAGTCGCTTTTGGCTCCTTCTTCTTCTTCTCTTTCTTCTTCGTTTCCTTCTTCTCCTTAGGAACTTGACTTTTGGCTTTGCCAGCCCCATCAAGCGAAGAGGAAGGAGGAGAGGAAGAATTAGAGGAAGTAGAAGGCTGGTGGGTAACTCTAGACTGGTCTAACTGCTGATTCGACTATTCAGGAATAGTGGTGTTTTGAACGACATTGGTTGAGAAGAGCCAGACCGGCAAGCCAATTGTCAGTCCTGGAAGCGACAATGTGGCCATATGGGGCGCACCAACATCTCCCCAAGAGGAGAAGGGACTAGGATTTCCACCAAGGGGAATTCCTTGGTTGGTGGGCTCCATTTTCTCAACCTAAAGATCAACGCAGGAAAAAGGGTATGAATATTCTGTTTAAAATAAATTTTAACGACGCTTGGACACAACTTGCTTTTTCAATTTTAAAGAGTCGAGAAAAAGCAAAAGATGACTCTAGTCTCCTTCGATTTTTAATGAGCCTGAAGTGACAAGTTCTCAGATGGACCTTTTCCATTAAGGAGTCTAAAAAGGAACGAAAGGGACTGCTCTGGATTTCTAGGTAGAGGGTGCGCCAAACCTTTCGCAAAACCGCAGAATACTTTTTAAGGTACGGGCGGTCAATCTTCCTGAATGCTGTGTTCAGTGCATTGCAATCAGTAGGGCGGCCGACACGGTTTCCTATGGATAAAGGTTTTATGCCTATAGGGGTCTCCCAATATATACTCGACGGTACGTGGGAGCACAATCCGTACTGGCGCTTATCGTCTCTCAGGAGGAATCACCCAACCATCAGTGAGATCGACAGTCACCAGGTTTTACGATGCCGGAACACGTCTCTAGCCTAGATCTCTATGTTGTGCGTTAAGTTCCAATGCATTATTAAGTTCATTCAATTTATTTTAGGTTGATCTTTCTTAGAAGTTTGCCTTTTTGGATCACCACGAGATGTATATACAATTCCTAAATGCAGTCTAAAGATGATAAGCAAGCTTTTATCTCTTTTTAACAATGAAAATCCTAGCTGCAAGGGGAAAAGAAAGACACAAACTTTTCTCAAAGAGCATAGAGCACACTGTAAATGCACTTTTCCTAAATCAAACCATACAAACTATCAATATGCAAATGCACAAATGCATGTATTTGTTTTCACTTTCTTAATATTGATGCCTAAAAAGAAAGCTGTTGTACAAATTTGAATTCGATTTCAAGTGAAAACACAAACAAGTTTCTTTTTGAAATCAAAAAGACGATTACGACACTTTATGATTTTGAAGTAAACACTTGTTTCGACACTAGAAATTCATAAATTCAAACCAAAAGACAAAAGTAAAAGCGCAATCAACTGTCAACAGCAAACAAATTTACTCCTAAGATCAAAATGACACTTATGACAGGTCTAGATCTAAGGGCAACAATATGACTAGTTTACTTTTGTAATGGGAAACTGCAAATGATGTAACAAATACACAAAAACAAATATAGTTTCTTTTATACAACTGAGGCAGAATTAAGGCAGAGAAAAGGGGTTTTCAGATAGGTACACACACTGATAACAGGCTGCAAAAACAGAGATAAAACTGAACACAAGGATGCAAAGAACCACAGCTGCACAGGGCAAAGGCTGATCAGCGCACCTGTTGCACAGAGAAACTGAATTGCAGCACAGGTAGCCCTCTCGGGACCTGCGTTGAAATGCAGAGTCTCTTCACAAAGCCTGCGCTAAAGCAGAAACGAGAATTGTCTCCGGGGTCTGGGTCACGGTTTGCAGTTTAATCTATGGATTTTTGCCAGATAAAAGCTATCAATAAGGTACAATTAGAAGGATGATTTAAAGGAGGACTAAGAGCTATCACAAAGGGCAGTTAGAGCATTTGTGGATCAGCTTTTTTAGATCATAAACAGGCCCAGTGAGTGGACTAGAGTGGTAGATCTCTACTTTGCATTTGTAAATGGCAAATGGAGTTTGATTCTCCACTCCTAAGTTTATGAGAAGAACAACAATAGAAACACAAATAAACTAACTAGATACGATCCCCAGCGGAGTCGCCAATTTGTTGTTGGGAAAAGTATCTATTCAGAACGCCCCTATCCCACTCTAAGGTGTGATAGTGCCTTAGCAACAAACAAGGAAAACTACTTGAGTATTCTTCTTTATGAAATGTAAATGAGGAGAAAGGATGTAACTAACCTGTGTCTTCCGCTAGTTTATTGATCCAATCATTCCTCTCTTCAATAGTTCCCAACTCCCTGTTCCCTTACCGGCCCAGCTTCACCGAATTCCTGCAAGATCACAAGAGAGAGAAACTACACGAAGATATAGATATACATTCATAAAAAGCTCAGGATCAGATTAAGCTAAACATGCAAATATAACAAAACAACATTGATACACAACATGTAGGAGAAACTCAAATAGTTTATTGATAGAATAAGAAAGTCCAAGAGGAGATACAACCAAGTGATTTCCGATCCAGCATCTACCTCCCAGCAAAGGAATCCCTTCCTCTCCTCCAACAAAGCATAAATCACCCAATGTACTAATCTCAATCTCAAACCAACAACAATTCTCTGCAAAGTACCAAATTCCAGCCTCTGGATCTCTGGGATGAGGGATCCATATATAGATGTAAGCAGAGAGGATGACTCAGCTTATGTTTTGACTTGTGGCTTCTCTCTGTCAGTTCTTTCTTCCACTTGGAGACTGAGAGCCTCTTACTCATCACTTGGTCGAATTCAGTGAGGCAAGTGTCATTGGAGAAGATTCTGGAAGCTTCCATGGTCTTTCCACCTCGTTGAATGACTCTGCCACTTGTCATTTCCCGCTCAACGCACCTGGGTAGTGCATTCAAGTGCGTTGCAACGCACCTAGACAATGTACTTGGGTGCTTTGCAACGCAGGCAGCTAGTGGAGCCTCTGAATTGATCCTGATTTGACTAGTTCTGAGTGGTTTCTGGTGGAGAACTTCTGGGAGAAGTTGTCATTTGTTGACCTTGTTCCTTTAGGAGTTGTAACAACATCTTTAGGGACTTTGGATCCCTTGAATTATGGACATTTCATGCTCATAGCTGTAAGGCACAAAAATGTCTATAACACCAAGGGCCACTCGCTCTTCCAAATAATATTCATAGAATGCTTAAACACCCAGAAAAGTAGCTTTGAAAGTTTGATCTTGATAATAAGACCAAATTTGAAGACCATATTGATTATTTCTACATGCATTTACAAATTCTTTAGGTATGCTCTAATGATGTTGCTTGTAGAATTATTTCACACACTCTAGAAGGTAGAGCATCAATATGGTAAAACATTCGTCCACAAAATTCAATTCATAGTTGGAGGGAGTTTAAGAAGTTAATTTTAGAAACAAATTCTAATGATAAAACTCCTGCCATGTTTCTAAAATAACTTGGGAATCTTAAGATGGAGGCCAAGGAAAAAATAAAGGATTGTAATCAGAGATTTACCTGTTTGTTGAATAATTTCCCCACATATGTACAACTACATGATTTAATCATGAAATAGTATTATACAACTACCTTTCCAGCTAATATTCTATTTTTTTCAAAAGAGATGCAAAGGATAATTTGGCTTTAAAATTTGCAGAATCCATTTTTGTTGAAAAGGATATGCGTTCTATTGGAGCCATTGAAGGCCCTAACGATCCTAAACACTCCAAAGGAACTGGTAAGAAAACTCAAGCCTCTTCTACTAAAGCAAAAGATAAATATTATTTTGATATGTAAAGCTTCACTAAGTCTTTGAAGTTTCTTATGAATGAAATATATGAATTAAAAAGAAGCTCAAGTGGGGCATCTACCAGCAACAAGTGTTTTTGTAATAGCCCTGGGTTAATGCTTCATGTATAAAAGGATAATAGAGGCATAAGAATTAGACTCAGGTCATGGGAAACGTATTCCAAGATGAATTCTGTGAAAACACTATAGTGGGAATCACTTTTGGCTTAATAATGGCTTTGGAAATTGGTAAAGGAATTGACAATGGGGGAAAAAATGGCATTTAATTAAGGAAATAAAGGGAAATATGAGAAAAGGAAGGTGAAGAGGAACAAATTTTCAGACTAAGGAAATTAGAGGAAAAATGAAAAAGAAAATATCTCAACAATAAAAGGGCATCAAAGAAACAATTCAAAGCCTTCAGACAACTTTAGCTAGTCTTAGATTCGATAAGTTTAGAGGGAGAGAGAGAGAGCTCCAAGACGAGAGAGAAAATGAGCAAGAAAAGAAAAGTAAAGGAAAGAAAAGGAAGGAAATAGGGAAGCAAAGGAAATTAAGGGAGAACAAGGAGAAGGTTGGATCAACAACTTCAGTAGGAAGATTTCCTAGCTAACAAGTTGCATGTTTGATTTCCTAGTTGTGTTGTGAATGAATGATATATGTATTTTTATATTTAGTTCATTTGCTATCATCAACATGGGTTTTTCTTGGTTTTAAGGTGGTTTCAGCCTTTGCCATTCCATTTATTATATAGCCATAATGTGATGGGATTCATTACTAGTTGATCTTTGGATTATCGGAAGGTTTTGGAACTAGGTGGGATGGTATCAGGAAATTTCCCAAGGATTAGGGGTGGATATGGTTTTCTCTAGTCAACCCTCAATAGGTGGGTGGAGACAGGAAAATTCCCCAAGGTATGGTGAAGGAATTCTCAGGAATCCAAGCTTGGTTTGGTTTTGTGATCTTAGGACTGCTTTAGGTGAGATCACGATAGCTTAAGGGTGGAGGTGGTTTAACCTCCAGAGTCCCTTTTTGGTTATGTCTTGGTTTATCCCATGTGATCACACATTCATGCTTGGAATATGGCATTGGGGTGATTAGCTGAAAGAATGATTTGGTTCAAACCAATCTATGGTCGAGTGGTACATGGAGGTCCCTGACATGGTTAGATTTTTCATATGTTAATAGAAGATATTTTCCTATTCTGATTTATCAGCACTTGTACTTGTTATTGTGCTAATTTGATGGTTGATTTGTCATGGTTAATATTTTGGTTATATGTTGGTTATAAGCATGGTTCTATGATGTAATCTTCTTATGGATCTTGTTCATGATTTGATAAGGATTTTAATAATTGATGAATGCATGGGGTAACAAGTGTTTATTTAGCTACTTGAGGGGGAATTAGACCTTCTTGGTGATTCTCAAATGAAGCTCAAATATTTATGATCAGATATGCATTCTTGACCTATAAATTATATGTTTGCCATATGTTTGATGGAATGTCTAATGTGTACTCGGAAATATAGGTCAATTTCTTGCTTCAATTTTGAATCTTTGGCATTGTTATTACATTAATCATGATTCCTGAAAGCTACAGGAAGTTTTGAGTTGTATTTTGGAGGCTAGCCTCAAAAAGTGGCTCAAATCTCAAAACTGCTGACACTGAACTGGGAAATTTGGGTCATAACCACATGGAAGAATCCTTATGAGTGAAGTTGTAGCCTCATAACTGCATGCATGTTATTTTGTTGGTGTGGTTGTAGTGTTAGGCTTGTGGAAAATCAATTCCGACTTAGGATCTGATCATCACAAGTTGTGGACTAACTTTCAGCTGATATAGTGCTCCTTATAGGTGTCAATAAGTTTCGGATTATATGCCCCACTTCCATAAATAGAACTTAGAGGTTGGGTCATGTCATAGTAGCACTCGTTTCACATTCATGCTAGAGAGCTTGTAAAAGAGGTAAATTATAGGAGGAGGGGTTATATATTGGTAGTATAGATTTCACGTTCAAACACTTGGACTGGAGAGCCTAAATGTGATTATTATGCAAGCATGTCCATCGTATGCTTGCAATGTAGTTGCTATGGTTTCCATATATATAATCAGTGTTATAATTCAAGTTATCATGCATGATGTCGATAGGTTGGTATGATGGTGTCAATATATATATAGATATATATATATATATATATATATATATATATATATATATATATATATATATATATATATATATATTGCTGTAGGGCTTAATACATGAGTGATTATAGACAGAAAAACCCTCTCAGGTCTCCCGAGACCCAAGGAATATGTAATTAGATGACCTTCAACTACTCAAAGACACATGCACATATCCTTGTTAATCTAGAATTGAAAAAGTAAAAGAGAAGAGTTACCTCTCAATATCTAGTGTAATTCTGCAAGAGATCTTAGTGTGACAAAGGGAGAACCACTTCACACACTCCTAGAACTGATTCCGCACATAGATAATATAGGGAGTAACCTTCACATCACATCAAAATTGATGATTAAAAAAATTAACATACAAGAGAATATAAAACTAGCATTCATCTAAGAGGACTATCAATCTCAAAATCGTATCAACATATACAGAAAATAAGTCTCAACATCATCAAGTAGACAAAATAGGAGCAAATATATATTATTAGATGAGAGAAGAATGATTACAACCAGGGTTGTTGAATCCAATATTCCCTTAGCTCCTTGGATCTTCCTCTCTCTCTCTCTGAACTCTTTGACAACATAACAATACTAGTCTCAATAATCAGATCCCTATTACAATGGCTGAGCCTCTGATTTATAGATGAGGAGAGGCTCTCTCCATGCCAATTTATTCATGAGTTGTAATGAGGAAAAATATTAGATGTTGCTTCACTTTATTTCTCTTTCCCTTCCCTTCTAACGTTTCTAGGATTAGAAATATCCTTAGATGGGATTGTGGTGGATGTTTCTTACTTTTCAAGCTAAAATTTGAGTGAAAAGTGGAGTGTTAGTGAGTCAACTCATGCTTTGACCTTCAAAATCCCACAAATATTGAGTAACACTTCTCTTTAGCCTAAAGAGAGTGTTAACCTAGGGACTAATTCTCCCTCCTCAGTCATGGGAAATGTTTTAACTCCCTTTTTAGGTTTCTAGGGTGCATTACCCTGAAAAATGGGCTTGCAAAGTGTCCTTCTCCTCTGAGCTGATGAGGAGGTCATTTTGTGTATAAAATATTCCTCCCTAAAGTGTGATGTAAGAGATGGAGACGATGGATGAAATACTTTATATAAACTTAAGTGAGAGAGAAGATTGGAGCTTTGACACTGTGGGATACCTAAAAAAAACAACATAAGTCGAAAATATGTAAACATGTCCTAAGTCAGGCATTCTCGTGCTTAGTAGTTGTATCGGGGTGATTCTCAAAAGATGTATGACTATCATGTCCACTAATCGACACAATGTGGAAGTTGTGTCATAATATGACCAATCTGAAGATTTGTCTCTGGAAACAATATACAAAGCTTGGGAGAGGAAACAAGGTTGAGTTATGTAAGCCTCTACCCAAGGTCTTGGTCACCGTCTCTCTAAACAAAATATTTCTACACATGTGAATAAAGGAGTTGAAGTCAAACATGTGAGAAATCATGTGATTACCAGTCAACATTGAAAAATCTTAACAAGCACAAGGATGGCCACTAATAAGGACGATGGTCTCCATGATGTCTAGTATAATATAGCAATTTTGAAAATTTTGTTATCATTGAACACTCATAGCATTGTTCAACTAGGATCCACTAGTGAAAATCCCTAATCGAACACAGGGCAACTTTCCACTGAGGGCTGCAAGTTCTAGGGTACTAATATGTTTGTGGATCTTCTTCTTATATAGGATGTTGAAGTTGATAAGAAGAGATATGTAAAAGGTAGGCAATAAGGTTTCCTACATCAGTTGACATGAAGCGAGACAAGAATGATTGTCTTGGAGATAGATTTAGAGAAATGGAACAAAAAACAGAGGGAAATTTTAGGCATATCATTGTATGGTCAATACAAGAAGAAGAGAGTAGATGAATCCCTTGAACAATAGAAGGCATGGCATAAAGTTTACGAGGTAGTTTAGACTTAGGAACACAAAAGAGTGTAAGGATACAGGGATATCAAGGATAAACTCATAGGATAGTAGGGTTCGGTGAGAAGCTAACAAAAATGATTTTTGAGGGGCTGTCATGATCAAGGGAGAGACAAGGGTACTTCTACCAAAAGATCCTTTAGAATATAGATATTGAGCCGCCATTATGTCTAATTTTTCCCATCTGATTAAGTTTAACTAGTATAAAAAGGTAATCTCGGTGGTATTTTCATATTTAGAGAGTCTGAAAAGAACGTAAAGGCAACTCCAAGGGGTACCTTTTTCATGGTTGATGATTGGGTGTGACAAAGGGTTAATAGTATACCCGAGACAATTCCTTTTTTATAAGTTATTCCGTTGAGTCTAGATAAAGTGAGAAACCTATGCTCAATAGACATCTACATCATTTTGTTATGAGTACAAGGAGACAAAGTAAACTCGATATTCTTCATGAAATTTTAACGAGTTAGACAAAGAAAATATCGATATATCTCCATAAATTTTTCACGAGTCAGATGAAGAAAACTCGATGTCTTTTTTCATTTTAGGGAGTGAGAAAAAGAGATAAAAACAATTGCTTAGATATTCTTCGTAGGAGTTTTACGAGCCCAAAGTAAGTAACTTGGGGGTTTTTTAGTTCAAGTGCAAGAAAAACTTTGAGAAAAGAATATACTCATATCTTCTTCATAGGAGTTTTACAATCCTGAAGAAGGTAACTTGGGGGTTTTTAAGTTCAAGAAAGAGAAAATTTCCCAAAAAATAATGTTCTTATATCTTCTTTGTAGGAGTTTTATGAGCACGAAGAAGGTCTTTGGGGTTTTTTAGTTCAAGAGCGAGAAAAAATACCCAAAAAGGAACGTGCTCATCTGGAGTCAAATTTGGTCAAAAATGCATAAAAACAATAAAAGATCATCTGACCATAAGTAAGATTTGACAGAAGAGTGAGATGATGCATGTTTAAATAAGATAGGAATGAATAACTTCAATTTCAAAGACTAGCTAAAGTGAGCCATGCCTCTAGAGTGACTATAAGAATGGTGACAGGTCCTCATTCTCATTGTTTGAATTTTGTGAGAGTGTTTTAGAGAGAAGGAGTAGAACTTTCCCAAGTGATTGTGAGCAATCCAGGTGACCATTTAGCGTTATGTCAGTTCCAAGTAAGAATCTTAATCCTTATCCTACATTTAAATCCTTAATTCATGTTTTTTGCTGGTCAATTTAGCATTTTTTAGCAAGCCCTAGGTAGCTTGTCCAGGTAACGTAGTTTCCTGGGTCATGGGGTTTATTAAACCAATTTCCAATGAAGAGGAAGGGTGTTACCACACCTTGTGAGTAAAAGGGGGCCATGTTAGCCAACCAAGTGCAAGAAGAGTTTGAATTTCTTGATTTCCCAGGGTTTTCTACCAGCTAGAAGCTAACCTAAGGGTTGTGTGATGCAGGGATCAGGCTTATAAGATGAGTATTTGGAGGGAAAGATCCCATGATGATGAGAAACTACAAATGATAAATGATCTGACATGTTTGACAAATTTAAGACGATGTCTTCTACTAAAGTATGGCAGACTTGACCCGATGAAAAGTCAGGAGGATCTCTTCAGTTGGATTATCCAACGATGGGATGGATAATATGGATTGTTCAGGATTGGGGACCATGAGCTCTCAATCGAGTGAGACAACATATACTTCCTTACTAGTTTATCATGTAGAGGTGCACTAGTAAACTTGATGGGAGGGAGAGTAGATTTGACAATGACTGTGGAGCTGATTCGAACACATTGCACTAAACACACTCGGACAATGAACGACAAGATTCCAATAGTGTGGATAACATAAAGACCATTTAGGTATATTGTATGGATGATCGTGTGCTTGGCAGGGGCTTACAGTCAACATGTGGCTACAAAATATGAGGTGCTACTAGCATTGGATTGTGTGCAACCAAAAGTTTTCAGCTGGTGTGAGGGAGTCCTTCATTAGGTGAAAGTAGAGTTGAAAACATGTAAGACCTGGGCCAAAAGAGAGTTTGGGCATGGCACTTTTATCATGTCCTTCATACAAGAGAGATTTCTTGTGATGAGGCTGCCAGTGAGTCTTGGTATAGCCAGTCCCAAGGTGCCTAGACAGGATTGATGGGTAGCCCTAGTCCCTCACACAGGAAGGGGACCAATTAGACATTTATTTGATGATGACTTCTTTGAGTGATTCATAGGCTAGATCCCGATGATTGAGGATTATTTGTATGTCGTCATGAACTATATGGGTGATATGGAATTGATATTTCCACTAGGAACTCAGTGACGGCCACTAGGTAAGAGGATAGATCAAAGCTAAAAATTAAATTTGTCTTTTGAAGTTTATCTATTTTTTTTTTTTGGGTGAAATTTTTTGACATGAAGCATTTGGTTGACATAGATGTCGAAATGGTTCATCCTGTGGGTATGCCTTGCCATGATAGGTGAGGTGATAAGCTAGCTGGGACTGGAGTAGTAGCAGAGGCCGAGGTAGCTGTCAAATAGGGAGATCACAGATAAAGTATATGTGAGGTTGCTAGGAACCTCGAAGGTTTGAGCATGGGTGTGCCACCTCTTCTCATGAGAGAGATACCTATCCACATGTAGTGGCACACAATGGGTGTCCTGTAGCAGTTTTTGGTGCCTCTAAGGAGGTTGTCTAGAGAAATGATTTGTTGCCATGAGTAGTAGACTCAAAAGGAGTATATTATGGCCATCGAGTGTCGTAGCGAGGCTTAGCAGAGCCATTTTTGTATTTAAACACCCAAGTTTTGTGAATTTTTGATGTAATATATATATATATATATATATATATATATATATATATATATATATATATATATACATATAGATATATATGGATATTTTGATGGTGTATGTGTTTTGTTTTTTGTAAACTTTTTATGATAAAAATTTTACACTCATTCATGTAACTATAAATAATGTGACAGATGTGAATCCAATACATAATTTTCTAACAAATAAGCTAATGCATTAGATTCTCTAGGAATGTGTTCATAAGTAATAAAATTGAATTGACGTTCTAAAAGTCGTATCCTTAAAAGGTAACGTAACAAGATTGGATTGTGAATGTGATAATGATTAGTCAAGTGCATAACAACAACCTAAGAGTCTACCATGACCACTAGATTGGAGATTTTGCAACATGTAGCTTCAATAAGGAGTTCGATAAAAAACATGTACTCAACAATATTGTTGGTGGCATAACTAAGAAAATCCTCCCGGAACTAAGTAGTTCCAACTCAGGTGTATAAAGAATCCAAGTAGCTAGTGTAATGTGTCATTTGTGATGATTGGCACCATCTGCATATCTGACGTGTGGTAAGGGTGATGAAGACATTTATGCAAAGAGAGATGTGTATGAGACAAATACCCATTTAAAATGCAGAAATATCCAGACAAGCCAAAATAAGAAAAACTTATATACATAAAATTATAAAGAAGATTCCTAGTAGAACCCTAGGTGAAATATGTTTTTAGATAGATCCCATTATGGGGCTCTGTGAGTGGGATTCCATTGCAGTTCTAAAGTTCATAGGCTCCTTTAGAAGGAACCTTAGTAATGACGTATAGATCAACCCATAATGATTGAAGTGTTCCTTCCCCCAAGGGATGATGCTTTTGATTGTAAAGTAGGACAAGGTCACCTTCTTGGTAATATCGAGTCTTGAAATGTTTTTGGTATTGAGGTTTGACTCATCCCTTATGTGCTTCGAGAGAGAGTGCGACATCTCAACGAGTCTCATTCTTCTGATTTAATGATAGAAAGTGTTTTCTTCAACAATAGTGTCCGGCAGGAGTTCAACAACTAGTTTGAGGGAGGGAATCTGACGCTCGATAAGAAGAAATGCTTCTAGGTGTTTGGAAATCCGAAATGGTGTGCAACGAGTAGCAATTTTTACTGACATTTCGTATGCCCAAAGAAAAGAAAATAACATTCAATGCCAGTGGGTTTTATGATTTCCCACTAACTAGCGGACCTTGGTCTTGAGGATGACATTAATGGCTTCCACTTGACCATTATCATGTGGGTAGTAGGAGGAAAAATGTTCTTACCTAAAACTAAGAAGATATGTTAATTCAGACATGACATGGTTCTAAAAGTGGGAGCCATTGTCTGTAACTATTAAAAATAGCAACAAGAAAATCATAATTTAAATTTTCCTAAAATTAAATTAGGAATTAAATTGTAATTCTATTCTCAGAGCAACTTGTAATATTTAACTAAGTTAATTTGACTTAATTGGCTCAGTAAATTCGAGTTGGAAATATATCTAGAGTCAAGTAGAGTGATCCCTAAATTTTAGGGGCCCAGGTTGAGTTCTTATTGAGTTGTAATTATGTAATTCAATTCAATTGATTTAAATTCAATTAAATTAGTTCTAACTATTGGAGGAACTAGTGAGAGGTCAAGTGAATTAAATTAGATTTAATTCACATGCAGTGATCAATCAGATAACTAGTAATTCACTCATAAATAACTCATGTAAGTCATTTCAAAGGAATACCTAGTTGAGATTAAAGTTCAAGGACAATGTAATATCAATTGTAAAATCATCTAAATTAAATTGATGGTACATGTAATCAGAGGAATGCCCATGGATGGATTACACAATTATGAGTGAGTAACTTACCAATTAAATATAGGCTAATTCCCTAGGGAATAGCACAAGGAAATAGGAGCTTGGCAACAATAGATTTGACTATGTATTGGCTTCATCTAGTTTGTGAAGTAGTGAGCGAGATTGTACTTGTGCAGAGATTGTTTAGGTTGAACAAGCATTGTATTTTCTTCTCAGATCTTTTGGTTAATTCAAAATATAGATAGCATGTGTTTTTAGCTGAGGCTTTCTATAGAAAATTATTGTGTTATGTGTGATTGATATTCCTTCTTTTCTACTTCATGATTTCATCAATCAATTTTTGTTTTCATTGATGAGTAGAGTAGATTCAAGTCAATTGTTTGATCATATCACAATCTGCAGTTTGAATATATAGTAAAATTATACATAGTATTAGAGCTGAAATCACTATAAAAGAGGAGAATATGACTTTGTTGTGCAAGTGAAATCTAATTTTCAGTTTCATACTTCAGAGCCAACAAGATATCGTTCTACAGATTGAGACTTGAGTATGCCCTTGAGGGTAGCTCGAATTACATAGCTTGGAAGGAAAATATGGAGGTAGTGTTGGAAGACAATGGGCATGAAGGAATTCATAGATCATGATATCCTGAAGCCTCCAACATATAATGCTAAAGGCTTGGAAGAATGGATGAAGTGTGTGGCGAAGGTAAGAAGGATTACCCTAGAAGGAATTCAAGATCATATTGTCTCGAATCTCCATGGTAATGAAACTCCATTTGAAATGTGGAAGGCATTGACAAAATTGTTTCAAAATAGTAGTGACCACAAGAAGCTAGCATTAAAGGAAAAACTAAAAAAGATCAAGATGGAGAAGGGCGACTCAATTCTGAAGTACTTGACCAATTTCACTCAATGTCGATATGAGATTGGAAGTGTCGGGGTTACTATTGTAGAAGATGATATGGTGAGCCTGGCACTTCTAAGACTTCCCAAAAGAAGGCACAATTACTAGGACTCAGTTAATGGGAGGGAGAAGATTCTAGAGTGGGAGTGATTATGGTATGACTTGGTATAGGAAGAGATTTGGCGGAACACCAGAGACGGATCCTCATCCAAGCATGATGATGAGGAGAATTGTGCCTTATCTAGAAAGGAGAAGAAAGGGAAGGGGAAGTCATCCCATTCCAAATCAGATTCCAATTAGGGCACCAAGAAGAAGGACATGTACAAAATTAATGTTTTCGCTGTCACAAGCTGGGACATTATGCTACAAAGTGTCCACACAAGAAGGCCAGTAAGAAGCCCTCACAAGAAGTGGCAGGTGAAGCTCTTGCTTCACAATTTGAACTATATTTCACCCTCATTGCTTGCATGGTTGATGGGTACTATGTGGTACCTAGATAGCAGAGCCTCATTCGATAGGAATGACAACATAGAGCTCTTCAATAACTTGGAGGAGAATGACCTCTAGATGCACATCAATATGGGAGATGATGTGAGGTATAGCGCAATTGGCATCGATACTATTACCTTTCAGAGGAAGTTTGGTTCTCCCCTCACATTGAGAGATGTAATGTATATTCTGAGTTTGAAGAAGAACTTGGTTTAAGTTTCCATGTTGGAAGATCGTGGCTATGATGTGATATTTAATAAGTGATAGGCTTTCCTTCATCACATAGCCACATTATGGGTGAAGCATATCAGTTTCAAGTAAAGAACCTCTACAAATTGGAGGTAGAAGACTACGCTAATTTGAGCACTAAAGTGGAGAAGGTGTAGATCCGAGAAACCAATGAAATGTGGCATAGAAGATTTGGTCACTTTCACTACAGATATTTGAATATCATGCAACAAATTTCTAAAGGACTTCCCAAGGGTACACTAGAGTCGAGAGACACATGTAAAGGGTGTACATTTGCGAAGTACACCAAAGATTCCTTTCATGCTAAAGACAATCGAGCGCAAGCGATACTTGATCGAGTTCATTCATATGTTGGTGGACCATTATCAACAACATCCATGACCAAGCACAAGTATTATGTAATATTTGTTGATGATTTTTCTCGTAAGTAATTTTTCTTGTAAGTACTAGATTTTCTTCATGCAAAAGAAACATCATGCGTTCGCTAAATTTTGTGAACTTAAAGAAAATTTCGAGAAAGATATTGGAAGGAAAGTTAAATCTCTCAAAAGCGATAATGGTGGAGAATATGTATCGAATGGATTCAAGAAATTTTGTGCAACAGAAGGAATTCAATGGGAGTTGATAGCATCTCATAACCCACAGTAGAATGGGGTGGCTGAAAGGAAAAACATAAGTATTGTGGGAGCGGCACCGGTGACGTTACATGATCAGGGCCTACCATTGCACTTGTGGGCTGAAGCATGCAACGCAATTGTTTATTTGCAGAACTGAAGCCCACATCAAATTCTCGGGATACGTACACCAGAAGAATATTTTTCAGGTAATAAACCAAATGTGGCACACTTCAAGATCTTTGGTTCATCATCCTACTGTCATGTTACCAAGGATGCACGAAAAAAGCTAGAGCCAACAACTGATTTGGACATATTTATTGGGTACATTGATATACTTCACAACTATCGGGCGTAATTTCCACCAATACGATGACAATGGTTTGTAGATATGTGAAGTTTGATTAAGAGAATGCCATGAGATGTTCCCTTGAGAGGGAGCTTCAGTTAGATGTAGTTTAGGAGATTTTAGCTCCAAAGGAGGAACCTCAGGATGATGTGGAGCATCCACATGCAGAGGAGAAGAGAGTGGAAACACCCACTCATGTATATACTTTCAGAGATGGGAGAGAGTGCAACAGAGAGGCTGACATATTATTGCATGATGGTAGAGAGAATGTGGGAGCACCCACATCACAACACAAGCAGAGGAGTTCACTAGCCTAGTACACTAGCAACATGACTCTGATGAGCGAGAGTGTAGAGATTGAGCCATCCTCATTTGAGGATGAAGTGTAGCAACCGATGTGGGTTGATGCCATGGTTAAGGAGTATGACTCCATTATTAGAAAAATTGTTTGGGAGGTGGTCCCAAAATCAACATACAAGTTAGTGGTGAGTTCCATATGGCTTTACAAGGTAAAGCAAGTAGCAGATGGGAGTGTGGAGAAACACAAGGCCATATTTGTGTCCAAAGGGTTCTCTAAGGTGGAGGGAATTGATTATAATGAGACCTTTTCTCTTGTAGAAAGGTACTCATCAATTAGATCTATTCTAGCACTATCATCACAAATGGGATGGAAGATACATCAAATGGATGTAAATAAAACATTCCTCAATGCATGATTGAAGAACAGGAGTATATTAAGTAGCCAAAAGGATTTTATACCTTCAATAGAGAGTCACGTGTGTGAAAACTCAAGTGAGCCTTCTATGGACTGAAATAAGCACCCCTTTCTTGGTACACCAGGATTGGTAGTTATTTCATCGATTTGGGCCTCACCAAAAGTGAAGCAGATGAAAACATTTACCATATTATGGTTGAAGGTAAATTATTTATTATAGTTTTATATGTCGATGATTTGATTCTGATAGGTGATGAGAAGTTGATAACATCTTGCAAGACAATTCAATATGAGCGACCTAGGGCTCATGCATTACTTTCTTGGTATGGAAGTATGGCAAGGTTATGAAGAACTGTTTGTCTCTCAGGGCAAGTATGCCAACAAGATATTGAAGAATTTCCACATGGAGAGCATCAAACCCATGGAGACTCCTCTAGTAGGTAACTAGAGGATGTAGGATGCTACTTCAGGTGAAGTAGTGGAGGCTACTATTTATAGAAAACTTGTGGGTTCACTTATGTATTTGGTGAGCACATGACTAAACATGTGCTTTGCAACTAACCAACTTAGTTAAGCCATGGTTAAGCCAAACAAATGTATTGGAAGGTCGCCGAACATGTGTTGAGATACCTCAAAGGCACAACTCATTTTGGTATTTGGTACATATGGACAGAGGGAGTGAGGATTTATGGCTTCATAGATGTAGATTGGGTAGGGAGTCCATCCAACAAGAAGAGCACATCGCGGGGAATCTTCAATATTGGTTTAGAAACTGTTTCTTGGTACAACAAGAAGCAAAGATCAGGTGTACTTAGTTCAGAATAATAATAGTACATGGTTTCTAGTCAATCAACTTCTGAGGCTATTTGGATGAGGAAGATCCTTGTTGGGTTGTTTTGTCAGCAGATGGATCCAACATTGATTGATTGTGATAATCATAGTTGTATCAAACTCTTTGAGAATCCAGTTTTGAATGATCGTTCCAAGAATATTGACATCTGGTATAACCATCTATGAGATTGTGTGCATAGAAGAATCATGTTACTAGAATACATTCTTACAATGGAGAAAGATGCATATATTTTGACAATGGCATTGTCAAGATGTAAATTCAAGTTTCACACAAGTAGGATCGGGGTAGCAGATAATCCCTTTCTTTTTGAGAGGGAGTGTTAAAAATAGCAACAAGAAAATCCTAATTTAATTTTGCCTTGAATTAAATTAGGAATTAAACTGTAATTTTATTCTCATAGCAACTTGTAATAGTTGACTAAGTTATGTTGACTTAGTTGGCTTAATAAATTTGAGTTGGAAGCCTATCTAGGGTCATGTAGAGTGATACCTAAATTTTAGGGGCCTAGATTGAATTCTTATTTAGTTGTAATTATTTAATTCAATTTAGCTAAGTTAAATTCAATTAATCTAGTGTTGGAGGAACTAGTGAGAGTTTAAGTGAATTAAATTGGATTTAACTCACATGTAGTGATCAATCAAATAACTGATAATTCACTCCTAAATAACTCAGGCATGTCAGTTCAAAGGAAGAAATGGTTCAAATTAGAGTTCAGGAACAATGTACTATTAGTTGTAAAGTCATCTAAATTAAACTGATGGCACATGTAATCTGAGGAAGTCCTATGGATGGATTGAACAGTTATGAGTGAGGAATTTCCCAATTAAATATGGGCTACTTCCCGAGGGAATAGAACATGGAGGTAGGAGGTTAGTAGACAAAAGATTTGGCTAAGTATTGGCTTGACATGGTTTGTGAAGTAGTGAGTCAGATTGTATTTGTGTAGAGATCGTTCGGGTTGAACAAGCATTGTATTTTCTTCTCTGATATTCTTGTTAATGAAATATATAGATAGTAGGTGTTTTTAGTTGATTCTTTCCCCAGAAAATTATTGTGTTATGTGTGATTGAAATTCTTCCTTTTCTGCTTCATGATTTCATTGATCAATTTTTGTTTCCACTAATGAGTAGAGTAGATTCAAGTCAATTGTTTTAGCATATCACAATTTGTAGTTTGAATCTACAGTAATGATTGTGAGTGGTACACCAAAGTGACACATTACCCAATTAAATAGGAATAGAGCAGTGGTTTATCTATCAACCCAAAAAGTGGGAATGGCTTCAACCCACTTCGTGAAGTAGTCTACAATGAAAACAATGTAGTTGTGTCCATCATATGAAATGGGATTACAAGTGATGAAGTCAATGACCCATTTAGAAAAGGAGCCAATGGAAATAACTAGGTGAAGAGGGGTAGGGGGCGCATGCATTTTCTTTGAGTATATTTGACAAGAATGACACTGCTGGACAACAGTAATACATTCTTTAGAAAAGGTTGGACAATAGTATGCTACGCGAAAAAATTTGTCGGCAATAGCCATGCTAGAAAGATGACCACCACATGCCCCAATGTTGGTAGTCATTAAGAACATGTTCCACCTCGGAATGTGTAAGGCAACATCGAATACTAAGTTAATTCCATAATGATATAGAGTATCGTTCAACACTAAGTAGTGCTTAGCTTGGTGGAGGATACATTGATGACCGTCTGATGATAGATATGGGTGCAAACATTGTGTTTAGAGGTACATAAAAATGTCTCCGTACCAAGGATCAGTGAATTCAAACATATAGATAGATTCATCAAGCATAGGATCATGGACCACTTCATCCGGGTCAACCTTGGGAATGTCTAACAACAATTTAGCGAATACTAAGATTTTTTAGCCTTGCCAGTGGTGAAAAGTAGATCAAATTGTTGGAGGATCACAATCCATTTAGAATATTTTCCTCCAATAACTTGATGAGACAAAATGTGTCCCATGGGATTCTCTAGGGAAATGACAGTATGTTGTCGCGGTAGGATGTAGTGTCAAAATTGATTGAAAATGAAAACAGCTGTGAAGGATAGTTTCTCCACATGGGAATACCATAGTTTGGGCTCGACAAGGCCTTTCGAGAGATAGTAAACCACATGCTCACTGTGGTCGTCGTGAGTTTGAACCAGAATCATGCTAATGGAGGATGGTGAGGCTGCCAGGTATAAAAGAAAATCACGCACACAGTGAGGAGGACTGAGTAGTGGGGTTCATATGAGTGCATGTTTCAAGGCATCAAATGATCATTGAGTTTGATTGTCCCACAAGTAAGGTACTCCTTTCTTGAGTTAGCACATAAAACCTTTTGTTAGTTCAACATAATTCACTATGAAACTACATAAGAAGTTTTCCTTCCATTGCAAACTTTGGAGTTGTAGGATGGACTGTTGTGCTTGAAAATGAGTAATCACCTTTACCTTATGAAGATCAACCTGTATCTTTGTGTTTAGAGACAATGTACCCAAGAAGATGTCCAGATTCGACAAAAAGTACACACTTATGTGGATTTAGACAGATGTTATAGAACCTACACCTAAGAAATATTACTTGAAGATGAGCTAGGTGTTGGGCCATTTCCTTGAATGAGTTGGAAGATCATCCAAGTAAGATTGAACAATATGTTTGATATCATGAAAGGCATATTCTATAGCCCTCTGAAATGTTGTACCCGCATTGTTGAGACTGAGTGGGAGATTTTGATTTGAAAATATTCCCCAAGGATAGATGAAGGTGGCTTTGTGTTGGTGATTAAGCTTGATAACAATCTAGTTGTACCTCGAGAAGACATCCATGAAGGAGAAGGATTCACAACTGACACAATCATCGATTATTTGGTCAATGAATGAAGTTAGAAAGTTGTCTTTTGGACATGTGGTGTTCAAATCATGGTAGTTGACATAGACATGGATGGTACCTTGTTTTTTGTCTATAGGAACCATATTAGAAACCCATTTATTCAAGGGAATGGGGTAGATGAAATCAAGACTTAATAGTTTTTTGACTTCAGTCTTGATAACTGTTATTTTGCGAGGGTGGACCAATTGAATTCTCTGCCAAATAGGCTTGGCATTGTCATAAATATTGATCTCATGCTCAACAATAAAAGGATCAATGTCGGGAATTTCATCATAAGACCAAGTGAAAACTTCACGAAATTCCTTAAAAAGTAAGGTGAAGCTCGCAATTTCCTTAGGACTACAATCAACTCCAATCTGAATGTTTTCCACCATACCTATTTTGACCAAGATATTGATGAGCACAATCTTTGATAGATTGCAAAAGTTACCTTATGAATCCATAGTTTAGATAATCGTATAAGCTGAAGGAATAATCTCAGGTGGGTCAAAACTCAGGACTTCTAGAGATGGTTTGTCTGAATCAGATATCAACGTTGGGTGATGAGAATCATCCCAAGGTCTCTCTTCTAAAGACATGATGTCTCAAATAGATTCATCTGAAGGTAGGAATTTATTGAGGAGATCGTTAGAAGGAGTGGCAGTGGGAGAGGAAGTGGTACCATCCGTTAGAACCAAACCAACGAGAGTCTAATCAGATATAGATTGAATGGCTTGATAAGCCAATTTAACTAGTGAAAGTGACATTTATTTTCCATAGGAATCAATTTTTGAAGGGGCCGACAAGATCCACAGATTGGTAGGTCCATTAGTAATTGTAGAGACCATTGAAACCATTTGTGGAACCTTGGGCGGTAGTAGAGGAAAGAAACCTAAAAGGGAGGAATCTTTTAGAATACCAGTACCAACACTGTCATAGGAATTCAGTATGCCACCCACTAAGGGCACATTTCTACTAGGTAATGGGGAGTAATCTCGGGTACAAAAGGATAACTAATCCACTATGACTATTTTCCCATCCAAAGGGAAGAGGATGAGTCAGAAGACCGAAGAAACAATGGCAGTCATGGTGTAAGTCTAATTGCGACGCAAAATTAGATTATAGTTGAGACGATGATCTATGACTTCAATATCCACCCTTACCATTCTCCCACTTAGAGTGATGGGGTAGCTGGGAAGGTATCCTTTCGGGATGAAATTGTGGACATCGAATTCTCTAAGGGAATTCAATGGCAGTGTAAGAGTGGGATAACCCAGGGAAAGCAACATGAAGTGGACATTACATAGGTCCAAACACCTTCATCAATGACATTTAAATGGAAAGCTCTTCCTTTTGATATAAATTTCACCTAAAATGCGAGTTGATGGGAAATTTGAGGCTTACTTTTTTCCATGTCAAAAATTTCTAGAGTGGAATCATGAGGGTCAACTCCACCAATTGCTGAAAGAGACTCTTTCCTTTGTGTTGTATAGGTTTGTAATACTATGAGGGAAAACATGGCAGATGGTGCTTGGATCAAATCTTCTACATTACTATAGTTTTGGGCAGCATGTGCAGAGTTATTGTGTGTTGTGCGACAAAGTGTCCCTTTGGGGGGGTGGATCACAAGGTCAGCGGCATGCCTTTCAATATTGTTATAGACATTTTTGTGCCTTACAGCATTGAGCATGAAATTTCCATAATCCAAGGGATCCAAAGTCCCTAAACATGTTGTTCCTACCCCTAGAGGAACAAGGCTAACAAGCCACAGCAATTCACAGAAGTTCTCCACCAGAAACTGCTCAAAAACAAGTCAATTCAGGATCAATTCAGAGGCTCCACTAGCTGTCTGCGCTGAAATGCAGAGATTACACTGGCTAGGTGCACTGCAACGCAGGTAGAAGCACTACCAGGGTGCGCTGAGTAGGAAGTGACAAATGGCAAGTTCATTCAACAAGGTGGAAAGACCTTGGAAGCTTCCAGAATCTTCTCCAATGACACTTGCCTCAATGAATTCGACTAGTGATGAGTAAGAGGCTCTTAGTCTCCAAGTGGAAGCAAGAACTGACAGAGGGAGAGGACACTAGTCAGATCTCAAGCTGACTCACCCTCTCTCCAAACATCTATATATGGATCTCTCCTCCATGAGATCCAGGAGGCTGGAATTTTGTTATTGCAAAGAATTGTTGTTGGTTTGAGATTGGAATCATTGGGTGCTAAATGCTTTGAAGGGAGGTGAAGATAGGAATTTCATTTGCTGGGAAGGAGATGCTGGATTGGAACTCTCTTGGTTGTATCTCCTCCTGAACCTTGTTATTCATCAATGAAGCTATCTTGGTTTCTCCTATATACTAATGTATCTTTGATGTATGATTGCATTAGTATGTTTAGTTTATTTCTAATCCTGAACTAGTTATGAATATGAATCTATGTCTTTGTGTAGTGTTCTCTTCTTGTGATCTTGCAGGAACCTGTTGAAGCTGGGTGAGCGAGAAGGCAAGTAGCTGGGAACTCTCAAAGAGAAGAGAAACTGGATCGAGGGACAAACGGAAGACACCGGTTAGTCCATCCATCTCTCTTCATTCTTAATTCATAAAGGAAGAATACTAGAATAGCTGTTTCTGTTTGTTGTTAAGGCACTGTCACACCTTAGGTGGATAGGATCATCTTGCATAGGCATTTTTCCCCACAACAAATTGGCGACTCCACTGGGGAGATCTGTTTAGTCATTTTATTTGTGTTTCTATCATTGTTTGTTTCATAGACTCAAGAGCAGCAATCGAACTGCATCTGCCATTTTCAGATGCAAAGTAGACAGCTGCTGCTTTGATCCAATCACTGTATTTGTCTATGATCTGAACAATGGACTCACAGATGATTTGATGATCCTTTGTGATAGATCTTAGTCCTCCCTCAAATCATCCCTTTGATTGTACCTTGCTTGTTGCTTTTATTTGGCCTGAAACCGTAGATTAATCAGCAAACTGTAACCCAGAACCCAGAAACAACTCTCGTTTCTGCTTCAGCGCAGACTCTGTGAAGTGGTTCTACATTTCAACGCAGGTCTCGTGAAGGCTACCTGCGCTGAATGTCAAAACCTCTGTGTTAGGAGTGTGCTGATCCAGTTTAGGCCTTGTGCAGCTGGGGTTCTCTGCTCTATTTTGCCTTGTTTTGATCTCTGATTTTTTGCAGCCTGTAACCAGCATAGGTACCTATCTGATAACTCCTTTTCTCTGCTTAAATTCCACCTCCTTTTGTACAAAAAGACTGTGAATGTTTTTATGTGTTTGTGGCGTCATTTACAATTTTCCTTTGCAAGAGTGAAATAGTCATCCTGTAGCCCTTGATTCAGATCTGTTGACTGTGATCTTAGGAGAGAGTTCATTGGCTATTTACAATTGATTATACATTTACTTTTGCTTTTGGTTTGAGTTTGTCTCTTTTAAGTTTCGAAACAAGTGTTCATTTCGAAAATCGTTAAGTGTTGTAATCTCTTCTACCCTTTCTGATTTCGAAAAAGTAAACTTGTTTGTATTTGTCATTTAAAAGCAAATTCAAAGTTGTACAAAAAGCTTTCTTTTTAGGCATCAATATTAAGAGAGCGGAAAACAAACACCTGCATTGTGCATTTGCATCTTGATAGTTTGCATGCTTGATTTAGGAAAAGTGCATTAGAGTGTGCTGATTGCTCTTTGAGAAAAGATGGTGTCTTTCTTTTCCCTTTGTAGCTAGGATTTTCATTGTTGAGAATATATAAAAGCTTGCTTATCATCTTTAGACTGCATTTAGGAATTGTATCATACATCTCGTGGTGATCCAAAAAGGAAAACTTCTAAGAAAGATCAACCTAAAATAAATTGAATGAACTTAACAACGCTTTGTAACTTAACGCACAACATAGAGGTCTAGGCTAGAGACGTGTTCCGGCGTCATAAAGCCTGGTGACGGTCGATCTCGCTGATGGTGGGTGATTCCTCCTGAGGGACGATAGCGCCAGTACGGATTGTGCTCCCGCGTACCGTCGAGTATATATTGGGAGACCCCTATAGGCATAAAACCTTTATCCTTAGGAAGTCGTGTCGGCCGCCCTACTGATCGCAATGCACTGAACACAGCATTCAGGAAGATTGACTGCCCGTACCTTAAAAAGTATTCTGCGGTTTTGCGAAAAGTTTGGCACACCCTCTACCTAGAACTCCAGAGCAGTTCCTTTTGGCCTTTTTCAGACTCTATAAGAGAAAAAGTCCATCTGAGCATTTGTCACTTCGGGCTCGTTAAAACATCGAAGGAGACTAGAGTCATCTTTAGCTTTTTCTCAACTCTTTAAAATTGAAAAAGCAAGTTGTGTCTAAAGCATCGTTAAAATTTATTTTAAACGGAACAATCACCCCTTTTTCCTGCGTTGATCTTTAGGTTGAGAAAATGGAGCACACCAACCAAGGAATTCCCCTTGGTGGAAATCCTAGTCCCTTCTCCTCTTGGGGAGATGTTGGTGTGCCCCATATGGCTACATTGTCGCTTCCAGGACTGACAATTGGCTTGCCGGTCTGGCTCTTCTCAACCAATGTCGTTCAGAACACCACTATTCCTGAACAGTCAAATAAACAGTTAGACCAGACCAGAGTTACCCACCAGCCTTCTACTTCATCTAATTCTTCCTCTCCTCCTTCCTCTTCACTTGACGGAACTGGTAAAACAAAAAATCAAGTTCCTAAGGAGAAGAAGGAAAAGAAGAAGAAAGAGAAGAAGAAGAAGGAGCCAAAAGCGACTGGGGGCAAACAAGTGTCGTCTGACAAAATTCCACACACAACACTGACTAGGCCTAAATCGCCATGTGTCATATGCAAGGGAGACCACTTCCACAGAGATTGTCCCTGCATCGCTCGGATACTAAGGGACTGGTCTCCCCGTTTGGACAATTCGGTGGCATCAACCTCTGACAGCCATGTTGACAGCACACCGTCAACTAGTGAAAGTGAAGCCACAGGACAGAGAGGGAAAGCTAGATTTCCCTGCAAACTGTGTGAAGGCGACCATGCCATCCACCGTTGTCACTTCTTAGACGAGGCTAAAAGAGTTTTGGAAGATCGCTCGGTTTTACCAGCGCGACTTCCTCCTGGAGATCAAAAACTCCTGCCAAGTCCTTCACCAGTTGAGAACCCGGCTGGCCCGCTCAGGTGGTCAACCGAAGCACCTATCATTGAGGATGAACCGTCCGAATCCATACCTGACGAAAGTAAAAAGGTCGAGGCGACAGTTGACCCGGTCTTGCCTTCAGAAGATTCATCCTCGAATGATACCATCACAGAAGAGAATAAAGACGACACCATCAAAATTCTCTTCATCAACACAGACTCCGACGAACAAGGGGGCAATTTGCCCATTCCTTTATCACAGGAAGGAACTTTGTCAGAGTCATACCCGGCCGTATATTCGGTCCCACCACCAAGCAACCTAGTTGTATCCTTTGACTAGAACCAACTAGGCAGACCCCGGTTGCCAGCAAACATACCATTCAGAATTGTCGTTCAAATATACAGAATGGTAATGGCTGGCACCATCATTGATGAAGGGGCATCTGTGAGTATCCTTTCCTCTATTGTTTGGAAAGCGCTTGGTTCACCAGCGCTTTTGCCTGAAATGAGAAATTTGACAGGCTTTGATAAAGGAACCAGTCGACCTTTAGGGATCCTCCCCAATGTGCCTATCACATTGAAAGGGAAGACCGTTCAAATGAACGTGATGGTCGTTCAAGGACCCTTGGATTATAACCTACTCCTTGGACGAGACTATATATATTGCATGGGAGCCATCATCTCCTCACTCTTTAGAGTAATGTGTTTTCCGCACGAAGGAAGAGTGGTCAAGCTCGTGGACCAGCTTTCATTTCCCGGATCACGCATCGCAAATAGTCATATACCATCCCTAAATGGTCTCTTCACGCAAGAAATGTCTCAACCCACGGTCCGTCCTACCGATGAGCGCGAGTAATTCGGAGGGATATAACTGGAACCCAGGGGGCATGCGTCCTGGTCTGCTTCGGCAGGAAAAGTTTGGGTATAGAGTAGGTTTCCGCGGAAGAATATGACTAGTTTGTACCCCGCCCATGCTGGAAGTGGGGTTGTTCTGGAATAAGATTCTTTTGTCAAAGTTATGTGAGTTGACAGACGGAGTCTCTCACCTTTGTCTATTTCGGTAGATATCGCCGAAGAAGTGTTTTGTTTGAAAGATTAACGAGACAATCTTTGGGTAACCTGAAAGAGGTAGGCCTCTCCCGGTAAAACAAATGTTTTATTGGACTAAGAAGGGGTAACCTTGAAATCGTACTTTATGCCTGGGGGCATGCAAACCTTTTGGAGTGCAAGCAAGGGCCGGCTATTTATTTTTTAAATTTTTAGGTCCTCCCTTTAAACCTGTAGGTCTAACCCTTTAAAATCGTAGGATTAGTCGTTTCCGAACTTGCATAATGAAAGGATCCGGAGCAACGCTTTGTAAGATCTAAGCTTCATAAAAAATAGCATATTTAATGAAACATTCTTATCATATGACTGGATTATCGAGCAGTTTTAGCGCACAGTTCATGCTCGTTAAAAAATAAATGCAAGATCCGAGCAGTTTTAGCACATAGTTCATGCTCGTTAAAAAATAAACATAAGACTGAGCAGTGTTTTTCCGCGTTTAAGCTCGTTAAAAAATGAACCATATTCCGGTAAATAACCACCGTGAATGTAACATTATCATCCATTAAAGCCTTGGTCGTGTTTGCACCGTCACCTCCACTTTTCCATTGGCCGATCGTTCACCTCCATATGATTGTTTACCCATTTTGAGGAACAGCTGCGAAGAGTGATTGCACTAGCCATCCTTGTAACACTGCCGTGATTGGAAAATTACAACCCGTACCTGGAATCAGCTGCTAACTCGTTTTATCACTCGTTCCTCAAAAGACGAGTCTTCTTTAAGCTCTTTTCATCTCACTAGTAAAATATGAAAAGATTGCCGAGTTTTGGCCTTCCAGCTCGATAAAGTGACCGGAAGAGCTATCCCTCCTCTAGATTTTAATCTTTTTGGACCTGAGGGATTATTGCACAAAAAGATCGAGCGCTTGTTTTGTTCGGCTCGTTAAAACTATCGAAAACTCATCCCTTCTGTATTGTTTTATACTTTTTCGGACTTAAGGGATTAGATGACGAAAAAGGACTTTTGGAGTTGACTTTACGTACCTTTTCAGACTCTCTAAAAATGAAAAGGACCGAGTTATCTTTGTCATTAGACTCATTAAAAACATTAAATAGCAACAAACTTGTCTTTAGACGAGAACGAGTTTCACTATCGCTAGGCTCGTTAAAACATAGCGATGGGCTTGCCCGAAGGGTAAGTTATAGAACAAGCATATGTTATCCTCCTCAAGCTTGACAAAAATAAAGAGGTACTGGTCAGCAATGACTGGGGAAAAATTGGGAGAAACTCGAGAAAACTTTGATGGTAGCAAGTCGCTCTTGAACATGACACTTTTCCTCCATACCACAATCGGGTTGGGTTGTTTCATTCACCGGTCACATCACCATGGTCTCGCCATACCATCCATATTTGGGGTAATGCTACCGATCCATCACATAAGTGTCGCCATATGTTCAAGAGAAGTCATTCAGAGAAGTCAACCGTGTCCCATCCATTGCCATACATTATCCTTCATCCATTCATGACCGCCACCCTGAATCATATGTCATCAGATCGTTTTCATCTCCATCAAAATCATTTCCTCCGTTCCATGTCACTGATGTGGGATACATTAAGGCCCTCCTTTGACAGATCGCTTCTTGTCGACATCGGCTCATTATCCAAGAAGTTGATCTAGGAACACCCCCTTCAGTACTTTGAAGCTTGCATGCCTCAATGGCAAGTTTCTCACTTCCGACGACAGGTATACATCAATGACCTTCGACCGAAAGATTTTGCGTGGTGTTCGACGCCAAGTCCTTTATTCGCACCACGTGAATTGTACTGTAGTACCTTGAGGGTCATTATCATTATCGGTTATTCCTCTCGCACTTGTTAACGGTTTACCTCATTGACCGGTAATCAAGCGATGTCTTTCCATGTTCGACTTCAGAACATTTCTCACATGGATCGACTTGTACTTAGAGTGAAGATCGAACGAGTTTGAAGACCCCGGATCTAGTTTCATCCATCCGGGCTACGATATATATTCAGGAAAGATACATTGACATGTACATCATTGCAGCAGATAATCATCCTACCCAAAGGATGATAATTTCATCAAAATTATCAGTCTACCATCAGACAATTGTCTGTTCTATGTACAGAAAAATGAATTTATAAAGCTGAGCATGGGAATGCCCGCCTCAGCTAGATCATGAAAGCAGTCTGAAAAATAATGTATTGTATTGTATCTTATTACAGGTCTCCTCCTAGCATTAAATGAACTTCGGATCCTCCTAATAAAGCATTTCACCTGATAAACGGCCTCATACTTTAGGGGGCAACTGTTATAGACATTTTTGTGCCTTACAGCATTGAGCATGAAATGTCCATAATCCAAGGGATCCAAAGTCCCTAAACATGTTGTTCCTACCCCTAGAGGAACAAGGCTAACAAACCACAGCAATTCACAGAAGTTCTCCACCAGAAACTGCTCAAAAACAAGTCAATTCAGGATCAATTCAGAGGCTCCACTAGTTGTCTGCGCTGAAATGCAGAGATTACACTGGCTAGGTGCACTACAACGCAGGTAGAAGCACTACCAGGGTGCGCTGAGCGGGAAGTGACAAATGGCAAGTTCATTCAACGAGGTGGAAAGACCTTGGAAGCTTCCAGAATCTTCTCCAATGACACTTGCCTCAATGAATTCGACTAGTGATGAGTAAGAGGCTCTTAGTCTCCAAGTGGAAGCAAGAACTGACAGAGGGAGAGGACACTAGTCAGATCTCAAGCTGACTCATCCTCTCTCCAAACATCTATATATGGATCTCTCCTCCATGAGATCGAGGAGTCTGGAATTTTGTTATTGCAAAGAATTGCTGTTGGTTTGAGATTGGAATCATTGGGTGCTAAATGCTTTGAAGGGAGGTGAAGATAGGAATTTAATTTGCTAGGAAGGAGATGCTGGATTGGAACTCTCTTGGTTGTATCTCCTCCTGAACCTTGTTATTCATCAATAAAGCTATCTTGGTTTCTCCTATATACTGATGTATATTTGATGTATGATTGCATTAGTATGTTTAGTTTATTTCTAATCTTGAACTAGTTATGAATATGAATCTATGTCTTTGTGTAGTGTTCTCTTCTTGTGATCTTGCAGGAACCTGTTGAAGCTGTGTGAGCGAGAAGGCAGGTAGCTGGGAACTCTCAAAGAGAAGAGAAACCGGATCGAGGGACAAACGGAAGACGTCGGTTAGTCCATCCATCTCTCTTCATTCTTAATTCATAAAGGAAGAATACTAGAATAGCTGTTTCTGTTTGTTGCTAAGGCACTGTCACACCTTAGGTGGATAGGATCGTCCTGCATAGGCATTTTTCCCCACAACAAATATGAAGATTATTAAGCGAGGGTGGATTCAAACTCGAGGTAATTTCTAAAGTGTTAATGATTGGGGTTCCATAATTCTTGGCTTGTATTTGTAGATCAACCATTTCCAAGGTGTAAACAGTTGATGATCCTTCACCATAGGAAGTACGATGTGAACCATCGTTGCCCCCTTGTGGGGATTGTGGTGGGTTCGATATGATGTTTTTCTACTATAGAGTAGCGAAAGGGTTGTTAAGGAAAATAGGGATCTGGGCAATGTCCTTTCGTGCAATAAGGTATGTGCATTCCAAAAGGTGAGGACATTTGTAAGTCATGTGGTCCTCCATATAGATCCTGCAAGGGAGCTTGATAGTTTTTTCCTTCCCGGTATCAGATTTGGTAGTAGCTTTCTGCTTGGGGTTTTTCTGTGTAGCAGAGTGCTCCTCAGAAGGAGAGGTATTTTTCTTATTCTTCTTATTATTACCTTTGTTTTTTTGTGTATAATGTATAGAGTTTATCGTAGTGGTTGGAAGATTAGCCGATTGGGAAGTAGGAGTAGTATCGATAGATAACTAGGTAGATTTCACGCTAATTTGTTTTATAACAACCCTAGAGGTAGTGCCAACGTGGTCATCAACATGCACACCAGGTTGCTGTGTAGCAAGAGAATTGAAAGTTCGAGGGGCATGGGGGAGTATATCATAAAGTGTACCAGACTGAGAGTAGATCAAAACTAAATGTTGGGCATGAAAAATAGATTGGTCTTCCATGATTGCACCAGTTATGGAAACGTCCTTGGAAATTAGGGGAAGAAGTGACTTGCAAAACCAATCTTCTAACATGTGATCTGGAATGGGGGCTTTGGCAAGCCTCCGCCTACATCTCCATTCAGGGATATGATAGAGATGTGGGTAGAGGTTTCTTGGCATAGAGTAGTGAAGAGTTCCGTTATGGTTTCATAGCAGATAGGAAGCTAGAAGTGCTTATGAATTCCATTTCCAAGGCACCAAATGTATTGACTGACGCATGTGGTAACTCAATGTACCACTTGGCAGTATTTCCAATAAGGGTGTGAGGGAAGAGCCTGAGTTGGATACTGTCATCAATTACGGTGTTTGATACACACCATAAATGTTAGGTGGTGACATGTGTAGCCAGATCATCCTCTTGTTTCGCTTCAAATTTTAGAATTTCTGCGAGTATCTTGTACAGGACTAGAGGCCAATTCAAGTTGTGATTGATAGGGTTATTAGTTAAATTTTAGAGATCGGGGATATCAAGTGTTGATAGAAAAGGTAAAGGTGTATTTTCCCCCAAATCTGACCAAGGTGGTGCAGGATGACTTGAAGGACCGGGAGGTCACCCCATCAAGTTGTCTCCAACAGGATACATGGGATTCATCGGATAATAACTTCCCAGTTATGGTGGTGCAGTCATATAAGGTGGTGGTCCATAAGGGATATTAGTTTGGGTGGAAAAATATCGGTTTCCCTCTAGATAGAATGTACCCCCATAACTCAATTATGGTTGGGGAGGGGGTGCCCAAATGGATGTAGCAGGACTAGGTTGAGGGATACCACTAGTCACATACTTTACAGTAGGCACATCTGACACTATAATAGTTTTCACTTGGAGGAGGTAAGTCGATAAGTGAAGAACAATGTTGTCCTATAGGTGAAAGGGGAATAGAAATTCCCCCAACTAGTATATGCATGTTGGGAACATTGTCCCCAAGCATATGAACTTGGGGGTTAAAACTTAGCAATGGGTTCCAACCAAAAGGGTTGTTGAAGGCGATTGTGCTAAGAGTTATCCAAGGAGCGATATCCAATGGTCTAGGAGCTATCATGAAAGGGGTGGAGACCAAGATGTGCACGACTCCACTCATAACATGTTTAACAAGGTTTCTCAGACTAGGCATAGTCTGAATAGTAGGGTAACCAATCAATTGTGTAGTACTGACCATAGGCGGGGGAAGTGATGGTGGAGAAAAATTATCCACAAAGTACCACAACCCATTAGTCACCACAATAATATTGGATGTGGGAACTGATGAAGATATGACAAGTATAGGTGATACTTGAACCAACACTAGGCCAAGAGGATCAATGAGAGGAGGCTGGTAAGGAGGTACAACTCCTTCATGAAAACTTCCAAGGAATTAAGGTTAATTGGGAAGTGTTATGTGATTCACTGCTCAACACTCAAGATTGATTTATCAAAGAGGGAGAATCTGACTCACCAAGGCTTGATAGGTCCTCTAAGGTTAGTGTAGGAATACCTCGTTTCCGTATAGATAGATGAAGAGGGCCGAATGTAGCCATTGTGAGAGAAATATTTTATGAAAAAAAATAAAGTGATATTTGTTATAGTCTTAGTTTCAACAATCCAGCACCTAAAAATGAAAAAATAACCTAAAGGAAATCAACAAGTAGCCAGCGAATATAACTCTATAAGATAACCACCACTAGCAAGAGATGAGACCTACTATCACAGTGGCTAAAAGAGAGAGTCATCCAAATGTACATTTAAAATTACTCATAAGCTTTGCCTGAACCTCGATAAGAAGGGGCCAAGCACTCTCGTGAAGACTAGCACCCTCCCAGAAAACCAAAGATGGAGTAGGTTTTTCTATTTAGGTACTAGGGCAGCCCACCCTAGTTACCTTGTGTTCATCCCTAAAACGTATGGCCACTAAGGTTACCTCATATCACACACACGATCGAGGGGTTCATGGTCATAGACAATATGTTGTGTGGGCAGGACAGGTGAGTCCCTAACTCAGCTATGATATCCTTGAGGGGATCCCTAGTACACATAATACCCACCATAAATGCAATCGAAGGCGGGCTACATTCTCTCAGACTCAGATGTTGTCTCATGTTTAAATCCTTTATGAGGGGAGTGGTCCTCAATGATATAAGTGTAGTAGGTGTTTACTCTCATTAATGACACTAGTATTAGTTTCGTGATCTTGGGTAGTTTACTCACCACTGCCTAGCCCAAGACCCTAGCATAAACTAATCTCTGTGTAAGCTCAAAAAGACAATCGTTGATTACTTTTATTAAGATATTGATTTTATGTGAACTTTTATTAGCGTCCTTGGAGGGGTTGTTGACGTATGGAGTTCAATGGGACTTTGGATCAAGCCATGCAAGAAAAATGGTTTAATTTTTTCATTTGATGAAAGAAATATTCTTACAAGGAGAGATTATACATCATTTCAATAATACACATCCAAATGTAGTAAAAACACATCCAAAAAATGTAGACATATAATTCTCTAACAACTAACCCAATATAATAAAAAATAAACCAGCTAAAATAGGAATCTAAAGTAATTTTTTCATTTTCATTTTCTGAAAATTCAATGAAATTAAGATATTCTCTAAAAAAAATGACCATGCAAGCAATGAACCAAGCAAACTTCAAAATTATAGATCTCAAGGCCATACCACATGGAACCTATCAACCCAAGAATCCATAGATCAATGTGGATGTCAAGATAATTGTTCAATAATGCATCCTAGAAGGGAAATTAGAGCCTTAGCAGAAGAACTAATGCACTATGTCAAACACTGGGAAGCATTATAACACTCTGGCCTACACAGGGAAAGTTCTTTACAAAGAATCATGATGCAAAAAATGGTCCAGTTAGGGTCTGAGAAAAAGTTGTGAGTAGCAGAAGAGGTCAGGAAGCACAAAGGGTGATCGTAATATGAATCCAGAAGAGAAGGAAGGCCTAGAAAGAAAGATAGATCTAGGAACAAGAAGAGAAAATCTAGGAAGTAAGAGCGTTCCCTAGTCGACTCGCCAATTCTGTTGTAGGGATTAATGCAGAGGTGGTTGTCAATATAAAATCATCTCGGGTCTCTCGAGACCCAAGGTAGATGAAATTATATGACTTTCAACAACTCAAAGACACATGCAAATATCCATGTTAATCTAGAATTGACAAAGTAACATAAAAGAGTTACCGCTCAATCTCTAGTTTAGTTATGGTGGAGATCTTAGTGTGAAAAAGGGAGAACCTCTTTGCCTGCTCCTAGAATGAACCTATACATAAACAAGATTAGAAGTAACCTTCATAGCACATCAACCTTAAAAATTAAAAACATTAACATATAAGATAATATAAAACTAGAGTGCATCTAAGAGGACTATTAATCTTGAAATCATATTGACATACACAAAAAAATATTCTCAACATCACCAAGTAGACAAAATAGGAGTAGATATATATTATTAGATGAGAGAAGAATGATTACAACCATAGTTCCTGAATCTGGTCTTCCCTTAGCTCCTTGGATCCTTTCTTTCTCTCTCTCTCAACTCTTTGAAAACATAACAATACTAGTCTCAATATTTGGATCCTTGTTACAATGGCCGAGCCTCTGATTCATAGATGAGGAGAGGCCCTCTCCTTGTAAATTTATTCATGAGTTCCAATGAGGAAAAATATTGGATGTTTCCTTTCTTTATTTCCCATTCCCATCCCTTAAATATTTTCTAGGATTAACAATGTCCTTAGTTAGTATTGACGTAGATGTTTCTTGCTTTTCGAGCTAACATTTGAGTGAAAAGCGGAGTGTCAGTCAGTCAATTCACACTTTTGACCTCCAGAATCCCAGAAATATCCAGTGACACTTCCCTTTAGGAAAAAGAAAGTATTAAACTAAGGGCTAATGCCCCCTATTGAGTCATGGGCAATGTTATAACTCCCTTTGGTTGTTTCTAGGGGGTGTTACCCTTCCAAATGTGGCTACAACTTAGTGTTCTTCTTCTAGTCAAAGTGTCCTTATCCTTTGAGTTGATGAGGAGGTCATTATGTGTATAACACATGTATATCGTGATAATTTGCATTGATTTGTGAAGATAAGATATCCTCCCTTAAACATCACTAAGGTATTATTTTTATTATGTCTATATTTGGTTTATATAACATGTTGTGTTTGCACAAACAAGAATATCATGGATGACATAGTTAGAGGTGGCAGATGGCTAGATACACCTGAAAAGAGAGGTAGTTCTTAAGGATTTTATTCTATTTTTGGTTCATAGAAACATCATTGTCATCACCACCATCATCCTTATAGGAGAAGTGAGAAGCAGTTCTTACCAGATGATTTCAAGAAAGCCAAGCCTCCTACATTTGATGAAGGGATGAAGAAACCAGAAGATGTAAAATCATGACTACTTGGGATGAGGAATTTCTTTGAATTGCATGACTATACAGATAATATGAAATCCAAGATAGATATTTCCAATCTCAAGAAAAAATAAAATATCTGGTGGGACGACGTGATGTGTGTCAGAGGCATCAATGTAGATGCGTTGAGTTGGCATGAGTTCAAAATACTCTTCAGAAAGAAGTACTTTTCCAAGAGATATTATGATGGAAGGACTAAGGAGTTCTATGAGCTTAAGATGGGTTCTATGACATATGGAGAGTAGATGACTACGTTTCTGGAGTAGTTGAGGTATGTGCCTTACCTCAAGGAGAGAAGATGAATGTCCAAAGGTTCACCATTGGACTTCCATTAGCATTCAACGATCGAATTGGGTATGATGAGCCTTGGTCATGCTGACGATGCTGGACCCACCAACATGTGAAGGGGATCTCCCTAGTAAGAAGTCCCAATTAGACCTCAGACCATTTGGTGTAGGGGTCCTGAGAGTGGGTCGTATGGTAATTCCTTAACCACAATTTCACACAAAGGCAAGTAAGATAACTCTGTTGGTAGCAAGGGTGTGACCGCTGTAGTGAGTCAAGGAAGCTGCATGAGAGGTTCTAACACATCTGGGTTGAGATGAGTGTACCACTTGGAAACATATAATAGTACTCATATGGGAAGGGAACACACGAGCGAAAATGCATCACAAGCTAGAAAGCAAGTCAACTAGCAATCCAAAGTGATGGTTAAACCAACAACACATCTACAACAAGATTCATACAATTACATACAAAATAGATCATATGAAAATAAGTAAGGTAAACAACATACATTACTACAACAACCAAAATAGTCCAACTATAATAACAACATATGCATGAAAACCTGTTGGCTCTTATTATATAAAGAAGTGTAAGTTCCAGTCATACAATACATCCATGTAAACCCACTAGCCCCAACAGTGAAAGGTTACAACCACATCTTCCTGCTCCTACAAATCTATGTACTAGCTCCATGCAGTGGAGAAGCCAAGTTGCATTACAATGTTGTCCAAGCTCTCTCCAAGATAGTCTTATCGGAAGCTTGGCTAACCAAAAGCCTATATAATGAGTTATGAGGGACTATTTATAGCAAAGGGTGGGGTGGCCCTTAACATTCCCCTTTGTGACCGTTCAACTACCCTCATGACTCTTCACCTACTTTATGACTGTTACATCCACTATTGACACTTGACTTACACTTGACATGACTTAACATTACAATGCACATGTACCCATGTGAACACAACTGGCTTGAGCAAGCCAAACTAGACATCACTATGACTTAGACAACCATGGAAGTCCAAATCCTCAACATCTTCATGCTAATCAATAGTAACATACTGATGCCAAGATCTATAGTCCTTGATGGTGTCCGTGTGTTCTACGGTGACATCTATCTGAAACTTGACCCTTGCTTCCATAGCATTCAGATACACTGCTTAGGCTCCTCTATCCAAATCATCTGAAATCATGCACATCATTGCCTTCAAGGTGGCTGGACCAGCAACATACTTGTGCATGATGTTTGCATTGATAGGAATGTCTGGGCTAGTAGCGATGCACATCAACTCGTTGAAGTATGAGTCAAGATATAGTCTGACCTAATTCTTTGTCTTCGCCTAGGTGAGAGTCCCAAGTGATGGGATCGCATGTGTGCACACCACAACATCCATACTCTTGAATAATCGTGCATGGGAAGATTGTATAATAATGATGAATTGTGGGAGCTCTTCATAATTCTGGATCTAACTCCAGATATTTGCCTTCAGCACAACTGCACTGTCCCTCATCATCTTAGGCAAGTGAAGTGGGTCTCACTTCTACTTCATCATCCCTGTTTGCATGTCATCAACAATAGAATGCAAGTTCATCAAGATACGTGCTCTTCTAGCAAATCGTTGTTGCCATCCATTGAGATGGAGGACTGCCTTGTGCATGGTACGAGTACAATGCTCACATAACTGTGTCAAGGGACAATACTTCATCTACTATTGTCTTCTTCAGTACAGCTCGGGTAGACATTCTCACCAAGTCTCCTCCTTGCTTGGCCATTTGTAGTTCCTTTGCCATTCACTCATTCTCAACTATTAGGAAGCAAACACTTGAGCTAGTGGATTCAGCATACACTCTAGTTGCATCGGCCAAGGCAGCTGAATATTTGTGCACATCAGTCACGATCACTCGTTCCTCGACTTGTGTTGGAGACGTATGATCCTTCTGAGTTGACACTCTACGAGACTACATAACTTTATGTTTGGATTCATCAAACAAGATGTTACGTGTCTCTTCTTTAGCTGATCACCATGTATCTCAATGCATCCTTGATCATTTCAGACTTGCTCATCATCTAGATGCATTGAAGTGGGTGAGTCGACCTCTTTGTGGTGAGGCATGAGGTCAGTGCCTATTCCAAATCTTGCCTCTCCATGTCTGCATCCAACTGTTGAAGTGCTCGTTCTATCTCATGAGTGAAGTCTTGCCCCTGTGATGTTCCACCCTATTCACCTGATGCCATTTGTTCATATGAATCAACTACTTGTACATGCATTGCTTCATCTATTTGCAGATGTTGCGCCCCCTATTGTATCTCCTACTGCTGTGCCGCTCTCTCCTATTTGCACAACTCTTGTTCCTTTTGGAGTTTCTCCCTTAGCTCATGCAACTACTTCTCCGCTTCTTCCATTCTGCTCTTATCCATCTACCTTTGCGTGATTCTCTTGTCACACTGCTGCATCTTTGCCTCTATAGCCATATCTATTTTCTCTACAAGTGGATTTGCTCAAACTTGTTGCTTTTCTCCTCCTCCATGCAATCGACAATCTTCCTCTTACCTTTGTTGTGCACTGGTATGCTTGCCTCTTCTTCCATTGTTGTTTTTATTGCTACTACTGGTGCTCTCCATGATGCTACTTCATGTTGCTTCACTAGCCTCTCCACAACGAAGCTGACTGGTCCATTGGGTCTGGAGAAATTGTAGCAATATTTCCATGGGTCCTCCTCAACCCAATGACATGCCTTGTGGATCTAGTTGAACTGAACTCTCGTGTAGTGATCTTTCACAACGAAATGTGGGTCATACGAATTGTAGCTTTAGAGGTCGAGTGGGTACTTCTTCATCAGTTCTACCTCGACATTTGCTTGCTTTATACTCTGGATCTCATATAACCCAATTCGCAATGGAAGAGTGGGCCAAGGTGCCTTCTTATTCCGATGTAGCCTAGCTATCAACCTTGTTGAGATGTGAGATGCTACTTCTTGCATGGCAGGTACGTCGAAGGAAAACATCGGAAGAACATGCAGATGCTTCTCCGCACTGAACATTCAGATGAAAGTATTGGATGGTGAGGCATACCAATTTGCAATGTCTATCAACACCTCCATTTCTTCCTTTGACATGCAAGGTGGATTGTGTTTGAATATCATCTTGTACACTGGGGTGAAAAAATGATCGAACAGTCATGTGATTACTCCTTTGAAGCTCCATTTAGAAAACAACTTGAAATATGTGTTCACAATAGTCTCCACCGGTGACCATGCCCAACCTAAGCCTGGGAACTCCTGTCGGGCACAGACTACATCTAAGATGTAGGTGGACATGTAAATCTCTACATCCTACCTTTGGGTGACTATCGAGCCTTCGTTACTTGTTCCTTCAGCTTATGAGCCAGTATGCTAGACCAGTTACATGGTTTTCCTTCTATAGCCAATTGGTCCAGTACAACCACTCAACTCTATTAGAAGGTTTATGTGCTTGCTTGTCCATACAGCCGACATGAAAATATGACCAAGTATTGGTATTCCTTCCTTAGTATCTTTGTCTTATAGATTTGGCTAGGTGTCAACCTTAATTGAGCTGGCTCCTTTACCTAATTCTTCAGAATGTCTTTGGAGTTAGAACTGCTATTGGGTAAGATGAATAGAGTCTTCATGATAGTCATGAGCTCTAGCATGCGATACATCTCATCATAATCTTGTTCCTAGAAGGTTGCAAGATTTGTCCGACTAAAACTACTCAAGGTCATCATCTCGGGATCAGTGTGAGAGACGATCTAGTGTATCATGTCCACGCATGGGAACGTGGGATATCTACATGAAATCTGGTACAAGAAGGACTTATGAATGTTCACATACACCTGACAGTCTTCAAGGTCTTCCCTGAATGTGCCTGCAAATGTTTTATTGACCTCTTTCCACTTCAGTTTGATGGCCTAGTCTAGATAAATCTTTGTATCTTCATAGATTAGAAGACTAGAGGACACTTTCTCAACTGCTACTCTAGCTGCATTTCCATCAGTTTCCTATGATCCTGTTCTCTTGGAAGCCATTGAGATGGATGAACACCTGAATGATCTGGAGACAAACGACATGCATGGTGAGAAATGTGTTAGCGAAAACCAAAGCAAATTCAGGGAATGACACAACACATACCTGGGAAAATGATGGGAAAGATTATGTAATTTCTTCTAGGAGGCTGGGTGACTGGCTACCAGAAATATACAAAAGACAGCCTAGGCTGTCTGGGAGGAAATATTGGCTGCTAGACTTGTGCAATGCGCAATCCAGACTGGCTGATGGATGCTGAGATTACGTAATGCCCAATTCTAGTGACTACAGGCTTGGGGACTACATTGCGTAATTTTCTGGGCTAGAAGTCACTGTCCCTATAAAATGTGAAAAATAGTCCTGGAGGACAATGCTGGGTAGAAATGTGCATTTCTAGAGAGGAAGACAAAACTTTCCTTCCCTAGATTGCACAATGTTGTCTCAGTGAAGGTAGAGTCTAGGTCGAGGTTGGCCCAACTTGCTGATGGGAAACCGAAATAAAATAATACATTGAATTCATGGCAACACTAAGTGAAAGTAGAAGTGATTGAAAGTGCATGCAAACATGAATGAAAGATTCAGAAAAAAGATCAACATGCATGTGGGTAAAGCGATTCGCCGATTCGGTGAAGGTTCATGCAAAATTGTTTCATGCATGCGATAACACTGAGATAGCAATGGAAACTAAAACAGAGCTAGGAAAATCTATTATACATGTGAGTGACAACAAGCATTTAAATAAATCAAGCAAACAACATTCACATAAGTGAATACACAAAAAGCGACAAAAATGCTAAAAAAGACAAGTTGAGGCCACTTACTTGTGATTAGCTGAGCCGAATGTGTTGAAGTGTCCTGGATGTGCTATGGGATGTCAGAGTTCCAAGATCAATGTGAAAGAATGAGCTATGATGCATCGAATAAATAAATTTGGGCTCATGACGTGCATGCCACAAATCTAGGAAAAAGTGAAACTTGGAGGAAAGTGTATAAAACAACTTTGCATATAACCTCCAGCTACTAGAAATAGCTCCCTAAATCATGGGATGCCTTTTGCATGTTGCCTTTTTCTATTCTAGGAAAAGAAATCTATGCATGCAAGTCAAGTTTTCGTGGCCCCGGGTGAAACTGGTCAATCGAACTGCTCATGCATAAAGCTGCTCAACTGCTTGAGAAAAATGCACATTTCTAGCGGGGAGATGGGCTGGCTATATAGAAGATTTGTGCAATTTCTCGGCAAATCAGCTGACTTCTGCCCATATTTGTACAAATTCTAGGCTAAGCAGCCCTACTGGGGAAAATTTCACAATTTTTAATGGGAGTGATGACTGGCAGAATTGCGCAATTCTCGAGCCAAGCATGCTGCCAGACAGGATTGTGCAATTTCTGGAGGGAAGGCTGGTTTCCCTCCATAAATGTGAAATTTCTTAGGGGAGATGCTTAGCCTGCCGCTAGACCAAGTCCGAGTGATTAGCCTATGAGGGGAATGCATCAAGCTGTGATCGATAGGCTATCTTTGTGCAAGAAAAACACTGAAGCTTATGTACTTGACAAAGCAAGACAAGGTGCTACAAAAGGTTGGTAGGGAGGCTCCAAAACAAGGCTAAGGAAAAATTTTGGAGGGTGGTTATAGCTGCTACAACACTTGGAGCTCTCTGAATGGACCTTGTTCATGAAAAGCAAGTCTAACACCTATGGAAGTACTGTTCAGTTCTCAACTCATCTTGGTTTCACACTAGCTTGATTTTAAGATGTAGCATCTTCCAAACCTTGGTTGATTGAGACACATTCCAAGCCAAGGAGACACAATTGTTTTGATTGGGGTTTAGGGGTATATTATGCGCAAGCAGTATAGTCATCAAAGTCTTAGTTTCATCTCTAGTGTTGCTCTGCTGCCAATAGGCCTAGACAATACCCTAGTGGAGTCACATAGGAACAAAAGCATGGCTCTGCTTCCAGCAAGCCTAGTCAGTACCCCGACAGAGTTAGTTGCATCACCTCCCTGGGCAAGAAGCCTTTCTCTTCTTTTGCCTTATTCATTTATCATTTTGATTTGTTTGACTTTTCTTTTTTTCATTTTCTCATTTTTTCAACTGTGCATAACACTTATTCATTTTAAAGGTGGAAGAGGAATCCTAAATTGTTGAGAGAAAAGAACATTGTTCCAACAGAGAAGTAATTTTTTATATCTCTGACGTGCCTGTTAAGGTTTTCCCCCTCACCTTACTCTACTTGACTGAGCTGACAAGGGTTAACCCAAAAACAACTGACTATAGAAGGTGACACTAGTTATCATGCAAGAGTTGCTTTTTCACCAAGGTTTGGTTCAAATAGTACGTATTTTCCTTCAATGTATCATGGACTAAAAGTAACAACCTCTTCATATAGAAGTAAGATGACAGATAACCAAGTAGTGATAGTTGTACAAGCCCTCTTGTACTTCACCAAGCTTGTTTCAAGAGTCATACATGGTTTCATGTGAAACTAACCTACGAATGAAACAAGAGAACTATATGAAACAAAACAAGTGAAATAACAAACAACAAAGTAAAGAAAGAGCAGAAGTGAAAGTGGAAGAAAATAAAGTAAGCAAACAAGAAAGCAAAAAAAAAAACAAACAAAGCGAGTAAGCAAATAAGCATGCAAGAAAACTGACTGAAAGCAAACACTACTCCTACTCCGACACTAATGGTGCATGGGCCTAATCACTTGAAGTGATATTTAAAATGCAGCCATCGGCGCATTGGTTAACCCATGTTGGTGAAGGCTTCATCTGCGAGTAACTCATTTGTGTGAACCAGTAAGAAAGAAAGATATAACAATGAATACAACCACACTTCATGTTTGATAGTGCCCACAAGACATAAGTGGGTGCAAGTACATGACGAGCAGTCCGTGGACTTATCATAGTGTTGTGTGAAACTACGTGCAACTTTGAACCATAATCACACTCTTGATTGAGACACGCAAGCAAATGAAAGAAACAAATATAACTTGTGTCGTACTCATGTGCTTGCAATGTAAGATTTGTCCAATGCATGAGCGATGGGATCCTGCAATTCGAGTGCAAGAAACATGATCTGTGTGAGAGATGGATCTTCAATGCATACAGATGCATGATGAGGAGCCTTGGGTGATTGAATAGTTTCATGATCAGAAGTCAGACTAACCCCAAGAGAGCGAGGGTCTAACATAACCATCGGCTTGGGCTGAAGTGCCTTGACAGTCTTGGGTGTTTCAACTTCTTCATCAAATAGATCAACATAAATTGGTGGCTTCGAAAGATCAACTATGATAGAGACATGATCATGATAAAATATGAAAGAAAATGGATCACAACTACCACGATTAGAAAAATCAATGATTTCATCGGCATCCTCATGATTAGATGAATCAAACAGAGGGATAGATGAAAAGCGAAGAAACTCATCCTCTGTGTTTCCCGAAAAGATAGATAAAAGATCAAGTGGATTTTCAATGAATAACTTATCCTCTTCATTATCTAATGATGGACCAACATCTGACAAGTCGTGCAAGTGATCAACAATGGGTGAATCCGTGCATGAAGACACACATGAAAAATCATGGATGGTAGGTTCACCAAAGGTATCAGGAAAGAATGGAGGGGGCTCAGATGGAAGGGAGTCATCCTTCGTTGAGTGTTGATACTAAAGCTCCCACTCATACTCTTTGCAAATGATAGCATAGGTTGGTTGTGCAACACCAACTCCGTCAATGGCGTGTTCCTCCTTCACAACAAGTGAAGAGTCTAGAATGGATGAATGCAAGACAGTATCATCTGGAGGAACACCTAAGTGCAAAGACAAAGGTCATAGAACATAATGCATATGAGAGCTCAAAGGACTCAGAATCAAATCCGTGTGAAAATTGAGTGAAGTGATGTTGGGAGGATGTGAAAGCTGAACAAGTGTTTGAGCACGATCCTCAACATCACTCAATAGTGATGGAGTTGTTGAACGAGGGGAAGGTAGATAGTCAGTCGAGACGGTGACCACATCCACATGAGATTGTGCAGCTCCCTCACTAAAGAATGTTGAGTGAGGCTTGATCTCAAGATTCTTTTTGGGACGGGAAGATTTCTTAAGACAATACTCGAATTGGTCCCAAAGATAGGCATATTTCATCTGGCTCCTCGGATCTTGAAACTGCAAGTCACGGAAGTGTTGCCAAAAATCCATAACCGATTCATGTGGAGCCTTATGTCGCTATAATTGTTTTTGGTCCAGATAGTCTCGATCAAAATGATAGAAAGTGTCTTCAATGAGATTGCAGAAGTGCTCAAGTGAGTGCATGTTGCCAGCTGGTAGGCTGAGTAGCCATCGACGTGGAGACTTGCGAAGTGTGTGTGCAACCAGTAAGCTGGCTTGTCCATGAGAACACCCATCTTGCTCATGAAGCATGGAAAGAAATTCATGTAAGTACTCAGGCTAGGCCACTTCGCCTTCACCTTCATACGTGTAAGTTGATAAGAGGTCGAAAAACACCCCTGTGATGGAGACATCTTCACGATTTAAGAAACATCGCGGAGGGAGAACAGTGCAAGAATCCATGAAAGGTATGCAAAGGTTCAAAAATGGATGAGAGGACATAGCTTTTCATCATGCCTTACTTCTAGTGCCAGAAATGTTCACAGTGCTAGACCCGACAACATGTCAAGGGGATCTCCCCAGTAAGAAGTCCCAATTAGACCTCAGACCATTTGGTGTAGGAGTCCTAGTAGTGGGTCGTATGGCAATGCCTTGATTGCTGAAAAGTGTGCAACAATAAATTCTTGTTGAGAATGCAACAAGATGATGGAGCTTAGTGAAAAGAGTCGCCTTCACTAAGTGGGCCCGCAGGCAAATTATGGTGCAAGTTCTATTTTTGATCACAGTGTGGGTGATCACAGTGTGGGTGATCACAGTGTGGATGATCACAGTGTGGGTGACCACAGTGTGAGTGATCACAGTGTGGGTGATCAATGTCTATTTTTAGACTGGCTGCCAAAAATAGAAAAGTCAAATATTATTGTCTCATAATAATATTTAGACTATAAACTTTGTCTTATTCTCTTGGAGCACTGCAGGACGAGCTACGGATGTGGTACATGTATATCCCAGAGGGAAATACGTGGTTACCTATGGGATGACTAATATTTTCATGCAGGACTTCAGTTAGAACTCAAGTGATTTGAGTTTAGTGGACTGGAGGTGCAGTTGATGGACTTGTGTTCAGTTTAGCCTTGTTAAACTAGTTGTATTTAGTCTAACTGATCAATAGACTAGAGATGAGTTGGGTGAATTAGTTATTAATTAATTCATGAGTTATTAACTCATAATGCGACTATAGAATACATTAGTTAACTCAGTTGCATGTCAGTGCATGTTCAGTTCAGCAGGGACAAGTGTTAGAGGATCAGATTGCTATCAGTTGTGACTATAGTTGTGCATGATGATTTGCACAATCAGAGGGATTGAGTATGCCAATGAATTGGCCAATATCAAGCATTGTAGCCTATGCTCACGTCCAACAGAATGTGAGTGATTATTTTCAGGTCAAATACGAGTTTGGTAAGCCATTCTCACAAGTTCTTGAGTAGGTATTGAGCTGGAGAGGCAGGCAAGCAATGGAATAGATTTGAAGATCAGATCTGAGCTGTATTGTGTGTAACAGGTGGAGCTGGTACTGGATTTCGTGTGATAAGCATTGTAATTTGTAATGTTACATGATTCAATCAATATAATATACAGATAGTGTGGGGTTTTTAGCGAGATGCTTTCCCCGGGAAAATACTGTGTTGATATGTGTGATTGATGCTTCTATGTGCGCCTGTGAATGTTTCTGCTTCTGTAAATTGATGATCAACGTAGAGGAGGTTATGTATTATGCATGTTTTGCTTATAAGTGTATAATCAAGATAATCTCTGTGAATATGTGTCATATTATTCAAAATTTCTACTTGGTATCGGAGCGAGCTGATTTGTAGAAGAAGTTCTACATGATATTAGTGTTGTATTGATCATCAGATCTACTATTCAAGAAGTGTTTACATTCTATTTCTTCAGGCAGAGTCTGTAATCGGGCTAGGTAGCCTTTGGATTCATCCTTCTTTTGGAAGGTGAGATATCCGGTGAATTCCCATACAGTCGATCTCTGTACAAGAAATACTTTGTTCTCACGAATTTTAGATTAGAAGCGGTTGAGTTTTGAGCTAGTGGAATTCGACTTTAATTCCAAAGCAAGAGATAAAAACTCAGAAACATTCAGTGTGAGAATGGAGATAGTATGCCCCAGTATCTCACGAATTTCACCCAATGCTGGGATGAATTGGGAAGTGTGGGGGTGACTGTCAGATGAGGATGGTGAGTCTAGCACTCCTTGACCTTCCTAAGAGTTGGCATAGCTACCAGGACTCGGTGAATGGAAGGGAGAAACTGCCAGGATGGGAGAGACTTTGGTCAGATCTTGTGCAGGAGGAGATTAGACGGAGCACCAGAGATAGTTCTTCATCTATGTAGGATGAGAAGAACTATGCCTTAGCGAGTAAGGTGAAGAAGGGGAAGGAGATGTTTCTCTTTTCGAATCTTGTTCTTCCAATGATGGGAAGAAGGTTGACAAATCGAAAGTGCGATGCTTTTGTTGTCATGATGGAGACTTGGTGGTTGAGAGGGAGCATACATTACCTCTCAACATGCAGAGACAAAAGAAGTTTCAGACGATTGTGGAGGAGCCACGATTGGTGCAACAGCTTCAGGAGGCTGTGGAGGAGCCACAACAGAGGAAGCTGAGAGGAGATCGAGTAGAGACATCTACTCATCCAGAGACCTCCAGTAGGGGGAAACTTCGACCCATGTGGGCTGAGGGATCGCATGCAGCCATACCTCCAGGTAGGAGGTGGGGTGATGTGGAGTGATTGTCCCAAGGAGGAGGGGCAGGATCCTTGAGGTACCCAACCTCTTGGATGAGACCTTGCTACGGGAGCCCCAAATGTGTAGTAGCAGGAACTAACTGATTGGGTAGAGACAAATGCGGATGGAGCGGTAGAGAGAGCGACAGTGCAGGGAATCCCAGGACAACGCATAGCTAGCAGGCTGCAGCAATGCGAGAGGCACAAGTGTTTTGCATAGTGCTAGGTGGCACAGAGAGGTGTGTAATGGTGCGACATGCATGGAGATGTTGCAGTAGCGCAGATTTCAGAGAGGGAGCACTTGTCAGTAGCAGGTAGAGCTTCAGCATCAGAGGATGTTTCTAGCCCAACAAGGAGGTCAGTTGGGAGGTGCAGTGCGGATGTAATGTTGGGAGATAGAACCAGCAGCAGCACAGATGCAGTCAAAGATCAAAGTGACAGAGGCTAGAGTAGTCAGATACTGAAGAGCACAGAGATGCAGTGTTTCAGTCGACAGAGGCAATAGCAGTCAAAGACTTTGATGACAGAGCAAGTGGACCAGCCAGATGTGTTGCATGGAGAACATTCCAGAGTTTTAGGATCGGGTTTGAGAGGAAGCCTTTCTTGTTGAGAGGGAGTGTTGAAAAGTGTGCAACAAGAAATGCTTGTTGAGAATGCAACAAGATGATGGACCTTAGTGAAAAGAGTCGCCTTCACTAAGTGGGCCCGCAGGCAAATTATGGCGCAAGTTCTATTTTTGATCACAGTGTGGGTGATCACAGTGTGGGTGATCACAGTGTGGATGATCACAGTGTGGGTGACCACAGTGTGAGTGATCACAGTGTGAGTGATCAAAGTCTATTTTTAGACTGGCTGTCAAAAATAGAAAAGTCAAGTACTATTGTCTCATAATAATATTTAGACTATAAACTTTGTCTTATTCTCTTGGAGCACTTCAGGATGCGCTACAGATGTGGTACATGCAGATCCCAGAGGGAAATACGTGGTTACCTATGGGATGACTAATATTTGCATGCAGGACTTCAGTTAGAACTCAAGTGAGTTGAGTTTAGTGGACTGGAGGTGCAGTTGATGGAGTTGTGTTCAGTTTAGCCTTGTTAAACTAGTTGTATTTAGTCTAACTGATTAATAGACTAGAGATGAGTTGGGTGAATTAGTTATTAATTAATTCACGAGTTATTAACTCATAATGAAACTATAGAATACATTAGTTAACTCATTTTCATGTCAGTGCATGTTCAGTTTAGCAAGGACAAGTGTCAGAGGATCAGATTGCTATCAGTTGTGACTATAGTTGTGCATGATGATTTGAACAATCAGAGGGATTGAGTATGCCAATGAATTGGCCAATATCAAGAATTGTAGCTTGTGCTCACGTCCAACAGAGTGTGAGTGATTATTTGCAGGTCAAATACGAGTTTCGTAAGCCATTCTCACAAGTTCTTGAGCAGGTATTGAGCTGGAGAGGCAGGCAAGCAGTGGAATAGATATGGAGATCATATCTGAGCTGTATTGTGTGTAATAGGTGGAGCTGGTACTGGATTAGTTGTGATAAGAATTGTACTTTGTAATGTTACATGATTCAATCAATATAATATACATGATTCTGTCTGAAACTTGACCCTTGCATCTAGGTACATTGTTCAGGCTCCTCTGTCCAACTCATATGAAAGCATGCGCATCATTGTCTTCAAGGTGGCCAAACCAGCAACATACTTGTGCATGATGTATGCACTGATGGGCAAGTCTATGCTGGTGGCAATGTGCATCAACTCTTCGAAGTACGATTTGAGCTCTAGTTGGACCTGTTTCTTTTTCTTCGCCTAGGTGAGAGACCCAAGTGGCATGTGTGTACACCACAACATCCATACTCTTGAATACTTGTGCATGGGAAGCCTGTATGCTAATGATGAACTGCAGGAGCTCTTCATAATTCCGGATCTAAATCTGGATATGTGCCTTTAGCTCAACCACATTGGTCCTCATCATCTTAGGCAAGTGAAGTGAGGCTCCCTTGTACTTCATCATCCATGTTTGCATGTCATCAACAAAAGCATGCAAGTTCATCAAGATATGTGATCTTCTAGCACATCGCTGCTACCATCCATTGATATGGATGACTGCCTTGTGCACAGTAACGAACTTGGAGTACAATGCTTGCATAACTATGTCAAGGGTAAATACATCATCTAGTATTTCCTTCTTCAGTTCAGCTCGGGTGGACATTGTCACCAAGTCTCCTCCTAGCTTAGTCATTTGTAGTTCCTTTTCCATTCACTCATTCTCAGCTATTATGAAATGAAAACTTGAGCTAGTGGCTTTGGCATACACTCTGGTTGCATCAACCAAGGAAGCTGGATGTTTGCGAACATTAGTCACGATCACTTTTTCCTCAACTTGCACAGGAGACATATGATCCTCTAAAGTTGACACTCTGTGAGACTGCACAACTTTATGTTGGGATTCATCAAACAAGATTTTTTACATCTCTTCTTCTGGCTGATCATCAAGGATCTCAGTTCCTCCTTGGTCATTCAAGACTTGCTCATCATCTGGATGCATTGAAGCAGGTGAGTCGACCTCTTTGTGAGGCATGAGGTCGGTGTCATGTTCCAACTCTTGCTGCTCCATGTTTGCATCCAACTATTGAAGTGCTTGTTCTATCTCATGAGCGAAGTCTTGCCCCTATGATGGTTCACCCTATTCACCTGATGCCAGCTATTCAGATGAATCAACTACTTGTACGGGCGTTGCTTCATCTGTTTCCATATGTTGCGCCCCCTATTGTATCTACTAATACTTCTCTTCTTTCTCTTGTTTACGCAGCTCTTGTTCCTTTCGGAGTTGCTCGCTTAGCTCATGCAACTCCTTCTTTGATTCTTCCATTCTCTTCTTATCCCTCTGCCTTCGCATAATTCTCTTTTCACGCTGCTACGTCTTTCCCTCTATAGCCATAGTGTCTCTCTACAAGTGAATTTTCTCAAAACTTGCAGCTTTGCTCCTCCTCCATGTGATCAACAATCTTCCTATTAGCTTTGTCATGCACTATTATGCTTGCCTCTGCTACCACTATTGCTACTACTACTACTGCTGGTGCTCTTCATGATGTTGCTTCATGTTGCTTCGCTAGCCACTCCACAGTGAGGCCGACCAGTTCATTGGGTCTAGAGAAACTGTAGAAATATCTCCATGGGTCCTCCTTGGCCCAATGACATGCCTTGTGGATCCAGCTGAAATGAACTCTTGTGTAGTCATATTTCACAATGAAATGTGGGTCATACGAATTGTAGCTGTGGAGGTTGTGTGAGTACTTCTTCATCAATTCTGCTTCGACATCTGCTTTCTTGATACTCTAGATCTCATATAACCCAATCTGCAATGGAAGAGCAGGCCAAGGTGCCTTCTTCTTCTGATGTAGTCTAGCTATCAATCCTACCGTGACGTGATATGCTACTTCCTGCATCACAAGTACATCCAAAGAAAACTTTGTAAGAACATGTGGAGGCTTCTCCGCACTAAACATTCGAATGAAAGTGTCGGACGGTGAGGCATACCAATCTACAATTCCTATCAATGCATCCATTGCTTCCTTTAACATGCAGGGTGGATCATGTTCGAATATCATCTTGTAAATTGGGGTGACAAAATGATCAGATAGTCCTGTGATTACTCTTTTGAAGTTGCATTCAGATAACAACTTGAAATATGTGTTCATAGAAATCTCCAGTAGTGACCATGCCCACTGCAAGCCTAGGAACTCCTGCCAGGCATAGACTGCATCTAAGATGCAGGCATACATGTAAATATTTTCATTCCTACCTCCGGGTGACTATCGAACCTTCATTACTTGTTCCTTCAACAAATGAGCCAGTATTCCATACTAGTTACATGGTTTTCCTTGTCTAGAGAATTGGTCAAGTGCAACCACCCAACTCTATGGGAAGTTTTCTATGCTTTCTTTTCCATATAGTCGACATGCATATATGACCAAGTATTGGTACACCTTCCTCAGTATCTTTGTCTTGTAGATCTAGTTGGGTGTCGACCCGAATCGAGCTGACTCCTTTACCCAATTCTTCAGAATGTCTCTATAGTTAGCAATGTTGTTGAGTAAACTAAATGTAGTCTTCATGACAGTCATGGGCTCTGACACCTGATACATCTCATCATAATCTCATTCCCAAAAGGTTGCAAGCTTCATCCTGCTGACACTTCTCAAGGTCGTCGTCTCGAGATTAGTGTGAGAGATGATTCAATGTATCATGTCCACGCATGGGAACGCGGGATATCTGTATGCAATCCAGTACAAGCCAGACTTGTGAATATTCACATACACCTGATGGTATTTGAGGTCTTCCCTGGAAGTTCCTGCAAATGTTTCATTCACAACTTGCCAGTTCAGTTTGATGTCCTTGTCTAGATACAACTTTGTATCTTCATAGATTGGAAGACTAGAGGACACTCACTCAACTATTGCTCAAGCTACATTTCCATCAGTGTCTTATGACCATGTTCTCTTGGAATCAATTGAGAGGGATGAACACTTGAAATATCTGGAGACAAGAAACATGCATGGCGAGAAATCTATTAGAGAAACCAAAGAAAATTAGGGGAATGACACAACACATACCTGGGAAATTGATGGGCAAGATTGGGAAATTTCTTCTGGGAGACTGGGTGTCTGGCTACTAGAACTACACAAAAGGTAGTTTGGGTTGTCTCGAAGGCAAGACTAGCTACTGGACTTGCACAGTGCGCAATTCAGACTGGTTGTTGGCTTCTAGGATTGCGCAATGCACAATTCTAGCTCGGAGTGACTACAGGCTCAGGGACTGCATTGCACAATTTTTTGAGTCAGTAGTCACTATCCCTTTGAAATGCACAAAATATTCCTGGAGGACATTTCTAGGAAGAAATGTGCATTTTTGGAGAGGAATATAGAGCCTTCCTTCCCCAGATTGTGTAATGTTGTCTCAGTGAAGGCAGAGTCCAGGCCAAGGTTGGCCCAACTCGTCGATGGGAAATTGATAGCAAACAAGATAGTAAATGCATGGCGAAACTAATTGAAAGAAGAAGTTATTGATATTTCATGCAAACATGAGTGAAAGATTCAACAAACAGATCAACATGCATGTGGGTGAAGCAATTTGCTGATTTGGTGAACATTCGTGCAAAATAGTTTCATGCATGCAACAACTGTGAGATAGCAACAAAAACTGAAATAGAGCTAGGAAAAGATAGTATACATGTAAATGATAGCAAGCACTCAAATAAATCAAGCAAACAACACTCACACAAGAAAATACACAAAAAGTGATAGAAATGCTGAAAAAGGAAAGTTGAGGCCACTTACCCGTGAATAGCTGAGCCAGATGTGTCGAAGCGTCATGGATGTGTTGTCGGATGTCAGAGCTCTAATATAGATGTGAAAGAATGAGCTCTAATGCATCAAATAAATAAGTTTTGTCTCATGACTCGCATGCCACAAATTTAGGAAAAAGTGACACTTGGAGGAAATTTTCTAAAACAACTTTGCATGTAACCTTTAGCTGCTAAAACTAGCTCCTTGAATCATGGGATTCCTTTCTCATGTTGCCTTTTTCTATTCCAGAAAAAGCAATGCATGCAACTCAAGTTTCCTTGGTGCCAAGTGGAACTGGTCAACCGAACTGCTCATGGATGGAGCTACTCAACTGCTTGAGAAAAATTCACATTTCTAGCTGGGGGCTAGGCTAGTTTCCCAGGAGATTCATGTTATTTCTTGGTAGAGAAGCTGAGGACTACCCAGATTTGCGCAAATTCTGGGCTGAGCAGCCCTACTGGGGAAAATTGTGTAATTTTCTCTCGGAGTGCTGGCTGGTAGAATTATGCAATTCTGGAGCCCAACAGGCTGCCAGATAGGATTGCACAATTTCTCGAGGGAAGGTTGGTTTCCCTCCAGAAATACGCAATTTCTTGGGGGAGCTGCTTAGCCTACAGCTGGACCAAGTCCGAGTGATCATCCTGTGAGGGGAATGCATCAAGTTGTGATTGACGTGTTGTCTTTTTGCAAGAAAAACACTGAAGCTTGTGTACTTGATGAAGCAAGACAAGGTGCTATGAAAGGTTGGTAGGAAGGCTCCAAAATGAGGCTAAGGGAAAATTTTGGAGGGTGGTTGTAGCCACTACAATAGGTCATTAGAGGAAGCCGTTAAGAAATTTAAGCATTGTTATGAGTAGTCGAAGAGTAAGTTTAAGGCTAACAAAGATTGAAAGGGAACGAGAAGGCTAAAGGAAAATGAACTTAGAAGCGGGGAAGACCTCAAGATGCAAGTAAGAAAGGAAAGGTGGCTCCTTACAAGAAGTTTAGTGTAGCTAAGAAGGGACATGGATCTCATCCTGGAGAGCATAAAAAAAAATTAGTAGCAGAGAACCATTGCAGTGTTGGATTTTTGGCAAGGATCATCACAAGAAGGATTTTCCATTGTACCACGGTGCAAAACTCAGGTCCATAGTTCCTAAGAGGTATAGATAGTTGGCGATGTTGGTTAGAGAAACCCTCGGACCTATGGAGTACTTGGTAACATATATGCATATCATTAGGTATCCACTACTGAGATGGAAGGTAAGCTTTGTAATCAAGTTGTTTCCATTTTGATTGATCCTAGCTCTAATTATAGTTATGTTAGTCCTAACCTATTGGAGAAGTGTGGTTTGAGTAAATAAATGAACACAGAGTATTGGTTGGCACAGTTGGCTACAAGGAATAAGAAATGAGTTCATCATTGGGTGAGAACTTATGAATTTAAGCGGAATGGTATGGCTACATCAGCACATTTAAATTTTCTTCCTTTGGGTTCATATAGTATTATTTTTGGTATGGATTGTTTCTTTACTTACAAGGCCAAGATATAATGCTATGAGAAGGCTACTTAGTGCCTAGACAATGATGGAGAAAAGAGAATATTGTAGAGAATAAAGAAACCTACATCAGTGAGGATGGTCACAATTATGCAGGCTAAGTGCAGTTGTAGGAAATGGTAAGTATTTTATGTAGTGCATATTTCCAGTGATAAGGGGAAGGACGTTGAGAATAATGAATCCTTAAAGTGATATCATGGTTTGCATCATTTTCATGATGTGTTTTAGACAAATATTTTAGAGTTACCGCCTCATAAGGATGTGGATTTCTCTATTGGTATAGTACTAGGAGTACCACCAACCTCAAAGGTACCTTATAGGGTGAACACTCCAAAGTTCGTGGAATTGAAGCTACAACTTAAAGGAAATGCTTGATAAATGATACATAAGGCCATGTTTGTCTCCTTTGGTTGCACCAGTGTTTTTTATAAAGAAGAAGGATGGAACTCTTAGGTTTTTCATTTATTACATGCCGTTGAACAAGGTGACTATCAATAAAGTATCCATTGTCGAGGGTAGATGACTTGTTTGATTAGCTGAAGGAAGAAGGAGTGTTTTCAAAGATTTATTTGATATTAGGATATCATTAGGTGTGCATCGAATAAGAGGATATTTACAAGACTGAATTCTATACAAGGTATGGGCATTATGAGTTTCTAGTGGTTCCTTTTGGCCTTACTAATGCTCCGACCACTTTCATGTGTTTGATGAACAATATGTTGCATCCTTATTTGGACAAGTTTGTGACAATGTTTATTGATGATATATTCATATAATCTAAGAATGACGAAGAGCATGCATATCACTTGGAAGTAGTGTTAAGATTGCTAAGAGAGCATTAGTTGTATTCCAAGCTCAACAAGCGTAGCTTCTTTTAGACTGAAGTTCATTACTTAGGGCATGTTGTTTCCAAGGAAGGTATAGTAGTGGACCCGAAAAAGATTAAAGCAATCATGGAGTGGCCAACTCCAAGGAATGTGGATGATGTCATATCATTCATGGGACTAGCAAGTTATTACAGGAGGTTCATTAGGAACTTCTGACATATTTGCTATCATATTACATGTTCACAGACAAAATGAAATAAGAAAAGTGTTTCAGTAGAAATCTCATAAGAGAAATTTTTGGCCGATGCATTTCAAACCAACACTTGTTGGTTCGAAATGACCAAAAATTTCTCTTATGTGATTTCTAATGAAAGACTTTTCTTAATTAATTATAGATCACAAAATCTTCAATACAAAAAAGAAAGGAAATAAGTTTGAAAGGAATGAGGAGTGTGTATGTATTTTTGAGCAGTTGAAGAATTTGCTTACAAATGCTCCAGTCTTGAATATTGCAGCTCTTGATAAATATTTTGTAGTATATATAGATATTTGCAAGAAAGGACTTGGTAGAGTCCTGGTGCATGAAGGACATGTGGTATGCTATGATTCAAGGAAGTTGAATGAGAACAAAAAGAACTACATGAGTCATGATCTTGAGTTGGAAGATGTCATTCATGACTTGAAGATGTGGAAGAATTATCTTCTTCGTAGGAGGTTTATTCTGATGAGTGATCATAGTGGACTGGGGTACTTATTTAACCAACCTAGATGGAATTCCATGCAAGATAGATGGTTGGATACCCTCAACAAGTTTTATTTTGAGATCATGTGCATCAAGAGCAAGGAGAAAAAGGTTGCAAATCCTCTTAGTAGGAGAGTGTAGGTAAATCATGTCTTAGTTGTGAGCTATTATGGCAAAGATTTGTAGGAGTGTATATTGAAAGAAGGAAAGCATGATGAAATGTATCAGTAGCTAAAGAACATATTGCAGTGACATGGTGAAGGTGATAGGGATGAGGATTATCACATCATGACAGATGACTTGGTCAGATTCAAGAACATGATTTATATGTCAGATAAAAGTAACCTTAAGAAGCTTATCTTTATGGAGTTTCATGTCAATCTATATTCAGGTCACTTGGAATATTAGAAAACATTGATAGCTATTAAAAAGTTCTATTAGTTTCCAAACAAAGGTGGATTATTTTGTTGCTAGATATTTGGACTATTAGTAGGTGAAAACCAAGTGTAAGCTTCCAGCTGATTTGTTACAGATGATTTTGATGCCAGAGTGGAAATCAGAGGTGATTTCATGGACTTGATTACAATTTCCAAGGACATCAAAGCAACATGATTCCATCATGGTTGTGGTTGAAAGCTTGAGTAAGGTAGCTCACTTCATTGTAGTTAAGTCTACTAATTCAGCTACTGAGGTAGCTCAAATATTCATAGGGGAGATTGTTATATTGCATGGTTTCCCAAAGAATATCATATAATATAGAGATTCCAAGTTCATTTCTAGGTTTTTGAAGGTGTTATTTGAAGGCTTAGGGATAAAGTTAGCTTCCATTACAACTTACCATTTGTAGGCAGAAGGATAGAAACATAGGGTTAATAGGATTCTTGAGGGAATGTCGAGGATGTAAGTTATGTATCACCAAAGGAAGTGGGAAGAGAATATTCCACTTGTATAGTTTCCATATAATAATGGGTAGCAGGATTCCTTGAGGATGAGCCCATATGAGTCTCTTTATGGACAAGTTTGTAATACTCCCATCAGTTGGAGTGATCCAATGAACATGGTGTTTATTGGATAGGATATGTTGGTTGAGAGGGAGTAGGAGATGAAGTTTATCATGAGTAATTTGAATGAAGCACAGGACATGAATAATATTTATGTAGATCATTACAAAGAATTGAAGGAGTTTCAAGTTAGGGAGCATGTGTACTTGTGTATTAAGCCCAAGAGGATCTCCTTGAGGATTGGGCCATTTTCCAAGTTGGAACCTCAGTATTGTGGGCCTTTTAAGATCCTTGAGAGGATTGGACTAGTGACCTAAAGACTTTCACTTACACCAATAGTGAAACTCCATGATGTTTTCCATTTCTTATTACTTACGAGATATGCATAGGATGTTGATAATGTGATTAATTGGTCTGTATTGCAGTTGGAACCAATGAGAGAGTTCTAGTTAAAAACCTCAATGCATTTTATATTGGAAACAACTCATGCTATGGAACCAAGAAATAGAGCAAGTTAAAGTGCAACAGAAGCACTTTGGGCACAATGAAACTACATGGTAGATGATTTATTAGATGCGTGATTTATATCCTTCATTTTTTTCTAATTCAAGCAAATAAGCTTTTGGTATGTGTGTATATATATGGTTGTCAATATCACAATGAGTTTTGATATCAAAATCTAATAAGTGGAGTGTTTGTTTTGTTTTCAACATGATGTCATTGTAAAATACTTCATTCATCTATGCTATAAATCTCCATAGGCAGTATGTTTTGTTTTTAGTGGTTTGCTAGTCATAGGTGTCATAGAACAACAAGAACAATGTTCTCCCAAATGGGAGAGGTTTGTGATAAAGGATAATAAAGGAAAAAGAATAATACCAAGGTCATGGGACACATATTTGAAGATGAACTTTGGGAAAATACTATAGTGGGCATCACTTTTGGTTTAATAATGGCTATGGAAATTGGAAAAGGAAAAGAGGAAAAATGGCATTTAATTAAGGAAGTAAAGGTAAATAGGAGAAAACGAAGGTGAATAGGAACAAATTTTCATGCTAAGGAAATTAGAGGAAAAATGAAGGAAAATGAAAAATAGAGACCTCAATGTTAAAAAGGCATCAAAGAAATAGTTCACAACTTTTGGACAACTTTAGTTAGTTTTGGCTTGGATTAATTTAGAAAGAGAGAGAGCTCAAAGAGTAGAGAGAAAGAAACAAAGAAAAGAAAAGTAAAGCAAAGCAAAGGAAGGAAAAGGGAAAGTAAATGAAAGCAAGGGAGTGCGAGGATAAGGTTGGATCAACAGCTTCAGTAGGAATATTTTGCAGGTAACAAGATTCATGTGTGATTCCTAGCTCAGTTGTGAATGAATGGTACATGTATTTGTATATTTGGTTCATTTTCTATCATTGCGTGGGTTTTTTCTAGTTTGATAGTGATTTCAACCTTTTCTTTCCATTTCCTAGATAACCATGGTGTGATGGGATTCATTAATGGTTGAGCTTTGGATTGTCAGAAGGTGTTGGAACTGGGTGAGGTGGTCTCAGAGAATTTCCCAAGGTTTGGGGGTAGAGATGGTTTTCTCTGGGAAGCCCTTAATAGGTGGGAGGACACAGGAAAATTCCTTACGGTATGGTGAAGGAATTATGATGCATCCAATATTAGTTTGGTTTTGTGATCTTGGCACCGATTTAGGTTAGATCACAATAACTTGACGGTGGAGGTGGTTTAACCTCTGGAGTCACTGTTTGGTTATGTCTTGGTTTACCCTACGAGATCCCACATTCATGCTTGGAATATGGCATGAGGGTGATTGGATCAAAGAAATTTTTGGTTCAACCCAATATGTTGTTTGGTAGTACATGGAAGTCCTTGGCTTGGTTGGACTTTGCATTTATTGATAGAATCTACTTTACTATTATGATCTATGAGCACTTGTAATTTTTATTGTGTTGATTTGATGACTGATTTTTCGTGGTTAATGTTCTGGTTATAAGTATGGTTCTATGTTGTGCTCTAGCTATGGCTCTTGCTCATAATTTGATAAGGATTTGAATGGTTGATGAATCCACGGGCTAACGAGTGTTGTTGTAGATACTTGAGGGGGAATTAGACATTCTTGGTGATTCTCAAATGAAGTTCAAAGATTTATGATCATATATGAATTCATGAATTGTAACTTCTATGTTTACCATATGTTTGATGAAATTTATAATGTGTACTAGGAAATATACATCATGTATTTTCTTCAAGTTTGAATGTTTGGCATTGTTATCACCTTGATCATGATTTTGGAAAGTTATAGGCATTTTTGGGAATTGGCCAAGAGGCTAGCCTCAAAAAGTGGCTTAGATCTCAAAACCGTTGGCACTCAACTGGGAAATTTAGACCATAACCTCATGTAAGCAAAATTATATGTGTGGTTACAGATTCATAATTGCATGCATGTTATTTGTGGGTTCGGTTGGGGTGTTATGCTTGTGGAAAAGAAGTTTCAACTTAGGATATGATCATTAGGGGTTTTGGATTGACTTCTAGGTGATCTATTTCTCTTAAGAGATATCAATAAGTTTCAGATTGTAAGCCCCATTTCCATAACTAGAAATTGGAGGTCAAGTCATGTCATAGTAGCACTCTACTCAAATTTACCTTGGAGATATTGTGAAAGTAAGTAAATGCTAGGAGGCAGTATTACACTTTTAAGCTACATTTCTTTAAAAAGAATAATAATTCTCAGCCAGCTAAATCTGCTCAAAGTTCAAATGCAATGTTTAATGTTGAAACTTGGGACATAAATAAGTTTTGTACTTTCCATCAGGAAAAGCATTTCGAGAAGACAAGTCCTCAATGGAATCATACTATGACTGTTATCATGACTAATTTTGTATATCCATTATTAGTAGAGGAGCAATCCGAGCAGACCAAGGAAGAAAATGAACCTACCACGATCGAGGAAATTTTACGTGATATACACTAAGTTAATGCATTTAATGTCATATATAATTCTAAGAAAAGAAGTGGTAATGAGCTACCAGTGAGTTAGGCTCCTCCTCAGAAACCAACCAATCGATATAAATTGACAAGCAAATGACTTGTCTCTAAGAAAGAGCTTAAAATGAAATTGTCGAGAAGGATTCTACCACCCTCTAGTCCAACTCACAATTTTCATAATAAGTCAAGAAGTTCTCCCCCTTCTAGGAACACTTCCGCAAATAATAAGAATAATGAAATCACTTCGGAAGCTTCAAACAAATATACACCACATGATACATCAACACAACTTGTTAAGAATGAAAGTATTGATTATAACATTTTTTAAGACATGAAAATAATTCATGCCAATATTTAAATCTTTGAGCTCACTAAGATAATAGGACAACATGGACTAATACTACAAGCACTTACATCACAACCTCCTTCCGGTAATGAAGTTTCTTCTTGTGAAGTTTTGTCTGGTAAGTCTCATGATATTTTCAAATATGTAGTTAATGCTTTAATTGAAATACTAGGACTCCTTTCCCCCAGTTTCTTCTAACATTTGAAATATCTAATTTTAATGTCCATAATTGTTTGGTTGATTCTGACGCATCCAAAAATGTTATTCCATTATTTGTTGCTAATAAAATTAATGCTAAATGAGAAAAGACTGATGCTCGAATCATACAAATGTAAAAATCATTAGTCCAAGCAATTGGTGAACTTAATAATGTTATCATTCGTTTTTCATAAGACCATAGAGTTAACTAGTGCATTAACATTTTTATTGTGGACATTCCTGAAGCCTACGGATTACTTTTGAGTAGATATTGGTCCAAGAAGCTATAAGGGTATTTCTCAATGGAGTGGACACATTTATGGAGTCCCTATAAGGAAAGAAACAATCAGATTCGAGTAGAAAGTGAGCCTTATGTGAAGTATAGCATGACACCACTTGAGGGACATAATGAGCTGGTGAACTTTGAAGATAAAATTTTTGTAAATTGCTTTCTGGAAGTAGATCATGAATGTTATCTAGCACAACCTTCACCCATTGCAATAGATACACAGTGGGAACTTCTTCCTCGAAATCAAACTAGTGCTAATGAATGTTGTATTATAGATGTAAATAGTATCAGCATTGGAACTAACTCTAATATTGCTAACATTTTGACATTGAATTTTGATGATTTGAATATGTAAGAGGGTTATGGAGTTGGTTTCATTTTAATAGACCCACAACAAAACGAACATATGATCCCATGTTTCTTAGAATTTGAGTACACAAATAATCTTGTCTAATATGAAGCACTCATTTTGGGTTTAAATAAATCCATCGATCTCAAAGTTGAAGAACTAAAAGAAATAGGTGACTCAAAAATTGTTACATGCTAGGTACGAAATACAATACATTGTGTCACTCATTCTTATAATTTATCAACATGAGGTATGGAATTTTATTTCACATTGCCAATCTTTTAATATTAATTTTGTTCCTCAAATTAGAAATGTTTTTGTTGATACATTAACTAATGTTGCTACCAAGTTGTAACCTTTAAAGGATGGATTTTTAGTTGAAATTATTTATAATCCATCTTTGCTCGACAATATTACTAAATTTCAGGTTTTTAATGATGAGTAACATATACTGGACTTTATTGTGAATGTTGATATATTGAGGGATGCACCCATCGATGAAGATGAGCATGAAAAATCATTCTAGGGATCAACTTAGGAAAATAAGGGAAACACCATGCCCAACAGTGTGATATCATTCAAAAACTTGTATGACCTACAAAATAGTTTCAAGGGACTAGTTAATGTGGAGACTCGTAGCTCCACTCTTTGACTTGAAAAAATGAATGTTTATACAAAAGAATATCTGAGGTATGTAAATATTGATATGTGTTGCTCACCTCAAGAGTGTTAAGATTTCATCCACCTCTTTAAATAGTTTAAAGATGTGTTTGCATGGAAATACAATGACTTGAAAACGTATGATGCGAATAATCCAGTATGTAGTTCCCATCAAATAATGGGTAAATCATTTTCAACAAAAACTGAGAAAATTTCACCCTATGCTTGAACCCCTTATTAAGAAAGAACTAAGAAATTTTTATGGATTCTTGGATCATATTCAAAGTTCTTCATTCGACATGGGCCTCTAATTTCATTCCTATAAGAAATAAGTCCAAGGAAATATGCTTGTATATTGATTTCTGCAATTTGAACTGGGCTTTGGACAAGGATACCTATCCCATGTCGTATATGGAACAAATTATTCAAGTAATATCAAGGTGGAATATTTTCTCGTTACTAGTTAGTTTCTTTGATTACAACCAAGTTATGGTAGCAGAACCCGATAAACACACAACCAATTTTAGGACTAAGTGGGGAAATTTTCCATTTAAGTGAATTCATTTTGGACTTATTAATGTAGGAGCTACATTCCAACAATCTATGGAAATCATATTCTACGGTTTGATTGGAAAAAGTGTTGTTGTCTACTTAGATGATGTGACAGTATTTTCAAAGAAAATATTTCATCACTTGCATCATCTGAGGAAATTTTTTCGAGTGATTTTGTAAATACGAGATATATTTAAATCCTAAGAAGATAATCTTCAAATTGTTTGAGGGAAATTTCTTGGTCCATTTTATTACGAAGAGTGGGATTAAGGTGGACCCAAAGCAGGTCAAGGCTATCACTCAGATTGCCTTTCCACTGAAGAATAAAGTTATGCAATCCTTCTTAGGGAATTTTTTTCCTTTGTAAGTTCATATCATATTATGCACAGATAGTAAAACCATCATAAGAGATGATTAAGAAGGATGCAACTTAAAAGTTTTATAAAAGGGAAAAAGATGCCCTCTCTTGTATCATGTAAGAAATCGTTGAAGCTCTAGCAGTATATAGTCTATATTTTGACAAATATTTCTTGTTGTATAATTTTTCTTTTGACACCTCTGTTGCATCCATTCTCATGCAAAAGGATGATCAAGGCAATGAGCTACCCATTTCATTAATAAGTGATTGCTTACAAGGACTAGAGTTAAATTGCACTGCCATTGATAAACAAGCCTATGCATTGACCATACCTTTTGAAAAATCACATCATTATCTTTGTGCCTCACCCAATGGCCAAATCATTGTTTTTTCAACAAGATTTGGGTGAAAGAAGGGTGAATTGGAAGACAAGATTGCAAGAGCATGATCTTGAATTCAATCCAGTTCACATTATAAAAGGCCATGGTCTATGCCAACTTGCAACAAATGTGGTTAATACACTAGAAAGGGAATCCTCTAGATGGGAGTAAGAAATTGAGATGTATAATTATGAACAAGCTACCCCCCTAACACACCCACATATTGGTACACGGGTATGTGACAATATCTTGAGCATGGAAGCTTGCTCTCGCACTTATTGACATGAAAAAAGAGGAATATTTGGCTTAAATCTCTATCATATCAGTTGGTACATGGAGTGATTTTTCGAAAGCACCCTAATCCGGTCTTGCTTAGATGTCTTGAAGCACCAGATTCAGAGAGGGAACTACAGGATATTCAGGATTGACCAAGTAGTGTAAATTACGTGGGTGATAATTCTACACACAAAGGCATACAAACTGGTTACTATTGGCCCACACATTTCAAGGATTCTCATGCTTATGCCTGGAAGTTTTCAATTTGTTATAAACGTGTTGGTTGTGATAGAAATTCAGTTGTCGCATTGCATCCCATTGTTGTAGAAGAGCCTTTTCAACAATGGGAATTGGATGTCATTGGTGAAATATTTCCACACTAGTTGAAGAAACACCGATATATTCTAACTATTATAGACTATTTCACACTGTGGATAGGAACAATTCCTCTAAAACAAGTGAATGAATAGGAATTCATCAATTTCCTTAAACATAATATTATCACTAGGTTTGGTGTTCGTACATCGCTTGTTTCAATAATGAAACTTATTTCTCATCTCTTACACTTTATGCTTTTGCATTCGAGAATGGATTTTTTTTAAAACATTCATCTAATTATTATCCATAGGGTAACAATCTTGTTGATTCAACAAATAAAAATTTGATCCATTTTATTAAGAAAATTGTATACTCTAAACAAAGGAACTAGCACAATGCTCTGGTGAATGCTTTATGGGTTTACCATGTTACGCCTAAGCCCTCTCTACAAACTTCACCTTACTCTCTAGTATATGGGAAAGAAGCCATCCTACCTTTGAACATCTCCCTCCCAACTCTCCAACTTTCTTAAGAGTCTCGGGGTAAGCCATGTCTTGTGGTTCAGATTAGGATAGACATTGTTGTAGCATTTTTTGGTTTTGGTAAATTAGAATCATGCTACTCCAAATTAGAATCAATTAGTCAAAAAATGAAAATATTTTTCAAAAAATGTCAAGCCAGGATATGGACAAACGAATACTGAATAAAAATGTCAGGAAATATTTTAATAAATATGTCCATATCAAAGACAATGTTAGAATAAATTCCCTAAATAATGAAGGAAAAAATAAAATGTTACGTTAGAGAGAAAAGAAAAAAGCAATAAACTCTAAAAGTGTGCAAGTCCAAGTGCCATTACTTTTTACTTTATTATGCAAAATAATGGTTGTGTGCATCTTGTCATAAATTCCACAACCCATGATAGTCAAATAGTTTAATCTTGACTAGTTCATGTGTTCAATTTCATGTTTATAGTTAGAGAATAAAGATCTAGCCAAATTGTTTAATATTGGCAGATTAGTAGTTAGGTAGAGAATAAGAAGGACCTCATCAGTTTAATCTAAGCCCTTGGATGTTGTAAGGTTAGAATTAGATAGTTTTCTTTTCAAAAGAAAAAGGAAGGAAAGGCTCTGCTAGCCTAAATGCACCCAATTAAGTGAAGAAAAAATGTTAGGATAAGTAAAGGGTATGTAGAAGAAAGGTTGCAAAAGTACAAAGTTGATTGAAGCATAAGCACATTTATCATGCTTAATCCAATGTTTCAGTATGCAGGACCAGTCATGAAAGTGGAAACATGTTCACAGATTGATTTGGTTAACTTTCCCTCATTCCATTTCATCCCCCACTACTTATTTACTCATTTCCCCCATTTTTCCCTCATTTCTTGTTAAAATACCCTTTTCCCTTCATTTTCACCCTTTCCCTTGGTTTCACACATTTTTCCTAGAAAATTACCCTCCAAACTCATTTCTCTACCCAAAAACCCCTTCTCCCTAGTGTTAAACCCATTCCCCTTTGAAAAAATCACTTTCCCCTTGTAATTTCCCTAAAAACCCATAAAACCCCCCTTGTCCTAAGTTTTTATTCCCCTCTCCGCTTTATTTAACTTTAACTCTCCCTTCATGTTTTCTCGACAAAAGCTCTTTTAACCCATAAAAACCCTTTATCCTAAAGTTTTATTAAACCCTGCATTACTTAACAAACCTACACAAAACCACCTTTTTCCCGATACAAGAACTCTTTAACCCACGACCCTTAGTAGGGTTAAATAAACCCTGTTGCAGTTAACTCCGGTCCCACTCCATAAATGTGCTTATGTTTAATCCCCGCTTATATCATAAAATAGTTATAAATCACTTGTAATTATCCCTTGGGCCCCGCTAATCTCCGCGCCTATGCCCTCAGTGCAACTTCACGGTGCGATAGCCATTAGATCTTTCACCCCCAAATCTAATGACAAGCATCCATATCGCCCACTCCCGATCTCCAACCTTGAACCACCTGAGAGCACGCAAGATTTGTTGTTTTGCTTGGGCCCCTTGTGGTTATGTGGCAACTCCACATTAACTCGCGTGCTCTCAAGAAAATACCACCCTCGGCTAAAAGCGGTGCGATGACCTCTAAAACTACCTCCCCTCGAAGGCTGAAACCATCACTATTCACTTATCAATTTCCACGCCAAATTTTTAAAAGTTAACCATTTCCCTTTTAAACGCCAAAACCCTCATTTTCACTCTTTTTTCCTGTTTACACAGTGAAACCTACATAACCCTTCCTGCACCACCCTGACCCTCTGCAACCCATTTTGACCTCCGATTACCATCCAAACACTATCAGGACTCCGTCCACAAACCTCTCAGCTCAAATAAAACCATTATCACCTCCTTGTCTACCTGTGTTTTTCTTAACAATTGTTTTATTTTGCAGGCGATCATATAAAACCTGTTTGTTCCAGATTCACAAGGAAATCCATTCAAAAGCCTTTATTCAGAAGAAAAAGGCATTTATTACAGAGCAGAAGGAAACAATTTACAAAGGTAGTAAATGATAAAACAAAGCATAAATCCTTCACACATAGATATTAAATGTTAAACAAAGGAGATAGATAAAGACATATAGTTAAAAGACAAACAAATGAAATATACAAGCATATGATCAACATCCAAGTACCTGCTATTGAGACATAAAAACATGAAATGTACAGTAAAATTAAAAATCATAATAAAGGTTATTGATAGTTCAACAAGGTCAAAGAGTATTAGATGAAAGTGTATCAAATGAAAGGTAATAAGTAAATATGACATCCAGCGTGAAGACGAAACAACCAAGCAGCTTAAAAGGAAAAAGATCAAAGACCAAAGCCAACAAAACCTAAATAACAGGGACAACAAGAAGCAGTTCAATAGTTGTCTCTATCTTCTTGCATGAAGATATTTCCTTTTCCTTCAATAAATCTATTTTTGTAAAAGCAGTTTAGGGTATTTTCTTAGTTCTACTGTTGTATAAATAACTCTCCTGATGAGTTATTATGGGTTTACCATTGAAGAAGGGTTCCACTCTTGAAGAAAGGTTGCACCTTGATGAAGCATTTGTAAACATTTGATGTACTTAGCTTTTCTAGACCCTTAGTACAAAGAAAAGGATTCTAAATTCAGTTTTACACAATTTTTGTTTCCTGTAAGTTTTTCTAGTAACACTCATTATGTTTTTCTTCATATTCTTATGTCTTACAGAGATACATAGGTAGGAATACTTGTGTTTCCATCTATTCCTATAAGCTTCTGAAGTGATAATCTATAAAGAGAATGGATTAATGGACTGTTTATTTAATTAATTCCCTGTGAATCAATAAATCATCAACATGTTGTTGTAAGCATAAGAATATTCGCTTGAACCTTCTGAACATCAGTCCGAGGTTTTCATACTTATGATTGTTTAATTTTCTATTTGAAATTTGTGATAATCATATTATTTTTTGTTTCTTCTCACCACTATTCAAGCTATATCACTGTGTGAAATTTTATAGCAGCTCTCTGCTTTGGTATTAATATTATTAAAAGGTTAGGCATTAGAGTGTTACATCTGTTTCATTCAATGGTATTCCAAATTAAAACAAAAACGCCAAGAAAGTTATCTTAGATGCTCTAGCTTGATAACTGACCATTATTAACTCAGAGGTACAACATCAATCTGGCGCCATTGCCCGGGATTCGAATTGCATTAAATTTTCTTGGGGCAACGATATTCATTCTATTACTTTAAGGTCATTAAAGGTCTAGATAGGTTAAAATCCTTCACCCGGTGACTCCACTAGCCCAAACTGACACCTTTTAAGCACACTAGATCTCATTTAGAATGTAATTTAGTTAACGCTCTATCAAATCCTGAAAAAGTTTTGATAAAACCTAGTTTTAAAAGGAGACATCAACCATCTTCTTCTTCATCTTCAGCCTTGTAGTCCTAAGAGTTAGTATCATTTGATCCTTTTAGTAATATTCCATCTGATCCTGATTTGACACAAATACCTCCTAGGATTTTTGAACTATTAGATAGGGGAGTTGACTTAGATTCAACTTTCCTCATTCATTCTTTTGAAACACATCCAAAACCACCACTACCACCAGGATCACCTAAAACTGAGTCTAACTTGTGTGTTCATTTACCTGAATACAAAACCATAGATTTCATATCCCGTACCACTTATTCCTGTCCTTCCACTTCTGAAAGACCTGAAGCTTCTAGTTATGAACTACCTGAAGGGACCATCTTTGTATATTCAAATCCACTCTTTGAAACAAAACAAGGTATTCATTCATAGATCCAAAAGTTATTCTTAAGACTCCTTTAAAGTTATTCAGGAGATCCCTTCCTTCTTCACCTCCACATAGTCACACACCCCCTCAATCACCTTCTTCTACCTCTTATTCATCTTCATATTCTTCTTCATCCACACAAACACCTCATACATGATCTTCTACTATGCCATTCCAACCTATTGTCTAGGTTAGATATGCAACTTTTGTCTTCCCTGCTAACCTTGATGCACTCCCAGTTGGATACTTGAAATACTTCCGAGGTATAATGGAGAAACTGGTCCCTCGGTTGAGGACCATGTTCAAGATTTTCTAGACTTTGCATACAACATGAATATTGAACAAGAAAATGTTTACATGAGATTTTTTATATAGTCACTTGAAGGAAATGTAAGAATCTGGTTTAGGCAGTTACCTGTAAATTCCATTAGAAATTGGGAAGAGCTTACAACCATATTTAAAAATCAATGGGGTGTAAAGAAAGATCTTCTTTACTTTCTGATCTGATATTTGATCTAAGACAATTAATAAGGTATTATAGACTCATGTGCATGGATGTGCCCATGTTATTTTGTGCAACCGATCGATAATATTGCAAAATACACAAGCAATGAAGCAACAAAAGAAAACATAATAGGCAACACATATAAACACAACACTCTTCGGCTACGTCTCCGGGTCCAGCCTTCAATGGTGGCCTCTCTATTATGTCTTCACAGTAGAGTTTTTACAACAGTGAGCTCAATTTGAGTCTCACACAATAGATACAAATCAGTTAGACTGTACTTGGATCCCCCAAGTCTCTTTTGAGTACGCAGACTCTCCTCACTGACGCTCAGTCTCTGCTGATTACAATAGTATGAGCCCAATCTGAGACTCAATACATGACAGGTGTACAGAGGAGTTTGCTTAAACCTCTCAAGCCTTCTCTGGAGTACACAGACTCTCTGACTCTCTCTGTCTCTAGCTCACTGCCTCCTTACTTACTCTCTATCAGTTTGTGGCTTTAAATCCAGTCTGCTCCATGACTGTTCGTTTCCGCTTCCCGGCTTTTCGGCTTTCCGGTTGCCCTGCCTCTGTCCGTTTGAATCCCTTTGTCCTATGTAATTAGTCATTGTATAATGCCTCACAGGGAAGTGGCAACCTATTTCATAATGGATGAGTGTCAGTTCTCTTGGACATATTTGAAATGACTGTTTTTTCCATTAACTCCAAGAATGCCTACGAAACACAACCTTCTGCTAACGCATCATCCATATCGGACCACAAATCCTATGTCATCTTGCTTTATCATCTTGTCAAATCCAGTCATCCATCAGAACACATTCTGCTGTTGATCTGGGGGCCCCAGATCCTACGATTGTCATTCATATCGGGTAGTTGACTAGCATGATGTTTACCCATCCGATGTGAGTGGTTCTCTCTCTCTTTCACCGGGATGCGTGGAAATCACTGTATGGAATCGGGCGGAACTTAGTTGAAACCACTTACCGCTTGAAGCCCATCTGATATCCTGCCGGTTTTGTGGAATCTCACTCCGATGGAATCGAAACAATATTTTCCGTGTTTTTATAATTATTTCAAGTCTGAGTTCTTGAGGCTTCTCTTCACTGAGAGGTTTGCCCTGCTATATGCGATTAGCAACTTATCACTAATCACATATTGGAAACTACCTCCATTTCTTAGATTTGACTCTGCATTTGCTGATTGGTGTCAGCATGTGTTACCATTTTTCGTCGCTCTGCACGCTAGATCGACGGCCCTCGTTGATCCGCTCTGATCGCCATTACAACTATGTGAGGATTCCCTCTGATAGTTTGATCTTTATAAGACTTTGAATCTTTGGCATGATTTTTAAAGAGTTCATGAAAACTTAGAGAGTGTTTTAGGATCCATTTAGATCATGCCTTCCCACTGAAAAAGCTTTTGGACCACCAAAATTTGGTTTTTAAGCATCAACTAAGTGAGGATATAGATTCCTCGCTTGCCCAATTTCTATCCATCTTGCACTACTTGGTTTTGAACCTTTGAGTCCAACTCTGAGGTACTCAACATCCCCTCTGTGCGTAGTTCTCACCTTCTTGTCCAGAACTGTATCTTCCTGCAATTCATTGAGATATTTAGGCAATATATCATCAATAGAAGGCAACTGACTCTGCTCTTCAGGATCTTCAATCAATGAAGGTTCAAACAATCTCAAGCTTTTTGCATTAACTACTGAATAGATGTGCATGTATGCTAGCAAATCAAGGCGAAAAGCATTCTCACCATTTTTCTCAAGTATCCTGAAAGGTCCATACCTTATTGGCTTTAGCTTCTTACCTTCACCTTGCATTCTGTCTTTGCTGATATAAAGCTAGACTTGATCACCAACTTGGAAACTATGCTCAGTCTGATGCCTATCATGCCTTGCCTTATACTTGGCTTGGCTTTTCTCCAGTTGTTCCTGCACTGCCTGGTGAATTTCTTGGATTTGCTCAATGAACATGATTGCCTTGTCCACATCACTGTGTCCATCAACTGCTATGTCTTTACCAAAGACAAAATCCAAGGGAGACCTTGGTGTGAAACCAAAACAGGTCTCAAAAGGAGATCTCTGTGTAGAAGAATGTTTAGCCCAGTTGTACGCATGTTGCACATAACACAAATGTTCATCCCAAAGCTTGGGATGCTTGCTGCAATAGCCTCTAAGCAACTAGATCATTGTCTGGCTGACCACCTCTGTTTGGCCATCTATTTGTGGATGAAAGGGTGTGCTCTTCTTCAGTCTGGTGTCCATCAATTCCCACATACTTGACGAAAACTTCCCAACAAATCGGGAATCTCTATCAGATACAATGGAAGTGGGTAATCCAAAATGAACCCATACATGCTAAAAGAACAACTTTACAGTTTGTTCAGCTATAATTTGTTTGTTATAGGGTATTAAAATACACATTTTGCTGAACCTATCCACAATAACATATAAATAGTCATGACGTTTTCTAGACTTTGGAAATTCCCCAACAAAATCCATGGAAACACTTTCCCAAGCATGAGAAGGAACTGGTAGTGGAGTGTACAAGCCCAGTTTCCTATTGCTGGGCTTTCTTTTAGCACACATGGTACACCCTCTTACATATCTAGAAACTGTTTCAGGAACTTTTGGCCAATAACAAAATCTTTGCAGCTTTGCAATTGTTTTACTTACACCAAAGTGACCTGATATTAGATAAGTGTGTGCTTCTCGAATTATCTTTACTCTTTCAGTTTGAGGAATGCATAACTTTCCAAAATGACACAAGAGTTGGTCCTTAACATGATAATCCAATTCTTCTACTTGTTTGCCCTGACTTAAAGTTGCATTTACATCTTTAAAGTCTATATCTTGAGCATATTGTTCAATGTAGCTTTTATGCATTACTGAGTTATGCTTAAGTATAGTAGATGCATTTATGATTGGTCTGGAAAACATATCTGCAACTTTATTGTGTATGCCCTTTTTATATCTGATGACAAGATGAAACTGTTGTAGAAAACCCATCCACCTATAGTGTCTTGATTGCTACAATTCAGTTTGTGAGTGTAAATATTGAAGTGGTTGATGATCAGTATGTATAACTATCTCTTTTCCCATTAGATAATGTTTCCACTTTTTCACACTCTGTACTAATGCATACAATTCTTTATCATATGTGGGATAATTAACTACTGCACAATTAAATGTCTCAAAATGATAACATATGGGTTTATCATGTTGCTTCAACACTGCTCCCATCGGATAGTCACTGGCATTGGTTTCAATCTCAAATGGTCTTTGAATATCAGGCAATGCTAATACTGGTGCTGTACTAATCTTTTCTTTTAAGGTGTCGAAGGCTTTCTGTTGTTTGCCTCCCCACTGAAACACCTTGTTCAATCCTGTTAAAGAATGTAAGGGAGCTGCAATCAAGGAAAAGTTAGCAATAAACTTTCTCCAATACGGTGCTGCTCCCAGGAAGCTTCTAACTTCTGTAGCAGATTTGGGTTTAGGCCAGCTTATAATGACTACAACCTTAGAGGGATCTATCTTCACTTCACCACCCCCTACAATATGACCCAAAATTCAAATATGTTTTGTGAAATTCACTTTTTGATAGCTTAACATAAATATTTTCTCTTTTCAAAACATCTAGAGTCTTCTTTACATGCTTCAAATGTTCTTCCCATGTTTTACTAAATTCGAGAATGTCATCTAGATATACAATGACAAAATCATCAATAAAAGGCCTGAGAACATCATTCATTACTCTCATGAAAGTAGAAGGAGCATTAGTTAAGCCAAAAGGCATAACTAACCACTCATATAGTCCCTGCTTTGTTTTGAAAGTAGATTTCCTTGCATCTTGCTCTGCGACTCTAACCTGATGGTAGCCACTATGCAAGTCCAACTTGGAAAAGTAAACAACTTCTTTCAACTTATCTAATAGATAATCTATGTGAGGAAGCGGATAACGGTTTTTGATTTTTATCTTATTCAGTGCTTGGTAATCAATGCACATTCTCCATGAGCCATCTTTCTTTCTCACCAAGACAATTAGAGTCCCACTTGGTGATGTGCTAGCTATTATGAACCCTTTCTCATGCAGCTGCTGTACCTGCTTATTGATTTCTGCATTCTCTAAAGCAGATAACCTGTACATTCCGATGTTAGGCAATGGAGCATCTTGCTACAAATTAATATCATGTATTGTTTCCTTTTTGGGTGGCAAACCTTTAGGTTCTTGAAATAGCATATCATATTCTGAAACAACATTTTCTAAATCAGCTTGCTGTTTAGCATCACAACCTTCAAATACATTGGTTTTATCAGGTTTCTTTTCCTTTACAATCATTCGTAAAAATTGTTTGCATGAATTAACAATTCTTTTCATCTGCCTTGAGTTTATGAGAGTATAATTATTCTTAAGTTTATGAGCTCTTACAATATATTCAGTTCCATCTTTAATGATTTGATACTTATTTTCAGCTCTATAGAAAATTTCTTTTCTATCATACAAGTAAGGACTTCCCAAAACAATTCCACATATATCCAAGGGAATTACATCTAACTCAACCTCATCTACAAATGATGAACGAATGGAAAACGTAAGTTTACATTGTCTAGTCACTTGTAGCTTTGTTTTATCACATAACTAACCTAATGGATATGGCTTCTTGTGAGGTGTGGTTAGTAATCCCAGTTTCTTTACAATTTCTTTAGAAATTAAGTTTACTTCTGAACCACTATCAAATAAAGTATCAATATTTTGATGCTTGGAAACAACTCTAATATGAAAAAGCTCATGTCTTCTTCTCTCATTTTCTTCACTATCAATAGTTTGTGCAGAATTACTAGTAGATGCTTCAGAATTTTTACCTTTTATACCTGTGGTTGTGATTGTTGTTTCATCCCCTAAGTCTGACCCCAAATCCTTCTAAATAGCTACAACAGTGTTCTTCTTTTTTCCACCAAACTTATTGGGTTTCATCTTTGGATGGAAAATCCAGCAGTGTTCATCATCATGCCCATCCTTCTTGCAGTGAGTGCATGAAGGTTTGGTCCTTTGTACTGCATTTTCCTTCCTTTCTTTCCATTTCTACTTTCTCTTTTCCTTGTTCTTGCTTGTAGTGGGTTTTGATGGTCCCCCAACCTCTGGGTTCACATTCTTGCCCCTAGCATCTAGATGTGTAGCTTGAACAGATACCTCATCTATGCTAGTAGGATTAAACATGAGAATGGTATGTCTCAAATAAATACGTAGACCACCTATATACTTTAGTAGAGTTTCAGGTGAGTCTAAAGAAATTCCTAGAATCAAAGCTCTTTTTCTAAATTCTTGGCTATAGCTTTGTACACTTTTCCCTTTTAACTGGTGAAGAATTTTCCAACTCATCATATCTTGTTGCATATAAGTTAGTGGATAGAATTTTTTTTTAATTGCAAAAACAAATTCACTCCAGACAGAAAGGATTTTACCATGCTTCTTCATTTTAGCTTGTGTCCTGCCTTCCCATCATACCAAGGAAGTTCCTCCAAGGCATAGGCTAGCCAATAGAATCTTACTTCTGTCTGAATCAATGCTCTGCACCCTGCAATACACATCAATCTGTCTAATCCAATTATCTAGCTTCTCTACATTCAACTCTCCATCATATTGGCAAATCAAATTTAACATCTAATTTAATCAAAGATGTCTTCTTTTTATTTTCAGGGCTATTAGGAGGTGTGGGAAGCTTTTCTTCTTTCCCTTTTCCTTTAGAATGGTCATTGAGGAGAGATTCTTATACTCTTTTGTTATGTTGGGAAGTTGAAGAATCTTCACTTCGACCTTTCTTAAATTCTTTATACATTTCCTCTACCATCACTCTCATAGTCAAGAAACTGTCCATGAACTGAGGGTCTGATTCTAAGGGAATCTCTTCTAACATTTTCCTCCTAGTATAGAATATACCAATTTCTGGGTTAAATTCAGCTAATTCTCCTCCTCCTAGTTTAAGCTTTGATCTAGTTATCATTCACAAACAGTCTAGCACAAGTTTGTCTAACCTTAGCAACCTAAAGCCCTGATAGCACTTCATTTGATATTTGATCTAAGATAATTAATAAGGTATTACAGACTCATGTGCATGAATGTGCCCATGTTATTTTGTGCAATGAATCGATAAGATTGCAAAATACACAGGCAATGAAGCAGTAAAAAAAAACATAATAGGCAACACATATAAACACAACAAGTTTAATAAGGAGTTCACCCAATACTCCTGGGCTACGTCTCCGGGTCCAGCCTTCAGTGGTCGCCTCTCTATTATGTCTTCACAGTAGAGTTTTTATAACAGTGAGCTTAATTTGAGTCTCACACAACAGATACAAATCAGTAAGACTGTACTTAGATCCCCCAAGTCTCTTTTGAGTACACAGACTCTCCTCATTGACTCTTGGTCTTTGTTGATTACAATAGTATGAGCCCAATCTGAGACTCAATACATGATAGGTGTGCAGAGGAGTTCGCTTGAACCTCTCAAGCCTTCTCTAGAGTACACAGACTCTCTGACTCTCTCTATCTCTGGCTTAATACCTCCTTGCTTACTCTCTGTTAGTTTGTGGCTTTAAAGCCAGTCTACTCCCTGACTGTTCATTTTTGCTTCCTGGCTTTCCGGCTTTCCAGTTCCCCTACCTCTGTCCGTTTGAATCCCTCTATCCTATGTAATCAGTCACTGTATAATGCCTCACAGGGAAGTGGCCACCTATTTCATAACAGATGAGTGTCAGTTCTCTTGGACATATTTGAAACAACCGTTTTTTCTGTTAACTCCAATAATTCCCATGAAACACAGCCTTTTGCCAATGCATCATCCATATCAGACTTCAAATCCTATGTGATCTTGATTTATAATCTTGTCAAATCTAGTCATCCATCGGAACGCGTCTCCGTCGTTGATCTGGGGACCCCAAATCCTACTGTTGTCGTTCATATCGGGCGGCTGAGTAGCATGATGTTTAGCTGTCTGATGTGATCGATTCTCTCTCTCTTCCACTGGGATGTGTGGCAATCGTTGTATGGCATCGGGCGAAACTCGGTTGAAACAGCTTACCGCTCTAAGCTCGTCCAATATCCTGTCGGTTTTGTGGAATCCCACTCCAATGGAACCGAAACAATATTTTCCACGTTTTTATAGTTATTTTGGGTCCAGGTGCTTGGGGCTTCTTTTCACTAAGATGTTTGCCCTGCAATATGAAATTAGCGACTTGTCGCTAACCGCATATCGGAAACTACCTCCATTGATTAAATTTAACTTTGCATTTGCTGGTTGGTGTTAGCGCACATTACCATGGTCTGCCACTCTGCGCACTAGATCGATGGCCCTCGTTGATCCGTGTTGATCGCCATTGCAACTATTTGAGGATTCCCTTCAATAGCTTGATCTTTATAAGACTTTGAATCTTTGCCATGATTTTTAAAGAGTTCATGAAAACTTAGAGAGTGTTCTAGGATCCATTTGGATCACTTTCTTACTGAGTTTCAAGAAATTAAAAGAAACTTTGGTGAACCTGTATTATATTTTATCAAAAGGTTCAATAAACTTTATAATAAGATGCCCCCTGATTGTAAACCCCTTGTAGCAGTAGATAAGTCTAGGTTTTCTAAATCATTTGACGATGACTTTTTTGTAATGCTAAGAGAGAGAACTTAAAGAACTCTTGAAAATATGCAAACAAATTCTATAGAGGTGGAAGTAAATAGGACTGCTTCAACTTCCTTGAAAGCTAAAGAGGAAAAGGCCCAAAGAAAACTCAAATCTATTCAAGAAGCCTCTAGTTCCTCTAGTTCTTCTAATACTAAAACTGAAGATTCTAAAATAGATGAAATAACTTCTCTTCTTAGAAATCTATCTAATAGAATTTCCAAGATTGAGTGTTATGAAACCAGCTCAAAAAATGATAGAAAAGATAGATCAACGCCTTAGAATTTAGCCTCTTCGAGAGGGCAACCTCCTTTACATTACACAAATGAACGATTCTTGGATGATACAAATGAAAAGACCTCCTTTCTATATATAGGAGTCTAAGGAGTCATAATATAATGAGAGCTGACATAACAATAATAATGTAAGGGCACAATAATAACAATAGTTTGCTTCTATGGGGCATAATAGTAACAATATGGGTACAACAATATAATAAGGGGGTTGTACTAATAACAATAAGGGGTTACACTAGTAGTATAGGGGCCTAACATGCCCCTCTCCTTCAAAAAGCATTGTCCACAACGCTTGAATAGTTCTTGATGCTTCTGTATAAAATTCTTGTCCTCCCATGTGGAATCTTTAGTGGGTAAGTTCTTCCACTTGATGAGATACTTTGAAATTGATCAATTTCATAGCTATCGGGTTCTTGTTTATGTGACTACTTCAGGTTCCAATATGATTTTTCCTTCCTCTTCAATTTCTGGCAATATTGTTTGAATTGGGATCTTTTGCAACTTCTGAATAAGTGGCCATACTTCTTCATCCTTCTTCCATTCATCCCTTGCTTTGTTTATCCAATCTGGTTGGATAATAGAAATAGCACAAAACAATGCTTCCACATCCTCATCCTTTCTTGAGAGTGCATCTACAACAAAAATTTTCTTCCCTTTTCTATAGATGATGTCAAACTCATAACCCAATATATTTGTGACCCATTTTTTTTGTTCTTCTATAGATAATATTTGTTCTAAAAAGTATTTAAGACTATCACGATCCATTTTTACCTTAAAGTGTTTTCCCATTGGGTAAGGTCTCCATTTCTTAAGTGCATGTAGTATTGCCAACATTTCCTTCTCATAAATAGATTGCTTGAGATGTAGCTATAAAAATACCCAATCACCTACACCGAAACATTTTTCACTGCAATGTTGATCTACCAGTTGTCTCATTCGATTCTGCACCAAAGTGGCATTATCCTTTAAAATTTGGAGAACTTGTTGTTGATGCTCAATGTGATCTTTCACTGCTTGAATTTTTTTCTTCTTGATATGTCCTTCTAGCTTTAGGGTTTGAGGAGTGGTAATTTCTTCCAATACTTTACAAGATATGGTCGGATTCATTTCCTGATGCTCGATGTGATCTTTCACTTCTTGAACATTTTTCTTCTTGATATGTCCTTCTATCTTGATAGTTTGAGGAGTGGTAATTTCTACCAATGAATTACAAGATATGGTTGGATTCATTTCTTCTTTCTCAATGTGATCTTTCACTTCTTGCACCTTTTTCTTCTTGATATGTCCTTCTATCTTGAGAGTTTGAGGAGTGGTAATTCTTGTGAATGCTTTACAAGATATGGTCTGATTCATTTCTTCTTTCTCTGGGGTGGGGTCCTGGCGTATATCCTCTTTTGATGTTTCTTGATCCTTTTCTTCCTCCTCTTCATAATCTATGTAAAATAATTTCTTCTCAGCACAATTATGACCTTTAGTGCATTTGCTATCACAATTGTAACAAAGCCCTTTTTCTCTTTTTTCTTCCAATTTTTGTGGTGTCACCCTTGTAGGTTGTGGAAGGATGGGAGAAGAAAAACTTCCATAATTATAGTCGTGAGTGGTTGGATTCCTTGTTTCCATAATTTCGCTTTCAATTTTTCTTGCCCACTTGAATGCCTTCTCCAATGAATTAGGTTCCCAAAGACAAAGTTCATGTTGAATGTTATCCTTTAAAGTACCTATGAATACATCAATCCTTTGCTTCTCTTGAATATCATTTACCCTTATATTCAATTTTCGAAAGTCCTCAATGTGTTCTTCCATTGAACACTTTTGTTTGAGACTTATCAATTGGCTAAAAAAAGTGTTGCTTTTTGTATCCTCATAATATGCTGTCAATTCTTTCGTAAAAATTTCCCAAGTGATAATTTATTTACGAGAGCAAAGTCATTGATACCATACAAACTGATTTGATTCCAAATATAAAGTTGCAATACGTACCTTTTGTGTGTTTTTCACATTATTGAGATCAAAAAATTGCTCCATCTGTAATATCCATGTTGCGGGATCCTTGCCATCAAACTTCCTCATATCGATTTTTGGAATATGATGGGTATTCGATCCAACATTAGAGTCTATGGAATCATGATTAACATTTCTTTTGTTCTCATCATGAATTTCCTTTACTACCCTTTCACCATTAGTGACCATTTCTTGTAGCAACTTATTCATATTTATCTTCAATTCTTCCATCTTATCATCCATGCCATCAATTTTAGCATCCATGCCATTCATCTTAGCTTCCATGCCATCCATCTTAGCTTCTACACCTTTCTTTAAACAATCCATATTAGCTTCTACACCTTTCTTTAAACCATCCATCTTAGCTTCTACATATTGCCTTAAACAATCCATCTTAGATTCTGTTGCTTTTTGTGCAAGTGACACTTGTTGCACTTGGTCTCGTAATTTTGATATATCATGTTGCATTTCTTCCTCTTATTCATGAGTCATGCTAGAGCTTTCAGGTTGCTTACTAGGTGTTTGCATTTTCTTTCCTCGCGGCATCAATTACCGATTCAAAACTAATTTTTCAAACCAAGCTTACGCAAAAATTCAAAAAAAACTACAAACCTTTTTTCACCTTGTAGAAGCTTGATATTGAATCTGATGTATCTCTGCAATTTCAGATCATCCAGTTCTGAAATTGTGATTTATAGTAGCCCTTTATGTCCTATTTACAATGCCACTAGTCTGATCTAAATTGGATTCTCCAAGGAAGAGTTATGCACAATCTCCTGAGATGACCTGATTATAGGCTAGTTCAGTAGAGCGAAATTGTATGACGTGCCACGAGTCACTGTTTCAACCTTTGGCTCTGAAAAATATATAGAAGAAACTAAAGTCCATCCTCTTTCTGTACCTTCTTACGAAACTTCAATCCGATGCTCAGATAGGAAGTTAGGACGAGTTTCCCCAAGTCACCTGCTTGGAATGTAATTCAGGAGTCTGCAAAAAGACCAACTTTCGTAGATCATATCTCCGCAAATGTAGCGCGAAAAGCTCTGAAATTTGGACCTAGGATTCAACACGATGTCTTCTCAAATGGGTTTTTTTTTTTAGCTTCTGAAATGTTGCAGAAAAGAATTTATAGCGAAAATTCCACGATGATCTTTTTGGAACTGCGAAACCCTAGAATCCAAAGCTCTGAAACCAAATGTTATGAAACCAGCTCACAAAATGATAGAAAAGATAGATCAACGCCTTAGAATTTAGCCTCTTCGAGGGGGAAACCTCCTTTACGTTACACAAATGAATGATTCTTGGATGATACAAATGACAAGACCTCCTTTCTATTTATAGGAGTCTAAGGAGTCATAATATAATCAGAGCCGACATAACAATAATAATGTAAGGGCATAATAATAACAATAGTGGGCTTCTACGAGGCACAATAGTAACAATATGGGTACAAAAATATAATAAGGGGGTTGTACTAATAACAATAAGGGGTTACACTAGTAGTATAGGGGCCTAAAATTGAGACTCAACCTAGGACAGTTCAACAAACAGTTACTAGACCCCAAAATCAAAATCAAGGTCAGTATAGAAGGAATCCACAATTAGAAATTCTTAAGAGACCTAGTAATGATTAGCATGTTCAGACTCCTTTACTGATAGATGACAAGGAACCTAGTGAAAATACTATGACTATTACTGAAGATATCAATAAAATGGATACTTCTTCTAATCAAACAGTTATGATTCCTTTCTCACAACAAAATCAGGTTCAAGAAGATCAAGAATCCTCAGAGGTTTTGAGATACCATGCCTTCTCTGAATTTTTAATTACAGAGTTGAACAAGAGATATGATCTTAGGCCTAGACCCGACCCTAGAAGACCCCCTAAGGAGACTCCAATAATTGAACGTTGTACCAAAGCCGCTGAAACTCAAAAAACTATTATTCAACCATTAAATTAGTCAACCGGTACTTCTCGAAATGATAAAAATGCTTTAGCTACATTTAATGTTGAAAAAATTTTAGAAAGTATTAAAATCCCAATTCCACTTTAAAAACTTTCTGAAAACCCTGGGTATGAAAATCAAGTCTCCAAATGGATAGAAAACACCTCGGTTGTTGTTGAAAGTGATATCATTAGTCTGCGAGATGAAAAACCAGTAGTTATTTTTGGTCCTAGCTCAGATATGATAGATGAAATAGTGCCTCCTTTCTATGTAACTCTTAAGACAAATGATTCCATGTTATATAATTGTATGCTTTATTCTACAAAATCACATAACCTCATGCCAATAACTATCATGGACCATTTGAAATTTGACATAACTAGATCCTATCATGACTTGTACACCTTTGATTGTAAAAGGGTGCCCTGCTTAGGATTGATTAAGGATTTAGTAGTCATCCTTGTCCAAATTCCAGTGAAAAATGTAGTGCATGATATAGTTGTCACAGATATCCCTCCCAAATTTGGAATGCTCCTTTCTAGGTCTTGTTGTGCCAAATTAGGAGGAACCCTTCAGATGGATATGTCTTATGCCACTATTCCAGTTTATGGGGGAGAACAACTAAGGTTATATAGAGAGGTAAGATTTGTGCAGACTATTTGAAAAATAGACTAGCCAAGGAACCATCCCATTTGTGCAATTGATCGGGATTTTGGTTGATTTCAACTCTCTTCAAACCAAATTCATGAAACTCAAGTTAAAATAGAAGATGTAATTGAAAGTCCAGAACCAAATCAAACTGAAGTATGGAAACTATTTTTTGATGGTTCTTGTACAAAAGATGGAGCAGGAGCTGGGGTAGTTTTAATTTCATTAGAAAAAAGAAAATATCACCAAATCATGCAAACTCGACTTCGAAGTTACCAATAATGTGGCTGAATATGAAGCTTTCCTTTTGGGATTGCAATTAGCCAAAAGCTTAAACGTTCAAAACTTAAGTGTTTTTACTAATTCAGAACTTATTGTCAAACAAGTGAGAAATATTTACCAAAATATGCATCCTAGACATAGGTCTTATCGAAATGAAGTTTGGGATTCAGTAAAAAAGTTCTTTAATGCTTTTAATTTGACTTATATTCCAAGATATTAGAATATTCATGCAGATGCCTTAGCTGTTTCTACTAGTTCATTTAAAATTGTTGATCATGACAATGTACTCTATCAAATACAAGTCAAGTATAGACCATCCATCCTAGATAATCTAAAACATTGGCAGATATTTGAAGATGATGAACATTTGAAATCTTTTCTGCATGTTATAGATGATTTTTCATTTCTACGAATTGATGAAGGTAGAATAGAAATAAATGAAAATACAAATGGAAATGATACTTCAAATTTCAATTCAAAAATTTTTGATCATGACATTATTCAATTGTCTAACAATTTTATTCCCAAAGGCCTGATTCCTTTAGAAAAATTGTTTGATCAAAATGATGTCCTCCGAAACCCTCAGTCCATTTCTTTACAAGATGACATAGAAGAAATTAATATTGGAACAAATGATGATAGTAAAAACATCAAAGTCTGTGCATCTCTAGATCCTGAGATCAAAGATCAATATCTTAAGTTACTTCAAAATTATAAGGATGTTTTTGCATGGACCTATGCTGATCTAAAAACCTATGATACTTCATTAATATAGCATAAGACCCCTTTAAAGCCAGAAGCAGTTCCTTATCAACAGAAACTTAGGAGGATCAATCCAGCTCTTCTACCAACTGTAGAAAAGAAAATTAAGAAAATTCTAGATGCCCAGATCATTATCCCTCTTAGATATTCTAATTGGGTTACAGATTTAGTTCCTGTTAGAAAGAAGAATGGAGAAATCAGACTTTGTGTGGACTTCAGAAATTTGAACAAAACATCATTAAAGGATAACTATCATTTTCCCAAAATGGATCAGTTACTTCAATTCGTTTCAGGAGCACAAATAATTTCTATGTTTGATGGTTTTCCAGGCTATAATCAGGTAAAGGTTGATTCAACAGATAGAGAGAAGATAACCTTTACTACACCCTAGGGTACATTCATGTATGCTAGAATTCCATTTGTCTTAACCAATGCTCGAGCAACATTTTAGAGAGCTAGGGGTGTACCTTTTGTGGATCAGGTAAATAAATTTGTGGTCATTTATCTTGATGATATAACTGTTTTTTCTAAATCTGATCAGAAACATCTAAAACACTTGATGAAGGTTTTTGACAGGTATAGAAAATTCGGAATATCATTGAATCCTAAAAGGTATATGTTTGCTATCAAAGAAGGAAAGATGTTGGGCCATATAATTTCAAAAGAAGGAGTAGTGATTGATCCCGAGTGTGTGTCAGCCATTGAAACATTGATCTTACATAGAAACAAGAAGGATATTCAAGATTTTCTGGGCAAGATTATTTTTTTAAGGAGATTCATCCCAAATTATGTTGAGATTTTTAAAGATATAAGTGACATGCTCTGAAAAGATCATGAAGCTAAATGGACTATCTCTTCCAGGCATGCATTTGATTAGATTAAGAAATCTATCTCTCAAGCTCCCACCTTGGCTAGCCCTGATTACACTAAACCATTCAGTATCTTTTCCTTTGCCTTAGAAACAACCCTTGCTGCTATTCCACTACAAAAGAATGGATATTCCCATGACCAACCCATAACCTTTTTTAGTAAGGTTATGAGATATGTTGATCTTAAGTATCACATAATTAAGAAGCAAGCTTATGCCCTTATTCAAGCCCTAAAATAATTCGGGATAGATGTCCTACATTCTCCTTTTACTGCTTATGTTCCTAATAGTGTTGTGAAAATTGTTTTAACCCAACTAGACACTAATGGAAAGAGAGGTATATGGATCACTCAAATACTGGAGTTTGATCCAACTATCAAAACTACAAATCTAGTAAAAGGCCAAGGATTAGCTAAGCTTCTAACTAAATCCAATTGTAAAGTGCTCAGAATCAATTTTGTTTTAGAGATACAAGGGAAGAATCCACAAGAATCTTTTGTCGTTGCAAAAGGGGAGAATCCACAAGAACCTTAACTTCATCTTGAAGAGGAGAATCCACAAGAACCTTCCCTTCATCCTGAAGAAAAGAATCCACAAGAAACTTTCCCTTAAGATCAGATCATCCCTTTATACATTGATGACAAATTTTTGTTGTTAGATTAGTACCAAGACATTGTAAATTTCTTGATCCATTTTGAATGTCCAACATCATTCTTTGAAAGTCAGTGTAAAAATCTCAAACTGAAATTAGTCAAGTACTATATCATAAATTAAATTTTTTACTGGAAAGACCCACTAAATATTTTGTTATTATGTTTAATAGAATCAGGAACTGAAGCAATCATTGACCAGTTTCATACAGGATTTTCTGGAGGAAATTATGCTTGGAGAGAAATAACATACAAGATATTAAGGGGAGGATTTTATTGGCCAACATTGTTTTTTCAAGTAGGAGAAAAGGTCAGAGGTTGTGCTCCTTGTCAAATGTTTGCTGGTAAGCAAAAATTAGCAGCTCTTCCACTGGTTCCATCAATAGTATCAGAACCTTTTAGCCAATGGGGATTAGATTTTGCTAGAGAGATTCATCCCACATCAAGTAATTAGCATAGATGGATCCTCACTGCTTCAGACTACTTCACTAAATGGGTGGAAGAAATTCCAGTTAGAAATTGTACTGATTCAGTAGTAATCAAATTTATTGAAGAGAACATCATATCTAGATTTGGTTGCCCAACTCAAATTTTCACTGATAACACAACAACTTTTTCTAGTGTTAAAATGATTGAGTTTTGCTAGAAATATTAGATTTTGTTACATAATTCTACTCCATATTACCCACAAGGTAATGGCCTTACAGAATCCTCAAATAAAAGTCTGGTAATGGTAATAAAAAAGAATCTAGCAGATAATAAAAAGCGTTGGGACTCTCACTTAGTTTATGTAGTATGGGAAAACATAATTACTCCAAAGAGATCTATTGGAAAATATCATTTCCAGTTAATTTATGGGAATGATGCAATATTCCCTACCAATTTGGCCTTCCCTGTTTTAAAATTCTTACAGGATTCAACAGATGAACCTCATGATTTTTCAAGGATAATAAATCAAATTATTGAACTAAATGAAAACAAATATGAAGTTCAATACAAATTGAAAAAGTATCATAATAAGATGAAGAGTCCGTTTGATAGAAGAGCCAGGGAAAGGGACTTCAAGGAAGGTGATCTAGTTCTAAGATGGGATTACAGGAGAGAACAAAAGGGAAAACATGGCAAGTTTGACAACCTATGGTTTGGACCTTTATAAATATCTGAAGTGAAGGGAAACAACACTTTTGTGCTACAAAACCTTGAGGGGCTATATTCCACTTATCTTTTAAATGGAAGGTTTCTCAAACATTACATTCAGTACTGAGAAGTTGAAGTAGATTTCATTACTACCATTGTAAAAACTTATGTTTCTTTTACTTTTCAAGCTGTCAATGTGATTTTTTATAGCAAAAGACTCCATAGCCCAAGGAGAAGGCACATGGATCTATAGGTTCTCAACATTCTACAGGAGAAAGCAGTCCCCAGTTGGAGCCAATGTTGTAGCATTTTTTAGTTTTGGTAAGTTAGAATCAATTAGTCAAAAAATGAAAATATTTTTCAAAAAATGTTAAGCTAGGATATGGGAAAAAAGAGTACTGAATAAAAATGTTAGGAAATATTTTAATAAATATGTCCATATCCAAGAAAATTTTAGAATAAATGCCCCAAAGAATGAAGGAAAATAAAAGTTAGGTTAGAGGGAAAAGCAAAAAGCAATAAACTCTAAAAGTGTCCAAGTCCAAGTGCCACTACTTTTTACTTTATTATGCAAAATAATGGTTTTGTGGAGCTTTTCATAAATGCCACAACCCATGATAGTCAAATAGTTTAATCTTGACTAGTTCATGCTTTAAATTTCATGTTTATAGTTAGAGAATAAAGAACTAGCCAAACTGTTTAATCTTTGTGATCAGTAGTTAGGTAGAGAATAAGAAGGATCTCATTAATTTAATCTAAGCCGTTGGATGTTATAAGGTTAGAATTAGATAGTTTTCTCTTCAAAAGAAAAAGGAAGAAACGGGTCTGCTAGTCTAAATGCACCCAACTAAGCGAGGAAGAAATGTTAGGATAAGTAAAGGGTAGGTAGAAGAAAGGTTGCAGAAGTACAAAGTTGATTAAAGCATAAGCACATTTATCATGCTTAATCCAATGTTTTAGTGTGCAAGAGCTGTCATAAAAGTGAAAGGATGTTCACAAGTTGATTTGGTTAACTTCCCCACATTCCATTTCACCCCCCACTACTTATTTACTAATTTCCCCCATTTTCCCCTCATTTCCTGTTAAAATACAATTTTCCCTTCATTTTCACCCTTTCCCTTGGTTTCACACATTTTTCCTAGCAAATTACCCTCCAAACTCATTTCTCTACCAAAAAACCCCTTCTCCTTAGTGCGAAACCCATTCCCCTTTGAAGAAATCACTTTCCCCTTGTAATTTCCCTAAAAACCCATAAAACCCCCCTTGTCCTAAGTTTTTATTCCCCCCTCCACTTTATTTAACTTTAACTCTACCTTCATGTTTTCCTGACAAAAACCCTTTTAACCCATAAAATCCCTTTATCTTAAAGTTTTATTAAACCCCGCATTACTTAACAAACCTCCGAATATCACCCTTTTCCCAATATAAGAACTCTTTTAACCCACCACCCTTGGTAGGGTTAAATAAACCCCATAGTGGTTAACTCTGGTCTCACTCCATAAACTGCCTTATGTCTAATCCCTACTTATATCATAGAACAATTACAAATCACTTGTAATTATCCACCAGGACCCACTAATCTCCACACCTCTGCCCTCCATGCAACTTCACTGTGTGATAGCCATTAGATCTTTCATCCCCGTATCTAACAGAGTGCATCCATATTGCGTGCTCCCGATCTTTGACCTTTACCCGCCTGAGAGCACACAAGATTCATGGTTTTGCTCGGGCCCCTTGCGGTTATGTGGTAGCTCTACATTAACTCCCGTGCCCTCAAGAAAATACAACCCCACGGCTAAAAGTGGTGCGATGGCCTCCGAAAGCACCTCCCTGCGAAGGCCAAAACCATCACTGTTCACTTATCAGTTTCCACGCAAAGTTTTAAAAAGTTAACCATTTCCCATTTAAACACCAAAACCCTTGTTTTTGCTCTTTTTGCTCGTTTACACATTGAAACCCACATAACTCTTCCTGTGCCACCCTGAGCCTTTGCAACCCACTTTGACCTCCGATTACCGTCCAAACACTACCACGACTCCGTCCATAGACCTCTCAGCTCAAATAAAACCATTATCACCTCCCTATCTGCCTGTGTTTTCCTTAACAATTTTTGTATTTTGCAGGCAATCATATAAAACTTGTTTGTTCCATATTCACAAGGAAATCCATTCAAAAGCCTTTATTCAGAAGAAAAAGGCATTTATTTCATAGAAAAAGGAAACAATCTACAAAGGCAGTAAATGATAAAACAAAGAAGAAATCCTTCACAGAGAGATAGTAAATGTTAAACAAAGGAGGCAGATAAAGACATACAGTTAAAAGACAAACATATGAAATATACAGAGAGATGATCAATATCCAACTACCTGATACTAAGACATGTAAAAACTAAATTATTTACTGTTGAAATACACAGTAAAAACTTGAAATGTACAGTAAAAGTAAAAAACACAGTAAAGGTTATTGACAGGTCAAAAAGGTCAAGGAGTATTAGATGAAAGTGTATCAGATGAAAGGTCATAAGTAAATATTACATCCAGCGTGAAGACCGAACAACCAAGTAGCTTAAAGGGCAGAATATCAAAGACCAAAGCCAACAGAACCTAAATAACAGGGATAGCGAGCAACAGTTCAATAGCTGTCTCTATCTTCTTGCATGAAGATATTTCTTTTTCCTTGAATAAATCTATTTTTGTAAAAACCGTTTAGGATATTTTCTTAGTTCTACTGTTGTAGAAATAACTCTCCTTACGATTTATTATGGGTTAACCATTGAAGAAGGGTTGAACTCTTGAAGAAAGGTTGCACCTTGATGAAGCATTTGTAAAAATTTGATGTACTTGGCTTTTCTAGACCCTTAATACAAAGCAAAGGATTCTGAATTCAGTTTTACACAGTTTATGTTTGATGTATGTTTTTCCAGTAACACTCATTATGTTTTTCTTCATTTCTTATGTCTTACAAAGATACCTAGGTAGGAATAATTGTGTTTCAATCTATTCCTATAAGCTTCTGAAGTGATAATTTATAAAGATAATGGATTAATGGACTGTCCATTTAATTAATTCCCTCTGAATCAATAAATCATCAACATCTTGTTTTAAGATTAAGTATATTCTCTTCAACCTTCTGAACATCGGCCAGAGGTTTTCATACTTATGATTATTTAATTTTCTACCTGAAATTTGTGATAATCATATTATTTTTTGTTTCTACTCACCACTATTGAAGCGATATCACTATGTGAAATTTTATAGTAGCCCTCTGCTTTGCTATTAATATTATTCAAGAGGTTAGGCATTATAGTGTTACATCTGTTTCACTCATTGATCTTCCAAATTAAAACAAAAACCCTGAAACAATTATCTTATATGCTCTGGATTGATAGATGACCATTATCAACTCAGAGGTACAACAAACACTCTTTTGAAGGTACTAGAAGAAAGGAGAAAACAAAAAGAAGAAAACATTTTTCATCAGAATCATATCAAGCAAATGTTTGATAAGAAATTTATGAGGAATAAAGAGTTTAGTGTGGGAGACCTAGTATTGAAGTGGGATAAAGCCCTTGAAGAGAAAGGGAAACACACTAAATTCCAGTACCTATAAATTGTACCATACGTAGTTCATGACAAACATCACCACTACACTTATCACCGCCAATCATTGGATGGGAAGATTGATTCTCTTCTTGGAAATGATGAATACCTTCAATGATATTTTAAATAATAGTCTAGGGATGTGTCCCTACCTAATGTACATGTTTCTTTATTTAGTTTTTTTGTTCATGTTATGTTTTGTCCTTTCTGTTGTCTTTTGTGTTTTCTTTGTGAATAAAACCTTGTGTGAAAATATTTTTCCTGGTTCCAATGCATATGGAAAAATGGAAAAGGGCCTTGTGACACTATGACATTTGGCTAATGTTCAATCCATTTTCTTTGTCTTGTTTTATATTTGTTGGACAACGATGTTTTAATGGAAAATATGATCATTTCATGAGGGAAGCTTTGTGTAGAACCATGATACCCATATTTATTATAGGAACCTCATTTCAAAGCTCATTTCTATATTGATTTAGTGTTTCACATGTTCATCCAATTAAGTAGAGAAGGTCAAGGGGGAAATCCATAGAAATAAAACCTACAATAGAGAATATATATATATATATATATATATATATATATATATATATATCCTTCTATGAAGGAACAACCTCTTCTTCTACTATCAAATTCGAGATCCCTCTTCCACTCCAAAGAAATAATAAGTTCCTAAGCACAGTTCTATAAATAAGATAAAGAAAGGGTTTGTTGACGGTGCTTGAAATATGTCAACCAAAGGGGTATCCCTAATGTGAAGTCCCAATTAGACATCATACCATTTGGAGTGGGAGCCCCAATTAGAAATATTGTTGGTTTTCTTTATCCTTAGTTATTTCCTTGGATGATGTTATTAACATAAGAGGTTATACATACATTCCTTGAAACAAGAAAGTAAGTTGACATTGTGAGGCATGCAATTGTGATGTATACAAGTTACTTTCACATCAGAGAGAAAGAGAGTGAACCTCTAGAAGAAAAGTAGTAATACCATCCTAAAAGAGACACACAATATCATAAGAGGATCACAAGTTAGTCTGAAGAGTAATTCACAATCCAACCATGATCATAAAACCAAATACAAAGCAACTTCAATAAGATACATACCAAGGCCATCGAAATAGTTCAATTTCCTTAGTACATATGAATGAAACACATATCACAAACATCTAAATATTAGTCCTGCGATATTCATGATACATGGATGAAAATGTTCTAGCTAATAGAGCTTCATATATTAAGTTGAAGTACCAAGATATACAAGTACAATGCTACCACACTAGCTAGAAATGTGGAATGTTAAGTTACCAATTTCTTCTCCAAAGAAATATCTTCTCTCTTATGACAATGCTAGAGAAGCCAAGGTGGAAGTACCTCCCATGTGACTCTTGATCTCCCTCATGACTCTTGAGCTTCTACAATGACTTTTCGAATTATTACATGAGTTTTAGCTTCTATATGACCTTAGAACGCAATAATGACTCTTTATATTCCATGTGGGACCCTTTGTCTTCCACACATTTTTACGATTCTTCTTTTTGGAGAATTACGTAATTACAATCCACAAATGAAGTGGCAAGATGCTATGACACATGTGACTCCGGAGATGACCCTTGACAATGATGACATGGAAATTCATGATCATGTGGCTTTACTAAGCTGCTTCTTTTGCTACTTTATTTGCATATTCATGATGGATATTGCATGTGCTTTCTATTAATCCTCTAAGGGGACGATTGATTTGGAGTCTTCATGCGATCTTGATATATGATCTTTTATTGGAATCCAATGTATCTTCATCTTCTATTCAATGATAAAATTATCGTTTTCGCTGCATAGGTGTATTACAGTAAGGTGTCCCTCTTTTTCTCCTTCATAAAAATTCTCTCATGACAAGAATTCATACCTGCAATTGAAATCCACTCATGAAAAATACGAAATCAGTCCAAAAAATCCTAGTCTAACATGCTTCATGAAGAAGCAGACTAAGATGGCATTAGGGCCTGGACTAAGAGAATGGCTCATGGATTGTAAGTTTTCATATATCAAGAGGTCAAGAGCAAGGAATAAGGCTTGATACTACACAATGCGTAGTTCAGGAAGGCCAGGGCAGGGTGACAACATAGTTGAAGAGCTCAAGGAGGTAGGCTTGAGGCTTGAAGTTTCTAATTGCTTAGTTCTAGAGGGAGAAAGGCCAATGCATTATCTAGTGTTGTAGTTCAAGGAGTCAGGCTGAAGGCTTGAGCCTTGAGACTATGTAGTGTAGGGAAGGAGCTGACTAAGAGGCTAAATTACACAACTGTAGAGCTCAAGGGGTCAAGGTTGAGCACTAAGAATACATAGTCTATAGTTCTAGAAGGAAGGAATTGTGAATTGCATAGTCCTAAGAGGAAATGTATGAGATTGAGGGATGACACTATATAACAAACAATTTAGGAGGATTGAGCGAAGGCAAGTTGCTCAGATAGGAACTTTTCAAAATTCATCTAAGTGCGAGATCAGTGAGGTCAAAGTCAGAGAGAAAAAAACTAAACATGAACATGCACTCAGAACAATCAATGACACAATATTGATCACTCAAAATAAATATACAAAAAAATCCCCTCAATACACAAACAATACACCAAATTCCTCCAAGTGTGACACTTAAGATACACTTTACGACGATAGTGACGACACTTGTGTGATAGTGCATGAAACATTGGGAATGAGTTTAATACATGTTTATATGATAAGTATGAATCATTTACACTAAATTTACCTCTTGAAATGAACCATATCTACACATATGTTATATGCGACGATTCCGATGCCAAAATATGACATTTGCGATGGTAAGGGAAAAGTTCAAATGACACTTGAAAACTACGAATGACATTGAAAATGACACATGTCAGGGTGAAGGTAACATGAAAATGAAAGTTGTTAAAGTGAAGGAAAGAAAATGTGATAGTTGCAAACATGTAAGAGACATTTGCAAAAGCGAAGGTGTGCAAAAGCGATAGTTCCAAAAACTCATCGAAATAGAAGTACAATCGCAACCAAAAGTGAGAGAATGGTAATTGAAAGTGTAAATTTATTGTTGAAATAGTTTGAAGATTAAATAGGCATTATGTTGATGGAATGTGCTATTCCTGTTCAATATTCCATAAAAGAATTTCTCACGAGATTATTAGTAACTGAATATGTGTGAGCAAGGGACTTCAAAACTTAGAAACCGAGAACAGGAGTCAACACTTAGCGTAACATTAATCAACCACAAAGACACTATGTAATGACAGATAGCTAGATCCTCAATAGGCTCTAAAATTCAGATGTAGGACAAATTTTGGAGGATGTTTATCATAGCATCAACACTTGGTGTCACACTGATAGAACTTTAGCTTCTCTATTCAGGTTTTACCCTTAAGTACAAGGTCTTAGTATTTCTGGAAGTATTTACTAATCTCATGGATTACCTTCACTTCCCCATTTGACATGGTTATGCATATATTCTCCTTTATTCCTTTTCTTGGCTAAACACATTCACAAATATTTCCAGATCAATTTTTTTTTTTATTCAAGAGAAGGGTAATATAAATTGCAAGTTTAAGATAATCAGAGTCTTAGTTTTCATCCCTAGTGTTGCTTCACTACCAACAAGCCTAGAAAATACCTCAACAAAGTCTCTATAGGAACAAAAGCATTTATTCATTATTAGAGAGCCTGAACAGTACCCCAGAGAAGTTACTTTATTCACTTCTCTGCACAAGAATGCTTTCACTTCTTTCTCCTTATTTATTTATTTAGATAACCATGCTTCGACACTTATTATTTAATGGGGCAAAAGAGCAATATCAACTTATTAAGATCATAAGAGGTTGTTTCTTTAGAGAAGGTTCTATATACCTCTGATATTGGTTTTCTCGCTATTGATCTTCCCCTTGCCTTATACTAGTCAATTTGATCAGTAAGAATAACACAATTTAATTACAACACCGAATCAAGGAATGAAGATCTTGGAATAGATATGGGTTTTCTTGTTCGACCAAATGCTTTTCATTCAAATGGATCATATTTTCCATTCATACAAAGTTGACCTTTAAGATATGTAAACCCAAAATAGAGAAGAGGATAATAGATAAGGCAAGCATTTTTCATAGTCACAATTTCCCTTTTCAAGCTTTTCCACATTGTATTTTGAGCCAAGCGAGATCATTTTCATGTAGAGTCAAAAGAAATACAAGGCACAACAAAAATAAAAATCAAAAGAAAGGTGAAAGTAAACCTTAACTAAAAATCAACATGGAAGGCAAAACAAACAAATGCAAATGACTAGATAAGAGGAAAAATGTAAGGATGAGTGTGCAAATAAAACTAACAAGTGACTAAACTTACTCCTAACCTAACCAGCTAGAATGTGAAGGCTAATGGAATTTCCAATGTAGCCACCATAACCGCTCCCGACTTGAAATAACAAAGATAAAGATTAAAAGAAATGTAAAACATTGTGCAAAATAAAATACTATAACTTGACAAACCTGCAAAATAAATCAAAGGTCTTTCTTATAAACATAAATATGTGCCATACTTACTAACTTTAACAAGTTTCAATATTGACCTTGTTTCTTGAAATGACGATCATAAAAACCTTAAAGGCGATTCATAGAAGTACATTCATTCATATTTTCAGTGTTTGCAAATAACACAAAATATAGAAACTTATTATTTGTGACGGAGATTGAAATGCAATTTTTCTCTAACCATTCAATGACTGGATCTTGATATTCAGAATAATCAATTTTAAAACCCTGATGTTCATGACAAAATTATTTTTTTATTAACACATTCAAATCACAAAGAGAATCTTCTAAGGGAAATCTGATCTGATCTTATTTATAAGCCTTGTCAAGATGGTGATAACCTGACATAGCCATCAGCTCATGCTGAAGTGTCTCAACTATCTGGAAAGCATATGAATCATGAAATGAGAAACCATGAAGATCACTAGATTTAACAAAATCAATCAATGTAAGATGACTATGACCATATTGGTGACTATAAGATCCTCGATTCTCCATTGGTTTTCTTTATATCTGATTAGGCATCATGCTAACAATATGGATGCTTAAGGTATTTAAAATAATCACTAACAACACAAATTCAAGAAACTAATTAAGATACTAGGCTGGTGAAAGATTGGAAGCAAGGGTAAAATCAAACCATGTATTCATAATGACACAAGGGTCTTGATTTTCTAAACGAATAATTTTTTTACCATCAATGAAGAAGATATTTTGTGTGAAAAAGATGATTAGATCCATGGCATTCACGTAAGTGATAAGAAGGTGACCGATCTCAGAGGTGTTTGAAAAAGGTAAATCCTTCAACCCAGAATTACCTTTATCATGATAAATAGAATGAAAAGCTTTGAAACTAGGGGGTCCATCAAATATGTGCTTTCCAACCCTGCATGTGATGCAAGGGATTCACATGATGAGGAAATATTAACCAAAAAGGAATCTTTCATTTGATAAGAAATTCTATCTTGAACACTGTGAAGATCAATTTGAAAATATTGAAATTTTTTCAAGAATGAACTCATAACCAGTGGATAGATGTCAAAGAAATAAATATGCATGAAAATCTGGATCCAAATCAATTTGGATGTGTTAATAGGATTGTGAGAACCTAACATAACCATCAATGGGTGCTGAAGTGCCTCGACTTCCTGAAAAGTATCTAAACTTTCTAATGGTGGGTCATATCAAATTTAGGTGGATTAGAAAAATCAACATGTAGATATGCACCACTATCATTATATATATTAATGAAAAAATTGTTAGTGCCAATGTTTTGATCAGACTCAATATTAGACATATCATATTCTTAATGGATGGAAAATTGAGATGCATCAGTCTGAAAAATCCCTTGATAATTTAAAATTGTAACATCTTCCTCCTAAAGTATAAAAGGTTTACAATTGAATGGATCGTGAATAATAGAGTCAAGACTTTCATCCTCTGATTGTAAGGCCACACCATCTTCTACATGATGGCACCATGACCATCCAGATAAATATCTATTGGTATAACAAACTTATCAAACATATCTGAGTACAATGAGTAGTGTGTTATAGGTGAGGAAAGATGAAAAGACTGAGGACGAGAAACACCAGTTGTAAAATCATATTGAGATTGTAAGAGTAATGAATCAACATCCATGTTGTTCTCCATGAGATTATATTCATCATCATAATGATCTAATACAAACATACAAGTGCAGCATTCAGATTGGTCTTTCCTTTCTTCAACAAGGTACACCAAAGATTTAAAAGCCAAAAAACTTGTTTATTTATATTTGATATCTGAAGATGCATGTATTGAAGAAATTTCAGAATCATTTTGAAATGAAAGAGACTCCCATTACACAAATTAATATTGCAAACTATGAGGAATAGGTTGTGAATCAATGCTTCAAAGTTATAATTCTTCAACAGAATAAAATATATCATTAGATGTACTTGGATATCCATCACCACATGTGTTAATGGAAACATGGATGTTATGGTGATGGTTTCCAAAGTCTCAACTTGAATGAATGACTTCAAATCATTTGGTAGGTTATCAGGATCACAAGATTGGTGATGACCTAAAAATGCAAGATTGTCATCCTGAAAGAGGGAGGAAAGATGGAACATGTCTTCAACACTTTTCTCCTCTACCTATGAAATGAAATTAACTTGTTCTTGATTTTTGCTTGAAATAACAAGTTGAATATCATTAAAATCTGAAGTAGATTGACTAAGTGGATCATGAAACAAGGAATCATGAGATATAGAAGGTAGAGGTTGAAAAGTATCCCTTAAGGAAATTATTTTTTGAATTGGATCAGATTCAATATTCATATTATGTACAATAATGAAATAAATGCAAATGATACTTTTTATTTAAACTTTGCAGAAGCTATTATTGTTGAAAAGGATCTGCATTCTATTGGAGCCATTGAAGACCTTGATGATCCTAAAGACTTGAAATAAATTGGTAAGAAAAATCAAGCCTCTTTCGCTAAAGCCTAAGAGAAAGATTCTTTTGATATGGAAAGCTTCAATAAGTCTTTCAAGTTGCTTACGAATGAAGTATCTAAATTAAAAAGGAGGTCAAGTGAGGAATCTACCAGCATCAAGTCTTTTTATAACAACCCCAGGTTAATGTTTCATGTATAAAAGGATAATAAAGGCAAAAGAATAATACCAAGTTCATGGGAGACATATTCCAAGATGAATTTTTGGAAAAAACTATAGTGGGCATCACTTTTGTTTTAATGATGCTTATGTAAATTGGTAAATGAATTGACAAAGGAAAAGAGGAAAAAAATGGCATTTAATTAAGGAAAGAAAGAAAAATAGGAGAAGAGGAACAAATTTTCATGCTAAGGAAATTATAGGAAAAAAAAAAAGGAGACCTCAATGATAAAAAGGCATCAGAGAAATAGTTCAAAGCCTTTGGACAACTTTAGTCAGTTTTGGCTTAGATCAATTTAGAGAGAGAGAGAGAGAGATCCAGGAGGAGAGAGCAAGCAAGCAAGCTAAGAGAAGTAATGAAAATCAAAGGAAGGAAAAGGGAAAGCAAAGGAAAGCAAGGGAGTGCAAAGAGAAGGTTGGATCAATAACATCAATAGGAATATTTTGTAGGTAACAAGTTGCATGTGTGATTTCCTAGTTGAGTTGTGAATCCATGGTACATGCATTTGTATATTTAGTTCATTTTTTGTCATCGACATGGGTTTTCCCTAGTTTGATGGTGGTTTCATCCTTGCCTTGCCATTTCCTAGATATCCATGGTGTGATGGGATTCATTATTGGGTGATGTTTGGATTATCGAAAGGTTTTGAACTAGGTGAGGTGGTCTCAGGAAAATTCCCAAAGGTTGGGCATGGAGATGGTTTTCTCCAAGAAGCCCTCAACATGTGAGTGTGGATAGGAAAATTCCACAAGTTATTGTGAAGGAATTCTAAGGAATCAAATCTTTGTTTGGTCTTGTGATCTTGCGACTAGTTTAGGTGAGATCACGGTAGCTTCCGGGTGGAGGTAGTTTAACCTCTGAAGTCCTTAATTGGTTGTTGGCTTATAGGGGCTTGACCCAGGTTCAGAGTTGATTTAGCCAAATGAATCCTGACACTACTGGCCCTTTCAGCAACAATCCACGGAGTGCAGACTAAGGTCTCACCTGAAGTAGTTTGGGAGGGTGCTAGAACCAGGTTTCCACACCCTGGAGATGTCTGATGGGTTCAATTAGTTTGTGGTTCAACCTTCTGCTTACGTTGCTACGCGCACCTTCATGTACCTCATAGCCTAAGATATTGTTTTCGCACAGGCCTACTCGGGGGCCGAACACTGTTAATACGCAATTTCTTACTAGTAGTCCACTTTTAGTTGATTATTTTAGCCTACTTGTGTGATTTAAGTTATAATTAACAACATAAATCATTCATATAGGTGTGCGTAGTAAATAACCATTATATTTGCAATTTACATAAAACATGCATTAACCCAAGAACAAATACACAGAATTATGATAAAACTTCTCTTTATTAATCTCTTCTTCAATTACAGACTCGACTCTACTGGGTGATTTTAGGGGCGAATGTTCGCCCTTTGGCGAAATTAAGGAGTTTTAAATTTTTAGTGGGCGAATATTTTTTATCATAGTACATTTTTACAAATCACCTCAAATAGCCCACCTTATTTCAAGGAAGAGGGTAAAAAAGGTAAATTTAGCCCTTGAAATTAGGAGTTACAACCTTCCATTCGCCCATTTTCAAGAATAGGTTTTATTTAAGTGAATCATATGGGCCAAAGGCCCAAATACCATATTTATAAAAGAGGTATGGTAAATTAATAAGAATATAAATAAATGAGAGGTATGGTAAATAAATAAAGAATTTTTTATATTTACTCCATAAGTCACCTTATATACATGCAAGGGTGTAAACAAATAAAAATATAAGTAAAGTGGAGGTATGGTAAATAAATAAAACGTATTTTTATACTTACTCAAAAGGTACAGTAAATAAATAAAAATATAAATAAACTAGACGCATGGTAAATAAATAAAGCCTCTTTTTATATTTAGTCCATAACCCTTGTTCTATTTATGAAGGCTCAAGAAAGAGGTTTTATTTAAGTGAATCCTATGGGCCAAATACCATATTTGTAAAAGAGGTATGGTAAATTAATAAAAATATAAATAAGCGAGAGGTATGGTAAACAAATAAAACATTTTTTTATATTTACACCATAAGTCACCTTGTATTTATGAATGGTATGGTAAATTAATAAAAATATAAATAAACGAGAGGTATGGTAAACAAATAAAACATTTTTTTATATTTACTCCATAAGTCACCTTATATTTATACTACGGGACAAATACCATGGACTAGATTGTTATTAATACCATGCAAAAAAACATTATTAATATTAGTATTAATAAAAATAAAAATGGCACATGGTATTGACCCATGGTACTCACTTGGAATGTAGCCTATTTAAATGGCGGAATTAAACCAGCATAGATCCATATTTACTCTGGATCTACTAAGCCCTGAGAGGTATCAAATATCGTCATATGCAAACTAGCATAGAGTGAAAAAATATTTGATCCGATCAAGAGTAAAAATGGATGTTGTAATTTAATGTATGTTAAACATTTTAGCTTGGTTAAAATAAAAATAAAATAAAAATCAACTATTAATTTTATTAATTTTTATAAATTACTAATAGTAATTTTTAAGCTCCAGGTTTATGATAACCCATGGTATTCATGTGAGCATAGACTATTTAAAGGGGAAATTCTATCTTAGATCCATCTTAATTCTAGGTCTACCAAGTGCTCAAAGGGATAAATATATTTCATCCCCTAAGAGTGGTAGATGTGGAGTTAAGATGGATATAGGTTGGTTTTTATGATAATGAAGATATTAAATAGACTTAGGAAATTATATTGTAAAAACATCTTAAGGTGAATGGTTAAAGCATAGACATTGGACAAGTATATTTGTATACTTTTATTTTAAACTGAAACAAATCTAGGGCAAAAAGGAATGGATTGATTGCACTAGTCATCCTTCTATAACTTTCCAACATATGCTGGAGTAAATAGATTGTAATTTGGGTAATTTTTCTAATTGCAAACGGGAACATACTTGTGTATTGGCAGGGTGGTTACGAGGTCCCTAGAAGTGGAGTAAACAGATTGTAATTTGGGTAATTTTTCTAATTGCAAACAGGAACATATTTGTGTATTGGCAGGGTGGTTATGAGGTCCCTAGAAGTGATGAATTTGAATTTTTCTTGGGTTTATATATAGTATTAGGTTTTTTCTCATGCTTTCTGTGAATGGCACGGGTGAATTTTATCCTACACCCACTAGGTTATCGATATGTAATTTCGGTAATTTTGATTTCAAAAGATATTTTAAAGAAATGCAATGATTTCATTTGTGTATTCAATAAACACAAGATTTTATAATTGAGTAAAATATTCGCCATGCCTGGTGAGAGATTCGCCAAAAAATTATATATACTTATCATATTATTGATAAAATCGCCTTCCATTTTTCCTATATACCATGGAGATTCGCCCATTTATTATACATGTAAATTTGGGGGGGTTCTTAAATTTTTCCCTGCTCTACCATGCACACTCAACTACAGGGGTTTGTGTACTCAGCTACAGAATCCTAGGCCTTTACGCACTCAGCTGTAGAGCCTTCTCCTACTCTACGACCCAAGACAAACTTAGTCACTTAGACTCTATCTTATTTTCCCGCTTCCTTATTGCTATCTTTTACACTTAGATCCTCACTCTATTTATACAATCCCATGGTTTGTGGACCATGGGTAGGTGGAAATTACATTACAAGACTAGGGTGAACAACCTTGTGACTCTATCATACATTTCATGCTTTGCGCCCACAATTCGTGGAGTCTTTAAAACAATATCAAGTCAAAACTTGGGCTTTGAATCCCAAAACATGCCTTGGGGGGATTCCATGTCCAATAGGCCCCCAACACAAACATCATGACTCACCCTCGAGTTGCTCGATCGGCACGGTGGTCTTGGCGCAGAGTACGTCCAACTGTTCTCAAACTATGCTGAGGTCAGCAACACAATGAGCTAGTGCTTACTGGATCTGTTGCATCTGCTGTTTTGAGACCTTTGTTTATGGAGTGCTTCTCTGCATCTGTGCATGCATCCCCTATATGTGCGTGATCTTTCCTTCGATGTTTTCCATGATAGTGAAGGCCTCGTCAATCCAAGGTTGAACCTGCACTTTGAGAACTGCCTCCTTGTGTCATGCTGCATCCACCTGCTCCTATAGTGCCTTAGACTACTAAATTCTCACAAGCCACTGGGTGAGGACCATTGTCTGCATAGTTCCTCGGACACTATCATATTGTTGTTGGAGTTCTCATGCTTCTATTTCCAAGCGCTAGATGTTGGGGTCCTCTTGCAGAGTTGTGAGAACCTCAGGTGCTTCTTCCAACATGTTGGTGCAGTCTCGCACTGCACCTCCCATTTCCTCCAATCCCTCTACGAGAGTGCTAGCATGATGTTCTCTGACTTATAGGGGAGTGGATGGCAGCGCCTTTAACCGCAGCTTGATGATCTGAAGATTCAACTCCAACTAAACCTTGGTCATTTCTTCTCTGGCCTCACGGACTCCTGTGGCTAACTTGTGGATCCGCACCTCCATGTTGGCATTATGTTTCTGGTATGGCTATATGTTACAGATGTTGTACTTGATGGCAACTCCTGTGGCAAGGCTCTCAATTTGTTGAAAATTAAGAAGTACGCAGGAAATCAGTTCAGAAGGTGCGTACCCGCAGGTACACCATGCAGGGACCGCGTCCAGATACGCAGGCCAGCCGTTTAGGAGGTGCGTACCCCCAGTGCACACATTTCAAGGCAAAGAAATTCACATGTGGGGTTTTCTTATGTGTTACTCTTGGTATTTAACCAACGGTATTGGGTTATTATGGTGTCGGCTCGTGGTATTGTTCCATGATTTTAGGAGGAGCTTGCCTATATAAAGCAAAGGAGATCACTTGGCTAAGCATCTTTTGCAATTGAATATCTTTAGATCTGAAATATTGGGTTATGGTCTTAAAAGCTTGATCTATATGAAAGGGAAGTTGAAGGCGAATCGGTGAAGGGTGATCTCTCGAGCGCATGATTAGATCTGAGCAACTGTGCCACTCTGGTGGACTGCCTATTCGGCCCTAATCAGAAGGATGCAGGTGTTTAACAGAAGAGCTGCGTGGGTACGCAGTGCAGAAGCAGGAGATCTGCGTGGGTACGCAGTGCAGAAACAGGAGATCTGCGTGGGGACGCAGAGCAGAAACAGGAGACCTGTGTCGGTACGCAGAGCAGAAGAAGGAGAACTGCGTGGGTACGCAGAGCGACTAAGGTTCAGGTGCGTACACATAGTAAAAGTACGCGGCGCGATAGTGTTTCTGGGTGCGTACCTGCAGTAACAGTACGCGGCGCGATAATGTCTCTGGGTGCGTCCCTGCAGTAAGAGTATGCAGCGCGGTTCAAGGAACAGTGCGTGGGCACGCAGTTCGGCAGAAGGATCCCTGCGGGTATACGCAGGAAAGCAGAAGGTGAACTGCGTAGTGACGCAGGCCACAGAAGGGAAAACTGCGTATCTGTCTTAAAATGTTTTGTTGACTGAATTTTTCTGTTGATAAGTTGTTCTGGGTTAGTTCTGTTATTTCTGATCTGATAACTGTAGTGGACTTTAACTTTTATGTACTTAATGATCATTTGATGCTTTATGAAAAGAAGTAGGGGGTTGTAGCTCCCTTCTAGGAGAGACTAGAAAACGAGAGAGAGAGAGAGAGTTGTAGCTCTCTGCAGGTTGCAGCCTGCGTACTGGTAAAGGACTGCACCAGTACAAAACCATTGTAAAAGGAGTTTCTAATTTGAAAGAAGATAGAGACATATTGCAGCAGGTGGTTTTCACCCACATTGGGTTTCCACCTTACATCTTGTGTTCTTTGGTGTGACTATCTGTTTTCTTTGTTCATGCTCATTATTTTATGGTACTGACATGCAAAACTAATTCAAAGAACAAATAAGGAAGATTTATTAAAAGAATTAGATAATACTGATTCACCCCCCCTTTCAGTATTATTTCCAACAATTGGTATCAGAGCAAGTCCTTCAGAGAAGCTTGATCGCTTGAAGGTAGATCGTTCATCATGAACAACTACGAGAGAGAAGCATCAATCAGGCCACCAGTTTTTGATGGGACAAACTTCAATTATTGGAAGGTAAGAGTTACTGCCTATCTTCAATCTCTTGGTACAGAAGTTTGGGACATAGTAGAGACAGGCTACGCTTTTCCTTCAGCTACTCCTACAGATGCAGCCGAGAAAAAGAAGTATGAAACAAATGCGAAAGCAGTCAGTACTCTATTAGGATGTATATCTCAATTAGAATTCATGAAGGTAATGCACTATAAATCCGAAAAAGAGATATGGGACAAAATTGTCACGAGCTATGAAGGAGACGAACAGGTAAAACGTGCTAAACTTCAAACTCTCAGAATTCAGTATGAGACTCTCAAAATGTATAATGATGAAAGTGTGGCTAACTATTTTCTTTGGGTATATGAGGTTGTTAATTGTATGAAAAATTTGGGTGAAGAAATAAAAGAGGCTATTGTGGTTGAAAAGGTTCTAAGATCATTGTCCCCCAAGTTTGAGTCTAAAGTATCTGCAATAGAAGAAAAGGAAAATCTACGAATTCTTACTATGTCTCAGCTACATGGAATTCTAACTGCTTATGAAATGAGAAAGGGAGGTCCATCAGACAGAAGAGAAGCTGCTTTCAAGGCATCAGGCAAAGGAGATTATTATGAAGCAAGCCACGTCCCAGAAGAAGAGGAAGAAGAATCAAATTTTGTCAGAAATCTTCAAAGGGTTTCTGGAAGGTTCAGAGGTAAGTTACCTTTTAAATGCTTTGCTTGTGGAAGAGTAGGTCATTATGCTGCAAAATGTCCTTATAAGGATAAAGGAAAGGAACCTGCTAGATGGAACAAGAAACATAACGCAAATAAGAAAAGCTACTACACTCATGAAGATAGTGATGGTCTATCAAACAGTGATGAAGATGAACAAGGTAATGAATATAAGTTGTTAATGGCATTTGAAGATGATGATTATATGGATGCTATAGATGTGGATAACCTTTATGATGAAATTACTAGACTCAAGAGATGTATAGAAGAAAAGAACATGATCATTGATACTCTACAATTTCAAATTGATGAAAAGGAAAAACATCTTGAAAAATTAGAAGGTGAAATTGTTGGTCTTAGAAAAGAGATTGAGAAAACAAAAGCTATTAATCTCAAGTTTGTCAAAGGATCTGAAACTTTGGATGAGATTATCAATGTACAGCGGTCTCCACTAAACAAGACAGGTCTGGGCTATAATGGAGAAACTTCTCAAGCATCCACCTCAAAAAGTTATCTTGATGCAGCAAGAAGAAATGAGCAAAAGCACAATGAAGATCATCAGGTAAAGCAGGGACGAATTACAAACAGAAACTATCAGGGGCAATCCATCTTAAGGGTGAACAAAAGCTACAACCAACCACAGGTAAAATCTGCTCAATTTGGTTCAAGAATGGATGACAATAGAAATTACAATCATTTGGCCGGTAGATTTGATAACCACAGAAGTTTCTTCAATGGACAATGCTTTTCTTGCCATAACTTTGGTCACAAAGCAGCTCAATGTGTTGCATATAAAACAATCATGACTAGGGAAGCTCAAAAACAAAGAAGTATGACCAGGATTACAAAAGGGACCTATAACAACTTTTCAGTTCTTGAAAATGAAGTTGAATGTTCTATTTGCAATAACTTTGTCATGAAGACTCTGAATGCAGGAGCAGATTTCAGCAGAAAAAAGAACAAGCCTCAAGCACCAAAACATGGAGAATAAAGGAACCACAAACAGAAAGATGTGGGATAGCATTTTATGCAGAGGGACAGGAAAATCTATGGTACATTGACAGTGGATGTTCGAAGCATATGACAGGTGATAAAGAAAAACTTGAGTCTTATTCTGCTCTAGAAAAGGGAAAGAAAGTTTCTTTTGGAAATGATACTCCTGCAACTATAAAAGGAAAGGGCATTGCTCAGTTAAAAGAAAAGGTCAAGGCTGGAAATGTCTTGTATGTTGATGGATTGAAGCATAATCTTCTAAGTGTCAGCCAGATGTGTGATCAAAGAACCGAGGTTATATTCAGATCAAATGGATGTCTTGTTCGTGATCTTGATACAGGTAAAACAGTGATCAAAGGCAAAAGAACTCCAAATAATCTGTACATATTTGAAGAAGGACAACAACAATGCTATCTGAGCAAGGATGATGAGCACTGGTTTTGGCATCGGAGGTTGGGGCATCTAAGCTTTTCACAAATAAGGAAAGCATGCAAATATCAGGCAGTTCGTGATCTTCCAGATATCAAAATTCCTGACAACACCATATGCAAATCATGTCAGTTTGGAAAACAAACCAGAACTAACTTTCCAGAGAAGGAAGGATCAGCTAGCATGCCTCTTGAGCTAGTTCATACAGATACATGCGGTCCATTCAGGAAAAGAACACCTAGAGGAGAAGAATACTTGATATTATTCATTGACGATTTCTCCAGGTTTGTCTGGCTAGGACTTATGAAGCACAAAGATGAAGCATTCGAAAAATTCAAATCCTTCAAAGCCTTGGTTGAAAATGAATCAGGTCACAAAATTAAGTGCCTCAGATCCGACAGAGGTGGGGAGTTTACCTCAAATGAATTTTTCGATTTCTGTGAAGAACATGGGATAAGAAGAGAATTCTCTACAGCTAGAACTCCTCAGCAAAATGGAGTTGTGGAAAGAATGAACAGAACAGTCCAACAAATGGCTCGTGCTATGCTTGATGAATCAGGAACTCCCGCAACTTTCTGGGGTGAAGCTGCACATGCTGTGTTGTTATTCTCAACAAAACAAATGTCCGGGTGAACAGCACTCAAACTCCTCATGAGCTCTGGAGTGGTAAGACTCCTTCAGTAAAGCACTTCAAAATCTTTGGGAGCAAATGCTATATCAAGAATACTGATGAGCAGCTTGGCAAACTTGAACCTAGAGTAGATGAAGGCATTCTTCTTGGTTACTCTCCACATAGCAAAGCATACAAATGCTACAATAAAAGACTTGGCAGAATTGTTGACAGCATTGATGTAGTGGTTGATGAGAAGGGATACATTCCTAGGCAAGTACATCATGAAGACATCGAAGAAGATGAAGGCTACCCTCAAAGACAGAATGATGAAGAAGAAGAACCTCAAGAAGAACCAGAGGAGCAGACAAGAATAGAAGAAAAGACTCCATCCAGACATGTTCAGAAGAATCATCCAGAATCTCAGATTATGGGGCAGAAAGAAGCAGGTGTACAAACAAGAAGAACAGTTGCAGAAGCTTCAAGCTATTTGGCATTACTCTCCTCTACTGAACCACAAGGTGTGAAATAGGCATGCAAAGATGAATGTTGGGTGAAAGAAATGGATGAAGAACTTGAGCAAATCGAAAAGAACAACACTTGGGAGCTGGTTCCTAGACCAAAGGATAAGAATGTTATTGGAACAAAATGGGTCTTCAAAAACAAATTGAATGAAAATGGAGAAGTAATTAGAAACAAAGCCAGACTTGTTTGTAAAGGGTATGCGCAGCAAGAAGGAATAGACTTTGAAGAAACCTTTGCTCCTGTTGCAAGACTTGAGGCCATCAGAATGTTCCTTGCTCTCTCAAGTTTTCAAAAATTCAAAGTATCTCAAATGGACGTGAAATCAGCCTTTCTGAATGGAGACTTGGAAGAAGAAGTATACATTGAACAGCCAGATGGGTTCATTCTTGGAAATGATCCAAATCTTGTATGCAGATTGAAAAAGGCTCTCTATGGTCTCAAACAAGCTCCAAGGGCTTGGTACTACCGTTTGGACAAATATCTTCATCAACAAGGTTTTTCAAAAGGATCAGCAGATAGAAATCTTTATATAAAAGTTGAAAATGACAAATTGCTAATACTTGTTGTGTATGTAGATGACATTATTTTTGGGAGCAATGAAGAAGCTATGAGTCAAAGCTTTGCCTCGGTCATGCAGAAAGAATTTGAAATGTCTTTGCTAGGAGAACTGACATATTTCCTTGGTTTGCAAATCCAACAAAAAGAAGGAGGAATCTTTTTATCTCAAACCAAGTATCTCAAACAGATTTTGAAGAAATATGGTATGGAAGATGCAAAACCAGTATGTACACCCATGGTCACAGGATGTAGCCTCAGTGCAAATGATGAATCTGCAGCAGTACATCAACCAACCTACAGATCTATGATTGGAAGTTTACTTTATTTGACAGGTACCCGACCGGACATCATGCATGCAGTTGGAATAGTTGGAAGATTTCAGGCAAATCCGAAGGAGACTCATCTTCAGGCAGTGAAGAGAATTTTCAAATATCTTCAAGGGACTCAAAATTATGGCTTATGGTATCCTAGAGATACAGATCTTACACTTCATGCTTATACAGATGCAGATTGGGCCAGAAGCGTGGATGACAGGAAAAGCACAAGTGGTGGTGCGTTCTTTATGGGTTCCAGACTGGTATCTTGGTTCAGCAAGAAACAGAGTTCAATTGCCTTGTCTACAGCTGAAGCGGAATATGTTGCTACTGCATCTTGTTGCACTCAACTCCTTTGGATGATGCAGAATTTGCAGGATTTTCAAATCACTTGTACACCACCTATCCCCATCTTATGTGATAACACAAGTGCAATCAGCATCTCAAAGAATCCGGTTATGCATTCAAAAACCAAGCACATACCAATCAAGTACCATTTTCTCTGGAAACAAGTACTTGAACAGAAGGTCAAGTTGGAGTATGTTCTTTCTAAAGAACAAGTTGCTGATATTCTCACCAAACCATTGCCCAGGGACACTTTTGAATACCTCAGGCAAAAGCTGGGGGTTGTTGATGCATCATCTTATTGTTGAAACTTTTTTGATTGATGGTACAGGTTCAGGGGGAGCATATAATGCATTGTTGGCATTATGGAGGATGGTCAGAAGGAGATCTTGGAAATAGCTGCAATATGTCTCTATCTCTTTCATGGTGGATTATGGTTCTTTGTTGCAGATCTGGTTCATTTTCAGGGGGAGCATGATCTTAGGGGGAGCATACCCCTTTGCCCTTGATGTCAAAGGGGGAGAATGAAGCTGAAGTTTGTGAGGTTGCCATCAAGTCCAAAGGGGGAGATTGTTGGCATTATGTTTCTGGTATGGCTATATGTTACATATGTTGTACTTGATGGCAACTCCCGTGGCAAGGCTCTCAATTTGTTGAAAATTAAGAAGTACGCAGGAAATCAGTTCAGAAGGTGCGTACCCGCAGGTACACCATGCAGGGACCGTGTCCAGATACGCAGGCCAGCTGTTCAGGAGGTGCGTACCCCCAGTGCACACATTTCAAGGCAAAGAAATTCACATGTGGGGTTTTCTTATGTGTTACTCTTGGTATTTAGCCGACGATATTGGGTTATTATGGTGTCGGCTCGTGGTATTGTTCCATGATTTTAGGAGGAGCTTGCCTATATAAAGCAAAGGAGATCACTTGGCTAAGCATCTTTTGCAATTGAATATCTTTAGATCTGAAATATTGGGTTATGGTCTTAAAAGCTTGATCTATATGAAAGGGAAGTTGAAGGCGAATCGGTGAAGGGTGATCTCTCGAGCGCATGATCAGATCTGAGCAACTCTGCCACTCTGGTGGACTGCCTATTCGGCCCTAATCAGAAGGACGCAGGTGTTTAACAGAAGAGTTGCGTGGGTATGCAGTGCAGAAGCAGGAGATCTGCGTGGGTACGCAGTGCAGAAACAGGAGATCTGCGTGGGGACACAGAGCAGAAACAGCAGACCTGCATCGGTACGCAGAGCAGAAGAAGGAGAACTGCTTGGGTACGCAGAGAGACTAAGGTTCAGGTGTGTACGCATAGTAAAAGTACGCGGCGTGATAGTGTTTCTGGGTGCGTACCTGCAGTAACAGTACGCGGCGCGATAATGTCTCTGGGTGCGTCCCTGCAGTAATAGTATGCAGCGCAGCTCAAGGAACAATGCGTGGGCACGTAGTTTGGCAGAAGGATCCCTGTGGGTATACGCAGGAAAGCAGAAGGTGAACTGCGTAGCGACGCAGGCCACAGAAGGGAAAACTGCGTATCTGCCTTAAAATGTTCTGTTGACTGAATTTTTCTGTTGATAAGGTGTTCTGGGTTAGTTCTGTTATTGCTGATCTGATAATTGTAGTGGACTGTAACTTTTATGTACTTAATGATCATTTGATGCTTTATGAAAAGAAGTAGGGGGTTGTAGCTCCCTTCCAGGAGAGACTGGAAAACGAGAGAGAGAGAGAGAGTTGTAGCTCTCTGCAGGTTGCAGCCTGCGTACTGGTAAAGGACTGCACCAGTACAAAACCATTGTAAAAGGAGTTTCTAATTTGAAAGAAGATAGAGACATATTGCAGCAGGTGGTTTTCACCCACATTGGGTTTCCACCTTACATCTTGTGTTCTTTGGTGTGACTATCTGTTTTCTTTGTTCATGCTCATTATTTTATGGTACTGACATGCAAAACTAATTCAAAGAACAAATAAGGAAGATTTATTAAAAGAATTAGATAATACTGATTCACCCCCCCTCTCAGTATTATTTCCAACACTCCACTGCTAGGTCTGCTGGGATGGCCAGCTCTGAGATGCTTCGACAAGCATCGTCTACCACCTGCACCAACTATTTATTTTGTGACACCAATTTGTCACGATGAAAGCTGAGTTGTTCCATGTTTATCTTTTGCTTGCTAAGGAATTGGATCATGCGGCTCTCCCTAGTGCGCAACTCTGCCGTTATCCCATCCTGTAGTAGATACAATGTCTCATGTAGAAGGGAAACCAAACTAAGGCCAAGGCCTTTCATCATGATAACCAAAATCTATTGGCCTCATTCGTTGTCACTAGGGCCCCTTCCGGCAATACTATTTTGTTTTCCACCCGTGCACGTAGCATCTACTCTGTTGCCGAGGAGCCTGCTGTGAGGTGGGTTGAAAGGACACCCAGCTAAGGGGGGCACACCTATAACTCTTGCAATTGTGCTCTAATTGCCCCCAACATAGTCTGTGCTCTTGCATGAAATCCTAAAGAGCCTCATTTGTGATGTCGCGCACCGTCTCACCGATGTCATGTAGATCACCCTCGGTTAAGGTGATCGGGTCAATGGCCAATTTCGAGGCCTTGACATTCTTCCTCAGTCCTACTTGCTCTGCCATGTGTGGGCACTTCAACTGTGTTGACACGGTCCTTGGTTCCACACTCCCTTCTAATGTTTCTGCTTCTTTTGCTTCCTGCCCCTGTGAGGGCGTTGCTTGGCCCTCGTCTGGCTTCGTGGTTGCTTCCTCTACCTCCTGTGCTACTACTATTGCTTCTGTGGCCTTTTTTTTCTTGCTGATTTTTTTTTCGCTTCCCATGCTACCCATACCTCAGATGTAGCTATTTCCTTCCTCCTTTTCTTGGCCAACTGTGTGATGCGCAACTTGGCATCGTCCTTCTTCTTTTGTACTGTGGCCCTCTCGAGTTCTGCGAGATATGGGGCACACCATTCTGGGGGCCATGTCTCCAAGACGCTGAAAATGGCATCGTCAGTGGCTACAAAAGGTAGTTGTGTCCACTACTTCATCGGATCCTTGTGCGCCTTGATAAAGATGTTGTGCATATCAGCCTTAAGTTCTCCAAATCTCTACAAACTGTTGTACATTGTGGGTGACAAGCACGGCTTCTAGTTGATCCACATCCAGATGTTCATCTCCATGAGCACCCAGAAGATCTTGTTGTCGCGTATCCTTTTCGCATCATTCATGGCCCAGACTAAAGTGTACTTCACGACCTTTGGTAATTCTCTGTCAATGCTGGGGAATTGATTATCCTTCGGCAGTTCCCCTACTACAAGCACTATGGATAGCAACAACCACACATAGTGGAAGGTTTTACCCTGCTCTTGGGATTCGCAACAATTTTTCAAAAATTATATGCAGAGGAATTCAGAATAGTTAAACTGGACCTCCTCCATGCATTGCTCGGCCAGTGTGACCACTGGCATCGGTACCTCGTCAACGCGGCTTTGCCACATAACTTTGTCGACCAGGATTTCGGTTGCTACGCATAGCACTTTTTCCTTGATGCTAGAGATGGCGTAGCTCCTCTTCTCCTTCTCCAACTTGTACTTCATCTTCATGGCCTCCACGAGGGCTAAATTACTACCCTTCCCTTCCAATATTGTCGCGGGGTCCTTTCCTTTGTATGGTAGCCGGGAAACACAGTGAATTAGGTTTGCCATGATGGGATAGGCTCCTCCAGCCATAGATACCCATAGTAAATTTAGCAGCCTGGCCTTTTCCACACCACACAGTCACTTCTACGGCTCTCACATTGTCACCACCCCCGCGGTGTTCTGCTTCATGAGGTTCTCGGTCTCCAGCTGAGGGAAATTATTGGCTTGTTGGGGCCTGACCTAGGTTCAGAGGTGATTTAGCCAAAAAAATCCCGGTACTACTGGCCCTTTCAGCAATAGTCTGTGGAGTGTGGATTGAGGTCTCACCTGAAGTAGTATGGGAGGGTGCTAAAAGTAGGTTTTGCACACCCTGGAGATGTTTGATGGTTTCAAGTGTTCGTGGTTGCGCAGGTTTCTATGTGCACTTTCCTGTACCTAGCAGCTTGAGATACTACCTTTGTGCCGCCCTACTCGGGGGCTGAACAATGCTATTACCCAAGTCCTTACTAATCATCCACTATTAGTTGATTAACTTAGCTTATTTGTATGCTTTCAATTATACTTAACCATATTCACAATTCATACAAGTACACGCAGCAAGTAAACAATATAATTGCAAATGATATCAAACATGTAATAATTCAGAACAGATGCACGTAAATGGTAAAAAAACCTTTCTTTATTAATCTCTTCTCCAGTTACAGACTCAAATCTACCTTGTGCACTTAGATGCAGGGGTCCGCACACTCAGCTGTAGACTCTACTAAGCCTATGTGCCCTTAGCTGCCGAGCCTCTTCCTACTACTACGACCCAAGACACACTTAGACTCTTCTTCTATGCTTCGCTATCTCATTCTATCCATTAGATTCTATGATCTCTTTACAGCTCAGAGCCTTTCTCTATTTATACAATCCCATCGTCCATGGACCATGGCTAGGCCGACACTACCTTCAAAACTTAGGGTGGACAACCCTATGAATCTAACATACATTTTGCACCCACAATTCACGGAGATTTACAATAATATCACTCAAAACTTGGGCTTTGAGCCCCAAAACATGTTGTGGGTAGATTTCATGCCCAATAGGCCCCCAACACAAACATCATGACTCACCCTCGAGTCGCTCTTTCGGCGCGATGATCTTGGCGCTAAGTCCCTCCAACTGGTCTCGATCAGTCCTGATCTCCACAACGCACTGAGCTGCTAGTTGCTGAATCTATGGCATCCTCTATTTTGAGGCCTCCATGTCTATATTGTGTCCTTACATATTTACTGGCATCTGTTGTGTATGTTTATAGTCCCGTGCCCTTGTCTGGCTCCTCGGGTCGCGAAGACTATGCTTCGGCCGGCTAGTCAGAGATTCAGCCCACCCGTGTAGGGCTTCGAGTAGCTTCCATTTACTTTGGTTAGGAAGGGTTCCCCATTTAGTTTGAATAGCTAAACCGTGCCTCCATCTGTGACCTCCTTAACCATGTATGGCCCTAGCCACACAACAGACTAACCAGTGCACAGCGATAATCCTCCAACTTGTCAGTACGCTCGTATGCACCTTGCCTTGCCATCCTCAGTTTTTCGATGAGAAATGCTTCCTTTATTTCATTTTCTATCTTCTTGACGTCTACGTCCATTAAAGCACTTTTCTCCCTTAGCCATACCTGGTCTTTCTCAAGTTCATGATGTCTAAAGTTTCCTTGTCAGATTTCTTCCTCAAGTCTTATATGTTCTGTTTCTCGTAGCTGTGTGATTTCTTTGTTCCAGTCTATGTGGACCATCATATCTATGGGTGCTATTACATGCGGACTCGGCTTCGCATGCCCCATAGGGATTACATCCCCTGCTTCATACTGCATCTTCGGAAGCACTTGTGTGATCAGAGTTTTGCACATGGTCCTATAAGCCCATACAACTGCTGGTACGCAGAGGTCCCAGTTGGTGTGTCTCACACAGTGGCCCCTATTCAGCACTTCACACACCTTGTCAAAGGCTTCCCTATGTATGATTTTTGGCAAGCTAGGTCTTATCATACTTTGTCATTCATGCACTTGTCTTACCTGCTTCTGCTTGTTGTTCCTATTTTCTATCGTGAGAGTGGTGTGCGTTCATGTGGGCTATGTACCATACACCTGTACCCATCTAGAAAGGTAGGCACACAGGCTATTTTGTCCATCATAACTGGCTTCCATCCTTATCTAAGGCTTCCTAAATCGTAAGTGCATCATCTTTCTACATTCGTGCCAGTCCGCGAAACTCTATTGGTGTGTACCCCACCACTTTGTAGGCATAGCGCGCAGTGCCCATTTCAGAGAATCAAACTGTTGTTATTTTGGAACTTCTCTTTCATATTTGTTCAGGAATTCATCCACTACTGTCAACCCATTATACATATGCAGGTCTCTCACCTCGGTTGTCATGCATTGTAGTGATCTTACCATCATGTTGTAATTGAGCATGGTTACCTCATTTAACCGGTTCTGCCATCTTCTATTTCCTCATTCAAATCCAATGTGCAGGAGCTTTCACACTCCCACGAAATCCTGCCATCCAGTGTAGGATTTACCCAATCTTTTTCCCAAGCAGTTATCTTATAGATACAGTCTAGCTCATCATCACTCTCATCATCATGCACTGGTTCTATGTAGCATGCTCCTTCCGCAGAGTCAAGTGGTACCACTACGCATAATGACTTTTTCTCAAAAATCAATTTGTGCTTCTTTAGATTTATCACTCTGTTCATATCAGTGGCCCAATCTATTCCCAGTAGCGCGGAATAGGGATTTCTATGATTGACAATATCTATCACTTCAAAATCTACAAGTGCACTCGCACCTTTGATGTCTACCATTATCCCCCACAATCTTCCCATCAATAGGATCTTCTGCTGGTTCGCCATTCACAATTGAATAGGAGACCACTGCAACGCAGGCCTACCCATGCATTCCCATGTCTATTTTGGCAATACATTCATGTCCAATCCTAGATCTAGAATCAGTTGATCCATTTCATATTCTCTGATATGTAGAGTCAATCTCATCTCCCTTCCTATTAACGATATGTGCTTTCTAACCTTCTGGACTACGCATAGTTCTCCTGACCCAGCGCAACTAGAGATGAGTTCCTGTAGTCCTTTCAGAGCCTTGTTGTCACGAAGCAGCTTCATGCACGTCCTCAGAAAGGTATTGATCATTGAAGGATCCATCCCCGTTCTAGTTGATCCTTACTACCTAAAGTGGAGGCCTCTGTGAAGCTCTTCTTAGCTTCCATGAATGTCTCCTTCGAGCACTCCAAATCAAATTCAGGTTCCTTTGTAGGAGCCTTGTGAACCCACGCACTTTCTTCAAGCTGCTTACCTTTGTCCTCCCCTGTCATGATACCGCTTCAAAGAACAATGTTCACATTTAGGTCCTCTTCATGTGGCTCAGACCTCATCATTTGTAGGTTCTGAGTTGGGGGAGGCTAGAGTACTCCTTTATCGTGCAACCTTGCTATTAGTGTAGGGTAGTCCTTCGTCTCATAATCAAATTCGGTACAATATAAACATGATTCTGTTGTCAGATTTGTACAATCATGAGAATAATGCCTTGGTCCTCTGCAATTGTAACAAATCAGCTGTCTGCGACCCCTTCCTAGTCCCATTCCACCTCGACCTCATCTGTGCCCCTGAAATCCAGCACGCACCCTCCCTGCATTTGGATTGAGGGGTCTTGTTTCGGTCTACACTCTATAGGCAGGAGTCTGATCCATCATTATCTTGTAACTTCTACAAGTGTGCTCATCATGGCCTACTGACCTACAAAAATTACAGAACAATTGTTGGGAAGCTTGTGTATACTTATGTAATAGGTGACAGTTATCTGTAGTGTGTTTTCCTTCTATCTGACAAATCACACACCATAATGAAAGCACCGCACTCAGTCCTTCTTATGCCTCTAGTCTTAGTGGCATCGGCCCTCCTCCCACCAAGTAGTTAGCAAAGACTAGACAATAGTCCTTGTCATGCTCCTGGCCCTTGCATTTTATGCACCATACCTCCTTGTGCACCTATGGATGAGTTGTCTTGTCCTGTTGCAAACTCTACATTTCTAGAGACAAATTTTGTAGTTGCACGTGGATTTGTTGGACTCCCAGGGCAGGATCTTATATTGGGGTCTCGTACAGTCTCATTGCAATCTCTAAAGATTCAGCCTGGGTGGGTAACTTTTGTTGTGATAATGCCATCCTTAAATGCGGCGTTAGTGATACTACAAACCATGCGCGGTGTTGTCCATCCATCAAGGTCACGTTGGCTTCACGAATCATACTCTTCAGTCTTTGGTCTAGATCCAATGGGGTCTTTCCTAGAAGCATCATGATTTCCTTAAACCTGATAATTCATTGTGTCTCCGATTTTGGCCCACTAAATTCCCTGTTCAGTATGACCTGGATATCTGTGATCCCTGCATTTGGATTGTCATTAGAATGCTTGATGTACCATGTTAGTGTGCGATCTTGCAACATGCTTACTAGCATTGCCTTATTTATATTGTCACCCATAACTCCTTGTGCTTCCTGTACAACCTTCACTACGAACCAAAATTAGTCTAGATCTTCGTTCCCTACTCCTTTGAACACCGTAAATTTTATCGCGCTCACCATATTGAACTGTGGTGGTGGTGGAGGTGGTGTGGGAGGATATGGGGGTGATGATGGTGAAATCGGTGGTGGTGTAGGTGGGGGTGGTATGCGTGGAATTCATTGCTTTATCAAACTGATCGCACTTCTTGGAGAAACTTTCATGAGCTCTTCATCACTTTCCCACCATGGCAAAATCAAGGAGTTATTTTCTATCCTTGTGCTACCTTCATTTTGATAGATCCTCCCACTTCGCGTAGCACCAAACATCAATTTATTCCCATAACCCTCTTTTCGCACAATAGCATTTTACTCCAAGTGTTCAACAATTTAATGTACTTACCTTGCGGTCCTTTGAGTAAGCGTCATTCCACTTCACTGTAGCTAATTTTCATGTCTACCATGAACTTGGTGATAAATCCTCCTATAATTCGATCGAGCCAATGGTCCACAGTGTGTGCAATCTTATCTTTCGATGCTTCTAGTCCACGCACTAATTCTGGAGTCCACACAATTGGTTTGTCAAGCCTAGACCTTCCTTGATTATCTACTAGCTTCACCATCCACTCATACAACTCAGAGGGGAAGGATGCAAAGAAAATTTCGTGGATTTCCATATATAAGTAGTGCTCTAGCCACCGTTCCTTTGATACTCATGGATTCCTATTTTCCTATGCTGCGAACTCGTGAATCTTTCTGTCTAACCACCCTTCAATTTCTTTCTTTGTTGGATTCCAGTGACACGACATCAAACATCGCTGATGTAGATCCTAGTCCCGGCAACAAAACCATTTGTTGTCTTGTTGGGGCCTGACCTAGGTTCAGAGGTGATTTCACCAAACAAATCCTGGTACTACTGGCCCTTTCGGAAACATTCCGCAAAGCGCAGACTGAGGTCTCACCTGAAATAGTATGGGAGGGTGCTAGAACTAGGTTTCTGCACCCTAGAGATGTCTGATGGTTTCAAGTGGCCCGTAGTTGTGAACGTTGTAACGTGCACTTTCTCATACATTGCAGCCTGAGATAGTACCTTCGCACAACCCTACTCGAAGACCAAATAGTGTTATTACACAATTCCTTACTAATCATCCAATATTAGTTGATTAAATTAGCTTATTTGTATGCTTTCAGTTATACTTAACCATATTCACAATTCATACAAGTGCGTGCAGTAAATAAACAGTATAATTGAAATTGATATCAAACATGTAATAACTCAGAACAAATGCACATAATTGGTAACAAAACCTTTCTTTATTAATCTCTTCTCTGGTTATAGACTCAACTCCACCCTGCGCACTCATATGCATACTCTACTAGGCCTCTACACACTCAGTTGCAGAGCCTCTTCCTACTACTATGAACCAAGACACACTTAGACTCTTCTTCTATGCTTCACTATCTCATTCTATCGATTAGATTCTATAATCTCTTTACAACTCACAGCCTCGCTCTATTTATACAATCCCATGGTCCGCAGATGATGGGTAGGCTGACACTACCTTCAAAACTTAGGGCGGACAACCCTATGACTCTAACATATATTTCGCGCCCACAATTCGTGGAGATTTACAATAATATCACTCAAAACTTGGGCTTTGAGCCCCAAAACGTGTTGTAGGGGGATTCCATACCCAACAGAACTTCTCGCGGTCAGCAAGGTCCCAATATTCAAACTTCATGGTTGGCATGTGACCCTGATGCGTGCCTTCAAACACAATGCCGTCTCGAAGGAGCAGGGTCTAGAGTGAACTCTTGGTTTTGTCCAGGTCCTTGGGCACTTTGGCCTTCCATTTTTGTGGGGGGGCATATGTAGGCAGTTTTGTTGCAGAGTGTGTAGGTTGAATATCGTCTTCCATGCCTTCGTCTTCTTCCTTTGCGATGATAAGGGCCTGCAAATCTTCTTCTTCCTCATCTATTTCTATTGTGATGGCTTTCCCCTTCTCTTCCATTAATAGTTTGTTGCATAGTGGGTTCCTCAGGGACACACGTATAGGAGCCATTACTTGCTTATCCTTCTTGAGTCTTCGCATATGCGGTGATTTGGGGATCTCTGCCATAACCCTGACACCTTCTGGAACATCCTCCATAGTTAGGGCCTACTTTTCCTTGCCAACAGTTACCTCTTCTATTCCCAGAACATCCTTAGTGGTTGTCATCATATCTAGGATGTACTTTGTCACTCGTGAATTCATGGGCTCAGTCAACGCTCGGCTCACAATGCTCAAGGCTCCGCTCAATCGCTCAATTCTCAAATGACCAAGTGTTGTCTGATAGGAAGCCCTTTGTGTTTTATAGTGCCTTTTGAATTCGAATTCGATTGTTCCCACCAATTTCGGTCCATTAATGCTCTCTTGGAGGTGAATTTTCCCAAATCTTGCCAATAAATCACATCTTAAATGCCAACCACCCTCTTCATTTGTCTTCATGTCAAGCATCCCATTGTGAATAGTGACTTCAATAATCATTTTCTGGCCAAATCGTGTGGCAGTGCAGCCCCCCATGCGCGGTCACAGACCTTGTGACTCTCTGCTTCTACACACATCTCCCATATCACGCAGCTCCCGAGCAAAATAGTTTATAGTCCTGCACTCCCTTCCAACTGCCTGGAGCACCAAGATTGTCCTTCTCGTGGCTAGTCAGGTGGTCACACCACCCATGTGGGGCTCCATCCTGTCCTCCATCATGATTCGTAGAGAATCCCTACCTTCTATTGTTGTGGTCGGCATCGTGCACTTCACCACTTGCAATATGCTACCTTGCTCACTATGCTTGGCGATATGCGGTCCAAGCCATGGGATCAGACTAACCAATTTACAACGATAGTTCTCAAACTTGTCAGTATGATCGTACACACCTTGCCTTGCCATCCTAGGTTTTTCAACAAGAAAATCTTCCTTTATCTCGTCCTATAGCTTTTTGACCTCCATGTCCATCAAAGCACTTTTCTTCCTTAAGTGTACCCTTTCTTTTTCAAGTTCGTGGAGTCTAAAGCTTCCACGTCAGATTTGTTCCTCAAGTCCCATGCGTTCGGTTTCTTGTGGCTGTGTAATCCCTTCTTTCCAGGCTTCGCGAATCATTGTATCTATGAGTGTTGCTATGCACGGACTAGGCTTTGCACACTCCATAGGGATTACAACATCTACTTCATACTTTAGCGTCGGAAGTACTTGTGTAGTCAGGGTTTTGCACATGGTCCTATAAGCCCATAGAACTACTGGTACGCACAGGTCCCAGTCAATGCATCTCACATGGTGGACCGTGTTTAGTACTTCACGCACTTTGTCAAAGGTTTCCATGCGGATAAGATTTTGCATGCTTGGTCTTATCATACTTTGTCGTTCGCGCCCTCATTTTTCCCACTCCTGCTTTTTGGTCTCGTTTCCTATCGCGAGGATGGTGTGCATTTGTGTAGGTTGTGTACCATATGTCTCTACCCATCTGGAGAGATGGGCGCATAGGCTGTTTTGTCCATCATACATAGATTTCATCCACATCTGAAACTCTCCAAACCATATGAGCATCATCCTTCTACATTCCCGCCAGTACTCAAAATTCTGCTGGTGTGTACCCCACCATCTTGTGGGCATAGCATGCAGTGCCCATTTTAGAGTGTCAAAATGCTTCTTTTTCGATACTTCTTTCTCGAATTTGTTCAAGAAATCATCCACCTCGTTCAACCCGTCATACATAGACAAATATCTTGCCTTTATTGCTACACAACATAGTGACCTTATCATCATGTTGTAGTTGAGTGTGGTTACCTCGTGTAACTGGTTCTGCCATCGTTCTATCTCTTCAACTGAATCTAAAGTGCAGGAGCTGTCACGCTCCCACGAAATCCTACCATCCACTATAGGATTCACCCAATCCTGCTCCCAAGGGGTTATCTTGTAGATACAGTCTAGATTTTCATCATTGTCACTGTCGCGCATCGACTCTGTGTAGCGTGATCCCTCTACAAGGTCTAGGGTACCACTATGTGCAGTGACTTTTTCTCAAAAATCATCTTGCGCTTCTTTAGATTTATCACTCCATTCATATTAGTGGCCCAATCTATTCCTAGTAGTGCAGGATAGGGATTGCTTTCATCAACAATCTCTATCACTTCAAAATACACAAGTGCACTCGCACCTTCGATATCTACTATTATTCCTGCAATCTTCCCATTGGTAGGATATTTTTTTGGTTCATCATTCACAATTGAATAGGAGACCATTGTAATGCAGGCATGCCCCTACGCTCCCATGTCTACTTTGTCAGGACGTTCGCATCCAATCCTAGATCCAAAATCACTTGATCCATTTCATATTCCCCAATTTGCGCAGTCAATCTCATCTCCCTTCTTGTTCGCATTGTATGCTTCCTGAGATTTTGGACTATGCACGGTACTCCTAGTCCAACACATCTAGTGATGAGTTCTTGTAGCCCCTTCACCACTTTACTGTCACACAACAACTTCATACATGCCTCTAGAAAGGTAGTGAACATTGATGGGTCCATCTGCAGTTCTAGTTTGTCTTTACAAGCTGAAGTGGAGGCCTTCGTGAAGCTCTTCTTAGCTTCCATGAATGTCTCCTTCGTGTGCTCCAAATTGAACTCTGGTTCCTTTGTTGGAGCCTTGTGAGCCCATGCACTCTCTTTGGGCTTCTTTCCTCTGTCATCTCTTATCGTGATACCACTTCGGAGCATGATGTTTACGTTCGGGTCCTCCTCACGTGGCTCAGACCTCATCATTTGTAGGTTTTGAGTCGAGGGAGGTTGGAGTGTTCCTTTATCACACAACCTCGCTATTAGTGTGGGGTAGTCCTTTGTCTCATGATCAAACTAAGTACAATATAAACATGATTCTCTCGTCGGATTTGTACAATCATGGGCATAATTTCCAGGCCCTCTGCAATTGTAATAGATCAGCTGTCCGCAACCCCTTCCTGGTCCCATTCCACCTCGACCTCGTTTGTGCCCCAGAAATCTAGTGCATGATATCCATACATTTTGATCGAGGGCTCACGTTTTTGTCTGAACCCTATAGGTAGGAGTCTGATCCATCATTAGTTCATAACTTCTACAGGTACACTCATCATGGCTTACTGAACTACAGAAATTACAGAACAATTGTTGGGATGTATGCATATACTTCTATAATAGATTTAAGTTATCTATAGCATGCATCCCTACTATCTGGTAAATTTCACACCATAATTCAGGCATCGTGCTCGATCCTGCTTATGCCTCTAGTCTCAATGGAATTGGCCCTCCTCCCACTAGCTAGTTCGCAAAGACTGGACAATGGTCTTTGTCATGTCCTTGGCGTTTGCCCTTTATGCACCATACCTCCTCACGTGCTTCTGGGCGAGAAGTCCTGTCTTGTTTCAAGCTCTGCATCTCAAGACACAAGTTCTTCAACTGCACATGGATCTGTTGGACTCCCAAATTAGGATCTTGTATTGGGGTCTTGTGTAGTCTCATTGCGATCTCCAAGGCCTCGGCCTGAGTTGACAACTTATGTTGTGACAATGTGTTCCTTAGATGTGGCGTTAGTGACGCTACAAACCATGCACGGTGTTGCCCATCTGTGAAGGACATGTTGGCTTCACGAATCATACACTTCAGTCTCTGATCCAAATCCAAGGGGGGTCTCACCTGGAAGGATTGGGATTTCCTTAAATCCAATAATCGACTGGGTCTCTAATTTTGGCCTGCTAAATTCCATATTTAGTGCAGCTTGGATATCCGCGATCCCTGCGTTTGGATTGTCATTGGAATGCTTAATTTACCACATCAGTGTGCGATCCTGCAAAGTGCTGACCAATGTTTCCTTCTTTATATTATCATCTGTGACTACTTGTGCTTCCCATATAGCCTTTACCACGAACCAAAAACAACCTGGATCTTCATTCCTTACTCCTTTGAATACCGAGAACTTTATTGCGCTCACCATATTAAACTGTGGTGGTGGCAAAGGTGGTGTGGACGAAGATGGGGGTGAAGATGGTGAAACTAGTAGTGGTGTAGGTGGGGGTGGTATGTGCAGAATTTGTTGTCTTATCAGACTGATCACACTTCCTGGTGAAACTTTCATGACCTCCTCCTCACTCTCCCGTGAAGGTGAATTCAAGGGACGACTCTCTAATTCTTCGCTACCTTCGTTTATGTAGATTGTCCCACTCATGGTCCTTTAAGGAAGCATTGTTCCACCTCACTGTAGCTAACTAACGTATCTACCATGAACTCGATGATAAACCCTCTGATAATTCGATCGAGCCAATGGTCCATAGCACGCGCGATCTTATCTCCTGATGCTTCTAGTTTGCGCACCAACTCTGGAGTCCACACAATAGGTTTGTCGAGCCTACACCTTCCATAACTCTCTGCTAGCTTCGTGATCCACTCATACAACTCAGAGGGGAAGGACGGAAAGAAAATTTCATGACTTTATGTATATAAGTAGTGCTCTAACCATTGTTCCTTCAATACTCGTGGATTCTTGTTTTCATGCATTGCGAACTCGTGAATATTTTTGTCTAGCCACTCTTCAATTTCTTTCTTTGTCGGATTCCAGTGACACGTCATTAGATAGCTCTTGTGCAGATCTCGGTCCCAGAAATGGAACCATTTGTTGGCTTCTTCGGGCCTAACCCAGGTTCAGAGTTCATTTAGCCAAACAAATCCTGGTACTACTGGCCCTTTCAGCAACAGTCCACGGAGCACAGACTAAGGTCTCACCCGAAGTAGTATGGGAGGGTGCTAGAACCAAGTTTTTTCATGTTGGAGATGTCTGATGGTTTCAAGTAGTCCGCGGTTCGACCTTGCACGCACGTTGCTACGTGCACTTTCCCGTACCTCAAATCTTGAGATATTGTCTTCACATAGCCCTACTGAGGGGCCAAACGCTGTTAATACCCAAGTTCTTACTAGAAATCCACTGTTAGTTGATTATTTTAGCCTACTTGTGTGCTTTAAGTTATACTTAACAACATAAATCATTCATACAGGTGCATGCAGTAAAAACCAATATATTTGCAATTTACATAAAACATGCACTAACCCAAGAACAAATACACAAAATTATGATAAACCTTCTCTTTATTAATCTCTTCTTCAGCTACAGACTCGACTCCGCCGTATGCACTTGGCTGGAGGGGTCCGTGCACTTAGCTGCAGACTACTAGGCCTCTACGCACTCATTTGCAGAGCCTTTTGCTACTCTACGACCCACGACACACTTAGTCACTTAGACTCTATCTTCTTTTCTCGCTTCCTTATTGCTATCTTTTACACTTAGAGCCTCGATCTATTTATACAATCCCATGTTCCACGGACCATGGGTAGGCCGACATTACATTACAATACTAGGGTGGACAACCCTGTGACTCTATCATACATTTCGCACTCTGCACCTACAATTCGCGGAGTCTTTACAACAATATCAGGTCAAAACTTGGGCTTTGAGCTGCAAAACATGCCTTGGGGGGATTCCATGCCCAACATTGGTTGTCTTATTTTATCCCATGAGATCCCACATTCATGCTTGGAATATGCATTGGGGTGATTGAGTGGAAGAAATATTTGGTTTAGCCTAATCTATGATAAAGTGGTACATGGATGTCCCTGACATCGTTGGATTTTGCATATATCATTAGAAGATAGTTTCCTATTATGATTTTTCAAGACTTGTATGTGTTATTGTGTTGATTTGATGGATGATTTGCCATGGTTAATATTCTGGTTATAAGCATGGTTCTATGATGTGCTCTAGCTATGGCTCTTGTTCATGATTTGATAAGGATTTGAATGGTTGATGAATGCATGGGATAACAAGTGTTGTTTCAACTACTTGATGGGAAATTAGACCTTATTGGTTATTCTCAGATGAAGTTAAAATATTCATGATCAGATATGCACTCAAGACCTATAACTTATATGTTTACCATCTATTTGACGAAATATCTTATGTGTACTAGGAATCTAGGTCAATTTCATTCTTTAAGTTTGAATACTTGGCATTTTTATTACAATGATCATGATTCTAGAAAGTTACATACAATTTTGGGTTGTGGTCTGGAGGTTATCCTCAAAAAGTGGTTATAGCCTTATAACCGCATGCATGTTGTGTTCTGGGTGCAGTTGAGGTGTTAGGCTTGCAGAAAAGTAGTTCCAACTCAGGATCTAATCATCAGAGGTTGTGGAATAACTTTTGGGTGATCTAGTGCTCCTTAGAGGTGTCAATAAGTTTCATATTGTGGGAACCAATTCCATAACTGGAACTTATAGGTTGGGTCATGTCATAGTAGAACTCATCTCACATTTACCCTAGAGAGATTGTAAAAGAAGGTAAGTGCCGGGAGGAGGCATTACAGATTGGTATCAGAGCTTCCAATTTCAAACACTTGGACTAGATAGGATAAATGTGATTGTTATGTATGCATGCATTGTAGTGGCTATGGCTGTCATATATATAGTCGATGTTACAATTTGAGTTATCATGCATTATATCGATAGGTTGATATGTTGGTGTCATTATATATATATATATATATATATATATATATATATATATATATATATATATATGTATGTATGTATGTATGTATGTATGTATGTATGTATGTATACATACATATACATTTATATATATATATATATATATATATATATATATATATATATACATACATACATACACACACACACACACACACACACACACACACACACACACACACACACACACACACACATATATATATATATAGATATAGATATAGATATATATCGTGCTAATTTGGACTGATTTGGGCATATGGGATAACCTCCCTTAAACTTCACTAAGGTATTATTTTGATTATGTCTATATTTGGTTTATCTAACATGGTATATTTATAGGAAGAAGAAGATCAAGAATTAAATAGTAAGAGGAGGCATATGGTTGGATACACTTGATAAGAGAGGTAGTGATTATGCGTTCTATTGTAGTTTGTGTTTAGAGATACATCATTTTCATCACCGCCATCATCCTTATAGGAGAAGCTGGAAGCAATACTTACTAGTTGATTTCAAGAAATCAAAGCTCCTACATTTTATGGAGGGATGAAGAAACCAGAATATGCAGAAGCATGACTTCTTGGGATGAAGAAGTTCTTCGAATTGCATGACTATATAGATTATATGAAAGCAAAGATAGTTATTTTTAATCTAAAGGGAAAAGAAGATATCTAGTGGGAAGACGTGAAGCAGAGGCATCAAGGTATATGGGTTGATTTGGCATGAGTTCAAAAGAATCTTCAAAAAGAATTACTTTTGCAAGAGAAATTACGATGGAAAGGGTAAGGCGTTCTATGAGAAGAAGATGGATTCTATGACATATGGGGAGTAGATGACTAAGTTTCTGGAGCAGTTGAGGTGTGTGACTTTACTCAAGTATGAGAAGACAAAGGTCCAAAGGTTCATCAATGGACTATTATTAGCATTTAAGGATCAGATTGAGTGTGATGAGCCTCACTCATTGGAGGAAGCCATCAGGAAATTAAAGCATTGTTATGAGTAGGCTAAGAGGAAGTAGGATTATAGAGGGAATGAGAAGGCCTTAGAAGTGGGGAAGATCTCAGTATGTAAGTGTAAAAGAAAATTTGGCTCCTTACAAGAAGTTCAGTGCAACTGAGAAGGGACATGGATCTCAGCTTAGAGAGAAGCAAAATAAAGGTAGTGGTAGAGAGCCATGGTAGTGTTGGATTTTTGGCAAGGATCATCGGAAGAAGGATTGTCCATTGTACTAGGGTGTAGACCTTAGGTCCGTAGTGAGAAAGAGGTGTGGACAATTGGGGATGTTGGTCAGAGAAGTCCTTGGATCGATGTATCACTTGATAACAAACAAGCATATCATCAAGTATCCATTATTGATATGGAATGTAAGCTTTGTGATAAAGTTGTTTCCATTTTGATTGATCCTGGTCTAATTATAGTTATGTTAGTTCTAACCTATTGGATAAGTGTGTCTTGAATAAAGAAGTGCATGGAGAGTATTGGTTGGTGCAATTGGCTCTAGGTACTCAGAAAAAGTTCATGATTGGGTGAGAGCTTGTGCAATTGAGATGAATGGTAGGCCTACATCAACACATCTAAATGTGCTTCCTTTGGGTTCATATAGTATGATTTTTGGTATGGATTGTTTGTTTACTCATGGTACCAAGATAGACTACTATGAGAAGGCTATTGAGTGCCTAGATGATGATGGAGAAAATAGAATCTTGCAGGGAGAGAAGAAGCCTACATTAGTTAGGATAGTCATAACTATGCAGGCTAAGCATAGTTGTAGGAAAGGACATGCATTTTTTATAGTTCATATTTCTAGTGATAAGTGGAAGGATGTTGAGAAGAAGCCTACATTAGTGAAGAAACCTACACCTATGCAACTGATCTGACAAGATCCTCCTGGATCATGTTGTCCTGCTTGCAAGATCCACTCCTACAAATATTTCCCATAAGAGATCACAACTTAAATATGATTTAATTGCACTCTCCTAATAAGAAGGCTTCTTCACTAATATTTCTTATAAATGAAGGCTTCTTCACTAATATTTCATAGGCAGTTTTGTTTTTAGTGTAACAAGAGCATCAAGAGTCAGAATTGGGAACTGTGATAGGTTTTGGAAAGTGGGTTCAGAGAGCTATCCGATGATAGTGATCAGCAGTTCTTCTGTTCACATTAAAACTAATCAAATATCCATGTAATCGACCTCATCTATTTCAATATTAATAAAGCGGTCACCCATCTTGACAACAGACCTGGAGACGTGGTCCATCAGGGACGAACTCTGTAATCAACTTTGTTGTCTGGTATCAATGTGCTTTTTCTATTTTCATTTATGTTATGCATCTGTGTTGTGTTTAATCAGCTATTGTAAAGTCTTCTTCTCAAGCAGTTTTCCTGGATTTTTTTGCTTTGAGATAACATTCAAATAATTAATGGTTAATCAATTCTACATCATTTTTAATAAATGATCATTTTTAGATCATGTAATTTGGTATCAGAGCATGTTGTGTTTGTAGAATTTTCCATTGAATGTTAACCAGGTTAAAGTCCCAACGAGGAGAAGGAATCCTTGAGCAGATTGATCCAGAGATTTGAAAGCGATGAGTCGTTCATAAATTGACCATGCCAGGACCTGATGTAGGTGAAAACACTGAAACTAAGATGAGTGATGAACAGTTTCAGCAAGCATTATTGAATATGCAACAAATGTTGGTAGAACTGTACAAAGACAAGATGGTGAGAGATGAAACTTCTTCTTCAAAGACATTGAAGAAGGACGAAGGTAAAGACAAGGCTGATAAACCACCTTCACCTCCATTATCTCCATCATCATCATCTTCTTCTTCTTCTTCTTACAGTGCATAATATGAAACAGAAAATAAACCTAAGAAAACATATCTTTTGAAACTTGATGTGAAATTTGAGTTACCTGTTTATGATGGCGAAATGAATCCGGAAAAGTTAGATAACTGGATTAAACAGTTAGAAGTGTATTGTCACATTCATAACATTTCTAGCGATAAAACTAAAATTTAGTTAGATACACTTAGAATGGGGGGAACAACTTTAATCTAGTGGGAAAGTAAAACTCAGATAGATGTAAAGTGTAAAGGAAAGGTCATCTCTTCATGGTCTAAGTTTTTAAAATCTCTTAGGAAACAATTCTATCCTTTAGGATACATGCAACAAGTTGTTATTGATTGGCAGCATCTGAGGCAAGGTAAAGGGAAGAGCGTTTAGGAGTTTACTCAGGAGTTCAGAAAGAAAGCATTGGTGCTTGGTATTTCATTGGATATGCATGAAACTTTATTAAAATACATCAGTAGTTTACATTCATATTTGCAACATACATTATTGATGTTTAATCCTGATTATTTTGATGAAGTGTGTGTTCAAGCCATACATATTGAATCAGGTTGTAGACCATTCAAGTTTTTATTGTAGTCATCCAAAGAGTTGGAAATCAAAGATTCCAATGACAGTAAGGGGAAGAACATTTTTAAGAGAAAGAAATCAATGATCATTTAGAAGGAAAGACCTACTTTTTCTCATTGCCAGAGAATCAGTCATGATGAATCAAAGTGTTGTAAACTTCATCCAGAACTTTAACGCAAATATTTCCTTAAGAAGAAGGATGAAAAGAAGGCCATTGCAGCAGTCCAACAAGATCTAGGTTCAGATTCAGGTGATGAACAGAGGATAACCATCATGATTACGATAGGTAAAAGTTTTGACACTGGTTCAAGTTCGAAAACTATTGCATCTTCATCAAACATAAATCCTTCACATGAGGATAAAAGAGTTAAATTGTTTAACAAAAGGATAACTTCTAAGCATACAATGATAGGTACAATGTTTTACAGTGGATCATAGGCCAATCTAATATCTGAATATTTAGTTAAGAGTTTGGATTTGGAAACACAGAATCATCCAAGACCTTACCCATTAGGATGGCTAAATAAATGAACTCAGATAAAAGTCACCAAACAGTGTCGATTAAGATTTGCCACAACAGCTAATTACATTGATGAAGTGGAATTAGATGTGGTTCCAGTAGACATATGTGGAGTCTTCTTAGGAATTCTTTACCTTTATGATTGTGATGTAGTATTTTATAGGAGAGAACATAAATATCACGTTAGGAAAGACCAGGTTGAATTTATTGTCAGGGCACATCAAAAAAAAAATCACTTGAATTTAGTTAATGTTAATAAGATGAAGCGATTAATAAGTTCAAACAAGAGATTTGTAATCATGTGTGTAAAGGAGCAAGATAACAATCAACATGATGCTTGTTTAAGTTATGAGACTCAGTTTAAACATGGTTTGATTAAAGATATAGAAACTATTCTAGTTCTATGTAAAACCGAACATCTTACTCATAAGTAGGGAATACAACATGAATTACAGTTTGTGCCTAAATCTCCTCTTCCTAATGTCACAATGAATTCAGTCCAAGTTTGGAAATAAATAGTTGCAGGGATACAGGTCAATATTGGGGAAAGTCAGTGTTCAATTTCTCTTGTATTGTGTCACCATTTCATTTCTCAAATAGTTTGGAAACCTCTTTTCAACTAGAGAAGAAACCTATTTGTTTTCATATCCAAGCCCTTTCTAAAGCTGTGTCAAAGTGTCTAATGGGAACTTATGCATCAGAGGAAAGTGCTAATCAATGGAAACATCATTTAATAAATGAAGTAAAAGTGATTCAAACAAATCAACAGTTAATTCAATACTTTCAAGGACGAACTAAGTTGCAACAGATTTCACCTTATAGTTTGATAGGTTCATTGCAGCAAATTCACTTAGTAATCAGGAAGCAGGAAAGTATGTCAATTCAAGTAGCTAGTTTGATGTCAAAAGTATCTTTTATTATCTCTGTTATTCTGCAAAATAGATTTTTAATACATGTTGATGGTATTGAACAATATCCAGTAGAGACTATTCTCAAAGATGTTTATGAATCACTAACTCATGGTTCTTCATGGAAAGAATTCAATTTCCATGTTTGTAACAGGATGTTTTCCCATCGTCGCAAGTTGTTTATACTGCAGATGGAGAGAATAGGTCACCAGATCAAAATGTGCCATGGTCAACATCATCAACGTCATCACTTGCAGGTGATTGATCGAATGTATTGGTACATCATTAGGTCAAGGTGGAAAGAGAGGGCGTTCTACCTTCATCAAATATTTGTTTAGTCAAACTTTTGGTGGTCCAAAAGCTTTTAAGTGGAGATGATTAATCCAAGAGGATCTCGTAAAATCAGTTGCACAGGTGTTCAAGTGTCGTCATCAGTGTTTAGTGTCTTCATCAATTCAGTTCGGTGTTTTCAGCTTCGACAGTGCTGGTTATGGAGCAGGTTATTCAGGTAATATGGTATTCATGGCGTTTAGTTGATATGGGTTTGTTCTTGGTTGTCGAATTGTGTTCATCAACAGTTCTGCCAGGATTTGGTCAATGAAATTTGTCTTTTCATTGCCTCGCAGAATTTGGTGTCGACATGGGTTTTTTTGTCCACTGGTAAGTTGATCATTGACATGGGTGTCATCTATTGCAGAGGTTTGATATGGTTTGTCGTCAGGTTGTTCTTGCAAATGCCACTTGTGTCAACAATGTGCATTTGGGTTTATGTCTGATGTTTCTAATGTCGCTTTGTGACATTTGGGGACAAATGGGTTTTGTTTATCTATTTTGATGAAAAGTCCTAAAAACCATAATACATTACATTCCTAACCTAATGCTAAATACCTAATCCTATGATCTAACGATCACATTCAAATGCATTAATACCTATGCTAAATACCTAAGAACTAAGTGTTAATCATATCTTAAGTCCTATTGCATAAGTTCTAAACCCTATGATTCAAACTATTTTCCAAACCTATCAAAATATATTACATTGAAAACCATGTATTAAAAACCTAACCTAAGTCTCGACCTTTATACATGTTATACATTGTAAAACAATACAAAATGCAATGGACAGGCCTAACCATCACCCTAACTGCATCGGAGAAAGGTGGACATATGACCAGATGTATGGTTAACCATTGCGGTCTTCAGAACCGCAGAGGATTAAGGTTAATCGCAAGGTGGAAGCCGCGTCGGAAGGTCATGTGAACAGGGTTTGGATAGACTGCATGGTTAGCACCACAACATTGAAGCTGTTGGAATATTAACATGGAGGTTAGCCACCAGATGGAAATGCTGACAGTTGTCACATGTGGGCAGTTAAGGAAGTCATCGTTGGAACCACCAGGGGAGACTACCAGGTGGCGGTCAAGTAGTCGACCGCCCGATGTTCACATGGAAGCCATTAGCCTTTACTCGGTTAGCTTGACGACCTACAGTTATGGCTTATATTAAAGTTTATTTATGGGGTTTTAATGGTTTTTTGTTGTTGGAACTAATTTCGGGACCAAAGAACCTACCTAGGTGTCTAATGCCAATAGGAACGAGCTTCAAACCTATCGAGATTGCAACCAAATTCATCTTGCATTTAGCTAAGGAGGGTTTTATGTATCCACAGGTCTATAAGAGGCAGTTTTGCTTCATTGGTCAAAATAGAGTGGTTTTGATATTTGTTTGTAGATTCTGGAGGTCATAGGAAATTTTGTTTTCAGTGTAACAGGAGCATCCGGAGTCGGAATTGGGAACCGTGATAGGCGTTGGAAAGTGAGTTCAGAGGGATATTCGATGACAATGATCATAAGTTCCTGTTTGCACATTTAGACTGATTAAATCTCTGTGTAATAGACCTCATCTGTTTCAATCCTAATAAAGCAGACGCCCATCTTGAAAGCGGACCCAGAGACGTAGTCCATCAGCGAAGAACTCCATAATCAACTTTTCTGTCGGGTATCACTGTGTTTTTTATTTTTTCACTTCTGTTATGCATCTATATTGTGTTTAATCATCTATCGTAAAGTCTTCTTATCAAGTATTTTTCCTTGATTTACACGCTTTGAGCTAACATTCAAATCATTAATGGTTAATCAATTCTACATTAGTTTTAATAAATGATCATTTTCGGATCACAACATGATGACAGGTAGCATCAGCTGAAGAAAATGTTTAGGTGACAAGGTGAAGGTGATAGGGATGAGGAGTATCACCTCATGTTAGATGGCTTAGTTACATTCATGAACATGATTTATGTGTCGGATAGTAGTAAACTCAAGAAGCTTATCTCGAGGGAGTTTCATGTCAAGTCATATTCAGGTCACCTAGGATATTAGAAGACATTGACAACTATTAAGAAGTTCTATTAGTGGCTGAAATTGAAGAAAGAGGTGGCCAAGTTTATTGCTATATGTTTGGACTATAACTAGATGAAAATAGAGTGTAAACGTCCAACTAGTTTGTTACAACCGATTCTAATTCTAGAGTGGAAATGGGAGGTCATTTCCATGGACTTCATTACAAGTTTTCCAAGGACATCGAAGTAGAATGATTCCATCATGGTTTTGGTTGACAGGTTGAGTAAGGTAGCCCACTTCATTGTAGTTAAGTCTACTAATTCAGCTACTGAGGCATCTCACATGTTCATCAGGGAGATCATGATATTGCATGGTGTTCCCAATAATATCATATAAGATAGAGATGCCATCAATAGTGAAATTCCATGATGTTTTCCATTTTTTATTACTTAAGAGATATGTGTAGGATGTTGATCGTATGATTGATTGGTCTATACTATAGGTGGAACTAGAGAGATAGTTCTAAAAAAAAAAACTTAAAGGATTTTGCAATGGAAAAAACTCATGCTGGGAAACAAGAAATAGAGCAAGTTAAAGTGCAATGGAAGTACTTTTGGCAAGATGAAGCTTCATGGGAGATGAATGATCAGATGTGGGCTTTGTATTCTTCATTATTTTTTGGTTCAAGAAAATGAAGTTTCGGTATGTATATATATATGTATGGTTGTAAATACCACAATGAGTCATGCTATAAAGCTCCAATAAGTGGTATGATTGTTTTGTTTTCAATAGGATGTTAGTGTAAATACTACATTGAGTTATGTTATAAAGCTCCATAGGTAGTATGTTTTGTTTTTACCTATTTTTTGGTCATAGGTGTCATAGAACACTGAGGACGGTGTTCCCCCAAAGGGGAGAGGTTTTTAATAAAGAATAATAAAGGAAAAGTAATAATACCAAGGTCATGCGAAGCATATTCCAAGTTGAATGTTAGGAAAACACTATAGTGTGCATCACTTTTGGTTTAATAATGGATATAGAAACTAGAAAAGGCATTGGTAGAGGAAAAGAGGTAAAAAATGGCATTTGATTAAGGAAATAAAGGAAAATAGGAGAAAATAAAGGTGAAGAGGCACAAATTTGCATGCTCAAGAAATTACTGGAAAAAATAAGGAAAATAAAAAAACATAGTCTACCCCAATGATAAAAAGGCATCATTGAAATGGCTCACATATTTTAGACAAAATTTAATCAGTTTTAACTTGGATCAATGTAGAGAGAGAGAGCTCGAAGAGGAGAGAGAAAGCAAGGAAGCAAAGAAAAGTAAAGGAAATCAAAGGAAAGAAAAGGGTAAGTAAAGGAAAGAGAGGGACCACAAGGGGAAGTTTGGATCAGTAGCTTCAGTAGGAAGTTTTTGTAGGTAACAAGATGCAAGTGTGATTTTCTAGTTGAGTTGTGAATGCATGATAGATGCATTTGTATATTTGGTTCATTTGTTATCATTTTTGTGGGGTTTTCCTAGTTTGATAGTGGTTTCAACCTTTCCTTCCCATTTCTTAGATATCCCTAGTATGATGGGATTCATTATTGGTCAAGCTTTGGATTGTTGAAAGGTTTTGAAACTGGGTGAGGTGGTCTCAGAAAAATTCCCAAGGATTCGGGCTGGAGATGGTTTTCTTTGCAAAGCCCCCAATAGGTGGGCAGAGACACACAAATTCCTTAATGTATGGTGAAGGAATTATGATGGTTTGGTTTTGTGACCTCGGGACCAACTTAGGTGAGATCATGGTAGCTTGAGGATGGAGGTGGTTTAACCTTTGGAGTCCCTATTTGGTTAGGTCTTGGTTTCTATCATGTGAAGAAAATCTTGTAGATTCACACGCTAATGCAATTTTCTAAAGGAAGAGACAAGAATCTACTTCTACTTTATAGTGGAAGCCCATAAATATCGATGAAAACAATAATCGACAAGAGGAAGATAAATCGATGGCGCATAACACAATAAGTATCTCGGGAAATCCACAACTTAAAACCCCACTATTTGTATTGCATTAAATTAGAAATACAAGATGATAATACAATTCTTGTTCTCACAAGAACAATCCCAACATTCAATATGATCAATCTCCCAGCTCACAAGCAAGTTCAAGCCAAACCTTAGCCTCTTCTACTACTCTGCAATCTCTTATTTCCTTGAGCCCATGGTCAAAGAATTTGGATGAATACAATGTGATCTACTCAAAACAATGTAAACTTTGAAACGGGAACTGATATTGTTACCCGTTTCTTAGAGATAGCAAAAAAGTGACCCGATTTTGAAAAGGGGCGGTGCAGAACACACATATTTTTTTAAATCATAGTTTTTGGCACTTTAAATTTTTTTATGTACATTACGTTTTAGAATGTTAGTGATTTGCATGCTGATTTAAAAAAGTGGTGATTCTGCATTAGGCCCTTCTTTTAAAAGGCCTCTTTTTTTTATTTTAAATTTATAATGTATGAAATGTAAATAATTATTTTCTAAATTTAACAATTTTTGAAGTGGTCTTCTTCTTCATATTTTCTTGTTCTTTTTGTTTTTGGAGTGAGGTTTTTATTGTTTTGCATATCTAAAGAAGAAGGTTGATATTTGAAGTTTTGATATTCTACATATTTATACATAGTTAATTAATTTTTCAATGCACATGAAATAAGTGTCTCTAAAAAACAATAATTTTTAACAATTGGCATAAAAATAACCGTTTTCAACATAAATATAACTAAAAAATTACACATTTTGATCATTTTTTGTAATTTTTTTGGCTAGAAATGACATGTCAAAATCATAATTTTTATAGGAAAAATTTAACTAAAAATGGTTAAATAATATATATATTTTTAATGAATTTCATGTCAAAAAAATAATAATAATCACTTTTTTTTCAAAAAATAATTATTAACATAAAAATTAATGCAAAAATCACATAATACAAATATTGAACACATAATAACATTAATTTAATGCTTATTCTTGTCATAAAATGTCAAAGTCAAAACATTACAAGTATAACTAATTAATAGTTACAAAAAAATGAGCTTGACTTCCAAGCATAACTTAAATTTAATCAACAATATCACGTAATCCACACTCTTCATCCTCTAGAGTTTCATCATTGTCTTCTTCCACAATATTTTCTGCTTCATTTTGCTCATTTTCCTCTTGTAATGGATCTTTGATGTTTGCGAATCTCCCAATGTATGCCTTTCCAGTCATTCCATGTAATGGTGGTTGGGGTTCCTTTTCCTTTTTTGCACAAGTGATTCACTAAAGTTGCCTTTCTTCAACTAAATTTCTTGCATTGCATCTGGAAGAAATTGAAGAGCATTAATTCTTTGTTGAATAAAATTGCACGGTATTGGATCTTTTTCAATGGAAATGAAATTTCTTCCTTTTTGAAGGCAACGAGTTAGTGTTGTACCTAATTATCAAGAACAAAAGAAATGATGAAGTAAATTAGTACAATGAAATATAAACTAAGAAATAAGATATTGAAATTCAATTCCATATAATAAAACTTACCTAAGCCATAAAATAAATGTAGAGCCCAATCTCCTTCATTTGAACATATGTCTATAAGATAGTTAATCAATAAATATGGTTTTTTGTAAATGTTAACTATATCTCATTTTTCTTCTTTGTCTTCATATGTTAGTTTTCTGACAACAACGTCATAAGCTAGTAGTTGGCTATGACTCTTTCCATCTACCTGATTAAAAATCATAGACATATAGCTATCATCTTTTTCCCAACTATCAATATGGATGAATTCACAATCATTTATAAATGGTTCATCTTCATAGTTAAGAAGATTTGACTTTTGCCTGTAAGTACATGAAATAGTAAAAGTTCAAATAACTTGTACTTAAATGAATTTTTTAACATTAATCAAATATACGTTTTCAACATCTTACCATATAAGATGCATCCTTGAGTTTGTTTTCCCCTTCAAGCTTGACAATAACATTGCCAATTGTGTGTCTAAATGAAATGTCACAAATCTCCATAATGGTGATGATGTGACTTCTAGAAATCCCGCATCCACTTTACTAAGAGTTTGATAAGTATAAGGGTCACTATCATAGTCAATGTTTGGAATATTGAAACCATGGGGAATATTTGCAATAACTAGGCCATAATCCCTTTTGGGTATGAGTTTAGAAATGTCTTCACAGTGGCCTTATATTACTTGATATTGAATAGTGTCAAGCCCATTCCAAATGAAATGAGTAAGAGTTAGATCAAGTTCAACATTCTTAAGACATTGCTTCTTTAGTCTTTCAATCTTAATTTTTTCAATAAAGGTTCTAAAACTATCTGGTGCTCCATTTGCATCGTTCCTCATCATTAATAAAATAAACAAATATATGTGTAAGTTATAAAATAAAAATAGTATATAGATGAATAAAAATGAATGTATAAATCAACATACCTTTTTAAATGCAAGATAAAATTTTTTTAATGTTGATATAGAACTTGAATATGGATAGTTGCATACAACATCATCCCAACTATCTTCATTCAACAATTTAACCATTTGTTTTTGTATTTTCATGTAAACTTTGTGACTGCATAGATAAAGTAAAAAAAGTTAATATAATGATATGTATAAAAAATACTACTAAGAACAATATGTTATATTTAAAACAAAATTATAATCTAGAAATAAGTAAAAATAATTCGACAAACTTACTTTTTAAATTCCTCAGACATTTCCTCAAATTATAATTCCCCTCATCTCACGCAAGATAATATTGCTTTGACAAGTTTTTCATCCTTCACTCCTTGTAATGCTCTCCAAGGTGTGATAGTCATATCTTCTGGATGTTGCTTCATTTTAGGACCTGATTTACTGTTGCTACATATCAATGGTTTAGACCTTTTGACCTTTGGTTTTTAATGCCAATGTTCTCCCACATGCTAAAAATCTCATTAATCAATTCCCATATCTCTCTAGTTCTAAATGTCAACTCGAAAATGTTATCAATACCTCTGACTAAATCAGTATTTACTCTGTCGCCTTTTGAATTGATTTCCTCCTCAATTTAATAGCCTATTTCCATACAACATTCCTTTCAGAAACCTATAATAACATTTAGCTTATCCCCACAACATTTTTCTTCAAATTCACTATGAATAAATCTAACCCTTTGGATGAAAGTCATAGACATCCTATATTCATTATCTGAATTATGATCCCATGCCACTAACTTTACTTCTGTATCTGATAAACCAACATAAATGATACATTTCATTGTTTCAAAACATAGGTTATTGGAATATTCTTCCACTAATTGTCTTTGAGCTTCTACAGAATGGTTCCCCCCAAGCACATAATAACTGTATTCAAAACATTTTGACTTATAAAATTCTCCTTTATTGCGAACTTGAGTTGGATCAACAAGAAGCACATAATTAACGACATGAGTATATGGATTGTACCTCATCGATGTAGTCAAGTTTTGAATATGCAGGTGGTGTGGCTTTCTGATTTGATATTTACATTGTCCTTCACTTGCCTTATAGATTTGTCTCACATTAAGCTAAAATGTATGACCACCCTCAATTAAGTTTCTCTTTGTCAAGATTTGTGAAATGGAATTTTGTTTTGTTTTAATAATGCCATCCTCTAAATCAGCTCCTGGTGTAATGATTTATCTTCCTTCTCTTGAATTTTCACTAGAATCTTGACTGTTGGTAATGACTACTTCCGAATGTTGAACTTTACTTTTCTTCCTCATAACATTCTCATCTTTAAATAGAAAAAATTTATTCTTGGGCATTGTTACTTTTGGTCTTTTATGGCTCTTCTCGTTTCTAACATCAGTTTGAATGTCATCCTCGGTAATGCCAATATATTCTTTAGTGTCAGTTTCAACTTCCTCATCTTCAAAAGTAACTTGTCTACCTTTGCTAGATTTATCCACTGGAGGCATTTTTTTATGATCCCTTGGATGTAGTTTTGTAGCATCATGAATTACTGCATTTTACTTGTTTGCCATATCTTCTTCTAACACTGAGTAGAAACTACTAACAACTTTCATAATATCATGCTCTATGAAATGGATGCCTCCCAACATAATTAAACAACTTTCAACAAAATTCTGCCAAACAAAATATCATATGTCAACAAAAACAAAGTTATAAAAATATAATGAGACAGTTACAAGAACACAAAACACAAATATAAATAACAATACTTACGATATTTTGTTTCATCTCATTTACAATTTGTTTACCCAACTTTGTAGATACCTCTCTCGTGTCATACAATGAATATGATAACTGGTATTTAATCCTTTCATGTGACTTAGGCAGTTTTGTAAGTATGTAAACAACTTTACTATCCAGTACTGAACACATGTCTATGACCTTTCCCAGCACCTCATAAATTCCATTATTGTTAGGTATATAAACATATAGATATATCTGCACATATTGGCTTTCTCTTTCTTTCACATACTAGACATTTGCTGGAAGTTTCACTTCTTTTGATTTCTTCCAGTATGAAATCATCTTCTTATTGTTTGAGGCACTTGAAAGATTTGTAGCTATCAGCTCAGGTTTGGTTTGTTCAACAATGTTTTTTGAAGATCCACCTTTAACAATCTTTGATCCAAAAAGATTCACATAAATCTTGTTTGATGCCATTTTCCTAAAAAAGAGGACACATATAAATTAGTAAATTACAGAAAAATAATATCTTAAATTAAAAAATAAAATTATAAATGATCATTAATTTTGTAAAACATAACAATTTAAAAATAAAAAATAAATAAGAAATTCAAAAAATACAACACCCTACCGCCCCACCCTAGAAATCGGCAAGCCACGGGGGCTAGTAGTTGAGAACATTCCCCCTACCCCACCCTGGCAGCCCAACAACCACCCCCCTCCCCACCACAACCCCACCAGCCCTCCCCAACACCCACCCCACCCAACCCTGGTGGTACTAGCCCGTCCGCCCCACCCCGGCGGCACAACGGCCCACCGAGGTGGGGCGGGGAGGCTAGCAGCCAGCCCCCTACCCCACCCTGGTGGCCCAATGGCCCACGGCCCCCAGCCTCCCCGCCCCACCTCGGTGGCCCAATGGCCCACAGCCCTGGACGACCGTTGGGCCATTGGCGTTGGGCAGGGTGGCTGGCGGCCAGCCCACCCGCCCCTCACTCATGGGCCTGTTGGGCTGGTGGGAGCATTATCGGGCTCACCACACCCACTGTAAATGTAGTGGGTAAATTTGTCCCACAAAAATTTTTAACTTCTAAAAAAATTAAATTTCATTAAACTTATTTAATTTTAAAATTTGCACAACAGAAAAATTAATTAACCTTTCAAATGCGATAATCCTCCGTTGAATATGTTGTTGATAACAATGTAGCTGCTCCACAAATTTGATCCAATTCTTTTAACGAACCTTGAAAAACCTTGATGTAATGTGACGAATAGTGATAATGAAATTTATTATATAGGGTGTTATCACTTAAGAATTCTAATGCCAAAATTTCTCATACTAGCTTGATGACAAAGGTCAGTGCTAGTCTAAGTTTATTTTTTGTTTTTACTTAGAGTCTAAGTCTTAGGGGGTGAGTCAAGTATGCATTCTCCTTCATCACTACTCATTCTCATTCATCACCGGTCTCATAGCTATGTGTCAGTTTGGTTTAAAAACTACTATGTACCACAAAGCCTTGTAGGTGATTTTGTAGCGCATGTAACCATTCTGAAGTCTTTTCGCGCGCACTAATCCTTTTTATCAGTTTCGCAGCGCAAACATCCTTTAGGTGAATTCGCAGCACGATACGTTTTAGGTGATTTCACAACACATAATTCAAAATTTACACTGACCGCGTTGCGAAATCGGAGATTCATGCATTCCGCAGCGAATCTTTCCCAACTATCAAATCTATCAAGTTAATCTATGGCTGCATCATTCATTGTCAGTTTATGCACTCCACAGATCATGTCCAACCACTTATCTCCATTATTGCAACCACTAGGTACGTTGGTACACACGGAATACAAGTTCCAAGAAAGGCTAGATATGCACAGTCTTAATGATGATTGTATGTCTTGCATGAGAAACAAGTCTGCAAGATTTCAATTTGAAAACATTTTCATCAAGCGAGGCAGCTATCAGGCGAGGCAGCTATCAAGTGAGGCAGCCATTCAAGCGAGGCAGAGATTGGAGTTTGAGCAACGCTAGTATTTCCAACCTCCATTACACTGAATCTTCATGGAGGGATTGGCAGAAAGGGAAGATCACAGGTCAGGAAAATGTTTAAGAAACGAGCCTAAAGGTTTAGACATAACCTTGAAGAATAGAGAAGTCGAGTAGGCATTTAAACAAGCTGGGTGTTGGAATTTTTGCAAGAAGGTCCAGGGAGGTCATGCACAAGTTACTAAGGAATTTGCCCTGAATTTCACAGGACTAAACTCAAAGGTTGGTATGCTAGAACTGCAGGTCTCACCAGACATGATATCCACAGTTACAGAGATTCCAAGAGGGCAAGAAAATTGGTTCAAGAATTTCAAATTTGACATGAACCCATGCAAATAATTTCTAAAGCAGGAGTTCATTAACTCAGATTTGAGCAAGTCTGTGCCTAGAAGTTATGTCAAAGAATCATATGCCCATTTTCTTACCTGTATACAGAAGTACCTGACCTGTGAAGGGAGATATAACAAAGTGTATTCATACCATTTTAAACTTTTGTTGCATTTCACAGGGAAAACATCTATTGATCTACCTTTTTACTTATTCTGTAGCTTAAGTAAAATGTGTGACAAGGTGCAACTAAGAAAAGAAGCCTGTGAGACTTCATTGTTCCACCATGGCTTGGTTAAGTTGATTGTTCTGCATGAACGCAGAGGGTAGGCAGAGACTAGGACACATTCATATTCATGTCTGGTTTCAAGAGCAAGACCGGTCTCAGCCCTCAAGTTGCAAAAGAACCTTGAACAACAACCGGTCCTCAAGCAGAAATAAGATCCAAGAGGTTTTCAAAGTTAAAGGCAAGGAAACAAGTAAGGGAATCTACCAGGCCACTAACTATTCAAGATACACCCCAGCAGTCAATTAAAGATAAAACTCAGGTCAAAGAAACTGCACACGAATCAAGCACAGGTGGAGGAGTTCAAAGAAGAAGGACTATGAGCTAGGTGGCTAAAGAAAAAGGTAAGTCAGTGAGTATTGAAGAAAGCCCTATTTCAAAGGGAGACTTAAATGATTTATTGCAAGCAATTGACATAGAAGAGTCCCCACTAGTTCAAGCTGAGTTGATACAGTCAGGAAAAGAGGAGGCTAAGAGGGTGAAAGCCTCAAAGAAACTAAAGTTCGATGATCAAGTTGATCAATTTGTTTTTAAACCCAAGAGACCCATAACGAGGAAGTTCAAACAAGTACAGGAGGTTCCACTACGAGCAGATGAAACAGGAGAGGTGGCACGACCTCATGAAAGAAAGGATAAAGGCAAAACAGTTGCCACTCAAGAAGAAGGTAGTGTGGAAGACTTGAAAAGGAGATTAGAATCTGCCAACTTTGAAATTACTAGATTGAAGAAAGCTGCCAGGAAATTTGCAGTTAAGGAGGCTTATTTCAACCAAATGCAAGCTCGGTGGGAAGACCAAACATTTCAAATTCCCGAGGTGGTTGATTTTAGTGTTCAATTCCGTAGCTGGACTACTCCTGCAATAAAGGAAGCTCAATTTATAAGAAAGGTCAATACAAACCTCAGATCTAGAATCAAGGTCATGAAGAAACAAATTGAAGACTTGAAAATACAGTTAAGCCAGCTGAAGGAATCTCCTTAAAGAAATCCTACATCAAGTAAGGCTATGTTTCAAATTTTTATGATTTTGCTTGGTATAATCTTTCTTTAAGAATCCTACATTTCCATTCAGTTTTGGAAGGTCTTGGAACAGTTGAAAGAATGTTTAAACAACAAGGTGCTCAAATAGCAAAGTTTTGGGTTGAAACTGTGATTTTTGAAACAACTCAGCAGTTTCGTAGCGCACTACAAAACTGCTGAAGCTAAACAATCTAATATCAATCAACCGGTTTTGAAATATAAGCGGTAATTTTGAAAGGGGAATATATACAAGGCATCATCTGAAGCTATCAACATTCAACCAGGTCAAGACAGGTGGAGAAAATATGGATTCGAATCCAACTTTAAATTTTTTGTCATAAAGTGAGCACATTTACCACAGTTCAAGATATGTCAAAACAGCTTGGAAGAGTTTTTGCCTTTACACATAAAAGAGGTGGACAACACATCAAGGACGTGGCCATTTGTTACATTTCGGATAATCAAAGATAAAGGACATGCTTCTTTGGATTCGAAAATTTTGAGGCAAACTAAAGACCGATGAGCAAGGGTAGTTTCCTATGTTTCAGGGCAATGGAGAAAATGTGACATTGAAGACCGGCATGGAGTTTTGAACATTCATCACAGCCAAACTAAAAAGGGACCACATGTCAAAGAACGAGAATGTTTGTAATCAAGGCTATTATTAGCATAATAAGGAGTTAGACTCATACTTGATTTAAATCTCTAGAAATTCTAGTTACAGTTTGTTATATTTAATAGGCAATTAAAAGTTGAACAGGTGTCATTAGAAATAGATTTCGAGTTCCCCTCAGGTTTGAGGAGGAATCTTAGTCAGGTAGAAGAACTTTATAAATAGGAGAAAGGGAAATGTAATCAGGGTTGGAAGTTTATGTGAAAAGCTCTGTTGTTAAGCTTATGTAAAGACTTTGTTTCTTTTGGTAATACAGTATTGGCTTCTGCTGCTCAAGAATCGTAGAGACTTCAATGTATGAATTCCTCTTGTTGTCTTTTCATGTTGTATACAGTATTATGAGTCTTTGATTACTTAGAAATCACTTGCAGTGTTCTAATTTCCTTCATATACTCATAGACTGTCCTTTTGTGTTTGCTATACTCTATCTATATTGAAATCTAAATGCCTTGATTTTATTGCAAAGCCAATTCACTTTTAATGCTAAATGACATATGACTCCATGAGCCAAATGGATGCTTGTTAATTTAGATTTTACCAGCCTCATTCCTATTTTTTTCATAAAGAGTTAGCCATCTCAATCATAATCACAAACCTTAAATCCTTTGAGAGAGCCCTCTCAGGCTAAGGAGGCTAAGCCTTAGCTAAAAGATTGGTCTGAAACAGTTACTTGAAGTCTTCCTGGTCTGCAGCCTTCCAGGCCCTGATTTTGAGATAACATAGGAGAAATTACATAATTCTTTTACCGTACGGTTAATGTGGGATTAATTTGTTTTTATAAATTTTAACATGTTAATTTTGTCATGGCGATATAGGAAACTACGATAAAGTGAACATTACATAATTGTTTTATAGCACGGTGAATGTGAATTAATTTGTTTTAGAAGGTATAATAAAACTTAAAAAAGACATTCAATTGTTTAGTAAATATTATATAGTTTAAGTAATAAACTAAATTAGGTAAAAGATTTAGTTTACAATTTTAATTTTAAAGATTTATTTCACAAAAAAAATTAGATAAATTTTTTCAATAAATTGTAGAAGAAAATAATTGATGGAAATACTTGAAATGAAATTTTTGGAGGGAAAAATTTTGGTGAAAATTTTTGGAGGGAAATTGTCATTCTTTAAGTTATATATTTTCATTACGAGAGTCTGCATTTGTATCATTCAACTTCTTCTATTTGATAAGCATGGATTCTTCGTATATTGAAGTTTCGCTTTCTGAAGCATCAACATCTTTGTTGCATAACAACTCTATTCATATTGATGAATATAATGGAAATTCTTCCACTATGAATATAGAATCAATTCTTCCACTTATTCCTAATCCTATGGACTATGAAAGCAGCATTGATGAAAGATGGGATGATGAATTTCAAATAAATAAAGTGTCACGGTTTCCACTTAGTCCTAATCCTATGGATGATGAGAGCAACAGTGATGAAGAGCATGATGAAGAATTTCAAAAGAATGGATTGTCATGGTGTCCACTTATTCATAATCCTATGGATTATGGGAGTAGCAGTGATGAAAAGCATGATGACGAATTTCAAAATAATGGAGTGTCACAACATACACTTAGTCCTAATCCTATGGATAATGAGAGCAACAGTAATGAAGAGCATGATGATGAATTTCAAAAGGATGGAGTGTCACAGTGTCCACTTAGTCATAATCCTATGGAATATGAGAGCAGCATTGATGAAGAGCATGATGAAGAATTTCAAAAGAATGGAGTGTCACTGTGTCCACTTAGTCCTAATCCTATGAACTATGAGAGCAACAGTGATGAAGAGCATGATGAAGAATTTCATATGGATAGAGTGTCACATTGTCCACTTAGTCCTAATCCTATGGAATATGAAAGCAGCAGTAATGAAAGACATTATGAATAATTTTTAACAAATAGAGTGTCATGGTGTCCACTTAGTCCTAATCCTATGGACTATGAGAGCAACAGTGATGAAGAACATGATGAAGATTTTCAAATAAATAAAGAGTCGTAGTTTCCACTTAGTCCTAATCCTAAGGACTATGAGAGCAGTAGTGATGAAGGACAGGATGAAGCACTTAGCCCTAATCCTAAGGACTATGACAGTAGCAGTGAAAAAGAACAGGACATATAATTTTCAGTAAGTAAACCATCACATTTTAGACGTAGTCCTAATTCTATGGACTATGAGAGTAGCACTGACAATGCACATGATGAAGAATATCCAATAAACATCGAGTCAAATTTTCAATTTATTCCTAACTCTAAGGAATATTTTAGTAGCACTGAAGAAGGGGAAGATGAAGAATATCCTCCAAGTCAGTATTTCAAAAGCACATTTGATCATAGTGACGATAACATTCCTCATAATGATGATGAAAATGCTTATACAAATGATGATCCAATTATGGATATGTTGCCAGGAAATATTGTATCGAGTAGGAGCATACCATTTTGTATCAATCCAAGATGTTCTAGTTATACAAGGGGTAGAGTAGAATATCTGATGAGAAGAAGTTCTATCAACACTCTCATTTCAAGTGAATGTTGTAAAAAAGATTGCTTGAAACATATGGATTTCAAATTTGCATTAGAGAAAAGAAAGGGATATTTGTCAATGAATAAAAGCATAAAAAATTCATATTTAGTTGGGTGCATGCAATATACATTATTAGGTTATGGTTATCATACTAGGTCTTTATTTATCTATAGAAAGGATTTCAAAAGGTTTCATTCGATGGGTAATTTTCGTCTCTCAAGAATCCAAGAAAAATTGGAAAAGGATCCCACATTTTATTCAGAAGTACGTCATAAACAAGAATGTGGGCCATTATCAAATAATGCACTATCATGGATGAAATATTTCTTTTCAAAGCATGGAGAGTGTATGCCAAATAGAGAGACAATTCATATTCCAGATAATTTTTCAAGATGATAAACCTACAACTTGTACAAACAATATGCAGAAGGTTCTGAGGGACATGGTTGGTTTATTACATATTGATATTTTGTGAAGGTATGGAAGAAAGAATTCAACAATGTTTGTATTCCTAAGAAGACAAGGATGGGGATTTACAGTACATCTTCTTCTCTTAAATCAAAAAGGGATAAATGTGAAGGGTCAGAAATGGGTAATCATTCATAACTTTAACTTTTAAAATTGTATAGACATCAACTATGAAAAAACATTTCTTAATGACTTTATTTTCTATTGTGTAGATTCAATTGTCAAAGAACTTCAGGAGCATCGCAAACAACAAACAAGTGAAAGGAAAAAGTTGTGCAAGCATCAAAAGAAGTGTTATGATAATCCAAATAAATATTTGGGTTTGATAATTGATGGTACGGTCGAGAAGAAAACACTTTTACCACATTTCGTTTGCACACCCAAAAATTTACAGAAGGAAAATTTTATTCAGTATCACTTGGTCAGTTGTATGGTGGTCAATAGGAAAATGTTGCCAAGGGTGTACTTCACAGCTCCAAATATTCATAATGATGCAAATATGACAATAACCATAATTCATGATGTGCTTTCTCAATGGTGTGGTAATATTCTTGAAGTTTTGTATCTACAATTAGACAACACTTGCCGCGAAAACAAAAATTAGGCTTTTTTTTGGATATCTAAACATGCTTATTGAACTAAGAAATTGTCAGATGGTAAAGGTTGGTTTCCTTCTTGTTGGGCACAATCATGACCATATTGGTCAGATGTTCAGTCGTTTCTCAATCACATTGAGGAGGAATGAAGTTGGGAGCTTTCCATCATTAATTGAATGTATTAAGAAATCATACATGCCAGAGCCTACTTTTGATGTGTCGGAAGAAACAATTAACATGCTAAGGTTTATTTTGGGATCGCATGGTGAGGAGAAATGCATTGAACGACTTAATGACATTAGCTTCCAACATCAATTTTGTATCAAAAAAATTGATGGGAAAACACTAATATGGGGCAAGAGGTATCCAACTACTGCAGAATGGGCACCGTCATCTGGTTTGGAATTTTTGAAGTTCATTCTAGATCATCCAATATTTGCATCAAAAATATTGGTATTACAATCATTTGGTGAAGTTCATAATTCACGCAGACAGAATAGAGATATAAATTATTATGATTGCCTAGAAGAAATTAAAAATTGTATTAGATATACATATGAGTACTTTGACATTGCTGATACAGTTTGGTGGGAGTCATTTTTCAATAATCAAAGGGATGTAATTTCAAGAACAACAAATGAATATATACCTTTGAAAAATCCATTTATTTGGCCACAAAATCTGTCAAATGAACACGAGGAAATAAACATTGTTGAACAACAACAATCTCAAGGTATTATTAATTCTTCACATGTAGAGGAAAGAGAGATGTACATTGGTTCCAAAAGATCTTGTGCACAATGTGAAGCCATGGAAGACCTTTACAGGGGTTCAGTACAGGATATTAAGGAGGGTTGCATGATCGTAGTGCTAGTAGATGGAGATCCCAATGGGTATCCATTCTAGGTTTCTAAGGTTATAAAAGTCTTTACAGAAAATGAAGATGTTACAGGTGTTGAAGTACATTTCTATGCCACAAATAAACACCCATTCAATGACATGTATAAGCCAAAGATGGTAGTTGATAAAAAATTGGCAGAAAGAGAAAAAGAAAGGGTACAAATATAAATCGTCGCCACATAGACCTATTAAAATTGCAGGATGTTGACATACTTGTGTATGACTTCAAATTAACTAAGAGAGGAACTCTTCACTTGAAGACGATAGAGATTCTGAAAAGGTTGTTACTATAAGGAACAATTTTGGGATGGGAGTCTGCTGAAACCAGTCATAGATCTAGAAGAATTTTGAAACCTTAAATGGTGGGCATGCATGTGGACTCAAATGGGGAACTAGTTGATGAAAAAGAAGAATATGGAACATCTTCGTCTACATCCATTCATTCATCTGAAGATGTGAATTATGATGCTGTGCAAGAAAATATGAGTGATTTTGAATAATTTTCTAAGACAGTTTATATAACTGATGTTTGCATCGTATCTTGAAATAAAAATTTTGATTTCCATATGGTGTTAAATCAGAACACATGAGTCATTTTTATGTTGTTGGACTATATGTTTTAATTATGATTATTTTTATTGTTTAGAATATCTGCAGTGCAACAATAAATTAGAGATATAATGTATGGTTCATTAAATATACAAATAATGACATTTTGATTAATTTAGTCATGTAATTTGCTCATAATGTCATGGCTTTTTAATTTTATGGTTTAAAAATTTCCAATTTTTTGTATATTTAATGTTATGGTTGAAATTAATTAGAATTTTAGTGATCTTTAGTGTGATGTTATTATATGTTTAACAACATGGATGAAAACTAATAGAATTTTAATGTGTTTCAGATCCCATTATTTTATTTTTATCGACATTACTAAAACATGTCGAATTTACACAGTAAAGAAAAATGTTATTCTACCAAAAACATTAGTGTGTTTTTTTCGTCAAAAACAACTATTTTTTTGCACATAAAAATTCGGTTTTACTGGCAATTTTTAAAAATGTTGAAAATTGACCCTAAAAAAAAAACCATTGTACCAGTATCAAAAATTTTCATTTTCACGGTCCTTTTTGCACAATTTTTGCACGAAATGTTTTTTTCACTACCATTTTTAAAGCATATTCAAAACTTAGCCTAAAAAAAACCATCATTCCAATATACACACTTTTTGTTTTTAGCATTGTTTTTTATGTTTTTCAGGGATTTTTGGTCAGAGTTCCCATTTTGAGTTTATAGTTCATGTTTCAAAGTTTACATTGTTTCAACCTTGAGCTTAACCTACATAAGTATTTCCTATTTTCCACCTGATGACTTCCTTTGGCCAATACTTAGCCAAATTTCCAAGCCTCTAAGCTTATAATTCTTTCCTCAATCCCTGGGAGAATGAGCCCACATTTAAAGGGAAATTCCTCATCCATAACTGAACAATAAAAAATTAGGTCCAGTTCCTGATTGCATGCACCATCTATACAACTCAAAAAATTATAAAACAAATAGTACATTGCCCTAAAATCTAATTTCAACTAGGTATTTCTCATAATCGACATGCATGAGTTTCTAATGAGGGAATCTTCAATTAACTAGAGTAGCACTACTTAATGCATTAGTGCACCAATTGACTATTAACTTGCTATTAGTTCCTCACACATTTTGGACCTAATTTATTGGACTTATCTCAGTAAACTAAGTTAACTAATTAAAACTCATACTTAACTCATCCTAAACCCCTATAAAATAGGAAGAACATATACATGACTACAGAAAGACTTCCAAATCGAAATTCCTAAGTTAACTGAGTCAACTCACTCTAGTTAACTATTATAAGTTGCTATGATAATATAATTAAATTTTAATTCTCAGTTTAATTCAAGGAAAAATTAAACTCAAATTTCTGGATTCTATTTTTAACATTTCTTGTTGCTATTTTCAACACTCCCTCTAAACAAGAAAGGAATTCAACTCGATCTCAATCCTGAACCTTTGGAATGTTATACATGCAACACTTCTCTCTGGTGTTGTTTCTACATCAACTCCAGAAACAAAAAAATCATCCAAACTGAATCAACACTTCTCTCTGGTGTTGTTGCTACATCAACTCCAGAAACAAAACAATCATCCAAACTGAATCAGTATGATGCATCTGTCATCAAAGTCTCTAAATATTATTGCCTCTGTCTACTAAGAACTTTGTACTTTTATTGACTCTAACTTTCTACACTGTTTTCAACCCTTCTATATGCTCTTCAGTATCTGAATACTCTAGCCTCTGTCACTTTGATATTTGACTACATCAATTCCATTGATTCCTCCCGCTACTATGTACTTTGGGCTCCCATAGCGAGGTATGGTCTATGAAATAAAACCACTCAATCGACCCTACCCAATTTCATCCCTCTTGGGACTAGCAAGTCACATCGCCCCACCTCACACCTAGAGGTATGGCTACATGTGCTCCCTCTACCCACTTGGCTCAAAATCCCCCCCTACTGGAGGTCTCTTTATGAGTGGATTCTTCCACTTGGTCTCCTCTCTGCTTTTCCAATTGTGGCTGATCGGGGATTGTATGAGACTAATTCTTCTATGCTTTAATGGATCTCTCCACTTGGTCTCCTCTCTGCTTCTCTAATTTTTACTACCCCACAATTTCTTGAAGCTACTTTTGAGGCTTCTTCTGGGCTACAGGTTGAGAGGTAATTTACTCTCCCTCTCTATTATCGGGAAAACTAGTGTCCATTCAGAGTTTCTAGTCCCACTAAGATGGGTAGCTATCTTAGAAAAAAACAAACCAAAGTTACTTTTGTTTTTGTTTATGAGAGATAGATGAGAGAGAAGCAGAGAGTACCAACCTCAGTCTTTCGCTAGTCTCCTTGCTTTTTTAATCTCTCCCTTGTAGAGCTTTCGCCACTCCTTTCTCACTTGTCCCACTTCAAAGAACACCTGTAGAGTCGAAGCAGAAAAATACCATCAAAGCATAGAGATCTATGACCATAAACAATATAGGATCAGATGAATATTAACCATACAAATGCACATATAAATACAAGATTCAGAGGTATACAAGTATATGGAGGAAAACTCAAATAGCTTTATTGATAGAAGTAGTAGAAGAGAGGATTACAACCAAGCTGTTTGATCTAGCATCATCCTCCCAGCATGAAATCCCTTTTCACCTCATAAAAAGAAACATCACCCAACAATACAATGTTTCAAAGAGAAACCAACAGCACTTCCTTACAAATTACAAAATTCCAGCCTCTGGATCTCTAGGATGAGGGATCCATATATAGATATTTGCAGGAGAGTGAGTCAGCTTCTGGGATTTTTATTAGTGTCATTTCATTGATAGTTCTTGGTTCCACTTGGGGATTTCATGATATCTTACTCATCCCTAGGCGAATTCAGAGAGGCAAGTGTCATATGAGTAGTTTCTAGAAGATTCTTTAAGTTTCCACCTAGCAAACTGATTCTGCCATTTGTCTGCTCTCGCTCATCGCACCCTACAAAAGGGATTTTCAGTATTCATCGTCCCTTTTGTGTGTAGAAGGTGAGATGCATCGCGCCCTCAGTATGGTGCAGTCTGTATGGTCCAGCTTTGACTAGTTCTGAGCAGTTTTTCAGTGAGAACTTTTGGGAAATGATGTAATCAGTTGACCTTGATCCTTTAGGGTATGAAACAACACTTTTAGGGGTTTGAGAGCCCTTGGTTTATTGGCATATTTGATTGGGGTTGTAGTGCCCAAATATGTCTATAACAGTTGCCCCCTAAAGCATGAGGTCGTAAATCTTCCGATGTCGGGTGAAATGCTTTATCACGAGGATCCGAGGTTTTTCGAACTGGAAGGTGACCTGTAATAAGATACAATACAATACATTATCTTCATAATATTTTCATGTACATAAGACAGACAATCGTCCATGTGGCAAATTGATGATTCTAGTAGAGCCATCATCCCTTAGCTTGGATGATTATCTGTTCAGCTATGATGTACATTTGATGTCTTTACTTTCCTGAATATATCGCAGCCCAGATGGATGAAACTAAATCCAGGGTCTTCAAACTCGTTCAATCTTTGCCCAAAGTACAAGTTGATCCATATGAAAAGATGTTCTGATGTCGAACATGGAAAGACATCACCTGATTACCAGCCAATGATGTAAGCTGTTAACAGGCACGAGAGGAATCACCGATAATGATTATGACCCTCAAGGTACTACAATACAATTCACGTGGTGTGAATACATGGGACGATGTCAAACACCATGCAAAATCGTTTGGTCGAAGGTCATTGATTTAAACCTGTCACTAGAAGTGAGAAACTTTCCATTGAGGCATGTAAGCTTCAAAGTACTAAAAGGGTTGTTCCTAAGTCAACTTCTTGGATAATAAGCTGATGTCGACAAGAAGTGACTCGTCATAGGAGGCCCTTAATGAATCCCACATCTACGACACGGAACGAAGCAAATGACTTTATGGAGGTGAAAACGATCTGATGATACAAGGTTCAGGGTGGCGGTCATGAAAAATGGAGAGTGAAGGTATTGCAGTGGATGAGGCGTTAGCTGGGTTTGTGAATTCTCTAAGCGATTTCTCTTGAACATATCCATGACACTAGAATGGATTGGTAGCATTAACCCCAAAATGGATGGTACGGAGGACCAATGGTGATATGACAGGTGAACGGAATAACCCAACCTGACTCAATCATGGTGATGGAGTGAAAGTGTCATGTTCAAGAGTGACCTGCTACCAATGAAGTTATTCAAGTTTTCTTCCCTTTTTCCCTAGTCATTGCTGACCAGTACCTCTTTATTTTTGTCAAGCTTTGAGGAGGATAACATATGCTTTTTCTATAATTTTCCCTTCAGGCAAACCTGTCACTATGTTTTAGCGAGCTTAGCGACAGTGAAACTCGTTCTTGTCTGCATGGACAAGTTTGTCGCTATTGTTTTAACAAGTTTAACGACAAAGATAACTCCGTCCGTTTCAATTTTAGAGAGTCTAAAAAGAGACAGAAAGGAAACTCCAGTAGTCCTTTTTCGTAATATAATCCCTTAAGTCCAAAAAAGCATAAAATAATACGAAAGGGATGACTTTTTGATAGTTTTAACGAGTTGAACAAGACAAACACTCAATATTTTTGTGTAATGATCCCTCAGGGCCAAAAATATTAAAAATATAGAGGAGGAATGGCACTTCCAATCACTTTAATGAGCTGGATAGGCCAATTGCTCGACAATATTTTCATATTTTATGAGTCTAAAAAGAGCTTAAAGGAGACTCGTTTTTGAGGAACGAGTGACGTTTTCGGATAGTAACTGGTTCCAAGTAAGGTTTGGAACTTTTCAATCACGACAGTGTAAATAAGGTGGCTAATAGAATCACTTGTCACAGCTGTTCCTCAAAAGGGTAAAAAATCAAATGGAGGTGTACGATCGGCTAAAAAGAGTGGGGGTGATGGTAAGAACATGACCAAGGTTCAAAAGCTGATAGCTATGCGATCGCAAAGATTATTTACCGAGGGTGGGTTCATTTTTTAATGAGCTTGAACTCTAGGGGAACAAATTCTTATTGTTAGCTTTATTTTTTAACGAGCTTGAACTTTACGTAAACCTGCTCGTGCCAGTCATATAATAAGGATGTCTTTCATTAGTAGGTTCATTTTTTAGGGAGCTTACCCCATGCGCAACTTTGCTATGGATCCTTTTGTATGCAAGCTAGAAACGACCAACCTACAAGGTTAAAGCGTTGAGAGCCTACAAACTAAGAAAATAAAAGGTCATTTTTCACTTGCATGCAAAAAGGTTTGCATGTCCCCAAGTATAAAGAGAAGTAGAGTTTCTAGGTTACCATATCGAAGTTCTTGCATTAAATCAAGGTTGTTCCATCCATATTTGTAGAGAAAACACTTCCTTGGCTCTGTCCGAAATAGACAAAGGTGAATGGTGGGAATTTCCAATCACATAACTTTTGACGGAGGAATCCTTTTCCAGTCTAATCCCATTTTCCTAAACGGACGGGTGTGTCAGACTAGTCATATATCCTACGCGGAAACTTACCCTATATCTAGGGTTTTCCTACCGAAGCATACCAGGGCGCATGCCTCCTAGATTTAGTCACAATCACCAAATCACTTGCACTCATCAAGTGGACGGACTAGAGGTTGATGAGACATTTCTTGTGCAAAAAGACCATTTAGGGATGTAATTTGACTAGTAGCTATGTTTGAACCAGGGAATGAAAGTTGGTCAACTAGTTGGACCATTCTGCCTTCATACAGAGAACACATCACTTGAAATAGTGAGGAAACACTAACTCCCATGCTGTAAATGTAGTCATGCCCAAGGAGTATATTGTAATCCAGAGGCCGTTGGACTACCATTATGTTTAGATGAATGGTTTTCCTTCTCAAAGTTATAGGAAAATTTGGAAGGATCCCTAAAGGTCAACTGGTTCCTTTATTGAAGCCTGACAGATTTCAAATCTCAAGCAGAAGCGATGGTGAACCAAGTGCTTTTGAAGCAGTTGAGGAAAGGATACTCACAGAAGCCCCTTCATCTATGATAGTACCAGCCATGATCATTCTGTAAGCTTGTACTATGATTCAGAATGGTACATTAGATGGTAGGCAGGGTCTCCCTAGTAGATTCCAATCGAAGGAAATGACTAGATTGCTTGGAGGAGGGACCAAATAAACGGCTGGATGAATCTTTGATGAACTTCCTTCCTGCGGTAAAGGAATGGGTAGATTGCCCCCATGTTCATCAGATTCTGAGTTAACAAAAATAATTTGAATGGTGTCGTTCTCATTCTCTTTAGTGACTATATCATCTGAAGGTGGACTTTCTAAAGACAAGACTGGGTCGACTGCCATCTCGACCTGTTGACTTTGGTTTGGTGTGGACTCAGAGGGTTTATCTTCGATGATAGGTGTTTCGATTGACAACAAAGGTGTGTCATTCAGACTTTCAACTAGCGATGGACTCGGTAAGAGTTTCTTGTATCCAGAAGGAAGTCACTATGTTGAAGCAGGATGGTTATCTAAGACTCTTTTAGCTTCGTCCAGGAAAGGACAACGGTGGAGGGCATGATCGCCTTCACACAGTCTACAAGGAAATTTAGATCTTCCTCTCTATCCATTGACTTCATTTTCACTAGTTGATGGTGTGCTCTCAACATGATCGTCAGAGGTTGACGACACTGGATTGTGCAAGCAGGGAGACCAGTCCCTCAGGATCCATGGGATGCAGGGAAAATCTCAATGATAGTGGTCTCCCTTGCAAATGACACATGGAGATTTAGGTTTGGAAGGTACAATGTGTAGATTTTTGCTAGATGATGCATGGTTGCCCCCTTTTGTTGTTGGCTTCTTCTTCTTCTTCTCCTTCCCTTTCTTCTTCTTCTCAATTACTTGGTTTTTAGTGTTATTAGTTTCACCAAGTGAAGAGGAAGAAGGAGAGGGAGAAACAAATGAAGTAGAAGGTGGGGGAGCAACTTCAGTATCATCTGGTTGCTGGTTTGATTGCTGAGGATTTACGGTGTTTTGAATGACAGAGGTCTAGAAAAGCCATACTGGCAGGCCAATTGTGAGTCCTGGAAGGGACAATGTAGCCATGTGTGGAGCACCAACATATCCCCAGCGGAGTCGCCATTTTGTTATCGGGAAAACTAGTGTCCATTCATAGCTGCTAGTCCCACTAAGATGTGTAGCTATCTTAGAAACAAGCAAACCAAAGTTACTTTTGTTTTCCTTTATGAGAGATAGATGAGAGAGAAGCAGAGAGTACCAACCTCAATCTTTCGCTAGTCTCCTTGCTTGTTTCCTCTCTCCCTTTATAGAGCTTTTGCCACTCCTTTCTCACTTGTCCCACTTCAAAGAACACCTGTAGAGTCGAAGCAGAAAAATACCATCAAAGCATGGAGATATATAACCATAAACAATATAGGATCAGATGTATATTAACCATACAAATGCACATATAAATACAAGATTCAGAGATATACAAGTATATGGAAGAAAATTCAAATAGCTTTATTGATAGAAGTAGTAGAAGAGAGAATTACAACCAAGTTGTCTAATCCAGCATCATCCTCCCAGCATGAAAGCCCTCTTCACCTCATAAAAGCAAGATCACCCAACAATACAATGTTTCAAAGAGAAACCAACAACACTTCCTTACAAATTACAAAATTCCAGCCTCTGGATCTCTAGGATGAGGGATCCATATATAGATGTTTGCAAGAGAGTGAGTCAGCTTCTAGGATTTTGATTAGTGTCATTTCACTAATAGTTCTTGGTTCCACTTAGAGATTTCATGACTTCTTACTCATCCTTCGGCGAATTCAGAGAGGCAAGTGTCATATGAGTAGTTTCTAGGAGATTCTTTGAGTTTCCACCTAGCAAACTGCTTCTGTCATTTGTCTGCTCTTGCTCATCGCACCCTTTGTGTGTAGCAGGTGAGATGCATCACACCCTCAACATGGAGCAGTCTGTATGGTCTAGTTTTGACCAGTTCTGAGCAGTTTTTCAAGGGGAACTTCTAGGAAATGATGTAATCAGTTGACCTTGATTCTTTAGGGTATGAAACAACACTTTAAGGGGTTTAAGAGCCCTTGGTTTATTGACATATGTGATTGGGGTTGCAGTGCCCAAATATGTCTATAACACTCTCAACCACCAAGTATCTAACCTTTGCCTTGCTCCACAAGGATTTACATGCATCTTGTACGTCAAGTGCGTATAGGATCTTGGCTAGCACACAAATATGTTTTGTTTGTCTCACTGACACAAAATTTTCTAAAAAAAGATACGATTTTAAATCAGCGATATCTCCCTCATCCAAACTTCGATTTGGCTGATTTGTTTTTTTGAATTTCTGTATTTTTTCGTAAAGGATACAAATATGCTATTTTTTTCTGAAATTTTTTCACAAATAGTTTCATATATGCTTTGCAAACTTGCAGCCCAAAACTCAAAACTTCGAAATCTCCTCTAGTATAATGTCTTCAGCTCCGATACCTAGTAAAAAATTTCTACAAATCTATTTCTGATACTATGTAGAAAATCCTATACATTCACAAGCTAATGCAATTTGCTAAAGCAAGAGACAAGAATCTACTTCCGCTCTTTGTAGCGGAAGCCCATAAAGATCAATGAAAATAGTAATTGACAAGAGGAAGATAAATCAATGGCACATAACACAATAAGTATCCGGGGAAAGCCACAACTCGAAACCCCACTATCTGTATTGCATTAAATCAGAAATCCAAGATGATAATACAATGCTTGTTCTCAAAAGAAAAATCCTAACACTCAGTATGATCAGCCTCCCGTCTCACAAGCAAGCTCAATCCAAACCTTATCCTCTTCTGCTTCTCTCCCAACCCCTATTTTCTTATGCCCTTGGTCAAACAATTTGGATGAATACAATATACTCTACTCAACCTTGAGCTTAAGTTGAAAAAGTATTTCCTATCCTCCATTTGATGACATCCTTTGGCCAATGCTTAGCCAAATTTCCAAGCCTCCAAGCTTATAATTCTTTTCACAATTCTTGAAAGAATTAGCCCATATTTAAAGGGAAATTCCTCATCCATAACTACGTAATAAAAATTTAGGTCTAGTTCCTGATTGCATGCATTATCTGTACAACTCAGAAAATTATACAACAAAGAGTACATTGTCCCCCCACTCTACTTTCAATTGGGTCTTTCTCAAAATCAACATGCATGAGTTTCTGATGAGGGAATCTTGAGTTAATTGGAGTAGCACTAGTTAATGCATTAGTGCACGAACTGATTGTTAACTCACTATTAGTTCCTCAAATAGTTTGGAACTAATTTAACAGGACATAAATCAGTAAAATGATTTAACTAATTACAACGCATACTTAACACATCCTAGGGCCCTATAATATAGGGAGAACATATACATGAATACATAAAGAATTCCAACTCAAAATTACTAAGTTAACTAAGTCAACTCACTCTAGTCAACTATTACAAGTTGTTATGAGAATAGAATTCGATGTTAATTCTCAGTTTAATTCAAGGACAAATTAAACTGGAATTTCTGGATTCTATTTTTAACATTTCTTATTACTATTTTCAACACTCCTTCTCAACAAGAAAGGAATTCAACTTGATCCTGATCTTGAACCTTTGGAATGTTATGCATGCAACACTTCTCTCTAGTGTTGTTGCTACAACAACTCTAGAAACAAAAAAAACATCCAACCAGAATCAATATGATGCATCTGTCATCAAAGTCTCTGATTGCTATTACCTCTATCTACTAAAAAATTTGTGCTTCTGTTGACTCTGCCTTTCTACACTATTGTCAACCCTTCTAAATGCTCATTAGTATCTGACTGCTCTAACCTCTGTCACTTTGATCTCTGACTGCATCAATCCCACTAATTTGTCCCGCTACTTTGTACTTTTAGCTCCCATAGCAGGGTATGATCCATGAGATTAAACACTCAATGGACCCTACCCAATTTCATCCCACTTGGGACTAGCACTTAACATTTCCCCACCTCACATGTAAAGGTATGGCTACATCTTCTCCCTCTTCCCACTTGGCTCAAAATTCCCCCCTACTGGAGGTCTCTACGTGAGTGTATGCTTCCACTCGGTCTCCTCTCTGCTTCTCCAATTGTGGTTGATCCAACATTGTTTGAGACTGCTTCTGAGACTTCTTCTTTTCTTCTTGAGTGGATCTCTCCACTCGGTCTCCTCCTAACTTCTCTAATTGTGCCTTCTCCATAATTTCCTGAACCTACTTCTAAGGCTTCTTCTGCAGTTGCATGTTGAGAGGTAATTTACTCTCCCTCTCAACCACCAAGTATCTAACCTTTTCCTTCCTCCTCAAGGATTTGCATGCATCTTGTACCTAAAGTTCGTACAAGTTCTTGGTTAGCACACCAATTTGTTTCATTTGTCCCGTCATCACAAAATTTTCTAGAAAAATAGGTGATTTTAGATCATCGATATCTCCCTCATTCAAATTCCAATTCGGCCAATTTTTTTTGTTTTCAATTTGGGTATTTTTGAGAAAAGAATCAAAATATGCTATTTGTTTATGAAAATTTTGCACAAAATTTTCATTTTTTCTCTGCAAATTCATGGCCCCATACTCAAAACTTCAAAATCTCTTCTAGTATGTTGTCTTCAACTCCCATACCATGTAGAAAATTTCCACAAATCTAGCTCTGATACCATGTAGAATATCCTGTAGATTCACAAGCTAATTCAATTTGCTAAAGCAAGAGATAGGAATCTACTTCTACTCTTTATAGCAGAAGCCCATAAAGATCAATGAAAATAGTAATCGAAAAGAGGAATATAAATCAATGGCACATAGCACAAGAAGTATTTGGGGAAATCCACGGCTCAGAACCCGACTTTTTGTATTGCATTAAATCAGAATCCAAGATGATAATACAATGCTTGTTCTCACAAGAACAATCCCAACACACAGTATGACCAATCAGCCAGCTTGCAAGCAGCCTCAAGCTAAACTTTAACCTCTTATGATGTTTTCCAAGCCCCTATTTCCGTCCTTGGTCAAATAATTTTGATGAATACAATATTCTCTGCTCAACCTTGATCTTAATCTGCATAGGTATTTCCCATCCTCCACCTGATGACTTCCTTTGGCCAATACTTAGCCAAATTTCCAAGCTTCCAAGCTTCTAATTCTTAGAATAATTCCTGAGAAAATTAGCCCATATTTAAAAGGAAATTCCTCATCCATAACTATGCAATATAAAATTAGGTCCAGTTCCTCATTCCATACACCATTTGTACAACTCAAAACATTATACAACAAATAGTACATTGTCCCTGCACTCTAGTCTTAACTGGGTATTTCTTAGAATCGACATGCATGATTTTCTGATGAGGGAATCTCTAGTTAACTGGAGTAGCACTAGTTAGTGGATTAATGCACTAACTCACTGTTAACTCATTATTAGTTCCTCAAACAATTTGGAACTAATTTAGTTAGAATTAACTCAGTAAATTGAGTTAACTAATTACAACTCATACTTAACTCATCCTAGACCCCTATAATATAGGGAGAACATATTCATGACTACAAAAAGACTTCCAACTCGAAATTCCTAAGTTAACTAAGTCAAATCACTTTAGTTAACTATTACAAGTTGCTATGAGAATAGAATTCGATTTTAGTTCTTAGTTTAATTCTACAAAAAATTAAACTCGAATTTCTGGATTCTATTTTTAACATTTCTTGTTTCTATTTTCAAGACTCCCTCTCAACAAGAAAAGAATTCAACTCGATCTTGATCATGAAATTTTGGAATGTTTGGCATGCAACACTCCTATCCAGTGTTGTTGCGATAGAAACTCTAGAAACAAAAAGAACATCCAACCTGAATCAATATGATGCATCCGTCATCAGAGTCTCTCACTGTTATTGCCTCTATCTACTGAAAACTTTGTGCTTTTGTTGGCAATGCCTTTCTGCACTATTGTCAACCCTTCTCTCTACTCTTCAGTATATAACTGCCCTAGCCTTTGTCACTTGGGTCTCTGACTACATCAATCCCACTGATTCCTTCCACTACTATGTATTTTGGGCTCCCGTAGCAAGGTATGATCCATGAGATAAAACCATTCAATGGATCCTACCCAATTTCATCCATCTTGGGACGAGCACTTCACATCACCCCACCTCACACCTGGAGGTATGGTTGCATGTGCTTCCTCTGCCCATTTGACTTGAAATTCTCCCCTAATAGAGGTCTCTGCATGAGTGGATGCTTCTACTCGGTCTCCTCTATGCTTCTCTGATTATGGTTTATCCAAAATTATCTGTGACTGCATCTAAAACTGCTTCCTCTCTACTTGATTGGATCTCTCCACTTGGTCTCTTCTCAGCTTCTCTAATTGTGCCTACTCCACAATTTCCTTAAGCTACTTCTGAGGCTTCTTTTGCAGCTGCAAGTTGAGAGGTAATTTTCTCTCCCTCTCAAGCACCAAGTATCTAACCTTTGACATTATTCTCAAGGCTTTTCATGCATCTTGTACCTCAAGTGCATACAAGTTCTTGGCTAACACACCAATCTATTTCATTTGTCCTGCCGTCACAAAATTTTCTAGAAAAGGAGTTGATTTTAAATCAGAGATATCTCCCTTATCCGAACTCCTATTCAACAAATTTATTTTTTGAATTTGGTTATTTTTCACAAAGAATCCAAATATGTTATCTGTTTCTGAAAACTATTCACATTTTTTTTAGATATGCTCTTCAAAATCGCGGCCCAAAACTCAAAACTTCAAAATATCCTCCAATATACTGTGTTTAGCTCCGATACCATGTACAAAGTTCTGTAAATCTAGCTCTGATACCATGTAGAAAATCCTATGGATTCACAATCTAACACAATTTTCTAAAGAAAGAGACAAAATCTACTTCTACTCTTTATAGTGGAAGCCCATAAAGATCGATGAAAACAATAATGGACAAGAGGAAGATAAATTGATGGCACATAACACAATAATTATCTGTGGAAAGTCATAGCTCAAAACCCCACTATCTATATTGCATTAAATTAGAAATCCAAGATGATAATACAATGCTTGTTCTCACAAGAACAATCCCAACACTTAGTATGATCAATCTCCCAGCTCACAAGAAAGCTCAAGCCAAACCTTAGCCTCTTTAGTTGCTCTCCAAGCCTCTATTTCCTTTCACCCTTGGTCAAAGAATTTGGATGAATACAATATGCTCTGCTCAACCTTCAGCTTAACTTGCACAAGTATTTCCTATCCTCCACCTGATGACTTCCTTTGGTCAATACTTAGCCAAATTTCCAAGCCTCCAAACTTCTAATTCTTTGCACAATTCCTAAGAGAATTAGCCCATATTTAAAGGGAAATTCCTCATCCATAATTGTGTAATCAAAAATTAGGTCCAGTTCCTGATTGCATGCACCATCTATACAACTCAGAAAATTATACAACAAATAGTACATTGTGTCTGCACTCTAGTCTCAACTAGGTCTTTCTCATAATTGACATGCATGAGTCTTTGATGAGGGAACCTTTAGTTAACTTGAGTAGCACTAGTTAAAGCATTAATGAACCAACTAACTTTTAACTCACTATTAGTTCCTCAAACAGTTTGGAACTAATTTAACTAGACTTAACTCAATAAACTAAGTTAAGTAATTACAACTCATACTTAACTCATCCTAGACCCCTATGATATAGGGAGAACATATACATGACTATAGAAAGACTTCCAACTCAAAATTACTATGTTAACTAAGTCAACTCATGCTAGTTAACTATTACAAGTTGCTATGAGAATAGAATTCGATTTTAATTCTTATTTTAATTAAAAGACAAATTAAACTAGAATTTCTGGATTCTATTTTTAACATTTCTTGTTTTTATTTTCAACATCATGAAATCCCACATTCATGCTTGGAATATCGTATGCGGGTGATTGGATAAAAGAAAGATTTTGTTCTGCCCAGTCTATGGTCAGGTGGTATGTGGAAGTATTTGACTTGGTTTTATTTTGCATATGTTGATAGAAGTTATTTTCCTATTATGATCTATGGGTACCTATACTTGTTATTCTATTGATTTGTCATGGTTAATATTCTAGATACATGTTGGTTATACACATGGTTCTATGATGTGATCTATCTATGCCTATTGTTCATGATTTGATAAGGATTTGAACTATTGATGAATGCATGGGATAAAAAGTTTTTTTTAGCTACTTGAAGGGAAATTAGACCTTATTGGTGATTCATAAATGAATTTCAGAGATTTATGCTCAGATATTAATTCATGACCTGTAACTTATATCTTTTCCATATGTTTGGCGAAATGTCTAATCTGAACTTCTAGGTGATCTAGTGCTCCTAACAGGTGTCAATACGTTTTGGATTGTAGTACCCACTTCCATAACTATAACTTGGAGGTCAATCCATGTCATAGTAGCACTCATCTCACATTTACCTTGGAGAGATTTTGAAAGTAGGTAAATGCTGGGAGGAGGCGTTCCACTTTTAAGCCACATTTTCCTTAAAAGGAATAATAATTCTCAACTAGCTAAATATGCTCAGAGTTCAAATGCAATTTTTAATGTTGAAAGTTGGGACATGAATAACTTTTGTACTTTCCATTAGGAAAAACATTCCAATAAGACATGTCCTAAATGGAATCACAATATGACTGCTATGATGACTAATTTCGTATACACATTATTAGTAGAGGAGAAATCTGAGTAGACCAAAGAGGAAAATGAACCTACCATGATTGAGGAAGGTTCATATGCTATACACTAAGTATACATTTGAATTCATATATAATTCTGAAAAACAAAGTGATAATGAGCTACCAATGAGTGAGGCTCCTCCTCAGTAAGTAACTGATTGATACAACTTGATGAGAAAAGGACCTATCTTTGAGCAAGAGGGTAAAATGCAATTGTTGAGAAGTATTCTACCACCCTCTAATCCAACTCATAATTTTCATAGTAATTTAGGAAGTGCTCCACCTTCTAAGAACACTTCCACATAATAAGAATAATTCCATCACCCCAGAAACTTCAAAGAAAGCTACACCACTTGATACATTAACACAACTTGTTAAGAACAAAAGTATTGATTATAACATTGTTGAAGAAATGAAAAGGACTCATCCCAATATTTAAATATTTGATTTTGGTAAGATAATAGGACAAAAGGAACTGATACTAAAATCACTTGCAGTACAACCTCCTTCCAGTAATGAAGTTTCTGCTTTTGAAGATTTTTCTGGTAAGTATGTTAAGATTTTTGAATCAGTAGTTAATGCTTTAATCTAAATACTAACATTCCTTGCCCCTTGTTTCTTCTAACAATTGATATTTAATTTTAATGTCCATAATTGTTTGGTTGACTTTGGTGCATCCACAAATGTTATTCCATTATCTGTTGCGAAGAAAAATAATGCTAAATGGGAAAAGACTGATGCCTGAATCATACAGCTGGAAAATCATTAGTCCATGTAACTAATGAACTTAATAATGTTATTATATGTTTTTCATTAGACCATAGAGTTCACCAGTGCATTAAAATGGTTATTGTGGACGTTCATGAAGCCTACGTATTACATTTGAGGAGAGATTGGTCCAACAAGATACATGGATATTTCTTAATAGACTGGACACATTTATGGCTTCCATATAAGGGAAGAAACAATCAGATTTGAGTAGAAAGCCTTATCTGAAGTATAATATGACACTAGTTGAGGGACATAATGAGTCGGTCGACATTTCATATATAATTTTTGGAAGTAGATCATGGATGTTATCTAGCACAATCTTCACCCATACCACTAGATACATAGTTGGAACTCCTTCCTAAAAATCAAACTAGTGTTAATGACCCTTGTATTATAGATGTAAAAAGTAGGAGCATTGGAGCTAACTCTAATATTGCTAACATTTGGACATTGTATTTCGATGATTCGAAGACATGGGAGAGTTTTGGAGTTGGTTTCATTTTAATACACCCACAATAGGAAAAACATACAATCTCATGTCGCTTGGAATTTGAGTGCACTAATAATGTTGTTGAATATGAAGGGTTCATTCTGGGTTTAAATAAAGTCATTGATCTCAAAGTTGAAGAACTCAAAGCAATAGGTGGCTCAAAAATTGTGACATGCCAGGTATAAAATATAATAAATTGTGTCACCCAATCTTAGAAATTATCAAAAAAGAGGTATGTCATTTTATTTCACATTTCTAAGATTTTAATATTAATTTTGTTCGTCAAATTTGTAATGTCATTGTTGATACATTAGCTAATGCTACTGCCAGGTTATCACCTTTAAAGGATGGATTTTCAGTTTAAATTATTTATAAGCCATATGTCCCCAATAATTTTACTAACTTTCATGTTTTTAATGATGAGTAGTAGATACTAGACTTTATCGAAAATATTGATGTATTCAAGGATGCAAACATCAACGAATATGAGCATGAAAAAGTATTGCAGGGATCAGCTCAAGCAAATAAGGGAAACCCCATGCCTAAGGGTGTGATATCATTGCAAAATGTGTAGGACCTGCAAAATCATTTCAAAGAGTAGTTAGTGTGAAGACTCATAGCTCAACTCTTTTACATGAACACGTGAATGTTGGTACAAAATAAGATCCAAAGTATGTAAATATTAGTATGTGTTGCACAATTCAAGAGCGTTAAGCTTTTATTCACCTCTTTAAATGGTATGGAGATATGTTTGCATGGACATAGGATGACCAAAAAACTTATGACATGCGAATAATCTAGTACGTGATTCCCATCAAAGAAGGGGTAAATCATTTTCAACAAAACCTAAGAAAATTTCACCCTATGCTTGATCCCATCATTCAGAAAGAACTAAGAAATTGTTGGATTATCGGATGATATTCAAAGTTTGTTATTCGACATGGGTCTCTAATATGGTTCATGTAAGAAATAAGTCCTGAGAAATATGCCGGTGTATTGACTATGCAATTTGAACCAGGCTTCAGAAAAGGATAACTATCTTGTGTCATGTATGGAAAAAATTCTTCAAACAATCTCGGGGTCATAGATGTTCTCATTACTAATTGGTTTTTCTGGTTATAACCAAATTCTTGTAGTAGAACCTGATAGACACACAACAACTTTTAAGACTAAGTGGGGTACTTTTTCATTTAAATGAATCCCTTTTGGACTTATTAATTTAGGAGCTACATTACAACAAGCTATGGAAATCACATTCATCGGTTTGATTGGAAAAAGTGTTGTGGTCTACATAGATGATGTGATGGTATTTTCAAAGAAAAGATATGATCACTTGCATCATTTGAGGAAAAATTTTTGAGTGATGTTGTAAATACAAGATATATTTAAATCCTAAGAAGAGAATCTTCAGTGTTTTTGAGGGAAATATCTTGGGCCATATTATTTTTTCTCAACCTATTTTACCCCTCTAGATGAGTGACCCTTAGTCCTTGGGCCTGATTGACTTTTTCCAGATATGGGACTCATTTTTCTCCAGTTCCCCCCCCCAGACACTAGCATAGCAACCTACAGGAGCATCCAAAGCCCCTAGATGATCTCAAGCTTACATTGTGAGAGCTTCTAGGGACTTTCCCCCCTTTCGGTGCCAGCATCTAGTGATGACTTCTATAGTGCCTTAACCTAAAGAGATCAGTTCGATTTGTCACCTATTCATGTTGGCAAAGTCTTATCAGTTAGATGTTTATATGTATTCTCTTTATCCTGACCATCCAGATACATCCTCTAGGGACCTCTCTTCCCCACTACTTATATTGGATCATTCGAGAGGGTCAAATTAGTTTTTGGAGAGTTAGTTTTGAGAGCAGGATCTTGAGCCTTTTTTCTCATTATGTTGTTAGAGTGAGCTTGTGAGGTATTTTTCCATTTGTATACTACTCTTCATACTCATTTCTTGGATATAGTAGGGAAAATCTACTGGATCATGGAGAGGAGGTTTGGAGGCGAAGGTATAACATTGTATTGATTTTTCATAATTAATGGAAACATATGTTCCCTTCCTTAGAAATATTTGTGTTCATCACTATGTATGGTTGTTTCTATTTCTTTTGATATAACAATCTTATGAGGAAGACCGCGTGTTGTCTTTGCTTGATTGTGATTGTGTGTAGGGATAAAGATTTGGTGTGAACCTCTTGGATCACTTGAGTGGAGCGCAATATCTGCATTGAACTCAAAACCCTTCTTTGATTTGTGAGTATACCAAGTGTGATCTCATTTATCTATAACATAGATCCAACTGTTTGCTGCATGATTGAACATTTGGGATTGGGGCTTCTCCATTATTCTATTGGTCTTATTTTTCTTTGTCTAGTGATCTGATTTGGACACAATATCATGAAGAAACAACTCCTTACAAATTTAACTGCAACAGAAGTGGTGCTTTCAATGAGATCCTACTTTCTTTGTTTCTTCTTTGCCTCCAATTTTGATCAAGTTCTCTTTGACTTGATTTGTTGAGTTTATCCTCCATTTTAGACACTTTTTGGCTATATTCAGGGTTTATTTCTTGTGTGTTTCACTATTCATTGGTCTCATTGAGAGTTTTTATAGAAATTTTAGTTTTCTCCCAGGACGCTCTCATAAGGGGCCATCCGAGTATTCGGAAGTATCTGGACGCTCTCTTGCAGTTGTCATGAGAGCATCCCTAGATTCTCTGATATGGGTTCTATGCCAACTTCCGGGGGCTAAACTAGAGAAAAATGAGTCACGGGTTTAGAAATAGTCAATTAGGCTCAAGGACAAAGGGTCACTGATCCAAAGGATTAAATTATACTGATATAATTGTTGCACAGAGTTGGATTAAATTGGAGCCATTACGGGTCAAAGTTATCACTCAGATTCCCTTTCCAGTGAACAAGAAAGCTACATAATCCTTCTTAGGGAAAAACAATTTCCTTTGTAAGATCATATCAGATTATGCACAGATAAGAAAGCCATTGCAAAATATTATTAAGAAGGATCCAACTTATAAGTGGGATAAAAGGGAAAAGTATGCCTTCTCTTCTACCAAACGAGAAATTGTTGAAACTCTAGCACTATATAGTCTAGATTTCGACAAATATTTCCTGTTATATACTTTTTATTTTGACACCTCAGTTGTAGCGATTCTCATGCAAAATGATGATCAAGGAAATGACCATACCATTTCATTCATAAGTGATGTCTTACAAGGACTAGAATTAAATTACCCTGCCATTGATAAACAAGCCTATGCAATGTAAAAGGAAGTGAAACATTTCAGTCCATACCTTCTGAAAAATCACATCATTATCTTTGTGCCTCGCCCAACACTCTGATCATTGTTTTTTCAACAAGATTTGGGTGAAAGAAGGGGTAACCGGATGAAAATATTGCAAGAGTATGATCTTGAATTCAAGCCAGTTCACACTACAAAAGGCCATGATCTATGCCAACCTACAACAGAAGTGGTTAATACACCAGAAGGGGAATCCTCTAGATGGGAGTAGGAAAACATATCTATAATATTGAAGAAGCTACCCCCACTGACACAACCACGTCTTGGTATTCATATGTGTGACAGTATCTTGAGTGTGGAACATGGCTCTCGCAGTTATTGACATGAAAAAATAGGAATATTCAGCTTAAATCTCTATCATATCATTTGGTACATGGAGTGATTTTTCAAAAGCACCATAATGCGGTCCTGCTCAGATGTCTGGAAGTAAAATATTCAAGTAGGGTGCTATAGGATCTTCACAATGGACTAACTAATGGGCATTACATGGGTGATACCAATGCAAATAAAGGCATGCGGACTAGTTACTATTGGCGCACACTTTTCAAGGATGGCCATGTTTATGCCTACAAGTGTGTAGTTTGTTAGAAATGTTTTTTTCATGATAGAATTTAGCTTCTCCATTGCATCTGATTTTTGTAGAAGAGCCTTTTCAACAATGGGAATTGGATGTCATTGGTGAAATATTTTCATACTCATGAAAGCAATGCTGATATATTCTAAGTTCTACAAGATATTTCACATACTGGATAGAAGTAGTTCCTTTGAAACAAGTGAATGAATAGGGATTCATCAATTTCCTTAAACATAATGTCATCTCTAGGTTTGGTGTTCCCACGTCACTTTTTTTATAATGAAACTTATTTCTCATGGCTTAAACTTTATGTTTTTCATTAGAGAATGGAATTGTTTTTAAAAAATCATCTAATTATTCTCCACAGCGTAACGGTCTTGTTATGTCAACAAATAAAAATTCGATCCATATTATTCATAAAATCGTATAATCTAAACAAAGTAATTATCACAATTCTTTGGTGAATTCTTTTTGGGATGACCAGGTTACGGTTAAAACCTCTCTGAAAACTTCCCCTTAATTTTTCGTATATGGGAAATAAGCCATCCTACCTCTGAACATCTACTTCCCAAATATCTAACTTTCTTAAGAGTCTCAGGGTAAGCCATTACTTGTGGTTTAGATAAGGATAGAAACCCTTTTGAAACTATAGGAAGATAGGAGGAAAGAAAAAGAAGAAAATTGTATTCATCATAATAGTATCAAGGAATGGTTTGATAAGAATTTGGTGAGTGTTATGAAACTAGCTCAAGAAAAAGATAGAAAAGATAGATCAACGCCTTAGAATTCAGCCTCTTCGTGGGGGCAACCTCCTTTGCATTACATAAATGAACAATTCTTGGATGATACAAATGAAAATACCTCCTTTCTATATATATGTGTCTAAGGGGTCATAACATAATCAAAGCCGACATAACAATAATAATGTAAGGGCACAATAATAACAATATTGGGCTTCTATGGGGCACAATAGTAACAATATGAGCACTACATGGGTACATCAATATAATAAGTGGGTTGTACTAATAACAATAAGGGGTTACACTAGTAGTATAGGGGCCTAACAGTGAGGAATAAATAGTTCAGTGTGGGATACCTAGTATTGAAGTGGGATAAATCCCACGAAGAGAAAGGAAAACACACTAAATTCGAGTCCCTATAGCTTAGACCATACATAGTTCATGACAATAATCAACACTACACTTATCACCTCCAATATTCAGATGGGAATATTGATTCTCTTCTTATCAATGGCCAAGAACTTAAGTGAAATTTTCAATAGTAGTCTATGGATGCGTCCCTACCTAATGTAAATATTTATTTATTTAGTTAGTTTGTTCATGCTATGTTTTTTTCCTTTCTGTTGTCTTTTGTGTTGTCCTTGTGAATAAAACCTTATGTGATTTTTTTTTGTCGGGTTCCAATGCATAAATGGAAAAGGGCCTTGTGACACTACAACATTTGGCTAACTTTCAGTCTATCTTCTTTGTCTTGTTTTCTATCTCATAGTCAATGATGTTTTAATGGAAAAAATGATCCTTTCATGAGGGAAGGTTTGTGTAGAACCATGATACCCATATCTATTCTAGGAACCTCATTTCAAATATTGATTTTGTAATGATTTAGTGTTTTGGATGTTGATCCATTTAAGTAGAGAAGGGAAAGGGGAAATCTATAGAAAGAAAACCTACATCATAGTAATATATATATCCTTCTCTGAAGGAACAACCTCTTCTTCTGCTCTCAATGAGTGGGGATCCCTCTTCCACCCTAAAGAAATAATAAGTTCCTAAGAAAATTTCTATAAATAAAATAATTAAAGGGTGCATTGACAGTGTTGGAAATCTGTCAACCAAAGGGGTCTCCCTGATGTGAAGTCCCAATTATACCTCACACCATTTGGAATGGGAGCACCATCCGGAAATATGGTAGGTTGTTGTTATCGTTATGTATTTTCCTTGGCTACCATTATAAATATAAGAGGTTATACAAACATTATTTGAAGCAAACAAGTAAGTTGAAACTATGAGGCATACAATTGAAATGTATACAAGGTACTTTCACGGGATGGAGAAAGAGTGTGAACCTCTAGAAGAAAAGTAATAGTACCATCCTAAAAGAGACACACAAGAGAATAAGAGGATCACAAGTTAGTTTCCAAATTATTTCACAAGCCAACCACGATCATAAAACCAAATACAAAACACCTTCAATAAGATAAGTACCAAAGCCACCAAAATAGTTCAATTTCATTAGTACATATGAAAGAAACACATATCACAAACATCTAAATAATAGTCCTATGATATTCATGATACATGCTTGAAATTGTTCTAGGTCATCAATATTCATATATTTAGTGGAAGTACCAAGATATACAAGTACAATGCTACCACACTAGCCAAAATAGTGGAATATTATGTCACCACTTGCTTCTCCAAATAAAGATATTCTCTCTTATGCCAATTCTAGAGAATCCAAGGTGAAAGTGCAAGTCCCCAAAAGTCCCTTTGCTTGAGTTGTGAGGGTTTATTTATAACAAATGAGGTGACTCTTCACCTCCCATGCAACTCTTGATCTCCCCCATGAGCCTTGAGATTCTACTATGACTTTTAGAATTCGTACTGACCTTTTAGCTTCTATATGACCTTAGAACCCAATAGTGACTCTTTATATTCCATGTGGGACCCTTCGTGCTCCACATATTTTTACACTTCCTCATTTTGGATAATTACATAATTACATTTCACAAATGATGTGGCAAGACACTATGACACATGTGACTCTGGAGATGACCCTTCACAATGATGACATGGAACTTCATGATGATGTGGCATTGACAAGCTAATTGTTTTTCTACTTTCATTGCATCTTCATGATGGATCTTGCATGTTTTTTGTATTAATCCTCCAAGGGGATGATTGATATGGAGTCTTCATGCGATCCTGATCTTTGATCTTTTATCATAATTTGGTGTCTCTTCATCTTCTCTTCAATGATCAAATTGTCTTTATTTATACATAAGTGTCTTATATTAAGGTATCCCTATTCTTCTCCTTCATCATCATCCTCTCATGGAAATGTTTAATACCTGCAACTGAAATCCACTCGTGACAAGAGGACATCAGTCTGGAAACTCCTAGTATAACATGCTTCATGAACTCACTCACTGAGCTGGCACTGGGTGTTGGACTAGGAGATTGGAACTTATATTGCGCAATTACATATCTCAAGATTCTAGGAGAAAGGACTGAGGCTTAAGACTACATAATTCATGGTTCAAGAAAGCTAGAGAAGGGTTAATGCATAGTTGAAGGGCTCAAGGAGGTAGGCTAGAGGCTTAAAGTTTCCAAATTCTTATTTATTGAGGGATAAATGTTAATGCATTATGTAGTTGCGTAGTTCAAGGAGTCAGGTTTCAGTCTTGAGGATTGAGACTATGTAGTGTAGAGAAGGATTTGACTGGGAGGTTGAATTGTGCAGTTCTAGAGCTCAAGGGGCTAGGGTTGAACATTTTAAAAATAGGCAACCTCAATCAAATTCCAATTTGGATATCTCATTTGATAGAGATGATGATGGAATTGAATTCCTCTTTTCGAGATGACCAAAATAGACCTAAATATCACTCAAATTAGATAAGTGAATGTGTACTTATGAAGGAAATCCCACATATGCACTTTTGATAAGGTTGACCCCAAAGAAAATTGGATACCCATGGAAGCCTATAAATACAAGTGGCCTCAAGCTCATTTGCACATCATCACCATGCATCTTCTTCTTCTTTCTTCATTGGCCCACATAGGTTTGAGGTAGGTACAACAAAAAAGCTTCGCAAATATCTGAAATTATAGGGTCTAAGGCTCACGTCTATTTTAATATTTTGGTCTATATTCATTGGCTTGCCACAAGGAAAAATTGACCTGATTCACAGGCATCACAGGCTCAAGGGAGCAACTAGAAACCTTCAGTCAAATGCAAATCCCATCATCCATGCGACTGTGAAGCTTGATTCATATTTGACCGAGAACTACACTTGACCATAGTATTGTATTGGGCCCATTGTACTCTCTTCCAAACATTTTATGAAAATCTAATAAAAGAATATTTCTCAAAGGATTTTTCCCTAGTGGGTTTTTCCGTAGTGTTTCACCAAATTTGGTGTCTCTTATTGATGTGTTGATTGTCTCCATTATCATATGATTTATTGTTCTATCTTCAATTGGGCTAAAGCAAGTGATTCAGCATAGAACAAACTAAAAAATCAACATGGTATCAAAACTAAGGTGAAGGAAAATCCCAAAAGGAGACAAGCATTGAATCAATCATCTTTTGAAAGTCAAAGAATCCAATCTAGTCAAGTTAAGATGTCTTCCTTCTTCAAGGAAAATGAAAAGTTGGGTGATTCATCTAATTTTTCTACATCGAAATTCAGGTTGGAGATCATAGCTGATAACAATGATGTTTTGGACTACATTCAAGGGAAAGTGCCTAAGCCTCTAGAGAATGCTTCTTGCGAACTACGGAAACCCTTCTACATATAGAAGCAATCCCTCTAGTCCAATGAGTGGATTTAGTATCAACTGAAACAAATACATGAAAGATATCGTAGTTTAAATAATAATGACACGAGAGAGGAAATATCTCCTACCTAAATCCTATGCAGTCACTTTTCTATATCAATCTTGATCTCCTCACTTCCAAGCTTTATCCTTGCTATTATTTTTTGAATGAATACATGTAAGAGAGATCAAAGAAAGACAACAAAGAAGAAACATAGCATATGCATTCTAATTTAAACCATACAAGTCCCATTGAAAATTCTAGGGGCTAATATTCGTAGGTGGGCTAATTTTCCATGATTTAAAAAAAAAAAGATTCGGCAATTTCCATTTTTTATAAAAATGATTGGCCCAAATTTTACAATATAAAATTATTTTACCCTAAAAATCACAAAAATTATATAGAGGATATATATAAAATCATTATAAATTTGAATAATTTTACAAATATATCAATAATTTTTTTATAGTTTTCATATTAGGGACTAGTGAGATTCGCTAATGTTTTTAAACTTCAAGATAATTTTCCATCCTTAAAGTTTTCCCTGCATATGACAGATCAAGGAGCATCATACTAAGCAAGTAGTCATTTACATGCTTATGGAAAGTAAACATGCATTGTGTTAATAATAAACACAAGAGGGAAGCATACAACCACTGCCTTGATGTTGGAAGCCTCCTTTAGGATGGGTTTCCAAGTCCAATCCAAGACTTCTCAAGCTCTCCTTTCACCTTCACCAATTGGGAGTGATTGGGCACAATTAAGCAGTAGCATGACCAATCTAGTCTAACCAACCATTTGAGGTTATAAAGGAATTCATTTATAGGGAAGGAGAGGGAGTTAGTGATCCACAAAAGGGGAAAGAAGGTACACATATTAAGGGGAAGATACCTAGAGGTAGGATCAAGGACTCAAAATGGGAGAACTCGACCATATCCTTATTCAACAATAACCAACTCATCATTCTCAAGGCTTCTAGAAAGGGAAGCTTCTCCTCCACTTTTGGAGAACCTATTCGAAGAGGACCGCTGTGATTTTTCATTTAAATTCCTATGTTGGAAACACCATCCATTATTTATGGAGAGGGTTACCACATAGATTTCACAGGTAAGAGTAGTGTTGGGCTTGAAAATAGGGTTTTTTTTCCAGCACTTTCAAAATTACTTCAAGGCGTTTCTTCTTCTTTTCTTTAGGGATTCTTTGATCAATGTTTTTCATGGTGAATTCATTGACAACTTTTTTCACTTTGTGGAATTTTGGGCAAAGTTTGATAGCTCAGGGTATGAGACAGGGAGTATGAAAAATTATTGTATAACAAATGCCCCCTAAAGCATGAAGTCATAACAAGAATTGAAGGATGAAGTGATTTACAAGTCAAGGAAAGGACTTTGGAGAACTATTGTTAGGAGACATGTAAATCAAACATAATACAACATATATGACATCTTTGAGTATACATTTAACAATACATGAAGACACAATCATCTTACTAGAAAGGATCATGTGCATGGATCCACGACATGGATGCAGCCATCTGACTAGAAAGGATCATATGTATGGATCCACGACATGGACACAACCATCTGACTAGAAAGGATCATGTATACAATCATGAATACTAAATAACTCCACACAACCTGGATTTATTAGATGAAATTGAGGGAATTCATCTCTATCCCAATCCAACCAAAGTAGGAATCTAACCATGTGAATCAAAATGCCAGAGTTAAACATGTTGGAAACCACTTGATTACTAGTTAATGATGTAAACCATTAACAACTATGAGAGAAACCACCAATGGTGAGAATGGCTCTCAAGGTACAACAACATAATCTACGAGTGTGAACAAGGAAGCTAAAGTCGAGCACTAGCAAAATAATTTGATCTAAGGCCAATGATGTGAACCTATTGTTGTTACATAGGAAAATGACCTCCTCATTAGCTCAGGGGAGAAGGGCAAGATGACCGAAAGACGAACCAATTTCACAAGCCTATTTGTCAAGCTAGTGCTCTCCTGGAACTATCAACTTGCTTTATAAATCTTCCTAGCCATGCATCAGGTGTGTTAGTCCCTAGGGTAACTTTGTTTGTTGCGTTGAGAAGAGAGTTAGTCAACTTAACTGAGTTTTTGGAGGTAAAAGGATCAAGTTGACCGATAAATATCCCTATATTCACTCCTATGTCAGCTCATAAAGTAGGGAAAGATCTTGATTCGAATTGTTTGGGGGAATTTCTATTACTAATATTGAAGTCTACAAATAGAGGAAAAGTGATAAAGCATGGAAACATCTCTGCTTTTGCCCAAAGGAACTCATGAAGGATTTGGAAAGGCTTATCCTCTCATGCTATATATTTGAGGCTAGGGCCATTGTGAAGTGGGTTGAAACTATTTAAAGGATTTCCTATTCATTGTCAAAGCTTGTATTAAGAAATTAGCACTTCAAGAGGTTAAGAAGAGAGAGCGAGAGAGAGAGAGAGAGAGAGAGGGAGGGAGAGGAGTTGGAGGAGTAAGGGAAGACTGATGCAACTAATGGTTGTAATCACTCTTTTCTATCATTAATATAGACCTACAATTGTGTTGTCTACTACATGGCATTGGTATTTTGATTTATTTACATGCTTATGCAATGTTAATGATTACGACTGGCTTAGATGTATGTGGTTAGGTATCCCTATGTATTATTGTATTGATTGTTGAAGCTATATGTTGTGACATTACACCTCGTCTTATTTATGTGCAGGTACTAATCTTGGAGCTAGCTGAGGGGTCTTCCACTTTGCTACTTTGTGTTCTCTGACAACACCACAACAAGACTTGAGGTAACAATCCTTCTTCTTACTTTAAATATCATTTCAATAATACAGATATGTGCATGTATCTCTCGGCCAGATGTAGCGAATCTGACTGTCTAACAAGGATCCCGTGAAGATCCTTGAGGGTGTCTCCATCACCAAACATCTGTGAATTAATCCCTATAGAAATTGTCAAATCCGAAGAATCTGCCATTGAGGCATGCAAGCTCCAAGGCATTGAAAGGGAGTTCCTAGATCATCTTCTAGGATAATGAGTTGGATTTGACCGGAAGTGATCCGTCGAAGGAGGGACATAATGTTTCCCACATCATTGAAATTAAACAAAGGAATTTATAGATTTGGTGAGAGTGATTGAGGATTGTAGAAGAGAAGGTTAAATGGGGAATAAGAGGTTTGAATTTTTAGATGAAATTTCTCTTGAACATATCGGCGACACAACTCTGAAGTTTGGCAACATTTGACTCAAAATAGGATCAATGGTCATGATGACGATATGTAACTATCAAATGAGAGGCAAATGGATTTCTAAAACCCAGGAAGGAAAGTGACTAAGTGAATATATCCCAAACCCGACAAGAAATACATATGAGTGTCATGTTCAAGAGTGGCATGCTGCCTTTCATACATAATACATGACATGTTTACTTCCTTTTTCCCCCACTATTTCTAGCAAGTAGATCATTATTATTGATCACAAGCTTGAAGAGGATAGCATATGCTTGTCATATGAGTTCATCCTTTGGATGAATCCATCCTAGTAATTTTAATGATCCCTAGGAAGGAATAAATCGGTCTCGTCATGGTGACAAGTCCTACATTGTTTAATTTTTACGAGTCTGATGGAGGGGCAATAGTAGTGTTGGGCTTGCAAATAGGGTTTTTTAAAAAGCTCTTCTAGAATTACTTCAAGGAATTTCTTATTCTTTTCTCTAGGGATGATTTGATTGATTTTTTCATGGTGAATTCATTGACAGCTTTTGTCGCTTTGTGAAATTTTGGGCATAGTTCGATAGCTCAGGGTATGAGACAGGGAGTGCAACAAATTACTGTATAACAAATGCCCCTTAAAGCATGAATTTAGAACAGGAAGTGATGGATGAAGTGATTTAAAAGTCAATGGAAGGAAATTGGATAACTATCGTTAGGAGACCTACAAATCAAACATGATACAACATATATGACATCTCTGAGTAAGACTTTAGCAATACATGACTCCACGACATGGGCACAATCATCCAACTAGAAATGGTCTTGTGTATGGATCCATGGCATGGATGTAGTTATCTAGCTGGAAAGGATCATATCTATAGATCCACTACATGGACCTAGCCATCCGACTAGAAAGGATGATATCTATGGATCCAGGGCATGGACACAACCATTCAACTAGAAAGGATCATGTATACAATCATCAATACTAAATAACTCCACTTAACCTTGATTTATAAGATGAAATCTAGGAGCTTCATCTCTGTCCCGATCCAACCAAAGTATGAATCTGACCCTGTGAATGAACATGTTAAGTCGAACATGGTAGAAACCACCTGATTACTGGTCAATGATGTAAACTGTTAACAAGTACGGGAGAAACTATCAATAGTGACAATGACTTTCAAGTTAAAACAACACAATCTATGAGTGTGAATGAGGAAGCTAAAGTCGAAAAATTGTAGAATCATTCGATCAAAGGCCAATGATGTGAACCTATCATCGAATGTGAAGAACCCACCATTGAAGCATGCATGCTCCAAGGAACTAAAGGGGAGTTTCGACATCATGTTCTAGGATAATGAGTTAGAGTCGACAAGAAGGGATCCGTCAAAGGAGGGCCATAATTCTTCCCACATGATCGACATGAAACAGAGGACTCTGTAAATTTGGTGAGAGTGATTCAGGATTGTAGTAGAGAAGGTGAAATGGGGTATAAGAGGTTTGAATTTGTAGAAGAAACTTCTCTTGAACATATCGGTGACATGACTCCAAAGTTTGGCAGAATTTGACTAAAAATAAGATCAATGGTCATGATGAAAATAGGTAATGGCCAAATGAGAGGCAAGTGGATTTCCAAAACCGAACAAGGCAAGTAACTAAGTGAGGATATCCCAAACCCAACACAAAATGTAGATGAGTTTCGTGTTCAAGATCGACATGTTGCCTTTCATATAGAATATAGGACATGTTTACATCCATTTTTCCCCACTATTTCCAGTGAGTACATCATTATTGTTAATCACAAGCTTGAAGAGGATAACATATGATTTTCATATAATTTCATCCTTCGGTTGAATCCATCCTAGTAATTTTAACGAGCCCTAGGAGGGAGTAACTTGGTCTCATCATGGTGATAAGTCTTACATCCTTTAAGTTTTATGAGTCCAACGGAGGGGTAACTTGGCATTTTTGTTAAAAATAGCAACAAGAAATGCTAAAAATAGAAATGCTAAAAATAACATTGCTATAGATAGAATTTTAGTATATATTCCAATTTTAATTTGTCCTTGAATTACAATTGAGAATTAAAATTCGAATTTAGTCTCACCAGCTGTTTGAAAAATAATTAATTAATTCATCTTGAGTTAATTAGTTAGTGAAAATCAAACATGAAGTCTTTGTGAAGACATGCAACAATTATCCCTTTGATTGAGGAAGTTATCCCTTAATTAAGGAGACAAGGATGAGTTGTAATTAGTTAGCTTAGTTAACTGAGTTAAGTCCAGTTAAATTAGTTCCAAATAGTTTTTGGAACTAATTGTGAGTTTAGTCAGTTAATGCATGTATGCATGTAACTAGTGTTCTCCAGATAACTGAATATTCTTTGATAAATAACTCATGCATGTCAGTTCAGACAAAGACTCAGTTGAGATTAAAGGCAGGGACAGTGTACTATCAGTTGCTAGAATATTCCCATGTGAATATCTCTTGCATGCAAAGGAATTCATTCCTTGAGGATTGTGCAGTTACTACAGAGGTCAGAGTAGTGTGTGAGGTAAGAATCACACAGGTGGTAGTTGGAGGACCCAAGAGAAACTGTGCTAGGAAATAGGAAGCTTGGAGGACTGAAGGACGACATATGCATTGTCTATTATGTCTATGAGTAGCAGTGAGGGATTGTACTGAGAGATGGATAGCTTGTGAGCTAAAGCTTTGTGTAATCCTGAGATATTTCTACTTGTATGATAATACAGATAGCGGAGCTTTTAGCTGAGGCTTTCCCCGGAGCATTCTTCTATTTTTCATGTGTGATTGAATCTTCTTCTTTGTTATATGTGTTCTGGTTGATCTATCTCAAAATCGATTAAGCTTCTGCAAGTTTGATTGTAGAATTAGATTAAGTGTTTTGCTTTAGTACATTGCATAATCACTTTAATCTACAGTAAAAATTTCTACATGGTATCAGAGCAAAGGTGATCAAAGCGGAGAATAATATACAAAGAAGGGAGAAGTTCGAAGTTTTGAAGTTCTTGATTGTAGGTACAAAATCGATTTCTTATGACATATCAAAGTTCACCAATGGCATTCAATGGCTTGAGACTCAAGTATGCCCTGGATGGCAGCTCGAATTACATAGCATGGAAGGATCGCATGGAAGCGGTATTAGAGGACAATGGTTTGAAGGACTTTATTGATCAAGAAGTACCCAAGCCAATAGCATCTAATGCTCAAGAATTGGCGGAATGGAATAAATGTGTGGTGAGAGCGAGGAGGATTCCTCTGGAGGGAGTTCAAGACCATATTGTATTGAGTCTCCATGGGAAGGAAACTCTATTTTCAATGTGGAAGACATTGAAGGATCTATATCAGAATAGCAACGACTAGAGGAAGTTGGTCTAAAGGACAAGCTTCAGAAAATCAAGTGTGAAAAGGGCGACACAATCTCTACATATTTGAATAAGTTCACCACCTGTAGAGATGAGCTTTGAAGTGTAAGAATCATGACATCCGATGATGACATGGTGAGTCTTTCTCTCCTCGGTCTTCCTAAGAGCTGGTGTAGCTACCAGGACTTAGCGAATGGAAGAGAGAAACTTCCAGATTGGGAATGACTATTGTCAGATCTAATGTAGGAGGAGATCAGGAGAAGCACCAGAGACGGTTCTTCATCTAAGCATGATGATGAGGAAAATCTAGCCTTAGGAAGTAAAGCAAGGAAAGGGAAAGGGAAGGCTTCCCATTCCAAATCAAGTTCTTCCCATTGTGGGAAGAAGATTGACAAATCTAAAGTGTGATGCTTTAATTGTCATGAGGTGGGCCATTATGCAAAAAATTGTCCACTGAAGAAATATAAGAAGGGATCCTCGAAAGGATCATATGGTGAGGCACTGGCCTCACAATTCAAATTGGATTTTACCCTCATCACATGCATGGTTTCATCGATGATGAGTTGTGTTTGGTACCTGGACAGTGGAGCCTCATTCCACATGACCGACGATAACAATTTATTAGTACCTTGGAGGAGAATGACCTCCAGATGCACATAGATATGATCGATGATGGAAAGTACCGTGTTTCAGGTGAAGGTACGATTGTGTTTCAGAGGGAGCATGGAGCTCCTCTCACGCTGACTGATGTAAAGTATGTGCTTGGACTGAAGAAAAAATTGGTATCGATCGCGATGTTGGAAGACAAAGGTTATGATGTAGTCTTCAGTAAAGGAAAGGTGTTCCTGAGACACATAGCCACTGGTCAGACCAAGAGGATTGGGATTAGAGTGAAGAATATCTACAAGATAGAGGTAGATGACTGTGCTGCATTGAGTTCGAAAGAAGAATTGGTGCAAAGCCAAGATATTGGCGAGTTATGGCATAGAAGGTTGGGCCACTTGCATCACGGGGCCTTGAAGATAATGAAGAATATTTCTATCAGACTTCCCAAAGGTAAACTTGAGCAAGTGGACACATGAAAAGGTTGTACCTTGGGTAAGTATGCAAAATCTTCCTTTCAGGATCGAGAGAGTCGAGCTGAAGCAATCTTGAAGTGAGTTCATACAGATGTGTGTGGACCATTCTTGACAGCCTCCACAGCTAAACAAAGGTACTATGTTATTTTCATTGATGATTTTTCTCATAGATGCTAGATCTATTTCATGCAGAAGAAGGATCAAACCTTATCAAGTTTTTGTGAGTCCAAAGCCTTGGTTGAGAAAGAATCAGAAAACAAGATCACGGCCTTGCAAAGTGATAATGGTGGAGATTATGTATCTCAAGAGTTTAAGGACTTCTATGTTGCAGAAGGAATTAAACGGTAGTTGACGAAACCCCATAACCCACAGCAGAATGGGGTGGCCAAAGGGAAGAATAGAATTATTGTGGGATCATATCGGGTGATGTTGCATGACCAAGGCCTACCACTTCATTTGTGGGCTGAGACATGCAACAAAGCGGTTTACTTGCAAAATAGAAGCGCTCATTGCATACTTGGGATGAAGACACCAGAGGAAGCTTTCTTTGGGAAGAGACCAGATGTGAGTCCCTTCAGGATCTTTGGCTCATTGGTTTATTTCCATGTGACCAAGGATGCCTAGAAGAAGCTAGAGACAACAGCAAAGTTGGGGATACTTGTGGGGTACACTGATATTCCCCACAATTATTGGGTGTATTTGCCTAACAGTCAAAGGATAGTGGTTCAAAGAGATCTTAAGTTTGATGAGCTGAAGGCCATGTGATTTTCCCTTGAGAGGGAGCTCAAGATGTAGGCAGAGGAGGAATTTTTGGTTCCTAAGGAGGAGGAGCGTTAGACTGATGCGAAGTAGCCATATGCAGAGGTTCCAGGAGTGGAGACATCCACTGATGAAGAGTCTTCCAGAGATGGGTGAAAGTGCATGAGAGAAGCTGACAGATTGTTGTTAGAGGTGAGAGAGAATGTGGGAGAGCCATCTTCTCAACGTAGACAGAGGAGGTCACCTCAGAGGTACACTGGTTACATGGCCCTTGTTGGGGAATGAGTAGAGACTGAACCATATTCATTTGAGGAAGAAGTGTAGCAGTTGGTTTGGGTTGATGCTATGGTGGAGGAGTATGAATCCATTATTTAGAATAGTGTTTGGGATGTTGTTCCAAGACTAGAGAGTAAGTCAGTTGTGAGTTCCCGTTGGATTTAAAAGGTAAAGCATGCTGCTGATGGTAGTGTGGAGAAACATAAGGCAAGGTTTGTTGCCTGTGGTTTCTCATAGGTCGAGGGGATCGACTATGATGAGACTTTTGCTACTATATCAAGGTACTCATCTATCATATCGATGTTGGCACTATTAGCACAGATGGGTTGGAAGATCCATCAGATGGATGTGAAGACTGCATTCCTCAATGGCAAGATTGAGGAAGAGGTATACATAGAGCAGCCAGAAGGTTTTGAGACCTTCAATCGTGAGTCGCATGTGTGCTAACTCAAGAGAGCTTTGTACGGGCTGAAGCAAGCACCTCGTGCTTGATGCACCAGGATTGACAAATACTTCATTTGGTTGGGCTTCACAAAGAGTAAAGCAGATGTGAACTTGTACCACATCAGGGAGGAAGGTAAGCAGTTGATCATTGTTCTTTATGTTGATGATCTGATATTGACAGGTGATGATCAGTTGATCACATCTTGCAAGGAGGAACTTGCAAGAGAATTCGAGATGAAAGACATGGGTCTCATGCATTACTTTCTAGGCATGAAAGTGTGGTAGAAGGATGGGAAAGTGTTTGTGTCTCAAGGCAAGTATGTCAATGAGATACTCAAGAGATTCCACATGGAGAAGTCCAAGCCCATGCAAACTCCTCCAGTAGGTAACTAGAGGAAGGGGGGGTGCTACTTCATGTGAGGTAGTAGAAGCTACCATGTATCGGCAGCTTATGGGTTCGTTGATATATTTAGTGAACACATGACCAAATTTGTGCTATGCGGTGAACCAACTAAGTCAAGCTATGGTTTAGCCTACCAAGCTGGTTTGGAAGGCAGTGAAGCACATTTTGAGATACCTCAAAGGCACATCTTAGTATGGATTATGGTATAGATGGTCAAAGGGAGTGAAGCTACAGGGCTTCACAGATGAAGATTGGGCAAGGAGTCCATCAAATCGGAAGAGCACATTAGGAGGAATTTTCAACCTTGGTTCAGCTGTAGTTTATTGGTACAACAGGAAACAAAGGTCAGTTGCACTTAGCTCAGCAGAGGCTGAATACATCGTTGCAAGTCAGGCAACATGTGAGGCCATTTGAATGTAGAAAATTCTACTTGGTTTGTTTGATTAGAGGATGGATCCAACTGTGATCTATTGTGATAATCAATGTTTTATCAGACTCTCTGAGAATCCAGTATTTCATGATAGGTCCAAGCATATCGACATTCGATATCATCATCTCAGAGACTATGTGGCGAAGAGGATCATGTTGCAGTGTGTTTTGACTGAGGAACAAGATGCTAACATTTTGGCTAAGGCATTGTCAAAGTGTAAATTCGAGTTCCACAGAGACAGGATCGGGGTGACATATAATCCCTTTCTTGTTGAGAAGGAGTGTTCAAAATAGAAACAAGAAATGATAAAAATAGAAACGCTAAAAGTAACATTGCTATAGATAGAATTTCAAGATATATTCCAATTTTAATTTGTCCTTGAATTAAAATTGAGAATTAAAATTTGAATTTAGTCTCACTAGCTATTTGAAAAATAATTAATTAATTCATCTTGAGTTAATTAGTTGGTGAAAATCAAACAGGAAGTATTTGTGAAGACATGTGTTGGCTGATAAAAGGTGTCTTTTAAAACTCCTAATTACCCCACATTAATCATCAACCCGGGAAATTCCTCTTTATTTCAAGAGTGTACACAATATGTGCATGCTATGAATCCAAAGAGTAACGTTTCTTAAAATTAAGTACAAAACTTTAATATAAGAGTAAACAAATGCATTAATAAAACTCAAATTACAACTACTAAAGGAAATATTGCATCTAAACATCAAGACTTAATCCTCTGCTGAAATCATAATCAAATATCACACAAGCAATTCAATTAATAATAGCATCAACCGAGAGCATAGTAGCAATAACCAATCTCTTGTTAGTTGATTCAATCTAAATCACACTCAATCTCTATGAAGCAATCTGAATAGAATTGGTGTCAACCATGAGCTCAATAGTGATAACCAAACTCTTACAGCTGATTAAATCAATACAATTCACTATCTTAACTGCTAAATAATTTAATCTACAATAAACATAAATAGAATCAAATGAAAGTGCGGTAAAACATGTAAAGAAAATGTATTGTCTTCAATATAGGAAAGCAGTAAATAACAAATCAGATAAACTCACAGAAAATGGTAAAACTATCAAGCCAATAAAACTTGTGAGAATCAGAAATATATAACACAAGGGAGCAGTTGAATCCACAAGAGGCTGGGCCCTTAGCCACCAACGAATACTATTGAGCTACTTCAAATAATACGAATGAACAACAACGTCAATTATATATTAATCATTTAAATCAAGTAGCATTACAATATGGTCTTGTTCTCCAATAGCACGAGTCTATAAATTAAAATTACAATTTCGAATAACAGAGATCCATCCCCTTTCTTCCTACAATCTTTTGCTTTTATAGTCAGAAAGAGGTAAAAGATAAATGTGATCACTCAGGAGCGGGAGATCTTGATGGATTCAAAACTGAATGCTATCTTCAGACACCCATAATATTTCGCGTTAATCCTCCTGATTCATCCTTCGATCTGTCCGCAACCGATGTGCCCCCTTTTTCCTTTGTTTGGTTTATGTTGTTCCATCACTAGGGAATAGCAACTGTTCCTTTCGTCATTTCTCTACATAAAAATGAGTAAAAGTTAGTTACGATGGCTAAACCTCAACTAAGGGTAGTTCATCTGTTTCTTATCATAATCCATCAATATGTTAGAATATTGAGATATGAAACAGATAAGAAAATATGAAAAGGGTAATGGAATTAAGAGTAAATACATACCCATTTCATAACTCAACATACTCCCCTACTTACCCTATTTCATGTCCTCATGAAAAGTATGTAATTCTTATGCAGTGCAGTTAAAGAGTAGGCCAGAAAGAAAGCATCAAAAATTGGTCTAAAACCATGATGTTGAGCCAGGAGCGCAAAGGCCGGCCCTTCCTTTCCTTCAAGATTTTCATAGTTAGCCTGCTAACCTTTAGGGGGATACCAAATGATGGGGCTCTGAAACCGATAACCTAACCAATAAAGTCCTTCTCTCAAAATAAGATTGCTATATGTGACCAAACGGGCCGCAACTCCTTTAAAATTGCTATAATTAAATGGTTCCCTATCTTGCACACTCCTAGTGGAGGTCATGCATCTGAGCTTAGCTGCAGTCAAAGAACTTTCTTGAATGGAGAGGAAATATGATACTCCTTTCTGTACAATCTCCTTATGAATGGGCCCTAAGGTTTTAATCACCCCTTCTCGTGTCATCAAACTCTTATGGTTGGCAAACATTTGTAAGGGGTGCTTAGGTTCACTTCTCACCCAAAGATCCAACCCATGCTCCTGTCTTTGAAATGCATTATAAGCTTTAAACCATTTGAGTTGGTTAACTACAAAAGAAATAAAATCCTGTAATTGAACATCTCATACAAAATGGTTAGGGTTCTTTTCCACTTTGTTCTCTAATATAAAATTGTGCAGATAAAACTCACAAATAAGCATCTGGACCTTCACACCATGATGCTCGTAGAAATTTATAAAATCTTCAATTGTTCTTAGTTCAATTGGTTTACCAGCCCTCACAACCTTAATTTTCAATAACAGGCATCGTTCTAACAAAAACAAGGCCTAATTGGTGGCGGGAAACCTGCATTCCGGGACATCCGTATATAGTGAATAGATAGTGTTTGTTTCACTTATGACTTTGTCTAGTTTGAGCTTGATCTTCTCCATTTTTTCTTCTGACTTTCTATATCTGTCAAAAGTCTTGCTCTCTGTTACATTCATTTCCCGAAGCTATTTCTGCAGCTCTTGATATTTCTATCGGGAAATAGTTTCTTGTTCAAGTCGTTCCAACGTGAGCTGTGCTGGTGCAAATTCTTCCTAAAGATTCAGTATAATGGGGTCGTGGTGTGTCATGATGCCTTTGGCTTGTATGCCTGTCTGAGTGCTTATGCTATGAGAAGGGATATCTTATGTCTGTATTTCTTTATTGTGGGAGGTCCAAACCTCCATTTGAGTGCCCATGCTATAAGAGGGTACACCTTCTATCTATACTTATTTGTTATGGGAGGTTCAAACCTCCATTTGAGTAGCTATGTCTACTAAATCTGCATGTTGTTCCTCTTGAGTAATGACTGTTTGAGTGGGTTTGGGCTTAGTTTGAGTTCCTGTAGCCCTATCTTCATATAATTGTTTTTGCACAACAACATTTACTACCTCAGGGGTGTTGTTCGAAACCTTCCCTATTGTGATTTCTTTTATTTTTCTTCGGATCCTCTTGTCCGTCTTGCAAATATTTTGGTGTTCTTTCCTTAGCTTCCTCAATTTCGTTTTGGCTCCATACATTTTCAGAGGAGTAACTGGTCTATTCATAGTCTCGTTAATAGCTTCTGTCTCTAAAGAGCCTGGTTGTTCACTCTAGCTTTGTTCTAATAAGACTATGTCTCCCGATTGATTATCTGATTCCTGAATAATCTCTATCTCTGCTTCTTCTTCTTGGCCTATGTTTTCTGGATCTAGGCCTTCATGGTTGTTTTCTACTAGGAGCATGTCACCAGATCGGTTCTCTAATTCCAGAATAGCCTCTGTATCTGTTTCTGCTTCGTAGTTTGTATCTTTTGAGGGAGACAAAATTCCAGTATCCCCAGAATTCTCAGGATATTGGGTTTCTCCCAAGTTAAGATTGAGCAATCCTTCATATTGCATGTAGACATTCATGTTGGCTAGGACCTGGGCCATCCTTGTCTCGAAATCGTGCAACAAATCATCTTGAGAACTCATATTTGGTGTTGAAGGAGATCCTAATTTGTTCATTTTTTCATCGTCAAAATGCCCTGCTCCTTCCTCAGGTTTTGGTTTAGGGATATCTTGTCCTTTTGCCTCTATTTGCAAGTCTTGTTCACTTACTGGGATGGATAATTCTATGGGTTGACTAGCGCTACCTTTAGGATTTTAAGACGCTCCCTGATTTGACTTCAACCTTGTTGATTTTTTGGGTTTGTGAGGTATGCTTCCTGAAAGGGTGGTCCTCCTTCTTTTTGGAATAGGGGTAGGTGCTGGTAGGTTTTAACCTCTTTCGAGGGTCAATATTAGATCATCCCAGGTTGATTGTTGTTGGGAAAGGTTATGACTAACTGTTAACTTGATCAGACAATGGTGGATAACCACTTTTTCTGTGTGTTGAGACTATCTCAGCCTCTTGGCAGTGTCATGCAATAATGAATTCAACAGTGCTGGCAAATTAACAAAGCATTTTTGTTTTAAAATTGCTAAAAGTTTGAGTTGTCATGGCCTTACCACATCTATATGCCCATCGCAGGTAATATAGTTATGGACAATTCGTGTTAATTTTCCACATGGCTCTCCAAGAGAAGATGACCGAATGCCTTTACCCTTCTTTATTAGCTCCCATCCTTCGTCCCTAAAAGCCACCATAACGTCATGCAACTTTAATCACTTGCTAGCCCATACTGGTCCTTCTGCCGAAAATCCAGACACTTCTACTATCACAGCATTAGTTACAGTGATTTGTCTGCCTCTTACCAAGGATTTTCCATTCTGTAGATGCTATAAAAATTCGAAGGCGATTTCCTCATTGTGGGGTTGAAATCTTGTAAAATATGTTGTCCATCCTGCGTGAGCTAGAATTTCCCTTACTTCATTAGAGACAGCCAGTGTTAAAGGCTCTCGACGCACTGTTCTTCCTCCCATGATGCCTGACTTTTGCAAACGATTAGTGTAGTGGAGTAAGCAAAACAACGAACAGGGCCAAGATATGGAACAACAAATGGTTGTAGTGGCTCTATCAAGTGATGCTTTATAACATAAAAACCGTTATCAAGGACTGTTATAATGCCACATGCTCTGTGATCATGGGATGGCGTATTGTTCTACAAAATCAAATAAAAAGATGACAATGCATGCATAAGTATACTGGAGGTCCTCGCCCCCTCTCGAAATGATAGGTCGCCTACAACCGAATGAATGAAAGGATGATGCGTTGGCGGAAAAGTACAGGGGTGATGGATTTGGTAATGAAAGTGGCAAGGTAAGTATATTAATGAAAGGATCATAAAGGATATTGGAGTAATGAAAACAAGGCGTGTAACGAGAATTATCAATAAGTGATAAGATGCCATGAGGTGATGCGATAAAGAAAAAGGACAGCATACGCAGGAAATAATACTTTACCAGCATTATTCCTACTTACAATCGTTGTGATTGATTTTAGAAAATTAACTCTTGCATAAAGGTTCAAGGAAAGTTAGGGACATAATCTCTCCGTAGAACAAATAGAAACATAAGAAGAAGGTATTATAATAATTATTGATGTAGAAAATAAAACTTCAATACCATAAGCAGAGCTTTCTATTTCCTGCAGGCATCCATAGCCTCGATAAAGTTGCTTTATAACCCTTGGGAACCATGGTCCTTTATGTATAATTGGGGAAGTGCATTATGATGTCCATAGTAGAGACCAATGTGCTGGCATGGTAACCAAATGAACACATCTCCATTCACTAGGAAGTAGCGAAAGTGGTCAGGATAGCTCGTGATGAGACACCCTATCCTCCATCTGTGGAAAAATCATAAAATTGTTAGTGAATATATATATATATATATATGTATGTATGTATGTATGTATGTATGTATGTATGTATGTATGTATGTATGTATGTATGTATGTATATATATATATATATATATATATATATATATATATATATATATATATATATATATATATATATAGATAGATAGATAACACTCCCCATTTTATATATAGATGGTGGTTCAGTACTCCTTAAGAGTAGGGATGGTGGAAGAAGTTTAAACATATCAATATAGAAAAATATACCCATAATCTTACTGATAATAAATAGAGAGATTTATACGAGATGGGGGAAAACCAACATGATACAAATATTGTTTAGATAATCTTCGGCAAAATCACATAACCAATCTTTTGTCGACGCGTTTCGAACTAACTAGTGTGGTTCATCGTCAGGACAAGTTGAAGAACCAATCCGGCTTAGCTTGATTAAATAGAGTGTGCAGAGACTCCAACAGCTATAATGCTAACGGCTAATTTTGACCTAATGATCCTGGTCAAACCCCTAAAATAGTTAGTTAATATTTCTCGAAATAGGTAAAAAAAGGAATTCATTTGTTAACTAAAAATAGACAAATTATTATTATTATCTCAAATAATAAGAGAATTCATAGTATAATATTAATATTTTAATTATAATGGTCATTAATAAATTATATCTCATAATATATATTAAATAATCTATATTTAATATTATTCCAATATAATTTAAATACAAGTAAAAGGTAATCAATCACTATTATTTTTAGAATTTAGTTACACTAGTTAATCGTGTAATAATTATTTAATGGTCCTTGGTAAGTTAGATCTTCATTATTTTGTTTTCTAGAATATATCATATTTATTATTTAAATATAATGGTCCATTAAGATAATAAGATATATAAAATAATATATGTTTATTAAATAATCTATATCTACTTAATAATCTATAATTCCAAACAAATTGTTAAATCAATATTATTCCTAGAATTTAGTTACAATAGGTACATACCATAATTTAGGGTTGTTAAAGCCAAGTTTATTAATAATAGTATAACTAATATTATTGGTATATCATAATTTATCCTTTAAACCTAATGGTCAAATAATCAATATTAGTTCAATATTTATTAAATTCAATTAAAGGTAACCAAGACCTTAGGTAAGGATAATTGATTTAATATATACCAATAAAGGATATTATGATTATACTATTATTAATAAACTTGGCTTTAACAACCCTAAATTATGGTATGTACCTATTGTAACTAAATTCTAGGAATAATATTGATTTAACAATTTGTTTGGAATTATAGATTATTAAGTAGATATAGATTATTTAATAAACATATATTATTTTATATATCTTATTATCTTAATGGACCATTATATTTAAATAATAAATATGATATATTCTAGAAAACAAAATAATGAAGATCTAACTTACCAAGGACCATTAAATAATTATTACACGATTAACTAGTGTAACTAAATTCTAAAAATAATAGTGATTGATTACCTTTTACTTGTATTTAATTATATTGGAATAATATTAAATATAGATTATTTAATATATATTATGAGATATAATTTATTAATGACCATTATAATTAAAACATTAATATTATACTATGAATTCTCTTATTATTTGAGATAATAATAATAATTTGTCTATTTTTAATTAACAAATGAATTCCTTTTTTTACCTATTTCGAGAAATATTAACTAACTATTTTAGGGGTTTGACCAGGATCATTAGGTCAAAATTAGCCGTTAGCATTATAGCTGTTGGAGTCTCTGCACACTCTATTTAATCAAGCTAAGCCGGATTGGTTCTTCAACTTGTCCTGACGATGAACCACACTAGTTGGTTCGAAATGCGTCGACAAAAGATTGGTTATGTGATTTTGCCGAAGATTATCTAAACAATGTTATGAATCACAGAAGTCTAAACTCCTTAATAATTTCCCTGCACGGAGAAGTCGCTGCTAAGAAGGTTCATGATACAAATAATCAATCAGTTTGATTTAGGGTGGGAATGAGGATAGTGAAGTGATATAGATAATTTTGTCCTTTCTTTTCGATCATCACAAAGCAATATTATTAAAGATGATATTAGTCAAGATTTTTGCCTGCTTCAGTAGACTCCATACTTGTTGTCCTTAAATATGTATTTTACTTTTGTGCCATAAAGAGGATCATAAAGAGTGGACTGGGATGGCCTAGAAATGATCATGCAAGGGGGAAAAAGGATGTTCTAAATAATACTCACAAGGTGCTATTCCCTTAATGGAATAGCAGAAGAAAACACACAAAAATGTGATGTTCCTTATAGGGAACAACAGTTGTTCCTTGCAGGGAACATCAATGAAAAACACACATAAAAAGTGTTGTTCCCTATAGGGAATAGCGGCTATTCCCTGTAGGGAACAACAAAAAAAAAAATAACACACAAAAGTGTTGTTCCCTATAGGAACAACAAAAAAATACATGCAAAAAGTGTTGTTCCCTATAGGGAACAACGAAAAATACACGCAAAAAGTGTTGTTCCCTATAGGGAACAACAACTATTCCCTGTAGGTAACAAAGAAAAACATACGTAAAAAGTGTTGTTCACTATAGGGAACAACGGTTGTTCCCTGTAGGGAACAACAAAGAGAAAATACACGCAAAAAGGTGTTGTTCCCTATAGGGAATAGTAGTTGTTCCCTGTAGGGAACAACAAAGAAAATACACATGAAAAAGTGTTGTTCCCTAAAGGGAACATTAGCTGTTCCTTGTGGGGAACAACAAAGAAAAATGCACACAAAAAGTGTTGTAGGGAATAGTAAAGAAAATACACACGGAAAAGTGTTGTTCCCTAAAGAGAACAACAGCTATTCCCTGTAGGGAACAACAAAGAAAAAAGACCTTATTGGTTAGGTTGTTGGTTTCAGAGCCTGATCATTTGGTATCCCCCTGAAGGTTATCAGGATAACTATGAATTTCTTGAAGGAAAGGAAGGGCCCACCTTTGCGCTCCTGGCTCAACACCATGGTTTTAGACCAATTCTTGACGCTTTCTCTCCAGCCTTCTCTTTAACTGCACTGCATAAGAATTACCTACTTTTCATGAGGACATGAAACAGGGTAAGCAGGGGAGTATGTTGAGTTATGAAATGGGTATGTATTTACTCTTAATTCCATTATCTTTTTCCTGTTTTCTTATCTCTTTCATATCTCGATACACTAACATATTGATGGATTATGATAAGAAATGGATGAACGGGTTGAGGTTTAGCCATTGTAACTAACTTTTACTCCTTTTTATGCAGAGAAACGATGAAAGGAACAATTGATATTCCCTGGCGATGGAATAGCATAAACCAACAAAGGAAAAAGGGGGCATGGGATTTTATTGTTTTCTGGTCTTTTCTTCTTAGTCATTCATGCAAAAATTCAAAATTTTCTTTCTACCTTAAATTCCTAGCAATTCTACTAGAAAACGGGCAGGGGAGAAGGAATTTTACTTGCTTCGTATGCAGGTTCTTACCTTCCGTTTTTAAAACCCAGCTCTCTCTCAACAGACAAACATCAAACACCTACTTCACGTTTCTGTAATTATGCTGAAAAGAAGGTGGAGGAGCAAGCACTTTAATTGCTCATTACGTAGGTTCTTACCTTTCATTTTCAATACCCAATTCTTTCCGAACAACAATTATCAGATATACATCACTCTTTGTAAAATGGAAACACTGTCCCTGGTAACAGCGCCAAAATGTTGGCTGATAAAAGGTGTCTTTTAAAAATCCTAATTACCCCACATTAATCATCAACCCGGGCAAGTCCTTCTTATTTCAAGAGTGTACACAATATGTGAATGCTATGAGTCCAGAGAGTAATGTTTCTTAAAATGAAGTACAAACCTTTGATACAAGAGTAAATGGATGCATTTATAAAACTCAAATTACAGCTACTAAAGGAAATATTACATCTAAACATCAAGACTTAATCCTCTGCTGAGGTCATAATAAAATATCACACAAATAATTCAATTAATAATAGCATCAACCGAGAGCATAGTAGTAATAACCAATCTCTTCTTAGTTGATTCAATCTAAATCACACTCAATCTTGGTTTCAACTGGGAGCTCAATAGTGATAGCCAAACTCTTACAGCTGATTAAATCAATACGATTCACTATCATAACAACTAAATAATTTAATCTACAATAAATGTAAATAGAATCAAATGACAGTGCGGTAAAACATGTAAAGAAAATGTACTGTCTTCAATATTGGAAAGTGGTAAATAACAAATAAGATAAACTCACAAAAAATGGTAAAACTATCAAGCCAATCAAACTTGCGAGAATCAGAAATATATAGCACAAGGGAGCAGTTGAATCCACTAGAGGCTGGGCCCTTAGCCACCAACGAATACTATTGTGCTACTTCAAATAATATGAATGAAAAACAACGTCAATTATATATTAATCATTAAACTCAAGTAGCATTACAATACGGTCATGTTCTCCAATAACACGGGTCTGTAAATTAAAATTACAGTTTCAAATAACAAAGATCCATCCCCTTTCTTCCTACAATCTTTTGCTTTTATAGTCAGAAAGAGGTAAAAGATAAATGTGATCCCTCAGGATCTCCCGATCCTGAGGGATTCGCAACTGAATGCTATCTTCAGACACCCATCATATTTGGCGTCGATCCTCATGATTTGTCCTCTGATCTGTCCACAACCGACATGCCCCCTTTTGCCTTTTTTGGTTTATGTTGTTCCATCGCTAGGGAACAACAACTGTTCCTTTTGTCGTTTCTCTGCATAAAAGGAGTAAAAGTTAGTTACGATGGCTAAATCTCAGCTGAGGGTAGTTCATCCATTTCTTATCATAATCCATCAATATGTTGGCGTATCGAGATATGAAAGAGATAAGAAAAGAGGAAAATGGTAGTGGAATTAAGAGTAAATACATACCCATTTCATAACTCAACAACATGCAACAATTATCCCTTTGATTGAGGAAGTTATCCCTTAATTAAGGAGATAAGGATGAGTTGTATTTGAGTTTTAATTAGTTAGCTCAGTTAACTATGTTGAGTCTACTTAAATTAGTTCCAAACAGTTTGTGGAACTAATTGTGATTCAGTCAGTTAATGCATCCATGTATTCAACTAGTGTTCTCTAGATAACTGAATATTCTCTCATAAATAACTCATGCATGTTAGTTTAGACAAAGACCCAATTGAGATTAAAGGTAGGGAGAGTGTAATATCAAGTGCTAGAATATTCCCATGTGAATATCTCTTGCATGCAGAAGGAATTCATTCCTTGAGGATTGCACAGTTACTACAGAGGTCAGAGCAGTGTGTGAGGTGAGAATCACACAGGTGGCAGTTGGAGGACCCAGGAGAATCTGAGCAAGGAAATAGGTGGCTTGGAGGGATGAAGGAAGGCATATGTGTTGTCTATTCTATCTATGAGTAGCAATAACGGATTGTACTGAGAGTTGGATAGCTTGTGAGCTAAAGCTTTGTGTAATCCTAAGATATTTCCACTTGTATGATAATACAGATAGCAGGGTTTTTAGCTGAGGCTTTCCCCAGAGTATTCTTTGTATTTCATGTGTGATTGAATCTTCTTCTCTGTTATATGTGTTCTAGTTGATCTTGCTCAAAATTGATTAAGCTTCCACAAGTTTTATTATAGAAGTAGATTAAGTATTTTTCTTTAGTACATTGCATAATCAGTTTAATCTACAGTGAGAATTTCTACATCTTTTTAACGTTTAGAGAGTTTGAAAAGAGGAAAAAAGGAAAATCCAACTATCCCTTTTCGTAGATAGTCTCTTAATTCTGAAAACGTAGAAAATAATACTCAAGAGAAACTGTTAGACATGTTTGACTAAGGTATTCATTTTTTAAAGCTAGTCTATCTTAGTCCGAAAAAGGGTTAAACTTATACTCACTAGATGCCTTTTCATTTACTTTAACGAGTTCAAAAAGACAAGTTATTGGAAATCATTTGATATTTTTGGATTCTGAAAAGAGTTGAAAGAGGACTCCACCTAGAGTAACGTGTGGTATAAGAGGATAAAAACTGGTTCCAGTGATGATGAAACTACTCGAAACATGTAAAGGTCAAGAAGCTGGATAATAATACCACTCATTGTAGATGTTCCTCTGGCAAGGATAAAACAAACAAGTGAAATCGTATGATCAGCCAAAGATATAGTGACAATGGAATGAAAAATCCAAGGCTTATCTAGCAAAAATAGGCTAATAAAAATGACAATCATGAGAGGTAAAATGGGAATGGTTTCATTTTTACACAAGCTTGAAACATAGGAAACTATTCTTGAGTATATTGGAAGATGGTTTCATTTTTTCACAAGCTTGAAACATGAGAAACAAACATGCTTGGATTTGGTTCCATTTTTACACAAGCTTGAAACAGAAAGAAACTATGCTTGGATTTGGTTTCATTTTTACACACACTTGAAACAAAGAAAAACTATGCTTGGATTTGGTTTCATTTTTACACATGCTTGAAACAAAGAGAAAACTACACTTGATATAAGTTTGCATGCCCCCAACATAACGACTCAATTGAAGGTACATGCCCCCCAAGCTTCATTTCATTCACCTAAGTAGGCTACTGGTTACGAACATGTGGATGGAATGAAGGTTCATTTATGAGATCAAGTGAAAGACACGACTAGGATTTTACAAGATCGTAATCAAAGACTCGTATTGGAAGGGGATTCGTTTCATTTTTTAATGAACTTGACATAGGAAAAGAACCATGCGCATGACACCTTGTATCATTTTTTAATGAGCTTGACACAAGTAAAGGAACTCAGCTCCAACACCTTGATTCATTTTTTAAGTACTTAACAAAAGAAAAGGAATTATGCTCCAAGAACCTATTTCATTTTTTAATGAGGTTGACATATTAAAAGAACTATCCTCATGGGGACCTATTTCACTTTTTAACGAGGTTGACATACTAAAATAACTATCGTCATGGCACCTATTTCATTTTCTAATGAGGTTGACATAATAAAAGAACTATCCTGATGACACCTTGTTTCATTGTTTAACGAGCTTGACAAAAGTAAAGGAACTCTGCTACGACACATTGTTTCATTTTTTAACGAGATTGGCACAAGTAAAAGAACTATGGTTCGACAATTTGTTTAATTTTTTAATGAGCTTGACACAAGAAAAGAACCTTGCTCATGACACCTTGATTCATTTTTTAACGAGCTTGACGCAAGTAAAGGAACTCTGCTCCGACGCTTTTTTAATTTTTTAACAATATTGACACAATAAAAGAACCATGCTCATGACACCTTGTTTCATTTTTTAATGAGCTTGACTCAAGTAAGGATTCTACTCATGATACCTTGTTTCATTTTTTAGCAAGATTGATAGAAGTAAAGGTACTCTACTCTGACAATTTGTTTCATTTGCTAACGAGCTTGAAACAAGAAAAGAACCATGCTCATGGCACCTTGTTTCATTTCTTAACAAGCTTGACACAAGTAAGGAATTCTGCTCTGACACCTTGTTTCATTTTTTAACGAGCTTGACACAAGTAAATGAACAATTCTCATAGGGACCTCTTTCATTTTTTAGCAAGGTTGACATGGTAAAATAACTATCCTCATGGTAACTTATTCCATTTTTTAACAAGGTTGACATGGTCAAAGAGCTATCCTCGTGGGAAACTATTTCATTTTTTAACGAGGTTGACATAGTAAAAGAACTATCATCATGGGAACCTATTTCATTTTTTAACGAGGTTGACATAGTAAGAGAAATATCCTCGTGACACTTCGATCACAAGATATAAGAGCTCATATATTCCAAGAGGTGCTCATCAAATGGGAGAAAAACGCTCTGGAAGGGATACATGAAAAGGGATCCAATGGAAATATCAGGTTCCAATGCCCCGAGTACATGAAAAACTATGTCACTGACTAGATCATAAGTAGACGTGAACATGGAATAGGTGGGCACATAATTAAATTATGGTGTAGGTGATAACACTTGCATAAAATGAAAATTTAGGGAATATGGTTGAGAGAGAGCAAATTACGACCAACAAACAAAATCTTATCAATGGCCACAATTCTTCCTTCGTGTGGGAAACATATGACATGAAAGAGAGAAGAGACAAGAGCTCCCATGAAATAAACATAGTCACAACCGAGGAGAATTTAAAATCAAATGGTCATTGGACAACCATCATGTTAAGATAGATGATTTTTCCTCCTAAAGTAATAGGCAACTTAGGAATAATCCTTAATGGTTGATTGGTTCCTTTGTTAAAGGCTAATAGATTCTAGGTAAGAGGCACAAACTATGGGGAACCTAAAGCTTGCAAATTAGTTGAAGATAGAATACTAAAAACGCGCCTTCAACTATGATTTTCCCAGGTATGGGTATATTATAAGAATGTATTTTGATCTGAAAATGCACGTAAGAAGGAAGACAATATCCTACCAGTCAAATCCAATCAAAGAAAGTAACTAAACTACTTCGAAAGGTTGCCATCGAAATGGGAGGATTGCCATCTTTTGTTACTATAACAGGAGGATCCCTTCGATGTACTATGGGAATAGGAGGATATCCCCGCTACACCATGGGAACGGGAGGATTACCCTCTAATTCCTTGGGATCTGATGAAACCAGAATAACTTGAGCGGTATGAATTTCACTCTCTATAGGATCAGTATGATCAACTGAAATTGGAATCGGGTCAACCATTTTATAGACCAATGGTTGGTGAGGAAAAGACTCATGGGATTCACTTTTAGAGAGAGTGGGATTGACCAAAGATGAGTTCTGATCAATCACTTGATCAACTAGTGGAGGATCAAGGGAAAGATTTTGATAACCAGTCGGAAGACAAGGTTGAGAAGTGGTAAGGTTATCCAACATGTTAGATGCTTCATCTATGTAAGGACAAAGGTGAATAGGAGGATGCCCTTCACATAACCTATAGGGAAATTTGACTTTTCCCATTTTCCCATGGGCTTTACTATTACTAGTTGAAGGTTTATCACCAACATGATCTCGAGAGGCTAATGACAAAGGTCAATGTGAACCTATGGACCACACTTCTAATATCTTGGGAATACCAGGATCTTCTCCAAGAATGTGGTCAACCTTACAAATATTGCAAGGGAATTTCACTTTACGAGGTTGATTGGAAGGTTTCACAACATCAATTTCATTAGTAGCATCGACTGCTTGGTTGCCCCCTTGCTTATTTTTCTTCTTCTTAATCTTCATTTTCTTCTTCTTCTTATCCACCTGGTTACTAACTTTCATGTTTTCACCATATGAAGAAGAAGAAGAGGAAGAAGACCAAACGAGCGAAGAAGGAAAAGGGTGAACTTTAAGATCAACTGGAGGTTGATATGGCTGAGGTGGAGGAGATCCCAGTTGAGGAGTCATTTGGACATTCGGAGCCATAGGGGTCGAATATAAAAAAAACTCGAAAAGCAATGGTAAACCTAGTAAGGGACAATGTTACCACATAAGGAGCATCAACATTTCGAAAAGAAGGAAAAGGACCAGGGTTCTTGTTAGAGGGGTTTCCTTGGTTGGTGAAACTGTTGCCATTGGTCTCAACATAAGATCTACTAAGGATTATTTCCATAGGAAAGATGCTTTTATGCGGTCAATTAATTGATTTTAGAACTTAACAAAAATAAATCAAAAAGGGGAAACTAGGCATAAAGGTTACCAAGTAACCATGAACTACAATATACACCGTGGCGAACCAAGGACTTAATGTATGATAGCCAATCTTCATAAATGTTATATTAGGTGTATCACGGTATACAAGGCAGAAGACTCGGTTACACATGGATGGATAGAAACCTATAGGGGACTCCCAAAATATACATGATGATACGTGGGAGTGTAGTTTGTAGGTAGTGTTGTGTAATTTGTAACTGTTCGATGAGAGAATTCCCATATACTTACCATGTGTGGAGAGCCTCCAATATACCCAAAAGTACTGGATAACGGTCCTATACACTTGCATACCTGGAACACTATTTCACCCATAGGATAAAATGCTAGAAAATAACGACAACTCCTACATTTAATCACGTCAGAACACGTCTCTAGCTTATACCTCTAAATGATTTTCATTAATGAAAAATGCTCCTTAGGTTAATTGAGGTAAATTATAATTTGATCTTCAATTAAGTCTTGGTTTTAAGGCCCAAAATGATGTCACCTAAACACCTGTGATGAAACTATCATGAGGAAATGATTCTTTTCATTTGATGAAAGCTAATTTAGTAAGGGAAGAGATTCAAAAAATGATGCAACAACGAAGAATGCAACAGATAAACATTTTCTAACTAGATCTTTCACTTTTATTTTCCAAATGCAACCACCAAAAGCGAAATGGTTTCAATTTTTATTTCAATGAACGACAATGCACTCGATGCACTTTTAGCTTTCAATCACTAAACAATGTAATATAAGTCCAATGATAAATCTCAAAAAATGACTTTTCAATGTAATGTGATATAATGCACTTTACGAAAAGTAAATTATTAGATGAAAACTAAATGAATGCAAAATCAATTTCCTTATGACTGTAAAAGAACTAATACTACTCAATCAATAGAAAATAAGTATTTTTCCCACTCATACAAGCAGTAAACAAAGATTTTGATTGACTCAAATTATGAAAGACTCAATCAAAATCACATTTTTATTACTTTAAGAATGGGGTAAACTTTTTCATACCATAACGAACTGAAGGAAAATAGGCAAGATGTAATGCACACAGAGCAGGAAAAAGATCTGATAGATTAGGACACACTAGAGTTGTCAGTAGAAACCCTAAAAATTCTCAATTTTAAGGATCAACACTACTTTACATAGAAAAATCCATGCTGACAGGGTCATTAGCACTACTTTACATAGAAAAACCTGTGCTTGCAGCACTATGTTACACAACAAAATCTATGCTAGATGCAAAACTAGACCAACGCCATCAGAAATTCGAAGGAAAGGTTTCCAGCGCCACTGTACTTGCAAAAATCAATGTTGTTAGTATGATTGTAACTGATAAAAATACGTTGAATGAGGAAATTTTAGGAAAAACAAGTAGACCTTGAGAAAAACCCTAGAGCTGATACCCTGAATGACTGACTACTCAAAGTACAGACTCAAAGGCAATTGAAATCAAGGATCATTGAAAGGTGGCCAAAATAATCAAAAAGGTCAAATGCAAAAGGAGGGTTGAAAGGGTGATAGGCTCCCCAGCGGAGTTGTCAATTTGTTAACTAGGCAACCCCTTATATGGATAGAACCGATCCCTTTAGTGTAATGAGTGGATCTAGTCACAACTAAAACAAATACATGCAAAAATCTCCCATCTTAAATTAGAATGACATGATGGAGGAAAGATGGCCTACCTCACTCTTATGCGATCACTTTTCGATGTTGATCTCGATCTCCTCACTTGTAAGCTCGATCCACGCTATTCTGTTGTGAATGAATACCTGAAAGAGAGATTAAAAAAATACAACAAAGAAGAAACATAACATATTCATTCTAATGTAAACCGTATGACAGATCAAGGAGCATCATACTAAGCAGGTAGTCATTTACACAAATTCAAAGTAAACATGCATTTTATTAATAATAAATCAAAGAGGGAAGCATACAACCACTACCTTGATGTCGCAAGCCTCCTTCAGGATGGCTTTCCAAGTCCAAGCCAAGACTTCTCAAGCTCTCCTTTCTCCTTCACAAATTGATAGTAATTAGGAACAATTTAGTAGCAGCATGACCAATCTAGTTTGACCAACCATTTGAGGGTATGAAGTAATGAATTTATCGGGAAGGAGAGGGAGTTAGGAATCTACAAAATGGGGAGGAAGGTCCAAATATTAAAGGGAAGTTCCCTAAAGGTAGGATCAAGGACTCAAAATGGGAGAACTCAACCATATCCTTATTCAACAATAACTAGATCGTCGTTCTCAGGGCTTCTAGCAAGGGAAGCTTCACCTCCATTTTTGGAGAAACTTCCTGAAGTGGACAAAACGTTTTTTCCTTTAAATTATTTCACTTGAAGTGCCATGCATTAGCTATGTAGAGGGTTACCAACGCAGATTCTACTAGTAATAGTATCGATGGGCTTGCAAATAGGGTATTTTGAAAAGCTCTTCTAAAATTACTTCAAGGAATTTCTTGTTCTTTTCTTCAGGGATGGTCTGATCAATGTTTTTCATTATGAATTGATTGACATATTTTGCCTCTTTGCAACATTTCTTGTAAAGTTTGACAGCTCAGAGTATGAGATAGGAAGTGTGACAAATTATTGTATAAAAATTCCACTGCTGCCAAGAACAAGCACAATAAAGGTGAGTTAAAAGAAAAGTAAATTATAGTTGATTATTTACAAGATAATCTACTTCCATATGTTGGAAATTTGAGAAGGTATAAATACATGTATGATAAGATAGATGGCATGTATGAAGTCAACAATTTGAATGAAATCATCCCCTTGAAAGATAAACTCAAACACACAAAAATGAAAAAAATGAGAGTTTATGCAATCCTACATTATGAGGATATCTTATCTTAGATATCAATTGCAAAGAGTTGGGGAAACTGTGTCTAATAGAGAATTGGTGATAATAACTCTAAGATGTCTCCCTCCTATTTTGGAAACCTTCATGACTACTATAAGCAACAACAATGTCCTCCCCTTGTTTGATGAAATTGTTGGAAATATTACTGAAGAAGAAACAAGGATGATATCAAGAGGAAGGATTCAAAAGCATGAAGAAGAAGGGATCACTGAATTAATAACTCATGACATGAAGAAGAAGGTAAAGGAGTTCCATCAAATTCAAGAAAGTCTCCTCCAAAAAATATAAGTAGAAGAAAGGAATACATGCACATCGAATGCCATAATTATCATAATAAAGGCCAATGTGCTTGAGATTTCCCCAAGAAAAATAATGGACCATGCTACAATACTAGAAGAAACAACAATAAGTTCAATGATCAAATAAGAAGAGATGACCAAATAAATTATCACAAAGGAAGAGATGAAAGAAGAAGAAGATATGCTCCAAGTGACAATGAAGAAGATCACCTTCCTCAAAAGAAGTTAAGATACTCCAGGTATGAAAGTAATATTGACAAACAATATGAATATATTCTTATTTCTACTCTTACAAATTCATCTCCCCTAGATTCGTGGGACAGTTGGTTGATTGATAGTGGAGCCACTCATCACTTCTATGGTTATAAGGATGTTCTCTCTCATTTGGTGGAGAGGGATTCAAATTTGAAAATCATTCTTGGAGACAAATCCACTCATCTCGTTAAAGGTTTTGGGTCTATAAATTTTCATTTGAATTTGGGAGAATCTATTTTTCTCCATGATGTAATGTATGTACCAGGGTTAAATAAGTTAAAGAAGAATTTGGTATCAATATTCGCTTTGGAAGACAAAGGGATGAGGGTTTCCTTCATCACGGGAAAATTTCTTACCTGGCCTATTGTATCTCCTATGAGAATGCAATCACATTAGGATCAAGATATGAAGGAATCTAAAGGGTTACTAGAAGACCAATTCTAATATTGGTCCGTGATACTAATCATTCAAGCAAACTATGGCATCGAATATTGTCCCATATACATTATGATTCTCTTCCAAAATTGGAGGAATTTGTCTTAGGTATTACCAAGGTTCAAGACCATCATGATGGAGTATGTCTAGGTTATTCTAGTTGAAAGAAGAAAAAGGGACCAGTGCCCTCAAGCGATATTAAGACAATTCATATCCTCCATCTCATTCATTTCAACATATGTGGTTTGACCCCCACGCATTTTTTTGGTGGTCATCTCTACTATATCACCTTCATTGATGTATTCTCAAGAAAGACATGGATATATTATTTGAATCCTAGGGATGAAGAATTCAAAATGTTTAAGGAGTTTAAATATTTGATCAAAAATCAAATAGGGAAGAAAATAAAGATATTCATGTCTGACAATGGTGGACAATACACTTCAAATGAATTCATTTATCTTTTAAAGAATGAAGGTATCAAGAAGGAAATTATTATGACCTATACTCCCTAACAAAATGGAGTAGCTAAAAGGAAGAACAGGTCTATTATAGAAGTTGCTTGTGCCATGCTCGATGATCAAGAGTTATCGAATTTCCTTTGGGGAGAAGCAACAAATGTTGCCATATATGTTCAAAACAAGGCACCTCATCAAGAATTGGGCAACAAGACCCCCGAAGAAGTGTTCATAGGTGTCAAGTCCAATGTTAGCCATTTCTGTATAATTTCATGTGTCGAAGAACAAAAGAAACAAGTTCAAAGCCACGGGAAGAAAGGTACACTTGTTGGATACTATGAAAATTATAAAGAGTTTAGAATATATATTCTTGGTCAATGGAAAGTTGAAATTAGTAGGGATGTTACATTCGATCAAGATGCCACCCTTGGAAAAGCAGGGGACCTTCCTCATCCTCCTCCTCCTGAGAAGAAGGATGAAATGGATATTGTTATGACAAAAAATTGATCATCTAGCCATAATTTACTAGATGGGTCGAAGTACACCTTGTAGGGCCAATTTTATCATAGTAAAATTTCTTTCACTGTGAGAAATTACTTAATAAACAAGATTTGTTAAGTCATTTATAATTAAACCCATGAAGAATAATTAAATAAATCACTCTTTAATTAATTATCCTCTAGGAATAATTAATTAAACCATTGTTTAATGAATATTCTTTGTCACGTTTCACCCAATTATGAGAAATAAATAGATAAATCATTAATTATCTCATTTTTCTCTAGGAATAATTAATTAATCACTAATTAGTTATTATTCCTTATCAAGTTTGACCAAATCCCTTAGGAATAATTAATTAAATCATTATTTGTTTATTATTCCTTAACCATATTTCTTGAGATGATGAATAAATCATTTATTTATTTATTATTTCTAAATAAAAATTTAAATATGTTTTCCCTCCAAACCAAATATAATAAAATATTCCAAATGGTTAATTCTAGAATGCAGTTAATAATATTTTGTTATTTCTCATTATTCGAGGATAGCCTAATATTTTGTTATAAATATAAGTGTTTTCCATTCATTCTTCACTTTCAATCATTTTCATTGTTGCACTCACTATTGCAGCTCTGATTATTATCACTGTCGCACACCATCTTCTTTTTCATTTGAGTTGTCATCGAGCTCAAACATTTTGTTTTCTCAGTTTTACACATTATAAAGGAGAGAGACTCTACAAATTCTGAAGACATTGAGGATAGCCAAGAACCCATCCCATAGAGGGGGAATAGTAACATTATTTGTTCCCTTGACAGGTGTTGTTTAATAAAATATATTCTTTATATATCTAGTTTTCATTGGATTATTGGAGTTATTTGCGCTTATTTCACTATTCCATTTTGTTGTTTAACTATGCCTATGGCATAGATCAAAGCTTTGGAAGGTTTTGTTTCTATCATTTTCTGTAGATATACATTGTTTAACAACCATTTTTATTATTATGGTTGTTTTCCATCCACAGCCTAAAGTAATTTCTTTTCATACACACTCAAGAAGAATACTACATAACGAATTGGTGACTCCACTGCATTTTTAGTTTTGATTCAGAAACATGGGCGACCTTCAATTTTGATCTTAGGTTCTTTCTTTTTCAGTATCTTAATGTTTTTTACTAGCATTCACACCCTAGATCAGTCAAATTTCTAACTTACGTAAGTTTTATGGTCATTTCTACAAGTCACAGGAACCAGATGCGATAGAGACGACATTTTTTTCCGAGACTTGCCACTCGAGAAATAAGGAAAAAGATCACACTTTTCTACCCCAAAAGTGTGATATTGAAGTTCATAGCACACTTTCTAGCCCAAACAGTGTGGTATCCCTCTAAACAGGTCAATACCCGTGATTTTATGATTCCTGGGATTTTTCTGATCTATTTCTGGGTTTTGATGAGAGATATCTGTTGGATTCGTTGACCACTGTCTTAGACAACTTAGGACTTGATCTACTCTGTTTCACTCGTCGAAGTGGAATTTAGCACCTTAGGGCTTCTAGTACTCTTCCACCTTTATAAAAGGAGTTTAGCTAAGTAAGAAGTCTGAGTTTTTACAGAGCTTTCAGCCATATTTTCCAGATATGTACCTTCATGTTTCATATCTTCAAATATAGGTTGTTTCCATCCAAAGTTCTCTCTTGAACCTTGTTTAGTCATTTTCCTTAGGGTGCCACTGTTTTCCCTAGGTTTTACACCCATCTCCCTATCTTTTTCAATGATTTTCCACCCTGCCTTTTTCCTATTACTGCACCACTTTCTAGTAGCATAGTGTCATTTGATCCCAGTCACACCAATGCTTAGATATCTTAGCATTTTTCGTGTCTTTTCAAGTGATTTCACCACCAACCAAGACAGTGTTTATGAACCCAGATTGGGTAGGGTTTAGAGAGTTGATTTGTTGTTCATTTTCTATTTTTAATTTTAGTTTATTTCAACAATGTTTTTCTTTTTTCAAACACGAGCCGGGATTAATTAATAAACACACTTACACACACAAGCACACCTTAAGTGAAGGGCGCTTAGTTTACATCGCCAAGCCAAGACTTAATTCAATTCATTTATCTCCCCACACAGAGACAAAAACATCTTATTGATCTCCCTTCACCATTTCCATGTCACTTGTGTCTTACAACCATTGCACCACCAAGGAATTCGATGCAGAGACTCTTAGAACTTCATCCCCAGTTTCCACTTGGGCATATTACTCCTCCCCATAGGGTTTGAGTTCATAGTCCCCATACTGACTCCTCTTTTGGTTCATCTGATTCCCCATTTGATTATGAGCCTCCTTCACTGCATACCTTTAGCATGTTAGGACACACTACAAGTGTAGAAAACCAACCTGGTGTTGGCTTTGGTTCTACCCTAGTAGTCACATCTAGTGGAACCATCTCAAGAACTATTCTGCCACCTCCCATGCTATCTTTCATGGCTAGGTTAAGCCTCTTGGATTTTAGCCAGATGATTAATGACCTTATACACCAAGATGTTGGTTGGCTAGCTATGCTGACTAAGCTTCCCTCCGACATTCCCAAGTTTGAGAGTAATTTTGGAGAGGACCCCACCAATCATGTCTACTCCTTCCATATGTGGTGTTCATCCAACTCCATCACTGATGATTCCATTTGTCTTCGGTTGTTCTAACACATGCTCATTGGAGATGCTGTGAAGTGAGACATTGACCAGCCTGTCGCCTCTCATTCCACTTTCATGATGCTTGCTAAAGCGTTCCTCTCATATTTTTAGTTACCTCTCTGATATGACATTGGTACAAATCTCTTGGAAGGATTTTGTTAGTTCTCTATCACCTCTCTTTCCGATCATGTCCAGGAATAGCGTAGAAAGAGGAGCATGTGTCGTGGTCCACCCTTCAAAGACCATTTCTACGTCGATTGGTTTCTTAGGACTCTTTTAGTGCATATTTCCAAAGATGTCGTGTCTCACTTTCTTCAAATAGAGGAAGAGGCTCTCCATAATTCTCTGAGATGTGACTTGATTTATGCTCAAACCAGTTATGTCTATGCTATTATACTACACCTCCCTCATCTTGTTGGTGCCAATGCACCGGGGGCATCTCACACCACCAATAGTATCATTGGAGCTATTTCACATCCTGCACCATATACTCAACAGAGATGGCTATCCACAAGGAGGCACCAGTTCCCCCAACACTTATGCCCCTCCTACTAGCAATGTGTATTCAGGAAAAATAACATCTTACACATTTACCCAACCACATCAGCATATGTGAGGGCTATCTAGTGCTCAACCTTTCTACCAAACCATTTTCCCTTCACCATATTATACCTATACACTGTTAAGCGCTCTAGCCCCTTAGGTGTTAGCGCCACAGCCTCCCATGCATCCTCAACTCCAATAACCACCGCCCCCTCAGGGTCAACTATTTTCATAGTATAGTGCGACCAATCCCCAAAATTTGAAGAAGAAGAATAAGGGAAAAGGTAACAAGGGTAACCAGGGTAACTAAGGTAATCAACCTAATGAACCCCAGGGGAACTAGCCTAACACCAACAACTAGCAATAGGGCGACCAGCCCAAGCGGAACAAGGTTATTCGTACGAAAAATACTTTTGCATGTTGTGGTGTACATGGCCATTATACTCATGAGTGTCCCCTCTTACCTTAGATGCACCAAATGTGGGAATCCCAGGCAGCTTCTTGAGGTCAAGCACACATGCAACAATCGCCTCAAAATCTTACACCATCTCAAATAGCTTTGCTCACAAATCCTTTCCCTTAGTAAGGATTTGTTGCTGCTCAACCTTAGCAAGGTGAAGCAGCCCTCCTTCCCAAACTTTTGGTCCTAGTGACTACAAAATCCTCATGATGAATTCTAATGAGATCAATACCTCTTATATCAACTTGCAAACTTGGTGATGTCAATACGACAAGCCATCAACTTTGTCTGTCGCTAAGTTCAAAACCAAAGCATCTACTGAGCCCCTTATGACACCAAATGGTCCGCTACATATCCTTCAACCTAAATTTGAGTCAATTCCTAAGATCCCTAAGGGACCATTACATCGTAACGTAGCTTCTAACCAAGCTTCTCATAAATACAATATAGTAGAAGACTTGGCGCAATCCCCTGATCCCATGTCAACACTGGAAGTCATCCAATCATGCCCATCTAAAAAGAGAGATCTACTAAATTCTTTTGGCACAGAAGATCTTTCAGGCAATCGTTTGATTGTATTTATTGTTGAAACATGGTGAGCTCCAGTATTGCAGCAATAATGCTGCAACTCCTGGGCTTCCTACTTTACTTTTATTAACCTGGTAGTTCATAACAAACTTGGAAGTGACAGTGATGTATGGACAAGTACTAGTTCTTACTATAGGCTATCACTTGGTTAGTTGGTGCAAGATCACTAGGAGATCAAGCCAACTTCTATGAATCCCAGAGGAAGATTTATATGTGATGAAAGAAATGAAAGCTTACTCTACAGAGGCTACTCTACTTGCAAAAAGAGAAAGAAGACTGAAATGTGAAGTAAACCTAGCAAACCCTACTTAACCATCTAATCCTACTTTTGCAGAAAGAGAGATGAAAAACCATGAAATGAATGCCATTACCTACTCAGGAAGTAAACAACATCTACTCAAGCTATTTCTAGAAGAAAATGAGCAAAAAAACATCTTTTTGGATCTTTATGTATTTTTAGGTGAAATTGTCTTGCATGTAATTTATTTGCTTATGTGTGTGGCAGCGTTTACGTGGTGATGGAGGATGACTTTGGAATTTGCAAAGGTGTAGGAAGGTGTGGATGGTTCATAGGAGGTCTTAGGTGGCCTTCTGGAGGCTTTTCTTGCAATCAGACTTCAAAAAGACACCTACAGGAAAATCTACAGGAGGCTGCAGGGGATCTACAAGAGGTCTACATGAGGACGCCGAGAGTAGTTTTGGAGGTTTTGAAGGTGTGAGAGTGGGTGGAAAGGGTAGCTGAAGGCTAGGATGATGCATTAAGGTACCTAGGGGTTACCAAGGATTATTAGGAGAGGGAGAGATGGTTGGATTTGTTCAAGGAAAGAAAGGAAAATCTATGGAAAAGTGCAGAAAACTAAGGCAAATTTGAGAGGGACTTTGGGTGACTTGTGGAACATAGATCAAAGAGCAATGGTGATGGATGATTGGCTGAATTATTGTGAGAAGATATTTGCTGCAAGAGAACTAAAAATCAAACAATGAAATTAAGCAAGCAAAGAAACTAGATACATCAAAAAAATAGAATTTTCATCAAGCTAATCTAAACTTTGATCCAGGAAAGTAAATGTTGAAAAATGCTACATGGAAATAAATCATGGGAGGAAATTTATTGCAAAGATATAAATGGGCATGGCAAAATAGATCTTAAAGAAAAGCATTAACCTTCTAACAAACTGCAACACTAGAAATCCTATGGAGAAGAAAAATCTGTGTTTTTGTGGCAGCAAGATGGTCTTCTAAGGCTCTATTGATGGCCTTTTTGTATCTTATTTCTATCACTATTCAACCTTCTACATAAAACTGAAATGGAAACAACCTTCTAAATCACCAAAAGCAACCTATTCTTAACCAAGAAAGAAATCTATCTGACTACAACTAATTCATAAACTGAAACAAAGCATATAAATACAAACAAGAGGAGCTTGGCTGCTTGGATTGGGCCATAACCCAAGAGCTTTAACCCTTTGAGGTAACTCAGTCCTAGCTCAAAAGGATCTCATCTCCATTATCAAAATAATAATAGGATTACATGAAACTGTCAACAAAAGTGAGCTCGAAGTTGAGCAGAGAAAAGCTGCAACAAATGTTTGAAAATTTAACGAACTCCCTAATGGGGCGCCAGGCCTCTCTATTTATACAAATGAAGCTCCCAACAACTTCCTTAAAATCAGGGAGGCTTAGCTCCCAAAACTTGAGATAAACAGACGTTATCCTCCACTTGCTCAACTACCTCCTAGTGCATTGATGTGGCTATTTGTGCTCTAAGATGCATGATGTAGAATTTGAAGTGGTGAGGCATAAATGAGGGGGATACCCTACTATAAATCCTCTCCCTTGTCTACTTCGAATTATTGCTGCCAATTTTCTTTTAAATATTTGACTTTATCTCCAAAATTGAGTAAAAATCTGCATTAAACACATATTAGACTCCATGGCATAATGACCAACCCAAATCACTCCATAAGCAAAAATATGATAAAAAAACATGTAACAAGCTAAGAGAGTGGTTGATTAAACTATGTTAGGAGGCAAAATGAGCCCGTATAATTACCCATTTATAGGGCTCATCATCGCCCCCCTACCGAAGGTGTTGCTCATCCTCTGAGCAACTTAATCCATCTCCTCATCTTTGATGGCCCTAATGACCTCCTTGACATCCCATGCTTCTAATGTGAAGTCCTCTTCTTTGTCATGGAATCTTGCCTTTCTATCCACCTCTTCCCACTATGCTCTTATTCCTCTTTTCTACCTTCTAGCAGGCCTAGCAACAGTGGGGGACTCAATTTGAGGCCAATCCAATTGACCTTCAAATTTTGCATACAAGCATGTCAAATTCTGCATTGAGTGCTTGTACAGTGGCGCTCTCCTTAATGCTTCTTTCATCCTTGTTGGGGAGTGATACTCCATGATCTACAAACTATGTGGTAGTGTGTTCCACCTTCTCATACAAGCATGAATACAGTCATCCCCAAGTAATCTTTCCATATCCTCAAAATGTGCAATGGCCTGAGCCTGATCATTGATATACTTAGGGGCAATTTGAGGATTATTTGCAAGCAGCTGGTGTGTGTTGATGAGAACCATGGGATTTGATGGCTCTTGTAGAACTATTTTTCAATCTTTTCATTCTACTTTTTCTTTCCATGTGGGAGATCTAGGAGTCCCCCTTTCACAAGTGATAGGTGCCTTAGAAGGGGATTCTTTTCCTTTGACAGAGGGTGAATCTTCAATTGTAATTGGCACTGTTGAAGATGGCTGGGGTTTCCCTGTTTTGATCCTTGTGCTTTTCCTAGCCTTGAAATACATGGAGCCCTGTCTTTTTCTCTTTTCTTTTTGCTTAATTGGTGTGCTCAAGGCAGTGAGGGCAGTTACTGCCTCTCTCTCTAAGGTTTCAAGAGATACTTCTATCTTTTTTGCCCCTTTTCCTCCTTTTGTCTCTATTTTCCCTATTTTCTCCTTCTCTCTTTTGGTTTCTTTCTTCTTCCCTTCTTGTTCCTATAAATCACCAGTTTCTTCTCCTTCCTCATAAAACCTCTTGTCATTTTACCTATGCTTCCTTGGAAAACCAACTATGGAAATGGAGAGAACAATTTCTGAATAAAACTGAGAGACAGATAGACCATGTCTTTTTCTAAGAAATAAGCAACAATTCTTTTGATGAATTTCCTCCACCCCAAAAGTTCTATTTTCTCCTCAAAACTAAACCGCTGCTTGCATATTTTGATATTCAATGGAGGTATGTCAAGGACCTACCTCTTTAGCCCAAGAATTGTGCTAAAAACCGTGTTTTCCCTCTCCAAAATAGCTTACTAGCCCTCTGATAGAACTGCCTGTAGGTGCTCTTGTAGAATGTCAATAGCAGGAGGATGGATGAAAGTGATGGAGAATGATGGTTTCGAGGGTGTGGTGGTGACAAAGAGCTTGCTGCAGCTAATTGGACAAGGATACAATGAAAGAAAAGGTGGTGAAGGAGTTTCGAGGAGGAGTACTTATTTCTTCATTTAGATATTTCCAGTGATGGGGTGAGCTGGAAAAAATGTACGTTGCCATATTGGGACCATTGGTCCCCACTTGCCTTGTCGTCATGCTTTCTTCCTGCAATAACCTCCCATCATTGCATCAGAGTTTGCAAACCCTCCACTACCTATCATTGGGATTTTTCTCTGAGTTTGACTACATGCACATGTGGTGGCAACTCTGGATGAGTGCAGTCAACTGGATGAGGGTAGCCAGTTAACTGGTCACCTTTTCTTGTTCAACCCTAACCATATCATTCGCTTATGCATATTTTTCAATCACACCAATGCAACAGAGGAGTGGGTTAGTCACTTACCTCTGAGTTGAATGTATGTGCTATGAGGCATTTTGGCTCCTTTTTCTGCTGCATGCTTGTATTTCCTTTGCTGCATGCCTGTATTTCCTTTGTGTGGCTAGTTGTTTTGTGTAGGTATCCTCTGGCTGGATCTAGCTTTAGGTGTTTGCTTCAACCTTCAGATTTACACCCTCATGCTGCTGATGCTAGATTTTAATGGCACAGTCACTTGTTTTTTCCATATCTCCCAAACGGTAGACTAGATTGACATGAAATTTTCTAAGCATGTTTCCATAATCATTATGCACCTCCCGCAGAAAAATTTTGGTCAATGGATGCACGGATTTTGCGAAAAACTAAAAATGGCAGAGGGAGATGGAGGTTGATTTCTTGGAAACCGTGCACTAGAATTGGCTGAAATTTCTTGGGCATGTTACCATCATCAATATGCATCTCCCCATGAAAAATTCTCTTAAATGGATGCACGGATATTGAGAAAGTGCAAAAATGGCGGAAGGTGATGAAGGCCAATTTCTTGGTAACCGTGCATTGGAATTTGCTGAAATTACTTGAGCATGTTACCATCGTTCATATGCAACTCCCCATGAAACAGTTTTTTAAATGGATGCATGGTTTTCAAGTTAAGGAAAAAACAAATTTCTGCTCTATGTATTTTTGGCATCAGAGCATCCTGCAGTTTTTTGGACAGTAAGAAAAATGAGCTTGGGGTGTGATGCAGGCTTGGAAATGATGGAAGAGAGGTTTGAAGACTGCAGGAGGATTTATAAACCCTTTATGAAGCTTCCCTGTTCCTCAAGCTGCTTTTAAAATCCATTTCTGGCTCTCTGTAATTTCTACAAGAGCCTCCTATAGAAAACACAGGGCCTCCTGTAGAAAACACAGTTTTCAGAAAAGAAGCACAGTGAGGTGAAAAGAATATCAAGAATGATGGAGAAAAGTGAGGGAAGGTAGGATAGGTGTTGTTATTAGTTTTAGGGCTCCCTTGGCACCTTCTGCTACTTTCTGTAGTCCTCCTACAAACATACAATGCAAAAAAAAATCTCCTTTTTTCTCTCTCTTTTTTTTTTGAAAACAACTAGGGCGCCTCATAGAGGTTTTCACCCTCATTGCCTGCCCTAGGTGCCTCCAAGGGAGGTTTTCACCCAGGGATCTTTTTTCTCTCTTTTTCTTCTTTCCAACCCATTGACCGCCTCATGGAGATTTTCAATCAATGAGCCAATCTGAGGCACCTCCAACGAAGTTTTCACCTTAAATTTTTATTTTTATCTTATTTTTCATTTTTCTTTTTTGTTTTTGTTTTTTTTTTTCTCCTACCCTACTCTACTTGAAAAAAAAAATCACTTTCAAGTATAAGAATACTTCCAATGGAGCCATTTGCAAATCAAGATGATAGACAGAATGATGTGGAGGCTTGAAATGTATTCTTTGACATGTACCTGGATTTCAGAGACCAAATGATTTGACTTTGAAGGGATCAAGCATAGTTGAGGAAGAGAGTGATGCTGCAACTTAGTGACTGTTTGGAACCATATTTCAATATAGCTATGATGTCCTTTGTCCTCTTTTTGATCTGGATCATTCTTCATGTCTTCTTCTACCATGACCTTCACATCTTCCTCTTTTTGCTAATTTTTCTCTTGAATACATGTAGGATTCATTGGTAACCATGAGGGAGCTCTCTTGGTCTCTGATTTTGATGTTTTCTCTTCATCAAGTGCAGTCCATTCTTCTTTGATCTTCTCTTTTGAATTTTCTTCTTCTGGATGTGGTCCTTCAATGATATCAATATAATCTCTTTTTTGCAGTACTCTTCCTGAGCTATGGTGAATACCATTGAGCTCAAGAGGAGTTGTTTGGAAGTGTTGTACCTTAGCATTGTAAATGGGTTGAGGTACTTCAATGTGTGGGTTTGGAAATGGTGTTATAGGTATTTGAGTGGGAGTGTATATCTGAGATGGATGTAGATGGGGTTGTCGTTGGGAAGGTGGTGGAGTTAGAAGAGTGGGAAGAGAGATGTATTGGGGCCTCCACCCTAGATGAGATGCATTCTACTGAGGTTCTGGCCGAGCATAGGGTTTAAATGAATGGGTGGCTAGTTGGGCATGATATTAAGATGTGAAGGACCAAAGAGGAGGCATGGACTAGGAAGGATGAGCAGGGGGACCCCAAGAAGGTATGGAAGTGACTTGTTTGGGGTTGTAGTATGCCTGGGATGTCCCTTGCATCCCCTGCTTGTATGGTCTAGGTCCATGCGACCTCTTTTGGTATGTGTAATAGATCTGTTTAGTGACTCCTTCGGCCCCTCGGTATACAACTTTAAGTTTGGGCAAGGATGGGCACTTGTCTATAGAATGATTTTCTTCACAGATTGAACAAACCTCTATAGAGTTCATTAGGCATTCATTCCTAGGATGCCTCCTGGTGCATCTAGGGCAAAAAATGGCCAAAGCCCTCCCTACTTCCTGTTGTTTTCTTTTGATATGCATGGCAAGAATCTGCAGCATCTCACTCTTGAAGTCTTCCAGCATGTTTACAATCTCACCTTTAATGGATGAGTTGGAAGAAAAGGTACTACTCCCAACATTTCTGTTTTCAGCCATTGGCTCCAGAGGAATGTTTTCTTCTTCTTCTTCCCCTATAGGTTCTTCAAATATGTCTGGTTGTTACCTAAGGGTTTTTCTTGATTGCGACCACCAAAGAAGAGAGAAGGTTGGATGTGTAAAGCAGTGGGGGTGTTGGGCAAACATTTCCCTGAATTATCTCTATTCCTACGAGGCATGAAAGGAAATATTTTTGGTTTTTTTTTTGCTGCTTGTACCTGTAAAACTGAAATTGATTGACAAACAAATTGCAACTAACAAAAATGAACTTACTGAAATGAAATTGCAGAACTATAAAGGAAATTAAATGAAATGTAGAACTAAAAGCAAGGAAATGACTAATCTACTTTTGTTGAAATGGAAATTGCAGAATTGAAAATGAAAGTAGGGAAATGCAGAAACTGAAAGAAACAACTACTCTACTTTTGTTGAAATAAACTACTTAGCAGAATGTTGTGATAGAAAATAGAAGAAAGCAACAATCACAAACTACTCTGATGCTTCCCCAGCAACGACGCCAAAAAGTGGTGAGCTCCAGTATTGCTGCAACTCCTGGGCTTCCTACTTTACTTTTATCAACCTAGTAGTTCATAACAAACTTGGAAGCGACGATGTCGTATGCAAAAGTACTAGTTCTTACTGCAAGTTGTCACTTGGTCAGTTGGTTCAAGATCACTAGGAGCTCACGCTAAATTCTATGAATCCCAGAAGAAGCTTTATATATGATGAAAGAAAGGAAAGCTTACTCTACAGAGGCTACTCTACTTGCAAAAAGAGAGAAGACTGAAATGTGAAGTAAACCTTATCAAACCCTACTTAACCATCTAATCCTACTTTTTCAGAAAGAGAGATGAAAAACAATGAAATGAATGCCATTTCCTACTCAGGAAGTAAACAACATCTACTCAAGCTATTTCTAGAAGCAAATGAGCAAAAGACATATTTTTGGATCTTTATGTATTTTTAGATGAAATTGTCTTGGATGTAATTTATTTGATTGTGTGCGTGGCAGTGATTAGGTGGTGATGGAGGATGACTTTGGACTTTGCAGAGGTGTAAGAAGGTGTTGATGGGTCCTAGGAGGTCTTAGGTGGCCTTCTGGAGGCTTTTCCTGCAATTGGACTTCAAAAAGACACCTACAGGAAAATCTACAGGAGGCTGCAGGGGATCTACAAGAGGTCTATAGGAGGTCTACATGAGGATGCCGAGAGTAGTTTTGGAGGTTTTGAAGGTGTGAGAGTGGGTGGAAAGGGTAGTTGAAGGCTGGGATGATGTGTTAAGGCACCTAGGGGTTACCAAGGATTATTAGGAGAGGAGAGATGGTTGGATTTGTTCATGGAAAGAGAGGAAAATCTATGGAAAAGCACAGAAAACTAAGGTAGATTTGAGAGGGACTTTAGGTGACCTGTGGAACATAGATCAAAGAGAGATGGTGATGGTTGATTGGCTGAATTATTGTGAGAAGAAATTTGCTGCAAGAGAACTGAAAATCAAACAATGAAATTAAGCAAGCAAAGAAACTACATACATAGAAAAAACAGAATTTTCATCAAGCTAATCTAAACTTTGATCTACGAAAGTAAATGCTGAAAAATGCTACATGGAAAGAAAGAATGGAAATAAATTTATTGCAAAGACAGAAATGAGCATGGTGAAATAGATCTTAAAGCAAAGCATTAACTTTCTAACAAACTGCAACACTAGAAATCCTATGGAGAAGGAAAATCTGTGTTTTTGTGGCAGCAAGAGGGTCTTGGCCTCTGTTCATGGTCCCAAGGGGATGAAAGGAAGCCAAGGCTCTGTTGATGGCCTTTTGTATCTCATTTCTATCATTGTTCAACCTGCTACAGAAAACTGAAATGGAAACAACCTTCTAAATCACCAAAAGAAACCAATTCTTAACTAAGAAATAAATTTATCTAACTGCAACTAATTCATAAACTGAAACAAAGCATATAAATACAAAAAATGGGAGCTTGGCTGCTTGGATTGGGCCCTAACCCAAGAGCTTCAACTCTTTGAGGTAACTCGGTCCTAGCTCAAAAAGGATCTCATCTTCATTATCAAAATAATAATAGGATTACATGAAACTGTCAACAAAATTGAGCTCGAAGTTGAGCAGAGCAAAGCTGCAACAAAAATTTGAAAATTTGAATAACTCCCTAATGAGGCCCTAGGCATCTCTACTTATACAACTAAAGCTCCCAATAGATTCCTTAAAATCAGGGAGGCTTGGCTCCCAAAACTTGAGATAAATAGAAGTTATCCTCCACTTGCTCAGCTACCTCCTAGTGCATTGATGTGGTTGTTTGTGCTCCGAGCTACATGATGGAGAATTCGAAGTGGGGAGTCATAAATGAGGGGGATACCCTCCTATAAATCCTCTCCCTTGTCTACTTTGAATTATTGCTACCAATTTTCCATTAAATCTTTGACTTTATCTCCAAAATTGAAAAAAAATCTGCATTAAACACATATTAGACTCCATGGCATAATGACCAACCCAACTCACTCCATAAGCATAAATATAATAAAAAAACATGCAATAAGCTAAGAGAATGGTTGATTAAACTATGTTAGGAGGCAAAATGAGCCCATATAATTACCTATTTATGGGGCTCATCAATACGTAAGAACATACTCCATTACCTCCATCCTATGCTTTCCAGATACCAGTCAAAGTCCGTAATGCCATCCGCTCTCGATGCATTATTAACGAAAGTACATCCACCTACGTGATGTCCGCTTCCATTTGGAAGCAACTCAAGTCACCTGAACTGTCTCCATCCACCATCACTTTGTGTTCTTGGGACGTTCACTCGTCCCAGCCTCTCGACATTTATCACAATTATCTAGTGGTTCTTGCAGAAAAGACTGTTCATGTAGACATCAAGTTTATTGATGTCTCTCTAGATGAAAACATTCTCTTGGGTCATAGTTGCACTTATGTCATGTCAACCATCACATCTATAGTTTTCAACAAGATGTGTCTCCCCCATGAAGGGAAGATCGTCACTATCGATCAGTTGACATACTACGAGGCGTCATCCTTGACCTCCCCTGAGTCCATTATCTCTTCAACATCCGATAAGTAGTATTCTACCCATCTCACTAGTGTTTCACCCAAAGTATACTAAGATTCCTCATTATTAGGTGCTTTCCCCAGTCCTCCCCCTCCTGTCTTTGAGCCTAGCTCTTTCAGTGTTTGCATGTTACAAGCGTCACAGGCTGCTCAAAAGTGGTGTCATACATTTGATCAACAACCAACTCCTCAACACCCTTCTGTTACCATCTCAGCTGAGCCATCTAGATCCTCCCCCTAGGATCTCCTCCTTTTGTTGGTGCCTCCCCTTTGTTCCCACTAGGAAATATTACTTCAGGTCTTAACCATCCAGGAGTTGTTTCGTCAAGACATTACCCTCCATGATAGATACCTTTCTTATTTCCTCCTCATGGAATATTTTCTATCCCTATCATGGCTTCGTTGATTCTCCCTAATATGACTTTCATGATCCTAGTGTGGTACATTGATCCCCTAGTGAAGAATCTTCTTGGTCAACTCATACCATATCATGCTCTGACCCCTGTTCAACTGGTCCCTATGACCCCTGTTACTGCTCCAGTTCCACCGCAACCTCAACAAGAACCCACTCATATTGTGAAAGGATCCAGACAGGGAGGAAATCCAAGAAAAAGGAACCTAAGGACAAGGCTCACCAAGCACCTTCTGTTCCCAAAGATCCAAATCCAACACATCTGTGCACTTTGTGTGAGGTTGTTGGGCATGCCACCAATAACTGTTCTGAGCTTCCTCATATCAAACATTTGTTTAATGAAACATTTCCTGAGTCAAACATCCCTGAGGTCTAAGTTACCTTATCGGAACCAGCCAAGAAACTCAAAATTTTGCGCACAAATTACCCCTGTGCCTTGTGCGATCATTATGGTCACTATTCCCATTGTTTCCCTCATCTTGATGAATTTCATGATTTCCTTCAAGTGCTTTGAGAGTATGAGGCCACTCATAGTGGATCACCTACTCATTTGCTTATGGATTTTGGTACCACTAGTACACTAGAATAGGGGGACTCTGACCCCACCATCGTGATCCCTCCCCCCAATGTCAAGATGATGGACTCCATGGTCCATATCCTTTACCTATTTTCATCCTTGAGTTCCTCATAGGAAAACCTCTATGAGGTTTTTACGTGCACTTCTATCGAACCTCCTTCATCAGAAACCTGGGTCTCAACATTGGTAGATTCTCCATCTACTAACTCATTGTCTACCATTTTAAATGATGTGTATGTGAACCTTATTTCTCATGATGATGCACCAGGTACCATGCCACATCATGTAGTTAGTCTTCCTCCTGCCTGCCCATATTCCATTCTGGTGAGGACATCATGGAAGCTATGTCTACCCATGATTACCCTTTCGCTTAGGCAAGGGATCATCTCTTCTTGAGGATTTTGAAGGCCACCTCCTTCCTAATCCTCCAAATGCACTCTACCTCAAGAAATTTCACTCATAGCATATCCCATTCGTTTGCATGTCTTTATTTTTGTCAGGAAGTTAGGTAGGTTGCATCATCTCGTTTGTTGTCTTTTGCACCTTTCAGATGGATCCATCATCCACGCCGTATATTGATTATGCCAACGGTGCAAGTCACTTCTCTAGGAATCTAGCCTCAGTAGCCTGGGCCATTTTCACCTTGTTACATATGTTAGTCCATTTGAACATCATGTGCATTGGATCTGCCACTAATAACCAGGCCGAATATGATGCAGTGAGAGATTTTTTAGTTGGTGTCCTTGATCATCGCATCCTCCATCTTCATGTTCATTTAGATTTCTTGCTACTTGTCATGCAATTGAATGGTGCATATCATGTGCATAAGAAAGTCCTATTTAGAGAATATCTACGAGTTAAGTTGTTGGTACATGAATTTGAACCATCACTTTTAGTCATGTTCCTAGAGCCCAAAATAACTATGTTGATACCATTACAAATAACATTCTAGATTGGAATTTATCACATGTATACCAAAGAAGACAACCACAAACACAACATATGGAAAACCATCATCATCATATAAAAGATGCATAATCATATTATGTATCACATAAAACATATAAGTGTTTGGAGCCCATAGCTCTAAATACATCTAACATGCCCATAGCATGTTACAAAAATCAAAACAAAGGGGACCCACATGTCCCCATCCCTAGTCACTGTCTAGCAGATCCCGCACCAAAGGCTCTACTCCACCTACCCGTAGATCATGTACTACCTGACCAGCCATCGCCATGTGTCGCATGATCCCTCGCCACTCTAAGGGAAGGCTTGTACACTCATCCATGTACTGATCGTCTAACTCATGCCACCTATGCTTAGAAACTTCAGTCAAGAGCACATCACACCTACAACGTAGGTCGGTGAGTAGAGCACTATCATCTGGACCTTGGTGTGACGATGATGTTCCCTGATATGCAACCCCTAGTGCTACGGCTCGACCTGCATATACTGTCAGTTTTACCAGTGCTATATATGCATACCACATATTTTACACTTATTACCATATACATGTGATAAAAATATGAAATGAACCATAAAAAAAAACAACTTAACAGTTACCATCTAGTCCCCATTCTCGTTCAGGTGGAAGTGGTAGGTCAGGATCACCCTAATAGTTCATCCTGCTATAAGTATAATTGTCTATGTAAAGGGGCATCTGATCCCAGTGTGCAAAAAATTCGGGTCAGAACACATGCCCGACTCCCCCTCCTCCCCCTCTCAATAGTAGATGCCCCCAACGACACATCCTAGACTCCTGTGGGCCCCCATCCCAGATCTATACATGAGGGTGGATGGTGGGTATCTTGTCAAAGAAGAAACCACGTAGAACTTTACCAAATGCACAGTCATGGTTCACTTGCCTCTTACATAGACTCAGTTGTTGTTTCACTGACGACAACATCATTTGGGCCCACCCATACTAGGTCCCTATCAAGACACTCAACAAGCATCATCTTCCCACTAGTGATATGGTGGAATGCCTGGCTGCCCAGGACCCATAACACTACTGTGGAAACAACACATGTCTCTAGCCTCTCTAGATCACCGATCAGGATGGTCACTCCCTTCACACGAACACCTCGTGGCCAATGGCACTCCACAAAATCTGTAATGTTCCTCCCACGAGGCAACACCAGATGTATACCCGCACCAAACCCAGTGGAGGGAGTCTAGTCAAATAGTAAATATCCTATAACATGAACTTGATCCTATGCCCCTACATCACAAAGACCTCTTGGTATAGATCTCAATAGCTCATGATCCTTGATAACAAGGGCTGGCATTCCCTCATCAATGGGTTTTCTACCAAATTGAGAACCTCGTAGTGAGCTAATGCCCCTCAAACCCCTAATCCCTTTGAATCTTGGATTGAAGGGTGTCCAAATATCACTTCTGCCAATCGATTTTCAACTCTGCCATACTTGCAAAACACCACATTTATTTTCAATTCAAAGAAGAAAACATTGGCCTTGATTCATCATTCTACATCGCCCACCAGGCCAACATACCACTCTCCCTCTCAATTCCAAATTGTAGTTTTCTACCTAGAAAGTGCTAGCTCACAGGTTTTCCCCTCTTTCTTATGAGCTAGAATGTAGTTCTGGGACCAAAACATGCAATCCAACTGAGGAGAAGAGTAGGGGTCTCCCAGGGAGTTGCAGGGTACAAAAATTAGGAAATAAACCATTGAAACTGAGGAGCTGATTAAGGCCACCTACTAGAAAGTCGTTGATCCTGATTTCAATGGTCAGGTTGTCCAGTACGATCTCCACAATATTTGGGTCATTTTCCTCCTCTCCAAATTCAGCACATCTCACTTAGAAAATGAATTTGAATTCGAGGGAAAACGTCCTTTTAGAGAAAAACCCACAATTATTATGTCACCCATTGGACCAAACCATAGCTCAGTGTGATGAATCGTCAGCAACATTGGAAAGCTCTCATTGAGTACTATAATGGGTCTTTCTTAGTTTTTGATGATTTGATACTTCACCAGGAAACCATTTTTTCAAGAAGGGCCACTTTGTCACCTTTGAAAATCGAAATTCTTCATATGTGAGGGTTGTACTTTAGGGACCACCTTTCCGTCACACTTTTCATCTCACATGTCAATTTTCTTCATTAGAAACCATCATTTTCTCATGTTTTCATGGTCCCGATCAGGCCTATTCTGTGTGGCATCATCATCAAGTCACCTTTGCATCCATGGAGTTTGTTTCGCATCCCATTATATCATATCACAGTATTCTATCCATCTTTTCATATCATTCATCCTGTGTTGCCCAATTTGGCCTTTAGTCATACTATCCCCCATCCCCTCTAGAGTTGAGTCAGTCACTGCTAAGTTAACCATGTACTTTATGCTCTGACAAGGGAAGTCATCTAGTTGTCCTTCAATCCCATCCTCCCCATTCTCCTTGGTTTCAGTCCATCATTCACATTACTATTTTCCCTCGTGCCTTAGTTGAGGATCCTCATTGCCTCACATATGGCAGGCCCTATTCTGTTGACATCCTCATTGCCTCACCTATGCATGTTATTCATACACTTGATGATACAGTGATGTAGCAGATTGTACCAGTCATTCTTGGGTGTGTGTGTGTGAGATGTTTGAGACCTCATGAGGGGGTGGCCCTTCAGGTAGCCCCCCCACATACCTAGATGCCTTCCTATTATTATGTTGTAGCCTCATATGCAGTTCCGTAGATTTGATGGGTTTGGTTCGTACCGCTTGCAGCATTCATCACATGCATGTCTCCTTCAAATGATCCATTTAGTTTTGTAGAGCCCTTTCATGTTCATCAGGGCTTCTTTGGTTGTTCTACGCTCCCTCCTACCCATATTTTGAGGGAAGGGCCATTATATCTCATGTCCTTAGATGTTATTATATTCATTCCCGGGTCATGCTTTTTCCAAGAGCATTATGTATGTGGGACACATTGTATTATTTGCTGGCTCATTTATGCCAACATGTCATGTACCATTGAACATATATTTTATTACTCAATTTCATGTTTCTGGGTACATCATTATTTTTGTACTAAGTTATCTCGACAGGTATAGGTATGCCTCCCCCGCCTCACTGAGAACTAGGACCACAACATAAAAGGACACTTGCATTGGTCTCACTCCCTTTGTCACTGTCCTATTTCTCTTCAGCTCCATTGCTATCTCTCTCTCTTCCTCTCTGACCCCACTTCATTGTCTAGTGATTGTGTCCTTACAATGTACTTTAGTCATACATTTTCCTCCTATCACTTGTACATGGGGGGCAATCTGTTCTCATAAAAAAATGATTATCTAGCCATTATTTACTAGATGGGTTGAAGTACACCATGTAGGGCCAATTTTACCATAGTAAAATTGCTTTCACTATGAGAAATTACTGAATAAACTACATTTGTTAGGTCATTTATAATTAAACCCATGAAGAATAATTAAATAAATCACTATTTATTTAATTATCTTCTAGAAATAATTAATTAAATCATTATTTAATGAACATTCCTTGTCACATTTGACCCAATTATGAAAAATAAATAGATAAATCATTAATTATCTTATTTTTCTCTAGGAATAATTAATTAATCACTAATTAGTTATTATTCCTTGTCAAGTTTGACGAAATCCCTTAGGAATAATTAAATAAATCATTATTTTTTTATTATTCCTTAACCATATTTCTTGAGATGATAAATAAATCATTTATTTATTTATTATTTCTAAATAAAATTTTCAATACTTTTTCCATCCAAACCAAATATAATTAAATATTCCAAATGGTTAATTCTAGAATGGGGTTATTAATATCATATTATTGCTCATTATTCGAGGATAACCTAATATTTCGTTATAAATAGAAGGGTTTTCCATTCATTCTTCACTTTCGATCATTTTCATTGTTTCACTCACTGTTGCAACTCTGATTATTATCACTATCGTACACCGCCTTCTTTTTTATTTGAGTTCTCATCGAGCTCAAACATTTTTCTTGTTGGGTTTTACACATTATAGAGGAGAGAGACTCTACAAAAGCTAAAGACATTGAGGATAGCCAAGAACCCATCCCATAGAGGGGGACTGGTAACATTATTTTTTCCCTTCACAAGTGTTGTTTAATAAAATATATTCTTTATATATCTGGTTTCCATTGGATTATTGGAGTTATTTGCACTTATTTTACTATTCCATTTTCCTATTTAACTATGTTTGTGGCATAGATTAGGGCTGTAGCAGGTTTTGTTTCTACCATTTGTTGTAAATCTAGACTGTTTAACAACCATTTTTGTTGTTAAGGTTGTGTTTCATCCACAACCTAGAGTAGTTTCATTTCATACACACTCAAGAAGAATACTACATAACATATATTTTGGATGGTCCTTCCATGCTTGAATCTAAGATAAATATTGTGGATGATCCCATGGATCCCTTAGATCCTCTTCCATGTGATCCTCCCATCAAGAAGATGCCACTTTGGCTTCAAGACACATTATAGGATGATGAAATACGAGGTCTCGTTTGAATATCATTTAGAGAAAGGAAGAAGCCATGCAGGTACTAGGGATACGTTGTATCCATGAGCACTATGATTCAAGTTGAACCTCCCACATTCAAAGAAATCATAAAAGAACAAGTTTGGAGAGATGTTATGGACAAACAATATGAATCAATTATGAAGAATGATGTATGGGATGTTGTGCCCAGACCGAAGGGGAAATATGTGGTGACTTCAAAGTGGATATTGAAGACCATGAAAGGAGTTTATGGTAACATTGAGAAATACAAGGCAAGGTTTGTGTCTCGAGGTTTCTCCAAAAAATAGGGAGAATATTATGATGATATATTTACTCCTGTGACTTGATATAAAACAATTCATTCGATAGTTTTCCTTGCCGCAAGTTAAGGATGGACCCTTCATCAGATAGACATGAAAATTGCATTCCTCCATGGCATGTTACAAGAAGAGGTTTATGTTGATAAACCACAAGGATTTGAAGTAGAGGATCAAAAGAAACATGTTTATAGATTGAAGAAGGAATTGTATGGTTTGAAGCAAGCCCCCAGAGCATGGTACACACACATAGAGAACTATGTGATGAAGCTAGGATTCAAAATAAGTAATGCCGATCCCAACCTCTACTTCAAGGTAGTCCAAGGTATGCCATTTATATTGGTTTTATATGTTGACGCTCAATTCCTGACAGGTAGTGAGCCTCTAATGATTGAGTTTAAGAGGGAGTATCCTTTGAATTCAAGATGAAGGACCTTCGACTCATGCACTACCTTCTAGGCCTTGAGGTGTGGAAAAGATTCAGGGGATTTTTCTTTCATAAGGAAAATATGTTGTGAAGTTGGTAGAAATATTTTGAATGATAGAATACAAGTCCCTACCCACACTAATGGAAATGGACTTCAAGAAGCTATGTGGAGAAGCAGAAGGACCTGATTTGGCAAATCCATCTGAGTACAGACAATTGGTTGGGGCTCTGATGTTCCTTGTGAACACTCATCTAGACATATGCTATGCAATGAACACATTGATTCAATTCATGACTGAGCCTCTCCATGCACATCGGATCACTGCCAAACAAATTTTGAGATATTTGTGTGGGACGATCATGCTTGGTCTGAGATATTCTACCCAAGATGTTTGAATTCATGGATACATCGATGTTAACTAGGCATTAAACATTATTGACAAAGAGAGTACATATGGATGTTATTTTAGCCTTGGGTATGCCATGATATCTTGGATGATAAGGAAGTAAAATTCCATAGCATTGAGTACCACAGAGGCAGAGTTTATTGCTACTAGAGGAAGCTCTTTGGAGAGCTATTTGAAGAGGTCCCACACACTACAATGATATATTGTGACAACAAAAGTGGGATCCATTTGGAAGAGAATCCCATATTTCATGACAAGTCCAAGCACATAGAGATTCGATATCACTTCATTCGAGACATGGTGCAGAGAGGAGTCATTTGTCTCCTTCTCATATCAACAAATGGGCATATTACAAATATTCTCACCAAGACTTTTCTGAAAGAGAAGTTATTGGTCTACATAGAGTAGCTTGGAATGATGGATGTAACCCCTCCTGATAAGGGGCATTTTTGATTGAGCACAGTGAGCCATCTCTTTCCCCCTATTTGAGCTCCCAGGGTGTGGAATTGATATAGAGGGCTATTGGGGTTGACGGATCTATGGACAATAGTGTTTCACCCTTATCTATCACCCATAGGGTTGGAGTAGTAGCTCACCTATCGTGGTCCTTGCAAAGTATACCCAAGTTGGCATCATAACCCTAAGTTGAGCTTGATAGGATTATCCCTCCCTGTCTAACCAACGAGTTGAGGTGGCTTGGGGTCATGTGATTGTTACCCTTTGGTAAGTCAGTTATCTCACCCAATATTAGATTATGATGTAGGTGTTCTACCACACGACTCTTGAGGGTGATTTTTGGGAATATCAGTAGGAAAGAGGATGGGTTGAGTAGTAGCTCCCCTATATCACCTATCACCAGGGAAAATTTTAGGGGCTAATATTTGCAGGTGGGCTAATTTTCCATGTTTTTTAAAAAAAAAATCACCAATTTCCATTTTTTCTAAAAGTATTTTCCCACATTTTATAGTATAAAATTATTTTACCTTAAAAGTGGCCAAAATTTTATATAGACTAATATAGAATCATTAGAAATCTAAATAATTTTACAAAACTACTACCAAACATTTTATAATTTTCATATTAAGGACTAGTAATATTCACCAAGCTTTCTAAAATTTAAGATAAACTTCCATCCTTAAAATTTTCCTTGCCTATTTCTTTATATGGGGTTAGAGATATTTAGCTCCCCCATGAGATTCAATGTTGAGTAGTAGCTCCTTGATGTGGTTTTAGATTGAGATATGCTCTCGGATGAGATAGAGGGTGGTAGCCTTTGCTCCTCAATTATTCTTCTTCTTTAGTTTCGAGAATGTTTCAACATATATAGTTGATAATATATGGGTCACATGATGACATGATGATAGGGTGATCGATGAACAAATATTGATAGGTGGAATTCTCCCTAGTTTTTGAGGGAGTGTTAAAAACATGAAATTTGGTAAAATTCCACTTTAGATAGCTCATTTTATGTATATTATGATGAAATTGAATTCCTATTTTTGTGAGGACCAAAATTTACCTAAATATCACTCAAATTAGATAAGGGAAAGTGTAGTTATGAAGGAAAGCCCACATATGCACATTTAGACAAGGTCATCCCCAAAGAAAATTGGACACCCATGGAAGCCTATAAATACAAGTGAACTTAAGCTCATTTGGATATCATCACCAAGAAAATTATCTTCTTTAGTGACTTGCATAGGTCTGAGGTAGGGACGAAAAAAATGTTCACAAAAGTTTGAAATTATAGGGTTCGAGGCTCACATCTCTTTTAGGGCTTTCGGCTACAGTTGTTGGCTTTCCACAAGGAAAATTTGACCATAGCCATAGGCATCATAGGCTCAAGGGAACGAATAAAAAGCTTCAATTTCATGCACAAACCCTCATCCATACAACTGTGAATTTGACTGAGGACTGAAATTAACCACAGTTGACCATAGACAGGAACAACTGACTTTAATACATTTTGATGCTAGAAACATATTTCTAAATATTGTTGGGTTGTTTTGTTGGATGATATTGTATTGGGCTCATTGAACTCTCTGCTTAACATTTTATGAAAATCTAATAGAAGAATAGTTCTCAAAGGATTTTCCCCTAGTGGGGTTTTTCATTGGTCTTTGACCAAATCTGATGTCTCTTAGTGATGTGTTGATTGTCTCCATTGTCATTGAATTTATTTTTCTATATTCAAGTACTATTGATGAATGGAAATACTATTTGTAATTGGAAATATTGCTAATTAAAGTATCGAATTAGGCTAAACTAGTTGATTAAGCATAGAACAAACTGAAAAATTAACAAAGCACTAAAACTGCATAGTTTGTAGTTCTAGAAGGCAAGAACTATGTATTTTGTAGTTCGAAGAGCTAAGGGTGAAGCTTGAGGGATGAGACTATGAAATGCACAGTTCAGGAGTGTTGAGGGAAGCCAAGTTACTTGTGAATGGACTTTTCATATTTTTGTTAAGTGCAGGACCAGTGAGGTTAAAGTGAGCAAGGACAAAACCTGAACATTACCGCACACTTAGAACAATCAATGACACAAAATTGATCACTTAGAATAGACAGATAACAAAATCCCCTCAATACAACAACAATACAATAAATTCTTCCAAGTGAGACATTTAAGATACACTTTGCGACGACATTGACGACTCTTGCGATAGTGCACGAAACATTCGGAATGAGTGTAATACAAGTCTATATGGGAAATAAGGCTCAATGAAACTAAATTTACCCCTTGAAATGAACCATAGATATGCTTACGTGATATGCGACAATTCCCATTCCAAAAGATGACATTTGCGATAGTAAGGGAAAATTGCAAATGACACTTGCAAAATGCAAATGAAATTGAAAGTGGAACATGTTAGGGAGAAGGTAACATGAAATGACACATATTAAAGTGAAGGAAAGAAAATGTGATAGTCGTAAACATGGAAGAAAAATTTGTGAAAGTGAAGGTGTGCAAAAGCGACAGTTGTAAAAACTCACCGAAATAAAAGTACAATTGAAACCTGAAGTGAGAGACTGATAATTGAAACTCCACATTGAATATCAACATCGTTTGAAGATTTCATAGGTACTTTCTTGATGTAATGTGTTATTCCAATTCAGTATTGCACAAAAGAATGCATGCATGAACTTATTGATAATTGAACATCTGTGAGAAAGTGTCTCTGACACTTAGAAACTGAGAAGAGGACTTAATACTTAGTGTAACATTTCGAACACAAAGCGACTATGGAACGAAAAAACACTAGATCCTGAGTAGGTTCTAAAATTCACATGTAGGAAATTTTTTGGAATGTGTTGATCTTAGGATCAACACTTGGTGATGCACTGGTATAACTACAACTTCTTTGTTCATGTTTTATCCTTAAGTGAAAATTATCAGTCTTTCAAGAAGTATTGATTAATATCATGGATTACCTTTTCTTCCCCATTTGACGTGGTTATGGATATAGTATCCTCTATTCCTTTTCTTTCCTAAACACATTCAAAAATATTTCCAAATCATAATTGTTTCGATTCAGAAGAAGGTTAATATAAATTGTGAGATTAAGAGAATAAAGGCCTTAGTTTTCATTTGCGGTGTTGCTTCACTTCTAACATACCTAGACAATACCCCATTGAAGTCACTACAGGAACACAAGCATTACTTCATTACTAGAGAGCCTGAATAGTGCCCTGATGAATTTACTCACTTCACCTCTTTGCACAAGAATCCTTTCTCTTATTTCACCCTTTATTTACCTATTTAGTGAACTATGCTTGGATACTTATTATTTCATGGGACAGAGGAGGGATATCAACTTATTAAGAGCAGAAGAATTTGTTACTTTAGAGAAGGTTATATATTCCTCTGATATCTGTTTGCTCACTATTGATTTTTCCCTTCCCTTCTTCTACTCAATTGCATCGATAATAATAACATCATTTAATTGAAACACCGAGTCAAGAAATGAAGATCCTGTAATAGCTACAAGTTTTATGGTTTGACCAAAGATTTTCATTTGAATGGATTATATTTTCCATTTGGACATCATTGAAAATTAAGATATGTAAACCAAAAATAGAGAAGAGGATAATATATAAGCCAAGCATTGTTTTTCATCTTTTCAAGTTTTTCCACATTGTATTTTGAGCCAAGTGAGATCATTTTCATGCCAAGTCAAAAGAAAGAAAATACACAACAAAAATAAAAATCAAAAGCAAGGTGAAAGTAAACCTTAACTAAAAAGAAACATGGAAGACAAAAACAACATACAAACAAATGCAAATGACTAGATAAGAGGAAAAATGTATGAATGAGTGTGTAAGTAAAACTAACATGTGAGTAAACCTACTTCTAACTTAACCATCTAGAAGGTCAAGGCTAATGGAATTTATAATGTAGCCACTGTAACCGCTCCTGAACTGCAATCACAAAGACAAAAGTAATTAAAAGCAGTATAAAACATTTTTCAAAATAAAATACTATAACTTGAAAAACCTGCACAATTAATCGAGGTCTTGATTATGAATAGAAATATGTGCCATACTTACTAGATTTAACCAGTTTTGAGCTTTACCTTGTTTCTTGAAATGACAATCATAAAAATATTAAAGGTTATTAATAGAAGTACAATCATTCAATTTTTCAGTTTGTGCAAACAACAGAAAAGATCGAAAATTATTATTTGTGATGTAGCTTCCAATACAATATTGCTCTAACAATTCGATGATTTGATCTTGATATTATGAACAATCAATTTGAAAACCCCGATGTTCACAAGAAAATGAATTTTTGATTAACACATTCAAGTCGCAAAGAGAATCTTCTTAGGGGAATCTCATATAATATTATTCATAAGCCTTTTCAAGATGGTGAGAACATGACATAACCATCAGCTCATGCTTAAGTGACCCGAATATCTGACAAGCATCTGAATCATTAAATGATAAACCATGAAGATGACTGGATTCAACAAAACCAATCAATGTAAGACGATTATGACCATATTGGTGACTATAAGATCCTCGATTATCCGTTGGTATTATTTGTATCTGATTAGGCATCAAGCCAACAACATGGAATCTTAAGGTACTTAAAACAATAACTAACATTGCAAATTCATAAAACCAATTAGGATACTAGGCTATTGAAATATTGGAAGCAAGGGTCAAATAAAACCAAGTATCTAACCTAGAATCACCTTTATCTTGATAAATAGATTGAAAGGATTTGAAATTGTGGGGATCCATGAGAGATGTGCCTTCCAACCCTAAGTGCGATGTAAGTGATTCGCATGGTGAAGAAATATTAACCTAACAAGAATCTTTAATCTGATCAGAAAGAAGATTGTGAAGATCAATTTAAAAATATCAAAAGTGCTTCGAGATGGAACTCAAAACAAATGGATAGATGTTAAAGCAATAAATATTCATGGAAATATGGATCCGACTTAGTTTTGATATGTCAATAGGACTGCTAGAACCTAACATAACCATCAGTGGGGTCTAAAGTGTCTCAACTTCATGATAGATCTCTGAATTTTCTAATGGTGGATCATCAAATTAAGGCGACTTAGAAAAATCAACATCTAGATATGCACTACTGGCATTAGATGTATCAATGAAAATAATCTTAATGCCATTGGTTTGACCAGACTCAATATTAGACATATCATATTATTGGTGGTTGAAAAATTGATATGCATTAGCTGGAAAACTCCCTTGATCATTTAGAATTGTAACAATTTCCTCCCGAATTATAAAAGGTTTGCAATTAAATAGATCATGAATACTAGATTCGATATTTTCATCCACTTATAATAAGGCCACACTATCCCATACCTTATTGCGATGATGACCAGTCAGATAAATATGTGCTAGTATAAAAAATTATCACACATATCTAAGTACAATGAGCAATGTGCTACAAGTGAGGAAAGATGAATAAGGAGAAGAAACACCAGTTCTAAAATATTATTGAGGTTGTAAGAGAAATGGATCAACATGCATGTTGTGCTCCATGAGATTATATCCATCATCACAATTATCCAAGAAAAGCATAGAAGTGCAACATTTAGATTGATCTTTCTTTTCTTCAACAATGTATACCAAAGATTCAAAATCCTGAAAACTTGTTTGTTTAGATTTGATATCTGAAGATGCATGTCTCGAATAAATTTCATAATCATTTTGAAATTAAATATACTACCATCACACAAATGAATATTGCAAGCTATGAGAAATAGGTTCTAAATCAATGCTTCACAAATCTAAGCCTTCAACAGAAGAAAATATATCATTATATGGACTTGGATATCAATCACCACATGTGTTAATAGAAACTTGGATGTCATAGTGATGGTTGTCCAAAGTCTCAACTTGAATGAAGAATTTTTAATCATTTGGAAGGTTATTAGGATCCCAAGTTTGGTGATCATCTAACAATGGATGATTTTCATCCTGAAAGAGGGAGGAAAGATGGAACATGTCTTAACCACTTCTCTCCTCTACCTGTGAATTGAAACTACCTTTTTCTTGATTGTTGCTTTAAACAACAAGTTGAATATCATCAATATATGAAGTAGATTCATCAAGTGGATCATTAAACAAGGAATCACGAGATGTAGATGGTAGAGGTGGAAAAGTATCCCTTGAGGAAATTATGTTTTCAATTGGATAATATTCAAGATTAGTATTATGTATAATAATGAAATCCTAAAAAGCTAAGTGATCAATTTTTTCTTTAGACTCCTTGTAATTTCCAAAACATTCCTCCCAGATGCGGGTGAATGGTACAGGTAGAGGTACGAAGTTGGCAGGAGGGGCAGGCACGTGGAGCACTTTCAATGACACCTGGCCTCACCTGCTGCCAGACTTCAATCTCCTGGTAATCTCATTCATGGTTACGTTAATGCGGCACGACATTCTATAGGGGCTCCCTCGCTCTAATCGCATGGTGCTCCTCCGATTCTATTTTGTTCCTCTTTTGTGAATGTCTAGCCTCCTCGCAGCTTTAGTGTTCTGCTCTTGGGATAATCCAGGAATCCATGATGCTCAAGCACGCAGAGTAGTTTCTCTGCTAGATCTCCTGGTTCTCTAAAGTGCCTTCAGCATTTTCTTCTGTCGTTTTTCTCCAGCTTTCTCAGACCACTGACGAGTGGGATAACTCTCCCCCTTCCAGTCTCCCCTGGTCTGGAAAGACTTGCTGCTTGTACTGCTCTTTTTGCTCTGAGCAGCATCCCTATATTGCGCCAAAGAATGGGTTGTTGAAGGGGCGGCGCCCGTGGTCGTCCCATTTTCCAGGCTTCTTCCTCTTCCTCGGATACCTTCTCTGGCTCTTCAGGAGGTGGCACTGAAAGCCATCCTGCCACCAGGCAAAGTCGTGGTCGTGGTTGGGGGAACCAAGCTGCAATGTCAAACCCACACCATTCTCATGCGCATTCAGACTGCTTTCAAATCCCCTGCACTCTTAGCAATCACTATTTCATTGCTTCTGTTACGCTTTAGCTGAGTGAAGGCGCAGTTGGCTTGGTTCTGGCAATTCCAAATGCGACTTCGATTCCAAGGGCGGAAGAATTGCCAGGCACCTCTCAAAATCCGAGACAACAGGGCGATGTCCCAAGGAGTTTTGCTTCCCAGGATAAGCAAGCTCTAGTGTGTTCGAATGTTCTGAGTGAAGAGGGCCATCCCTCAGATGATGATGACTCCTCCAACTTCAGTTGTCAGATTGTGGAAGAAGTGCCTTCCACCGCTCAAGATGCATAATCAGGTTCTCGTTCTCTTTTGCATTCTCTGTGTCTGTTCAAGGGGAAGCGTTCAGTTGTTTTTGTCTATGTTTACAGTTTAGGTTAAATGTATCAACTCAATCAAGAAGTTTCAGCACCCTGGTTAGTCTACATTTTTGACAATGTGGTTCCTGTTTCAATGTACCGGTCATAGTCCGAGTTCTAGTCGAGCTTCTGCTAGTTTTTTTGGGTCAATTTTTAGATTTGTAATGTGCATAAGCCATCTTCAAGGCTATACCTCTTGAGGCCGCTGCCTCGTTGTAAAAATATTTTGTATCAATATAGGAGTAGACTTATTCAGAAAAAAAAAAATTCCAAAACATTCCAAGTTCTCGTCAATAGGATATGAATCATGGAATTGGGTGGAAGTTGAATGGTTTGATCAACAAGTTGACTTTCAGATTTCCCAACTTTAACATTGTCTCTAGAAGGCACCAAAATTAGTACTAGAAAAGGAGGAGGACAAGTTTGTGGTGTCTCATGATCAACATAAGCTTTTAGAGAAGAATCATTGAAGGGTTATGATGCAAATGGTTTCATGAAGAGAAGAACCAAGCTCTGAAAAATTTCACTGATAAAATATGAATCAATCACTCCCCCAGGAAATTCATAGAAAATGTGAAAAAAATGATTAGGAAAATTCTCTACAGATTCAATAGATTCTATTCTAAGAAAATTAATCCCATTACATACATCTTGATAATCATTCCTGTAAGAGACTTGATGAATATCTTGAGAAATTGATCGTATGAATGAATGGAATCATATGGTAAATTTTGACAACACTTGTTAACTTGAACTTCAAGAGTGAGGGTGACTAATATACAAACAACATCTTCATCATCAATTTCATTAGATTTACAAAAATAAAGAAAATCATATATATATATATATATATATATATATATATATATATATATATATATATATATTACGCTATGAGTGTACCACCCTCGCCATCAAACCTGAATTGAGATAAGTCATGAAACTATTCCTCGAAGATGAAAAGTTTACTAGGAGATAGGTTAGAGAAACATTTCGAAATTATCATTTGGGCAAGAGCCATGTAAAATTAGATATTAAAATAGACTCAATGGGCACAACTTGTCATCTAGCCCTCTCGTGCCAACTATTTACGGTTCTAGATATTTGTCAACTAAAGGGATATCACTGATGCGAAGTCCCAATTGGACCTCACACCATTTGGAGTAGGAGACCCAACCAAAAACATAATTTGTTTCCATTATCCTTAGGGATTTCCCTCGGCTTCCATTATTAACATAAAATCTTATAAAAATATTATTTTAAACAAGGAACTAATTTGACACTGTCAGGCATACAGTTGTGATGTATACATGGTACTTTCATGGCAGGGAGAAATAGAGTGAGCCTCTAGAAGAAAATTAAGACTACCATCCTCAAAAAGACACACAAGAGCATAAGAGGATCACAAGTTCATCTGACAAGTAGTTACCAAGCCAAGCACGATCAAAAAACCAAATACAACACACCTTCAATAAGATAAGTACCAAAGGCACTAAAATATTTTAATTTCCTTAGTACATATGAACAAAGAAAATACCATGAATATCTAAATAATAGGCCTACGATATTCATAATGCCTGCATGAAAATGTGTTTTCTCATCAAGCTTCATATATTAAGTGGAAGACTAAATATATACAAGTACAATGCTACAACACTAACCCAATCATGTAACGTCAAGTCACCACTTGCTTCTCCAAGAAATATCTTCTCCCCTACGCCAATGCTAGAGAAGCCAAGGTGAAAGTAAAAGTCCCCAAAAGTCCCTTTGCTTGAGTTATAAGGGTGTATTTATAATAAATGAGGTGACTTTTCACCTCCCATGTTATTCTTGATCTCCCTCATGAATATTGAGCTTCTATAATGAATTTGTAAATTATTACATTACTTTTGATCTTTCATATGACCTTATAACCCAATAGTGACTCTTTATATTCCATGTGGGATCCTTAGTCTTCCACACATTTTTATATTTCCTCATTTTGGAGAATTACATATTTACATTCAACAAATGATGTGGCAAGACACTATGACATATGTGACTCTGTAAATGACTCTTAACAATGATGACATGGAACTTCATGATGATGTGGCATTTCCACTCTACTTATTTTATTGATTCTTTTCATATTCATGAGGGATCTTGCATGTGATTTGTATTAATCCTTCAAGGGGATGATTGATATGGAGTCTTCATGTGATCCTGATCTTTGATATTTTGTCGAAAGCTAGTGTCTCTTTGCTATAGGGATTAATGCATCGGTGGTTTTCGATGAAATACCCTCTCATATCTTCTTGAGATCCAGGGAAGACTATTTAAGATTAGCTACAATTGTCACAAATAAGCACACATATATTCATATTAATCTATGCTTGAAAAAGTTAAAGGAGAAGGATCACCTCTTTCCTTGGTGTAGCGCTGCTAGAGAACTCAATATGGCAAAGTTGAAGACCTCTCCGCCAGCTCCTAGATAAGAACCTACACATAGACAAGACAAAGCGTAATCCTACAACATATAAACCTTGATAATAAAAACATCAATATATGAGAATATAATATAGCATGCATCTAAGCTACTTATTAATCACATAATTGAATCAACATGTAAAGGAACACGATATCAACACCATCAAGTAGACAAAATAGAAACATATCTATATTATTAGATAGAAGAAGAATGATTACAACCATGTTGGTTGGATCAAGCCTCCTCTAGTCCTTCGGCTCATCTCTCTCTCTCTCTCAACTTCTTGGTAGCATAACAATACTAAATATCTTGAAAAGTTTTGACAATCATTTCACCTCTTTCACAATGACTGGGCCTCCAATATATAGATGGAGAGAGGCTCATCCTTGCCAATTCTTTAATGATTTCCATCGAGGAAAAAACTTGGATGTTGGTTCACTTTATTTCTGTTTCCCTTCCTCCAAGACTTCGTTAGGACTAGCAATGTCCTTAGTGTTATAGACATTTTTGTGCCTTACAGCTCTAAGCATGAAATGTCCATAAACCAAGGGATCCTAAGTCCCTAAAAGTGTTGTTCCTACCCCTAGAGGAACAAGGTCAACCAATTACAGCTTCTCCCAGAAGTTCTCCAACAGAAACTGCTCAGAATCAGTCAAATCAGGATCATTTCAACTGCTCCACTAGCTAGCTGCGTTGCATAGCACCCCAGTACACTAGCTAGGTGTGTTGCAATGCACCTAAATGCACTACCAGGGTGCGCTGAGCGGGAAATGACAAATGGCAGTGTCATTCCGCGAGGTGGACAGACAATGGAAGCTTCCCGAATCTTCCCCAATGACACTTGCCTCACTGAGTTCGACCAAGGATGAGTAAGAGGCTCTCAGTCTCCAAGTGGAAGCAAGAACTGATAGAGAGAGGCCACTAGTAAAATCATAAGCTGACTCATCCTCTTTGCATACATCTATATATGGATCCCTCATCCCAGAGATCCAGAGGCTGGAATTTTGTACATTGCAGAGAATTGATGTTGGTTTTGAGATAGAGATCAGTGTATTGGGTGATTTATGCTTTGTTGGAGGTGAAGAGGGGATTCCTTTGCTGGGGGGTTGATGCTGGATCAGGAATCATCGGTTATAACTCCTCCTGGACCTTCTTGTTATATCAATAAAACTATTTGAGTTTCTCCTACATGCTTGTGTATCAATGATGTTTTGTTATATTTGCATGTTTAGCTTAAATCTGATCCTAAGCTATTTATGAATATGAATCCATGTCTTTGTGTAGTTTTCCTCTTCCGTGATCTTGCAGGAACTTGGTGAAGCTGGGCAATTAAGGGAGCAGGTAGCTGGAAGCTGTCAAAGAGGAGAGAGATTGGATCAAAGGACTAGCACAAGACACAGGTTGGTTCATCCTATTCCTCTTCGTTTATAGTTCATAAAGAAGAATACGAAAGTAGTTTTCTCTGTTTGTTTCTAAGGTACTGTCACACCTTAGTGGGATAGGGGCATTCTGAGTAGACACTTTTCCCGTTAACAAAATGGCGACTCCGCTGGGGAGCGTGTCTAGTTAGTTTGTTTGTGTTTCTCTTGTTGTTTGTTTCATAAACACAGAAGTAGCAATTGAACTGCATTTGCCATTATCAAATGCAAAGTAGACACCTGCTACTTCAATCCATTCACTGGATTTGTTTATGATTTGAACAGCTGATTCACAAATGATTTGATTACCCTTTGTGATAGCTCTTAGACCTCCTTTAAATCCACCCTCTGATTGTGCATTACTGATTGCTTTTACTCGGCCAAAAACCATAGATTAAACTGCAAACCGTGACCCAGAACCCGGATAGAATTCTCATTTCTGCCCCAGCGCAGGCTCTGTGAAGAGATTCTGCATTTCAACGCAGTTCCCGAGAGGGCTACCTGCGCTGCAATCCAGTTTCTCTGTGTAACAGGTATGCTGATCAGCCTAGCCCTATGCAGCTGAGGTTCTTTGCTTCATTTTTTCAGTTTTGTCTCTGATTTTGCAGCCTGTGATCAGTGTGTGTCTATTTAAAAACCCCTTTTCTTTGCCTTAATTCCGCCTCCTTTGTACAAAAAGACTGTAGATGTTCTTTGTGTGTTTGTTACATCATTTACAGTTTTCCATTGAAAGAGTAGAATAGTCACACTGTCATCCTTGGATTTAGATCTGTCGTAAGTGTCGATTTTGATCTTAGGAGAAAGTTTATTTGTTGTTGATAGTCGATTATGCTTCTACTTTTGCCTTTGGTTTGAATTTGTCACTTTCTAGTGTCGAAACGAGTGTTTATTTCAAAATCATAAAGTTTCGTAATCTTCTCTACCTTTTGATTTCGAAAAGAAGCTTGTTTGTGTTTGTCACTTGAAAGCAAATTCAGATTTGTACATCAACTTTCTTTTTAGGCATCAATATTAAGAAAGTGAAAACAAATACATGCATATGTGCACTTGCATATTGATAATCTGTTTGGCTTGATTTAGGAAAAGTGCATCTACAGTGTGCTCTTTACTCTTTGAGAAAAGATTGTGTCCTTCTTTTCCCCTTGTAGCTAGGATTTTCATTGCTGAAAAGAGATAAAAGTTTGCTTATCATCTTTAGATTGCATTTTAGGAATTACATCTACATCTCGTGGTGATCCCAAAAGGAAAACTTCTAAGAAATATCAACTTAAAATAAATTGAATGAATCTAACAACGCTTTGGAACTTAACGCACAACATTTAGAGGTCTAGGCTATAGACGTATTTCGGCGTCGTAAAGCCTGGTAACTATTGTCCTCACTGATGGTTGGGTGATTCCTCCACTTTGAGATGATAAGTGCCAGTACGGACTTGTTCTCCCACGTACCGTCGAGTATATATTGGGAGACCCCTATAGGATTAAAACCTTTTATCCATAGGAAGCCGTGTCGGCCGCCCTACTGATCACAATGCACCGAACACAGCATTCGGGAAGATTGACTGCCGTACCGTAAAAAGTATTCTACAGTTTTGCAATTGGTTTGGTACTCCCTCTACCTAGATCTCCAGAGCAGCCCCTTTCGTTCCTTTTCAGACTCCTTAACGGAAAAGTTCCATCTGAGCACTTGTCACTTCAGGCTCATTAAAAATCGAAGGCGACTAGAGTGATCTTTTGTTTTTTCTCGACTCTTTAAAATTGAAAAAACAAGTTGTGTCAAAGCGTCTAAAATTTATTTTAAACGGAATAATAATCACATTTCCCTCGTTGATCTTCGAAGTTAGTCTCCCTTCATCACAAGTTCTTGTAGAATCGCTAAGAAATCTTTTGGATAGACTAGATATGTCTGAACAACCGTCGACATCTAGGACCGTGTCATCCGACACAGCAGCAGCAGAACCTCCTGCTGCTACTTCAACAATGTACGCCGGTATACCGTCTGTCCCAGCAAGTTATCAACAACAAGCTGGAGTCCAATCAGGGACGACGACATGGTTAGTTCCTATTTCTTCATCCGTATTATCATCTGGTATTTCTTATGTTGAAACTCAACAAATTGATCCAATGTGTCTTCAAAGGCCAATCTACCCTTTAAGTACTGGATTGCCACCATATGGAGGGCAGTATGCCTTTTCATTGTTCCCTCCCAGAGAACAACCATATGGGAGTTTACAACAAAGTTCAGGTGAAACTGGAATTACATCCAGTGGTTGGGTACCAATACTGCCTCAACAACCAAGGGTTGTATATTCAATGCAACCAGTCCACCTTGTGTCGGATATTCCCACTATAGCTGCTATGGTGATTGCATCGCAAGTACAAGCGCTACCTATTGTATGTCAACCCCAAGTTTCTCAGGTTGCAATATAACAGCCTCTTGTCTCAATGACTCAATCACAACCTCAAGTTAGTGACTCCTTATCTGGAGCGAATCAGGCTCAAACAAGTACTATGACTCCTCATCTTGGTCAATCATCCAGTATCGGACAACAGAAAATGGTCCAACAACCAGGGCTGGTTCAATCTCAACAACCACAATTCCAGCAATCATATCAAGGACCTGAGCAACAAGTCTTTGTACATAATGGGCAACTGCATTTCCAAAGTGGTTATCAACAACCATATTATAATGGTTATGCCCATCAACCTTGTCAAAGCTGCCAGCATCAAATACATTATGCTGGTATGCAAAGACCCACTGCTCAAGCGATTCCATCTTATCTTGGGTATGCTTCGCCTAACCTGAATCAACAGTTTCCCTTTGTAGCAACTCTAGAATTACCAGATCTAAACCGGCCGACGAATGATCCAATTTCTTATGCCCCTTGGTGGCCAGCGATTCCGCATAAACTTCCGTCAGATATTCCTAAATTTAATGGAAATCCGGGTGAAGACCTGTCGAATCATGTGATGACATTTCATCTGTGGTGTTCATCAAACACCCTAAATGATGATTCGATTAGGCTTCGCCTTTTCTAGAGGACGTTAACTGGTCCGGCAGCAAAATGGTATATTGAATTACCTAGAGCTTCGTTTGAAAACTTCAGTACACTAGCCACAACCTTTTTAACCCATTTTCAATTACCGATAACGTACGAAACATGAACAGAACTCCTTACCAACTTCAAACAGACGACGGCCACTCACATATCTGATCATATACATGAGTGGCGACGTCTTCGTAGAATGGTAAAAACGTATGTTCCCGATCAGCTCTTAGCTGAATGGTTTATCAAGTCATTACTACCTTCCATCACGGAAGATGTGGCAAAAGGGGGAGTCATCACAGAAGAGCAAGTTATCGCTCGTGCGCAATATTTGGACTTGATTTACACTCAGTCCGACACGCTCTACGATAAAATACCTGACGCCCCTAGACCAGAATTCTCAGTTCCTCCTCCTCCTAAATCAAACAATGACTCTCATTCCAGCAATGGCGTGATTGGCGCAACAGACACGAAATCGACAAAGGCTACATCTAAAAAGGCCCATAAGGTTTCTAGTCAAAATGCAAATGAGGAACTTCTTACCTCGGAAGTAAATGCCGTGTCGACCGACAAGGGCAAACAACTGAAGCAACCAGGGGGTAAGAAGAAAAAGAAAGGGAGAAAAAAGAAGCACGATAAAGCTTCTGCAAACCCTTCTGGGTAAAGGAAACCCCCTGCGGGGTGTCATTTATGCGATGAGGATCATCGGACGAGAGATTGTCCACATAAAGCTGAAGTTAATGAACTCTTTAAGAGTTCAAAAACCTCAGCAGTATTGACTGATCCGTTTCCAATCCCGGGAACCAAACTGGTTGCTAATCAAAATGCTTCCCGATCCCAAGTGCTTATGTTGTCTATCTCAAAGCAGAAAAATGATGCTTTGGCAAGGAATAAAGATTACGGGAATCCACAGGTGTCGAATAACAAGGCTAATGAACAACCTAGTAGTTCGACAACAACTTTGACCAAAGTTGTGCCACCCATCATTCCTGAACAAATGATAAAGTCGCCAAAGGGAGTAGTGCACCAATAGACATTTAATCCTTGTGCAAAAATAGCATAGAATTATAATATAATAGAGGACCTGGCCCAATCGTCGTCCGCTATGTCGACACTTGAGGTACCAAAAAATTGCCTCTCCTAAGAGCAAGCTTTATTATCAGCAATAGGTGGGATTGACCCAATGTATTCCAATCTTGTGGCATCTAATCATAAAGGATATGACCCTCAGTTACCAGCTCAACTACCTTTCCTTATTCAAGTGAAAGCCCTCAACAAAACTGTTCATCGAACAATTATTGATGAGGGGGCATCTACATGTATTATGTTGATGAGTTGCTAGAAAACTTTAGGATCTCCAGCCTTGTCACGGTCTGCGACGACGTTAAAAGCATTTGACGGAAGGACATATACCCCATATGGTATCCTAAATAACTTGAAAGTTGAACTAGGAGGGAAAATAGTAGAAATAGATGTTGAAGTCATAGATGGGAATCTTGATTACAACATCCTACTAGGAAGACCATGGATATATGCCATGGCAGCTGTTGTGTCGACCTATTTTAGAAAGATTGCATTTCCCTTTCAAGGAGGGATTACAATTGTCGATCAACAAAACATCCTCCCCAATGGTTCTCAAGTTACTGGAAGCATTCCAATGATCCATGGAAGCAATCATTCGCTCCAAAATATCAGAGTAGGTCTCCTAAAAGACCCTCCCTTAATGGGTACTTTTGCCCTACCACCTCTGAGTAATCTGGCGGAAGTGGCCACAGTGGAATATGAAACCTTCTATATCTAATGGATTTGGACTCCGAGGACGGTTCTTATCTCGTGTCGACCTTGTTAAAAAATGAAACAAGGAGTCTTGAGGATGGTTCTTTTACTGTGTCAACCTCATTAAAAAATGAAACAAATCCCCTTTCTCAAAGGTAAACCTTCATTCCAACCACCAAGTTGAATGCAATGAAGCTTGGGGGGCATGCACCTTGATTTGCGTTATTATGCTGGGGGCATGCAAACTTATCACGAGCAGTGTTACTGTAGGGTTCAAGCTCGTTAAAAAATAAACCCGCCATGAGCAGTGTTACCGCAAGATTCAAGCTCGTTAAAAAATGAACCTGCCTCAAGCAGTGTTTACTGCGAGGTTCAAGCTCATTAAAAAATAAACCCGGACTGAGAAAATGTTTCCACCCGCGTTTAAGTTCGTTAAAAAAATGAACTATTCCCTGGTAAATAACCACCATGAATGTAGCATTTCAGCCATTAAAGCATTGGTCGTGTTTGCACCATCACCTCCACTTTTCATTGGCCGATCATTCACCTCCATTTGATTGTTTACCCATTTTGAGGAACAGCTGCGAAGAGTGATTTCACTAGCCATCCTTGTGACACTACCGTGATTGGAAAATTCCAAACCTTACCTAGAATCAGCTGCTACCCTTTTTATCACTCGTTCCTCAAAAGACGAGTCTTCTTTAAGCTCTTTTCAACTGACTCGTAAAATATGAAAAGATTGCCGAGTTTTTGCCTTCCAGCTTGTTAAAGCGACAGGAAGTGCTATCCCTCCTCTAGATTTTAATCTTTCTGGACCTGAGGGATTATTGCACAAAAAGATCGAGCGCTTGTTTTGTTCGACTCGTTAAAACTATCGAAAATTCATCCCTTCTGCATTGTTTTATAATTTTTCGGACTTAAGGGATTAGATGACGAAAAAGGAATTTTGGAGTAACCTTTATGTACCTTTTCAGACTCTCTAAAAATGAAAAGGACCGAGTTATCTTTGTCGTTAAACTCGTTAAAAAGATTAATAGCGACAAACTGGTCTTTAGACGAGAAAGAGTTTCACTATCGCTAGGCTCGTTAAAACATAGTGATGGGTTTGCCCGAAGGGAAAATTATAGAACAAGCATGTGTTATCCTCCTCAAGCTTGACAAAAATAAAGAGGTACTGGTCAGCAATGACTGGGGAAAAATTGGGAAGAAAACTCAAAGAATCTTTATTGGTAGCAAGTCGCTCTTGAACATGACACTTCCACTCCGTGCCTTAGTCGGGTTGGGTTGTTTCATTCACCAGTCACATCACCATGGTCACGCCATACCATCCACATTTGGGGTAAATGTTACCAATCCATCACATAAGTGTCGCCAACATGTTCAAGAGAAGTCATCCAGAGAAGTCACCTGTGTCCCATCCACTACCATAAAGTATGAGGCCGTTTATCGGGTGAAATTCTTTATTAGGAGGATCCGAAGTTCTTTCAATGCTGGGAGGAGACTGGTAATAAGATACAATACCATACATTATACTTCATTCTTTCATGACCGCCATCCTAAACCGTATATCATCAGATTGTTTTCACCTCCATCAAAATCATTTGCTCCGTTCCGTGTCATTGATGTGGGATTCATTAAGGCCCTCCTTTGACAGATTGCTTCTTGTCGACATCAGCTCATTATCCAAGAAGTTGATCTAGGAACACCCCATTCAGTACTTTGAAACTTGCATGCATCAATGGCAAGTTTCTCACTTCCGGCGATAGGTATACATCAATGACCTTCGACCGAAAGATTTTGCGTGGTGTTCGATGCCAAATCCTTTATTCGCACCACGTGAATTGTACTATAGTACCTTGAGGGTCATCATCATTATCAGTGATTCCTCTCGCGCTTGTTAACAATTTACATCATTGACTGGTAATCAAGCGATGTCTTTCCATGTTCGACTCCAAAACATTTCTCACATCGATCGACTTGTACTTCGAGTGAAGATCGGACGAGATTGAAGACCCCGGATCTAGTTTCATCCATCCGGGCTGCGATATATGTTGTGGGGAAAAATGCCTATTTAGGACAATCCTATCCACCTAAGGTGTGACAGCGCCTTAGCAACAAACGAATACAGCTATCATGATTTCTTCCTTTATGAAATACGAACGAGAGGAGATTGGCAGACTTACCGTTATCTTCCGGTTGTCCCTCGAACTAGATCCTCTTCTCTTTGTGTGTCCACAGCTACTCGCCTCCTCGCTTGATCAAGAGAACAGCTACCTGTGACAAGAGAACAACTACTTGCAACAAGAGAAGAACACAATACAAAGGCAAATATACATATTCATAAATGATTCAGGATTAGGAGTAAATCAAATATACTCATGCAATTACACAAAATACACCAGCATATAGGAAAGAATCAAGATAGCTTTATTGAAAGTAACAGTGTTCAGGAAGAGATACAACCCAAAGGGCTCCAACCCAACATCTCCTTCCCAGCAGAATGGACTTCCTTCTTCAGCTCCTTTCAAAGCATAACACACCCAATATTTCTAGCCACAAACCAACAGCAATTCTTTGCAAATACTAAATTCCAGCCTCCCAAGACCTCATGAGAGAGATCTATATATAGGAGTTTTGGAGAAAGGATGAGTCAGCTTGAGGCTGGTATGAAGCTGACTAGTGTCCTCTCCCACTTCAGTTCTTGAGTCCACTTGGAGGTTCTTGCTTCCACTTGGAGATTTGGAACCTCTTACTCATCACCAGTCGAATTCCCTGATCCAAGTGTCATTTTGGAAGCTTCCTGGGGATTGACACCTTGAGGAATAACTATGCCACATGTCCAAACTCGCCCAGCGCAGGTAGCCTTCTTTGCAGTTGACATTCAACGCAGGTAGACAGTGGAGCAGTTGACATTCAGCGCAGATGCTCAGTGGAGCAGTTGACATGATCCAGAATTGCCTTGTTTTTGAGTGTTTTCAGGTGGAGAACTTTTGTGAATTGCTGTGGTTACTTGGCCTTGTTCCTCTAGGGGTAGGAACAACATGTTTAGGGACTTTGGATCCCTTGATTATTGACATTTCATGTTCAGTGATGCAAGGCACAAAAATGTCTATAACAGTTTCCCCCTAAAGTATGAGGCCATTTATCGGGTGAAATGCTTTATCCAGGAGGGTCCGAAGTTCATCCATCTGCTAGGAGGAGACCTGTAATAAAATACAATACAATACATTATGATTCATACCGTTTTCATGATCTAGCTGAGGCGGGCATTCCCATGCTCAGCTTTATAAATTCATTTTTGTACATAGAACAGACGATCGTCTGATGGTAGACTGATAATTTTGGTGAAAATTATCATCCTTTGAGTAGGATGATCATCTGTTGCAATGATGTACATGTCAAATGTCTTTATTTTTCCTGAATATATATCGCAGCCCGGATGGATGAAACTAGATCCGGGGTCTTCAAACTCGTTCGATCTTCACTCTAAGTACAAGTCGATCCATGTGAGAATTGCGCTGAAGTCGAACATGGAAAGACATCGCATGATTACCGGTCAATAATGTAAACCGTTAACAAGCGCGAGAGGAATCACCGATAATGATAATGACCCTCAAGGTACTACAGTACAATTCACGTGGTGTGAATAAAGGACTTGGCGTCGAACACCACGCAAAATCTTCTGGTCGAAGGTCATTGATGTATACCTGTCGTCGGAAGTGAGAAACTTGCCATTGAGGCATGCAAGTTTCAAAGTACTGGAGGGGTTGTTCCTAGATCAACTCCTTGGATAATGAGCTGATGTCGACAAGGAGCGATCCGTCAAAGGAGGGCCTTAATGAATCCCACATCAGTGACACGGAACGGAGTTAATGATTTTAATGGAGGTGAAAACAATCTGTGATATATGATTCAGGGTGGCGGTCATGAATGTATGAAGGATAATGTATGGCAGTGGATGGGACCCGGTTGACTCTTTCTGAACGACTTCTCTTGAACATATGGCGACACTGATGCGATGGATCGGTAGCATTACCCCAAATATGGATGGTATGGCAAGACCATGGTGATGTGACCGGTGAATGAAACAACCCAACCCGAATTGTGATACAGAAGAAAAGTGTCATGTTCAAGAGCGACCTACTACCATCAAAGTTTTCTTGATTTTTTCCCAATTTTTCCCCAGTCATTGCTGACCAGTACCTCTTTATTTTTGTCAAGCTTGAGGAGGATAACATATGCTTGTTCTATAACCTGCCCTTCGGGCAAGCCTATCGCTATGTTTTAACGAGCTTAGCGATAGGGAAACTCGTTCTCGTCTAAAGACAAGTTTGTCACTATTTAATCATTTTAACGAGTCTAACGACAAGGATAACTCGGTCCTTTTCATTTTTAGAGAGTCTGAAAAGGTATGTAAAGTTAACTCCAAAATTCCTTTTTCGTCATCTAATCCCTTAAGTCCGAAAAAGTATAAAACAATACAAAAGGGATGAGTTTTCGATATCTTTAACGAGCCGAACAAAACAAGCGCTCGATCTTTTTGTGCAATAATCCCTCAAGTCCAAAAAGATTAAAATCTAGAGGAGGGATAGCTCTTCCGGTCCTTTAACGAGCTGGAAGGCCAAAACTTGGGAATCTTTTCATATTTTACGACTCAGTTGAAAAGAGCTTAAAGAAGACTCGTCTTTTGAGGAATGAGTGATAAACAGGGATAGCAACTGATTCCAGGTACATGTTGGAATTTTCCAATCACGGCAGTGTCACAAGGATGGCTCGGTGAAATCACTCTTCGCAGCTGTTCCTCAAAATGGGTAAACAATCATATGGAGGTGAACGATCGGCCAAATGAAAGTGGAGGTGGCAGGTGCAAACACGACCAAGGCTTTTATGGCTGATAAATTTACGATCACAACGGTTATTTACCGGGATAGGTTCATTTTTTATTTAAAAATGAGCTTAAACTCTGGAGGAAACATTGCTCACTGCTTATATTTATTTTTTAACGAGCATGAAGACCGCGTTAAAACTGCTCGGATCTTGCGTTTATTTTTTAACGAGCATGAACTTTATGCTAAAACTGCTCGATTATATGGTCAAATTTTGATTTTTTACCATTACTATCTTTTCTCTTTCCAAGAATAGTACTGTATTTTCAATTGTTGCATCAAACTTAATTAGAAATACATAATCATGAGATGAAAACCCTAATATTTTGCTTTGAACTACGTAAAAAGCCATTAAAAAGTGTTTTTACCTCTCATTTTACCATTTCATTTGCATTTGGTTTGTTGGAGCTTTGGAGGTGCCTCCTCCCCCTTGATTTTCACCAGCTGATTTCGGGAGATTCTGTGGACGATTCTCGGCGCTGTCTGGACCAGGTAGGAGCTAAACCTTAGCTCTTTCTTTTCATGGTTTCCTTTCTTCATCATGTGCCTGTTTTCCAGTCTTTCTGAGCCTCAGGGGTTTTTCCAGGGCCCTAACTTCAGCGCAGGTTGCCCATTCGAAACCTGCATTGAATGTCAAGTTGCCTTAAGGCAGCCTGACCTTCAACGCAGGTAGGACACTCTCTGCCTGCGTTGGGCTCGGAAAACTGAGTTTTTAGCACATTTTTTGATGAATTTTCGCCAATTTCTCATCAAACTCAGGAACTTACTCCTTCCCTTGTTTTTTTTGCAGGGATCTTTGAACAAAATGTCCCTTACATGGCGAGAACGAGAGCATGAAGAGGAGGACATGATTGCCCTCCATGACCCTGTCATGGTGAACGCGCTGCGGAACTGTGGCCTGCTGAAGTTTTTCCGTATCTCTAGTATGAGAGCACAGATCACTTTGCTGCAGTATATGCTTGATGCTTGGGATCCCATTAACCAAGTATTCCAGATTAGGGGAAAATCCATCCCCTTGACCATAGAGGACATTTACTTCTTGACTGGATTGTCAAGGCGAGGTGCCCCCATTTCTTTGTCAGGTTCGGCCTGGGGGACTGACTCCGTGAGAGATTATGTCTGCCAGTATTGCAGGGAAGGTTCCCAGCCGAGCAGAGACGGCAAGGTTGTTATCCGTGAGATTACTGACAGGTCTCTCAGGTCCATTCTGTATACCATTGGTAGGATGGCCGGTAGCGCAGCTCTACATGTTGCCAACAAATCTTATGTGCAGCACGCCTTGGAGTGTCTCCAACCGAAAGTATTCAACTGGTGTGATGCAGTACTTGTTCAGATGAAAAGTCAGTTGACCAAGGTAAAGGACGGGAAGCTGAAGAACTTTGGATTTGGTTCTATTCTGACTGCCTTCGCCTTGGAGAAAATCCCACTGATGCAGCCTCAGTATATTATACTCGACTTGCCTTCTCCGACTGAGCCACGCATGCAGAGGTGGGTCGATCACATGTCTAGGCATGCTGGCCAACCTCATATTACTTTCACTGATGCCTTCTTCAGGTGGTTCAAGCGCCAGGAGATGGTCTTTTCCGAGTATCCATATGTGGGTATGGATTTCCGAGGTGATCCGGATTTGGTGTTACCGGATGGCGAACAGTGGGGCGCTATTGGTAAACTCTTTGACCATATCACTGTTTACTGTTCTTATTCATAATGTTGTTGTGCTTTATTCTATCAATACTTTTAATCATACTCTTGGGTGCATGCAGATGTTGGTCCTGTTCGTCCAGCAGTTCGTCCGAGACCGCCAGTCGCTGCCCCGGCAGTGGAGCCTGCTGGGAGAGTTATTCTTCGCGACCTTGACGATGCTGAGACCCTTATAGCTGTGCAGGAGCAGGTTGAGAGCCTTACTCTCGATATTCCGGATGTACGGATCGATGAGTTACCTTTACAGTTGCAGCGGCATACTACCGGTGTGCCTACACGATGGACTCGTCTCTTGCGCATGATTGCACAGGCCGTGACGTGCTATCATGAGCACCACTAGGCTACGGTGCCCCCTAGCACTTTTGAGTTTTTGGGTCATATGACCGATTTTGTCTTGGTTACAGAACATTATGTATGAACGATAAACAGCTTATATATATTTTCATTTTCAAGTTTTATTCTGGTTGAGGTATATGATCCATATGTACAATCATTGATGATGTGTCTCTTTTATAAATGTCGCAAATGTCTATCTAACACATAATTTGCTAATGAGTTGGTTAATGTGTTTAAGTTTCTGGAAATATGCTGGTATTGAATTGAATCAAATTGTCTTTCCAAAATCTTAACCCTTAGGAACATGCGATAAATAGCTAGATTGCGAACGGAATATATACCATTGAGTTGTAGTATTACGAGCTGTGAGTCTAGCCTGACAATTAGTCGGCATATGCCACGTGTGATGGCATCAGAGAGTAGTTCTATCAACGCGCTATACTCAGCGATGTTATTCGTTGATTGCCCAATACACACACCTCTGAAACTTACTAACTCGCTGCTTGGATAAAAAATGGCCCAGGCTGCGGAGGATAGGTTCCGCGAACTACGACTCGCTCCATCTGCATATCCAACACATGTCTCCAGAAGGTTCGACATCTGCAACAAATGAAAAAGGGATCACCCGACCAGAACAAATACTTTAGAGAAAACAAAATACAACAAAAGCATGCAGGTTACTATTTAAGCATAGTAACGCTTGAGGTACAACCCGTTGCGGGGCTGCGCCAGTGGAATTCCGTCATAATCCATTAACTCGTAGGCTCCTTTTGCTAACACCCTTTTAACAATATAGGGGCCCATCCATAAGGATTTGAATTTACCTGCTCCCAATTTATCGGATTCTTGGTCATAAAGCAAGACCAAGTCACCTTCTGAGAAGACACGGGGTTTGACATTTTTGTCGAACTGAGCCTTGACTCATTTCTTATGGGCTTCGTTAGCCAAAGCAGCATCACGACGGGTTTCATCCAATTGGATTAATTCCAAGAACCGAGCCTCTTCTTCTGAAGTTCCGGGGAGGAGATCAATTGCGAGTTTAAGTGACGAAATTTCGCACTGGACCGGTAAGACTGCTTCCAGGCCATACACCAGTTGAAAAGGTGTGAACTCGGTTGCGTTCTTTACCGACGTTCGGTAAGCCCACAAGGCTGAGTACAGGATTAGGTGCCACCTTCTTTTATGAACCCCGATCATCCTTTGCAACATACGCTTCAGGACCTTGTTGATTGCTTCAACTTGTCCGTTGGCTTGCGGGTAATACGGGGTAGAGCTGTCGTGAGATAGCCCTAGCTTGGCAGCTAATTCAATCATCATGTGATTGCGAAAATGCGACCCATGATATGTCACTATAGCCTGTGGTACGCCGAACCTGGCGACTACATGATTGAAAAAGAAAAGGGCAGCTGTTTCACCAGTGTTATCTAATGTAGGCATCGCCTCGGCCCATTTGGTAAAATAGTCAACAACGACTATAATATACCCATGCCCCTCGGTCGAGGTGGGGTTAAATTGCATGAAATCGATGCCCCACTTGGCGAAAGGCCCAACAGCAACTATTGGCTGTAAAGGTGCGGGTGGTCTTCTGGTTTTGCTATCAAAAATTTGACAAGCATGGCAACTTCTGACTGCGATTATGCAATCTTTGAAAATGGTTGGCCAGAAGTATCCTGCTCGTAAGATTTTTTGTGCTGTTGCATATCCAGATTGATGCCCCCCACACGCGCCTGAATGACACTCATTCAGGGCTTTTTCGGCCTCCTCATGGGTAAGGCACCTCCTCAGAACTGTATCGATACCACGACGGTAAAGTGTATCACCGACGATCATGTAGTATTTTGCTTGGTATCGTATACGTTTCTGTTCAGAGTGAGAGGTGTTAGGCCTGAATTTTTGGGTTTGGAGATAAACTATGATATCTCCATACCACTCATCGCTTGTAGATATCAGAAACAAACTTTCGTCCACGATTGATTCTTCTGATGTTTCATCGTTGGACGACGATGGGAGATCGCATAATAATTCTGCGAAAACTAGAGCTTTCTTTGATTTGGATTTTACAAATTCCAGATCAAACTCTTGAAGGATCGCTATCCATTTTGAATATTTGCCCCCCAGCAACTGTCGCGACAGTATATAAGTCATGGGGTTGCAATCTGACAAAATAGTAGTTTTCCGAAAGAGGACATAATGTCGAAACCTTTGAATCGCTTGAACAGCTGCAAGCGCTAGTTTTTCAACATAAGAATATTTACTTTCTGTATCATTTAAGTTTTTACTTAAATAATAGATAGGATGTTCAATTCCATCGACTTCTTGAACTAAAACCATTGCAATGGTCGTATCCACTGCAGCCAGATACAGGTTAAAATCTCTTTGATAGTCTGGGGCGTACATTAATGATGCTTTTACTAGACAATCTTTCAGAGCATCAAAGGAAGCTTGCGCCACCTGGTCCCAGACGAAAGGTACATCCTTTTTCAAAAGACGAGTATAACCTTTAGCAAGTTCTGCGTAATTTGGAATGAACCTTCTCAGAAAGTTTGCTTTCCCTTGGAGTTTCTGAATCTGAAGCAAATTTGAAGGTGGAGGCAAATTAATGATTGCTTGAACCTTGCAAGGGTCGAGACGAATCCCATCCTTAGAGACTACAAAGCCAAGTAAACGACCAGAACCGACGCAAAACACACATTTGTGTGGATTGAGCCTTATCTTGTAGTGTCGGCAACGTAGAAATATCGCTCTTAAATGCTGTGGATGATCAGTCCGCTTTCGCGACTGAGCCGGAAGGTCGTCGAGATAAGGTTGAACGATGTTCTTGATGTCATGGAAGGCATAATTCATTGCCCTCTGAAACGTCGCCCCTGCGTTCTTTAAACCAAAGGGTAATTTTCGATAAGCGAATGTGCCCCACGGACAAATAAATGCAGTCTTTGACTGGTCCTGTGGGCGGATATTTATTTGATTATACCCGGAAAATCCATCCATAAATGAAAAGATTTCACATCCGGCGCATTCATCAATTATCTGGTCGATGAAGGGTGTAGGATAGTTGTCCTTTGGACAAGCTTGGTTTACATCCCTATAATCGACACACACTCTAATCGTCCCTTGTTTCTTCATAACAGGGACAATATTCGATACCCAATCGGTTAGAGGAACCGGGTAGATGAATCCAGCATGGAGAAGTTTTTCAACTTCTGCCTTAATGGCAGCGGCTTTCTTGGGGTGCACCTGCTGAAGCCGTTGTCTTACTGGTTTGACATCAGGATACATTTTAATTTCATATTCAACGATACTCGAGTCAATGCCTGGCATTTCATCATATGACCAAGCAAAGACATCTCTGAATTCGCGAAAAAGAGCGTTATATATTTCCATTTCTGAAGGGGAACAACCTTTGCCGACATAAATATTCTCTACAACATTTGTTTTAGTCGAGATATTTATGGCTATAGTCTCTTCAATATTGGATAAGTTTCGCTCGGAATCCACCGTATTTACAGTATTTGTTAGGAATTTAAAAACTGAAGGGTGATAAAGGTCACGTTGAGTATCTTCTTCATATTCCTAAAGAAGGGAACGATGGTGGTGATCATTCCATGGTCCCCCCTCAATCGACATTGATTGTAAGATTCCTTCGTCAGTCCCATGTACTTTCGACCAAGGATCTAATGAGGTACCATATTCTCTAGACCTATCTACCCAAACGCTTGACGAGCGTTGATTTGGGTTCGCCTCCCATGCTTGAAACATTGATTGCTACAATATTTCTAAAGGGCTTGGGGGCAAAACAATTGCATGATCCATGTCGACACTGTCTTTTGCGACCTTCGAGGAAGATATCATGTTGCAGGTTGCTACAAACGGTATATTTCCTATGTAAATAGGAGGTGGTAGCGCGAAAGTTCCCATCAATGTGGGGTCTTTCAATAATCCTACTCTGATATCTTGAAGCGAATGGTTGCTCTCATGGATCATGGGAATGCTTCCTGTGACTTGTGAACTATTAGGGAGAAAGTTCTGTTGGTCGACGACCGTAATCCCTCCTTCAAACGGGAATGCGATCTTCCTAAAATAAGTCGACACAACAGCCGCCATGGCATAAATCCATGGTCTACCCAGTAGGATGTTGTAGTCAAGATTTCCATCGATGACCTCAACATCAATTTCTACTGTTTTTCCTCCCAGTTCAACCTTCAAGTTGTTAAGGATACCGTACGGGGTATAAGTCCTTCCGTCGAAAGCTTTCAATGTCGTCGAAGATCGCGACAAGGTTGGAGATCCTAAATTTTTCCAGCAACTCATCGACATAATACATGTAGATGCTCCCTCATCAATAATTGTTCTGTGAACAGTTTTGTTGAGGGCTTTCACTTGAATAAGGAAAGCTAGTTGAGCTGGTAACTGAGGATCGTATCCTTTGTGATCAAAGGATACAAGATTGGAATCCTTAGGATCAACCCCACCAATAGCTGATAACAAAGCCTGCCTTTGGGATGGACAATTTTGTAATACCTCAAGAGTCGACATAGCGGATGGTGATTGGGCCAAATCTTCCACTATGTTATAATGCTGCGTCGCCCTGGCGCGAGGATTAAACGTCGACTTGTGTACTACTCCCTTTGGCGGTTTTATTGTTAATTCAGGAATGATGGGCGGTACAACTTCTGTCGAAGTTGTTGTCGAACTACTTGGTTGATCTTTACCTTTGTTGTTCGACAGCTGAGGATTCCCGTGATCTTTGTTCCTTGTCGAAATCAAAGCATCATTTTGTTGTTTTGAAACCGACAACATAAGTACTTGTGACGGGGAAGCATTTCCACTATCAACCAGATTTTGACCTGGGTTGGGAAACGGATCAGTTAACACAACTGAGGTTTGGGAACTTTTAAAGAACCTCTTTAATTCAGCTTTGAATGGGAAATTCTTTGTGTAATGATCCTCTTCATCACATATTTGACATGGATAATTTGGTTTCCCTTGCCCAGGAGGGTTTGAAGAATTTTTTCTAGGAGATGATTCACCCTGTTTCTTCTTCTTCCCTTTGTTTTGCTTCTTCTTGCTTCCTGGTTGATTGGTTTCTTTGCCTTTATCTGCTGATACGGCATTTACTTCCGAAGCAAGAATTTCTTCTTTTGCATTTTGATCCGAATTCTTACGGGCTTTCTTAGACGAAGCCTTTATCGATTTCGCGTTTGCCATGCCAATCACGCCATCACCGGCATGAGAGTCACTATTGGATTTTGGAGGAGGAGGAATTGAAAATTCCAGTTGAGGGGCGTCAGGTATTTTGTCGTAGAGCGTGCCAGACTGAGTATAAACTAAGTCTAGATATTGTGCATGAGCAATAACTTGCTCCTCTGTTACGACCCCCCCCTTCGCCACATCTTCCGTTATAGCAGGAAGTAACGACTTTATAAACCATTCAGCTAACAGCTGATCGGGAATGTATGTTTTCACCATCCTGCGACGACGACGCCACTCATGTATATGATCAGATATATGGGTGGTAGTTGTCTGCTTGAAGTTGGTTAATATTTCTGTCCCCGTTTCATACCTTATTGGTAATTGAAAATGGGTTAAGAAAGTCGTGGCTAGGGAGCTAAAATTGTCGAAAGAGGCTCTAGGTAATTCAATATACCATTTAGCCGCTGGACCTGTCAATGTCCTCTGAAAAAGGCGAAGCCTTATCGAATCATCGTTCAGGGTGTTTGACGAGCACCACAGATGAAATGTCATCACGTGATTCGATGGGTCTTCACCTGGATTTCCATTGAATTTAGGAATGTCAGATGGAAGTTTATGAGGAATCGCTGGCCACCAAGGGGCATAAGCAATCAGATCGTTGGTTAACCGGTGTAAATTGGGTAACTCTAAAGTCGCCACGAATGGTAACTGTTGATTCAGGTTAGGCGAACCATAACCAGGGTACGATGGAATCGCTTGAGCAATGGGCCTTTGCATACCAGCATAATGTAATTGATGTTGGTATGACTGATACGGTTGGTGGACTTGACCACTGTAAAGTGGTTGGTTTTGACCGTTTTGGATATACGGTTGTCCACTGTTCGCAAAGATCTGCTGCTCAGAACCTTGGTATACTTGCTGGAATTGTGGTTGTTGGTATTGCACTAGCCACGGTTGTGAAGCCATGTTCTGTTGTGCTATGCTAACCGTTGGACCAAGGTGTGGGGTAATTGTACCCGTTTGGACCTGTGTCGCCCCACCAGTTGGCGATTGTGGTTGTGACCCATGTTCAAGGGGCTGTTGCATTACAACCTGAGATATCTGAGGTTGACATGCAACAGGCATTGCTTGAACTTGTGACACTGTTACAATAGCCGGTGTGGTTGGGATGTTCGTCATAGGTACACACTGTTGCATAGAATATACAACTCTTGGTTGTTGAGGTAGCATAGGTACCCAACTACTTGATGCAATTCCAGTATAACCTGAATACTGTTGTGAACTCCCGTATGGGTACCCTCCCGGAGGGGGTAATGAAAGGGCATACTGCCCCCCATACGGTAGCAATCCGGAACTCAAGGGGATTGATTGTCCTTGGGGACTGGATTGCCCAAATTGACCTCCAAATGGACCAATTTGGCGAGTCTCAACATAAGAGTTGCCGGATATTACTCCGGATGAACAAACTGGAACAGACCATACTGTCGAAATAGTCCCTTGGTGGACTCCTTCTAGCGGTTGTGAGCTAGTTGGGACAGATGGTATGCCGGCAAACATTGTCGGAGTGACGGCAGGGGCTTCTGCTGTCGCTGTGTCGTTTGACACAGTCCTAGATGATGACGGTTGTTCAGACATTTTAAGTCTATCCAATAGATTGCCTAGTGATTCTACAGGAACCTCCACTTGTGGTGGATTAACTTCTGATGAAGGAAATAGAGTGACCCCGACTCCAAAATGGGTTGGAGTACTTGCTTGCGGATCCTCTGCAATTTCCTCTATCGCAATCAAACCAGGTGGAAGAGGAAGACCGTCAGGTCCGTAAAATATTTCCGGTGCCGAAGAAGGGGTTGTTTCGACAGCGACAGTTGTTTGAGGAACAAAACTCTCTGGACCGGTTACAGATGGAACTGGTTCAGTTATACAAGTATTTGCCCCCAGACTAGGATCAGTATTACTGTCCTTCTGTGGCTGTTGAACTTCTTCTATAGAGGCAGGGTTTCCAGAAATGTTTGGAGTAACCAGAATCTCAGATGTAGTTGGAACACTAGTTCTAACTTTTATAGGAGATTTTGAACCAGTTAAACGAGTTCGCTTTGTCCGTACTGTTTTCGATTCCGGAGACAAAGACGGTTGACTCATAAGCCTCCGTGAACGACGGGGTTTCAATTGACTTTCTTCCACGATTGCGGATTACTCGATCAACCAAAATATTAAAAGGGGAAATTTGTGTTTCCGAACTGAATGAATTTTATTAGACGCTTTTAGACACAACTTGCTTTTTCAGTTTTAAAGAGTCGAGAAAAAGCTAAAGATGACTCTAGTCTCCTTCGATGTTTTAACGAGCCCGAAGTGACAAATGCTCGGATGGACTTTTTCTGTTATAGAGTCTGAAAAAGGCCAAAAGGAACTGCTCTGGAGATCTAGGCAGAGGGTGTGCCAAACTTTTCGCAAAACCACAGAATACGTTTTACGGTACAGGTGGTCGATCTTCGTGAATGTTGTGTTCACTGCATTGCAATCAGTAGGGCGGCTGACACGGTTTCCTAAGGATAAAAGATATATGCCTATAGGGGTCTCCCAATATATACGCGACGGTACGTGGGAGCACAAATCCGTACTAGCGCTACCGTCTCTTAGGAGGAATCACCCACCTTCTTAGAGATCGACAGTCACTAGGCTTAACGACGCCGGAACACGTCTCTAGCCTAGACCTCTATGTTGTGCGTTATGTTACAAAGCGTTGTTAGGTTCATTCAGTTTATTTTAGGTTGATATTTTTAAAGTTTGCCTTTCAAGGTTCACCACGAGATGTATGATACAAATTCCTAAATGCAGTCTAAGATGATAAGCAAGCTTTACAATCTTTCAACTTTGAAAATCCTAGCTACTAGGGAAAAGAGAGCGACTATCTTTTCTCAAAGAGCAATCAGCACACTCTAATGCACTTTCCCTAAATACAACATGCAAACTTATCAAATGAAATGCACAATACAGGTGTTTGTTTTCACTTTCTTAGTATAAATTCCTACAAAGAAAGCTTTTTGCACAACTTTGAATTTTCTTTTACAATGATCGAAATAAACAAGTTCACTTTCTTCGAAATCAACAAGGGTAGAAGAGATTACAATCACTTTGCGATTTTCGAAATAAACACTCGTTTTGATACTTTGAAAAGAACAAATTCAAACCAATAAGCAAAAGTAAAACAATAATCAATCTGAAGAAACAGCCAATGAACTCTCTTCTAAGATCACTTTCAATCAGATCTGAATCAAAGGCTACAGAAAGACTACTTTACTCATGCAAAGGAAGACTGTAAATGACACCACAAACACATAAAAACATTCACAATCTTTTTGTACAAAAAAAAATGAGGCGGAATTCAGGCAAAGAAAAGGGTTATCAGACCAGCACCTATACTTGGTTAAAGGCTACAAAAAACAGAGATCAAAACAGGGCAAGAAAGGACAAATAACCCCAGCTGCACAAGGCCACACTGGTTCAGCGCAGGTCCAACACTGTCAGTTTGACATTCATCGCAGGTAGCCCCTTCGGGACCTGCGTTGAAATGGAGACTGCCTTCACAGTGCCTGCGATGAAGAGAGAAACTCTCGTTTCTCTTGGTTTCTGGGTCACAAAATGCTCAAAAATCAATTGTTTCAGGCCAAATCAGAAACACAAGCAAGGTATAAACAGAGGGATGCTTTGATAAGGTACTAAAGACTATCACAAGGATCAATCAAATCATTTGTGGATCTAGTTTAAATCATAAACAAGTCCAACATACTGGATCAAAGCAGCAACTTTTACTTTGCATCCGGGAAAGATACAGTTCAAGAGTTGCTGTCAAGTCTATGAAGTAAACAAATGACGGAAACACAAATGAAATGAATAAACAAGTTCTTCCCCAGCGGAGTCGCCAATTTGTTGTGGGGAAAAATGCCTATTTAGGACGATCCTATCCACCTAAGGTGTGACAGCGCCTTAGCAACAAACGAATACAGCTATCATGATTTCTTCCTTTATGAAATACGAATGAGAGGAGATCGGCAGACTTACTGTTATCTTCCGATTGTCCCTCGAACTAGATCCTCTTCTCTTTGTGTGTCCACAGCTACTCGCCTCCTCGCTTGATCAAGAGAACATCTACTTGAATTTCACGAGATCACAAGAGAACAACTACCTGTGACAAGAGAACAGCTACTTGCAACAAGAGAAGAACACAATACAAAGGCAAATATACATATTCATAAATGATTCAGGATTAGGAGTAAATCAAATATACTAATGCAATTACACAAAATACACCAGCATATAGGAAAGAATCAAGATAGCTTTATTGAAAGTAACAATGTTTAGGAAGAGATACAACCCAAAGGGCTCCAACCCAGTATCTCCTTCCCAGCAGAATGGACTTCCTTCTTCAGCTCCTTTCAAAGCATAACACACCTAATATTTCTAGCCACAAACCAACAACAATTCTTTGCAAATACTAAATTCCAGCCTCCCTAGACCTCATGAGAGAGATCTATATATAGGAGTTTTGGAGAAAGGATGAGTCAGCTTGAGGCTGGTATGAAGCTGACTAGTGTCCTCTCCCACTTCAGTTCTTGAGTCCACTTGGAGGTTCTTGCTTCCACTTGGAGATTTGGAACCTCTTACTCATCACCAGTCGAATTCCCTGATCCAAGTGTCATTTTGGAAGCTTCCTGGGCATTGACACCTTGAGGAATGACTGTGCCACATGTCCAAACTCGCCCAGCACAGATAGCCTTCTTTGCAGTTGACATTCAACGCAGGTAGACAGTGGAGCAGTTGACATTCAGCGCAGATGCTCAGTGGAGCAGTTGACATGATCCAGAATTGCCTTGTTTTTGAGTGTTTTCAGGTGGAGAACTTTTGTGAATTGTTGTGGTTACTTGGCCTTGTTCCTCTAGGGGTAGGAACAACATGTTTAGGGACTTTGGATCCCTTTATTATTGACATTTCATGTTCAGTGATGCAAGGCACAAAAATGTCTATAACAATATATATTCAGGAAAATAAAGACATTGAAATGTACAGCATTGCAGCACAGATAATCATCCTACCAAAAGGATGATGGCTCTATCAGAATTATCAGTCTACCATCAGACGGTTGTCTGTCCTATGTACATGAAAATGAATTTATAAAGCTGAGCATGGGAATGCCCGCCTCAGCTAGATCATGAAAACAGTATGAAGATAATGTATTGTATTGTATCTTATTACAGGTCTCCTCCCAGCATTGAAAGAACTTCGGATCCTCCTAATAAAGCATTTCACCTGCTAAACGGCCTCATACTTTAGGGGGCAATTGTTATAGAGATTTTTGTGCCTTACAGCTCTAAGCATGAAATGTCCATAAACCAAGGGATCCTAAGTCCCTAAAAGTGTTGTTCCTACCCCTAGAGGAACAAGGTCAACCAATTACAGCTTCTCCCAGAATTTCTCCACCAGAAACTGCTCAGAATCAGACAAATCAGGATCATTTCAACTGCTCCACTAGCTAGCTGCGTTGCATAGCACCCCATTACACTAGCTAGGTGCGTTGCAACGCACCTAAATGCACTACCAGGGTGCGCTGAGTGAGAAATGACAAATGGCAGTGTCATTCCGCGAGGTGGACAGACAATGGAAGCTTCCAGAATCTTCCCCAATGACACTTGCCTCACTGAGTTCGACCAAGGATGAGTAAGAGGCTCTCAGTCTCCAAGTGGAAGCAAGAACTGACAGAGAGAGGCCACTAGTAAAATCATAAGCTGACTCATCCTCTTTGCATACATCTATATATGGATCCCTCATCCCAGAGATCTAGAGGCTGGAATTTTGTACTTTGCAGAGAATTGATGTTGGTTTTGAGATAGAGATCAGTGTATTGGGTGATTTATGCTTTGTTGGAGGTGAAGAGGGGATTCCTTTGCTGGGGGGTTGATGCTGGATCAGGAATCATCGGTTGTAACTCCACATGGACCTTCTTGTTATATCAATAAAATTATTTGAGTTTCTCCTACATGCTTGTGTATCAATGATGTTTTGTTATATTTGCATGTTTAGCTTAAATTCGATCCTAAGCTATTTATGAATATGAATCCATGTTTTTGTGTAGTTTTCCTCTTCTGTGATCTTGCAGGAACTTGGTGAAGCTGGGCAAGTAAGGGAGCAGGTAGCTAGAAGCTGTCAAAGAGGAGAGAGATTGGATCAAAGGAGTAGCGCAAGACACAGGTTGGTTCATCCTATTCCTCTTCGCTTATAGTTCATAAAGAAGAATACGAAAGTAGTTTTCTCTGTTTGTTTCTGAGGTACTGTCACACCTTAGTGGGATAGGGGCGTTCTGAGTAGACACTTTTCTCGTTAACACTTAGTTAGGCTGGAGACAAATGTTTCCTACTTTTTGAGTTGACAGTTGAGTGAAAAGCGAAGTGTCAATCAATCAACTCGCACTTTGAACTTAAGAATATCATAAATATCTTGTAACACTACACTTTAGGTAAAACAAAGCATTAAGGTAGGGACTAACACCTTTAGATGAGATATGGAAACCGTTATAATTCTCCTTGTCTATTTCTAGGGTGCGTTAACCTAGAAAATAGGCCTGTAATTTAGGTCTTGTCTTCAACCAATGTGTCTTTCTCCTTTGAGCTAATGCGGAGGTCATTTTCCTTTATAAAAAAATCCCCCTAAAGTGTGAGGTCAGCGACAAAGATGATGGCCAAAATAGTTTATAGATATTGTAGTAAAAAAGAGAGAGAGAAGTGGAGATTCGAGACTATGGGAGACCTAAAACAAACCACATATGTCAAAAAATATAAGATCATGTCATCAATTGGGCATTCCCATGCTCAATAGTTGTGTCAGAGTGATTTCCCAAAAAGAGATATGAAGATCATGTTCACCAATAAGTGTAATGTGGAATTGTTTAACAATATGCTCAATCTGATGAGTTGTCTTCGAAAATAATATACACAACCCAGAAGATGAAACAAGGTTGTGTGATGTAAGCATCTACCCAAGGTCTTGGTCGCAACTTATCTAAAAAAATATTTATGCACATGTGAATAAAGGAGTTGAAGTAAAACATGTGAGAAATCATCTGATTACCAGTCAATGATGAAAACTATTAACAAAAGCAAGGATGGCCACTGATAAGGATGATGGTTCCAAGATGCATAGTATAATCTAGTGAGTGTGAGAAGGGTGTTGTCGTTGAACACTCATAAAATCATTCAACTGGGAGCCAATTATGAAATACCCCAACCAAACACAAGGTAACCTACCACTGAGAATTGCAAGTTCTAGGGTACTGATATTTTTATGGATCTACTTCCTAGATAGAGTTTTTAACTCGACAGGAAGAGATTTATTAGAAGGCAGGAAATGAGGTGTCCTACATCAGTCGACATGATTGGGACAAGAATTATTTTTTTGGAGATAAATTTTGAGCAATGGGTCAAACATAAATAGTGCATTTTTGAAGTATATGAGGGATGTTTGATTCAAGAAGTGGAGGTTAAATGGGTCTCTTTAACAATAGATTCCATGGCACAAAGGTTTACTAGGAAGCTTAGACTCATGAACACCGAAGAGTGTTAGGATACAAAGATATAGTAATATCAAAGTATGAAGGCTAAACTCATAGGATGGTAAGGTTTAGTGAGAGGATGACAAAATAGGTTTGGTAAGGGAGTGACATGTTCAAGGGGTAGACTGCTGCCAAAAACTCCTTCAGAATATAGATATTGAGACACTGTGTTGTCCACTTTTTCCCCATATGATTAAGTTTAACGAGTCCAGATGGGTAAACTCTGTGGTATTTTTATATTTAGAGAGTCTGAAAAGATCTTAAAGAGAAACTCCAAGGGGATCCCTTTGTCATGTTTGATAACCGGGTGTGACAAAGGTTTAATAGTATACCTAACACATTTCCTTTTCCGTAAGTTAGTCTATTGAGTCTGGATAAAGTGATAAACCTATTCTCAATAGATGTCTACTCATTTTTTTATAAGTACAAGGGGATAGAGTAAAATCCATATTCTTTGTGAAATTTTAATGTGTCAGATGAAGAAAAAATCAATAGATCTTCATAATATTTTAATGAGTCAGATGAATAAAATTCGATATGTATTTTTTGAGTTTAGGGAGCAAGAAAAAATAGATAAATAATTGTTCATATCTTCTTCATAGGAGTTTTATGTGTGTGAAGAACATAACTCAGGGATTTTTTCAGTTGAATAGAAACAAAAGGTCCCAAAAATAAAGTGCTCATATCTTCTTCGTAGGAGTTTTACGAGCCCAAAGAAGGTAACTGAGGGATTTTTAGTTTAAGAGAAAGAAAAAGTCCCAAAAATTAATGTGCTCATATCTTCTTCATAAGATTTTAATGAGACTGAATAAGTAACTTGGGTTTTTTTCAATTTTATGAGTGAGGAAAAATCCCTAAAAAGAAGGCTCAGATCTTCTCCGTGTAAGTTTAACAAACCTGAAGAAGTAAACTTGAGGTTTTTCAGATTAAAAAGTAAGAAAAATACCATAAAACAAATGCTCAAAGCTTCCTCCTATAATTTTAACAAGCCTGAAGAAGTAAACATGAGGTTTTTCAGATCAACAAGCAAGAAAAATACCATAAAATAATGCTCGGTCTTCTTCGTGGTAGTTTAATGAGCCCAAAGAATGAGACTCAAGGTTTTTCAGATTAACGACCAAGAAAAATGACATAAAAATAATGCTCGAAGCTTCTTGATCTCATGCTTGAAAATAGAAGGATATATGCCGAGCATTTCCTTGTAAGACCAAGGGAAAACGTTGTGGAAGTCCCTAAAATGGTAGGTGAAGCTCACAATTTCCTTAAGATTGCGGTCGGCTCCAATCTAAATGTTTTCCATGATACCTATTTTGACTGAGATATCAATGAGCATAGTATTTGAATGATTTCCCAAGTTCCCTTTCGAATCCATAGTTTGGACGGCCATATAAATTGAGGGAACAATCTCAGGTGGTTTAAAAGGTAGGAGTTTCACAGATGTCAAGTTAGAATGAGATAACAAAGTGCGACTGTGAGAGATTTTCCAAGGTCACTCTCCTAAAGATATGATCTCTCGAATAGCTTCATCCAAAGGTAGGCATTTTTCAAGGAGATCATTAGAAGGATTTGTGATGGGAGATGAGGTGGTACTGTTGGTCGAAACCGAAGCACGAGAAGAATCAGATGTCGATTGAATGGCTTGGTAAGCCAGTTCAGCTCGTGAAAGTGACATATGTTCTCCATAAAAGTCAATGTATGAAGGGGCTGGGAGGACCTAGGGATTTATTGGGTCATGAGGAATGGTGGAGACCATAGAAACCATCAGTGGAACCTCAGATGGCAGGAGAGGAAAGAAACCCAACAAGGAGGGACCCTTCAAAAGAACAGTACCAACACTGACATAAGAGGCAAGTATGCCACCAACTAAGGGAATGATGTCACTAGGAAATAGGGAGTAATTTGGGGTACAAAAGGACTGTTGGTCCACTGTGGCTATTTTCCCATCCAATGGAAAGATGATGAGTTAGAAAACCGAAGAAACAATGGTTGTTATAGCATAAGTCCAACTGTGGCCCAAAAGAATATTATAGTTAAGATGATGATTTATGACTTCACTGTCCATCATTACTATTTTTCCCACTCAGAGTGATCATGTAGCTAGTAAGGTATCCTTTTGGGATGAACGTGTGTCCATCGAATTATTTAAGGGAATTTGATGGAGGTGCAAGGGTTGGAGAACCCAGGGCGAGCCAACATGAATTAGACATGATGCAGGTAGAATCACCTTCATCAATGGTCATTCTATAGATATCTCTTCCTTTCAAAATAACCTGCACTTGGAATGCAAGTTGGTGGGAAAGGCGAGGCTTAAATTTCTCCACATCGAAAATCGCTAGCATGGAATCCTGAGGGTTAACTCCACCAATTGTTGAAAGAAAAGCTTTTCATTGCACTGTGCAGGTTTGCAATACTTAGAGTGCACACATGGTTGATGGTGCTTGTGCCAAATCTTCTATAATACTATACTTCTAGGCAACACATGTAAAGATATTGTGTGTCATGCAACGAGGTGCCCCTTTAGGGTGGCGGATCACAAGATCAACAATAGGCCTTTCGATATGGAGATCGTTGAGAGGCAGTCGATTTGAACTCAAGGTAGCATCTGGAGTGTTAGTGACAGGAGTTCCATAAGTTTTGGGTCGTGTTTGAAGATCAACCATTTCAATGGTGTAAACGGTTAAAGATCCTTCACCAGAGGAAGGATGGTTTGAACCGTCGTTGCCCCCTTGCAGGGCTTGCGGTGGGTTTGAAATAAGATGATGCTGCTGCTCAGTAGGGAAAGGGTTTTTTAGGACCACAGGGTCTGACCAGTGTCCTTTTGAGAAAGAAGATCTATACATTCTTGAAGATGAGGACTGTCATGTGGTCTTCCACACAAATTTTGAAAGGAAACTTGGCAATTTTTTCCTTTCCACAGTTGGATTTGGTAGCAGCGTCTTGTTTTGGGTTGTGCTGCGTAGCTGGCTACTCTTCAGAAGGAGAAATATTTTTCTTGTTCTTCTTGTTCTTTCAATTGGGTTTTTGTGTATATTGTACAAATTTTATTGCTAATATTAGAAGATTAGTCGATTGGGTAGAAGTAGCGCTATCAATAGAAAACTCGGTAATGTGCCTGCTAAGTTGTTTTATAGCAACCCCAAAGGTGGCACAGATGAGACTGTCAGCATGCACATTGGGTTGCTGCATAGCGGGAGCACTAAAGGTTCGAGGGTCCTAGGGGATTACATTGTATAGTGTTCCAGACTATGAATAAATTAAATCTAAATGTTGGGCACGATGAATGGATTAGTCTTCCCGGGGCACACCTCTTAAGGAAACATCCTTGGAAATTTGAGGAAGAAGTGATTTTCATAACCAATCTGCTAACAACTAATCTAGAATGGGGGCCTTGACGAGCCTCCACCTACATCCCCATTCCTGGATGTGATCAAAGATGTAGGTGGAGGTGTCTTGGTGCAATGTAGTAAGAATTTCCATTCCATTTTGGTAGCTCATAGGAAGTTGAAAGTTCTTTAAAAATTCCATTGCCAAGCCGCCAAAGGTATTGACTAACACATGTGGTAACTCAATGTGCCACTTGGAAGCATTGTTAGTGAGGGTGTGGTGGAAAATCCAGAGCTGGATAATGTCATCCACCATGGATTTTGATATGCACCATAGATAGTAGGCGGTGACATGTGTACCTGAATCATCCGCTTGTTTCCCTTCAAACTTTGGGATGTCGAAAAGTATTTTTTGCAGGATTGGGGGCCAATTCAAGTTATGGTAGATGAGGCCATTAGTCAATTTATACAGATCAAGGGATATTGAGTATTTCTGAAAAAGGCAAAGAGTTAGGTGCCCCTGAGTCTGACCAGGGTATGAAGAATGACTTGAAGGACACTGGGGTCCTCCCATCATGTTGTTTCCAATAGGATACATAGGATTCATTGGATAACAGCCTCCTTGCTGTGGTGGAATAGTCATATAGCTAGTGGTTGTATATATGGGACATTAGATTGAGGGGGAAAATAATGGTTTCCCCTAGGATATCAAGTGCCCCCTTGACTCAATTGAGGTTGAGGAGGGGGTGCCCAAATGGATTGAGTAGGACCGGGTTGAGGGATACTCCTAGCCATATAGTTTTCCATAGGAACTTTTTTGACATTAGGATAATGTCCACCTGGAGGAGTTAAGTTGATCAATGATGATCTAGGTTGTCATATAGCCAGAGGGGGAACATTGATTCCCCCAACTAATAAGTGCATGTTGGGAACTTTTCCCCCAAGAATCTGATCTTGGGGGTTTGAACTTAGCAAAGGGTTCCAACCAAAAGGGTTGTTGAAGGTAGTTGTGCTAACCACACTATTAGGAGCGATAATCGAAGGTCCAAGAGAAGACACTATTGGGATGGGGTCCCTGGGTTAATTTTTGTCAATTAAGTCAATTTTTGTAATAGTTTTTGTTAAATAATGTAATGTCTCCACGAAATGTGGAAGCGAAGTTTGAAGCTAAGTAAGAGTCAAAGGGGGATTAGTCCCTTGTATGGGTAGGTGATAGGATGGTTTTGAGACACATCCATGGTTCGCGGGCCATGGCATTGTAATGAAAAGGCTATATATAGTTGACTCATAGTGATTTAAAAAATGTAACTTTTTGTGAAGAATCATTGTAAGGCCAAGGTGCTAAGGTAGGAAAGGTTTGTTTCCTATACTTAGGTGAAAGGGGAAGGCTCTTGCAGCTAAGTGCGCAAAGACCTTTGTAAGTCTGTAGCTGAGTGTGCGGTCCCCTGCAGCTGGGTGAGTAGGGATAAGAAGTTTGTATCTAAATGATTATAATTAACAAAGATTGTTTTGAGTTGAATCTATGCATTTGTGCCTTATTTATTGTTTTATTTAAGTTTGTATATCTCCGTGATCTGTTATGACTTATGTGAATTAATGCTTTTTTATTATGTGAAAGTAGTGGATTTATATTTTTTATGCATGTTAATAACAATTTAAGACCTTCACAAACAGTTGGAATATGTTGGAATAGATTTACAATAGTTGATCAATCAGAAGAGCTAGCAACATGAAGCCAGAGCCTCAAAGAAGAAATTACACAAGCGTGTAATTCAACACTAGAAATACAAATTCGAGAGGATGTTGTAGCTTCAACAAAGATTCAAAAATTGGCTACTGCAATGGGACAGTCTAAGGATGAGGTAAGACAAGTTACTTCTTACTTTGAAATGAAGATCTTGGAACTACAATTGAAACTGTAGATAACTACTCCACCAAAGGTTAGGGAGCAGTGCGACACAACCATCAAAGAACACATGTCTACTTTGGATAATGTAGTATCACATTCCAATGGTCTTTTTGAAAAGGCAATGAAGTTATGGACCGATTTGTAGGAGGACTTAAACCTATAGTGATTGGGTATAGAGATCAGAGACGCACAACATAAAGTTGATGAGATCAAGGTGATTCCGTGCACTTTGGCGCTAGTCCATCACTTCGCGCACTTACAAGAAGGGAAGTTGTTGTAGGCATAGGTTGAGGATCTGCAGTGCAAAGAATCTATTTTGAAGATTTAGATTCAACCATGGATAGAGGAAACGATCCATATTACTCTTCCTATCCAAGAGAAGCTAAATACTTTCCAGCAGACACAAAGGACCATGCGCCTCGTGATGGAGGGGCCAACTACAGAGAAGCTGGTCGAAGAAGTGCAACAGGCCGTAGTACATAGAACAACAGACCTTGAAGTATTGAATTTTAAATTTAATGACCTCCACAATAAAGTGGAGAAGCCAACTGAGTGACTCGAAGGCGAGTCACCATATTTGTGTTGGGGACTTGTTGGGATGGGGTATCTGGGCTCAATTTTTCTCAGTTAAGTCAATTTTTGTAATAGTTTTTGTTAAAGAATGTAAAGTCTCTGTGAAATGTGGAAGAGGAGCATGAAGCTAAGTAAGACTCAAAGGGGAATTAGTCCCTTGTATGGGTAGGAGATAGGATGGTTTTCAGACTCGCCCATGGTCCACAGGCCATGGTATTGTAATAAAAAGGTTATATATAAATGAGTCATAGCAAGTCTAAAAGAGTAACGTTTTCTGAAGAATCATTGTAAGGGCAAGGCACTAAGGTAGGAAAGGTTTGTTTCCTATACCTAGGCAAAAGGGGAAGGCTCCTGCAGCTGAGTGCAAGGAGACCTTGGTAAGTCAGCAGCTGAGTGCGTGGGTCCCTGTAGCTGGGTGTGCAGGGATAAGAAGTCTGTATCTGAACGATTATACTTTATAAAGACTATTTTGAGCCGAATCTGTGCATGTTCACTATTTATTGTTTCAGTTACATTTGTATATCTCTGCAATCTATTATGAATTACATGAATTAATGCTTGTTTATTATGTGAAAGTAATGGATCTGTATCTTTTATTCATGTTAATAAAAATTTAATACCTTTGCGAAGAGTTGGAAGTTGTTGGAATAGATTTACAGTAGTTGATCAATCAGAAGAGTTAGGTTTGCACGAAGGTATATCTAAATCTTAAGATCCTTAGGAAGACCATCACAGAGGCCTCTGGATGTAAAAACCTAGTTCTAACATCCCCCGATAATTCTTCAGGTGACACTGCAACCTACGCTACGTAGCTTATTGTCGCAAGGGCCAGAAGTTAGGGTTTTTTTGGTTGGTGTGAATAACTTCGAACTTGGGTCAAGCCCCCTCAATCCAACATACAGAAAAGGGGAAGAAATTGGCATATAATGGGTTCCACTCATAGTATGTGTAACTAGGTTGCTTGGAATAAGAATAGTCTCGATAGTAGGGTAAGAAATCAGTTGTGTTTTACTAACTGTTGGTGGGGGAAGTGGTGGTGGGAAAAAGTTGTCCACAAAAGACCACAACCCATTACTCGTCAGCAAAATGTTGGATGTGGGTACTATCAAGGACATGATAGGTATAGGTGGTACCTGAATCAATACTGGTCCAAGAGGATTGGTGAGGGGAGGATTATAAGGAGGTACACCTCCTTCACTAAAAAAGTCCTCAGGAAGTGTAGTGTCTTTGGAAGTGTTATGCCATTCAGTGTTATATGTTGGAGACTGATTTCATGAAGAGGGAGAATCTAGGTGACTAAGGCTCGACGGATCCTCCAAAACCAACAAAGGAAGACCTTATTGTCATCTAGATTGACAAAAAGGGTTGTATGTTGCCAAACTGACCGATATATTCAAAAAACTAAATTTAAAGTGATATTTATTATAGTCCTAGTGATAACGAACTAACACGTAAAAATGAAAAATACTCAAAAGTCAATCAACAAGTGCCTAGGGGATATGACTCTGTCTAATAACCACCATTTGTTGGAGACGAAACCGAGTATCACAATGGATAAAAGAGAGATCTTGTCACATGTAGAGTTATGATTACTCTTGAGCTTCACCTAAACCTCAAAAGACAATCAACCTCCCAAAAACTAGATATGCAGTAGGTTAATCTATTTAGGTACTAGGGAAGCCCACCCCAACCACCTTATGTTCATCCCTAAAAATTATGGCCACTAAGGTTACCTCAAATCACAAACATCGCTGGGGGGGACATGGTCGTAGACAATATGTTGCGTGGGTAGGATACCTGAGGCCTCGACTCAACTCCAATATCCCCGAGGGGATCCTTGATGAATATAATACTCAATCGAGATGAAATAAAAGGTGGGATAACTTCTCTCACATTGTAATGTCATCTTGTATTTAACTCTTTTCTGAGGGGAGTGGTCCTGGATGATATGAGTGCAGCAAGATTTTACTCTCTTTAACACCACTAGCCTCAGTTTTGCAATCTTGGGCAAATTATTCACCGTTGCCTAGCCCAAGATCCCAACCTAGACTAATTTGTGTGTATGCCTAGAAAGAGTTTCTAATTGTTTTTATTACAATATTGATTTCAAAGGTACTTCATTAATGTCTTCAGAAGGGGTGTTGATGTATGGAGTTTTTATGAAACTTTGACTCAAACCATGCATAAAATATACTTTTCAATTTCAATTCGATGAAGAAGTTATTCTACAAGGAGAGATTTATCTAAACATCAATGATGTACCATGAATCTAATGTAGTAAACACATGCACAACTTATAGTCATCAAATGATCTCTAACAACTAACCCAATATACATATGTAGAATCAAACCAACTAAAGCATAAATTTTAAACAATTTTTTTCATTTTCTTTTCCTGAAAAAAAAATGAACTTAAGCTATTTTCCTAAAGAGAAAAGTGATCATATAAGAAGGAAACCAAACACAGTGTATGGTTTTATATCCATAGAACATACTACAAGTAGCCTCCCAACCTAGGAATTCATAGAACAGAGTGAATATCAAGATAAAGGTTGACTAACGCATCTTAGAAGAGAACAGAGGGTGTTAATAGAAGGACTAACACTCTTTGCAAAAGCCTGGGGAGAATTACAACTCACTAGACTGCACAACTAGGGTGTGTTACAGAGGTAGAGGCTGTAAAAAGGATCATTCAATGTCTAGTCAAAGGCTATACACAACAGAGGAGGTTGTGAAGCATCCTTAGCAATCATAATGGGAGCCAAGAAGAAAAAGAAGGTCTCGAATGAAAGAGAGATTTGGGAACTTATAAGATCAAAATTGAGAACTAAGTATTAGTCACCAATGGAGTCGGCATTTCTGCTATAAGGATTAATTCACGGGTGGTTCCAGATGAAATACCCTCTTGGACCTTCTCGAGATCCAAGGAAGGTTGTTTAATATTAGCTGCAACAATCACAAAGAAACATACATATATTCATACTAATCTATGATTAACAAAGAAAAAGGAGAAGGATTGCCTCATTCTTTGGTGTAGCCCTGCTGGAGAACTCAATGTCGCAAAGTGGAAGACCTCTCCACCAGTTCCTAGATCAAAACCTGCACATGATAAGACAAAGAATAATCCTACATCATATAAACCTTGATAATCAAAACATCAATATATGAGAACATAATCTAGCATGAATCTAACCTACTTATTAATCACAGAATCAAATCAACATGTAAAGCAACACGATATCGACACCATCAAGTAAACAAAATAGAAATGGATCTATATTATTAAATAGAAGAAGAATGATTACAACCATATTGGTTGGATCAAGCCTCCTCCAATCCTTTACCTCCTCTTTCTCTCTCTCTGAACTTCTTGGTAGCATTACAATACTAAATCTCTTGAAAACATTCAACAACCATTTGACCTCTTTCATCACGACAGAGCCTCCAATATATAGATGGAGAGGGGCTCATCCATGCCAATTATTTCATGAGTTCCATTGAGGCAAAAGTTTGGATGTTGCCTCACATTATTTATCTTTCCCTTCCCATGAGACTATGTTAGGAATAATGATGTCCTTAGTTAGGTCGCAAACCAATGTTTCCTACTTTTTGAGCTAACATTTCAGTGAAAAGCAGAGTATCAGTCAGTCAACTCATGCTTTCACCTACAAAATCTCATAAATATTTGTTAACACTTCCCTTAGGCAAAACATAGTGTTAACCTAAGGACTAATTTTTGGGCACGGAATCCCCCCCAAGGCATGTTTTGGGGCTCAATGCCCAAGTTTTGACCCAATATTGTTGTAAAGACTCTGCGAATTGTAGGCACGGAGCACAAAATGTATGATAGAGTCACAGGGTTGTCTGTCGTACTTTTGTAATGTAATGTAGGCTGGATAGACCTATCCATGGTCTGCAGACCATGGGATTGTATAAATAGAGCGAGGCTGAAAGTGTAAAGGGAGAGAGAATAAAAGAGCAAGAGAGGTAGGAAAAGTTGAAGTGACTAAGTGAAGTGTGCCTTTGGGTCGTAGGATAGTAGAAGGCTCTGCAGCTGAGTGCGTGGACCCCTACAGTTGAGTGCGTAGGGCAGAGTCGAGTATGTAACCAAAGAAGAGATTAATAAAGGGAAGTTAATTATCAATTTGTGTATTTGTCCTTGGGTTAGTGCATGTTTGATATAAATTGTAAATACACTGCTTATTTACTGTATGCACTTGTATGAATGCTTTATGTTGTTAAGTATAACTTAAAAGCATGCAAGTAGGATAAAATAATCAACTAACATCGAAATACTAGTAAGGACTTGGGCAATAAGAACATTCGGCCCCCGAGTAGGGCTGCGCGAAGGCAGTATCTCAGGCTGCGAGGTACGGGAAAGTGCATAGTGACGTGCATGCAGGGTCAAACCATGGACCACTTGAATTCATCAGACATCTCCAGGGTGCGGAAACCTGGTTCTAGCACCCTCCCATACTACTTCGAGTGAGACCTCAGTCCACGCTCCACGGACTATTACCAAAACGGCCAGTAGTACTGAGATTTGTTTGGCTACCTTAAATCTGAACTTGGGTCAGGCCCCAATAAGCCAAAAAATGGTTCCGTTGGCGAAACCGGGATCTGCATAAGTGATGTCTGATGTCATGTCACTAGAATCTGATAAAGAAAGAAATTGAAGAGTGGTTGGACAGAAAGATTCATGAGTTTGTGGCACAGGAAAAAAAGAATTCGCAGTTATCAAAGGAAGAGTGGTTAGATTGCTATTTATATATGGAAATCCATGAAATTTTCTTTGCACCCTTCCCCTTTGATTTGTATGAGTGGATCACAAAGCTAGCAAACATTCAAGGAAGGTGTAGGCTTGACAAACCTATTGTGTGGACTCCAAAATTGGTGTCTAGACTAGAAGCATCGGAAGATAAGATCAAACACACTGTGGACCATTGGCTCGATCAAATTATAGGAGCATTTATCACCAAGTTCATGGTAGATACTTTTGTCAGCTATAGCGAGGCAGAACATCGCATCCTCAAAGGACCGTGAGGTAAGTACGTTAAATTTTTGACCACTTGGATTAAAATGCTACTGTGTGAAAAGCGGGTTATGTGAATAAATTGATGTTTGGGGTTACGTAAAGTGGGAAGATCTACAAAAATGAAGGTACTATAGAACTAGAGTCTAGCCCCTTGATTTCACCTCCATGGGAAAGTGAGGAAGAGCTCACGAAAGTATCACCAAGAAGCGCGATCAGTCTGATAAAGCAAAGAATTGCACGCATACCACCCCTACCAACATGACCACCAGTTTCACCATCTTCACCCCCATATTTTCCCACACCACCTCTACCACTATTCAATATGGCGAGCGTGATAAAATTATGGTGTTCAAATGACTAGGGAATGAAGATCCGAACAAGTTTTGGTTCATAGTAAAGGCTGTATGGGAAGTGTTGTTGGGAAAAGTATCCAATTCGGAATGCCCCTATCCCACTCTAAGAGGTGATAGTGCCTTAGCAACAAACATGTAAACTTATTTGAGTATTCTTCTTTATGAAATGTAAGTGAGGAAGAAAGATCTAACTAACCTGTATCTCCCGCTAGTTTGTCGATCCAAATCGCTCCTCTCTTCAGTAGCTCCCAGCTTCTTGTTCCTTCACCAGCCCAGCTTCACCGAATTCCTGCAAGATCGCAAGAGAGAGAAACTACACAAAGATACAGATATACATTCATAAAAAGCTCAAGATCAGATTAAGCTAAACATGTAAGCATAACAAAACATCATTGGTATACAACATGTAGGAGAAACTCAAATAGTTTATTGATAAGATAATAAAGTCCAGGAGAAGATACAACCAAGTGAGTTCCGATCCAGCATCTACCTCCCAGCAAAGGAATCCCTTCCTCTCCTCCAACAAAGCATAAATCACCCAATGTACTAATCTCAATCTCAAACCAACAACAATTCTCTGCAAAGTACAAAATTCCAGCCTCCTGAACCTCTGGGTGAGAGATCCATATATAGATGTGAGCAGAGAGGATGAGTCAGCTCATGTTTTGACTTGTGGCTTCTCTCTGTTAGTTCTTGCTTCCACTTGGAGGTTGAGAACCTCTTACTCATCACTAGTCGAATTCATTGAGGCAAGTGTCATTGGAGAAGATTCTAGAAGCTTCCAGGGTCTTTCCACCTCGTTGAATGAACTTGCCATTTGTCATTTCCCGCTCAGCGCACCCTGATAGTGCTTCTACCTGCATTGCAGTGCACCTGGCCAGTGTAATCTATGCATTTCAGCGCAGACAGCTAGTGGAGCCTCTGAATTGATCCTAAATTGACTGTTTCTGAGTGGTTTTTGGTGGAGAACTTCTGGGAGAAGCTGTCTTTGGTTGACCTTGTTCCTTTAGGGGTAGGAACAACTCATTTAGGGACTTTGGATCCCTTGGATTATGGACATTTCATGCTCAATGCTGTAAGGCACAAAAATGTCTATAACAGTTGCCCCCTAAAGTATGAGGCCATTTATCGGGTGAAATGCTTTATTAGGAGGATCCGAAGTTCTTCCAATGCTGGGAGGAGACCTGTAATAAGATACAATACAATACATTATTTTTCATACTGTTTTCATGATCTAGCTGAGGCGGGCATTCCCGTGCTCAGCTTTATAAATTCATTTTTGTGTACATAGGACAAACAATTGTCTGATGATAGACTGATGATCCTGCTGAAATCATCATCCTTTGGTAGGATGATTGTCTGTGCTGCAATGCTTTACATGCCAATGTCTTTATTTTTCCTGAATATATATCGCAGCCCGGATGGATGAAAGTAGATCTGGGGTCTTCAATCTCGTCCGATCTTCACTCTAAGTACAAGTCGATCCATGTGAGAAATGTTCTGAAGTCGAACATGGAAAGACATCGCTTGATTACCGGTCAATGAGGTAAACCGTTAACAAGCGCGAGAGGAATCACCGATAATGATAATGAACCTCAAGGTACTGCAGTACAATTCATGTGGTGTGAATAAAGGACTTGGCGTCGAACACCATGCAAAATCTTTCGGTCGAAGGTCCTTGATGTATACCTGTCGCCGGAAGTGAGAAACTTGCCATTGAGGCATGCAAGCTTCAAAGTACTGAAGGGGGTGTTCCTAGATCAACTTCTTGGATAATGAGCTGATGTCGACAAGAAACGATCCGTCAAAGGAGGGCCTTAATGTATCCCACATCAGTGACACAGAACGGAGCAAATGATTTTGATGGAGGTGAAAACGATCTGATGATATATGGTTCAGGGTGGCGGTCATGAAAAGAATGAAGGATAATGTATGGTAGTGGATGGAACACGGTTGACTTCTCTGGATGACTTCTCTTGAACATATCGGCGACACTTGTGTGATGGATTGGTAGCATTTACCCCAAAGGTGGATGGTATGGCGAGACCATGGTGATGTGACCGGTGAATGAAACAACCCAACCCGACTCAGGCACGGAGTGGAAGTGTCATGTTCAAGAGCGACTTGCTACCAATAAAGTTCTTTGAGTTTCTTCCCAATTTTTCCCCAGTCATTGCTGACCAGTACCTCTTTATTTTTTTCAAGCTTGAGGAGGATAACATATGGTTGTTCTATAATTTGCCCTTCGGGCAAACCCATCGCTATGTTTTAACGAGCCTAGCGATAGTGAAACTAGTTCTCGTCTAAAGACAAGTTTGTCGCTATTTAATGCTTTTAACGAGTCTAACGACAAAGATAACTCGGTCCTTTTCATTTTTAGAGAGTCTGAAAAGGTACGGAAAGTCAACTCCGAAATTCCTTTTTCGTCATCTAATCCCTTAAGTCCGAAAAAGTATAAAACAATACAGAAGGGATGAGTTTTCGATAGTTTTAACGAGCCAAACAAAAAAAGTGCTCGATCTTTTTGTGCAATAATCCCTCAGGTCCAAAAAGATTAAAATCTAGAGGAGGGATAGCACTTCCGGTCACTTTAACGAGCTGGAAGGCCAAAACTCGGAAATCTTTTCATATTTTACGATTCAGATGAAAAGAGCTTAAAGAAGACTCGTCTTTTGAGGAACGAGTGATAAAACAGGTTAGCAGCTGATTCCAGGTAAGAGTTGGAATTTTCCAATCACGGCAGTGTCACAAGGATGGCTAGTGAAATCACTCTTCGCAGCTGTTCCTCAAAATGGGTAAACAATCATATGGAGGTGAACGATCGGCCAATGGAAAAGTGGAGGTGACGGTGCAAACACGACCAAGGTTTTAATGGCTGATAATGTTACATTCACGGTGGTTATTTACCGAAAGATAGTTCATTTTTTAACGAGCTTAAACGCGGAAAAACACTGCTCAGTGTTATGTTTATTTTTTAACGAGCATGAACTATGTGCTAAAACTGCTCGATTATCCAGTCATATGATAAGAATGTCTCATGTAAGATTCCATTTTTTATGGAGCTTGCGCCTTACAAAGCTATGCCCCGCATCCTTTCGTTATGCAAGTTCGGAAACGACTAATCCTACGAGTTTAAAGGGTTAGACCTACAGGTTTAAAGGGAGGACCTAAAAATTTAAAAAAATAAATAGCCGCCCCTTGCTTGCACCCCAAAAGGTTTGCATGCCCCCAGGTATAAAATACGATTTCAAGGTTACCTCTACTTCACTTCCGCCAAAACAATTGTTTTACCGAGAGAGGCCTACCTCTTTCAGGTTACCCAAAGATTGTCCTGTTAATCTTTCAAACAAAACACTTCTTCGGCGATGTTTACCGAGATAAACAAAGGTGAGTGACTCTGTTCTGTCAAACACGTAACTTTGACGAAAGAATCTTATTCTAGAACAACCCCTCTTCCAATCATGGACGGGGTACGGACTAGTCATATTCTCCCGCGGAAACCTACCCTATACCCAAAGTTTTCCTGCCGAAGCAGACCAGGATGCATGCCCCCTGGGTTCCAGTCATATCCCTCCGAATTACTCGCACTCTTCGGGAGGAAGGACCGTGGGTTGAGACATTTCTTGCATGAAGAGACCATTTAGGGATGGTATATGACTATTTGCGATGCGTGATCCAGGAAATGAAAGCTGGTCCACGAGCTTGACCATTCTTCCTTCGTGCGGAAAACACATTACTCTAAAGAGTGAGGAGACGATGGCTCCCATGAAATATATATAGTCTCGTCCAAGGAGTAGGTTATAATCCAATGGTCCTTAAACGACCATCACGTTCATTTGAACGGTCTACCCTCTCAATGTTATGGGCACATTAGGGAGGATCCCTAAAGGTCGACTGGTTCCTTTATCAAAGCCTGTCAGATTTCTCATTTCAGGCAAAAGCGCTGGCGAACCAAGCACTTTCCAAGAAATAGAGGAAAGGATACTCACAGATGCCCCTTCATCAATGATGGTGCCAGCCATCACCATTCTATATATTTGGATGATAATTCTGAATGGTATGCTTGCTGGCAAATGGGGTCTGCCTAGTTGGTTCCAGTCGAAGGAGACAACTAGGTTGCTTGGTGGTGGGACCGAGTAAACGGCCGGGTATCGCTCTGACGAACTTCCTTCCTGCGATAAAGGAATGGGGGGAGTGCCCTTGTGCTCGTCGGAGTCTGTGTTGATGAAGAGAATTTGGATGGTGTCATCTTTATTCTCTTCAGTGACTGTATCATTCGAAGATAAATCCTCTGAAGGCAAGCCCGGGTCAACTGCTGCCTCGACCTTTTGACTTTCGTCAGGTATGGATTCAGCTGGTTCATCTTCAATGACCGGCGCTTCAGCTGACCACTTGAGCGGGCCAACTGGATTTTCAACTAACGAAGGACTCGACAAGAGTTTTTTATATCCAGGAGGACGTCGTAACGGTGAAACCGGACGATCATCCAAAACTCTTTTCGCTTTGTCTAAGAAGGGACAACGGTGGATGGCATGGTTGCCTTCGCACAGTCTACACGGAGATCTAGCTCTCCCTTTTTGCCCAAGGACTTCACTCTTGCTAGTTGACGGTATGCATTGAACATGGCTATCAGAGGTTGATGCCACCGGATTGTGAAAATGGGGAGACCAGTCCCTTAGTATCCAAGGGATGCAGGGACAATCTCTGTGGAAGTGGTCTCCCTTGCATATGACACATGGCGATTTAGGCCTAGTCAGTGCTGTGTGTGGATTTTTTTCAGATGACACTTGTTTGCCCCCAGTCGCTTTTGGCTCCTTCTTCTTCTTCTCTTTCTTCTTCTTTTCCTTTTTCTCCTTAGGAACTTGGTTTTTTGTTTTACCAGTTTCGTCAAGTGAAGAGGAAGGAGGAGAGGAAGAATTAGAGGAAGTAGAAGGCTGGTGGGCAACTCTGGACTGGTCTAACTGTTGATTCGACTGTTCAGGAATAGTGGTGTTCTGAACGACATTGGTTGAGAAGAGCCAGACCGGAAAGCCAATTGTCAGTCCTGGAAGCGACAATGTGGCCATATGGGGCGCACCAACATCTCCCCAAGAGGAGAAGGGACTAGGATTTCCACCAAGGGGAATTCCTTGGTTGGTGGGTTCCATTTTCTCAACCTAAAGATCAACACAGGAAAAAGGGGTGATTGTTCCGTTTAAAATAAATTTTAACGACGCTTTAGACACAACTTGCTTTTTCAATTTTAAAGAGTCGAGAAAAAGCTAAAGATGACTCTAGTCTCCTTCGATGTTTTAACGAGCCCGAAGTGACAAATGCTCGGATGGACTTTTTCCGTTATAGAGTCTGAAAAAGGCCAAAAGGAACTGCTCTGGAGTTCTAGGTAGAGGGTGTGCCAAACTTTTCGCAAAACCGCAGAATACTTTTTAAGGTACGGGCGGTCAATCTTCCTGAATGCTGTGTTCAGTGCATTGCGATCAGTAGGGCGGCTGACACGGCTTCCTAAGGATAAAGGTTTTATGCCTATAGGGGTCTCCCAGTATATACTCGACGGTACGTGGGAGCATAATCCGTACTGGCGCTATCGTCCCTCAGGAGGAATCACCCAACCATCAGCGAGATTGACAGTCACCAGGTTTTACGACGCCGGAACATGTCTCTAGCCTAGACCTCTATGTTGTGCGTTAAGTTATAAAGCGTTGTTAAGTTCATTCAATTTATTTTAGGTTGATCTTTCTTAGAAGTTTGCCTTTTTGGATCACCACGAGATGTATGATACAATTCCTAAATGCAGTCTAAAGATGATAAGCAAGCTTTTATATCTTTTCAACAATGAAAATCCTAGCTACAAGGGGAAAAGGAAGATACAAACTTTTCTCAAAGAGCATAGAGCACACTGTAATGCACTTTTCCCTAAATCAAAGCATGCAAACTATCAAAATGCAAATGCACAAATGCATGTATTTGTTTTCGCTTCCTTAATATTGATGCCTAAAAAGAAAGCTGTTGTACAAATTTGAATTCGATTTCAAGTGAAAACATAAACAAGTTCCTTTTTCAAAATCAAAAAGACGATTACGACACTTTATGATTTACTTGTTTCAACACTAGAAATGCATAAATTCAAACCAAATGACAAAAGTAAAAGCTCAATCAACTGTGAACAACAAACAAACTCACTCCTAAGATCAAAACGACACTTACGACAGGTCTAGATCTAAGGGCGACAGTATGACTAGTTTACTTTTGTAATGGGAAACTGCAAATGATGTAACAAATACACAAAGAACAAATACAGTTTCTTTATACAACTGGAATTGAGGCAAAGAAAAGGGGTTTCAGATAGGTACACTAACTGATAACAGGCTGCAAAAAACAGAGATAAAACTGAGCAAAAGGAAGCAGGGAACCACAGCTGCACAAGGCAAGGGCTGATCAGCGCACTCCCAACACAAAGGTTTTGACATTCAGTGCAGGTAGCCTTCACGGGACTTGCGTTGAAATGTAGAACCTCTTCACAGAGTCTGCGCTGAAGCAGAAACGAGAGTTGTTTCTGGGTTCTGGGTTACGGTTTGCAGTTAAATCAACAGTTTTTGGCCGGATAAAAGCTATCAATTAGGTACAATTAGGAGGATGATTTAAAGGAGGACTAAGATCTATCACAAAGGGTTGTTAGAGCACTTGTGGATCAGCTTCTTAGATCATAAACAGGCCCAGTGAGAGGACTAGAGTAGCTGATCTCTACTTTGCATTTGTAAATAGCAAATGCAGTTCGATTCGGCACTCTTGAGTTTATGAAATGAATAGCAATAGAAACACAAATAAACTAACAAGATACTTCCCCAGTGGAGTCGCCAATTTGTTGTTGGGAAAAGTATCCAATTCGGAATGCCCCTATCCCACTCTAAGAGGTGATAGTACCTTAGCAACAAACAGGTAAACTTATTTGAGTATTCTTCTTTATGAAATGTAAGTGAGGAAGAAAGATCTAACTAACTTGTATCACCCGTTAGTTTGTCAATCCAAATCGCTCCTCTCTTCAGTAGCTCCCAGCTTCTTTTTCCTTCACCGGCCTAGCTTCACTGAATTCCTACAAGATCACAAGAGAGAGAAACTACACAAAGATACAGATATACATTCATAAAAAGCTCAAGATCAGATTAAGTTAAACATGTAAGCATAACAAAACATCATTGGTATACAACATGTAGGAGAAACTAAAATAGTTTATTGATAAGATAATAAAGTCCAGGAGAAGATACAACCAAGTGAGTTCCGATCCAGCATCTACCTCCCAGCAATGGAATCCCTTCCTCTCCTCCAACAAAGCATAAATCACCCAATGTACTAATCTCAATCTCAAACCAACAACAATTCTCTGCAAAGTACAAAATTCCAGCCTCCTGAACCTCTGGGTGAGAGATCCATATATAGATGTGAGCAGAGAGGATGAGTCAGCTCATGTTTTGACTTGTGGCTTCTCTTTGTTAGTTCTTGCTTCCACTTGGAGGTTGAGAACCTCTTACCCATCACTAGTCGAATTCATTGAGGCAAGTGTCATTGGAGAAGATTTGGAAGCTTCCAGGGTCTTTCCACCTCGTTGAATGAACTTTCCATTTGTCATTTACCACTCAGCGCACCCTGGTAGTGCTTCTACCTGTGTTGCAGTGCACCTGGCCAGTGTAATCTCTGCATTTCAGCGCAGACAGCTAGTGGAGCCTCTGAATTGATCCTGAATTGACTGTTTCTAAGTGGTTTTTGGTGGAGAACTTCTGGGAGAAGCTGTCTTTGGTTGACCTTGTTCCTTTAGGGGTAGGAACAACTCATTTAAGGACTTTGGATCCCTTGGATTATGTACATTTCATGCTCAATGCTGTAATGCACAAAAATGTCTATAACAGGAAGCATAGGGAGTAACAGATGACAATATAAAGAAGGCAACACTGGTGAGCACTTTGCAGGATCGTGCATTGACTTGGTACATTAAGCATTCTAATGACAATCCAAACACATGCATTGCGGATATCTAGGCTACGTTAAACAGGGAATTTAGTAGGCCAAAATTAGAGACATAGTCGATTATTGGATTTAAGGAAATCGTGATGCTTCCTGAAGCCAACATGACCTTGATGTATGGGCAACACCGTGCATGGTTTGTAGCTTCGTTAACGTTGCATCTAAGGAACACATTGTCACAACAAAGTTATCCACTCAGGCCAAGGCCTTGGAAATCGCAATGAGACTACATGAGACCCAGATACAAGATCCTAATCTAGGAGTCCAATAGATCCACGCACAGTTGAAAAACTTATGCCTTGAGATGCAGATTTCGAAACAAGACAAGACAACCCACCCAGAAGTGCACAAGGAGGTATGGTATGTAAAGTGCAAAGCTCAAGGACATGACAAGGACCATTGTCCAGTATTCGTCAACTACCTAGCGACGGGAGGACCAATGCCATTAAGACCAGATGCAAAAGCAGGACTGAGCACGATGCCTACATTATGGTGCATGACTTGTCTAATAGTATGAAAGCATGTTATAGATAACTGCCATCTATTACGAAAGTATACGCAAAGTTCCTAGCAGTTGTTCTGTAACTTCTATAGGTCAATAGGCCACGATGAGTGCACCTGTAGAAGTTATGAACTGATGATGGATCAAACTCCTACCTACAGAGTTTAAACTGAAACACGGGCCCTCGATCAAAATGCAGGGATGGCGTGCACTGGATTTCAGGGGCATGAACATAGTCGAGGTGGAATGGGACCAGGAAGGGGTCGCGGACAACTGATCTATTACAATTGTGGAGGGCTAGGGCATTATGCCCACGATTGTACAAAACCAACGAGACCATCATGCTTATATTTACCCAATTTGATCATGAGATGGAGGATTGTCCCACGCTGATAGCAAGGTTTTTCGATAAAGGAGAACTCCAAACTCCCCCGACTCAGAACCTGCAAATGATGAGGTTCGAGCCGCGCGAGGAAGACCCAAATGTAAACATCATGCTCTGAAGTGGTATTATGACATGAGATGACAAAGGTAAGCAGCCCAAAGAGAGTGCCTAAGTTTGCAATGCTCCAACAAAGGAACTAGAATTTGATTTAGAGCACGCTAAGGAAACATTCATGGAAGCTAAGAAGAGCTTCGTAGAGGCCTCCACTTCAAGAAGTAAAGAAAAATTGGAACCAGAAATGGACTCATCAATGCTCAGTGCATTTTTAGAGACATGCATGAACCTACTACATGATAGAAAAGCTATGAAGGGATTGCAAGAACTCATCACTAGATGTGCTGGGACCACGCCAGGAGAACTGCGCGTAGTCTAGAAGCTTGGGAAGCACACAACGTGAACAGGAAGAGAAATGAGATTGACCGCACAGATCGGGCAATATGAAATGGATCAAGTGCTTTTGGATCTAGGATCAGATGCGAAAATCCTACCAATGTAGACATGGGAATGCATGGTCAGGCCTGCATTGCAATGGTCTCCTATTCAATTGTGAATGGTGAACCAACAAAAGATCCTACCCATGGGAAAATTGCAAGGAATAATGGTGGATATCAAAGGTGTGAGTGTGCTTGTAGATTTCAGAGTGATAGAGATTATTGATGACAACAATCCCTATCCCATGCTATTGAGAATAGATTGGGCCACTAACATGAATGGAGAGATAAATCTAAAGAAGCGCAAGATGATTTTTGAGAAAAAGTCACTACGCGTAGTGGTACTTTAAGACCCTGCGGAAGGATCGTGCTACACAGAGCCAGTGCATGACTATGACAATGATGACAATCTATATTGTATCTAAAATATAACCGCTCAGGAGTAGGACTGGATGAATCCAACAGTAGATGGTAGGATTTCGTGGGAGCACGAAAGCTCCTGCACCTCAGATTCAGACAAGGAGATAGAACGGTGGCAGAACGGGTTACATGAGGTAACCATGCTCAACTGAAACATGATGAAAAGGTGACTGCACTGCGTGGCAACAGAGGTAAGAGATCTATTTATGTATGATAGGTTGAGCGAGGTGGATGATTTCCTAAACAAATTTGAAAGAGAAGTACAGGAATAGCAGCGTTTCGACGCTCTAAAATGGGCACTACATGCTACGTCCGCAAGATGGTTGGGTACACATCAAAGAAGTTTTGAGGAATAGTGCGAATGCAGAAGGATGATGCTCATGTAGTTTGGAAATCCTTAGATGTGGATGAAAGCCGGGTATGACAGAAAAAATAGCCTACGTGCCCACTGCTCCAGATGGGTACAAGCGTATGGTGCTCAACCAGCACGAATGCACACCGTCCTCACAATAGGAAACATGACCAACAAGTAGGAATAGGTAAGACGATGGTGTGAATGATGAAGTATGATAAGACCAAGTGCACCGATTATTATCCTCATGGAAGCCTTTGACAAAGTATGCGAAGTACTGAACACAGTCCACCATGTGAAATGCACTGATTGGGACCTGCGCGTACCAACGGTTCTATGGGCTTATAGGACCATGTGCAAAACCCTGATTGTGTAGGCACTTCCGAAGTGGAAATATGAAGTAGATGTTGTAATCCCTATGAATCGTGAGAAGCCGAGTCCATGCACAGTAGCACCCATAGATACGATGGTTCGTGAAGCTCGGAAAGGAGTGATCACACAACCGCAAGGAACAGAATGCATGGGACTTGAGGAAGAAATCCGACGGGGAAACCTTAGACTCCACAAACTAGAAGAAGAAAGGGTACAGTTAAGAAAGAAAAGTTCTTTGATGGATGTAGAGGTAAATAAGATGAAGGACGAAATAATGAAAGATTTTCTCGGCAAAAATACCAGGCTAGTAAGACAGGGTGTGTTCAATCCTGATGACAGGGTTAAGGCCTATTGCTGCGAATTGATCAGTTTGATGTCTTGGCTTGGACTGAATATTGATAATCATAGTGACCAGGGTAGCGCATTGCAAATGGTTAAGTTCATGATGCCGACCATAACAATACAAGGTGGGGATTCTCTAGGAACCATGATGGAGGACAAGATGGAACTCTACATGGGTGGTGCAACCACTTGACTAGCCAAGGGAAGGATAGTCTTAGCGCTCCAGGAAGTTGGAAGGGAGCACAAGACTATAAACTATTCTTCCTGAGAACTACGCAATATTGGAGATGCGCACAGAAGTAGAGAGTCACAAGGTCTGCGACTGTGCACGAGGGGCTGCATTGTCATGTGGGTTGGCCAGAAAGTGACTGTTGAAGTCACTATTCACGATGGGATGCTCAAATTGAGTCCAAATGGATTGGGTGAAAGGCATTTAAGACATGATTTATGGGTAATATTTTGGAAAATATGCAGGCAAGAAAGAATTAATGAACTGGAATAGGGGGGAGCAGTCGAATTTCGAATTCAAAAAGCGCGATAAAGTACAAAGGGCTGCCCAGCAAACAACACTTGGTCATTTGTGAATTGAACAATTGAGAAGAGCCCTGAGCATTGTGAGTCGAGCGTTGATTGAGCCCCTAAATTAGCGAGTGATAGATTACAACACTGATACAATGACAACAACTAAAGATGGCATGGGTATAGAAGAGGTGACTGCCAGTGAGGCTGTGTAAGCCCTAAATGTGGGGGATGTTCCAAAAGGCGTTGAGATCCCAAAATATCTATGCACACCAAGCCCCAAGAAGGATAAAAAAGCAATGGATCCCATACGAGTGTCCCTACGAAACCCGCAGCGCAACAAACTGTCGATGGAGGAGAAAGAGAAAGTTGTCATGATAGAAACAGATAAAGAAGAAGAAGAACTGTAGGCCCTTATCATCGTTGAGGAAGAAGACACAGGCATGGAGGTGGATATTCGACCTACGCAATCTGTGATAGAATTTACCGTTTATGTCCCCTCGCGAAAAGGAAAGGCCAGAGTGCCCAAGGACCTGGATGAGACCAAGAGTTCGCTCTAGACCCTGCTCCTCCTAGATGGCATTATGTTTGAAGACACGTACCTGGGCCACGTGCCAACAATGAAATTTGAATATTGGGACCTTGCTGACCGCAAGAATTTCCCTTGCCTTGAGACTGCAAATCTCATGAAGCAGAATATCGCAGGGGTGGTGACAACATTAGAGATGTGGAAGTGGTTGTGCATTGTGGAAAAGGCTAGGCTGCTAAACTTACTATGGGTGCCGCATTTCCACCGTGCCCCAATAACCATTTTCATCATCATGCAGTTGCTCTACCTGGTGCATGATGGGTACTTATGGCTGGAGGAGCCCATCCCCATCACGACAGACCTTATTCATTTCATTTCCCAACTTCCATACAAAGGAAAGGACCCTGTGACCATATCAGAAGGAAAGGGTAGTGATTTGGCTATCACTAAGGCCATGAAGACAAAGTACAAGTTGAAAAAGAAGAACAGGAGCTACACAATCTCCAGCATCAAGGATAAAGAAGTACATGTAGCAACCCAAATCCTTGCACACAAAGTTATGTGCAAGTGTTGCGCTAATGAGGTACCTAGATCAGTGGTTGCATTGGCCAAGCAGTGCACAGAGGGGGTTTAGTTTAACTGGTCCAAATTCCTCTACACAGAATATTTAGAAAAATTCCGTGAAGCCCAGGAGGAGGGTAAAACTTTCCACTATGCATGGTTGTTGCTATCCATAGTGCGCGTAGAAGGGGAATTGTTGGAGGACAATCAATTCCCCATAATTGACAGAGAATTACTGGAGGCCACAAAGTACGCTTCACTCTCGGCCACGAAGGATGCTACTAGGATACGTGTCAACAAGATCTTCTAGGTTCTCATCGAGATGAACATCCGAAGGTGGATCAACCGGAAGCTGCACTTGTCACCCACAGTGTACAACAATCTGCAGAGTTTTGTAGAATTTAAGGAAAACATGCACAACTTATATATCATGGCACGAAAGGATCTGACGAAGCAGTGGACAAAGCTACCCTCTATAGCCACTGACGATGCCATTTTCACTATCTTGGAGGCATGGACTCTGGAATGGTGCACCCCAGATCTTGCAAAACTCGAGAGGGCAGCAACACAGAAAAAGAAAGACGATGCCAAGCTATGCATCGCACAGCTGTCCAAGAAAAGGTGGAAGGAAGGAGCAACAGCCACATAGGAAGTAGCCGCGAAGATGGGCGAGGGCCAAGCAATGCCTTCAGAAGGGAACACATCAAAGGAAGTAGAAATAGAAGAAGGAGGTGTGGACCCATGGACCGTGTCCACATAGTTGAAGCACCAACACCTAGCAGAGTGAGCAGGATCAAGGAAGAAGGTCAAGGCCTCAAAATTAGCCATTGACCCGATCACCCTAACTGAGGGTGATTTGCATGACATCGGCGAGACAGTGCATGATGTCATAAATGACGCTCTTTAGGATTTCATGCAGGAGCACCAGACTATGTTGAAGGCCCTCAGAGTGCAGTTCTAGGAGTTACAAGTGTGCCCCCCTCAGGTTGGAACCCTTTCAACCTAGCTCGCAGTAGGATCCACGACAACAGAGCAGATGGTGCAGGCATTGATGATGAACACAATAGTGTGGTCGGAAGGGGCTCTAGTGACATCAAATGAGGATGATAGGCTTTCGGTTAGCATGATGAAATACCTCAGTGTTAATATAGCTTCCCTTACACACAAGACATTATATCTATTACAGGATGGGATAATGACAGAGTTGCACGCTAGGGAGAGCCACGTGCTCCAAGTCCTTAGTGAGCAGAAGATAAATATGTAGCAACTCAGCTTGTAGTGTAATGAATTGGTGTCACAAAATAAACAGTTGGTGTAGGTGGTAGATGATGCTTGCCGAAGCATCCCGAAGCTAGCCATCCCAGCAAATCTACCAGTGGAGGTGCAGATGCACAAGTTAGTAATAGGAGTCCGTGAGGCTATGGAGGAAATGACAAAGGTTCAGCTGGAGCTGAATTTTTAGATTGCCAAGCTGCGGTTAAAGGCACAACCATCCACTCCCCTGGAAGTCAGAGAACAACGCGCTAACACTATCGCAACGAGATTGGAGGAAATCAGAGGTGCAATACAAGATTGTACCAACATGTTGGATGAAGCACTTGAGGTCCTCACAACTTTGCAGGAGGACCCCAACATCCAACGCTTAGATAGAGAGGCACAAGAAATCCAACAACAATATGACAATGTCTGAGGAACTGCACAAATAGTGGTCCTCACCCAACAGCTTGCAAGGATGTAGCAGGCTAAGACACTGAAGGAGTAGGTGGACATAACACGACATAAGGAGGTAGGTCTAAAAGTGCATATCTAGCCTTGGATCGATGAGGCCTTCACTATCATGGCAGACATTGAAGGAAAGATCGTGCACATACAGGGGATGCACACATTGATGCAGAGAGACACCCTCGACACAGAGGTCTTGGAACAACGCATGCAGCAGATCCAACAAGCAGCAACTCAGTGCATTGCTGACCTCTGAACGGTTCGAGAACAATTGGAGGGAATCTGTGCAAAGATCATCTCACTGACAAAGTGACTCGAGGGTGAGTCACGATGTTTGTGTTGGGGGCCTGTTGGGCATGGAATCCCCCCCCAAGGCATGTTTTTGGGCTCAACGCCAAAGTTTTGACCCAATATTATTGTAAAGACTCCACGAATTGTTGGCGTAGAGCACGAAATGTATGATAGATTCATAGGGTTGTCCGCCCTAGTTTTGTGATGTAATGTCGGCGAACAATGGGATTGTATAAATAGAGCGAGGTTCTAAGTGTAAAGGGACAGAGAATAAAAGAGAAAGAGAGATAGGAAGAGTCGAAGTGACTAAGTGAAGTGTGTCTTTGGGTCGTAGGGTAGGAGAAGGCTCTGTAGCTAAGTGCACAGAGTCCTAGTAGTCCACAGCTAAGTGCGCAGAGGCCTAGTAGTCTGCGGCTGAGTGCGCAGACCCTGGATTTGAGTTCCCAGGGTTGAGTTGAGTCTGTAACCAAAGAAGAGATTAAGAAAGAGAAGTTACTTATCAATATGTGTATTTGTTCTTGGGTTAATGGATGTTTGATATAAATTGTAAATATATTGTTTATTTACTATGCGCACCTGTATGAATGATTTATGTTGTTAAGTAAAACTTGAAAGCATGCAAGTAGGCTAAAATAATCAACTAACATCGAAATACTAGTAAGGAATTGGGTAATAACAATGTCTAGCCCCCAAGTAGGGCTGTGCGAAGGTAGTATCTCAGGCTTCGAGGTACAAGAAAGTGTGCTTAGAAACGTGCATGCAGGGTCAAACCGCGGACCACTTGAACTCATCAGACATCTCTAGGGTGTGGAAACCTTGTTCTAGCACCCTCCCATACTACTTTGGATGAGACCTCAGTCCACAGACTGTTGCTGAAAGGGCCGGTAGTACCGGGATTTGTTTCGCTAAGTTAACCCTGAACCTGGGTCAGGCCCCAATAAGCCAACACTAATGCCTTTGGCTGAGCGATGGAAAGTGTTATAAGTCTTCTTGTCTATTTTTGGGGTGTGTTACCCCATAAAATACTCTTGTAATTTAGGTCTTGTATTCAACCAATGTGTCTTTATCCTCTGAGATGATGAGGAGGCTATTTTCATATATAACACTCTTCATCTTCTCTTCAAGGATCAAATTGTATTTGATGTTCATAGGTGTCTTCTAGAAGGCTCTCCCTTTTCTCCTCATTAATCACCATCTTATCATGACATGATATAATACCTACAACTTAAATCTTCTCATGACAGGATGACATTAGTTTGAAAACTCCTAAGTTAATATGCTTCATGAAATCATTGACTGAGTTGGCACTCACTGCTAGACTTAGATACTAGCTTGGGGATTATGGAATCCCACAAATTAAGAGGCCAAGACCAAGGACTGAGGTTTGAGGTTGCATAATGCCTAGTTCTAGAAGGCTAGGGTAGAGTGGATGCATAGTTGAAGGGCTCAAGGAGGCATGCTTGAGGCTTGACATTGCCCATTGTCAAGTTATAAAGGGAGAAGGCCCATGGATTGCATAATTACATAGTTCAATAAATCAAGCTAGAGACTTAAGGATTGAGACTATGTAGTTCACATAAGGAGATGATTGGGAGGCTGAACTATGTAGTTCTGATGCTCAAGGGGCTAGGGCTGTGCAATGAGACTATGAAATGTGCAGTCCTAGAAGGCAAGAATTTTGCATTGCACAATTTTGGGAGGCAAGGGATGAGCTTGAGGGTTGAGACCGCGTAGTGCATAGTTCATAAGGTGTGAGTGAAGCCAAGTTTCACGGGTAGGAACTTTTCAAAATTTGGCTAAGTGCAGGATCAGTGAGGTAAAAGTGAGAAAGGACAAAACCAGAATATAATCACACACATAGAAAAATCGGTGACACAAAATTGACCACTGAGAACATATAGACAACAAAATGCCATCAATGTGATGACAATACAACAACTTCCTCCAAGTGCGACACTTAAGATACACTTTGCGATGACAGTGACGACACTTGTGCTACGATGCATAAAAATTTGGGAATGAGTGTAATGCATTTCCATGTGATAAATAGGACTCATTGAAATCAAATTTACCCTTGGAAATGAACCATAATCATGCTTATGCGATATGTGATTATTCTCATGCCAAAAGATGACATTCGCGACGATAAGGGAAAATTTCAAACAACACTTGAAAAATGCGAACGAAATTTAAAGAGACACATGCTAGGTTGAAGATAACATGAAAATGACACTTATTAAAGTGAATGAAAGCAACGTGATAGCCATAAAAATGTAAGAAAAATTTGTGAAAGTGAAGGTGCGTAGAAGCGACAGTTGGAAAGACTTACCAAAATAGAAGTACAATCACAACCAAAAGTGAGAGACTGTCAATTGAGAGTGTGCATTAACTATTGACATAGTTCAAACATTGCATAGGAATTGTCTTGATGGAATGTGCTATGTCTATTCAAGCTTGCATAAAATAATGCGCTCATGAGCTTATTACTGATTGAACATGTGTAAGAAAGTGACTTCGACAATTAGAAACTGAGAGGAGGAATTAACACTTAGCGTAACATTAACAAACCATGAAGTGAATATGAAATGATAGATCACTAGATCCTTAGGAGGATCCAAAATTCACGTGTAGGAAAATATTTGGAGGGCGTTGATCACAACGTCAATAGTGTGAAGGAAGAGAAAGGTTTCCTGTGCAAAGAGGTGAAGCAAGCAACTACATCAGGGTACTATTTAGGCTCCCAAGAAGTTAAGCAATTCTTGTGTTCCTATTGCAACTCCACTGGGGTATTGTCCAGGCTTGCTAGCAATGGAGAAAAACCAGATATGAAAACTAAAGGCTCTCCTCATTCTAAGATCACAACTATATTAATCTCATCCTAAATAGAAATAATTATGATGTAGCTAGCTTTGTGAATGTGTTTAACTTAGGAAGGAATGAAATAGACTACTTCCTTAACTAGGTTAAGTGGGAAAACTAGATTAATCCACATGATGAATCAATACGTCCTTAGAAACTAGACCCTACACATGAAGCTACGCCAAGTTTTTGAAGCTAGAGTTCTACCAATGTGTCACCAAGTGTTGTTGTTGCTACAATGCCCTCCAAAATGTTTCCTATACCCAAATTTCATAGCCTAATTTGACCTTGTGAGTTGATGCTTCTAATATCAAGAGACATCCCATGTGTATCTTCTAAATTTTTTGATCCCTTTGTGAAGAAAACCTGTGTCATCTTTTGGCATGGGAAGTGTTGCGCATTGTGATAGCCAATTTATGGTTCATTACAAGTGGCAACATTGGTACCAATGAGTCCTATTTACCATATATACATGTACTAGACTCATTCCCAAAGTTTAATGCACTTTTTTGTTAGTTTTTTCATTAGCATCACTAAATGTATCTTAAGTGTTGCACTTGGGGAAAGTTTGTTTTTATATCATGTCAAGGGGATTATGTTGATTTGGGTATTGAGTCTTCAATGTGGCACTGTCGATTGTTCTAATTTTGTGATCATGTTTAAGTCCTCCTTGTCTTCATCTCTACTTCACTAATCCCAAACTTAGACAAATTCTAGAAAATTTCATGCTAACCAATCTGGACTCATTGTTCCCCTCTGAACTATGCATTACGTAGTTGTAATCCTAAGGCATCATTCCTTCCTTTTGGAATTGTGCAATGCATAGTCACTGCCTCCAAGCACTGCACATTGCACAATCATAGTGCTAAAAACCAACCTCTTCCTTCCCATAACTATGCACTATTACCTCCTAGCTCGCCTTTTTTTTCTGCACTGCGTAGTTTTAATAAATAAGCTGTCTCTCTATGTCCCTTAATTGTTCAAATGTGCAATCCAGTGTCTTAGTCTCTCTCTTGAACTAAGCATTGTGAAGTTATAGTGGGAAATCCTTCCTCATTTTCACAGCCAACTGCGGAGTAATACTTCTTAGGGTTCCAATTCTTGCACATTTCACAGTTAGATTCATCAATCCTTCACTCATGTCCTTTGGAACTATGCAATCCTTTATCGTTCCACCCTATCCAGTACTCAGTTACATGCCAATTAATAATCCTCATGAAGAAATTTAGACTACGATATTTCCATATTGGTGTCATCTTTTCATGAGTGGATTTCATTTGGAAGTACCATATCTTGACATGACAAGATGATGCTCAGGAAGGAGGAAAGGAGACTAGGCTAGAAGATACTTATGGATTTGTGAATATAATATGATTGTTGAACAAGGAGATGAAGGGACACTAGATTGTGACAAAAAATGAAGGATCAAGATCATAGTGAAGACTCAATGTAGATATGCCAAGGTTCTTTCCCAAGCCACCAAGAATTATCTAAACACCAAGCTCCTCTCCCCCTTTGACATCAAGGGAAAAGGGTTGACCAATGATAAATGAAGACTTTGTTCTTCTTTTGGAGAGATTAGTACTCTAGATCTTATGCTATTGAATATGAGCATTGACTATGCTCCCCCTAAGGATATGCTGAAACATCTAGAAGATATACAAATAATTACATGATGTTATGACTCAACCAAATATCACTTTTCCTATCATCAAGGACTTAGGCTAACATGAATCACCCAACACAGTGGGGTTAACTATTTAACTCAATATTACATCAAGTTCCAAAAGCAATGAGATTGCATACATAATTTACTTGACTCAAATAGTCCAAACATAATTGAATATTACAATTTTACATCATGGGTATTTATTTGACCTTTACATCAAGAGACAAATATCACATTTATAACCAAAACCAAAGACCTCCATAGAGACGTAGCAAGACCATGATAGTCATCAACAGTCATTATTCACCATATAAGAATTTGTACTATGAGCATCTGATGACAACAATATGATCATCATTATGCAACAAGGAATGCTCAAGAAGACATAATGCTAACAATGCACTATTATCAATTCTCCCCCTAAACCTGTGCCATTTGTTCACTAATGAGTCAACAGTAGAAGAAAAGGGCTAGAAAAACACTGACTGAAATATACCATAACCTCTTCTTGAGTCTATCCCATAGTTTCTTCTTCATAGAGAAACATTTTCTATTGTCTAAAACCAAACTTTCATATATACGCGATAGTCCTTCATGTGATTCACGTACATAAAATAAACTATAGTAATTTCAGTCTCATCTCCTCCTGAACATGAAATATTTATCAGAATAATTAACAAACTAATGAGGTAGAGACCACTCCTAGTTTTTGTTTGATATATTCAAAGGAATCACAAGGAAGTGGATTTGTAAATATATCCACAACTTATTCCTTTGAGGGAACATATTCCAGTTTAACCTTTTGTTCAAGCACTTGTTCTCTTAGAAAGTGATATTTAATTGGAATATGCTTGGTTTTTGAGTGCATGACAATATTTTTAGAAATACTTATGGCACTAGTATTATCACATAGAATAGGTATAAGTTGAGGAAAAGTGATTTGAAGGTCTTGCAATGCTTGCATCATCCATAGAAGTTGAGTGTAGAAAGATTAAAAAACAACATATTCTACCTCAACAGTAGATAAAGAAATGGATATTTGTTTTTTCTGATCCATGATACCAAGCGAGGTCCCATATAAAATGCTCCTCCACTAGTACTCTTTCGATCACAATATTGGCTACCCAATCTGCATCTGTGTAAGCATGAAGTGAAAAATATGCATCTTGGGGATACCATATACCAAGATATTGAGCTCCTTGTAAATACTTGAATATTCTTTTGATTTCATGGAAATGAGTTTCTTTAGTATTTTCTTGAAATCGTCAAACAATTCCAATTGCATGTGTAATATCTAATCTTGTGCTTGTAATGTAGAGTAAGCTCGTGGTCATATATTTGTATTATGCTTGGTTTACTGAAGGAGAATCATCATGTGAACTAAGATTACATCTTGTTACCATAGGTGTGCATATAGGCTTACAGTCTTCCATTCCATATTTCTTCAAAATCTGCTTGAGGTACTTGGTTTGTGAGAGAAAGATACCATTATTTGATTACTGAAATTGAAGACCAAGAAAGTATATTGGTTCACCAAGTAAGGAAATTTCAAATTCTTATTGCATAAATGAATAAAATACTTGACTCATAGATTCTTCATTGCTTCCAAATATGATGTCATCAACATAAACAACAACTTTCAAAAGCTTATGTTTATCCATCTTTGTATATAGATTGTTAGTTGCAGACCCCTTGGTGAAGGCTCATTGTCAAAGATACCTACTAAGATGATAATACCATGAAAGTGGGGCTTCTTTTATCCCATATAGAGGCTTCTTAAGTTTTCATACAATATTTTGAACATTTCATAGAATGAGCCCTTCAGGTTGTTCAATATAAACTTCTTCTTCTATATCCCCATTCAAAAATGGAGATTTAACATCCCTTTGATATACTTTAAAGCTATGAAAGCTTGAAAATGCAAGGAACATTCTTATAGCTTCAATATGGGATATAGGTGAAAATGTTTCTTAAAAGTGTATTCCTTCTTTTTGAGCATAGCCTTTGCATATGAGTCTTGGTTTGTTTCTAATTACCTCCCCATTTTCATTCAGTCTATTTTTTTATACCCAATTAGTCCCAATAACATTTTTATCATGAGGTCTTCATACTAGTTCCCATGTATGATTCTTTTCTATTTGATAAAGTTATTCATTCATTTCCTTAACCCAACATTCATCTTTGCTTCCTTGATTTACATTTTGAAGTTCAATAGTGGATAGTAAGGCTAGATAACTAGAAGTTCCAACAAGGGTTATTCTAGTTTGTACTTTGGCTTCCTTTTCACCTAGAATTTGAGATTCTAGATATTTTTTCTAAACATACCTTGAAGGAATCTTTTCTGATTCTTCTGTGCTTTCAATTCCTTCTTCTGGTGCATCATTAATTCCCTCTCCTATGTCGTTTTGGCTTGTTGTGGGAACAAGTTTGTCATCTATTGCGCTTCCCTTTTGGTACCTATGGATGCTTCATCAATTACAACATCAACATGTTCAACAATATTTTGAAGCCTTTTATTATAACATTTATATCCTTTACGTCTGGAGGAGTATCCAAGGAGAATTCCTTCATCGGATCTAGATTCAAAATTTCTAAGTTTATCATCATTATTCTTTAGGTAACATTTTCTTCCAAAAACTCAAAAATGTTTGACAGCTGGAGGCTTACCAAACCATAGTTCATAAGGATTTTTATCACCGTTTACCCGAATATGAGCCTTGTTGAGGATATTTACATCTGTATGTGCTACTTATCCCTAGAAGGTATGAAGTGTTCCAGAATCATCAAGCATGGCACATGTCACTTGTTGGATAATTTTGTTCATTCTTTCTGCCACTCTGTTTTGTTGAGGAGTTTTAGCTATAGAAAACTGGCTATTGATACCATATTGTTCACAAAAGTCGAAAAAATCATCTGCCATGAACTCTCCACCTCTATCATATCTAAGACATTTGATTTTTAAATCTAACTCATTTTCTATTAGAGCTTTGAAGAAATTAAATTTATCAAATGCTTCATCTTTATGTTTCAATGAGAAAATCCAAAACATTCTAGTAAAATCATCAATGAATAATTTGAAGTATTGTTCACCTTGAGGAGACTTCTTTCTCATAGGACCATACAAATTAGTATAAATAAGTTCAAGTGGCTTACTTGAAGTACCTTTTAGCATTGAACTGAACTCTAGTTTTCTTACTGAATTTACATGATTTATGTATGTTGTTATATAATGGAGGGATGTTAGGCAAGTCACATATTTCTCCCATTTGGCTTGACTTGCGTGATTGAGTAAAGCTTAGATGTCCCAATATTTGTGCCAAATCCATCTCTGTTCTAATTTGCTTAAGGAAACTGCCTATTGATACCATGTTGTTGACAAAAGGGAAAAAAAAATTCTAATATAAAATCTCCACCTCTATTAGATCTAAGGCATTTGATTTTTTAATATAACTCATTTTCTACTAGAGTTTTGAAGACCTTAAATTGATCAAATGGTTCATATTTGTGTTTCAATAACAAAATCAAACACATTCTAGTAAAATCATCAATGAATAATATGAAGTATTGTTCACCTTGACAAGACTTCTTTCTTATAGGACCACATAAATTAGTATGAATAAGTTCAAGTGACTTACTTTAAGTACCTTCTTTACCATTGAACTGAACTCTGGTTTTCTTACCGAATTTACATGATTTGTGTATGTTGTTATATGGTGGAGAGATGTTAGGTAAGTCACATATTTCTCCCATTATTATTGACTTGTGTAATTGAGTAAAGCTTAGATTTCCCAATATTTGTGCCAAATCCATCTATCTTATGACTTTCTCAAGTAACATCCGCCTTCCAAGACATAGACATTACATGGAGTTCTTCTTCCCTTTATTATAACCTTACATGTATCTATATTTAGAACCACACAATTATTTGATCTGGAAACAATCTCATGTCCTTAGTCACACATTTGACTAAAACTCAAAAACTTATGTCTTAATCCATAAAAAACAAAACATTTTCAGCTTTAACCTGATCCTTTAGCAAAACAATTCCTTTTCCTTTGATAGGAGTAGGTGAGTTATTTCCAAAGGTTACATTATTTTCTTTCTTTATTTCATTAAAGGACATAAAATTATCTTTATCACTTGTCATATGATTTGAGCATCCACTGCCAATGTCCCACATATTTTCTTGATCTCTTGCATACAAAGCTAAACCACAATTTTCAGATTCTATGATTTTATTTTTCCATACCTTGGATGTTGTTGCCCTTTTCTCATTATGAGGAGTTTGTCTCATTATGCTTCTGCATTCAATTTCTCTATGCCCAAATTTATTACACAAGGAACATTTTGTTTCATCTTGTATAGATGAGAAAGTATTTCAAGAGTATTTCTTTAATCCAATCTCATTCTTTCATTTCCTTACTTCTCTAGTCATGATAGTTTTATAAGCAACAAATTGAGCACCCTTATGATGACAATTATGACAAATGAAGCATTGATCATTGAAGTAGAAGTTCTTGTGAGTATAGTACATTTTTGTGTAATTTCCCTTATGATTGTGGTAAGGGTGATTTACCTGAGAGACATTTGATCCTTCTCTCCTTTCTTGAGAGATGGAATTTTGTTGACTACCTCCCTTCACTGCATTGAGATAGCTTCATGTACCTATTTCATAAGATTTTACAATATTTGATGATTCTCAATTATATCCAAGACCTATTTTTATTAGAGCAGAGAATTGTACTTTGATGATTTCTTCTATGGTCTCAAATCCTCTGAAAAATCTAAGGTTTAGACGTTTTGTTTTCTCAAGTTTGTTTATTAGACTTACTATTTCTAGTTCTAACTTTTCATTATGCCTCTCCTTTTCTAGAATTTATTTCTTCAATGCTTATTCTACTAATTTATCTTCTTCTAGGTGAATTTTAAGATGAGTTATTTCTTTGATGAGACTATATTTTTCTTCTAGAGAATTCTCAAAAAAATCATCAGACTCTTCAATAAATTTATCTTCAAATTCCGTAAGTATTTGATATTCTTTATTAGACTCACCCTCTTCACCATTTGGAAGACCATCACTATCTTCATGTGTGTAGAAAACTTTCTTGTTTTCAAACCTTCCTCTAAAATTCACATTTGAAATTTTTTTCTCTTTCTCATGGTTTTATTTATAAGGGAATTTAGCATCATAATGATCAACCCTTCCACAAGCAAAATTTTTGAAAGGAAGCTTACCTCTAAATCTTCCAGTTCCTACTTGGGGTTTCTTTATAAAGTTAACCTCTTCTTCATTTGCTACATAACTTGATTCATTAAGCTCATCCTTTTCTTTTCCTTTAGAACTAGCTTTGAATGCTCCTTATCTGACATCTGAAGGAGCCCCTTTTCTCATTTCATAAGCTATTAAGATCCCATGAAGTTGGTCTGCAATAAGGTTCTTTAAATCCTGCATTTCTTCAATGGAAGAGACTTTTGAATTGAATTTTGGAGTTAGAGATCTTAGGATTTTTTCAATAAGAATTGATTCTTTTTCTTTATCACCAAGATTTCTCATTAAATTAACTGTCTCATCTACCCTAATAAAGAAACTTGCTATACTTTCATCAATATGCATTTTGAGGATTTCATATTGAATTCGAAAGGTTTGAAGTTTGGCACTCTTTACCTTAGTTTCACCTTAATAACTTTGGATGATATTGTCCCATATTTCCTTTGTGGTAATAAACTTCATGACCTTTACAAATAATGATTATGCCAAGCCTCCTAACAGAGTGTTGACAACCTTTGGATTGGTCTCATATTTTTTCTTTTCTGTTTCATCTATGGGAATGGGAGATGGATACTGATAGCCTCCTTCAATGATTCCCTAAACAATGGCTCCAAGTGACTGTGGATAATATCTTGTTCTTACCTTCCAGAAAACCAAGTTGGATTCATTAAATAATGGTCGCCTGATAGATGCTACTCCCTGTTGATTAATCATCTTGATGAATCTTCCTTCAAGCTACCAAGATTTTTCTAAAGGACCTACTCTGATACCAATTGTTAGGAAAAACATTGATAGGAGGGTCGCAGATGAATCAATATTTAAAATGAAACTTATTTCAAATTTACTTCTATTATTCCAATTTCTATATGAAACTATTATTCAGTGAACCCATGTACATACACGACTATCATGAAAGAAAACTATGTATATCCAGTCAACTATCTTTAAATATAATTTATCATTTGTTAATATTTAACTAGTGCATCATTACTTCATTAAAACATGTATTAAGTATAAACTATGAGCAGTATAGAACACAACAACACATAAGAAACACATCAACACACATAAACACCAAGATTTTTGGTGGGACCCAATGTGGGAGAAAACCACTGTTGTTTTCATCTCTATCTTCCTTAAAAAAAATAGCCTTCTTACAATATTGTACTGGTGTAGACATTAACAAGTATGCAATATCCTACCTAGAGAAGGCTACAAAATTCTCTCATTTTCCATTCAAACCACCTTTACGAAGACTGCTATCCTTAGGTCTCTATGGATCTCTTTTTAAAATGTTTCAAACTGGACCCACTTTCAACTAGTTTGAAATAAATTACTCAAATACTGAACCAACTAAATCATCAAATCAACCAATGTAACTAATTACACTAGATCAAAACAGATCATGCCAATCCAAATCCACTCACCAATATACCAAGCCAAACACTGTTACCCATCACATAAACCAACTGTTGCCACTACAAACCTTGAAAACACATACATTAGATTCTATACACTATTGTTCTTAATCATACTTGTGTGTGCACATGCTTCTCCTGAAGCATACCCATGTATATATCTTGAAAATGTTGATACCTAAATCTAAATCACTATCACACTAAAACAATCACTACATCACATACTAAACCCATCACAGATTACAGAACCGAATACAGATCACTATACAACAACATCATCGGTTACTTAAAATTTCATTCCACAATTAGTTCAACCCAAACACTACTATCAAACACATATCATTATGAGAGACACATCATTGATAGGAAGAAACAAACATATAAGAAGCAATCAAGAGTTCATGCTTCAAAACCCTAGATTTTATATGCCACTTTTATAAAGCACGCCCATGTATATATGTGCTTTTAATATTTCACACCTGCATACAAATTCTGAAATTTTCAAAATATATATGAAACCCTCATGAAGTAGATTCGTGTATGTACATGACCTTTCTAAAGAGCACTTGCGTATAAATTTGTAAAAACTAAATCATTCCTTCATTGTAACCACAAAACATATTTTGCAACCCTCACTGTCCCATGTTCATGTTAGAATACCATTACCATCATAGATTTATCATTGTTAGTCATAATGATAAAGGATCAAGAAAGCATGTTTACTAGTCACTACAATTCTTTTGATCTATCCAATATAAACCTCTTTCATGCTCCTTGGTGCACACCTATTTCAGATCAAACCATTCATTTATAACCCATAACTTGTACACATAGCACTTTGATCTCCATGTCCTTATATAGCTTAGGCCTTAGCCAATACCTTAGGCTAACCCAGTGGTATTCTTTAATAAGATCAAATATACATTGTTGCAGTCACTACTATGGGCCAATACCATGGTAAATACCTCCGATATTGAGAAAACCATGGTGCAAAAACTATTCATAACTTTTCTTTACCATACCGACATATTTACGTGGTCTTTTCTCATGAGACCCGCATATATTTTACTACAATTTACCTTTATCATTCATTTGTCTTTGAACTAATATTCCTTTGTCCAGTCTCTTTGTCACATCTGTACTAGTATATATACTAATTGTTGGGCCCTACTTTTGTACCCTTTTTCCACATCTTATCCCACTATTTTTACTATCATTTACCTTACATTACCTCCTTTTTGTACCTTAAAACTACACCACACTAGTTAAATTGCATTATTGTACAATGAAGGTAAGATTTATTAATAAGTGTTACTTTTATATTTCTTTGTTTAGTTTAGGTAGATGTTAAATATATTTATAACTCTTGATTCAATTTGACCGATATACAAAAGGACTCTTCAATATAGGTAGACATTTGAAGTATATGGACAGGTCACCAAATGGTCTAGCACACAGTCCAATAATGCATCAAACATCCACTTTTGGAACCACCATTTTGTATTGAGTTTTGCACTTAATTCAATACTCTACTCAGTAGTGGGCAGTTAGTCAAACCATCGGCATCCCAAAATATTCCTTCTTCTTCTCTGTTACACAGTAATTTGTCACTGTCTTCCTGTCAGTCACCCTACTGTGTCAAGAATTCACAATAATCAAGTTCATGCCTTCTGAACTGGCCCAAAACCCATTTTTCCAAAGTTTTCCTCATCAGCGCGTCTGTTTCTAAAATATCTGCGCTGACTGGCGGCTCGTAGTGTATTCAGTGCGCTGCCAGCGCGGAAGCACATCACTTTTCCGCGCTGGTCGCATTTTATGAGCCAGCGCACCTCTCCTTTGTATTGGGTCGCGCTGACATGACTTTCCCAGTTATTGAGGCGCGACGTCAGCGCGTCAATCGCCTTATAATCCGCGCTGATCCTGTTTGGGCGAATTTGTTCCAACAGCTAGCCTTCCAGATAACTCCAGGTGTGGTTGTTGGCTTTGTGAGTATCGACTCCCTTCTATGGCATGTCTGTTCGACCCTTTGTAACCATTTCCCTCAAGGATAAGCTCATCCTTCCACCCTTTTAGGAGGCTCCTTCTCCTATATAAACTTCCACCATTACCATGAGCAGCTAGTTTGGAATAGCTTGGATTGTATAGAGCTTATAGTGCTCAGATTGCTGCTACTATAGGTATTTGGTGTGCTAGGTGTGGAAGTGATTGATAGCTTAGGGAAGGTTGTTTTGTGTTGCTTGTGTGAGAGAGAGTTTCTTGTCTTGGGAGAATCATTTCCAAAGGTGAATGCTTGAGACGCTTGCTGACTGGCCCCTCCTGAGAAGGATACCGACGTCAGAACATTTGGTTGTACTCTTCTCTGTCTTGATTAATAATAGATGACTGCTACTATTGTTCCATTCTCATTTGTACATGCAATGGTTAAATGTGAATTACATCTTTTCTGACTGATGTATGGTTGCTTTTACTAGATTTCACGCTTGCGTTTGTTTCCTCTTCGTGTGTGCAGGTATCTATTCATGGGGATCACGGAGGATTGTGACCAGCCAAAGCGAAGGAGCGAAGGCAGCATCTCTTCGTCAAACAACAGCGCTGGAATCCAAGTAGGTGCTCTTTACCTCTTGTTTAATTGTAATTAGGAACATGCATAGCAGCATTGTTTGATTGTTGCTAGACCCCTGCTGGGCTAGTAGGGATTGCCTCTATCCGTAGAGGGGATTTACCTCTCCAACAATTTGGCGACTCCACTGGGGATCAGCCTTTTTGTCTCTTGAGTCCACTTGTGTGTTTGAATTTGATTGTTCTCTCTTTTTGAGATTTTGGGATTGTTTCTTTGCTTATAAACTTTCTGGGTGTATCTGGGAAGTGTTTTAACTGTTAAAAGGTCTTTACCTTTGGTTTGGGAAGTTTTCACTTTGGCTTTACTGGCTTTTTACCCTCAGCGCGCTTTAATTCAAAACAGACGCGCTGACGTCGCGTCCCTTCTTTTGTGTTGTCCCTGTCATCGCGCCTGTACCATCAATAGTCGCGCTGACCTCGTTTTCAGAGACAGCGCGCTTTATCCGTGTGCTTCCGCGCTGACGTCGCACACCTGCTTCTTTGTCCTCCCTGTCATTGCGCCTGTGTGATTAATAGTCGCGCTGACCTCGTTTTTCTGAGACAGCGCGCTTTATCCGTGTATTTCCGCGCTGACGTCGCAAAGTTGCTACGGGACCTCTCCTGTCAGCGCCGAGTTGCTGAAGGCCACCCGCGCTGATCCTGTAAAACTCGATTTTGCCCAGATTAACCTCCTGAACTTGTTGCTTTAGCTTTCCCCTCTTCTCTCCGCTTGGTTTGTGACTTGTTTTTTTTATTATCTGAGCTCTGAGATGCTTGCTTGCGAAGTCTTGTTCCACAGGGTTTCGTTTTGCTCATTTTTTCGGTTTTGCAAATACCTTCCTCTTTGCTTTCTCTGCTTGGTTTGTATTTCCGCCATCACTTTTACAGTTGCTGGGTTGTGTTGAATCTCTATTTGACTGGTTGTAACTCTCATCCTTCGGGTGTTTGCTTTTCTCCATTGATTTCACACTCTAGCCCTAGGGCATCTAGTGGCCGTGTGTGTGTCAAGGCTTCCGTAGGGATCTTGTTTGCTTGTTTGACCGGCCAACTTCAGATTTGTGGTTGCACTTGTTCAGTGATTGTTGAAGTGTTTTGGGTTGTGTTTCCGAGTGGTTTTCGCTTCCTCCTTGCTTGCAATCCTTGCTTGTCTTGCCGAGCTTAGATCACATAGCTTGTGCGGAACTTAGTTTTCCTTTTGATTTGGAAGCCTTTGTTGGATGTTTTGGGAACTTTGTGTGCTTTCATTAAGTGATTTGCTTGGTGCTCTGGTTCCTCAAAATTCATTTAGATGCTTCGTGCCATTGAAAGAAAATCAAACTAGTAGCTTTGCTTTTGAGAATTGAAAAGGAAAAGAACATTTCATTGATTTGCACTTTCAAAAGAAAAAGTTTCCTTTCCTTGCTTTTAGCTGCATTAGGTTGTTGGTTTGCTTGTATTCGTTTTGTTTGATCAAAATTCTTTGCCTTCTCATAGCTAGAATTCATTGAACAAAATGAAATTCTTTGGCATGTAGTTTGCATCTAGGTAATTGTGAGAGAACATACGATAGAGCCTGAAATCGAAACTTAATTTCAAGATCAACTATAAAATGAACCGAATGAATCTAAAAACGCATTGGAACTAAACGCAAATATCTAGAGGTCTAGGTTAGAGACGTGTTCCGGCGTCTTTAAACATAGTCACTATTGTTTCACATTAGGTTGGATGATTCCTCCTTCTGTGACTCGATAGTGGTCTAACACGGACTGTGCTCCCACGTACCGTCGCGAATATAGGGAGACCCCACTAGGCTTTTATCCTTTATCCATAGGAAGCCGAGTCTGCCGCCTTGTGAACCGTAACGCACCGAACACAACATTCGGGAAGATTGACTACAGTACTGAAAGTCCTTGGCTCTCATACGATTGCTGAGGTGTATAAGCAGTTTTGTGGGTTGCTTGGTAAACCTTATACCTAGAGTCTCCAGAGCAGTCACTTTTGATCCTTTTCGGACTCCCTAAATGAAAAGGTGCCTGTGAGCGTCTTGTCACTTCGTGCTCATTAAACATTCGAAGGAGACTGGAGTCATCTTTTCATCCTTTTCTCGACTCCTGAAACATGAAAAGGTCAAGTTTGGTTCTTGTGTCTAAAAATTAATTCGGCCACGATAACATCACCTGATTAGATCTTGTGTGCGTTAGTTTTGAGTAGGGTTTTTATCGTTAGTTTGCTTTAGGTTTTCTAAGGGGTCTGGTCATCCTGGCTGACCCGTCAACTCCCGGTCTAAGTGATCAAGGTTCTCCATCTTCTGTTGCTCCAGAGGTACCACTTGTAAGCGGTACTCTTCCCATTGTTCCGAGTATCCAGCCTATCAACGTACGTGCCCTGGGCGACGAAGATTACATAGAAGATTGGAATCCTATCTGGGAGCCCGATTATACCCCTCATACCCCTCGTACTCCTCTCGGTATGTCGTCTCCAATGTCTACTTCCCCGATGGATGAGACAGCTTCCAGCACCGGTGAGACGCCCGTAGTGACGGACATTGAGACTCCGATCCCGGCTTCCTCTCCACTCCCTCCACGATATCAATCAATGAGGGATAGGATAGCCGCTAGAACTACTTCTACGACTATATGGGATCCTAGTCTTATTGCCTCCACCGGGCCTTTTGTTTCGCAACCCCTTAGTACACCCCTTACTTCAGGGCTTAACACGCCCGTTACCTCAGTTCCCACCAATCCAACCGTTTGTGTGGCACGCTCGACTCTGGTCGTCAGTGCTATACCAACATCCTCGTCTGTAAACCCTGAAGCTGGGCCCTTTCCTGGTGGCATTCCAGGAGCAGGGCCGTATGATGCCCACGGGCAGCCCATTGTGGACCCAAATTACGATGGTCCACTCTTTTATTATGATGCGAATGGAGAGTACCTAGAGAGCATTTCGGTCCTTCCTCATCGTCCTTTCGAAGAAAACCAGGAACCGTTGAACATGAGGTATGATCCCGCCACTCATGTTTTTTATGGGAACCGGGATCCTCCCGTACAGCCTCAAGGACCACCCAATCAAGGCCAGCCGCCTTATGTGCAAACCCCTCAAGGGCAACCACTTTATGGCCCGCCTTACCCAGGACAATCTGGGGGCCCACAGGGACAACCCTACCAGGGACAACCCTCGGCCGTTGGAGGTCCGTCGTATTCATATCAAGGTCAACCTACTGGATATCCAGGGCAACCTGGTACTCAGCAAGGTTACCCAACTGGACAACCAGGGCAGCCTTACGTTCAGCAAGGCCAACCCAGTTTCCAGCAAGGGTACCCATCTGGACAAACTGGGTCAGTTTATAATCCTCAAAATCAACCACCAGTCCAGCAGGGATATCCTCTTGGGCAGGGGGGGTAACCCTACTTACAGCAGGGCCAACCTACTGCCCAGTCCGGTCATATTTCTGGGCAGGGTGGGCAACCCTATGTTCAGCAGGGTCAGCCTACTCCTCAATCCATGAATCCTTCTGGGCAAGGGGGGCAACCTGCTATACAGCAAGGCCAACCCTCTGCTCAGCCTATGCACCAAGGAAGGCAGCCTGCTATGCAGCAAGCCCAGCCCTCTGCTCAGTCTGGTCATCCTGGGGGGCAAACGGGCCAACCTTCTACGCAGCAAGGTCAACCCACTATCCGCCCTAATAGTCCATCTGGACAAGCTGGCCAACCTCGGCGTCAACCAGCTATCCAGCCAACTCAGTCATCCGTTCCGCAAGGACAACCCTTGGTGGCGCATGGACAACCTGGTGCCCAGCAAGTCTATCCTGCTGGCCAACCAGGCCCATCTCAAATCCAACCCCGGCTGGTTCAAGGACATTACCCTGGGCCTCAAACTCAAACGGGTTATCAACCTTCTTACCAAACGCAGCCTGCTTATCAGGCTCCGTATGGGGCCCAGCAACCATATGGCTACCAACAACCCCAGGGGAAAAATCAATTTGCTCCTTATCAAAATTATCAGCAACCACAGGTCACTCCTTACCAAAATTATCAATATGGTGCACCTGCAGGGCAAGCTGCTGGTACATGGGGAGCTGGGGGGTAGACACAGGGACAGCCATCCGCATATGGCCAGAATCCGTACGGACAGAACCCCTATGGACAAACTCCCTATGCGCCAGGCCCTTTTGGGCCAGGTCCATCGGGACAAAGTTCTTACGCACCAGGCACTTTTGGGCCAGGTCCGTCCGGACAAAGTTCGTGGGGGCAACCACAATCTGGGTGGAACCCTAATGTCACCTCGAATCCGCAGCCGCAGATGTCCTTTAACCCGCAGCTACCATTCTTAGCCACGTTGGAACTGCCTGATGTGTCCAAGTTAACAAATGATCCTATTTTGCATAATCCATATTGGCCACCGGTTCCAACCAAAATACCAGGTGATTGCCCAAAGTTTGATGGCAAAGCTGGTGAAGACCCTCAGGCCCATGTAATGACTTATCACCTTTGGTGTTCATCCAACTCATGGCTTGACGATTCTATCCGGCTTCGCCTCTTTCAGAGGACTCTCACTCGTTCAGCTGCTAAATGGTACATCGAACTCAATCGCGGTATGTTTTCAGATTTCAACTCGTTGGCTATGGCCTTTTTGACTCACTTTCAACTACCCATTCGGTACGAGACTGGGACCCATCTGCTCACGTCTCTCAAACAGGATACGGCTACGCACATCTCTGATCATATACATGAATGGAGAAGGCGTCGTCGCTTGATTAAATTTTGGATTCCTGATCAACTCTTGACCGACTGGTTCACGACTTCCTTTGTCCCTAAGATTGCAAAAGACATCGCAATGGGAGCGTGTGTAACTGAAGAGCAAGCGATCGCGCGAGCTCAGTACCTCGACTTAGTGTACTCTCAGTCGGGTACTTTGTATGAGTATTTTCCAGATGCCCCGAGACCTGGACAGCCCAAGGCTCCTCCAAAGCCTTCTGTTGATGGAGTCATTGGTTCTATAAATTCGTCATCTAAGAAATCGGCCGCGAACCCTGGGAAGCAGAAACAGAACGCCTCTAACGAAAATGATCCTTAGGGCCAGTCTATTTCTGGGACTACCTCCGAGGTAAACGCCGTCCAGTCCACCGCGGCGGATAAATCCTCGAAAGGCAAAAAGAAAGGGAAGGCTAAAGATAAATCTGGACAGCCCAAGCAGAACCCTCCTAAACCTCCCTCCGAGGAAGGAGCTAAACGAAAGCCTAAGTATCCTTGTCTCATCTGCGAGGAGGATCACTACACCAAAGATTGCCCTAGGCGGTCCGAGATTAGTCAGATTTTGAAAGGTGCTCCGGGGCCTCCTGCTGTGCTTAAAGAGCCTTTCCCTTCCCAGCAGACGCATCAGGTGGCAGATCCCTCTCAATCCTCTTCCTCGTTCGGTTCTCAAGTGTTCATTGCTGGAACGATTCCCATCCATGTTTCGACTCGAGCGAAAGATTATCTATCTCTAGCCGGGAAAGAGCCGGAGGTTCCCTCCAGCGCTCCTCCGTCCAGTTCTGGTCCCCTTCACATCGAACGGCCCAACACTGAGACGATCCCCCGACCCCCTCCCAAAGGTGTACTCAGGAAGTCATCTTATAACCCCAATGCTCGTGCTGCCCAGCACTATAGCATTGTCGAGGACTTAGCTCAGTCTCCCTCTGTTATGTCCGCGTTAGAAGTCCTCCAGAGCTGCCCCTCCCAGAGGAAGTCCCTGCTATCAGTGATTGGTGGCATAGACCCGGCAGATTCGGATTTAATTTCTTTTGATCTTGAGGGTTTCACACAGAGACTGCCTCATCAGGTGGCTTTCCTTATACAGGTTCTCATCAACGGCAAAACGATCCATCGTACAGTCATTGATGAAGGTGCCTCAACCTGCATCATGTCAGTTGCTTGCTGGAAGGCTATTGGTTCTCCTGCTCTGAGCCAGTCTCCTACGACCCTGGAGGCTTTCGATGGAAGAGAATCTCGTCCGTATGGTATCCTCCTACGATTGCCTATCTCTTTAGAAGGGAAAACCGTAGAAGTAGAGGTTGAAGTCGTTGACGCTAATCTCACTTACAACCTCCTCCTTAGACGAAGCTGGACGTACGCCATGCAAGCCGTGGCTTCCTCCTTGTTCCGTGTCGTTCGCTTCCCCCATCAAGGAAGAATCGTCACGGTGGACCAGCTGTCCTTTTTTGCTTCCTCTTCTGAAGGGAATGTGCCATTCGTGGAGCATACCTCCAAGTCGTTAGTGAGTGTGGGTGCTGGATTATTCAAAGATCCCTCCTTGATGGGAGTCTTTCCCCTCCCACCTCCGAATCTCGCCCCTGTTAACATGATTTCAGTGCGTTCTGATCCATGGGTTCTTCCTCCCTTGAATCAGGAAGACTCTTGGGGTGAGATGATGCCGTTGAGTCCTGCCGAGCTCAACTACATCGAGATTGTCGCTGCATCGGCTCCCCCCCCTGAACCTGCTTTTCCAAGCAGCGTTCCCGATTCATATGATCACTTCCCTTGGTTGGGAGATGAGGCCACTTCGGATCCCTTGAAGGAATCATTCCCTTCCGATGAGGCTATCATTGAGACTATGTCTCTCGAGGAGCTCCCTTGGTTAGATCACCACCATTGCTCTTCATTCCTCCCTCCACATTCGGAAATGGTCGCATGTCTCGAGCGGTTTGCTTCATGTGTCCCATCTCCGCCTCTCCAAACGCCTGTTCAGCTATATCAAGTGTCTTCGAAAGGAAATATGGGTAACATCACGCAGACCCAGGCCATCGACATCTCTGTCAAACCAGGGATTGTCGAGAATATTTTCATTGGAGTCACATGCACTCCTGAGGAAGTTCAACTGTATACCGTTTTATTTCGTGAATTCCGCGATGTCTTCACATGGTCTTACGAGGAAATGCCCGGCATCGACCCTAGTATTGTGGTGCACGAAATACCTACTTATCCAGGCGCTAAGCCTGTTCGTCAGCGCTTACGTCCAGTGCACCCTCGAAAGGCTGCAGCCATCAAGGCCGAAGTTGAAAAACTTCTTAGAGCTGGTTTCATCTATGCCATTCCCCTCACGGAATGGGTATCCAATATAGTCCCTGTGAATAAAAAGCAAGGCACTATCCGGGTCTGTGTTGACTACCGCGATATCAATCGCGCCTGTCCAAAAGATAACTTTCCTACGCCTTTTATTGATCATCTTATTGATGACTGCGCAGGAAGCGAGATTTATTCGTTTATGGATGGCTTCTCTGGTTACAACCAGATCAACATAACCCCCGCAGACCAGCATAAGACAGCTTTCATTTGTCCTTGGGGCACCTTCGCTTATAAGAAGCTACCTTTCGGTCTTAAAAATGCCGGTGCCACTTTCCAGCGTGCGATGTCGTATGCTTTTCATGATATCCGACACATCGTACAGCCTTACCTGGATGACCTTCCAGCTCATTCAGCTAAACGTCAAGGCCATCCATCTCATTTACGCGAAATCTTTCTCCGCTGTCGACACTACCGTATTCGACTCAATCCGCATAAGTGTGTCTTCTGCGTAGAATCTGGCCGACTACTCGGGTTCATCGTCTCCCGGGAAGGCATCCGCCTGGATCCCCTTAAAGTCGAGGCCATTTTGAACCTTCCTCCCCCTGCCTCTTTGCAGCAATTGCAGAGCTTACAGGGAAAAGCTAATTTTCTCAGACGATTCATTCCGAATTATGCCGAGGTGGCTAAGGGTTTCACACGGTTGTTAAAGCGAGACACGCCCTTTTGTTGGGATGCTATCGCCCAGGAATATTTCGAGCACCTTAAAGACCTTCTTGTCTCAGCTCCGCTCCTAAGACCTCCGAATTACCACCGTGACTACACTCTCTATCTAGCTGCCGCTGACACCACTATCGACATGGTTCTCGTGCAGGATGATGATGCCGGCACCGAGCACGTTATCTATTATCTTAGCCGCAACCTTCTGGATACAGAAACTCGCTACGCATATGTCGAGAAGTTGGCATTGGCAGCTGTCTGTGCCGTCCAACGATTCCGTCACTATATCCTATTGCGCACAACAACCGTGATCTCTGATTGCAACCCCATGACCTACATTTTGTCACGTCAGCTGCTGGGGGGCAAATACTCGAAGTGGATTGTCATCCTTCAAGAGTTTGACTTGGAATTCATTGCAGCCAAGTCTAAGAAATCTCTGGTCTTTGCTGAACTGCTCTATTCCTTACCATCTCATTCTGCACCATCTCGCTCAGAGGAGCATATCCCGGATGAAACACTGTTTCTCATCAGCACCCTCGACCCGTGGTACTGGGATATTATCGTATATTTACAGACGTCTTCCTTCCGTCCGAATGTATCGAAAGATGCATGACGGCGAATTCGTCACCAAGCTCAACCCTATCGCATCTTGGGCGATACCCTGTACCGCCTCGGCGTTGATTCTGTTCTCCGTCGTTGCTTGACTCTCGAGGAGGCTGAGCGGGTATTGAATGACTGCCACTCCGGCGCTTGTGGCGGCCACATGTCGGGATATGCTACCGCCCAGAAGATCCTCCGTGCTGGTTATTTCTGGCCTTCCATCTTCAAGGATTGCATCCTTGCTGTACGAGCATGTCATGAATGCCAGGTTTACCACTGGAAGATGCGTGCACCTGTTGCACCACTGCACCCTGTTGTCATCGTAGGTCCATTTGCCAAATGGGGCATCGATTATACATCCTGTAACCCTCGTTCGGCCGGGGGGCATGGGTACATAATCGTTGCCGTGGATTATTTCACCAAGTGGGCCGAAGCGATGCCTACATTGAACGAAGACGGTTACACAGCGGCGCAGTTTTTATTCAATCATGTCATTACTCGTTTCGGAGTCCCTCAGGCTATTGTCACAGATCACGGAAAGCATTTCCGTAATCACATGATGACAGAACTAACGACCCAACTAGGCTTGCGTCAAGATAGTTCGACACCGTACTATCCACAATCTAATGGTCAAGTCGAGGCCGTGAACAAAGTTTTGATCACTATGCTTCAACGCACCGTCAATACGCACAAGTCTAATTGGCATCTGATGTTGTTCCCAGCCTTGTGGGCCTACCGGACTTCCGTGAAGGATGCCACCGGCTTCACTCCATTTCAATTGGTTTATGGACTAGAGGCTACCCTTCCTGTCGAATGCGAGATTCCTTCGTTGAAATTAGCTGTCGAGTTGCTTCCCAACACCACTCCGGTGGAGGAACGGCTTCTGTACCTGGAACGGTTAGACGAGACTCGTCATTTAGCTTCTCTGGCTATCGAAGCGCAAAAGAAGAGATTCAAAGCTCACTTTGACCAGAACATTCATCCTCGTTCCTTCGTTGAGGGAGATCTAGTACTGCTCTACGATCAAGCTAAAGATAAGCTGGGGGTAGGAAAACTCGAGTCCATGTGGCTAGGTCCCTATATTGTGAAAAGAGTTTTACAAAAGGGCGCATATGAGTTGATTGATTACGAAGGAAACCCTCTCGACAAGCCCCGCAACGGGCTGTATCTGAAGAAATATTATGCATGAGTTCATGCACTCACTTTGTACATACGTGTGTTTAGTGTGTTTTGTGTGCATGATTTCATTTTTTTCTTTGGTGTGAAAGCGTGTTTGCCTCTTATCGTGTTTTCTTCTTCTCGTGCAGATGTCTAGTGCACCTTATGTCGGTTTCGCTGATGGCGCCTGCCGCAGTACCTGTAATTTGTCTTCCGCGGCATGGGCGATCTATGATCCTCACGGAGAGTTGCTAGATCTTCAAGGAGTCTGTCTCGGCCGTACCACTAATAATGTTGCTGAATACAGTGCCGTAATTGAGCTACTAGCCGAAGCAGTTGATCTCGGCATTCGAGCAATGATGGTAAACCTAGACTCCCAACTGGTCGTTCATCAACTTAACGGGCGATATTCCGTCAGAGACCAACGCATCCTAAGGTTGTATCTACGTGTCATATTGTTAGAAAGGAATTTTGACTATATCACATATCAACATATTCCGAGACGATTAAACACGTTGACTGATGCATTGGAAAATCATGTGTTAGACAGACATTTGCGAAATAGATAACATCATACAAGAAGACATAGAAAGCGTAATAGAGTAAAGCATATGTAAATATTTTCTCAAGCATAGTTTGCATGAGTGTTGTGTGTGCTTTTAAGCTTGCATTAAAAAACATTAAAATATATGGGTCATGTGTTGTGCAATTCATACATAAGATCACATTTGTACTTGAACATTTGCATAACATAAACATCATCACATGTAACAAGATCCATCCAAAAATCGGTATGTATATATATATATATCGTGTGGCGCACTGAGGCGCTCAAAAATAAGTGTATGTGTCAAAAATAAGAGTCACTGTTCTCCATACATTCGAGACATATGTCTCTCAAAACATCAAAAAGAAACCTAGGCGACTACTGTGCTGGGTTGTGCTCTCTGTAGCACACAGCCGCTCGTGCCACCCGCCTCAACAGGCGGTGCACCCTGGGTGCCACCCCCACCGTATGGATCTGGTGTTCTATGGGAACCTCCTCGACTCCCTGATAGTCTGGCACGCCCTCCAGCAACCCCTCAAGGTTGCGAGCTATGGTCTCTGAAGTATCAACTCCTGGAGGGACCAAGGCAAGGACATTGGCTCCTTGCCCCTCTCTCCGTGCCTCTGGGGCTAAGCCAATGGGTCTAACAGGTCCCACATCTGCACACAGCGACATCTGTTAAGACATATGCATTTAAAATAAAAAAAATATATATATTAAAAAATTCAGAAAAAATCAAGTGTCATACCTCCATCATCCCAGTGATCTCCCGCGGGCAGTGGCATGTCGGGATCGTTGCGGAAATCCATACCTGCGTACGGCCAATCCTCAACGAAAACGATCTGCTGCTCCAGCCACTCTCGAAAGACCACTCCCCAAGTAGCTGGCCGGCCACCACCCCCGCGTGGCATGATGCGAGCCCATCGAGTGGCCCTCGTCTCCCGCGGACTTCTAGGAGGATCCACGGCTATAGTCTGCAGCCGCATGACTGGTACCCGCTCCAGAATGAGTGGGAGTAAGAGCGACCCATAGCCAAACTGTTTCGACTCTCCGCGTCGACAGTTGTTGAGTTGCCTCTTCATGCTGTTGGTCACTGCAGTGGCCCAATCAAACACTGTAGGCTGTAGACAATCAAGAGCTAGTAGCAGGTGGGTCTTCGAGGCCTCGTGGTTGGCCAAGCATCCCGCTGCCCGGGTCACCATAAAAAGGATGGTGCGGAGGACTATATCTCTCACCGTGGGAATCGACACCTTCCCACTCCGCGTTTTCTCCGCCTCTGGACATACTCGAGCCATGAGTTGGTCGAGAGTCTCGCCGCTGGGCCGCTGCCCCTCCAGAATGGGCCTCGCACCCCGGCGCGATAATCCAGTCAAGAAATATATTTCCATATGGTCGAACTCAATGTCTTTACCGCGGATGGTAAATTTGCCGTCTATTGGGTTCCATGACCGGATCAGGAACTCAAGTAAGTCATGATGAGCTCTCAAGCGTGGAGTCAGGAAGAATTTTAGAAATCCACACGCCCGCATGGCATCTCGGCAATCCGCTCTTGCAAAAGCGGCTACATCCTCAACATCGTGATCCCTCTCTTGCCACTGGAAGGCTATTGCGTCCTGCATGAGCATTAAAAACAATTAGAATGCTGGCTAATAAAAATTTCACGTTCAAATTATAAAAATTGAAATTTGACTGCGCCAGCGCGGCTGTTTTTAAAATAGCCGCGCTGACCATGGCGGTCCTTTTGTATTTTCTCCAGGTCAGCGCGGAAGAACACGGGTTTTCCGCGCTGACCCGGAATTTGGTACGTGTAATTTTCATCGGTCAGCGCGGACCCGAGCGGGAAACCCGCGCTGACCGAGAGCGCACCAATGGCTCAAAAAATCGCCCGATTGGGCCAATCCCACCGTCAAAATACTTATAAAAAGACTCAAAAAAGGGCGCATGGCAAGAGGAACCTACCTGGAGCAAGCCGTTCGCCGAATGGTGTCCGCACGAGGAAGAATTGGCTCCGTCAACTTCACAGCTTCACAACGTTCTCAAAGGCTCAATTTGGTAACAATGGTGAAAATGACTATTTACCTTTCTATTTATAGTAAAAATGGCTCAATTGACTATAATTTTTTACGAATATGGGTTTTTGGTCATGCTTTTACCATGGATTTAGCCCTTCTGTCAATGTCTTATACATGTTTCCATATGTTTTAACATGTCGAACGGATTTATGCGGGTATTCTTATTGTGCAGGTCCTCGGAAACGGTGAAGATCATAATGATCCTGAAATCACTTGGTCCCAAAAAATGTCGTCTTTGAGCTCTTTTCCGACATAAAACAAGAAAAGATGGCCGAGCCTCCTTTCAGCTCGTTAAAGGGAACGAGAGGCGGTCGTTTTAAGCTCTTTTTCCGACCGTATAACTCAAAAAGATTGCCGGGTGTTTGTCGTTTCGCACTCGTTATCGGCTCTAAAACGACGTGTTTCCGACCACTTTTTTACTTTTTCAGGTCGAAAGCACTATTTACGAAAAGTACTCCTCGATCGTAATGGTCGGGCGGTTCTTTCGGGCATTGTTTTATACTTTTTCGGGCTCGAGAGACACAACTGTATGAAAAAGGACCCCCCTTGGAGTCTCCTTTTCTGCTGTCTTTTCAGACTCTCTAAACAAGAAAAGACGCCGAGTTTTTCCTTTGTCAGGCTCGTTAAACACTTGATGACATCGGACATTGTCAAAATGACACTCTTCAAGCATATGCTATCCCCGTCAAGCTCGTCATCCAAAAATAACCGGGGTACCTGCCAGAAATGGTGGGGAAAATGGAACTGCAATCGTTGCGTCGGCAGTATGTCGCTCTTGAACATGGCACTCTTCTGCTTCGTGTCTGGGTGGGCCCATCTCATCTTGTTTTTCACTGGCCTCCGTGGGTTTGGGTTATCCTATTTGACCTCTCATCTGCTCATTGCCATCATCACCATACCCTCTGCTCATTCGATGTCAAATACTGCCAAATCCGTTATGGTGCCGCCGATATGTTCAAGAGAAGTTGACCTCTACAATAGTACAACCTCATCTGCTGTCTCACACAAATCATTTTTTCCTCTATCTCATGTCGATGATGTGGGAATCATTATGGCCCACCTTCGATCAAGGTCACTTCCTGTCGACTTCAGCTCATTATCCAGGAAGGTGACTTAGAGACTCCCTTCAGGTGCCTTAGAGCCTACATGCCCTAATGGCAGGTTCTTCGTGTTCGACGCGAGGTTTACATCATTGGCCTCCGATCGAATGATTCCATGGGTGTTCAACACCAGCTCATTGATTCACATGCCGCGGATTGTACCTATAGTACCTTGAGGGCCATTGTCATTATTGGTGGTACCTCTCGTGTCTGTTAACAGTTTTCATCATTGACTGGTAATCAGACGATGTTCATGCGTGTTCGACTTCAGCTCATGTATTCACATGCTTGAACTTGTACTTTGTTCGGGTCGGGACGGAGCGCAAGACCCTGGATCCCTGTCTGTTATGGTCCAAGTTGCGATTTTGTGGATGATCATTACATGACTCATTGATGGATGGTTGCGCCCATACCTGAGTCTTCATGGATGGCTGCGACCATACCTTATTATTATTCTGGTCTCTTTGGCTGGGTGGCTGCGTCCATTCCACAGACTTTGTCGCATGTCTTTTGGATGGCTGCGCCCATGCCTAGACTGCATGTACTTGATTATCAGAGATATTCGGTCCTTCCTGGTGGTGTTCCAGTTCGGCCAAGTGTTGTAAAGCATTTCACTCCTCCCACTCTCTCGGTCTTCATGCTTTAGGGGGCATCTGTTACACAGTAATTTGTCACTGTCTTCCTGTCAGTCACCCTACTGTGTCAAGAATTCACAATAATCAAGTTCATGCCTTCTGAACTGGCCCAAAACCCACTTTTCCAAAGTTTTCCTCATCAGTGCGTCTGTTTCTAAAATATCCGCGCTGACTGGCGGCTCGTAGTGTATTCAGTGCGCTGCCAGCGCAGAAGCACATCACTTTTCCGCGCTGGTCGCATTTTATGAGCCAGCGCACCTCTCCTTTGTATTGGGTCGCCCTGACATGACTTTCCCAGTTATTGAGGCGCGACATCAGCGCGTCAGTCGCCTTATAATCCGCGCTAATCCTGTTTTGGCGAATTTGTTCCAACAACCAGCCTTCCAGATAACTCCAGGTGTGGTTGTTGGCTTTGTGAGTATCGACTCCCTTCTATGGCATGTCTGTTCGACCCTTTGTAACCATTTCCCTCAAGGATAAGCTCATCCTTCCACCCTTTTAGGAGGCTCCTTCTCCTATATAAACTTCCACCATTACCATGAGCAGCTAGTTTGGAATAGCTTGGATTGTATAGAGCTTATAGTGCTCAGATTGCTGCTACTATAGGTATTTGGTGTGCTAGGTGTGGAAGTGATTGATAGCTTAGGGAAGGTTGTTTTGTGTTGCTTGTGTGAGAGAGAGTTTCTTGTCTTGGGAGAATCATTTCCAAAGGTGAATGCTTGAGACGCTTGCTGACTGGCCCCTCCTGAGAAGGATACCGACGTCAGAACATTTGGTTGTACTCTTCTCTGTCTTGATTAATAATAGATGACTGCTACTATTGTTCCATTCTCATTTGTACATGCAATGGTTAAATGTGAATTACATCTTTTCTGACTGATGTATGGTTGCTTTTACTAGATTTCACACTTGCGTTTGTTTCCTCTTCGTGTGTGCAGGTATCTATTCGCGGGGATCGCGGAGGATTGTGACCAGCCAAAGCGAAGGAGCGAAGGCAGCATCTCTTCGTCAAACAACAGCGCTGGAATCCAAGTAGGTGCTCTTTACCTCTTGTTTAATTGTAATTAGGAACATGCATAGCAGCATTGTTTGATTGTTGCTAGACCCCTGCTGGGCTAGTAGGGATCGCCTCTATCCGTAGAGGGGATTTACCTCTCCAACATTCTCGAATATGGAATTAGTTTCTTTGGCTCAAGGATAATACCTATGACTGGGAAAAGTTTAGTTACAATCTGGGAGGAATAAACTTGAAGATTTTACTTGGCTTAACTTAGTTGAATCCCATATATTTGTACTCTCCTTGGTCAATCAGTTGTAACTGCTTTATGATCCTAAACTCTTTAAAAGGCTCGATGTTTTGAATCTAAAGTTACACACACATATATGCTTGCAAAGCTACATAGTTAGGCTAAGTTGGTTATTGTGGCACAACTCTCTTTGATTCCGTTCTGCTAAGACTCAACTCTTGAATTGATGTTTTATTGAATTTTTAATATAATTATTGTCTCATCTTTTACTCTCATTTAATCATTCATGTCTCTTTAATCTGTTGGTATTTTGACTAATGTGTTATCCTTGATGGAAACCTACTTGATGAGTTGTCCTTTGATGGAAACCAACTTAACACATATGTCAACAGGATGTGTCTACAGATGTGACAAAGAGTTTGGACAAAGGGATAATAGTTTAGAGGCAGAGGAATGACAAAGATGAAATTTCAAGAAGTATACAGGGGTTCTGTTAAGCAAAGACACATACACATGCGTGTATGAATAAGCAAGGGTGTGTATAGTTTCTGCACCATGGAATTCTAAATACCAAGGGTACTTACCATGGTATTTCCCTGTGGTATTGAGCCCAAAAATGGATATTTGATCCTATCTAAGAAAACCATCGACATTAGTATGGTTTTGAGCTGCGGTATTGGATAGGGGCTAAGCTATATAAGGAGATGAAGATCAAAAGGGTAGAAGTGTGCAAATGATGAATATTTTATGAATAGTTAGATCTGAAGCAAATATGCATGTAATGGGATGTTAATGTTTTTCTTGATCTAAATCTAAGTATGCACCCACGAATTTGATGATGGATCAGATCCAATAGATCTAAGATGACAATCTTTATTATGAGTTGATTTGATCTGTGTTGATAGTATCTTGACACATGATTTTTATGTGTAAGCCAAGATCTGGGTATGTCTGAAGTTCTGTGTTACAGTTAAGGTTTGTGCCAGTAATTGCAGATCTGTACACGGGTTTTGCAACCTAAAAGGCACATATACATGTGGATTTGATATTGATAGGTTGTGTATATATTTTGATCTATACGCGGGTTTGTCTTCTAAAAAGCACGTATACAGACTGGTTTGTTTTGAGAAAAGTGCGTAGAAAAACTAGGGTTTTGATGAAAAGGATGTTTGATCAGTTTAATCAGTATTACTGTGTTGTTTTTGTTTGTCAATGAAGTCTTACTTGATGATCTAGACTTAATAATGATGTTTTGATTGAGGATTAATTGGTTGAAGAACGATGAAGCTGCTAGTTGTTTGTGGTTAAATATTCGTAATGGTTCTGTGATTATTTTGGAATGGTGCAATGGATCTGTGTATGATTCAATGTTTGCTTCATAGTGACAAAGGTTCAATTTTCAAGATTCAAAGGTTCACTTTCAGGTTTTAGTGGTTTAAGATCTGTATGCAGGTATGATTTATTAAAAGCGCGTACACACGTGGTTTTGCTACTGTAAAGTAGCATATATATTTTGGTATATGGTTGATTAGGATTTGCAATAACAAAATATGGTTTTTGTGATTTGCAGTATGTTGATTGGTATTATGGTTATAGTGATCTCACCGTTCTGGTTGTTTAAGAGGATTGATTTGGTTGATTCAGTGATTGTATTTCAATTGATTCAGAGATTGGTTGTTTGATTTTATGATTGAGTGATTTGTTGTAGAGATCAGTTTCAGTTTTGATATTTGGTTTTGGGCTTAAATGTTGGTAGTGGGTCCAATCTAAAAATTTGATGAAACATGACCTACAAGTCGTGATGTTTTGTAGCAGGTCGATCTAATATTAAAACTTATGAAACATGGTCCACAGAAGTGTTGAGGGTTGGAGCCTTCAATGAGGAATTTGAAGCATCCTTCTATGGGTAGCTAGTAAATCATATTAGAGGGTTGGAGCTCCCTTCTAGTGGGTGCCAGTAAACGTGATTAGGGGGTTGAAGCTCTCTTCGAGTAGGAGATGGAAAACAAGAGAAGGTTGTAGCCTTCTACAAGTGGGTGCCTACATAATAGTATGCTTTTGTGCCAGTACACTGTTGTAAAAATATTTTATTTATATTAAAAAGAAGACAATGATGAGAACAGTGATGGTTTTTTCCCATGGTTACCAACTTATGTGTGTTGATTATGTGTGGTGGTTTATTTTGTTACTGCACATGGTTACTATTTATATAATGTCGAATGAAGTACTAATGCACTAGATTAAGATAAACACAATCTAAATTAACTGAAAAATATGTTTTAGTAGATATATGCTAGTTGTATGAATAACAGTCTTGTACGCACACAGGTTCCCTTCAGTAAAGTCATGTACATAAATGAGGATATGAAATTGAAAAGTTTAATGGGTTGAAAATGCTTATTCACCCTATTGTAACTTACCCTATATTTTAAATTTAATTTAAAAAAAATGAAAAAAAAAAATATAAGATATAAAGAAAAAATGAAAAAATGAAAAAAGGAAAGGCATATAAAAAAGAGATAAAATAGAAAAATAAGAAAAAAACAAAAATATTGCAAAAAATGCATAATCCCAAGGAAAATTGTGCGCTAGTTTAAATGTCGCATATCATAGTTTCTTAATTATTTTAATTAGTTTATGTTTAATCAAAGAAATTAATTGAACTTTGTAATTAAGTCAAATTGATGTGATGTGTTTTATCCTTTATGTAAAAACAGGCACATCAATCAACCACCGTGATCTACCCTACCCAGATCAATGGCAGAGCTGTATTTCGGACTCCCCGGGCCCCTATCACCTTTAGCCAAGGGGCACTACAAGAAAAAAGGTCATTGGTGAGGGTCATGCCTATGACGGACCTTTAAGGTCCATCACTAATGTCGCATATGGTGACATTCTTTAAAAACGCGTTGCTGTAAGTGTATATAGTGATGGTCCTTTAAGGTTTCTCACCAAAGCCATTTTCAATGACACTTTTGGTGAGGGTCATTAAAGGCCGTTCACTAATTCTATATTTGGTGACACTTTTAGTGGGGGTCGTTAAAGGCCCATCACTAATTCTCTCTTTGGTGACACTTCTAGTGATGATCTTTTATTGACTGTCACCAATGATATTTTTGGTTACTTTTGGTGATGGTTAATAAATGTTCGTCATCATTGATCATTGCAATGAGTTTTTTATGACGCTTTATTTTTGTGATGAACCTTTAAGGTCCTTCGCCAATGTCTCATATGGTGATGGTCTTTAAAAAATCGTTGTTGTAAGTGTATATAGTGATGGTCCTTTAAGGTTTGTCACCAAAGTAATTTTCAATGACACTTTTGGTGAGGGTCATTAAAGGCCCGTCACTAATTCTCTCTTTGGCGATACTTTTGGTGAGGGTTGTTAAAGGCCCATCACTAATTCTCTCTTTGGTAACACTTCTAGTGACGATCTTTTATTGACCCTCACCAATGCTCTTTTTGGTTACTTTTGGTGATGGTAAAAAAACGTTCGTTATCATTGATCATTCCAATGAGTTTTTGGTGACGTTATGTACCTGTTACTATATTTTTTCTCAAAAGATAATGATTTAAGACCATTTTTTTGGATTCTTTTTCATTATGTGTCCAAGTTCATAGTGGTTATAATAGTCAGTCAAATAGTTAAGAATTAATTAGTGTGTATCATTTCCCTCAAGTCATAAGAATATGGTTTTCTTATGAGTCAACACATGATTCATCTCTATTAGGTTTATTATCTATCAAATTTCCTTTAAATGAAGTTCCACTAGCCTGTGTAGGAACTATATTATTTAATACATAATCAAGCTCTGTCAATTCTATTAATGAGGGAGACCTAGCACTCCTCAACACTCATGGCACACCTTAACATGTTTTAGAACAATACACTAACATTCCTTGGCACCTTGCATGTCATGGAACATCTTTGTACCTAGAACATATTGCCATGAGTAGGACGCCCAAGCACATGTTGACATGCCCTAGTATAGAATATCACTCCCCTATCATGTGTTGGCATGCCCTGTACTCCCTAGCATGCCCTGGAACACCTTGGCATATTGCATCGACAAACATTAGAACTTGGCACACATTGGCACTTGGCATGTATTGGAACATATTATTAGTGTGCCTATCATGCCCCTTTTGAAAAAGATAAAGTCCTAACTTATTAACCCTCTTATGTGTTCATTTCCTTGCATTTTAGCTTGGTTATTCCTTTTGTTGCCTTGAAACTCCTTGACGCATATTGGCATACTCTAGTTGACGCATATTGGCATACTCTAGCACCCTGCACATCCTAGCATGTCTTAGCACCTAGCATACCTTGACACTATTTGGCATATGTTAGCACACCCTAGAACTACCTAGAACACTCTAGAACTTCTTGACATTCCTTGATATTCCTTGGCATGCCTTACCCATGCTTAGCATACCTTGTCACTCCCTCCTTGGCATGATAGCTAACACTCATTGACACTCCCTGACACACCTTCATATTCATTCACTTCCACGCATTTTGACCTAGTGCTCCCTTGTGTTGTCCTAGTACTCCCTAAAACTCAACATTAATTGCCACTCTCTAGCACACCTTAGCACTCTTCGATATGCTCTACCACTTCATAGCATGTTTTTTATCTAGGTTGTCATTGATGTCAATAAATTGGTCGAGATGTAAATCTGTTATTTTCCCCACACAACTCACGTCAGCAAACATCCACCACTACATTACGTTGAACAAATTATATATCATATTCACCAAAAAACATATGTCGGCCCCCATTCTAGCAACTAGTCGGCTATGCAAAAAAAATAAATCATGATTTCTATTTACATATATATGTGATTTGATTTTGGGAAAAAGGGATAAGTGACGTGGAGAAGAAAACACAAGAAAAAAGGATAAAAAAAAATAAGAAAACATCACATCTCATGAAATTAAATGAAGAAAAACGATAAATTCATATCTCGGACAGCGTGCAGATAAAAGTGTATTTTTGGCTAAACGTAATTTCTGGATAAAATATAGTGAACACATATTACTGGGTCAACTAATTACAGTGAGCATGAAAAATCTTAGACAACCTGCAGATGAAGTTTCTGAGACAACATGATTTCTGATAGCGTGTGGCTTAGAATTTCGCTGAGGGTGCATCACCATTGCAAATCCGTGTATGGGATCACAGAGGGTGGAGGAAATATTTCAAAATGGTCTACAGGATGCATGATCATTCGAGTGCATTTTTCATTTTTGGATCAACGAAGCAAGAAATGCAAAAGGGATCTAGGTGAAGGAAAAATTTGAGTTCGCTGTGGTGGAGAGGACCTGAGTCTGTTGTCATAAAAACCTTGAAGATTTGTGATAGTAAATCTGCGCTCGAGAATTCGTTTCGCTTGAAAAGTGTGGCTTGTCACAAAGACCGATTTCTTGTTATCTGATGCATGCAAATGTTGTGGAGGTTCGTTGATTTTTGAGGCTCAGTTACTTAAACCTTGTGGAGGCTCATTTTACTCAGACCTATGGAAGTTGATCTCGTGGCACAGTAGTCTCGGCTCTATAATCTCAAGACAGTGATTTATATCTTGCAATCACATACTGCGCAGACTTCAACAATTCAATAGCAACTAAACAACAATTGAACAAAAATTGAACATAAATTGAACAAAAATTGAACAACAATTGAACAACAACTGAACAACAATTTAAAACAACTGAACAACAATTGAACAGCAATTGAACAACAATTGAACAACAATTGAACAACAACTGAACAAAAATTCAACAACAATTGAACAGAACAGCAACTGGCCCCGTGTTGACTTCCCATGTATTTTTCCATAATCCTTCTTTGGACAGTGAAGAACTCTCTCATCAATAAAGACAATTAAGTGAAGCCTCAAATTGAGGATGACACAATGAAGAATTATGTCATGGTTAGACAAGTAAGAACTTCTCATATTGCCTATTAAAGAAAGACAACAGGATTCGTTTCCTTGGAGTCAGTGCTCCTAAACACAAGGTAGGTTCCTTGGATTAGATAGGGTCGAAGCCCTAGAGGTCGGAGCCTCATCAAAACCAAGTTGGTGCTTGGGAATATTTATCATACATTGTATCTATTTTTTTTATATTCAATAAAATTACTCTTATATGGTTCTCTGATTAAAATTGTGAAGAATCTAATTGGTTATAATAACAATTGAAAGAAAATACTGATTCACCCACCTCTCAGTATTTCCAACACATGTATCACACTCCCTAGCGCACATTGGCTCTTGGCACATGTTGCAGGCACTTGGAAATTCTTAGCATGTTTGGCATGTGTTGAGATGACTTGGTATGCTTTGGCATGGTTTAATATTAAAGTTATTTGAGATCAATTGTTGGAAAATATATGAGAAGAAATGGAGGAATATTTGGCACTTAAAATGCATTGACACTTTGCACTTGGAACCTATTGGCACCTAGTGTTGGTATGCCTAGCATGCCCCTCATGGAAAAGGTAAATTGATGACTTATTAACCCTATTATGTGCTCATTTCCTTGTAGTTTAACTTGTTCCTCCCTTCTATTTCCTTGATAGTCCTTGGCATGCATTGTCACATCCTTGTACATCTTGGCATGTCTTAGCACTTGGCACATCTTAGCTCGTTTGACATGTCTTCGTACTATCTAGCGTATGTTACCATGCCCTAACATTCCCTTACACAACCTGGTAGTCATGACCTCACAACTAGAATTACATTTTTCCATGACTTTGGAACCTTACATTCACTAGAATTCCTTGGCACTCCCTAGTTGTCATGCCCTCTATTATCCTCCACAATGTCTCAAGCTGATGAGGAGATTGACAGAGGTAACCACAGACCAAGATTTTAGTTTGGTAGCTAGCCCTACCAAACCAAAGAAGTCTCTCTCTATGAAATCATAGCCAAGAGATGACTGGAATGTAAAGGATTTAAGGCTATATAGCTAGGCTCAGGTGGGTTTTGGAAAATTTAGGGTTTCATTGCTGGATAAGGGACAAAAACCAGGTAGCTAGGTTAGAGGATCAAAGGGTTAAAATAACAAAGATATAAAGGAGCAAGGTAGAATTACTTTTGTGATGGACGTTAGGGTTTTCTGATGTAGTGTAGTGTTTAGAAGAAGCAAAAGGTCTTAATGAGCATGAAACATGAATTCATTAAGTAAGAAAGAAAGTAACACATGATAATGATTTTTCCATCAAAATAGAGCTTTATGCAAAGAATTTTGTTTATAAATAGTAAGGAAAACCATTGAAGAATTGATGAATGGAAATAGAAGATGAATATATTTCATATAAAGCTATAACAGAGAAAAATTAACATCACAAACTTACTACACATGAATTCCTAGATAATAGTTGCAAACTGTGTCCTTTGATTTCCAGAAAATATCCAAGTACAAGCTATAATAGTTCTCTCCTCTGAAATACAACCCATTCTATCACTCAAAAACTGATACATAAAGACCAAAACAACATCTCCCCACTCTCAGGGGTCGAATCCATGACTCTAGGAACTGTTCCATGAGGTGTTCTAACCAAACCCTAATGTCTAGGTAAGTTAAAAACAACTTCTACAATTAACTTTGACTCCAACCTATGTCATAAATGAGGTAAAATTTACATCAAAAAAAATTACAAAGACTAACCACCCATTATTTACATTTACTTTTACCCCTCACATTCATCTACTTCACCCTTTTTACTTTTACCAAAGTCAAAATAGGAATTACAAAAAATTACACAGTGAAAATTTTACAAACATCTTAGAAATTTATAGGTGTGCATCGAGCTGTTGGAGGCCATTTTTTATTGCCTTTATGAAGTCCAAATCCATCTCTGAAGCCTTTTATGGCGATCTGGGAGAGTGTATATGTCTTTAGAGCATTTGTGCCCTCAAAATGACCCATTTTTGGCTGATATATGGCCACTCTCCCAAGATGTCTCCAGGTGCGCAGCGAAATGGAAAAAGAGGGGCAAAAAGGTGATTTTTGGCCTCTTTTTTGAAAATTTCTCAAAAACTAAGCCCCAGACCAGGAAAGTGGGAAAATGGGTTTTTAGAGTGGGTCATAAGCTTTCCAAAAAATTTTAGTTTCCATCATTTGGATCCTTGAGGAAGAAGCGCAGTGTGAGCTTGCTGTGTAACTAGACAAAAAAATTGCCCAAAAATTGCAAGTCTGCGCTAGTCTGCACCAAAACACAAAATTTTCTCCAAATCCTCCTAACTTTTTTCTAGAATTGCCTAATGAGCTATGTTATGTAATTATGGATGCATCAAAAACTAAATCTAACTTACCCTTCTTCTCTTGTCTGGTTATGGTTTCCTTGAGTTTTTCCTTCAACTGCTTGATTTTGACCTTGGCAACCTAATTCCTTGTGTAATAATGGATGGTCATTTTATTTTGCAACTTATTATCCCTTTTGGCCTTGTGAAGGATTTTTTCAAGGTTGTAATTTAATTTTTCAAGAAAAAACTCCTTGTCCTCATTTATTTCCATGGCAATCCTATCTTCAAAGTTCAATTCTTCAATTGGTGGCTTTTGTTCTCTTTCCCTCTGAAGTGCCTTCCTAATACATTTTCCTTTGTATCTTCATTGCACATGTCATTCATTCTACTCAATGTCCTCATGGTCCACCACTTACTTTCCTTTCATCTCTTCTTTCTTTGCTTTGAATTTCTCTTTCTCCATGACTAGTTGTTTCACCTTAAGTTGACTGTTTTCTTGCTCAAGGAATGAAATGTTCCAAATTTTCCTTGAGCTGCATGACTTGAGAATCCTTCTCTTTGATGACTTGTTGCAGGGTTTGATTCTCATCATGTGCCTCAAATTCAACTAGGTCAAACTCATGCTCAATGGGCTCCTCATATCATGCAAAGAAGCCTCATGATGTGATTGTGATCCCTGTTCTATTGATGTAGTAGGTTTGGCCCCTTCCTCAATATGAGGAGAAAACCCAAGGCTTATACCTCTCTAATATTTCTTGGTCACCTCAGGCCTAGGTACCTTGGAAACCTAATCATGTTCACTTGATGACCGCACCTGCCTGGGTTGTACTGACATGGTTTGGTGCTGGATTGGTGAAGTGGTTATATGCGTTTTCAAGGCTGCCTCAATGAAGGTGTCCCATGTCATGTTATTCTCTTTCAACTGATGGAGTACAATAACCTTTATCAGTCTATGGTGAAAGAGGCTGGGATAATGCACTTTGACTTTTAGTTTCACCATTTCAAACATTTTGGTTAGGCTCCTTTACAAGTAGTTGGACAAATTTAGAGACTTGACAACTGTAAAGTGCATGAGCAGTCTTATGTGGTATTGATATAGCCTAGAAAATATGTCGTCACATGTGAATAAATTCACGACAACCTTCATCAATGGTGCATATCTCTCCAACAAGTATATGAATGGGAAAACATGTGAGTGAGCTCCTTTATATTGTGATTTCAAGTAGGGTTTGTACTCTTATAGGTCTAGATTCATGCCTTTGAACTAATTTTCACCATGGTTTGGTATGCATGTAGCTTGAGAGATGGAATCCATTAAAAACAAGAAATCAATCCCTGCAATGGTGATCTTGTCTTCCTTCAAGGTGAGGACAAACATACCTGTGAGATGCTCATGGTAACCTACTTCCAACACTCTTTGACAAAACCCTAAACAATTGACATCTTCAAAGCATTTCATGACAAATGGGGAGGAGGTGATTTCATTGCAATTAGAGGTCTGAAATCTCAGTGTCTTCCCCCCTTGTTGTACTTCCTCTTCTCTGATGATGATGATTCAGGCTCCATACTTCAATCCTTAGGTGAAAGGCAAGCAAAAAAATGTGAAATTTGATGCTGTGAGGGAATGAGGTGGTATGATGGACTTAGGAGTTGCCTAAATTTGTAAGGAAAATTAGGAGGGTAGGGGATGATGTTAGCGAGTAGGGGAAAAGGGAATTTTGGGAAATGAGTGAGGGGAGGGGGTGGAAAAGGCTAAAACAAAGACCTATCCTAGAAAGAGATAGGGTAGATTAGGGTTTAGAGGAAAATAATAGAAAATGAGGGGATAAGGCTTTGTGATGGATGGAAATGGTGTATTAGCTGCAAAAAGAGGTGTAGGGACAAGGAATATAGGGTTTAGGGAAACAACTCATCATTTGAGGATCAAAACCATGGAAATCATGTAAACCCTAGAAGAAGAAGTATTTGATAATTTTCTTGACATATAAGGTAAAGGAGGGCATGAAAATGATTAAAATTACTTGTTATAGAGCATGGAGGATGAAATGAATGAAGGGGAGCTTTGAAAAATGAATTTTTGTGGTCAAACAACAATTTTGGACAACTTTGCCCCACAAGAAATGAAGGCTTCATGTGTGCAATGTGTTGTCCAAGTGTGCAACGAAGGCTCTCTATGCAGAGTGAAAGTCAATTTTTCCAGTGAGGAATATGGAATCACATTTTTTTGCAAAGGAGAGGGATGATATTGATGCTAGGATGGTATAAAAGTGAAAATGAGTGTGAATGAGCTCCTGCATGTGCTTTTATAATCTGATTTTGGTGTCTAAGTAATTAATGAGGCAAGATGGCCCACCTTACTAGTTCACTTTCTTTTTGAGTTTTATAGCCTTAGGACCTCTTATTATAAATTTAGAACCTTATTAACATTATTACATCTAAAAAAATAAATTACTTTTGAAATCAAGTGTTATTGAACAAATTTACCTATTTCTACTCCTCATTTGCCGATTTATACACGAAATGACTGATTTTGTGACCTTAACCCTAATGACCTAATCGTGACACTGAGCTGAATGGAGACCATGATGATGTGATTGAATTGATATTAATGATGTTTTCATGATGGAGGACTCAACTGAATCATGAAAGTGATCGGCATATGAAATTATTGAGAGAGTGGGAATAGCCCTAGACAGACTAACCAGTGACCAAATTTTTATTTGAAGACTCACTAAAATGACAAAAATTTGACTTGACACCCTAACAACACCTTGTAGGAGCATATTTGATCACCAGTGATAGACTGAACTGACTGATACTAACACCCTCACAAAGAACCTTACTTTTTTTGTGACTTGGGAACCCAACCAGTTCATTAGCAAAACAATATTGTGCCCAACCCAAAGTCTCCATTTCTCTAAAATTGATTTGTCCATGCCTTACAACAACCATAGGCTTTCATCCTGCAAGTCCTATTATGAACTTCTCCTAGAACACTTCATTCTTGGGACACCTGGAATTCACTGACACTCCTTGGAACACACTCTTATTTGTTCATTTCCAAGCATTTTGACCTAGTTCTCTTTTGTGTTCCCCTGAATCTCCCTAATACTCCTCACCATCCATTGAAATTTTCTACCATGTGTTAGCATACCTTTTCATTCCTTGGCATGCCCTAACACTCCTTAGTTATCATTCCCTCACAACTACCCTTACCTTTTTTAGACTTGGTTGGAACCCAACCAAGTCCTTCCTCAATTACAACAACTTAACCAAGTTATAGTTACTGCAACTAGACTATGCCTTGTTCACCTAAGAACTACCTATAACACATCTTAGGCTACTAATGTCCAATCTCAACTCATCCCACTTAATAATTTACCAATTCAAGGCTCATGTCCAACCATGGCCACAAAACAACTAAGAAACACAGTTTACATCTTGACATGCCATAGCACATGGCACATCTAACAATCCCTTAGCCCTATGTGGCATGTGTTCGCATCCCATATATTTCTTGGCATGCTTTGAACTCCCTAGCATAGCCTAGCACTCACTGACTTGTGAAACTATCGCATGCCTTGGCACTGCCTAGCATATAACCTTGTCATTCCCTCCTTAGAACACTTGGAACTCGTTGACACTCCCTATCACAGACTCTTATCTCTTCATTTCCATGAATTTTGAACTAGTTATTCCTTGTGTTTTTGTGGCACTCCCTAACATTTTCTGGCACACATTGACACACCCTAGAACATGGCATATCATGGTATGTTTCCTTGGCACTCAAGAATTCCTTGGCACTACCTAACATATCTTATCGCTCCCGCCTTACCACACCTAGAACTCACTAACACCCCTTGTCAAACACTCTTATTCATTCATTTCCATGTATTTGAAACTAGTGATCCTTTTTGTTTCCTTGGAACTCCATAACACTCCCTGGAATTCATTGGCACACCCTAGCACCTAACACATCTTGGCATGTTTCCATGGCCTCTAGAATGCCTTAGCACTGGCTATCATACCTTGTTACTCCCTCAGCACACCTGTATCTCACTGAAACTTCTTGTCACAAACTCTTATTTGTTCATTTGCATGCACTAATTTGACCTAATTCTCCCTTGTGTTTCCTTGGCACTCCCTAACATGTCCTAGTACATGTTAACACACGTTGGCATGTGGAACATCTTGGATGCATGTCGCCCTAGCAATCTAGCATGACTGAGCACAACCTAGCATACTATGTCACTCTCTCCTTGGAACTCACTGACACTTCCTCTCACACACTCTTATTCATTCATTTCCATGCATTTTGACCTTGTTATCCCTTATGTTTATCTGGAACTCCCTAACACTCGTTAGGACGCATTGGCACACCTTGGTGCTTGGCACATCTTGGTATGCTTCCCTAGCACTCTAGCATTCCTTGGCAGTAATGCATAGCATACCTTGTCACTCCCTCCTTAGCACACTTGGAACACGCTGACTGTAATGTTCCAAACTAGGAAAAATAGTGATATGCATAACAGACAATAAAAATAACACCATAAAATTAAATCAAACGATTAGACCACAAAAATGTCTGGCATGTGTTAGCATGCCTTTTCATTCCTTAGCATGCCCTGACACTCCTTAGCTATCATGCCCTCATGACTACCCATACATTTTTTGCAACATGGGAACCCAATAAAATCCTACCTCAATTATAACAACATCTTAACTATAACAACAGCTTGACCAAGTTACAATTACTACAACTAGACTGGTATTTCACCTCCATTCTTGGTGTTTACTGGCGCTTTAAAATATTACATTACCATTCTGGTATACTGGGGATTTACATTTGCAATTCCGATCTTCTTGTGCTTCTTTATGTATTGTCCATCCATATAGTGATTGTTTTGCTCCAACTGATAAATTGCTTCTTCCAACAGTTAAAAAAAATATCACTGTAAACTTGCCAGTCAAGTATAATTGTTTATTACCTTGGAAACTATGTAGGTGCTTGATAAGGATGGTGGATTTCTTTCAAAAGGTAACCTGGAAAGTGGTGCAAGCTCGACAGTGGAATTGGGTCTTCAAACTATGGGGTGCCCTATCATAGTGGAGAATATGAGTTAACCCTAAGAATTGCTTATAGAGGTAAGTTAATTCCTTAGATTGACATGGTTTTTATATTTCATTCAATAACTCATTTTTGCTATTTTGAGACATGGTTTAACGTTTTCATGTTATCTTCTATTGGTTTTCACCAATATTGTAGATGCTTTGTGAGGAGTGGTGACTCTTCCTTGAAATAGTTGACATCATTTGAGGCTTGGGGCTTACGATTTTAACGGGAGTCATGGAAGCTCACAAAGACAAGATCTGGGCTCACTTTGTTGTTGAGGTAATGCCATGATTGCAAACAAGATAATTAACTCTCAGACCTCTAATTCCATGTAAATCTTCCTCTTTTATTTGTGTTTGGTTGCTTGAGCAGACCATATACTTCAAGGATTGGCATTTGAATTTATAATGAGAACAGGGTATGCAATTTATTTTAATCCTATGTGTGTTTCTAGGGTTGGAGAAAAGTGCCAAACCAAATAAATTTCTATGGTTGATGCTTAATAACTAACGCTTAGAGATTGTTCTCGAAAATTTGATTGTGTAGGGTTGTAGACCATAAGATACTCTAGCTATCAACCTCTATATTTCACCTTATGTTCTCTATGTTCTGGCATATAAAATTATGAAGGAACCACTAGTAGAAAATGAAAAGAAAGTGACTAGGTGACTAAAAAAGTTAGTCACCACAACTTTTACAAGTGAAATACTACAAAAAAAGAGCAATATTAAGTGACCCAACTAAAAACGACTAATATAAATGACTAATTTAGTCCCAAGATAAAATATACGACTAACTAATAAGTAATAAAACTCAAAATGACTAATGTGAATGACTAATTTAGTCTAGGAACAAAAACATGACTACCTAGCAAGTACTACAATAATATGAATCAATGGTTTACGTTAGTCATTTTAATTGTGTACAATAAGATACATTTCAATGAAAGTAAAGCCACTAGGAACCATGATGAGAAAAGGATCCAAGCCCATACGAAGAGCTCACCAGCGTTAACATATACATCAATGCAATATCAATAAAAGACATAAGGTCAATACCATCAACACAATACACATGCAGGTTTCCATAAATGTAAGACATGTGCCCATCACCCTCAATAGGATACACAAAAAACATATGGACAGCACCATCATCAAAATACACATGCACATTTCCATCATTGAATTGTTTTTAAGTTATGTAGGAGAATGTTCCTTTGAAGTAGGTCTAAGAGGTGGACTTATTGTGAAAAGCACATACAACATGAGAGAAATAATTTGAGTTTGGTTATAGAAAATGCCTAACAAGAATCTGTGATATTTAGAGGTGTCGTGTCTTTGCTTCTCCCTTTAAATCATTGACTTCCTTGCTTTGCTTTGCAATCCAAAGGCCTTGTGCAATCCATGGGTGGAACCCTACAAGGGTTTGAGGTAGGTGCCACTGAGTTGAGAAGGAGATGAGTTCCTATCGTCATTTTCATTATAAATCCTGTAACTATTTGTATCACCCTTCATTATCTATCTTCAATATCTACATGTAACATTTTGTATCACCCTCGAATCCAAAAGTGAGAATGAGATCATTGATACCTTGTGAACCTCAATCAATAGTTGATTCACAAAAAAATGTAAGCAATATTAACTTCATGAAGAACTAATATATTGTAAGAAAGAATTGAATATAATTGAGGAAAACAACATTTTCCCCTTTTAATCTCCCAAAATAAACTTAATATTTAAAAAGAAAGTTAATATTACATGACAAAATTTCCATTTATGTTTAAATAATGTTTTTTTAATTATAAAATAAAAACCCACCATACCAATTATCCAATATAGCATAATTAGATAAAAAACCACTTAATGGTGGCTCACATTCCAAATTCCCGCCACTCTATTTACAAAACCTGTGAAAAGAGACTCATGTTCCAAAGCGAGTAAGAGGAGGGAGGTGCAAAATACAGTTTATGTTTGAAATTAATAGATATGCCATTAATTAATAATGAAAATGAATGAAAAAGAAATGAATAAGTTTTTTGTTTTTATGGGTGCATGGTTTGGCAAGAAGAGGGCGAAGACAACCAAGAATCATAGGGAGGAAGAATTCAAGGTGAAGTCGTAAGATAGTGTAGGTTTGATTTTTTTTTTTCCAGTAAGCCATTTGAATTGTGATGATAGATGGAAAAAAATAAGATATTTTTTTATTTTTATGGGTGGGTGGATTGGCAAGAAGAGGGCGAAGACAAGGAATCAAAGGGAGGAGGAATTCAAGGTAATTGTTTTTGGAAATCGATAATAATACTTATCGATCTATGTATTTGATATGGAATCGGCGCACCAATCAGCTAATGTTTCACAGTTGGCATCTATTGGGAGCTCCTGCCATGGTCAACTTGGGCATCTGTAACTGTAGAAACACTTTCATCTATAGGAAATCATAAAGACATCAAAATGTTTTATGTATGTGTTTTTTTTGCTTTCAATCTCTGCTCCGCACTATTTTTCCAGTTACCAAATATCATTCCTAAACTATATATTCAACTGAATGTTCAATATATTAAACAAAAAGCAAGCAATGGACTTGAATTTGGTTATCCCTTGTTCAATGATTGTTTATGATTCTGTCAACTCATTTTGACCACACCACCCAAGCCCACCACAAGGAAAAACCAAAACTAAAAGCCAAAATATAGAAAATAAACATACCGCGAACTTAGTCCCTAGGGTTAGCTCAACTCGTCGAGTCTCGATCGGTAAAATACTTCTTCTATTGAGAGTTCACAAGTTCAATTCACTCAATGCTATCAGGGCGAAGCCTCATGGTTAATCCAACATGAAGTGAATCCTTTGGCAGATCTACATGGTACAAATATTCCTTAGATGTAACTGTCAGCATTCTCGAAGAACTTTGAACCACATAAAATAATAGGCTACCTAGGACTATTTGAATTTATTGATAACATTATTCATAGAATTAGATATATTTTCCACCTCCTTAAGGGTTAGTTAATATTGGAGTCATCTACAGAGGCAGAGGAATTGCCCCGATGACCAAAAGTGGCCAGAATCTGGGGAAAAAATTTTCAGAAAATCTTGTAGATGCAGTGTTTGAATCATGCTTTTGATGGTGGAAATAGATTCAGCACCATCAAAAACTTCTAAGGCACCTAAAATTATGAAGTTTGACAGCTTTTACTTGGATTTACAAAAATCCCTGCTGGATTTTTTCAAAATATGACTAGAATTTCCATAACTTTCAAAGAAAAAAAACATAAGTGTTAGACTACGACATTGATATTCTCCTTATGTGTAAGCCTCATGTTCTCTCTCCCTCTTTATATAAACATACTAAAAAATTCTTTTATACTTTCATGTAATAGATCCTAAAAACATTTTTCAAAATATTTTTTTTAGATAAATTTTATTGATACCTCAATACAAAATTATCATTTTGGAGACCCCATCTAAATGGAACCTCCTACTCAATAATAGAAACATAAACAATGGAAAAATTATTAAAATCTAATTTTGGGCCACTCTAAAATCTAAAATTTAAAATTGACCCATTAAAATTTAATTTCCCGCAAACAAATTTACAAATTGCTAAAATCCAATCATTTAATTTCCCTTCTTCCCCTTCCACGCTACTTTTCTTCCTTAGCGGGTTGGGAGAGAGCTCAAAGCCAATAACACTAAGTAGCGAGGGATTTTACTGTAAATAAATTCTATTTCATACCAGGCTTCCAGGAAGACTTAGCATTGCAGTCCCTTCCTGGTTTGTAGTGCAAAATGCGGAAAGAGAAATACTGGAAGGTAGGCAGCAAATGATACTTGGGGCTCTTAGCAAAGCATTCCCTGAGGGATGAAAATATGATTGTGTTATACCATAATATGAGGGGCATAGGGATGGCCTCCCAACAGCGATCCATGAATAGGCTAATCCAAAAACATCTGCCATCCATTCTGTACGTTCAAGAGAATATGTGTTCAATTGAAGCAGCTTAGAAGGTCCTCTCCAGGTGGTCGAGAATGGGTAAGTTGCATCCTCCACAATAGTTATAAAATTATGTAGATGTAGAATGCTATCTAGGTCAAGAGCGTATAATGAGAAAATAAGAAATAACCTCCCAACGAGATCCTTTGCCTGTAAATAGCAATATGACCCTCCTCTTTTTCAATTTATTGCAACTGGGATGATTTGATGAAGGCTCAGATATTACATGGTTATGGTGATATTAATGGCCACCTAGAGCCTTCAGAGAGTGCAGGGATGAGACACTTGGCAAGAATGGCTACTGCTTATGCTAAGTGATACATACAAAACAAAGGCACATTGTTCAGTGTCTATGGAGAGAAAATATACTGCGAGTGGCAATGACTGGCAGCCTTATTATGCATTGTTTATGGCTTGTAACACAGTTTACTCTGCAAATGAAGTGTGTTGGAATTGTTGAAAAGAAATAGAGAATTGATAAGGCCAAGACTGAGACAGCTAAATATTGAAATGATCCTTCAAAGTTGAAGCAACAAGGTAGTCACAAGAGTGAGAATTTAGCAAATGAAACCCTGAAGATCGATGAAAAACTATCTTAAAGAAGTGGATTTAGAATATGAAGATGCGAGGGATGTTGATAAGTTTGATCTCTGAATTACTCTCTGAATCACTCAGCTGATGAGGACGAAGACGACTTTGAGCTGAAGGAATCAAAAGAGGAGTTTTAAGCAGATGAAGATGATGTGTTTCAATGTGGGCGTGAGGATTTGTTCAGCCCTCGGCTTGGTGATTCTACAAGTATTTCACCAGTCTTGCAAGGATAGAGAGATTTCCGATATATCCAAAATGTTTGCATTCACTATCATCATGAAGAATTGTTTCATGCATCCATTAAGGAAAAAGTTTCGTGATGAACCTATTTGGGTCCTTGGGCATCACACTGTAAGTTTCTCTTTCTATCTATTTCATTTATGTTGGATGTAGTACATGTATTATAATGAAGAGGATCCATGTTAGTCTGTAGAAAAACTATTGCCACTTATGGATTTTAATGAAAGAGAGATTCAGATGGGTTATGATATTTCGAGTGGAGGTTTCCTTGAATCAATAGTTACAACATTTACCTTAAATAAATAATTGAAGTTTTCCTCATCGTTATGAACTTTTCGGAAGGAAATTGCTGCAAATAAAGACAAGTTGTTGAGTCAATTAGAACCTGAAACCTCCCATGTTGTACTGCATTAAGGCTTGCACTAAAAATAAGTAGAAAATCCTCTGCTTGTAAGCTATGTCACAAGGTTCGTCGAACTTTAACCTTGAGGTTCAAATTTTGGTGAACCTTAAAAAAAAATTGAGGTTCGGAAAACCTAATCGAACCACATAGCCATTGACCAAGTTCATCGATCAAAACTCATAACCTCATGTCACAACTCGAGCTTGTAATTTATCCTTGCAGTTTCCATGTCCGTGATAACTTTTTCGATGTTTACTGATGTTGATTTATTACTATTTTATCCTATAATTCATGATATATATATATATCTATATATATATATATATATATATATATATATATATATATATATATATATATATATATATATATATATATATATATATATATATATATATGTAGATATAGATGAACCTAATGGAAAACCTGATTCAAACCTCATCAAAAAATTCAAACTCAAACCAAACCTAATCATTGTCAAACCCTAACTCGAACGCAAACCATGTGACATTGCCGGTAAGTAGCAATAGAACCCTCCTCTTTTTCAATTCATTGTAGCTGGGATGACATCCTCATCAACATTTGTTTCTTATTGCTTTATCTAGAATCCAAGCACTTTCATGGATTGTATTTGGGGCAGTAAATTGGACATGAGAAGAAATTCAAAGCTACAACACATCCAAAGTCTCTATATCTCTGGTGGCTTATGAATTTCATTTTGAATACAATATTCTTGATCTCTATAATCATTAGGTTCATGTCCACAACTCCTAATCCATATAGTATTCTCCCTCATGATGATCTTTTTGCATTGATTATTTTCCCTACCTGTGGATTTTTGCTGGCATTAACCCTCAAAGGAACTACAAGAATCAACATTTTTGAAGAAACAAAAAAAATTACATGAACTTCTTCTCGATGGTAGCACTTTGAATTCTAGCACTGAGAAGAATTAATAACCCTTTATGCTATAGCAGGTATTTTGTCAAGGGCTACATGGTTATGGTTGAATCCTGTATTGAAAAAAGGTTACATAAATGATTTGTAATTGACAGATGTTCCTGCACTGGCACCTGGTGATAGCGCTGAAAATATGTTTGAATTTCTTAAATCAAACTGGTTTAATGACATAGTGGAACACCAACACCCTGTACACCTTACATTGCTTTGATGCTTTTGGCCAAATCTTGCACTTACTACATCCCTGGCCATTTCAAAATTGTGTGTGATGTATATTGGCTTAGTTTTGATGCAAAAATTTGTTGATTTTACATTTGGAGATCAGAGCTTTCCTTATGAAGGCTTTGTCCTTGTATTGATACTATTTCAATAAAATCCATTGAGGTTCTTTGTTCCCATTAATATAACTTTCAATGTCAAAAGCTGGGCATGCTGATAAGGTGTACTCTGATCACAACTTTATACAAAAAGGGTTTAAGATTGTCAAGCTCCACTAGGCAAGCTCATGGTGTTGGCCAGATTGTAAATTACATGGTCGTGGATGCTCAACAACTTTCAGATGCGATGTTGCAGCTTCATTACATCTGGATGATGCTGCTACAAGTTGGGGCTTCTTTATCAATTTTTTTTGAGGTTTTGGGCATTTCTATGTTGTCTGGTTTTGTTTACATGGCACTAATGATGGGCATTGTAGCTTGGGGATCTAAGAGAAATAGGAGATATGAGTTCCAATTAGTGAAAATGTGTGATCTTCATACAACTAATGAGTTTTTGAATTATATGAGGGTTATCAAACTTCAAGCATGGGAAGGCCATTTCCAAACACGTGTAGAGACTTTTACGAATTCCAAATATGAATGGCTCTGCAAAACTATGTATTCTATTTTAGTGAATATAATTACTCTATGGAGCATACCTTCACTTGTTTCAGTAGTGATATTCACTACATGGAGCATTCCTTCACTTGTTTCATAGTGACATTCACTACATGGAGCACGCCTTCACTTGTTTTAGTAGTGACATTCACTACATAAATTTTTGTAGGAGAAAAACTTATAGCAAGGAAGGTGTTCACTGCAAAATTGATTTTCAAAATTCTTCAAGAACCCATTAGGAACTTATCTCAAGCTTTAATATCTATCTCACAAGCAATGGTGTCCTTGATAGACTTGATAGGTATATGACCAAGAAGGATCTTGATCCTGAGGCAGTCGAAAGGTTACCGCCAGGCAAAGAGATTGTTGTTGTAGTTGAAAATAGTACCTTCTTTTGGGATGAATATGAATCGAATTCCACTCTTCAAACTATCAACTTGTTGATGCCTCAAAAATCGTTGCATCAACATCGGGGAAAACCACCCAATCCGGACCTTAAAGGAAGCTCCTTTTCCGTTTGATGTGGTGGCTCCGATTGGATATAATGGGACAAGTTTCCCAATGGTTTGTAAATAGGATGGATAAGTGGTTGATTTTCTATTATCTAACGATAATGGATGGATGATTTAATCTAAAAAGAAAAATTATAAACAACTAATCTATCTAGGGAAATTTCTGCTTTAGTGTAACTTTTGATGATCTTTATCTACAAACAGGCATATAGATGACTCTATTGGTAAACAAAGACATTCATTCATATGATAATTAATTTTTTCAAGTACTTGAACAAAGTAATCATTAAAACATTATTACACTATTCTTCATATATCATTGACATAAATATGATTGAAAGAATAACACTCCTTAAACATTCAATAGTGATAAGTATAAGGACTACGGTTAAAATACATACATATATCCAATGATAGCAAGATTAAATAAATGCCAATTCATATGAAAGAATGGAGAAAAGACATAGATAATAGTACCATATGAAATTTGGATCCCTCCCGATAGCAATCGCATTCAAATTCCTTTTTTTAACTTAGAAACACTTCCACAAAAAGCAATAGTGCATATCTCATCAAAGCATTCTTCATTAAAATTCAGAATATAGGCCCATTCTTCTGTTGAAGCCCCGAAAATTGGGTCGACAACAAGGGGGATAGCCACCCGGTCCGGACCTTGGTTGGCAGCTCCTTATCCGTTTGGTATAGCAGGTCCAACTGGGGATAATGGGACCAGTTTCCCAATCTAAGGGGTGTGTGTGTGTGTGTAGAGTTGGATGATGCTGATCTAAGAGTATTTAAAACTAATTTAATTCAAACTTTTAAACTAACTCTATGCTATTGTAATCTAATGAGAAACAACATATCTAATCTACGCTAACCCGGGGTGTATTTCTTCTATTATGCGATCTAAAGAGATTTCAAACAATAACTGGTAATAAAGATCATTCAGCTACCATAAGAATAGAAATCAATTAAGATAAACCACTCTGCATAAAAAGTTAAGCAAAACAGTTGTGAACAGCATATCGCATAATAAGTTATTCATATATCAAACATAAATAAATGACTCCACCGTACAGAAGTGCGAAATGGTAACCCACACATTCATGCATTAACATATAAACAACTGAAAACTGTATATCACTTTAAGAATATAAGCAGAAATGGTCAAGAGATAAAAGTACCATTTATGACTGGTTCCACTCATAAGCTTCAAGCAACAACGATTTATCTCTACTTGTTCTAACATCTACTAAGAGTACAAAAGTGCAACATCAGTAGCAGACATTAAAATGCAAACATTAATAAATCTCGATCCATCCATTCATCAAAAACCCCCTTCGAGGGTGCAAAAGTGCATGTTCTGAGGACAAGTTTTTTGACAAATTTATGGACCCTTCTCCAAATGCCTGAGAAGGGTTTAAATACTGCTAACTAATTAATCTTAATTACATAAATTTAGGACACAGTTTTAAATGACCGACCTTCTACTAAAGCAAATTTATTTCTAAAACTTGAATCTAATTTCTAACCGTTTCTGTATTTGCTCCTTAGTGTTGTAAGCAATGCAACATTCGCCTGGGAAGAGTCGGCTGGTTGTCTTCTCCTTTCATTTGAGCTACGAAAATAGAAATAACAAGCGCTTGCACCGCCTTCTGGCAAACTAGAAGATATTTTCGAAAATCGTCCTCTGGCTTGGTGTATTCACTGTGTGTATACTTGGTAATAACCCAAATTTCTCTCAAAGTGATTGTGCTTTTGCTAATTCGGTTTCCGACCTTGCGAATGACTGAATAAGTTAGGGACTTTGCTCTTTGAACAATTTTTTGTATTGAAAACTGCCTCTGTTCTTTGTTCCAGGATTTTCTGGTGCGTTTTCCCTCTTTAGCGCTTTTTTCTTTTTGCTTTACCCAGTCTAAGCTTCAGGATCTTTTGTAAACATGCTGCTTTTGTGCGCCTTTGACACTGAGTTTTGAATAGTCTATCGACATCAGTATCTGTTGAGTGATACTCTGGAATCTGTGGTCCTATTGCATGCGGCATCCATTTGTGAAGGCATCTCTTCTCTGTTCTCTGAGCATTGACGCTTTCCCCTTTTCCTTAGATGTTTCTTGCACATTGCTTTATGTTATTTCCTGTCTTACAGTTTACGCAAAGGAAAAGAGTAATGATCAAAAGATTGACATGAAAGCTTTAAGCTCTAATGAATGCATAATCATGACACCCATAATGAACTGACTCTTCGAAAAACACAACACAATCCTTCTTCGATACTTTGGCGTACAATCATTAATTTCTTTTAAGGCGCGCGCCCCATTTTGGTCTACAGACAGCTTTCCTTGAATACTGTGTCGAGGAAATTTTGCGATGGGTGATTTCTGCGACTCGCATCGCAGTATCGAGGATCGCGCTGTCAAGATGTGTCATCGCAAGAATTGATGATCGCAACATCGCAGATCGCAATATCGCAGATCGTGAATCGCAAATTGCGCTTAGTCATCCAATCATTGTGTGCTGCTTATGCGATGTTACGATATGCGACGTCGCATATCGGCCGTCGGAGATTCCTTAAGTTTTTATTTAAGAGTGCTTCACCACATATGCCATGCGATGTATTTCGCGTCACTTCTTCGCAACTTATTATGCGCATAGGGAAACGTTTCACTCTCTTCTCACGATGCGATACAGCTTTTAGGGAGTTAAAATACAAAAATTTTGATAAAATGTTTTTTTGGATTTTTTAGTAAGGGTCCCCATTTGCTTGGTGTTATCGCTAATACCAAACAAAGAGGGGGGTTGGTGGTGGCCACAACAATGGTGATTCACTGTGAAGAACCAGTTATCTCTGCTTTTCTATTGAATGTTAACTTTCGAAGCAGAAAAATTTTCATGTCTAAATTTTGTTATGGACAGATAGAGTACATTACGCCTTATCCTATCAATGATATTTTGTCTCAACTTTTTCATATTCTAATTGTTTGTTTCCTCAGGCTTAGTCCTTGTATTCACACCAGACATTACTTGGTCTTTTAAAGATAAAATAAGGTCTTCTCTGCGTGCTGGCTTTTAAAATATGCTCATTTGTCGTAGGTAGAGCCTCTACTGCCCGCAAGCGTCCATAGCCTCGACAGGGTTACCTGTTACCCAACAATGATCCTTTATCCTACTTAAGGCTATTTACAACTTTTCAGAGAAAAACCCCTTTTAACACTTTTTCCTTTTTTATTCTCTAAAGAACAATGTCTTGGTTTGGTGGCCAAATTATGACACAGTCATTCACTTGATTTACACTTTTGCTGAACAAGCTGGCTCGTGATGAGACCCCTTTCTTTTGATTGCAACAATCTTGAGTCGTTGCCCTGTTTTGGTGAACAATATTGGCAAAGTCAGCAAGTTATAATATCTGTGATCATGATAAGCCGGCTCGTGATGAGACCTCTTATTCTTTGAGATATAGTGTTTTCTCGGATTGTTCCTCTGAATGCTACGATTTCCTTTAGCAGGGAGGAAGTCATTGTTTTTTCCTTAAGAAAGCTCTGGACGACAATAATAGAGTTTGAAAACAGCGGTTTTTACAGAGAATATTTATTTTATTATTGATACCTTTCATTGCACTGATATAAAACAATTTTTTATCAAAGGTTGCTTTCATCAAATTTTTGAAGTTGAAACTAGTATCATATTTAGGCTAAAGTTAACTCTACCTGTCAATAATAAAGATCAGATTTTTCGAAAAATTTTGCTACTTGTACAAGCGAAAAGCTCAAAATCTGATAGAGAATTGGTGTCTTTTTCATGAACCCCTTTAGTAACCATCTACAACTGGTCTTATTTATAAGAAAGAGAAAAACAAAATAAAAAATAAAACTATCCTACAAAAGAGAAGAGTGATCTTCTATGGAAAATAAATTTTAAGGATCTGTCCGTTAACAAGCAAAGAATCCCTTCTACCTGCTAAATCCTGCAACACAAACGTTGATGGGCCTATGACTTCTACAATCTGAAAAGGACCAAGCCACATTTTCTGAAATTTTGTATGTTTGCCCTTTTCTTCGTGAGCCTTATCCCATTTCAAAACTAAATCTCCCATCTGAAAATACTTTCTGGTCATTATGCTTGAGTCAAAAGAGGATTTTATCAGCGCTTGGTGATGAGCATGGGTTTTCTTAGCTTGTTCTCGTCATTCTTCTAATTTAATTATTTCCATTTGTCTTAGTCGTATGGATGAAGTAGATACCTCATTGATGTGTTGTACTAAAGACAAAGAGGGGATGACTAAGTGAGTTGGAAGAACCACTTCTTTCCCATAAACTAAATTAAAGGGAGAAGTGCCAATTGAAGCTTTCTTCGTTATTCTATCAGCCCATAAAGCATTTACCAATGCTTTGTGCCAATTCTTTTGGTTCTGGTCAACTGTTCTTTTAATAATCCTGATCAGGTTTTTATTTGTCGATTCAGCCAATCCATTACCTTGCGGATAGTAGTTGGCCGAATATTTCAGTTTGAACCCTCTTTTAAGTGCAAACTCAGTCATTGTATTTCCAGAAAAGTATGAGGCATTATCAAACATTAAGGCCATTGGCAATCCAAACCTAGTGATTATAAATTGATCTATGAATTCAATAATGTTTTCTGAATTAGCTGTCTTGAGAGGAACTGCTTCTACCCATTTAGTAAAATAATCTATTGCCGTGAGGATGTACCTAGTATGCTGCTTAGAAGAGTGAGGAACGATCTCACCTATTATGTCCAAGCCCCACTAATTGAATGGCTGCTCGATGTTTACCGACTGTAGTGGCATGGACGGTTTCTTTTGTCTCCCTACAGCAGTCTGGCAGACTTGGCATTTCCTCACGTAACTATGTGAGTCTTTGAACAGCATGGGCCAATAATATCTTGCACGTAAGATTTTATGTGCAGTAGCATCTCCAGCATAGTGTCCGCCCGCTGGTCCATCGTGGAGTTCCTGCAAAACCTTTTCGGCTTCAGTTTTCTCAAGACACCTAAGAAGTACAAAATCGTAATTCCTTTTAAACAGAACATCATTTATGAGCTGGTATTGTTTAGCTTTCAATCTCAGAGCTCTTTTCTTGGTGTGATCCAGGTGTGATGGAGCATACCCATTCTTAAGAAAATAAATGGCGTCAGCATACAATGATTATGCATCGTTTAGGCTTACCTCATACGTATGTACCTCTTCAGATGAATTCTCAGGAATTTGCGATGCTCCAACCAACATTTTGTAGAATCCTTGACCTCTTACAATGTTTGCTGGTTTGATCTCAAGATCGTATTCTTGTAAAGCGGTGATCCAATTTGCTCTTTTTTTGCCCACATCCTTCTGTATTAGAAGGTTTCTTACCGCTGGAAACGGTACTATGACCTTAGTATGGGCTTTAAGTAAGAAAGGTCTGAAATATTTGATCACTTTGAAAACAGCGTATGCCTGTTTCTCCACATCTGAATAGTTGAGTTCAGCACCTTGCAAATTCGAGCTAAAAAATGTGTTTGGAGCTTCCGCTTTCTCTTGATTTGCTTGAGTTAGAATTGCGGCATATGATTTCTCTGAGGCAAATGTGTATAAGATAAAAGATTCTGAAAAATTTGGGGTTGCTAAAGATGGAGCGTTAATGATAGCTTGTTTGATCAGGTTGAATGCTTCATGCTCATCTTGACCCCATTTAAAATTTGAATTCTTTTTAATCATGTTTTGCAAAGGAGAAACAATAAGTGAAAAATATGGGACAAATCTCTTCACAAAATTGATTTGACCAAGGAAATATTGCATGGTTTTTTTGTTATGAGGCATGGATATTTCAGAAATTTCTTTGATTCTGTCAGGTTCAATGTGAATACTAGATTTTGACACTATGAATCCTAGAAGTTTTCCTTCACTTAATGCGAAAAAAGATTTCTTTGGGTTAAGTGAAATCCCATACCTTAAACAGCGTTGAAAGATTTGTTTCAAGTCTTTGAGATGGTCGCTTCGCTTCTTGGAGTACATTGTTATGTCATCTAGGTAAATCACTACAGATTTATTGACTAAACCTTTGAATGTGATATCCATGGCTCTCTGAAATGTAGCACCGGCATTGATCAAACCAAATGGCATCTTCCGATATGCGTATGTGCCCCATTTAGTTCGGAATGTGGTTTTTAACTGATCATCGGGATGTACCAGCACTTGATTGTATCCTAAAAATCCATCCAAAAAAGACATTAATTCTGAGCCTGCTACTGCCTGTAATATCTGCTCCATAGGTGAGAGGGGAAAATTGTCTTTTTGACAGGATTTGTTGAGATTCTGGAAATCGATACAGATTCTAATATCTCCATTTTTCTTTCTAACGGGTACCATATTGGAGACCCATTTGGAATGTCTGACGGGGAAAATTATTCTGGCTCTCAATAACTTATTTAGCTCAGTTTTTATCTGATTTTCTAAATTGGGGTGGATTTTTCTGAGTTTCTGTTGGACAGGTTTTTCATTGTCAATCATAGGGATAGTATGTTGAATGATAGAAGTGTCGTATGTCTTCAGCTCATCGTAATTCCAGGCAAAAAAATTTTTGTATTATCTCAAAAGACGGATATACGCTAATTTTTCTTCAGGGGCTAGGCCGTGGCCTAGATTAACGTTTTGTGGTTTATCATTGGTTCCTAGGTTTACTAATTCATAGTTCAGAGTCAAACTGTAGAGCTTAGAATTGGTAGACCTTTTAAACTGACTTTTCAAATCATATAAGTCTTATAACTTAACCACTGATTTAGGTATAGCATTATCAGTGCTATTTTGTTGTATTTGTCAATCATGATGGTCTTCGTCAATTATTTGATTGGAGTAGGATCCTTCAGAAGTGAGGAAATTTACAATGTCAGGATCGTCATTGAATACTCTCCAGTTTGTAATGTTGTCAGGGATGGACGGTCTAAATATTAATTCTATTGAGAATCTATCTGGACTAAAATCTTCGGAGGGAATAAGTCTAGAGGCTACGTTAGCTAACAGGTTTGCGCTCACATTTTGGAGTCTTGGGATTGACGAAATATTAAATGCTATGAAATGTGCAGTCAGATCTTGTACTAAATATTGATAGTGTTTCAAATGACCTGATAGGCAGTGTATGGTGTTATGTACCTATTTGACGACAATCTCAGAGTCTCTGAAGACTCGAAGGTACTTAACGTTCAACCCGATTGCTTTGTATAGGCCTTGCACCAAAGCCTCGTATTCCGTTGTATTGTTTGTGCAATCGAATTCAAGTCTGCACGTAAGCATGGTCTTATTTCCGTCTGGGCTAATCAGAACGCATCCTGCTCCTGCTCCCTCGTTAGATTTAGAGCCATCAAAATATAATTTCCAAAACAAAGATGTATTTACAGGTTTATCTAAAAAATTAACACACTTTGAATTATCAGTTTGGGAAAAATTTTCGACTTGGGACAAAACTGAATTTTCTAAGTAAGGTGAGGTATGAGCATTGAAATTGCCGAGGAAAGAATCTACCGAGTAATTGCCTATGATACTGCTATTGTATGCTATTGCTTCATTTTCTCCCTCCAATTCCGTTACTATGTACTTCTGGTGTAACTCTCATTCAACCTTTATTTGATTCGGTTTACCATTGTAGGGTAACCACATGTGCGACCAGTCGGTTGAGAAGTATCCATGGAGTTTTTCGGACCAATCCCTGCTAAGAATCAAGCCATAGAATTTTGGGATATCGGCTACTAGAATGTCAATAACCTGACATACCTTCGGGTTAGACGACAATCTTATGGTCACTTGATTAAGTTCACCAATCACTTCGACTTGAGATCGATCAAGCTGAACTATGCGCACTGCGCATTTTTGTGGTTAGACATTCAACTTGGCACATATTGATCTGGGTAAAATATTCGTTGAAGCACCAGAATCTACCAAGCAATTGTGCACATTTTTATTGAAAATTTCATAAGTGAGAAGAAAAGGGGGAGTGTGAGACCTTGATCTTCCTCCAATCAAGGCGATGTCATTTGGGTCAACTTTATTGATCGTGTTGGATGGAGGTCTTCCCATGTTGTGGGAAGCTACAGCTGTAGATAAAGATGTAGTAGGCACGGCATGTAATTCTTTCATCATTATCTTCTGTTGATGTTTCAATTTGCTCAATTCATAAAAGTGATATTAGCCCTAGTCTTTTTCATGTCATCAATAATATTGTACTCCATTTCATCCGACACAATCAGTGTTCTTGATGGAGGTGTTTGATCTGATTGGGCTGGGCTAGATTGAGTCACTTTAGCGGTCATTTTCTTTGTTGCAACTTTATCTTTTGCTGCAGGGCTTGCGCCCTTCTGCTTAGGGGTAGTTTGGGGAGGATCAAGTTGATTTTTGCTTCGTGTGCTAATCGGAAATGCTTCTTGATCTTCTTCTTGCGGGAGGATGAAATCCCACATTCCTTGTAGTTCCACAACTTCTTCGTCATCGGTTTGCCCTTCAGTGGTATTCTCTTCTTCTTCCTCTTCTTCGGATTCGACGTTTGAGATAGCGTTGGGTGGTTTTACATCCATTGAAGGACTTCTTTTAAAAGCTCTGTAGGGCTTTTTTGAAGAAGTTTCTGCTACTTGTTTTTTTATGTCAATCATCTCATTGGACATGGTTTTTAACACTTTTTGTAATCCTTCCAAATCAAAAGGGTCTTTCGTTTGTTTCTTCTTGGGGTCTTCCTTGAAGGAGACTTTCTTAGATTTTCGTTCCTCTATCGTAGATCTTTTTTCCAGGGCTACTACGCGTTTCTCTACTGCTATCGCCTCTGTCAAGTTTTCAACTAAGGTTGTCTTATTTTCCCTATCCACGAAGATTGCCAAGTTTGATGGTAAGGCCGTAATATACCATTCACATCTTCTTCGCTGGGTTGGGAAGCAGCGAGAATTTTGTTGAGGATTTTATTGAACCATAAATTGAAATCTTTGATGGGTTCTCTAGCCTCGGCTTTAAGATTGGATAGGTCATTGATTAACGTCACCGTTGATCTGTCATCACCAAACTTGGTAAGGAATTGACTTTGGAAAATGTCCCAACTTGTGATAGACCCGGAAGGTAATGAAAAGTACCATGACCCGGCTGTTCCTTGCATTGTATAGGGAAAAAGCCAGACGACAGCATCCTCGTTGGTAACTCCGTTGAGATTGACATAAAGAATGAAATTATTAATATGCTATTCAACTAGCATGCCTGCTTCTAGATTGAATTTGGGTAGCCATTTCTCAGGATGGGCCGGTATTTGACTCAGGGGTGGAGGCATGAAAACTGCCCCAGGATTGTTCCATGGAGACTGGGACATCGTTGAGCTGCTAGTAAATGAAAGTGCAAAGGATGATCCTTGATGCTGGGAAGATGAAGATATTATGATCTTTGATGATTGAAGAGGAGGGGTTGTGGAAGATGGATGAGTGGTTTGGAATGAAGACGTGGGTGGCTGACTTCGCGGTGAGGGAGTTGAAATGGACGACGTAGATGAAAGAGTCTCACTGTCAGACTCTGGAGGTGTTTTCCTTGCTCTTTTCCTGGTGGGGAGAGGGAATTCAGTTGGCTGGATGCCAAATTTTTCACTCTTTAATCTGGCCAGGGGATGAGCAGGATTGTACTGCGAAGTCACACTACTTTTAGATTTATCAGACCTCTGAGTAAAAATAGAAAATCCCCGGAGTTTGCGAATCAGAGTTTGAACTTCAAGGGGTTCAATGGTAAATTGGTCTGAAATATTAGGGTATGTAGCAGCGGTTGATACTCGAGCGACTTCTAACTCTAGATTTAAACGTACTGGGGAAGTCGGGGGAGTTGATGAGGGCGATTTACTCTCAGAATGGTATTTAGATTTTGATTTAGGTGCCATTCATAGTTCGGGCCCTCCTTCTAGTGCCAAATATGTTGAAGCCCCAAAAATCAGGTCGACAACAAGGGGGATACCCACCCGGTCCAGACCTTGGTTGGCAGCTCCTTATCTATTTGGTATAGCGGGTCGACTGGGGATAATGGGACCAGTTTCCAAATCTAAGGGGTGTGTGTGTGTGTGTGTAGAGTTGGATGATGCTGATCTAGGAGCAAGGAAAATTTTAAGGATAGAAAATTTTCTTGAAGTTTAGAAACATTGGCGAATCTCACTAATCCCTAATATGCAAACTATAAAATGTTTATTGATATAAATGTAAAATTATTCAAATTTATAATGGTTTTATATATAACCTCTATATAATGTTGGCGATTTTTAAGGTAAAATAATTTTGTATTCTAAAATTTGGGCGAATCGTCTTTTATAAAATTGGAAATTAGCGAATCTTTTTTGTGGAAAAATCATGGAAAATTAGCCCACTGGGCAAACATTAGCCCCTAAAATTTTCCATGTCTAGGAGTATTTAAAACTAATTTAATTCAAACTTCTAAACTAACTCTATGCTATTGTAATCTAATGAGAAACAACATATCTAATCTACACTAACCCGGGGTGTATTTCTTCTATTATGCGGTCTAAAGAGATTTCAAACAATAACTGGTAATAAAGATCATTCAGCTATCATAAGAATAGAAATCAATTAAGATAAACCACTCTGCATAAAAAGTTAAGCAAAACAGTTGTGAACAGCATATCGCATAATAAGTTATTCATATATCAAACATAAATAAATGACTCCACCGTACAAAAGTGCCAAATGGTAACCCACACATTCATGCATTAACATATAAACAACTGAAAACTATATATCACTTTAAGAATATAAGCAGACATGGTCAAGAGATAAAAGTACCATTTATGACTGGTTCCACTCATAAGCTTCAAGCAACAACGATTTATCTCTACTTGTTCTAACATCTACTAAGAGTACAAAAGTGCAACATCAGTAGCAGACATTAAAATGCAAACATTAATAAATCTCGATCCATCCATTCATCAAAAACCCCCTCCGAGGGTGCAAAAGTGCATGTTCTGAGGACAAGTTTTTTGACAAATTTCTGGACCCTTCTCCAAATGCCTGAGAAGGGTTTAAATACTGCTAACTAATTAATCTTAATTACATAAATTTAGGACATGGCTTTAAATGACCGCCCTTCTACTAAAGCAAATTTATTTCTAAAACTTGAATCTAATTTCTAACCGTTTCTGTATTTGCTCCTTAGTGCTGTAAGCAATGCAACATTCGCCTGGAAAGAGTCGGCTGGTCATCTTCTCCTTTCGTTTGAGCTACGAAAATAGAAATAACAAGCGCTAGCACCGCTTTCTAGAAAACTAGAAGATATTTTCGAAAATCTTCCTCTGGCTTGGTGTATTCACTGTGTGTATACTTGGTAATAACCCAAATTTCTCTCAAACTAATTGTGCTTTTGCTAATTCGGTTTCTGGCCTTGCGAATGACTGAATAAGTTAGGGACTTTGCTCTCTAAACAATTTTCTGTATTGAAAATTGCCTCCGTTCTTTGTTCCAGGCTTTTCTGGTGCGTTTTCCCTCTTTAGCGCTTTTTTCTTTTTGCTTTACCCAGTCTAAGCTTCAGGATCTTTTGTAAACATGCTGCTTTTGTGCGCCTTTGACTTTGAGTTTTGAATAGTCTATCGACATCAGTATCTGTTGAGTGATACTCTGGAATCTGTGGTACTATTGCATGCGGCATCCGTTTGTGAAGGCATCTCTTCTCTGTTCTCTGAGCATTGACGCTTTCCCCTTTTCCTTAGATGTTTCCTGCACATTGCTTTATGTTATTTGTTGTCTTACAGTTTACGCAAAGGAAAAGAGTAATGATGAAAAGATTGACATGAAAGCTTTAAGCTCTAATGAATGCATAATCATGACACCCATAATGAACTGACTCTTCGAAAAACACAACACAATCCTTCTTGGATACTTTGGCGTACAATCATTAATTTCTTTTAAGGCGTGCGCCCAATTTTGGTCTACAGACATCTTTCCTTGAATACTGTGTCGAGGAAATTTTGCGATGGGTGATTTCTGCGACTCGCATCGCAGTATCGAGGATCGCGCCATCAAGATGTGTCATCGCAAGAATTGATGATCGCAAATCGCAGATCGCAATATCGCAGATCACGAATCACAAATTGCGCTTAGTCATCCAATCATTGTGTGTTGCTTATGCGATGTCGCGATATGCGACGTCGCATATCGGCCGTCAGAGATACCTTAAGTTTTTATTTAAGAGTGCTTCACCACATATGCGATGCGATGTATTTCACGTCGCTTCTTCGCAGCTTATTATGCGCATAGGGAAACGTTTCACTCTCTTCTCGCGATGCGATACAACTTTTAGGGAGTTAAAATACAAAAATTTTGATAAAATGTTTTTCTTGATTTTTTATTAAGGGTCCCCATTTGCTTGGTGTTATCGCTAATACCAAACAAAGAGGGGGGTTGTTGGTGGCCACAACATCTTCATAAAAAAATATATCAAAAGCATAATAGTGTGACTTCCCGATCCAAGTTTTATACAAAAATTTAGGACCCTTTCTAAAGACATGAAAGGGTCTATAAATACTATCTAAGCTATCTAATTATGAAATAAAAATTCTATTAGGTGGTATAACCAAATCATGAAGATTCCCTTGAAATAGGTCTGTTTGCAGTCGGTAGCATGATTCACTGTTTCAGCCAATCATCCTTTCGCTTGAGCTGGCAGATAGCAAGCATTGGTTGCAATTATGGAGGGTGACTCAGACAAGAATGTAGTTGGGGTGAATACGTAGCATCATGAATTTCAGGAATCATGTAACCAATTGCATCATTTAAACATTTGAGTGTTGTTTTTTGACTGTATGGTTTAACTAGGAAGAACCAAAAGGTATCCCAAGTTAAAATTTATATGCCAGCGAATAATCTTTCCTTCTCTTCCAATTCTTGATTGCATGTCTGTTCCAATGCTTTGGCTGATGGAAATTTACCTAGAGTGCACTGTGAGATCAAATTAGACAGATAAAGAGTATCAATAATTAACTCAATTAAATTACTGGTTGCTGTTCTGCATCTTGAAGTTTCCCTTTCTGCCTTCATTAATTGCGACTGCTATTCTAGGAAAAGGATTTCCTTGTGTGATTCTAGAATTTTAGGTAGATTTGCGACTTTCCCTTCACTGGTTTCTTGCCAAGCAAGAAAGTTGGCTAAAGCCTCATCAGCCTATTCCAAATTTTGCCTGGCATCGATTGATTTGTCAATCATTGATGAAGCAATCTCACAAGGGGCTCAACAAGCGAAATATTATGACATAGTAAATTTAACTACTTAATCAATTCTTTATTGATCTAGAGAGCCTTAGACCTAAACTCTGCTAGTTGAGGAAGACTTTTGAACTTTTCTATTTGTTGTGATAATTGAGCGATTTTCTCATCTTTTGTTTTACTCATTTGTTCATTCATTGTCTTCAGCTTGGCCAATGCTGTAGATAATTCCTTTTGTTTCTGCACTATGCTTTGGTCTATCCTCTACTTCTCCTTGAGAAATTTCTCATTTAGTTGGTTGTTTACTTGTTGCTGAGCTGCTAACTGCTGTTCCAATTGATCTATTCCTTGCTGTTTTTCAGATACCTGTGCCTCCAATGAAACAATTGTCTGATCTTTTTCTTTTAATAAATTGCTAACCTCTGACGCTTTATCCACAGTAGCTTCCGTATAGGCCGCAGCATATTGAGAGAGTTTTGTGAGGTCTTTGGAGGGATTGAATTCTTCTTTCCATACCACATTAGCCATCTCTGTTTGTGTAGGTAAAAGGGAAGATTGATCAAGCCTTCTCCTTTTCCTTTGTCTTTTTACTACAGCCCTATGTTTAGGACTATAAAAGACATTTAATGGTGGTATTTATTCTATCTGCAAAACAATTTCATCTAATGGATCCTTAGGAATTATTTCTACATCTTTGTTGGTGGGTAGGCCACTGGTTCCTTCAATTGGAACCGTACTTGTTGCTGTCTTGTGACGAACTGTCACTTCAGGTGTGCTAAAACCCTGTGAACTTTCAACATTGCTTATAATGGAATCAAATTGTTACCATTCTTTAAGGAGATTGGGATCAATCTAAGTATCTATATCCATGTGTTCATTGCCCTTTTCCTGTTCTTTCTTCTATTCTTTCTCCTATTCTGGCTCTTTTCCTTTCTCAGGAATTTTTTTCCACAACAGGAGGTTTTTGTTGTTCAGGTTCACTTAACTAGATTGCTGGGCTGGTAGCTAATAAGTTCAGAGGCAGAGTTTGCAATCTCTGTTCTCTGAGCCTATTGAACACTTCTAGCCCTTCATCTTTATATGTGATCCTGGCCAATGTTTTTACCTGAAATAATGATTCTGCTAAGGAAAAAAGGTCAACAAATTCATCCTTTTCATGATCAAACTTTGCATGTTTAGCTTGTTCAAGAACATTATAGGTAAATTTTCTAGGATCATGTTTTCTATTGGGGATGGTTGCAAGATTGAGCATTTTTATTTTTTCTTCCTCCTTTTTTGCGTGTTTGTAATCATGAAGAGTGTAGACACTGCATCTTAGAGGTAATGTAGGCCATACATGTTTCTTAGAGTTTCTAAGATTTTTGGATGTCCCTTCTGTTGTTATTTGGTAGGCGAATTCTCAAGCTAACAGCTTATCGAGTACATATAGAGGAAGGACGTGGAGTTTTGTAAGGCTACCAAAAATCCTTATATAAGTGAACTTGTCTTCTCCGAATCAATTACCAACTGCAGTCGAGTCTATCCTTGCTTCCTGGGAAATCCTAGGGGCAGGTTTATCAAAAATATCATAGTAGATAGGTAACATAAAAACATTGTAAATTCTGTACAAATGATTTTTGTAGTGAGCTTTCCATAACATTTGATGATAAATATGGATTGGCTTGGGGTCCTGGGGAGTCCATCTCCATCCCAGTGCTGGATATTTAGAGTTAAAACAGAGAGTATCCATAATATAAGCACTATAATAAAAAGGGGGAATGGTCGTGGTAGTTTTACATTTATTTGATCTAAATTCGAGAATTGCTAAGGCTAATTTGTCAGACAAAATGTTTGCCCAATCCATCACATAAATATTGACTGCTGGATTAAAGGGACCATTTCAATGGTGAATTTAGAAGAATCATGTAACCCCCGCATTCTACACATCATAGACCCGGCATAACAGAAAGGAGAATTCAATGACTCCACCGAGTACTTACCCGATGATTCATTTTTGTGCTTCTCAGGATTATGTCTCCATTGCTTAATTGGGGCTGATTCTGTTTCATTTTCATTTGAAAAATTTTCCAAGAAGGCTTTGTTGTACCGCTTTTTAGGTTCAGGAAAGTGATACATTTTCCTTAGATCATCAGGCTGGAAGGAGCCAAAAATCCTCCCGTCAATTGTGCAAAACGTTCTGTTTGAAACTGGAATTTCCTCTACCACCCATCTCACTACGTCAGTGTATGGAAGAATCTTTTCTCATGCTGCTATTCTGTGCAAATATGAACAAGCTGAATCTTTGAGGGATGCTTCTGATTTGTTAGTTGAGTCGGTTGTAGCTTCTTCCAATACTTCCTCAGGCTCCTTTACTTCAATTAAATTGTAAATGCTCTCCCAACTAGTATTGCCAAGGCGAAGGATCCTTGGCTGGCTGCACTATTGCTGTAGGAGCTGCGGCTGCAGATTTCTTTGATTTCTTCCCCATTTGTTTCAAATTTCTTATTTGATCGGAGTTCTGCACAAGCGATGAGAAAAACGTGATATAGGGAAATGCTTCTATAGATCAATATGAAAGAATTACGTTGATGAGCAGGTGATAATGGATTATAGTGAAATTGTAGCAGATAAAATCTAATGAAAAGATCCACTCTTAATTGCTTCATTGATTAGCCAGTTAACCTGTCAATCATGGTAAATGAGGTTTTAAATGTCCATCATGTCGTTTATATGACGAATGATTCATTCAAGCATGGCTTATATTCTTTGACGGATAATCAAAAGTAAACTATAAATCGGAGATCGGTAGTGTGAAAGGAAAGGCTTTAATATTCGTTTTAAACATTTTCGATCACCGAAAGGTGATATAATGCATGCAAATATTTTAAGTATTTTCTCAAAATATGCGCCTTATTAATGCATCGCAATTGGGGAATGGGTTCGGGTTTTATTACCGTGTCAATGTGATTTCGCCGATCGCCGATTGCGATGTGCCTTATCGCATTGGAGGATTCAAGTGCCTTCAATCATGTGTTCCCTTGTTATTGCCGATTGCCGATGGCAATATGCTTTATCACATCGGAGACATCAAGGGGGCTGTTTCATTGTGCTTTATGATTTTCTTTTCCCGATATCCGATTACGATTACCTTTTCGGATCGGAGTGAAAGAATGTGTCTCTATATATGTTTCCTTGTTATTGTGATATGCGATCTTGCGATCACTTTATCACAATAACGAAGAACTTTATAATTTTTTAAAGAACCACTTTATTCCTATTCAAAAGGCTTTTAAAGTACTTCATTTACATTAATCCTTTGATAAGGGTTTTTCTTATGATGGGTTAATACCAATTTATTCACACATCTAAGTTTATTTTAAAAGGGACCCATTTCTTATTGTAATTTTGTATAAAAATTTATATGAAATGGGGGGTTTGTTGTACAGCACAACAATTGGCAATTCACTGGGAGAAACACTTATCTCTGAGAAATTAATTAAATACTTAAAATTTCTTAATCTGGAAATCTTATCTGATAGAGAAAATCTAATATAACTAGGTAATCATAAATTCTGAATATAATGATAACTATTTTGCTATTTTATTCTCTTTTCTAAAATTAAATACATTCTAAGTTTTAAATCAGCCTTAATTGGTTGATAATGATAACGCAAAAGACATTTCCAATTTAACTTTATAATGACTCCTTTGTCATAGGTATAGCCTCTGCTACCAGCAAATGTCTATAGTCTCGACAGGGATACCTTTTAACCATTTGACTATTCATTAGTCCATCAATTTCAAAGTATAATTAAAAAGAATGAATCCAAAAGATATGTTTCCATATTTTTTGTATTACTTTTTCTTTTTTCCTTTATTTTGTAAGATAAAAAGCCATTGTCCTGGTTTGGTGGCCAGCTGTTGACAATGCCATTCACTGGTTGTAGTTTAATTAAACAAGCTGGCTCGTGATGATACCCCTTGTCTTATAATTATAAGCCATTACCCAGTTTTGGTATGCAGTATTGGTAATGTCAGTTGAACTATTCCCCTATGATAATGGTAAGCAGACTTATAATAAGACCTCTTATCTTTTATATCAAATATATTTTAGAATTACACTCTGAGTAATTATAAACTTTGATGGATGGGATGAACAATTTTCTCCTTAAGAGAATATGGATGATAGGGTGAGAATTGAAGATGCTAAGATTGAATCAGTTTTTCTTTTGTATTGATAACTATTTTCAAGATTTTTGAAAACCTTAAAATGATTTATAGTACTTCTAAGTTTTGAGAAGATTTCACAAAAATAAAATGGGATTTTTAGAATCTAATTATACCTAATTTCCTAGAAATTTCTTTTCTTTAAGGCTTCCATTTCTTAAAAGTAAATATCAAAACTATTTCTTTTGAGTAACTTTTTCAATATAGAAAGGACCAATGGGAGGCTTTTTACAACTTTATTTTCCTAAGATTCTAAACAAAATAAGTTATGCACACAAATTCTGCTAAAAATTGAATATTTACAAAGGGAGAAGGGGTTACCTCCTCAATTGAAGAATTTTTTCAAGATAAGGCCGTTAACAGGAAGAGAATCTCTCTTTCCTGATAGATCTTGCAATATTAATGTAGAAGGGCCTATATTCTTGCTGATTTGGAATGGTCCAAGCCACATTTTCTGGAACTTAGTATGTTTTCCTTTATCCTCATGGGCTTTGTCCGATTTCAAAACTAGATCACCAACTTGTAAGTGTTTTGAACCAGTTGAAGTTGCATCGAAAGATGACTTGATAATCTGCTGATGTTTTGCATGTATAATTCGGGCCTTCTCCCTTTCTTCTTCTAGTTTCAAAATTTGATCATGTCTAAGTTGAATAGAAGATGAGGGGCTTTCTTCAATAAACTGCACTAAAGCTAGTGATGGAAGTACCAAGTTTGTTGGTATGACAGATTCCTTTCCATACACTAGGTTAAATGGAGAAGTGCCTATGGAGGCTTTCTGTGTTATTCGGTCAGCCCATAGTGAAAATATCAAAGATTTATGCCAATTTTTATGATTATGCTCAATAGTCCTCTTAATGAGTTTGATAAGATTTTTATTGGTTGATTCTGCTAAACCGTTACCCTGAGGGTAGTAGTTCATAGAATACTTCAATTTAAATCCCCTTTTGATAGCAAACTAAAATATAGAATTTCCAGAGAAGTAATATCCATTATCAAAAATAAGAGCGTTTGGGACACCAAACATGGTAATAATGAACTGATCTATGAATTCAATAGTTGCTTTAGAGATTGTTGTCTTCAAAGGAATTGCTTCAAACCACTTAGTGAAGTAATCGGTGGCTGTAAGGATATACCTATGTTATTTGGATGAATGTGGAGTGATTTCCCCAATGATGTCCAATCCCCATTGTTCAAAACGTTGTTCAATGTTGACTGGTTGTAAAGGGAAAGCTGGCTTTCTTTGTCTTCCGCTAGTGGTTTGACAACTTTGGCATTTCCTTACATATTCATGAGAATCTCTGAACAAGGTGGGCCAATAATATCTAGCATGAATTATTTTGTGAGCTGTTGTATCAACTCCAAAATGTCCTCCTACTGGTCCATCATGTAGCTCCTGCAAGACCTTTTATGCTTTAGGTTTTTCTAAGCATCTTAACAAAATTGAATCATAATTTCGTCTAAATAATACATAATTACAATTATGAAGTTTTTTGCTTTCAATCTTATGGCACGTTTGTTTTTATAGGAAATATTAGAAGGAGCATATCCATTTTGCAAATAGAAAATCAGATCTGCATATTGAGATTTAGGATTAGTGATACTTATCTGATTGATTTCTTCATTATCTTTGGTACCTTCAGGTTCGTAAATATTGGATGCTCCTGCTAACAACCTAAAAAAACCTTGACCTTTGGAAATCTTTGTTGGTTTGATTTCCAAGTCATATTCTTTTAATGATGTGACCCAATTTGCTTTCTTTTCTCCTAGTTCCCTTTGAACTAGTAATTGTCTTACTGCTGAAAAAGGAACTATAACTTTTGTGTGAGCTTTTCAGAGAAAGGGTCTGTAATGTTTAATGGCTTTGTATACAACAAAGGCTTGTTTTTCAACTTTGGAGTAATTAAGTTCAGCACCTTGAAGGTTTGAAATGTAAAATGAGATTGGTGCTTCCAAGTTTTGATTGTTAATTTGTGTTAGCACTACTACATAAGATGAATCAAATGCAAGGGTATATAGTATGAAATGATTTGAAAAATTAGGAGTTCTTAAAGCAGGGGCATTTAATATTGATTGTTTGATGGAACCAAATGCTTTTTTTTCTGTAGGCCCCCATTTAAACACCGAATTTTTCTTGATCATGGTTTGTAATGGCAAGACAATTTGAGAGAAATCTAGAACAAATATTTTTACAAAGTTAATTTGACCTAAAAATGACTGCATGGACTTTTTATTATGAGGGAATGGAATATCATAAATCTCTTTGATTCTATCTAGATCAATATAAATGCCATCCTTTGAAACAATAAAGCCTAATAGCTTACCTTGATTAAGGGAAAAAAGGGACTTCTTTGGATTGAGTGAGATACCATACCTTCTACAACGTTCAAAGATTTGTTTCAGAACATGTAAGTGATTTGATCATTCCTTGGAGAATACAGTAATATCATCCAAATAGACAAATACTAACCTATTGATTAGTCCTTCGAATGCTATATCCATTGCTCTTTGAAATTTAGCTCCAGCATTGATAAGTCCAAAAGGCTTTTTTTGGTAGGCATAAGTTCCCCACTTGGTTCTGAAAGTAGTTTTGAGTCTGTCATCGGGGTGTACCAAAATTTGGTTATACCCCGAAAAGCCATCTAAAAAGGACATCAGTTTAGAACCAAATACTGAATGGAGTGTTTGCTCCATGGTAGGTAAAGGGAAGTTATCCTTTTGGCTTGCTTTGTTAAGATTTATGAAATCGATACAAATCCTAATGTCGCCATTTTTCTTCCTAACTGGCACCATATTGGACACCCAGTTTGAATGTCTAACAGGAAAAATTATCTTAGCCTTCAAGAGTTTGTTTAGTTCAGCCTTTATTTGACTCTCTAAGTTAAGATGAATCTTCCTTAACTTTTGTTGACTGGTTTTGTTTAGAAAGCATTGGAATAGTATGCTGACTGATAGATGTATCGTATGTTTTCAGATCATCATACTTCCAAGCGAAGACATTTTTATATTTACGCAATAATCTAATGAATGCAACTCTTTCTTTTGAGAAAAGTCCTAATCCCAAATTAATGTTTTGAGGATTATCCTCAATACCTAGGTTTATCAATTCAAATCTCAAAGTAGAACTCTAGAGTTTTGAATTAGTCACCTGTTTAAACCTGTCTTTGATGTCATAAAAATCTTCAAGCTTGACCACTAGTTTAGATATTGAATCTTCTTCTTGATTTTCCTTCATTTGAAGGTCATGATCACTTTCATCAATAATTTGATCATCATAGGTCTTATCAAAAGTTAAGAAATTTAAAATGTCTTCATCGTGATTGAACACTCGCCAATTAGTGACATTGTTAGGAATTGATGGTCTAAAAATTAACTCTACTGAAAATCTGTCTAGGCTGTAATCTTCAGATGGAAGGAGTTTGGAAGTAACATTAGCTAGTAAATCTGCTGCTGCATTCTGGGACCTAGGGATGGGAGAAATATTGAATGCTATAAATTGAGATATACAATCCTGTACCAAAGATTGATAGTGTTTAAGGTGACTAGAAAGGCAGTGAATTGTATTTCTGACTTGTTTTATAACAATTTCTGAATCACTGAACAATTTCAAATATTGAACTCTAAGACCGATTGCTTTATAGAGTCCTTGAATCAAGGCTTCATATTCATCTGGTATTGTTTGTGTATTCAAATTCTAGTCTGCATGATAACATGGTATTTTCCCCCTCAGGACTAACGAAAATACATCCTGCTCCTACACCTTCACTAGATTTAGACCCATCAAAATATAATGACCAAAACAAAGGTTTATCTATAGTTTTATTTACAGTTTCCTCAGTAATTTTAACACATCTTGATGTATCTGTTTGTGAAAAAATTTCAATTTGAGATGTGAAATTATTAACTGAGAAAGGGGATGGTTGAGCAGTAAAATTGCCAAAGAATGATTCAGATGAGTAATTCCCCAAAATATTGTTATTGAATGCTATTGGTTGATTTTCTTGTTCGAATTCAGTAACAATATGGGTCATGTGTTTCTCCCGATCAATCTTGATCTGATTTGGCTTTCCTTTATAAGGTAGCCACATATGAGACCAATTGGTGGAAATATAACCATGGAGTTTCTCAAACCAGTCTCTACTCAAAATAAAACCATAGAATTTAGGTATATCAGCGATTAAAATATCAATTCTTTGAATCACTCTTGGATCAGCTAATAACCTAATAGTAACTTAGTTGATTTATCCTAAATCTTGGACCTCAGTTCTATCCAACTGTACAATATGAATTGTAAACTTTTGGGGTTCAATGTTCAGTTTAGAACAAACTGAAGCTGGCATTATATTAGAAGAAGCCCCTGAGTCAATCAAACAGTTGTGTAGATTTCTATTATAGATCTCATAGGTTAAGAGAAAAGGAGGAGTATGGGAATTGGACCTATCCCCGATTAAAACAACATCAGTAGCTTCTACTCTACCAGGAGGTGGTTTACCTGACTCATTAGAAGCTTTGGACAATACGACATTGGGAAAAGGAGAAGAAGGTACAGCATCTAACTCTTTAAACAACAATTTTTGTTGATGTTTTAGTTTACTAAGCTCAAACATAGTGATATTTGCCTTTGTTTTCTTCATGTCTTCAATAATGTTGTAGTCCATAGAATCCGTAACTACTAATGTCCTAGATGTTGAAGGTGGATTTGAAGCTGATGGTTTATTTTGGGACGGTATCGCTGAAGATTTCTTTGTGGGACCTTTCCTTTGGTAGTAGTGGTACCTGCATTCCTTTTCTTCAGAATTATTTGAATAGGTTCAGGAGTACCCTTACTCCTGGTAGTTACAGGGAAATCTTCCTGTTCATTTTCTGAATCGGAATTAGGCAAAATAAAGTCCCACATCCCATGGCATTCTACAGTCTCCTCTTCTTCAAGTCCTTCGAATGACAAGACTGTTTCTTCTCCTTCTTCTTCTTCAGGATTTGAATCTGCATTAGATATAGTATTTGGTGGTTTTGATTCAGATTTCTTAAAGTTTCTAAATGGCCTTTTTGTTGAAGTCTCAGCTACATGCTTCTTGATTTCTACCATTTCATTTGACATAGTCTTGAGAACGTTTTGGAGACCCTCTATATCATATGGGTCTTTAGGCATTTTCTTCTTTGAATCATCTTTGAAAGAAAAATTTTTGGATTTTCTGTCTTCAAGAGCAACCTTTTTTTCTGAAGTAATAATGCATTTCTCTATAGCAAGTGCCTCTTTCATGTCTTCAGCTAGAGTTGGTTTAGCAACTCTATCTACAAAAATAGCTATATTTGAGGGTAGAGCTGTTATATACCATTCGCTTCTGATTTTCTCACTTGGTTTAGAGGTAGTTGGAATCTTCTTCAAGAGTTTATTAAACCATGAGTTGAACTCCTTTATAAGTTCTTTAGATTCTATCCTAAGATTCGAGAGATCATTGATTAATGTTGCTAGAGATCTATAATCACCATATCTAGTCAAGAACTGTTCTTGAAAAATATTCCAACTTGTACTGGATCCTGAGGGCAAGGAAAAATACCAAGACCCAGATAATCCTTGTAAGGTGTAAGGGGAAAGCCTAACAGCAACATCTTCCTCTTTCAATCCTTTTAAGTTAACTGCCAACATGAAGTTGTTAATATGCTCATCATCTTGTATTCCTGCATCTAGATTAAATTTTGGCAACCATTTTTTAGGATGCGCTGACAATGGATGTAATGGTGCAGGCATCGTGACTGCACCAGGATTATTCCACGGATTCTCTGCCATTGTAGAACTAATAGTAGATGATATTGCCAATGAAATTCCAGATGTTTGGGAAGGAGATGATATTGAGGTTTGAGGTGGTTGGGATGTTGAAGTTCCAGATCCCTGTTGGACAACAATGTGTAATGGAGGAGTGGATGGCTAACTTTGCATTGGAGAAGATGAAATGGAGGATGATGATGAGAAAGTCTCACTATCAGATCCTTCAGTTGTTTTTCTATCCCTTTTCCTTTTTAGTAAAGGCAACTCAGTAGGTTCAATACCAAGCTTTCCACTCTGAAGTCTGGTGAGGTGATGAGGTGCAATGAATTGCAAAGTCTCACTGCCTTGAGATACCTCAGATTTCTGTGCTGATATTGAAAAGCCTTGAAGTTTCTGGATAAGAGACTATACTTCATGAGACTCAGGAGTTAACCATTCTGGGGTATGTTGGGGTTGAGCAGTGGTAGCAGTCTCCTTTTCTTCTCGTTTGAAGACTGAGGTTCCAGCCTTCAAAGGAGAGGTTGGAGGTGAAGTGGAGGGAGATTTACTCTCAAAATGGGTTGTAGGTTTGGGTTTGCTCACCATTCATAGTTCATGCCCTCCTTCTAGCACCAAAAATGTTGATGCCTCGAAAATTGCTGCATCAACATCGGGGAAAACCACCCGGTCCAGACCTTGAAGGAAACTCCTTTTCCATTTGATGCGGTGGCTCCGACTGGATATAATGGGACCAGTTTCCCAGTGGTTTGCAAATAGGATGGATAAGTGGTTGATTTTCTATTATCTAACGATAATGGATGGATGATTTAATCTAAAAAGCAAAATTATAAACAACTAATCTATCCAGGGAAATTTCTACTTTAGTGTAACTTTTGATGATATTTATCTACAAACAGGCATATAAATGACTCTATTGGTAAACAAAGACATTCATTCATATGATAATTACTTTGTTCAAGTAGTTGAACAAAGTAATCATTAAAAAATTATTACACTATTCTTCATATATCATTGACATAAATATGATTGAAAGAATAACACTCCTTAAACATTCAATAGTGATAAGTATAAGGACTAATTTTCAAATACATACATATATCCAATGATCGCAAGATTAAATAAATGCCGATTCATATAGGAGAATGGAGTAAATACATAGATAATAGTACCATATGAAATTCGAATCCCTCCTGATACCAATCGCATTCAAATTCCTTCTTATAACTTAGAAACACTTCCACAAAAAGCAATAGTGCATATCTCATCAAAGCATTCTTCATTAAAATTCAGAATATAGGCCCAGTCTTCATAAAAAAATATATCAGAAGCACAATAGTGTGACTTCCCGATCCAAGTTTTATACAAAAATTTAGGACCCTTTCTAAAGACATGAAAGGGTCTATAAATACTATCTAAGCTAACTAATTATGAAATAAAAATGCTATTAGGTGGTATAACCAAATCATGAAGATCTCCTTGAAATAGGTCTATTAGCAGTTGGTAGCATGATTCACTGTTTTGGCCGATCATCCTTTGGCTTGAGCTGGCAGATAGCGAGCATTGGTTGCAATTCTGGAGGGTGAATCAGATGAGAATGCAGTTGGACTGAATACATAGCATCATGAATTTCGGGAATCATGTAACTGATTTCATCGGTTAAACATTTGAGTGATGTTTTTTGACTGTATGGTTTAACTAGGAAGAACCAAAAGGTATCTCAAGTGAAACTTTGGATGCCGACGATTAATCTTTCCTTCTTTTCCAATTCTTGACTGCATGTCTGTTCCAATGCTTTGGCTGGCGGTAATTTACCTGGAGTGCACTGTGAGATCAAATTAGACAGATAAAGGGTATCATTGATTAACTCAATCAAATTACTGGTTGCTGATCTGCATCTTGAAGTTTCCCTTTCTACCTTCATCAATTGCGACTGCCATTCTAGGAAAAGGATTTCCTTGTGTGATTCTAGAATTTTAGGCAGATTTGTGGCTTGCCCTTCACTGGTTTTTTGCCAAGCAAGAAAGTTGGTTAAAGTCTCATCGGCTTGTTCCAAATTCTTCCTGGCATCGACTGATTTGTCAATCATTGATGAAGCAATCTCACAGAGGGGCTCAGCAAGGGAAATATTATGACATAGTAAATTTAGTTGCTTAGTCAATGCTTTATTGATCCGGAGAGCCTCGGACCTGAACTCTGTTGGTTGAGGAAGACTTTTGAACTTTTCTATTTATTGTGATAATTGAGAAATTTTCTCATCTTTTGTTTTACTCATCTGTTCAGTCATTGTCTTCAGCTTGGCCAATGCTATGGATAATTTCTTTTGTTTCTGCACTGCACTTTGGTCTATCCTCTACTTCTCCTTGAGCAATTGCTCATTTAGTTGGTTGTTTACTTGCTGCTGAGCTGCTAACTGCTGTTCCAATTGATCTATTCTCTGTTGTTTTTCAGACCTGTGCCTTCAATAATAAATTATCTGACGCTTTATCCATAGTAGCTGCCAAATTATTGAGAGAGTTTTGTGAGGTCTTCAGAGGGATTGAATTCTCATACCACATTAGCCATCTCTGTCTGTGTACTCACTACAGCCCTATGTTTAGGACCGTAAAATACATCTAATGGTCTTCTATTTGCAAAACAATTTCATTGGCAGGAATTATTTCTACATCTTTGCTGGTGGGTAAGCCACTAGTTCCTTCAATTGGAACCTTACTTATTGCTGTCTTGTGACCAACTGTCACTTCAGATGTGCTAAAACCGTGTGAACTTTCAGGATTTCTTATAATGGAATCAAATTGTTGCCATTCTTTAAGGAGCTTGGGATCAATATGAGTATCTATATCCATGTGTTCACTACCCTTTTCCTATTCTTTCTCCTGTTCTTTCTCCTATTCTGGCTCTTTGCTTTCTCTGGAATTTTTTCCACAGCAGGAGGTTTTTTCTGTTCAAGCTCGATTTACTCGATTGTTGGGGTGGTAGCTAATAAGTCCAGAGGCAGAGTTTGCAATCTCTGTTCTCTGAGCCTATTAAACACTTCCATCCCTTCATCTTTATATCTGATCCTGGCCAATGTTTTTACTTAAAATAATGATTCTGCTAAGGAAAACAGGTCATCAAATTCATCCTTTTCATGATCGAACTTTGCAAGTTTAGCTTGTTCAAGAACATTATAGGCAACCTTTCTAGGATCATATTGTCTATTTGGGATGGTTGCAAGATTGAGCATTTGTATTTTTTCTGCCTCCTTTTCTACGTGCTTGTAATCATGAAGAGTGTAGACACCACATCTTAGAGGAAATGTAGGCCATACCTATTTCTTAGAGTTTCTAAGAGTTTTGGATGTCCCTTCTATTGTTATTTGGTATGCCAATTCTCAAGCTAACAGCTTAGCGGGTACATACAGAGGAAGGAAATGGGATTTTGTAAGGCTACCAAAAAACCTTATATAAGTGAACTTATCTTCTACAAACCAATTACCAATTTTAGTCAAGTATATCCCTACTTCCTCGGAAATCCTGGGGGCAGGTTTATCAAATATAGCATAGTAGATAGGTAACATAAAACCATTGCAAATTCTGTACAAATGATCTTTGTAGTGAGCTTTCCATAACATTTGATGATAAATATGGATTGCCTTGGGGTCCTGGGGAGTCCATCTCCATCCTAGTACTGGATATTCAGAGTTAAAATAGAGAGTATCCATAATATAAGCACTATAATAAAAAGGGGGAATGGTCGTGGTAGTTTTGCGTGTATTTGATCTAAATTCGAGAATTGCTGAGGCTAATTTGTCGGACAAAATGTTTGCCCAATCCATCACATAACTATTGACTGCTACTTCCATTAAAGGGACCATTTCAATGGTGAATTTAGAAGAATCATGTATCCCCCACATTCTACACATCATAGCCCTGGATAACAGTAAGGAGAAGCCAATGAGTCCACCGAGTACTTACCTGATGATTTGTGTTTGTGCTTCTCGGGATTATGTCTCCATTGCTTAATCGGGGCCGAATTTGTTTCATTTTCATTAGAAAATTTTTCCAAGAAGGCTTTGTTGTACTACTTTTCAGGTTCACGCAAGTGACACATTTTCCTTAGATCATCAGGCTGGAAGGAGCCAAAAATCCTCTCGTCAATTGTGCAAAACGTTCTATTTGAAACTGGAATTTCCTCTACCACCCATCTCACTATGTTAGTGTATGGAAGAATCTTTTCTCGTGCTACTATTCTATGAAAATATGAACAAGCTAAATATTTGAGGGATGCTTCTGATTTGTTAGTTGAGTCGGCTGTAGCTTCTTCCGGTACTCCCTCAGGCTCCTCTGCTTCAATTAAATTGTAAATTCTCTCCCAACTAGTATTTCCAATGCCAAGGCATGTAGTGTCTGAGGTTAACCCTTTTTTGCTTGGCCCTGGATCCTTGGCTGGCTGCACTACTACTGTAGGAGCTGCGACTGCAGATTTGTTTGATTTCTTCCCCATTTGTTTCAAATTTCTTATTTGAGCGGAGTTCTGCACAAGAGATGAGAAAAATGTGATACAGGGAAATTATTCTATATACCAATATGAAAGAATTACGTCGATCAGTAGGTGATAATGGATTATAGTGAAATTGCAGCAGATAAAATCTAATGAAAAGATCTACTATTAACTGCTTCATTGATTAGCCACTTAACCTGTCAATCACGGTAAAGGAGGTTTTAAATGTCCATCATGTTGTTTATATGACGAATGATTCATTCAAGCATGGCTTAGATTCTTTGATAGATAATCAAAAGTAAACCACAAATCGGCAATCAGTAGTGTGAAAGGAAAGGCTTTAATATTCGTTTTAAACATTTCTGATCATCGAAAGGTGATATAATGCATGCAAATCTTTAAATTATGTTCTTGAAATATGCGCCTTATTAATGCATCACAATCGGGGAATGCGTTCGGGTTTTATCACTGTGTCAATGTGATTTCCCCGATCGCTGATTGCGATGTGCCTTATCGCATCAGAGGATTCAAGTGCCTTCAATCATGTGTTGACTTGTTATTTCCGATCGCCGATGGCGATACGCTTTATCACATCGGAGACATCAAGGGGGCTATTTCATTGTGCTTTGTGATTTTCTTTTCCCGATATCTGATTGTGATTACCTTTTCGGATCGGAGTGAATGAATGTGTCTTTATATATGTTTCCCTTGTTATTGCGATATGCGATCTTGCGATCACTTTATCGCAATAATGAAGAACTTTATAATTTTTTAAAGACCCACTTTATTCCTATTCAAAAGGCTTTTAAAGTACTTCATTTACATTAATCCTTTTGATAAGGGCTTTTCTTATGATGGGTTAATACCAATTTATTCACACATCTAAGTTGATTTTAAAAGGGACCCATTTCTTATTATGATTTTGTATAAAAAATTATATGAAATGGGGGGGTTTGCTATACACAACCTTGAGGTTCAAAGTGGAACTTTGGTGGAAATTTTTGGCACAATTGGATCCGGGAAGTCCTCTTTATTTTCATCCATTGTTGGGGACATTCCAAAACTCTCTAGCGTGGTATAACTACTATCCATACTATCATATTTACTTTCATCTCCATCTTCCTCTTTTAGACTTCCACTACATTAAAAATATGTATTTATAACTTGATAGAATTATCAAGATAATTGTTACAAAATTTGTTATAGTTTCCTATTCAAACTCAGGCCAATAGAGAAAACAAGCCAAACTGACTTGCTGGCAAGTAAAACTTGCTTCTTGGCTAGTACAAAATTGCCATTCTTGTAAGAAAAAATTAGCCTAGTTTCTTGAGTTTTTCCCGTGTTTGAGCTGATCACTTACTCTCCAGTCTCGCCAAAGTTTTCACGGAGCCAGGTTTTGTAACTATAAGAACCAAAACATAGGAAAGCTCCTCCTTCTAGAGAAATGTTAGATTGCAATAGGTACAGTCTCACCCAAGTTTTCATGGAGCCAAGTTTTGTAACTATAAGAACCAAAACATGGGAAAGCTCCTCCTGCCAGAGAAATGTAAGATTGCAATAGGTACAAACCAAGGACAAACATATATTGAAAAGAACAAACTTGCACCCATTAGAAGTTTTTATTGCAAAGGACTCATATGACTAGTTGTTCTTAGTACACTAAACTTAATTTATTGCAAGATAACTAGATGAAAGAAACGATAGTTAAAAGTAACAAAGGCAGTAGTTGACTTGAAAAATGACACTTCAAAGGTATAATAGTCTTGCTTTCTATTAATTAATGATTCATTGCTTCATCAAACATGATTTTTTCTCTTAGATTTCTTTCCCTCATTCAGACTAAATAGGTTTATTAGATTGAACTCTAGTTCTCACCAATTTTGTCAAATATCACTTAGATCTAGGATCTCTATCTCTTTAATAGAAACAAAATAATTTTACTAGAGATGTAACTTTTGCAATGAAAGCTCTTACTACTTGTATAGAAGTTTTAAAACTGACTTTACATTTTGTTTGTGCTCATTTTAAACTATTTTTTCATCTATTCTCAAAATTCTTTTCCTTTTCCTACCTCTCTTTCCTAACTAGAACTTTATTTTGTTGTGCCTATTACCTTGCAGTTCCTTTGATAATTTTTTTCCTTTTTGAACTCACAATTGATGATGGTTTCTTCTCTCTTGTTTTGCAACTTTATTTCTTTACATATATTTTTATTCCAATTAGAGTTGTCTTCCAAGTTCAATTTAGTATTTTATGGGGGATTTCCTTGATCCTTGACTTTCTTAGGTTTGTTGCATAGCCCATTCTCCTTTTTCCCTTCTCCTTGCATCTCAAAACCTTTCTTTCCTTTAGCAATTAGGTTATGGATGTTGAATTTCCACGATCTTGGGTCTAGGATAGAATCTTAAAATCTCCAATGCTACCAAACCAAGAATCTCAATGATACTACTTTTCACAACAGAATATAAACAACAATAAATCACACATGCACAGAATATAGACAACCTTTTACAATTTTTAACCCAACTCCATTATATTAAACAAAATATAATACAACAATCTAGGGCTCCCGTACTAGGGATAATCATCCTCATACATCCACTAGTACAAGATACAAACTGGGGGTTGGTGTCAGTCTATCAACAACCAATCTAACCTCAACAACATACTTTGACCATTTGGTTGATATAGTTGACTCTCTCATCTCCCCTCAGTCTTACCCTGTACTTTTCGGGTCCTTCGGCTACTGATCTTCAACTCCTGCCTCTATCAATGATCCAAGTCCATCTAGCCACTAAACCTTGGCTGTCAATCTGCTCTCTTGTTGTGCCATAGTCCATAAAGGCCAAAAGACATCGAGACTCCTGTTGAATTGTTCACAACTCTGCTTGTGAACAAATCTCAACTTCCTATTGCTTCTCCTCAACTACTCAGGGACTTTAGCCCACTTGGGTCATCCTACACTGCATTGATGAAGACCAACATAGGGCACAGAGGGCTACCACCTATCACTGCAAGATGTCCATCTCCCATAATGAACATAGGCTAGGAGGACTTCCCATCATCTGTTGTAGAAGTCCTTCTCCACACACAAGTCTCAGGCTCCACAACTGCTCCTAGTTGATCAGACCCTTGAGCTCAACAACTGCCTCTCTCGTAACTACCTTTGTCCATCAAGGTGTTGCTCACCAGGCTCCAACTTGGACACTATCGCGTTGTCCTCCAACAGACCATAAGTTCCCAATCCACATCCACACTTGTTCCACTCTCACACTACCCTCCAATAGTGCACGAGTGACCAAGTCCACGATATAGCATTTGCACCTAGTTAGGGCATCCCCACACCTAGGAGACCCTTACACATGGTTGCCCACAAACTTCTCCACATCCACCCTTTGCTCTGCAATAGAGGAGCTATTGCACAAATCTAGGATCCAAACTTCACTATGAAATTGCCCATTAGTTAGGTCTTCTAACATGCCATGTCATCCCTACCTCCTTGACTTCCACAGGCTGCAACACTCTGTCCACACTAGGACACCTACATCACTCCATAGTGAGATCTACTCCTAGTTGGAGTTCCTTCATGCCCAAGGAAACTCCAAAAAATTGCTCCCAATAATCTATAATGTAGATTGATCCAAACACTAGTCAAAAATTTGACCCAACACAAGGCAAACTCAACTTCAGTTCTGATCTATTTCTGTTGTCCTTAGTTAGGGCGCTTGCACGCTGCAACAACCTCGAATCAATGTGATCTAACAATGGGATCGTGCCCACCTATTATGTTTCTGTTTTGGGCATACCCAAAAAAACCTTGTGTAGATGCCTTCCTATGGTGGTATGGCCTATGACCTACCACATTTAAGCTCCAACACTTGCAACCCACACAAAACAGGGTTTAACTCACCTCATTGCTACCATATTAGTCCTGTGTTCAACCTTTAACACCCTCGGCCTAGATGCAGCATGGGATAATCCTCAATGCAGTCACAAGAGGCTCCAAAATGACCCTTCTACTCCTTGTTGTTTTTCCCTAGTGTCCTACAGCTAATCATAGGCCTCTTCCCCTTCTATGCTGCCCTTTTGTTGTCCTTATGTTTCACAAAATGGATGATTAAATGATCACATATCACCTCTTATTTATACCAAACAAGAGGGCTTCTTCCAACGTCATTCTAGGGTTTTCCAACTTGTCAAGAGGCTTATTTAACTCAAGCCGACCTTGACACATATGGTGTAAACCCACTCATGACCTTCAAAAATTCATATCTCAAGTTCTAGAGCTCCGATTTGGGTGATCTTTGAAGCGTTGGAATCAACATGCCAAGCCCTATCACCTCAAATTTTCCCATGCTCAAATTCTTGATGGTTTTGGCCCAAATCCTGATGGGTGAAAAACCCCATGCTTGGGTTCGAAGTCCACAATCCTACTTGTGGCGCTTTACCCTCCAAACCCCGAACCCTAGGGCTTGGATTATCTCCCAAGCTACACAAAAATCAACACTCCCTCTTAGCGAGGGAGGTACTTCCAAGACTAGGAAGTCACCATCATCATCTCTGGTGACACTAGCCCATCTGACATCCATCACTGCAGCATACCCTATAGAATGAATCCGACAATCTCGATAGTGCCTCTGCCTCATCACATCTGAACTTGAAGATCCCAAACCTCCATAGGGCTACTCCCTTTGAGGTCAGACTCCCTCTGAGCCTAAAAAATCTCCACTGGCTCAGTCCTGTAAGCACTCATCCTCCTGGATCAAATACCAATTGTGCAAATCCTTCCAATATTCGATATGCAACATCATGATCCAATGAATATTCTAACCTGCCAATATCTAGTCCATTACATGAATCCATCTCGATGAACCTGATCTCATCCATGCCAAAGAAACCCTTGATCTGTCCCAACCATCCATGACAAGACATATGAAATCCACGATATACAAACTGCCACACAACATACTGAAGTGTACTAGGTTCACCATTGATCCACCAGAACTCCCAACCCGGATCATGTAGTCTATCGAGACCACATATCCATGTCTTCAAATGAACCCTATACTCCATGATCTAAACACCCACAACTCCCTCTGAGTTGCTTCATTGCGCAAACTCTGATTCACTGTCCCTCAAAGTAGCTTAGATATGCTATGATACCATGTTGAATTTCCACAATCTTGGGTCTAGGATAGAATCTTAAAATCTCTGACACTACCAAACCAAGAATCTCAATGATACTACTTTTCACAACAGAATATAAATAACAGTAAATCATACATGCACAGAATATAGACAACTTTTTACAAATTTTAACCCAACTTCATTATATTAAACAAAATATAATACAACAATCTAGGGCTCCCATACCAGGGATAATGGCCCTCATACATCCACTAGTAAAAGATACAAATTGGGGCTTGGTGTCATTCCATCGACAACCAATCTACCCTCAACAAGATACTCTAACCATCTGGTTGATGTAGTCAACTCTCTCATCTCCCCTCAGTCGTACCCTATAGCTGCCCAATCCTTTAGCTCCCGATCTAGAGCTCATGCCTCTATCAATGCTCCAAGTCCATCTAGCCACTGAACCTCAGTTGTCAATCTTCTCTCTAGTTGTGCCTTAGTCCATCAAGGCCACAACACATTGAGACTCCTATTGAATTGTTCACAGCTTCACTTGTGAACAACTCTCAACTTCCCACTATTGCTCGTCAACTATCCAGGGACTTAAACTCACTATGGTCTTCCTGCACTACATTGATGAAAACCAACATAGGGCACGAAGGGATACCACCTACCACTACAAGATGGATATCTCCCACAATGAACATGGGCTAGGAGGACTACCCATCATCTTTTGTGGAAGTCCCTTTCCACACACAAGTCTTGGGCTCCACAACTACTCCTGGTTGATCAGACCCTTGAGCTCAACAACTTCCTCTCTCACAACTACCTTTGTCCATCAAGGTTTTGCTCACTGGACTACAACTTGGACACTATCACATTGTCCTCCAGCAAACCAAAAGTGCTCAATCCATGTCCACACTTGGTCCACTCTCACACTGCCCTCCAACAGCCCATAAGTGACCAAGTGCACGATGTAGCATGTGCACCTAGTTAGGGCATCCCCACACCTAGGAGACCCTTACACACAACTATCGGCAAACTTCTCCACATCTGCCCTTTACTCTGCAATAAACGAGTTATTACACAAATCTAGGCTCCAAACTTCACTGTGAAACTAGCCATTGGTTAAGGCTTCTAACATGCCATGTTAGCCCTACCTCTTTGGCTTCCATAGGCTGCAATGACTCTGTCCACATTAGGACACCTACATCACTCCATAGCGGGATCTACTCCTAGTTGGAGTTCCTTCATGCCCAAGGCAACTCCAACAAGTGGCTCCCAACAAACTTTAATGTAGATTGATCCAAATACTGGACAGAACTTTGACCCAACACAAGGAAAACTCAACTTCAATTTTGATATATCTATGTTGTCCCTAGTTAGGGAACTTTCACACTGCAACAACCCTTAATATACCACCCAAATAACCTTGAATAAATGTGGCCTAACCATGGGATTGTGCCCACCTATTGTGTTGTTGTTATGGGCATATACCACCCCAAACAACCTTGTGTAGATGCCTTCCTATGGTGGTATGGCCTGTGACCTACCACTATTAAGCTCTAATGCCTACAACGCACACAAAATAGGCTTTAACTCACCTTGTTGCTACCATATCAGTGTTGTGTTTAGCCTTTAACACCCTCGACCTAGCTGCAACATGGGATAATCCTCAACGCAGTCACAAGGGGATCCAAAATGGCCCTTTTTCTCCTTGTTTTTCTGCCCTAGTCTCCTACAGCTAATTAGTGGACTCTTCCCCTTCTATGCTACCCTTTTTTTGTCCCTATGTTGCACAAAATGAATGATTAAATGATCACATATCACCTCTTATTTATACTAAATAAGAGGGATTCTTCCAACATCATTCTAGGGTTGTCCAACTTGTCAAGAGGCTTATTTAACTCAAGTGGACTCGACACATATGGTGTAAACCCACTCATGACCTTCAAAAATTCATATCTCAAGTTCTAGAGCTCAGATTTGGGTGATCTTCAAAGCGTTGGAATCAGCACACCAAACTCTATCACCTCAAATTTTCCCATGCTCAAATTCTTGATGTTTTTGACCTAAATCCTGATGGGTGCAAACCCCATGCTTGGGTTCCAAGCCCGCAAGCCTACTTGTGGCGCTTTACCCTCCAAACCCCGAACCCTAAGGATTGGAGTAACTCCCAAGCTACACAAAAATCAATAATGGAGAGGGAAATAGTAGGGCTATATGCCATATTCATGGCAAGACCGACACTAAAGGGTAACCTTTTCATAATCTAAACCCTATTTCTTGGTAAAAACATTTAATTTCAAAGGAAGCCCTATATGAAGATTCATTTCCAAAAATAATAGTACAAGACATGTCACCAACTATGGGAGGCTGCATTGTCAGGTACTTTCTTAGAAAATTTCCAATACTCTTCAAGGTTGATTCATACCAAAATTGTGTCAACAAATTTAGGAGTCAAACTCAAAATTGCTTAGTTTCAAATTTTTTAGGAAAGGATTGAAATTTGAAATTTGTATGCCATGGTTTCAACTGAGGTTTTTCTCCCACAATTAACATTGGCCGACTTTCAAAACAACTATTTTTTTTTCTTGTAACTCAAAAATCAGAAGAGAGAATCCCCAACCATAGAATTGTATATTGATAAAGGCAAGCATTTTAAACACCAATCCAAAACAGTACTGAAATGAATTAACCAATGCAAAATCTAGAGCTCTGGACAGCTAGAAGCTTCTAAACCTACAGTTCTGATATGTGCACAAAAGACAACAATGAGAGAACACTCACATAACAAGAAAATACAAGAGAAGAATTGTTGCAACTATACACATTGTACTAGTGTAGTTTGACTCATCCAAGACTCTTTCGTTAAGTCTTGTGGAGTCGTATCTAGCCCCCACACTTACTAAAAGACTCACCAACAAACTCACCACTTTCTATACTCAGCATAAAATTTCCATGCTCATCGAGACTCGCCATATTTTTGGGCACTAAATTTATTGTATTTTTAGGTTCATTTGTATTTGTTGAGTCTTTCCCAAGTCACTGAGTCATGTCAAGTCATTGATTTTTTTGAGTCCTAGGCTAGTTGAGCCTTTGTCAAGTTTGAGTGTGACAACATTGCATTGTTGTTAGGGTTCCACAACCACCTTAATTTCCATAGTTAGTTGAATAGATTGTTAATGTATTGACAACCATATTTATTAAATAAGGCTTTACACAGAAGTATAGTGTGAAATCAATAAATGTAAGTGAACTTGTTAAAGAAGGTCCATTAGTTAGCGATTGAGGCCTCATTTATGGAAGTCCATTAGGTGGTTACAGTTTTCGTCAATTAGAAACTATATATATAGTAGTAGAAGCTATGTAATGGGTTATCAAGTGAATATTGTAGTATTTGGAGCTCGTCATGTTGAATATTTCCCCCCTAGAAAAGGCAAGTGAACATTACAATTAGTTTGGAATATCAATAAAGGATTTCTTAAAGTGTTATTTTAATTTTAGTTCTATTATTTTCTTTCCACAGTTGCATTCCATATATCTTATTTAGTTGCTTCCTGAATTTATATTATGCCCTTATTGCTCTAAATATTCTATTTCAACTAACAAGAAACGCCACAAACACAAGTGGTTCCAGAGCACTTTCTCATACCAACACATTTTCCAAGATTAGAAAAACATTATTTAGGTTAGAGATGTGTTTCAACATCTTTAAATAACACAAACATCTATCATTCAATGGACAAGCTTATAATTGGGGAAGAATACATGTGGATAATAATAGAGGCATTACCTTGTCGAACACCTTTGTGACATCTGTTGGCACCCATTTGTGTAGCACTGTATCAAATAACAGCTACATATGGAATTATCTTTGATGTTCCTTCAGGTATATCAAAATCCCCCTCGATACACTTGAAACCAACCTTACTTAACCCTATTAGTCATCCTATTGCCATGAGTATATGGAGAATAACACTTGGGAGATAACTCTCACATACTAGGGAATTGGGTAGTATGACTAAGGGTATAATTTATCACCATTAGTTGGTGCAATGAAAGATTCCATTGATTATTATTGATGGAAACCATAGGTATATTGATATTTATAGAACTCGACACTACTATATCCTTAGGACCCTACAAATCCTAGCCTCTTCTTCTAAACCATAGATTTTACAACACAGGTAACAAAGTTCCTACACATTTTGTAGTATCAATAGTTTTGGAATTTCATCACTACAGTAATACTCCCCTCAAATTGAAAAAATATGTCTAGGGCCTACCAATACTGTTACAGGAGACCTAGCTCAACAAAATCCTTGTGAAACATTGATTTTTTTGGTGTCACTTTACAGTAACTAATTTTTCATTTTTTGTGGACCAACTCATACCATTACTTGTGGCCCCTCTAAACAAATTCCTTTTCGTACACTCATTATGTTGGGCTAAAATTTGGCTAACCCCTTTGATGGACCCAATGGTCCCATGATAAACATATGTAGCATGTCAGCCATGAGGAAGTATAGAAAATAGTTGAGTCTTTCACCTAGTCAATTAGAAAAAAGGAAACCAATATGTCTTCCCTCACGTTTCACACATCCCCCATTTTCAAACCAATGGCCCTCTTTCATAAGCTTTTGCATACAATGGTAGTTGATTATTTCTATAGTGGTTTCTTTGAAACCTTTGAGCATGTAGGAATTTCCATTCTCTTGAAAACTCATGTATAATTCCAAGAAATCCATGGTGATAGGTCCTAGTGTTCTTACCCATTCATCATCCAAAGAAATATCACAACCACCCTTTTAGAAATTGCCATTCTCTTGAAAACTCATGTATAATTCCAAGAAATCCATGGTGATGGGCCCTAGTGTTCTTACCCATTCATCACCCAAAGAAATATCATAATCACCCATTTCAATGGCAAACATGTGGATTCCTTGTGAGGGAAGACATAATGGTTTCCATTTGCTAATTTAGGGAACAATTCCTTACAAGCAAGGAGGAAGAGGTGAGCATAATACTAGGTGACAAGTGGCAAGTGGGAATGTATCAGTGTATTTGTAAACATCTAATTGTAACTCCTGTGTTTAGGAGACAAACAACCACCAATGACCCTATTGATTTCTCCATCAATTATTCCATTAATTGACTTCATTATATTTTGGATTTTATGTACTACAATATATCTGCATTTGTGGCATTCCTCTCTTGTAGTCTTCCTTTTATTTTTTAAATGCCACCTATATTACTTCAAGGAAAAGGAGCAATTAGTTACACTTGTTATCATCATCTTATTTTTGTAAGTCTTCTCATTTTTGTTTGTAAGAACATATACGATATTGGGAAAAATCTTGCCATCTTCTAGCAACAGTCAGATCTATTGTCAAGTGATTAGCACAAGGTAATGTGCATCTTTCACCCATCCAAGCTAATGTGTGTTGGGATGAGTTGAGGTTGGTAACTTGAGTTCCTTTTCCAATTGAAGCAAGAGAACGCTATTTTGGTTGCCATTATCATTTACCATATATGCTAGTTTGTGCTTGATTTGACAGTTCTATGTACAAAGAGCTTCCTTGTTCCTGGTAAGGCTATCTTTAGGCATTAGCATCAAGTTTGGATAAATGTAGCTGGGATTGTTGACATCAACCTCTAAGTCTCCAACTTCTCAATAATGCTTAGAAAGGAAGTATTTTTCCTCTCGGAGCTCTTTTGCCTAAATACTTGACATTCCTTGTTGGAATGGGTAAGATTCCTATGATAGGTGCCATATATCTTCTTCCCACAATGGGTAGAGGATACAAAATTGGTTTCTCCTTTGTTCTACCCAATATTGTTGGGCTGAGTAATTAGTAGAAAAGAAATGAGTACAAAATTCCATTCATCTAAAAGAATTTAATGGTCTTATGTAACTTGGCTTCAATATTGGAAGCAATTTTCAATTTTGCATAAAATGCTTCGAGGAGGAAACAGAATAAACTCTATCTTATTTCTAATACTAGGTAACAACCCACAAAAGAATTTGATGTAGAGGTTATATTTTGGGCCCTTTAAGACTTTGCCTTGTGTTGGAAGAGAGATCCATAACTGATCTAAGTGGATGTTGGTGGCCACCCACCTATCCCATCTGGACCCCCACAACTATCTCTTTCAGTTTTTTAGTTTCAGTAATTGTAGCACAATTTACTATTTTTAGCAGTTTTTCAGGTCCTGAACTTCTGGAGCCGTTTTGAGGCCCTAAACAACATTTTTTGGGAAATCTGGGAGCAACATCTATCTATGGATTGATGTTGCTCATCCCAAAGTTGTAGTGCTCGAATAGATGTTTCTAAAGAGCTATTGTACATGTCAAATGGAGGTCGTATGCCAAAATTACGACCCCGGGAAGTTGATACCAACTTACCCAAAATGGGGCCCACAATTTGGCGTTTCATCTTCTAGGGTTAGGTTTTGGGATGTTAAGGGTTTTCCATTGTTTCTCAACAATAAATAGGCCTTCAAGCCTCATTGTAACATAGTTCAGAGGCATGTTTATTCCCATTTTTGTTTGTAAGCATATTTCAGTATTTTACGGTAATGGAATGAAGTATTATTTCTACTGCATCTTTGTGTATATGGTTATCTCTATATTTTGTTGCATTCCTATTTAAATCCGGATCAATATCTAGCTCTTCATTCCTTTCCTATAAAGATCTGGTCTCCTTGGGTCATTCTGGTCGAAGGAAATATTGAGACTTTGAGGCCACTTTTTTTCTTCATTTTTCCATTATCTCCATTTATTGACTCCCTACTTTATAGGTTCCCTTGAATTCTCCCCCCCAAGGTGTAGAATAATGAATCAATCAAGGAGGACATCTAATGGCAGTACATTCTAATCACCTAGTTTTCTCCCTCACAATGTCTTAGATCTAAGCTAGCATTTTATGCTAAGCATTTTTTGCAACTTAATAGTCAATTGTTTGTCCAACTACATATGAAGGTACTAATCCCATGGACTCAAGATTCCAATCATCAACTAAGATCATGCTACCACCATTTACGTGTCAAGATATGTATCATTAGATTCCCTAAGAGGACAAGATTTGTCGACACTCCTCCTTCTAGGAGGTGGAGACTAAAGAGCACTTCATGTTTCAAGTGCCCCATCTAATACAAGATACTAGGGAGATTTCACTGCTTCTATAGAGACTCTAGCAAGTCCCTTGGGACCATTTTTTTTAAACCCAAACCATAGATGCTTACCCCAATAATGCAAGTTGTAGTTACTAATAAACAATGTGCCCTACAAGGACCTTCAAGGCCTACTTGGTTGACAACTCCGCCTCTCAAGCATCAAAGGAATGAAGAGACTAGATAGAGGGTGTCACTAGCATGGACAATGACAAATTATTGAAACAAAGGCCATCAACATGAGATATCATGAAACCACTTCATCCCATTTCTCTCCACATATGGAATAAAGGGACTACCACTCACCCTTGTTCTTAGCATAGAGGTCATGGAAAACTTCCTGTTGAAACCTCCTTTAGGGATTTAGGAGGCTTGGATAGCACCATAGCACGCTTGAAGCTTGAAGTGTGGTGGTTACTCTTGTAAAATTATTTCATGATAGTCTTGATGTGGATGGGAACTGTAGCTCATCTAATTTTGAGTCATCACTTTCTTAAAAGTGTCACTACCCTAGGAAAGTTGTGGAGGACATGACAACAGGTATATATGACAACCATAAGCAAATGTGCAATACATCAGTTGTGAATTCTTTCTATGCTCATGGTACAATTAAAAGTCTTTTGACTACTTTTGAAGCAACAACAGGTCATTCTCTGTGGAAAATACCATTTATGTCACAACAAGGAATGGAGATAGAAAATGAGAAGCTATAGTATGTACCTTGGTGGTTAGAGGCATTACAAATCTGTTGCAGGATTTTGCAGTACCTTGTGAATTCTTCTTCTTTCTTAACTGTGCCCTCTGCATCATAGTTAGTGCAACCTTTTGTTTGAGGCTCTGTCATTGTTCCAAGGGATCCAAAGTCTTGATGTGGATGAGAATTGTAGCTTATCTGAGTTTGATTCATCACTTTCTTCAAAGTGTCACTACCCTAGGAACGTTGTGGATGACATGACAACAGTTATATATGATAACCATAAGCGAATGTGTAATACAACAGTGGTGAATTCTTTCTATGCTCATGGTATAATTAAAAGTATTTTGACTACTTTTGAAGCAACAATAGGTCATTCTCCATGGCAATGCAGTTTCTTGAGAGAGGTGGATTTTCTTCACATTGCTCTTCAAGATTTCAACTTTGCTCCAAAACTCCAAATGCTCACAAATTCTATGTGAGAAAGGTGTGAGACAAATAGAGGGGTGGGAGGTCTATTTATAGCAATTTTCGCAATTTAATGCTTTGCTTTTTTTATTTATTTTTTATTTAATACTGATTTTTTCTTGGATTCTGTATGGGGTCATGATGCATATTGTTGTCTGAGTTGGGCTTATTTGGTACCAAATCGGCCCATTGAGCCAAGTCAGACCAATTTTTAGAGCACTAGTGTTGGGCCCTTGTCCATTGTCTCATCAAATTCAAAACAGGGACAGATTTCAGATGATTTTCATTTTTAATTTAAAGAGGCACATATTTGAATTTTGAGGAGAAAAAGATTAAAACAGGGACAGATTTCAGAGCATATACATTTGCAATTTAAAAAGAGGGAAAACATGCCTGGAAATGAAAATAATGGGCAGCAGGCACAAGAATTTGGTCCACAACTCCTCCAAGCTTCAACATACATTATAGCCTTTTCATTAAGCTGCCTAAATCCATTGGAAACAACCTCAAACAAATTCCAAACTAGCACTAAGCTCAAGCATCACATTTCTCTTCAAAATTTCAGCTCTGCTCCAAAACATGAACTACTCACAAATGCTCTATGAGAAAGGTGTGAGACAAATAGATGGGTGGGATATCTCTTTATAGAATTTTTTTCTTGGATTTTGTATGGGCTCATCATGCATCTACTTGGATGAGTAGGTCTTATTTGGTACCAAACTGGCCCATCGAGCCATGTCGGACCAAGTTTTAAAACAATAGTGTTGGGCCTTTGTCCATTGTCTCGTAGTATACTCAAAAGAAAATAATACTAAGTATAGTTGGTTTGTTGGTCACTAAATATAATAGAAGCAAGACATGCCAGTGTTTTCTATTAGCCACTAAATCCTATGCTATTAGAACAATAAAAATAAAATATATAAACTAAACCCTCATAGAGAGGGGGACCTAAGATTCTTCATGTTATTCATTCACTTCAACGAAATGGGATGGTGGATGTCTTCTTCAGCCTTGTGGTCTTCCCTTTGTCTCTCATCCCTAGCTTTTGCAGCAAGCTCTGAACCTTGGAGGGCTCTCAACAAGTAGTATTCATCATTGAATTGTTGTAGCTTTCCTTTGATATATTTTAATAGGGGGTTCTTCTTTGAGGTTGATTCCATGTGATAGGTTATCATTTCTTTGGCATGCTATTATAGATATATGGTCAAAGAGGGGTTGTTCTTCTTGTTTCTTGAAAAATCTTCATTGGGGATGATGTAAGACAAGTCCTTTTCTATATGCTTATTATTGGTAGCAACTCTTTGTCCATTAACCTGCTCCTCCAATTTGCCAAGATTATGAACTGCGTTGTACTTGTGCTACTTATTAAAACCTTGTGCTATACATTGAGACTCACTTTTTTGCATTTGGCTCCTATTCTTTCAACAAAATCTTCTTGAATGCTTATCTTTAGTGAATTTATATCCGTAAATTCTTTGGCCTAAAAATATATTTGAATCTATAATAAATAAGGCTTGTCAATATTTTCTTTTCAATTATTAAGTTATATGTATCATGTTTTATAAATGTTAAATTTAATATATTTATTATTTGATATATGTTATATTGAAAAATTATATGTATGTTTTTTATATAGATATATTTGAATTTAATGATGAATTTTATTGAATTTTTCTATGGGGTGATTTTTTTTTGAATTTGATGTTCAAACATGAACACAAACCAGGTAACTATGATTCTGGGGAGATGTACAAGGTGAAGTGTGCTATTGATGATAGTGTTGACTACCCTTCCACATCTTTGTTGGAAATAATACTTAGAGTGGGGGTGAATCAGTATTAGCAATTTAAAAATATTTCATTTCCATATACATATTCATATACGCTACTTTTGTTAATGAAACTTGCCTATATACGCAGCGGTGTTTAGAGAAACTAGCGTATACCTTGCAAACTTATAATTTAGTTAGTTGATATTTAATATGTGTATTAGAACCATATAACCAGTAATCAGGTGCAGTAAAAAGAACAGGCAATCACACACATGAACACAAGATATAAGGTGGAAACCCAATGTGGGTGAAAACCACCTACTGTAATCATCTCTACCTTTCTTTAATAAGAAACTTCTTTTTAAAAATTTTGTACTAGTACAGCCTTATACCAGTACGCAGGCTTATACCTGTAGAAGGCTACAACCTTCTCTCATTCTCCAGCTTTTCCTGGAAGGGAGCTACTACCCCCTTTGCTCTTGTACTAGATGATGTGTTTACTAGTATGTAGGTGCTGACCTATAGAAGGCTACAACCTTCTCTTTTCTTCCAGGGAACATGTTTCATAAATTTTTAGACTGGATCCATTAATAACATCAATCAAACATCAAATATATCTGCATCAACCAATCTCCTTTGTACCAAACAAAACTGAATCAAACAATCACTTTTCTGAACGTTGTAACCAGAATATAGTAATAGTAACTAGAACTCAATCCAGAACCTAGAACACTACAACAGTAAATAGAAGTAGCTAAAACATATTTTATGAGGAGTACGCTACTTAAATGTGTCTAACCTATGTGCATATGCACTTTTCGCAAGGCAGACCTGCGTATACGTAGTTTTGAAATGTCGAACCAGCATGTATGCATGCCTTTGCTATACTGAACCTACGTACAGATTTGTAAAAGATGATTTAACATTTTCACTATTCAGACATCAGTTATACCCAGATCATCAGATTTACAGATTACGACATGCTCCAATTATTCAGATAAAAGATCAAAGCCACACAAAGGTACTTCTCTTCAAGCCTTAAGATCTTGACCCATCAATAGAACTTATCCTTCTTCACGTAGTTAGGTTCCTCCTCGATTTACATCCAGCTGTGCACCATAACCCAATGACCAGTATTCTAGATCTTGCTCTTCATTAGATATTCAATACTTGAGTTCCTTTTGCCTAATGATCTCCTCCTCCTTTTATAGTCTTAGGCCTTACTCAATACCACGGTCCAAAACCACTTAGAAACAATGCCTTGGACCAATTACCTGGGGTCAACACTTTGAACAAGATACCTCGGACCAATACCATGGGTCAAAATACCATGGTCCAAATAACACAGACCAAAACTGAACTCTCAAACATGTGCGTGCCTTTCCTTGCATGAAAGTGTGTGTATATGCATATGTGCATTTTGGTCGGCGAACCCACGTGTATACGTGGCTTGGTCAAGGGGAACCTGCGTATATCTCTTTTTCCTTCATTTTGTGAGCCTAAATTGTGATCTGTCATCTCAGTGAGTTGCCATCAAGGAGAACGCCTGTGTCATAGCGCCAAACCTGTGTCATAATGCCAACAATATCCCCATTCGGACTTGATGGCAACCCCAAGTCACTCTTCCCCTTTGTCATCAAGGGCAAAGGGTTATGCTCCCCCTGAGTACATGTTGAAATCTCTGATATGCTAAAGTGTGCTATTCATGCTCCCCCTGACTATAAGCAAGGTCTGCAAAAAGATGTTCTACAAGAAGAGCATGACTCTATACATCATAAATGACCTTCCTATGACCAAAGACTCATACATACATTCATCTCCCAACCAAGTGGGGATATACCAAGATTGACTCATCCACCCAACCAAGTGGGGATACACCAAAAGTTTATACATGATTAAACGAGAACATTACATCATCCATCCCAGGCATAGTGGGGAACAAAATAGGTCGTTACATGACCTTGATAATAAAAGATATACATAACATAGAGACAGAATATCTAAAACAAGACTATGATAGCCATCAGCAATTATTGTCAGCAACATTTGTCAATCACCATCCAGACCAGCAACCATGATCTCCCTCTGCACCTGTTCCACCTGAATAAAAAACAACTGTGAAATTGTACCAAGATCTTCTAAGATAATGCCAACAATGCATTATTAGAAGTATATGCTCCCCCTGAACCTGTGCCAGATGATCATTGTCAAACCCATATCAGACTGTTTTCATCTTGAGTCTGGCCCACTAATATTCTTCAAACCATCATATATGCAGCTATATCCACTGAAACTGGCGTATGTACACGGATACGCTTCATGAGACTCACGTACAACCATTTTTCTCTGAAACATATAAGTGTCAATAGAAAGATGATTCATCAACTACTCCCAGCTTCTGTCTGAGGTATTCAAATTTCTCTCTGGGTAGTGGTTTGGTGAATATATCAGAAACTTGTTCCTTGGAGGGAACATACTCCAATTTGACATTTTGTTCAAGCACTTGTTCTTGGAGAAAATGATATTTGATAGGTATGTGCTTGGTCTTGGAATGCATGACTGGATTCTTTGAAATACTGATTGCACTTGTATTATCACATAGAATGGATATGGGTGGAATACATGTGATCTGAATGTCTGGTAATGTTTGCGTCATCCAAAGGAGTTGTGTGCAACAAGATGCAGCATCCACATATTCTGCTTCAGCTGTAGATAATGTAATTGAACTTTGTTTCTTGCTGAACCAAGACACTAATCTGGAACCCATCTAGAATGCACCACCACTAGTGCTTTTTCTATCATCCACGCTTCCTGCCCAATCTGAATCTGTATATGCATGAAGTGTAAGATCTATATCTCTAGGATACCATAAACCAAAGTTTTGTGTTCCTTGAAGATATTTGAAAATCCTTTTGACTACCTGAAGGTGTGCTTCCTTTGGATTTGCTTGGAATCTTCCAACTATTCCCACTGCATGCGTCATGTCTAGTCGGGTACCTGTTAGATAGAATAAACTACCAATCATGGATCTGTAGGTTGGTTGATGTACTATTGCTAATTCATCATTTGCGTTGAGGCTACATCCTATTACCATAGGGGTACATACTGGTTTAGAATCTTCCATGCCATAGTTCTTCAAGATCTGCTTGAGGTACTTGGTTTGTGATAGAAAAATACCATCTTTATTTTGTTTAACTTGTAAACCAGGAAAATATGTGAGCTCACCAAGCAAGGACATTTCAAATTCTTTCTGCATTACCAAAGAAAAGTTTTGACTCATGGCTTCTTCATTGCTCCCAAAATGATATCATCAAAATACACAACAAGTATTAGCAATTTATCATTGTCAATTTTTATATATAGATTGCTATCAGCTGATCCTTTTGAAAAACCTTGTTGATGAAGGTATTTGTCAAGATGATAATACCAGGCCCTTGGAGCTTGTTTTAGACCATAGAGAGCCTTTATGAGTCTGCATACAAGTTTTGGATCATTTCTAAGGATGAATCCGTCTGGTTGCTCAATATATACTTCTTCTTCTAGGTCTCCATTAAGAAAGGCATATTTCACATCCATTTGATATACTTTGAACTTCTGAAAGCTAGAGAGAGCAAGGAACATTCTTATGGCTTCAAGTATAGCAACACGTGTAAAATTTTCTTCAAAGTCTATACCTTCTTGTTGAGCATACCCTTTACAAACAAGTCTAGCCTTGTTTCTAATAACTTCTCCATTCTCATTCAGCTTGTTTTTGAATATCCATTTGGTTCCTATGACATTCTTGTCATTAGTTCTAGGAACCAATTCCCAAGTATTATTCCTTTCAATCTGATCAAGTTCTTCATTCATGGCCTTGACCCAACATTCATCTTTGCATGCTTCATTTACATTTTGCGGTTCGAAGGAGGAAAGTAATGCTAGATATCTTGAAGCTTTTGTAATAGTTCTTCTTGTCTAGACACCTACCTCCTTCTTCCCCAAAATTTGAGTCTTTTGATGATTCTTCTGAACATATATGGATGGAGTCTTTTCTTCTACCCTTATCTGTTCTTCTGGTGCCTCATTCATTTCCTCTTCAAAATTAGTCTAATTTAATGTGGAAGGATAGTCCTCAACTTCTTCATAATCTTCAGTTTTTACCTTCTTTGGAATTTTGCCTGCTTCATCAACCACAACATCAATACTTTCAACAATTTTCCCAAGTCTTTTATTATAACACTTATATCCTTTACTTCGGGAAGAGTAACCAAGGAGAATGCCTTCATCTGCTCTAGGTTCAAACTTGCTAGGTTTTTCATTATTCCTTTTGATGTAACATTTGCTTCCAAAAACTTTGAAGTATTTCATAGTAGGAGTCTTACCATACCGAAGTTCATGTGGAGTTTGAGTACTGTTTACCCGGACGTTTTTTTTTTTTAGAATAGTGATGGTAGCAAATGCAGCTTCACCCCAGAAGGTTGCAGGAGTTCTAGACTCATCTAGCATAGCACGAGCCATTTGTTGAATAGTTCTATTCATCCTTTCTACCACTCCATTTTGCTAAGGAGTTCTTGTGGTAGAGAATTCCCTTCTTATTCCATGTTCCTCATAGAAGTCGAAGAATTCATCTGAGGTAAATTCCCCTCCTTGATCAGATCTAAGGCATTTGATTTTGTGATCTAATTCATTTTTAACCAAGGCTTTGAAGGATTTGAACTTTTTGAAAGCTTCATCTTTATGCTTTAGAAGTCCTATCCAACACATTCTAGAAAAGTCGTCAATGAACAATATAAAGTATTCTTCTCCACGAGGTGACTTTTTCCTATATGGACCACATAAATAAGTGTGAACAAGTTCAAGAGGCTTACTAGCTGATCCTTCCTTCTCAGGGAAATGTGCTTTGGTTTGCTTACCAAATTGACATGATTTGCATATTGTATTTTATGGAATGCGGATATCTAGAAGATCATGAACTGCCTGGTATCTGCATGCTTTTCTTGTTTGAGGGAAGCTTAGATGCCCCAATCTTCTGTTCCATAGCTAGTGTTCATCATTTTTACTTAAATAGCATTGTTGTTGTCCTCCCTTGAGTATGTATAAGTTTCTTGGATTTCTTACACCTTTGATCACTGTTTCTCGTGTATCAAGCTCACGAACAACACATCCATTTGATTGAAATACTACTTCATTTCCTTGATCACACATTTGATTGACACTAAATAGGTTATGCTTCAGACCATCAACATACATAACATTTCCAGCTTTAACCTTTTCTTTTAAGAGAATGAAGCCTTTACCTTTTATGACAGCAGGAGTGTCATTTCCAAAAGAGACCTTTTTTTTTTTTTCTAAGGTATTATATGACCGAAGTTTTTCTTTGTCACCTGTCATGTGTTTTGAGCATCCACTATTGATATACCACTGATTTTCTTGTCCTTCTACATACAAGGATATTCCACATCTTTCTGTTTGTGGTTCCTTCTTTCTCCATGTTTTGGGACCCAATGAAGATTGCTCCTTTTGATATGTTTGTCGAAATTTACTCCTGCATTTAGAATATTCATTAACGAATTTGTTATAGATAGAGCATTCTATTTCATTTTCAAGAGCAGAAAAGTTATTGTAGGTCCTTTTCATGATCCCAGTCACATTCCTTTGATTTTGTGCTTCTCTAGTCTTGATGGTCTTGTAAGCAACACATTGAGCAGCTTTGTGTCCAAAGGTATGACATGAAAAACATTGGCCATTAAAGAAATTCCTGTAATTATCGAATCTACTGACCTGATGATTGTAGTTTCCATTGACATTCATTCTTGAAGCAAATTGAGACAAATTTACCTATGGTTGGTTATAGCTTATGTTCATCCTTGAAGTATATTGAACCTGATTTACTTGGTGATCTACTTTATGCCTTTGTTGATCATTGTCAACCTATTCACTTGTCCTTGCTGCACCAAGATAGCTTTTGGAGGTTGATGGCTTCTATGCTTGAGATGCTTCTTCAGTATATCCAAGACCTGTCTTTATCAGAGGAGAATGCTACACTTTGATAAGTTCATTTAAAATTTATGATCCTTTCACAAATCTAAGGTTGAGAGCTTCTATTTTCTCAATATCTTTTCTTAGACCCATAATTTCACATTCTAACGTTTCATTGTGTTTTCCCTTTTCAACAAGTTGGAATGTCAAAGTATCTATAATCATACTCTTTTCTTCTAAACAGATTTTAAGTTTAGAAATTTCTTCACAGAGACCATCTTCATCTAATGCATCCAAGAAATCATCATCTTCAAAAGCCATCAAAAGTCTATAATCATTACCATATTCATCTTCATCACTATTTGATAAACCATCACTATCTTCATGCATATAGTAGCTCTTCTTACTTACATTTTGTTTTCTATTCCATTTTGCCAGTTCCTTACCTTTATCAAGCTTATCTTTATGAGTACATTTGGCTGCATAATGACCAACTCTTCCACAAGCAAAGCATTTGAAAGGTAGTTTACCTCTGAATCTTCCAGAACCTTGTTGAAGGTTTTTGACAAAGTTTGCTTCTTCCTCTCCTTCTGAAATGTGTCCCGATTCATTGAGCTCTTCTCATTTCAACAGCAGTTAGGATTCCGTGCAGCTATGTCATCATCATACTTTGAAGATCCTACTTTTATTCTATGGCAAAAACTTTTGATTCAAACTTAGAAGACAAGGATCCTAAAGCCTTTTCAACTAAAGTAACTTCTTTTATCTCTTCACCCAAGTTTTTCATGCGATTAACAATCTCATCTATATGTAGGAAGTAATGAGCTATACTTTCATCATTGTGCATTTTGAGAGTTTCATATTGAATTATGAGAGATTGTAGTTTTGCACATTACTTGATTGTCTCCTTCATAGCTTAGAACGATCTTGTCCCATATTTATTTGGCAGTTTTGAGCTGCATAACCTTGACAAATTTTGATTGTGAAAGACTCCCCAATAGTGTATTGACAGCCTTAGCATTTGTTTCATACTGCTTTTTACCTGCCGTATCTGTATGAATTGCTGATGGAAATGTATATCCTCCTTCCACAATTTTGTAAACATCTATTCCAAGAGATTGTAGATAGGATGTGGTTCTTACCTTCCAATAGATGAAGTTTCTCCCATCAAAGATTGGTAGTCTAATGGATCCCTCTCTTTCGTAGCTGCCCATGATTATAGATCTTCCTTCAAGCGATCAAGCTTCTTCTGAAGGACCTTCTCTGATACCAATTGTTGGAAATAATACTGAGAGGGGGGGTGAATCCATATTAGCAATTTAACAATATTTCATTTCCATAAATAGATTTATATACGCTACTTCTGTTAATGAAACTTGCGTGTATATGCAACTGTGTTTAGAGAAACTAGCGTATACCTTGCAAACTTATAATTTAGTTAGTTCATCTTTAATATGTGTATCAAACCATATAACCAGTAATCAGGTGTAGTAAACAAAACAGGCAATCACACACATGAACACAAGATATAAGGTGGAAACCCAATGTGGGTGAAAACCACCTGCTGCAATCGTCTCTATCTTTCTTTAATAAGAAACTTCTTTTTACAAATTTTGTACTGGTGTAGCCTTATACCAGTACGCAGGCTTCTACCTGCAGAAGGCTACAACCTTCTCTCATTCTCCAGCTTTTCCTATAAGGGAGCTACAACCTCCTTTGCTCTTGTACTAGCTGATGTGTTTACTAGTACGTAGGTGCTGACCTACAGACGGCTACAACCTTCTCTTTTCTTCCAGGGACCACGTTTCATAAATTTTCAGACTAGATCCATCAATAACATCAATCAAACATCAAATATATCTGCATAAACCAATCTCCTTTGTACCAACCAAAACTAAATCAAACAATCACTTTTCTTAATTATGTAACCAGAATACAGTAGCAGTAACCAGAACTCAATCTAGAACCTAGAACACTGCAACAGTAAATAGAAGTAGCTAAAACATATTTTATGAGGAGTATGCTACTTCAATGTGTCGAACCTGCGTGCATATGCACTTTTCACAAGGCAGACTTGCATATACCCAGTTTTGAAATGCCAAACCAGCGTGTATACGCACCTTTGCTATACTGAACCTGCATACAGATCTGTAAAAGATGATTTAACCTTTTCACTATTCAGACATCAGTTATACCTAGATCATCAGATTTATAGATTACGACATGCACCAATTATTCAGATAAAAGATCAAAACCACACAAAGATACTTCTCTTCAATCCTTAAGATCTTGACCCATCAATAGAACTTATCCTTCTTCACACGCTCAGGTTCCTCCTTGATTCAGATCCAGATGTGCACCATAACCCAATGACCAGTATTCTAGATCTTGTTCTTCATTATATATTCAATAATGAGGGCCTTTTGCCTAATGATCTCCTCCACCTTTTATAGTCTTAGGCCTTACTCAATACCATGGTCCAAAACAACTTAGAAATAATACCTTGGACCAATTACCTAGGGTAAACACTTCGTACAAGAAACCTCGGACCAATACCATGGGTCAAAATACCATGGTCCAAATACCATGGACCAAAACCAAACACTCCAACATGTACATGCCTTTCCTTGCATGAAAGTGTGTGTATACACATACATGCCTTTTGGTCGGCGAACCCGCGTGTATACGCGGCTTGGTCAAGGGGAACTTGTGTATATCTCTTTTTCCTTCATTCTGTGAGCCTGAACTATGATCTGTCATCTGAGTGAGTTGCCATCAAGGACAACACCTATTCCATAGTGCCAAACCTGTGTCATAATGCCAAAAATCTCTTCTCTGCTAGAGCTTTATGAGTCAAGCCTTTGGTATGATGGGTTTAGTGCAATAGCGTTAAACCTTAGCTGAAAGAGGCTTCAATCTCCCTAGCCACTTTGACTTTACCAAAAAACCATTTTGGATCGCTCAACCTGAGTAATTAGTGATCTTCTCATTCATGATTCGATACATGCAAATCTTGAAGATGGGGTGTAACTCTTACAATAACCTTGGGATTTCACCATTGTCTAATGCATGCCAATTTATGGAATCTATCTGATCAAACATCATTTATATGAAAATCTTGGTTGAGTATCATCCATGTGATTTCACCATTTTTTGATGCATGGTATTGGGTGGAATCCCTCTGATCAAACATCATTTATATACAAGTCCTGGTTGAATTTTATTCTTGTGTCTCTAATGGATTCTAGAAAGGCAAGTAGGAGCCTAATGACATGAATTCCACTGGCTTTCTATGGCATAAGGTTTGGAGTGTGGTTTACAACATTATCTTGTGTGGATATATTGACATGACTATTCTTGAATGTTTCAACAATGTGAGAAATAAACTAATATCCAAAATTAAAGACAAACAATATCATTCAGCCAACAATGAAGCTTTCAAGACCTTGCCAAATTTTTAAAATACAACACCGTAGAGTCAAGGTAACGATAATGTGGATTCCTTTCAAAGATTGTTTATTCAGAACGCCTATCTATATATGAATCTATGCATTTATGCTAGTTTAATACTAACAAAAAGATATAATGCTTAGAAGATCCATGGGATTTAAGCAAATATGTGTTATGTAATATTTGATCAGCTTCATGGAACTGCACAATAAATGCATTGATGAATACAAACAAACAATGTTTTAGAAGTTGGGATTGGTATTGAAAGTGAAGGTTCAGACTAGACTAGAACCATCCAATAAACTAGTGACTCTAATAATTTCTGAAGGATTTGGGCTGTGTGATTCTCTTAGATCCCGTCAATAGTCATTTATTGGATTTTGACCCAATACGCATCATCAAGGGCATTATGTTTTATGCAATACATAGTAGTCTTCTACCCTTTCATTGTTCAATTTTTAAATTCTTGTAGGAAGAAAACCATGTGTATCAAGTTCAAATTTATAGGGATTCTCTGGTAGCCAACTATTGGGCTCAACCCCCACAAGTGGTTTTCAAAAACAACTTTAACATACCCTCAGAATTCATGGTAAGCTGACAAGTAGCATAGTGGTTTGATATCTGAAATACGTGGATGACATGATAAGCATAATAGTGCAGCTTCGAGGTTATGCATGGCTACTCATGCTAATTGGTATGGTTGCCCAAAGTTTCTGTACCAGAATTTGCAACAACAATTTCACAAATTATTGGATCTCTTTTGACATTGAGATCCATTCATCACAAAGAATACAATCCATTTTATAGAGTCATTTCTTATATGGAGGAACAACAAGTTATTTGTCTTTCTAGTCTAGTACTTCTAACATTGATGTCCAAGGTGGAATTTTACACAATTATTACATACATGGCTACTTATTTGGGAGAAAGCACACTTTTAGCTCACTAGGTCATGGTTTGGATCTATTCCATGTGCACCGTTTATGGAGAACCTTTGGCAAAAAAAATTCAATTATTCATGCCTAACTTGACTTCTAATGTTAACTAAGACATAAGAAAGGCACAACAATTGCTTCACTTACTAATGCTCATTGGAAGAACATTTGGCTTTTCATTTGTTTCTAGTTTCACAGGTCCCTACTCAAAGGTTTAATTAATGCCTGATGCTGCAAAATACTCAACTTGGGAAAGCATCACAAGAAAATTCCTCACCCCACAATCTTTCCATCCCTGACATATCAAGTAGAAACATTTGGCATGTGAAGGGTTAATTGTTGTAGATGGATTTGTGATTGAAACAAGACTGCAAGCTAAGGAAAATTTGAGCAATAATATCAAATTAGATGTTTCCCAATATGAACTCTCTCACCCCTCAAAGAGTATGACATGACGATATTGGTCACTTTTGTAGTTCTCCTAAACAGAATCTTCAATTCTGGATCATTGATTTTGGGTTGTAATGCATTACACCATCGCCAATTAAGTTCCATTTTGCGCAATTGTTTTTCTTTGGAAAATGCTCAGTGTGAAAACTTGACTATGGTTAGTGCTAGTGGTGTCATGGAAGTAGGCACAAAAGGTGCTACTAAGATTGCAGTGGGAAATTCGCAGTCTCAATTTCCATTCCCATTGGTGGCCTTCCTAGAAAAACACTAGGCATGCCCCATCTTTCATCTTGTAATTTGCAACAAACCAATAGCAGTCGTCTTGTAGAAAATTTCATTAGCACTGATGTGCAATAGGCCAAATGGGAAGGTGTTTTGTTTGAAAATAATGGTGATGTTGGAGGATCATATGATTATGGAAATAATGCATCTAATCATGTTTTTTTTTTATAACAGAAGCAACTTCTTGTGCCCCAAAATTTTAAGTGCCACCTTCACTCCTAGTTACAACACAACCAAAATCTAATTATATGGATCACTATAGTAACACTCCAAGCGTCATTTACTTATTTAATGATGACTAGAGCTATTGCAAAATATTTTTTGTTTATTACTTTTGCAGCTAATGCTAGAAAGCCTCCAAAGATTTTATGTAAATATACATTTTTTGTGATTGCTTGCTAGAAAATCCTATTTGTTAGATTAAGAAAGTGGATAGAGATGTTGGAATTCCAAATTGCTAACAAGTTCTGTGTGAGGTAGCTACCAAAGTTCTATATTCAAGTTTTATAGTTATTGGGAAAGTGTTGTTACAAACACATTGTCACCAGGAAATCGAATCATTCCATTTTTTGTGGATTAATCAAACAAGGCACCTCAACTTTGATTTTGATGTTGGGAACATGAGTGGACGTAGCACTAACACGTTGTTAAGAAAGCTTATCCCTAGCCAACAGGGTTTGGTATTGTATGTGCAATCCCAAAGGCCTTAGAAACAACAAAGACTACAAAGTTGTTGAAGGTATTTTAACTAGAATGACCATTTAAAGTTCTATAAGTTGTAAACATATTTTCCCTACATATCGAGACCCCGAGTAGTACTAGATCTTATATTTAATGAAGAATTAGGGAGCATCATTACAAAGAACACTTAATTAGGAACTCTTGCATATGGAAGGAAATAAGGCTTACTGTGTAACAATGGGGATTGAATAATTGTTCTCAAAGGAAAGAATGGATTAAGGAAAGTCTAGAATTGATCTTTTTTTGTGGATACTAAAAAACGATCTGCCAAAACCTCCTCACATACATGGAATAAAACGTCATTAAGCTCACTTTGTTTTGCAAGTGATGAAACAGTAATTGGTTTAGTTGTAGAGTCATCTAGAAGAGCCCTCGAAATGGTGAAAGTCAAGCTAGAGGATGTTGACTTGGTTTTGATGTGTACGTCTACTCCAGATGATATTTTTGGTGGTTCTCCCTAAGTATCATATGATATTTATTTGATCTATAACTGAATAATTATTGTTAACTTTGCTATGACACTTTAATGTATTTGTACTCCATATTTTTTTGTTTTCCCATGTTTCTGCTTGGTTCAAATTGTTTGAGCTAATGTTTTCCATAATATGGGAGCTACTTGGACTAGAGATATTATGCTATATCGTTAGCATTTTTATGGGAATTTATTAGTTATAGAATCTATATCATGATGGTATCATACTTTATTGATGTTATAGCAGTTAACTTGGAGTTTAGATGCATTTCATGAGTGGAAAATAATTCTTTTTTTATCATGTATTGATTGGCTTGGTGAGCAATTGCATTTGTATAGGCTAATATCAATTTAGAGGTGTTGGATTTTCAAATGATACAATTCACAATTTTGTTGATATCAAAACTCCTCGTATTGCCATGTTTTTTGTTTTGAGATGATGTTTGTAGCCAACATTTGGGTTTTGTTGTAACAATTTTTGTGTATAATTTGATATAAGGAAATGCCTTTAAAGTTTAATCTCATTACCTTTGTTGCATTGATTAAAATAGAAGAATCTGCCTAACCTAAAAATGAACTGTAGTGACAACGAAGTTAAATGTGAAGCTCTACATGCATTTATTCGTTAACTTGTTAATGTTAGTTTCTGTTGTAGGGAATCACTTTGATGTTGGGTTGTTTTGTTATAATTACCATTTCAATGGCTAGAAATGTGTCTTGAATTCATGTAAGTGTTTCCTTGGGTTGTGTTGAAAATACTTGGAAATAGGCACATGGGGGAGCAGGTAAATGCAAGTTTGATCAAGCTTATTCTTAAAGGAATATAAAGGGATATGGTGAGAAACTAGAGGCCAATTATTTTACTTAATGCTTTTTATAATTTGAAGGTTTGAGAAGGTTTGATCTATCATCATGTTCAAGGTTTGTTCTCAATGTCTATTCTACCCTTATGAGCAACGATGTTGGTCACTTCACTAACACTGTTATTTAGTCTTGCCATAATCTTCAAGACACCCCTTTATTCACTATTGATATGGACATGCAGATGTTGCTTACAAAAATATTGTTATGAATTGTGATGTTCTCATGCTGAGATGGTCTCCAAAATTATCAATAGTCAATGGTGGTTATGACTTATGAAATTATCAGTTATAATACATGGATGGCTAATAGTAACATGCATTAGAATTTTCTTTTTTTGGTTTTTGTTATAAACTTCTAGTTTTACTCTTGTCATTCCTGAATCGTTTTGATTATTAACTATATTTTTTTTAATTGTCTCTCTTTACATATATTACAAAATATTCTTATACTTACCATTTTCCTTCTATATCTGGATCCTGGCTTTTCAAAAATTTGGAAAATTTGTGTTCAGATCCCTATCTGTATTCTATTGAACTTAGATTGTAATTTATCTTTGCATCATGTCACCATCTAGCCATGCATTCCCAAGAAACTTCCTCCATTTGTTATCAATGGTGGGCTAAGAAATAAGGGTGTTGTTGCTTGTTGGATACAAAGATTGAGTTAGCTCTTTGCCTGTTAGGATTGTGTTCTTTGTGCCATAATCACCCTCATGTTTTGGATGGAATGGGATTCTAAAGGTATCCCTAGAAGGATGTGTAGTGAAGTCTTCAAAACTATGGGTTTCATTATCATGATCACTTCCATTTCTTCCTATTTCTTCTTGCATATAGTTTGCCTCATGTTATGGCTTTCAATAACAGCTTGCATGTCAGATTATAATTTGGCAGAGTTTTTAGATAAATATTGAATTTTCCCTGGTATATTTTCTAGTTGTTGTTTCGACTGTCAGTCTATGTATAACCACCGCCCCACCAATTTCCATGGGACAATAGTTGCATAACATTTCATCCCCAACTATTTGGTAATGTTCCCATGTAGGATCCTTTTTATGTTTGGGAGCCATGGCATTTTTTCTACCACATAAATAATTTTCAAATAAAGCCTCACATTTAATTTCTAGATTTTTTTAACAAAATCTCTTAAGAGAAATAGGGTTTGAAGAATATATGTAAATACCTTTACAAGTTCCAAGTCTTCACTCTGAATCAGTTCCAGGAGCAGATCTAAATCAATTGCAAGCACATATTGAATCAACATCTAGAATTGGCAAAAGATTAGCTCCAAAAACCAGTGTTGCAAACAATGTTATTATCGTGGTCCTGGTATTAGTGCAATGTCATAAATTTTACCCCCGAATGATATTATTGTGGATAAACTGTGTAGTGTTTTCATTCTTGAAAATAGCATGATAATATTGTAAATATCTCGATATTATCATGATATGCATGAAATTATTTTCCCTACCCATTGATGGAGGGGCATAAAGTCAATTATTTGTCTTTGAATAATTTTGTATTTTTTAAATTTGCCTATATTTTGTGATATTTTCCTGATGTTGTCAATATTTTCTTTTCCTGATTCTTGGTGATATTTTTGCTAACATGATGTTTACAACATTAACAAAAACACAAGAAGCACCCCAATCAAATCAATAATCAAAGTCTTAATCCAAATAAGGTTTAGTAATAGATCCAAGAAACTCCCCAATCAAATCTCGAGTGCTCCAAATTATCAGATGAAATTCTCTGAAATACATTGAGAAGCATTATGAATCAACACAAGAATATTGTTGAATCAATGCTCTTTGTTGCTTAAATGATCAATGAGAAGGTTGTGAAGAAAATATAGGGGGAATGATTAAATAGATGGGAAATGAGGTTTATGGCAGTTTTAGGATTTTTTGCAGGTTTATTTTCCCCCTTTCTTGGGGTTGGGGCTACAATGGTAAAAAATTGGTCAAATTGTCTAGTTTGATCAGTTTTTTCCTGAACTAGAAGTTTTGGGAAAAACTGATCAATTCTAGTTTCATGGGTGGGTTTTTACTGGAAATGCTCAAAGCAATACTAGAATTAGTTGCTTCTAGTTTGGATTGTCCATTTTCAAATTTTAGCAACACTGAGCTGAACATGGATCTAAAGATTTTAACTACAAGTTGATGATAAAATGGTTGACATTATCCTTTTCTATTCTTGCACCCAACCCTCCCCCCAAAAAAAAGAAAATGAAAATATCATACCCACTGTTCTGGTTTTTTGGGAGTAAGGAAATATCCCTTTTTGCGATGAATTTGATTGGGGATGAAGGGATTTGCTGGCCATACATGAGACATTCCTAGAAAGTTTTAGGGATGTTCTTGTATATAATTTCTCTTATATAGGGTAGGTCTTGTATATAATTGGTCATATCAAAATTCTTTTGTTGCATGCGGAGGAATCTGTACATGTGCAAATTTCTAACTTAAAGCATATGATTGTTATCCTAGTTTAGTATGTTGCTTCTCACAATAGTTTGCATTGCCTTGTGAAAATCCTTTTGGTTTCTGAATGAACTTGTGCCTCTTGTTTGCAAATCTATGAGTCAAAAATGATCATTCTATCATATTTTAGTATGTTATTCCTTGCAATTAGTTTAGAGTTCATTGTCATAATATATGCAAAGAATCCTTATTTTCCACATGCTAAGCATCCTTATTTTCCTTATTTTATTAACTTGCTTCTTAGTGTCTTAAGGGAATTTTTTATAACAACATCACTGTCAATATCCTATATCCTTTTGGAGCATACCTGTATTTACCATTTCGCCACCTATTCATGAATTTGTTTGAGTTGAGTCTCATAGCAGTTCAAAATCTGATCAGAAAATCATTAAGGAAATAACCTATAAGATGTAAAGAAAAGAAGCTTGTAATTGTTTTTTCATTCCCTAAGGATACTTTGTTGTTCCCTTTTTTAAGGTTGAATTTTTAGCTGAGAGTTGCCACTTGCCAGCATATCCAAAGAGGTTTTCAATACCTTTGCAGATCAAATAGGGCATGCCTATATCACCATATATAAAATTATATAAGATTTATAGAATTTTATATGTGGTGATCTAGACATGCCCTATTTGATCTACAAAGGTATTGAAAACCTCTTTGCATCTTGCATAAAGAAAAAAAATTACAAATGGTTGAAACAATTAATACTAGATGGAGGTTAGAACATAGGAAAACTAGAAGTAGACCATAACCAAGATGAGAAAGTGAGCATATTTTTCATGACTAACTAGACTAAGTGACACTTATCACATCTAAGAAGATTCTGTTTTAATCATTCAATAGAATTTGATGGTCCTCTAACCCAAATGTCCCATGGTCAGTAAACCACACTTCAGTCAATAATTAGGTTTAATTTTTTGAATTTTCAACAAATGAGCTTCCTTCAATGTTGTGGCCCTTGTGATTGAGGCTAGATTTGTTACTATGCAAGGTAGCAACCAATTTCAAATGTATTTACATAGAGTTAATCAAAGAACTTCACCGCAAGAGTTTCTCATTGGGATACATTTTTCAATCACTTGCATGATTTGGTGCCTTCAAAACTTGTTCTTGTGTGCATGTGTGTATTATGTTTTCAAAAAAATTCCAGTTCTCTGTTAGTAGTATTTTCTTCTCACATATGTAACAAAATGGTACCACAAAGTATTCCATCTATATAGATAATTATGTTGGTATATGAACATCTTTCTGCAACTACATTCCTATTGGGTTTGAATGAAAATTGCATGCGGTAGCCACCACAAAGTGGATTGTCTCGTGATATCCAAATGAAAACTAATTGATATTAGTGATTGTGCATGTGTTGATTTTATGGAAATAAATAATTGTACCAGTTTTTAAATGGGATCCAACCAAGGGTCTATAAAATATTTTGTTTTCTGACTCTCAAAAGTTCCATTTTTTTTGGATTTCATGTTAATGTTAGGATTAAGTTTTTGCATGGTGACAACCTATGTCTTGAGGACATAACCTTTTTTACCCTTAACCATATTAAATTGGTATTTTTTGTGTCAATTTGTATATTTTTAACAAATACAGTTTAATACATGTAGATTTTAGATATTTTTATGTAAAGTTTTGCATAAATTATTCACAGTCATGAATCATTCTATATTAGAAAAAAATGAAATTTTGATATCAGGTACAAAGTTAGATGGGTTGTATAAAAGCCTTGGCTTTCGACATTACAACTTCTTGTAATGGCTTTGTGTTGGGTCTTGTAACAACTACATGTTTCCTAAAAGGTGAGTTGTTGTGTCTATTCTGATTGTTGATAAATCCAATTTTTTTGTATAATTAATTTACTTATGGTTAGTATCATTGGAACAATGACATGTGGTGGATTTAAACATGTTTTGGTTATTGGAGAAGATGCTCTTTCTAGATATGTTGACTGGATAGACTGAAGCTCCTTGTTCCCTTCGAGGATGAAGCTGGTGTTGTGCTGTTACAAGTAGACATCCTTTTCTTGGCCTTGCAAATTAAATTACCTTTACAAAAGTCTCACTACTTTGACTACAGTAGCTCCCATATTTTTTAACCCCTTTCTGTTGTTAAACATGACTTTATACCTTTCTATTTATATGTAAACTAAAAACTTCTTAAGTATTTGACATATCCTTTCAAGTGTTGGTATTTTTACCTTGTTGTTGCTATAATCTTACATAGTGGAATACATAATTAGATGCTATATTGATTAGCTCATTGTGGTTGTCACAATAACTATTAGGGCTGAAACATCAACCATTTTGAAATAATGGCTACTTGCGTAGCCTGCACAACTTGCATGATGACAAACTTATAGTTTTCAAAGCTCTTTTCTAAATCTATTTTCTAGAGCAAATTTGTCTTTTTACTTTAGGTATTGTAGATTGCTAGTGTGTGACATATGCTATGATATAATTGCCTAGATAAATAGATAAAAGTGTTATACAACATAGTCTTTTTTAAATATAAAGAAACATTATTTCCAAATACAAAGTTTATTAATTAAGAACATCTTTTAGACTTATTTTCTAATTTATGTTTATATTTCGGTAGGGGATTTTGTGTACGTTGATATCGTGTTGTCTCTTTGGTTTCTCTCAGGTAAAAATGGTTAATAAGGAATGTGTTCTTGAGCAGTAGGCACACACCTTATTCTATTATTGATACGAAACTCCATGGCTTTCAGGCATGGGAACAAAAACGCAAATGTCAATGGGATATCCAAAGTCTGTGTTGGATGATTTAATACTAGTGATGATTTTTAGATAAATCATGTCACGAGTCAAATTCAAATAAACAGAAGCGACTCAAGAATGAAGGTGAAGTTATTGCTTTTTGTCCAAGTTAATTTCTTTTATTTGTTGGTTGTTGTTATGCTTTGAGTGTGGACTTGTGAAATTCCAAATTTCATGTTGGTTTATGTAAAGATGATATCTATATATATATATAGATATATATATATATATATATATATATATATATATATATATATATATATATATATATATATATATATATAATGTATCATATGTTGTTCATGGTTTTCAGAGATCCGTGTTACATTTGCACAGAAGTTTAGATATCAATCAGATATCTAAATGCAAAACAACAATAACATTGAGATTTTTCTTTCACTCAACCTATAACATATTTCATCTATGTTCATCAATGTTCTTCTTCCATATGCTATTCACTTATGACATTTCCTTTGTAATATTTGGTGCATTTTCTAGTTATCGGTCATTTATAGATTATAAATGTCTTCAGAGTTTCACTTCTAATTGAGTATTCAACTTAACATATTGATTCTTTTATACATAATTATTTTTCCCTCTGCCCACTTTTCATAACTTTACAACCATTAGGCAGGGAATTGCAACTTCGATGTTGCTTTGCTTATTTAGCAAAATATTTCTGAGACTTCAATTTATTGAAAGTTCTAGAATTTACAATTCATGAAGTTCAAGGTCTAATTTTTAAAAGTCTAATTCTTTAAAGGGTGCTAGATCAATGGAAGAGCACCTGCTTCACAAGTAGGAGATTGGTGGTTCGATTCCATCGTGCCTTGACATCCATATGGAATGGCGATTATCAATTTTTGGTGACAGAGGCTCTTTTGACCATCACTAATGAGCTTTGGTGACATTTTTCGACCCTCACCAAAATATGAAATGGTGACAATCAATAAATGCCACCATATATAAGCATCAATAGTGACAGAACTCAAAGGTATGTAACGATAAATCATTGTTGTTGATATGAAATACTGATGGTCAATATTTGTCATTATAGTCATTATTTGTGACGAACCTTGAATGTCACCACAACACCTATACTTCTGGCAATGTGGCTTTTGGTGACGGTCATCAAATGTCACGATATATATGCACTAATAGTGGCGACCATGGAAGATTCGTCACAATAAATCATTGTTCTTCATATGAAATGCTGACGGTCACTATCCGTCACTATAATCAATATTCGTGACGGACCTTGAATGTCACCATAACACTTATACTTTTGGAGATGCCACATTTGGTCACATTCAGTTTTTGATGATGGAGGCTATGGTCCGTCACCATTGCTCATAAGAAATGGTGATGGTCGCTATCCGTCATTATAAATAATTATTGGTGACGGACTTTGAATGTTACTACAACACCTATACTTTTGGCGACACCAACTTTGGTGAAGTTCAATCTATGGTGATGAAAGCTATGGTCCGTCAGCATTGCTCATATGAAATGGTGGTGGTTGCTATCCGTCGTTACAAATAATTATTGGTGATGGACTTTGAATGTCACTACAACACCTATACTTTTGGCGACGCCACCTTTGGTGACGTTCGGTTTTTGGTGACGAAGGCTCTTTTGACCATCACCAATGAGATTATGGTGACATTTTTCGCCCCTCACCAATGTCCTTTTTTCTTGTAGTGGGGTGGGTTCTGAAAAGTCATTTCTTAAAACTCGCCTTTTCTATGTGTCTGCATCTAATCTATTTTGGACTCCCCCTCTATTTACCCCTCACCATCCACTCCCCTCCCCCCCCTCGAAACCACCATATCCCTCTCCCACCAAAATCTAATGGCCATCATGCCTCTGCTAACTATCCTCCACTCATTCTTCAACTCATAGACCATTATCCACCTGTTCATTCCCTCGACCGCTGTCATAATATATGACTCGCTCCCATAACCAGTGTTATGAAATGGTAATTCCTCTCACTTTGTAAGTAAAAGGTTTTTCTCTATTGTTTCCTTTTATCCATTCTGTTCTTCAAAAATATACATCTAGGTTCAGTGTGGCTAAACAACCCGACCAGCATCAGACCACTTCTTTAGTGAACAACAATTTGCCAATTTCCTGGTAATCATCACCCTCGCCTTGTATACCTTCAAAATATATTCAAAAGGAAAATCCATAATGATAGAAGAAAGGCCAATGGTTGCCACTGTCGTATATTTATGATGATGATGATGATGGTGGTTAACGTCCACTGAGACCAAATTGGTCTATCAGACCTACAATTTTCTTAATTTTTACTTGTCTGGCTCCTCGTCTTTCTTGGCGAGATTGGTGTTGTAGCTTTCTTTCTTTTCTCTACGGTCTTCCAACTTTCTTTGTCTTGCATCTCCTTCATCTCTTCTGGTTCTTGGGACATTGGTGTCTTAGCTTCGCGATCTATAGTCGGAGAAGTTTGGTTTAGGAGATCTGCTTTGTTGTTAACTGAAGATTTATTTTCTGTGGTATTCAAATCCTCATAACTGTTGATTTGCTGGGGCGGGCTTTCTCCTTGCTTGCTTTGAGAGTTGTTTCCTTCTTCCTTGATTTCTTGTGACTCAGAGTTTTCTCTAGAATATTCTTCTTTGATGACAGTGTAGTGTTCTTTTTGTGCTCCTTCCCACCATGTAGATCTGTGGTGGTTTTTTCTAGCAAAATTTTTCTCAGAGGCTTTTGGGCAATTTTTGGCTAGATGCCCCGTCTCAAAGCACGATCGACATCTGAAGAGGACACTTTCATAATCAAGCTTCTGGTTCCACACATAGTCTTTACTTGTTAGGTTTATTTCAGCTGGGAATCCGGCGCTGAAATCCATTTCCACACAGATGCGTGCATAGGTGGTTCTGGCATATTCCTCTGTTTCTGGGCACCTGCAGTAAAATTTCCCAATTGCATTTCCGATGGCTTTTAGCAAGGAGAGATTCCAGAGATGCAAGGGTAGGCTTGGAAATCTCACCCAAACTGGTGCTAAGGTTATCACTGCTGTAGAGGGATCGAATGATGGGTTCCATGGCTTCATGAATAGGCCTGATTTTTCCCAAAACCAAGGGCCGGAATCTAGAATACATTGTCTGCTTTCAGGATTTTCAAAATCTACTATAAAGAAACCTCTAGCACAGGGGTAGATATTAATTTCATCAGAAATGATAGGCTTCCATACCTCCGAGATCCAATTGTGGAGTGCTATCAGCCGCGGCCAAAAACCATTGAACCGGCAAATTAGGGCACTTTCGGAGAACTTCAAAGCTTCATCGAGTGAGTCCTGGACCACTTGGATAGTGGGAGCTGGGGCTTCACTCACGATATGGGCAGGAGATTGCCCTCCAGAGGCGGATGAGCCACCAGTGATTTTTGCGAAGCTCGGAGCCATATTTTACGCAGATCTACACCAGATCGAAAACCAAACCGCAGATCTGAAAAGATCGTCCCACTCAACCGCAGATTACAGTTCGATCATAAGAGATACGAGCCGCAGCTCTGAAGAGACACGAGATCTGAAGAGATACGAGCCGCAGAGCGATTCACTTGAGGTTTCAGCGTCGGATTCCGAGATACGAGCCGCAGCTCTGAAGAGATACGAGCCGCAGAGATCTGAAGACGAGATCCGCAGAGCGATTCACTTGACGTTTCAGCGCCGGCTTCCGACTAATCAACAAGGCTCCATCAAAAGTTCGAACACGCGCTTCAAAAAGACCAAGAAGTTCAAACCGTTAAGAATGTACTCCATTCACTAGCGTAGCATAGCTGGACTCCATGTATGCTCAAACTGCCGTTCCAGGAGGACCTAGAATCCAAACGATGACGCAGATTAAGAACGTCCCACTCAACCCGCAGATGACAGTTCGATCATAAGAGATACGAGCCGCAGCTCTTAAGAGATATGAGCCGCAGAGATCTGAAGAGACACGAGATCTGAAGAGACACGAGATCCGCAGAGCGATTCACTTGAGGTTTCAGCGCCGGATTCCGAGATACGAGCCGCAGCTCTGAAGAGATAATACAAAATAATCAAAACCCTATGTGAGTTCGACATGTATGAACTCCACACTTGGGCCAAGAAGAAATTCCTACATTCCAGTGATGAATTGAGCATGTGGGATTCCATCCTGCCTAAATTCATCCTTCCTAAGACCCATTTCTTCCCCAAATTTGTGACCTGGTGCCATTTCAGATACATCCTGAGCCAGAGAGCCATTATAGCTCAAAATAATGATGTTTTGTTTACTATATCTCCTTAATCTGTATGCCAAATGGTTCAAGGAAAGACCTTAGCCCCTATGCACCCTTTCTCTGTGGATTCCCTCATGGCATTATATAAAAAAATCACCCTTCCTCAAAGACCTAAATTTTTTGAAATATTCCTACCTAAAAATACAGAATTGCATAGGACAAATCCTCCATACCCCTCTTCCATGTTCCTAGAAATGACCAGACAAGTTATCTCAATAGTTTCTTGTTTGTTAGGTTATCCAACTAATTAGTGGGTATATGAGATTATTTTAGTATTTCTGTTAGTATTTTTAGCAGGTGAAAAACCCTCCATGATCTTCAATTATAGTGAGTTTTTGTCTGAAGTAATACATGATCAATTCCTAAAGTTTTAAATAGATGGATCTTTCATATGTTAGTCAGTTCTTGTATCCCTATTTTTATTCCACCAAGAAGATAATTCCAGTTTCAATTGCAGAAATTAGATGAGTAAACTAATCCTTAATCTCTGATTCATTGGAATTCCTTGGTAATGAATAATACCAATGAATTTTACTTTAGTGATTACACCAATCAGTTTTTGTACATGGCCTCATGTTTACCAAACAATGATGATGTTCCTAGGATATTCCCTGAAATCAAGATAATTCTATATCTCAGTGAGAAAAGCAGGATTGGAGATTGGTACTTGTACCTGTTACACAAAAATATCGTCACCATGACTATTTGCAGTCAGTATGGGTCTATCATCACTTATACTATCCTCCTAAGCAAGTCTCAGACCTCAGCTCTTTAAGTCAATCTTTGAAAATGAGAGAAAGACATTGAAAATCAACAAAGCTCTGGTTCCGCACTTTCTCTCACTGTTGCCTGTGGTCCTGCACCCCCTGTTCACATTACCTGTGGACCTGCCCACTCTGTATCTAAAGGAGTGGGTGCGGACCCCTGTGAAAGTCAAAAAGGCGCAAGTTTATTCTTAAAAACTCACTTTGCGTTAATTCTAGATGATTCTAGAAGGAATTTTGACGTGGATTGTTCGCTCTTAGGTGGTTCATGCATCCCAAAAGAAAAGGAGCTAATCCCTTGATGAGAGGAGCTATCCCATTGAAGGAGGACTTTATCCCTTTGAAGGAGGACCTAGTAACTTCCCTCCATTGCACTATAAATTAAGGCATTGGGCTGGTTGCTAGAGAGGTTAGAAGCTGAACATTTTTGAGGGTAAATGCTCGTGGAATTGAGACTTCCTAGTTAAGCTTGAGAGGAGAGATCACATACCTTTTGGCTTCATTGGGAAGAGAGTGAAACTTGTCAAAGTAGAGGAGACTTCTTGTTGGACCCTGGGAGGAGCTTGTACAGCATCAAGGCACAGGTTGTAAAGTTCTTCTTTGATTTGAATTAATACAATCAGATTCTTTTTTCTCAACAAATTGTCTTATGTCATTTGTTTCATGAATTCCTTGATCATCATGTTAAGTATGCTTTATGATATTGGCTTTTTAGGTGCTATTTAATTTGTTTGCTTGTTTGTGTTTGCAGATTCGCGATAAGGGAGCTCATTTGGATCAAAGGAGCGAGGCTTCCACAAACTTGCATTGGACCAAGGTAGGCCTAAACCACTTGTTTGCCCTTGTTTATAATTGCATATTTAGAGAAAGGTAGTTTTTGATTGGCTTCCTTGTCACTAGATATCATTAGATTCTAGGAAGGTCTATCTTGTCCGCAAGATCGACTCATTCCGTGTGACAAAATGGCGACTCCGCTGGGGACTTGAATTTTTCCTTGTTTTTACTTTAACCTGAGAAACTATGTTTTTGTTTCTGTTTTTGGCTTGTTGTGTGTGGAATTGGGTAAATTTAGTAGATCTAGGATTATTTTGTGTTTTTCATAACTTTGGGAGAGGACCGCACCCTCGGCTTGGAACACAGTGTGGACCTATCTGCACTTTTGCTTTTAGCACAGAGTGGTACCGCACCTGTGTGAACGGTGGGCCTGCGGACCCTGCTAAAATTTTGAAAAACTTAAGATTTTCTCTTTCAGTCAGTTTAGTTTTTGTTTAGATGTTATTATCCCCTGCCCAGACCTGCATGTAACTTGTCAGAAGCTTTTCTTAGGTTAATTCCATTGGTGTTAGGGTTTTAGGTGAAATTCCTAGAAGTTTTGGTTGCTGGGCTTGGTTTTCATTTTGGTCTTGTAGTAGCTCTGAGCTTAGAAGCTGTAGAAGCCTCAGATCACCTTGGTTTTTACTAGCCTTCTTATGAGTCTGACCATTTGCAAAATCTACCTTTATTGAGGAATCCACTTTGTGTTTTCTCTTTGCGAAACTTTGAAAAGGCTTGTGTTAAAAGTTTGGATTTCATTTTTAGAAAAGAAAACAAAAATTGGTTGTTTTTTAACTGATTTGTGATTCTGGACAAATTAGTCCTTAGTTTGTTTATAGCTAAGTAAAACATCCTTGAAAAAGACATCTTGTAAGCTTCGACTTCAAATAGGTTTTTATAGTTTATAGATCTCAAGATTAGTCATTTCCATAGTTTTGAGTGTTTTATAAAAAATAAAAAATCTCTTTTGGAAAAGGTTTGTTTTTGTAGTATTTGAGTGTTTTGAAAGAAAAGGGAATTTTTTGTGAAAATAACTAGTTGTCTCATTTTGAGTGCATTGGAAAAGAAAAAAAACTCTTCTTTTGATTTGTTTGTTAAGAAAGGTTTGTGTTTACAAGTATTTGCATTCTCAAATTCTTTCCTAGCTAGAAGTTCATTGAAGGGAAAAGATTGCTTAATCATCTTAAGTGCATTTTTTAGTGATTTCGAGTCGAGTCTTCACACCACGAGTTTCATCTCCGCACCTCTTGACTTAAACAAAAACCAATAAAAATAACGCTTAAAGTACAATCTATCTAGTAATATTTTTATTTCTAGGGCTCTATTACACCAACATAACTTGGGCTAGTGTCTTAGAGTAGGGAGTAATTAACTCTCCAAGACAGTAAAACATACAAGTAGCTATATCTTGTGGTAGGAGAGAAATCCAATTGTTGCATCTATGCTCTGGGAAAGCTCCTCTTAAAGGAGAAGCACGAGATCGTGTCTGAACGAGTGTGGGAATCAATCCTTCCTCATTGGGAAAGACGCTAGATATTCACATATTAAAAATGGTAAACCTCAGATTAACCAATTTCGAGGAGCCTGGGGTCACTTGTTGGTAAACCTTGGATTATGTCAAGGAGCCTTCAAGGGGATTGAGCTTTTTACTCTTCCCTTGCGTGCGTATCAGATCGTAGACTGTTCCCCCAGGTATATTTGTTTCCGTTGGTAACCATAGTGACCATATTCTATAGGATTCTTCTTAAGGTGATAGTGGTGGGAAGATCCCACTATACCTGGAGCAGATGTCGGCTAGACTCACTTGGATTTTCTGGGGGGTTCTCTTCACTCGAGACGGTTTAGTGGAGGAACTTGTGCCAGTCTATTCATTAAGCAGGTTGTCAGGGTAACTGTTCCAACCTCCATTTCTGTATTGAACTCTGCGACATTGGACTTCATCACCAACTAGTGTTTTCAGTACGGAAAGTTACTGTTTGTGTGTGGTTTGATCTCCTAGATTCTTTAGGCGTGTGATTCAAATTTGTTTGGTTCTTTAGAGGCTCTAGGTGGTTTTCATTGAGATTTTACTTTGTTTGTGTGTGAAGTAGTTAAAATATTTTAATCTTGGCTGAATTACCGAGGAAGTCCCGTAGACTTCGGGGCCAACCTCCTGAGTTTTCACCAAGCCAGCCTGAAGGGTTAAGAGCCCTCGTAACTCCTAGAGATAGTAGAGTTGGGTCACCTGAAGAAGGAGAGTCTTCTTTAGTGGTACATCTTGATTTTCAAGCTTTGGTAGCAAATTATAATCCACAGTCTGTGTCAGTTTCCGAAATTACTGGTAGCTTTTCATCTACTAGTGATATAGGTGAGGAACCTGAAATATCTGAACCTGAAAGTGAATTTGCTGCTACTCCAACATCAGGATTTACCTGTCCAACTTCTAGTCGTCCTGGTTCACCCAGGGTAGAAAGAATAATTACCCAAAATCTTCCTTCTGGACTTATAGCTATTGAAGAACTTGGTACTCCGGAAGAAGAAGTAGGCATACCTATCCCTGAAAATCAACCTGTTATCGAACTTAGGGAACGTGAATCAATATTTTACAGTCCACCGAGGAGCAGTGCTTGGTATCTTTCATTGACTAACTTTTTGGAAAACCCAGGACTAAGTTTTTCACCACCTCGTATTCCTTATCACCCAACACCTAGAGATTACTATCCTCTGTTAAATATGTCAAGACAGTTGTCCATGTTTTCTCAATCTCCAAAATCCTTTTTGTACGGTGGTCCTTCTGTTCCCTCTGGGTATCAGTCACTTTCTGGTACTTTTGCGGGAGCGTCTCCTCAACCCATTGAACAAGGGTTATTAACTGGAAATAATGGTACTAAGCCATTGAGTGTAGAAGATATTCTCATGATGTCAGGTACTATTCCTAATCCTCAACCTCAAGGTGGCCAGTTACCGCCTGGGGGGCAACCTCAAGGTACCCAATTTGCACTTGGGGGGCAACCTCAAGGATAGTACATACCTATGGGGCAGTACGTTCCTCAAGGTCAACCCCAGACTCAATATGTACCTCAAGGTCAACCCCAGTATCAATATGTACCTCAAGCTCAACCCCATTATTAGTACGTGCCTCAAGGTTACCAACCTCAAGGTTAGTACCCAACTCAAGGTTACCAACCACCTTCCAGTCAATCATATGTTCAAGGATCTCGAAATCTACCATTGAATTATCAACCCTACCCTCAACTGGGTTATGGTCCTCAATATTCTCAACCTGTTATGGGTCCATACCCTGGAATGAACTTAGTGTGGGATCCATCACAAACTCAATAGGTCTTGCAACCGAATGTATAGTTGTCATCTCAAACTGGACAACCCTTAGTTTCTGGTTCACCTCAACAACCTGTCCAGTCTACTATTCAAATTTCTGTACCTTCGGTAGTTTCTTAGCCTGGGCCTAATACACCTCGTACTCCGCCTCAAACGGCTGCTGTAACATCTGTTCAATCAACCCCACCTACTTCTGGAGTATCGATAGCTCTGGTTTCTACTGTTCCTGTATCAACTCCTCAGACATCTTTACCTCAGTCTGGATCCACAATTCAAACTTCGGTTCAGATGCCTGTAGGACAACCTGGTTCAAGTACGGTTGTCACAAGTCAACCACAATTTACTTATCAACCATACCAGGGACAGTACCAATTCGGTTCTGCTGTGCAGCAGCCAGTCTATCAGTATCAACCGTACCCTAGGTATACATATCAACAACCTCAACAGCCCCAGTATGGTCTGGTTAATCCTGGTTTTCCGGGAGGATACAATATCCCAAATGCAATTCCAATTCCTAGTTATCCTGGATATCCTCCTCCTGGGGCTGGTCTCATGACCCAGAGTTTTAGGGACCCTAATCGTCAGTTACCGTTTATCGCAACTTTCAACTTGCCTGACTTGTCGCGCCTAACGAATGATCCCATTAACTATCTTCCGTTTTGGCCGCCAATGCCGAATAAGTTGCCTAGTGATATTCCTAAGTTTGAAGGCAAATTAGGAGAGGACCCGTCGAACCATGTGATGACTTATCACCTCTGGTGTGCGTCTAATTCCATTTCAGATGATTCAATCCGTTTAAGGCTTTTCCAGCGCACTCTAATTGGTCTTGCGGCCAAGTGGTACATTGAGTTACCGCGAGCCACTTTTTATAACTTTACTCAGTTAGCTACTTCGTTTTTAACTCATTTTCAGTTGCCAGTCAGATATGACAATGGCACGGAATTACTAACGTCATTTAAAGCAGTCAACATCCACTTAAATTTTAGATCACATTCATGAATGGAGACATCGACGACGTTTAGTGAAGGTTTTTATTCCGGATCAGATCTTAGCTGAATGGTTTGTAAAATCTTTATTGCCAAAGATCACTGAGGATGTAGCTAAGGTTGGAGTCGTTACTGAGGAGCAAGTAATTGCTCAAGCACAGTACCTTGACTTAGTTTATACTCAGTCAGGTACGTTACATGAGAAAATCCCCGATCTTCCTAAGAAAAATCAAATTGTTGCAGCTCCTTCAGGGTCTCATGCCATTGACAGTATGATTGGTACGGTTAACACCAAAAGTAAGAAGAATTCTTCTAAGAATTCTTCTCCTATCATAACCTTGCCAGATTCCCCGACAAGAGATTCTTCCGCAGAGATTTCCGCCGATATTCATGTTGTAGAGTCATCTACAGCCAAATCAAAATCCGGTGTTAAGAAGAAAGGGAAGAAGAAAAATAAAATAGATAAAAATTCGAAAGAGAAACGAGAAAAAACAGAATCAACTGATGAGAAACGCAAACCGCGTTATCCTTGTCTCATTTGTAACAAAGAAAATTTTACAAGAGACTGCCCTCATCGTGCAGAGGTTGCGAAAATCGTCAAAGGTTCCCAAATGCCTGCTGTTTTGAAGGATCCTTTTCCAAGTCAAGACAGTAAGATGATAGGTTCTTCCTCAAATGCCAACAAGAACCCATACTGATGATGTCCCATGTTAGGATTGCGACCCGATCGCATGATTATGGTAGTAAAAGTCCTGTTGATGGTAAAGAAACAGAATCTTCTCATCTAACCCATCAACCTCAGCTCCTGGTTCTGATCCACTATAGATCGAGAAACCTAATCCAAACTTAGTAATCAAACCATCCGCCAAGGGTATACTTCGAAAGTCAGCTTTCAATCCACATGCGAGAGTAGCTCAGAACTATAACATTGTTGAAGATTTAGCTGTTTCACCTTCAGCAATGTCGGCTTTGGAAGTGCTGCAATCATGTCCAGCACAGCGTAAATTACTTTTGTCAACTATAGGAGCTATTGACGTTTAGGACTCGAACCTAATAATTTTCGATCTAGAAAATAGTACACTGTGCTTACCTCATCAAATGGCTTTCCAGATCCTAGTGATAGTAAAAAACATACCTATTCATAGGACTGTGATTGATGAGGGAGCCTCAACGTGTATTATGTCGATACAGTGTTGGAGATCGCTTGGTTCTCCTTCACTAAATCAATCCCCGACAATTCTAAAGGCCTTTGATGGCTGTGGGTTTCATCCTTTTGGCATTCTATAGGATTTACCTATAGGGGTTGAAGGCAAAACTGTTAATCTAGATGTGGAGGTGGTTGATGCCCCTCTAGATTACAACCTTCTCTTGGGTCGTAGTTGGTCTTACGCTATGACAGCTGTCGTTTCATCGGTCTTTCGGGTTGTAAAGTTTCCTCATAATGGAAAGATCATAACAATAGACCAGCTGGCTTACTTTTCATCCGACCCAGCCTCTTCTGAAAGCATTCAGCATGTCGGCAAAACGACTATCCTGTATAAGGATGTTGGAGTAGGACTAGTTAAAGATGTTGGTTTACTGGGAACTTTTCCTTTTCCTCCTATCAACACATCGTCTTCTTTTGCAACCATTCATATGATTTCGTCAGACACCATTGTTTATGATGATTCTTGGATCGTACCTTCTGAATCTGAGATAGACTCATTTGGTGATGTTATGCCTTTGAGTCCATATGAAATTGTGTATCAGGCTGTGCAGTCATTTTCCAACCCATCTCCAATCAAAATTGACTTAATGAATGTGGTCCATGAGGAATCACTTTTACATCAAACTCAGATTCAACAACATTTTCCGAACTTGTTCACTCTAATGAGCAAATTCGTGAAATCCTATGTGTCGATGATTTACCATGGGAAGATCTTCATCACATATCTTCGTTTTTACCCGAGAATGATCGTTTTGAAAATGATTTCTCATCAATTTTTACGACTGAATACATCAAGGAAACTCAGAATCCAATGAAAAATCCTGATTCAGAGTTAAATTTGGGAAACATTTCTCGAACGATTCCTATTGATATTTCGGTTAAGCCAGGAATTGTTGAAAACATTCATATAGGTGCCTCGTGTACGGAAGATGAAATTCAAATATATAAGACCCTATTTCAAGAATTCGCGACGTGTTTGCCTGGTCATATGAGGAAATGCCAGGAATTGACCCTGCAATTGTTGTTCATGAAATCAAGACTTACCTGGATGCTAAACCCATCCGGCAACGTTTACGTCAAATTCACCTGAGAAAAGCTGCTGCTATTAAAGCAGAAGTTGAAAAATTACTCAAAGCGGGTTTCATTTATCCGATTTTGTTAACGGATTGGGTATCGAATATTGTTCCTGTTAACAAAAAGCAAGGGACAATAAGAATATGTATCGATTATAGGGATATTAATCGAGCCTGTCCAGAGGACAATTACCCAACTCCCTATATCGATCAAATCATTGATGATTGTGCCGGTAGTGAAATATTCTCCTTCATGGATGGTTTTTCCGGATACAATCAAATCAATATTCTACCTGTCGATCAACCAAAAACGGCTTTCATTTGTCCATGGGGGACATTTGCTTATTGCAAATTACCTTTTGGGCTCAAGAATGCCGGGGCAACTTTTCAAAGGGCCATGTCTTATGCGTTTCATGACATCATGCACATTGTGCAACCCTATCTCGATGATTTCCCTGCTCATTCATTACATCGAGCTGATCATATCATCCATTTACAAGCAATCTTTATGAGGTGTAGGCATTATCGGATTAGGTTGAATCCACACAAGTGTCTTTTCTGTATAGAAACGGGTCAGTTATTGGGTTTTGTTGTTTCGAAAGCCGACATTTGCGTCGATTCCTCGAAGGTTGAAGCTATTGTCAAATTGCCTCCTCCTTCGAATCTTTTCCAACTCCAAAGTTTGCAAGGGAAAGCAAACTTTTTACGACGATTCATTCCTAACTACGCCGAGGTTACAAAGGGTTTTACCCGGTTGTTGAAACAGAATACTCCATTCTATTGGGATGAGATAGCTCAGAAATCTTTTGATGCACTAAAACACGCGTTGACCCATGCACCGTTATTGCATCCGCCCAACTACAACCAGGACTACTTCTTGTATCTCGCTGCTTCCCATTCCACCATCGGAATGGTGTTAGTTCAGGAAGATGAGTTCGGTACTGAACATGTGATATATTACCTTAGTCGAACATTAAATCCAACTGATCTAAAATACTCACATGTGAAGAAATTGGCATTGGCAGCTGTTCAAGCTGTCCAACGTTTTCGTCATTACATTTTACTACGTAAAACTAAAGTAATTTCTGATTGCAACCCTATGATCTATATTTTGACCAAGCAATTGCTAGGGGGCAAGTACTCCAAATGGATTGTGATCCTGCAGGAGTTTGACTTGGAATTTGAAAAGTCTAAGTCGAAGAAATCTTTAGTTTTTGCGGAGTTAATGTGTGACTTCCCACGTGCTGACACGAAAACTGTGGCGAAGGAGCCCATTGCGGACGAATCTTTTGTTGGAAATAATACTGAGAGGGGGGGCTGAATCAGTATTATTTAAAAACTTTTCAATATACCATCCAAATTTATACTTCAACTTATTCTTCAGATATTGATGATTAACTTATGCATAATAATGAACAAGATCATGAAAAACAGATAGTCACACCATAGAACACCAGATATAAGGTGGAAACCCAATGTGGGTGAAAACCACCTGCTGCAATATGTCTCTATCTTCTTTCAAATTAGAAACTCCTTTTACAATGATTTTGTACCGGTGCAGTCCTTTACCAGTACGCAGGCTGCAACCTGCAGAGAGCTACAACTCTCTCTTGTTTTCCAGTCTCTCCTGGAAGGGAGCTACAACCCCCTACTTCTTTTCTTTCAAGGAACACTTTTCATAAATTTTCAAACCGGATCCATAAACATCAAATGATCATCAAGTACAAGCAAATCACCTAGTAAACTGCAGTAACCAGATCAATAGTAACAGTAAACTAAACCCAGAACACCTTATAAACAAAGAAAATTCAGTCAAATAAATGCCTTAATACAGATCCGTAATTTTTCTTTATCTGGCATGCGTTGCTACGCACTTCACCTTCTGCACCTCTGTGTATCCCCACAGAGAGCCTTGGACTGAACTGCGTATCTACGCACTGTGCCTTTTAATGCACCGCGTACCTCTACTATGCCCCCACACCCACTGCTTCTATCGCGCCGTGTACTTTCACTGTGCCTCCGCAGTCACTTCTTCTATCGTGCCGCGTACTTTCACTGTGTCCCCGCACCTGCGGCTTCTGACGCATAGCGTACCTCCGCGCTTCTGCTTTCTCTTCACTGCAAACTACCGCACCTGGACTTCTGTCACTCTGCGTACCCACGCACTGCGCCTTCTTCTGCTCTGCGTACCCCCGCACTTACACCGTTAGTCACCTGCGAACCTCTGATTAGGGCCAAATTGGCAGTCCACCAGTGTGCCATAGATAGTCAGATGCCTAGATCTGATCATGCACCCGAGAGATCACACTTCATAGATTCACTTTCAACTTCACTTTTATATAGATCAAGCTTTTAAAACTATAACCCAATATTTCAGATCTTAAGATATTCAATTTGCAAAAGATACATTGGTCAAGTGATATCCTTCCCTATTTATAGTCAAACCCTCATTCACACCATGGGACAAAGCCATCAAATAACCAAAACAAGGGATCCAAACCGGGGCTAAATTAGATCCTATACCACGGGCCAAAAACCATAGGATCATGAACGACGGGCTAAATACCACGGGCCATACATAAGAAACCCCATATGAGCGCGCTTCTCTACCTTGAAGTGAGTGAACTGGGGGACCGCACCTTCTGAACAGGTAACCTGCGGGTATGACCGCATTTCCTGCACGGTGTACCTGTGGGTACGCACGTTTTTCACTGAGCACATGCGGACCTCTTAATTTTTATCATTTTGAGAGCCTGATCAGAGTTTTTCCACCTGTATGAGTTGCCATCAAGTACAACACATGAACCATAGGGCCAAACCAGAAATCATAATGCCAACAATCTCCCCCTTTGGACTTGATGGCAACCTCAAGATTCTCCATGTCATTCTCCCCCTTTGACATCAAGGGCAAAGGGTTATACTCCCCCTGAGAACATGCTCTCCCTGATTATAGACCAGATCTGCAAAAGAATGATCACCAAACACCATAAATGAACATGAAAGAGATAGAGACATATTGCAGCGATATTTGGATCAGCATCCATGATCTCCTTTTGTACTTCTACCATAATGTCAACAATGCATTATATGCTCCCCCTGAACCGGTGCCATCAAATGTATACCCCATATGATCCTCACATACAACAACAGATGATATTCAACTACAAGATGATGCATCAACAACCCCCAGCTTTTGCCTGAGGTATTCAAAGGCCTCCCTGGGCAATGGTTTGGTGAGTATATCAGCAACCTGTTCCTTAGAAGGAACATACTCCAACTTGACCTTTTGTTCAAGCACTTGTTCCCGGAGAAAGTGATACTTGATTGGTATGTGCTTGGTCTTTGAATGCATGACTGGGTTCTTTGAAATGCTGATTGCACTTGTATTATCACATAAGATGGAGATAGGTGGTGTACAAGTGATTTGAAAATCCTGCAAGGTCTACATCATCCAAAGGAGTTGAGTGCAGCAAGATGCAACAAAAACATATTCTGCTTCAGCTGTAGACAAGGCAATCGAACTCTGTTTTTTGCTGAACCAAGATACTAATCTGGAACCCATAAAGAATGCACCACCACTTGTGCTCTTCCTCTCATCCACGCTTCCGGCCCAATCTGCATCTGTATAAGCATGAAGTGTGAGATCTGTATCTCTAGGATACCATAAGCCATAGTTTTGAGTTCCTTGAAGATATTTGAAGATTCTCTTTACTGCCTGAAGATGAGTTTCCTTTGGATTTGCCTAAAATCTTCCAACTATTCCCACTGCATGCATGATGTCTGGTCGGGTACCTGTCAAATAAAGTAGACTTCCAATCATAGATCTATAGGTTGGTTGATGCACTGCTGCTGATTCATCATTTGCACTGAGGCTACATCCTGTGACCATGGGTGTACATACTGGTTTTGCATCTTCCATGCCATATTTCTTCAAAATCTGCTTGAAATACTTGGTTTGAGACAAAAAGATCCCTCCTTCTTTTTGTTGGATTTGCAAACCAAGAAAATATGTCAGTTCTCCCAGCAAGGACATTTCGAATTCTTTCTGCATTACCAAGGCAAAGCTTTGACTCATAGATTCTTCATTGCTGCCAAAGATAATGTCATCTACATACACAACAAGTATTAGTAATTTGTCATTTTCAACTTTTATATAAAGATTGCTATCTGATGATCCTTTTGAAAAGCCTTGTTGATGAAGATATTTGTCTAAACGATAGTACCAAGCCCTTGGAGCTTGTTTGAGACCATAGAGAGCCTTTTTCAATCTGCATACAAGATTTGGATCATTTCCAAGAATGAAACCATCTGGCTGCTCAGTGTATACTTCTTCTTCCAAGTCTCCATTTAGAAAGGCTGATTTCATGTCCATTTGGAATACTTTGAAGTTTTGAAAGCTTGAGAGAGCAAGGAACATTCGGATGGCCTCAAGTCTTGCAACAGGAGCAAAAGTTTCTTCAAAATCTATTCCTTCTTGCTGCGCATACCCTTTACAAACAAGTCTGGCCTTGTTTCTAATTACTTCTCCATTTTCATTTAATTTATTTTTGAAGACCCATTTTGTCCCTATAACATTCTTATCCTTTGGTCTAGGAACCAACTCCCAAGTGTTGTTCTTTTCGATCTGCTCAAGTTCTTCATCCATTGCTTTGACCCAACATTCATCTTTGCATGCCTCTTTCACATTTTGTGGTTTAGTGGAGGAGAGTAATGCCAAATAGCTTGAAGATTCTGCAATTGTTCTTCTTGTTTGTATACCTGCTTCTTTCTGCCCCAAAATTTGAGATTCTGGATGATTCTTCTGAACGTACCCAGATGGAGTCTTCTCTTCTATCCTTATCTGCTCCTTTGGTTCTTCTTGAGGTTCTTCTTCTTCATCATTCTGTCTTTGAGGGTAGTCTTCATCTTCTTTGATATTTTCATGATTTACTTGCCTATGAATGTATCCCTTCTCATCAACCACTACATCAATGCTGTCAACAATTCTTCCAATTCTTTTATTGTAGCACTTATATGCTTTGCTGTGTGGAGAGTAACCAAGAAGAATGCCTTCATCTGCTCTAGGTTCAAGTTTGCCAAGTTTCTCATCAGTATTCTTAATATAGCATTTGCTCCCAAAGATTTTGAAGTGCTTTACTGAAGGAGTCTCACCATACCAGATCTCATGAGGGGTTTGAGTGCTGTTCACCCGGACATTTGTTTTGTTGAGAATAACAACCGCAACATTCGCAGCTTCACCCCAGAAAGTTGCGGGAGTTCCAGACTCATCAAGCATAGCACGAGCCATTTGTTGGACTGTTCTGTTCATTCTTTCCACCACTCCATTTTGCTGAGGAGTTCTAGCTGTAGAGAATTCTCTTCTTATCCCATGTTCTTCATAGAAATCGAAAAATTAATTTGAGGTAAACTCCCCACCTCTGTCGGACCTGAGGCACTTAATTTTGTATCCTGATTCATTTTCAACCAAGGCTTTAAAGGATTTGAATTTTTCGAATGCTTCATCTTTGTGCTTCATAAGTCCTAACCAGACAAACCTGGAGAAATCGTCAATGAATAATATCAAGTATTCTTCTCCTCGAGGTGTCCTTTTCTTGAATGGACCACATACATCTGTATGTACTAGCTCAAGAGGCATGCTAGCTGATCCTTCCTTCTCCGGAAAGTTAGTTCTGGTTTGCTTTCCAAACTGACATGATTTGCATATGGTGTTGTCTGGAATTTTGATATCTGGAAGACCACGAACTGCCTGATATTTGCATGCTTTCCTTATTTGTGAAAAGCTTAGATGCCCCAACCTCCGGTGCCATAACCAGTGTTCATCATCCTTGCTCAAATAGCATTGTTGTTGTCCTTCTTCAAATATGTATAGATTATTTGGAGTTCTTTTACCTTTGATCACTGTTTCACCTGTATCAAGATCACGAACAAGACATCCATTTGATCTAAATATCACCTCGGTTCCTTGATCACACATCTGGCTGACACTCAGAAGATTATGCTTCAATCCATCAACATACAAAACATTTCCAGCTTTGACCTTTTCTTTTAACTGAGCAGTGCCTTTTCCTTTTATAGCTGCAGGAGTATCATTTCCAAAAGAAACTTTCTTTCCCTTTTCTAAAACAGAATATGATTCAATCTTTTCTTTATCACATGTCATATGCTTCGAACATCCACTGTCAATGTACCATAGATTTTCCTGTCCCTCTACACAAAATGCTATCCCACATCTTTCTGTTTTTGGTTCCTTTATCCTCCATGTTTTGGTGCTTGAGGCTTGTTCCTTTGTCTGCTGAAACCTGTTCCTGCATTCAGAATCTTCATGACCAAAGTTATTGCAAATAGAACATTCAACTTCATTTTCAAGAGCCGAAAAGTTGTTATAGGTCCTTTTTGTAATCCCAGTCATACTTCTTTGTTTTTGAGCTTCTCTAGTCATGATTGTTTTATATGCAACACATTGAGCTGCTTTGTGACCAAAGTTATGGCAAGAGAAGCATTGTCCATTGAAGAAACTTCTGCGGTTATCAAATATTCCAGCCAAATGATTGTAATTCCTATTGTCATCCATTCTTGAAGCAAATTGAGAGGATTTTACCTGTGGCTGGTTGTAGCTTTTGTTCATCCTTAAGACGGATTGCCCCTGGTTTACCTGATAGTATTTGTTTGTTCTTGATGTAATTCGTCCCTGTTTTACCTAGTGATCTCCATTATGCTTTTTCTCATTCCTTCTTGCTGCATCAAGATAACTCTTTGAGGTGGATGGTTGAGAAGTTTCTCCATTATACCCGAGACCTGTCTTGTTTAGAGGAGAACGTTGTACATTGATGATCTCATCCAGAGTTTCAGATACTTTGACAAACTTAAGATTAATAGCCTTTGTTTTCTCAATCTCTTTTCTAAGACCAACAATTTCACCTTCTAACTTTTCAAGATATTTTTCCTTTTCATCAATTTGAAATTGTAGAGTATCAATGATCATATTCTTTTCTTCTATACATGTCTTGAGTCTAGAAATTTCTTCATAAAAACTATCCACATCTATAGCATCCATGTAGTCATCATCTTCAAATGCCATTAAAAGTTTATAGTCATTACCTCGTTCATCTTCATCACTATTTGATAGGCCATCACTATCTTCATGAGTGTAGTAGCTTTTCTTATTTGCATTTTGTTTCTTGTTTCATCTAGCAGGTTCCTTTCCTTTGTCAATCTTATCCTTATGAGGACATTTCGCAGCATAATGACCTACTCTTCCACAAGCAAAACATTTAAAAGGTAACTTACCTCTGAACCTTCCAGTACCCCGTTGAAGATTTCTGACAAAATTTGATTCTTCTTCTTCTTCTAGCACGTGACTTGCTTCATAGTAGTCTCCTTTGCCTGAGGCCTTGAAAGCAGCTTCTCTCCTTTCTGATGGACCTCCCTTTCTCATTTCATAAGCAGTTAGAATTCCGTGTAGCTGAGACATAGTAAGAGTTCGTAGATTTTCCTTTTCTTCTATTGCAGACACTTTAGACTCAAACTTGGGGTACAATGATCTTACAACTTTTTCAACCACAATAGCCTCGTTTATTTCTTCACCCAAGTTTTTCATGCAATTAACAATCTCGTCTACCCGAAGGAAATAGTTAGCCACACTTTCATCATTATACATTCTGAGATTCTCATACTGAATCCTGAGGGTTTGAAGTTTAGCACGCTTTACCTGTTCATCTCCTTCGTAGCTCAAGACAATCTTGTCCCATATTTCTTTTGCGGATTTATATTGCATAACCTTCACGAATTCTATTTGAGATAAGCATCCTAGCAGAGTATTGACTGCTTTGGCATTTGTTTCATATTTCTTCTTCTCGGCCGGATCTGTAGGAGTAGCTGAGGGAAAAGTGTAGCCTGTATCTATGATATCCCAAACTTCTATACCAAGAGATTGAAGATAGGCAGTAACTCTTACCTTCCAATAATTTAAGTTTGTCCCATCAAAAATTGGTGGCCTGATTGATGCTTCCCTCTCGTAGTTTCTCACGATGAATGATCTTCCTTCAAGCGATCAAGCTTCTCTGAAGGACCTGCTCTGATACCAATTGTTGGAAATAATACTGAGAGGGGGGGGTGAATCAGTATTATTTAAAAACTTTTCAATATACCATCCAAATTTATACTTCAACTTATTCTTCAGATATTGATGATTAACTTATGCATAATAATGAACAAGATCATGAAAAACAGATTGTCACACCATAGAACACCAGATATAAGGTGGAAACCCAATGTGGGTGAAAACCACCTACTGCAATATGTCTCTATCTTCTTTCAAATTAGAAACTCCTTTTACAATGATTTTGTACTGGTGCAGTCCTTTACCAGTACGCAGGCTGCAACCTGCAGAGAGCTACAACACTCTCTCGTTTTCCAGTCTCTATTGGAAGGGAGCTACAACCCCCTACTTCTTTTCTTTCAAGGATCACTTTTCATAAATTTTCAAACTGGATCCATAAACATCAAATTATCATCAAGTACAAGCAAATCACCCAGTCAACTGCAGTAACCAGATCAATAGTAACAGTAAACTAAACCCAGAACACCTTATCAACAAAGAAAAGTCAGTCAAATAAATGCCTTAATACAGATCCACAATTTTTCTTTATCTGGCATGCGTTGCTACGCACTTCACCTTCTGCACCTCTGCGTATCCCCGCAGAGAGCCTTGGACTGAACTGCGTATCTACACACTGTGCCTTTAAATGCACTGCATACCTCTACTGTGCCCCCGCACCCACTGCTTCTATCGGATCGCGTACTTTTACTGTGCCTCCGCAGTCACTTCTTCTATCACGCCGCATACTTTCACTGTGTCCCCGCACCTGCGGCTTCTGACGCACAGCGTACCTCCGCGCTTCTACTTTCTCTTCACTACAAACCACCGCACCTGGACTTCTGTCGCTCTGCGTACCCATGCACTGCGCCTTCTTCTGCTCTGTGTACCCCCACACTTGCACCGTTAGTCACCTGCGAACCTCTGATTAGGGCCAAATTGGCAGTCCACCAGTGTGCCACAGATAGTCAGATGCCCAGATCTGATCATGCGCCCAAGAGATCACACTTCATAGATTCACTTTCAACTTCACTTTTATGTAGATCAAGATTTTAAAACTATAACCCAATATTTCAGATCTTAAGATATTCAATTTGCAAAAGATACATTGGCCAAGTGATCTCCTTCCCTATTTATAGTCAAACCCTCATTCACACCATGGGACAAAACCATCAAATAACCAAAACAAGGGATCCAAACCGGGGCTAAATTAGATCCTATACCACAGGCCAAAAACCATAGGATCATGAACGACGGGCTAAATACCACGGGCCATACATAAGAAACCCCATATGAGCGCGCTTCTCTGCCTTGAAGTGAGTGAACTGGGGGACCGCACCTTCTGAACGGGTAACCTGTGGGTATGACCGCATTTCCTGCACGACGTACCTGCGGGTACGCACGTTTTTCACTGAGCACATGCAGACCTATTAATTTTTATCATTTTGAGAGCCTGATCAGAGTTTTGCCACCTGTATGAGTTGCCATCAAGTACAACACATGAACCATAGGGCCAAACCAGAAATCATAATGCCAACATCTTTGTTTCTAATCAACACTTTAGATCCGTGGTATGGGGATATCATCGTTTATCTCCAGACCCAATCCTTTCGGCCAGAAATTTCAAGGTCATAACGTCGAAAAATACGATTCCAGTCCCAACAATTCAAAATTATTGGAGATACTCTTTATCACCGTGGGGCAGACTCTGTTTTTCGACGTTGTTTAACTCACGAGGAAGCTGAAAGAGTTCTAAATGACTATCACTCTAGAGTGTGTGGCGGTCATATGTCTGAGTATGCCACATCCCAAAAGATATTGTGCGCTGGCTACTTCTGGCCGTCTTTGTTTAAAGATTGTATTAACGCGGTCCGAAAATGACACAACTGCCAAATTTTTGATCGAAAGATGCGCGCTCCACCTGCTCCTCTCCACCCTATAATTGATGTCGGCCCGTTTGCAAAATGGGGTATCGATTTTATTACATGTAATCCTCACTCAGCGGGGAGCATGCGCATATTATCCTTGCGGTAGATTATTTTACCAAGTGGGCTGAGGTGATGCCTACATTTGAGGTAGACGGCAAAACAGCTGCGATTTTCGTGTTCAATCATATAATTGCTAGGTTTGGTGTTCCACAAGCGATTATCACTGATCATGGGCGTCATTTGTGAAATGTTATGATGACTGAACTTACAGGCCAGCTTGGCTTGTGTCATGATAGTTCAACTCCTTATTATCCACAAGCTAATGGTCTGGTTGAATCCATCAACAAAGTTTTAGTCATCATGATCTGATGAATCATTGGGATTCATCAGTCGAATTGGCATAACATGCTATTTTTAGCGCTTTGGGCGTATCAAACCTCAGTAAAAACGTCAACAGGGTTCACTCCTTTCCAACTAGTTTATGGTCTGGAAGCTGTGTTACCCATTGAATGCGAAATCCCATCATTGCAAATGGCCATCGAGTTAAGCCACTTCCGAAGAGGAAAGACGTTTGTTATACTTGGCTCAACTAGATAAGAATCGACGTGATGCTGCATTAGCGATCGAAACTCATGCAAAACGTATTAAAGCTCAGTATGATCGAAATCTGACCCCTCGAAATTTTTCGGAAAGAGACCTAGTCTTATTGTACAATCAAGCTAATGATAAATTAGGCACTGGAAAATTTGTTCCTATGTGGCATGGTCCCTATGTTGTCAAGCGAAAGCTAGCAAAAGGGGTCTATGAATTGGTAGACTTTGACGGGGACTCTTTAGGTAAACCCAGAAATGGTCTTTACCTAAAGAGGTATTATGCTTAAAAAATGAGTGTGGAGATTTTTAGTTAGGTTAGTTTTCTTTCTAGCTGGTGTGTTTTAGTTTAAAAAGTGTGCTTAGCTTAGGGAGTGTTTTTCATCATTAATCTTGCTTATCTTGGTTTTACTTTTGATATTGCAGATGTCGATGCCTCTCCAAACATACATTGGTTTCGCTGATGGTGCTTGTCGTAATACACGGAACATTTCTTCCGCAGCTTGGGTTATCTATTCGCTCTCTGACAAGTTGGTATCTATGCATGGGGTAAGCCTCGGTCAAACAATGAACAATATTGCAGAGTATAGTGCAATGATTGAGTTATTATCTGAATCTATTTCATTTGGGATTCGGAGTTTGATAGTGAGGTTAGATTCTGAACTCGTTGTATTAAAGCTTAATAGAGTATATGCCATTAGAAATCCAGTGTTATTGAGATTATTTTTGAGAGTGCATCTCTTGGAACGTGAATTTGATTATATTGAATATCAGCATATTCCAAGATCTTTAAATACATTATCAGATGCAATTTCTTCTCGAATGTTAAGTAGACATTTGCAATAATCATACAAATAAATTTAAAAACATTCCATAAACAAGTTTTACAAGATAAGCTGGTTGTTAACACCCAGGCTGTTCCCTTTGACTCCTGAGGGAATACGGTCGGGGTAACCACTAACCAAGCTTTGGATTGCAGGTTCTAGCCCACCTGCAATCAGAGAGGGCTCTCTCTTTCAACTTTTAGCTTTATTTTTTGTGATCTTAGGTTGGTTATGAGGTGAGGATTTTTTATTTAAATTTTGGTTGAATGATGTCTTCCAGTAGCTGAGATGAGGTCTTCAGAGGGTTTCAGTCCAGTGGGCAATGGAGTCTGTGGTTATGGGTTGTTTGAGATATTGAGTGAGATTGTTAAAACTGCAGGGCCTTATGGATATATCATGAGACAAACTTAAAATTGTGAAGATGAAATATGTCTAGCCAGTGAAAGGTAACTAAGAGTTTTTCACTAAGCTGGTGATGTGAGAAAGAGATGTATCACTCAGGAGCATATTCCAATTCCTGAATAATACTCACTGTGAAGTTTTAGTCTGAAGGTGAAGCAATTAAGAATTACACTTTCATAACTAGTACTAGAGGAAAACATTCATAACAGCATAGATTGAGTTCAGGGTATTCAATGAACAAATCCTGAAACTATTCTTTTTCTGTGCTATTAAACTGTGAAATATAGAGCATGAATGGATTACGCAAGTATGAAATACATAACAAGAAAGTTCAAGATACTTATTGTGCCATGAAATATGTAGGAATCCTGCAGCAGTAAGCAATCACACCAGAACAAAACAACTCAGAACTTTCGAAATTCCATCAGCTCCCTGTATTAAAAGTCTGGAATTTACAGCATAAGTTCTCTAGAAGAGAAAATCAACAACCCCAAAAAGCTCATGCGAAGGGATATATATACAATCGGTTTTTACAAAATATCTGAACGCTGAGTCATTTGCTCAATAAATGCGTTCACCAACTTTCAAAAATAGCAGATAGGAAAGTTATTGCTACTCTAAATATACAATGAATAGCCTTCAGTTCTATCATAAACCATTTTGACTTTTGGAGGCCACTGAGTCGGTTGAGTGCTCTGCATTTATTTTGAATGATATGCCTTTAATGTTCTGTCGTGCTGTAGCTTTCTCAGCCCTGTCATCTGTACCTGTCAGTGTTGCTTTGGTGGCCAAATTGCTTTGCTAAATTGGCTCAACCCACTCTTTTACAATCATAGTGGATGTATCACCTGTCTGAACATGATGATTTGTATTTTGATGTAAAATTTTGATGAAAACCTGTTTGTTCACAGCAATGTCTGTATCATGCTGGTCCACCATTCCTGTGTAGGCAACTGATGCCTCAAAATTGTGCCTAGTGTTTCATCTGCCTCCGTATATTTGTAGTAATTAGGAGGCACTTCAAACAGATGCCTGATCTCATTCATGATAAAAAACAAATTTTCTATTTTCTCATAGAGGCTCTGCCCAGATGCAGGCCCTCTTTCCTCTGGGATACTTGATCCTGTAGTGATCTGATTTGTGGAAAATGTATTTACCCTTTTGGCATAATTTTCATGGGACAACAATCTACCTGCATTGTTTAGTAGGCTGGGAAGGCCTCTGTTGTGCAATGCTGTGAACTTCTCTGTGAACTTGTTCACCTCTGTTTGCATTTCCTGGCACCTTCTATCCAGTGTTTGTACCAGATTTCTCAATGTGAGGACCCTCTTTATCAGTAAGATGGTGTCAGTTCTATTGGTGATTCTTATTGCTGCCAGCTGAGGGCCTGTGCGGTTGTTCAGGACATTGATCATCCTATTGGCTATCTCAGGCATAGTGCCTAGAGACGCCCTTGCTCTCTGACTTTCCTTGTGTGCCCTGCCTATGAGGTCCATGTGCTCATGAATGGTTTCTATGTATTGCCATTGGTCTGTTATGGATTGACCAATATTGGCCCACAAGACTTTCTTGATCTCAGCCACCACTTTGTCAAGAGAGAGCTCTTTCTCTAGCTCTTTTATCTTCTTCTCAAGGGCTCTTACTTCCCTTGTTCTTTCAGCTACAGTTTGCTTAGATTTATCATATTTTTCATTAACTGTGGCCAATTTCTCCTTGGATTCATTTAGCTCTGCCATCTGGGCCTCTAGAACTTGAATCTCTTTCATCATCTTCTGCATATCAAGGCTTGGAGCCTGTTCTGATGTTGTTGTTGGTGCTGATGTTGATGGACCTCTTTCAGCTGTCTGTCCTGTGGGAGGAGTGATAATTTGAGGGGGCTCCTCAAGGTTGATCACTGGCTGAGGGGGTTGAGATGTCTGGCCTCCTTCTTTCTGCTGCAGGGCGACCTATAATGCAGCCTCTGTTTTTACCAATTTCCCTTCTGTTTGCACCAACTGTTTGTGTAGTGTTAGCAGCATGGCTGCTACATCTTGGTCCTTCCTCTGCTGAGCAACCTCTTCTGTTTGAGGGTGAAGGGTTGCTGGAATTTTTACCATTTTCCTCAAAGCCACTATATCTGCATCTCGTCCCTTTAGTAGTGCCTGTACAGCTTTGGGATCCTTTGGGTCATGCCCAAGCTCTATAACAATATCTTCCAAAGACCTGATCCTGTTGTCTTTGGCCTGAGAGGATGCCTTCTCCAACTCAAGTTGGGCAGTTGTATTATGAAGACTGTTTTGCAATTTGTGTGCCAGGAAGGTCTTGTCTGCAAGAGTTGAATAGACCATCTCACCCGTTTGCTTGTGAAGCTCTATCTGGTCCATTGGGTGGATGTCCTTTGCAAGTACCTCCAGGTTGGTCCTTAGATAATCTGCAGCTGACTGTGGCTGCAACATAGTAGGCATAAAATGACTCATAGTCACTTTCCCCTCTGTTATGTCATATGCTGACATAAGCCTCTGCTGGTTTGTGGGAGCCATTTTAAGCAAGTGATTGTACAGCTGGAGCCTGACTGGCTCATTTCTCTTCTTGATGTCAATAAATTGCTGCTTTATGCCTGATTCAGCCCTCCTTTGCTGGCTTGAGGAGCTGACCTCTCCTCCAATTGTTCTTTCTTGTTCCTGCTGGAAGGAACTGGCAGATGCCTCCATGCTAGGGGGGCCCATTCCCAAGGATTGCCCAATAGGCATCTCTTCTTCAGAAAGGGGATTTAATCTTTGCCTTTTCTCCCCTTGTTGATTTGTTGATGTGGTGAGGGGAGTTTCCTGCTCTCTATCCCTCTTCCTGGTTCTCTCTTCATTTAGTGGAGTTTGGAGCACCGAGGCCTCCACTACTGTTTCTTGCCTTGGAGGCACACTTTCTTGAGCCTGCTGCTCTGTAGATATGGGAGCTTCAGCCATTTCTTCTTGTTGTTTGGGCTGCTCCTTCTGTTGTTCTGCTGTAGGGGGTGGTTGCTCTTGTTCCATCTCTTTTTCTTTACCTTTGTTGGCTGCCTGAGGAGTAGTTTTAGCTGCCTGCTGGGGGGCTGTAGAGGATGAGGCAGCTGCTCCAAGTTGCACTTGATAAGAAGAGTAAACCTACCCACAAGTTTCAAAGTCATCTTCTTTCTCAAGATTCTTTGCTTCTTTATGTAGTATTTCCTCTCTAGGACTTGCTTCTTCTAATATGCCCTCTTTCCATATTAATAGATTGGCATACTTTTCAATGTGGGGCAGCCTGACATGATCATAGCTAGCCAATTTATATTTGACCCTTCTAAGGCTAATGAAGTGATTTGGGTCATAGGGTATCCAGAGGAAACTAGTTTGCAATCCAAGGCATTGCAGGATCTTGTCTGCTTCTTGCCATGCCTCTTCTCTTTTATTATAAATGAATGGGCCTAGCTGATTTCTAACTTTCAGTTGCACCTTCTTGTTTTTGCTGTGGAAATGGACCATGTCTGCATTTCCAAACTGTCTGAAATACTCTAAGGCAAAGAGTCTCATAGGGACATATCTTGGCAGCCTATATGGGGCTAGCTCACAGCCATATATTCTGATCACTGTATGGTGTTGGTAGAAATACCAATCTCCAATGTTGTAGGCCTTTGAGAGCTGGAGAATCATTTGCATCTCATCTGTTAATCTTGGAGGAGGGGCACTCAAAAACAAGGACATGGCTGGATGGATGAACAGGTCTATGAATTCACAATAATTGTATGGTGAAAAAGATATATGATGGAAAACTGAAGACCAAAACACTACAGACCTTGGGTTCCCTTGGGCATCAAGCTTTTTGAGAGTAATAGGGAAGCTATCAGGCTGATAGAATAGAAACAGGTGATAGATATAAGAAGTATACCTAAATATTCTTTCCCTCTCTATATTCATCAGTTGCTCATGAATCTTATTGGCAATGTAGGCAGCATAATCATAGTGAACAACAGGAGGCCTCCCAGGGGAGAATATGGACAGCATGGCTAGGATGGTTTCATCAACATCCTTAGATGACCTATAACCCAGGACATAACTGCTCAGATCCACAAGCATTTTTCCCAGTTCATTTAGATACACATTTCCAATAGGGGGAGTCCTCATAGTTTCAGAGCCTGATTGAATGAATAATTGATTGATTTTTACAATTTGGGCACTGGATAGCTTGCCTCCTTTCTTTAGTAAATCCATCATGGAGAGAGGAGTTAATGGCCTTGAATTTTGAAAGTGTAGCATTTCATTTATGGCCTCAGGGGTGACATGGAACAAAACTGAGCCTGAGGAATTGAGGACAGCTGTCTGACAGGGGTCATAGTTGGCACTGCATCTGTGTATCAAGTCTGGGAGGATATTGACTTGAGGGACATTGAAAATGGGCAAATTGGAGTCCCAAATCCCTAGGATATCATTACCACAGAGATGTTTGGCTTTAAGGTCATTGAGTACATGTTAGGATATTCCGACACATAGGAAATAGTTAAGTTCAACTTGGTCTAGTATAGAGTTAGGTAAAGTGTGTTTCTTTACCATTGTACATTTTGTAACTTACAATCCGATGGTCATGATATGTAGTGATCCGACGGTTCACTCTCTCCTCGGTATTACCGACACTTGATCCGTGGCTTGACACACGATTGGTCCATGAGTTCTATTTAAAGCGCATGGAGGGTCATTGTTCGGGTAATCCGTCTATGAGAGAAAGCTTATGTAAATTTTCATTCTTTGATTAATAAATTGCCTGAAGTGGCCACGTTGGCTCAGGCCGTGGACTGTTTCCCTCTTTGAGGGTTTTAACCACGCCAAAAATACTGGTGTATTGATTTGAGATCTGGTTGTGAGTGGTGTCCTTTTGGTGTTCTTTCTGAGGAACTTACTGGTGGGCTCCAATATTGTAGCAATAATGCTACAACTCCTGGAGCTTCCTATCTCTAATTTTATCAACCCGGTAGTTCGTAACAAACTTGGAAGCGACGGTGCTGTATGCACAAGTACTAGCTCTTGTCGCACCTGTCACTTGGTCAGCTGGCACAAGTCCGCTAGGGCTCAAGCCAACTTCTATATGTTTTCAGAAGAAGATTTCTAAATGATGAACGAACACTATCTGAAAGGAAATTAACCTACCTTGCAATAATGAACTGAAAGCCAACAAAACAGGGAAAGCCTAGTAAACCCTAATCTGACTAGTCTGATCTCTATGATGCAATGGTGGGAGTGCAAACTTCTAGAAATGATGCCATTACTTCTAGTGATATGATATGCATGAATTTAAACTACTTCTACTGAAAAGAACATTGTTTTTGTATTTTTGCTTAAGTGGTTGGAGTTATTATGATTTCATTTCTTATTAGGGTTTGACTGTGCAGGGGTAGTTCGAAGGGAAAGAAAGCTTGGGAAAGGTCAGGAGGGCTAGGAGAGGTTCCAGGGGATCCCTAACATCGTTCCATAGAAGTCCACAACATTCAGATGCTTGGCAACCGAAGTTACAGGTTTCTACAGGATGTCTGCAGGGGATCCTACAGGAAGCTCGGGATTTCTACAGGAAGTCTGCTAACTTCTACAGGATGTTCTGTGGTTGGAGTTTTAGGTGATGGAGAAGTGGAGGAGTTGTATGGGTGGATAGGTAGAATGGAAAGGAAGCTTATGATGGCTCAGGGACAGAGATATGAGATGAGGAAAGAGTGGGTACAGTTGGTTGGTGGATAGAAGGGTGGAAGCAATGAAAAGTCCAAAAAGATGGAGCTACGTGAATAGTAGAAGTGTTGGAAGGCAAACGAGCTGAACAGAGGTTGGGTAGGTGACTTTATGCACGGTTGAGAAGAAGAAGAAGATAACAGAGTGATGCAACGCAGTGTAAAGGAAACAAATCTACACAAAACCAAGAATTCATCAACCTATCCTAACTGTGTTATTAAATCAACGAACAACAATGTAAACTTCAGAGAAAAATCTTGCATGGAGTTGGAATGAATAAGTACTGCTCAAGATCAGAATGCATGGATGGATCTATGATTGAAATGACTGTGTTGCAGCTTGAATGAAAGTGTATGACTACGTTCTTTGGTGGCTGGTACGGTCTACACCCCCAATCCCTAAACAGAGATGGCAGTGAGTGCACTGTCAGCCTTTTCTTGGAGCTCTAATGAACACTGATCCTCCTACTCTAATCTAAGCAACTAAAAGCACTTGAACTGTAAACTAATCCTACTCAATCACATAAAAGAAATCAAATCAGCAGACTGTAATTTCTAAATGCATGTCAAAACAGAGGAATAAAGTGCTGAAAGGAAAGACAAGTAACAATACAAAGAAGAGGAGGTCTATTGCTCTCAGGTTGGGCCCTAACCTGAGAGCTATACCTCCCTTAAAAACTCAGAATTGAATCCAAAGCTGCCTGCCTTTATTGAATAATCATGAATCTAACATCATGCCAAAATTGGCTTACAAAAAGCAAAAACCGAGCTGTAGCTCGTGTTTAGAAATTGCAACAGTAGTTCAAAAGTTCAAAAAGCTCCTATCAAAGGCCACGGCCTTAATATTTATACATGATGAGGATCAAGCTGGCTTCCTCAATTAATGGAGCTCAGCTGTCCAACTAAAAGTAAACTGCTGTAGACTGATGTTCCTATAGAATCCATTGGCTAACTTTAAGCTCGGTGGGGAAAGCTGTTGGAGCTCGGAGTTAGGGTGGAGATCACGAGGGAGGTTATTTAAGGCTAGACAACCTCCCTATAAACCTGCAATGCCACCTTTGCTGTCTCCTTGTCTCCTTCTGCGTGGTCTTTGCTCCCTTTAATGCCAAAAAACTTGAAATCATCATGTATTAGCCACATAGATATAATGCCTACCCTTCTTCCTACAAATAACACGAATATACCAAGAAATGAATGCACAAGTGATAAAAGATGAAGGGTTGAGCAAGGTAAGTAGGCCAAATGAGCCCAAATTGTTACCAAAAATTGGGGCTCATCATCACCCCCTAGCTAAAATATTTGCTCATCCTTGAGCAACTTAGTCCAAATCTTCATCCTTCATTGCTTTTACCGCTTCCCTTACATCCCAAGCCTTTGTGGTAGTGTCCTCCTTGCTGATATGAAACCCAGCTTTCCTATTCACCTCTTCCCATTGTTCACTGTCATCCTCCTCTGTGCTGCCTTCAGTCAATCCTAGCAGCAGTGGTGGGCTGAGTTTAAGGCCAATCTAGCTGGCCTGGAGGCTTTGCACGGATTTCTTGTAAAGGTCTACCCTTACCAAAGCTTCCCTCATCTGAGTTGGGGTATGGTACTCTCGGATTTTCAAACTGTGTGCCAATGTATTCCATCTGCGTGTGCATGCTTGGGCAGCATTTTCTCCTAACAGTCTTTCCATGTCTTCAAAATGAGCTATGGCTTGGGCCTGTTGGTCCATAAATCTCAAAGAAGCTGTGGGATCAGTAGACAAGTGTTGGTGTGCTGAGATGAGTGCAACTGGATCCTCTGGTTCTGCTCGAATGAACAATGGCTCGTTCAATTCTCAGTTCATGACCGATTTTGCTTCAGCTGCTCTTTGATCCTCATGGTTCAACCATGAAGCGAACACCATCAATTGCATATCACCCAAGGCAGTATTGGGATCCCAGGAAACTTCATTAGGCAAGGCCAAATTGTGGAGGTAGAATTCTGCTAATTTGGCTTTATCTTCTGACGAACTAGTACTGCACAACTCAGAAAATTGTTGTGGGTCTTGGATCTGAGAAATACCTCTTTGTGCCAAGGTATTTATTTGGAACTGCAGCCATTGGTCTTTCAAGTACAAACCATAGGATTTTGCAGGTTGTCTGCACTGTATTGCCTCCATGGCCCAACTGGCCATGCAGGCCAGTTGTGCTTCCTTTTGCTGCAGCTGTTCTTTTAGAGCTTGCACTTCAATTTGTGCTTGCTATTCTGCTTCCTGTAGAAGTGTCATTGGCTCCTCAAGACCGGTGGTCAGCTCCTTTTTGCCTTTTTGTTCTTCTGTGGTGTCTTTGGAGGATGTACCTGCCCCTGCCCTCAGCTCCTGTAGCTGCAATCTTAGCTTCTGGTTTTCTTCCTGTAGGTACACTCTTTGTCAATTAGCCACATGTTTAGCCATGGTGAATTCACTCCTGACCTCCTTGAATTTCTCTTGTAAGGGACCTATGTCCACCACACCCTTTGACTTGGCGATCTTCATCCACGTGTGTGTACGGACTCTTTCTTCCTCTAATGCAAAAAACAGGGGTACAGTAAATTTCTGCGGTATGATTTTGCCCGCCTCTAAAAAGGTGTAGTATGAACTCAAACTAGGCTGAGGGCTGGGCTCTGGTATATGTTCTTTTTCTGCCTCTTTAGGTGGCTCTACCTCACCCTCCCTTAGTGGTGATGAGGGTCCTTCTCCTTCCCTCTTCTCTGTTTCCTGTAGCCGGGCCAGAGTGTCCTGTAGAACATTTTCAGCCTCCTGTAGCCGAGCTTTTTCAATCAACAGGTCTAACCTTTCTTGCCACGTATTTTTCTTTCGGCTCCCCTTCTCATAGGTGACTGTTATCCTTGAGGGGGACTTTTCCTTGGGAGAAGTAGGGGTATCTTTAATGACAATCGGGCTGTTGGACGAAGGCTGTGGCTTGCCCGTTTTTATCCTAACACTTCTTCGAGCTTTAAAGTATAGAGGGGTCTCCCTCTTTCTCTTTTCTTTTGGCTTAGGTGGTGTGCTGAGGCCAGCCAGTACAGCTACTGCCTCCCTTGCTAGAATGTTCTCCTTCTTCTCCTTGGGTTTCACTTTTTTGGGGCTTCCTATAGAAGACCCTGTTTTAGCCAATTTCGGGCTTCCTGTAGAAGACCCTGTTTTAGTAATTTTCGGGCTTCCTGTAGAAGACCCTTTTTCAATAATTTTCGGGCTTCCTGTAGAAGCCTGTTTCTGCTTTCCTGTAGACACAGGTGTCACCACCTTGGCTTGCTTTGCTGCATGGGTTTTGCTTTTTGATTTGGTTGCGGGTGCTGACGAGGTACTTGTGCTGATGTGGACCTTCTCAGCTTTGTCCGTTCTGCTCTGCAACCTTTTCTCTCTTGCTGACAAGATGGGTGTGTCACCTTTTTCCTCGGCATCCTTTTTCTCGTGCTTCCTCCTTTGTTCTTTCTTCTGCACTGTGGTCGGGGTCTTCTAGCCTGTTTCTTTCTTTCCCGCGGCCACTGCTTCTTTTTCCTCACTGCTGGAGGAACCATTTTCTTTAGTCAACATCCTTATGTCTCGATCTCTTGTCAAATTTCTGAATGCTTCCCATGAGAGGGGAACCTTATATGAATGAAGCGCATCCTCCACAAGAAGTTTGATCAATCCATGGTGGGCTACCTGATCTGGTATGCCTTCTTTTAACTTTGTGGCACACTCAATTAGAGACTGTAGCAGGAAATAAGGAATGCTCAGTTTATTTTCTACAGGAAGATCAATCTGGTGTCTCAATTCAGTGAGAAACTTGAAGTGATACCCGTACACAATGCTGAAACAGCCTTCACAGGTTATATACTTCATGATTTTCAGGCTAACCTCATTCCATGGTGGCAGCAAACTGGTTCTACGCACCCCATTTTTGTCCTCCGTGAATTCCTCCTCAGGTGGAAAGAATTCTTTCTTTGCCTGCTGGCTCAACTTCCTTTCTTCCTTATCCCATGGCAAACCCATTGGAAGTTCAGTAATTCGACTGATATATTGCGGGGTGAGCTTGAGGCTTAGGCCCCTGAAGTTCACGATGGCCAATGTTTTGGATTTCGGCCTCAAAGCTTGTAAAAATTCTTCTGCCACTTCGTCGTCATAACCCTGCAACTTGTCACAAAAGGATATCCATTGCACCCGTGTGAAGAGCTCCACCACCTCCTGGTTTTCTCTTAACTTTGATGAATCAGTGGGTTCCCGTCTAATAAACCCACCCGGCATGATAAAAACTGTTGCTAGAGGTGGCGAATGCGGAAGAAGTTTAGCTTATTGGGACAGAGCATAGAATTACACTTCCGTCGTGCAAATAATCCACAAAACTTATCCCTGAGGATCTTAACACAGTTTAATTACACTATCATCCTGTAGAACGACAGTCTATGCACAGCAGACAACACTTGCAACAACTTTCTACGACCAGACTGTAGACGACGATTCTGCCACCTTTAAAAACCAATTGCATGGAGAGTTCAGGGTTACCTTTTTATCTGCCACCTTTTTACGTGAGGAACCCGCCTTCCTGTAGAAACAACTTTCCTGTAGGAGCAGCGCGTGATTCCTGGGGAAGACTGCAATTGGTCTACGCTTTCGGTGTTGCTTCACAGCCATTCTGATAGCCAAAGGCTCGGAGTTTCGAACTGCAGAGGGATTCGAATGTTCACTCGAGCTTCAAACGGTGAATGATAAATGCATGCGGGCAATCTGGCCGATTAGATTTCAATCGGCGGAATCCGTGGTGCGGGGGTGAGCTGTCCCCGCCGGACCATTGGATGAAGTCGTTCCATCATTTGTCTGCGAGTTCACTTACTACCGCATCATCCCTCCAGCAGATCCGCCGTCGTTTCTTCTGCTAAATCCGTTTTTCCCGACGGGGATTGTTCTCACGTGTGTGCTGCCCATTCCTTTTGTCACGGCCGCCACCCAAACATATGACTGGATCATTAACCGGTCGACGTGGCCAGTCAACTGGCCATACGGCCGCTCAACCCATTCACTTCACACTTTGCAAACAATTCAAAGTAAAATTCATGCAATCTGACGGAAGAAAGGGTCGAGACACTTACCTGCGCGGTTGCAACACGATTTTTCGGGTTTTGGACGATGATGAATGAATCTATCTGCTGCTGGTGAATTTGCACAGGCCCGGAGGTTCACGTTTACAGGCTGCCAACGATTGAGTTGATGGTTGGCTGCATGCGTCCGCGTTCATTGCATATGGCCAGGGCTGTGAATAGTATACACTCTAGCGGGCTTAATTGTTACAGGACTCCCGCGGGATGTCTTGTAACAGTTCTCCCTCCTTGGGTGCATGCTGCACGACGAAGGATCTGGCCTCCCGATCATGCTCCCAGGGCTTCTGGATGACTGGGATGGATATGGTATGAGATCTCAGTGTTTTTTTTCATTTGAAAATTGCTTTTTCTTGATAACTCATCGATCTTCTTTGCTGGTGCAGGTAACTTCGTTGCATGTTGACAAGGATGGCAGGACGAGGTGACAACAATGTGCAAGGGAGATAACAATAGCTTGCATGCGTCCATACCGATCCTTAGTCGTTAGATCTCCTCATAAAATGGATTCTGGGCCGTCCTGAACTTCTACAGGAAGTTTCCTGTAGAAATACAGAGCTTCCTGTAGAAATTTTGCGTTTCCTGTAGAGAGTCTGCACCTTCCTGTAGAAAATCTGCATCTTCTTGTAGAAAATCCGCGTCTTCCTGTAGAAGACTCAAGCCGAGATAAAATTGCACATACCTTGGAGAAAATGAGTACTCTTGGAGGGGGTGCTGGTGAGGTCTCCTGACAGCATGATAAGGATCCTTAGCTTTGAGTTGAGAGGCTTCCTCTCCTCCATAGTACACCTGCAACCTGCATGCAACTTTCAAATTATGAACTTGTTGTCCTTGTCTTCTTTGCTTATTGCTTTTTCTCTTTTTTTCTTTTTTTTTTTTTTTTTTTTTTCTTTTTTTTTTTAAAGATAACAGGGGCGCCTCAATGAGGTTTTCACTCAAGGATCTTTTTTCAAATCTCTTTTTTTTTTTTTTTTTTGAAAGACAATAGGGGCGCCTCAATGAGGTTTTCACCCCTACCACCTGCCTTGGGCGCCTCAGAAAGGTTTTCACCCAAGGATCTTTATTATTATTATTATTATTTTTTATTTTTTTTTAGATCTTTCAGGGTATGCCCAAAGGAGAGGCAGAACCCTTCTCTATGACCAACACTGATTTCTCCATAGTTTTGATGAACTCTTGTCTTGAGAGAGGCTTCCTGTAGATCTTCAATCGATACCCATTGACAAGCATGGGGATGGCTTCCTCATCAATGGTCCGAATAAGAACAGATCCATTGTCATGACATTTTTCCACTGCATATGGTCCTAGCCATCTGGTTCTCAGCTTCCCCTTGAAATCTTTATATCTGGAGTCATACAACAAGGCCCAACCTCCCGGCTGAAATTGCTTGTCATGGAGATGTTGGTCATGCCACACCTTTCTCTGAAGTTGAACCACTTCCGAGTGAAGGAGGGCCTGCATTCGGTGCTCATCCAGTCCATTCAGCTGCAATAACCTTTCTTGTTGTGCATGGCTGAGATCTAGGTCCAGCTGAGCTGCCATCCTCAAAGTGTTGTATTCAAACTCAATGGACAGCAAAGCTTTCTTCCCATAGACCAGCTCATAAGGTGTGAAGCCGGTGGTGGTCTTCCAGGTTGTGTTGTAAGCCCATGTGGCGTCAACCAGGTGATCTGCCCAGTCCTTTCTGCTGCTGCTCACCACCTTAGTCAAGATCCCTTCTAATGCTCTATTGGTGACTTCCACCTGCCCATTTGCTTGAGGGTGATAGGGGGTGGAAGTCCTATGCTTGATCTTGTGGTGAGCTAGTAAGTCTTCAATCAGGTTGGATGTGAACTGGCTCCCTTGATCGGTGACTAGCTCTCTTGGGTAGCCAAACTTGTAGAAGATGTTTTCTCTTAAGAATTCGGCCACCTTTTATTCTGTTGCTGCTTTGATTGCTTTAGTCTCTGCCCACTTTGTCAGGTAGTCAGTACACACAATGATGTAAGACCTTTGCCTCGAAGGAGGGTTGATTGGACCCACAAAGTCCATGCCCCACTTCTCAAATGGCTCAAGAGTCACTTGAGGTTGGAGAGGCATCTCATCCCTTTGAGTTGGTTTCCCCATTCTTTGGCATTGGTCACATTGGCTGATATATCTTCTGACATCTTGATGAAGTGTGGGCCAATAGTAGCCTGCCTGTAGGATCTGGAAGGCAATTCTCTTTGCTGCAAAATGTCCTCCACAAGGCCCATCATGACAGGTGAGGAGGATATCAAAGAATTCCTCCTCCCTTACACAACGCCTTAAGATCTGATCGGGACCAAGCTTGAACAGATTGCCCCCGATCCAAGTAAATGAGGCACTTTTTCTGATGATTCTGCTCTTCTCTCTTGAAGATAGGTGCGGAGGGAACTGTGTTGAAACAAGGTAGTTTGCTATATCAGCAAACCATGGAGAGAGTGCTGAGAAAGCAAACAGATGTTCATCAGGCATCTGGTCATCCACTGTTCCATCCTCATCTGCAGACAAATCCAATCTAGATGAAAAGTCAGCAACAACATTTTCTTTACCTGGTTTGTCAACAATGGTCAAATCAAACTGCTGCAACAAAAGTAACCATCTAATAATACGAGCATTCACATCTGGTTTATTCATTAAATATCTAATTGCAGCATGGTCAGTATGTACAAATGTTTGATAGCCAGTGATATAATGTCGGAACTTGTTCAGTGCATGGACCACAGCCAAAAACTCTTTCTCAGTTACAGTGTAATTCAGCTCATCTTTGGACAAGTTTTTACTAACAAAGTAAATGGCATATGGAAGTTTTTGTTCGACTTGTCCTAAAGCTGCACCTATGGCTTTTTTCAAGGCATCAGTGTCGATGTGGAAAGGTAGGGCCCAGTTTGGACCTCTCAAGATTGGGGCTGACACCAACTTGTCCTTTAATTCATTCAAAGCCCTCTGACAATCATCAGTCCACTTAAACTCCACATCTTTTGCCAACAGGCCAAACAATGGCGAGGCTAGCTTGCTGAAGTCCTTAATGAATCTCCTGTAATACCTTGCTAATCCTAAGAAACTCCGAACATCCCTTACCTTTTGAGGAGGTGGAACCTTCTTGATGAGAGCAATTTTGTTAGGATCCACCTATAACCCTTGGCAAGAAATGGTATGGCCTAGCATGGTCCCTTCAGTCATCAGGAATTCACATTTTTCAGGACTAAGGGACAGGTTCATCTCAATGCATTTGGTTAGGACTTTTCCTAGATTGGACAATGCTTCCTGGAAGTTGGCCCCATAAGGAGTGAAGTCATCCATATAGATTTCCACTGCATCATGGACCAGCTCCGACAAGATGCTCAAGACAGCTCTCTGGAAGGTAGCAGGAGCATTGCATAGCCCAAAGGGAAGAACTCGGTAGGCAAAGGTACCCCAAGGACAAGTGAAGGTGGTCTTATCTTGGTCTTCCAGGCTGATTTGGATCTGGTTGTACCCGCTAAACCCATCCAGGAAAGAGAAGAACTTCTTTCCTGCCAGTCCATCCAACACTTGATCTATGAAAGGTAGAGGGAAATGGTCTTTCTTGGTAGCTTTGTTCAGTTCTCGGTAGTCCACACAGATTCTCCATTTCCCATTCTTCTTGGGAACCAACACCAGAGGGGACACCCATTCACTATCTGAGATGGGGTAAATGAATCCGGCATCCAACAGTTTTTGCAATTCTTCCTTGACAATGTCCTTAAGGGCTGGATTCATTCTCCTCTGAGGTTGCCTAACTGGTTTACAACCCTCTTTGATGTATATGTGATGGGTACAGACCGAGGGATGGACTCCTTTCATCTCCTTATAGCTCCAAGCAAAAGCATCTAGGTGACTGGCCAACAGGCTACACAGCTCCTTTTCCTGGGAAGGAGATAGGGAGGAGCTGATCTTTAACATTCTCTCAGGGCCGAACTCCACATTTTTGACTCTGGGAGTGACAGGGTTGGTCGTACAAAGATCCACTAAGGTGCTGGCTTGGGCATCCTCCACCAATTTTTCTAAGGATAGTGCACTGGAAGGTGGATTCTGGATCAAGGTCTCAATCAAGTCATCCTCGGTTGGGGGGTCTCTTCTGGTGGTATCTAGGGTGCACAAAGGTGCTGAGTACACTTCATCCTCTTCTCCTTCCTCCAACCAAAGTGGTAAGTCATGCTCTAAGGAAGGTTGGGCAGGAGGGTATAGGACTAGCTGCTTGGACATAGGACCATTTTTGATGGTCATATTTCCTGCACGACAACTTATGTAAGCATCTGCAGTGGCTAACCAAGGCCTTCCCAAAATAAGAGGATATCCAGTAAGCTTTGCCTTGGGTTGCAGAACCAAGAAATCTGCAGGGTATTCCCAAGAGTCGACAGAGACCAAGACATCCTCCACAATCCCTTCGGGAGTCACAGTGGAGCAATCTGCTAGTTGCAGAACTGTCGAGGTCTTCCTCAAGGAACCCTGAAGATTGAGTTTGAGCATGGTATCCCTGGTCATCACATTAATGGCGGCCCCCAAATCAATCAAAGTGTGAGGTATGATGATGCCATTGACGTGGACATCTACTACAGGACTCCCAGGATCTAGATACTTTGGGCAGATGACTTGTCCTAACATAAGGTCAGACAGTTGTCCTAAGACATTGATGGTTGAAGCATCTCTCTTTCGCCTGCCTGGGTGTTTAAAACACTTTTCCTTAACCAGTTTGTTGTATATTGGCACATCCTTGATGGCTTGGAGAAGTGGTATTTTCACACACAACTGCTTGAGCTCACCCAGGAGCTCATCCTCCTCTAGGTTGGGTTGTGTGGTGGCTGTTAGTCTCTCAGGAAAGGGTGGAATAGCCTTTGGCTCACTTTCCTGTTTATCTTCCTCATCCTCTGGGGGAGGAGGTTGGCGATCTGGAAGAGTCTTTCCAGATCGAAGATTGATCTCCTGGATCTCCACAGCATAAGTAGGGCATGATGTTTCCCCAGTGTATACCTATTGGGCCTGTCTGTTGTTGGGGTTCGGTTTCAGTTGAGCAGGTATTTGAAGGTTGCCTCGGAGGAGCAGGAGGTAAGGGTTGAGGTTGAACTGGTGGTGGAGGCAAAATGGCAGGAGGAGTATTGTACTGGGGCCTCCACCCCGACTGAGGTGCATTCCACTGAGGCTGTGGCTGGGCATGTGAGTGATATGAATGAGTAGGGTACTGAGGTGGGTAAGACCATGGAGGAGGCATAGACCAGGAAGGATGAGCAGGGGGACCCCAGGAAGGCATAGGAGTCGATTAGTTGGGGCTGTAATAAGCTTGAGGTGCCCCTTGCATCCTCTGCTGGTAAGGTCTAGGTCCTTGTGGCCTCCTTTGGTTGAGGTAATAGAGAGGTTCAGTGGGAGATTTTGTCCCTTGGTACATGGCTTTAAATCCAGGTAAGGTTGGACATTGGTTTGTGGGATGGTCCTCCTCACAAACGGAACACACTTCAACCGAATGCAATGGAAATTCGTTCTTAGGGTGTCTCCTGGTACATCTAGGGCAGAAGATAGCCAAGGCTCTCTCAGCTTCTTCCTTCTTCTGCTGGATCCTGAATGTGTCCAGCTGCATGGCAATGGTCTGTCTCACCTCACTCTTAAGATCTTCTAATTGATTCGCAAACTCATGTTTGGAGAAAGGGACACCAGTTGAGAGGAGGTTTCCTCTACCTCGTTTCCGAGCTGCCCTGGAGTGGTTTATAAACACAGTCTTGATGTCCTCATAAGGCAGTTGGTAAATGTCCCCCCCAGCTAAAATGTGAAGGGTATCTAAGAGGTCTTCAGGGACTCCTCGAAGCAGGACCAACTTGAGGGATTCAGGGTCAAGTGTGCACCTGGCTCGCTTATAGCTAAGTTGGAACCTCTCCTCATAATCCTCTAAGGACTCATCATTTCCCATGGTCATCCGAAAGATTTCTCCCTTGGTTTCCTTGGACCTACAGTAGTCCCGGTACTTGGTATTGAAAGCTTGCTGCATCTGAGCCCAAGTAGTGATACTATTCCCAGGTAAGCCCATGAACCAGCGTAATGCTGCATCCTTAAGAGTGGAAGGGAAGAGTTTCAGCTTCTGCTCATCTTCAGTATAGTCATAGGTTCTACAAAGGACAGCAAACTCAAACAGGAAGGTATCAGGATCTTCAGTAGTCAGTCCATGGAAGTGAGGTAAAGCGGAGGGGCTAATGTTCTTCATTTTCATCTCTCCATTGGTCTCTCGGATGGGGAAGGCACCTTCTATTCTCTCATCTTCTCTTCTATTCTCAGCCATAGCTTCAGATGGGATGGTCTCTAATTCTTCTTCTGCTATAGGATCTTCGTATATCTTAGGAGGTTCACCTATAGGTTCTTCTAGATCACTGTCACCGAAGAAGAGAGAAGGGTGACTCAGTGATGTGGTGGGGGTGTTGGGTAAGAATTTGCCTGTTCTATCTCGATTCCTACGAGGCATGAAATGGAAAGACCTTTTTTGTGATTGCTTTTGGATTTTTCTTTGGTACCTGCAAAACTGAAACAGATTGATCTACAACTAACTATCTTACTGAAATAAAGATGCAGAATTAAATTGAAAGCAGGAAAGAACTAATCTTTGCTCAAATGAAATTGCAGGAATGGAAATGCTAGTCTACGCTTGCAGAATTGAAACACTAATCTATGCTTGCAGAAATGAAATGGCAGAACGGAAATGCTAATCTATGAAAGCAGGAAATGCTAATCTATGAAAGCAGGAAATGCTAATTTATGAAAGCAGGAAATGTCTATGCTACTTTTGCAGAATGGAAATGAAATAAACTACTTAGCAGAAGGCAAGAGTAAGAAAATAGAAGAAAAGCAACAATTACTAATACTCTGACGCTTCCCCGGAAACGGCGCCAAAAAGATGGTGGGCTCCAGTATTGTAGCAATAATGCTACAACTCCTGGAGCTTCCTATCTCTAATTTTATCAACCCGGTAGTTCGTAACAAACTTGGAAGCGACGGTGCTGTATGCACAAGTACTAGCTCTTGTCGCACCTGTCACTTGGTCAGCTGGCACAAGTCCGCTAGGGCTCAAGCCAACTTCTATATTTTTTCAGAAGAAGCTTTCTAAATGATGAACGAAGACTATCTGAAAGGAAATTAACCTACCTTGCAATAATGAACTGAAAGCCAACAAAACAGGGAAACCCTAGTAAACCCTAATCTGACTAGTCTGATCTCTATGATGCAATGGTGGGAGTGCAAACTTCTAGAAATGATGCCATTACTTCTAGTGATATGAGATGGATGAATTTAAACTACTTCTACTGAAAAGAACATTGTTTTTGTATTTTTGCTTAAGTGGTTGGAGTTATTATGATTTCGTTTCTTATTAGGGTTTGACTGTGCAGGGGTAGTTCGAAGGAAAAGAAAGCTTGGGAAAGATCAGGAGGGCTAGGAGAGGTTCTAGGGGATCCCTAACATCGTTCCACAGAATTCCACAACATTCAGATGCTTGGCAACCAAGGTTACAGGTTTCTACAGGATGTCTGCAGGGGATCCTACAGGAAGCTCGGGATTTCTACAGGAAGTCTGGTAACTTCTACAGGATGTTCTGTGGTTGGAGTTTTGGGTGATGGAGGAGTGGAGGAGTTGTATGGGTGGATAGGTAGAATGGAAAGGAAGCTTATGATGGCTCAGGGATAGAGATATGAGATGAGGAAAGAGTGGGTACAGTTGGTTGGTGGATAGAAGGGTGGAAGCAATGAAAAGTCCAAAAAGATGGAGCTACGTGAACAGTAGAAGTGTTGGAAGGCAAACGAGCTGAAAAGAGGTTGGGTAGGTGACTTTAGGCACGGTTGAGAAGAAGAAGAAGATAACAGAGTGATGCAACGTAGTGTAAAGGAAACAAATCTGCACAAAACCAAGAATTCATCAACCTATCCTAACCGTGTTATTAAGTCAACGAACAACAATGTAAACTTCAGAGAAAAATCGTGCATGGAGTTGGAATGAAGAATTACTGCTCAAGATCAGAATGCATGGATGGATCTACGATTGAAATGACTATGTTGCAGCTTGAATGAAAGTGTATGACTGCGTTTTTTGGTGGCTGGTACGGTCTACACCCCCAATCCCTAAACAGAGATGGCAGTGAGTGCACTGTCAGCCTTTTCTTGGAGCTCTAATGAACGCTGATCCTCCTACTCTAATCTAAGAAACTAAAAGAACTTGAACTGTAAACTAATCCTACTCAATCACATAAAAGAAATCAAATCAGCAGACTGTAATTTCTAAATGCATGTCAAAACAGAGGAATAAAGTGATGAAAGGAAAGACAGGTAACAATACAAGGAAGAGGAGGTCTATTGCTCTCAGGTTGGGCCCTAACCTGAGAGCTATAGCTCCCTTAAAAACTCAGAATTGAATCCAAAGCTTCCTGCCTTTATTGAATAATCATGAATCTAACATCATGCCAAAACTAGCTTACAAAAAGCAAAAACCGAGTTGTAGCTCGTGCTTAGAAATTGCAACAGTAGTTCAAAAGTTCAAAAAGCTCCTATCAAAGGCCACGACCTTAATATTTATACATGATGAGGATCAAACTGGCTTTCTCAATTAATGGAGCTCGGCTGTCCAACTAAAAGTAAACTGCTGTAGATTGTTCTTCCTGTAGAATCCGTTGGTTTCCTTTAAGCTCGGTGGGGAAAGTTGTTGGAGCTCGGAGTTAGGGTGGAGATCACGAGGGAGGTTATTTAAGGCTAGACAACCTCCCTATAAACCTGCAATGCCACCTTTGCTGTGTCCTTGTCTCCTTCTGCGTGGTCTTTGCTCCCTTTAATTCCTAAAAACCTAAAATCATCATGTATTAGCCACATAGATATAATGCCTACCCTTCTTCCTACAAATAACACGAATATACCAAGAAAAGAATGCATAAGTGATAAAAGATGAAGGGTTGAGCAAGGTAAGTAGGCCAAATGAGCCCAAATTGTTACCAAAAATTGGGGCTCATCACTTACCCTGTAAATTCCTACATGGTATCAGAGCTATTTGAGGGCTGCGTCCGTTGGTGATCCAAATCTGAAGCCGGTAGAACTGCATGCGGCTGTCGTTTCCTAGATCTACTGTTTCTGACTACTTTCGGACCGAGAGGATTACTCTGTTGTGTTCGGAGCATCTGTTCCAGTGAGGAACCCCTTTCGTTTCACGCGAAAAGGTTTTCGGTAGCCCTATCTGCGTCATTTTTAAGATCTGGAGGTATACAGTGTTAATCTGCAGTTTACTGTTATTTTCTCTCTGGTTATTTCGGTTTCTGTTTATTTAGCTTTTTTTTATTACTGGATCTATACCTTTTATTTCTGCGTATGCTCTTTGCCCTGCGACTTTGTGCGATCTGGGCAAATCAGAAACAGAAAGGAAGTTTTTTTTCTCATGCGTATGCTCTTTTCCCTACACCTTAGTGTGATCTTGGAAAATCAGAAACATTGAGAAAAATATTTAATTTCCGGCTAAAGCTAACTTCGAGCCGTAAGGTTTGTTTTTCTATGCATATTCGTGTTGGGTTTTGTGTTTTTGTTTTGTAGAAAAAAAAGAGCTTTCTCAAGGCAAGCACGCAACCCAAGGCCCCCCCCCCTCTCTCTCTCTCTCTCTCTCTCAAATTTTTTGTATAGCTCAATTAGTTCAAAGCTATTTTAAGAGAGTAGAGGTCTTGGGTTCAAATCTCCATTTTGTGGGGGCGTTTTTTTTCATTCCCGCACATTCGCGCACTTTGCCGGCAACTTCAACAATTTTTTTTCAAAAAGCCATAACTTCTTCATCCGGAAGCCTTTTTCAGAGCCGTTTTTTTTAAAACAGCCTAATTTTTCGAGATCTATCCATTGGAACACTTACTTTCAGCATCTTCAACTTCAGTTTTTTAAAAAAAAAAAGGAAAGTCCATGCTAATTCATTCTTGACAGCACTAACTACTTCTAATGGATAGCCTACATGGAAGATTTACTTAGAAGTAAAGGTCTCTACAGAATAGCCACAAGCCAAGAGAAGAAACCAAAAGATGAAGACAAGGCTGCAAAATGGGAAAATAGACAAGATCAAGCACGTGGTTTGATAGAGATGTCTATTTCTCTTGATTTTAGATTCCATATTGCAGAACTTGATACTCCTCATGAAGCATTGGAACAAATCACTAAAGTTTTTGGGATTAAAAATGAAATTAGAGCTCATCAATTTGAAAATGAGTTGCTTACATTGGATCCTAATAATTTTTCTTGCATTGAAGATTTCTTGTCCAAATTCAAGACCCTTAGATATCTCTTGGAAGGTGTTAAGGTTAAGAAAGAAGATAGTAACCTTATTTATTCCATCCTTACTAAGTTGGGACCAGCCTACTCTGTATTTGTTTCCACCTTCCATTCTACAAGAGAAGCTTTCATTTGTCAAGGAAAAGACTACAAGGCCCCTTCCTTTGACTCTTTTTGTGATTCTTTAATAAGAGAACAAGAAAAACTCTTACACCTTGGTCTTCTTAATCTTGGAAACTCTTCCAAGAAAGCGTTAGCCGCCCAGAAGCAACCAAATTCAAAGAATCCTAAGAAGTCATATCCTAAAAAGAATGGTCCTAAACCAAACAAGGGTCCTAAGCAAACTCAACCTCAAAATAAAAGATCATTTCAGCAAAATGATAAGACCAATAAAAACAAATGGAAGAAGACTGATAGACATTGTAACTTTTGTAATCGAGATGGCCACTTAGAATCTAAATGCTTTAAGAAGATGGAAGCCTTGGAAGCCGCAATCAAGAAACATAACATCCATGTGGAGCATTCTTCAACTTCAACTTCAACTTCATCTTCAGGAATGGCATTCTCTGCATGTCGTTGTCAATCATCTCAGTCTGGTTATGCATTAAATGTATCTTTTTCTTCTCATTCTCATGAGTGGCTCATTGATTCTGGAGCCTCTTATCACATGGCCAAAAACAAATCCATGTTTTCTTCTTTAAATGATTGTAACACCAAAAATATATATGTTGGTGATGATAGATCTCTTAATGTTGTAGGGACTGGAACTGTTCATCTAGACAATGGTCAGTTTAATGATGTACTATGTGTTCCAACCTTATCCTGCAACCTTCTATCTGTATATTAGATAACTCATTCAGGTGAAGGTAAAATTGTTGAATTTTCACCTCATGATGTTGTAATCAAGGATATAAGAGATCCTAAACAGATTCTAGCTACTGGTATTGCTGATGATTCCACAAGGTTGTATAAGTTTCACAACTTTGGGTCATCAAATCTTCCCTCAGTATTTGTTGCTCATAATGATGAAGTGAGCAAACTTTGGCATGAGCGATTTGGTCACTTAAACTATCGCTCCCTTCAGCATCTATGTAAAGAAAATATGGTGACAGGTCTTCCTATGGTATCTTGCAGAGATGGTGTTTGTTCCGGATGTGTACTCGGAAAACATCATCGGGACAGTTTTGAAAAACGTGCCTCTTGGCACGCCTCAGCCCCTTTACAGCTTGTGCACAGTGATTTATGTGGTCCACTTCTTGTTGCTTCATTCTCTAGCTGCAAGTATTTCTTAACTTTTATTGATGATTTCTCCAGACGCACTTGGGTATACTTCTTAAAACTCAAGAGCGAAGTATTTAACACATTTTTGGCCTTCAAAGCCTTTGTTGAAAAACAATCTGGACATCAAATTCTTAAGCTAAGAACTGATAATGGTGGAGAATATGTTAAAAACACATTCATCAACTTTTGCACCGAAAATGGAATTCAAATGCAACATACTGTTCCATACACTCCACAACAAAATGGTGTAGCTGAAAGGAAAAATCGCACCTGAAAGGAAATGGCTAATTGTATGCTGCAATCTAAAGGACTCAGTCTTAGTTTTTGGGCCGAAGCAATTAATTGTGCAAATTATATAATAAATCGGACTCCTACTAAGGTTCTAAAGAATATCACTCCAGAAGAAGCTTGGAGTTCCATTAAACTAGATGTAAGTCACTTTCGTGTTTTTGGAAGTGAAGCATGGGCCCATATTCCAGATGAAAAGCATAAAGCTTTAGAACCTAAGAGTGAGAAATGTACTTTTGTTGGATATTCTGAAGATGTAAAAGGTTATAGACTTATTCCATTTAAGTCCAAAAATGTTATCATTAGAAGAGATGTAAAATTTGATGAAAATAAATCGGCCTGCGAGCCTAGTCCGGCGGATGTGCCACCTCTTCCTATCTCTTCTACTTTTGAAAACATTTCTTCTTCAGATGATGAAAGTGAGGATGACAATCCTCCCCCACCTTCTCAGGATCCTCAACTTCCACGATGGGTCCGTGCTACTCGGGATGCAGCAGGTGATCTTGCCGGTGATCCTACAGATCAGCGACGTACACGTTCTCAGTTTGAAAGAGCCTCTTCTTTACTGGCTCAAGCTCCAGTAAATCATGATCCTGACACTTTTGCAGAAGCTTTAGGCCATCCACATTGGGAAGCAGCTATGAATGAAGAATATCATTCATTGTTGGCGAATGATACATGGGATCTTGTTCTTCTACCAAAGGGACGCAAACTTGTTAAATGTAAATGGGTTTACAGAACCAAGTATGGACCAGATCGGAAAGTAGATAAACATAAAGCTCGTCTTGTTGCTAAGGGCTTTTCACAGGTTGAAGGCATTGACTACACTGAAACCTTCTCCCCTGTTGCCAAAATGAACTCTATCCGGCTTGTTCTTTCCCTTGCTGCCTCTTTAAAATGGGAAGTCCATCAGATGGATGTTAAATCTGCCTTCTTGCATGAAGAAATCTATATGGAACAACCCATTGGCTTCATCCAAACAGACTACAGCCTTGTATGTCGACTTAAGAAATCTCTTTATGGTCTCAAGCAAGCTCCTCGGGCTTGGTATGCCAAAATGGATAGCTTTCTTTTAGAATCTGGCTTTTCTAGGTGTTATTCTGACAATACTGTCTACACCAAGAAAGTGGGCAACTCTCTTATCATCCTGGTTCTTTATGTTGATGATCTTATTCTTACTGGCAGTGATCCCAACCTTATAAACCATGTGAAGTCCAACCTTAAAAAGAAATTTGAAATGACAGACTTAGGACACTTACACTATTTTCTTGGTCTTCAAGTCTTGCAATCCAAGGAGGGTATTTCCCTTTCCCAGTCCAAGTATGCTTGTGATATTCTTTGTCATTTTCACATGGAAGACTATAAGCCAGCCCCTTCTCCCTTTTAGTCTGGAGTCAAACTTTCAGTCTCTTGTACTTCTCCTGAAGTTGATGCTACCTTATACCGACAACTTGTAGGAAAACCCTTGTATTTAACCCATACTCGTCCTGACCTTTCCTTTGTTGTTGGCCTTGTTGCTCGTTTTATGCAAAACCCCCATGAAAGTCATTGGAAAGCAACTAAAAGAATACTTCGTTATGTTCGAGGTACAGTACAGTTTGGGATTCATTACAGTGCCAAAGGAACTCCTCTATTAGTCGGTTTCACTGATTCTGATTGGGCTGGTGACCCTGATGATCGGAAGTCTACTGCCGGTTATGTATTCACTCTTGGTTCAGGACCTATTACATGGGCTTGTAAGAAACAGGCTGCCATTTCTCTTTCGTCAACAGAAGCAGAGTATCGTGGTGCCGTGGAAGCTAGTAAGGAAGCCTTGTGGCTTCGTCAAATCCTATCAGAGTTTGGCTTTGAGCAGCAACATCCAAACACACTTTGGTGTGATAATCAAAGTGTCATTCAACTATGCAAAGATCCAGTCCAGCATCAGCGCAGAAAACACATTGAACTACACATGCACTTCATCAGAAAGCTCATTCATGACCATGTTCTTGAAGTGCAATATTGTTCAACAGATGATCAGGTTGCAGACATCTTCACAAAGGCTCTCACAGAGGCGAAGTTCACTAAACTTCGATATATGCTTGGAGTTCAGGAAGTTGTCACTAAGGGGGGATAGGCTCTAGTGCCTCCTTCCTTCTCCTATTGTGTCATATTTGTAAATCCTTCAATCCTATCCCAAGTTGTTCTTAAGGGGGGATGTTAGGATATTCTGACACATAGGAAATAGTTAAGTTCAACTTGGTCTAGTATAGAGTTAGGTAAGAGTTAGGTGTGTGTTTCTTTACCGTTGTACATTTTGTAACTTACAATCTGACGGTCACGATATGTAGTGATCCGACGGTTCACTCTCTCCTCGGTATTACCGACACTTGATCCGTGGCTTGACACCCGATTGGTCCATGAGTTCTATTTAAAGCGCATGGAGGGTCATTGTTCGGGTAATCCGTCTATGAGAGAAAGCTTATGTAAATTTTCATTCTTTGATTAATAAATTGCCTGAAGTGGCCACGTTGGCTCAGGCCGTGGACTGTTTCCCTCTTTGAGGGTTTTAACCACGTCAAAAATACTGGTGTATTGATTTGAGATCTGGTTGTGAGCGGTGTCCTTTTGGTGTTCTTTCTAAGGAACTTACCCTGTAAATTCCTACAGTACATGGATGTTATATTTGGTGTCCATTGAGAGTACTTCTGCCATCTGGTAATCTCTGTCAGCCAGGGCCTGCCACTCTAGCTCTCTTTGTGGGGCATTTAGAGGTTCACATTCAATGCAACTGGTGTCTCCATGGTTTTGGTACTTTGAATTGTATTAGAACCTGTTTCTCTGGGCACAATGATACAGAGCAACGAATTCTGCAGAAGCAAGGCAATTTGCAGGGGAAATAGGGTGAATTATAGTGAAAACAAGTTGGAATACTCCTGAGAAGGTATAATGATCAAATACTGAGACTGCAAAGTTGTTTTCCCAGTGAACTTGTGCAGCAGAGGTTTTAGTTTGTGAATGCGCAAACAGAATGTAAATTGGTGGAAATTAGGCTAAATGCCGACAGTCTGTAGGTAAATTCGGCCTTGTAGTTAGAGATAAAGGTGGTCACTGAGAATTTGCTGGAAATTATAGTGTTTTTCTCTCTTTTTTCGCTTGTTTTGGTGAATTATGCACAAAACCAGGTGCGGAGGGGAGATTTTGGTAAATACCTGGTAAACTCTGGCAATAGCGGAAATGCAGGCGAATTGAGGGCGCCCACGGTCCTTAAGTCAATTTGTTGCAGGTTGGCGGCGAGGATGTCGTAAAATACATGCAGAGAGTACAATAGTTGCTTTTTCAAAAATGAGAAAAAACGCGAATTTTGGCAAAAATATGGACAATACCCGACCCCACTGTAGATATGTGTCTTCCACAAGAATATGAGATCTTTGCATCACCAAAGTAGATCATATTGGCACTTCCCCTGCCAATCATGAAAAATGAAACCTATTGGTATAGGTAGCTAACAGTGGCTCCACTTGGGGATGGTTTTTCTACTTGAAAGACCAAGAACAACAGGTCAGAATGCCTTGGCTTTTGACTTCTTCTCAAAACTTGAAAACTTCCTCTTTGGACTTCAAAACTGGAATCTGTCACCATTGTGGAACTTCTGAAATACAAGCTTTTTCCTGCTTATTTAAAAAACTTCTTAAACTGAACTATTCATATGCTGGAAGAAAAACTAAATACAAGTGATAATGTACAAGGCAGAGCCATGCTATATACATGGAAAGTAGTCAAAATAATGCTTTAACATTGGGCCATTTACAGGGCCCTCTTCAGCTTCAGTGTCATCCAAATTTTTCAAGAAATAAGTGTTATTTCCTTGTAGTGCTTGAATAACAAAAGGCCCCCTCCAAAGGGAGTCAAATTTGCCATGCTTACCCTTGTCTTCTCTTCTTGAATCCCATTTAAGCACTTTATCCCCAATGAAGAAATCTTCAGCCTTGGTTCTTCTATCAAAGGCTTTCTTCAGCTTCTCTTGTAGGACTTGGACTCTGCTATACACTTGATCTCTAGTTTGCTGCAAATAGATAATCTGATTGATTCTTCTTTGCATGTCATTTGGTTCAGCTTGACTTTCTTGAAGTAGCTTCATGACAGGGACCCCTAATGATGAAGGGAATTTGGCTTCCATTCCATAAACCAATTCATATGGGCTGACCCCAATAGATCTCTTGGTTGTTAGCCTGTCTGCCCACAAGGCATTTACAAGCTTCTTGTGCCAATTTTTCTTATTCTCTTCTAGTACCTTCTTAATGATGTTGATAAGACTTTTGTTAGATGATTCACCTAACCCATTTCCTTGAGGATAGTATGCAGTAGAATGGCCCAAAGTAATGTGGAACTTGTGGCAATAGTTCACCATCTTCTTGGATCTAAAAGCAGCAACATTGTCTGTTATGATCTTGTCAGGACAACCAAATCTGGAAAGAATGTTGGTTTCAAGGAACTGAATGATAGTGGAATCATTTTCTTGTCTACATGGAACAGCCTCAATCCATTTAGTAAAGTAATTTGTGGCTATTAGAATCCATCTATGTTGGCCTGAGGATGAAGGATGAATTTCCCCAATGAAGTCCAAGCCCCATTGCTGAAAGGGCCTTTCTGTTGCAATAGGCTTTAAGGGAAGTGGTAGTAACTTTCTTTTTCCCTCAAACACTTGACATTTGTGACATGAAGTGGTAAATTTTTTAACATCAGAGAAGACAGTGGGCCAATAGTAACCTGCCCTTAATATCTTATCCACAGTGGACTTCCAGTACAAATGCCCACCACAATCACCTGCATGGAATTCTTTTATAACATTGTTAGTCTCATCCATATTCAAACAATTCAGCAGTATACCTTCATGATTTCTCCATAGTAAATTACCATCTATAACACAAAATTTTGAAGCTTTCATTTTTAAAAATCTAGATTTGGTTCTGGACAATCCTGGGGGAGCACACAGGTTTTGCAATATATAACAGATGTCAGAATACCACAGGGATTGTTCAAAGGCTGCATTGATCTTTGGAGTTGCTAGCTCCGGTTCATTGTCTAGTTGGTTAATGTCCAAGGCTTGGAAGTTTGCTTCAGACATCAATTTGGCCAAACCTTGCCCTTTTATCAGTTTTGTAGGTCTTATTTCAATGTCAAATTCCAATATGTTAGCAATCCATTTTCCTCTTCTGCCTTCTAAGTTTTCTTGAGTTAGTATGTCCTTCAAAATGGGATTTGGTACATAAGCAATAACATGGGAGTATAGGATGTAGATCCTAAAGTCTTTGATGGCTTTGACCAAAACATAAGCTTGCTTTTCCATGATCTGATGTTTCAGAGGTGCATCTCTAAGGGCCCTACTAAAGAAAGCAATAGGTTTTTCATTCCCTTGATCATCTTTCTGCAATAGGACAACAGCAATGGTATGCTGGGAGGCAAAAGAGAAAATGATAAATTCTCTGTCAAATTGAGGATTTGTTAAGACTGGGGTTTGGGTAAGGGTCAATTTAATACCTTCAAAAGCTTGATTTGCTTCTACTGTCCACTTCACTTTTGAATCCTTCTTTAGCATGTTGTTTAGTAATCTGACCAATTCTACTAAGTTTGGGATAAATCTCCTTAAAAAGTTGATCTTTCCCAAGAAGGCTTGTAATTCTTTAATGTTTCTCGGATGGGGCATTTGCAAGATGGCCTGTATTCTGTCTGGGTCAATTCTAATGCCATCCTTTGAAATGATATGACCCAACAGCTTACCTTCCTCCAAACCAAATAGAGACTTATTGGGATTTAAGGAAATTCCTTATTTCCTACATGTTATGAATATTTGTCTCAAGTGTTTTAAATGTTCTTGGTCAGATTTTGAGAAAGGTGTGAGGTCATCTAAGTAAATAACCAGGAAGTCATGAATCTCTTTAGCAAAAGCAATATCCATTGCTCTCTGAAATGTAGCTCCTGCATTTTTTAACCCAAAAGGCATTTTAACATATTTGAAAGTTCCCCATGGGGTTGTGAAAGCTGTTTTATCTTGATCATCTGGGTGGACTAGGATCTGATTAAAGCCTGAGAATCCATCAAGTAATGAGATTCTTGAAGCCCCCACCACTCTTTAGAGAATGTGATCCATTTTTGGTAAGGGATAATTGTCTTTAAGGGATACTTGATTCAAATTCCTTAGATCAACACAAAGCCTAATCTCCCTAGTTTTCTTTCTTGTGGGGACCAAGTTTGAAATCCAGTCTGAAAACCTGATTGGTGCTATGATACCAGCTTTAAACATTTTTTGTACCTCCTTCTCAATTGAAGGGAGAAGCATAGGATTGATTCTTCTCAATTTTTGCTTGAATGGATTTTGATTGGGCTTGAGAGGGATAGTGTGTTGAATAACAGAGGTGTCATAGGATTTCAAATCCTCATAACTCCATGCAAACACATCTTGGAACTCTTTAGAGAGGTCAATGTATTTAGGCTTCTTGTCAGGAGGTAAAGAGGCAGACAATTTTATTATCTTGGGTTTTTCAATAGTTCCAATGTTGCATTCTTCAATGGCAGCATTAAGGGGTTGTATTTTTGGTTTTCTAGGAACATCATTTGAGTCAAAAATGTCCTCCAATGGAGTTAGGCCTGTTGGTAGAAAGTTGTCTTTTAGCTCTATGATTTCAGCCTCTGCACCAGTTGTTTCATCAAAATGCAATTGTTCAAGTTCTTGCATAGTTTTCTTGTCAAAGATTGTTGGACAGAGTATTTGATTTGCTGTTTTGAGTGATATTGTTGTTTGGTCCTGTTCACTCAATGGTTGTTTGTCTTTCACAGAATCAACATCAATGTTAAAGCCTGAAAATTCATGCTGCAAGGTTAGGAAACTATTTATCTGTGTGTCATCCTCAAATACTTGCCAATCTTTAATGTTGTTTGGGATGGAAGGTCTGTGCTTTATCTCAACTGTAAAATAATGGTTGGGTTCAAAAGGCAATTTGCATGTACTGGCAAATGTAGCCAAACTGTGTGCATGAAGGTTGTGGGTCCTCAGTATTTTGGTCATCTGAAATTCAGTAAAAGCCTTGAGTATTTCAATAGTAGCAGACCTGTATGATCTTAGTATTTTGTCATTTGTGACAAAATTGACTTTCACTTGTTGGATAATAAGGTTTGAATCTCCCATGATTGAAACTTTTGTGGCCTAGCAGAAGAGCCTCATATTCTGCCATATTATTAGTACATCTAAAATTAAGCCTATAGGCTCTACCTTGTGCATGACTGCTTTGTTTGTTATGAATCCACACTCCAGCTCCTGCCCCTAATTTGTTGACTGATCCATCAAACTCAAGAAACCATAGGATCTCTTGATTTAGGTGATTTTCAACATTTTCTCTATGACTTGGGATTATAAGTTGGAGTTCTTGTCTTTCACCTGGTTTGCCTTCTAGAACAGTTTCATCACTTGATTTCTCAATCTTGATTTCTTGGGAACTTGATTGCTCACTCATATGTTGATCTTGTTCAAGTATGACAGATTTTTTATCACTCATTGGACTTATATCATCATTGAACAGAATGAAGGAATCCAGATCGGAATGGACTGCATAAATAGGGAAATTTTGAGGTTTTTCTTCATTGCTCACCATGTATTTCATGAGTGACTCTCTGTATAGCCTCTTTGGCTGCCCAAAGACAGAGATGGTGGCATATGACATGTCTAATTGCAGGGAACCTTGGAGTTTAGCCCCCCATGATCTTGATAACAACATTCCATTCTTGGGTGGGATATCAGCAACTACAACATCCATTAATATTGTTTTATTTGGGTACTGGATAAGGGACACACGTAGATCTTTTATCAAGCCTAAACACTTAACTTGGCTGGAGTCAAATGAAAATAGGTCCTTATATGGTCTTGTAATGTCTATATTCAACCTCTCCATCACTGATTTAGGCATTAGGTTATGAGAAGCGCCTGAATCAAACATTGCATTGTGTAATATCTTATCATGAACATGCAAGCTGACATAAAAAGGTAAGATTCCAGTGGTTGTTGTTTTTCCATCAACCTCTGGACCGAAAAGCAATTCTGGGGTATCATCCAACACATTGACATCATCTTTGTGGTGGGTCAGTTGAAGGGACTTCTTGATTTGTTGTTTGTAAATGTCATGCTTGGCTAGCTCTGAAAGAGGAATGGCTATCTTTAATTTACCAATTTCAGCTTCTAGGTCAAAAGGTTTTTCAGATTGGATCTTGGTGTTCTGGTTAACAACCCTTTCTCTCTCAATTGAGTTCTTAGAGTTTTCTTCTTGACTCTCATTTTGATCTTGAGGCTTGTCCTTTTTGCTCATCTTTTGGAAAGTGCTGCTTGGATTGTGCTGTAAAGGAGGTGTAACCCTTGGTTCTTGATTTGAGGGAAATGGTTCTGTTACCTCTTCAACTATTACTTCATTTGTAATTGAATCAGTTTTGTTAGTAGGCTCTGTGACAGTAGCTTTCCTAGGCTGTAGGATATCCTTTGTTTTCTCAGGCTGTGGCACATTTACAGTTTTTCTTCTTAATTTGTATTTTTTATGAACTTCAAAAACAGCTGTGTCATAGCCTTGTTTGAAATCAAATGATTCACCTGATCTAGTTTGGAACTGGCTTATGTCTTCCTCTTCATGAACTTCTTGACTCAAAAAAACTTGCTGATCTTCGTTCAGGCCCATCAAATTGATGTGGGTATCATCTATCTACTCACTAGAAGTAGATGCTTCAACATAGTTGTCTTGGAACGGAGGCCTTATATCTGGTTCAGGGCTGGCCTTGCCAACATTGGGACTTTGATTTCTTCTAAAATTGGGATTCCTGATTGGGTTATTCTGTGGTGCTTCCCATGATGACTTCCTCTCAACTGATTCTACTCTGTCACCTAATCTATGCATACCAGTGATTGTTGCATCTAATTTTTGATCCCAGCCTGAAGGCTCTTCTTTGAAGGTAGTCTTTCTTTCAGTTATGGTCCTATTTCTCCTAGCTATCAGGTTTGCTTCTACACTCACTGCTATGTCTTGCATTTCAGCTAAAGTTCGGGGAGCTCTTTCTCTTAATTGGTATGCCATATCTAAATCAAACCCATCAGGAAAGGTGTATAGAGCTAGATCAGGTGGGGGTCTGAGATTTTGGGGAATAGCATTGTAGACATTGTTAAACCGAGCACAATAGTCCAAGACAGTTTCTTGGGGACCTCTTTTGATTGTATTGTATTCAGATAAAATGTGAAGTGGATCCTTTTTCTTCTCCCATCTGTTGATAAAGGTTTGATACAGGGCTTCAGGATCAACTATGGAGTTTGCTGGGAGTGACCTAAACCATGATCTTACATCTCCTGTTAGGCTTTGCACAAAAATTTTCATTCTAACCCTCTCATCATCTATCTCATAAATTTCAAAGTAGTCCTGCATTTTCTTAGTACGTTGAAGGGCTGGATAAGAGCCAGTACCATCAAAATATGAAATCTTGCTTTGGTAATCTTGAGGCATAGGCCCTGGATTGGCAGGTAACTGCAGTGGAGCATATCTATTAGCCATGTTTGGTGGGACAATAGGGATAACAGGAATGAATGGGACAAGTGGAGGAAAGGGGATGAGAGGGGTATGTGTAGTTGATGGAGTGGTTGAAAGGATACCTTGTGAAGTAGATGAAGAACTAGGAGGTTGTGGCACAGTGGTGTGAGGATGTAGAGAAACCTTAGCAGGGGTTGGAATGTTAGTTTGAAGACCTGTTTCAGAACTTGAATCTGATAGAGTCCCTTCTGATTTGTGTCTCTTAAGGATTCTTGCAATCAAGTTTGGATTTTGGAACTCAGGTGATGGATCAGGATCTGGGTTTGACCTTGTATAGCGAGTTTTCTTCTTAGGAGCCAGTTTCTGTGATTTTCTTTAGGAGAATTTTCTAAGAGATAGTGATATTTGACAAGGACTGATCAGGCATAGCACAACTGTATGGAATTTAAGACTGAATAAAGATTGACTGAGGCAGCTTTTATGTACTCCTGTCAATGCAAAGCAGACGCAGTTTCTAAGGCTGTCTAGCTGTCACTCAGGCTTTATCTATAGTATTAAGAATCAGACAGGGGGTTATAAACTTCATTTAGGTCCCCAGTGGAGTCGCCATTTATGTTAACACCCAGGTTGTTCCCTTTGACTCCTGAGGGAATACGGCCGGGGTAACCACTAACCAAGCTTTGGATTGCAGGTTCTAGCCCACCTGCAATCAGAGAGGGCTCTCTCTTTCAGTTTTAGCTTTATTTTTTGTGATCTTAGGCTAGTTATGAGGTGAGGATTTTTTATTTAAATTTTGGTTGAATGATGTCTTCCAGTAGCTGAGATGAGGTCTTCAAAGGGTTTCAGTCCATTGGGCAATGGAGTCTGTGGTTATGGGTTGTTTGAGATATTGAGTGAGATTGTAAAAACTGCAGGGCCTTATGGATATATCATGAAACAAACTTAAAATTGTGATGATGAAATGTGTCTAGCCAGTGAAAGGCAACTAAGAGTTTGCCACTAAGCTGGTGATGTGAGAAAGAGATGTATCACTCAGGAGCAGATTCGAATTCCTGAATAATACTCACTGTGAAGTTTTAGTCTGAAGGTGAAGCAATTAAGAATTACACTTTCATAACTAGTACTAGAGGAAAACATTCATAACAGCATCGATTGAGTTCAGGGTATTCAATGAACAAATCCTGAAACTATTCTTTCTCTGTGCTATTAAACTGTGAAATATAGAGCATGAATGGATTACGCAAGTATGAAATACATAACAAGAAAGTTCAAGATACTTATTGTGCCATGAAATATGTAGGAATCCTGCAGCAGTAAGCAATCACACCAGAACAAAACAACTCAGAACTTTTGAAATTCCATCAGCTCCCTGTATTAAAAGTCTGAAATTTACAGCGTAAGTTCTCTCGAAGAGAAAATCAACAACCCCAGTAAGCTCATGCGAAGGGATATATATACAATCGGTTTTTACAAAATATCTGAACGCTGAGTCATTTGCTCAATAAATGCATTCACCAACTTTCAGAAATAGCAGATAGGAAAGTTATTGCTACTCTAAATATACAATGAATAGCCTTCAGTTCTGTCAGAAACCTTTTTGACTTTTGGAGGCCACTGAGTCGGTTGAGCGCTCTGCATTTATTCTGAATGATATGCCTTTAATGTTCTGTCATGCTGTAGCTTTCTCGGCCCTGTCATCTGTACCTGTCAGTTTTGCTTTGGTGGCCAAATTGCTTTGCTGAATTGGCTCAGCCCACTCTTTTACAATCATAGTGGATGTATCACCTGTCTGAACATGATGATTTGTATTTTGATGTAAAAATTTGATGAAAACCTGTTTGTTCACAGCAATGTCTGTATCATGCTGGTCCACCATTCCTGTGTAGGAAACTGATGCCTCAAAATTGTGCCTAGTGTTTCATCTGCCTCCGTATATTTGTAGTAATTAGGAGGCACTTCAAATAGATGCCTGATCTCATTCATGAGAAAAAACAAATTTTCTATTTTCTCATAGAGGCTCTGCCCAGATGCAGGCCCTCTTTCCTCTGGGATACTTGATCCTACAGTGATCTGATTTGTGGCAAATGTATTTACCCTTTTGGCATAATTTTCATGGGACAACAATCTACTTGCACTGTTTAGTAGGTTGGGAAGGCTTCTGTTGTGCAATAACTTCTCTGTGAACTTGTTCACCTCTGTTTGCATTTCCTGGAACCTTCTATCCAATGTTTGTATCAGATTTCTCAATGTGAGGACCCTCTTTATCAGTAAGATGGTGTCAGTTCTACTGGTGATTCCTATTACTGCCAGCTGAGGGCCTGTGCGGTTGTTCAGGACATTGATCATCCTATTGGATATCTCAGGCATAGTACCTAGAGATGCCCTTGCTCTCTGACTTTCCTTATGTGCCCTGCCTATGAGGTCCATGTGCTCAAGAATGGTTTCTATGTATTGCCATTGGTCTGTTATGGATTGACCAATATTGGCCCACAAGACTTTCTTGATCTCAGCCACCACTTTGTCAAGAGAGAGCTCTTTCTCCAACTCTTTTATCTTCTTCTCAAGGGCTCTTACTTCCCTTGTTCTTTCAGCTACAGTTTGCTTAGATTTATCATATTTTTCATTAAATGTGGCCAATTTCTCCTTGGCTTCATTTAGCTCTGCCATCTGGGCCTCTAGAACTTGAATCTCTTTCATCATCTTCTGCATATCAAGGCTTGGAGCCTGTTTTGATGTTGTTACTGGTGCTGATGTTGATGGACCTGTTTTAGCTGTCTGTCCTGTGGGAGGAGTGATAATTTGAGGGGGCTCCTCAAGGTTGATCACTGGCTGAGGGGGTTGAGATGTTTGGCCTCCTTCTTTCTGCTGCAGGGCTGCCTGTAATGCAGCCTCTGTTTCTATCAATTTCCCTTCTGTTTGCACCAACTGTTTGTGTAGTGTTAGCAGCATGGCTGCTACATCTTGGTCCTTCCTCTGCTGAGCAACCTCTTTTGTTTGAGGGTGAAGGGTTGCTGGAATTTTTACCATTTTCCTCAAAGCTGCTATATCTGCATCTCGTTCCTTTAGTAGTGCCTGTACAGCTTTGGGATCCTTTGCGTCATGCCCAAGCTCTATAATAATATCTTCCAAAGACCTGATCCTGTTGTCTTTGGCCTGAGAGGATGCCTTCTCCAACTCAAGTTGGGCAGTTGTATAATGAAGACTGTTTTGCAATTTGTGTACCGGGAAGGTCTTGTCTGCAAGAGTTGAATAGACCATCTCACCCGTTTGCTTGTGAATCTCTATCTGGTCCATTGGGTGGATGTCCTTTGCAAGTACCTCCAGGTTGGTCCTTATATAATCTACAGCTGACTGTGGCTGCAGGATAGTAGGCATAAAATGACTCATAGTCATTTCCCCCTCTGTTATGTCATATGCTAACATAAGCCTCTGCTAGTTTGTGGGAGCCATTTTAAGCAAATGATTGTACAGTTGGAGCCTGACTGGCTCATTTCTCTTCTTGATGTCAATAAATTGTTGCTTTATGCCTGATTCAACCCTCCTTTGCTGGCTTGAGGAGCTGACCTCTCCTCCAATTTTTCTTTCTTGTTCCTGTTGGAAGGAACTGGCAGATGCCTCCATGCTAGGGGTGCCCATTCCCAAGGATTTCCCAATAGGCATTTCTTCTTCAGAAAGGGGATTTAATCTTTGCCTTTTCTCCCCTTGTTGATTTGTTGATGTGGTGAGGGGAGTTTCCTGCTCTCTATCCCTCTTCCTGGTTCTCTCTTCATTTAGTGGAGTTTGGAGCACCGAGGCCTCCACTACTGTTTCTTGCCTTGGAGGCACACTTTCTTGAGCCTGCTGCTCTGTAGATATGGGAGCTTCATCCATTTATTCTTGCTGTTTGGGCTGCTCCTTCTGCTGTTTGTTGTAGGCGGTGGCTGCTCTTGTTCCATCTCTTTTTCTTTACCTTTGCTGGCTGCCTGAGGAGTAGTTTTCGCTGTCTGTTGGGGGGCTGTAGAGGATGAGGCAGCTGCTCCAAGTTGCACTTGATAAGAAGAGGAAACCTGCCCACAAGTTTCCAAGTCAGCTTCTTTCTCAAGATTCTTTGCTTGTTTATGTAGTATTTCCTCTCTAGGACTTGCTTCTTCTAATGTGCCCTCTTTCCATCTTAACAGATTGGCATACTTTTCAATGTGGGGCAGCCTGACATGATCATAGCTAGCCAATTTATATTTGACCCTTCTAAGGCTAATGAAGTGATTTGGGTCATAGGGTATCCAGAGGAAACTAGTTTGCAATCCAAGGCGTTGCAGGATCTTGTCTGCTTCTTGCCATGCCTCTTCTCTTTTATTATAAATGAATGGGCCTAGCTGATTTCTGACTTTCAGTTGCACCTTCTTGTTTTTGCTGTGGAAATGGACCATGTCTGCATTTCCAAACTGCCTGAAATACTCTAAGGCAAAGAGTCTCATAGGGACATATCTTGGCAGCCTATATGGGGCTAGCCCACAACCATATATTCTGATCATTGTATGGTGTTGGTAGAAATACCAATCTCCAATGCTGTAGGCCTTTGAGAGCTGGAGAATCCTTTGCATCTCATCTGTTAATCTTGGAGGAGGGGCACTCAATAGCAAGGACATGGCTGGATGGATGAACAGGTCTATGAATTCACAATAATTGTATGGTGAAAAAGATATATGATGGAAAACTGAAGACCAAAACACTACAGACCTTGGGTTCCCTTGGCCATCAAGCTTTTTGAGAGTAATAGGGAAGCTATCATGCTGATCGAATAGAAACAGGTGATATATATATATAAGAAGTATACCTAAATATTCTTTCCCTCTCTAGATTCATCAGTTGCTCATGAATCTTATTGGCAATGTAGGCAGCATAATCATAGTGAACAGCAGGAGGCTTCCCAGGGGAGAAGATGGACAGCATGGCCAGGATGGTTTCATCAACATCCTCAGATGACCTATAACCCAGGACATAACTGATCAGATCCACAAGCATTTTTCCCAATTCATTTAGATACACATTTCCAATAGGGGGAGTCCTCACAGTTTCAGAGCCTGATTGAATGAATAATTGATTGATTTTTACAATTTGGGCGCTGGACAGCTTGCCTCCTTTCTTTAGTAAATCCATCATGGAGAGAGGAGTCAATGGCCTTGAAGTTTGAAAGTGTAGCATTTCATTTATGGCCTCAGGGGTGACATGGAACAAAACTGAGCCTGAGGAATTGAGGACAGCTCTCTGACAGGGGTCATAGTTGGCACTGCATCTGTGTATCAAGTCTGGGAGGATATTGACTTGAGGGAGATTGAAAATGGGCAAATTGGAGTCCCAAATCCCTAGGATATCATTACCACAGAGATGTTTGGCTTTAAGGTCATTGAGTACATGGATGTTATATTTGGTGTCCATTGAGAGTACTTCTGCCATCTGGTAATCTCTGTCAGCCAGGGCCTGCCACTCTAGCTCTCTTTGTGGGGCATTTAGAGGTGTCACATTCAATGCAACTGGTGTCTCCATGGTTTTGGTACTTTGAATTGTATTAGAACCTGTTTCTCTGGGCACAATGATACAGAGCAACGAATTCTGCAGAAGCAAGGCAATTTGCAGGGGAAACAGGGTGAATTATAGTGAAAACAAGTTGGAATACTCCTGAGAAGGTATAATGATCAAATACTGAGACTGCAGAGTTTTTTTCCCCGTGAACTTGTGCAGCAGAGGTTTCAGTTTGCGAATGCGCAAATAGAATGTAAATTGGTGGAAATTAGGCTAAATGCGGAAAGTCTGTAGGTAAATTCGGCCTTGTAGTTAGAGATAAAGGTGGTCACCGAGAATTTTCTGAAAATTACAGTGTTTTTCTCTCTTTTTTCGCTTGTTTTGGTGAATTATGCACAAAACCAGGTGCGGAGGGGAGATTTTGGTAAATACCTAGTAAACTTTGGCAATAGCGGCAATGCAGGCGAATTGAGGGCGCCCACGGTCCTTAAGTCAATTTGTTGCAGGTTGGCGGCGAGGACGTCGTAAAATACATGCAGAGAGCACAATAGTTGCTTTGTCAAAAATGAGAAAAAACGCGAATTTTGGCAAAAATATGGACATTTTGGGCTTTTGGCGCGTTTTTTGGATGACGTCAGCATGACGTCATCGGGTGGGGTCGGGTTTGGAAGGGTGACGTGGCGGCCTGTGAGTGGTCCGCGTGGATGGGGGACGTGGTGGACAGCTCAGGGCGATGGCGGGCCGGGCGCTGATGTGACGCTGAGGTGGCGGTGACGTGGGCATGATATGGACGTGACGTGGGCAGGCGGTATACGGAGGGCAGTAAGTGGTTCCATCGGACCGCTTATAGTACGGGAGTGGTTTTGGCAGGCGGCCTCCCGATACGATTTGGGAGCGACGCGTGGCACTGCCCTGACGTCATGGTCTGACATTTTTCGGGAGGTAAAGTACCGCCATCGGGGGCGGTCAGATATCAATGTGGGTCGTCGGATGGGAAAGCCCAGATCCGATGGTTGATGGGTTGCAAACGTGGTAGGACAATACGGCGGCATTATTTTAATAGTTTCTCTTGTTTTTTGCGAAATGTGCATTGTAACCAAAAACTTTGGATAGGCGGCATATGTGGGTTTTACAATGTTTCTGCTGGTGGAAATGGGTTTTTGATAATTTTTGCAAAAGTGGGGTTAGGGTTATAAACCAAGCGGATCTTGATTTAGTCCCAAGACACTATATTGGCGCAGTCTTGCCTTAGCGCTTTGATTTCTTTGTATTTCAACCCTTTAGGACTATTAGGCTATATTGCCTAGGGGAAGGGAATATACTTATTTTTTGGGGTTTTTATGCACAATAGTGATATAGTAATAGGGAAAGGGGAACATAGGGAGTTAAGTGTAGATAGAGTTAGTAGTTAGTATTGGAGGGGAATGTGGAAGAGAGGAGGCAAAGACTAAGTTGTTAGGGAACAAACTTAGTTAGGAGAGTAGGTCAAAATGAAAAGATTTTTACACAAGAAATGTGGCTCTTTATGCTACAATGATCAATGAATGAGTTTGATTTCTCTCATAAACCAAGGTGATAGAGGGATGTTAGCAAGGAACTTGATGGGGGATGATTGGGAAGTTAGACATGCTCCACTTTGTTGCTCCAAAATTGCTTAATAGGAATATCTGCACTGGCCATGTATTACCTTTGCTTAGGGCAGTGATATGAAAGAGATCATGCTTCTACAACCCCATCTACCTACCCATTCTATTTCCTAGCATTTTTTGTTACTTCAAGGAGGGTGCACTTAGACTTGCAAACCCTCATGTGCCTTTTCTTTTCCTTTGGCTTTTTCCTTTTGATTTTCTATCTAAGGCTAGCCTTATTACTTCCAAGGCCCCAGATTAAACAGTTGGGAACCTTTATTCTCTACCTAACTACTTATCTGCCAAGATTGAACAGTTTGGACAGATTTCTTTCTCTAATCTACAACAAAAAAATTGAAACATGGCATGACCCAACTTAGACTATTGGATCACCCATTCAGAAGTAGGACAGCATCAACCAACTGTAGATATGTGTCTTCCACAAGAATATGAGATCTTTGCATCACCAAAGTAGATCATATTGGCACTTCCCCTGCCAATCATGAAAAATGAAACCTATTGGTATAGGTAGCTAACACCGGTAATAGTGATATAGTATAATATAGGAGTGTGTCAAAATATACATCGTCCTCGATCATAGGTTGAAAAACACCTTATGATCGGCAAAAATGATAAGTACAAAAAGCAAAAAAAGTCATATGTGTCTACAATAGGTGATCATCCTATCACTGGTGATGATCTCGATAAGAAACCACTGTACGGGGCACCTTACAAAGGAACCTCCTAAAAGGTCCTGGGACCCCAATCACATAGCGCTGTAGTCAACGAGAAATGTCATCTATGCTGGTCTCTGGAATGTCTCCTGTCAAACGCTCTAGATGGCTCTCCAATTCGACCAAGGTCTCTGCTGATTCGTCCTATGGGGCTAGTGCCGCTGCAGTTGGTTGTTTCCTCTCGTAAGGCCAAAGAGCAGCTGGTCGCTGTGGACCCACACCTGCATTTGAAACTTTTACTATCAGTTTTGGGACAAGATAAAATAAAAAAAAAATTAAAATAGGAAAATGTTGAAAATTATTTTACCTGAGTCATCCCTTTTCTCTCCTGGTGGAAGAGCCATGTCTGGGTCACCGCGAAAATCTACCCCAGCGTAAGGAAAGTCTTGAATAGCAAAAACCTAGTTTTCCAACCAATGGAAATACTCAGGTTTGAATCGAACGACCTTTGTCCCCTCATCAGGATGACGGGCCATAACTGCAACCCATTGCATCAGTTGGGGCTCTCGAGGAAGTCCAGCTCCAACAGTGAGCTTCTGCGGGACCAACATTGGGGCCCTCTCTAGACCAAAGCTCACAACTAAAGCACCATATCCAAATGTCTTCAGTTGTCCATTCTTGGCTCTGGTGAGTTGGCCTTTTACATTAGCCAACACAGCATCACACCAGTTGAAGATGGTGCCTCGAAAGCAGTCGACTGCCATCCACATCTGGGATCTAGTGGCTATATGTAGTGCGGTGCTCCCACAGAGCCTAGTAACAGTAAATGGGATCACCATGAGTTCAGGACAGGATATGGTTTTGATGTCTATCCCTTTGTCTCTAGTCTGGTTGTTGCAGAACTCTAGCCGGAGGCTATCGATAGACTGGCCACCTGGCCTAGTCTCAAATAGAGTCAAGTCTTCGCCTCTCTTAGGCAAACGAGTCAAAAAGTATATGTCTTCCGGCTCAATTTTGAGTTGGTGGCCACCAATCAAGAAGCACTGGTCCTGTATGCTCCACCTGTCTACCAGCCACTGCAAGAAGTCCACTTGGGCCCTCATGCCAGGTATGGCCCAGAAATTGTACAAGCCACATGCCTTCAATGCATCGATTGAAGGTTGGTGATTTAACGCGGCAAGATCTATGTCCTCATGCTCCCATTCTCACCAATCAAGCATGATGTATACTCTACATCCAACAAAAAGGCGAATTAGAATGCAAAAAATTGAATTTTTTGGGTAAATTTTGAGAAATTTATGGTTAAAAACCCTTGCTGCAGGGACCGCACCCTCTCTCTTAGAGACAATGTGTGGGTCCGCACCTTGCCTTCATGGCAGGTGTGGACCCCTGACTTTTTCCCCATTGAGAAAAATTCGGGGTCCGCGGGCTGCCTGTGTTATGCCTGCGGGCCTCCGCGCACGGGTTTCTAGTCTTAAAATCCTCTTAAAAATGAAATGAAACCCTAAAAAACGATTTTAAATGGATAAAATTGAAGAGTAGGATGATGTGGATTACCTGGAGGAGACGGCGCTCGATTCCGACGGATGGATTTTCCACAATCTTCAAGGGAAGTTTCTGACCAAAAGCACTATTTTCTCACCCAAATCTCAAACGGTAAAAATGAATTGACGAAAGCCCTTTTTATAAGTTTTTTGAATAAATGAATTGTAAATTTGTTTATGTTTCACTTTAGAAAGATAACTTTTGCAGCATTCTTATCCATTTTAAACAGGTATGAGTAATGTTTGAGTTTTTGTTCAGGATAACGGATTTTTCAGGCGAAATCGGTCATTTTCGACGAAAAACATTAGAGTCACCTTTAAGCTCTTTTCTGACTCCTAAAACATGAAAATATTGCTGAGTTTTTCTTTTTAAACTCGTTAAAACGGAACTAAAAAGACGGTCCACTTACAGCTCTTTTTCTGACCGTAAAAACATGAAAAGATTGTCGGATTTTTGTCGTTTCAAATTCGATATTGGTTATAAAACGACGTGTCATTGATCACTTTTTTACTTTTTCGGATCAGAGACACTAATTACGAAAAGTACTCCTTGGTCGTAAAGATCAAGCGGTTCTCTCAAGTATTATTTTACACTATTTCGGGCTTGGGAGACACAAATTTAAGAAAAAGGTCAACCCTGGAGTCTTCTTAAGTTTTTTCAGACTCTCTAAAATTGAAAAACGCTGAGTTTCTCCTATATTGGACTCGTTAAAATTTAACAGTAAAGGACCTGTTCAATTACAAACAAGAACGGACCACTCCTTCTTAGGGTTCGAATTTAAACTAAGTTGGACTCATCCGAAGGATGAGCTTATAATCAAGAAAATGTTATCCTCCTCAAGCTTGTCAAAAATAAAGAGGTACTTGCCAGAAATGGTGGGGGAAAAGAGAGAAAAATGAGCCTATTTGTCATACTTTGTAACCACTCTTGAATATGACACTTTTATTCACCTGGGTTGGGAAATCCTTTGCCTAACAGTTGATCAAACCGCACTGAAAGTCTTCAGCCGATTTCTGGGTATTAACTTTGGGTCAATTGTCACCAAATTATCTGCTGTGTTGTTATGTGTTCAAGAGGTTAGTGCCAATAAGCCATTCATCTGCAAAATATCTGTCATCCATCTTGACCATCCCTGAGTCAGTCCTTGCAACTAAATTTCTTCAAACTGATCTATGATTTTGTGTTGTGGGCTTGCCTACGACGAATCGCTTTCTATCGACTTCAGCTCATTATCTAGAAATATGATCTAGAAATCGTCAGTACCTTGGGATATGCATGCCTCAATGGTAGGTTTCTCTCCTTCGACGATAGGTTGCATCATTGACCTTCGACCAAAGGATTTCGTGACATGTTCAACATCAGCACATCTATTCACATTTCATGGATTGTACTGAGTACTTTGAGAGCCATTGACATTACTGATGGTTTCTCTCACACTTGTTAACAGTTTACATGATTGACTGGTAATCAAGTGGTTTCTACCATGTTCGACTCCAACACATTCATTCGCATGGATAGAATCGTACTGTTTCGGGAAGTAGAAATGAAGACCCTGGATCTAGTTTCCGCAATCCAGGCTGCGAGGAATTTTGTATTCATTATACTGTGGACTATTCATAAACAGATGGCTACGTCCATATTGCGTCTACATGTGTCTATACTTGTGATGTATTACAAGATCATTCCTATATCAGAGCAGTAGTTAGTTTTCTAGTTATTTTTGATCTGAGTATGGGAATGCCTACCTCAGCGATGATATGATCTCATATATATATTTTGCATTGAATGTTTTTACAGGTTCCAACCGGGCTCTCCACAAGATCATCCTCGAAATGATAAAGTACTTCACTCTTCCTAAATGATAAATGAAATCCTCATCTACTACAGACTTCGCACTTTAGGGGGCAATCTGTTACACAAAAATATCATCACCATGACTATTTGCAGTCAGTATGGGTCTATCATCACTTGTACTGTCCTCCTAAGCAAGTCTCAGACGTCAGCTCTTCAAGTCAAGCTTTGAAAACGAGAGAAAGACATTGAAAATCAACAAAGCTCTGGTTCCGCACTTTCTTTCACTGTTGCCTGTGGTCCCGCACCCCCTATTCACATTATCTGCGGACCTGCCCGCTCTGTCTCTAAAGGAGTGGGTGCGGACCCCTGTGAAAGTAAAAAAGGCGCAAGTTTATTCTAAAAAACTCACTTTGGGTTAATTCTAGATGATTCTAGAAGAAATTTTGACGTGGATTGTTCGCTCTTAGGTGGTTCATGCATCCCAAAAGAGAAGGAGCTAATCCCTTGATGAGAGGAGCTATCCCTTTGAAGGAGGACCTAGTAACTTCCCTCCATTGCACTATAAATTAAGGCATTGCGCTGGTTGCTAGAGAGGTTAGAAGCTGAACATTTTTGAGGGTAAATGCTGGTGGAATTGAGACTTCCTAGTTAAGCTTCAGAGGAGAGATCACATACCTTTTAGCTTCATTGGGAAGAGAGTGAAACTTGTGAAAGTAGAGGAGACTTCTTGTTGGACCCTGGGAGGAGCTTGTACAGCATCAAGGCATAGGTTGTAAAGTTCTTCTTTGATTTGAATTAATACAATCAGATTCATTTTTCTCAACAAATTTTCTTATGTCATTTGTTTCATGAATTCCTTGATCATCATGTTAAGTATGCTTTATGATATTGGCTTTTCAGGTGCTATCTAATTTGTTTGCTTGTTTGTGTTTGCAGATTCGCGATAAGGGAGCTCATTTGGATCAAAGGAGCGAGGCTTCCACAAACTTGCATTGGACCCAAGGTAGGCCTAAACCACTTGTTTGCCCTTGTTTATAATTGCATATTTAGAGAAAGATAGTTTTTGATTGGCTTACTTGTCACTAGATATCGTTAGATTCTAGGAAGGTCTATCTTGTCCGCAAGATCGACTCATTCCATGTGACGGTACCAAAATTATACAAAGATTAGAATGTATGGATGTGAGTTGCCTCCATATAAACTACCTAAGTTTGTACCAATTATGGTTTTTGCACTTGACTATATTAGGAAGATGATCAACAAGGATGAGGTGCACTTTGTGTCAACTAAGAAGAAATATCAATTTAAATTAAAGGCTAAGAATGGACCTTTTATTTGTAACACTAGAGCAACAGCAAAAGAAGCTGACCTCCTCTTGAAGCAAATGAAATTTAAATTGATTTTTACCTCGTCTTATGATCCCTTGGGTATTATTTCTAAAGTAAGGGTAGAATAGAAAACTACTCCTTATGCACACACTCCTAGACTAGAGATCGAATAGTACATGAATGAAGAGGAGTGGCAGGAGAACATACTGTAGCAAGCAGAGGAGCAAATTTTCATGTCTACAACAACACAAACTCCAACACCACAAGAAAAAAATACAAAAAGGTCAAGGGAAAGTATTTCCCCTCTTGTTTCAAATATTCAACAGTCTGAATTGAAAATGTATAAAAAGAAGAAAAATAACACTCTTGAAGATCCATCTCACGAAGAGAGTTCACAGGAATAGACTACAATATTTTTATCAGGTCCTTATGCTACAACATTCCCAAGAGTTCAAGATATTTTCTAAATCTCTCATGTATCTTCAGTCACTTAAGATCCATTAGAATCAGTTCAAATAAGAGCGTTATCTCAAACTACTCTAGAACAGAGTATATTTGCTAGGTATATGGAAATTAAGAAGAAGAATGAGGAACTCAAGTCCACTTTTTATTCAGAGTATTGGATGAAAACTTCAACTTCCCAATAGAGGCTTCCCTCAGCATTAGATACTGAGAAGGGATAGTTTCAAATGGCACTCTTAGAGCGTAAGGTTCCTTTTAAAAAAACTGCAGCAGATTACAAAGAATCTGTTTTTTCCTTTGACACTAAGCAGATCCATCTTATTGACCAAATTGATCTACACAAAAAAGATAGACAAATGATTTACTCCATATTCACCAGTTTAGCCATGGTAGCATCCAGGTTGTAGGTTTCAGGGAATAACATTCAATCTCAGTTAAAACTTGAAAAGATCTCATCACTTTCCAAAGTTTCTAAAATAAAATCTTTAGAGGATCTAGTGATTAAATTGAGATATGATCCCAGTAATGTTAATGTTTTCGAGGAGATGATTAAAAGAAAAATGTTGAAAATGCAACAAGATGATGGATCTTAGTGAAAAGAAGTCGCCTTCACTAAGTGGGCCCGCAGGCTATTTTTGGCGCAAAGTCTATTTTTAGACTATGTCTATTTTTAGACATATGGATCATGGTCTATGAGTTGCAGGATGCTATTTGTGGATGATTGGTCATGTTGGTAAAAGTAGATGGACTTCTATTTTTAGACTGCAGGCTAAAAATAGAACAGTCAAATATTATTAGCTCATAATAATATTTGGACTATAAACATTATCTTATCCTCTTGGAGCACTTCAGTTCAAGCTACGGATGTGGCACATGCAGCTGTCAGAAGGAAATACGCTTTTCTTGTGGGTCAATTGAGCTATTGCATGCAGGACTTCAGTTAGAACTCATGTGGTTGAGTTTCGGTGGAGTTGATTGTGGAGTTGATGGAGTTGTGTTCAGTTTGACTTGGTTGAACTAGTTGTATTTTAGTCTAACTAAAGAATACAATAGTGATGAATTGTGTGAATTAAATATTAATTAATTCACTAATTATTAACTCATAAAAGAACTAAAGAATACATCAGTTAACTCAGTGCATGTACAGTTCAGTCGAGACAAGTGTTAGAGGTTGAGATTGCTATCAGTTGTGACTATAGTTGTGCATGAGATTTGGACATGCATGGATGGAGATTTCCCATGAGGCTTGCATAGTATAACCAAGGGAATTCGAATTCACAAAGTGATTGATTCTCATGCAGGATTGCGCAGTGGAGGCAGGCAAGCAGCGGAGGAGGTTTGAACCTGTGATTAATTCAGATCTGAGCTAGTTTTGTGTGTAACAGGTGGAGATAGTACTGAGTACTTGTGAGGAGTATTGTACTATGTATTGTTACATGTTTTCAATCATTATAATATACAGATAGTGTGGGGTTTTCAGCTGTATTCTTTCCCTGAGTTACATACTGTGTTAATGCATGCATGCGATTGATGTTTCATTGTTTTTAATTCCGCAAAATTGATGATCAACGTAGAGGAGATTATGTATTATGCATTTATTCCACAATAGTGTATAATCGGGATAATCTTTGTGAATAAGTGTCACATTATTCAAAATTTCTACATGGTTGGAGTAGAGTTGATCATCAGATCTATTATTCAAAAAGTGTTTACATTTTATTTCTTCAGGCAGAGTCTGTAATCGGGCCAGGTAGCCTCTGGATTCATCCTTCTTTTGGAAGGTGAGATATCCAGTAAAATCCCATACAGTCAATCTCTGTACGAGAAATAATTTGTTCTCACGAATTTTAGATCAGAAGCGGTTGAGTTTTGAGCTGGAGGAATTTGAATTTGCAGCAGTGTTTTCTTGGTGTCAAAGTTGAAATGTATTTCAACAGATTGTGATTCGAGTATTCCCTTGAAGGCAACTCGAGTTATATTACATGGAAAGACAAGATGGAGGCGGTGTTAGATGACAATGGGTTGAAGGATTTCGTAGAGGCTGAGGTCTCAAAGCCTACTGATGCTGCTCACGTTGAGGCTTGGCAAAAGAAGACAACAAAGTGTCAAAGGATTTGTTGGAGGGAGTGAAGGATCACATTGTGTCCAACCTACATGGAAAGGCTTCTCTATACTTGATGTGGAAAGCGTTGACAGATTTATTCCAAAGCAAGAGTGACCAGAGGAAGTTGGCACTCAAGGATAAACTTAGAAACATTAAGTGTGAGAATGGAAACAGTATGCCCAAGTACCTCACAAAGTTCACCCAATGCCGGGATGAGCTAGGAAGTGTGGGGGTGACTGTCGATGATGAGGACTTGGTGAGCTTGGTTCTCCTTGGTCTTCCCAAGAGTTGGCATTCCTATCAGGACTCTGTCAATGGTCGGGAGAAATTGCCAGGATGGGAGAGACTTTGGTCGAATCTTGTGCAAGAGGAGATCAGGCGGAATACCAGGGACGGATCTTCATCAAAGGCATCTCATGAAAAAAATTGCGCTTTGGCTGTCAAAGCAAATAAGGGGAATGAGAAGGGTTCTCTTTCCGAATCCAGTTCTTCCAATGATGGGAAGAAGGTTGACAAGTCGAAGGTGAGATGCTTTCGTTGTCATGAGTTGGGCCATTATGCTACTAATTGCCCAAAGAAGAAGTCCAAGAAGGGACCTGGGGAAGGATCTGAAGGTGAGGCACTTGCTTCACAGTTCGAGTTGGATTTCACACTCTTCGCATGCATGGTTTCATCCATGGTGGGAAGTGGTTGGTTACTTGACAGTGGAGATTCTTTCCACATGACCGGTGACAAAAGTTTGTTTAGTACTATGGAGGAGAAAGATCTCCAGATACTCATAGTGATGGGTAATGATGAGAAGTATAGTGTCTCAGGTGTAGGCACGGTTATTTTTTAGAGGGAGCATGGAGCTCGCCTTACCTTGACCGATGTCAAGTATGTACTAGGACTAAAGAGAAGCTTGGTGTCAATCGCGATGCTGGAAGACAGAGGCTGTGATGTAGTCTTCAGTAAGGGAAAGGTTTTCCTTAGACACATCATCACTAGACAGGTGAAGCAGATTGGTTCACGGGTCAAGAACCTATATGGTCTTGAGCTTCAAGATGCATGCAAATCCTTGAACAACGAGGCAACTGATGGAGACTTGGTGTTTGAGAGGGAGGGTATATTACCTCTCAACATGCAGAGCCAGAAGAAGTCTCAGACGATTGTGGAGGAACCACGATTGGTGCAGCAACTTCAGGAGGTTGTGGAGCAGCCACAACAAGGGAAGCTGAGAGGAGATCGAGTAGAGACATCTACTCATTAAGAGACCTCCAGTAGGGGGAAACTTTGAGCTAGGTGGGCTGAGGGATCGCATGCAGCCATACCTCTAGGTAGGAGGTGGGGTGATGTGGATTGATCGTTCCAAGGAGGAGGGGTAGGATCCTTGAGGTACCCAACCTCTTGGATGAGACCTTGCTATGGGAGCCCCGATGTGGAGTAGCAGGAACTGACTGATTGGGTAGAGACAGATGCGGATGGAGTGGCGGAGAGAGCGACAGTGTAGGGAATCCCAAGACAGCGCATAGCTAGCAGGCTACAGCAATGCGAGAGGCACAAGTGTTTTGCACAATGCTAGGTGGCATAGAGAAGTGTGCAATGGTGCGAGATGCATGGAGATGTTGCAGTAGCGCAGATGTCAGAGAGGGAGCACTTGTCAACAGCGGGTAGAGCTTCAGCATCAGAGTATGTTCCTAGCCCAATAGAGTGGTTAGTTGGGAGTGTTTTTTGTTCCAAGTGTTGTTGGAGCAAGTGGATCAGGTAAATGTGTTGCATGCAGAACATTACAAAGGTAGGATAAGGGGTTGCAGATAATCCATATCTTGTTGAGAGGGAGTGTTGAAAATGCAACAAGATGATGGATCTTAGTGAAAAGAAGTCTCCTTCACTGAGTGGGCCCGCAGGCTATTTTTGGCGCAAAGTCTATTTTTAGACTATGTCTATATTTAGACATATGGATCATGGTCTATGAGTTGCAGGATGGTATTTGTGGATGATTGGTCATGTTGGTAAAAATAGATGGAATTATATTTTTATATATGGGCAAATTCTATTTTTAGACTGCCAGGCTAAAAATAAAACAGTCAAATATTATTAGCTCATAATAATATGTGGACTATAAACGTTATCTTATGCTCTTGGAGCACTTCATTTCGAGCTACGGATGTGTCACATGCAGCTATTAGAAGTAAATTCGCTTTTCCTGTGGGTCAGTTGAGCTATTGCATGCAGGACTTCAGTTAGAACTCATGTGGTTGAGTTTCGGTGGAGTTGATTGTAGAGTTGATGGAGTTGTGTTCAGTTTGACTTGGTTCAACTAGTTGTATTTTAGTCTAACTAAAGAATACACTAGTGATGAGTTGTGTGAATTAAATATTAATTAATTCACTAATTATTAACTCATAAAGCAACTAAAGAATACATCAATTAACTCAGTGCATGTACAATTTAGTGGAGACAGGTGTTAGAGGTTGAGATTGCTATCAGTTGTGACTATAGTTGTGCATGAGATTTGCACATGCATGGATGGTGTTAGGCCCCTATACTACTAATGTAACCCCTTATTGTTATTATTACAACCCACTTATTATATTGATGTACCCATGTAGTGCCCATATTGTTACTATTGTGCCCCATAGAAGCCCACTATTGTTATTATTATGCCCTTACATTATTATTGTTATGTCGGCTCTAATTATGTTATGACCCCTTAGACTCCTATATATAGAAAGGAGGTCTTTTCATTTGTATCATGGAAGAATTGTTCATTTATGTAATGTAAAGGAGGTTTCCCCCTCGAAGAGGCTGAATTCTAAGGCGTTGATCTATCTTTTCTATCTTTTTCTTGAGCTGGTTTCATAACATTTGGTATCAGAGCTTTGGATTCTAGGGTTTCGCTGCTCCAAACAGTTCATCGCGGAATTTTCGCTATAACTTTTTTTTTTGCGACGTTTCAGAAGTTGCAAAAGAAAACCATTTGAGAAGAAATCATGCTGAACCTGGGGTCCGAATTTCAGAACTTTTCGTGCTATATTTGTGGAGATATGATCTGAGGAAGTCGGTCTTTTTGCAGACTCCTGAATTACATTCCAAACAGGTGACCTGGGGAAAATCATCATAACTTTCTCTCTGAGCATCGGATTGAAATTTCGTAAGAAGGTACAGAAAGCAGACAGACTGTAGTTTTTTGTAGATATTGTTCAGAGCCAAAGGTTGAAATAGTGACACGTGGCACTTCATACAAGTTCGCTTTTCTGGAAAGGTCTATAATCATGTCATCTTGGGAGATTGTGTATAACTCTTTCTTGGAGAATCCAATTTGGATTAGACTAGTGGAATTGGAAGGAGGACACAGAGGGCTACTACAGATCACAATTTCAAAACTTAAAGATTCGAAAGTACAGAGTTATAGTCGTTTCAAGATCGAGCTCCTAAAATCAAGAAAAAGCAAGATGAAGATGTTTGATGGCAAGGATCCGGTAAATTGGATACTTCAAATGGAACAACATTTTGATCTACATGGTGTACCACTATTACAAAAGGTATGTATTGCATCTTCATATTTAGAAATGGACCAATTTTTATGGTACAAAGGGCTTTGTTCTCGTAAACAACTTGTTACATGGTCAATTTTCACGGAGGAAATGATAGCACATTATGAGGATACAAAGAGCAACACGTTCTTTAGAGCAACAACACAATAATTAGAAAGAGTAAAAGGGCTTTGTGACATAGTGGAAATCAAAATTATGGAAACCAGGAAGCATACCCCTCACAACTATAAAGATGGAAGTGTCGTTTCTCCTAACGTTCCACAACCTACAAGGGTTACACCACAACAATTGGAAGAAAAAAGAGAAAAAGGGCTTTGTTATAATTGTGATAGCAAATGCATTAAAGGTCATAAGTGTGCTGAGAAGAAATTATTTTACATAGAATATGAAGAGGAGGAAGAAAAGGATCAAGAAACATCAAAAGAAGAAGATATACGCCAATACCCCACCCCAGAGAAAGAAGAAATGAATCAGACCATATCTTGTAAAGCATTGGCAAGAATTACCACTCCTCAAACTCTCAATATAGAAGGACATATCAAGAAGAAAAAGGTGCAAGAAGTGAAAGATCACATCGAGAAAGAAGAAATTAATCCAATCATATCTTGTAATTCATTGGTCGAAATTACCACTCCTCAAACTATCAAGATAGAAGGACATATCAAGAAGAAAAATGTTCAAGAAGTGAAAGATCACATCGAACATCAAGAAATGAATCCAACCATATCTTGTAAAGGATTGGAAGAAATTACCACTCCTCAAACTCTAGAGATAGAAGGACATATCAAGAAGAAAAAGGTTCAAGCAGTGAAATATCACATTGAGCATCAACAACAAGTTCTCCAAATTTTAAAGGATAATGCCACTTCGGTGCAAAATCAAACAAAACAATAGGTAGATCAACATCATAGTGAAAAATGTTTTGATGTAGGTGATTGGGTATTTTTACTACTACATCTCAAGAAAGCTATTTATGAGAAGGAAATGTTGGCAATACTACATGCACTTAAAAAATGGCGACCTTACCGAATGGGAAGACTCTTCAAGGATGAGGATGTGGAAGCATTGTTTTGTGCTATTTCTATTATCCAACTAGATTGGATAAATGAAGAAAGGGATGAATGGAAGAAGGACGAAGAAGTATGGCCACTTATTCAAAAGTTGCAAAAGATCCCAATTCAAACAATATTACCAGAAATTGAAGAGGAAGGTAAAATCATATTGGAACCTGGAGCAGTAACAGAAAAAAGAACCCAACAACTACGAAATCGATCAATTTCAGAGTATCTCATCAAGTGGAAGAACTTACCCACTGAAGATTCCACATGGGAGGACAAGAATTTTATACAGAAGCATCAAGAACTACTCAAGCGTTGAGGACAACGCTTTTTGAAGGAGACAGGCATGTTAGGCCCCTATACTACTAGTGTAACCCCTTATTGTTATTAGTACAACCCACTTATTATATTGATGTACCCATGTAGTGCCCATATTGTTACTATTGTGCCCCATAGAAGCCCACTATTGTTATTATTGTGCCCTTACATTATTATTGTTATGTCGGCTCTAATTATGTTATGACCCCTTAGACTCCTATATATAGAAAGGAGGTCTTTTCATTTGTATCATGGAAGAATTGTTCATTTATGTAATGTAAAGGAGGTTGCCCCTTCGAAGAGGCTGAATTCTAAGGCGTTGATCTATCTTTTCTATCTTTTTCTTGAGCTGGTTTCATAACAGATGGAGATTGCCCATGAGGCTTGCATAGTATAACCAAGGGAATTCAAATTCACAGAGTGATTGATTCTCATGCAGGATTGCGCAATGGAGGCAGGCAAGCAGCGGAGGAGATTGGAACTTGTGATTGATTCAGATCTGAGCTAGTTTTGTGTGTAACAGGTGGAGATAGGACTGAGTACTTGTGAGGAGTATTGTACTATGTACTGTTACATGTTCTTAATCATTATAATATATAGATAGTGTGGGGTTTTCAGCTGTATGATTTCCTCTGGTTACATACTGTGTTAATGTGTGCATGCGATTGATGTTTCATTGTTTTTAATTCCGCAAAATTGATGATCAACGTAGAGGAGATTATGTATTGTGCATGTATTCCGCAATAGTGTATAATTGAGATAATCTCTATGAATAAGTGTCACATTATTCAAAATTTCTACAAAAAAATGTTGATATACAAGCAATAAGAAAACAATTGAAACTCCCTACTACTGAAGATCCTTACACCAAAGAAGTAGGTGAGTTGGAAAAGGAAAAGGATAGCATGTTCAAAATAATTGTTGAACAAAACTTGTAGATTCAGAGGATGGATACTGAACTAGAAGGTTTATTGAACGAAAAAGAGCAGCAAGAGAATGTGGCATCAACTATTCCAATAGCAGAAGCCTCTATTAGAGGTACTTCAGCAACTCCAATTGCAGGGACTTCTATTGCAAAATCTATAGTAGTAGAAACACAGTCCACAGACTCAGCAAGTGTCCTAGCCAAATCAATGGGAGATTTTTCCATCAAATATTAAGAGATTGAGAAGATGAAGGCTCAACTCGACAATCTCCAAGAGCATAAGTTGAATATTGATAATGTTGTACCAATTATGGTTTTTGCACTTGACTATATTAGGAAGATGATCAACAAGGATGAGGTGCACTTTGTGTCAACTAAGAAGAAATATCAATTTAAATTAAAGGCTAAGAATGGACCTTTTATTTATAACACTAGAGCAACAGCAAAAGAAGCCGACCTCCTCTTGAAGCAAATGAAATTTAAATTGATTTTTACCTCGTCTTATGATCCCTTGGGTATTATTTCTAAAGTAAGGGTAGAATAGAAAACTACTCCTTATGCACACACTCCTAGACTAGAGATCGAATAGTACATGAATGAAGAGGAGTGGCAGGAGAACATACTGTAGCAAGCAGAGGAGCAAATTTTCATGTCTACAACAACACAAACTCCAACACCACAAGAAAAAAATACAAAAAGGTCAAGGGAAAGTATTTCCCCTCTTGTTTCAAATATTCAACAGTCTGAATTGAAAATGTATAAAAAGAAGAAAAATAACACTCTTGAAGATCCATCTCACGAAGAGAGTTCACAGGAATAGACTACAATATTTTTATCAGGTCCTTATGCTACAACATTCCCAAGATTTCAAGATATTTTCTAAATCTCTCATGTATCTTCAGTCACTTAAGATCCATTAGAATCAGTTCAAATAAGAGCGTTATCTCAAACTACTCTAGAACAGAGTATATTTGCTAGGTATATGGAAATTAAGAAGAAGAATGAGTAACTCAAGTCCACTTTTTATTCAGAGTTTTGGATGAAAACTTCAACTTCCCAATAGAGGCTTCCCTCAGCATTAGATACTGAGAAGGGATAGTTTCAAATGGCACTCTTAGAGCGTAAGGTTCCTTTTAAAAAAACTGTAGCATATTACAAAGAATCTGCTTTTTTCCTTTGACACTAAGCAGATCCATCTTATTGACCAAATTGATCTACACAAAAAGATAGACAAATGATTTACTCCATATTCACCAGTTTAGCCATGGTAGCATCCAGGTTGTAGGTTTCAGGGAATAACATTCAATCTCAGTTAAAACTTGAAAAGATCTCATCACTTTCCAAAGTTTCTAAAATAAAATCTTTAGAGGATCTAGTGATTAAATTGAGATATGATCCCAGTAATGTTAATGTTTTCGAGGAGATGATTAAAAGAAAAATGTTGAAAATGCAACAAGATGATGGATCTTAGTGAAAAGAAGTCGCCTTCACTAAGTGGGCCCGCAGGCTATTTTTGGCGCAAAGTCTATTTTTAGACTATGTCTATTTTTAGACATATGGATCATGGTCTATGAGTTGCAGGATGCTATTTGTGGATGATTGGTCATGTTGGTAAAAATAGATGGACTTCTATTTTTAGACTGCAGGCTAAAAATAGAACAGTCAAATATTATTAGCTCATAATAATATTTGGACTATAAACATTATCTTATCCTCTTGGAGCACTTCAGTTCAAGCTACGGATGTGGCACATGCAGCTGTCAGAAGGAAATACACTTTTCTTGTGGGTCATTTGAGCTATTGCATGCAGGACTTCAGTTAGAACTCATGTGGTTGAGTTTCGGTGGAGTTGATTGTGGAGTTGATGGAGTTGTGTTCAGTTTGACTTGGTTGAACTAGTTGTATTTTACTCTAACTAAAGAATACAATAGTGATGAATTGTGTGAATTAAATATTAATTAATTCACTAATTATTAACTCATAAAACAACTAAAGAATACATCAGTTAACTCAGTGCATGTACAGTTCAGTCGAGACAGGTGTTAGAGGTTGAGATTGCTATCAATTGTGACTATAGTTGTGCATGAGATTTGGACATGCATGGATGGAGATTGCCCATGAGGCTTGCATAGTATAACCAAGGGAATTCGAATTCACAGAGTGATTGATTCTCATGCAGGATTGCGCAGTGGAGGCAGGCAAGCAGCGGAGGAGGTTTGAACCTGTGATTGATTTAGATCTGAGCTAGTTTTGTGTGTAACAGGTGGAGATAGTACTGAGTACTTGTGAGGAGTATTGTACTATGTATTGTTACATGTTTTCAATCATTATAATATACAGATAGTGTGGGGTTTTCAGCTGTATTCTTTCCCTGAGTTACATACTGTGTTAATGCATGCATGCGATTGATGTTTCATTGTTTTTAATTCCGCAAAATTGATGATCAACATAGAGGAGATTATGTATTATGCATTTATTCCACAATAGTGTATAATCGGGATAATCTTTGTGAATAAGTGTCACATTATTCAAAATTTCTACATGGTTGGAGTAGAGTTGATCATCAGATCTATTATTCAAAAAGTGTTTACATTTTATTTCTTCAGGCAGAGTCTGTAATCGGGCCAGGTAGCCTCTGGATTCATCATTCTTTTGGAAGGTGAGATATCTGGTAAAAGCCTATACAATCAATCTCTGTACGAGAAATAATTTGTTCTCACGAATTTTAGATCAGAAGCGGTTGAGTTTTGAGCTGGAGGAATTTGAATTTGCAGCAGTGTTTTCTTGGTGTCAAAGTTGAAATGTATTTCAATAGATTGTGATTCGAGTATTCCCTTGAAGGCAACTCGAGTTATATTACATGGAAAGACAAGATGGAGGCGGTGTTAGATGACAATGGGTTGAAGGATTTCATAGAGGCTGAGGTCCCAAAGCCTACTGATGCTGCTCACGTTGAGGATTGGCAAAAGAAGACAACAAAGTGTCAAAGGATTCTGTTGGAGGGCGTGAAGGATCACATTGTGTCCAACCTACATGGAAAGGCTTCTCTATACTTGATGTGGAAAGCGTTGACAGATTTATTCCAAAGCAAGAGTGACCAGAGGAAGTTGGCACTCAAGGATAAACTTAGAAACATTAAGTGTGAGAATGGAGACAGTATGCCCAAGTACCTCACGAAGTTCACCCAATGCCGGGATGAGCTAGGAAGTGTGGGGGTGACTATCGATGATGAGGACTTGGTGAGCTTGGCTCTCCTTGGTCTTCCCAAGAGTTGGCATTCCTATCAGGACTCTGTCAATGGTCGGGAGAAATTACCAGGATGGGAGAGACTTTGGTCGAATCTTCATCAAAGGCATCTCATGAAGAAAATTGCGCTTTGGCTGTCAAAGCAAATAAGGGGAATGAGAAGGGTTCTCTTTCCGAATCCAGTTCTTCCAATGATGGGAAGAAGGTTGACAAGTCGAAGGTGAGATGCTTTCGTTGTCATGAGTTGGGCCATTATGCTACTAATTGCCCAAAGAAGAAGTCCAAGAAGGGACCTGGGGAAGGATCTGAAGGTGAGGCACTTGCTTCACAGTTCGAGTTGGATTTCACACTCTTCGCATGCATGGTTTCATCCATGGTGGGAAGTGGTTGGTTTCTTGACAGTGGAGATTCTTTCCACATGACCGGTGACAAAAGTTTGTTTAGTACTATGGAGGAGAAAGATCTCCAGATACTCATAGTGATGGGTAATGATGAGAAGTATAGTGTCTCAGGTGTAGGCACGGTTATTTTTTAGAGGGAGCATGGAGCTCGCCTTACCTTCACCGATGTCAAGTATGTACTAGGACTAAAGAGAAGCTTGGTGTCGATCGCGATGCTAGAAGACAGAGGCTATGATGTAGTCTTCAGTAAGGGAAAGGTTTTCCTTAGACACATCATCACTAGACAGGTGAAGCAGATTGGTTCACGGGTCAAGAACCTATATGGTCTTGAGGTTCAAGATGCATGCAAAGCCTTGAACAGTGAGGCAACTGATGGAGACTTGGTGTTGAGATGGAGGGTATATTACCTCTCAACATGCAGAGCCAGAAGAAGTCTCAGACGATTGTGGAGGAGCCACGATTTGTGCAGCAACTTCAGGAGGTTGTGGAGCAGCCACAACAAGGGAAGCTGAGAGGAGATCGAGTAGAGACATCTACTCATTAAGAGACCTCCAGTAGGGGGAAACTTTGAGATAGGTGGGCTGAGGGATCGCATGCAGCCATACCTCTAGGTAGGAGGTGGGGTGATGTGGATTGATCGTTCCAAGGAGGAGGGGCAGGATCCTTGAGGTACCCAACCTCTTGGATGAGACCTTGCTATGGGAGCCCCGATGTGGAGTAGCAGGAACTGACTGATTGGGTAGAGACAGATGCGGATGGAGTGGCGGAGAGAGCGACAGTGTAGGGAATCCCAAGACAGCGCATAGCTAGCAGGCTACAGCAATGCGAGAGGCACAAGTGTTTTGCACAATGCTAGGTGGCATAGAGAAGTGTGCAATGGTGCGAGATGCATGGAGATGTTGCAGTAGCGCAGATGTCAGAGAGGGAGCACTTGTCAATAGCAGGTAGAGCTTCAGCATCAGAGTATGTTCCTAGCCCAATAGAGTGGTTAGTTGGGAGTGTTTTTTGTTCCAAGTGTTGTTGGAGCAAGTGGATCAGGTAAATGTGTTGCATGCAGAAAATTACAAAGGTAGGATAAGGGGTTGCAGATAATCCATATCTTGTTGAGAGGGAGTGTTGAAAATGCAACAAGATGATGGATCTTAGTGAAAAGAAGTCGCCTTCACTGAGTGGGCCCGCAGGCTATTTTTGGCGCAAAGTCTATTTTTAGACATATGGATCATGGTCTATGAGTTGCAGGATGGTATTTGTGGATGATTGGTCATGTTGGTAAAAATAGATGGAATTATATTTTTAGATATATGGGCAGATTCTATTTTTAGACTGCCAGGCTAAAAATAGAACAGTCAAATATTATTAGCTCATAATAATATTTGGACTATAAACGTTATCTTATGCTCTTGGAGCACTTCAGTTCGAGCTACGGATGTGTCACATGCAGCTATTAGAAGTAAATTCACTGTTCCTGTGGGTCAGTTGAGCTATTGCATGCAGGACTTCAGTTAGAACTCATGTGGTTGAGTTTCGGTGGAGTTGATTGTAGAGTTGATGGAGTTGTGTTCAGTTTGACTTGGTTCAACTAGTTGTATTTTAGTCTAACTAAAGAATACACTAGTGATGAGTTGTGTGAATTAAATATTAATTAATTCACTAATTATTAACTCATAAAGCAACTAAAGAATACATCAATTAACTCAGTGCATGTACAATTTAGTGGAGACAGGTGTTAGAGGTTGAGATTGCTATCAGTTGTGACTATAGTTGTGCATGAGATTTGCACATGCATGGATGGTGTTAGGCCCCTATACTACTAATGTAACCCCTTATTGTTATTATTACAACCCACTTATTATATTGATGTACCCATGTAGTGCCCATATTGTTACTATTGTGCCCCATAGAAGCCCACTATTGTTATTATTGTGCCCTTACATTATTATTGTTATGTCGGCTCTAATTATGTTATGACCCCTTAGAATCCTATATATAGAAAGGAGGTCTTTTCATTTGTATCATGGAAGAATTGTTCATTTAAAGGAGGTTTCCGCCTCGAAGAGGCTGAATTCTAAGGCGTTGATCTATCTTTTCTATCTTTTTCTTGAGCTGGTTTCATAACATTTGGTATCAGAGCTTTGGATTCTAGGGTTTCGCTGCTCACGGAATTTTCACTATAACTTTTTTTTTGCGACGTTTCAGAAGTTGCAAAAGAAAACCATTTGAGAAGAAATCATGTTGAACCTGGGGTCCGAATTTCAGAACTTTTCGTGCTATATTTGTGGAGATATGATCTGAGGAAGTCGGTCTTTTTGCAGACTCCTGAATTACATTCCAAACAGGTGACCTGGGGAAAATCATCATAACTTTCTGTCTAAGCATCGGATTGAAATTTCGTAAGAAGGTACAGAAAGCAGACAGACTGTAGTTTTTTTTAGATATTTTTTAGAGACAAAGGTCGAAAGAGTGACACGTGGCACTTCATACAAGTTCGCTCTTCTGGAAAGGTCTATAATCATGTCATCTTGGGAGATTGTGTATAACTCTTTCTTGGAGAATCCAATTTGGATTAGACTAGTGGCATTGGAAGGAGGACACAGAGGGCTACTACAGATCACAATTTCAAAACTTAAAGATTCGAAAGTACAGAGTTACAGTCATTTCAAGATCGAGCTCCTAAAATCAAGAAAAAGCAAGATGAGGATGTTTGATGGCAAGGATCCGGTAAATTGGATACTTCAAATGGAACAATATTTTGATCTACATGGTGTACCACTATTACAAAAGGTATGTATTGCATCTTCATATTTAGAAATGGACCAATTTTTATGGTACAGAGGGCTTTGTTCTCGTAAACAACTTGTTACATGGTCAATTTTCACGGAGGAAATGATAGCACATTATGAGGATACAAAGAGCAAAACCTTCTTTAGAGCAACAACACAATAATTAGAAAGAGTAAAAGGGCTTTGTGACATAGTGGAAATCAAAATTATGGAAACCAGAAAGCATACCCCTCACAACTATAAAGATGGAAGTGTTGTTTCTCCTAACGTTCCACAACCTACAAGGGTTACACCACAACAATTGGAAGAAAAAAGAGAAAAAGGGCTTTGTTATAATTGTGATAGCAAATGCACTAAAGGTCATAAGTGTGCTGAGAAGAAATTATTTTACATAGAATATGAAGAGGAGGAAGAAAAGGATCAAGAAACATCAAAAGAAGAAGATATACGCCAATACCCCACCCCAGAGAAAGAAGAAATGAATCATACCATATCTTGTAAAGCATTGGCAAGAATTACCACTCCTCAAACTCTCAAGATAGAAGGACATATCAAGAAGAAAAAGGTGCAAGAAGTGAAAGATCACATCGAGAAAGAAGAAATTAATCCAATCATATCTTGTAATTCATTGGTCGAAATTACCACTCCTCAAACTATCAAGATAGAAGGACATATCAAGAAGAAAAATGTTCAAGAAGTGAAAGATCACATCGAACATCAAGAAATGAATCCAACCATATCTTGTAAAGGATTGGAAGAAATTACCACTCCTCAAACTCTAGAGATAGAAGGACATATCAAGAAGAAAAAGGTTCAAGCAGTGAAATATCACATTGAGCATCAACAACAAGTTCTCCAAATTTTAAAGGATAATGCCACTTCGGTGCAAAATCAAACAAAACAATAGGTAGATCAACATCATAGTGAAAAATGTTTTGATGTAGGTGATTGGGTATTTTTACTACTACATCTCAAGAAAGCTATTTATGAGAAGGAAATGTTGGCAATACTACATGCACTTAAAAAATGGCGACCTTACCGAATGGGAAGACTCTTCAAGGATGAGGATGTGGAAGCATTGTTTTGTGCTATTTCTATTATCCAACTAGATTGGATAAATGAAGAAAGGGATGAATGGAAGAAGGACGAAGAAGTATGGCCACTTATTCAAAAGTTGCAAAAGATCCCAATTCAAACAATATTACCAGAAATTGAAGAGGAAGGTAAAATCATATTGGAACCTGGAGCAGTCACAGAAAAAAGAACCCAACAACTACGAAATCGATCAATTTCAGAGTATCTCATCAAGTGGAAGAACTTACCCACTGAAGATTCCACATGGGAGGACAAGAATTTTATACAGAAGCATCAAGAACTACTCAAGCGTTGAGGACAACGCTTTTTGAAGGAGACGGGCATGTTAGGCCCCTATACTACTAGTGTAACCCCTTATTGTTATTAGTACAACCCACTTATTATATTGATGTACCCATGTAGTGCCCATATTGTTACTATTGTGCCCCATAGAAGCCCACTATTGTTATTATTGTGCCCTTACATTATTATTGTTATGTCGGCTCTAATTATGTTATGACCCCTTAGACTCCTATATATAGAAAGGAGGTCTTTTCATTTGTATCATGGAAGAATTGTTCATTTATGTAATGTAAAGGAGGTTGCCCCTTCGAAGAGGCTGAATTCTAAGGTGTTGATCTATCTTTTCTATCTTTTTCTTGAGCTGGTTTCATAACAGATGGAGATTGCCCATGAGGCTTGCATAGTATAACCAAGGGAATTCAAATTCACAGAGTGATTGATTCTCATGCAGGATTGCGCAATGGAGGCAGGCAAGCAGCGGAGGAGATTGGAACTTGTGATTGATTCAGATCTGAGCTAGTTTTGTGTGTAACAGGTGGAGATAGTACTGAGTACTTGTGAGGAGTATTGTACTATGTATTGTTACATGTTCTTAATCATTATAATATATAGATAGTGTGGGGTTTTCAGCTGTATGATTTCCTCGGGTTACATACTGTGTTAATGTGTGCATGCGATTGATGTTTCATTGTTTTTAATTCCGCAAAATTGATGATCAACGTAGAGGAGATTATGTATTGTGCATGTATTCCGCAATAGTGTATAATCGGGATAATCTCTATGAATAAGTGTCACATTATTCAAAATTTCTACAAAAAAATGTTGATATACGAGCAATAAGAAAACAATTGAAACTCCCTACTGCTGAAGATCCTTACACCAAAGAAGTAGGTGAGTTGGAAAAGGAAAAGGATAGCATGTTCAAAATAATTGTTGAACAAAACTTGTAGATTCAGAGGATGGATACTGAACTAGAAGGTTTATTGAACGAAAAAGAGCAGCAAGAGAATGTGGCATCAACTATTCCTATAGCAGAAGCCTCTATTACAGGTACTTCAACAACTCCAATTGCAGGGACTTCTATTGCAAAATCTATAGTAGTAGAAACACAGTCCACAGACTCAACAAGTGTCCTAGCCAAATCAATGGGAGATTTTTCCATCAAATATTAAGAGATTGAGAAGATGAAGGCTCAACTCGACTATCTCCAAGCGCATAAGTTAAATATTGATAATGTTTACTTAGCACAGCTTCAGAAAACTCATAGTCTAAATCAAATAATAGAGTCTCTAGAAAATGAGACCGTTATTGCTCAGACCATTGCATAGGCAAAGGAAAACATATGGGTAGATATTAATGAGTCTATGAGAAAATTGTAGATTTCTATTGAAATTATTTTTGAATGGGAGGAGCTATTGGAAAGATTGAAGGAAGTGATTGGAGAGGTAAAGAAAGACCTGGGTCAAAAACCAAGAGAGATAAAACTTTAATTAGAAGTTAAATTCGAAGATAAGAGAAGAAATGGAAGAATTTGAAATAGAGGACAAAATGAAATAATCTTGGAAGAGAGAAGGATTCTCACTAAGAGAAATACTATGCTACAACTAGAAAATAAATGTCATAATCTACAAACCAACATTCATAAATTTCACAAGTTTAATGTTTTGCATCAAAAGGGACTTCCAAGCTTAAGAGGAATAGCAGAAAAGCTCATTCCCCTTGAATAATACCAACACAAGCTGCATGATATAGCTACAAAAAAATCTAAATTTGGGAAGATTAGGGGAATGATTACAAGAAAAGCCTTCATTGAAGGTTTAAGTTTTGAATTATTACTTAATCACGATATCAATCATTTTTTTGTAATTAAGCCCACTTTTTAGAAATACACTGAAGTGGATGAAACAATCAGAAAGTTAATTAAATATTCCACTCTGGATGAAGAAATATGAGACAAGATATGTCAACTTCTCGAATAAAAATTCATTGATTTCTGGCAGCAGACAACAAGTTTTTTGCAAGAAGATGCAAATTTTTAGGAGCTACAAAACAATAGCCTTTCCAGCCAGTCATCACTAGAAGCCTCAAATTCAATTCCAAAAGGCCTAAGCAGTTTTATTTTCCTATATTATAGATCTATTTTTGTAAACAATTTTGAGATATTTTGAAAATAAATCATGATATTTAAATCAAGATATTTTTAGAGAAATTTGTATAAATACTTTGTAAATCAAAGTACAAAGGGTTGAACCATTGTGATAGACTCTTTAGTAGACTTGTCATCATTTGAATTATTTGCTAAAAGTAATAGAAGGATTCTAGATTTATCTTGAAATAGTTGTGTCCCTGTGAGTACTTCTTTGTTATTATATTTTCATTTTGTTTAAATCTACATATATTTGAAATTAATGGGAATTCTGGGTATGATAATATTGAGTTTCAATTTATCTAAAAACCCCTACAAAGTTATTATGAATTAAAGATATTATTTAATTAGAATATCTATTTTAATTAACTCTACATCTTTAAATTGTCACTTCCCCTTAAGTATTAAATATATTTTGTTGGCTGTAAAAGCAGTCTACACGCATTCATCTGTATATGACTAAGTTAAATAATTTGTTTCATGATTTAATTAATCATATATTTTCTTAAGTTCAACTCGGCATATCTCTTCAAAAGCTAAATTCTGCTAAATGCGAAGAATCATCCCTTTTAATACATCTTAAGAAATTAAGAAACTACACATTTTTAGATATTTTAGAGCAATGGTCATCCAAAAAATAAAAGCAAGCAAAACATTTTAGATGCTCTCACGTAATTACTTAACCTATAAGTATCTACCTAGGTACAACATCAGACTGGCATCGTTGTCGGGGAGTGAAATTTTTTGAATTATCTTTCCTCGGGACAATGATTAGCTTTCCTTTTATGGTGAATAAAATGTTAGTAGGTTAAAAAAAATCACCTGGTGATTGCACAAAAAAAAGTTGGATTCTTGAAGGCACACTAGGTCTCTCTCAGACCCTAAACTCTATTCTCCATTATCAGATCTTTAAAGACTATTGATATTTTTTCTTCAATATGAAGATTAGAAGCATCTACCTCTTCAGCTGTATCATTTCCACCTGAAATTATTTCAGAAACTAGTCCTTTTAGACCTATTCCAATTCCTCGTAAATCATCAAATATACCACCAAAGGTGTTAGAAATTTTATCTAGAGGGGTTGATTTGTAGTCATATCTCCTTTTTTATTAGTTACAATATTATGAGATACTTGAACCTCTTTCAGAATCTCCTAAATTAGAAGCAAAATTAGGTTTAGAATTACTTGAAATAAAACGTAGTGAATTTATTTCCTTTGTCATTCATACATACCCATATACTTCTACTAATCCTGAAGAAATATTTTCTGTGTATACAAATCCTTTGTTTGATAGTGAAGGAAATCTTGGACCATATGTATAGAAGTTAGTGATACAAACACCACGAATAAAAATTTCCAGAAAATCTTCCAGCTCATCTTCACCCCCTACAACTCCTAGAAGTTCATCCTCATCTCCTTCACCATCTTTATCTTCTCAAAGTCCTTTTTCATCCTCCTCATCTTCATCTAATCAAATGGTTGGTTTTCGACCTATTATTCAAGCCCATTATGTAGGATTGGTCCTTCCTAATTAGCTAAATAATTTTTGAGATGGATATCTAAAGCACCTACCTAGATTTAATGGGGAAACTAGTTTGTTTGTTGAAGATCATCAAGCTCCTTTATTAGACTTTGCTGATAATATGAATATAGAGCATGAAGATGTCTACATGAGATTGTTTGTTCAATCTCTTGAAGGCAATGTTAGAATCTAGTTTAGACAATTGGGAGCTAAATCTATCCTTTCCTAGAATGAATTAATTACCATATTTAAAAACCAATGGGGAGTTAAAAAGGATCTATTTTATCATTTGACTTAGTTTGATGACCTAAAAAGAAATCCTAGTGAAACTGTGGCTGATTTTATAAAACAATTTAACAAAATTTATAATAAAATGCCACCAAACTGTAAACTGCCAGTAGCTGTTGCTAAAGTTAGATCCTCTAAAGGTTTTGATGATGATTTTGTTGTTATTCTTATAGAAAGAACATATGTCACCCTAGCAGACACGTAAACCAATGCCATTGAAGTTGAGGCTAATAGATCAACATCAACTAAACTTAAGGCAAAGGCATAAAAGGTTGAAAGAAAAGTGAAGTCTAGGGAGGAAGGAACTTCTTCCTCTAAAAGTAAGAGTGAGGATCACAAAATATATGAAATTACTTCCTTTCTTAGAAATATTTCGAATAGAATATCAAAAGTAGAAGAACAACCTAGAGTTGTTCAACAAACATAAAACATACCTCGAGTTGAGTATAAAAGACCTTTTCAACCCAAAATCTTGCGAAGACCTAATACTGATCAACAAATTCAACCCCCATTAATGATTGATGATCTGGAACACAAAGAAGATTGTCCTTTGGTTACAGGTGATATTAATTATTTTGATAATCCATTAAATCAAAATGTTATAATTCTGGTTTCTCATAATCAACCTTCACCTCTAAGTCATGAATCCTCTCAAGTTTCAAAATATCAGGCCTTTTCTCAGTTTCCGATTGCATAATTAAATGTAAGATATGATTTAAGACCCAGAACAGGACCTAGTAGACCACCTAAAACTTTCATTGTTAATGAACCCCTAGTCAAAATAGCTAAAACACAAACAATGGTGATTCAACCATTAAACTAATCAAATGAACAAAACACTTTTGAAAAAACTGTTCCAACAACTTTTAATGTTGAGAGAAAATTAGAGAGAGTGATAATACCTATTCCATTATCTGAACTCTCCAAAACCCCAGGTTACAAAAATCAAATGTCAAAATGGATTCAGTCCTCAAGTATTGATGTTGAGGGAGATGTAATTAGTCTATAGGATGAAAAACCTTTAGTGGTTTTTGGTCCTAGTTCTGATATGATCGATGAAAATGTTCCTCCCTTTTATGTTACTTTGAAGGTTCATGATTTTCTGTTATATAACTGTATGTTAGATTATGGGGCCTCTCAAAATATAATGCCTAAAGTAATCATTGATCAGCTTCAATTACAAATCACGAGACCTTATCATGATTTATACACTTTTGATTCAAAGAAAGTACCTTTTCTTTGGCTAATCAAAGATCTAGTTGTAACTCTAGCACATATTCATGTTAAAAGTGTAGTTTTAGATATTGTTGTTACATATATTCCCCCAAAGTTTGGAATCTTATTATCCACATCTTGTTGTGCCAAGTGAGGGGGAAGTCTACAAATGGATATGTATTTTGCTACATTTCTTGTTTATGGGGGAGAACACCTTAGATTATACAGTGTGGTAAGATTTCTTAATACTGTTTGTAAAGATGATGAGGCAATAAATCATCCTATTTATGTTGTTGATTAGGATTTTGGATGTTTTACCTTATCATCCAATGATCCCCAAAATTCTCATCTTAGCATTAAACATATTGTGAATAAATGTAATTGTATAAAATCGATGTTTGGAAGTTATACTTTGATGGGGCCTTTTCCAAAGATGGAGTTGGAGCTGGCATTGTACTTATTTCTCTAGATAGAGAAAATATAACTCAATCTTTTAAGTTGGACTTTGATGTTACAAATAATGTAGTGCAGTATGAAGCCTCACTTTTAGGACTTGAGTTAGCTAAAAGTATGGAAGTTCAAAACATAAGTGTATTATGTGATTCAGAATTGATTGTGAATCAAGAAATCTATGCCAAGTAAAACGTCCTAGGCTTAAATCTCATCGAAATGATGTATGGGATTATGTGGATAATTTCATTCAAGCTTTTAATATTAGAAAAATCCCTATAAATTAAAACATTTATGCATATTCATTAGCTATCTTGGCCAACTCTTTTAATATTCCCAATCCAATGCAATTACAATACCAAATTCAAGTAAAGTATAAGCCTTACATCCCTGACAACCTTAAGCATTGGAAAGTGTACGAAGATGATGAGTAATTGAATATTTTCTTACAAGCAATTGATGTCAAATATCATCTTTAGAAATCCAAGAAGAACAAATCATTGATTAGAAGACCAATAATGAAAAGGAAACTTCACAATTAAATCTCAATATAGTTGATCATAATATCATTCAATTTCCCAATAATTACATACCAAAGGGTTTAATTCCTCTTGAATTTTTTTTTGATAATAATAATGTTTCTAAAACTTGATTATCAAGTTCACACCAAGAGGAATTGAAGAATGTAATATAGGAACCATGAAGAGATCAGAAATGTAAATTTTTTGCATCATTACCTAAGGAAACTAAGGAGAAATATTTAAATCTTCTCACAAAGATGTCCTTGCTTGGTCATTTGAGGAGCTCAAAACCTATGACACAACACTCACTGAACATAAAATCCCTCTTAAAACAGAAGCTAAACCTTTCAAGCAGAAATTGAGGAGAATAAATCTAGTTTTTCTTCCAACCATTGAAAAAGAACTTAAGAAATTAATGGATGCCAAAATTATTGTTCCTCTAAGATACTTTGATTGGATAGCAAATTAGGTTCCATTGAGAAAGAAAAATGGTGAGATAAGATTGTGTGTGGACTTTAGAAACATGAATAAACCATATTTAAAAGACAACTATCCATTGCTCAAGATGGATCAATTACTTCAAAACGTTTTAGGCTCTAATAATATTTCCATGCTCGATCATTTTTATGGATACAATCAGATCATGCTAAGCCCAAGAGATAGGAAAAAAAGAAATTCACAACTCCTTGGGGTACATTTATGTATGGTAGAATGCCATTTGGCCTAACCAATGTAGGATCTACCTTTAAAAGAGCAATGGACCTACATTTTGTTGGTAAAGTTAATACATTTGATGTTATTTATTTACATGATCTAACTATATTTCCAAATTATGATGAAAAACATTTAAAGCACTTGAGAAAGTTTTTTGATAGGTGCAAGAAATACAGAATTTCACTTAATCGAAAGAAATATATGTTTGCTATAAATGAGGGAAAGTGACTTGGAGATATCATTTCAAAAGAAGGAGTAGTGATTGATCCAAAACGAGTCTCATCCATTGAGGTAATTAGCATACCTAGGAATAAAAAATAAATTTAGACTTTTCTAGGAAAGATTAATTTATTAAGGAGATTTATACCAAACTATGTTGAGATAGTCAAGGATATCATTGATATGCTAAATAAGGATCATGAAGTCAAATGGACAATGCATATAAGGTATTATTTTACACAAATCAAGAAGGCTATTTCTAAAGCTCGAGTACTAGCCTATCTTGATTATTCAAAGCCTTTTAGAATTTTCTCTTTTTCCTCTGATACTACCTTAACTATTATCTTATTGCAAAAGAATGATAATGAAGATGACCAACCTATTACCTTTTTCAGCAAAGCTATGAGAGATGTTGAGTTGAAATATTATATCATTGAAAAATAAGCATATTCCCTTGTGCAATCCTTAAAAGCTTTCATAAATTATGTCCATTCTCCTATCACCGCCTATTTCCTAAACAATGATGTCAAGAATGTCTTGACCCAACCTGAGATAGATGGTAGGAGAGGAAGATGTATTGCAAAAATTCTAGAATTGGATTTAGATATCAAATCTACCAAGTTAGTGAAGGGACACGGTTTACCCAAACTTTTGGCTAAATAAAATTGCAATGTTCTGGGGATAAACTCTATCATGCAAATATCATGAGAGAATAATACACAAGAACCTCCTCAAAGTTTAGGATAGAAGAATCCACAAGAATCATCCTCTTTTACAGATTCAACTCCTCTTCCACTTCATATTGATGAAAATTTCCTATTATATGAATGGTTTGCTGACATTGTACATTTTCTTTGTGATTTTGAGTATCCTCACGGATTTACAAAGAATCAACACACAACCCTAAAATTAAAGGCTATGAAATATTGTATCATTAATGTTAACCTTTATTGAAAAGATCCATTAAACCTCCTTCTATTATGTCTAATAGAGAGTGAAACAAAAGGAGTTATAGATCAATTTCATGAAGGAATATGTGGAGGGCATTATGCTTGGAGAGCTAGAACATATAAAATTCTAAGAGTCAGTTTCTATTGGCCAAAGTTGTTTTCACGAGTAGGAGAAAAAGTTAGAAGTTGTATTCCATGTTAGATTTTTGTTGGAAAGCAAAGGTTAGCAGCACTCCCTCTTGTTCTAGTATTAATTGAACCACCCTTTCTACAGTGCGAACTAGATTTCATAAAAGGAATTCATCCAACATCTAGTAATCAACATAGGTGGATCCTAACTACTACCGACTACTTCACAAAGTGGGTAGAAGCCATCCCTGTCAAGAAGGAAATAGACACTATTGTCATCAAATTCATTGAAGAAAATATATTATCTAGGTTTGGTTGACCTCAACAAATAGTCACTAATAATTCACATGCATTCAAAAATGTTAAAATGATAGAATTTTTCCAAAAGTATCAGATTTTATTGCATCCTTCCACCCCATATTACAGGGAAATGGGTTAGAAGAGTCATCAAATAGAGTTTGTTCAAGGTCATTAAGAAGGTACTCTCAGATCATAAGATAAATTGGGAAATCCATATCAAGTTTATAGTTTTGGTTAACAGAGTGTCACCTAAGAGATCTACAGGTAAATCCCCATTTCAGCTTGTCTATGGAAAAAAGACCATTTTTCCTACACAACTAGCTTTTCCCATTATAAAGTTTTTGCAGGAAATATATGAAGAGCCTGATGATTTTTCAAGAAGAATCAATCAGATTATTGAATTAAATCAAGACAGAGATGAACTTCAGTACAAGCTCTTCCAATATCAAAATAAGATGAAAATCTTTCTTGAAAGAAAATCTAGGGAAAACGACTTCAGGCAAGGAGATATAGTCTTAAAATTGGATGCTCGTAGAGAGGAAAGAGGAAAACATGGTAAATTTGACAATATCTGGATAGGACAATTCAACATTGCAGAAGTCAGGGGAAATAATAATTTTATCTTGTAGAATGTGGAAGGAAACTATTCTTCATTGCCTATCAATGGATAATATCTTAAGTACTATATTCAGTATTGACGTTGTTACATTATAGTTGATTCTAAATTACTGGTGTTATTTACATTTCACTGTCAAAGTGTGATTTTCAAAGAAAGGACTCCATAGCCCAAGGAGAGGGCACATGGATCCACATATTCTCTGCATCTCATAGGGAGAAGTAGTCACCAGATGGATTCAATGTTGTAACTTACCCTGTATTTTACATTTGCTTGTAAAAAAATGAAAGAAACATATAAGATATAAAGAAAAAATGAAAAAATGAAAGTGATATAAAAAGGAGAAAAAATAGAAAAAATAAGAAAAAATGAAAAATATTGCAAAAAATGAATAATCCCAAGGAAATTTGTGCACTAGTTTAAATGCCACATATCATAGTTGATTAATTGTTTTAATTAGTTGAAGCTTGTTAAACAGTGAATCCATACAGGTGAGGATAGTTTTTAGATAGAGGAGGAATGACCTGTTAAATTAAAGAAAATAATTAAACTTTCTAATTAAGTTAAATTGATGTGATGTTTTTTATCGTTTATTTAAACACAGGAACATCAATCCACCACCCTGATCTTGTTCGCTCAAATCAATAGTGGAGATTTATTTCAGATTCCCTGGGCCCCTCTAACATTTCACCTGGGGGAGGTTCGAAAAGTTGTTTCTTAAAACCTGCCTTTGCTATGTGTCCGCACCTAATTTATTTTAGACCCCCCCACCTTCATTTAACACATGTTTAACGCTTACCATCTACGCCCCCCCCTCCACCTTTAAAACTGCCATCTCCTGCTCCTGCCAAAATATAATGGCCATCCCACCTCTGCCAACTATCCTCCGCTCATTCATCAACTCATTGACCATTATCCACCCATTCATTCCCTCAACCATTTCCATAATAAATGACCCGCTCCCATAATGGGTATTCTAAAATGGTAATTCCTCTGTCTTTATAAATAAAAGGTTTTTCATCATTGTTTCCTTTTATCCATTCTGTTCTACAAAATTGTACATCTAGGCTCAGTGCAACTAAACAACCCAACCAACAAAAGACCACTTCTTTAGCAAACAACAATCTTCGAATTTCCTGGTAATCATCACCCTTGCCTTGTATACCTTCAAAACATCTTCAAATAGAAAATCCATAATGATAGAGGAAAGCCCAATGGTTCCCCTTGTCATAGATTTAGACAGACTAGCCTTTGTTGACTAGGAATACAAAATAGTCGAAACCCAATGTGAGTTCGACCTGTATGAACTCCACACTTGGGCTAAGTAGAAATTCCTGAATGCTAGTGATGAATTGAACATGTGGGACTCCTTCCTGCCTTAATTAATCCTTCCTCAAACCCATTTCTTACCTAAATTTATGACCTGGTTCCATTCCATATAAATCCCAAGCCAGAGAGCCATTATCACTTAAAATAATGATGTTTTGTTTACTATATCTCCTAAATCAATATGCCAAATCCTTCAAGTAAGGCCGTCAGCCCCTCTACACCCTTTTTCTATGGATCCTGTCATGGAATTATATAAAAAGATCACCCTTCCTCAAAGAGCTGAATATTTTGAAGTATTCCTACCTGAAAATGCATAATTGGTTAGGAAAAATCCTCCATTCACCTATTCCATGTTCTCATAAAATACGAGACAAGTAATCTTAGTAATTTCTTGTTTGTTAGGTTATCCAACTAACGAGTGGGTAGACGAGATTATTTTAGGCTTTCTATCAATATTTTCAGCTGGTGAAAAACATTTTGTGATCCTTAATTATAGTGAGTTTTTGTTTGAAGCAATACATGATCGATTCCTAAAGTTTTCAATAGAAGGATCTTTCAAATATCAATCAATTCTTATATACCTATTTTTATTCCACCAAGAAGATAAATTCTAGTTTCAGTTGCAGAAAGTAGATGAGTAGGGTAATCCTCAATCTGGATTCATTATACTTCCTTGGTAAGGAAGAATACAAATTAATTTTCCTTTAGTGATGACACCAATAATTTTTTAAACATGGTCTCATGTTTACTTAATAGTGATGTTGTTCCTAGGATTTACCCTGAAATCAAGATAATTCTACATCTCAGCAAGAAAATTAGGACTGGATATTGGTAGTTATACCAAAATTATACAGATATTAGAGTGTATGGATGTGAGTTGCCTCCATATAAACTGCCTAAGTTTGTACCAATTAGGATTTTTACACTTGAATATATTAGGCAGATGATGAACATGGATGAGCTGCACTTTGTGCTAGCTAAGAAGAAAAATCAGTTTAAATTAAAGGCTCAAATTGGACCTTTTATTTGTAACACTAGAGCAACAACAAAAGAGACATAACTCCTCTTGAAGAAAATGAAATTTGAATTGAGTTTTACCTGGTCTTATGATCCCTTGCTGATTATTTCTAAATTAAGGGTAGAAAATAAAACTAATCCTTATGCAAACACTCCTAGATCGGGGATTGAACAATACATGAACCAAGAGGAGTGGCAGGAGAACACATTCCAGGAAGTAGAGGGTAATTCTTTAATTTCTACAACAACACAGACTCCAATACCATAGGAAAAACATAAAAAAAGGTCAAGGGAAAGTATTTCCCCTCTTGTTTTAGAAATTCAATAGTTTGAATTCATAATGTATAAAAAGAATAAAAACAACCCTCTTGAATAGCCATCTCAAGAAGAGAGTTCACAGGAGTAGACTACATTAGTTTTATCAAGTCCTTATGCTGCAACATTCCCAAGAGTTTAAGAAATTTTTTGAAACTCTCCTATATCTTCAGTCACTCAAGATCCATTACAATCATTTTAGACAGGAGAGCTAGCTCACACAACTCCAGAACATAGTATATTTGCTAGGTACAGGGAAATTAAGAAGAAGAATGAGGCACTCAAGGCCACTACATATTCAGATTTTTCGAAGAAAACTTCAACTTCCCAAGAGAGGCTTCTCTTAGCATTGGATACTCACAAGGGATAGTTTCAGATGGAACTTTTAGAGCCTAAGGTTCCTTTTCCAAAAACTATAGTATATTACAAAGAATCTATTTTTCCTTTGACACTAAGTAGATCCATTCGATTGACCAAATTAATCTGCACAAACAAGCTAGAGAAATTATTCACTCCACCTTAACCATTTTAGCCATGGCATCATGCAGGTTGTAGGTTTCAATGAATAACATTCAATCTCAGTTAAAGATTGAAAATATCTCATCACTTGCCAAAGGTACTAAAATAAAATATTTATAGGATCTAGTGATTAAACTAGGATATGATCCGAGTAATGTTAAATCTACCAAGGAGATGATTAATAGAAAAAATAAGGATAGATAAGCATTAAGAAAACTGTTGAAACTCCCTACTACTGAAGATCCTCCAACCAAAGAATTAGGTGAGTTGGAAAAGGAAAAGGAGAGCATATTCAAAATCATTCTTGAACAGAACTTACAGATTTAGAGGATGGAGACTAAACTAGAAGGTTTATTGAAGGAAAAAGAGCATCAAGAAGATGTGGCAACAATTATTCCTATAGTGGCAACTTCTATTGCAGGTACTTCAATAACTCTAATTGAAAGGACTTCTATTGTAGAACCTATAGAAATAGAAACACATTCCACATACTCAACAACTAACTTCGCCAAAGCAATGGGAGATTTGTTCATCAAAGATAAAGAGATTGAGAAGCTGAAGGCTCTCCTCAACAATCTCCAAGAGAAAAAGTTAAAGATTGATAATGTTTACTTAGCAGAGCTTCATAAAACTCATAGGCTAACTCAAAGAATATAATCTCTAGAAAATGAGACTGTTATTCCTTAGACCATTGCATAGGCCGAGGAAAACATACATGGGTAGATATTAATGAGTCTATGACCAAATTATGGCCTTCTATTGAAATTATTTTTGAACAGGAGGAGCTATTGGAAAGATCGAAGGATGTGATTGCAGAGGTAAACAAAGACCTAGGTCAAAAACCAGGAGAGGCTGCAACATTAATTAGAATTATAAATTCAAAGTCAAGGGAACAACAAGAAGAATTTGAAATACAGGACATTATTGAAATAATCTTGGATGTGAGAAGGATTCTCACTAAGAGAAATCTTATGATACACCTAGAAAAAAAAATGTCATAATATAGAAGCGGGCATTCATAAATTTCACAATAAGTTCATGATTTTGCAACAAAAGGGACTTCTAGGGTTAAGAGCAATGGTGGAAAAACTCATTCCCCTTGAAGAATACCAACGCAGGTTGCATGCTATTGCTACAGAAAAATCCAAATTTTCCAAGATTAGGAGAACTATTATAGGAAAAGCCTTCATTGAAGGTTTACGTTTTGATTTATTAATTAAGCATGAGATCAATCATCTGTTTGTAATTATTAAGCCCAATTTTGAAAAATACACTGAAGTGGATGGAACATTCAGAAAGTGAATTAAATATTCCACTCTATATGAAGAAAGGCGGGACACAATATTCCAACTTCTTGAATAAAGAGACACAAATTTCTAGCAGTAGACAACAGGTATTTTTCAACAGGATGCATATTTTCAGGAGCAAGAAAAAAACAGCCTTTTCAGCCCAGTCATCCCCAAAATCCTCGATTTCAATGCCAACAGGCCTAAGAATTTTTATTTTTGTATATTATAGATCTATTTTTGTAAACAATTTTGAGATATTTTGAAAATAAATATTGATATTTAAATAAAGAGATTTTTAGAGAAATTTGTATAAATACTTTGTAAATCAAAGTACAAAGGGTTGAACCATTGTGATAGACTCTTGAGCGGACTTGTAATAATATGAATTATTTGCTGAAAGTAATAGAAGGATTCTGGATTTATCTTGAAACGGTTGTGTCCCTGTGAGTACTTCTTTGCTATTATATTTTCACTTTGTTTAAATCTACATATATTTGAAATTGATGCAAATTTTGGGTATGATAATATTGAGTTTCAATTTACCTAAAAACCCCTACGAAGTTATTATCAATTATAGAGATTAGTTAATTAGACTATCTATTTTACTTAACTCCTCTAGATCTTGAATTTGTCACTTCCCCTTAAGTATTAAATATATTTTGTTGGTTGTAAAAGCATTTTACATGCATTTTTTTGTGTATGACTAAGTTAAATAATATGTTTGATGATTTAATTAACCATATATTTTATTAAGTTCAACTCGACATATCTCTTCAAAAGCTAAATTATGCTAGAGGTGAAGAACCAACCTTTTAATACATCTTAAGTAATTAAGAAACTGCATCTGTTTAGACAATTTAGAGAATTGGTCCTTAAAAAACTCAAAACAAACAAAACATTTTAGATGCTCTATCATAATTCCTTAACCTAGAATTATCTATATAGGTACAACACACCCTGGCCCCTCTTAGTATTTTTCCCAACATAATTTGCAAGTATTGAATTACCTTAAGGCTTGCTCTAGGTTGTGGCAAGGTCCCACCATGAACCTTGAACAAGTCATGTAACCATTTTAGTGTGTAAGAAGTGCATTTCGATTTAGTAGATAGAACTTCACTTAATATCTCATTTTCTTTTGTTAACGACTTATGGAATTCTTGCAGTTAATTTTGTACTTATGTTTCTTTCAAATGTTTTTGTAGATCTGAGTTAAAGATAAGAAGTTTAATAATGTAGAGTGTTTGCATAGCCATGGAACATTCTTATGAGCATACTTTGTACATGTTAACTCTATGATTACTCTTCCAAATTCATGAATAATGGACAAGTTAGTTTCGATTTAAAATGAATTTCTAAAATGAATAAATTATTACATTTTAAATTGAATCTCATGTCTTGAATAGAAATGCTTCATTGCTTATGAATTTATATATATTAGGAACACGAGATTCCTTTAGCTTATGCTTTGTTCAAATGTTCAAAATCGATTAGAGACAATATCATTTTTGGAATAGACTATGTTTTAATGCTTTCAGAATTGTATGTCATTTGTAGTACAGTTGTTTGATTTCCTGTGTAAGATTTACTTGAATGATAGTGTGATAATATTGGCATTATGATACATGTGTTGTCCTTGATGGAAATGCATTTGTAATAGAACAAGTGTATGGTAAAAAGGTGAATCCACGGGTCAATTTAGAGGTGACAGAATGATGGAACAGAATACTAGAATGATGGGTCAAAGGTTTACAGATCATAATCAAAAGTTTGATACGAGTGAATATTTGAAAATCTGTACGCAGGTTCACCAAGGCCAAGTCATGTATACACACGATTTTGGTGAGACAAAGTAGCGTACTATTTTTGCACCATGGTATTCTAAATCGAAGGGGTCCCTACCATGGTATTGGCCCATAGTAATAAAAGTGACGATGAATATTGATCCCGTCAAAGATTACCACCGGCACTAGTGTATTTTTGACCCGTGGTATTGGATAAGGGCTAAACTATATAAAAAGGTGAAGATCAAAGTTCTAAGTGTGCAAGTGAAAGGGATTTTGATGAATATTTCAATCTAAAGTATATTTGCATTGTAAGGGCCATAATTGTTACATAGATATGAAATAATTATGCAACAATGAATATAATGATGGATCAGGATCATGAGACTTGAAATGAATTTTCATTCTATGATCTTCTCATTGATTGACTAGATATAAGTACTCACACATGTTTTTATCTTTGAATGTTATGATCTGGGTCTTTCTGAAGTTTGAAAGAGCTGCATAATTTTAGGTCAAAATCTACAACTCTATATGCTCGTTGGTCTTGGGAAAAGAGCATATACACGCGGGTTCTCTTCTTCCAAGTCACGTATATAAAGTAAGAATTTATGTTTATAAATGACTGGTCAACCTGATCTGTGCTCCTACTTCTCTATTGTCTGTCAATGATGTCCTCATGTTGATCTGGGTTGAGTGATAATGACTAAAGTAGAACTAATTGAATGATGAAGTTGAATTTGTTTACATGTTGATTAGTTGAAAAGATTATTGATGCTGCTGACTGTATGAGGGTTCTGTAAGCTAACAAAATATTTCAGAATATCTCTGGTCAACCCTGTGTCTGATTTAGAATTACAAGTTTTCAGTTTTTAGTATATTAAGATCTATATGCAGGTTTCTCTACAAAAAATCCTGTATACATGCAAGTTTCCTTAAGTGAAGTGGCATATACATTTTGGCATTTAAGTGATTAGGGTTGCAATTGATTTTGTGTGTTGATGCAATATACTGAATTCAATTATGTGTACTGGTTACAATGATCTGACTATTCCAGTTGATTGGTTGAGTTTTGATTAAGTTGATTGGGTTTCAGTGATTGGTTGATTCAGTTGTGCCATAGATTGATGAGTTACAGTTTGATTATTGATATTGAACTTAAGTATTGATATTGGATCCAGTGTGAAAATTTATGAAACGTGGTCCATGGATGTTGCTGAGGGTTTGAGCCTTCGGTGAGGAAGTCGACGTTTCCTGCCAGTAGTAGCTAGTGACCAGATCAAGGGGTTGGACCTCCCTTCCAGTAGGAGCTAGAGAACAGGTGAAGGTTGTAGCCTTCAGTATGTGGGTGCTTGCATACTGGTATGAGTCTACAACAATACAATAATGTGAGAATATTTTGATATTAGTAATTTTTGAAGACTGAGATGACAACAACATTGGTTTCCTGTGACATTGGGTTTCCATCTTAAATCCTGGTGTTCATGTGTGTTACTTATGTGTGATAATTTATTCTATTCTTACTACACTTATTTAGTGCTTATCAAATGTATGATAAATCTCTTACATTCTAGTTCAAGTTTAACAGAAAAAGAATTAGTTGTTTTCCAAGTTTACTGAGAATACACTAGTTTCTTTTACAACAGTCGCATATTGTTACACAACATTTTGTCACTGTCTCTGTACTCCCCATCTATAATCCTGGATAACTTCTATAGTCTACCCAACATGCTTTCTCATCATGAAGAAACTCCTAGTATCTCCCTCTCCATGAGCAGAATAATTCCCCTTTGGACCTTTTCCCAAGAATCTTCCTTCTATCCTAGTTTACAAGACCGGCACTATTGACCAGTTTTCTCCTCGTGTAGATTTACAGAGGTTAAAACTAGCCCTCATGCCATTCGAATTGATTAAGCCCTTTTCTAGTCGCGTCGATCCTCTTTTGGAAGGGTTTTTAAATAAGGAGCCAAAGCTTCCATGTCTAGAAGCTTTGTAACGGAAGTTTGGTAGATGGTTGGGTCGGATAAAGTCGAGGAAGTCAGTTTGGGCTTCTTTCCCCTATTAGGATGGAACAACCTCAAGAGATAAGACCTTCTCCCATGATGAGAGGAACCATCTCCCATCCATCCAAGCTATATAAACCTCTCTTTTTCCCAAGCAAAAGATAGTTGGAATTTTGGAACAAGTTTGAATAACCAGCAAGTCATCTATAGCTTGTAGCTTTCTAGTGTATGTTTGAGGGAGAATAGTGTGATTTTGGTTTGGTTTGAGACTATAGGGAAAGAGGCCTTAAAAATTCCATTGTTGGGGCTATCCATGAAGTGCTAGAAGAAGTGTGGGAACTCGGATACGTCAGAGGAGACCAGCAACGTCAAGGCACCAGTTGTAATATCTTTCTGATTTATATAAATGAAACTATTGATTGATTTTATACATGAAGTGTCATTTTACATCTTTATGGCTTAATGTTCCTTGACATATTAAACAAGATGAATACAATATTGTATGCTATCATGTTTTTTGTTATTGTTGTTTGCTTCTTTCAAGTATTGGAAGGAAGGAAATGGAAGATAGTTGGAGTGAGGAAGTAGGATCATCACCAAGTGGAATAGCATTGTAAGAGGTAGGCCCTCTTAATTGATTCTAGAGTAAGGAAATTTTCCATAGATTGCTTGTTTGTGGCTACACTCGCTCTCTCGGGCTAAAGGAATTGTTTGTGTCTGCACTGAGAATTTACCCGCACCACAAACTGGTGACTCTACTAGGGAGCCAAACCTTTTGTTTGATTGATTGTAATCTTATGGTTTTGTGTCAACCTTTCTAGTATCACCATTTCCCTTTAGTGTTCCCTGCTTTGCCTGGTTTACTACTCTGAGCCTGAAATTTATAGTGGCAAGTCTAGTCTTAGGCTTTGATTTTTTTTAATTTTTTCCTTGAATCCTCGATTAGCACATTTATTTTTCTAACAGTGGTGCTAATTAGCGCGAGTTTCTCAAAAGCAGTTGCACTGACCCCCTTTTTGGTGCATGTTGTCAGTTAGGCAGTCATGCCAATCTCTGAGTTAAGAAGAAAATGGAATTTCTCCCATTGCAATGCCAGTGTATCTTCACCCTCAAACTCTCTTCTTATGCCCAAAAGTGACAAGGATGCTTTGTTTGATGGTTTTGATTGATTGATTGGCTTGAAGTTTCATTGCTTGATTTTTTGAGTTTTTTGGATGGTTTCTATGACCCTAGGGAATCTAGGTTAATTACCGTTCATTTGTTTATTTACTCATTATGTCAAGTTTCTGATTTTCTACTTCATTTAATCCATCTTTTAGCTGCAACATCTTTATTGCTTCATTTTCAATTGAATGAGTGAAAGAGTCTCATTTTTTCTCTTATTTTGAGTGTGTCTTTCCTCATTCCTAGCATAGATTATGTTGCTCAGTTTGTCGATTGAAGAATTATGTGTTTGGTTTGTTCACTTCAAGGAAAAATTGCTTTTAGTTTCATTTATCATGCCTTGGATTTGATTGATGCTTGTTTTTTCGAAATCGTGAAAAATTTCATTCATTTGCTTTATGTGGAAGATTCATTTTTCATTTTATGAAAAGAAGAACATCATTCTAGTTTACTTAAGCAAAAATATTGCATTAGTAGCATTATTAAGAAGCTAGAATTGCATCATCGTAATAATTGGAAATGAAATTAAACTTCTTTTGTTGTTATAGGAAGTTTCAGTGCATTTAGGAGATTTATTATAGAAAGATTTCATTCTTTGATTGTTTCATTTATTATGTGTTCCCTATCTCTCAATTAGTGTTAACTTTCATTGAAGACAAAGATATCTTTTCTCATATAACTTCATGTAGGAGTTTTGTCAGATGATAATGGTAGGGCCTTGTAATTGAAACCTAATTCATGATGAACCGTTAAGATTTATCTAATTAACCTAAGGAAGAATTGAAACTTAATGCTTACAATGAGAGGTCTAGGCTAGATATGTGTTCTGGTGTTTTAAAACCTAGCAATTGTCGTTCACTTTGGAACTAAACAGCGCTAGTATAGACTTGTGCTCCCTGTACTGTCGAGTATATAAAGGGATACCCCATTATGTTGCAATCCTTTATCCATAGGAAGTTGAGTCTGTCACCTTGTAAATGTGATACACCAAACACAACATTTGTGGAGATTGCCTGCCTGTACTTCTTAGTTCGCCGGGAGGTATTCCACAGTTCACGGTTACCTGGTAATCCTTAGGCCTAGAGTGCCCCAAGTAGTCATTTTTTATCTTTAATGACTCTTTAAATTTGGAAAGATCATCAAGCACTTTTCCATTAGAGATCGTTAATTTCAAAAGCAACTAGAGTCACCTTTCTTCCTTTTCTCAACTCTTAAAATATGAAAAGGCAAAGTTTTGTGTCAATGTCTTAAAATTAAATGCCCACAAAATATTCCTAGTTAAAGTTATCTTCCTTAGTGTTTCTTTAAAATTTGATTCCAATGGAAAAATTCCCAGAGTCTACCAGTCAAGGGTTCCCCTTGCATGGGAATCATGTTCCTTTTCCTTCTTTTGGAAATGTTGGTGCTCCTTGAATGGAAACATTTTCCCTCCTTGGGTTAACCATTGGTTTACCTGTCTAGTTATTTTTGACATCGGTGGTCCCAAGTGTCCCGACTCCTGTGAAAATGTCTCCTTCATTTGAATTGCATCACGTTGATTCTAAAGTTTACCTCTCACCTTCTTCCCCTATTTCTTCACCTTCCTCTTCTACTTCCCTTGGTGAAAGTTTCAAATATATTAACCAGGAGGCTAAGAAGAAGAAGAAGAAGTCAGACAAGTGAGAGGCCAACCGTGTAGCTATTACTCTAAACACATTTCCTGTCAACAAACCTTCTGCTCCTCTACAAAAGGTAAAATTCCCTTGTAGGCATTGTAAGGGTGACCATCTCCTTCGAGATTGTCCTGGCATCCTCAGAGTCTTCGAGGTGTGGTCTCAAGACATGAATCAACCATCGCCATCAACCTTTGGAGATCATGTCGATGTTGCACCCTCTACTAGAGATGGTAAGAAGAAGGGAAAAATTAAGTTCCCCTACAAGTTATGTGAACGAATACATCTTCTTCACCTTCGTCCTCTTATGGATAAAGCTTCCAAAGTTTTGTAAAACCTTACAGCTCCTCAAGCCCAGCTTCCTGTTGGTTATCAGAGGCTTTCTTCTATCCCTCTCCTTGTTGGTAAAGAGATTGACTTGGATTTATCTCCTACCCATCCTTCTCTTCTTGAGTATGACTCTCTTGTCTCTATTCCCAACCAACCATTGGTTGAAGAGAGTGTCAACTTGGATCCCCCTTCAGTTGTTCACTATGTTCCCAAAGAGAGTAGTTCTCATACTTCTCATGTTTTTCTCATCTCCTCAGGTTGTCATGAGTTGAAGGGTGACCCCCCTATCCCTGTTGTTCAGAAGAGTCCTTCTCATTCTTCTGTAGGGCATGGGGGTGATCATATGATACCCCCACCAAGTAGTTTTGTCATTTCCTTTTATTGGAGTCAATTAACTGCTTTCTGCCTCCCATCTTATGTTCCTTTCCAGATCATAGTACAAGCCTATAATATGGTAGTACATGGAAATATATTAGATGAGTTCATGTCTATTAGCATCATTTCCTCTACTACTTGGCAATCTTTGGGTTCCCCACATCTTGTGCTTGTCACCCAGAATCTGTTGGCTTTCAACAGAGGAACCAGTCAACCCTTGGCGGTCCTTCTGGTGTTTCCTATTACTTTGGGAGGAAAGACCGTCTATATAGATGTGATGGTAGTCCAAGGTTCCTTAGATTTCAATATTCTCCTTGGATGCAACTATTTTTATGTCATGGGAGCTCTTGTTTCTTCACTTTTCCGTGTGGTTTGTTTTCCACACGAAGGGAGAATTATGACTTTTGATCAAATCTCATTCATTAGTCACCAGGCACCTCTGTTGCAACCATCGTCACCTATCAACTCTTGTTTGAAAGCAATACCTTCCATACCATAGGTCAATTATGTGGCTACCCGTTCTGTCTATGCATTTGCTGATGATCACACAGATGGTATTGTACATTATGTATTGGGGGCATTGGGACTGAATCTGTCTTTGGTACCAAATGACATGTATTCCTCCCAGAGCGTGGTTTTTTTGTCTAGTGAAGACCTATTGGGAGCCATGTTCTCTTATGGGTCATGAACAAATCTCATGAGGATAGTTCCTTGCCTTTTGTTAACCTCATTAAAAAATGAAACAAGGAGTCATGAGGACGGTTCCTTGTCTTATGACAACCTCATTAAAAAATTAAACAAGGGTCTCGAGGATAGTTCTTTACTATGTCTACCTCATTAAAAAATGAAGCACCTCCCTTTTCCAAATCAAGTCTTTTACTAAGATCTTGTAAAATCCCAGTTGATTCTTTCCTGGATCTCAAAACTAAACCTTCATTCCATTGACCTAGTTGAATGAAATGAAGCTTGGGTGTTATAGACATTTTTGTGCTTGGCATCACTGAGCATGAAATGTCAATAATCAAGGGATCCAAAGTCCCTAAACATGTTGTTCCTACCCCTAGAGGAACAAGGCCAAGTAACCACAGCAATTCACAAAAGTTCTCCACCTGAAAATGCTAAAAAACAAGGCAATTCTGGATCATGTCAACTGCTCCACTGAGCATCTGCACTGAATGTCAACTGCTCCACTGTCTACCTGCATTGAATGTCAACTGCAAAGAAGGCTACCTGCGCTGAGCGAGTTTGGACAAGTGGCAGATTCATTCCTCAAGGTGTCAATGCCCAGGAAGCTTCCAAAATGACACTTGGATCAGGGAATTCGACTGGTGATGAGTAAGAGGTTCCAAATCTCCAAGTGGAAGCAAGAACCTCCAAGTGGACTCAAGAACTGAAGTGGGAGAGGACACTAGTCAGTCTCAGACCAGTCTCAAGATGACTCATCCTCTCTCCAATATCCCTATATATAGATCTCTCTCCATGAGGACAGGAGAGGCTGGAATTTGGTATTTGCAAAGAATTGTTGTTGGTTTGTGGCTAGAAATATTGGGTGTGTTATGCTTTGAAAGGAGCTGAAGAAGGAATTCCATTCTACTGGGAAGGAGATGTTGGGTTGGAGCCCTATGGGTTGTATCTCTTCCTGAACCCTGTTACTTTCAATAAAGCTATCTCGATTCTTTCCTATATGCTGGTGTATGATTGCATTGGTATATTTGATTTACTTCTAATCCTAAATCATTTATGAATATGTATATTTGCCTTTGTATTGTGTTCTTCTCTTATTGCGAGTAGCTGTTCTCTTGTCACAGGTAGCTGTTCTCTTGTGATCTCGTGGGATTCAAGTAGCTGTTCTCTTGATCAAGCGAGGAAGCAAGTAGCTGTGGACACACAAAGAGAAGAGGATCTAGTTCGAGGGACAATCGAAAGACAACGGTAAGTCTGCCGATCTCCTCTCTTTCATATTTCATAAAGGAAGAAATCATGATAGCTGTATTCGTTTGTTGCTAAGGCGCTGTCACACCTTAGGTGGATAGGATCGTCCTAAATAGGCATTTTTCCCCACAACAAATTGGCGAATCCACTGGGGAAGAACTTGTTTATTCATTTCATTTGTGTTTCCGTCATTTGTTTACTTCATAGACTTGACAGCAACTCTTGAACTGCATCTTTCCCGGATGCAAAGTAAAAGTTGCTACTTTGATCCAGTATGTTGGACTTGTCTATGATTTAAACTAGATCCACAAATGACTTGATTGATCCTTGTGATAGTCTTTAGTACCTTATCAAAGCATCCCTCTGTTTATACCTTGCTTGTGTTTCTGATTTGGCCTGAAACAGTTGATTTTTGAGCATTTTGTGACCCAGAAACCAAGAGAAACGAGAGTTTCTCTCTTCAGCGCAGGCACTGTGAAGGCAGTCTACATTTCAACGCAGGTCCCGAAGGGGCTACCTGCGCTGAATGTCAAACTGACAGTGTTGGACCTGCGCTGAACTAGTGTGGCCTTGTGCAGCTGGGGTTCTTTGTCCTTTTTTTCCCTGTTTTGATCTCTGTTTTTGCACCCTTTAACCAGCATAGGTGCCAGTCTGATAACCCTTTTCTTTGCCTGAATTCCGCCCCAATTTTTGTACAAAAAGATTGTGAATGTTTTTATGTGTTTGTGGCATCATTTACAGTCTTCCTTCGCATGAGTAAAGTAGTCTTTCTGTAGCCTTTGATTCAGATCTGATTGAGAGTGATCTTAGAAGAGAGTTCATTGGTTGTTTGTTCAGATTGATTATAGTTTTACTTTTGCTTATTGGTTTGAATTTGTCTCTTTCAAAGTATCAAAACAAGTCTTTATTTTGAAAATCGCAAAGTGATTGTAATCTCTTCTACCCTTGTTGATTTCGAAGAAAGTGAACTTGTTTATTTTGATCATTGTAAAAGCAAATTCAAAGTTGTGCAAAAAGCTTTCTTTGTAGGCATTTATACTAAGAAAGTGAAAACAAACACCTGCATTGTGCATTTTTCATTTGATAAGTTTGCATGTTGGATTTAGGGAAAGTGCATTAGAGTGTGCTGATTGCTCTTTGAGAAAAGATAGTCGCTCTCTTTTCCCTTAATAGCTAGGATTTTCAAAGTTGAAAGATTGTAAAGCTTGTTTATCATCTTAGACTGCATTTAGGAATTTGTATCATACTTCTCGTGGTGAACCTTGAAAGGCAAACTTTAAAAAGATCAACCTAAAATAAACTGAATGAACCTAACGACGCTTTGTAACATAACGCACAACATAGAGGTCTAGGCTAGAGACGTGTTCCGGTGTCATTAAGCCTAGTGACTATCGATCTCTAAGAAGGTGGGTGATTCCTCCTGAGAGACGGTAGCGCTAGTACGGATTTGTGCTCCCACGTACCATCGCGTATATATTGGGAGACCCCTTGTCAGGCGGAAAGAGTCGATTGTGCGGACACAACCAACCTACCTAGGAGCCTAAGACTCTCTAGTGACAAACAAGACAAACAAGAGCAATCCTTCTCTAAACATGCATTTACTATATAAGAAATCAAGTGTTTAGATCCTACCTGTAGTCCAACGCTGTTGTAGCGGTCCAGCCTCGCTGATCCGGATGAGCTCCTCCTTCACTTTGAAATCTGCATCCACTAACAATCAAACGATTAAATAGCACTTGGTAATCTCATAAAATAAAACATATTTAACACATAGACCAAGGAGTACATGAAACAACTCATAAATAACAAGTTATTGAGAAGAATGGACTCATTTGCATTAATAGGTAACAAAAGGAACAAATACAACCTGAGCCTTGGTGTTGTGCAAGTCCCTCCCAGGGTCCATCAAGAGTTCTCCTTTACTTTGACAAAGCTCACCCACTTCCAAATAGAACAAGCAAAGATGGCAATCTCTCCTCACAAGCTTCTAAATGGGAGTCCTAATTCCAGCAGCATTTACCCTTAGAAATGTATAGCTTCCAACCTCCTCTCCTTCTGGCCCAATGCCTGTATTTATAGTGCTCAAGGGGAAGTTAATCAGGTCCACCATCAATGGGATAATCCCCTCTTTGGATGGGCTAGCTCCCTTATTGATGGGATAAGTTCCTCTTTGGTATGGGTACATGAACCATCTGGAGGCGCTCAATACACGTCGAACAACCTTCTAGAATGCTCTAGAAATGACCACAAGTAACTTTTTAAAGATGAAACTTGCGCATTTTGACCTTTACAGGGGGACGCACCTGCCCCTTTACATACAGAGCGTCCAAGGACGCATCTTTTGTGAACATTGGGTGCGTACCCGCAGGTAAGGTTGAGAGAACCTACGTACCCAGAGATAAATACATTTATGAAGACTTTCTCTCTTTTTGAAGTTTGACATGGAGAGCAGAGGCATAAGACTTGCCTAAGAGGATAGCATGACTGTTGATAGAGCCATACTAACTGTAAATAGTCATGGTGACATTTTTTAGTGTAACAGATTGCCCCCTAAAGTGCGAAGCCTGTAATAGATTAGGGTTTTGTATTATCTAGGAAGGGTGAAGCGCTTTATCATTTCAAGGATTATCTCATGGAGAGCCTGGTCAGAACCTGCAATTTTCAACACAAAATACATGTATAAGATTATATCATCACTGAGGTAGGCATTCCCATACTCAGATCAAAACTTTAACTAACAGACTAACTACTCTGATACAGGAATGATCTTGTAGTACATCATAATCATAGACTTTTATAGACACAGTATGGACGCAGCCATCTATTTATGATTAGTCTACTTAGATAATGAATACAAAACTCCTCGCAGCCTAGATGGTGGAAACTAGATCCAGGGTCTTCATTTCTACTTCCCGAATTGGTACGATTCTAGCCATGCGAATAAACGAGTTGATGTCGAACATGGTAGAAACCACTTGATTACCAGTCGATGATGTAAACTGTTAACAAGTGTGAGAGAGACCACCAGTAATGTCAATGGTTCTCAAAGTACCCAGTACAATCCATGAGATGTGAATGAATGAGTTGATGTCGAACATTTCACGGAATCCTTTGATCGAAAGTCAATGATGTAAACTGACGTCAAAGGCGAGAAGCCTGCCATTGATGCATGCAGACTTCAAGGTACTAACGATTTCTAAGTCATCTCTCTAGCTAATGTGTTGATGTCGATAGAAAGTGACCCGTTGCAGGCAAGCCCACAACACGAAATCATTGTTCAAGTTGAAGAAATGTTGCTGTAAGGACTGACTCAGGGATGGTCAAATGGATGACAAGTCTTTTGCAGATGAAAGTTTTGTTTGCAGACCTCTTGAACACATAACGACACGACAGATGGCTTGGTGATGAATGACTCAAAGTTAATCCCCGGAACCCGGCTGAAGACTTTCAATGAGGTTTGATCAACTGTGAGGTAAAGGATTTCCCAACCCAGGTGAATGAAAAGTGTCATGTCCAAGAGTGGTAATAAAGTTTCTTCTGAGACAAAAGATAACAAATAGGCTCATTCTTCTCTCTTTTCCCCCACCATTTCTGGCAAGTACCTCTTTATTTTTAACAAGCTTGAGGAGGATAACATATGCTTGATTATAAGCTCATCCTTCGGATGAGTCCAACCTAGTTTTGATTCGAACCCTAGGAAGGAGTGGTTCGTTCCTGTTTGTAATTGAACAAGTCCTTTACTGTGAAATTTTAACGAGCCCAGTATAGGAGAAACTCAACGTTTTTCAATTTTAGAGAGTCTGAAAAACTTAAGAAGACTCCAAGTTGAACTTTTTCGTAGATTTGTGTCCCTCAAGCCCGAAAAAGTATAAAATAATACCTGGGGGAACCGCTTGATCTTGCGGCCAAGGAGTACTCTCATGATTAGTGTCTTTGACCTGAAAAGTAAAAAGCGATCAAGGACACGTCGTTTTATTTCCATATCGAGTTTGAAACGACAAAAACCCGGCAATCTTTTCCTGATTTTACGGTCAGAAAAGAGCTATAAGGGGACCGTCTTTTAATTCCGTTTTAACGAGTGTAAAAGAAACGCTCGGCGATCTTTTCTTGTTTTAGGAGTCTGAAAAGGGCTTAAAAGAGAACTCCAAGGTTTCACTTTTTCATAAGTTTTAACGAGTTCGAAAAAGGGATAAAAATGTACTCATGGTTTTCACTTTTTCGTAAGTTTTAATGAGTTCGAAAAAATGATAAAAATGTACTCATATGGCCGACTTTCAATTTAATTTACGAGCAGGAAAAGACGGAAAGAACTCGATATTTTCATTTGTTTTACGAGAATGAAAGATAGCAAAATAATCTCGGGATTTTCATGAGTTTAACGAGTCTTGAAAATAACTGAAATTGACTCGAGATAGGTTTCATTTTTACAAAAGCTTGAAACAAAGAAAAATTATGCTTCAAAGTAGTTTCATTTTTACACAAGCTTGAAACGGAGAGAAAACTGTGCTTGATGCCCCCTAAGCATAACTGTTAGAGCGCATGCCCCCCCAGCTTCATTTCATTCAACCAGTTGGATGAAATGAAGGTTGAGTTACGAGATTATTTGAAAGACCCGACCTAAGAAAAGAGTCGCCATTTTGTCAGGCGGAAAGAGTCGATTGTGCGGACACAACCAACCTCCCTAGGAGCCTAAGACTCTCTAGTGACAAACAAGACAAACAAGAGCAATCCTTCTCTAAACATGCATTTACTATATAAGAAATCAAGTGTTTAGATCCTACCTGTAGTCCAACGTTGTTGTAGCGGTCCAGCCTCGCTGATCCGGATGAGCTCCTCCTTCACTTTGAAATCTGCATCCACTAATAATCAAACGATTAAATATTACTTGGTAATCTCATAAAATAAAACATATTTAACACATAGACCAAGGAGTACATGAAACAACTCATAAATAACAAGTTATTGAGAAGAATGGACTCATTTGCATTAATAGGTAACAAAAGGAACAAATACAACCTGAGCCTTGGTGTTGTGCAAGTCCCTCCCAGGGTCCATCAAGAGTTCTCCTTTACTTTGACAAAGCTCACCCACTTCCAAATAGAACAAGCAAAGATGGCAATCTCTCCTCACAAGCTTCTAAATGGGAGTCCTAATTCCAGCAGCATTTACCCTTAGAAATGTATAGCTTCCAACCTCCTCTCCTTCTGGCCCAATGCTTGTATTTATAGTGCTCAAGAGGAAGTTAATCAGGTCCACCATCAATGGGATAATCCCCTCTTTAGATGGGATAGCTCCCTTATTGATGGGATAAGTTCCTCTTTGGTAGGGGTACATGAACCATCTGGAGGCGCTCAATACACGTCGAACAACCTTCTAGAATGCTCTAGAAATGACCACAAGTAACTTTTTAAAGATGAAACTTGCGCATTTTGACCTTTACAGGGGGACGCACCTGCCCCTTTACATACAGAGCATCCAAGGACATAGCTTTTGTGAACATTGGGTGCGTACCCGCAGGTAAGGTTGAGAGAACCTGCGTACCCAGAGATAAATACATTTATAAAGACATTCTCTCTTTTTGAAGTTTGACATGGAGAGCAGAGGCATAAGACTTGCCTAAGAGGATAGCATGACTGTTGATAGAGCCATACTAACTGTAAATAGTCATGGTGACATTTTTTAGTGTAACACCCCTATAGGCATATATCTTTTATCCTTAGGAAGCCATGTCGGCCGCCCTACTGATCGCAATGCAGTGAACACAGCATTCACGAAGATCGACCACCCGTACTGTAAAAAGTATTTTGTGGTTTTGCGAAAGGTTTGGCACACCCTCTGCCTAGATCTCCAGAGCAGTTCCTTTTGGCCTTTTTTAGACTCTATAACAGAAAAAGTCCATCCGAGCATTTGTCACTTCGGGCTCGTTAAAACATCGAAGGAGACTAGAGTCATCTTTAGCTTTTTCTCGACTCTTTAAAACTGAAAAAGAAAGTTGTGTCTAATAAGCGTCGTTAACAATTTATTTTAAACGGAACAATCACCCTTTAATCATGTGTTGATCTTTAGGTTGAAAAGATGGAGCACACCAACCAAGGAGTTCCCTTGGGTGGAAATCCTAGTCCCTTCTCCTCTTGGGGAGATGTTGGTGCGCCCCACATGGCCACATTGTCGCTTCCAGGATTGACAATTGGCCTACCAATTTGGCTCTTTTCAACCAATGTCGTTCAGAATACCACCACTCCTGAACAGTCGAGTCAACAGTTAGATCAGACAAGAGTTGCCTCCCAGCCTTCCACTTCATCTTCCTCCCCTCCTTCCTCTTCGCTTGATGGAACTGGTCGATCAAAAAATCGGGTTCTAAGGAGAAGAAGGAGAAGAAGAAGAAAGAAAAGAAGAAGAAGGAGCCTAAGGCGACTGGGTGCAAGCAAATGTCATCTAACAAAGATCCACACACCGCACTCGTAAGGCCTAAATCGCCATGCGTCATATGCAGGGGAGACCACTTCCATAGAGATTGTCCCTGTATCCCACGGATACTAAGAGACTGGTCCCCCCGTTTGCACAATTCGGGAGCATCGACCTCTGATAGCCATGTTGACTACTCATCGTCAACTAGTGGGAGTGAAGCTCCAGGAAAGAATGGGAAAGTTAAATTTCCCTGCAGACTGTGTGAAGGCAATCACGCCATCCACCGTTGTCCCTTCTTAGACGAGGCAAAAAGAGTTCTGGAAGATCGCCCGATTTTACGAGCGAATCTTCCTCCTGGATATCAAAGACTCCTGCCAAGTCCCTCACTAGTTGAGAATCCGGCTGAGCCACTTAGATGGTCAGCCAAAGCACCTGTCTTTGAAGAAGAACCATCTGGATCCATGCCTGACGAAAGTCAAAAGGTTGATACGGCAGTTGACCCGATTTTGCCTTCAGAGGCTCCATCTTCAAATGACACCATCACAGAGGAGAATATAGGCGACACCGTCCAGGTTCTCTTCATCAGCACTGACTCTGATGATCAAGGGGGCAATGCCACCATTCCTTTGTCGCAGGAAGGAAGTTCATCAGAGCACTATCCGGTCGTATATTCGGTCCCACCACCAAGCAACCTGGTTGTGTCCTTTGATTAGAACCAACTAGGCAGACCCCGGTTGCCAGCCAGTGTGCCATTCAGAATTATTTGTCAAATATACAGAATGGTAATGGCTGGCACTATCATTGATGAGGGGGCATCTGTGAGTATCCTTTCCTCTATTGCTTGGAAAGCGCTTGGTTTGCCGGCGCTTTTACCTGAGATGAGAAATCTATCAGGTTCTGATAAAGGAACCAGTCGACCTTTAGGGATCCTCCCCAATGTGCCCATAACATTGAAAGGGAAGACCATTCATATGAACGTGATGGTCTTTCAAGGACCCTTGGATTATAACCTACTCCTTGGACGAGACTATATATATTGCATGGGAGTTGTAGTCTCCTCACTCTTTAGAGTAATGTGTTTTCCGTAGGAAGGAAGAATGGTCAAGCTCATGGACCAACTTTCGTTTCCCGGATCACACATCGCAAATAGTCATGTGCCATCCCTAAATGGTCTATTCATGCAAGAAGTGTCTCAACCCACGGTCCGTCCTCCTGATGAGCGCGAGTAATCCGAGAGGATATGACTGGAACCCAGGGGGCATGCATCCTGGCCTGCTTCGGCAGGGAAACTTTGGGTATAGAGTAGGTTTCCGCGGGAGAATATGACTAGTCCGTACCCCATCCGTGGGTGGAAGAGGGGTTGTTCTAGAATAGGATTCTTTTGTCAAAGTTACGTGTTTGACACCAGTCATTCACCCTTGTCTATTTCGGTAGACATTGCCGAGGAAGTGTTTTGTTTGAAAGATTAATGAGACAATCTTTGGGTAACCTGAAAGAGGTAAGCCTCTCTCGATTATAACAAATGTTTTGGTGGAGGGTAAGTAGAGGTAACCTTGAAACTCTATTTTATACCTGGGGGCATGCAAACCTTTTGGAGTGCGAGAAAAGAGCGGTTATTTATCTGTTTTTTGGGTTAGCCATTTCCTAACTTGTATAAAGAAAGGATGAGGAGCAAAGCTTAGTGAGATGAAGCTCCATAAAAAATAGAATCTTGATGAGACACTCTTATCAAAAGACTGGGTAATTCGAGCAGTTTTAGCATAAAGTTCATGCTCGTTAAAAAATAAACGCAAGATCCGAGCAGTTTTAACACGGTCTTCATGCTCGTTAAAAAATAAATAGAAGCAGTGAGCAATGTTTCCTCCAGAGTTTAAGCTCATTTTTAACTAAAAAATGAACCTATCCCGGTAAATAACCACTGTGATCGTAAATTTATCAGCCATAAAAGCCTTGGTCGTGTTTGCACCTGCCACCTCCACTTGTCATTTGGACGATCGTTCACCTCCATATGATTGTTTACCCATTTTGAGGAATAGCTGCGAAGAGTGATTTCGCCTAGCCATCCTTGTGACACTGCCGTGATTGGAAAATTCCAACCTGTACCTGGAATCAGTTGTTATCCCTGTTTATCACTCGTTCCTCAAAGGACGAGTCTTCTTTAAGCTCTTTTCAACTGACTCGTAAAATATGAAAAGATTGCCGAGTTTTGGCCTTCCAGCTCGTTAAAGGACCGGAAGAGCTATCCCTCCTCTAGATTTTAATCTTTTTGGACCTGAGGGATTATTGCACAAAAAGATCGAGCACTTGTTTTGTTCGGCTCGTTAAAGATATCGAAAACTCATCCCTTTTGTATTGTTTTATACTTTTTCGGACTTAAGGGATTAGATGACGAAAAAGGAATTTTGGAGTTAACTTTATGTACCTTTTCAGACTCTCTAAAAATGAAAAGGACCGAGTTATCTTTGTCGTTAGACTCGTTAAAATGATAAATAGCGACAAACTTGTCTTTAGACGAGAACGAGTTTCACTATCGCTAAGCTCGTTAAAACATAGCGATGGGCTTGCCCGAAGGGCAGGTTATAGAACAAGCATATGTTATCCTCCTCAAGCTTGACAAAAATAAAGAGGTATTGGTCAGCAATGACTGGGGAAAAATTGGGAAAAATCAAGAAAACTTTGATGGTAGCAGGTCGCTCTTGAACATGACACTTTTCCTCCGTATCACATTCGGGTTGGGTTGTTTCATTCATAGGTCACATCACCATGGTCTTGCCATACCATCCATATTTGGGGTAATGCTACCAATCCATCGCATCAGTGTCGCCATATGTTCAAGAGAAGTCGTTCAGAAAGAGTCAACCGGGTCCCATCCACTGCCATACATTATCCTTCATCCATTCATGACCGCCACCCTGAATCATATGTCACAGATTGTTTTCACCTCCATTAAAATCATTAGCTCCGTTCCGTGTCACTGATGTGGGATTGATTAAGGCCCTCCTTTGACGGATCGCTCCTTGTCGACATCAGCTCATTATCCAAGGAGTTGATCTAGGAACAACCCCTTCAGTACTTTGAAGCTTGCATGCCTCAATGGCAAGTTTCTCACTTCCGGCGACAGGTATACATCAATGACCTTCGACCAGAAGATTTTGCGTGGTGTTCGATGCCAAGTCCTTTATTCACACCACGTGAATTGTACTGCAGTACCTTGAGGGTCATTATCATTATCGGTGATTCCTCTCGCGCTTGTTAACGGTTTATATCATTGACCGGTAATCAAGCGATGTCTTTCCATGTTCGACTTCAGCGAAATTCTCACATGGATCGACTTGTACTTAGAGTGAAGATCGAACGAGTTTGAAGACCCCGGATCAAGTTTCATATCCGAGCTGCGATATATATTCAGGAAAAATAAAGACATTTGATGTGTACATCATTGCAGCAGATGATCATCCTATTCAAAGGATGATAATTTTCACCAAAATTATCAGTCTACCATCAGACGATCGTCTGTTCTATGTACAAAAATGAATTTATAAAGCTGAGCATGGGAATGCCCGCCTCAGCTAGATCATGAAAGTAGTATGAATCATAATGTATTGTATTGTATTTTATTACAGGTCTCCTCCCAGCAGATGGATGAACTTCGGACCCTCCTGGATAAATCATTTCACCCGATAAACGGCCTCATACTTTAGGGGGCAACTGTTATAGACATTTTTGTGCCTGGCATCACTGAGCATGAAATGTCAATAATCAAGGGATCCAAAGTCCCTAAACATGTTGTTCCTACCCCTAGAGGAACAAGGCCAAGTAACCACAGCAATTCACAAAAGTTCTCCACCTGAAAACGCTCAAAAACAAGGCAATTCTGGATCATGTCAACTGCTCCACTGAGCATCTGCACTGAATGTCAACTGCTCCACTGTCTACCTGCGTTGAATGTCAACTGCAAAGAAGGCTACCTGCGCTGAGCGAGTTTGGACAAGTGGCAGAGTCATTCCTCAAGGTGTCAATGCCCAGGAAGCTTCCAAAATGACACTTGGATCAGGGAATTCGACTGGTGATGAGTAAGAGGTTCCAAATCTCCAAGTGGAAGCAAGAACCTCCTAGTGGACTCAAGAACTGAAGTGGGAGAGGACACTAGTCAGTCTCAGACCAGTCTCAAGATTACTCATCCTCTCTCCAATATCCCTATATATAGATCTCTCTCCATGAGGATAGGAGAGGCTGGAATTTGGTATTTGCAAAGAATTGCTGTTGGTTTGTGGCTAGAAATATTGGGTGTGTTATGCTTTGAAAGGAGCTGAAGAAGGAATTCCATTCTGCTGGGAAGGAGATGCTGGGTTGGAGCCCTATGGGTTGTATCTCTTCTTGAACCCTGTTACTTTCAATAAAGCTATCTCGATTCTTTCCTATATGCTGGTGTATTTTGTATGATTGCATTGGTATATTTGATTTACTTCTAATCCTGAATCATTTATGAATATGTATATTTGCCTTTGTATTGTGTTCTTCTCTTGTTGCGAGTAGCTGTTCTCTTGTCACAGGTAGCTGTTCTCTTGTGATCTCGTTGGATTCAAGTAGTTGTTCTCTTGATCAAGCGAGGAAGCAAGTAGCTGTGGACACACAAAGAGAACAGGATCCAGTTCGAGGGACAACCGGAAGACAACGGTAAGTCTGCCGATCTCCTCTCTTTCATATTTCATAAAGGAAGAAATCATGATAGCTGTATTCGTTTGTTGCTAAGGCGCTGTTACACCTTAGGTGGATAGGATCGTCCTAAATAGGCATTTTTCCCCACAACATTGGGGGACATGTAACTTGAATTCAGTCATTATGCCAAGGGCATGTAAAATTATCTCAAGCATGGTTTTCCATTTCAAGCTTGTGTAAACATGAAACTAAATCCAAGTAGAGTTCTCCATGGTTCAAGATTCTATAAAAATGAACCCATACTCGATTTACATCTAGTGATTTCCATTTTAATCAGTTGATTTCTGCTAGATGAGCCTTGGTAGTTTTATTCCATCGCCACCATCTCTTTGGACGATCATATGCTTTCACTTGGTTGTCTTTTCCTTTCCCGAGGAACCGTAGCAAAGAGTGGTTTTAGTAGCCAGCCTCTTGACCATTACCCGTTTTGAGCAGTTCCTCAATTGTCAGAACCAGTTGTTACCCTTTATACCACTCATTCCCCTAGGACAAGTCACCTTTAAGATCTTTTCTGACTCGTAAAAAATGAAAAGATCGCCAAGTATTTTTACCTTTTTGACTCGTAAAAGAGAATAAAAATGGGGGGTCTGCTTTCAAGCTCTTTCCCAAATCTTTAAACATGAAAAGGTTATCGAGCGCTTGTCATTTTGAAATTGTTAAAGGCTGCAAAATGTTGTTCACCCAGTATACGTTTACCCCTTTGTTGAGTTGGGATGCACTATTTATGAAAAAGGTACTCCTTGGATGAAATGGTCAAATAGTTCTCTCAAGTATCATTTTCTACCTTTTCAAGATCGAGAGACAAAAATGTACGAAAAGGGGCCATGTGGAGTTTTCTTTTCTGTGTCTTTTCCAAATTCTATAAACATGAAAAATATACCGAGTTACCATTTTGTCGAACTCGTTAAAACATTAAACAACATTGAATTCATCATCATGACGAACATGGGCTTCTCCTTCCTAGGGCTCATTCAACTTACTACGTCGGATTCGTCCAAAGGATGAACTTACAATGCAAGCATATGCTCTCCCCTTCAAGCTTGCGATAAAAAATAATTGGGGTACCTACCAGAAATGGTGGGGGGGAATTTGGAAATTCTATCAATTGTGTCGGCAGCTCACTCTTGAATACGACACTTTTTGCTTCATGTCAGGTTTGGAATCCTCCATTTCATCTGACCTTCCTGGGTTGGGCCACTCATTTTTTCCTTCCATTTGATCTCTGCCACGTCATCATGAACACCGATCCTATGGATCCAATAGCTGCCAAACTCTAGAATCGTGTCACCAATATGTTCAAGAGTTAGTCCTTCTGCAGTTACACTTACTCTTGATTCTCTATATAATTTGAAATCATTTGCATCCCATTGTCCTATGTCGATGGTGTGAGATACATCATGGCCCTTCTTCGACATGGTCGGTTCTTATCGACTTCAGCTCATTATCCAAGAAGCTAGCCGAGAGACTCCCTTCCAGTACCTTAGAGCTTGCATTCCCTAATGGAAATTTCTTCGTACTCGATGACAAGTTCACATCATTGGCTTTCAATCGGGTGATTTCACAGGTGTTCGACATCAGTTCCTTCATTCACATTTCATGGATTGTGATACTAGTACCTTGAGAGCCATTATTATTATTCGTTGTTTCTCTCATGCTTCTTAGTGGTTCACCTCATTGACCAATAATCAAGCGACTTCCTATCATGTTTGACTTCAACACATTCATTCACATGTTAGGATTTGTACTTTGATTAGGTCATTTGAAATGCAAGACCCTGGGCTAAGGTTACACAAGTCCAGGTTGCGAGGCAATGTGACATGGTCATGTTGATATACATGTCCCTTTCAGATGGATGGATGTGACCATACCAGGAGTTGTTATATGTGATCCTTCTCATTATTTGATGGCTACGACCATACCTTGGTTTCGTTATGATCCTTTTTACTAGATAGATGCACCCATGCCTTGGATCCATTTACATAATCATTCTCTGGATGGCTGCATCCATACCATGATTCATGTATCATTATTCAGAGTTTTCAGTGATGTATATGTATCTATGCTTTCTTGCAAGTTTTATGACAATGGACTCTGTCTCCCCTCTTCCACTTGTAAATCATTTCACTCCTCACTCTAGTTCGGCCTTCACGCTTTAAGGGGAATCTGTTACACAACATTCTATCATTGTCTCTATAATCCCCATCTACGATACTGGAGGACCTCTATAGTGTACCTGACATTCTTTCCCATCATGAAGAAACTCCCAGTATGTCCCTCTTCATGACCAGAATAATTCTCCTTGGCATCATTTCCCAAAAATCTTCCTTCTATCCCAATTTACAAGACTGACACTACTGACTAGTTTTCTCCTCACACCGATTAACAAAGGTTAAAACTAGCCCTCATGCCATTCAGATTGACTGAGCCCTTTTCCATTTGTATCGATCCTCTTTTGGAAGGTTTTTTAAATAAGGATCCAAAGCTTCCATGTCTAGAAGCTTCGTAACAGAAGTCTAGTAGATGGTTGGGTTGGAGAAAGCTGAGGAAGTAAGTTTGGGCTCCTTTCTCCTATTAGGATGGAACAACTTCAAGAGATAAGACCTTCTCCCATGATGAGAGGAAGCACCTCCCATCCATCCAAGCTATATAAACCTCTATTTTTCCTAAGTAAAATATAGTTGGAGTTTTGGAGCAAGTCTGAATAACCAACAAGTCATCTATAGCTTGTAGCTTTCTAGTGTATGTATGAGGGAGAATAGTGTGATTTTGGTTTGGTTTTAGACTAGAGGGAAAGAGGCCTTAAAAATTCCATTGTTGGGGTTCTCCATGAAGTGCTAGTAGAAGTGTGGGAACCCAAATACATCGAAAGAGACCAACAATGTCAAGGCACCAGTTGTAATCTCTTTCTGATTTATATAAATGAAACTATTGATTGATTTCCTACATGAATTGTCATTTTACATCTTTATGGATTAATGTTCCTTGACCTATTAAGTAGGTTGAATACAATAGTGTATTCTATCACGTTTGTTTTTGTTGTCATTTGCTTGTTTCAGGGATTTGAAGGAAGGGAACAGAAGATAGATGGAGTGAGGAAGCAGGATCATCACCAAGCGGAATAGCGTTCTAAGAGGTAGGCCCTCTTAATTGATTCTAGCTTAAGGAGATTTTCCATAGTTGTTTGTTTGTGCCTAGACCCGCTCTCTTAGGCTAGAGGAATTGTTTGTGTTCACGCTGAGAATTTACCTACACCACACATATATACACTAGTTGGGTTATGTCATGTCGTGTATACGTTTCAAAAAAAAACAAAAATAAATATATATATATATATATATATATAGATATAGATATAATAAAATAAATAAATAAATAAAATTACTATTGTGAGTTTTTAAATACTGATTCAGCCCCCCCCCCAAGTGTTTTTTCCAACAATTTGTATCAAAGTAGGTCCTTTAAAAGAAGATTGATTGCTTGAAGGAATATCTCCCAATATGAGAAATCACTATGGAACAACATCTATCAAACCACCGCTCTTCAATGGAAATAATTTTATATATTGCAAGACAAGAGCCAGATCCTATCTTCAGTCTCTTGGAGTATATGTTTGCACAATTGTGGAAGGAGGTTACCATTATCTAACTATAGTTCCCACAGACACAACTGAAAATAAGATGTGTGAAACTAGTGCTAGAGTTGTCAATGCATTATTGGAATGTTTGACAGAATCAAAATTTGTCAAGGTTATGCAACTAAACAAAACAAAAGAAATATGGGATTGAATCATTCAAAGATATGAAGGTGATACCAAGGTAAAAAGTGTTAAACTCCAAACTCTCAAAATTCAATGTGAAACTCTCAAAATGCATAATGAAGAAATTATTTTTAGTTTATTTCTATGTATAGATGAGATTGTAAATCACATGAAAAAATTGGGCGAAGAAATAAAGTACACTACTTTAGTAGTGAAAATCTTAAGATCTCTAACTCCTAAAATTGAGTCAAAAGTGTCTACCATTGAAGAGAAGCAGGATCTGCAGACTCTTATTGTTGTTCAACTTCATAGGATCCTTACTACTTTTGAAATGAGGAAAGGAGGTCCCTCAGAAGTCAGAGAAGCCACATTTAAAGAATTTACAAAAGGAAAAGAGAAGGAAGAACACAAGGAATCAGGAAACATATCAGAAGAAGATGAGGTGAACTTTGTAAAGAAATTTCAACTGGGCAATAGAAGGTTCAGAGGTAATCTTCCCTTCAAATGTTTTTCTTGTGGTAGAGTTGGTAATTATGTTGCTAAATTTCCTCATAAATACAACCATGAAAAAGGGAAGGACACTACAAAAGGTAATAGCAGGCAATTTTGATAGTAAAGAAAATTCAACTGGGCACTATAAGGTTCAGAGGTAAGCGTCCCTTCAAATGTTTTTCTTGTTGTAGAGTTGGTAAATATGTTGCTAAATGTCCTCATAAAGAAAACCATGATAAAGGGAAGGACACTGCAAAAGGTAATAGGAGGTGGTTTGATAATAGAAGTGTTGAAGATAATGGAGAATATCCTAGAATAAGTAGAGCTGGTTCATGTAACCTCAGGATAGGAATTAGTTTCTATTTCTTAGGATGCTATTCTAACTTCCCTAAAACCATGTTTTCTATTTAATGTGTAATGTGCATGAACAATGGAGAGCGTTCTGCATAGCCATACTGTCCTGGTTCAGACTCTCTTTCGTAGAGCTGACCAGTGGGTTTTATTTTCATTAATACAAACATTACCATTTTTTATCATGGTATCAAAGTGTCAGGGCTGAGGAACCTGTACGCTAGCTGGTGGGTGGTTTGTTGAACCGAAATCATCACAGTTGTGAGGAAAATAACTGCAGCAATTCTGAAATTGTCATTGGTTATAAGTGTACCTCTGCGACGAGGTCACTGTGGCACTTCGCGAATATTTTTCCTTGCAGTTTGTCGCAGGAAAGACGTGTACAGTTGCGATGACATCGCAAAAAAGATAGGCAATTATGCGATGATCGTGGAAGCCAAGAACAAGGTTGCAGCTGTCAGAGAAGCTGTGTGGGGAAGCCAAGAACAAGGCTGTAGCTGACAACAAGAGGTTGTCTAGAGGCTGAGAAGAAAGCCATGGCGATCTGCGCGTATGCTGCGAGATCAAACAACATTGAAGAGCAATGATCTGTCTCTGTCACAGATCTGGGGTAAATTTAACATCTTTTACTTGTCGATTTTTGTTTTTAAATTGCCAAGATGAATAACAATATATTTGAAGCATGCATGAATGAGCATAACAAGCTCGATGGTTCCAATTATGAAAATTGGAAGTTCAAGATGCAAAATCTGCTAGAAGTGTAGAGTGCTTGGTCGATTGCGAATGGGGATGAGCCGAGGCCCGTGGTTGGATCAGCATCGGTCCTAGATTGGGAGAAATGAGAAAGTAGAGCAAGGACAATGTTAAAGATGTTAGTGAAAGACTACATTATACCACACATCGGAGAAGGTAAGTCAGCTAACGAGATCTGGGGAATTTTGAAGGAATTGTATGAGATCAAGAATTCAAATCATCTTCTGTTCCTCAAGAGTAAGATCCTATCCATGAAGATGGAGGAGAATGAAGAAATCACTTCATTCATAGCAAGGATCAAGGATCTGAAAACCAAATTATCAGATATTGGTCATACAGTGGACGATACAGATCTTGTAACCATTACAATGAATGGTGTCACTGATGATTATCAAATGTTCATCACTGGGATCAATGCTAGAGAGAACATCCCACACTTTGAAGAGCTGATAGGCATACTAATGCAAGAAGAAGAGAGGATATCGACTCTGAAGCCCTAGAGTGTTGATCTTGTATTGATGGCGAAGAAGAACTTCTACAAAGGGAAAGGAGGTCCACAACAACAAAACAGAGCAAGTTCACATAAACAGCCAAATCTGACTCAAGGTATGCATCCCAATAAAAACTACTCTGAAACTAAATGTTTTTATTGTGGAAAATTGGGTCACATTGCCAAGGAGTGTAGGAAAAAGAAGTATCATGAAGAACAATAGAAGCTGAAAAGACATGCAGGTCATCTCACGAATGGTGATCAGGTGCAGAATTTAAGATTGTTCATGGAAGATCATGATGAAAATGTTGATGTAGACATTTGGTATGTAGACTCAGGAGTTTCAACACATATGATAAGGAATAAGCATTGGCTTGAGGATTTTAAAGAAATCAACGAAGGCGCATTGATCTACCTAGGTGATGACAGAAGCCATCAAATCAAAGGGTGTGGGAAAGTTTCTGTTATTCTACTAGATGGTAATATCAAACAGATTTATAATGTAATGTATGTGCCTTGTATAACAAAGAACTTGATTTATTTATCTATGATTATAGATCAAGATTTGAAAGTTGAATTTTTAAAATCTAATTGCTACATTAAAGATCTGCTAGATGGCATGAAGACAATTGCTACAAGAATCCAAACAGGAGGACTGTTCAAGTTGGATGTGAGACCTGCACTGGTTCGAGCATTGACAACAGCAAGCCTGACTACAGAAGAGCTTTGGCATCAGAGATTCGGCCACATCAACTACAATGATTTGTTGTTACTACAAAAGAAAGAAATTGTAAGAGATCTTCCTATGCTAAAACAAATACATAATGATTGTGATGCCTGTACTTTAGGAAAAATGCATAGAGAAGAATTCCCTATTAGAGTTGAAAAGAAACAGAGGGATATACTGGATTTAGTGCACATAGACCTTTGTGGTCCCATGCAGATGAAATGTTTAGGAGGTGCACTGTATTTTCTACTGTTTATTGATGATTGTATGAAGTTTTATTGGGTGTATTTCTTAAGTAAGAAGAGTCATACATTCGAATACTTTAAGCAGTTTAAAAATATGATTGAAATACAAACAGGGAAACAGATAAAAATTCTCTGCTCTTATCAAGGGGGAGAATACAGGAAGGATGAGCTCATCAAATATTGTGAAGATCATGGAATTTTTCAACAATTTACAGTACCCCATACTCCACAGCAAAATGGAGTAATAGAAATGAAGAATAGAACTCTGGTGGAATGTGCCAGAAGTATGCTTAAAGGTAAGAATCTTTCAAATGGTTTTTGGGCTGAAGCAGTGAATACTGCAATTTATTTAAAAAATAGGAGTCCTACAAGAAGTCTTGAGTCTAAAACTCCTTTTGAGGCACTATATGGATATAAGCCTGCAGTAAAACACTTAAGGATATTTGGATGTAAAGAATTTTCCCACATACCAAAGGAAGATAGAAGAAAATTAGACTCGAAAGCCATCAGATGTACTTTTATAGGGTATTGTTCGTCATATAAAGCATACAGATTATTTAATCCCTCTACTCACAAGATCTTTGTTAGTAGAGATGTTAAATTCCATGAGGAAGATAATGAAGAACCTGATGAGCACTATGATGGATGGGACATTCCGTACTTTGAGGAAGAAGAAATAGAGAACAATTAGGGTCAACAGTAGACAAAGGCAGAGGATCAACAACAACAACAACAACAACAACAATAGCAACAACAACATCAACAACAACACCATCAACAACAACAACAGCAATAGTAGCAATAACAGCAACAACAACAACAAAAGAAGCAACAACAGGAAGAAATAAGGTTTGAAACCACTACCCCACCACTCAGGAGATCAGATAGGAAAGCTCAAATGCTTGCAAGATATAGGGAAAATGCTTTTATAACTAGTATGATGAATGTGGTTGAACCGTCTAGTTATAAAGAAGCAAATGAAAGTAGTGAATGGAAAACCACCATGGAACATGAATATGATTCAATAATTAGAAATAGCACTTGGGAATTGGTTGAACTTCCTAGAGGAAAATAGACCATAGGTTGTAAATGGTTATATAAACCGAAAATTAATGTAGATGGAACTATAGAAAAACTGAAGCTAGGTTGGTTGCAAAAGGGTACTCACAAAAAGAAGGGATAGACTATGCAGAAACCTTCACCCCTGTAGCTAAATTGAACACTATCAGAATGCTAATTGCTTTAGCTACTAAGAAACATTGGATGATGCACCAACTAGATGTAAAGTCTGCATTTTTGAATGGAGAACTAGAAGAAGAGGTTTATCTAGAGCAACCGGAAGGGTTTGTCCAGAAAGGAAAAGAAAATTTAGTTTGTAGATTGAAGAAAGCACTTTATGGCCTGAAACAAGCTCCCAGATCATGGTATGAGAAAATTGATTCGTTTTTTCTACAAGTTGGCTACAATAGAAGTAAAAATGACCCTAATCTTTACACCATGAAATATGAACGAGGGTGCGTAGTATTGATTTCATTATATGTAGATGATTTGATAATTACAGGTGATGCTACATATCTAATTTATGAAATCAAGAAACAGATGTGACAGATGTTTGAGATGAAGCACCTTGGTGAACTTAGATACTGTTTAGGTCTTGAAATCTAGAGAGGTTCAGGTAAAACATTTTTGTCCCAAGCAAAGTATGTCAAAGGCCTGTTAGAAAAGTTTAGAATGGATCAGTGTAAGCCTGCACCAGTACCATTGCAACAGAACATCAAATTGGAGTTTGAGGATGGCTCAAAAGTGGCGGATGAAACACTTTACAGATAGCTAGTTTGGAGTCTAATCTACTTAACCACCACTAGACCTGATTTGGCTTATGCAGTCAGTGTGCTAAGCCAGTTTATGTCTAAGCCACTTGAAAGTCATTGGAATGCAGCGAAGAGTGTTTTGAGGTATCTACAAGGTACTGTAGATTATGGAATTATTTACACTGACTCTTCTGATGTTAGATTGGCAGGATTTGCATATTCAGATTGCGCAGGAAATGTAGATGATCATAGATATATAACAGGTTATGCATTCAGTCTTGGATCCGAGGTGATCACATCGAGCAGCAAGAAGCAGAACACTATCTCTTTGTCGTCAGCATAAGCAGAGTATCAAGCCATGTGTGCAAGAAACATGTGAGGCAGTTTGTTTGTGGAGACTTCTATAGGATGTTGGGGAAGAATAGACAGTCGCAACAACAATCAGATGTGACAATCAGAGTTCAATCAAACTGGCCAATAATCTGGTGTTTCACAAAAACACTAAACATATTTATACTCAATTCCACTTTGTCAGGGAGAAAGTGCAATCAAAAGAAATTCATCTGGAATATTGTAATACATGTGATAATGTTGCAGACAATTTCACTAAGCCTCTTGGAAAAGTTAAGTTTCAAATGTTTAGGGAGATGTTAGGCATATATGTGAACCCATTCTCCATTAAGGGGGAGTGTTGAAGATAATGGAGAATATCCTAGAATGGGTAGAGTTGGTTCACGTAACATCAGGATAGGAATTAGTTTCTATTTCTTAGGGTGTTTCTCTAACTTCCCTAAAACCATGTTTCTTATTTAATGTGTAATGTGCATGAACAATGGAGAGTCTTTTGCAGAGCTAGACTCTCTTGGTTCAAACTCTCTTTCGTAGAGCTAACCAGTCGGTTTTATTTTCTTTTTCTTTTTTTGTTAAAGCAAGAGTCGTGCCTTCTATATCATTAAATCAAACACAATTTACAATATATACAAGTTTCCACCATACTGTGTGGTCTAAGGCAAAATAGGAGAATGCCCGACTGAATCCAAGCCCTCAAACCCCAAAAATTACCCACCCAACCCTTTTGAGTACCAACAAAAATAAGTAACGGGAATCACATGGCATGTGAACCCTCCCCATATATAACCGTGCCAACCAAAAACCTAACTTGCCTCTTAATCACTGTCGTCCATTCTTCTCTTTTAATCTGACATCAAAAATACATATCACACTCTGAAGAAGCAAGATGATTAACCCCTAGACCCCACAAAACCACTCACTCATTCCCGATCATTGATCAGCCTTACTAAATCGGATGGCAGAGCTGAATATCGCACAGCTGAAGTGATCGAACTTTAGTGTGCGATGAGGGTGGTTTTCAGACCCAGCCCTCATCCACGTGTTGTTGGTACTATTTTATTGCCATTCTTTTCTTCTAAAAATCCATCATTCATCTATCATTTTCTCCCATAAACCCCTCATAGTCCATTGAAATTGATCAATTAAGCATTATAATTGTTATCTTACATTAAATTTAATTTGAGGATTTTTATGTTAAAAATTAGAAATTTTCAGCAAAATTACGGGATGTCATGACTTCCTGTAATTTGTTTATGTTGTGACATGTGGCATGGCAGGAAAATCAAAATAGAGGATAGGGACGTGATCACGGATGTACATACATGGTGAAAGATCTATTCAGCATCGCATCTGGAGCTCTTGGATACATGGTCAATGCTGGTCAAACCCAGCCTTTTTGATCATAAAAGCAGCAAAAAGCCAAAGTTACCTAAACTGATTTCATTTTGTTTTGGAAATCAGTTAAGATTAGAAAAAAAGAAATCACTTCTTTGACTGTAAAAGCATAAACATCTGCATGATAATGTATGTACATTCGATTGTAAACCTTAAGGAATGTTAGTGAACGAAGGATAATAGACATTGAGCAGACTTAAGACTACGTATTTGTATTGTTACCAGAACTTTGTTCTTGCATGTAATTTATTTCCAGACTTTAATCACAGGCAACGTTTCATCATTCCAGTGTTTTATGTGTTAACGGTTTCAACATCTGAAGTTTTCTAAGTGTACCATCAACGCGTGGACGGGCCCTATGTGGGGACTGGTATACTTTCATTTCATTTTCATAGCATTTATACTTCAGATCTGAATAGAGTTTGATGCCATTTCTTTGCTTTTGAATTAATTAATTCGATTAGAAGTTCTTGCGAGTGTTATTGTATGATTCATGGTGATAGCTTGAAACTTCGATTGCTAAATTATTGAACAAGATCTTGTAAAAGATTTAATTGAGCACTGAATTTTGAAGTATCTCCGTGGACTCCATTTTCATGCATTTGAGTTTTAGTATGCTTAAAAGAGTCTTTAGTTTTCATGAATTTTATTGTTAGGATGCTTAGTGTGTTATCGAGAAAGATTTTTTGTGAATGATATCCTTGTAAGAGGATTGAAAATTCAGACTAGTAACACACTGTGTTTTTAGAACAGTTAATTAAATTAGATGATCTGAGTGTTTAAAGTGTGAAAGGAAACATATTCCAATCTCTTGTAAAAGAGTGTTGTAGCCTGTCACAGTGGACACTTATCTAGGTTGATAAGATCCTTTTAGGTCTATAGATTGTAGACACATGCCTCTAAGTTTACCTACCTTGGTTGACATTAAATTTAGTCTAATCTGGACCCCTGGATTGGTCACTACATTTTGGCGCCGTTGCCGGGGAGGCATAGCTAGAGGATTTCTAAAAACAAAATATAAAATAAAATAAAATAAACAAAAACATAGATTTAATTTTAATTCATCATTTTAGAAGTCATGTTTACTTATGTCTAGATCTAGAGATGATAAAGGTAGATTCATAAAAAACCCCCATCCAAAAACTAATTCACCACTAGGAGCAGACCCTTTAGGAAAAGTTGAACACACAACACCAGCTGCGAAAGTCACCATACAAACATTAGGGGATAAACAGAAATCAGGGCAAAGACTCACACTCATTGAGCGACAAATTCTATTGGCACACGAATCACAGAAGAAACATCTCCCTGAATCCTTTATAACAAGAGAAAGTAGCAAAATAACTCAACAATCTCTCCTTGAACCTACTGATTTTGAAAAATCTCAAGAAGGAGAAAAATCGTTAGAACAACTTCTCTTTGAAGCAAGTGACACTGAACAAGAAATTAAATCAATAGAGGAACCTATCAAAATGGCTGAGGAAGGAGATGGATCAACAAGAGGACCACAAAATCAAGGTCGAAGAGAGGAGGAAGAGTCAACCTTTAAATTTCCTATTCAAGAACTAGGAGAAGATGAGGAAATAAAAATGAAAAACATACCTCCATCTGTGCTACCAAACTTTTATGGCATGGCTTCAGAAGACCCAGATTCATTCTTGTTTGAGTTTGACATAGTATGTCGAACATATGGTTACACAGATGATGCCCATAGGCTTAGACTTCTCCCAACAACATTAAAAGCATCAGCATTAAGATGGTTCATGGGACTTGGTGAACATGCAATAACTGATTGGGATGGCATGAGAAGAATATTCCTAAAGAAATACCAACCTTATTGCAGATCGAAAGATTCTAAAGATGATATCTTTAGGATGAATCAACAAGAGGATGAAAATTTAGAGGAGTATTTGAAACGATTTGTTTACAATTTGCAAAAATCAAAACATAGGACCATGTCTCTTGATCTGATTCGAACAATATTTTTGAAGGGAATTCGAGAGGAATACTTAGATGATCTTAATTTGATGGGCAAAGGTGATATTTCCACTTTACCTTTCGAATAAATTGCTAATTTATGTGAAAAGTATTCAAGGAGCAAAGCCAGATATGGAAAAAGAGCTCTATCATCTAAAGCCACAAAATCTGCTTCAGCAAGTGTCACAAGGGATGAAATAGGAAACCTATTAGAAGAATTAAAAACAGATCTATTAAGTACCTTAGGAACTCAAATTGACACTCTGAAAGCCAAGAAAAGACAAGAAGAGGAAGATCAAATAATGGCTTTCTTTTGTCCAAAATGCCGGAAGAAACATGCCTTGAAAGACTGCCCATTAGAAAACATTCAAGTTTGTGCCTTTTGTACTGAAAATCATGATATATTTCATTGCTCTAAAGTCAAGATTTTGCAGAATTGTAATGTGGAAGCAGCTAATACAGATATGGAGAATGTGTATTTCATGGGCGCTAAGAGACCGTGGCAACCTAGACCTCCACCTTCAGGTATGTTTCCAAACCAAAATTTGCAATTTCCTGCACAAGATCAGATGTATGCTCAGAATTATTGGAATGTGCCCATGCCATGGAAACACCAAAATTACCCACAGCAACAATGGAGACCATTTCAGCAGTACTCTCAACAATATCAGTCATATCCTCAACCATACCAACAGTGTTCTCAGCCATATCAACAGTATCATCAGCCACATTTGCAATATCCTCAAACATATCAGCAATATCCTCAGCAACAAGTTGTTTATCAACCCCAAAACACTCAGCAAGCATTGCCTGCTCCTCCACCAATAACTCCACCTCACTTACAACTCCCATCTAACCAACAACCTCCTAGACCCACTCAGATTCTTGCTCAACCTGTACCAAGTCCAAATAACAGAGCAGAGAGACCAGCCTATAATGTAGATGAGGGACCATCATATCCCACATTACTTTACAAAATATCAATTTGAGGTCTGGTAAGGTACTTCAAAAAGAACCTCTAGTAGCTGAAAAACAAGAAGAAAACGAAAAAAATGAAAATGAAACTCCAACTCAAAGGAAACAAAATGATGACATTAAAAATAAACAAATGCAACCATTGCATCCACCACCTTTTCCAGACAGATTGGTCCAAACAAAACTTCCCATGTCTATACCACAGTTTCATGTTTTAGATGAGCTAAAGAATGTCTATATATAAATTCCACTATTGCAAGCCATAAAAGGAATTCCCATATATACTAAAGCAATCAAAGAACTGTGCCTCAAGAAGCCTACTAGGAAAAGAATTGATCGACAAACTATTCATGTTATTGGAAATTTAGCTGGCCTTATGACAAACACCATTTCAATGGAAAAGTATGTTGATCCTGGTATTCCCAGAGTCACTACAATCATTAACAACATACATATTCCAAACACCTTAATTTACCTTGGGGCCACAATAAATGTGATGACTCTTGAAACAATGAAGACATTGCAGCTCACAAACTTGCAGCACACAACAATTGTTCTAGAACTAGCTGATAGGTCTAAAGTGATTCCTAAAGGGATTTTGGAGGACATAATTGTTTCACTAGACTCTTGGGAGTATCCAGTGGACTTTTTAGTTCTTCAGCCAAAATCTAATTTAGGAGGACACCCTATCATCCTTTGTAGACCATGGTTAGCAACTCCTGATGCATTCATAGGATGTAGATCGGGTAATATGATTATTTCACGAGGAACTGAAAGAAAACAACTCACTCTTTACCCATCAGCACAATCACCAGCAATAGCACACAATTTATGGCTTGATGATAAATACAATGATAAGGAAGAAGTTCAATCTGTTTTCAGCATCAATCAAATCTATGATTTTCAAGAACATAATAATGATGATTTGGTCGAATTGTTCCTTTCTCAACCTGATATTTCCGAAGAGTTAAGAAATGACCAATACCATGCTGCAGATGCACTTTTGGCACAGAATTTTCAGGAAACATGCACCATTCATTCTTTGCAAACAACATTTCAGAACATTTTTCCCATTCAATCTATCACAAATACACAGAGCAAGACCATAGAGATTAGTCCAGGAAAAACTTTGAATATTAGGACTCACCTAGACTCATCTCAGGAGGAAAAATTGAACCAATTATTGAGAAAATACCAGAAAGCATTTGCTTGGGACTACACTGATATGCACGAAATTCACCCTGAAACATGCACTCACCATATTTATACCGCTAGTAATATCAAACCAGTGATGCAACCACAGAGAAGAATGAATCCCATACCTCAGGATATTGTTAGAGATGAATTACAAAAACTATTGAAAGTCAATTTTATTTATCCTATCTCTGACAGTCAGTGGGTATCCCCATTGGTAGTAGTGCCTAAGAAAAATGGCAAGTGGAGAATTTGTGTTGATTACAGACAATTGAACGAAGCAACCCTCAAAGATTATTTCCCACTACCATTTATTGACCAAGTGCTAGACACATTAGCTGGGAAATCATCATTCTCTTTTCTTGATGGTTTCAGTGGCTATAATCAGATCAGGATAGCCTTAGAGGACCAGGACAAAACCACTTTTACTTGTCCCTGGGGCAATTATGCCTATAATGTTTTACCATTTGGACTTTGCAATGCTCCAGCTACATTTCAGAGAGCTGTATTAGCTATTTTTGTTGATTTAGTTCATGACTGTGTTGAAGTTTACATGGATGATTTTTCAGTGTATGGTAACTCATTTGAGCATGCATTAGAGAATCTTGAAACAGTTTTGAAGAGATGTATTGAAGCTAATCTTTCCTTGAGCAATGAAAAGTGTTTTATGATGTTAAATGAAGGGATATTATTAGAACACTATATTTCTTCTCAAGGCATTAAAGTTGATCCCTCAAAAATCCAAATCATTGTCAATTTGCCAATTCCGAAGACTCAAAAAGAGGTAAGAAGTTTTCTTGGGTATGCAAGCTATTACCGGAGGTTTATTGAACATTTTAGTAAAATAGCTTCACCTCTGTTTAAGCTTCTAGAAAAAGATACACCTTTCAACTGGAATGAGAATTGTCAGCAAGCTTTTGAAACACTCAAAGAAAAGTTATCAACCACACCAGTCTTAAAAGGACCTAACTGGACCCTACCATTTCACATCTTTACAGATGCATCTGATACTGCAGTAGGTGCCTCATTAGGCCAAAAAGAAGAGTCTTTCAATTATGCCATCTATTTCATTAGCAAAAATCTAACACCTGCAGAATTAAACTACACAGTCACTGAAAAAGAAATGCTTGCCATCATACATGTTGTGAATAAATTCCGACATTATATCACTGGTTATGAGTTTTTGTACATACTGATCACTATGCCATTAAGTATTTAATGAATAAACCGATCACTAATGGCAGAGTTACCAGATGGCTGTTATTATTACAGGAATTTAATATTACAGTGTTAGATAGACCAGGTAAGGAGAATTAGGTAGCAGATTTTCTTTCTAGACTGCAAAATTCAGGTGAGGTTGTTCCGGTTGAAGATTCTTTTCCAGATGAAAATTTATTTGCAATTTCAATAGTGAATCCTTTGTATGATGACTTAGCCAATTATTTATCCACAGGAAGAACACCTCCATATTTTACTCCAAAGGAAAAGAATAGGCTGATCAAACAAAGTGCTAGATACTCATGGATTAATGGAGATTTATTTTACACCGGTTATGATATGATTATTAGACGATGTGTAAGAAATGATGAAATAATTGATATTTTAAAATCTTGTCATGATGAACCGTGTGGTGGGCATTTTGCAGCGAAAAGAACAACATTCAAGATTCTCAGTCTTGGATACTATTGGCCATCTATTTTTAAGGATTCCAAGAAGTATGTGAAAAATTGTGATAGCTGTCAAAGAATGGGTAGACCAACAGCTACAGATGAAATGCCACTTCAGCCTCAAGTACATTTAGGTCCATTTGAAAAATGGGCTCTAGATTTTATAGGACCCATCAATCCAACTTCAAAAGGCAAAAAGTACATCCTAGTATGTACTGATTACGTGACAAAATGGGCTAAAGCCAAAGCACTAGTCCGGGAAACTGAACAAATAGTGGTAAACTTCCTTTTTGAAGAAATTTTTGTAAGGTGTGGAGTACCAAGGGAGAATGGCCAGGTGGAATCTACCAATAAAATATTGGAAGGAATTATCACTAAGACAGTAGCAATGAACAGAAAGAATTGGGAAGAGAAGCTCAAAGATGCACTCTGGGCTTACAGAATCACGTGGAAAAACACTACAGGATTTACACCATATCATTTGGTGTATGGAAAAGAGGTAATGCTTCCTATTGAATTTCAAATACATACTTATAAGATGGCTGCATATTTAGGAATTGATCTCAATGAAGCACAAAAAGAGAGAATTATGCAATTGAACCAGTTAGATGAAATGAGGCAGAAAGCAGAGGAGACAATAATCCTAATGCAGAAACAAAGGAAGCAGTGGCATGATGCACACATCAAAAAGAAACAGTTCAAAGAAGGAGACTGGGCTTTACTGTTTGACTCTAAATTCAGAGATCATAAAGCCAAATTTACCACACATTGGATGGACCCATACGAAATAGTTCAAGTATATGAAAATGAATCGATCAAGCTTACTACCATTGATGGAGAAGGCAACACCTTTCTTGTCAATGGCCATCGGTTGAAACTCTATCATAAGCCCATCAGCAAGGAGGATTTTATTCACATTGTATCTCAGCAAAGGGAGGTTGAGATATTGCAGCCTTCAGCTGTGATATCCCTACCTTAGTTCATTCAATTTCATTTAAAAAAAAAAACACAAAAACAAAAACAATAATAATGGTTTAGATGTGAAAACCAGACTTTTGCACACTCTAACCCAAAATTCTTACTAGAAAACCATTCATTTGGCTGCTAAGAATTCCTTGTTCTACTTTTTTACTGTTTTGTTCATCACTTCAATAATGACTTGAGGACAAGTCACAACTTTAGTGGGGGAGAAGAATCAGAAGAATCAACATTTTGTTTTCCCTATCTCATCTCCTCATTTGTAAATCTTCAAAGAATTTGTTTCAGTACATCAGTATTTCAATAAAAGAGTTGTTTTTGATTTTTTTCTAATCAAAGGAACCTATTCAAGCAATATGCAGTGGGACCTGTTCAGAAGACTATGTTACCAGCACCAATATTAGAGGGACCTGTTCAACAAATATTAGAGGTACCTATTAAAGACTGCATTCAAGATACATCAGGCTACTTCAACAAAGTTTTCAAAGGTTGCTTATCATCAAGGCTACATCAACAACAAGGATAAAAGAAGCTGCACAAACATAGTTCTTCAGAGTTCTTTAGAGTTCTTCAGATTTTAAAGGGACCTGTTATATTCAATTTCATTTCAAAGGGACCTGTTTTGGACAGTGAAGACCAGCCATATTTGGACAATGAAGATCAGTCCTACCTGTGCACGCCAAATCAACCATTTTCAAACAAGTGTAATGTATTGGTGAAATTTTTATTTTTTTAACATTTAAATTTCTTGAATTATTTTAGTGTTAAAAATGATGATTATGATTGATTGTTATCAATTTCAAAAACCCCTATACCCATCACCCTTGTAACATTCCTAACTACTCAACTCTGCTATCACTCTGCTATCATTTCTCATCACCACTCTTCAAACCTTGTCATCAACTCATTTTTAAATCGGCCATCAAACCTTGTCATCGATCCATCATTTTTCAATCGGCCAAGTACCAACACGTATTGGATAAGTCATTCCATTGGAAAGACAAGTGGTAAATCATTGGAAAGACAAGTGTTAAATAATTTCGTTCATTTTGAATGTGGAAGTTATAAAACAGTTTTTTGACCCAAGTCGGCTCATGAAACATATATCCGTTACCATCACTACAACACTCTTTATATATATATGGTGTTCTCATGATTGTACCTATGCAAATCAGTACCACTCCTCTGTCTTTATGATGTGAATGCGCCTTCAACTCTGCATTATCATTATAGCAATTGGGTGAAGGTCGTCTGTTAAGTTTTCACTTTATAAAACTCTCATCTCATAAAGTTCATTACCATGTGAGTATTCAAAATCTGAGTTTTCAAAGAGGGCCGAGACAGCAAGCGCTACAAAGGGAGAGCATAGCAAACAGGATTACCACGAGTTTCTACCACCGCCCAAGAAATTAAAGAAGGAAACCTTGAGAATTGAGGGTGTTACCAGGTCGGCTAAGTGGAATGCAGGAAAAGAGGTAAAACATTGAAAGAAACCCTGATTGAATTGTTAAGCATAAACAAAAGGGTTAGAACAATTTTTTTTTTTTTTAATGACCTATAGAGCAGAGCCTGAAACATTTGATAGTTCACAATATCATGATGACTGTGTCATGATTTTAAGGGAAAAACACTTGTTATCTTTTCTAGAGAAATTCAATGGAAACAATGAAGAAGTGACAAAGAAGTTTGCATTCACATTCAATGGAGAGAAAGCATTAATAGGAAACTTCTATTTTAGAATTTCAGAGGATACCATAGCACAAACATTGGGAATCAGTCCAGAAGGGGAAAAGTATTTCAAAACCAAACAATTTAAGGAAAAATCATGGACTCAGTTTATGTCTAGGTCAAGGGTTTCCTCTGTCAATTGGAAAAAGGGTGTTCCCAGAAGTTGGCTAATTCACCCTTGGGACAAAATGGTATACATTATTCAGAAATTTGTTACATGTGAAGGACGTTACAGTATAGTATACCTATATCACATCAAACTTCTATTGCACTTAAAAGGTCAATGCACCATCAGTTTGCCCTACTCCCTCTTACAGAGTTTGACTAAAATGTCAAATACCATTCAGAAATGAAAGGGTAATGAAGATAAGAGTTTGTGTCATTTTGGGTTCATCAAAATTCTAATTGAATTTGAGTTGTAGAGGAGAGGAAAAACATGGAAAGAATTTTTAATTGCCAATCAAATTAAAGAAGATGAACAGGAACAACAGCAAGAACGCACAGATCTTATGCTTGATATTGATGAAGAAATCCCTGAGCATAAGTCAAGCAATGTTCGTCAACCCAACAGTGGTGTAAAAACAAGAAGGGTGAGGCAAGAAACTGCTAAGAAAATTGAACAAGACAAAATCTTCACTGCTTATACGAGAAGATCAAGGAGAATACAAAAGAACCAAACACAAGATGATCAACCAGAGTCAAATGCAAATGCACCAATGGAAATTGAAATCAGTGCTCATTCACAGCCAGAACAGGAATCAGAAATGGAAATCGAGAGTAACAAGGGAGAAAGGAAAGAGCTGGCACCTACAAACAAGAAACAGAACAGGTTAGAGAAACAAATTGAAGAGCTAAAAGAGGAATTGGTGGAAGCAAACATGTTGGAGAAGGTCATAAAGAAGGGAAATGAAATGTTGAGAGCTCAGAGCAAGAAGATTCGGCAGAAAAATGAGAAACTGAAGAAGCAAATCAAAGAACTTAAGATTGATCAAACTGAAACGTGCAAATGGGCGACAAAATGGTACACTCAGAAAAAAGCTCTCAAAGAAAAATATAAGAATCTGAAACATGAGTTCCAAGTTCAGAAGAATGCCCAAGTTCAGAAGAGTGTAGATGTCTTGCTACAAGCGGCAGAGACACAAGCAGGAACAAAATATAAAGGGAGCACATCAGGATTAGCATGAGGAAATGCTAAATCATTGAGCTTGGGGGAGATGTTGGTACTATTTTATTGCCCTTATTTTCTTCTAAAAATCCATCATTCATCTATCATTTTCTCCCATAAACCCCTCATAGTCCATTGAAATTGATCAATTAAGCATTATAATTTTTATTTTACATTAAATTTAATTTGTGGATTTTTATGTTAAAAATTAGAAATTTTCAACAAAATTATGGAATGTCATGACTTCCTGTAATTGGTTTATGTTGTGACACATGGCATGGTAGGAAAATCAAAACAGAGGATAGGGACGTGATCACGGATGTACATACATGGTGAAAGATCTATTCAGCATCGCATCTGGAGCTCCTGGATACATGGTCAATGATGGTCAAACCCAGTGTTTTTGGTCATAAAAGCAGCAAAAAGCCAAAGTTACCTAAACTGATTTCGTTTTGTTTTGGAAATCAGAAATGAAATCGGTTAAGATTAGAAAAAAACAAAAACCGCCTTTTTTTCTGTAAAAGCAGAAACATCTGCATGATAATTTATGTACATTTGATTGTAAACCTTAAGGAATGTTAGTGAACAAAGGATAATACACATTGAGCAGACTTAAGACTGCGTATTTGTATTGTTACCAGAACTTTGTTCTTGCATGTAATTGATTTCCAGACTTTAATCACAGGCAGCATTTCATCATTCCAGTGTTTTATGTGTTAACGGTTTCAACATCTGAAGTTTTCTAAGTGTACCGTCAACGCGTGGATGGGCCCTACATGGGGACTGGTATACTTTCATTTCATTTTCATAGCATTTAGACTTCAAATCTGAATAGCGTTTGATGCCATTTCTTTGCTCGTGAATTAATTGATTCGATTAGAAGTTCTTGCGAGTGTTATTGTATGATTCATGGTGATAGCTTGAAACTTCAATTGCTAAATTATTGAACAAGATCTTGTAAAAGATTTAATTGAGCACTGAATTTCAAAGTATCTCTGTGGATTCTGTTTTCATGCATTTGAGTTTTAGTATGCTTAAAAGAGTCTTTAGTTTTCATGAATTTGATTGTTAGGATGCTTAGTGTGTTACCGAGAAAGAGTTTTTGTGAATGATATCCTTGTAAGAGGATTGAAAACTCAGACTAGTAACACCGTGTGTTTTTAGAACAGTTAATTAAATAGATGATCTGAGTGTTTAAAGTGTGAAAGGAAACATATTCCAATCTCTTGTAAAAGAGTGTTGTAGCCTGTCACATTGGACACTTATCTAGGTAGATGAGATCCTTTTCGGTCTATAGATTGTAGACACGTGCCTTTAAGTTTACCTACCTTGGTTGACATTAAATTTAGTCTAATCTGGACCCCTGGATTGGTCACTACACGTGTCATGAGTTATATGGAATCGCTTCTAAATTTTAAAAACCTCCTTCGGCTTGAAAGCGTGCAATCACTCCGAAACCACTCGAGAAGCGGTTTTGTCTCCCACCACTGGAAAACTGGGAAATGATGCCGCCAAAACGGATGCCATCGATTATTACTTTCAACCTTTCTCCTGACTGAGAAAACCTTGTGCCAGACTTCAAGGATTTTTAGGGTTGTTATTACCATGGCTATTGAGGCCGACCCTGGCCAGTCTTCCACCGTAGACCTATCTAACCAAAAATGTGATTCTTGCATAAATCTGTTCATTGCAAATTGGCTTCCTTAGTTTTGCTCTTATAACCTTCTTTGTCCTCTTTTGCATGGTTATGGAAAAGTTCTCTTAGGTTTCTCTGCGACATTGCGAGCCAATCCATCGAAATTATGCTTTCCTTACAGCTGACACCTTGGTTGGTTAGAATGTCCACCAATTTTTTGGCCTTTCTACGCACATGGATGAATCTAAGTGTGCGTAGTCCCTGAAGATGTCCCTGAATTTTATGGAGAACTCGTAGTAACCTCCAGTGTTTTGTAACTTTTTCCAGCCTTGTTCCATGACTAATTCTCTTGGCTGCGTTATTGACTAACTCTGAATCAGGTTCTATTATTACATTTTGGCAGCTGTCCTATTTCAGAAATTCTAAGCATTGCTCCAAAGCCATTAATTCCACCATGTTGTTGGTGGCTTTTCCTAAATGACCATGGAAGAGGGAGATAATGCTTCCAGTTTCATCCCGAAGAACTCCTCCAAAGCTTTCCATTCCTGGGTTACCTTTTGAAGCTCGATCGATGTTATACTTCAAAAAACCTTCTGGGGGAGGATTCTAGAATTCTTTATCCGTTTCGCTCACGATTAGTTTCCTATCTAGACCTTATGGAATGAGCCCCTGCATGCCTAACTGCTTGAGAATTGTTAACTCTGCTTCTAAGAGAGGATTTTTGGGGAGATCCCTTACTGTGGTGCTGATTGTCTCCTTAAGCTGTTTCAAGATTTGCTCCACCAGGCTAAGAGAGGAATTCTTATCTTCTTTGAAGATTATTTTGTTTCTTTCTTTCCACACATTCCATATAATGAAACTTGGCATAAGAGCCCAGGCAGAGTTAAGAACTTTATAATCTGAAAAATTATTCCTCCAATTGTTTAGGGTGTTAGTGATACTTTCTTTGTCTCTATCGGACTACCTGAAGATGGTGGCAAAAATATCCCTTAACCTGGAGGTGAAAATGCAGCTATTGAGAAGATGTTCCATAGTCTCTTCTTGGGCTTCATAGAGCTAGCATCTGGAGGGTCCCAGCTTACCCCTCTTTCTAATATTATCCTAGTTAATATTTTCCTGTGGTGAACTAGCCACATCAAAAGTTTGATCTTCATTCAGCCTTTGTAACCCCATAGCTTCTGCCAACTTCTATCCGAAGCTTGGGATTCCAGCCCATGGAGAATACCTTTTTCTTCCTTAATATTAAAGTTTCCCTCTTTGTTGTTACCCCATCTTAGTTGATCCTACCCTTCAGTAACTAAAATCTTCCCTGATCCAATATTCTCTTAAGGGTCTCTGCTATGCTGTTGAGGGTTCTATCCTCTCTACCCTCTATTTTTCTCCAGGTTCTCCATTTTCCTGAATTGTGAGAATGCTCCCAAAAGTCCTTTACCTTCACTAATCCTTGGTTTTCTGTCTCATGCTTGAGGCCCAAAAATTCCTCTTTTAATAGTGTTGGTTCTTTTTGCCATTTGTCCTCCCAGAATAGTACCAGATCTCCCTCCTTGATTTCCCAGAAAACTGTTTTTTTGAACCACCCCTCTGTTCTCCCAGGCCTTGTTCCATATGGGAGAGCCCTTCATGTTTCTAGAAATTCTTATGATATCAGAAGAAAGCCAAGCACTCGCATATTTTTCCTTCTAGATGCATGCCCATTGAGCCTTAGGATCCTTAACCCACCACCACCAAAGTTTGGCCCCTAGAACCTTACTAAGAATCTCTAGATAATCTAATCCTAGGCCTCCTTGGTTCTTGGGTTTACAGATCTTCTCCCATGAGACTAATGCCCATTTTTTATTTGTTTCCTCTTTGCCCCAAAGAAAATATCTTTGGATATTTCTAAATTTTTGTAAGACTCCTTTTGGAGCTAGGAGAACTGATAGCATAAAGACTGGGATAGATTGGAGCACTGCCTTTGTAAGAACCAGTCTACCAGCCAAATTTAAGGAATTGATTGCCCATTTCCTGACCTTATCTTGCATCTTAATGATTAATGGTTCCCATATGTTCTTGTTCAAAGGTTTAGCCATTAGAGGAACTCCCAAATACTTAGAGGGGAGGAATTCTCTTTGATAGCCAAGAATTATGGAGACATTTCTCTGAATGGCTATATGGGTGTTAAAGAAAAATATTTTTGATTTGGAAAGGTTAACTTCCATACCTGATGCAATAGCAAAGTCATTCAAAATTTTTTTGTGTGCTAGCGCTTCATTGACTGTGGGAATTCCCTATAACATGGTATCATCTACAAACTGTTGATGAGTCAGAACTTGACCATTCTCCGTAAGTTAGAGTCCTTGAATTTTGCCCATTGCTCTAGCATGCTTAATGGACTGCCCCAACCATTCCATCATGAGGATGAAGAGAAAAGGAGAGAGCGGATCTCCTTGTTTGAGTCCTCTAGAAGGAAGAAAAATTTCAGAGGGAGAGCCATTAACTAAAATTGAAAAGCTAGAGGAAGTCACCAGGGCCATGACCCATTTGACCCAATTATGATCAAAACCAAAAGCGGTAAGCACTTTCCTGATATATGTCCAGTTCACTTTATCATATGCTTTGTCTATGTCCAATTGCATGATCATACCCACTTTCCTTTTACTAGTTAATGAGTGGACCACCTCATGAGCTTGAATGATGTTATCTAGAATTTGTCTGCCTTCCACATAACCCAATTGTTCACCCGAGACAAGCGTAGGTAGAAAAGATTTGAGTTTCTTGGTCACAACCTTGGAAATTATCGTGTAAACTACATTGCATAAAGCGATGGGCCTATACCCCTCTGGCGTTTGAGCATTATCCTATTTTGGAATTAGGGAGATAAAGGCGGTATTGAGAGCTTTCAAAATAGTTTTTTTCAGCCTGGAGTCTTCCACTACCCTTAAAATATCCTTTTTGACAATATTCCAACAAGCTTTGAAGAAATCCACATTGAATCCATCTAGACCTAGAGCCTTGGCATTTTGCATTTCCTTGAGGACCTCACTGACCTCCTTTTTAGTTACAGGTCCGTTGAGATTACAGTTATCCTCTCTGGATACCAACTTAGGGATATGTTTAGTGAGGTCCTTGATGAAAGGTTCCCTTACTAAAGTATTTTCCTGGGCAATACCTCGGAAGTGCTTAACTAACACTACTTCTATCTCCTCATGGGATTGATGTATCTACACATCCTCGTCCTTGATCAAAGAGATCCTCTTGTTAGCCCTATTGGCCATGGTGGATCTATGGAAAAATTTAGTGTTTTGCTCTCCTTCTTTTAGCCACTAAAGTCTTGATTTTTGTTTCCAAAAAATTTCCTCTTGTTTACACAACTTTTCCCATTCTTGATGATATTTCTCTACTTGATCATTTTTGTTCTTATCAAAGCCTTCCTTGATCAAAGCTTGGTTGAGTTCCAGAATTTTATTTTCCACAGATTTCTTTCCTGGAAAAATATTACCAAATTCATTCTTGTTCCAGGCTTTTAGCTTCAGCTTGATGTGCTTTAATCTTTTGTGTAGCAGGAAAATTGTTGATCCTTGAGTCTGCAAATCCTCTGCCCACCATTTTTCAATGTTGCTGATGAATTTTGGGTGAGTAAGCCAAATATTTTCAAATCTGAAAGGTCTATTTCTTGGGATACCTATGCCCTTGATCTCCATTTGAACAGGCCAGTGATCTGAGCCTCCAAAAGGAAGAATTCCTGCTATTATTTCCTTGTCTAGAAGCATGAGATCCTCAGAGATCATGAATCTATCTAACTTGTAGGCTACTTGGGAATCCCCTCCTCTTTTATTGTTCCATGTGCAGAGGCCATTTTTTGTCTCAATATCAGCAAGCTTCATGTTTTATGCAAAGATTTGGAAGGCTAGGGAATCTTTGTTAGAGCTCTTGTACCCCCTTTCTTTCCGAGAGAGATCTAATCATATTGAAGTCCCCTCCTATGACCCAAGATAATCCTACTTGTTTGACTTGGAGATCCACCAAGGATTCTATAAACCTAATTTTGTCATCTAACCTTTGAGGGCCATAAATATTCATAACTAGATAAGTGTCCCTATCTCCTACAGGTTGTATGACCACTGATAAATAATTCCTTGATGCCTCCGCATCAATTATTCCAAATTTTTTGGGGATTCTAGAGAGTGAGGGTACCCCGTGCCGTGTTTTCTGCTTTGACTTCTAGAAACTCAAATCTACTGAGCCATTTACTATGGATTTGCCTTAATTTTTGAATGGATCATTTCGTTTCTTGGACAAAAATTATATCTGGAGCTACCTGTTTCATTCTATTATTCAGCATTCTCTGTTTTCTCTTGCTGCCTAGACCTCTAATATTCCAAGTTGTGAACTTCATAATTAAAGATTGGTAAATGAGTAACTGGTTAGATCTTTCATCTTACCTGAGTCTACCATAAGCTTTCCACATTCCATCAGTAGCTCGTTCTGCTTTTTCCTGCCTCTTTTTTTCCTAGATTTCTCGGTGCTAACCCCGGTGTCATTTTTACTTCTTTCACCCCTTCATGACTCTATATTTCAATGCTTTTTACTCCCTCCAAACCCTTTGCCTGAGTTTTCCATAAGAATAAATCCTGTATTCAATTGAACTCTTCTTGTGGTAGTGATTCTACCCCTCCAGTTGTTCCCTGAATCAAGAACCCTTCTAGATCTAGGTTTTCTCTGTCAAGAATCTCCTGTAGCTCGTTGTCCTCCATTTCCATCTCACTTTGGGTCATTTCTTGATCCAATCCAGCTTTGATTCACTCAGCATGATCCTTTTTTGTTTTTCGTTTTCCTATGTCTGATCTCATTCTTCTTCCTTCTCCTTCTTCTCATAACCTTCATTCATTACTTGATCTTCTATTGATATTTCTTCATCCTCTTTAATAACTTGGAACTGATTTTGACTAGCCTTTTGTCCTTCATTTTCGTGTTGCTTTGGCCCTTTTTTGCCGCTTTTTCCTTTATGAACTACTTTATGAAAGATTTTTGTGTCTTTCATTGCGTTAGTTTTGCTTTTGTTCTCTACTTTACTGAGGGGCAGTTTCTTAGAAGGTACCCATGTTCATGGCATCTACGACATGTAAATGGAATATCCTCATAGTCAACTGTCTGCATCCATTCCTCATAAAAAACCTCCAAGATGACCTCATCCAGAAGAGCTCCAGATAGATCCATCTCCATACAGATCCTTACAAAGGAGGTATATTTTCCCTCCTTGTGGCTTCAGAAGCTTTGACAAACCATCCTAATTTATTGCCTATGACAGCTAGCGATTCTGTTTGCTAATAATCAAGAGGTAGAGAATAGAGTCTTACCCAAACCAGGACTTAAGTAAAGGCTTCCTGCTCCGGTACGAAGTTCATCATCCATGGCCACATATAGAGCCCTATTGCTACATAGAAGTAGGGCCTACCCTCAAACACTGTATCTTTATTTTCAATGTTAGTGAACACCATAGTAAAGAATCCCTTGGACCCCAGAGGAAGATAAATACTTTCTTTAGGCTTCCAGTGGTATCCAATCCATGTTTGTAAAGCTTTTTTAGTGGGCCATAGCCCCATGAATTTTCATATGATTGCATAAGTCTGCATGTGATCCCTGTGCTCCTACAATGCTGGATCATTTAAAACTACTCTAGGAATGATTTTAGCTTTGGTTTTGCATGGTCCCTTCTAATTTTTTTCTTTTGTTCCCTGTTTTTTGTCATTTTCCTCCTTTTCTTTTGTGCCATCATTATCCTTCGATTTGGTACTTTCTATTTCCTCTTCCCTGTATCTTCTTCCTTCCTCAGCCTTACCTCTGCCTGTTTCCAGAGGTTTCTTGCCCTTGTTGGCTACCGCCTCCTTGTAGGAGGGAGTGGAGCTCCCTCCTCTACGCCCATCCATGGAGAGAAACCTCTTTAGTAAACTAAAACCCTAGTCGCCTTCGCTACGCTCCTGCCTCCCCCGACCAGTGGGTTTTATTTTCATTAATACAAAAATTACCATTTTTTATCAAGAAGAAGTTATTATACTAATGAAGATAGTGATGGATTTTCAAATAGCGAAGAAGGTGAGTCTAATGAAGATCTTAAATTACTCATGGAATTTGAGAAAAATACTAATGAATCTAATGATAAATTTGTGCATGCTTTAGAGGAAAAATATTTCTTGGAAGAAATTACTCAACTCAAAATTTTCTTGGAAGAAAAAAAAGTAGCCATAGATACTTTGAAGCATCAACTCATATAAAAGGAAAATCATAATGAGAAGTTAGAATGTAAAGTACTAAGTCTAAGAAAGGAACTTGAGAAAACAAAAACTTTGAATCTTAGATTTTCTAAAGGATCTGAAACCTTAGATGAAGTTATCAAAGTACAATGCTCTCCTCTTATCAAGATAGGTCTTGGATACACTAGAGAAACATATCAAACAAAAAAAATCTTCATCCACCACTGGAAGTTATCTAAATTTAGCAAAAGCCAATTAGAAAAGCTTCACTAATGCAGTAAAAACTAGTGAGCAAAGCTTTAGTACTGCAGCAAAAATCAGTCAACAAAGCTTCAAACCTCAGCAAAATAATAAAGGCATTCCATAGGTAAATCATGTTCACTCCAATCTAAGGATGAACAAAAATAGAAACACCAGTCAAAAGGTAAACAACACCATAAGATTCTATGATCGCATAAATTTCTTCTTTAATGGAAATTTTTCTCATGTCATAATTTTGGTCATAAGGCTGCTCAATGTGTTACATACAAAACTATCATGACTAGAGAAGCAAGAAAACAAAGGAATAATAGATGAGTCAAGAAGAACACTTAAAATATCTTCTCACCTCTTATAGATGAAATTGAATGCTCATTTTGCAATAACTTTGGAGATGAAGAATCTAAATGCAGGAGAAAATTACAGCTAATGTTGGCTTATTGGGCTCTGACCCAAGTTTGGAAGATTCTTTTAGCCAAACAAATCCTGTACTACCGGCCCTTTTGGAAACAATCCGCGAAGTGCAGACTAAAGTCTCACCTGAGGTAGTAGGGGAGGGTGCTGGAACTAGGGATTTCTTGATGAGGACTGGAGAATTCGCAACTTTATCTACACACTTCTGCTACTCTGCGCAGCAGTCTGCACTTCACGAAGATCTTTGAAGGGGAGTTTCTTAGATACTTAGTCTTATTACAATTATTATAGATCTGATCTATTATTTAAGGTCTTTCAGTAGACATTTAACATTTAAAACTAGTGCGCGTAGTCATAAAACTTAAATATTATTCATGAAATCATAACATAAGCATAAACATTCAGATCTGAGATCAGATACCCAATATTCAGCAACACTTATCTTTATTAATATTTCATTCAGTACATTCCACTTTCTGCCCTGCGCACATAGCTGCAGGGGTCTGCGCTCATAGCTGCAGAGCCTCTTCTACCCTCTACTACCCTCGAATCGGACTTACAGACTCAGAGCTCTTTTGCTTTCACAAACCCATACATTAAGCTATCATCCAAAAAAACTGTCTTCTAATCCTACATCCTTGCTCTATTTATACATTGTCATGGTTCGCGGACCATGGGCAAGCTGACACATTCTAGATTAAACTATAACATTTTAGGGTAGACTACCCTTGGACTTAACCCATTACAATTCACACTCTGTGCACTTCGTAGAACTTTTACCATACTTTTACCCAAAATTGCGGGTTTCAGCCCCAAAACCATTACGCGGGGGATCCACTTCCCAACAAGACCCCAACACAATCATTGTGACTCGTCCCAAGTCACTCAGCTGGTATCGTGATCTTTTCGTGGAGGTGATTCAGCAAATTATGTGCTTTGCTTACCTCTGCAACACATTCTTATGCCATCTATCGTACTTGTTGTGCGTGAGCATCTGACACATCATTCTCTGCTCCACTTGCTTCTCGGAGTGCATATACTACCTATAGGTGTGCTAGATTTCCCTCAATATTGACGGTGACCGCAAATGCCTCATCAAGCCATGGCTGGATGTGCTCCTTAAGGACTGCTTCTTTCTAACGCGTCGCATTGACTTCTGTTTTGAGTTCCTAGGCCTCCCTCATCTTAGATAATCGCTGAGTAATAGCAATCATCTATGCAGTCCTCTAGACATTATCATAGGCCTGCTATAGCTCCTTTGCTTTAGTCTCTAACCACTATAATTTTGAATCTTTCTGTAGTGTAGTGACCATGCTAAAGTACTAATCTAGCAAGCCAGTACACGCCTAACTAGCACATGCTATTTCTTCTCACCCGAATTGGATGACACGTTTTCGCTGCTCTCTAATTTCTGGTGTTGTAGAAGGTTGCACCTTGAGTCCAAGTTTGATGATCTATAAGCTGAGGTCCAACTGTACTTTTTCTACTTCTTCCTTTGCTTCGCGGAACTTGGTGGCCAACTTATGGATCTATATGCCTATAAGTAACTCTGTCATGATCTCGAGCTCAGGGGCTCGACAACACACTTCCTGCACAATTTGTTCCAACTGTTGATTATGTGATACTACTTCATCTCTTTGGAGGCTCAACTGCTCGATGTTAATTCGTTGCTCACTGAGTAGCTATACCACGCGTCCTTCCCTAGTGCAAAGCTCCATCGTTGCGCCATCCTGTAGTCAGTATAAAACTTCTCGCAGAAGGGCAACCAAGTTTATTCCAAGTCCCGAGAGTTGGCCTACCATGGCTCTATCTTCCACATTATATAAAGTCAATGCTCCGACCAGAAGTGCGATGGTATTAGCCATTTTGGCCTGCAACAGCTGCTCGGTTGCGGCTGTACTCGTAGCTCCATGGGTAGCTATCATGCCTAGTTGTGGGGCCCTTGCTTGAAGTTCCTATCGCTGCGTCCTGAGTGCCCCCAACATAGTCTATTGCTCTATCATGGCCTCATAGAGTGCTTCCCTAGTAGCCTCATGCACTGTATCCCCAATGTCACATAGGTCAACCTCAATCAGTGTGATGGGTTCCGCGTATAGCTTGGATGCCTTGGTCTTCTTCCTTGACCTTGTCTACTCTGTTACGTGCGGTTGTTTTAAGGGTGCACCAATGGTGTTCGGCTTCGCACCTTCCGTCACAGTATCCATTTCTAGCTCTGTAGTTACATGTGTGCCTCTTTCGTATTTTGTTGTATCAGCCCCTCCTGTTGTCACCTTGTTTGTGGCAGCTTTTGTTGCTTCTCGGGACGCCCGTAATTCCCCACCGAGCTATTCATTTCTCTTTTGTTGTGCTAGGGATTTGGTGACAACCTTCTGCTTTTGGATTGAAGCTTCATCATGTCCTACCACATCGGTTCCATGCCACTCTGGTGGCCAGGTATCAAGCACTGCGAAAATAGCATCATCGATAGCGATGAAAGGAAGCGTGGTCCATGTCTACTCTAGATCCTTGCGCACCCTAATATATACATGGTGCATATCTACCTTAAACTTAGCAATGCTTTTCACATTGGCATATACTTAGATAGTTAAGTGGGGTTGTTGGTTGATCCATTGTCATATCCTCACGTCCATTAGTAGCCAGATACGTCCTTCGTTGCCCATAGTGACGGGTATCTGGCTGCCTCAAGCCAATCTCGGTATAGGAGAGGAAACTGACTATCTTCAGGCAATTCAGTTGTAACCAATAGGATGGATAAGAGTAACCATGCATAGTGGAAAGTCTTACCCTCCTCCTGGGCTTCCCTACAGTTCATTAGGAATTCATTGTGAAGGAACTGCACCCAATTAAATCATACCCCTTCTGTGCATTGCTCATCTTATGCAATGACCATTGCTGGTACCTCACTACCTTGGAATTTTCGCATTATCTTCCTAGCCAGCAATTGGGTAGCAATGCAGACCCCTTTTTTCTGAATGCTAGTGATAAGATACCCTCTCTTCTTTTTCTCCAAGTTTTATTTCTTTTTCATAGTTTCCGCAATCGTCAAATCACCACCTGTGCCCACTATTTCTGTGGGGTCCCCTCCCTCACAGGGAAGCCGAGAGATCCTATGAATGAGTTCCACTATGATGGGGATGGGTTTGCTAGCCATAAGTAACCATCATGCAATAGGTAGATTAGTTTCCTGATGACCAATATTGTGATTAGGGCCCGATGAAAATGTGGAATCGATAGAAGGTGGAGTAGCCCAGCCTCCTCCACCTTTCACAGCCATTTCCTCAACTGTAGTGTTGTAACAGCCCCCTTCGTGCTTTGTTTCTTCAATTCACTAGCTTCCAAATGAGGAAACTTCTCAGTATCCGCGAGATCCCAGTCTTCAAATTTCATAGAGGGGATGCGGCCAAACTCCATTCCTTTGAGCGGAACCCCTTTGGGGAGGGACGAGGTTATAAGCTTGCTCTGAACAACATCCAAATCTTTAGGTACCCTGACCTTTCCTTTCCGTGGAGGGACATACTTGGGTCGTTTTGCAGGGGCCTGCACTGGTTGGATATCTTCCTCTATTTCTTCCTTTTGTTCCATTTCTTCAACATATGTCGGAGGGTCCTCTTCCTCATCGTTGCTCTCAATAGTAATCGCCTTTCCCTTTTCTTCCATTGACATCTTGCTAAATCGCGGATTCCACGGTGACATCCGTACTGATCTTATTACTTGGGGGTCATTCTTGGTCCATGGCGTCTTGGGTGATTTAGGGATTTTGGCTGTCCCTCCTGCCTACGGAGCAGGGCTCTGAGTAATGTCCTTGGTTGTGGATATTGACCTTAGTAATGACTCTTGTTGTTCCTTCGGCAATTCTTGAAACCATGAGCTTTCTTTCAAGAGCTTCTCATTCATCTTACTCCTATCTTTTTGAACCCATAATGTCCTAATCTTCAAATAGTCAAACTTTGTTTTGTGACAAGCCACCTATTCGTTATATACTTTTTCACATTCAAATTCAGTTGTGTCCCCCATTCGTGGCTTATTAATGTGATTTTGGCAGTAGATCCATTTAACCCTATGTCTTAATTTCCTGCCGCCCACTCCTCGGTGTCTTAAATGGGACATTTTGTCATGAACAGTGTCAACAACCGTCACCTTCCATCCTTCCCACACGGCAGCACAGGCCCTCATACATGGATGCGTTCTATATTTCATACTGGTCTTGCACAACATGTCCGCACCACACAACCTCCCTACAAACTTCTTTATAGTCTTGCGCCCTCTTCCAACAGCGTGGGGCACTGAGACTGGGCCTCCTACGAATAGTCATGTGGTCGCACCTATTGAATTAAGTGCAGAGGAAGAAAGAAAGAACAGCAAGAAACAGAATGAGAGAAGACCAAAGACCAAGAAATAGAAACTGAATATGTGAATCTGTTTATTCGATGATAAGTTTTCATTACATGGTATTCGATTTATTATGTGAACAACTACCGTTACACATAACTAAACTACCCGTTACATAACTAAAACTAAATTGGTTACAAAAACTGTTTGACCAAGTTCGTTGTCAAACCAACAAACTCCACCTTGACAACAACTTTCCCATTCATCATCTTTCCTGCAAGCCAAGAGAAGCTAAACACCACCGCAACTTCTCTACTGTAACTGGCTTTGTGAATATGTCTGCACAATTTTCTCGTGTGTGGACCTTTTTAAGAGCTACTTTTCCACCATCGATCACATGTCTCAGAAAATGATATCTCACATCAATGTGCTTGGTTCTACTGTGATAGGCAGGATTTGTGGCTAAGTGAATAGCACTTTGACTGTCACAAAGTACACTCACTTTCTCCTGCATCCTTCCGATTTCATCGAGCAAACCCTTTAACCAGATTGCTTCTTTACTGGCATCTGAAGCAGCTATATATTCAGCTTCGGTAGTGGACAATGCAACCGTGTCTTGAAGCTTTGACATCCAACTAATTGCTCCACCTGCAAGAGTAAAGACGTAACCTGTAGTAGATCTTCTTTTGTCCAAATCACCAGCATAGTTAGCATCTACATATCCGCAGACTGATCCTTCACTACCATCAAAGACGATGCAATGATCTCTTGTGCCTCTTAGATATCGAAGCACCCATTTCACTGCTTGCCAATGTTCTTTACCTGGATTTGCCATGAATCTGCTGACAACTCCAACTGCATGTGAAATGTCAGGTCTTGTAGATACCATCGCATACATCAAGTTGCCTACCGCATTTGCATATGGTACATGAGACATATACTGCTTTTCTTCATCATCTCTAGGACTCAAAACCGAAGAAAGCTTAAAATGGGAAGCTAGAGGAACATTAACAGGTTTCACATTATTCATAGAGAACTTCTCAAGTACCTTCTCCACATACTTCTGCTGTGATAACCAAAGCTTACCATTTTTCCTGTCTCTGTGTATCTCCATGCCCAAGATATGTTTTGCTGCTCCAAGATCCTTCATATCAAACGCCCTAGAGAGTTGAGCCTTTAACCTCCCCTATGTGAGGCTTCTGCTTCCCTGCTAGCTCGGGCTGTGGGCACCCTTCACATACCTTTGAATCTAGTAGTGCATCACATTCTGTGCTCCCCCATTCGGTAGGGTGCGGTTGCAACCATGATAGCAAGGTCGCAGCTCGTTCTAGTATTGTAGGAAATCCAGCCAAGTCAGGGCCCCTTATACCCAAATTCGTGTGGCCCGTTTGTGAGACTCCACTTTTTATTTTGCTAATTTCTTCATCCAACCTTACACTTTTCCTCCTCAGCCTTACCCATTCTTCATCAAGTTCATGGAGTCTCAAGCCACTGCACCAAATAGCTTCATACAATTGCCGACTTCCTTCGCCCAGGTTAGTTTGAGCTGCAGGGGCCGTGCACGGGGAAATTTTCTTTGCCTTCCTAGTTTCATCTGATTTGGGCATGGATACGGTCATCTTAGCATGCTTTGTCTTATTTATGGTCCTATATGCCCACCGAACCCTTGGTACGCACAAATTTAATTGAGGCAGTGGTTGCGTAGTATGCAACTACATCCTTTGTCATAAGTATCTGCCCAAATCACTCCATCCTGGCTACCTAGACCGAATTTGATGTCGTGGGCCCCTAACCCATACATGCAGACACCTTTTACATTCGTGCTTATTCCACCTAATATTCTGAGGTGCTTTCCACCCTTGTGTGGTTTTTGCGTGCAACACCCTTTCCTGCGCATTGTTCTGTTTCCGCTCCATAATTGTAGTTCCCCAACGGTTTACAAATTCCTCCTCATTTATTGTGTCACACTTGCTGGTAGCATCCTTACTTCAGTTGTCATGTGCCGCAATGATCTGATCATCATATTACAATTTAGCATCGTTACCTCATGCAATCGGTTCTGCCAGCACTCTACTTCTTCAATTGAATCTGACATGCAGGAACTATCGCATTCCCATGAGAGTCTTCCGTCTACCATTGGATTTGCTCGATCCTGGTCTTGCATCGTTATCTGGTAAATGCAGTCTATTTCATCATCATTGTCTTGATCGTGCACAGGCTCAGTGTAGCACGCTCCTTCAACTGGATCTAGTGAGACAATTACACATAGTAACTTTTCTCGAACATCATCTTTCACTTCTTCAAGTTGATAACTCCATTCATGGCCATGGTCTAGTATATTCCTATCGACGCAGGGTATAGATTACTTTCATGAACAATTTCTATTACCTCAAAGTTTGTCTGTGTACTTACACCTTCAATGTCCACAGTCACCCCTTGCAACCTTACCATTGGTAAGATCTTTTGTTGATTGGCCATTTGCAGTTGGATGGGAGACCATTATAGCGTAGGCCTTCCCATACGCTCCCACGTTTTCTTAGGCAATACATTCGCATCCAACCCTAAATCCAAAATGACCTAATCCACCTCATGCTCACCTATTTATGATGTCAGTCACATTTCCCGTTTGGTGTGCAAAGTATGCTTTCCAACCTTTCGAACCATACATGTCTCTCCTAATCCTGTGCACTTAGTGATCAGTTCTTACAATCCTTTGTCTACCTTATTGTCACGTAGCAACTTCATACATGTTTCTAAGAAGGTAGTAATCATAGAAGGATCCATTCCCAGCTCCGGTTGATCCTTACTATTTGAATCGAGATCTTCCACGATACCCTTCTCGGCCTTTTTGACTATTTCCTTCGCATGTTTAGACAGGTTCCCTTGTAGGAGCCTTGTGAACCTTTGACTCTTCTTTAGGCAGTTTCCTCTTATCTTCTCCCATGGTTGTGTCGCTTCTGAGTACCATATTTACACTAGGATCCTCTTCGCGAGGTTCAGACCTCATCATTTGGATATTTTGAGTTGGGGTAGCCTATAGTACCCCTTTCTCATGCATTTGGGTGATCAGAGTCGGACAATATACCATTTCATGATCAAACTGTTCACAATACGGACAATATATCCTCGTGGGGTTGGTACAATCGCATGTGTAGTGACCTGGCCCTCCACAATTATAACAGATCAGCTATCCGTGCCCTCGTCCAGGTCCCATTCCACCTCTTCCTCATCCACTTCCTTGGAATCCTCTATGCGCCCCTACAGTCGCATCGAAACCTCGCGTTTCAGTTTGCATTCAGTATGCGAGGGTTCTATCCATCATTAGTTCATAACTTTGACACATTCACTCATCGTGACCCATTGATCTGCAGAAGTTATAGTACAATTGCTGTGGAGTCTGGGTATACTTCTGTAATAAGTGGCAGTTGTCTATTGTATGCTTACCTCCTACTTGAAAAATCATGCACCAAAGTGCAGGGGCTGCACTCGGTCCTGCTTGTACCTCCAGCCTTAATGGCATCGGTCACCCCCCTGCCAAATAGTTCATGAATACAGGATATTGATCCTTATTGTGACCTTTACCCTTACATTTTATACACCATACTTCTTCTCGTGCCTCTAATTGGGGTGCCCTATCCTTCTTCAAGTTTTGCATCTCTAGGCACAGGTTTTGTAATTGCGCATGTATTTGTTGAACTCCAAACTAGGATCCTGTATTAGCATTTCATGTAACCTCATCGCTATTTCTAAGGCTTTGGCTTGGGTCGAGATATTCTGTTGTGACAGTGCCATCCTTAGGTGCGGTGTCAGGGATGCAACAAACCAGGCGCGGTGTTGTGCTTCTAAAAGTGTCATATTTTCCTCGCGGATCATACTTTTTAGGTTCTGATCTAGATCCCATGGTGTCTCATCTGGAAGCATCACAATTTCCTTAAATCCAATGACCAACTGAGTTTCTGATTTTGGTTGACTAAATTATTTATTTAATGCATCCTGGATCTCTACTATTTTGGAATTCAGATGATCGCTGGAATGCTTAAAATAACACATCAACGCATGATCATGTACCATGCTCACCAAAGTAGCCTTTTTAATGTTATCGTCTCTAACACCTTGGGCTTCCCATACTTCCTTTACCATAAACTAGAACCAATCTGGTTCCTCAGTTCTTATGCCTCTAAGTACATGCAACTTGATTGCTCTCACCATTCCAACCCTTGGAGGTGGTGGAGGTGGGGTAGGTGAAGATGGAGTGGATATAGGTGAAGAAGGTGAAAGTGTGGATGGGGGTGGTAACTATGGAATGCTCTGCTTTATCAATCGAAATGCACTTCTTAGAGAAAACCTAGCAAGCTCCTCCTCACTTTCCCCTGAAACTAAAATCAAGGGACTCTTCTCTAACCCTTAATCCCTTGGTAGCCTCTTCCACTTCGTGTTACCTGAGACATCAATGGATTCACATAACCCATTTTTCACATAATCCAGGTATTCAATGATTTGATGTACTTACCTTGCTGTCCTTTGAGGAAACGTCTTTTGGCTTCGCTATAGCTGACCGTAGTCTCTATTGCGAATTCAGTGATAAACCCTCCTATTATCTAATCCAACCAATGATCCATGGCCCTCGCGAGCTTATCTTCAAATGCCTCTAGCCTGTGCACTAACTCCGACGTCCACACTATTGGCTGATCAAGCTTACACCTTCCTATGTTATCTGCTATTCTTGCAATCCACTCATAGAGTTCTAACGAGAAAGATATGAAGAAGGTCTCCTAGATTTCTGTGTATATATAGTGATCTAGCCACCTGTTCTCAGATATCTGTGGGTTTTTATTTTCCTACACCATGAACTTGTGAAGCTTATGATCCAACCAATCTTCAATATCTTTTTTCGTAGGATTCTAGCATTCTGACATCAGACATCCCTTTAGGCAGATCCTGGTCTCGGCAGCGAAACCATTTGTTAGCTTATTGGGCCCTAACCCATGTTCTGAAGAGTTTTTAGCCAAAAAAATCCTGTACTACTGACCCTTTCGGCAACAATCCGTGGAACACGAACTGAAGTCTCACTCAAGGTAGTAGGGGAGGGTGCTAGAACTAGGTTTCCACACCCTAGGGATGTCTTGATGAGGATTATAGAATTTGCAACCTGATCTATGCACTTTTGCTACTCCATGCAATGGTCTGGACTTCGCAAAGATCATTGAAGGGGAGTTTCTTAGATCCTTAGTCTTATTGCGGTTATTATAGATTTTATCTATTCTTTAAGGTCTTTAAGCAGACATTTAACATTTAAACCTAGTGTACGTAGTCATAAATCTTAAATATTATTCATGAAATCATAACATAAGAATAAACATTCAGATCTGAGATCAGATACCCAATAATTCAAAAACACTTATCTTTATTAATATTTCGTTTAGTACATTCCACTTTCCACCCTACGCACACAGCTGCAGGGGTCCGCGCACATAGCTGCAGACTCTACCAGGCCTCTACACACATAGCTGCAGAGCCTCTTCTACCCTCTACTACCCTTGACTCAGACTTATAGAATGAGAGCTCTTTTGCTTTCACAAACCCATACATTAAGCTATCATCCAAAAAAACTATCTTCTAATCCTAGATCCTTGCTCTATTTATACATTCCCATGGTCCACGGACCATGGGCAAGCCGACACGTTCTAGATTAAACTATAACATTTTAGGGAGGACTACATTTGGACTTAAACCATTACAATTCGTGCTCTGCGCACTTCGCGGAACTTTTACCCAAAATTGCAAGCTTCAGCCCCAAAACTGTTACGCTGGGGATCCATTGCCCAACAGCCAACATCTCAAAAGGATCAAATATCAAAAAATTCTAAGGTATTGACAAGGAAGGAGTTACAATCTGAAAGTTGTGGCATAACATTGTTTGTAGAATGACAAGAAAACCAATGGTACATTGATATTAGATGCTCAAAAAACATGATAGGTGATAAAGATAAACTTATTTCATACAATGCTTTAGAGAAAGAAAAGAATGTCACTTTTAGAAATGACTCCCTAGATATCATTAAGGGTAAAGGTTTTGTTTTTCTAAGAGAAAATAGTTAATGCTAGTAATGTTATGTATGTTGATGGATTAAAGCATAACTTGTTGAGTGTTAGCCAAACGTGTTACCAAGGAAATGAGGTGGTATTATGATCATAAGAATATGTGATTCGTGAACTTGACACAAGAAAGACCATAAGAAAAGGAACAAGAATCCCGAGAAATCTGTATATATTGAAAGGTGGCCAAGAACAATGTTACATAGGAAAGGCACAAGAAAACTGGTTATGGCACAGAAGGTTGGGACATCTAAGCTTCTCCCAAATAAGAAAATCAAGTAGGGTCAAAGTTGTTTGTGATCTACCCTACATCACCATACTAGAAAGTCCCATATGTAAGTCATTTCCATTCGGTAAGAAAAATAGAGTTCAATTCAGTGCCAAAGAATGATCGGCAAGTAAGCCTCTTGAACTTATACATACTGATTTGTGTGGACCAGTAAGGAAAAAGCCACCTTGTGGAGAACAATACTATATCTTATTCATTAATGACTTTTCTAGAATGTGTTGGATTGGTTTATTGAAACACGAAGATGAAGCATTTGATAAATTTAAAGTCTTAAAGGGATTAGTTGAAAATGAATTAGATATAAAAATAAAATGCCTCAGATCTCACCGAGGAGGAGAATACATATCAGATGAATTCTTTGATTTCTGTGAAAAAAATGGCATAAAAATACAATCTTTTGTAGCTAAAACTCCTCAACAAAATGGCGTGGCAGAAAAAATGAATAGAATTGTTCAACAGATGGCTCGTGTTATGCTTGATGAGTCTGGAACTCCTGACACCTTCTAGGGTGAAGCTGCACATACTACAATAAATATTTTCAACAAGGGTCATGTTCTTGTGAATAGTGATAAAACTCTGTACGAACTTTGGTATGGTAAGCCTCCCACTGCAAAGCATTTTAGAGTTTTTCGAAGCAAATGTTTCATAAAAAATAATGATGAAAAACATGGTAATTTTGAAGCTATAGAAGATGAATGAATACTTCTTTTACTCATCTAGAAGCAAAGGATACAAATGTTACAATAAAAGACTTTGGAAAAGTGTTGAGTGCATTGACGTTGTGATTGATGAAGCATGCACAAGGCCCAAAAAGGTAACATTAGCAAAATAGGATGATGATGCTGAATTATTTCCCACATAAAATCAAAATGATATAGAAGAAGAAACTAATGAAGAAACATAAGAAGATACATTAGACAAAGAAAGATATCCATCTAGATATGTTCAAAAGAATCATCCAGAAACTCAAAATCTAGGAGAAAAGGAATCTAGGGTACAAACAATAACCCTTGTAGGATCTTCTAGTTATCTAGCTTTATTATCCACCATTGAACCATAAAATGTAAATCAAGCTAGTAAAGATTAATGTTAGGTAAAGGCCATGAATGAAGAATTTGATCAAATTGAAAAGAATGATACTTTGGAATTGGTCCCGAGGCCTCATGATAAAAATGTTATTGAGACACAATGGATATTCAAAAATAAGTTGAATGAAAATGGAGAGGTCATTAGGAACAAAGCTAGACTTGTTTGTAAAGGTTATGCTCAACAAGAAGGTATAGAATTTGAATAAACATTTGCACCAATAGCCAAACTTGAAGCCATAACAATGTTTCTTGCATTTTCAGGTTTTATAAATTTCGAAGTTTATCAAATGGATGTAAAATCTTCTTTCCTTAATGGAGGTCTAGAAGATGAAGTATATATTGAATGACCAAAAGGATTCATTATGGGTAATGATGAAAACCTTGTATGCAAACTAAAAAAGGTTTTATATGGACTAAAACAATCTCCGGAGGCATGTCATTATCATCTTGATAAATATCTTCAAAAACAAGGTTTCACAAAAGGATGAGTGGATAACAACTTGTGCACAAAAATTGAGGGTGATAAACTACTAATTATTATTATTTATGTCGATGATATTGTCTTTGGAAGTAATGAATAATCTATGAGTCAAAAGTTTTCTTCTATTATGCAACAAGAATTTGAAATGTTTTTACTTCGGGAACTAGCCTATTTTTTTGGTCTACAAGTGCAACAAGCAAAATATGGCATCTTTCTCTCACAAACAAAATACCTCAAGAATATTTTGAAGAAGTATGGGATAGAAAATTGTAAACCTATATGTACTCCCATGATGACATGATGTAGCCTCAGTTCTAATGATGATTTTACCACAGTAAGCGAACCAGAGGAAAAGTCTATGACTGGAAGTCTGCTTTATCTAATAGGTACCAGACCAGATATCATGCATGCAGTTGGGATTGTTGAATGTTTCCAAGCCAATCCAAAGGAATCACATCTTCAGGCAGTAAAGAGAATATTTAGATATCTCCAAGGAACCAAATACTTTGGTCTATGGTATTTTAAAGATGCAGATCTTACCCTTCATGCATACATAGATGCGGATTGGGTTGGAAATGTTGATGACCAAAAAAGCACTAGTGGAGGTGCATTTTACATGGGGCCCTGATTGATATCTTGGTTCAACAAGAAACAAAGGTCCATTTCCTTATCTATAGTGGAAACAGAATATGTAGTTGTTGCATCTTGTTGTATGCAACTTCTCTGGATGATGTAAACATTACAAGATATAAAAAATCAAATGTTCTCCACCGATCTCCATCCTGTACGATAATACAAGTGTTATTAGTATTTCAAAAAATCTTGTTATGCACTCTAAGACCAATCATATTCCCATTAAGTATCACTTTGTACGAGAACAAGTGGTTGAGATAAAATGTTAAATTGGAGTATGTTCCCTCCAAAGAACAAGTTGCTGATATATTTACTAAATCGCTTCCAAGAGAAGCATTTGAATATCTCATATGGAAATTGGGATTTGTCTCTACCTCATTTTGTTGTTAATCCAGTCTTCTTAGTCTATAGGTGAAAATTCAGAAGGTTGATGCCTATAGGAAAGTTTCATGAAGTATAGTTGTGTATATACATGATTTTCTTTGTAGAAAGTTGCATATGTTTTTCACTAATAAAAAAACCATGGGACATACTTAAGATCCACCTATATCATGCTTCTAACAACTATGCTTTTTTTTTTTGTTGGTTTGGTGTTGATGGGTAAAGACTACTAATATGGTATTGAGTTATGCTTTTCTCATTGATATATATCTGATTGATGAATATGCTTTGATGAATGAGTTGTTGAAAATTAACAAGTAGCACAGGTTTAGGGGGAGCATTAGTCTTGCAGAATATAATGCATTATTGGCAGTCTGGTTTTTGAATTATGCTAATTTAAAGATCTTTTAGTCTCAATTATTAATGTCATATTTTTCATTTGATGTAAAGGTCATGTGGAGACCTATTATGTAATAATTGTCATTTCAGTCATGTATGGAATTTTGAGGTCATGTCAAATATGTATCCCCACTTGGTTGGGTGATTGATGTAAGTATGAGTCATTAGTAATAGAAAGGTCATACTCAGTTGAGTTATAGAGTCATGTTCTTCATTTGAAAATATTTATGAAGATTCAACATGTTCTCAGGGATATCATGGACAATGTAGTAGAAAGTAGATCCAAAGGGGGAGCTTTGGTCCACCCTTTGCCCTTGATGTGAAAGGGGGAGAGTATCTAATAGGTTTCTACAAGTTCAGGTGATCAGCACCAACATGGTTGCCATCAAGTCCAAAGGGGTAGGTTGTTGGCATTATGATGCATGTGTTGTCCTTGATGGAAACTCACTTGTAACAGAAAAAGTATATGGTAACTAGATGAAGCCACAGGTAAGTTCAGAGGTGAAAAAATGATGGAATAAAATACTAGAATGATAGGTCAAAGGTTTACACATCACAATCAGAAGTTTGATACAGGTGAATATTTGAAAATCTATACGCAGGTTCGTCAAGGCCAAGTCACGTATACATGCGAGTTTGGTGAAGCAAAGTAGCGTATGGTTTTTGCACCATGGTATTCTAAATACCATGGGTCCTTACCATGGTATTGCTCCATAGTAATGAGCACGAAAACGGGTATTGATCCTGTCAAAGATTACCACCGGCATTAGTGTAGTTTTGACTCGTGGTATTGGATAAGGGCTAAAATATATAAATAGGTGAATATCAATGTGTTAAGTGTGCAAGTGAACGAGTTTTGGATGAATACTTCAATTTGAGGTATGTTTGCATGGTAAGGGCTATAATTGTCACATAGATCTAAAATAATTATTCATTGGTGAATACAATTATGGATCAGGATCATGAGACCTATAATGACTTTCATCGTATGATCTTCTCATGGATTGACTAGATATAAGTATTGATTCATGTTTTTATCTTTGAATATTATGATCTAGGTATTTCTCAAGTTATGAAGAGTTGCACAATTTGAGATCAAAATTTGTAGATCTATATGGTGGTTAGTATCAGGAAAAGCGCGTATACACGCAAGTTCGCTTCTTCTGAGCCACATAAATAAAGTAAGGGTTTTTGTTCATAAATGACTAATCAACCTGATATGTGTGGTTTCTTCTTTGTTGTTTGTCAACGATGTCCTCATGTTGATCTAGGTTAAGTGATAATGTCTGAAGCAGAACTGATTGAATGATGAAGTTGAATTTGTTTACATGTTGATTGGTTGAAAATATTATTGATGTTGCTGACTGTATGAGGATTCTGTAAGCTAACAGAGTATTTCAAAATATCTCTGGTCAACTCCGTGTCTAATTCATAATTACAAGTTTTCAGTTTTCAGTATATTAAGATTTGTACGTGAGTTTCTCTATAGAAAGGTGCATATACATGTGGGTTGCCTTAAGTGAAGTAGTGTGTACATTTTGGAATTTGAATTATCATGGTTGCAGTTGATTCTGTGTGTCGATCAGTATGCTGAGTTTAGTTCTGTGTAATGGTTATAGTGGTCTGACTGTTCCAGTTGATTGGTTGAGTTTTTATTAAGTTGATTGTGTTTCAATGATTGGCTGATTTAGGTGTTTCAGAGATTGATGAGTTACAACTTGATTATTGATATTGAGCTTAAGTGTTGATATTTGATCCAATGCGAAAATATATGAAATGTGTTCCATGGATGTTGCTGAGGGTTGGAGCCTTCAGTGACGAAGTCGAAGCTTCCTGCCAGTAGTAGTTGCTGATCAAATTAGTGGGTTTGAGCTCCCAAGTAGGAACTGGAGAACAAGTGAGGGTTGTAGCCTTCAACAGGTGGATTCCTCCATCTTGGTATGAGTTTTCACCAATACAATAAGGTAAGAATTTTTTGATATTAATAAGTTTTGAAGACTAAGATGACAACAACACTAGTTTTCTCCCACAATGGGTTCCCACCTTAAATCCTGGTGTTCATGTGTGTTACTTATGTATGATACTTTGTTATGTTCTTACTCCACCAGTTTACTTCATATGAAATGCCTGATAAATCTCTTACGTTCTAGTTCAAGTTTAACAGATAAAGAATTAGTTTTTTTACAAGTTTACTGAGAATACACTAGTTTATTTTAAAATAGTCGCTTATATATGCTAGTAGGGTTTAGTCTAGTCTCGTATACATTTCAAAAAATAAAATTATTATTATGAGTTTTTAAATACTGATTCACCCCCCCCTCTCAATATTTTTCCCAACCGATAAACATTTGAATAGATAGCATGTTATTTGTTTGATTTTGCAAGATGTTTTATTTAGATTTATTTTTTTCCATCATTAGATAACTGGAAGTTGTGTTTGTTGATTCATATTAGTTCTAAGATTGGGAAATTTTTAGTTGTCTTTTAAATGCCAATTTTTCTTTGAATTAAGTAGCACATAAGGATTGATTTGAGTTATCGTTCAATTTTACTCTTGCTTCATAGTACCCTAGGGATTAGCTTTTTGAATGGTTTTGAATAAGTTAAGAAAAGTATGGATTCTATGATTATCCCCAACATTGGCCCCATGAAACACTAAATATCCTAAGTTCTAGTGATATTTATAAAAATCCCTTTGTTGAAATAGCTGAATTATGTAGAACCTATTCTAAAAGTCAGGCTAAGGTAGGCAAAAGGGTCTGGGACAACTTAATGGATTATGTGTCTAGGAATTTGAAACCCGTAAATGGTGGTGTCACTAGAGTTGATCTGGGGAACCTCTTCAAAAATTTTAAAATAGATATCCTAAACACCATTAGTGACCAGCTAGGTACTCTAAAAATTAAAAAGAAATAAGAGGAAGAAAAGGTTGTCTTGGCAATTTCTGTCCTAAATGTAGACATAACCATGCCAAAAGAGATTCCCCTATTAATGCAGTAGAGGTGTGTAGGATTTGTACTCGAGACCACTCCACTAATAAATGTCCATCCCTTCCTAAATTACAAGCTATTTAGAAATGGGGGGACGAGAATATTGAGTTCCCTCAATCAACTAGAAAACCCTCATGGAGGGGACCAAACAATAATATGTATCAACATCTTAATATGCAAGGTTTTTCTCAAAATCATCCATGGAATTCTCATCCATCTTACCTTTCATGGCCTACACAACCACCTCAAAGTTCACCTTGGAACCAAGGGTGGAGAGGAAATGCTTATGGAAATACATTTCATTCTCAAAACGAAGCACCTCACTTATGGAAGGGTGATTTCAAATTTTATAAGTAGGGACATGGATCTTTTTATGAAATTGGTATTTGTTTCTTTTTTAGGCTTCTTATTTTTAAACAACTTCTGTGGACTAGTCAAGATTTCAGGTGGATTAGGATCTGGATGATGCCTAGTGTGTACTCTTCTTGAAGCCATATTTCCTATAGGAATTGATTGTAGCTAGTTCTAAAATCACTAACAACTGGGTAAATATTTAGGTTATCAATCTCTAGTTCACTTTCACCCTTAGCAATGAGATTTATCTCTAATTGCAAAGTTTTCCATAGATGTTTTCATCTCTCGTTCCCCGACAACAATGCCACTATGTTAACACTTTATAATTCCTCCAGGTTGAGGAGAGGAATCCAAAGATAAACATAAACCACATGGAAGTTGGAATATAGCCCTTCTAGTTTTAGAGAGGACTCTCTCTGTCTAAATATTCAGTCACTTAGATCTTATTCTAGGTATGGTGCTCAAAGGGATATAGATTTTAAAGGTTTGCTGGCAGGGGAGAAGACAAATCCATTAGGCATATGGTTATATAAATGGGGAAAGGTAGGTAGTCCTATTGGCATTATAAATTTAATTATATGTAGAAGGGTGAGTAGAATAATGGTGGAAACAACATATAGAGCATCAAGCTATGGGATTAATTCTAAATTCCATTTAAGAAGAAAACATAGATTGTTTGGTAGACTATATGTTGGAAATAATACTGAGATGGGGGTGAATCAGTATTAGTCAAGTCAATAATCTTTTTCTTTCCATACTCAATTTATAGCTACTACTTCAATGAAGGTAATCCATGTGTAGACATAACTGTGTTTAAGGAAACAAGCATATATCCAACAAACTAATGATTCAAATAATTCATCATATGTTGATCTTTAATCTGTGCATCAGTGCTTTATTAAACATTAAATAGTAACCATTTGTAGTTAATAACAGAATGAACCATCACACATAAGCAACACACATGAACACCAAGATTTAAGCTAGAAACCAAATGCGAGTGAAAACCACCTGCTGTTGTCATCTCTATCTTCTTTTAATAATAAGAAAATCTATTTACAACAATGTACTGGTGCAGAGTCATACCAGTACATAGGCTTCTACCTGCAGAAGGTTACTACCTTCTCTCGTTCTCTAGCTTCTACTGGAAGGGAGCTACAACCCCCTAGCTCTTGTACTAGCCGATATGTTTACTAGTACATAGGCCCCTACCTACAAAAGGCTACAACCTTTTCTCTTCCTCCAGGGACCACGTTTCATAAATTTTCAAACTAGATGCTCCTAGTACACAAAAATACACATGAATGCCTTCTTTCATCTAATTTTCATATTCGACCCATCAATAACATTAAACCTAAAAATCAATCACAACTACAATAAAACCATCAGATACATCTGTATCAACCAATTTCTGAAACTCAATTACCAATCTCTAAATAAACCACAACTGAATCAATTAATCACTGACACCCCATCATTACTGAAGCAAATCACAATCAACCAATCTAAACATTTAGAATACTGTCATCACAACACAGTCATCAGAACACAGAGAAGAACCCAAAACTCTGTAACAACCTCCAGAAACAACTGCAAATTCAAATATCATATTTCATAATGTATACACTACTTTGATGAGCCGAACCAGTGTGTATACGCGCTTTTTCCAAATCCAACCAGTGTATATGTCTGTAAATCTTAATTCATATTTTTGCAGTTATTCGAGACTTTAGTCATACCCAAATCATAACATTTACAGAACAACACATGCGTCAGTATTCAAATATAGAGCAAACATGACCAAACCATATAAATACAATTCATTTCAAGCCTTAAGATCCTGATCCATCATTAGATCTTATCCTCCATCAACCACTATGGTTCATCCTTGGTTCAGATCAAACAAAGCACCATAAGCCGATAACCTGCATACTGGATCTCACACTTCATCAGATATTCATTGCCTACACACTTGGCCTAATGATATTCTCCTCCTTATATAGTTTTAGGCTTTCTCAATACCATGGACCAAAACCACTTAGGACCAATACCTTGGACCAAATACCTAGGGTAAATACCTCGGACCAAATACCTTGGACCAATACCATGGATCAAAATATCATGGACCAAATACCTTGAACCAAAAACTTAGCTTTCCAAGATATACATGCTTTTCCTTTTGTGAAAGTGCATGTGTACGATGTACACTTCTTTTGTTCTATTAATATGCGTGTATACGTAGCTTGGTCAAGGTGAGCTTGCGTATACCTCTCTTTCTTCATTCTTTGTAGTCTGAGCTATAATTCTTTGTTGTTGTCATTCTATACTGAGATCTTTCATCTGAGTGAGTTTCCTTCTGAACTGATTCCTTGAAACTACCTTGCATTTCATTACATCTGTAAACACCACTGTCATGCATTCTTTCACATCTGATATCTCTTCTGTAGATTCACCTAGTTACCATACACAAGTGACTTGTTCTGCTACAAGTGGGTTACCATCAAGTACAACACATGCATCATAATTCCAACAATCTCCCCCTTTGGACTTGATGGCAACCATGTTGGGGTTTATTACCGCAAGTTGTAGAAACTATTAGAGATAACAAGAAATACCAAAATACTCTCCCCCTTTAACATCAAGGGCAAAGGGCAGACAAGATAATCTGCCCCTTTGATGTCAAGAGCAAAAGGCTAACCAAAATGAATACTTTCATATCTGAATAGCTGAACATAAATATTGATCATGCTTCCCCTAAGCACATGCTAAATTTTCTGATTAAACTCCCCCTTTGTACATGCTGAGATGCACTATATCGTCGATGCTCCCACTGAGCACATGCAGAGTCTGCACATATTTTCCAAAAGAATAACCTAACTCTATAACTCAACTAAGTGACTTTGACCTTCCTATCACCAATGACTCATACATATATCAATCTCCCAGCCAAGTGGGGATATCATTTTTTAGCGGATCCCCTGCGTAATGGTTTTAGGACTTAAAGCCAAGTTTTGGGTCAATGTAATGTAAAGACCCCACAAAATGCGGCTGCAGAGTGCAAGAGTCTAGGGTAGTCCACCCTAAAATATTGTAACTTAATATAGAATTTGTCGGCCTACACATGGTCCGTGGACCATGGGAATGTATAAATAAAGTGAGGCTCTAAGTGTAGAAGTCAGTTTTTAGATCTGATCTGAAGGGTTATGAGTTTTTTGAATGCGATATTTGCTCTGAGTCTATAAGTCTGAGTCTTGGGTCATAGTAGTAGATAGAGGCTCCGCAGCTGTGTTTTCGAGACCTAGTAGAGTCCGCGGCTATGTGCGTGGACCCCTGCAACTGTGTGCATAGGATAGGAAGTGGATTTTAACTGGAAGAAGCATTAATAAAGATAAGTTGGTTTTGGAACATCACGTATCTGTTTCTATATTTCTGTTTCTGCATATGTTACAATTATGATTGTGTGCATATCTGTTTAGGTTGAATGGTAAATGGAAGCATTGGGCCCACTTAAATTAATTCAAGATCTATAATAATAAGCACAGTAAAGAGTAAAGAACATTCATGCTATTCATTTAAGCCACGCAAAGGTAGCTGCACTGGACAGATAGCTGTGTGGAAATAGTGCAATGCATAGAGTGGGATCGTGAGACTTCCAAGACCCATCGAGACATCCCAAGGGTGAAAAAACCTAGTTCCAACACCCTCCCATACTACCTCAAGTGAGACGTCAGTCCATGCTCCACGGACTGTTGCCGAAAGGGCCGGTAGTTTCGGGATTTGTTTGGCTAAATCACTTCTGAACCTAGGTCAGGCCCCAATAAGCCAACAAATGGTTCTGCTGCCAGGACTGGGATTTTCCTAAGGGATGTTTGATGTCGGAATACTAGAGCCCTACAAAGAAGGAAACTGAAGATTGGTTGGATCAGAAGCTTCACGAGTTCGTAACACAGGAAAACAGGACTCCACAGATATCCGAGAAGAGGTGGCTAGATCGCTACATATATATGGAAAGCCACAAGATCTTCTTCATGACCTTCTCTTCGGAGCTATATGATTGGATCGCGAGGTTAGTCGACAGCCAGGGAAGGTACAAGCTCGAACAACCGATAACGTGGAATTTGGAGTTAGTGCACAGACTAGAGGCATTAGAAGATAAGATCACGCGGGTCATGGACCATTGGCTCGATTGGATAATAGGAGAGTTTATCACTGAGTTTGCAATAGAAACAACCGTGAGCTATAGCGAAGCAGAATTATGCTTTATCAAGGGACCACGAGGTAGGTATGTCAAATGCCTGAATACCTGGATTAAGATGTTGTTATGTGAGAAGAGGGTTATATGAATACATTAATTATTGGAATGATGTGAAGCAAAAATATCTACAAAGGGATCAAAGGGTTAGGAAACAGTCCTTTAATTTCACCACTACGAGCGAACGAGGAAGAGTGCCGTCGGGCTTCCCTGAGAAATGATGTTAGTTTGATAAGGTAGCGCATTCTGCAGTTATCACCTCCACTTATGCCATCACCCACTTTGCCTACTTAACCTCCATCTTCAACCACCCCACCTCCACCAAACCCGTAGTTCAACATGGCAAGCACGATCAAGCTACCCATATACAGAGGAGTAGGGAACGAGGACCAGGATCAGTTCTAGTTTATGGTAAGAGCAGTATGGGAAGCACATGGTGTCAGAGATGACAACATTAAGAAGGCCACACTGGTAAGTGTGCTACAGGATCGCGCACTGACATGGTATATTAAGCACTCGAATGGTCACCCAAATGCAGGAATAACGAAGATCTAGAATGCACTAAATAGAGAATTTAGCCAACCGAAATCAGACACACAGTATTTCATCAGATTTAAAGAGATCGTGATGCTTCCAGGTGAGACCCCCTAGGATCTGGATCAGAGGCTGAAAAGTACGATCTATGAGGCTAATATGACGCTGATAGATGCACAACACTGCGCGTGGTTTGTGGTGTCATTGAAACCACACCTGGGGATAGTGTTGTCACAACAGAAGCTCTCAACCCAGTAGAAGCATTGGAAATGCCAATGATGTTACATGAAACACCGATACAGGATCTAGGGTTGGGAGTCCAAAAAATCCACACGCAACTGCAAAACCTATGCTTAGAGATGCAGAGTTTGAAGTAGGATAGGGCGCCACGGCTAGAGGTGTGCTAAGAGGTGTGGTGCATAAAATGTAAAGGCTAGGGCCATGATAAGGATCATTGTTCGGTATTTGTGAACTACTTGGTAGGATGGGGACTAATGCCATTGACACTAGAGGCACAGGCAGGGCCAAGTGTGGCACCCATTCTCTAGTGTGCGATCTGTCAAGTGGGAGGAAAGTACACGACAAACAATTATCACTTGTTGCAAAAGTATACACACACTCTCTAGTAGATGTTTTGTAATTTATGTATATCAGTGGGCCATGATGAGTGTACATGCTGGAGCTATGAGTTAATGATGGATGGGACCCCAGCTTATCGAATGCAGACAGAAAAACGAGGCATCGACCCAACAGCGGGAATGGCGCATGGTGGATTTCAAGGGCGAGGTCAAGGATGAGGGGGAATAGGGCTAGGAAGGGGCCATGGACAGCTAATCTATTACAATTATGGAGGACCAGGGCACTACGCTCGCGATTGTACCAACCCAATGAGAATATCTTGTTCGTACTGTGAGCAATTTGATCGTGAAATGGTAGATTGTCCTATGATGATCACACAAATGCAAGAGAAAGGGGTACTACAATCTACTCCGACTTAGAATATCCAAATGATGAGGTCTAAACCACACGAAGAAGACCCCAATGTGAACATGATGCTCAGAAGCGGCACGACCACAGGGGAAGACAAGGGGAAGCAGCCCGAGGAAGATACATGGGTGTGCAAGGCTCCTACAAAGGAACTTGAGTTTGACTCAGAACGTGCAAGGGAGACATTTATGGAAGTTAAGAAGAGCTTCACTGAGACCTCTACTTCATGTAGTAAGGATCAACCAGATCCGGGAATGAATCCTTCTATGCTTAATACCTTTTTAGAGACATGCATGAAGTTGCTGCACGATAATAAGGCAGTTAAAGGACTACAAGAGCTAATCGCTAGGTGTGTAGGGTTGGCTGAACCATGCGCAGTCCGGAAACTAGGAAGGCATGCATTGCACACCGGGAGGGAAATGAGATTGACGGCACAGATTAGCGAGTATGAAATGGATTAGATAATCCTAGAATTGGGTTCAGACGTGAATGTGTTACCAAAGCAAACATGGGAACAAATGGGTAGGCCCGCGTTATAGTGGTCTCCTATTCAATTACGGATGATGAACGAACAAAAGATCTTGCCCATCGGAAGATTGCAAGGGGCAATAGTGGATATCGAAGGTGCAAGCACACAGACGAACTTTGAGGTAACAGAGATTGTGGATGACAATAACCCTTACCCCACGTTACTAGGAATAGGATAGGCCACAGATATGAATGGAGTCATCAGCCTGAAGAAGCGGAAGATGATTTTCGAGAAAACATCCCTATGCGTAGTAGTTCTGCTTGATCCAGCCGAAGGACAACGTTACACTGAACCCATGTGCAATGATGGAAGTGATGACGAGCTGGATTGTATCTACAAGATAACCGTGTGAGGCAAAGATTGGCTAAATCCGACTACAGATGGAAGGGTCTCGTGGGAGCGTGCAGGTTCCTGCACTTCAGATTCAGACGGAGAATATGAATGCTAGCATAATCGGTTGAACGAAGTGACAATGCTAAATTGTAATATGATGACTAAATCACTATGTTTCGTAACAGCCTAGGCTCGAGATCTATTGACATATGATGGGTTGACAGTGGTGGATGAATTCTTGAGCAAGTTTGAGAATGCAATACTGGAGCACCAGTGGTTCGATGATTTGTAGTGGGCACTGCGTGCGACACTGGCACGTTGGTGGGGAACACACCAAGGAAATTGTGAGAATGGGCGTGGCTGCAGGAGGATGAAGTGGTTACAATTTGGGAAACTAGAACTACGAATAACAGATAAATACAATGGACACGATGACCTGCGCACGCATCTCAAAAAATGGACCAAGGCCTATGGAGAAGAACCTCAGCCTGAATGGGTACACTTATTCTACCATACCCTGGATGTCATGCCAAGGAACTAGTATACCAAGACAAAACTTCGACATGGTACGGGCGAATGGGATGTTTTGCGTGAGGGATCTTTGTTAACATTCTCATTTGAAGACCCATGGGCGAATACCATTGATGACGCATTGCAAGTCGTGGAAGCCACCATTTTCAAATACCATAGGAACCATGGGAAATAGTTCAACTAGTATTGTCACCTCAGTTAAGCCATGCCCTAGAATGTTACAACATACAAGTGGAGGATGATGATGACGACCCCTGAAATATTAATATTCCCGAAACTGAAGGGAGTCACAAAGTTTGAGGACCATCAATTGAGGACCCCGACATCATTGCACCACTGAAAACAAAGCAGGTAAACATTGGTATAGATGCGGAACCAAAGTACGCGATGCTTGGGGACTATTGGGATGATGCCATGGTGGATAGGGTCATCGAGTTACTTCACAAATATCAAGATTGGTTCCCGACCAAAATCACGGAGTCAAAGGGGATCCTTTGCGACTTAGGGATGATGAAGATTAATATGAAACCGGAAACGAAGCCAGTTAAGTAGCACCCTTACCGTTTGAACCCAAAGTATAAGGAAAAGGTCCATGAAGAGTTGGAAAAAATGCTTGCAGCAGGAATTATTGAACCAGTGGAAGAATCCGACTAGGTGAGTCTTATGGTCGTGCAGGAGAAAAAATACAAGGGAAAAATTCGAATCCACATGGACCTTAGGAAGCTTAATGAGGCTTGTGTTCACGATCCATTCCTGACATCGTTTACAGATGAAGTATTGGAGAATGTTGGCAGACAGGAAGCTTACTCGTTCACGGATGGGTTCTCAGGGTACCATCAGATCAAGATCATAGCGAAAGATAGGAACAAGACAACCTTCGCAACCGAATGGGGTTGTTTTCAGTACACTGTTATGCCCTTTGGAATGAAGAATGTGCTAGCGATATTTTTGCGTGTAGTGGTGGCTGCATTTAAGGAATTCATCCACAAGGTTTTAGAAGTCTATTTCGATGATTGGACTATATTTGGATTAGTAAAAAACCATATAGTGAGCTTACAGTTGATGCTGGATACTTTCCGACAACACTAGATTGTGCTGAATCTTAAGAAGTGCACCTTCCTCATCCCCTTTGTAAATTTTCTTGGCCATGTGGTCTACAAACAAGGCTTGATGGTGGACCCTACGAATATTACTGTCATTCTCAATCTAGAAGCCCCGCGAAGTGTCAAACAACTACGCGCTACATTGGGGCACACTGGCTACTATCGAAAGTTTATTAAGAGCTATGCACAAATCATAGCACCAATGGAGCAGTTGTTGAAAAAGGATGCTACATATTATTGGAATGATGATTGTAAGAAAATTCTAGAGGTTCTCAAGGAAAAAATGGCATCTGCTTCCATTTTGGTCTTCCCAAAATGGGACATTGAATTTCATGTACATGTTGATGCGTCGTGTATCATGCTGGGCATTGTACTCATGCAGGAAGGTGCGAAAGGCATCGATCACCTGATCGCATTCACAAGTCAGTGATTGTCCAAAGCTGAAAGTTACTACTCTACTACTGAGCGTGAGGGATTGGCGATGGTATACGCGCTCTAGAAATACCGCTAATATCTACTTGGTGGGCACTTTAAGATATATACTGATCATTCTGCATTGAAATACCTGGTGAAAAAATCTGTGTTGGGGGACCGCATATGCAGATGGCTGTTACTGTTTCAAGAATATGACTTTGAGGTCATCATAAAGTCGAGACGCTTAAATGTAGGACCAGATCACCTATCACGAATTGAAAACGATGAGGAGCCAAAAAATTTGGAGGAAGGACTACTTGATGCACAACTCTATGTAGTGCGCATCACGGACAGCCACTTCGAAGATATAATCCATTTCTTAACCACAGGGACTGCGCCATAGGGATATTCAGTCAAACAGAAGAAAGAATTGGTGGTACGTGTAGTGGATTTTTCTGTTATCGTGGGGCACCTCTACAAAATGGGAAACGACAAGATATTACGAAGATATGTACCTAAATTTGAATGAGAACAGATCCTCGTAGAAGCACATGGGGGGGCTGCAAGAGGACACTATGTGGGACGGGTAATGGCACAGAAGATTATTCACACTGGACTATGGTGGCCAACTCTACATAAAGATTTAAAAGCGTACTATCGGGCCTGTGACATATGTCAACAGACTGGGAAACCATCGGGAAGGGATGAGATGCCACTCAATCCATAGATGACACTGTAGCCATTTGAAAAATGGGCAATAGACTTTGTGGGGCCGATCAAACCTCAAGGGAATATGGGTGTGTGCTACATTATTGCCGCGAAAGATTACCTAACTCAATCGGTGGAAGCATAGCTGGTTAAAGACTGCACGGGCACTACATATACGAAATTTTTGTTCAACAACGTGTTGACATGGTTTGGGTGCCCGGAAATTTTAATGAGTGACCACGGAACGCACTTCCTAAATGAAACTATTGGTGCACTCACTGAGGAGTTCCAAGTGTATCATCAGCAAAGTATGCCATACCATCTGCAAGCTAATGGGACAGTAGAAGCATTCAACAAGATTTTGGAGACTGCACTGACGAAAGTGTGTAACTCGCAATGAAATGAATGGGACATGGATGTGCCTTTCATATTATGGGCATACAGAACTACATGCAAGAAGTTGATGGGTCAGACACCTTTCAGGTTAGTATATGGTACAAAAGCAGTCATGCGAATGGAATATATTGTACCCAGTTTATGGATAGCAGTGATGACAGACATGGTAGACCTAACAGCCTTGGAAGAGAGGCTCGAGCAACTAGAAGAACTTGACGAAGAATGGTTTCTAGCGGGATTCTATCAACAGGTACAGAAAAAATGCGAGAAAGCTTGGCACAATCACCATATCAAGTTGTGCACATTCAAGGTAAACGATTTAGTGTTGCTGTATGATAGCAAGTTCGAAAAATTTCTTGGAAAATTCAGAATGCATTGGTTGGGACAATATGTGGTAAAATAGGTCACAGATGGAGGCGCAATCTAGCTAGCCAAACTTAACAGAAAGCCCTTCCTAGGAAGAGTAATTGGCAGTTGTCTAAAGCCCTACATGGGTGGGTCAGCTATCTGACTAACCGACTGAAGCATAGTCTCAGCTCTCCAAGTAGTTGGAAGAAGGCGCAGAACTATAAACGAGTCTACAAGAGAGTTGCACGGAAAGAGGGTTCCACGTCGGACTCGTATGTCATGGGGATCGCGGTCGCACATAAGGGGCTGAGTTGCTACGCAAACAGGCTAGAGAGTGACTATTGTTGTCATTGTTCATGACAATATGGTTAACTTAAGATAATGAGGAGTAAACGGTGGGCAATTAAGACACGAAGTTAGAACTAGATTTGAAACGATCTGCCACCAGTATAGCATTAATGAGCTAGAAAAGGCGGGAAATGTCGAATTTGAATTTCAACAGGCCAATAAATCATAGCTGATCACCCACCGAACAAACAGTAGCATCTTGAGAATTAAGCTATTGCGTTATCAAATAGGTATGGACCCGTTGAACTTCGACACTTTGAGAGTAAGCCCAGTTAGTGCAACATGACCAAAAGAGATGCAAATCTTGGGGACAACATAATGTTGATAGCCAAGGCCACCGTGCCGAGCCCAATGTCAACAGTGGGAGATGTATCGAAAATTCCTAGACAGGTAGCAAGACCGGCCCAGATGTTGTCGGGAAACCCATGGTTTGGTAAGCGATCTATGAAAGATAAGGGAAAGATAGTGAATCTTGGGACAAAAGATAGAATTTTGTTGAACAATGCGTCCCTGGGCCGCGTGCCCATGATGAAACTTGAAGATTGGGACCTTACGGACAACAACAACTATCTTGCAAAAATGCAACATAAGGTTCAGCAGACATTGAGTATATTGGACTAGAGATCGCAAGCTTGCTACTCTTGCACAAAAATTTCAAGTATTTGACATCTCAGCTAGAGCTAAAATCCTATGAGGGGTCACTTTTTGTTAACCTAGTAGAGCAGAATGAGCATCATTAGTTAAGCGAATTAGTAGGGGAAATGGAGGAGGAGCTTGAAGAAGCATTGGAGGAGGTAAGGATGGAGAAATAGATTGTAGTGCATCACTCATAGGGATGGTGGACTGTGAAGCCTTGGCATCATGCCTCGCCACATTGATGAGTGACTTGAGACGAGTCATGATAATTGTGTTGGGGGCCTGTTGGGTAGCGGATCCCCTACGTAACAGTTTTGGGGCTTAAAGCCAATTTTTGGGTCAATGTAATGTAAAGATCCCACAAAATGTGGGCGCAGAGCGCAAGAGTCTAGGGTAGTCCGCCCTAAAACATTGTAACTTAATATAGAATGTATCAGCCTACCCATGGTCTACGCACCATGGGAATGTATAAATAGAGCGAGGCTCTAAGTGTAGAAGTCAGTTTTTAGATCTGATCTGAAGGGTTATGAGTTGTTGAATGTGATATTCGCTCTGAGTCTATAAGTCCGAGTCTTGGGTCGTAGTAGCAGATAAAGGCTCTGCAGTTGTGTGCGCGGAGGCCTAGTAGAGTTTGCACTGTGTGCATGGACCCCTGTAGCTGTGTGCGCAGGGTAGGAAGTGGATTGCAACTGGAAAAAGCATTAATAAAGATAATTTGGTTTTGGACTATCGTGTATCCATTTCTATATTTTCGTTTTTGCATCTGTTACAGTTATGATTGTGCGCATATCAATTTAGGTTGAATGGTAAATGGAAGTATTGGGCCCACTTAAATTAATTCAAGATCTATAATAATAAGCACAGTAAAGAGTAAAGAACATTCGCACTGTTCATTTAAGCCGCGCGAAGGTAGTTGCACTGGATAGACAGTGACGCGGAAGTAGCGCAACACATAGAGTGGGATTGCGAGCCTTCCAAGACCCATCAAGATGTCCCAAGGGTGCAAAAACCTGGTTCCAACACCCTCCCATACTACCTCGGGTGAGACCTCAGTCCGTGCTCCCCGGACTGTTGCCGAAAGGGCCAGTAGTTTCGAGATTTGTTTGGCTAAATCACTTCTGAACTCGGGTCAGGCCCTAATAAGCCAACAGATATACCGAATTTGACTCATCCTCCCAACCAAGTGGGGATGGCTGAAATATATCAATTATTACATCATCCTTCCCATGCATAGTGGGGTTACAAATTACATCAGGGACTCATCAAAAGACTACAATAGACATAGACAAATTATTACATCATGGGTCTTTATATGACTTTTACATCAAATGATATACAATAAATTTATAACGGAGACCAAATTTATAAACAAGACCATGATAGTCATCAGCAACTATAATACACCATGTATGATCTGCTCCATAAGCATCTATCAACAACATCTACACCAACAACCTGTATATGTCTGTCATTAGTTCACAAGATATGACAGTGTAAATATCATCAACCTGTGACAAAGTATGTCTACATATAGATATCAACTCATCCTCTTGACCTCATCAAGATTAGCTTGCTTTGTTTCCTTAGTAAAAAGAGCCTTATCATAGCCTTCCATGAAGTAACTAAGCATATTTCATATTTCAAAGTAATAGCACAAAATCATTCACATCATATCATATGTATGTGAAAACACCATAGTCATCAACTATGATCATAACATCATCATCAGGAACTGCATGATCTTTCCACAAGAACATTTAATATACCAACCATGTATCATCATTAGGGAACATCCCACATCTGATAAGCATCAACCATGATAATCAACATATGTGAGTATCAACCTATCATCATAAGGTAAGAACTCATCATCATTATGTGATTAAGTAAGCCATGTCTTCGAATATCCATGTCTTCAAATAGCTATGTCTTCATGCAACCTGCAATAACACCATTCTCTTGGCCAACCAACAATATTTGTCAATATGCAACTTAAGTAATCATCCATGTATCCAGCATAGAAATATGTATCTAGCAAATCATGAGCTCATGGTTATTTGTCAAGATTTCTTGATATCATCAATAGCAACAATCCTCAACCATGTGAGAGCCAAGAACTATAGAAATCCTGCATCATAACTACACCATATGAAATTTATGCATATCTGAAGGCATGATGATAGCAGCATAAAAGAAATGAGTGGCTCATCATCAAATAATGAAGTTGTGTACTCAAGCTTTGTACTTCTCCTTATCCTCATTAATATCACCATGTAAGCAATATATATGTACTATATGCATCATCAAAAAGTCATTCACAATCATCCATAAATCTGACCTGAATACCAACTATGTGACCCAAAGTATCATCTGAGATTTATCATGGGCAACTCGTAACCATAATATGGCAAGATGTATCATTTAGCCACACAAGCTTCATCATCATTGATTAGGTACCAATGACTTCTAACCATAATGCCAACAATGCTTTATTAGAAGCATAGCATGTTCTCCCCCTGAAACTATTCCACATGTTCACTGTCAAATCTGGTCATTGCATATATCAGTAAGAAGTATCAAGGTATCATCATCAATGAGATATACATCAAGTTATCAACAACTTGTGAGAATCAAAACACTTCTAAATAACATTCATAGACTGTAGTCATCTATGACAGAAAATATAACTGATAATTGTCTGAATCATATCACATCAATTTTTCTGAGACTATCCCACAACATTTTTCTCAAACAACATATATGCAACTATGCAGCTTCAAACTCACGTATATACGTGACTTGTCTTCATGAAACTTCCGTATGAGATTTAGAACATTGGAGTTTCATACTTTTGGCTTCCTTTGAGTCTGTTATGTCTGTACACTATCCCATGCCACATTTTTCTGACTGTACTTCCTTCTTCTTCCATATCTTTGAGTGTGATGATGTTTTCTCCTTTTGGTATGGTGCCGATAATTTTCTCCTACATTTCTTTGCTATTTGTCCTGATGATGAGCCACACTGGTTGGTTCGAAATGCGTCGACAAATGTCTCTATTTATGTTATTTATGCCAAAGTTCTACTTATAACTATTATGGATCACAGAAGCCTTAATTCAACAATGTCCAAACTTGTTACATGAATAAAATCTTACATGTCTCATACTTCTTCTATGGCAGTCAATGGCTTTATGACCAAACATATTGCAACAAAAACAATATCCCTTGAAGTACTTGGAAGCTGATGATCTTTCTGTGTGATGATCTTGAACCATTCTACTTCTGCATCTCGCTGCAACATGTCCAAGATTATGACATATAAAACATTCAACATTATTCATTTGAGGAAATGTCTGACCATAGTTAGGAGTAAAAGAATTTCTTTGAAGAATTTCTTTCCTTGGTTGTTGATGGAGTTGACCTCTCATCTCCTTGTTGAGCATTCTATATTTTTCATTAGAGTTTCTTGCCTCACTTTGTGAGCTAGATTCACCTTCAACAGATTCATGAAAACCAAGACCAGTTTTGATGGTAGGAGACCTTTGACTACTAAGAATATCATCCAAAATCTTAGTACTATCTTGAAAATGTAAAAGCTTATCCTTTTCTTCTAATTTACCTTTTAGGATATTTACCTCAACCTGATATTGCTCTTCCTTTTCAAGATATTGTTTCTTCATGATTTCTTAAGCTTTTCTTCCTTCTTCCATCTATTGCCTTAATTCAAGAACTTCGTTTTCTTGTTTTCAAGAGCTTGGAATAGTTATTCATTCTGCTTATTTGATTTTTCAAGATCTTCTTTTAGAGAGAGGAACTTAGCTTCAAGACTTTCATAGTAACTCGATTTATCTTTGAGTTTCTTGATTGTTGTGCTCCTTTTATTTACTTCATTTCTTAATGATTTCACTTCAACCTGCAGCTTTTGACATTTATCTTCCTTTTCCTTGTTTCCTTCCTCTAGTTGAGATTTTAGTTTGGTAACTTCTTCTTTGAAGGCACACTCCCTTTTATCCAATAGATCTTGTTGATCTCTGATTTTGCCTGTGAGCCTTTTAAATTTTGCCTCTATTTGATACATTTCTCTCTCACCCATAAGACAAAATTCAGTTGTTTCGCTATCACTTTCATCATCTTCAAATGGACAGAGAAATGTATCACTAGAGGATAAAAAATTCCAAACTGATAGTTCTTTTGTTTGTTCATATTCACTCTGAGGTGATTCTGAATCTGAAGAGTTGCTTCCACATAATCCCCAATCAACTCTACCACTGTCATAGTTCCTTTGAGATGTCTTCTTCTTCTGAGACACTTTATTCTTTAGCTTCTTTCCCATTTTTCTACTGATCTCCTTCAAGGGATCAAACTTCTACCAAAGGACCTACTCTGATACCAATTGTTGGAAATAATACAGAGAGGGGGGGGGGGGGGGGGGGGGGAATCAGTATTATTCAAGTCAGTAATCATTTTCTTTTCATACTCAATGTATATATGCTACTTCAATGAAGGTAACTTGCATGTACGCGAAACTGTGTTTAAAAAAACAAGTGCGTATCCAGAAAACTAATGATTCCGTTAATTCATCATATGTTGATGTTTAATCTGTGCATCAGTGCTTTATTAAACATTAAACAGTAACCGTGTGCAGTTAATAACATAATGAACCATCACACATAAGCAACACACATGAACACCAAGATTTAAGGTGGAAACCCAATGTGGGTGAAAGCCACCTGCTGCTGTCATCTCTGTCTTCTTTTAATAATAAGAAAATTTGTTTACAACATTGTACTGGTGCAGACTCATACTAGTACATAGGCTTCTACCTACAAAAGGTTACTAAGTTCTCTCGTTCTCCAGCTTCTACTGGAAGGGAGCTACAACCCCTAGCTCTTGTACTAGCCGATATGTTTACTAGTATGTAGGTGCTGACCTACAGAAGGCTACAACCTTCTCTCTTCCTCCAGGGACCATGTTTCATAAATTTTCAGACTGGATTCTCCTGGTACACAATAATACATGAAGGCCTCATTTCATTTAATTTTCATACTGGACCCATCAATAACATTAAAGCTCAAAATCAATCACAACTGCAATACAGCCATCAGATACATATGTATCAACCAATCGCTGAAACTCAATTACCAATCTCTAAATCAACCACAACTGAATCAATCACTGACAACCCATCATTACTGAAGCAAATCACAATCAACCAATCTGAACATTCAGAATACTGTCACCACAACACAGTCATCAGAACACAAAGAAAAACCCGGAACTCTGTAACCACCTCTAAAACAAACTGCAAATTCAAATATCGTATTTTATAATGTATACACTACTCTGATGAGCTGAACCAATGTGTATACGCACTTTCACTAAAGCCAACCAGCATATATGTCTGTAAATCTTAATTCATAGTTTTACAGTTATTCTAGACTTCAGTCATACCCAGATCATAACTTTATAGAACAACACATGTGTCAGTATTCAGATCTAGAGAAAACATGACCAAACCATATAAATATAATTCATTTCAAGCCTTAAGATCCTGATCCATCATCAGATCTTATCCTCCATCAACTACTAAGGTTCATCCTTGGTTTAGATCAAACAAAACACCATAAGCCAATAACCTGCATATTGGATCTCACACTTCATCAGATATTCAATGCCTACACACATGGGCTAATGATCTTCTCCTCCTTATATAGTTTTAGGACTTTCTCAATACCATGGACCAAAACCACTTAGGACCAATACGTTGGACCAAATACCTAGGGTCAATACCTCAGACCAAATACCTTCGACCAATATCATGGATCAAAATACCATGGACCAAATACCTCGGACCAAAAACTTAGTTTTCCAAGATGTACGTGCTTTTCCTTCTGTGAAAGTGCATGCGTATGTTGTATGCTTCTTTTGTTCTGTTAACCTGCGTGTATACGCAGCTTGGTCAAGATGATCCTGCGTATACCTCTCTTTCTTCATTCTTTGTAGTCTGAGCTGTAATTCTTTGTTGTTGTCATGTTGTACTATGATCTTTCATCTGAGTGAGTTGCCTTCTGAATTGATTCCTTGAAACTACCCTACATTTCATTACATCTGTAAACACCACTGTCATGCATTCTATCACATTTGATATCTCTTCTGTAGATTCATCTAGTTACCATATACAAGTGAGTTTTTCTGCTACAAGTGGGTTGCCATCAAGTACAACACATGCATCATAATGCCAACACTATATCACATATATTTTAAGATGAATTCAAAGATAAATAACTGTTTAACCAAACAAGAATACATACATTGAAAGCATGGAAATGATAAGATAGAAATTTACAACATAAGAAAGAACATCACAATCAGGAGTTGCCACTTGAATCCCTATAAAGTCACACCTCTTTCTTTTTCATTCACTCAAAAATATCAGAAAAATCTCTTTCCTTTTCATTCACTCGAAAATATCAGAAAAATACAATGCACATATTGTCTCTTCTTATAAACCCTTACCAACCCTTTGATTCATTAAAACTACAACATAAGTATATTAAAAACCATCAGTTCCCACCTATAGGAACTAAATTCCCTAAAAGAATTTATATTTCTACCTAATGCAATGAATATAGAACTATTTTTCTGAAAACTAGGAATTGTTTGACTAAAGCTTTTTTAAGAAAAATTACATTAAATACAAAGTCTAAATTAAGTTTTGAAGTCCTTAGACACCTAAAAATATTAACTATGACCATAAAAACAAATTACATGAAGTTTTGACATAGATTCCATAGTCCAAAGGTTGACTGTGTGCAAACATCCTAGTCCAGCAGAAACACAACATAGAGGCATAGTGAATTGATGTTCATGTAGCTCTAGTCACTTCCTGAAATACTTAATGAATAATGCATGTGCGAAATGGCTTAGACATCATCAACTTCCGCTTCAGAAACCTCCTTTCATTATTCAAAGCTTCCAACTCTCAAAACTCCACCTATAGTAAAAGCGCCTCGCCTGTATGAATGTGTAGAAAAACCTATTCTTCATGATTTTGATCAGTGATGATGTCTCTAAACAAGATATAAAACCTAAAACTGACACTGAAAATATTGAAAACCCTTTTCAAATCCCGAATCACCAAAAAGACAACAAAATTTCTCATTCCCATGAAGAACCCTAATGCTTCTCCAGAATGCCTCCAGGAAAGGGTAAAACACCAAGTGAAAAAGGATTGTAGGCCAAGCAAGTGATGATGATGGAAAAGAAAAACCAAGTCTCAATATGTAAAAATAGGATGATAAAAAGTGACAATCACAAGGGATAAAATGGTGGAATCCTCCTTGGGTATAGCTAGAAATATGATGAAGAAGAGGACATGAGGCTCAAATTCTAGGTCATGACGAGTGAGAAGGAGGATTCTGAAAAGAGGATAAAAATGACTACATGGAAACCAATATGGAAACAAGGTGATAAAATAGGGAATATTACCCCTTGTTTTTGTACATCGGTTTCAAGAAATCTTTATAGTTGGCTATGTAAAGAGGCATGCTCTTTAACCACTGTTGTCCTTGTAGAGGAATATTTGTTGCAACTAAGATGGTGACATCTACCACAAGGAAAGTGAGCTCTCCAATTGTAACATCCAGCCCTATGAAATTCAAAGAAAACTCCTTGGTGAGTGGTAAACTATATCCCTAGATCTTCTCACAAAATCTAATGCAATTGACTTGTTCAAATAAACTCTGATTGTTGGGTCCTAGTTGATCAAGGTGAGGTATTGGGGTTCACACGTAACAATGTCTCCTCCCTTGTGTTTCTTTCTATCTGGGTTTGTCACGATTTTTAGAGTAGATATGAACTCTAGGGTTTATTGAATGAAATTTCATTGTATGCTAATAAGCGCAAAAGTGGGTAGCAGTGATGAAATAGAGCTTTAGATTAGATTTTTATGACATTTTAGGATGGAAAACCCTATATAAACGACTTGGACAATAAAACTCACCTCTCAAACCCAAAAAAACAGTTGAAATTTTCTTTTCTCACTGTGCTAAATTTAAAACACAGGCCAAGTGAGAATCACAATGCATGGAAGAAACAATGTTTCTTCAGCAGATAAGAGAATATTTGACAACATGTAAGACAAATGAGGCAATAAATGTGGAATTGGAACCAAAAGTAATGCCTATCAAGTTCTCGATGGAAAAATGAATGGATCTGTGGTATTTTGTGAAGTTAAACAAGCCTTTGAACTCCCAAAATGGCTAAATCCATGTTCCAAAAGCAATGATTGCAATTTTGAACCTTAATCATGAAAGTGAAACAATTGTTAGAAGTGCAATGCATCTCCTAACCATTGTACACTCCGATGTCATGGAAGAATGTAATTTGACACTCTAACTAACCATACTGACCTTACAAACTTGTGCCAATGATGATAATACATGATATTATGGCCTTACTCATGAATTTTTGTGATACATGACCCTAGACTCACTTAACTCATTTTCATAGGGAATTGATAACTATTTACATGATCTTTAACACAATCTGAAATAATAACATTAATAATGAAACCTTTATTCTACATTATGACCAATAGCTTGATCTCTTCAAGATCATAGCCTAACCTTTCCACATTTTCCCAAATAATTTGAGAAGACAAAACTTATTTTTTGACTACTATAATATACGATACTAATAAATTCAAAGTCTTTGATTATGTCATAGTCAAAAATAGTAAAAATATGCCCTAATTATTCCTCAAGTCAATGATCAAATAACCTCCAAAAGAGCTCAATCAACAATCAAAATATTCATTCTTCCTTGAGGGTCAACCCATAGTCAAAACAGTCCCAAACAACTTAGTTAAACTTAGTCAAATGAGAGAGAACCCTGTGGTCAAATTCATATTTCATAGGTCAAGGTCAATGATCAATAGCAGTAAAACGTGCTGAGAAAATCTTAGCTCCTCCATAGAAAAACTTAGCCTACAAAAATCGAAATTTTGCAAGTCAAAGTAGGTCAAAACTCAAATTCAAACTTTTTCAACAGTCACCCAAATAGAAAGTCAATGCATAATTTCAAAATTGCCTCTTTCCTTTCGCACATGTGAACTCAACTTCCTTGGTTTCACACCTGTCTGAACCAATCCAAAGAGGAGAGAAAAGAATATTATTTTGATGTGGTGCTCTAAAGTGATGTGACATTATGTCTATTTATATACATTAGAGGAGACCTAAATTGACTTCTAGTTTGATTTGAACTTGTGTGCATATGTGGTTTTGAAATTAAAATATATTTTTCCTTGACCAAATTAGATTCTTCCAAGGGAAAAGAGGGTCTGCTCAGGATGAGAAAGGTTTTCAATAGAAGGGAATTTTCCTTTGAGCTAGCCAATCAAAAAAATGTTATGGATTAGGCATCATTAACTGTGATGGTTATTCCCACTACTTCACCTGTTGTTAAAAAAAGTTGAGGGCTGAGATTTTTATCTTCAACCGAATTTGATGATAATATGTTCAACCCATTATATTTCCTAACACAATATAGAGTTGCAATTTAAAATTTATTTTTAATATTTTAAATTTATGAAACAACCATTTATTACTCCAATAGAGTAGGATAAGTTTATGAAATTCAAAAGACTACACCTCAAAAATTTAGTCCAAACATTCCACCTCATAAAAAGAAGGGAAAATACATCCAAACATTCCACTGAGAAAAACATCCCGACGAAGATAAATGAAAATTAAAAGAAAATTATGTTATGTAATTATTTTAGTTAGCATACCATAGTAGATGTAGTTTCCCTTGATGTACTTTGATAGGGCCAGCCTTTTAATTTTATGAAACTTTACTTTGAAAAGAAATAATCATCATGACATTATGAGTTTTTCTTTATGTACATGTTTCCGTTAATGTTTTGTTAACGTGTTCTGTGTTTTTATTTTTTTCATTCGCAATATGGTGTAATTGGAGGCCTCAATGATATTGACTTGTTCAATCATTAATATTTTCATATGTATTTCTAAATTATTGGCATTCTTAGATAGATATTATCTTGAAGAATTAATTTCACAATACTAATTGATTAGATCATATGCCAGATTTATGTTGATACATGACATTGTATGTCTTATTCTGCATAATTAATCAAGTATCTTTCAATATAGCAAAAATGATTTTGTGTGTTTTTCTATCTATTATTTTCATTTTCTTTGGTTTTAAGTTTATTTTATTTTTAGTTATGTTATATGTTTTACCTTAATTAATTTAAGGAAACATAAATTTAAGTACAACATTGTAGTTGTTGATGATTCTGGTTAATGAATACAGTGTCATGTATTACAAGCTTTTCCATGCTTTTTTAAGGATTTTTAATTTATAATCTGGATTATTTTAAATAAAATGTTATTATTGTAAAATTTTAATCTTAAAAAAATAAAGTACATGGAATACCCTTGTGGTTAAGGGAGACCACTCTTTAACCATAACCAAAACGATAAATTCAATCTTCATTGAATTCCTTAATATTATTCTTGTCGCGAGAACAATTTGAAGAACCACAATTTGACACTTGGGTGTTAAAGGAGTTATGGATCCCAGTTTTTGCACTTGTAGTTGTATCAACAACTCTTGAAACCCAATATTTTGATATCTGATAGCTGATAGGTCCACGGGATATAAATTTTGTTGTCTCCTAACCAGAAATGTTATTCTCAACAGTTCCAAAGGAACTTAATTTTGCAAGGGTGTCCATTTTTTGCATTTGGTGTGTGCCTGATAAAGTTCAAGGTTTGTAATTAAATAGGTCCAAAATCATGGGGTTTTGAAGTTGGATTGAAGGAAGCTTAAAGTAATAGGAAAATGGCTTTTATAGCACTTGGTCAAACCTTTGAAAGTGGTTGGACTAAAGGGAAATTTAAAATAATAAAATATTTTCATAAGTGTAGGAAGTGGCATAGATGTAGGATTGGTTGGAAAAAGTGTCAATTTAGTTAAATTGCGGACAAAGGAACCATCTTTAAATTGAAAATTCCCATAGAGGCATTAAGAGATAAGAGGTGGGAAAGGTCGAGGATAATCACATGAGAAGTTAGTGCATCCAAATGACATTATAAGCAAATAACATAGGATCTGTGGAAATAACACTTGGATTGATTAGGATGAGTGACTGCCTTAACTAAGATATTTGAGCAGTGTGAAAAATGGATGTGAGTAATTTGAAAAATAGATCTGAATAGTATAAATGTATCTAAGAAGTAGAGAGGGATATGTGCATTGAAGAGGCTAAATTTCCTAGTGTAAAGCTAATGTTGATGAGGTAGTTGCAAGTGATTATAGAGTAGTAGAGCAAGCCAAAGAACACCATATTATGGGTCACAGATCAGTGAGGATTGGTATCTCCAATAGGCTGGTTCCCAAAAATATGAGGGGATTGATGTCTCTTGTAGGTGTGTGCCTATAAATAAATGGTGATTGGTGTAAACAATAGGTTGGTTCCTCCAAATCTGGGGGGATTGGTGTCTCTAGTAGCTCGATGCCTACAAATCTAAGGGGATTGGTGTCTCCTATACGTTAATATTAAAAATGTAGTAAGAATTAATGCATCTAGTAGGTTGGTTCCTATATTAAAGATAAAGATATTGGTGTCTCTTGTAGGTTGGTGCCTACAAAAATGAATTAATTAAAAGAAAAATTTTAGTTTTCTTCTTGATGTGTTTCCACATATATATCTTGTCTTACTTGTTCAATTTATGATATTCATTTTTTATGATGTTGGAATGTTTGAATGAGTAAAAAATTACGGTTATAGTAATTCATCTCTGAACTCAATATAATTTTGAATCCAACAATTGGTATCAGAACGGAATCCTTTATAAATAGTCTAACAACTAGAAGGTATATCTTAGAGGGACAAAATTGTGAGTCATCATGGAAGTTTCTCAAAGAAAGCCGCACTTTTTGATGGAAAAGTTATCCCTTCTGGAAGATCAAGATGAGGATATATATTATTGTTACTTTGTGTTGATATTTGGCTGTTTGGGATGAATGGTTATCAAGTTCCAAAAACTCCTCCAACAAGTCTAGATGGTAAAAGGGATTTTGTAAATAACACAAAAGAAATAGATTTCATTCTATGTGGCCTTGCATAATATGAGTGAGTCAAGGAAATGTAGTGTGGATCTACTGAAGAAATTTGGAACAACCAGTAAAGCAATTACAAAGGATAGTTAAAAGGTAAAAAAGCCTAAGCTTCAAACTTATAGAATAAAATTTGAAAGCTTAAAGATGAATGAAGAAGAAGATAGCAAAGTGTTTTTCCTTTATGTGGATGAGGTTTTGAACAATATTAGAGGAATTGGTGAAACATTGATGAATCAGTTATTCTTCATAAAGTGTTGATATATCTTCCATTAAGATTTAATGAATAGGTTTTATCCATTGAAGAAATTAAAGATATAAAGGAGATGAATGTGGATGAACCACATGGAATATTCACTACATATGAGATGAGAACATGAAAAGAGAAATCATGATTAAAGGAAGAAACACTCAAGGAATCAAAGAAAACAAAATAACACAAGGACCATGATCATTCCAACGCTAAATTAGATGAATAAGAAGCTCAATTTGTGAGTAAGTTGAAAAGAAGATCTAGAAAATACAAAGGTTAGATACCATTAAAATGTTTTAATTGTGGTAGAATAGGTCATTTTGCTTCTAAATATCCATATAAAAAATTGGAATATAGTGATGATAAAGAAGAATAAAAAGATAGAAGAATATACCATAAACATAAGAAAGAAAAGATCTCATAGGAAGAAAAGGTTTTATTCCAAAGAATATGGTAGCTCATTAGAAAAGAATGATGAACATGCATCTGATGGACACAAAGAATAAGTCTTATTCTGTTATGTCCCCAATTAAATTAATTTTGCTAAGATGAAATTTTATTTTTCAATTGGGAATTGGGAAATATTTTGGCATGTAAGCTTAGCAAGAGTGGGTGGAGTGAGTCCCCACTTAATTTTTGGAGAGTTGGAGGCCACCAACATTAGAGAAAATGAAAGATTAAATTGATAATGGAATATGGGGCCCACATAAAGTACACACTTGGGGAAGAAAGAATTTGAATTCCTTGAGGAAAATCGAACTAGTGGAAGGACCCACAAGGAATGCATGACCAACAATTATAAAAGGAAGGAATGAGGGAGAAATACAGGTCTTTTGTCTATTTGAAAATCAAATTTGCCTTAGTTGTTCAGCTGAGCTAATATTGTGATGTTTAGCACAAGAGCTTCCTAAGGAGAGAAGTTCAACCTTTCTTCGGTGGACTTTGAGTGCCACCATAGGAAGGATTTCCTTCATCACTCAGAGAGGAAGAAGCATCAACTATAGCTCCCACGCACTTTTGGAGTAGAGCACGCAGTTTGGGAGCCACCACTACACAGAGGGAGGATTCACTGGTTGTTTGTGGAGATGGGTTGTTGGGGAATTGACCGAAGAAGCTAAAAGAGTGTTCTTTAATCATTTTCATGAGTGTGGAAGGAAGCCACAACCAAGAGGACCAACATACACGCAACACTCACTTTATCATACACAGGACTGCATCATCTCCCCCATGATTGCGCAGTCATTGGAGTGAGACACTTGGGGGGAGTTTGGAGTTGGGGTGCTGGGAAATCATTGGAGGGAAATTTGAGAAGGATTGCTAAAGTTTGGAGAGAAGATATTGACAGGAGAAGCCATAGTAACAGAATTTGAATTTAGTGAAGGGCCAAGGTGCGAAGGGTCAAATTTTGAAAGTTGGAACTAAGGAAAACCCTTTTTGGGTTTTTCTGGGTTTTGGGCAAGGAACACTCTCCTAATTTTATAGAATTTTCTAGGCACTGTAGAGTGCGAAAATCGGGGGCGAAGTTAGGTAGTAGGGTAGTTTTGCAGCAGTAACATAGTTTTATGGAGGTGTTGATTATTGCAGTCGTTTGGCTTTCTCGTACTCATCACTTGCTGCTTGTAGATTTCCTTTTTCAAGCCTAGGTGCAATTTGTCCAACTAATTTGTAGCACAATAGATATTATTAATAAAATTTGGCCAATTTGGGGATCTGCAGAAATTTCTGGTTTATGTGTACGCATTTCTAAATTTCTTTGTGTTATTTATTTGTGCATGTATTTTTTATCATTGTAAATGTTAAATTGGCAACTAGGGCCAAACTCCATGTGGGTTGACTTATTTCTGGCAGCTGATATTTTTATTGGATCCCTCTCTTCGAGAGGTGTAGGATTGATCCAAAGATCATCCGATTCCGATAAGTATTTATGGAGATATGAATTTATTTTGTTTATGTAATTATTATCAAGCCGACCAGCACATATGTAGGCTCTAGAAGCCCAACCGACGTGTCTATTCAACCTCTACATTTTTAGTATAAATAGATGAGGATTTTATGTCATTTAAACACACCTTCATGAGTAGTCTCCTCCTCTCCACGTCTGGGTTTTTGGTGAAGGAGAGAGACACCATGAGTGATACGCTGGTCTTCATGTGATGCCCTAGCTGCTGTACGTTACCCTAGCTCCAGAGATCTGGCTGCAGTAAAGGAGGACTCATACGCACCCAAAGGAAAGGCCCTATCCGCATTAAGAAGACTCTAATACGCTGAAATGCCCAACAATATATGCACAAGAGGGAAACCTTACGCAGTTAGACATCCACGCAGTATACGCTGTAATGAGGACAATGTATGCACAGTTTTGGAAACACTATACGATGAGCAGGCAATGTAGATATCTACGCTGTTCATATATACTGTTCTTTACGCAGGATTGATACGTAGTCAAGGTGACAAAATATACGTAGATGAAGGAAACAGTAGCACGTTGTTCATGAAATCATTCACACACAGATTATGGAAACATATATACGCACAGCATGGGGCACTTATACGCTGTCCAACATAAAGCATAGCCGCAGTAATATAAAGGAAGGTGCAGTCAAGACCTGGCATGTATGGGAGCAGATCCACATTGCAAAAGGAAAGACATTGATCTCAGGTGAGTACAGGTTCTTGATGTCAAGGTGCAAGTTCAGTATGTCTCTGTTAAACATCACTTCGGACCTACCTTCTAAACAACCTAAGCACATGGATATAAATGTATATGGGTAAGCATGCTCTAACACTGTCTCAGCTAAATGGAGATCACATTAAGTGATTATCTCAGTGTTGCATATATATATATATATATATATATATATATATATATATATATATATATATATATATATATATATATATATATATATATATATATATATATATATATATATATATATATATATATATATATATATATATATATGGCATAATAGGCATAATGATGAACAACAACAATGATAGAACTATGATGTTCAAGAGATCCTTGGTATGCCTATAAAAGGACTCAACATAATGGAAATAATAAGGATGAACAGTCTCAGATCATAATGATAGAAGCAGCATCATGGGCATATCAGTAAAGGGCAGCACGAAGATGAATGAGACAACATGATTTATGGGTAGCATAGTGATCATAAGCAGTGTGATGACGATGATTCATATTAGGATGGGCAGCATGAAGCATGATGATGCATGAGCGGCATGGAGACGAGATGCAGCTCGATGATAGGTGAAGGAGTCACCTTGGAGAATCAGTTGAAGCATATTGTCTTCAACTGATCTCATCATTATACAAAATGATCTATGTCAAAGTGTTGACTTCTGTTGTAAATGTAATCTCTCTCTCTCTCTCTGCTAAACTTTGAAGATAAAAGAAGATTTGATCAAAGGGTTTCCCCACACATTGTGGGGTTTGTCCCTGGCTTGCGCCATATCTTGTGTCCTCTTGTCTTGGCTTGTCTTCTGCATATTATATTTATGTTCTATCTGTAGTTTATCGTAATGCTGATGTGATTGGTAACTATGAAAATTTAAATAGATTGCTTTAGCATAGAACATACCTAATCTTAACAGTAAAAGTTCTACTAGGAATATTGAAGTGGTATCAAAGCATGATATTGGCCAATTTTGGAGTATCCTAGAAGATCATAGAAGATTTGGGCATGTATGCACTGTGATGGGTGAACTATAAAAAAATCCATGGCTTAAGAGAGAGTGAGTATCATTGCGGTAAAAATGACCCTCACCCACTTTGATGGTTTAGCTAGGAGTTCTGTCAGAAAATGGGTACAAGAATTGGACACATATTTCCGGCTAAACCCCATGAGGGAGGCATATGTTATTAGACATGCCACTTTGCAATTGGATGGAGATGCTATGGAATGGTGGTACTGAGGGCTGATCCCTTTCGTTCATGTATGTATCACATCCTGCAAAGAGTTCACACAAAGGCTCATGGAGGGATTTGACCAAAAGGACAATACACCCCCTCAAAGGGAGTGGATAGGATGTGGAAAGATAGAGGATCAGACTAGGAGGCATTTCTATTGGTGGAGACTATGATTTATATGTCAGAAGCTCGAGGAGGAGGTTGAGCAAGAGGCTATGAAAGATGGTGAGGGGCACATCAATATACCCAGTGTGGCGCAAGAGTCACCATTGTTGGAGGCCTCTTTGGTAGCTCCAGCTGACACCTCAGTTGAAGGAGTAGAGCATACACTCAGAGGACCATCTATTGATGAGATGCCAATAGTTCATGAGGTACCCAGTGCCATGACCCAATTTCTAGATGATGGCCGCCCACAATAGGTTGATGAGGTGGCTGCAGGCATACTTGTCATTGAGGAGGTACCAAAAGAGGTAGAGGGGTCAAGAGTGGTGACCAATTTTACAGAGGATAGCCACCCTCCACAGTTTCATCAGTTTCGAGCTAGCCTTCTAACGTTGATAAAGAAGGTCACGACAATGTGAGAGGCCATTCTGCAGCAAAACGAGGAGTTGGAGGGCATGAGAGCAGTTTGTGCCGAGTCAGTGGCCAAACTAACTCGCATTGGGGAATGGTTGGGTTCCCTAATGGTTCAGTTGGAGTGCACATTGGAGTGATGGGGAAACCCTACTCAGAGATTACAGGCCAGTAGCACTAGCAAGTTACTACTACACATTGGAGAGGGAGAGGTAGAGTCACCTTGACATATTTTATATGTTGACCAGGATGGTGAGATGAGGCGTCATGAGTTGCGTAGGGTGCATCCTTGGTAGGATGGAGGGTTAGTTCCATGCACAAGAGTTTATGCTCTGGATCCTTCCCTTGGGGTTCGATTACAAGAGATATTGAGTTGGTATCTTGTCGAGCTGGCTAGGAGGTTACATGCATCTATGGGCATAGCTCAGTGGAGTCTATGGATTACTAGAGGAGCTAGAGGGCCAGATTATTGTTGGGATCCAAGTGAGATTCTCCATCACATCATGGAGTTTCTAGGTCATGGTAGTTTCTATGTGATGGAATCATTGGTTGGGTGCACACCCCTTTTCACATTCCCTTTAGAGTTCCTGACAAAAATAGTGATAGGATGGATTGGCAAAGGAGCAGGCAGATTTCATGAGTTGTCATGGCATGTTGGGTTGACATGGGATTGTAGGATGGTTAGACTACTCTGGAAGGAGTTGGTAGGAGGAGGTGGCATTGTCAAGCCACCAGAGAGGGCATCATATGGATATAGTGCTTTCTCATTGATGTATTGGGCACCAGAGTTATTGAGGTTCGACATGGTAGCATTAGTCCCGATTACATGTGAGGAGTTGAGGCACATAGGTGTACCTTGGCAGATGAGGAGGTGTAGATCACATCATGGTGGGTGTACTAGCAGAGTGGCGGATGCATGTGCACATATGGGATGGCCTATGGTACATAGTGGCATGGCACTAAGCGTTGATATGCAGTGGTGCATGAAGTTGTGCCACAGAGTTCAGGGCTATGTAGTGGAGTGTTAGGGTGTGTATTTGTGTGAAGAAGAGCATGACGATGCACAACAATTTATTGATATGTTTTCACCAGAGATATCTCCTCATGAGGACATCAAGAAATCCATTGTGTTTTGCACACTCAAATTTGGAGAGCGAGTTGATCATAGGGTCGACCGTGAGCTTCCCTTTATCACTCACCATCATTACACACTGATATCGGGGACTTTGATATCATTCCTTGATGCTCTCATTATGAGCAACATAACCCAAGAGGTTCATCTCAGACATTTGGACGGGGCATGGTGCATCAGGAGAGAGGATTTCCAGCTGTGGCATATGGGCAAGGCACGGGTTGGTGGATGTAGGCTTGGGGATAGTCCAATCTTCTATAGAGGTAAAACATGCACCGCACTTGAGCCCATACTCAAGGAGAGGCATGATCCCCTTTGGGTGAGACGTTCTGACGTGTCTCAAGAGCATCCAAAACAGTTTGTGGACCTTACATGCAGGTGGATGTTCAGACTCCAAGTGGTGTTGCGGAGTGCTTTCAGGAGGTAATATGATAAATCCCACTGCATGGTATGGTTGGCATAGGGAAGGTTTGTATGCACTAGATTGGTTTGTGATGTAAGGAGGCCATATATCAATTGCACATAGGGGCTTGAGATGTGGTATGGGTTGGCACCAACAGCTGTCAGGAGTATACCACAACCATTATGGCTGTGGGATCAAGGGATCTAGCAAATTTATTGGAAACTTTGTTTCGTGATCAGTGGGAGCAGGATAGAGGATGACCCAACTCCCGCTTGGTCTTACATGCAAGCAATAATTAACGCCTTTGTCGCATGGCAAGACTAGTTTTCCTTGTTGCTGCTACAAATTAGAGTGAGTGTTGGATGGGTAGGTGTTGACATCGTGGGCATTTGTGGGCTAGATGCACTGGGACTCCATAGATATTTTTCCATCAGGTCTGACGAGAGGGGGAAACAACATTCACGTAATGAGAAAACTGTCATGATAAGAGTGGTGCAGCGACAACATGGTGGCACCCCTTTTGGACTAGCTTGGGATTTTGTCCTAATAGTTCAACTACCTATGGAGGTGAGTGGGTTTCTATAGGGGAAGGTCATTCATATCTTCCATTTGGATTTAGTGACTTGTTGGTGGTGTGGTGGACTTCACCAGTGTGGTAGGGTGATCAACACGAGGAGATCAGGGGAAGCATAAGTAGGCAAGGATTCCATCCCAAAAGGATTGGATTGCATCTTCAAGGGTCTATTACTGAACTGCACGACAAAGACTATTCGGTAGAGCAGTTTCATGAGGAGATGATCAGGATTTTATACTACCATGATGATCTAATTAGTGGTGGTAAGAAGGGGACGTCTGGTGCCTATGCTGATTTGGATAGCAAGTGGAGCAAGGGATGCATCATGCTAATCAGGATGGCTTGGGATCCTAGAAAGACGAGTCAAAGATTAGGGATGAATGAGTGGTACATATGGTACCACGGTATTGTGTGCAGAGAATTTTGGGGTCAGTTGATCGAGAGGGTGCTTGTTCAGGCATTGCTTGAGAATAAGGAATTTTTGGTGGGGAGGACTGCAATGTCCCCAACTAAATTAATTCTCCTAAGATGAATTTCTATGTTACAATCAGGTGTCGGGAAATATTTTGCCATGTAAACTTAGGAAAAGTGGGTGGAGGGAGTCCCCACTTAATTTTTGGAGAGATGGAGGCCACCAATATTAGAGAAAATGAAAGCTTAAATTGATAGTGGAATATGGGGCCCACATAAAGTACACAGTTGGGGAAGAAAAAATTTGAATTCCTTAAGGAAAATCGACTTGATGCAGGGACCCACAAGGAATGCATGGCCAACGATTATAAAAGGAAAGAATGAGGGAGCAATAGGGATATTTTTTCTATTTGAAAATCAAATTTGCCTTAGTTGTTCAGCTGAGCCAATATTGTGTTATTTAGCACAAGAGCTTCCCAAGGAGAGAAGCTCAATCTTTATTCGGTGGACTTCGAGTGCCACCTAGGAAGGCTTTCCTTCATCACTGGGAGTGGAAGAGGCATCAACTACAAGTCCCACACATTTCTCGAGTAGAGCACAGAGTCTAGGAGCGACCACTACACAGAGGGATGATTCACTAGTTGTTTGTGGAGCTGGGTTGTTGGGGAATTGACCAAAGAAGCTAAAAGAGTGTTCTTTGATCATTTTCATGAGTGTGGAGGGAAGCTATATCCAAGAGTACGAACATACACGCAAGTCTTACTTTATCATACACATGAATGCATCATCTCCTCCATGACTGCGCAGTCATTGGAGTGAGACTCTTTTGGGGCAGCATCATCCGGGGAGTTTAGAGCTAGGGTGATGGGAATAATTGGGAGGGAAATTTGAGGAGGATTGCTATAGTTTGGAGAGAATAGATTGACAGGAGCCTCCATAGTAACAAAATTCAAATTTGGTTGAGGGCCAAGCTGTGAAGGGTCAAATTTTGAAAGTTGGAACTAAGGAAATCTTTTTCTCGGTTTTGGGCAAGGAGCACTCTCCTAATTTTATATAACTTTCTCAGCACTCTAGAGTGGGAAAATCAGGGGGTGAATTCAGGTAGCAGTGTAGTTTTGGAGCAGCAACACAATTTTCTGGAGGTGTTGATTATTGCATTTGTTTAGCTTTCTCATACTCATCACCTGGTGCTTATAACTTGCATTGTGCAAGCCTAGGTGAAATTTCTCCAACTAATTTGTACCAAAATAGATATTATTAATAAAATTTGGCTAGTTTGGGGATTTGCAGAAATTTTTGGTTTATGTGTATGCATTTCTAAAATTTTCTGTGTTATTTATTTGTGCATGTATTTATTATCATTGTAAAATTTTTACTAGGAATATTACATATTCATGGCTATGGAGACTCAATACAATGATCAATAAAAATCATATTCAAAGGAAGAGTATGTTGTTGGATAGGTAGATATTGAGGGATAACTTATTAATGCCTTATAAGAAATATGAATACTCAGAAAAATATTAAAAATAATTTGTTGTAGAAATATGAGAAGGAAAAGAAGCATGGTCTCGATGATTCAACAATCTCTCTCATGAAGTTATAGATAGAAGAGGAAAATAAAAGAGAATAAATGTAACTAATCCAACTCGAAGAAAAGAAAGTACATTGTGAGAAGCTAGAAGCTATGATTGTTTCCTTGGGAAAGGATTTAGAAAAATCCAATGATTAAAAAAATAATAATTTGAAGTTTGGAATGAAAAATGAAATATTAGATGATATTCTCAATTTCCAAATATCCCCTTTTATTAAAACATGTCTTGGTTATCATTAAATATCCAAAGTGGAATTAAGAAAAATGACATTAGAAAATAAATGCAAAGAAGAACCTAACAGTTATGCTAATATGCTCAAAGGGTTAGTAGCAATGAAAGAAGAGACATAAATGAAGCCAAGGATTATCATAGGCATGACTCTCTTAGCAATAAAATAAGCACTAGAAAGGAAGTAAATAATTAGTAGTTATACAAGTTTCCTCACAAAAATAGTCAAAATGGGTTTAGAAGAATAGTTTTTTAGAAATACTAGGGTGGGGGGTGTGAATCACTATTCATGCTAAATTAAGTTTTACCTAGTTTATACTTTTCTTTGCAATATTAATTGGATCATCATTTAACAAGTAGAACATTATGACATTAGATCTAAGAATATGTATAAATTCATGAGCAAAATATAATTAGAAATACATGAGAACCATAATAATGTAACAGATCAACAAGTCAACATACACATCATCAAATAGGAACATTAGATATTAGGTGCAAAAATGAACTAGGAAAACCACCACTGTTTTTATCTCTATCTTTTTATTATTATAAATAAAATCTTCCTTTACTTCTTAGACTTGCACAAACTTCTATTAGTGCACAAGCTCCTAGTTGTTGGAGGCCGAAACCTCCTATCATTTCTCCATCTACCACTAGAAGAAAGCCACTACTCCTTAATCAAGTTATCTGGCCACCACCAGAAGGAAGCTACCAATCCCTCACTGAATGCTCCAAACTTCAAACTCCTTGTATACCTTGTTTCAAAGTCTTTCACACTAGATCCACTTGCAACATAAACTGAATCATGTAGGCCAAGTTTCTTCCAATTTTCAAGTTGGACCCCCTTGTAACTTTCCACTCAACAATATAAATAAAAATATACCAAAACCTCTCTGTAATAAGTCTCTAATCAACAATTGAATTTCCTCAATAAAAAATTAAACCCTAGCTCTGTCATGGACAAGAATACTGTCAAATTCTAGAAACAACACATGTACTCAATGAATCTGACCAACAATATACCAAACCATACTATTTTCTCACCCATGAGATCAAACCCTAGCATCATACTCCTAAATAATAAACAATTTTTCCCAAACTCCAATCTCAACACTACACATCTAAGATACATCAAACATCAAACCTCATAAGTAGAATTTTATCATCAACATTAATAATCAACAACAACTATGAAAAACATTCTCACATCAAACAATACTCGATGATAACAAGCAACCATCATGACTACCCCACACAACTCCAATCACATAAAAATGTCTTTCTATTCATACAACAGTCAACAACAAATATAATTCTATCTTGTGACCAAATTTAGTGCATATGATAACAAAAAAATAGTGGCATTTCATTATTAGTATCAAACTTGCAACACATAATCAAACTCAACTCACCATACAAGATGTAGAAACATCATATACATTGTAACGTGTAAGATAACAAGCTTCCAACCCTAGTCTAACCACTAACATACATCAATTATGGAAAACCCCTAGTAACCAGTACTACAACTTAGTTTATCAAACCCTAGCAACATAGTAGCAACATGCATATGACAATATAAACACTCTTTGTGTTTACCCGATAGATTAGTAGCATCATATTATCTCTGGAAAACCTTTCATACGTTATTATACTAACTAAAACATCAAGATCCATGCAAAAATGACTATACTTATTTTAAGGAAACATATTCATCAACAATGGCTTACTATTCAACAAAATATTCTAAACATCAATATATCATTTCCAAGTCAGGCCCTATAAACATTGTTGAAATCCTGATGTTCTATGTTGTAACAATCACTTATTATAAAACTTCTTAGATAAGAAATCGTAGATATAACATAAATCAAATTCACGATAGAAGACAACCAAGAATACATTAAGACACAGAGAATTTAGGTCCAATGACTAGGAAAAACCCCATAAGGGGAAAACCCAACCAGATTCCTTTTCTATTAGAAATCAATTGTTGAGCAGAGATACAAAGTACAATGAGGGATCAAGAGAATGAGTAAGTTCGCCCAAATATGAACAAGTTGTAGCATGAATATCATTGGTGGTAGCAACAAATGCATAGATGGAGTCAACCTTCCCTTTAGCTAAATCAACATTGAAGCACTAAATCAACCTTGGCTAACCAAGTTATGCTCTTACTCTCCAAGTCTCTCTCTTGCAATATCTTCAACTCTCTCCAACTGTTTATCAAGTTCGAATTCTTATTTCATAATGCACAAGTAGTGAGGTGAAAAATAATGAGCCACATATATAATACAAGCAACGAATCCATGCCATAAAGGAGGAATAACTCTCATGCCAAAAGGAGAGTAGCTGATGCCCATTTAGGAAATGTAACTCATGCCATTAAGGAGGTACACATGCCTTTGCAACATATTCTCTTAAGAGAGTGTGTAACATGTGCATTAAAGAGTGCATGAGAGGAATCTTTTATGACATTCTTTTATTGAGCATGAGAGAATGTAAAAGAATATTTTATGACATTTTTAATGAGGGTAAGAGAGTCTAAGAGTATTAATGAGAGCCTAAGAGGAGTATTCCATGCCAATAATGAGTGTGTAAGAGAACATTATTTAGAGACATGATTGAGTGTCTTAAAATTCCTTTTAATAATAATAACAATAATATCATAAATAGGATAATTATGATGATAAAATATTAAGTCGATATTGTATTATTAGATTAATGATAAGAATTTATTTTTTATCAACAATACTTGATTACTAATTGATGCAAGGTGATTTACTATCTTGAGAATTTCTAATTTTAGATTTTCTGTTTTTAGACTTTTTCTTTTAGAAATTCTATTTTTAGACTTTCCATTTTTATAAATGTTAGAAAATTATATATTACAGGAAATGGTACACATAAAATATTGCAAAAACACAAACACAAAAAACTCTAAAATCAAGAGAGAGACAGATATATGTGGTTAACCCAGTTAGGGCTACATCCACGGAGAAACATCCATTCCTTCATTTTATATTCTTTAGTAAAATGAAGAGATACAACCTACAACAGATTTGTTGTAATTTCCTCTTTGCCCTCACAAAATATCCTCTCTTTTTCTCACTCACAATACACATATACATAGTCACAATACAATTCCCTAATATAGAGTGAGGGGTTTCCTTCTAGGGAGAAAACCCTAAATTAACGTAACTTCTACTGTTACATCGTTCGCCTAATGAATGACCGATATTGACTATGAAATTACAATATTTTACAAGTCAATTTTAGATATATTTTTAACTCCGAGGGCACTTCACCTTAACCTTGTCCAGGGGGGCTCCTAAAATCACTGTCGCCCCCCATGCAACCCCTTGATGGTAATTAAACGGGAAACATTTCCACCCCATTATGAACTAGGGTCTAACAACGGGATACCTCTAAATAAAGAAGATAATTAGGATCCACACCTAACGATAAATTCATCCTCAAGTTACCAATTTCCAATAAACACATAGTCAGTCCAATGCAACAGTTATAGTAGCATGTCATGAGCCCTCGAATTGCAACAAGAATGTTGCAACTCCTAAGGCTACCAGCTTAAATTATCAACTCGGGGTTCGTACAAACTTAAGAGGTATCAAAACTATATTTACATCATGGAATGTGTCCTTCCTCAGTTGATCTAATGCAACGAGGTTAATATTATGAAATCAAAGCCTAAAGTATTTATACAAATGGAAATTTTATTCTATTTGCAATAAACGTAAATGTTTCTTGCTCAAATGTAAACGCTAACCCTAATTGTATAAATATAAATGCTATACTACATGTAGAGATGTAAACATTAAGCTACTTTCAAAATGTAAATGTTGCATTGAAAAGAAACCTCGTCTATGGAATGGAAATAATAGTGCTTTAAATAGAAACCCTAGCTTAAGAATAAAGAAAGAAAACTAGTATAATTTTCATGAAGGAAAGAGCATGTAATCAATCACTTCATTCCAAAGAGGTTAGATCCATTGACATAGTTCATTAGATACTTCATGTGGCAATCAAGAAATCTTTATTGTGCTATCCAATTCATAAATTTATCCACTAACCCTAATTGTTGAGATTTGTTGCATGGATAAAAGAGCAAGTCCATAGTTGTATTTAATATTCCTCAATCATTTTTGCAGAGACTAGGGGAAATTATTCAAGGCTAGAAGGAAAAAATCAAGATTCAAGGGAAATTTTGATCAAGTTTACACATTGCTACATGATGTTATATGATTTCTACATGGTTGCCCTTTTTTGCTACAAGATTGGATCCATGATAATTATGAGGGTGAAAATGGTGGCTTGAAGGTATTGAAAGGTAGGTGAGGGTAAATTATGGTTGTATGATACTTTTTCAAGCCTAGTACTCTTCAAGGGCCCATCTTGCACAAAATCCAATGCACACTATGGCCTTCAATAACCGAAAAATGTGTTCTCTATGAATAGTGTTTTGAGAGATTTGTGAGGTTAAAATAAAGATTTTGATGGTAGGGATAGTAGTGCGAATGAAAATTTAACCCTCAAAATCAACAGTAGTACCCACACACCACAAAAATATTATAATTTTTATAGTTGAAAAGACTAAAATACCTAGTCTTCCAACTAGTTCGTCCTTTGAGTTATCTCATCAAATGACCAAGAAAATCAGCTGAAAATTAGAAGGGGTGATGTTTTCTATTAAATAGTATGTCCTAGGACTTCAATCAAAGTGAAATTATTACTAAAAAAAAATCCTTGTTAACACATGTTAAAAAATAGCAGAAAATTACTACTCTAAAAGCCAAAAGAATCAGTGAGCTAGTTAACCTACCAAATGCCTAACCTAATCAAGTACAAATGTTATGGGTTGAATTTTGTTATTAATTTGAATTTTTTTATGAATCGATACAAGTTGACAAAACTCAAAAGGGCTTCATTAACATGTGCTAAAATTCAGTAGAAAATTACTACTATTTTGCTATAAGAGACTTCCAGAAATTCCATAATTGTGAACTAGTAAACCAATTCAAGCAGCTAAATCATGGATATTACATTGAAAAGTTGTTCTAAGTATGAATAATTCTTTTAAATCTGTAAATAAACTTTAAGACAACTCACTACAATCATTTGACTAGTATAACCGACAATAAATGAAGCATGAACATGGAGAAATAAGAGATGCAAGTGAAAAAGGAATTCAAAGAAAATAAAGAAATTGTATAGTAGGGCTCTGAGGCTCCTGGGATTGCCAAGCCCAAGGATGCTCAAATTCTTATTAAGTAAACCAATATTTAGAAGCTAAAAATGACACCAAACTTCATTATTAGATCCAATCCAAGTACATCACTTCTAGAAATGAAACTAGAGTTGTTGAATAATAATTTTTTTACTCAGATATAGGTAAATTCCCCACGCACATTCTGATCTGGAGATCCCATGCCCTGCTTCCTCGGCCCCAGCGGCCCTTCGCAAGCCTCCTACTTGGCAACCCCTGTTGTTGGGCTCTCAACCTACCCTCCCGGCATCCCCGCAATTGAGCTCTGCCCCCCTTCTTTGGCCTGCGCTGCTGCTGGCCCAACGATAGCGTTTTGTGACCGTAGAGGAGTGTTTTTGCCACCATGAGTGCACCAGGGGGTGGGGAGCCTCCTCCCACCCCACCTATCTCTTCAGAAGAATCTTTCAGAAGATTGCTTTCGCAGAAAGGGAAGAAATGTTTGACTCCAGAAGTCCCGAAATTCATCAAAAAACTGGAGGAAATTCCAGAGATTACCCTGCCAGAAGACCAACCGATAAAAATCGCCCTAGCCCTGGATATAGAGGGTTTGTAGGACAATTTATGGGATGCTGGCCATAAAAAAAAACAATAGATGACTGGATCCAACGCAACTGGAGGCCCCAGCTGGAAAACATTGTGATCTGCTATGCTCTCGGAAGAGGGTATTTCATTTTCGAGTTCACCTCCAAAGAAGATCGAGATTTGGTTTTCAGAAACGGTCTGTATTTTATGGGAAATCAAGGTCTGTATTTTAATAAGTGGACCCCTGACTTCAATCCCTCAATCAATTCCCCTAAAGAGGTCCCAGTCTGGGTCCGGCTTCCCAATCTTCCGATCCATTGCTGGAGCTATCACACCCTGCAAAAGATTGGAAATGGCCTCGGACGTTTCATTTACAAAGCTGATAACAAAGGCCAATATACTTGTGCAAGAATCTATGTGGAAGTCGATCTAGTAGTTGGACTACCCAAAGCAGTAAAACTTATAGTCAAAGAATGGCATCACTATCGAAAACTGGATTACGAGCAATTTCCATTCAAATGCAGAACCTGTCACGAACATGGACACTTCCAAAGAAATTGCCCAAAAGATCCAACCAAGGACAAAGTTGACAAAGAAGGATGGAAAGACATAAAAAAGGGAAAAGCAGTCCCAAAACCAACTGAGAAGAAAAATTCAGGGCCATTGGTGAAGTCCCGGCCCAAACCAAAAGCCAAAGAAGTTCCTAAAGAGGGTTCTCCCTCTGGGGAGAAGATAGATGCCATTGGGATCCAAGAGGAACCAGAAGACCCGTCGAAGAAAGTGAAAGAAGCTGAAGCAAAGTCATCTCTTCCTCCATCAGAGGATGAACAAGGGGAAAAAGAAGAAAACGAGGAGCACATCAATCTGGGCTCCAATTTTGAGGGAGATTCAAAAGATGGAGTCTCAAATTCAGACAGCTCGCAAGTCACTCCTATCAAGTCAACCAAGGGTCGAAAGTCTAAGAAGAAATAGAGAGAGGAGAAAACTTATCTGGATGTTCTCCAAGGTTCTCAGAAAACTCTCAAAGGAATGATGAATACCAGATGTAGGTGCAAGCATGGTAAGGCTCCAAAAGGAGCCACAACCTCCCAAGCTAGTAAATAGTGAAATACGTCTCTTGGAATTGCAGAGGATTAGGTAGAAAGTTGAAAGAAGAAGCTCTGAAAGACATTGTGAGGATGTACTTGTCTGAAATCCTTCTCATCCAAGAGACAAAACTGGAGGACCTTCTACTCCTCCAAGAAAGCAAAGTTTTCTGGCATAAAGGCTAAGGGAGAGCAGTCAATGCCAGAGGCGCCTCTAGATGGATTGCCTCCTTCTGGGACAGCTCCAAATATTATATGATTCACAAAGAATGTTGCCCCCATTGGCTACTCACTAAGCTCCTCCATAAAGAATCTGGCCACCAAGTAAGTATGCTCAATCTTTATGCTCCGGTTTTACCCTCTGAGAAAAAAAAATGTTGGGACTTGCTTGAGTCCTATCTTTTCTTGCACAATCCAGAAAATATTATTATTGCAGGTGATCTGAATGTTACACTAGCTACAGAAGAGAAAAAAGGGGGCTCACTGGTCAGGGACCCAGCTAGAGAATGGGTTGAAGGCCTCATTCTATATTGGAATTTAGAGGATATCAAACCCACATCTGGGAAAATCACCTAGTCAAACAAAAGGTTAGGCCTAGGCCACATTGCTGCTCGTCTGGATAGATTTCTTGTCCAATCCTCCTTCTTGACTTGTGGTCTAATGGCCACCTCTAAAATTCTGTCGAACTACACCTCTGACCATAAACCCATTCTGCTTGAGCTCTCCTTGGATGGAAATCTTGGCCCCATTCCCTTTAGATTTAGTTCTCTTTGGATTGATCAAGAAAGATTCCAAGAGGTGGTCATCAAGGCCTGGAACCGGCAAGTTCAAGGATCCCCTTTCTTTATGTGGAAAGAAAAGATGAAGAGACTTAAAAGGGAGCTCAAGGAGTGGGCTAAAAGGTTGAAAACGCCCACTGCCAAAAGAAAGGAGATGCATGACAGCTTAGCAAGCCACCAATTAAAAATGGAGAACTCTGATGCTATTCAAATCCTTCTTCAAAAAGAAGTTGAGTTGCAAAAAGATCTCCATAGAGAAAGTAGGGATGAAGAAGAGTTTTGCAGATAGAAGTTCAGAAATCTTTGGTTACAGGCTGGAGACAAAAATACAAGCTACTTCCATAAGCAAGTTGAAGCACGCAAGCACTTCAAAATAGTGAATGAAATTCACTATCAAAACTTTGTGGTTAAAGATTTTGATGGCATAAAGCAAGCAGCCCACGCCTTCTTCAAAGATCTTTATTCTGCCCTGGAAAACCCTCCTATTGATTCTCAAGCCTATCCGATTGATCTTATTCCTCACTGTGTCCAAGACTCTGAAAATATCATGCTGACTGCTCCGATCAGTATGAATGAGATTAAAAATGCTCTGGATTGCATGGACTCAGATAAATCCCCAGGCCCTGACGGGTTCACAGCAAGGTTCTATCTGACTTGTTGGCCTACAATTAAAAAATACCTTCTGAGAATGATCCGTAAATCTCATACCTGTACCAAGATTGGAGGAAGCACCGAATCGGTCTTCCTTGCATTGATTCCAAAAGACAAAGGCGCCACTGATTTCAGCAGATTCAGGCCCATCTTTTTGTGTAATACAAGTTATAAGCTGATTACAAAAATTATGGCCAACCGTCTTAAGAAAATTCTGTCGGGCATCATCCCTGAAAACCAAGGAGGATTCATAAAAGGGAGAAAGATTCTTGACAATATTGTGTTGGTGCAAGAAGCAATTCACTCAAGCTGTCACCGAAAAGAGAAAGGCATGGAGATTAAGCTAGATTTGACAAATTCCTTTGACAGGGTGAGACATGATTTCCTGTTCTCTGTGATGGGGAATTTTGGCTTCTCAAATGCTCTCATAACTTAGGTGAAAGCCTGCATTGCCTCCCCTTGGATAGCACCTCTGGTTAATGGTCATTCAAAGGAATTCTTCTAGGCCTTGAGGGGGCTAAGACAAGGTTTCCCTTTGTCCCTACTTCTTTACGCCATTCAAGCTTTGGTGTTCAGCTTCCAACTAGACTATTTTCAACAGATCCAAACTCTTCCAGGCCTGAGAATGGCTCAAAATGTTAAAGACATAAATCATGCCCAGTTTGCTAATGATACTTTATTACTAGGAGGAGCTACCATAAATTCTGCTAGAACCTTCAAGAAAGAGCTGAACATTTATCAGGAGGTTTTGGGCAGCAAGATTAACTATCTAAAAAGCATGATCTATGGCTGGAACTGCTTGGCCAAGGATTTGACAAGCATAGCAAGGCTTTTAGAAATGGAAAGAAGCTTGACCTGGGAGTATTTTAAGTATCTTGGGATCCCAATCTTCAAATCAAATCCTAAGGTAGTTCACTGGATGCCCCTGCTAGACAAGCTAAAACTCATAATACAAGCTTGGGGAGCCTCATGGTTGAATAATGCTAGGAATGTAATCCTAATGAAATATGTTCTCATAAGTCTCCCGGTTTATCAAAATTCCATTCTTCTAGCTCTTAAAACCTTTATCAGTAAAGTGGACATTCTCCTTAGAAGATTTCTTTGGGAAGGAGGGAAAAATAATGAAAGAAGGCTCCATTTAGTAAATTGGGACACAATTAAGAAGCCATTCTTGGAAGGAGGTCTTCAAATGCGGGATTTGGCAGCCCAAAATCTTGCTCTGGGCTCCAAACTCCTTTGGAACATTGTCTCTGGGAATTCTAGTTGGAGAAAGAGAGTTCAGTGGAAAAAATATTTTCATGGGTAGCGTTTGAGGTGTTTGGACCAGCCTCCTAGAATATTCAAAGGATCCCCAGTTTTCAAACTCTGTCTCACAGCTATGAAACATTTCAATCATAAGCTTTATTGGATCCCAGGTAATGGGAAAAAAGTAAAAATCTGGGAAGATTCGATTCTTGGAGATCAACCCTTGAATCAGGTGGCAGAACTGGAAAATATCAGAGTTTGGCTTCAGGCCAGCAATCTGGAAACCCTTTGGGACATCTCCAATTGGAAAAATGATGCAGAAAGTCTTTGGGATGGTTGGAATTTGGGGGAAGTCCCTCATTGGCTGGATGTTGAAGCCAAGTTATTGATGGATCTACTCGAAGGAAAGTCTCCCTTAAAGGCCTCTTCTAAGGACAAAAGAGGGTGGGGTTCTCTTTCAGGCTCTTACTTAGCAGTAGAAGGTTACAAAAGTTTGATGGATGTCCCCAGCGTCCCCCTAGAGCCAACTCAATGGAAATTTATCTGGTCTTTTCCTGCTCTCCCCAAAATTGACTTCTTTTGTTATACTATGGCGCATAAAAGTATCCTCACTGGAGATAACCTGAGGAAGCGTGGAATGGCAGGTCCCTCCAGATGCTGCCTTTGTGTCTCGGATGAAGAAACGGCTAACTACTTATTCTTATTGTTCCCCTTTGCTCAAGAAGTTTGGAGGGGTGTCCTAATGTTAGGACCTGACAATATGGAGCTTCGAGGAAATATTTAGGACCTTCTTCGAAACTGGGCCAAGTTATCCCAGTTCTGTCTCTCCAAAAAAAACCTTCTCAAGGCTAGCTGGATGTGGATTCCGAAATTCACATGCTTGGAACTGTGGCTGGAGAGGAAAAATAGAATTTTTATGGAGGAGAGTTGCAACACGGTCAGAATTATCACTAAGATCAAAGCCCTGTTGGGGGAGGCTTTAGAAACCAAACCCACCATAAGAAATGGCACGACTCTGGATAGCGAGGAAGATCAATGGCTAAAAGAGCTTGTTCCTAATCATCAAAATAGACCCATTCCTCCTGCTAAAGCCTCTTCTCACTGGGAAATTCGTCTGGAAGAATAGGAATTCATCAAATGGAGATCTGCTTTGGATGACCATTGCCTTTTCTTCAATGGGGCCTCTAAAGGCAACCCAGGAAAGGCCGGTGGTGGTGGAGATATCTTAAGCCCAGGTGGCTCAACTAAGCTGCGCTTTTCTTGGGGTCTGGGGCATGAAACAAACAATAGAGCAGAGGCTCTAGCTCTGTGGCAAGGTCTAAATCTGGCTTTTAAGAGGAATCTCCTCTCCATCTCAGTATTTGGAGACTCCAGACTAATTGTTTAGGCTATGAACTCTCAAAAGATCCCTTCTCAGGTGCAGTTAGCCCCCATCCTCAAAAAAATTGAACTAGTGTTGCCCAAGTTTCACAAAATTGCCTTCTATCATGTGCTGAGAAAGTTAAACTCATAGGCGGATGAGGCAGCCAACCTAGCCTCTATCCGAAGCAGAAAATCCCTATTATTCAATGAGGTTGAATCGGACTGCAGCATTCCTTAATTCTGGAGATGCCTAGGCCTCTGTATTTCACAGGTTCAGCTTCTCCAAAGCTTCGGGTTCGAACCTTTTGAGCTTCCTGCTGTTAAGTGGCACAGTGGGTAGGTGCTGGGGAGTTCAAGAGGGCCACCTCAAGGCGCGTTTTCCGATCTTAGCATTCTGGATCACATCAAAAAGAAAATGTAGTGATTCTCGGGTTGATCCAGCACTCTGGCGTGGTGGGTCTCCTATCTGCAAGCTAAGCAAAAGTAGTGGAACTCCAAGGAATAGCAGAAAAGGAACAACAGAAAAAACGGAACAAAAAAAATGGAACAGCAGAAAAGGAACAGAAGAAAAGGAACAACAGAAAATACAGTAGAAAAGGAACAGCAGCAAAGGAACAATAGAAAAAACGGAACAGCACAAAAGGAACAACAGAAAAGGAACAGCAAAAAAGAAAAACACAGCTCCAACAAGTTCGTCAAGCTTGAAGCAAGTCGGCGCCGACGACAATCCTGAAGAGTCCATTGCTCAACACATCAACCACAGTAATATAGATTGATATGATTTGTAAATGTTGTTATCTATTACTACAGTTTGTTAGGATTTACCTTTGGTCTTTGGTTTTTAGAAGCCCAAAAGGCACGATTAAGGAGGAATTTTCTCCTTCTTCAATTCTCTTTCAATCCCCTATCTGCAATCACAGTGTAAATCATTCAGCGGGCTTTTCAAAAACCAATTCTTCTGTTCCTGCTGACTGTAACAAGGATCTACAGAGTATCAATGTTTAAGCCCTCGGCAGCTGTTTTGCCGATCTTCAAATAAAAACTAACCGTTTTTGTCAAAAAAAAAAAATTTTTTCCTCAAGAAGACTAAGAAATACATTCCCCTAGAGGAAAATTAGAATTGGTTGTTATAAAAATTGATGGGGAAGCATCCTCCTTGAAAGAAAGTAGATTTCCCCTTCAAGATCCCTCAAAACATGGATCTGGTTCCCAATAGTAGGAATCTTCATTAACTGATAGGGAGCACATTCCTAGATTTTCTCAATCACTAGAGGTATAGAATATGTTCAACAATTTCATAATATCTTGTTCATTTAGTATCCAATCTTATTCGATCATGTAGCAAGGAGCAAGTCCCTAAATTATCTCATCTTCCAAATCGTCATAACATGCCCAATATTCTCACAATATTCTACAAAAATAAATAATATTAGGCACATAATATTAAACTAAACCTTCCTAAGAACATACTAAAGCTAAAAAAAACATTATTAACTATATAAGGAGAGATTTAATATAGCCTCCATGTGCCTAAGAAAGGTAATATGGGCCTTAATTTGTATCTAATTTGGGGGGCCATCAGAATGCACTATACGTTTGCACACATCTTTGTCTCAAGCCTTACCACTATCATATAGCATTGTATAACCTCAGGAAGCTTCCATTTCAATCACCCATGCAACATTACTAAAAAAATTCACTCTCACTGCAAAAAAATACATCTTCTCATAATACTCTATAACACTCTTACATTTATTGACTCAAAACTAATTATACTTGATAGCAACATCATACATCAAACCCTCACTCAACTTCATCACATCTATGCCAAGGACTCAATTCACACACATGAAAATGATACATGGCTTATACATATACAGTAATTTCCTTAAAATAATGATAACAATGATAAACATTATACTATAGCTATTAAACTCAACTATTTTTCTCTGCCAGATTTCCCTGCAGAATGAATTATTAGACACATGAAAACTATATCAGGTACACATCTTTGCTCATGTTATGTCACATTGTTTATGTAGTAGATATGACCTGAAAATATATTAAATTTGAAAATATGCCAAAAGCATAATAGAAGAGATTGTTGTTTCTCTGCCATGAAAATGTTTGAAGCGCTGGTCACAGAAAGAGACACAATGATCATCTTTCACATCATGTCTATAATGTGTATTTTATCTACAAAAAAAGATTAATATTTCATGTGCATACAAGCTTTGTCTCATTCACACTGGTGTATAATAAATTATGATCTACACACACCAGTCTCAAATTATCCCTTTCATTCACATTATATTTTTTGTTCAAACACACCCATAGACTCAATTCACTAGCATAATCTGACTCAAATCAAGTTATGTTTGATCTACTACGCTATCTGCATAAATTTCTAGTACTTGCACTTTTATTTTCCATGAACCTCATGCACAAGCACTTAGACACTAAAAATCTATCGATCTCTATGTTTAATTCTTGATTGATCTAGTGTCAGTTGTAGTTAGTATCACATATTATCAAACCATTGAAAGGAATATTGCATCAAACTTCAAATTCATTGTACATATATGCTTAGTCAAATCAGTCCTTATTCAATACATACATAGATCCTCAGATGTTCATAAGACTAACTCATATTATTAATCTCCTATAGTAATGTATTCACTCTTCTTCCAGATCTTTAGCCACACATAATAATCAATCCACAAATTCTTAGATTGATTTTCTTAATGCCTTTATACTGTGCCAAAAAAATGGAAAAAGTAATCCAAAACAATAAATAATGAGCAATGTTGTTAACCTCATCAGATCACACATCCATCAGAGATCTCCATCCTAGATCAATGTCACAAATGCAATCCAGGTGACATATTTATAGTGCCAAGGACAAGGTTTTACCAAGGGCATTTACAGTGGATATTTTTATGGTATTTTAATGTCCAAGTCAAACCATACCTTGAACCATTAATTGTATTATTACTATGGAGGATTAAATAGAGCATTCTAGACATTACCATGAGAAATTACAGTCGCTAAATCCCAATATAATTCATATTTTCACCTATAACAATCATCATGGGGATAATCCTAGATCCTAGAGAATATCATCATAGGAATAAGCCTAGATCCCATAGAATATGTTCCAATCATCACTTTGTGCTAGTTATCTTCCAAGCAATGATGTGCTAACTTGTGGAAAATGATAATTGATCTGCCTAGAACTCTACCACACTTCTAATTAACATTCTGAGGCACTTATAGAGTTTTTCCATCCTCTACATCACCTCTACAAGACCACTTAACACCAATAAGCACCAAATCATCATGAACATAGTCAAGCCAACCTCTACAATACTTTTTCGAATCATCAAGGGTGACTAATAAAATCACGATCTAGATTGTCATAATGGTCAACGAACTAACCATAATGCTAAAATATCCCCTTTTGGCATTGATTTCAACCTTCTGTAAAACACCAAGGCATCAAGTCCTTCTCTCCCCATTTGACATCAATGACAAGAGTGGGCTAGTCTTCTCAGAATAATGTCATGTTGCTGCCATTGAATACAGCAGATCAACTACCAATATGTGCATAAAAAATATGAGTATTCATCTACTATATGAAAGATAAACATACTCCCCATAAACATCGGGGTTATATATATATCATGAGCCTTCTACTACTATACACATCTCCCCTAAAACATATGCAATCTAGAAGTGAAATAAGAAAACATCAATGTATAGCGTTGTATGTAGGGAACGCATGTGCCTCACATGATGACTCAATACAAAATAATCAATGAAGTTTTATTTGACTACTTGTGAGCTCTCGAAAAGCATACATAGCTCTCCCTAAGCACATTAGGTTGCCTCATACATTCATTTGAGGATACAATGTTATTTTATGGTACTAATGGTATAGAAACCCTAGGTGGATTTTAACAACATCTGTAAGTGACTAGGGAATGTATCAATATGGAATCCTACAACATATCATTTTTAGCAATTCATAATATCATCACAATAATCTTGTTAATATCAACACACTTCAAGCCTAGGCATAGCCATCAATTTGATTGATACATGTACAGGAAAAGATTAACAATACTTGACATGGATGTGATCTCTCTAGCTTGACCAAATGAAATCATATAAGACTATGCAGACCCTGAATGCATAATATTCAACTCACATGTATAGAAAATGATATATCTTAACATAAACCTACAATAAGACAATGTCACATAATACATTGAAAAGCATGACAAATTCATTCCCTTTTCTTCCAGTAAAAGAGAATAATGCCAACAATGAATAACTAAGATACTAGAGGCATATGAGATGCTTCCCTTGGTAATGTGGCATATTTTCATCACCATTAATAAGTATTCTACAAAAACCATAGTCATAATAATCTCAGTGGATGTAAGATCAACATCAAATGGTAAGCATCATAATGTTAGGTAATGCAGTATGTTTCCAGATAGAAAACTCTAGGTTCATACTAAAAACCCACAATGATCTAGCACCACATCAAGAATTGTCAAAAAATAAACATGCATCAAGGGTCATATGCATGGTTGCCATATTAGCAAACCATCATTAGGGTTAAAAAAAAAAAAAATCTCCAAGACCTAAAATAACCATACAAAACTGAACCAATGGAAATAGCAAACATTATTAACATGTAAACTTTCTCTTCTATGTGCCTCTCCCCTTGCGCTCATGTGCCTCTTTCCAAAGAGAAAACTAATCTTTTGGTCCTTATTGTCATCAAGTTCCTACGTTGCTTCCATGTGCTTCCCTTTAGGTTATGCACCTCCCACTCATTTCTGTATTCCTTTTATAAATATGTATAAAGTACAATAAACTACAATTTGGATTTTCTTCCCCTAGTTTGAATCTGAAGAGGTGGATATTGACTTCAATCTCTTAATTTTTCTCAAATTTTTCTTCAATAAATATACCTTCCTTGCATTTCTAATCCCTTTTAATATGACCTTTCCAATGTCTTCTTCTACAATTTTCCAACCTCTTGAGGTAAATATAACTACATGTCCTTTATCAGTCACATGAACCACTCTCCAGATGTTTTTCTTTAGCCCTTTGACCAACAATACATTATTTTCCTTTGTATTTTTAACATCAAGATTGGATCTACCTTTTCCTAGCACCTTCATCGGTGCACTATTTCCAAGAATAATGTTACCACACATGGTTTTCTTAAGAGAAATGAATTGATATTATCTCTAGACATGTGATGATAACATCTGTCTATGTAAGAATGATTTTATTCTTCTAGAGTGCATAGAGAAATGACATGCTTTTTTTGTTGCTATTTCTATTAATTCCAAGTTTTTGTATGAGTACTGCTAATGGAGGTGTCTACTTCTAAGTTTTTGTTAAATTTATTTTTGAAATGCCTAAACAAATTCATTGGCTTGCTCCTACATTCTTTTTCCACATGTACAAATTTATTGCATGTATAGAACCTTGTTTGTCTAGAGAAGAGGGAGAAATAATCATGATACTTCTTCATTTCTCATTCATTTCTATATTATCTACAATCAATACCTTTATGACCAAGTAAATTTCATTTAAAACAATAAACTTCAAATACACTTGAATACATGGGAACCAATGATCTTCTTTAGGATATACTCTTTTCTTGAGTTTTGAATAATCTGCTTCTACGATCAGCGACAATGTGTCCAAAGTTGTGATAGATAAAACACTAAATATCATTAATCAAGGGAGATAATGAATTATGTTTACTTCTTTAGATACCATACTCATTCTTGGGATGAAATGATTTCATTGAAGAGTCACTTTTCTTGGTTGTTGGTTTTGCTACCTAAGGGTTTTTGGATTTTGCTCTATTGTCTTTAAGACTGTCTCCACATGCATATGAGTTTGATTCTCCTTTCACTATTTCATGAAAATTGAGCCTTGATTTAATGGAGGGTGACCTTTGACTACTAATAATATTGTCCAATATCTTGTTATTGTCTTGAAATCTCTATTGTTTTTCCTTTTCTTCTAATTTATGGCTTAATTAGATTACCTTTGTTTCTAATTGCTCACAACCATCCTCCTTTTCTGTTTGTTGGTTTCTTATAGCTTCTTCAACTTTTCATACCTCTTCCAGCTAGGTTCTTAACTCAATAGTATCCTCTTTAAGCCCATTTTTTTGTTCTTTAAATATCTGAAGTAACTTCTTATTCGTTCATTTGAGTTTTCTAGATCATACATCAAAGAGATGATGTCAACTTCAAGGGCTTCACAATGTATTTTCTTTTCTTCTTTTTTTAGCTACCATTGTAGTGTTTTTTGATTCATCATTATACCTATTTTCATATACCTGCAACAAAACTTGAGATTGTCAATCCTTTTCAATTCATAAACATGTTTTCTTCTAATTTTGAATTAATTATCTAACCTTTCTTATTTTGAATTTGTAGCTCCATCTGATATTATGAAAATTGTTTCATTACCACACTCATCTTTTGATAGACTACAAGTTTCTTCTTCAAATACATTGAATATTTTGAAAGCAATATTACCTGTCAATTTTCCTAATCAATGAACTTATATCTTAACTATGTTACTTTCACTATTTCCTCCTTCATGAATGGTCTACAAGTTATCCCATACATCTTTTTCAGTTTCATAGTGCATATATTTTTCAAGTTTTGAATCAGGTATGCCACAATAGATTGCATTTATTGATTGATGATTCATATACAATTCTTAACTTGATGGAGGAGTTTTAGTATAGCCATTACATACTAATTTCCAAATATCATATCCAAGTGATATTAATCTAGATTTCATCTTTTCTTTCCATGCCTATTAGTTTGCATCATTAAGAAGAAGCATACCTTGATATTCCATAGTTCCATACATGAATTGTTCTACTAATAATTCTCCTTGTTCAAAAATTGTTAATACTTCCACTGCATGTGATACCTCACTTGCACTAACATAGTTCTCTTGAATTGACTTCTTCCTTTCATTCATCTTCTTCTTGTGCTTCCTTAGATAATCCCTTATATCCCATTCCAAATGTTAAACTGATTTTGACCTTGGAATGATAATAATTGTTATAAATACTAAGCAGGTTGGGGGGGGGGGGGGGGGGGTGGTGAATTAGTATTTCATATTGAACCATGTTCTACCGAATTTATAATTTTATTTTGAATCTTAACTAGATCATATGATTTAACAAGTAGCACATTATGACATTATATCTAACCATAAATAGTAAACCATGAAAAATATATAATCATAAAGACATGAGAATCATAATAGAGCAACACATCAACAAGTCTACATGCACATCATCACATAAGAACACCATATATTAAATGGAAAATCCAACTAGAAAAAACCGCCATTACTGTTGTCTTTGTCTTATTTTTATTATTATAAATAAAATGTTTCTTTACATGTTAAATTGGTGCATACTTCTATGATCATACTTGCTAGATGCTTCCTGTTATCTCAAAATCAGGCCCTGGAAGGCTGCTGACCAGGAAGACTTCAAGCAACTATTTCAGACCAATCTTTTGACTAAGGCTTAGCCTCCTTAGCCTGAGAGGGCTCTCTCAAAGGGTTATTGATTTTGACTATTAATAAGATGACTAACTCTCTTGAAACAAATATGAAGGCTGGACAAACATTACATAAGTTTCCATTGGGCTTATGGAGTCAATCAAACCTCAGTAAATAATGATATTGCTTTACCATAGAAGTTAGGGCATGTGACATTTAAATGTTCAAAATACAACTCTTATAAAACCACAGTTCATAGATGAGTACAGGAAGTCAGAGCAGCATAAGTGAATTCTGAGTGATTACTCATCTAAGCAACTGAAAAAAGACATGAAGGACAAAGTAAAATAACACATCTTGAACATGGAAATGCTGTATGAATCCTGAGAAGAAAAGCATATAACTTATATTACTGAACTCTGTTCTTTACATAAGCCAAAACAACACTCTGTTTTTATAAAATATCCAACCCTCATTACATAGATGTTCCAGCTATATATAGAAAATCCTTATTCTAACTACTTCGAGCTTCCTCCTCCCACATGAGGGGAACTCGAATTCTGCCTATGATGACACCTATCTGCTTTACAACAAACTATTAAATACAATAAGGGCTAACTGGAGTTCTAAAGAGATCTAAATCTAGTAGGACTCTAACACCGTGTTATGCTAATAATAGCCTTGATTACAATGGTTCTTGTTCTTTGACACCTGGTCTTCTTTAGATTTGGCTGAGCTGGATGTTAAATACGCCTTATTGACCTTGAACGCTGAATCCTTTACTGCCCCGTAGTATTAGGAGATGGCCCCTGCTTTTCGGCTTTTGTTTTCATTAATTTGCTCAAATATATAACAACATGTTTCTTAGTCTTTAATAATCCAAGGTATGGAACGCTGCCATGTTTCTGATGTGCTGTAGGCTGTATTGATGATGTGTCATCCACTATTTTAAAAAAACCAAAGAGAAAACGCATTCAAGCTGTCTGATGCATGCTTCAATTCTTTTATGATATGACAAAATGCCACGTCCTTAATACGCTGTCCACCGTTTTCATATGTGTAGGAAAAAGTTCTTGCAAGCTGTCTTGATCTTGTTGAAAGCTGATGGCTTCAGATGATTCCTTGTAGACATACCCTTTTCAAAATTCCCGCTTGTATTTCAAAACCAGTTGACTGAGATTGGATTGTGTAGCTTCAACAGTTTCGCAGCGTGCTACGAAACTGCTGTACATTAATCATCTTCAGCAGTTTCGTAGCGCGCTACGAAACTGCTGTGTGATTCCAAAAACACAGTTTCAACCCAAAACTTTGAAATTGTCTGTGTTGATCAGGTGGAAAATAAGGAGCCGGCGGGCAATCTGGAGAACATTTCCTCCTCATTTTTGCACTGCTGAATCGAGGTGTCATATATCACTATACGCTTGTTATTGTAAAATCCATACATGTATGCGTTGCTGTGTGTCGATCTTGTTGAACCATCAATCACAAATAGCTTCTTCAACGGAAACTTTAGAGATGATGCTAGCCTTTCAATATTCAACCTAAGTTCCCCTTCCGGAAGAGGAGTGAACTTGTTGAAGAGAGGAGCTATAAGAATAGAATATAAAGACATCATCACTAGTGACAGTATAAGCATGAAGGCCCAAAGGTATATTGCTAAATATTGACCTCCTTTCTGCACAATTATGATTATTGCTGAAACAATTGGTGGCCCAAGTAAAACTGAAAAGCCCAGACCCACAACCATATCTCTGAGAAAAAGCCAAATCGTTTGTTTATTGAATCCATGCCGAGCCTCAATGACAAAAGTTGAATACAGTGAAAAAGGCAGATCTATCAACTGAGACCAAAGAGTAACAGCTGCTAAACATATGAGTGTATGAATGATTTCATTATGAGGATCTAAGCCCAAGTTTGCAACTACAACTTCTGATTTCTGCCAAAGGGATGGTAATGCTCGAAGAAGTAAAATTGCTGAATCTCCTATGATGGTCACTGCTGCGTGAACAAAGTGGAAGCGGCTTTTATCAATGCTGTAAGCTCGAGATTTTTCAAACTTATCCTGACTCACCATTCCTTTTAAAGGCTTAGGCAGATAAGGAAGCTTAAGTGACGTATGTTGCCTCAAGTCAAGGTATGTCTCAATGAAGTACATGAAGATCATGAAACCAACAACAGCTTCCAAATAGGGAAACGCCATTTTTTAGACCAATCCAAGACAAGCCTCACCTCGCCTGTAGCGAATAAAGGGCCAACTAGTAAACGAATGGGATGCAGTAGACCTGATCTCCAGTTGAGTTGAGTGCCGGGGAAGCCGTGATACTAAGGTAATACGGGGGTCAATATAAGGGCATGATGCAATTCCTCCATTAGTTCATAAAAAGGGCAATTTCTCCCTTGCATTATTCTTCATTTGAAGACAGTTCTGGTCATAAAGATTACTGACATCATGTTCACCTTGCATCTAAAAATCGAAACGATTTCACGGGTTGCCTCACATAATCTGTGCAGAAAGATGAATTAAAGAATCCCTCGAGGCCCCACTCATTCTATTAGTGCATATGGAATAATTGTCGAGGGATAGTCTCAGTGAATTTCCGTCAGTTATTCATGTTATTCAGGAGCTTCACAACTTCTCCAATTGTGACTGTTTTACCTTCATCCCGAAGTGTGAACCTTCCAAGTTGAGGAAAATCAGAGAACTTCTCAACACAGATAGTGTCATTTACCTGAATTCGACACAACACAACTGCTCCAGTCTTAACAAAAAGACATTTATTTTTCATTGGCTTTTTCATCCTTGGATCCATCTGCTCTAACAGCTCCATTATCTCACATTCCTCAACAACAGAATGAATATGCAGTACAGCTTTATAACCAGCAGTAAATATTGCTTTATGTTCCAGTAGTTCTAATATCTGTAACTGAGCCTCAAACTCCAGCACTGCTTGAATTGGATTTGAAATGGAAGACAAAACAAAGCCTGTAGAGATGTCATCTTCTTCAACACCAGATAATTTCACCCTAACATTTTCTCCAGGCCTTGCATACTTTATTTCATCACTTTCACGATAAACAGCTACAACTTTCTCGTGAACCTTATTTGGCGTTATAGTTAAGCTGTCTCCTTGCCTTACAGTGCCTGACTCTGTTTTTCCCATAACCACAGTTCCCATATCCTTGAATCTATCTATTAATGGCATCCTGAAAGGACCTTTAGGATCTCTTGGAGGTAACCTGAATGCAACGATTACTATGGGATTGTCAATGAAGGAGTTGTTCCATCAACTTGAATAGCATCAATGACCTCTCCAAAAGTTGGCTATTGAGCACATCCACAAGAATCCATTATAGTCCTCCACATCATACAACATAGTGTCCTTTATAGGCACATATCCTGCATCCCTAGACAACTTCTCTAATATTGCATAGATATCCTTTGTTTGAGAGTGCGTTCGGTCTCCTATGACAGAAGTATGCACTGTGTTTTTAATCTCAATCCAGCTCTGATAGAGAAGAAACACGGGACTTCCATCCACAAGAACCCTTTGAGAAATTTTTTAAAAAATGAATGTTCAGGATTTAAAACATTTTTCTTCAGTGATAACAGTGGCTCCACTTGGGATAGTGTGCCCTTGTGGTACACTAAGAACTAGTAGGTCCAGTGCTTTGTCCTTTTTATAACAAACATGGATTTTCTTGACAAACATCCCCTTCAAGCTTCTTGGGCCTTCACCTCGGGCTTAAGCTTGATGATCACTGTAGGAGAAAGGAATCTACATCTACTAAAAAAAAAAATGCTCAGTCAACCTTGAGCTTATTTGCATTTTCCTACCTACCTAACCTATCCATTTCAAACTTCTTTCAGCTCAATCAATGTGAGATTTCCAATGTAGCCAATCATTTGTCTTATCTGATATTGGAGTTTTTTTACTGCATCGGAGTTCAGAGCCACTATGATATTTTGATGACCACTGCCACTGAAATTGCCTCTGATCTTCATAGAAAAGCTGAAACACTGGAGAGTAAAACTCTTCCATGTATTCAGCTATAGGATCCCATAATTCATGATCAGCTTGATGATTCTTGTAACTTTCTGGCTGTGCAAACTGATCTTCAACAACAGTGTACTCTTCCTCAATTGTAAAAGAGAAAGGAAGCAACACTCTCTCCTTGTGTTCTATCATAAAAACCTTCTGAAAATAATGATCATGATTATGAAGACTATATGCCTGAATCTGACCTTCTAAACCTTCAATGTCTTTCTCAATGTCCTCAGCAACTTCATCCAGAAATTTCATCTTATCCTCTGCCTTACACTCAAATGATTTTAGATACGAGAACAAGGATAAAGAAAAATTTTCATTTGTTTCTCCATTACTATGATCATTATTCCATTGTTTGAAACCTTGAATTGAAGGAGAGTTTGCCACCACATCTGATCTATCTATCCATTCCTCCAAAAACATAAACCAAAAGTCTTCAAATGACTTAATGGATTTGGTAGGAAAGCTTTCAACCCACTGTTTACATTTCCTTTGAAATGAATCATAGAACAACATAATGCAAACATCCTCATGTTTAACTCTAAGAAGCTCGGTAAAATCACAGAAATCTGATATATGCTTCAAAGTTAAACTCAAATCTTCTCCGTTGAATTTTGGACCATTCCTTAGAAAATATACATCCTTGGGAAAATGATTTGGGAAACCATGAATTCCTGAAAAATTTATGCATGCATACCACGAAATAAGAATGGTAGCATTTGGGTCCTTCATAACTCCAGTGGAATCACCATGAATGTATGAATTTTGAATTCTTCAACAATGGAGTCGCCAAGGTAGATTGCAGCCTCGAAAACCTTCTGAGCTCCTGCTACCTTCAGAAGTTCAGCTTCATAATTTCGGGAATGAGTAATCTTCAGGCTCCCGGCAGACGCACCAAAATGTTATCTCAAAATCAGGCCCTGGAAGGCTGCTGACCAGGAAGACTTCAAGCAACTATTTCAGACCAATCTTTTGACTAAGGCTTAGCCTCCTTAGCCTGAGAGGGCTCTCTCAAAGGGTTATTGATTTTGACTATTAATAAGATGACTAACTCTCTTGAAACAAATATGAAGGCTGGACAAACATTACATAAGTTTCCATTGGGCTTATGGAGTCAATCAAACCTCAGTAAATAATGATATTGCTTTAACATAGAAGTCAGGGCATGTGACATTTAAATGTTCAAAATACAACTTTTATAAAACCACAGTTCATAGATGAGTACAAGAAGTCAAAGCAGCATAAGTGAATTCTGAGTGATTACTCATCTAAGCAACTGAAAAAAGACATGAAGGACAAAGTAAAATAACACATCTTGAACATGGAAATGCTGTATGAATCCTGAGAAGAAAAGCATATAACTTATATTACTGAACTTTGTTCTTTACATAAGCCAAAACAACACTCTATTTTTATAAAATATCCAACCCTCATTACATAGATGTTCCAGCTATATATAGAAAATCCTTATTCTAACTACTTCGAGCTTCCTCCTCCCACATGAGGGGAACTCGAATTCTGCCTATGATGACACCTATCTGCTTTACAACAAACTATTAAATACAATAAGGGCTAACTGGAGTTCTAAAGAGATCTAAATCTAGTAGGACTCTAACACCGTGTTATGCTAATAATAGCCTTGATTACAATGGTTCTTGTTCTTTGACACCTGGTCTTCTTTAGATTTGGCTGAGCTGGATGTTAAATACGCCTTATTGACCTTGAACGCTGAATCCTTTACTGCCCTGTAGTATTAGGAGATGTCCCCTGCTTTTCGGCTTTTGTTTCCATTAATTTGCTCAAATATATAACAACATGTTTCTTAGTCTTTAATAATCCAAGGTATGGAACGCTGCCATGTTTTTGATGTGCTGTAGGCTGTATTGATGATGTGTCATCCACTATTTTAAAAAAACAAAGAGAAAACGCAATCAAGCTGTCTGATGCATGCTTCAATTCTTTTATGATATGACAAAATGCCACGTCCTTAATACGCTGTCCACCATTTTCATATGTGTAGGAAAAAGTTCTTGCAAGCTGTCTTGATCTTGTTGAAAGCTGATGGCTTCAGATGATTCCTTGTAGACATACCCCTTTTCAAAATTCCCGCTTGTATTTCAAAACCAGTTGACTGAGATTAGATTGTGTAGCTTCAGCAGTTTCGCAGCGTGCTACGAAACTGCTGTACATTAATCATCTTCAGCAGTTTCGTAGCGCGCTACAAAACTGCTGTGTGATTCCAAAAACACGGTTTCAACCCAAAACTTTGAAATTGTCTGTGTTGATCAGGTGGAAAATAAGGAGCCGGCGGGAAATCTGGAGAACATTTCCTCCTCATTTTTGCACTGCTGAATCGAGGTGTCATATATCACTATACGCTTGTTCTTGTAAAATCCATACATGTATGCGTTGCTATGTGTCGATCTTGTTGAACCATCAATCACAAATAGCTTCTTCAATGGAAACTTTAGAGATGATGCTAGCCTTTCAATATTCAACCTAAGTTCCCCTTCCGGAAGAGGAGTGAACTTGTTGAAGAGAGGAGCTATAAGAATAGAATATAAAGACATCATCACTAGTGACAGTATAAGCATGAAGGCCCAAAGGTATATTGCTAAATATTGACCTCCTTTCTGCACAATTATGATTATTGCTGAAACAATTGGTGGCCCAAGTAAAACTGAAAAGCCCAGACCCACAACCATATCTCTGAGAAAAAGCCAAATCGTTTGTTTATTGAATCCATGCCGAGCCTCAATGACAAAAGTTGAATACAGTGAAAAAGGCAGATCTATCAACTGAGACCAAAGAGTAACAGCTGCTAAACATATGAGTGTATGAATGATTTCATTATGAGGATCTAAGCCCAAGTTTGCAACTACAACTTCTCATTTCTGCCAAAGGGATGGTAATGCTCGAAGAAGTAAAATTGTTGAATCTCCTATGATGGTCACTGCTACGTGAACAAAGTGGAAGCGGCTTTTATCAATGCTGTAAGCTCGAGATTTTTCAAACTTATCCTGACTCACCACTCCTTTTAAAGGCTTAGGCAGATAAGGAAGCTTAAGTGACGTATGTTGCCTCAAGTCAAGGTATGTCTCAATGAAGTACATGAAGATCATGAAACCAACAACAGCTTCCAAATAGGGAAACGCCATTTTTTAGACCAATCCAAGACAAGCCTCGCCTCGCCTGTAGCGAATAAAGGGCCAACTAGTAAAAGAATGGGATGCAGTAGACCTGATCTCCAGTTGAGTTGAGTGTCGGGGAAGCCGTGATACTAAGGTAATACGGGGGTCAATATAAGGGCATGATGCAATTCCTCCATTAGTTCATAAAAAGGGCAATTTATCCCTTGCATTATTCTTCATTTGAAGACAGTTCTGGTCATAAAGATTACTGACATCATGTTCACCTTGCATCTAAAAATCGAAACGATTTCACGGGTTGCCTCACATAATCTGTGCAGAAAGATGAATTAAAGAATCCCTCGAGGCCCCACTCATTCTATTAGTGCATATGGAATAATTGTCGAGGGATAGTCTCAGTGAATTTCCGTCAGATAGTGTCATTTACCTGAATGCGACACAACACAACTGCTCCAGTCTTAACAAAAAGACATTTCTTTTTCATTGGCTTTTTCATCCTTGTATCCATCTGCTCTAACAGCTCCATTATCTCACATTCCTCAACAACAGAATGAATATGCAGTACAGCTTTATAACCAACAGTAAATATTGCTTTATGTTCCAGTAGTTCTAATATCTGTAACTGAGCCTCAAACTCCAGCACTGCTTGAATTGGATTTGAAATGGAAGACAAAACAAAACCTGTAGAGATGTCATCTTCTTCAACACCAGATAATTTGACCCTAAAATTTTCTCCAGGTCTTGCATACTTTATTTCATCACTTTCACGATAAACAACTACAACTTTCTCGTGAACCTTATTTGGCATTATAGTTAAGCTGTCTCCTTGCCTTATAGTGCCTGACTCTGTTTTTCCCATAACCACAGTTCCCATATCCTTGAATCTATCTATTAATGGCATCCTAAAAGGACCTTTAGGATCTCTTGGAGGTAACCTGAATGCAACGATTACTATGGGATTGTCAATGAAGGAGTTGTTCCATCAACTTGAATAGCATCAATGACCTCTCCAAAAGTTGGCTATTGAGCACATCCACAAGAATCCATTATAGTCCTCCACATCATACAACAGAGTGTCCTTTATAGGCACATATCCTGCATCCCTAGACAACTTCTCTAATATTGCATAGATATCCTTTGTTTGAGAGTGCGTTCGGTCTCCTATGACAGAAGTATGCACTATGTTTTTAATCTCAATCCAGCTCTGATAGAGAAGAAACACGGGACTTCCATCCACAAGAACCCTTTGAGAAATTTTTTAAAAAATGAATGTTCAGGATTTAAAACATTTTTCTTCAGTGATAACACTTCCACCTCCTATTGTTTCTCTAACTACCATTCGAACAAAGCCACCAATCCTTGATCAAGCTCTCTAGCCACCACCATAAGGAAGCTACCACTCCCTCGTTGAAGGATCCAATCCTTAGACTCCATGTGAACCTCATTTTAAAATATTTTAGATTGGATCCACCGCAATAGAAATTGAATCCTATAGGCCATGTTTCGTCCAATTTTCAAATTGGACACACTTGTAACTTTCTTCTCAAAAGTATAAATAACAATATACCAAAATCTCTTTGTATAAGTCTCTAATCAACAATCAAATATTCTCAATAGAACGTCAAAACCTAGCTCTGCAATATACATCAACACCATCAAATTCTATCAATAAACATGTACTCAATGACTCTGAACAACAATATACCAAACCATACGCTTTGCTCACCCATCAGATCAAACCCTATCAACATACTCCTTAATAACAAACCCTTCTACACAAAATCCAATCTCAATGTTGTGCATATAATATACATCAAACATCAAGCTTCACAAGTCCAATTTTCTCATCAACATTAATAACCAATATCAACTATGACAAAACCTCTCAACATCGAACAATACTCAATGATGATGAACAACCATCATGACAACCCAAAACAATTGCAACTACATAAACATGGCTTTTTTTCCATACAACAATTAATGACAAGTATAATTATATCTTGCAACCAAATTTAATACATCTGATAGCAAACCCTACTCGCATTTCATTCTCAATATCATCCTTGCAACACAAAGTTGAACTCTTCTCACCATACAAGATGCAACAACATCATAACATGTAAGATAACAAGTTGCCAACCCTAATATAACCATCAACGTACATCAATAATGAACAAACCCTAGTAACCAACATTATAACATAGCTGATCAAAACCTAGCAGTGTAGTATCAACATGCATATGACAATGTAAACACTCTCTTTGTTCACCCAAAAACTCAGTAGCATCATATTATCTCTGGAAAATCTTGCATAAGTTAATTCTTTCGAATTCAACATCAAGATCCATTCAAAAAATATTATTCTACCTTCAAAGTATCATATTCATCGATAATGGCATACTATTAATCACAACATTCTAAATATTAGTAGATCATTGCTAAGTCGGGCCCTACAAACACATTGTTAGTCCAATGCAACAACTATAGTAGCATGCTCTATAATTTTTCATACATCTTTGTCTCAAACTTTACCACTATCATATAACTTTTCATAACCTCAATAAGTTTCCATTTCAATGATCCATGCAACACTCCTCAATAACCTCACTCACTGCAAAAACATGCATCTTATCATAATTCTCTACAATACTCTTACATTTACTGACTCAAAAACTAATTATTCTTGAAAGAAACATAATACATCAAATCCTCACTCAAATTCAGCACCTCAAAACCAGTGAATCAACTGACATACAAGAAAATGATACATGTCTTATACATATATGGTAATTATCTCAAAATATTGATAACAATGGAAAATGTGATACTATATCTGTCAGACTTAGCCATTATTCTTTTCCATATTTATGAGAAAAATAAATTGTTAGACACATGAAAACTATATCAACTACAAGTCTTTGTCCATGTTCTGCCACACTATCTCTCTGCCATGAAAATGTCTCAAGCACATGTCACACAAAGAGACAAAATGCTAAACTTTCGTATCATCTCTGTCTTGTGTATTCAATCTACAAAAAAACACAAGGTTCATGTGTGTACAAGTTCTATCTCATTCACACTAGTGTATAAATTATGCTCTACATACACCAGTCTCAAATTCTCCCTTTGCTTCACATTCTATTATCTTTTCAAACACACCCATAGACTCAATGCACTAGCATACTCTACCTCAAATCAAGGCTACCTTCGATCTACCGCTCCATATGCACGAATTTATGGAAGTTGCACTCTTCTATTCCATGAACCTCATGCATAGGAAATTTTCCATTGAAACTCCATTAATCTCTGTCTTTTGCACTTGATTGATCTACTTTCAATCACACTCAGTCTCACATATTTTGAAGTCAATGAATAGAATATTTCATCAAACCTCAAATCTAATGCACAGATTCACTTAGTCAAATCCTCCTCATCCAATAAATACATAGGTCCTCATATGTTCATAATACTAACCCATATTATTGATCTCCTACAATACTGTACCACTATGCTTCCATATCTTAACCTACACATAATGATTGATCCACAAATGATTGGATCAATTTACTCATATCCTTTAACCTGTCTTAGAACAATGTAGAAAGTAATTAAAAGAAATAGAGAATGAGTACTTTTTTCAACCACCTCATAACATATATCCATCGGATATCTCTATCCCATATTAATCTAAAAAATGCACTCTTTGTGATATATTTATAGTGTTAAGGATGATATTTTACCTTGGGCATTTACTGTGGATAGTTTGATGGTATATTAATGACCAATTCAAACCATACCTTCAAACATTAATTATATTCTCATTGTTGAGGACCTAATTGAAAGTTCTAGACATTACCATAAGAAATGACAGTGGATTGAGATAATTCACATTTGCACCTACAAGCTTCATTGTGGGTATAATCTTGGCTCCCATAGAGGATTGTCACAGGGATAATCCTAACTCCTAGAGAAGATGTTTCAATTATTTATCTATGCTAATTATCTTCCCAACAACAATGTGCTAACTTAAGGAAAATGATAGTTAGTCTACCCAGAATCTCCCACACTTCTACTTCACCTTACCAGACATTTCTTAAGCTTTTCCATCCTCTACATCACCTATGCAACTTGTCATAACACCATCAAAGACCAAATAATTATGAAATTATTGAATCCAAACTCTGAAATTATGCTTCTAATCAGCACGTGTGTGATAAGATTATGATCTAGGTTGATATCAAGGCCAATAAACTAGCCATAAATCCAACATAGTTCCCTCAAGAAGGCCCTTCCCATCTAAGCATCAAAATTTATTTTATTTCTATTTACTTTCATGTAACAATTTTGGACATAAAGTGATAGATTCCAAAGCCTATGTATGCAATGAATATATGAGGAGTGTGAGCAAGGCATCATATAATATCTCAAGGAATGGTTGTGTGAGAAACAATCCTATAAGTTTTAATAAGAATGTTGTCAAAAATTAGAATTCATTTCCCCCATTATTAGATAATGTTGAATGTTTCAATTGCAATAATTTTGGGCACATAGCTCATGATTGTAGAAGTAGTACATTGAGGCCTCCAAATCAATGTAGAGAAGAATATTTTGTTAGAAAAAAACAAAATCATTGAACAAAGGTATGGAGAAGGAAGCAAGGGAAGCAAAAATAATATGATATAGCTCTACATGTTTAGAATAAATAAACCCAATGGTATATAAAAAATTGATGTTCAATTCATATGACAATAGATAAAACAAAATTTCTCTCCCTAAAGGAATTCAAAGGAGGTAGTGTCACTCTTGGAAATATAATTCGAGAAAGATCATTGAAAAGGAACAATCAATCTTGATGATGGAAGAGGAAAATATCAAAATGTTCTACTTGCTGAAGGTTTAAATCACAATCTACTAAGTGTAATTCAAATGGTTGATAAAGGGTATGATCTCACATTCCATTATAAAAGATCTGAAATAAGAAAAGTAGGTTCGAGAAGATTGGTAGAAAATGCAATCAGATCTCTAAACAATGTATATGTCCTAAATGATATTAAAGGAGAGAAAAACTACTATATGGGAGAAATATTACTAAAATATCATCAATAAAAGATTGTATGGATTGAAGTGAAGAAAGAGGTGGAAGTTATCATAAAAAAGATGGAAGTTCTAGAATGTAAAGTACAAGAGAGGAATGATTATATGAAAAGTTTGCAAGATGTGAGAAATAGATTATGTGTGAAGAAAGTGAAGTAAATGATTTATTTCAATTAAAATTAGTGCATAGGTTCAAGTGGAGGAACACCTTTCTCTTGATATCAAAAGGGCATTCAATTCCAAACAAGAGGTTGTAGAAAATGAACATTGCAAATAATGAGAGGAATCAGTTCAGGTGGAGCATCCCTTTTCAAAAAATTACAAGTTAATATTAGAATACGTGTAAAGTCAAGGCGAGTTGAGTTGCAATAAAAGAAGAAGGTGCAGAAAAAGGAGAAGTTGAAAATAGAGGGAGTAGTCTCAAAATGAGAAGAGTCAAAAGAGGAATAGTTGTAGATAAGGGAAAAATTTACAATAAGAAAAATAGATGTTTCTAATAGGAGTAAAATTTTGGTCAAATGAACTATAGACAAATGCATACTTGCAGAAAAATGAAGCATCAAAGCCAAACATAGAAATTGTAGACATAGTGAGGAATTGAAGATAAATTATTTTCTCATAATGGATAGATAAGGGGTGTCACATGCTAAACATGTATAACCATTTTCCATTTATTTCAAAGGGAGATATATTACACATAGGGGGATCCCTTCTAAATTCAACAACAAATGTCATAATTTGGGGATTTTTATCAATGATAAAGGGGAATATTTTTGGAAATTGTGTTTTCATTTATGTTAATGATAGGGGGAGTCCTAAGTAGGTACATTCCCAAATTAAGAGGAAAGGACCCAAGTCATAGGAGAAGAACAAATGAATGAGGTTGAGTATCATGAACGTGTGATTAGAGGCAAGAAAGTATAACATATTTAGAAGCACAAGGAAAATACTTGGATCAAAGTAGAATAACTTAGATCAACATATCAACATATCTTGGATAAGTCCATCTTGGTGAAGATCAGTGGCTCTTATTAATTTCAAGGGATCCTAAGATGCTTAAAGGTTAACCAAAGGGGGGCTTGAAATGACATCAGGGCAACAAACCACTGAGGGCATGTGGCATTTGATGAAGCGACCACCCCCACCCCCCCGCCCCCCCCAACATCGCATTACCAAAACCATCGACCCCACCTTCCTAAAACCACTTGAGGTGATAGGGATTCAGGTGAAGGTGATGTGGAACTCATGGGGATAGGTGTGATATGTGGATCTAACACCAACTGATGATGTGTTTAGGGAATAACCCACAAAATAAAGGGTTTTATGTCCCACCACCAATTCATGAACAAAAAATTTATTTTCTTATGTTAGTCATCTATGATATGCTTAACTATTGGATGTCTTTTGTATCATAGTATTTTTAATAAAAAAAAGTCACATATTTTCCTGATATATTTATGGTAATCCCCTAGTCAAAAGTATTGATCAAAAAGAACTTGAGGATTGGTGCCCAAGAGCTGAGACCCAAGAAAATCATGTATAGGAATTTTTTTAATGAAAACGTTCATGGATTTACGTGATCATCTAATATGGTTGGCCCCTAGTCACAAAGAGATACTAAGATATAGTATTTAAGGGATAAAAGCCCCATATTTCTTAGAATATTGGATATGTAAAAGTATATATATTTTATTTATACCTAATAGTCCAATGCTTGGGACATGCCATCTAGATAGGTGACATCACAATGATGTGGCATGCTAGGAATAGCATATGTCATGGCAATGGAAAACAAATGTCACCTCATTTTGGAATTTTTGATAGCTAATTGTGTAAAGGTGAGACACACATGGTGCAATGCAAGCATGTTGAATGGTAGAGGACTCATCAACAATCATCACACATTAGACTATGGTTGGCTCTTGGAAGAATGAGGTGGAAGGCTAAGTTGTCCCTGGTGCCCTAGAATCTCAAGGTGTTGTCTTGCTATTAAATCATTTAATACCTTATGATCTATCATTTGGAAATATTGATACATAGAATAATCAATTACAACTAACATAAATTTTCATCATTATTGGGGCCCTAGAGCATTAGAATCCAATGATGGCTTCGGGAAAATATCTTCCAATTACCCCATAATGTATGGGTTGCAATCACAATGTATGGTCATAAGGGGATCACAAGTAGTGCATGAGATATTAGTGCCTTTGGGCCCCCAGAATACCATTATAATTTTTTACAAGGAAGTGTTCCATAACTCTCAATAGCCAAAGGAGTCGATATGATAGGTGATCAATCAGGACATAAGGTTTTAGGTGCTCACTACTTGTATGCCTCGACACCTGGGTGCTAAAGAAGCCTCAAATCCTAGTGTTTGAATGTATGGTCATATCAATAACTCCCTACACTTGATATCCCAATATTCATTAGCTCACATGTCTAGGGTAGAGAAAGTTTGTCATATGTTAACAAGAAAGGTTCTCGTCAACAAGTCTAAAGGGATTTAATTTTGCAAGTTTTTGAGTATTTGGTGTGCACCCAATATTGTTAAAATTTGGTGGTTAAACAGTTTCAAAATCCTAGGGTTTCAAGGTTAGATGGAAGAGAACTTAAAGAAACAGGAAAAGCGCTTGCATAGTGCTTGGTCAAACCTTTGAATGAGGTTGGACCAAAGGGATATCTAATGTAATAATAAAATATTTTTATAAGCAAAGAAGGTGGCACAAATTTAGATTTGTTGGAAAAATTTCCAAGTTAATTAAATTGAGAATGAAAGGAGCTATCTATAAATTGAAAATTCCAAGAGAGGCATTAAGAGATAATAGTACCGCAACAACATGTATAAGCAAAGGAGAAGCATGTTTTTTCTAATGAAAACATTAATAGTTAACACAATATCTATGGACAAAGCACATGGTTTGATTGGATTGAGAACATGGTTTGATTATATTGATTAAGCACGCTAACTGAGATATTTGAGCAACAGAAATGGATCTTAGCAATAGAGAGGGATTTGTGCATTGAATAATGTGAAGTGCATGGTGAAAAGCTAAAGCTGATGCTAATGAGTTAAATACAAAGAATTAAAGAAGAATAAAGTCGATTAGAGAATACTAGTTTGTGGATTAGAGAACAATGGGTATTGGTGTCTTCAATACGTTGGTTTCTACAAAACTAAGGGAATTAATGTCTCTTATAAGAGGGTTCTTATAAAGTAGTTTGAATTGGTGTTTCTACTATGTTGGTGATGTTGGTGCCTATAAAGTAGTGTAGATTGGTGTCTCTACTATGTTGGTGCCTACAAATCTAAAGGGATTCGTGGCTCTTATAGTTTGGTGGCTATAAAGTAGTGGGGATTGGTCTCTCTAGTAGGTTGATGCTTGCAAATTTTACGAGATTGTTGTCTCCTATAGATTTATTACTACAAAGTAGCAGGGATTAGTGTCTCTAGTAGGTTGGTCCAGAAAATTTGAGGGGATTGGTGTCTCTTATACGTTTATGCCTACAAATATTGTAACAGTAGGTTGATGCCTACAAAGATCAATTAAGTAAAATATGTTTTGTGGTTTTCTCCCTCATAAGTTTCCACGTATATCTTGTGCTACTAGCTTAATTTATGAGATTGATGTTCTTTTATTTTCTAGATGTTTAAATAAGAAAAATATTATTTATATGAATTCCCCCTCTTCTCAGTATAGTTGCGAGTCTAACACAATGGAGGACTTAGATCAAACTACATGCAGGAGGCTTATTTTTGGTTCAGAGTGGGGTAAATATTTGTCATTGAAGTGATGTATAAGAGTCCACTATTCAACTTTAATCAAACTTTGAACAATCTGCTTGACCCTATACTCATTCACGAAGGTGTAAACTTTCAACAACCTCTTTCCTTGTTCTCTCATCCATAACTAGTGAGAGCATTGCTTCAATGATGGGGAAAATTGAATCACCTTCACCATATATCTATATGATTCTTATTATGATGTCCATACTTACCTCCAATTAGGGTCATAAGCTCCTCTCCTCTAACCTCATTTTCTATTTGTGGCATCCCACCAGTTTCTTCTACAACCTTGATTACCCTCCCTAGTCTTTTAGTGTCCCTTCCTCCAACCATATTTATGTTTGATATGGGAGGACTCTAACTATCACAATCCTATGGATGGTTGGATCCCACCTAGTTCCACTATCCCTACAATTTCTATGTTGAATCTATGAAAATCTTCTATAAGTAGTCTTCTAAAGAGGTGTATGCCTATTCTATGACATGTTTGGGGTAACAGTGTTTTCGTAGGATCATATAATCCCTAGTGTAGTACATCATTAGGAGGAATAGCTTTAGAGGTCACATTTTTTTAATGGGAGGCCAAGTTTCAAGGGGAAATATCCCCACTAGTACCACTTTCCCTACACATCGAGTTTCTTTCACTCTAGGAGGTTATACTTCTAGAACTAGATATAGTCTCATTAACAACCATGTTTTTAGGAGTTAGTTTTTAGCTAGGGGGGATAATAATTTTTCCATTTTCTTATTCCATGGTATCAAAACTTATGAATACTAATCCCTTTAATCATATGTCTTATTCTAGTAACTATGATATGGGGGGATCACAAAGTCTGTATGGAGGCCCATCTCTACCTCCAAAATTGTTTGATTAGAACCAACTTTAGCCCTCACTCTTTTTGTCCCATACTCCCTTGGTTTGTAGCCATGATGTCATTTATTATTACATGTGCACTTTATGCATTACATCTACCAAACATGTTGGCCATTTAACACTTAGGATCTCTAGATCAACTACATAAGAACCCTAGCCTTAAAGCACATCAATACACTAGCCCAACAACCTAACACATTTATACACATAGAGGCACACAAAAATCAATAAAATCCAACTCTTCAACCTAATTACCATGTACCATCTCACCACCCTAAACATCATAAGTACAAATACATTACAATTTAGGGGTCAAGTCGAGGTTATTACGTCCTTCCCCTCTGCACCCCTAGACACCTTAGTAATGCAATGTCCTTAGTGCATTAAGGCACATGTAGAATAGAAAAATTACAATTTCAAAACTACTAATTCCTAGAAATTTCATGCTCAGGATGTCATTTGCTATTTCTGGCATTATCCCTTTCACTATCATTTTCCTGTTAAAGTGTCTAGAAGATAGGAGACACTCTCATTAATAGTTACAAGGGAATCAAACTTGTCATAAATTTGAGTATTTATAATATAGACACCACCCTTGCAGACATGAAAACTTGACATGACCATCATCATTTTCAAGTCATAAAAGGGGATAAATAATTTAACATTTATTTTTCAATCTGGGTGGGTAAACATCGAGGTGAAACACGGTTATTATAAAATTGATTCTTTGTGTTTTCATATCAAAATCAATCATAAGACATATATAGGTAGATCTTAGATTTTATTCACCTTAAACTAATTTCCAAATTCTTGATTTGAAATTTGACTTGTTGACAGAGAGTTATAGATTCAGTAGGATATATCAAACTTCCTCACTAGATACTCCATCTGAATTATTTGTTCACCAACATCAATTAAAATTGTTTTGAAATAAATTTAAGTGAAATCAATGTTCTGAGTTTCAAAAAAAAAATGTAATTATAATCACTCTTTCTATTTAGAAAACACAAATTACATTATGAGGATATTACGAATGAAATGATTTGAAGCATCCATAATTAAAGAAAATTTAATATAAGGAAATTAATCAAAGCACTAAAATATGTAATCAAAAAATAAGTAGGATCCTTTGTGATTATGGGATCACTATAGGAAATCATGTAATTACTAGAGGAATTCTTGTGTGATTACAGAGTCACTACAATAATTCTAATAGTTATTACAGGAACTCCTGTTGTAACTACAGGATCGCTACAGGAATTATAAACACTCAATTTACAAGAATTTAAGCACGTGAATGTAGGAATTCTAAACGCAAAATTACAGGAAAAGTGAATAATTAAAAGAAAATACAACATATTGTTCATTACATATAGCTCATGAATTTCGAATAAAAATATTTCCAAACTGTATTAAATCTTAAAAACATGTAGCAAAATATAAGCAACACGTACCAAGGGGCCCTCCTCGTATGTGATGTTGCCATTATGGTACAGGTGTTTTCCCTGATGGAAGCTCACATATATGATAACCAGATGTATCCACAGGTCAGTTGAGAAATGATAAAGTGATGCATGATGGCAACTCACATTGTAATAGGTCAATTCTGAGGTAATAGAGTAATGGGATAGAAGAACAGGATGATGCGACAAAGGATTAAAGATCAGAATCAAGAAATTGAGGAAAAATAATGTTTTAAGTTGTATACATTCTTTAACCTATTCCAAGTCATGTATACACACGGGTTCACAGAACAGAAGGCACGTATATGTGTGCACGTAGTTTCATAGAAGGGAAAGCGTGTATGGGATGTAAAATTAAGGTCAAATAATACCAAGGGTTCATACCATGGTATTAGCCCACAATATTGAGCAGAATAATGGTTACTTGATTCCATCTAAGAATACCATAGGTTGTATATGTTGTTTTGTTCCATGGTATTGACAAAGGATCCAAGTATATAAGGAGGAGAAAATAAAAGGGTTAGATGTCCAAGTGAAAGGGTTTTTCATGAATACTTCTATCTGAAGTATATTTTTTGTTGTAAGGACTATGATTATGATATAGATTGAAAACATCTTGTGCACTCTTGGATACAATGTTGGATCAAGATAATGAGACCTGAAATGACTTATCATTGTATGATCTGATAATGGATAGGCTAGATCTGAGTGCTAACAGATGTTTTATCCTTTAAATGTTACGATCTCGATATATGTGAAGTCTTGAAAAGTTGCAAAGTTATCAGTCATTATTTCCAGATCTATACGCAGGTTCGCCTCAGTGAAGGCGTGTATACATGAAAATTCAACACTTCCAAGTAGCGTATGCAAAGGAAGGGCTTCTTTTTCAAAAATGATTGATCTATTTGATTAGTGATATTGTTTTACTATTGTTTGTCAATGATGTCTTCATTAGATCTAAAGTTAAAATAACTGTATAAGGAGATTGAATTTGGCTGATTGATTGATTGAGTAAGAAGGGTGATGTTTGTTGCTATCTATTTAGAACTCTGTAAAATGATAATAGATCTTCAGAATGTCTCTAGTTAATACAGTTTTTGGTTCAAAATTTGTATGATTCAATATGTTTAAAGGTATACGCATGTTGGGTTACACAAAGTAGTGTATACTCACAAGTTTTCCTCATTGAAGTAGCGTATACATTCTGACATATGATTTTTGAGGTTGCAGTTGGTTTTGGATGTTGGTGCAGTGTTCTGGGTTCAGCTTAGTGTTCTTGTGATAGTGATCTGACTGTTCAAAGTGATTGATTGTGTTTTTCTTCAAAGTTGATGGGTTTCAGTGATTGGTAGATGAAATTGTATTTGATGGTTGTATTGCAGTTGTGATTGATGGGTCCAGTGGTGATTGATGGTCAACATATTATGTTGATGTGTACCAAAAGTATCTATTCTGAAAATTTATGAAATGTGGTCCTTGGAGATTGAGTGAAGATGTTAGCCTTCTGTAGGCCGACGCCTACATACTGGTAATCATATCATCTAGTACAAGATCTGGGGGGTTGGATCTCCCTTCCAGTAGAAGATGGAAAATGAGTGAAGTTTGTAGCCTTTAGCAGGTAGATGCCTGCGCACTGGAAAGAGTGTGCACTAGTACAAAACTTGTAAACACTTTTAATAATAAGAAGATTGAAGATTGAGATGAAAACAATGGTGGTTTTTTCCCGCATTAGGTTTCCACCTGAAAAATCCTGGTGTTCATGTGTTCTTTTTATGTGTGTTGATTTATTATGTTCTTACTACATCTGTTTACTTCTTAGTAAATGCATCACACTCTGATTTAAGTTCAATAGACAATGAATTAGCTGTTTTACAAGTTTATTATCTATACATTGGTTTCATTCATTATAGTCAGAGAAATATGCTGTTTAGTTTCTGTAAAATCATGTATACAGTTAGAAAAAGAAAATTATTATTATGAAAGTTTAAATACTAATTCACCCTCCCCTTTTAGTATTTTTCCCAACAATTTTCATCAAAGAAATTCCTTCAGAAGAAGCTTGATTCCTTGAAGGAACATCTCTCAATATGAGAAATCAAGATGGAATTGCATTTATTAGACCACCAATCTTCAACAGAAATAACTTAGCATATTGGAAGATAAGAACTAGAGCCTATCTCCAGTCACTTGGAGCTTATGTTTGGGAAATTGTGGAAGGATGATACCAATATCTAGCAGCAGTCTCCACAGATCCATCAGAAAATAAATCATATGAAAACAATGCAAAAGATGTCAATGCATTATTGGGAAGTCTATCAGAATCAAAATTCGTCAAAGTCATGCAGCTCAACACAACCAAAGAAATATGGGACATGTTGGCTTGTTGGGGCCTGACCCAGGTTCAGAGGTGATTTGGCCAAACAAATCCTGGTACTACTGGCCCTTTCAGCAATAGGCCGTGGAGCACGGACTGAAGTCTAACCCAAAGTAGTATGGGAGGGTGCTAGAACCAGGTTTCCGCACCCTAGAGATGTCTGATGAGCGTAAGTGGTTCGCGGTTCGACCCTGCGTGCACGTCACTACGTGCACTTACCCAAGCCTCACAGCCTGATATGCTACCTTCGCGTATCCCTACTTGGGGGCCGAACAATGTTATTACCAAAGTCCTTACTAGTAATCTAATATTATTTGATTAACTTATGTTATCTATATGCTTTCAGTTATACTTAACAATATTCACAATTCATACAAGTGCGCGCATGAAATAAAAAAATATTCACAAATGATATCAAACATGTAGTAACTCAAAATAGATACACAGAATTGGTAACACAACCTTTCTTTTTTAATCTCTTCTCCCATTATAAACTCAACTCTACTCTGTGTGCTCAGCTACAGGGGTCCGCACACTTAGCTGCGGACTCTACTAGGCCTCTGCACACTCAGCTTCAGAGCCTTTTCCTATTCTATGACACACTTAGACTCTCGCTCTTTCCTTCTACTTTCTTGTCTATCCAATCTTATATGTATTTTTACAACTTAGAGCCTCACTCTATTTATACAATCCCATGGTCTGCAGACCATGGGTAGGCCGACATTACATTCAAAACTTAGGGTGGACTACTCTATGACTCCAACATACATTTCACACCTGCAATTCGCGGATCTTTACAACAATATCAACTCAAAACTTGGGATTTGAGCCCCAAAACATGTCATGGGGGGATTCCATGCCCAACAGGCCCCTAACACAAACATCATGACTCGCCCTCGAGTCACTCTGTCAGTGCGACAATCTTGGTGCGGAGTCTCTCCAACTGCTCTTGAATGGTACTGATGTCTACAGCGCACTGAGCTCCTACTTGCTGAACCTGTTGCATCCGTTATTCTGAGACCTATGTGTCTGGTGTGCTTCCCTGCATTTGTGCATGCATCCCCTATATGTGCATGGTCTTTCCTTCAATATTTGTCATGATCGTGAAGGCCTCGTCAATCGATGGCTCAACGCATTCTTTGAGAACTGCTTCGTTATGGCACATGATGTCCACTTGCTTCTTTAATGCCTTGGCTTGCAGTATCCTTGCAAGCCGTTGAGTGAGGACTACTGTCTGCGCAGTTCCTCTAACATTGTCATACTTCTACTGGAGTTCTCACGTCTCTGTCTCCAGGCGTTGGATGTTGGGGTCCCCCTACAATGCTGCGAGGACCTCCAGTGCTTGTTCCAACATGCCGGTACAGTCATGCACTGCACCTCCAATTTCTTCCAACCCTGCTGTGATAGTGTTAGCACACTGTTCTCTAATTTCAGGGGGAGTGGAAGGTTGTGCCTTTAATCACAGCTCAGTGATCTAGAGATTCAACTCCAATTGTACCTTTGTCATCCCTTCCCTGGCCTCGTGGACTCTGCTTGCCAAATTGTGGATCTGCACTTCTACTGGTAGATTTGTTGCGATGGCCAGCTCTGGGACATGTCAACAAGCGTCATCTACTGTCTGCACCAAATTTTGATTTTACGACACCAATTTGTTGCGTTGCAAGCTGAGTTGTTCTATGTTTATCTTCTGCTCACTAAGAACTTGGATCATGCGGATCTCCCTAGCATGCAGCTCTGCCATCATCCCATCCTGTAGCTAATACAACATCTCTCGCGGAAGGGCAACCAAATTAAGGCCAAGTCATTTCAACATGCTAACCGTGAATCTATCGGTCACTTTTGCTGCAATTATGGACCCTTCAGGCAATACTATTGTATTGTCCATCTGCGCACACCATTTGCTTTGCTACCGAGGATCCTGTTGTGGGGTGGGTAGAAAGGGTACCCACCTGAGGGGGCCACACCTGTAACTCGTGGAGCTATGCCCTGAGGGCCCCCAACATAGTCTCGTGCTCCTGCATAAATTCTTGAAGTGCTTCATTAGTGACGTCGTGGACAATCTCGTCGATGTCATGGATATCACCTTCGATTAAGGTGATCGGGTCAATGGAAAACTTTGATGCCTTGACCTTTTTCCTTGGTCCTACTCTCTCTGTGATGCACGGGCACTTTAAATGTGTGGACGTGGCCCCTTGGTCTGTGCTCCCTTCTACTATTTCTGTTGCCTCTACCTCCTACCCTGAGGACGTTATTGCTTGGCCCTTGTCTACTTGTGTTGTTCTTACCTGTGCTGCCTATGCTACTGTTGTTGCTTCTGCAGCCTTCTTCTACTCCATGGCTTTCTGTGTTGCTTCTCGCGCTTCCCTTACCTTAGCTGCTACTTTTTAGTTCTACCTTTTCTATGCCAATTGAGTGACACGCGGCTTGGCATCGTCCTTTTTATTCTAGGCTGTCTCCTTCTCTAGTTCTGCCAGATCTAGGGAGTGCCATTCGGGACGCCATGTTTCTAAGACAGTAAAAATTGTGTCATTAGTGGCTACAAACACTAGCTTCATCCGTTGCTTCACCAGATCCTTTCGTGTCTTGATATAAATGTTATGTATATCAGCTTTTAAATCTGCAAAACTCTGCAAACTATTGTACACCGTGGGTGATAGGCACAACTTCTGGCTGATCCACATCCGGATGTTCATGTCCATGAGCACCCAAAAGATCTTGGTGTCATGGATCCGTTTGGCATCCTTTGTGGCCCAAAGCAAAGCGTACTTTGCGGCCTCGGGTAATTCTATGTTGATGTTGGGGAATTGACTATACTCCGGCAATTCTCCCACTATGAGAAATATGGATGATAGCAACCATGAACAGTAGAAGGTTTTACCCTGCTCCTAGGCTTCGTGATAGTTCATGAGAAATTCTTCACAAAGGAATTCAGACCAGTTGAACTGGACCCCCTCCGCTCACTGCTCAGCCAGTGTGATTACTGACACTAGTACCTCATCAGTGCAGCACTTTCTCATAACTTTCTCAGCCAAGATTTAGGTGGCTAAGTGGAACCCTTTGTCCTTGATGCTGGAGATAGCATAGCCCCTCTTCTTCTTCTCCAGCTTATATTTGGTCTTCATCACTTCTATAAGGGCCAAATCATTGTCCTTTCCTTCAGCTATGGTTGCGGGGTCTTTTCCTTTGCACGAAAGTCGAGAAATGTGGTGAATTAGATTGGTCATGATGGGGATAGGCTCATCCAGCCATAGGTACCCATAGTGCACCAAGCAGAGCAGTCGCCTGATGACGAAAATGGTGATTGTTGCGTGGTGGAAATGTGGTACCCAAAGTAAGTTCAGTAATCCGGCCTTTTCCACACCGCGCAGCCACTTCCGTGCCTCGAGTGTTGTCACCACCCCTGTAGTGTTTTGTTGCATCAGATTCACAGTCTCTATATGGGGGAAATTCTCATAGTCAGCAAGGTCCTAGTCTTAGAACTTCATGGTTCGCATGCAACCCAGGTGCATGCCTTCAAACACGATGCCGTCTAGGAGGAGCAGGGTTTGGAGTGGACTCTTGGTTTCATCCAGATCCTTTGATATTTTAGTCTTCCCTTTCTGTGGAGGGACATACGCAAGAAGTTTTGTTGTAGAGCGTAACGGTTGGATATCCTCCTCCATGTATTCTTCTTGTTATTTTGCAATGATCAGGGCCTGAAAGTCTTCTTCTTCCTCAACCATTTCTATTGTGACTACTTTCCCCTTCTCTACCATGGTTAGTTTGTTGTGTTGTGAATTCCTCATGGACATGGGTACTCGACCCATTGCCTATTTATTCTTCTTGGGCCTCGATGTTTGCGGTGATGGAACATCCTCCACCATTTAGGTCTGCGCAGCCTCACCGATGGTTACTTCTTCAATTCCCAAACCATCCTTAGTGGTCATCATCATGTCTAGGTTGTATTTAGTTACTTGCGAACTTAGGGGCTCAATTATCGCTCGGCTCACAATGCACAGTACTCTACTTAAGCGCTTAGTTCTCAAATGACCAAGTGTTGTTTGTTAGTCAACCCTTTGTGTTTTATAGTGCCTTTTGAATTCAAATTTGACTGTTACACCCAATTTCAGGCCATTAATGCTTTCTTGGCGGCAAATTTTCATAGATCTGGCCCATAAATCACATCTTAAATGCCTACCACCTGCTCCATTTGGCCTCAAATCACACATCCGATCATGAATAGTGACACCAATGGTCACTTTCTGGCCAATTCACGTGGCAGCGCACACCTCCGTGCGCGGTTGCGAACCTTGTGATGTTCTGATTCTGCGTGCATCTCCAATATCGCACAGCTCCCAGACAGAATATTTTATAGTCCCGCGCTCCCTTTCAATTGCCTGGAGTGCTATGATTGTTCTTCCTATGGCTAGTCAGGTGGTTGCACCACCCATGCGGGGCTTCATCCCATCCTCCACTACGGTTTGTGGAGACTCCCCACTATCCATAGTTGTGGTCGGCCTCACGCACCTTACTACTAGCAATGCGCTACCGTGGTCATTATGTTTGGCGATATGTGGTCCAAGCCTCAATAACAGACTAACCAGTTCATGGCAATAGTCCTCCAACTTGTTAGTACGATCGTACGCACCTTGCCTTTCCATCCTCGATTTTCGATGAGAAATATTTCCTTTATTTCATTTTCCATCTTCTTAACCTTCATGTCCATCAAGGCGCTTTTCTCCCTTAGCCATACCTGGTCGTTTTCAAGTTGACGAAGCCTAAGGTTTTCCTATCGGATTTCTTCCTGAAGTCTTATGTGTTTTGTTTCTCACAGCTATGTGATTCCTTCGGTTCGGGCTTTGTAGGCTATCGTATCCACGGGTGTTGCTACGTGTGGACTCGTCTTCTCATGCTTTATAGGGATAATAGCCCCTGCTTCATACTTCTACTTCGAAAGTGCTTGCATGGTTAGAGTTTTGTACATGGTCTTATAAGCCCATAGAAACACTGGTAAGCGTAGGTCCCAGTTAGTGTGTCTCACATGGTGGACCGTGTTCAACACTTCGCACACCTTGTCAAAGGCTTCTATGTGGATCATTTTTGTCACTCTTGGTCTTTTCCAACTTTGTTGTTTACGCCCTTGTCTTGCCTACTCCTGCTTGTTGTTCCTATTTCCTATTGTGAGGATGGTGTACGTTTGTGTAGGTTGCGTACCATATGCTTGTACCCATCTGGAGAGGTGGGCGTGTAGGCTATTTCACCCCTTATACATGTCTTCCATCCGTAGTTGAGGCTTTCCAAACCATACAAGCATCACTGTTCTACATTCGTGCCAGTTCTCAAAACTTCTTTGATGTGTACCCCACCATCTTGCAGGCATAGCGTGCAGTGCCCATTTCAGAGCATTGAGCTATTGCTGTTCTGGCACTTCTCTTTCAAATGTATTCAGGAATTCATCCACCTCGGTCAAGCCGTCATACATAGGTAGATCCCTCGCCTCTATTGCTACACATTGTAGTAGCCTTTTATCATGTTACAGTTTAGCGTGGTTACCTCGTGTAACCGGTTCTGTCATCGTTCTATTTCCTCATCCAAGTCAGACGTGTAGGAGTTTTCGTGCTCCCACGAAGTCTTGTCATCGGCTGTAGGATTTACCCAATCCTGTTCTCGAGCGGTTATCTTGTAGATATAGTCTAGCTCATCGACGCTCTCATTGTCGTGCACTGGCTCTGTGTAGCGCAATCCTTCTGCAGGGTCTAAAGGTACCACTACACGCAGTGACTTTTTCTCAAAAATCATTTTGTGCTTCTTCAGGTTTATCACTCTGTTCATATTAGTGGCCCAATCTATTCCTAGTAGTGTGGGATAGGGATTGTTGTCATCAACAATCTGTATCACTTCAAAATCTACAAGCGCGCTCACACCTTCAAATCCACCATTACTCCCTGTAATATTCCCATGGGTAGGATCTTTTGTTGGTTCGCCATTCGCAATTGAATAGGAGACCACTGCAACACAGGCCTGCCCATGTGCTCCCATGTCTGCTTTGGCAGTACATTTGTGTCTGATACTAGATCCAAAATTACTTGATCCATTTCATGCTCCCCGATTTGTGCAATCAATCGCATCTCCCTTCCTGTTCACGATGTATGTTTTCTGAGCTTTCGGACTATGCCTGGTTCTCCTAACCTCGTGCACTTAGTGATAAGTTCTGCAGTCCGTTCACCTCTCTCTCTTTCAACAACTTCATGCATGTCTCTAAAAAGGTAGTAAGCATTGAAGGATCCATCTTCGGTTCTTGTTGATTCTTACTACCTAAAGTGGAGACCTCCATGAAACTCTTCTTAGCTTCCATGAATGTTTCCTTCACACGCTCCAAATAAAATTCAAGTTCCTTTGTAGGAGCCTTGCAAAACCACACACTTTCTTCAGGCTACTTGCCCTTGTCATCTCCTGTTGTGATACCACTTCGGAGCACTATGTTTACATTTGGGTCCTCTTTTCGCGGCTCAAACCTCATCATTTGCAAATTCTGAGTTGGGGGAGGCTGGAGTATCCCTTTATCGCGTAGCCTCACTATCAGTGTATGGCAGTCCTCCATCTTATGATCAAACTGAGTACAATATAAACATGATGCTTTTGTCAGATTTGTACAATCATGGGCATAATGCCCTAACCCTCTGCAATTGTAACAAATCAATTTTCCATGACCCCTTCCTGGTCCCATTCCACCTCGTCCTCATCCACGCCCCTGTAATCCAGTGCGCACCATCACTGCATTTTGATCGAGGGCTCTTGTTTTAGTCTACACTCTGTAGGTAGCAGTCTGATCCATAATCAGTTCATAACTTCTGTAGGTGTGCTCATCATGTCCTACTAACTTGTAGAAATTACAAAACAATTGTTGGGATGTCTGTGTATACTTCTGTAATAGACGACAATTATCTGTAGCATGTTTTCCTCCTATCTGACAAATCATGCACCATAATTTAGGTGTCGTGCTCGGTCCTGCTTGTGCCTTTGGTCTTAATGGCATTGACCCTCCTCTCGCCAAGTAGTTCGCGAAGACTGGACAATGGTCCTTATCATATCCTTGGCCTTTACATTTTATGCACCATACCTCCTCGCACGCCTTTGGCAGAGTTGTCCTGTCCTGTTTCAAACTCTGCATTTCGAGGCATAAATTTTTCAATTGAGCGTGGATTTGTTGGACTCCTAGGGCAAGATATTCTATTAGGGGCTCATGTAGTCTCATTGAAATCTCCAAAGCTACGGCTTGGGTGGATAACTTCTGCTGTGACAGCGGCATCCTTAAATGCGGTGTTAGTGATGCTACAAACCATGCGTGGTGTTGTCCATCCATCATGGTCTTATTGGCTTCGTGAATCATACTCTTCAGTCTTTGATCCAGATCCCATGGGTTCTCACCTAGAAGCGTTGCGATTTCCTTAAACCTGATAATTGATTGTGTCTCTGATTTTGGCTTGCTAAATTCCTTGTTCAGCGCAGCCTGGATATCTGCAATCCCTGCATTTGGATGGTCATTAGAATTCTTAGTGTACCATGTTAGTGCACGATCCTGCAATGCAATTACTAGCGTTACCTTCTTTATATTGTCATCCATGACTCCTTGAGCTTCCCATACAGCTTTTACCATGAACCAAATTGGTCCGGATCTTCATTCCCTACTCCTTTGAATATCGAAAATTTTATTGTGTTCACCATATGGAACTGTGGATGTGGCGAAGGTGGTGTGGGTAGAGATGGAGGTGACGATGGTGAAACCGGTGGTGGTGTAGGTGGGAGTGGTATGAACATAATTCACTACCTTATCAGACTGATTGTGCTTCTTGGTGAAACTTTCGCGAGCTCTTCCTCACTTTCCTATCGAGGTGAAATCAAGGGGCTATTTTATATCTCTACACTACCTTCATTTCTATAGATTCTCCCACTTCGTGTAGCCCCAAAAATCAATTTATTCGCATAACCCACTTTTCACACAGTAGCATTTTAATCCAAGTGTTTTGAGGAAGTGTCATTCCACCTCGCTATAGCTGACTGATGTATCTATCACAAACTCGGTGATAAACCCTCTTATGATTCGATCGAGCTAATGGTCCACAGTGCGCACAATCTTATCTTCTGACACTTCTAGGCGGTGTACCAACTCTAGGGTCCACATGATTGGTCTGTCGAGCCTACACCTTCCCTGACTATCTAGTAGCTTCGTGATCCACTTGTACAACTTAGACGGGAAGGATGCAAAGAAAATTTCATGGATTTTCGTATACACGTAGTGCTCTAACCACTATTCTTTCGATACTTGTGGATTCCTATTTTCTTTCACCGCAAACTTTTGAATCCTTCTATCGAGCCACTTTTCAATTTCTTTCTTTGTCAGATTTCAGTGCCTCGGCATCAGACATCCCTTATGTAGATCCCGATCTCGGCAACAAAACCATTTGTTGGCTTGTTGGGGCTTGACCCAAGTTCAGAATTGATTTAACCAAAAAAATCATGGTACTACTGGCCCTTTCGGCAACAGGCCACAAAGTGTGGAATGGAGTCTCACTTGAAGTAGTAGGGGAGGGTGCTAGTACTAGGTTTCTGCACCCTAGAGATGTCTGATGGTTTGAAGTGGTTCGCGGTTCGACCCTACATGCACATCGCTATGTGCAGTTACCCGAGCCTCGCAACCTGAGATGTTGCCTTTGCACTACCCTACTCAGGGGCCAAACAGTGTTGTTACCCAAGTCCTTACTAGTAATCTAATATTAGTTTATTAAATTAACTTATTTGTATGCTTTGAGTTATACTTAACAATATTCACAATTCATACAAGTGAGCGCAGGAAAAAAACAATATATTCACAAATGATATCAAACATGTAATAACTCAGAATAGATACAAAGAATTGATAACACAACCTTTATTTATTAATCTCTTCTCAGGTTACAGACTCAACTCTACCCTGCGTGCTCCGCTGCAGGGGTTCGCGCACTCAGTTGTGGACTCTACTAGGCCTCTGTGCACTCAGCTGGAGACCCTTTTCCTATTCTATGACACACTTAGACTCTCGCCCTTTCCCTCTACTTTTTTCTCTATCAAATCTTAGATGTCTTTTTACAACTTAAAGCCTCACTCTATTTATACAATCCCATAGTCCACTTACCATGGGTAGGTCGACATTACATTCAAAACTTAGGGCGGACATCCCTATGGCTCTAACATACATTACACACCTGTAATTTGTAGAGCTTTACAACAATATCAACTCAAAACTTGGGCTTTGAGCCCCAAAACATGTCGTGGGGGGATTCCATGCCCAACAAGGTTAGTACAGGGAGATATAAGGATAGACTGTGATAGCCAAAGTGCAATTTCTTGGCAAAGAACCCTGCATATCATTCAAGGACAAAGCACATCGATGTTCATTATCACTGTGTGAGGGATATGATAGAGGACAAAAAGGTGTTGCTAGTAAAGGTGGACACTTTGAAGAATATTGCAGATGCATTGACAAAATATTTGAGCTCTAAGAAGTTCTCCTAGTGTAGAGAAACAATGGGTGTTATAGAGCTAGATAAATGACTAAGCTCTCTTGTATCCCCTTGTGGAAAGAGAAAAACAAGTGAGATAATGTTGGATTGTGTTATATTCTTTCCACAACTAGCCCACGTAGTTAACCAGGGGGTTAGAATGGGGGTGGAGACCCACCCTTCATCGCGCCGATTGCATATCGGGGGGGTCACAGGGGGTTTGAGGGGTGTAGGTAACCCCCCTCTATAGGGTTTGGGGCAGCGCCCTAGATTTTTTTTTTTGGACCCTATATTAGGTTGGGCATACCTACGTATGGTTTTGTGCATGATTTTCACATGTGGTTTTGAACACGATGGTTTTGGACGTGATAGTTTTTTGGTCCATGGTATTGGATGCTTCGGCATGTATAAATATGTATTGAAACATTGAAAGGAACATGATGAAAAATCAAGCTGGTAGTCTCAGTTTTTGGATCTAGAGGAAAATCTTTGTGTATATGTGTTTTATGTATTATGCTCTCGCATTGTTTATTTTCTGTGTTTTAGAATTCGTATGCAGGTAATTTTTGTATGGGGTTAAAACCTACATCAACAACAGTGCTACCTTGCATCTTGTAAAGAGTTCCAATCTGAATTTCCTGCATCAATACCAGTGATCCCCAAACCATGTTACAAGTATCCTTCTTGAACACTATCTTTACACATGCGTCATCCAGCTTGCTTACAAAAATTAGATTTATGGCCAATGCAGGAATATGTAGAACACATGGAAGTGCTCTAACCCTTCCACCTTGCAACTTCAACTTTACTTTTCCACGACAAAAAATTCTAGCCTTCCTATCATCCCCTAAGAAGACATCACCACCATCGTATTTCTCATACTCAAAAAACCACTCTCTATGGGGAGTGAAGTGAAAGGATGCACCTGAGTCAATCAACCATGCCTCACGATGAACATGTGTACGTGAAGAAGCCAAGTACACATCCCCACCTTCATCTGAGGTGGTTTTCGCCTCTACAGAAGGAGCATCATCAGATCCCTTTCCTTTATTAGGAGCTTTAGATTTACAATCCCTTTTGTAGTGCCCTTCCTTTCCGCATTTCCAGCACACCACCTTTATAGGTTTTCTTGGAGATTTAGATCTCCCTGTAGAGTTAGACCTCCAACTCGATGACGTATTTTTGTTTCTGTTCTGGGACTGTCCTTGTATAGACAAGGCATCACCATTCTGGCTCTCCATATTTTTCCATCTCATTTCCTCTGTCAGCAAGGATGAGACTATTTCATCAAACTGCAAGGCAGTTGCATTGCTACCTATTGCAATAACCAAACTATCCCACGAATTTGGTAGAGAAAACAACAAACTGAATCACTTATCTTCATTTGAAGTTTGAATATCAACAGATAATAACTGACTTACCACAGTATTAAATGCGTTCAGATGCTCTGTCACTGAGTCTCCATCTTTCATTCTCAAGTTATACAACTTTTTCTGTAGGAACATCTTATTCACCAGAGACTTGGATTGGTACAAAGTCCCTAACTTGTCCCACAAAGCCTTCTTCATAGCTTCCCCTGATACATTCAACAATACTGAATCTGAGACACACAATCGTACTATGCTCTTTGCCTTCTGATCCAACTTCTTACATTCTTCATCAGACAGTCCTGTTGGTTTAGTACCTAGATCTATCGTGATCCAATGATATTTATCCACTAACAGGTCCTCCATCTTGAGTTTCCACAACTCAAAACTCTGACCATTAAATTTCTCGATCTCTATCTTTCCACTGCTCGCCATCCACTTTCACCAATCGAATCGATCTCATAGATATACCACTGAACAGGGTCTACCACAGGCCCAAGCAAAACCCCTCAGCGATAAAGAAGTCCCCTTGAAGCCAAAATAGCTCTGATACCAAATGTAGGTTTAAAACCCATACAAAAATTACTTGCATATGAATTCTAAAACAAAGAAAATAAAAAATGCAAGAGCATAACACATAAAACACATATACACATAGATTTTCCCCTAGATCCCAAAACCGGGACTACCAGCTTGATTTTTGATTATGTTCCTTTGAATGTTACAATACATATTTATACATGCCAAAGCATCCAATACCATGGACTAAAAACCATCGCGTCCAAAACCATGTGCGAAAATCATGCACAAAACCATATGTAGCTATGCCCAACCTAATATAGGGTCCAAAACCAAAATTTTCGATGGTGCTACCCCAGACCCCATAGAGGGGGCTTACCTACACCCCTCAAACCCCTTGTGAGCCCCTCGCTATGCAATCGACGCAACGGATGAGGGCCAGTTAACTACGTGGGCTAGTCGTGGAAAGAATATAACACAACCCAACATATGCATGGGAAGGATGATGTAATAGTTGTAATTTTCAGTCATGTATGAACATTTGATGTATCCCCACTTAGTTGGGTGATTGATGTATGTATGAGTCATTGGTGATATGAAGGTCATACTCACATAGTTGAGTTATAGATTCATGTTATTCTTTTGAAAAATATTTCTGCAGACTCTGCACGTGCTCAAGGGGAGCATGGATAGTATAGTGCATCTCAGCGTGTACTAAGGGGGAGAATATCTTGGTCGACCCTTTGCCCTTGATGTTAAAGGGGGAGAGTATCTTGGTGTTGTTTAATATATCTAACAGGTTCTACAACTTGAAGTGATAAACACCAATATGTTTTCCATCAAGTCCAAAGGGGGAGATTGTTGGCAATATGGTACATGTGTTGTCCTTGATGGAAACTCACATATGTGATAACTAGATAAAGTCACGTATACAATTTGGAAAATAAAATTATTATTTTGAAAGTTTAAATATTGATTCACCCCCCCTCCCCTCTCGGTATTTCTCCCAACAAGTGATTCTATGAATATTTGAAACAATTACTACAACTATATCATAAATTCATTCTCATATTACTAGAAAATTATAGTTTGATACAACAAAGAATGTATGAATATTTATCTTTTTTTCTCTCTCTTTCTAGCCTCTCTATGTACCATCTGTCTATTTTTATACAAAACATAATCACTGAACAAAGCTGCCTAAAAATTAGGGCTATATCCATATTTTATGCTAAGAACCACTTAATGCAACCAAATATACAATGTGTACTCTACTTTTCGAATCCACTGGAGAAAATGATGACAATCCCCTGATATTCTGATGATTCGATATGCATTGCCTTTACTTGGATCAATCTTCTAGTACAAAGATCCTCCCTACTGATGTGGAACAAATTGGTGACTCAACTCCTGTATCAACATATTTTGTACCTTTCATCCTTATTAGTAACAAAATAACTTTTTATAAACATTTAAATATAAAAAAGAAAAGGATAATATTGCAAACGATTTTTACCTTAAACTCATTCTTTAAATGCCAAAAATGGGTAAAATGGTGTAAAGTGAAGGTTCAGATGAAGATATGATGTCAAAAATGGAATGGTCATGGATATGGAAATTAAAGCCCAACATTTCCCCCAAGATAATTTTTTTGCATGACCCTATGCAACCAAAATTGGAAACTTTTCTACTAGTACATTGATCATTGACCAAAATTGATTTTCTTCCTTACTTATCTATTAGAATTTGACCTCTCTATTGTCTTGAATTGATCTAGTTACTTGGATGAGAAGATTCAGGCTACTTTGTCACCTTTTTCTTTTAGTTTTTCCTTCAAGTCCCTAATCCTTATTACCAATCTTTTATTGATTTGAATGTTATGGATATTTTCGTGATATAGATCTTTACATTTCCTTTTCATATTTTGGCATTTTTCCTTGTTTTTGTAAGCCCTATCCTTCAATAATTCATTCTCTGAATTTATTATTTCATTGACCATTTCTTCCTTTTTCTTTTTTTTTCAACTCCTTAATGATCTTATTCCTTTTCTTCAATTTATTCAGCAACATGTTTACTTGACTTTTAGGGCTTTCTTAATTTTGAACTTTTTCAATTGATTGTCCTTCATATGCTTCTTTCTCTTGCTTTGATGATTGACTTTGAAGTAAGCATATCTTTGGTTCTTGTTAAGGTAATTGGATTGAGTTTAAATAGGCCTCTTCAGTATAGTCTCTGCTAGTGTATACCTCTTGTACTTCTTCTAATTTTCCTATTTGTTCATCTTGCAATTTCTTGAGAATTTCCTCTTGAAGCTATTTAGTTTGTTTGACTTGTACTTGTTTGAGAGCTTCTTCATACAAAATCTAGGATTTAGTTTTCGGTTCCTATTAAGGAATGTGATTTGACATAGGTGTATTCTTCTCCATAGGTTTCTTTTAGTAATTGCATTTGTCTCCTAGTATGTCTGCTACCAACTGTTTGCACTCGGCTAGAACTAGTTCTTGCTTTCTTACTAGTAGTTGAGGATTCAATAAATTCAACGGCCCAGGAGATCCTTGATCGCCATGTTTCTCTTGTGACCCTTCTTCCCTAGTTTCTTCATTTCTATTTTGTTCTTTATCCCTATTTTCCCCAATTTGATTTTGGTTAGGTGGCTCTAAATTATCTTGCTACTAGGAAATTAGTTTTTCTGGTCCCTTTGGTATATCTCCCTCAAGTTGTTCTTCATTACGGCAAGATTAATTTCATCAGGGTTTTTAAGAGGTTGTTCCTCTTCCACTGCGAATTGGTTTCTTTGTAGACAATAGCTCCATGTATGATTCATTCTAGCCAATTTATATAGCATAATTATCTTAACAAAACCATGATGATACAAGAATATTTCTTTGTTTCCTTGAAATATCTGAAAGTTGAATGCCATTTTTTCCAACCTTTTATGCAAGAAAAATGGAAAATTGATCCTTCTAGTATTACTTTTAACATGCTCCATTAATCAGATATGATAAAGGAATATAATATTATACCTATACTCGAACGTCACATACTTTTACATAAAATAAACGATATCACCCCATGGGTCTTTTAAGCATAATTTGGACACTCCTTTGGCCCAGTTGGCATTCCCCTGTGGTCTATTAAAAAACTATGTATGTGCTTTTTTTTATTCTCTTCGTTTTAAACCATTTTTCACATGTTCATGGTATCCCTGTAACCCTAGCTAGGGTTTCTTATGAGATTGTTAATTTAATGTCACCAACTCTTGTTGTTTCTCCATTGAATATACTAGAAAACTACTTTGTGACCATAACATTGTGCCTCTTAAAACATTCAAAAAATTAAAGTAGTCCAGCATTGTGAAAGTGTATTCTATAGGCTAGAAAAGACTCCAAGATTGCAATTCCATAAGGTTCAATACACACCACGCCCAGGGCCACCATTCTCACTCTTATCTCTGGTCAAAATACTTAGACTTAGTTTTGAAGATATAGGGTATGCTATAAAGTAGCGATACTTTGAAATTAAAATGTGTTGTGAATTATATTATGTAATGACATGAATAAATCGATTTTGGATAGAAATGATATTTGTAAATGAAGGTACAAACATCATCTTTTGTAATCATTAGCCATAACAAGTTTATCATAATGAGGAAAGATGATGGCAGTAGACATTACAGGATGATAATTTACAATAGAAAGGTGGTCATCAAAACAATAATTGCATAAAAAGGTATGAATCATGGTAATAATGATAGGTTATGGGGAGTGGCATAGAATTTATTTAAAAATAAAATCACCTATTTTTAAAATTCTTTTCAATTTAATAATTAAATGTAAATAAATTCATTACCTTTTTCATTACCTTGCAAGGAAGTACAAGATGCAATCTTTGTTGGTACCTTCACTTTTGATGTCATGATGAGGTAAATGTATTTTTTCTGCAACCATCATCTTTCTTTGAAGTCGATTTTACAAGAAATCATTGCTTGTTTGCAGAAATTTGAACTTTCTTACAAGAGTCTAAACTTTACTTAAAGGAATCTGAACTTTGCGTATAGGAGTTTGGATTTCAGCTACAATAAAAATTTAAACTCATTGCTTACTATTACATAAATATTTGCTTATTTACAGGAAATATGAAAAGAGACATTTCTCTTACTAATACCACTGAAAATTTCCATGACTGAAATCAAATGTAAATTCTTTTTAATCCATCTTTCTAATAGAGACAGTCAGTCATAAAAATTATCTTTCTTGCAATATTGAAATTTTTTAAGCTTAGAGATCCATTTAATTAAAGGCTTTTACAGGAAATTGTTCTAGCTCTGTTTTTATAGGGATTGAGAATACATATTTCTAGAAATTCTTGTATCTAGATGAATGTACAACATTTTAATTTTGTATTTACAGGAAATAATTTTCACATTGTTTTTGAAAGTGAGCCTTTTTCTACGATTTTCTACCATTTATTAGTAGACTATAATATTTACATAATATTTAGGACGCTATCTTATGGAATTTTATCGAGCCCAATATAGTTAATGCTCACCGTTATTTTCAATTTGAAAGTCTGAAAAACTTAAAGAAAACTAAAATACTATCCCGTGGATTTTTCTTGAGCCCAGGATGGTTGATGCTTACCGACATTTTCAATTTTAGAGAGTCTGAAAAACTTAAAGAAAACTCTAAAGGGTTCATTTTCCATTATTTAATCTATCAAAGCTAAATAAAGGGATAAACCTAAAATTGATAGATGTTTTTTTCATTGTTTAATGAGCACCAAAAGGAACATCATCAGCTCCTTATTTTAGAAATGTAAATTTATGAGGAAAGTGGATTAGGGTTATTACCCCCTCTATCAACAATGTACATCTCTGCATGCTGAAAATTTGAAACAAAATCATCCCTAGAAATTGGTTGATGATACAACTTTAGCCTATGACCATTGACTATAAATGAAATGTTTTCATCAATTGTTTTGATTTCTACAACGCCATTATCAAAAAAAAATTGAATTTCATATGGTCCCAACCAATTAGTAGTAAACTGACCCTTGAAGTCTTTGAACCTTGAGTAAACAATAGGGCCCAATCTCCAATCTTAAATTCCCTCTTTTTATGAATCTGTCATGCCATTTAGCTCTCTGGTACTATATAAGAGTGGTATTTTTTAGAGAATCTAATCACATTTAATATAATTAATTTAGCTTTAGGACAATTTTTTGTTGAGCTTTAGACATGTTTAATCCCAATTCAACTGCAATGTTAAACATTTTAGCTTGAAATTCAATGGGAAAAGGTTCCTATTTTTGGTAGACTAGTTTGTATGGAGTATGACCTATTATACTATTCCATGTTGTTCCATATTCCCAAAAGGCCTCAGGAAGAATTTCTTCCCAATCTATTTGGGGAAGCCAAAGAGTCTTTGTTAAGATGCATTCCAAAACCTTATTTGTAGATTCCACTTGGCCATTGGCCTATGGATGATAAGGAGTGGTTTTTTGGTGTTTAATTTGGCATTTCTTCACGATTGAATCAACTAGATTTGACAAAAATTGTGCCCCCTAATTAGTAACTATCTCTCTAGGTACTCCAAAATGAATAAAAATATCTTCAAAAGGAAGATCCACTACTGATTATTCATTAGCTTTTACCAAGGCTTTTGCCTTTGCCCACTTTGTCACATAGTATGTACAGACTAATATCTATCTCTTCTTCCTTTATGATGGATTAATGGGTCCCACAACTTATAAGACCCATTCCTCGAATGGATCTATAAGAACTTGTGTATTAATGGGAATTTCATCCACTGCAACTGGACGACCCATACATTGAAATTGTCACAAACTTTCACATACTTTTGCACATCTCTAAAGAGACTTGGCCAATAGTATCCAAGATAGAGAATTTTGTAGGTTGTCCCTTTATCTTAAAAATTTCCTCCACATGGCTCATCACGACATGCTTTCAAGATATCCAACATCTCATCTTCTCCAACACATATTTGGATGTCCATATCTGTTCTTGTATAGAAAAGATATCCTTGAATCTAGGAGTATCTAACACTTTGTCTAATTACTTTATGCTTTTATTTTGATGAAAAATGTGGTGGAAACATTCCTGTAGGAAAATAATTGGCAATATCAGCAAACCAAGGTGTTATAAAGGAAATTGAAAAATAATTTTCATCATGAAAATTATATACAACAAGAATGGTCTGACTAGAATTATTGATTCGAGAAGGAAAATTTGCTACCTATTTTCATTTCCTGGTCTACCTAGTACTATGATGTTAAGTTCCTATTTTCATTATATATAGAATAGCAGAATGATTAGTATGCACAAAGACTTCATAACCTATAATGTAATGACAAAACATGTTAACTATATAAACAACTACCAAAAATTCCTTTTCTGTAACAATGTAATTAATTTCAGCGGAGTCAAGTTTTTACTAATATAGTAAATGGCATATGTTCTTTATTGTTTTTTCTTCCCCAAAAGTGATCCGATGGCTGAATCAAAAGTATCTGTAGATATATGGAAAGAGAATGTCCAATCAAGTCCTCTGAACAAAGGAGTTGTGGAAATGTTTTCTTTAAGTACATCAAAAGAAATTTGATAGTTATTATTCCAATAAAACTCAATATCCTTTGCAAGAAGTTTAAACAATGGCAAGGATTTTTTTAATTTTTTTAATAAAACACCTATAATACCCCGCATGTCCCAAAAAACTTCTTACATCTATCTAAGAAGATGGAATGGGAAAGTTAATAATTACTTCAGATTTTTGTGGATCTACCTTGATACCCAAGAAAGAGACATGATTTTCAAGGACAACTCCTTCCTTAAACATTAAAAAACTTTTTTCATTGCTTAAAGAAATATTTGAATCTTTGCATCTTTATAAGATTTTTTCCAAGTTATCAAGGACTTACTCAAAGGTTTTTCCATAAATAGTGAAATCATCCATATATACCTCTGCACAATCATGAATTAAATCAACAAAATTAGCCAAGACTACCCTTTGAAAGGTAGCAAGTGCATTACAAATTCCAAAAGGTAGTCCTTTATAAGAATAAGTTCTCGATAGGTAGGTAAAGGTTGTCTTATATTGGTCTTCCAACGTATCTGTATCTACTTATAGCCACTGAAACCATCAAGGAAAGAAAAATACTTATTTCCATCTTGTTTGTCCAGGACTTGAACTATGAAAGGTAAAGGACAATGATCTTTTAATGTGGCCTTATTAAGTTCCCTTTAGTCTATACATACCCTCCATTTACCATTATTTTTAGGAATTATAACTAAGGGAGAAACCCATTGGTTGTTAGATGTTGGGTAGATAAAATCTACATCTAATCATTTTTGGAGCTCCTTTTTGACAATCTCCTTTGATGCAAGGTTCATTCTTCTTTGTGGTTGTCAATAAGTCTAAACTTTTCTTAATGTAAATATGATGTTTGCATGTATCAGGATGTATTCCCAGCATATCAATATATTCCCAAGCAAAGGCTCTAGAGATTTTCTCCAATAACTTAATCGATTTATCTTAATGGAAATTTTCCAATTTAGAATTGACATTTAAAGTTTTTCTTGGAGACATTTCAATAACTTTATTGCAAAGATTTGATATTGAATGTACAACAAAAATTGATAGATATAACGATTTTAAACCATCATCAGTACATGTTTCTAGAAAATGTTGTCCTAAAAGAGAGTGCAAATGAAAATTCGGGGTTCTTAAAAAGTTGTCTCATAGTTTTCAGGAAATTTTTTAGAACTTACAAAAATTGCAGAACTTATAGGAAAAATTATAGAGATTGTAGGAATTTATAAGTGTGATGAAATTTTAGAATTTACATACAAATTTTTAGAATTTACAAAAATTCCATAATTTACAGGAAAATTTACAGAGTTTGTAGGAATTTCTGAGTATAACAAGATTTCAGAATTCTGAGAGATTGAAGGAATTTCATACTATTGAATTTTGCAAATTGATCAGAATTTACAGGAATAAAAGTATGTTAAAAAATTGCATAATTTTTAAATGGTTCACAACCTTTTGTTGTAGTTGATGTTCCATATGATGACCCCCTAAAATACTATATAGAATCAGGATGATAAATAAAATGATCAATTCTTTTTCATCAGTATTTTCTTTCAGATTACATGATTGTTCAATGGTTAACAAAGGTTGAATTATTTCATAATCTCCTTCATTTTTGTCAAACCAATGAACTTCTTTAATTGTCCTTCCATTTTCGCAAGGGTGTATAAAGTAATGTTTTTAGTTTCATCACTATTTGTTATAGTCATATTTCAAGAATGATAGCTAATATAAGTATTAGCAGTTGTTAACCATGGTCTTCCTAAAATCAGAGGATGTCCTCCTAATGTAGAATTTGGTTGAAGGATCATAAACTCAATTGAATATGACCAAGAGTCAATAGAAACAATGATGTCTTCTACAATTCCCTCAAGTTTAATTTTTGATCTATCGTCTAATTCTAACATTGTTGGAGTTGGTCTAATGTTGTTTATTTCTAGGATATCCATGTTTTTTTTGTCATAACATTTATAGAACCATCCACATCAATAAGTGTGTTAAGAATAGAAAATTTGTTAACTGCTATTGTTACAACATGAATACCTGGATCAACCTATTTTTTTTCAACAAGTTTTGTGGTCATTAGACTTGTCAATTTACCCGTGACTTGTATTCTTGATGGATGTTTTTTCCTTTCACCAGTTCTTTTAGTGCATATTCCCCTTATATTTTTGGTATAGATTGTTATAGATTTTATTTCTCTTAGTAAGGGAATATCTATAGTATTTTTATCAATTCATTAATAATATCAATTTCAGGTATGATTTTTGCCATGTCTTGTTTTTCATAAATCAATCTCTCAAGAATGGAGTTGTCTTAGAAGTTTGAGGCCAGTCATGTGAAGGGATTGTTTGTTTCATTTCGGTTTTCATTTTTTCTTGTAAAGGGATTGTTTTTGTTTTCTCTGTTTAATCTACAGTTACTTCAGTTTTTTCTCCAATAATGACTATAGATTTTGGACTTACAACTCGATGAGATTAGAAATTAATATCTTGTAATTATACAAGACCATTTATTACTATTACAACAAATTCTTGTAATTGCACTGGATTTTCTTGTAATTATACAAAAAAAACCTGTAATTTTACTGGTTCTTCGTGTAAATCTATAGAAAATTCCTATAATTTTATTAGAGATATAAGATATGTAGGAAATGATTCAGGTTCAGGGTTATAAATAGGGTTTTCTATCTTATTATTTGGCTTTGAAACTAGTTGATAAGGAAGTTGTGTAGGTCATGGAGGTGGTTGGTTGGATGGAAGTTGTAATTGTTGAGGTTGTTGTGAAGAATGTGGTTGTTGTGGCATTTGTGTAATTTCAGGATATGGATGATATGGTTATTAGTGGTATGGAGGTTGAGGTTGTTGATATGGTTGGTTGGATGGAAGTTGTAATTGTTGAGGTTGTGCTAATTGAGGTTGTTGTGAAGGACGTGGTTTTTGTGGCATTTGTGGAATTTTAGGATATGGATGATATGGATATTAGTGGTATAGAGGTGGACGTTGTTGATATGATGGTTGTTTGTGTGGAACTTAAAATTGTGGAGGATAATGATGTGGAGGTATATTTCCATAAGGAAATCCTCTCCAACTTTGTTGATAGGGTTGATTTTGTGGTTGTTGAGGAGGCCATGATTGCCATGGCATAGGCACATTCCATGTATTCATAGGGTAACTATAATAATGAATTTTTTATTGATTAGGATCTTCATACATACTTGTTCCATGTGTTTGCCATGGTCTCTAAGGTGCAATATTATACATTGATTCTACATTTCTAGAGTCTCATTTATAAGTTATTTTTAGCTTAGGTAATGTGGGACATTCTTCAGTATTGTGTAAATCTACACAAATCAAACAAAATAAAATATTATCAAGAGGGCATTCTCTAAATGGATATTTTTTCAACATTTACTGCAAAATATAGATAAGATTGACTCTTTCTCTTCTTTCTTTTTCCTAATTTTCAAATCATCTATTTGAGAAGTAAGAGTATTTAAAAGATTTGTCTTAAAAAACTCTAATAAATTTCCTAATTCTACCCTACTGACACCTCCAGTAGTTGATTTAGTAACTTTAGAGAGTGGATTTCTTATGCTTGCACCAGTTTTAGCTTTTCCTCTTGAATATTTCCTACACAAATCACTAATTTTGTCAAATGAAAGATGTGAAATATCACCAACACCCATTATATATATATATATATATATATATATATATATATATATATATATATATATATATATATATATATATATATATATATATATATATATATATATATATATATATATATATCATGGTTTCCTTTTAGAAATATAGTACGAATTGTGTCAGGACTCAAATCATGTTGCTTAGATTTCTGCAAATTATATAAAAATCTTTCTAAATAATCTTCTAAGCTTTCATCTTCTTGTTGCATCATTTTGAAAATATCCTCTTGAGAATATCTTGGTCTACAATAGGGTTGATATTTCTTAAGAAAATCCTTTTTCATATCATCCCAATATGCAATAGTACCCTCACCTAAACCCATGAACCAACATAGAGAAGCACCTTTTAATGTTGCAGGAAATAATCAAAATTTGTATCCATTAATGTTAGAAGAAAAACTGCGAAATAAAATATCAAATTCAAATAGAAAAGAGTCATGGGTTTTAGTGATCCTACCATAAAATGCGAAAGTACAATTGGTGGAATGTTCTTCATTCAAATTTCAGCTCTTGGAATGAAAGCCAAATGTTGGTTCCCTACCAGTATCTTATGGTGTTCATCGATTTCGTCCTTCATTTCCATTTCCATTTCGTCGGCCTCCTCCACCATCTCTTCAACCTCCTATGCCGATTCTAAGGTCACCTCCTATATTAGATCCTCTTTCCTCTTCTATCATATTTTCATTCCAAAATACAATGTAAATCATATTCCACTTTGTATGGGAGAACCAACTAGTTGTTCTAGTTGAATTTCTAGCGTGTCACTTGTAGAACTTGATCCCTTTTGTGCTTCTCTTGAACTTTCAGATCTTGTTTCTTCTTCTACAATCACATGAGAATATGGGGGATTTTTTTTTAAATTATCTAGAATTCTATGTCTACCAATTCCAAGCAATCTAATGAACCTTCCTCTATTATCTCTTAATCTATACATACACTATCTAGCTCGATTGGTTTTGTAGGAGACATTATGGTGGTGGTGCAGGTTCTTACCTCTCGTCTTATATTCCTACTCCCCCATAATAAAAACTTTCAGAGTGTAAGAACTAAAGAAAGAGAATTTCTAAAAAAAAGTATTTTTGCATTTTTATGAAAAAAATTAAACTTCTAAGCACCAGTAATGTCAAGTCATTAAGTGGGATAAATAATTTAACATTTAGTTTGTTAATTCGGGTAGGTAGACTTAGAGCTTAAACACATTGTGTGTAAAACTGATTCTTAATGTTTTCCTATCAAAATCAATCATAAGATATATATATAGGTATATCTAAGAGTTCATTCACCTAATTCTTAATGTTTTCCTATCAAAATCACTCACAAGACATATACAGGTAGATCTAAGTGTTGATTCACATTATACCGTGTTATCACTCAGAAGTCTTCCCTAGAAGTTATAAAAGAAGGAATAATCCGAGGTAACCACAAACCTAATCTTTTAGACTTGGGTTCCAGCCAATCTAAGTCTAGAGAGGGTTTTCTCTTTATAATTTAACTTTGTTTTGGGTATGATTTCAGGCTAGTTCTTCGTGCTCATGATGTTTTAGTTTTGATTGGGTGGTGGACTGAAGAAAACAGTTGGGTAGAACAAGTATTCAGGCCATTGGGCTATGGAGTCAATCAAAGAGTGACTTAACTAGATCAGATCAATTACTAAAGGAAGAGTTCACAGGGTAGGCTAGCACAACAAAAACAAAATCTGCAATTTCAAATGGATGAGGTAGTCCTAACCAGGGTAAAGGGCAATGAAGAATCCTTAAACTAGGATTAAGATGAAGAAAAGAAGGATGATCAATAGCAAAGGGAAACTAAGAATCCTTTACTATGGACCAAAGGGGGGGGAGTGGACTACAGAAGTAAGGGAGCAATTAAGAATTCCCAAAACAAGATAGTTTAACAGAAAACAATGAGAAAGTAAACAGTTAAAACAAAGAGCATTTAAGCTAATTTTTAGATATCATTCCTTGTTTACTATTCATATTTCATAGAGAAAACATGTGAATACTTATAACATGATGAGAAAACAATAATTTAAACATGAAGAGATAATACTTATTTAGTTCCAACCGTGCACAAGAATCCAATGAGATGTCTTTAGCTTTATTTCATGACCCAGCAAAACTAGTCCAGTCTTCAATGTAATAGCTCCTTAGCTTGATATAAAATGTCTATAGAAATGTATTTTAATCCACCCTAACTACTTTAATTTGTGAAGTATTTATACAAAAAATGTTACAAAATATCTCATCACAATATGAGAATTATTCTAGGAAACCGAAAATATCTTCAAGCATGAAGATAGAGACAGATGGAGAACTGTCTTCTTGTTGTCCATTTTATTATGACTATGATGGTTGTTGTAATTCAAATTTGGATCTTTCAGTTGCTTGATACTTATGTGCTAGAATCACTTTATGTCTTCTACCTACTGATACTCTTTACTTGCTACACTTTGACTCTATTTTACCTAGCTACCATATAAATTTACTGCAGTAACTTTATAGTAAATCTGTTAGTTTAATCCACCATTCACTTTCAAGTAATTTCATACTTATAATCTTTCTATATATCTCGTCATCTTCAGTATACTTGGAAAAATTTGGCCTGTTGACGAACAAGTGCTTTACCTCATGCTCTAGAAAAAATATATTTTCTAGATTATCATATAATACCTTTCCAGTGGGCAGAGTTTTTACCCCTAAAGTACTAGCTTGGTTGTTGGCCAACTTGTTTAGTCTTTCAACATAATCATCTTGGGTCATCAACTTGTCATGTATTACCATAGGACCGGGGAGTCCTTTTTCTCTTAAAATACCAAATTTTGTCATAAATCTATCAATGTCAGCTTGGATGCTTTGGCATTTCTTCTCGAGACTAAGCATAAGGTTCTTCTTGGTGAGATCTTCTTGATTTCTACGATTGTTCTTGTTCTATCTTCTATGCCCAGTTCATCCAGCTGATACCTATTTCTGCTGTTCAAAAATGCTACCAATTAGTTGGCCTCTTCAGGCTTGTCTCCCAATTCTTCCATTGTCTTGTGAATTGCTTCTGTGGCCACTTTCACCAGTTCAATTTGTTCAAAAATTACTTGAATAGATGGCCAAACATCATTGACAGAGTCAATTATGTTGGCCCAAAGAATTTCCTTTATGTCTCCTAGTGGTTATTGTAATGTAAAGTCCTTTTCAAGGACTTTTATTCTTTCTCCCATTCTTTGATTCTTCTAAGCTTCTTCCTTCTGTTGTATTTGTGCGAGTTTGCAATCAGTTTCCAAACTTGACAGTTTTTCTCTAAGTTTTTTGAGCTTAGTAGCCTAGATGGTCATTTCCTTCATGGCTTTTACCAATTCAGTTGTCTTTTCTATGGATATCCTTGTGCTTATAGATGTACCTATGACTGGCAGAGTTGTAGCTAGTGGAACTATTATTACTAAGGAAGCATCCAATGTGGAGAGTACTGTTGTAGAGACTGTAGGAATTACAGTATGAGGAGTGGTGGCAAACTCACTCTGTCTAGACTGTATCAAGTTATCCAGCTCTTTTTATATTTCTTATAGTTGATCATTCAGCTTAAGGACTAAGTCCATAAGCTCTTCCTCCTTCTAAGTTTCCAATACTTCAGATGTCTGTGGATGATGCAGAGAAGGAATTTTTAGCTGCTTTTTCAACGCAACTATGCCATCATTTTTCTTTTTAATTAGCTTTTCTACAGCCTTCACATCCTTGGGATTATGCCCCATCTCCATGATTAAATCCTCTAAGGACTTTAGCTTGGTATCCTTGGCCTGTGAAGAGGCCTTCTCTAATTGGAATTGCGCTGACATATTATTCAGCGAATTCTGGAGTTGGTGAACTGCAATGGCCTCACGTTGGAATAGACCATTTCCCCAATCTACTTGTGTTATTCTATTTGGTCGATAGGATGAATATCCTTTGCCAATACTTCAAAGTCTATTTTTAAGTAATCTACTATTGACCTGGGTTGCTGTGTAGTAGGCTTCATGAAATTCATCTGCATTTTACCTTATTTCACATCAAAGGCTGACATTAGCCTTATTTGATTAGTAGGAGCCATTTTAAGGTAATGTGCATAACTTTGGACGTTCAATCTTTCATTCTTGGCTTTTAATTCTTTGTATTTTTCTCTAACGTCTTGGCTCTGGCCAATTGGAGCCCTGAATGAGGATACTTCCATGCATTGTTGTCTCTCTAGCATTTGATCCTATGAAGTGGAAGGTTCTTGTGTACCTCTAGAGGGAGTGGTCTACCTACTTTCTACTCTTTCTATACCTGTAGTTCGAGCTGTTTCCTCAGTAAACTCTTGTTTTGAAAATGGATTTAACCTTTGCCTCTTGACATAAGTCTATGCAACAGGTCTGCTAGAAGGAGTGGCCTCCTCTCTATCTCTTTTAGGATTCTTCTCCTCGTTTAGAGGAGTCTATAAAATAGGACGATTACTCATGATATGTTTTGGCTGAGCCAACTCTTTTGATATCTCTGGTTGCTCTGATTCATCTTACTCTTAAGATCCTTCTTCTGCTATTTGCTCACTGTGTCCCTGTGTTTCCCTTTGAGATTGAGATTCTCCTAGCACCTGTATAAAGGAATCCTCATCAAGTATTCCTTCTAAATCAATCAATACATTATTGACAACAACTTCTATGCTATCTCAATCTACTAGATTATTCTCCACCCATTCTAGTTGATTTGTATACTGTTCAATTTCAAGAATTCTATGGTGGATATAAGGAGATAATTTGTTCTTTTGTATCCTATTGCAGATGAATTCTAAAGGGTCATATCTCCATATAAAACTTTGTTTCAGTTTCAGCCTTTAGAGGATTTCTTCTACTTCCTTTCCTGCTTCCCTAATGTTACATATGAATGGGCCAAGCTGGTCTTTTATCCTGAGTTGAGCTTTCTTCTTAGCCTTCACAAAATGCACCTCATCCAAATTAATCATTTTCCTGTAATACTCCAAAGCAAAAAATCTCATGGGGAGGTATCTTGGCAATTTGTAGGGAGCCAACTCACATCCATATATTCTGATTCCAGTGTGATTTTGGTACAAGTACCAATCTCCCACTCTATATTGTTTCGACAACTATAGGACCCTCCTAATATCTGCACTGATTCTAGGGGGAGGATTTCCTAATAAGATAGTTTCCACTGGGTGCACAAAGAGATCTATGAAATCAATATAAGAATATGATGAGTCATACAGGTGGATTAATGAAGTCTAGAAGACTAATAATCTAGGGTTGCCTCTGGTATCAAGCTTTTGGAGTGCGAATGGGAATTTATCAGATTGATAGTACAGGAAAAGATGATATAAAACTGATGAATATTTGAACACTCTTTCATTGCCCATCCTCATGAATTGATCATGCATCTTGTCTGCAATGAACTTGGCATAGTTAAACATGATGGTGGGGGGTTGTCCAAGAGTGTAAATGGACATAAAGGCTATAATAATCTCATCAACAAATTCACTTGTAGTCTGGCCTAACACATTGGATATCATTTCTATGATGTCTCGACTAAGATCAAATAATATAGTTGACATGTATGGGGGAGGGTCCTTTGGAATGTATTGCTCTTCCCTAATGAAGGTCTGGAATAATTGAGCAAGTTTGATGGAGGTGAGTGTAGGGAATATTTTAAGCATGTCTCCAATAGAAAGAGGGGTCAGGTTTTGGTTTGGTTGTAATTGCAACATTTCATTTATGGATTCAGTAGTGATGCTAAATAATACAAAATGGTTAGGGGTCATCACTGCCCTTTGGTTGGGGCTATAGTTCATATGGAAATAGTGGATAATATCTCAGAAGATATGAACTCCGGGGAATTGGTACTTGGGCAAACCTAATTCCAAAAGACCTATTTTGTCTACATAGTTCAGGTACTGGTCTCTGTACCTGCAATATAATTTCAATGGGGATTCTTGGACAGAGGTATCTTTAATTTGAAAATCTTTACCTGTCAGGGGGAGATGGTCTAAGTCCCTGTGCGAAGTAGAAATTGGTAATACATTCAAGGCAATTGGATCAGCGATCCTTGCTTCTTGTGGTTTCAAGGATAGGGGTGAAGGATTTTCAGTAAAAGTGGGGAAAATTGGTCCAATCCAGAGTATTTTGGTGTCACTGGGAAAATGTTCTACTAAATTACCTAGTAACTTAAAGCAATTGAGTAAAGGTTTGGGAATAAAACAGGGTTTCTCAGTGAATTTTGTTAAATACCTAGTTTTGCCTCTAAACAGATTAGTGGGCGACTATGCATGATTTGCAGGAAGTGCACATGACTAGAAGGTGGTCTGGAGTTTCAGCAGCTTCAGTAGGTTGGTAGTTGGACATGGGTTGACGGTTGCACGTACTCTAGTGCTTGCATGGAGGTCTCAGCAGTATTTTTCACAATAAAACTAAAAACAATGAGTTTTTTAGTTTTATTTACAAATTCAACTATTTTGGCGAGTACACAGGGAAAGGTACATTTGGCGTTAAGTGGGGGATGAGATGTTTTGTCATCTAGCTGGAGATGGTAAGAGGGTTCATTTTGCACTGCTTTTGGGCTGGAGTGGTTTTAGGGGGAGGCTGCTCGATGCCATTCATCGGGCTTCACGTAGCAGTGGGGTGAATAGTGAAACCACCCATATTGGGCGGGTAAAGGTTGGCCTTCGAAGGCTACCCGATATGATCGTCATCTGTTGGATCAAAAGGGACCTGATTATATGGTGATCGAGGTGGGGATTTGACATGGAGTTTAATGGAGGGACCCGACATGTTATCACTCAGGTTGTTCCCCAAAAGATCTGAGAAAAGGGAATACGGTCGAGGTAACCACTAACCAGTCTTTTAGATGCAGATTCTAGCCAATCTGCAACCAGAGAGGGCTCTATCTTTATGATTTAGATTTGTTTTACTATATGTTAGGCTAGTTATGAAGCACAAGTATTTGTTTGGTGTTTGGAAGGTGACATTCAGTAGAACAGGGCTACAAGATAAGAGAAGTTCAGACCATTGGGTTAATGGAGTCAGTTGAAAATGAACCTCTGGTATGGTTTCTTTGGCAAAAGGAGGACTACAAAGCAAGACAATTAAACATAGAATAGTTTTCAAGCTGGAATAAGATGAAGTGAAGTCAGGGAATGAAAGGCAATTAAGAATCTTTCATTATGCTAACAGAGGGAAAAATGAGTGAATATTACCAAGGAGCAGTAAAGAATTCCTCAATTATATTTAGAGTGTAAGAACCAGGGAGACAAGAGCAGTCAAGAATTCTTGCCTATGCTAGTCCTGTAGAAAACATAAAAATTGACAGGAATTGAACACAGAGTATAGTCAAGTAAATTCTGGGCTATTCTTTCTTCCTGCAACTAGAACATGATATATGGATGATAAATAAACATAGGAACAATAAAAGAAGGGTAAAAAGACTTATTGATCCATGGAGTAACACGATAATTCTGCAACATATTCTTCTGCCATTAATTCCACAACCAGAAAATTCACCAGCAAAGCATTCCAGCAATCTTTATTCAGAAAGTTTCTCAAAATTACTGCGCAGGTCCAGAATGATATTCACCAGCCAACAATAATACATCTCTTGAGGAGGTATTTATAAAAAAGAGTTACAAAATATCTCATAGACAAAATATCAAGCATTAACTTCATCCATATACTTCTTTAAAGGCAGTAAATGGCATTGGAAACAGAGCACAATGAATGCAGGAGTAACTTGCATTATGTTGGCTACCTTAGGTGGTCTGATATCTTTGACTTTTTGACTCAGAAAGTCGGCTGGTTGATGTCTCTTTATCCTGTGTTTCTGCGTTGCTGTCCTGGTCCTTCCATTTGTGCCCGATTTATCTTTAATGTGTTTTGGTGTGAACGCCTCCCTTGATGTCTTCATATTTATGATAGGTGGCATGCACATTAAATTTTATTAAATGCAGACAAACAAAAAAGAATTAGTGCCAACACTACCTTGGTAAAATCTCCAGCATGCCCTACCACCATTAGTCTGTTGGCAACTGTTGTATTTGTAGTTTTATTAATGTTTCATCAGCTTCAGTATACCTGTAGTAATTGGGCTGGACTTCAAAAGATGTGTCATATCATATTCAATGTAGAACAAATTTTCTAATTTGTCATATAAACTATGTCCATAGGGAGGTACTATATCTTATGAGCTGCTTGATGATGCTGTAATTTGATTGGTAACATAGGTATTAACCCTATGAGCATATTGTTCATGTGTTAATAGTCTCTTATTGCTGGTCAATAAGCTGGGTAACCCTTTGCTCTGCAATACTACAAACTTTTCTCTGAAGACATTTAATTCTGTCTGCATTTCTTGGCACTTTATTTCTAAAGTTTGTACGAAATTCCTCATGGTTAGCACCTTTTTCACTGTCAAAATTGTACCTGTTCTGTCCTGAATATCTAGAGTTGCTAGCTACTCTCTGGTATGAGTATTCAAAAAATGAATTAGTTTATTGGCCTGTTCGGGCTTGTTTGCCAATAATGCTCTGGCTTTTTGAGTCTCAAATTGAGCTATCTCTATCAATTCAATCTAGTCATGAATAGTCTGTATTGATGTCCATTGATCGGTGATGGACTGGCCAATTTTAGTCCACAAAATTGTTTTGATTTCTGCCAAAGTTTTGTGAAGAGTAAGGTCCTTCTCCAAGGATTTCACCTTATTTTCCAGGGCCTTTACTTCTCTTGTTTTCTCAGCCACAGTTATTTTTTATTTATCATAATTCAACTCTATCTTGGCCAGTTTTTCTTTGGCTTCCTTTAACTCTGCCATTTGGAGTTCTAAAGCCTTTATTTCCTTCATCATATCTTCCATGCTCAGGCTGGAATCTGGTCCTGCTGTTGTTGCTGTTGTAGTTGTTGCTAAAGTTGAGGTACCTGCTATTGATTCTGGGACAATGGGAGGGACTGCTGCTGTAGTTATAGGAGGAGATGTTGTGCTTATTGGAGCTGTTTCTGGTGGCTGGGAGGCCAATTCTCCTTGTTTTCGTTGTAATGCTATCTCCAATGCCTTCTCTGTTTCTGCCAACCTTTCATTCATTGTCATTAGCAAACTCACCACGTCCTCCTCTTCTTTCTGTTTTGAAACTTCTGTGGTCTGAGGGTGCATTGTAATTGGCAGCTTGAGCTACTTTCTGAGGGCCGCAATATCTTCTTCTTTCTTTTTTATTAAGGCCTGTATGCCCTTGGGATCCTTGGGATCATGTCCCAACTCTATGATAATTTCTTCTAAGGATTTGATTCTATTATCCTTAGCCAAAGAAGAAGCCTTTTCCAATTCCAATTGGGCAGAAGTATTATGTAGTGAATTTTGCAGTCTGTGAGCCAATAATTCTTTGTCTACCAAGGTGGAGTACACCATTTCGCTGGTTTGTTTATGTAACTCAATCCGGTCCATTGGGTGGATGTCTTTAGAGAGAACTTCTAGATTGGTCCTGATATAATCAGCAGCTAACTGTGCCTGCTGCATTGTAGGCCTGAAGTGACTGAGGGTCATTTTCCCTTCTTGGATATCATAGGCTGCCATTAGCCTTTGTTGATTGGTGGGAGCCATTCTCAGCAATTAATTATAAAGCTGGAACCTTACTGGCTCATTTATGGCCTTTATTTCAGTGAATTCTTTCTTGATATCTGAGCCTTGCTCTCTCTGTTGCTTGGTGGATGTAACCTCCACACCATGTTGCCTCTCTTGCTCTTGCTGAAATGAGCTGGTTGATGTCTCCAAAATTGGAGGAGCCTGCTGTTTAGTTGTTTCCTCATCCCTTAAGTTGCCTGTTGTTTCCTCCACTAGTTCCTCTTCAGAGTAAGGATTGAACCTTTGTCTCTTTTCCCCTTGTTGTTCTGTCGATCCACTTGTAGGTGTCTCTTCTTGCCTGTCCCTCTTCTTGGCTCTTTCCTCATTGAGAGGAGATTGTAACACAGGGATTTCAGGTACCTTTGTTTGTGATGAAGGGCCTTGCCCCTTTGATGCATCTGGCTAATCTGTCATTGTTTCCTACTCTGAATGCAGTACTTCCTTGCCTTTGGATGTCCCTGCAGGTGGAGTACTCTCCTGGGTAGGTTGTTGTGAAGTTGTGGCAGATGACATGCCCGCTCCAATGTGTTGAGGCGATGTGAAAGGGACCTTTCCAAAAGAGTCCAGGTCAAGTGCTTTTTCAAGCTCTTTCATTGCTTTTTCTAATTTCTCCTCTTCAGTAAGCTCTTCAACTAGCCTGCCTTCTACCCATTCTTTTTTATTATCATATTGTTCAATTTTAGGGATTTTGTGGTGCACATATCCTGTAAGCTTGTTTTTGACTCTTCTAAAACCTATGAAATGTTCAGGGTCATATGGTGACCAATGAAAACTTTGTTTCAGCATAAGTTGATCTCTTAATATCTTATCTACTTCTTCCTAGGCTTCTTCCCTTTTATTGAGGATAAAAGGGCCCAATTAATGTCTTATCTTGAGCTGTGCTTTTTTCCTAGCACCATAGAAATGAGTTAAGTCTGAACTACTAAATTGCCGGTAGTATTCCAGGGCAAAGAGTCTCATAGGGACATATTTCGGCAGCTTGTAGGGAGTTAATTCACAACCATAAATCCTTATCACTGTGTGGTTTTGGTAGAAATACCAGTCACCAATACTGTATTCCTTTGAGAGATGTAAAATTTTCTGCATTTCGGCAGAGAGCCTGGCGGGAGGAGTTATTATCAACAAAGAAGTGGCTGGATATATGAACAGGTCAATGAACTCACAATATGTATATGGGGAGTTGTGGACTTCATGGAATACTGAGGTCCAGAAAATCATAGACCTCCTTTCTCATTTGAGGTCCAATATTTTAAGAGGAAGTTGGAAACTATCAGGTTGATAGTACAGCAGCAAATGATATATGTAGAATGTGTACTTGAACACTCTTTCTCTCTCCAAATTCATAAATTGCTCATGGATTTTATTTGCTATGAAGGTGTCATAATCATACTTGACAGCAGGGGGCTGTCCTTGTTACACTAAAAAATGTGACCATGACTATTTACAGTTAGTATGGCTCTATCAACAGTCATGCTACCCTCTTAGGCAAGTCTTATGCCTCTGCTCTCCATGTCAAACTCCAAAAAAGAGAGAAAGTCTTTCTAAATGTATTTATCTCTGGGGACGCAGGTTCTCTCAACCTTACCTGCGGGTATGCATCCAATGTTCACAAAAGCGGCGTCTTTGGACGCTCTGTATGTAAAGGGGCAGGTGCGTCCCCCTGTAAAGGTTAAAATGCGCAAGTTTCATCTTTAAAAAGTTACTTGTGGTCATTTCTAGAGCATTCTAGAAGGTTGTTCAACGTGTATTGAGCGCCTCCAGATGGTTCATGCACTCCTACCAAAGAGGAACTTATCCCATCAATAAGGGAGCTATCCCATCCAAAGAGGGGATTATTCCAATGATGGTGGACCTGATTAACTTCCTCTTGAGCACTATAAATACAGGCATTGGGCCAGAAGGAAAGGAGGTTGGAAGCTATACATTTCTAAGGGTAGATGCTGCAGGAATTAGGACTCCCATTTAGAAGCTTGTGAGGAGAGATTGCCATCTTTGCTTGTTCTATTTGGAAGTGGGTGAGCTTTGTCAAAGTAAAGGAGAACTCTTGATGGACCCTGGGAGGGACTTGCACAACACCAAGGCTCAGGTTGTATTTGTTCCTTTTGTTACCTATTAATGCAAATGAGTCCATTCTTCTCAATAACTTGTTATTTATGAGTTGTTTCATGTACTCCTTGGTCTATGTGTTAAATATGTTTTATTCTATGAGATTATCAAGTGCTATTTAATCGTTTGATTGTTAGTGGATGCAGGTTTCAAAGTGAAGGAGGAGCTCATCCGGATCAGCGAGGCTGGACTGCTACAACAGCGTGGGACTACAGGTAGGATCTAAACACTTGATTTCTTATATAGTAAATGCATGTTTAGAGAAGGATTGCTCTTATTTGTCTTGTTTGTCACTAGAGAGTCTTAGGCTCCTAGGGAGGTTGGTTGTGTCCGCACTATCCACTCTTTCTGCCTGACAAATTGGCGACTCCGCTGGGGAATCCATTGATGTGAAAAGTCTTTTCCTTTGTATGAACTTTGCTCTGAGAAAATTGGTTAATTTTTCTGGTTTTTGGCTCTGTGACTTTGTCTTTGGGTGGGTTAGCTTAGGGTTAGATTCATTTTGGTTTTTCTTGAATTTTCCAGTAGGACGCACCCTCTGAGTATTGCACAGTGCGTCCCTGGACGCACTGTTGCTGTGTGCACAGAGCGGGCCCGCACCTGTTCTAACGGGTCGCCTGCGTCCCCTGCTAAAATTTGAGAAAATTCCATTTTTTGCATTTTTGCTCTTAGATTTTGCTTTTTCTTAGTTTTTACTGCCCAGATTCATTAGTCCCTTGTCAAAGATCTTCACTTGAACTTGTTTCGATAGCATTGAGTGTTTTAGTGGATTTCATGGAAGTTTAAGCCCTAGGGTTTGATTTTTGAGTAGGTCTTGTAGTGACTTTGACGGTAGAAGTTGTCAAGCCTTAGATCTCTCTGGTTTTGTCAGCATTCTTAGAAGTCAGACCTGTCATAAAGTCTACCTGTGAGAGCAACTTACCATTGAGTTGTCTCTTTGGCCAAATTTTGAAGTACTTGTTGATTGAATCTTGAATTCCATTTTACAAAAAGAACAAAAAGATTTGAGTTTTGTTTTGACTAGTCTTTTGATTCTGCATTAGCTGGTCCTTGATTTGATTTTGGTCAAGTAAAACAACCTAGAATCATCTTTGTGAGCTTTTGCCTTGTTAGGTTTGCTTAGAGTAAATTTCTTTTGATTTGCTTGTGAGTCAAGTTTTCATAGATTTTATAGCTCTTGAGATTGATTTTTGTTAAGATAGATTTATATGCTTTATTAAAAAGAGAAAATACAAAAACATCTCCTTTGAAAAGTTTTGTTTCAAGTAGCTTTGAAAAGTCTTGAAAGAAAAAGAGTTTTTCGTGCACGTAAGGAGTGGTCATGTTTGTATGCTTGAAAAGATAAAGAGAATTGTTTCTTTGATTGTCTTTACTGAGAAAGTTGTTTTCTATAAAATTTGCATCTCCCAACTCTCTTAGTCAAGAATTTCATTGAAAAAGGAAAGTAGCGTAAATCATCTTAGGTGCATCTTTGTAGTGGTTTGAGTCGAGTCTACACACCATTGGTTTCACTTCCGCTACCTTTTGTCTTTAAGAAAAAACCATAAAATTAACGCTCAAAGTAAAATCGACGTAGTAACTTTTATTTACTAGGGCTCTGAAACACCAATTTAGATCAGGCTAGTGTCTTGGAGTAGGTGAGTAATTAACTCTCCAAGACAACAAAACCAAACAAGTAGCTTATCTTGTGATAGAATAAATCCAATTGTCTCATTTGTACTCTGGGAAAGCTCCTCTTAAAGGAGAAGCACGAGCTCGTGTCCGAACCAGTGAGGGGATCAATCCCCCCTCGTTGGGAACGACGCCAAACACGCACGTATTACAAACGGTAAACCTCGGATTAACCATTGTCGAGGAGCCAGGGGTCACTTGTCGGTAAACCTTGGATTATTGTCAAGGAGCCGGCAAGGGGATTGAGCTTGCTACTCTGCCCTTGCGTGCTGTCGGAGTTTAGACTGTTCCCCCAGGTTCATTTGTTGCGGTTGGTAACCTTAGTGACCATTATCTTTAGGATTCTACCGAGGTGACGGTGGAGGGAAGATCCCACTGTACCTGGAGCAGACGTCGGCTAGACTCACTTGGATTTTCTGGGGGGTTCACTTCACTCGAGACGGTTAAAGTGGAGGAACTTGGTCCAGTCTATTCATTAAGCAGGTTGCCGGGGTAACTGTTCCACCCGCCACTTTTGTACTGAATCCAGCGATGTTGGGCTTCATCACCAACTAGCGCTTTCGGTCTGGAAGGCTACTGTTTGTGCTTGGTTTGACGCCCTAGATTCTTTAGGCGTATGCTTCAAATTTGTTTGGTTCTTTAGAGACTTTAGGTGTTTTGATTTGAAATTTATTTTGTTTTCGTGTGTAGTAGTTAAAAGTTTTTGGCTGTGGCGGAATTACCGAGACAGTCCCGTAGACTTCGGGGCAAGTCACCTGAAATTGTTACCGGAACAGATTTGTTAAGAAAACTCCGTAGATCGCGGGGTGGATCTCCTGAAGATATTCCGGGTCAGTACGAAGGGTTGAAGGTCCTTGTAACTCCTCCTAGTGGCAGTAGAGTAGGTTCACCTGAAGAAGGAGAATCTTCCTTGGTAGTCCATCCAGATTACCAAAGTTTAGAGACAGGTTATAATCCCGAAGCTGTTACAGTTTCTGAGCTTGTTGGTAGTTTTTCGTCTGCTAGTGATACAGGCGAAGAACCTGAAATATCTAAACCTGTTACTCCAACTTCTAGTGTTCCAGATTCACCGAGAATAGAAAGAATTATCACCGAAAATCTTCCTACTGGTTTGATTGCTATCGAAGAACTTGCTCCAGAGGAAGAAATAGGCGTCTCTAACCTTGAAGATCAACTTACTATTGATCTAAGGGAGCGTGAATCTATATTTTACAGTCCTCCTAGAAGTACTACTTGGTACCTTTCGTTAACCAATTATTTAGACAACTTCGGGCTAGGTTTTTCTACACCTCGTACTCCTTTTCCACCTGGAGGTATTCATACTCCTGTAAATATGTCTGGTCAGTCGTCCGTGTTTACGCAAAGTCCTGAATCTTTCTTACACGGCGGTCCTTCTGTTCCCATTGGGTATCAAGCACTTTCTGGTACCTTTGCGGGGGCATCTCCTCAACCCGTTGATCATGGGTTATTAACTGGAAACAGTGGTAATATACCATTGGGTGTAGGAGACATTTACATGATGTCAAGTTCAGTTCCCGTTTCCCAACCTCAAGGTGGCCAATTACCGCATGGGGGGCAGCCTCAGTTAACGCCTGGGGGGCAACCTCAAGGTACACCATTCGTGTCTGGGGGGCAACCTCAAGGTCAGTATGCGCCTATGGCGCAATACATGCCTCAAGGTCAACCCCAGCCTCAATATGTACCCGAGGGTCAACCTCAGTATCAATATCAACCTCAAGGATGGCAACCCCAAGGGTATCAACCCCAAGGGTATCAACCTCAAGGGTACCCACCTCAAGGTCAAGGTCAACCCCAGTATCTGTATTTACCTCAAGGTTATCAACCTCAAGGTCAATACTCGAGTCAAGGTTATCAACCGCCTCAAGGTCAATCATATGTTCCAAGTATGGGAACTGCACCTTACAATTATCAATCCTATCCTCAATCCGGTTATGGATCTCAGTATCCTCAACCTGTTACGGGTCAATACCCCGGAATGTTAGTATGGGACATCACAGGGTCAACAGGTGTTGCAGCCAAGTCTACAGTTGGTTCCTCAAGCTGGACAACCCGTAGTTTCTGGTCCGCCCCAACAACCGCAACCTGTCCAGTCAAATGTTCAAACTTCTGTAACTTCGGTAGTTACTCAGCCGCCAATCGCACCTAGTACTCCATCTCAAACGGCTGCTACAACTACCGCCACATCTACTATACTTACTTCTGGAGTATCGACGGCTCCGGTTTCTACTGTCTCTGTAACCACTCCTCAGACATCTTTACCGTTGTCTGGATCTACGATTCAAGCCACGGTTCAGATGCCTGCAGGTCAGCCTGGTATAAAGGTAAAAATGAAGATCTGTGATGGAGATCTTCCCATGGTAGATCGTCTACACTTAGGATTTCGCAAAGTTGTTCGTCAGATGACACGACTTCGGGAAACGCTATCCGTTCTAAGGTTGAGGTGAAAAGTGATTCTTCACTGACCACATTCATTTGGTCGATTTCGGTTGAACGCGAGTCGGTAAAAGACATGACAGCTTCATAAGAAATTTCATATGGACTCAAAGGCATAGCATCACCGAATGAGTCTATCTCAGATTCAGATGGGACAATCCAAGGATCATCATAAATAATGTTTTCTGATGTAATCATATGAATTGATGCAAATGAAGGGTCTGCGTTGATTGGAGGGAAAGGAAAAGTTCCCAGTAAACCAGAATCTTTAACTAAACCTACGCCAACGTCCCTATAAGGGATTGTCGTCTTACCGACATGCTGGATACTCTCTGAAGAGGCTGGGTCGGATGAAAAGTATGTCAGCTGATCAATAGTCACGATCTTACCGTTATGTGGAAACTTAATTACTCTGAAGACCGATGAAACGACCGATGTCATAGCATATGACCAACTTCGAACCAAAAGAAGGTTGTAGTCTAGAGGGGCATCAACCACTTCCACATCCAGACTAACGGTTTTACCTTCTACCCCTATAGGCAATTCCTGTAGAATACCAAACGAACAGAACCCACGACCATCAAAGGCCTTAAGGATGGTGAGGGATTGGTTCAACGAAGGAGAACCAAGAGATCTCCAACATTGAATCGACATAATACACGTAGAAGCTCCCTCATCAATCACAGTCCGATGAATAGGCCTGTTTTTGACTATCACTGGGATTTGGAAAGCCATTTGATGGGGGAGACGTGGTGTACTATTTTCTAGATCGAAGATTATTAGATTCAGATCCTGAACATCAACAGCTCCGATAGCCGACAAAAGTAATTTTCGTTGTGCTGGGCATGATTGTAGCACTTCCAACGCCGACATTGCTGAGGGTGAAACAACTAAGTCCTCAACAATGTTGTAATTCTAGGCTGCTCTCGCATGTGGATTGAAAGCAGACCTTCGAAGTACACCCTTGGCGGGCGGTTTAATTACTAAGTCTGGGTTAGGTTTTTCGATCTGTAGTGGATCGGAACCAGGAGCTGAGGTTGATGGGTTAGAGTGAGAAGATTCTGCTTCCTTACCATCAACAGGATTCTTACTACCATAATCTTGCGATCGAGTCGCAATCCTCACATGAGACATCATCAAAATGGGTTCTTCACTGGCATTCGAGGAAGAACCTATCATTTTATTCTCCTGCTCCGGAAATGGATTTTTTAACACAGCAGGAGTGGGAGAACCTTTGACTATTTTCACAACCTCGGCCCGATGAGGGCAATCTCTCGTAAAATGATCCTCTTCACAAATAAGACAAGGATATCGAGGTTTGCGCTTTTCGTCATTGGTTTCCGACTTTTCCGTTTTCTCCTTCGGAGCCTTGTCTGCTTTAGCCTTCTTCTTTCCTTTCTTCTTTCCATCGTTTTTTGATTTGGCCGTAGATGTCTCTATAGCGTGAATATCGGCGGTAAGTTCAGGAGAAGACTCTCCTGTCGGGGAATCAGGCAAAGTGATAATAGGAATAGTTGAAGCCTTGGAAGACTTCTTCTTTCTCTTTGTATTCGCGATACCAATCATACCATCAGCGGCATGAGATCCCGAAGGAGCAGCAACGATTTGATTCGACTTTGGAAGATCCGGAATCTTCTCGTGTAACGTACCAGACTGAGTGTAAACTAAGTCAAGGTATTGCGCCCGAGCAATGACTTGCTCCTCAGTAACTACTCCGGCCTTAGCTACATCTTCAGTAATCTTCGGTAATAATGATTTAACAAACCATTCAGCTAAGATTTGGTCCGGGATAAAAACTTTCACTAGTCTTCTTCGACGTCTCCACTCATGAATGTGATCAGAAATATACATGGACGTTGATTGTTTTAGTGAAGTTAATAACTCCGTGCCGTTATCGTATCTGACTGGCAACTGAAAGTGAGTTAAGAACGAGGTAGCTAACTGGCTAAAATTGTAAAAAGAGGCCCGTGGTAACTCAATGTACCACTTGGCCGCGAGACCAATGAGTGTACGCTGAAAAAGACGTAAGCGGATCGAGTCATCCGAGATAGAATTTGAAGCACACCAGAGGTGGTAAGTCATCACGTGATTGGACGGATCCTCTCCATACTTACCTTCGAACTTGGGTATATCACTGGGAAACTTATTTGGCATTGGCGGCCAGAACTGAAGATATTGAATTGGATCGTTCGTTAGGCGCGTCAAGTCTGGTAAATCCAAAGTTGCGATAAATGGTAACTACCGGTTAGGATCTCTAAAACTCTGGGTCACAAGACCAGCCCCAGGAGGAGGATATCCAGGATAACTAGGAACAGGAGTCGCATTTGGGATATTATATCCTCCTGGAAAACCAGGATTAACCGGACCATACTGTAGATCTGTGGTACGAAGATATAATCATCTATGTCCAAACCCAAACCTTTCGGCCTGAAGCTTCAAAGGCGGAACGTCAAAAAATTCGGTTTCAATCCAAGCAATACAAAATTATTGGAGATACACTTTATCACCGGGGGGCAAACTTAGTTTTTCGACGTTGTTTAACTCATGAAGAGGCTGAGAGGGTTTTGAATGATTGTCACTCTGGAGCATGTGGCGGTCATATGTCTGGGTATGCCACAGCTCAGAAGGTGTTGCGCGCTGGCTATTTCTGGCCGTCTATGTTTAAAGATTGTATCACTGCAGTCCGGAAGTGCCACAACTGTCACGTGTTTGATCGCAAGATGCGCGCACCACCTGCTCCTCTCCACCCTATAATTGTCGTTGGTCCATTTGCCAAATGGGGTATCGACTTTATTACTTGTAACCCTCACTCGGTCGGGGGGCATGCGTATATCATCCTCGCGGTTGATTATTTTACTAAATGGGCCGAGGCGATGCCTACATTCGACGCAAGCGGCAAAACAGCTGCAGTTTTCGTATTCAATCATATTATAACTAGGTTTGGTGTCCCACAAGCAATCATTACTGACCATGGGAGCCATTTTCGAAACATCATGATGACTGAGCTTACAAGCCAGCTTGGTTTGCGCCACGATAGCTCTACTCCTTATTATCCGCAAGCCAATGGTTTGGTTGAGTCTATCAACAAAGTTCTAGTTATCATGATCCGACGAACCATTGGTATTCATCGGTCGAATTGGCACAACATGTTATTTTCAGCGCTATGGGCATACCGAACCTCAGTGAAAACTTCAACAGGGTTCACTCCTTTCCAGCTAGTTTATGGCTTGGAAGCTGTGTTACCCATTGAATGCGAAATCCCATCACTCCAAATGGATGTCGAATTACTTCCCGCTACTTCCGAAGAGGAGAAATGTTTATTGTACTTAGCTAAATTAGATGAGACTCGACGTGACGCTGCATTGGCAATCGAGACTCACGCGAAGCGAATGAAAGCTCAGTATGATAGAAATGTGACCCCTCGAAGTTTTTCGGAGGGAGACCTAGTGCTATTATATGATCAAGCTAATGATAAGCTAGGTGCTGGAAAATTCGTTCCTATGTGGCATGGACCCTACATTGTAAAGCGAAAGCTAGCAAAAGGGGCTTATGAACTGGTAGATTTTGATGGGGACTCTTTGGGTAAACCCAGAAATGGACTTTACCTAAAGAGGTATTATGCTTAAATGGTGGGTATGGAGAATTTTTAGTTAGGTTAGGTTTTCTTTCTAGCTAGTATGTTTGTTAGTTAGTCAGTGTGCTTAGCTTAGAGAGTGTGTTTTTCGTCGTTATTCTGGCTTATCTTGGTTTTACTCTTGATATTGCAGATGTCGACGCCTCTCCAAACATACATTGGATTTGCTGATGGTGCTTGTCTTAGTACACGGAATATCTCTTCCGCAGCTTGGGTTATCTATTCACCCTCTGACGAGTTAGTTTCTATGCATGGGGTAAGCCTCTGTCAAACAACGAACAACATTGCAGAATACAGTGCAGTGGTTGAATTATTATCTGAATCTATTTCATTTGGAATTCGACGTTTGGTAGTGAGGTTAGATTCTGAACTTTTTGTGTTACAGCTTAATAGAGTTTATGCCATTAGAAATCCTGTGTTATTAAGGTTGTTTTTGAGAGTGCGTCTCTTGGAACGTGTATTTGATTACATTGAATATCAGCACATTCCAAGGTCTTTAAATACATTAGCAGATGCAATTGCTTCTCGAATGTTGGACAAACATTTACGATAATCATGCAAGTAAATTTAAAAACATTTCATCACATATGTTAAACAAGGTAAGCCGGTAATAGTGATATATATATAGATAGGAGTGTGTCAAAAAATATACATCGTCTTCGATCATAGGTTAAAAAACACCTTATGATCGGCAAAAATGATAAAGTACAAAAAGTGAAAAATGTCACATGTGTCTACAAAGTGACTAGCCAATCACTGGTGGTGCTCCCTATACGACACCACTGCACGGGCTACCTTACACAAAAATCTCCTAAACGGTCCAGGGACTGCAACTACATAGCGCTGAAGTCTGATAGGAATATCATCTATGGTAGTCTCAGGCATATCCGCCGTCAGACGCTCTAGATCCTGCTCCAACTCAGCTAGTGACTCTGCAGCCGCGTCCTGTGGGGCCGGTACCGGTGCAACTGGATGTCTCCTCTTAAAAGGCCGGAGGTTGGCTGGGCGCTGTGGACCAACATTTGCATTTTGAAAATTTTTACTGTCAGTTTTGAGACGATATATATAAAAAACAAAAAAAAAAATACATAATTTGAAAACTTGTGAAAAATAAAGTACCTCTGTCATCCCATTGTTCTCCCTGTGGAAGAACCATGTCCGGATCACCTCAAAAATCTACTCCGGCATACGGAAAGTCCTGGATCGAAAAAACCTGGTCCTCTAACCAGTGAAAATAACTATCAGAGAATCGAACAATCGTCGTGCCCTCGTCAGGATGCCGGGCCATCACCGCAACCCATCGTACCAGCTTTGGCTCCCGAGGACCCAAGATATCAACAGTGAGTTGCTGAGGGATCAGCATCGGAACTCTCTCTAAGGCAAAGCTCATGACTAGAGGCCCATATCCAAAGGTCTTCATTCATCCGTTCTTTGCCCTAGTCAGTTGGCTCTTCATGTTAGCCGACACAGCATCACACCAGTTGAAAATGGTGCCTTGGTAACAGTCAATCGCCATTCGCATTTGGGACCCAGAGGCAATATGTAAAGTGGCTGCACCGCAAATTCTGGTAACCGTGAAAGCTATAACTTTGAGTTCACGCAGAGAGATGTGTTTGATTTCCACGCCTTTCGCATGGTGTGCATTGGGTGTGCACCAATCTGCCCGGAGACTAGCAAGGGATTGGCCACCCGGCCTAGTCCTGGCTAGATTGAGTTGCTCGCCTCTATTTGGCAAGCTAGTGAGAAAGTATACATCAGAGGGCTCTATCTCGAGCTGATGCCCTCCGATGTAAAAGCATTGCTCTTGAACGTTCCATCTCTCAACCAGCCATTCCAAGAATCTCACCTGAGCCCTCATGCCAGGTATGGCCCAGTATTTATATAGCCCGCATGCTTTTAGGGCATCAATGGAAGGTTGATGTTCAATTGCAGCTAAATCAACGTCTTCGTGCTCTCTTTCTCTCCAATCCAACATGGTGAGTGCCCTACACACCAAGAAACAATGATTAGAATTGATTTGGGGAAATTTGAATGGTTATTTGTGGAGATTGGGGTTTCAAATTCCGCCTTTCACGGGGGACGCACCCCGCGTTTAGAACACAGGGCGTCGAGATGCAGCTGGCCTGAAGGTGGGCTGCGTCCCCCGACCTTTTTCCTGTGTAGGAAAAAGTCGGGGGACGCAGGTCACCCGAAGGGCACCTGCGTCCACCGCAGAGTGCATTTTGAAACCCAAAACCCCCCAAAAATCAAAACTAAAACCTAAAACACAATTTTAATCGGATGAAATTGAAGAGTAGGATGTTGTAAAATACCTGGAAGAGACGGCGTTCGATTCTGACGGTCGGATTTTCTGCAGTGACCACAGGAAGTTTCTTGCCAAAAGCCCTTTTTTCAACCTCAACAGTAAAATGGTAAAAATGACATGGTAAAAAGTCTTTTTATAGGTTTTTTGGATGAATTTGTTCATTTTTCACCATGGAAGGATGTTTTTCGATGTATTTTTGCCTATCTTAAACAGGTATGAGTAATGTGTCGTTTTTGTGCAGGACAAAGGGATTTAGAGGGAAAATTGCCATTTTTCACGAACCAAAATATCAGAGTCATCTTTTAAGCCCTTTTCTGACTCCTAAAAAATGAAAAGATTGCCGAGCGTTTCTTTTACACTCGTTAAAACGGAATTAAAAGATGGTCCCCTTATAGCTCTTTTCTGACCGTAAAATCAAGAAAAGATTGCCGGGTTTTTGTCGTTTCAAACTCGATACGGAAATAAAACGACGTGTCCTTGATCGCTTTTTACTTTTCAGGTCAGTGGCACTAATTATGAAAGTACTCCTTGGTCGCAAGATCAAGCGGTTCCCCCAGGTATTATTTTATACTTTTTCGGGCTTGAGGGACACAAATTTACGAAAAAGTTCAACTTGGAGTCTTAAGTTTTTCAGACTCTCTAAAATTGAAAAACGCCGAGTTTCTCCTATACTGGGCTCGTTAAAAATTTCACAGTAAAGGACCTGTTCAATTACAAACAGGAACGAACCGCTCCTTCCTAGGGTTCGAATAAAAACTAGGTTGGACTCATCCGAAGGATGAGCTTATAATCAAGCATATGTTATCCTCCTCAAGATTGTTAAAAATAAAGAGGTACTTGCCAGAAATGGTGGGGGAAAAGAGAGAAGAATGAGCCTATTTGTTACCTTTTGTCTCAGAAGAAACTTTATTACCACTCTTGAACACGACACTTTTCATTCACCTGGGTTGGGAAATCTTTTACCTCACAGTTGATCAAACCACTTTGAAAGTCTTCAGCCGGGTTCCGGGGATTAACTTTGAGTTATTCATCACCAAGCCATCTGTCGTGTCGCTATGTGTTCAAGAGGTCTGCAAGCAAAACTTTCATCTGCAAAATACTTGTCATCCATTTGACCATTCCTGAGTCAGTCCTTACAGCAACATTTCTTCAACTTGAACAATGATTTCGTGCTGTGGGCTTGCCTGCAACGGGTCGCTTTCTATCAACATCAACACATTATCTAGAGAGATGACTTAGAAATCGTCAGTACCTTGAAGTCTGCATGCATCAATGGCAGGTTTCTCGCCTTTGACGTCAGTTTACATCATTGACTTTCAATCGAAGGATTCCATGAAATGTTCGACATCAACTCATTCATTCACATCTCATGGATTGTACTGGGTACTTTGAGAACCATTGACATTACTGGTGGTCTCTCTCACGCTTGTTAACAGTTTACATCATCGACTGGTAATCAAGTGGTTTCTACCATGTTCGACATCAACTCATTTATTCGCATGGCTAGAATCGTACCAATTCGGGAAGTAGAAATGAAGACCCTGGATCTAGTTTCCACCATCCAGGCTGCGAGGAGTTTTGTATTCATTATCTAAGTAGACTAATCATAAACAGATGGCTGCGCCCATACTGTGTCTACAAAAGTCTATGATTATGATGTACTGCAAGATCATTCCTATATCAGAGTAGTTAGTCTGTTAGTTAAAGTTTTAATCTGAGTATGGGAATGCCTACCTCAGTGATGATATAATCTTATACATGTATTCTGTGTTGAAAATTGCAGGTTCTGACCAGGCTCTCCACGAGATAATCCTTGAAATGATAAAGCGCTTCACCCTTCCTAGATAATACAAAACCCTAATCTATTACAGGCTTCGCACTTTAGGGGGCAATCTGTTACACTAAAAAATGTCACCATGACTATTTACAGTTAGTATGGCTCTATCAACAGTCATGCTACCCTCTTAGGCAAGTCTTATGCCTCTGCTCTCCATGTCAAACTCCAAAAAAGAGAGAAAGTCTTTCTAAATGTATTTATCTCTGGGGACGCAGGTTCTCTCAACCTTACCTGTGGGTACGCATCCAATGTTCACAAAAGCAGCGTCTTTGGACGCTCTGTATGTAAAGGGGCAGGTGCGTCCCCCTGTAAAGGTTAAAATGCGCAAGTTTCATCTTTAAAAAGTTACTTGTGGTCATTTCTAGAGCATTCTAGAAGGTTGTTCGACGTGTATTGAGCGCCTCCAGATGGTTCATGCACTCCTACCAAAGAGGAACTTATCCCATCAATAAGGGAGCTATCCCATCCAAAGAGGGGATTATCCCATTGATGGTGGACCTGATTAACTTCCTCTTGAGCACTATAAATACAGGCATTGGGCCAGAAGGAAAGGAGGTTGGAAGCTATACATTTATAAGGGTAGATGCTGTAGGAATTAGGACTCCCATTTAGAAGCTTGTGAGGAGAGATTGCCATCTTTGCTTGTTCTATTTGGAAGTGGGTGAGCTTTGTCAAAGTAAAGGAGAACTCTTGATGGACCCTGGGAGGGACTTGCACAACACCAAGGCTCAGGTTGTATTTGTTCCTTTTGTTACCTATTAATGCAAATGAGTCCATTCTTCTCAATAACTTGTTATTTATGAGTTGTTTCATGTACTCCTTGGTCTATGTGTTAAATATATTTTATTCTATGAGATTATCAAGTGCTATTTAATCGTTTGATTGTTAGTGGATGCAGGTTTCAAAGTGAAGGAGGAGCTCATCCGGATCAGCGAGGCTGGACTGCTACAACAACGTGGGACTACAGGTAGGATCTAAACACTTGATTTCTTATATAGTAAATGCATGTTTAGAGAAGGATTGCTCTTATTTGTCTTGTTTGTCACTAGAGAGTCTTAGGCTCCTAGGGAGGTTGGTTGTGTCCGCACTATCGACTCTTTCCGCCTGACAGTCCTGGAGTGAATATGGACATCAATTCCAAAATAGTTTCATCAATATGCTCACTGGTTTTGAAGCCCAGAATGTAGGAACTCATATCAGTAATGAGTATACCAGCCTCATTGAACCAGACTTGATTAAAAGGAGGTGGATGCCTGGGCTGACTTTCTGGTCCTTGTGTGGGTTCATAATTTGCACAACATAAATGGATGAAATCAGGGAGCACATTTACTGAAGGGAGGTAATAGATAGGCATGTTGGATTCTCAAATTCCCAAGACATCAGTATTGCTTCTGTAGCTATTTCTAACCTCACAAAAGGCTTGCAGGTGAGGCTTATCACCCATCATATCCTTAATTTTAAAATCCATGTCAGCAAGGAGTATCCATTCCAATTCCTTATGTGGGGCATTCAAGGGGGCAACATTCAAGGCCACTGGAGCTTCCATGCTTCAATTGTCTGTGTTTATAATTGGAATTTGGGTTTGTGCAGCAACAGAAAATAGAGTACTGGCTTTGGGGTTTTTTCTCAGGAGATTTGCAAACCGAGTTTTATATAGAAATGTCCTCACTAGGTAAAATTCATAGTAAAAGATAAGATCTACAGAGTTTAGTTAAGAAGCTAGATAAAACAGTGGAAAGGGCACTCCTTTTGCAGGTGTTTTTGGTAGTTTTAACTCGATATTTGGATGTTTTTTGGTGATTTTGCAGGCGGAAAAGGCTTGAATTGTAGTTTAATGGAAAATTTGCAGAGGAGGACAGAATTCACAAGATTTCTTTGAAAAAAGGGTAAAATAGAGATTTACAATGCAGAGGTGTAGAGGCAGCAGCGCAATTTAACTAGAATTCTAGTTCTTCGGGTGATTTTAACAGAGAAACTCAGAAAAACAGGGTTTACGGGTGAGTTTCGGGTAAATACCTCTTTTACAGGAATCTGGCACAAACTGTGGGTACAAAACTGAGCTGAGGGGGCTGAGTTTGCAAAGTGAATTCCCCCGGGTGGCGGACTGGAGCTTTGGTGGCAAATTCGTCGTAATTTGCATGCACAGTCTCCGCAAACCAACAAATAGAAATAAACAAAAACCATCACTTTCATGACTTTTTAATGAAATTTGGGCTTTTTCGAGCTTTTTGGCGCTTTTTGGGATAGCGTCATCATGACATAAATTTTGTCATGTAGCGGGGTACGGAAGTTGACGTGGCAGATGACATGGCAGATGACGTGGCAGACACGGCAGACGAAATAGTGACGTGGGTGGATGACATGGTTAGCGGGAGGCAGGAGTGGTTTGTGGTTTCTATCGTGTTAGCACCTAAATCCGCCTTAGGCTGAAAAAGGTGAAAATTAGGGTAACCACAAACCACACTCAGTCTCGTAGCTAGCCCTACGAGAGCAGGAGAGGGCTCTGTCCGAGTCACACTCAACGAATGGATAAGCAAAATAATCTGAGATGACTTACAATACGTTTTTTAGCTTAGGCTAGTAAGTTGAAATGGACATGAGGAGGGATTTTATGAATGGCTGTGTTTCTGGGATGTTATGGGACCACTGGATCTCAATGAACAGAGAACTTAACATAAAGGCACAGATTATTTCGGGAGGCAAGGTAGGCAGAAAGCATAGCAATTTTAGTTTTAAGATATGGTGTTATGGAGAGATTGATTAAGAGGTTGAAAAGGGCACGGACCACATGAATCCTTTTCAAACAGAAGAATGAACACTAATATGAAATTTTCCCACAGGTAGAGCAATAAAATTGAATTCTACCTAATCTCATTCGAAAAATTTCACCAGAAATGAATATGAAATGAAATATGGAACATAAAAAGATACATATGAAACATAAGAGACACACTTGCTACACTCACAACCACAGGAATCTCATGAAACAGAGCCACTGCCTTTCATTAATTCTCTGTAAAAATATACAATGCAAAAACAAAGTTTCTTTCCCATAGTCTCCCAGAAGTTACAAGCCAGCCAACCCTTTGCAAATAAACATGTATACAATATATAGAATGTGTGGAGAAGAGGTGGAATGCCCAATGGTTGGGAAGTTACTCAAATCATTTTGAAATGGAAATGGAGAGCCAACCGTCAGCGACAGGTGCAGCTCTCTCAAGCATGACATTTGGCGTGTGGTGACCCTTTGCATTCTTCGCCACTTGGATAGATGCCCACCTGGAGAGAAAACTCTTTAAAAGCTGCATTTGGTGCCAAAAAACTGAAGAGTGGATGACCGGGCCCACTTGGAGAAGTCGTGACCCGAAATTTCGCGAAACGGGAGGAAACTGGGCAAAATTTCCTCTGTGCGCCGCGCGCTTTTCTCTGTGCATCGCGCTACTTTGGGGCCTGTTTTGGGGCACTTTCAGGTGTACAAAATGTGCCCAAGTGGGCTTGTTGGCAAGCTTGGACTATATATTTTCCAACCCAACTAGAATTTCTGAATTTGAAGCTCATTTTCCCCTCCAAAACTTCATTCTCCCAAGACTGCTTTCTGTGTGTCCAAAAAGTGGCAGAGAGGCCATTTTTGGGTGTTTTTTGACCTTTAGGAGACCCAAAACTTGTCAAAATTTCTTGCTCGGACACCAGTAGATGTATTTTTTGATGCTGAATCCAAATATGCAAGTTGTTCCTCATTTGGAGCTCTAGAATTTTGGCGTCGCGCGGGGTGCGCGACGCACAGGGAGGAAAACCCTGTTTTTTGACCAAAAAATTTCCAAAAACACAAAATCTCTATGGAGTGCCATGCTGAGCCAAGGAAGCCTCAGCCAAGATTCTAAGCCTGTCTTGCTCTTTTGCCCATTTTTCCCTTCTTGTGGCTTTCCTCAATTTTGCTTTCAAACTCCTTATTCGGGTTCTCAAACTCAAGTTCCGTGCCCTGTAATGACGAGCCATGTGTCTCAGCAGTGTGTTCTCTTCGTCAGCCTTGTTCAACATGTTGTCCAGGTGCATGTTAACTCTCTCAAGGACAAACTCACGATCATCAATAACCTGTTGCTCCAATGAAGTGAATTCAATCCTCCTCTGCTGGGCAGCTTGGAGATCTTCACGGATGTTCTGCAGCTCCATGATCACATGCTAGTCTCCCGGATATTTGTTCCTCTGTTCCAAATACCTGATGTTCCATTTGGCCATCTCCAACTTGAGGGTCAAGGAGTGAATCTATGCTTCCTTCTCCTGGAAGATCTCTTTCAGATGTGCATTTTGTGGACGTGTGTCTGTATCATCATCATCACGAATGAGAATGAATCCGGTCTCCCGTTTACCTGGTGGCACACCTGAAGGCCCCTCCTCATGCTTGGGTTTCTTGCCCTTGTCCCATACCTGTACCTGTATTGCCGATGTAGGAAGCGAGGCCCCTTCCACCCCGGGTGGAGATAACACTCGCTTTTCTGCTGCAAACAAAGCCCTGGTGCCTTTCGGATAGCCTCTCTGATATGTGATGGAAAATGGCACCACAGTGGTCTCATGGCACTCATGCTGATGAGAAGGACCACCCGTCTCATGTTTTGCCTCTGATACTACCTGTGGGGCACTGAAGAAGTCACAGGAGATGAAGTCCTCCCAAGCAATGCCCTGCAATCCCAGTTGATGGTCCACCAAAATATGGATAAGAGAAAAGTGATATACACTGTTGAGCTGCTGCCGAGGGGTCTTGTGCTACATGAACTTTCTCATCCTCTCTATGTTCCCACAAATGAAAAATGGGAGGTTCATCATATGCACCCTGGTAAAGTGCATGAGAAACCTGATGTGATATGCATAAAGGTGAGAAAACCTCCCCTCACAACTGAAGTATTTCATGATCAATCTCATGAGCGAAGCATAATCATCTCTCAGAAATCTGAATGGGAAAACTCCCATGATCAGACTCAAACAACTGGCCTTAATGTAAGGCTCATAAAGTTCCCTCTCCGCCTTCATCTTCTTGTGCCACCGTTCTCCAACATTCGGTATGCCTGATGCCACTGATATGGTTTCGGGTGTCAATGTAAAAGTGACCCCTGCCAATATTGACTGTCCTCCATGTAGGTGAAGTGCAAAAAGAAGGGCCAACTCATGATGAATTCTGACATTTGCCACCCTCTGACAAAATTCGAATGCCAAGTGCTGGAAACAAGACATAGCGAGAGAGCATGCCTGCAACTCAGTGAGGGTGTTTGGTTCATCCCTGACATGTCTGCCGCCCCTAGGTCTCCGGGGAGCCTGTTCTCCTGAAGCTGTGTCACTGTGAGTTTCCCCCTCATAGTCTGATGAAGTTCTTGATGCCATTTCTGCTGTTTGCACCCTGAATTTCTTCGCTGCCCTCTGAACCCACTGAACTGATAGATGCCTTGCAAATCTGTCACCAAGGGGACAATAAAATAGGGAGTATCAGGAGGGGAATGATGAAATAGGTATAGGGATTAAGAGGAGAAAGTTATCAGGGATTTAGGAGTATTTTGGGCAAAGGGTTGATGGGGTAGGGTTTGAATTCTGAGCCATAGCAATGCAGGGGGAAAAAGGAATATGATTATAGTGATTTTAGGGTGACGATTAGGGGAAAATGCTACAGGGGAATTAGATGATAAGGGTGTGGTAGAAAGATACTTTGGCAACACTGGTCACTGTCGCAAAACCCTATTTTCTTTATTTTCTTTGTGTCTCCCTTTGTTTATTTTCAAAAAAAAATTGCATTCGGTTCACAGCCGCCAAATCATGGTTTCTTCTCAAGATTTATGCCAAGAGTGATGGTAGTTGGGTCTACCTCTTAAGTTTGATAGGCATTCATACAATTTTAGGCAAATTGGTACATTTTTGGTCTTGTCGGTCCGTGCACCGCGCGCTCTGAGTGCGCCGCGCCAGTGGCAAATTTAAACTATGAAACGGCTCCCAGTGCGCCGCGCCACCATGTGTGTGCGCCGCGCATTGTTAATGTCACCCAAGTTTGCTTGAGAAACAGGGAAGAGGGTTTAGGGCGATTTCCTTTGGGAGACAAGGTGGAATAGAGGTGACTATGACGAGGAGTGAGGGGACAAGGGCGAGGGGAAACAAAACCTTGGTGGATTCTTCAAACTTACAAACCCCCATTATCATTTTTGCTTTGAGGATGATTGGCATGGATGGCCAATATGTTTTGGATCTCATTTGACGTCTTAGAAACAACTAAACATTGACCAAATTGATGGAGGAGTGGTGTCATAAAGCCTACCTCGTGATTTGATAGCTTTTCCCAACTATTGAAGTGTTTGGCACCGTTTTTTGGGCCGCTAGACTGTGTGCACCGCACGCTCTTCCGAGTACAACGCGTGCCTTATACGCGTCGCGCCCTTGCAAATTTTCCACTGCAGGCCAGCTGCTAGTGCGCTGCGCGCTGTGTGTTTGCCACGCGACCTGGTGTATGCGCCGCGCTTACCAAATCGCCTCCCAACTCACTCAAACACTCACCAATCTCACTCTCCCACCTTTTGCACTGTCTTTCCAAGTCTTCAATGACACAATGGCTTTGCTTTGGGCCAGAATATGTATTGATAGGCTTTGAGAGAAACTGTTTGATTTTTCCTTCTATGAAAACCCACTTTATAATGTTTTTGTTTTGCACTTTTTTTTTATTGACTTTAAAAACTCTGCTTTTCATTTTTCTTCAAAATTTTTGGCTCTCTTGATGAAATTTTCGGCATTTCTTTGTGGGGATTGTGTGACTGGGCCTATGGCTTCAAAATCCATGACTGCATCTGAAAAATCAACTGGTGACTTTTTGGAAAATTTTGTTATAAATGCCACTGTTTGACTTTTCTTCAAAACAAAGTTTTGAAGAAGAGTCGATGTCTCTTGCGGTGATGATGAAGCTTTCTACACTGTAGGTGTATAAGACCTCCCTCTGGCCTGCATGACTTTGTTCTGGGCACTGAACTGATGAATTTCTAGATCCAAACCATAAAAATGACTTTGTCCTGTAACATGACCAGACCTTGACTATTATGAATTTGATTGATTTTGGACCAAGACCTGAACCAACAGAGGCCCAACATGAGGGGAAATGAGTAGCATGACTTTCTCCGTCAGATCATGACATGTCCCTAGCGAAATGCAGCTGAGCGGATGAAACGGGACACCTAAAATTAAAATGCACAAAGAGCTTTGATCTCTGACGGAGAGCTGACCAGACCGACTCTAACATTGGCTCCAATGGGGGATGGTAGCTCCCATGGAGGTGCCAAGAATAGCAGATCTCTGGAGGAGCTAGACAGTGCCTCTTGGTCCATTGGGCTATGGAGTCATCATTTGATAAACAGCACAAGACTCTGACTTATTTACAAAACTGAAGTAACCACGAAATTGACTCAAAGTTGACAACTGGAATAACTCACAAACTGACTGTACATACTGAAACCAAACTGAAATAAAAAATGGTATCTACAATGACAGTGGAAGCAGCGTTAATAGATCAACAATGATACCTCTTGAGCAGTCGACCATTGATCGGCCCTCCAGGACAATCTTCCCCATTCATTTCCTTCAGAATAAAGGCATTTTGACCACTATATGCTACAATTTTGAAGGGACCCTTCCACAGATTTTCGAACTTTCCGTGCTTGACTTTCTCTTCATTCCTTGCATCCCACTTCAGCACCACATCATCTAACTGAAACTTATCCGCTTTAGCTTTTCGGTCATAAATTTTCTTTATCTTCTCCTGCAACTTGGATGTGTTTTGGAAAACTTCTTCTCTTGTTTGCTGCAAGTGGATCATTTGATTCAGCCTCCTCTGCATGGGATCTTCCTCATTGCCTGCCTCCTGAAGAAGTCTCACCACCGGGGTAGCAAGGGTGGCTGGGAATACTCTATCTACTCCATAAACCAGCTCAAACGGTGACATACCAATAGACTCTTTCTGACTGATTGGATCTTCCCAAAGTGCATGAACCAACCTCTTGTTCCAGCTCTTCTTATTAATTTCCAGCAGCTTCTTGATGATGTTGACCAAAGATTTATTCAAAGATTCTGCCAATCCATTTCCTTGTGGATGATAGGTAGTTGAATGACCCAAAATTATATGATATCTATGACAAAATTCTACCATCCTTTTCGATTTGAAAGCTGCTGCATTATCGGTGATTATTTTGTTTGGACAACCAAAGCGAGACAAGATGTTATTTTTGAGAAATGAGATGATTACCGTATCTGTTTCTTGTCTGGTAGGTGCTGCCTCAATCCATTTTGTGAAGTAGTCCGTGGCTGTAAGGATCCATCTATGTTATCCAGAAGATGTGGGATGAATTTCCCCAATGAAATCCAACCCCCACTGCTGAAAAGGAGCGCTCACCTCGATAGGCTTGAGTGGCAAAGGCTGTAATTTCTGTTTTCCTTTGAAAATTTGACACTTATGACAACGCTTTACCATCTTATGCACATCAGCAAACAAAGTAGGCCAGTAGTACCCTGCTCTCAAAATTTTGTTAGCTGTTGATTTCCAAAAAAGATGACCACCACACTCTCCTCCATGGAAATCTTCCATACCTTTCTTTGCCTCCTCTTCCACCAGACAGTTTAACAAAATGCCACTAGGATCTTTCTAATACAATGCAGAATTCAAAATACAAAACTTGGCAGCTTTCAATTTAAGTGTTCTTGCTTTGTTTCTAGCCATGCCGGGCAGTGATGATAGATTTCTCAGCACATATATTATATCAAAATACCATGGGGACAAAGCAAACATTCCAGATACCTGAACTGAAGTTCCTTCCTCATTCTCATCAGACATGGTAGCGATCAAATTTATGTCTAATGCATGCAAGTTTGATTCAGCCATTAGTTTCGCCAACCCCTGTCCTTTGACCAGCTTTGTTTTCTTTATCTCCACATCGTATTCTAGCAAGGCTGTGATCCATTTGCCTCTTCTCCCTTCCGGATCAGTCTGCACCAAAACATCTTTTACAGCAGTATTAGGAACATAGGCCAAACTGTGAGAGTGTAGAATGTATACCCGGAAATCCTTTAATGCTTTCACCAATGCTAGAGCTTGCTTCTCAATGATGTTGTACTTCAACGCTGCATCCCTTATAGATCTGCTGAAGAATGCAATGGGTCTTTCATGATCATCCCTTTTCTGCAATAATACTGCTGCCATAGTGTGTTCAGAAGCGAATGAAAACAAGATGAAATCTTGAGTGTAATCTGGGCTGACTAGAACTGGAGTTGAAGAAAGGGCCAATTTGACCATGTTGAAAGATTTTAAATCCTCATCCATCCATTTCACCTGGCTGTCCTTCTTAAGCATGTTGGTCATTTCTTTCAAGTGTTCCGCAAGATTAGGTACAAAGCGACACAAAAGATTCATCTTACCATTGAATGACTGAATCTCCTTTTTGTTCCTAGGCAGATAGATTTGCTGAATTGCTTGGAAACGTGTTGGATCTATGCAGATGCCATCTTTCAAAATGATATGCCCAAGTAATTTGCCTTCCTCCATGGCGAACAAGCTCTTCTTTGGATTCAACAATAAACCATATTTCCTACATTTTTGAAAGACAATTTTAAGGTGATGCATGTGCTCTTCATCTGATTTTGAAAACTCCGTCAAGTCATCCAAGTACACCACCAAAAACACATCCTTTTCATTTTCAAACGCCAAGTCCATTGCACGCTGAAATGTGGCACCTGCATTTTTCAAACCGAATGGCAATTTGGCATAGTGAAATGTTCCCCAAGGAGTGGTGAACATTGTTTTGTCTCTGCCATCTTCATGGACAACAACTTGATTATATCCAGAATAACCATCCAGCAGTGACATACGAGATGCCCCCACTACTCGCTGAAGTACATGGTCCATCTTGGGCAGCGGATAGTTGTCCTTCAATGAGACCTTGTTTAGATTTCTGAAATCGATGCATAGGCAGATCTCACTGGTCTTCTTTCTTACGGGTACGAAATTAGAAATCCAATCTGAAAATCTGATGGGCACAATGATACCTGACTTGTACAACCTATTTACCTCTTTTTCAATGGATGGCAGCAACTTTGGATTGATCCTTCTCAGCTTTTGTCTAAATGGTTTTTGATTGGGATTGATAGGTATGGTGTGTTAAATTATATTTGTATCATAGGTCTTCAAATCCGAATAATCCCAAACAAATACATCTGCAAATGAAGCCATCAAACTGATATATTTGTCCTTGAACTTTGGCGGGAATGCTTTGGACAATTTCACCAATTTTGGCTTTGCAGCTGTACCAATGTTAACTTCTTCTACACCTTTCTCTGTGGGCTGCAAAGTTGGCTTGCGGGCAACATCATCCTGATCGAAAAGTTCCTCAAGGGGTATCAAGCCTTTAGGAATGATGTTATTCTTCAGCTGTAATACGTCCATTTGATTGATCTGCACTTCTTCTGTACCATTCCCTTTGCTTTCATAGTTTTCCACATCGATTAAGGTTTCTTTGAACTTGCCTTGGTTGAGCAGAAAATCCTTAATCTCTTCATTACCTTGGAACACTTGCCAATGTCGTTGATTGTCAGGAATGGTTGGACGATGCTTGACATGGATTTCAAATTTGTTGTTGGAGTTCATGGGGATCTTCAAGTTGCTTGCTGCCTTGGCAAGAGCATCAGCGATACTATTTTGGATTCTTGGCACACATGTCAAGGTGTATTCGGAAAATAGCTTCAATATGTCCAAAACTGCATTTCGATAGGCCCGCATCCTAGGATGTTTTGCTTGATATTCACCTCTGACCTGTTTTATTACTAACTTGGAGTTGCCATATATTGAAATCCTCTTTGCATTCAGCTTTCTAAGAATTTTCAGGCCAGCAATCAGAGCTTCATATTCAGCCTCATTATTGGAACATTCGAAGGCTAGCTTGTAGGAGCAAACTCTCACGCTGCTAGGTACTTTGTTTGGGGCAGAGAAAGGACTTCGTACCCAAATGCCAATACCAGCTCCATCATTCTCGACTGCTCCATCAAAATCCATGGTCCATAAGCCTTCTTCTTCTTCTTGCAAGTGCTGAAAATCCTTTTGCTTCCCATTGTTTGTTTGTTGTCCATTGTCCTCAACTGATTTCCCAATCTTTTGTTGCTTTTCTTGTCTTTCTTTTTTCAAAATCTCTCTGAAATTTTTTGTTATCTCTGAAATGTCATCTGCTTCTACTATCTGACTATCTATTTCATTTAAACTATCTGAAAACGAAACAAAAGACTCTAAATCTGTATCTACATAGTTTACAGGATGATTGATTGGTTTCTCCTTGCTTGTGATCATGTACTTCATCTTTTGTTCCCAATATAGTTTCATCATCTGTCCAAACACTAGGATTGTCACATAGGAGAAATCCAGCTGTAGTGTCCCCTTCAATTTCGCCACCCAAGACCTGGAAAGAAGCATGCAAACCTTGGAGGAATGTCTGCTACCACTACGTCCATCAGGACATTTTTCATAGGAAGCTGATCCAAAATCACAACTAAGTCTTTGATAAGCCCTATGCACCTCACCCTGCTAGAATTGAATGAATAAAGATCGTGATATTACCGGGTGATGTCCATACCAAGCTTATCCATGATAGACTTGGGCATGAGATTATGAGATGCTCCCGAATCGAACATGGCGTTGTGTAGCACAAAGTCATGTAATCGTAAACTGATGTAGAAGGGTGGCACCTCGCTCTCGGGAGACTCGCCATTCATTGCTGGCCCAAAAATCATTTCAGGTTGATCATCTTCCACGTTTACCATGTCGGACGTTGGGTCCAAGTTCAACATTTTGGAAATCTATCCTCTATAGCTGCTGCTTTTCATGATTTCAGTCAAAGGGATGGATATTTTTAACTTAGAAATTTCATTCTCTAAGCTGCAAGTGGGAGTCTTTTCTACCTCTTTGACTAGAGTCTCTTTCTTTTCCTTTTCTTTTGATGTAGCTTGCTGCTGTGATTGTTCTGCTGACTTTGATTTGCTGCTCTCTGGATCAACCGTCTCCTTCCCTTTCCTTTGTGCAACTGCTAAATCATTCTTTGATGTCTCACCATCCTTCTTTTTCTGAATTGTTTTGACCGGCACATCTCTATTTCTAAGGGAATATCGTTGTTGTTGTGTGGACAATGCATTCATATACCCCCTTTGGTATTCTTCCAATTCTTCCTCCAACGCGGTTACATTAGCTAGAATAAAATCAGTTTCTTGGTGTGCAGCTGAATTTACCGCACAAAATTCTTCTTCGGTGATGTAAGTAGGCAGCTCATTTGGAGTGAAAAGATGGTTCTCTTCACCTATTACATTCCCTTCCTCATCTGATTCTGGTCCATGTACAAAATTCTACTGCAAAGATGTCTGCATGGGCTACTGCGCTGCCTGCTCTTGGTTTCGCTGATCTCTTTGTCTTATCCTATATTGTGGTCGCTACTGCTGGCCACGAAATTTAGGATTCCTAACATGTGGCTCAAGCTTGTCAATTTTTACTCTTTCAAGCATCTGCTCCACCTTTTTGAGCAGCTGATCCATTGAAGAAGATACTTCTTTCACTGTGGTTTTCTTCTCTGCTTTCACTCTTGCTCTTTTGGACAGCAGGTTCACCTCAACACTGACTGCAATTTTCTGCATATCTTCCATCCTAGTCGGTTCTCTCTCTCGTAATTGGTATGCCATGTCAGCATCAAAACCATCCGGAAACTTCATCATTGCTAGTCCCACCGGTGGCTTTAGATGGTCTGGGATATCATTGTAGACTGCATTGAATCTCACACAATTGTCTTGGACCAACTCACCTGTATTCCGCTTGATTTGTTCATACTCGGCCAGAATTTGAAGGGGATTCTTTTTTACTTCCCACCTGTTCAAAAATTGTCTTTGTAGCTCAGCCAAGGTAGTGATACTTGCAGCTGTCAAACCTCTGAACCATTTTCTCGCATCATCTGTTAATGTTTGTACGAAGAGCCTCATTGCCACATTCTCCGCATCGATCTCATGAAGTTCATAGAAGTTTGTCATTTTGTCCACATGTTGTTGAGCTGTAATACCATTGGGAGTGCCATCAAAAAACAAAATTTTACTTTGATAATCATTTGGCATGTCATCTAGCACTTGGGGCAGAACAAGAGGAGAAAAACGGGCAACCATCATTCTTGGTGGATTTGGCCTTGGAGGCGTTGGAGGAGTATGCATAGTTTGCAAGGGGCTTGCACTTGGAGTTTGGGGTTGTGTGGCAATATAGCTATCGAACAATCTATTAGCTCTTTCTGTCTCAAGGTCTACAAGAAATTGTGGATCGAGGACGGTGTAATCAACAGCCTTTTCAGATTTAGATTCAAAAAGTGATACCTCAAATCGTTCGTCAAACTCAAGCTCCTCAAGATACTCAAAAATGTCGGGACATGAAGGGGATTTGAACACGGGGGTTATGGGGCTTTCTTAACGAAGTAGTCTTGGGATCAAATTTAGATTTTCGTAAATTTGAGGAGTGTCTGGGTCCAGATTCACTCTGGTATGTCGTCTTGAAGCCAGCGTGCTATTGAGAAGAATTACGGGACACAACCAACTTACTCAGCCTTTCCAATCCTAAGCCCATCATCCGGGAGCCTAGAATTCTTATGAAACAAGGGGATTTGATTTTCAACTTGATCGTTCCCCAGTATGGTTGCCACTGAGTTGAGGGGGCTGAGTTTGCAGAGTGAATTCCCCTGGGTGGCGGACTGGAGCTTTGGTGGAAAATTCGTTGTAATTTGCATGCACAGTCTCCACAAACCAACGAATAGAAATAAACAAAAACCCTCACATTCATGACTTTTTAACGAAATTTGGGCTTTTTCGGAATTTTTGGCGCTTTTTGGGATGACATCATCATGACGTAAATTTTGTCATGTAGCGGGGTACGGAAGTTGACGTGGCAGATGACATGGCAGATGACGTGGCAGACATGGCAGATGAAATAGTGACGTGGGCACTGACGTGGGTGGATGACATGGTCAGCAGGAGGCGGGAGCGGTTTGTGGTTTCTATTGCACCGCCCTTTGTATTATGGTGGTTTCTGGCAGAATGGACGCGATGCAATAGGGTGGCGACACACGTCCCAGGGTACGGCGGGAAAACCGCTTTTTATAGGGCACTAATCTTTGTACATCGGAGTGGCTCCGATATGGATGAGAGCCATTGGATGGGGAGGGCCCGATCCGATGGTTGATAGAGCTCTGAATTGGCGGTGGTTTATAATTTAGAACCCGCGCATTATTTTAATGTTTTTTAAATGTTTGTGGGGTATAAACCTTGGTTAACAGGGTTTTATGTGGTTTATGGAGGTGGCTTCGGTTATTTGTTTAACCAAATGTTAAACAAATCTCGCTGGGGTGCGTGGAGGGTTATTATTGGCCCAGGGTGGACCAATAATCCCGAAATAGCAGGGTTATGGCTATAATTGTCGGGGCGGGGATATTTAAGTATTTTGGGGTTTTTTATATAGTTTTTATGTATAATAAGGGCGGGGAAATATAGATAGGAGTTATATAATAAAGTTAAAATGTTAATATGATTTTGTGGATGGAGAATGCTAAGTTTATAAGGTAAAACTTAGATATTTAGGGAAATGAAAGGGAAATGGAATGATTATTTTTACACAAGAAATGTGGCTTGTTTTGATTAAGTAAACACAAAGTTTCACTTAGTATTTCTCATAAAATGAAATGAGTTAGGACCACTGAGCAGATCTCAATGTCCTTGAAGGGATGTTAGCAAGTGTTGCTTGGGGAAATGAGAGGGGAAATCAGTCATGCTCCACTGAACTGTAGCCATTTTTCCATGATGTTTGTGATACTCATGAGATAGATCACATTAAAACTGATCACCAACCTGCTTCTGAAACACCGGAATTACCTACCCATTCTGCTACACCTAACATTTTTTCTTCATCTTGTTTGGGTGCATTTGAACTAGAAAACCCTTTCTTTCTTTTTCTTTTGACTGCCCTCCTCTCTAAGTCTACCCTTATCTCTTCTAGGGGCAGATTCAACTGTTGAGCACCCTTGTTTCTCTACCTAGCTAGTGATCTGCCAAGCTTGAACTATTTGAACAGACCTTATTCTCTAATGCTAAAACAAGAAATTTAAACATGGACTGGCCAAGATTGAGCTGTTGGGCCATCCATCAAGTGTGACAAAGTCACTAATTACATGATTTGAAATTCTTTGCAAAAATAGGACAATAGTGGCATTTTGACTAGCACACTTTCCTGGTCTTTCTTTGGGGTTCATTTTCTCTCTTTTTTGACCAATTCATTCTTCTTGCCCTTTGATTTTTCTTTTAGGGCATACCCTCTTTACTTTTTTTAAATTTTTTGATTTTTTGAAAATATGGAACCTTTGCAGGATGGAAAGGATGATCATATTTGGCATTTCCACAGTCAATCATGAAATATGAAACCTATTGGTATAGGAACCTAACACGACAGAGGTTTAAGTGTGGTGGGTTTAATTAATCATGGATTATGGAAGTTTAATGGCATCGAGAGTGATTTCATTGGCGGAGATAGATTATTAATTAACCACAGATTGACTAATTAATCTCTTTTATTCGGCAGAGGGTTTTGGTTATTAATTAGTTGTTGATCAACTTAATTAACCCATTAATCATTCATTAATAAAGTTTATGTTTCAAACTTTCGGGGATAGGATATTAAAATTAAAGGGATTTAATAAATACATATGGGAGAGGGTATTTTTGGGAAATATATAAATAAAATTAAAAGTTAATATGAACAAAAGTGGTAAATGGATTTAGCGCTAAGGACAATGTACATTTATAATTCATTGGCTTTGTATAAACACATTATAACTTAGGCTTAGTGTTATTTTTGTGGGTTTTCTTAGGAAAAGGGGGTTTTTAAGCAAAACGAGTAAATTATGGATGGGGTGAATGCTTATGAGGGGAATTTTAGTACTTAGGACCTATAAGTTATTGGGCTAAGGGTGTGGTCCCTCCAGAAGTCAGAGAAATACTCTGAGCCCCTTTAACTTAAGGTTTTAGGTACTTCAAGACTTTCCTTGGAAATTAGTTAAGTGAAAAATGTAATGAATGAGGGAGGTTAATCAATTGACTTTGTGTACTTAGGTAAATGCTCAATTATCATCCATACTTTAGAAATTTGATGATGACGGTAAATGATATGATCTAATCTAATAAATCATCACAATTCTACAACCATTCAAATACTTACCCATCTACTAATCCTACTATTTTTTCTTCTCTTTATTAGGGTGCACTTAAGCTGGAAAACCCTTATCAAAACCTTTTCTTTTCTTTTACAAAAGTAATTTATCTAATTCTAACCTTATTACATCCAAGGGCTCAGATTAAACAATTGAATTCCTTTTATTCACTCTACATATCTACTTATCTTCCAAGATTAAACGGTTTGGTCAGATTTTATTCTCTATCTATAAACATGAAATTGAAAACATGAAATAGACAAGTTTAAACATTTTGACCATCCATGGATTGTGGAAAAGGTAAAAAGTTGCACATAATCTTTTATTCTACATCAAAATTAAATGGTAGTGGCATTTTGACTTGCACACTTTCATAGTCTTTTTTTGTTTCTTGGGGTTCATTTTTTTCATCTTTTTTTACCCTTTTCATTCTTTTTGTCCTTTGATTTTTCTTTTAGGACATACCCTCTTTACATTTTTAAGTTTTTTTGATTTTTTGAATATGGAAAACATTTGCAAGAAGCAAAGGTATGTACATATTATAGATTTGACCTCAGCTATTCAAAAATTATGACTCCTATTTGTATAGGAACATAACATACTGATTTCCAGATTGTTAATGAAATTTGACTTATTGACACATAATTATAGACTCGGTAGGATATATCACACTTCCTCACCAGATACTCCATTTTAATGATTTGTTCATCAAAATCAATCAAAATTGTTCTAAAAATAAATTAAGTAAGATCAATGTTTTGAGTTTCAAAAGAAAATTCTAATTACAATCACTCTTTCTATTCTAAAGTCACAAATTAGATAATAAAGATCTAATTAATGAAATGCTTTAAAGCATCCATAATTAAAGAAAATTCAATTTAGGAAAATTTCTCAAAAACACTAGAATATGTAAGTACAACAAATAAGTAGGATCTTGTGTGGTTAAACACTCAATTTACAGGAATTTAATCACATGAATATATGAATTATAAACACATAATTACGATAACAATAAGTAATTTCAAGAAAACGGAGCATATTGTTCATTGCATACAACTCACAAATTAAAAATAAAAATCACCCCAAGCCGTATTAAAGCTTAAAAACATATAGAAAATTATAAGCAGCACGTACCAAGGGGCACCCTTGGTGAGTTATGCTAGGAACATTTCAAATAGTTACTACAACTATATCATAAATTTGTTGTGATATTACTGGAAAAATAGAGTTTGATACATAAGAAAATGTATGAATATTTGTCCTTTTTTCTCTCTCTCTAACCTCTCTACACACCATTTGTTTATTTTTATACAAAAGGTAACTGCGTAACAAAGCTACCGAGAAATTAGAGTCAATTGTACATTTTATGCTAAAACCAACTTAATACAACAAAATATACAATGTGTACTCTTCTTTTAGAATTCATTGCAGAAAATGATGACAGTCCCCTGCTATTCTAGGACAAAGATCCTCCTTGCTATTCTCATGATTTCATACACCTTTCCTTTACATGGATCAGTCTTATAGTTAAAAAATCCTCCCTGTTGATGTGAAACAAATTGGTGACTATTAACATATTTTGTACCTTTCATCTTTATTAGTAACAAAATAACTTTTTACAAACATTTAAAGATTAAAAAGAAAAATATAATACCACGATTTTAACCTTAAGCTCATTATTTAAATGCAAAAAATGCGCAAAATGGTGTAAATTGAAATTTCATATGAAGATATGATGGAAAAAATGGAATGGTCATGGATATGGAAATTAAATCCCAACAATCATACTTATAGGTAAATAGATGCATACGAAAAATAATATATGATATCAATAAATACATATATAATGTTGTAAATATTCAACTAATAAGCAATGTTGAAAATATCCATTTTATTCTATAATGAAACTTACCAGTGACCCAAAACCAAATGCTTTGATGTGTTCTGACACTTTAACCACTCATTGAGTGATAAATGCATGTCCATAACTTTGGAATTTCACCTCTATGAGTGGCTAAGACTTCCGTGTTCTAGTGTTCCAACCCTTGTCCAATTGATTTTTCTTTCTTTCCCTAGTTTTTGATTAAGAAGCTTTGAGTTCTAGTAGTTTCCTCCTTTCTCATGCATTTTCTTATATAACCATTAATAAAAAAAAATTATATGTAACCTAATTGGGTGAAATACCCCTTTCCATCATTTCAACATGAATCTCACACGCCCATTGCATGTCCCCTTTACTCCATATCACTTGTATATGTGTTTTCTAGGTAAGAGCATTAGGAAGATGATCCTTTTTAATCATTTCAGGTAGTAACTTAAAATATCTTTGCATGTTGACTTGCTTGCATTATATATCAATCAAAATTGTATCATTAAATTCATTAAACTCTATATGCTTTCCTATCATTGCATTCAAAATTTCGTACACTTCCTCCCACTGGTCACTTTTTAAGAGTCCATTAATGAGCATGTTGTATGTAGTATAGTTAGGAACCAATTTTTTTGTGATTTCCTTAAATAGTTCTCTTTCTTCTTGTATTTTATGTTGTATTGTAAGTCCACTAAAGAGAGAATTGTATGGAATTGTATTTGGTGTAAACCCCTTTTAAACCATTTTATCAAGGAACACATAAGCCTCATCCATTTTGAGATTATTTCGATGTCCATTAATAAATATGTTGTTGAGCCGAGAGGCGCTCCACAACCGGTATAGCCACAACTCAGTATTGGTAGATGTGTAGACATTAGATGTAATGTAAGTATGATTTTATGTCAACATTTTTAATGTCGGCTATATTATAACTACTACTACTACTAATAATAATAATAACTAAAAAAAATACACAATCTTCTATGTTCTCTTTAGTCTCTCTTAGTGAAATAAAGAGGTTTGATCCAAGCAATAAAATTATGAACAAATTTTTGGACAAAATAAAATCACAATACCATGGGTCAATACCATAGGAAATCTAAGATTTGGATTTCTATGTTATGGATCGAAGATTTTAGTTATTTTGTTACAATACCATGGGCCAATACCATGGCTTATCAATACCACATGCCCAAAAACCACAACTTATTTCATAATAAAAATATTTTACAAATATTTTATTTTTATTTAATTTTAAGAAATTTTTAATTAAATCTAAAATAAAAAAAGGTTATAATTCCTTTTGAGATATATCTAAACCATCCATTCTTTCCATCCTTTTGAAGTTTTAATAAAATTGAAAATTAGAATACATTTATATATACATATGAAAAATATATATGATATAAACAATATTATAAAGAACTAGGATAGATGCATCTTAACCAAGGATCCAAGAAAAGAGAGAAGCAAAAGTGACTAACAATGATAAAGGATCGAAGCAAAGAGAGAAGGAAAAGCGACTAACAGTTATTCCTTTAAATATTTTATTATTGTATTTTCTTTGACATGACTGATCCAAAATATATGTTTAATATTTTATAACCAATTATGTTTTTTTTCATTTAGATACTTTTTAAACTATAGTATAACAAGCTCATATTTAAGAGAGGGAGAGAGGGAGAGAGAGAGAGAGAGAGAGAGAGAGAGAGAGGGCAAGAGAAGGAGAGAGAGGAAGGAAGAGAGAGAGAGGAGGGAGGGAGAAGGAGAGAGGGAGGGAGAGAGAGATGGATTTGGAGGGGGAAAGAGAGGGAAGGAAGAAAAAATACATTGAGAGATAGAGGTGGAGAGCAAAAGGGAGTGACAATGGACAGATGAAGACAGAATGAATGAGAGAGGAGATAAGGGAAGACAGAGAAAAGGAGAGGATAGAGATAGGGAAATAAGGGGAAGAGAGAGATAGACATACGTATTAAGGGGAGAGAGAGGGTGCGAGAGATAGGGAGAGAGGGAGGGATATAGTGATAGACTTGAAGGGTGGACAAGGAGAGTGTGATTGATATGAAATGATCATAAGTTAAAACTGATGTAGAATTGACTAGCCATTAATGAGTAGAATGTTAACTGAAAGTGCTGAAGGTGTGGGAACTTCTCGAGAAGAAGACTTTTACGACAGATGATGAGACATGAGTATGATTCAAAATAGAAGTGAAAATAATAAAAACATAGCAATGCCAGATAGAAATACTTATTATGGAGTTTATCCCTGATGGACTGCGTCTCCGAGTCTGCTTTCAAGATGAGCGGCTGCTTTATTAGGATTGAAACAAAAGATGTCGATTAAACAAAAATTTTACCAAACTAAATGTGCACATAGGCACTTCTGGTCACTGTCAAAGGATAGCTCTCTGAACCAACTTTCCAACTCCTATTAGGATTCCCAATTCTAACTCTGGTTGCTCCTGTTACACTGAAAACAAAGTCGACTATGACCTCGAGAACCTGCATACAAAACCCAAAACCACCAATGTCCACTTCAATGAGAAAAACCTCCTTTTAAAACCTTCTAGGTACATTCGAAGCTCCCATGGCTAAGATAGGCATGAATGGGTTTGATTTGGATAGGTAGATACTCAGTCTTATGCTTAGTTGACACCTTAGTGTTAAGTTGCATGGTGGTGGAATTACATTTATGCCAAAAAAACAAACAAAAACCCAAAATAGCATAGTTTAGTTGTTCAAACTGCTGGCAGTCAACAACTAGCATGCTGAGAAAATAGTTGTCATGTGACTAGCTGCAGGCTAACCACAGACTAACACTGATGCTGGTCACGTATGGTGGTTCCGCTAACGGTAAGCTTTAGTAGTTTCAATGTGACAGCTTCCAACAACTATCACAGCTTCTCTCCACAGTTTTCTATACCACCACTTACTGTAACCTTCACCGTTTACACCTCCTCACATGTTTCACGGATCCGCTGTGGTTTGATGCTGGAGTTATCTGTAACCTCTGCCTGGTGAACTCTTGTTCACATACTCGCAGTTCCAACGCGGCTAACTATTGCGGTTAGGGACTGTGGGTTTTGTTTTAATGTTTTTTGTAATGTTTTAACATATGTCAAGAGTTCATACATAGGTTTTATGTGTTAGGTTTTATGTGTATTGTTTAACACATAGTTTGTATTGATAGGTATAGGATTACGGTTAGGTTTAGGACATAGGGTTAGGCTTTTTAATGTATGGATTTAGGTTTTAGGTCTTTAGACTTATGTTAAGTGTTTAGTCTTTTAGAATTTTACACACTTTGTTATAAAAACCCTTTTACAACACATTTGTCACAATGTGACATAAAACCACATGGCGATACCTGAATCCTTTTCGAGAACCAACCCTGGTGCAATTGACGATGAAGACATGGACAACCAAATACTGCAAATTGGATGAAAACCACATGTCAACAACCCAAATCCTATGAGGCGAATAATAACGCATGTCGATGACCAAGTACAAAACCATATCAACCATAGACATTACCTGAACAACCTAAACCATAAATAACATTGTCGAAACTAAAAGACATCGGACTTAATTGCTGACGATGAAACTGAACCTGTGTAACTAATCTGACAAGATCCTCCTGGATATCCTCTCCACTTGAAATCTTTTGGACCAAATTTTTTTGACTAAACAAATAATAGATGAGGGTAGAGCTCCCTTACTTTTCAGCTTGTTCTGATGATGTACCAATACATTCGATCAATCACCTGAAAGTGATGACCCTGATGATGCTGACCCTGGAATATTTTGAGTTAGTGACTTGTTCCATCCATATATAGTATGAAAAACTTGCGAAGATGGTCAAACAACCTATTATGAACATGGAAATTGATTTCTTCCACGAAATACCAGGAGTTAGTGATTCATAATCATCTTTGAAAACAATATCTACAGGATATTGTTCAATACCATTGATATGTATTAACAATCTATTTTGCAGAATACAAAAGAAAATCAAATATATTCTTGACATCAAACCACCGATACTTTCCGAATTCCTGATTACTAAGTGAACTTGCTGCAAATAAACCATCAAACTGTAATTTCAAAACTATTGCATCTTTGTTTGTCTTTGAAAGTATTGAATTAGTTGTTGATTTATTTGAATCACTACTTCTTCATTAATTAAATGATGTTTCCATTGATTAGCACTTTACCCTACATCCCTCTGATTGTTAACTTCCAAACTTAGACCGAATTGATTCATTCTAACATTAGGAACAGAAGATTTAAGCACAAACTGTAATTCATGTTGTATTCCCTCCTTATGAGTAAGATGTTTGGTTTCTTTAAATAGAACTAGAAAAGTTTCTACTTCTTTGATCAAACTATCTTTAAGCTGAGTCTCATAACTTGAATGGACATCCTGTTGTTTCTTATGTTGTTCCTTTACACACATGATTACAAATCTTTTATTTAAACTTATTAATCACTTCCTCTTATTAGCAACAACTAAATTCAAGTGATTTTTGTTTTGATGTGCCCTGGAAAAACTGACGATGAAGACATCGACAACCAAATCCTGCTAAGTGGATGACAACCACATGTCGGCAATCCAAATCCTATGAGGCGAACGACAACACATGTCAACGACCAGGTACAAAACCATATCAACCATAGACATTACCTCAACAACCTAAACCATAAACAACACTGTTGAGACTGAACGACATCAGACTGAATTGCTGATGACGACACTGAACCTGTGTAACTGATCTGATGAGATCCTCCTATATCAGTGATGGGGGGAGGGATAGAGGGAGGTGGGAGAGAAAGGGAGTGAGAGGAAGGAAGAGAGAGAGAGAGCTTGAGAGAGATAATAATAGAGAGAGGGGTAGAGATATGGATTTGGAGAGGTTGAGAGAGGGAGGGAATAATAAATACATAGAGAGAGAAAGGTGAAAGGGAGAGGGAGTGACAAGGGAAATATGGAGAGAAAATGAGGGAGAGAGGATAGAAGAAGGGAAGAATGAGAGAATGAGAGAGAGGGAGAGAAGTGGAAGAGAGACATGTAAGGGGAATAGAGAGAGGAAGAGGAAGAGGGAGGGAGAGAGAGATAGAGAGATATGGAGAGAGAGAGACAGTATGCTTTTTGAGTGAGAAGGAGAGACAAAGGAGTAGATATAAGTGGATATATATATATATATATATATATATATATATATATATATATATATATATATATATATATATATATATATGTATATGTATATGTATATGTATATGTATATGTATATGTATATGTATATGTATATGTATATGAGAGAGAGAGAGAGAGAGAGAGAGAGAGAGAGAGAGAGAGAGTTTGGGGTGAGATAGAGAGATAAATAAGGATAGATAGAGGGAGATAAAGATATAGATCTATGGGGTAAGAAGGAATAAGAGGGAGACAAAGAGAGGGAGCGAAGAAGAGAGATATATATGGATAGATAGAGAGAGAGAGAGAGTGTGACATGTTTCAAGGGATGAGATAGAGAGAGAACTAAGGAGAGATGGAGGTATAGATATAGAAGGAAGGGGGAGAGATCGAATAAGAGAGAGATAGAGAAGGATGGAGAGGTGGAGAGAGAGAGAGATGGGGTGGAGAGGGAGGGATATAGAAACAAATATGGAAGGTGGAGAGAGAAGGAAGAAGAAAGAGACACACATAGATAAATATAGACATAGAAGTTAGATCTAGAAATTCATGAATATTTGGTTTTTCACTAAAATAGATGTATTTTTTAGTGTAGTTGTTGATTTCTAATCCTATTTGATTTCTTGCACTAGATGCATTGATTTCAATGTAGATGTTGATTTCTAATCCTATTTGATAGCTTGCACTAGATGCATTATTTTCATTGTAGATGTGTATTTCTACTCCTATTTGATTGATTTCACTGGATGCATTGGTTTCAGCGTAGATATTGATTTCTAATTCTATTTAATTATTTCCACTAGATGTATTGATTTCATTGTAGATGTTGATTTCTAATCCTGTTTAATTGTTTTCATTAGATCCATTGATTTCAATGTTGATGTTTATTTTTTATTTGATGAAACTATATGTATGATGTACATTATTTTCAAAGTAATTAGATTAATAGTGTGCATTGATGTTAATGTAACCACATAAAAATGATTGATGATGTGCATTAACTTTTGTGTTACAGTAATTCAACCATAAATACAATACTTGAATTTTCATCCTAAATAAAATGTTCACTTACCTAAACTGCTCGCTTCCTAAAACTGTAAAGTATTTTTAATTGGCTACTTTCTTATTATTCGCATTTTCCATCATTCAACATTGTTAATCACTTTGCATTCAAACGAGGTAATAGAAAACAACTACCACTGAAAATTATTTGGGGTTTAACACTTGATAACTCACTATGATTGAATTTGGAGACAACGAATATTAATATTAGAGAGCAAGAGAGACAAGGTATTATGTTTATTAGAATAGCTCGAGTTAAATATTTTAATGGTATATGATTTCAACTTCCCTTTTTCAAATTATAAATATGAAAAGATGGAAAAACTAATAGGTGTGACAATAAGACCAATAGAAGAAAATAGTTTTAGATTGTTCAGATGAATATTGTTTGTAATTGAGTACATTCTTATTATTCACATTATCTATTGTTCAACATTGTTACATTTTCACTTCATATTAAAAGAAAACATTTCATCATTTTTCATCATTCAAGTTACTAACAATCTCTCTCATCTCAACAAGCTGAGGTAACTATGCAAATTTAAAATTAAATTGACAAAATTTATCTTAGACGTATTTAGCATATTTAAAATGATCAAAATAATTAAATTTTCAACAAATTTTATATGACCATTCATGACTGAAACCATCTTAGATCCATATTAATAGCAGATCTATCAAGTGCCGAGAGGGATCAAATCTCTCGAGGTGCAAACCTTTCCTCAAGTTTTTAACTCAAAAAAGAGGTTTGCAACTCAAGAGATTTCATCCCTCTCAATTATTGATATATATGGGATTAATATGGATCTAGGCGTGTTAGTGAACAAATAGGATGGATATGCTAACATGCTCCTCCAATTATTTCATGTAATTACTACCTTTTCCATCATTTTGGAGATTCTAAAACATCTTCTTTTTTTACTTTTGGAATTCCATATAATCTAATATGGAATTTTCACCAATGTTGTAATGCCAAGGGATGACCATTTAGCACCTATGTATATATGATTTTATGATTGAATGCAAGTTTTGATGAATTTCCAATGCTATTGCCAATGTGTAAAATTTATAATACATTGGACACCTTCATTGATGGAGTTCCCTATTTCCAATTATAAATAGATGAAATAAACAAGTAAGAAATTCTTCCAAAGAACTAAAAGATAATGGAATTCTATTTATTTGTCATTCCAACTCTACTGATGATATCTAGGAATGAATTCACTGCTCAAACATGCTTTTTCACTACTTGTATCGATTGAATAACTATTAAAACATGCATGCATTCATTGATGCCCAATGATAGTGCAGTCACACTTTGAATTCCCATTGAAATGTTTCATTGTGTTGCCCTTCTCTGGAATAGTTAAAATGTGCATCACAACTTTGTAATCCTTAAGATTTATCTCATTATTATTGTTGGGCAGAGCTTGAAGGTGTGTTATTATTTGTCTTGACTTAATTTTATGAAATTTTGAAGTCCATTATGGATCATCTCTTGCACAAGTATTTTTATGATCTTTTTCCCTCCCTATGATGGTAACTATGAGTCTATGAATTTCAATAGGTGCACTCTCCTTTACTATTGTTATAATCACATCCTTGTAGGAAATATTGTGCACTATAAATATGCAAAACAATATGGTATCTGATGTTGAGAAGTGTAGAAAGAAAGGCTCAATTTGGCTTAGCCTTGGTCAAATTGAGAAAAATAAAAATTTCCACATCAATAGATAGCTTGGAGGTAGTTAAATGAGGTGACATGGAACTTGAAACTCAATTGCCTTAGTAAATTCATGTTATAGGGCTTGGATTTTAGTTATGCATTTGTGATTTCTAATTTATAGCAATCCAATTTAGTTATTTCTGGTTGTACTCATTTAAACTAGTTCTAACAGTTAATAGAACTAGTTGGAGGTAAATTGTGTAGTGGGACAACAATATAAGTCATAGATCATCCAACTAATTGATCAATCAACCAAAAATAGCTCATGCATGAAAGAAAATCGAATTGCTCAGTTGTGGTGGAGATTCCAAGGCAGTGTAACATCAGTTGTGAACTAGTGTTGAGTGTACATGTGTTGCTGCAATCAATGATCAATCCTTGGGAATTGCACAAACATTTTGGAGGAAATTCTTAAAGAATATGGGCTAATTTCCTCAAGGTTTTTGCAAGGAAATAGGGGCCTTGGTGAGAATTTTTTTGGCTAAGTGTTGGCCAGAGTTTGTTCATTGAGCAGGAGAATAATTATTATTTTACAGGTTCACCCCAAATATGGAGCTAGCAATTGTAATAATTTCTCAATTCATTGATTAAATCAAATAGACTTGGGGTGTTTTTCCTAGTTGGGTTCCCATAGAAATTACTCTGTTTTTGTGATTTTTCTTATTGCATGTCTATGCATGTTCTTCTAAATTGTGAATTTCATTCCACATATCAGTAAAATAGATTTGTGTCTCATTATTTTAGATTAAAATTTCTTGAGTTCTTGCAATTCTATCAAATTTATACATGGTATCAGATAAGGATTCACATTCAAACAATAATTTCTATTTTTTTCCTCAGGAGGTTCACATGGAAGTAGTGTTGATGATAATGCATTTCTAGATTATGTCAAGACAAACATTCCAAAACCATTATCAACTAATGCACAGAACCTAGCCTAATGGAAGAAAGATGTAGCCAAGGCGAGGAGAATAATCATGGAGGGAGTCAGTGACCACATTGTCTAAAATATCCATGGAAAAGAGACACCATTTTCCATGTGGAAGGAACTAACTAAGCTATTTTAATATAAAATTGGCCTTGAAATACAAACTTTGAAACATTGAGATTCAAAAAAATGATATTAATCCACAGTATCTTACTATATTTACACAAGTTTGGGATGAGCTTCAAGGGGTTGGCGTGAATGTTGCAAAAGATGGCTTGGAAATCCTATCTCTTCTGGGCCTTCCAAAATCTTGTCATAGCTATCAAGACTCTATGAATGGAAGGGAAAAATTATGAAATTGGGAATGCTTATGGTTTGGTTTGGTACATGACGAAATCATGTGGAATACAATATATGGAGGTTCATCCAAGTGTTGCCTTGTTTTGGGCTAACCTAGGTTCGATCTATACTACACAGCAACAAAACCCTCAATCAGTGGCCCTTTTAGGAACGACCTGCAAGCAGATCGTAATCTCACTAGAAGTGACTATGGGAGGATGCAGAACCAGGTTTTTGTAGCTTTGAAGGACTAGGAGATGTGGTACTATTATGTGATATTATTCTTAGTGCTTATAAATCACTTATCTGCATTAGATTAATCACTTAAACATGCCATATAAACCCATAAACCATTATTTTCCTAAAGTAAAATGCAACTTTGATAACTGCTACTCTACAATGGATAATAAGAAAATATGCACATAAACACACCAATTTATCATTGTTCACCCCAGTGTAGGGCTACACCACAAGAACTGTTGCTTAATATAATAAATATTTGAACAACAAATAGTTCTTGGCTTACGCACTAAGCTACATGTTGTCTGTGTACTCAGTTGCAGACACAGGCCTCTACGTACTCAGCTACAGAGCCTTTCCTTCACTACCAAATTACAGATCACAATAATTTACCCATAACACTAATATCGATTGATTGATTTGATTGATCTAAACTAATGGATCTCTCTTTATTATTTTACCTTATATATATTATTACATCGAAGGGTCATATCATCAAAATACCATGGTTCAAATACCATGGATTCCCTAAAATAAACAAGTATGGTCCCAAAACCATTGATCCCTTACAAAATCACACACTTTTACAAAAAGGAGGGGCCTCGGCCCACCTCAAAGCCCTTACAACACTTCGCAGTGTATTCAAAATGCTCCACTACACGGTCCAATTCCCACTCCGCTGCATGCTCCACTGCGCGCTTTGCCCCACAACATTTGGAATCTTTGCCAAAATCTAGGCCAAGTTGGGTTGTGCCCAACACCAAGGGAGTGGATGAAGAGAATTTTGCATTGGTTGGGAAGGGAAAGAAGGGAAAAGGGACGAAATCTTAAACCAAACCAGATTCTAGCCAAGGGGGAAAGAAGAAAGACTTGTGCAAAAAAAAATGCTTCAATTGTCATGAATTCAAGCACTATGCTACAAAGTGTCCACACAAAAAATCTAGTCAGAAGAACTCAAGAGGAGTAGGAGGTGAAGCATTAGATTCATAGTTTGAGTTATACTTCACCCTAATTGAATGCATGACCAACACTATGATGGGGAGTGTGTGGTACTTGGTCTCATGAGCCTCATTCCACATAACAGGATGTAGATATCTTTTCAATGACCTAGAGGACAAAGATCTCCATATTCATATTGAGCTTGCGGATGATGGAAGGTACATTGCTACCAGGATTGGTACAATAACCTTTAAGAGGGATTCGAGATCCCCTCTTTTCCTCAAAGATGTCATGTTTGTACCAATCCTAAAGATGAACCCCATCTTTATAGTTGTTTTGGAAGATCATGGCTATGATGTTAATTTTAGTAAATGGAAAGCCTTTCTGAGACACATAGCTACTAGGAAAGTGGAGCATATCATGGTTCATTTGAAGAATCTGTACAAACTTGATGTGGAATATTGTGTTGCATTAAGTAGTAAGGTAGAGAAATTGCAGGGTTGAAATATTGGTGAATTATGGCACATAATACTTTGTCATTTTCACCATGGCACCCTTAAAATTATGTAGCTAATAACCACTTTCCTCCCTAAAGGATCACTTGAGTAGCAAGATGTCTACAAGGGTTGTGCCTTAGGTAACTATGTAAAATGCACATTCCATGATCGAGACAACAAAGAAAATGCAGTCTTTGAGAAAGACCACTCTGATGTTTGTGGGCCCTTCTCAATAGCCTCCACTACCATACATAAATGCTATATTATTCTTATTGATGATTTATCGAGAATGAGTTGGATCTTCTTCATGTGGAAGAAGGATGAGAAATTCTCAAAATTTGAAGAATTCAAGGCACTAGTTGAGAAAGAGACCGATAAGAAGGTGAAGGCTTTGAGGAGTGAAAATGTGGGTGAGTATGTTTCGAATGACTTCAAGGACTTTTGTACCAGAGAAGGAATTTGAAGAGAACTGATATCTCCCCACAACCCACAATAGAGTGGGGTAGCTAAGTGAAAGAATTGGAGCATTGTGGGAGTTGCGAGATTTATGCTACATGCCCAACTCCTACCACTAAATTTGTTGGTAGAGGCATGTAAAAAAAAATATGTTTGGAGAATCAGAGTCCTCATCGAATTCTTGGTATGATTACACAAGAGGAGTACTTGTCAGGGACAAAGCCAGATCTCTCTCATTTTAAAATTTTTGGAGTCTCTATTTACTGCCATGTCTTAAAATATTCAAGCAAGAAACTTGAGCTAATAGTAGAGTTGGGAGTGTTTTGGGTTACACCGAGACTCCACACAATTACTAGGTGTACTTACATTCCATTAGAATGATAGTTGTGTGAAGGGATATAAATTTTGATGAGGAGAAAGCAATGAGATGTTCTCTTGAGAGGAAGCTTCAAAGCCCACCAAAAGAGGAGATTTTAGCTTCAAAAGAGGAGCCTCAAGAGGATCCTCAGGAAGTTGTGGAGTAGCGAAAAATGGAGGAGAAACTAGGTGTCATAGTGGAGACATCCACTCAAGAAGAACCATCTAGAGAAGGTAGAAAAAGAACCGGGGAAGCTGAAATACTAGTGCAAGATGTGATGGAGAATGTGGGAGCTCCTTCAAATTTTTGTAGGCAAAGGAGGTCACTTGAGAGATACACAAGCTACATGGATCTAATGACTGAGGTTGTAGAGACTAATCCATCCTCTTTTGAGGAGTAAATTTAGCAACCAGTTTGGCTTGATGTAATGGTGGGAGAATATGAAACCATAATGAAGAATAGTGTATGGGAGGTGGTGTTTAGGCTAGAAGGGAAATCAGTGGTTGGTTCAAAATGGATGTTCAAATTTAAGCATGCAAATGATGGAAGCATAGAGAAGTATAAGTCTATATTTTCTGCAAATGATTCTCTCAAGTTGAGGGAATTGACTATGAGGAAACCTTTTCTCTTGTAGCAAGGTATTCATCAATTAGATCAATTCTTGCACTAGTTGCGTAGATGAGGTGGGAGATCCACTAAATGGATGTAAAAGAAACATTTCTAAATGGTGCTACTTAGGAAGAAGTGTACATAAAGCAACCAGAGTTTTTTTAGACATTTGATCAGGAGTCTCATGTGTGCAAACTCAAGCAAGCATTGTATGGTCTCAAATAAGCACCTTGAGATTGGTACACTTGGATTGATTGTTATATCATTAGATTGGGCTTCACCGAAAGTGAAGAAGATGCAAACCTATATCATATTTTGGTAGAAGGTGAATTGCTTATAATTTTTTATATGTTGATGATTTAATATTGAGAGGTGATGAGTGGTTGATTAGCCCTTGCAAGGTGATGGGAAATTATTTATGTCTCAAGGAAAGTATTCCATTGAGATATTTATGATATTTTGAATGGATAGTTGTAAGCCCATGGAGACACCTCTAATGACCAACTCGAGAAAGTAAAATGTCACTTCAGGTGAAGAGGTTGATGCTACCATTTACTGGAAGCTAGTGGGTTCACTTATGTATCTTATGAACACATGACTAGATATGTATTATGAAATCAACCAGTTGAGCCAAACTATGATTAGGATGATCAAATTGTATTAGAAGGCAGCAAATAATTTTTTACGGTACCTCAGAGGCACTACCCAGTATGGATTATGGTATAAATGAACAACGGGAGTGAAGTTGCATGGCTTCACAAACACAGATTAGGAAGGGATTCCATCTGACTGAAATAGTACATTAGGTTCAATTTTCATTGTTGTGTCCATAGTAATTTCCTGGTACAGTAGGAAGTACAGGTCTATGATGCTCAACTTAGAAGAAGTTGAATACATGGATACAAGTCAAGCAACATGTGAGGTGACCTAAATGAGAAAGATACTTGTGGGTTTGTTTTGTTAGGAGATGGATCCAACTGTGATCTATTGTGATAATCAAATTTCATTAATCTCTCTAAGAATCTAGTATTTCATGATTGATCCAAGCATAAAGATATCTAGTATCATCATTTATAGGACTGTGTGCAGATGAGGATAATGTTGCTACAATACATTCTGAATAAGGAACAAGATGTTGACATAATAACATAGGATTTTTCAAGCGGGAAGTTTGAATTCCACAAGAGCAAGATATGGGTGGTTGATAATCCCTTTCTTGCTAAGAGGGACTATTGAGAAGTGTAGCAAGAAAGGCTCAATTTTTCTTAGCCTTGGTCAAATTGAGAAAATTTGAAATTTCCACATCAGGAGACAACTTAGAGGAAGTTAGTTGAGGTGACATGGCTCTTGTCACTTATTTAGCTTAGTAAATTCAAGTTAGAGGGCTTGGAGATTAGTTATGCATGTGTGATTGCTAATTTATAACAATCCAGTTCAATTGTTTCCAGTTGTACTTGATTAAACTAGTTGTAATAGTTAATAGAACTAGTTGGAGGTCAGTGGTGTAGTGGGGCATCAGTTTAACTCAAAGATCATCCATTTTACTGATCAAGCAACCAAAAACAGTCCTTGCATGAAAGTAATTAAATTTTCTCAACTATGGTTGATATTCCAAGGCAGTGTAACATCAATTTAAATTAGAGTTGAGTGTACAAGTGTTGCATGAAATCTGTGATCAATCCTTGGGAATTTCATAACCATTTTGGAGGAAATTCCTAAAGAAAATGACCTAGTTTCCTCAGGATTTTCGCAATGAAATAGGGGCCTCGGTGAGGAGATATTTGGCTAAGTGTTGGCTAGAGCTTGTTCATTTAGCAGGAGAACAATTATTGTTTTGTAGGTCGAGCTTATAGCTGGAGCTAGCAATGATAATAGTTGCTCAATTCATTGACTAATGCAAGCAATATTGAGGGGTTTTCCTTAGTTAGGTTCCCCTAGAAATCATTGTGTATTTGTGGTTTTTTTATTTCATGTCTATGCATGTTTTCCTAAATTGTGAATTTCATTCCACAGATCAGCGGAGTAGAATTGTGTCTTGTGATTTTAGGTTAAAATTTATGAAATTTCTATATTTGAGTCTTATTCTAGAGTGATATTTCTTGAAATATACCCTCTTGGAGGATCAAAATTGATAGTATGGTCATGTGAAATAGGAGAAATTTCATCCTTAAAACTATCTGGCTCAAGATATTTTCTACATACATATTCACTCTGAGTATTGTCTTTTAACGTGGTCAACGTAGAAGGCTCTATCAACATCTTTGATCCAAATGGATCCAAGAACACTCTCTAAGTCTTGAAATCTCTTAAAAACATGCCAAAGATCAAAAAAATCGCATGCCAAGAACCCTTAGAATGGCTAAAAAACACTTTCGGGAGGCAAAAACCAGAGAAAACTATGAAAAAACAGAGTATGGGAGGTGTGGAACAATGGATGCACAGTAGCCATTTGATCTTCCTGATCAACGGTCCAGATCTGATCGGCAATCACAATCAGCACTCGCAGACAATGGATATGTGTGTAGTGACGACAATTGGCCAAGTTAACTAGGACCATCAATCAAGTGCGCAGATCGACAGCCCATGTTGCATCGTGGATCACTATCGGAGATTACAGAGTGCTTGCAAATGGCCCGGGGCATGAGCGATATATGATTGCAATTAATCACATCACGATATTACAATCGGAGAAAACATTATGTGTGATCCAATGAACTAGACCTGACAGGTTTATCAATGTTATTTCATAAGATTTGATATCCGCAGAAAGGGAATTTTTAATATATTTTTCATATTTCGTTCATTAAACTAAATACAAGGGGTGAAGTGCCGATGAGATAAGCCAGGCCTAAAAGGGTTCCTTAGGGCTATTATATATTATTTCAAGTCCAGAGAAAGGCCATTTCTAATGCATTTTCACAGTGTTAATGTATTTCTAGAATACAAAGGGGAACCTTGGATCAGGGCCGCAGTGACTTACGATAGTGATTGGGGGCAGATGCGATAGGGGAATAGACCATATTTAAGGTCTTTTGAAGTCTGAAATGAATTGTATTTTGGTAGGGTTTCACAGTCGTGAACACATTTTCCTGTGTTAGCAGAAAACGACCGTGTTCGGGATTCTGAAGGATTTCAAGGGCCAAGGCACTCTTACGTTGTGAATAGGTGGCCACCTCCCCTTTAGGCATTATGCAATGATTGTGTAATACTAGAAGAGGGATTCGAGTGGATAGAGGCTCGGGAGACAGAAAGACGAGAAGGAGAAATGAACGGGCAACCCAGATTGGCTTTAAAGCCATAGCAAATGAGGGATAGAGTAGGCAGTGCTGAGACACAGCTAAGACAAAGATAGAGAGTGATCCAGAGAGTCTATGTACTTAGAGAGATCTTGAGAGGTTCAAGAAAACTCTTGTTGTTATATATGTTGTGTATTGAGTCTCAAATTGAGCTCATACTATTGTAAAAACTCTGCTTGAAGACATAATAGAGAGGCCACCACTGAAGTCTGGACTACGAGATGTAGCCGAGGAATATTGGGTGAAATCCTTATTAAACTTTCTATTTTTTTATGTGTTTGTCTATTATAGTCTTTTAGTACTTCATAGTCTATGTATTTCACAATCTGATCGATCCATTGCATAAAATAGCATAGGCAAATCCATTCACATAAGTGTGTAATATGTTATTAATTGTCTTAGATCTCATTATCAGATCAAGTGTTATCAAAGCTTTAGGTGTACTAAGGTTAGACAAGCTTGTGCTGCATTGTTGAATGATAACTAGGTCAAATCTCAAATTAGGAGAAGGAGAATTGGTTGGAGCTAAACCAGAAATTGGTAGAGTCTATCTTACGAGGGAAATGGCAGAAGAAAATCCCTCGGAATCAGACTCTCAGTTCATGGATAGTTTCATGACCATGAGAGCCATGGTAGAAGAAATGAGAATTTAAGAAAGGTCATAGTGAAGACTCTTCAACCTCCAAACAAGACGAAGGAAAAAAAGAATCTCTTATAGATGGTCATTCTGAAGGCAAAGGGAAAGGAAAAGAGGCTCCTCTATCCACACCTCCTGACAGCCCTGAAAATAAAAAGAAGAAAACATCTTTGATTAAATTAGATGTTAAATTTGATTTGCCAATATATGATGGAGAATTAAATGTAGAGAAGCTAGATAACTAGATTAGACAGATTGATGTGTAATTTAGGGTGCAGAGCATTGATTCAGATAGGAGTAAAATTCAGCTGGCCAACCTACACCTTGGAGGAACTGCCTTGGTATGGTGGAAGGCAGGACACAAGCTCACTTGAAGAAGCATGGTAAAATTATTTTTATCTGGAGTGAATTTATTTCTGCAATTAAAAAACAATTCTATCTGCTAACTTATATGCAACAAGCTATGATGAGTTGGCAATCTCTTTGCCAATTAAATGGGAAAAGCATCCAAAGCTACACCCAAGAATTTTGAAAAATAGCTTTGATTCTAGGCATTTCTTTAGACTCACCTAAAACTTTGTTGAAGTATATAGGTGGTCTACACAGCTATTTGAGGCACACCATTCTCATGTTTAACCCTACTAGCATAGATGAGGTATCTGTACAAGCTACCCATCTAGAGGCTAGAGGCAAGAATTTGAACCCAGAGATTGGGGGATCGTCAAAACCCACTGCAAGCAAAAACAAGGAAAAGAGGAAGCAGAAATGGAAAGAGAGGAAGGTAAATGTTGTACAGAAGGCCAAACCTTCATGCACTCACTGCAAGAAGGATGGTCATGATGATGAACATTACTGGTCTTTGCATCCGGAGCTAAAACCTAAGAAGTTCGATGGCAAGAAGAAGAAGACTGTTGTTGCCATACAGAAAGATTTACGGTCAAACTCAGGTGATGAAACAACGATCACAGCCATAGGTATAAAAGGTAAAAATTTTGAAGCATCTACTAGTAATTCTGCACAAACTATTGATAGTGAAGAAAATGAGAGGAAAAGGCATGAGCTTTTTCATATTAGAGTTATTTCCAAGCATCAAAAGATAGATACTTTGTTTGATAGTGACTCATAAGTAAACTTAATTTCTGAAGCAATTGTAAGGAAGCTCGGATTACTAACCACACCTCATAAGAAGCCATATCCATTAGGTTGGGTATGTGATAAAGCAAAGCTACAAGTGACTAGACAATGTAAACTTAGGTTTTCTTTTGGGTCAACATTTGTAGATGAGGTTGGGTTAGATATCGTTCCCTTGGACATATGTGGAATTGTTTTAGGAATTCCTTACTTGTATGATAGAAAAGCCTTTTTTTGTAGAGTTGAAAATAAGTATCAACTCGTTAAATATGGAATTGAATATATTGTAAGAGCTCATAAACTCAAGAATAATTATACTCTCATAAACTCGGGGTAGATGAAAAGAATTGTAGATTCATGCAAGCAATTTTTACTGATGGTTGTAAAGGAAAAGAAACCTGATAAAACCAATATATTTGAAGGTTGTGATGCTAAAGAGCAAGCTGATTTAGAAAAAGTTCTTTCAGAATATGATATCCTATTTCAACTGCCACCCAAAAGGGAAATTGTACATGATATTAATTTGCAACACGATGCTCCATTACCTAACATCAGAATGTACATGTTATCTACTTTAGAGAATGTAGAGATCAAGAAGTAGGTATAGGAGTTGCTCGAGAAAGGTTTCATAAGACCAAGCACATCGCCATGCAGATCTCCAATCATGTTGGTGAGGAAGAAAGATGGTTCTTGGAGGATGAGCATTGATTGTAGAGCACTGAATAAAATAACAATTAAGAATCATTATCCCCTTCCTCACATTGATGATCTATTGGATCAACTGAAAGAAGCTATTTACTTTTCCAAGTTGGACTTGCGTAGTGGTTACCATCAGGTTAGAGTAGCAGAGAAAGATGCATGCAAGACTGCTTTCAAAACAAAGCAAGGGTTGTATGAATGGCTAGTTATGCCTTTTGGCTTGAATAATACTCCTGCCACTTTCATGAGAGTTATGAATGATGTACTCAGGCCTTTTATTGATGATTTTGTAATTGTATATTTGGATGACATTCTTGTTTTTATTAAAACATGGGAAGAACATTTGAAGCATGTAAAGTAGACTCTAGATGTTTTGAATAAAGAAAATCTCTATGTTAAATTATCAAAATGTGAATTTGGAAAAACATCTTTGAATTATTTGGGTCATATTGTAGGGGGTGGTGAATTGAAGATAGATCCCTCTAAGGTTGCAATCATTGTAAAATAGCCTAAACCCAAATCTGCTACAGAAGTTAGAAGCTTCCTAGGAGCAGAACAGTATTGGAGAAAGTCTATTGCTAACTTTTCCTTAATTGCTGCTCCCTTACATGGTTTAACAGGATTGAACAAGGTGTTTTAGTGGGGAGGCAAACAGTAGAAAGCCTTAGAAACCTTGAAAGAAAAATTAGTATAGCACCAGTACTAGCATTGCAAAATTTTCAACAACCATTTGAGATCGAAATCGATGCCAGTGACTATGCCATGGGAGTAGTGTTGATGCAACATGGTAAACCCATATGCTACTATTCTGAGACTTTTGATTCTACTGTAGTTAATTATCCTACATATGATAAAGAATTGTATGCATTAGTCCATAGTGTGAAAAAGTGGAAACATTACTTAATGGGCAAAGAAACAATTATACATACTAATCATCGGCCACTTTAGTATTTGCACTCACAAACTAAATTGCAACGATCAAGACACTATAGGTGGATGAGTTCCTACAATAGTTTCATTTAGTCATCAGATATAAAAAGGGCATACACAATAAAGTTGCAGATATGTTGTCTAGGCTAATCATAAATGCATTTGCTATACTTAAGCATAACTCAGTAATGCATGAGACCTACATTGAACAATATGCTCAAGATATAGACTTTAAAGATGTATATGCAGCTTTAAGTAATGGCAAGAAGGTAGAAGAATTGGATTACTATGTTAAAGACCAACTCTTGTATCATTTGGGAAAGATATGCATTCCACAAATGGAAAGAGTCAACATAATTAAGGAAGCACATACTTCTCTGATATTAGGTTATTTTGGTGTAAGTAAAACAGTTGCATAGCTGCAAAGGTACTTCTATTGGAAAAGAATGCATGAAACAATTTGTAGATATGTAAGAGGGTGTACCATATGTGCTAAAAGTAAGCCCAGCAACAAAAAACTAGGCCCGTACACTCCACTACCAGTCCTTTCCCGTCCTTGGGAAAGTGTTTCCATGGACTTTGTTGGGGGATTGCCAAAATCTAGAAAGGGACATGATTATTTATATGTTATTGTGGACAAGTTCGGCAAAATGTGTATTTTAATACCTTGTAATAAGCAGATTACAGCTGAACAAATAGGAAAGTTGTTCTTTCAACATGTCTGAGTGCATTTTGGGTTACCTACTTCCATAGTATTTGATCGAGACTCCCGATTTGTTGGGAAATTTTGGTCACGTCTGTGGGAATTGATGGACACCAGACTGAAGAAGAGCACAACCTTTCACCCACAAACACATGACCAAATAGAGGTAGTCAATAGGACGATGATCCAATTGCTTAGGGGTTATTACAGCAAGCATCCCAAGATTTGGGATGAACATTTATGTTATGTGCAACATGCTTACAATCGTGCTAAACATTCTTCTACACAGAGATCTCCTTTTGAGACCTGTTTTGGTTTTATACCAAGGTCTCCCTTGGATTTTGTCTTTGAAAAAGACATAGCAGTTGCTAGACACAGTGATGTTGACAAAGCAACCAAGTTCTCGAAAAGATCCAAGAAATTCACCAGGTAGTGCAGGAATAGCTGGAAAAGAGCCAAGACAAATAGAAGGCAAGGCGTGATAAACAAAGGTGGAGCACAGCTTCCAAGTTGGTGATCAAGTATGGCTGTATATCAGCAAGGATAGAATGCAAGGTGAGGGAAAGAAACTAAAGCCAATAAGGTATGGGCCTTTTAAGGTACTTGAAAATATTGGTGAGAACGATTTCTGCCTTGATCTGTTAGCATACATGCACATCTATTCACTGGTAAATGCAGAAAATTTAAGACTATTTGAACCTTGATTAATTGAAGATCCCAAAGGACAAAGTCAATTGCCTTCTATTAATGATCTGTTGCCTAAATATCTCAATGAGTTGCATGAACATACAATTATAGATAGGAAGGTGAGAACTATGTGCAAAGGGGATGTTGAGTACCTAAGAATTGGACTCAAAGGTTCAAAACACAGCAGTGCAAAATGGATAGAGATTGGGCAAGTGAGGAGATGTACCATCACTTAAGTGATGCTTGAAAACCAACTTTTGGTGGTCCAAAATCCTTTTTCAGTGGGAAGGCGTGATCCAAATGGACCCAATAACACTCTCTAAGTCTTGAAAACTCTTAAAAACATGCCAAATATCAAAACAACCACATGCCAAGAGCCCTTAGAATGGCTAAAAAACACTATCGGGAGGCAAAAACTAGAGAAAACTATGAAAAAATAGAGTATGGGAGGCGTGGAATAATGGATGCACAGTAGCCTTCAGATCTAGCCGATCAATGATCCAAATCTGATCGGTAATTGCAATCGGCACTCGCAAACAGTGGATATCGATGCTTAACATATGTGTGTAGTGACGGCGATTGGTCGAGTTAACTAGGATCATTGATCAAGTGTGTAGATCGATGGCCCATGTTGCATCGTGGATCACTATCAGAGATTACAAAGTGCTTACAAATGGCCCTAGGCATGAGTGATATGTGATTGCAATTAATCGTATCATGATATCGCAATTAGAGAAAACATTATGTGAGATCTGATGAACTAGACCTGATGGGTTTATCAATGTTATTTCATAAGATTTGAGATCCGTAGAAAGGGAATTTTTAATGTATTTTTCATATTTTGTTCATTAAACGAAATACAAGGGGTGAAGCGCCTATGCGATAATCCGTACCCGAAAATGTTCCTTAAGGCTATTATATATTGTTTCAAGTCCAGAGAAAGGACATTTCTAATGAATTTTTGTAGTTTTAACGTATTTCTAAAATACAAAGGGGAACCTTGGAGTAGGGACATAGTGACTTGAGATAGCGATTGGGGACAGACCTGATAGGGGAATAGACCATATTTAAGGAATTTTGAAGTCCGAAATGAACTGTTTTGGTGAGATTTCACAATCGTGAATGCATTTTCCCGTGTTAGCAGAAAATGACCACGTTCGGGATTCTGAAGGATTTCAAGGGCCAGTTAGAGTTAGTCCTTTGGCCTTCCTTTAGTGATCAAAATGGGCCTCTTATTATGTCTATTTTGTTAGATGTTTTTCACATGATCTTCAACACAAAAGATGTCATAAGCATGTCCATCAGAAGAATCTCAGAAAAATGTTTCCAACGGTATATCACACTCCCAAAACCGGCTCCCAGATCAGCAGACATGATCGAAATGAATGATTGATTCTTGGTTATGTATGTTTTGAGGTCATTTGCTGCACACAGGGACAAGTTTACTACAAAATCAGTTTCTGAAGTAATGGACTGTGATTTTATAAAAGTGAAAGAGGGTTTTGTCAATCACATACCAAATAAAAAAATCTCCTTTATTTTATGCACAGGTGTTACTATGTGGGAGATATGCAGCGATACTTGAATGCTACATTAAAACAAAACAAATTTTGCATGTATTTTACTGTTTTAGTCATTATAGTGTGGTGCCATTTTACAACAGATGGAAAGTAATTTTGAGAAAAACAAGGATCTTTTTTTCAACCACGAGCCATATAACAAAACCCTCTTTCATTTTATTCACGGTTGTCCCGAACTGTAATATTTAACTATTTATTTTCAGCCTACTTTTACAGATTTTATTATTTAAGGATTTCACGTTTTAGAGATTATTCTGCGACACAGATTCCGAGCAAATGGAAACGAATTTCCAAAAAGTGAGAGAATTTTTTCTCCAAAATAACCTTATCTACAAAAACGTCTTTCAGTTTTGTAACAGGTGTTATGGTTCAAGAGATACAAGTTCATCTTTGACACCCATTTTCAGAAATTCTGTCCTAATTTAATGTAACTGATTCTATCTTGAGAGAGATGGTTGAGCTCAACTCCTTTAGTATAGGGATGAGCTAATTGTATATATTGTATGAATTTTAGAGTGTAATAGGTTGGATTCTTGTAGCAGAGTGAGGCTGCATTGGACTGTGTAAATTTTTCTTTGAGTATTATTTTAATGAAGCTTTTTCTACTCTTTAAATTTGGGATTCATTACGGTGTTTAATGTGCAATATGTTTTTCTTGTAAACTCATTTCCATGCTTTATTTTTTCTGCTAATTTTGTTACAACATTCTCTAAGGGAAGTGTTAGGAATCCATCCATGCATGATGCTCCTTTCACAATGATTATGTTGTTCGATGTAGTGGTTATCTTTGCAGAATTCATCCTTTGTTAGATGCTTTGTTGAGTAACCATGTGTTTCTTTTTCTTCTAATGCTTCCACTGTAGATCCATCCCTTGATTGATGCCTAAAATGTATCGAGATTTATCCTCTTTCCTTCTCTCATTTACATATTTTATCTGGCTGAACATTACACTTATTTTCCCCAAGTTTGCTGGCAGAAACTAGCCTCGAATCCATAGTCCAATGGTCCTTTCTCTTGCTGTTTTTGACCCTCAATTTTTAACCAAATCCTCATTCTTCATAGCTAGCCTAAGATCCATTTATTTCAGCCACACTTAGTTGGTAAAGAGAGAGCCCCCTCTAGTCTGGCAGGGCTAGATGCCAGATCAAAAGCTTGGTTCGTAGTTATCTTGGAATTGCCTCTTCTCAGCCTTGAGGTTCATTCTGAGTGCTAACAGCGTCAAGGCACTCTTATGTTACGAATAGGAGGACACCTCCCCTTTAGGCATTATGCAATGATTGTGTAATGTTGGAAGAGGGATTTGAGTAGATAGAGGCCTGGGAGATAGAAAGACGAGAAGGAGAAACGAACGGGCAGCCCAGATTGGCTTTAAAGACATAGCAAACGGGAGACAGAGTAGGTAGTGCCGAGACAGAGCTAAGACAGAGACAAAGAGTGATCCAGAGAGTCTGTGTACTCAGAGAAAGCTTGAGAGGTTCAAGAAAAATATTATTGTTATATCTATTGTGTATTGAGTCTCAAATTGAGATCATACTATTGTAAAAACTCTGCTTGAAGACATAATAGAGAGGCCACCACTGAAGGCTGGACCAGGAGATGTAGCCCATGAGTATTGTGTGAACTCCTTATTAAACTTTTTGTGTTTTTATGTGTTTGTCTATTATACTCTTTTACTTCTTCATAGTCTATGTATTTCACAATCTAATCAATCCATTGCATAAAATAACATAGGCAAAAATCCATGCACATAAGTCTATAATGCCTTATTAATTGTCTTAGATCTCATTATCAGATCAATATTTGAATTACTTTAATTAGCAAGGGAAGTTGCGACTTTATTCTAACAGGTTCTGTCACCTCCTTGCAATGCCATACACCACCCTTTCTTGGCTATTACTGTCATCATTGGAGATATCTTCATCAGATGAGATTTGTAGAGAGCTATCATTTCTAACCAACAAAAAATCACAACCATTTTCAATTTTTTTTCTATCCTATTTAGGACGTTGTGCAACCACCTTCTTTAAATCTCTGAATGAATTATCTCATGCTTGTTCAAAATTGGAGTGTCCATTCTAAGACAAATTACAATTTTGAATACAAGCTCAAAGACACCATGGAATTTTTACCAGTAGTTTTTTCAAGCACAAAATTGTTCCCAAGAGAAGAATTTAGGGCGTAAAATGATGGTCAAGGAGTTCGTACATATTTGAAAGACTCTTATGCAAGGGATGTTATTTTTATGTTTTCCATTTAAGCATGAAGCTACCTCATATTGGATTGGTGTTAAGAGCCTTGGGTATGTTTGGATAACTGCACTTACAATATGTGTTCCTTTGTGGTCATTCATACCTTATTCTTAATGGATTTGGAAAACATATGGTTATAAAAGAAGGCATGGTACATAATGCATCCGTAGAAGTAGCCCATTCCTTTGTATGCCTTTGTACAATTCAGGATACAAATGACTTGAAAAATGTGTTGGCATTATGTTGTGCATGGTTCCATCTAGATGATGTTGGCATTGGTTCATGATAGCAGTTATCTCATGTTCTTGTTGATGTTAACCCTATGTAGCCTAGATTATGTTTGGGTGCCTTCATTATAGCATGATTGCAACTGGTTGTGTTGGCATTGATGTTAGCCTTGTGATGTATTGATGGACAAATGATAGCATTGGTATGGTTGATGATGAGCTGGCACACTAGTTTAGTTGGCCTTATGATGATGATGATGGATATGTGCTACAGTATGTTACAGGCCATTTCAGAGGTGTCACATCTTGTGGAGGTGTTTGTTCGAAAGAGGAGGACCAACTAGGTATCCATCTAATTCTTCATGCTTATACCCATGGAGATGACTTGTTGTAGCGTGATGGCCTTATGATGATGACTGAGATGTGTTATAATATGTTACAGGTCATTTTAGAGGTGTTGCATTTTGTGGAGGTGTTTGTTGGAAAGAGAAGGAATTTTTGGCACTGTTTCCAACCTTATTTGTTGGCCTCTTAGCTAAACCTGACAGTGACACTTGGGAGACTCGTTTTATCTACTTGCAGATGTGTTACTAAGCTTACTAGAGGTTTGGACGTGAGTTCGGATTATGAAGAAGAGGATCGAATATGTGATAGAGGTTCTAAGATGGACTTATGGTTTTTCCTTATGCTCTACACCAGTCATAGGGAGATAGGCTTATGCATGTGACTAAAAGGCTCCAGACGATGGGAGGAAGGCATGTGCATGTGACTGAAGGTCTCCAATCAAGTTTTGTCAATGTTGTGCAAGCGACTGAGATTTTTCACAAAAATTTCTCTGCATTCCTTGCACAAATCGGAAGAAAATTAGCATGGAAATTCCCAGAGGCTTCTATAATAAGTTCTAAAGGTCAGGAATGGCTTGAAAAGGTCGTCCAATGATGTGAGCATATTTAGTGCATAAGTAGTGATGTTAGTGGATTGATTTAGTCCAATTTGTGCACCTTTGATCCTAGCCCAAAGGTTGATTTCTCACTTCATGTTTTATATACTTCACTTTGGAGCTATGTGATGGTTTATGATGTATGTATTTGTGTAAGAGAAGGCTACAAAGAGTGAGTACACTTCAAAGCCATTAGTGAGCCTGATTACTTCAATATATGAGCTCTAATTGTAGCAGTATGAGAAAATTTATTTGTTGAAGGATAGTATTGGTTCCAAATTTCAGATTTGAGACCGAAGGTGTAGGAGATGTTGATAGAGATGGGGATCCTGGTATAGCTCCATGTTGTGACTCTCACTATAGTTTCTGTAGGAGTTACTGATACATTTGGCATATAGCCATTATGCTGTATGTTACTAATTGTAGTATGCAACAATTAGATTTTGCAGTGAGGGTTTGATATTAGGGTTAAGTGTGTGATATGTTTATGTTGTTGGTGATGATATTATTTAGTTTTATTGGATAGATTGTGGCCATTATTTTGTTGGAGTTGAGATCATGTTATCTATGGTGATTTTATTTGATTTGATGAGATTGTCTTACTACTGGAGATCGTATTACGAAGTTGAAACAAGTTGAGCAAAAAGTCTTGGGATCGAGTGTGAAAATATATGAAATGAGGTTCACATAGAGTAGAGGAGCAATGACTTCATGGATCTAGAGTAGTTATTACAAAGTTTCATTGAAAGGAACAAAATCTCAATCCAATAGTACTTAGGTAGTCCAATCAGAGGTGGGCGAGGATCGATTGATCGTGGTGGCTTTCAACGGATGGTAGTCCATAGATATGTGTGAGAACATAGTCTTCCAAGATTATCAATAGAATCGAGTCTCCATGCTTATCAGAGGAAGTTGATTGTATATGAGGTCAAGTCTCCTAGCTGATCAGAGTCAACAATCTATGTAAAATATTATATTTACTTAATAGAAGATTTAGAGCAACACAGGAACAAAAAGGGTGGTTTTCCCCAGTGAAGGTTTTTCCACCAAATATATTGTGTATTATGTGTTGATGATTTCTTGTGTTCTTATTCATGGTTATGTTTCTCATATGGTTTATTTGTTTCTTATGACTTATCCGTAGATTTGCAAATGTTTAATGAGTTATTGCTAATTAGTGTGTGTGATTTAGTTAAAGTTTAAATTGGTAAAATTGTTAAGAAGATCACAGAAACTGATTCAACCCCCACCCCCAAGTAGTGCTCAAAGGTTTCCAACAATTGGTAACAGATTGGGGCTCTTGGTTGTAGTTTGATCGCTGGAGAGTAGATCTAGGGTTTGTTGGAGAAAATTTTGATTTTTTTTTTTTTTTTTTTTTTTTTTTCAGAATAGTTGTCCTCACTGCAACAAATTACAAGGTATGGTATGGAAATTTTAAATCTCAATTTTTGTCTTGTGGATCTAACATTTGGATATTAGCATCTGAAGGTTGTGGCAAGGATCCAACTTCATATGAAGTTTTGCAACAAGATGCACAAGCTATATGCATAATCTACAAGAATCTTCATGATGATGATATTAAGAGGCTAGTAGGTTTGAAATATGCCAAAGATATGTGGGGAAAACTAGAGTTTATATTTGGAGATGGTATTGGCAGTATAAGAAATTCGAGAAAAATAGCAACAACAAGAAGAATAAGAAGTACCTTCAAAAACAAGAATCTGAGCCACAAGAGTCTCATTCCTCTAGTGCACATGATTCAGCTGATGATGAGAAGAGATCAGAAAATCTTGAACCTAAAGGTATAAATATTAATGATTTTCTATTGAGCTATGATTTTGATGATTCAGATTTTGATCATGCTAAAGCACATAGTTAAGATGAGAATGTTATTAAGGGTATTAGAGCTGAGATTTGTAGACTAATAGTTGCATGCAAGGATCAAGAAAAATTATTGGAGATCTGTGGTAATAAGGAGGCCAAACTCAAGGAGGAGATCATCAGCTTAAAGATTAAATTGGAAGAATTAGAAAGAGTTGAGGAAGGCATGAGGAAGTAGTACAAAGAGAAGGAAGATGAGTGTGAGAAACTAGAAACTGAAGTAGTGTCCTTGAGAAAGCAGCGGAAGATGGAGAAGAGCATTGTAGCCTTGGATAGTTTTCTTGAGATCCAAAGATCACCATTGGATAAATATGGTCTTGGATTTCAAAAGGGTGAGTCTAGTTTGCATGCAGGTAAAAACAACAAAGAATAACCTAAGAAGCTAGTATAAAACAATACCGAAAACAAGAGTACAAACCAAGGAAATAAGAAGCATATCCAACAATAGATCAAGCAGCAAAACTAGTAGTAGAAAATTAAATCTCAAGGAGATCCTACATTCATAAAAAAAAAAAATTCTCCAAGAGAGGATTGTGATAGATATGTAAAATTTCAAAGGAACCAAATTCCTTTTGTTCCTTTCTTGCATAAGGTACAATGCTACAGTTGTCACAACTATGGGAATGCTGCATTCAATTGCATGAGAAAAATCTATAGATCAAATCAACAAAGATTAAAACAATATCAGCAACCAAGGAGATTGGCTAATAGGTATAATCATGGTTTTTATGGTTATTGTTACTCATGTCACTTATTTTTCCATAAGGTAGTAGATTGCAGGTCTAATCAATGGAGGAGAAGCAGATTGCATTAAAGGTATAGATCTGGGATGGGCAGAAGGAGATTTGATCCTCTTTCTTCATATATTGGACACATGGAATGTTATACATGCCATATTTTTCACCACATGGCAATAGATTGTTTGTCATCCCATTAGTCAAGGAAAAATCAACAAAAGAAGAAAAATCAAAGAGGACCTAGCACAAAACCAATGAAGGAAGAAAATAAGTAGATGAAGGAATAAAAGAAGCAACTAAAGACTATGTGGAGAAACAAGGAGTAGTAGCTCATCAAGTAGTGAAGAGCATCCCCTCCTGCAACCCATGATTATTTCCTGCATATTTGTAGAGGACTGCAAATTTCATGAGAGGTGCACAAGCTCATGGGGAGCATTTGGTAGCTTGATGAGTATGATTTATTGCAGCAACATATGATGAGTTCATTTGAGCCACATGAACATTCAGGTCCATAGGATCAACCTGTCTATTGGATGTATATTGAGCTCAGGGGGAGCTATGCATGGCATGGAGATTCATGACTTTTTTTATCTCTTTCACTTATTTTTCTCTCATGTGATTGTAGCAGCTCTATGTGTATTTTCATGAGTATAAAAAGTTGCATTTTTAGCCATATATATGATTTTGGTTTCACTAACAAGTTGGTTGAAAAGATGTGCAACCATGCATAAATTATGATCATAGTTTCAACCATGTATAGAGATGACATGAGACATGGATCAGCCATGTGTGGGTTGTTATATCATGATTATTATAGCCATTTACTTGTTACTGTTTCATCATCTTACGTTGGTTGGGAGTCATGTCCTTAGTGAGTTGGGTCATCATGGTGATAGGAAAGTATCATGACTCTATTTTGCAGCCACATGTATGGGCTAATGATAATGTAATAGTCATGATGTGTCATCTTTTTGAGTCACTGGCCCATAGGAGATGATCATAGAAGCAATGTAGTTCATTGAAAATCTATGTAATATGCTCATGGATGCATGTACTTGTATTATACTATATTTGGCTCTTGTAGTCATGGTTCATGAGGTCATGTAATAGTAATGTATGAGATTTTTATGTTGCTACTACAACCATGTATCTATCAATGTATATTTCACTTGAGCCATGGTCATGTGGAGTCTAAGTCCATATGGTTCTTCTATTTGTCAAAAGAAAGCATTGCTTGCAACATAAGTGGTTCACTACAACATGGAATGATGTTGAACATGGAATTCATTGAGGGGGAGCATCCATTTTCTCATGTTTACTTCAACCATCCATTATTGGCATTATGATCTGCTTGGAGGTGTTGATGGTTTGTCTCATGCTATGATCATGTTTGTTGGGTTTTGGCCTCATGTTTTCAAGAGAGAGGTGGATGATGGAAATTGATTTTTCTTCTATGTGGTTGCTATGTGGAGGAGTGTTGGTTGGTTCCTCATATGCATATTGAAGCATATATTTGATCCTGCTCATAGTTTCTATTATGGTGATGTTGCATATGATTATTGTATGGTTGCCTTATTTTGGCATATTGTTAATTGCTGCTAAAGGTTGTTTGTTGGTATGATACTCATGATGATGGCTGGTGTATTTCTCCTTTCTAATACTGATGTGGAGAAACATGGATGTTTGATGATGTGAATTATTTTTCACCCATGTAGTAATCAAATGCTCCAGTATTTTTGTTTCAGTTCTTGCTACCTTATTAGATAGAGGTGTCCCTTTTCCATTGATGTCAAAGTGGTAGTGATAGAGGAGTTTGGTCTAGATTTTTTGTGGGGTTGCCATCGATGCCAAAGCAGGAGATTATTGGCATTATGGTGTGCATGTCTCTAACTAGCTTCTGTTGGAATTGGTTCATGATGGTAGATATCTCATGTTAGCATTGATGTCAGCCATATTTAGCTTAGCTTATGTTTGGGTGCCTTCATTGTAGCTTGATTGCACTTAGTTATGTTGGAATAGGGATGATTGTGATGGCATTGATGTCAACCTTATGATGTCAGCCTTGTGATGTACTCATGGATAGATGATAACATTGGTATGGTTGATGATGAGTTGGCACACTAGTTGAGTTGGCCTTATGATGATGATGGAGATTGTTAATTTTTGTAACTGTGGTGAAAATTCCACCTTATACAACTCAAATCACTAAGATAATTATTGCATTAAATTCCTCTTTTCGAGGGGAGCAAAATTGATGTAAAGATCACCCAATTTGGTCTAGAGAAAGTTGATTATGAATTATTTTGTATTATGGAATGGCTCGGCCCTAACGACATGGGTAACTACTTGGAGTCAGTCTTAACCCCAAGTGACCCCTCAGGAAAGCCTATAAATAGAAGATATGTCAAGATCATTTGGACACATCTTCTCTTCTCTTTTGTCTTGGTTGGCATAGGTTCGATAGAAGGAGTTCACTGAAGGGTCCAAAATCACATGTGAAAGGTTTGCTCTGGGTTAGGGTCTTTGACATCCTAGTCGTTGTCATAGAACAAGGCATTTTGGTCCCTTGACGCTAGTACACAAGGCTATGAGAGTGACTATAGACCCTTGGATACTAGAAAAGAGGCTTACGGGAGCGACTATGTCTTCAGAGACAGATTTGGAGGTATCGGTCCCCGGTCGCTCAAATTGAGTGGTCTTGAGAGAGACCAGGACATCTCGATTACTCGCACAACAACAATGAGGGAGCGACCCTAGGTCTTAAGTTTATTGCGCCACATTCGTACGCATAAATAATTCCTAAGAGTGATCATGCAGTCACAGTCGCTTGCATATAGTGACTGAGAGAGCGACTAGGGAGTTTTAGTTGCACACATATTATTTTAATGAGAGCGACCAATGTTCAGATCTACGGTTTGACATCTTGACTTCAGTTCGCTTCAGTGATATGGTAGATCTAGGTTTGTATCTACTATTATACAAATCTATAGATTTAATTTGTTAGTTTTTGCTTCAAACATATGTATTGGGCTCACTGAAAGTGACAACAGTGCTGAATAGTGTTCGATGCAGTGACAACAATATACAGCAATTGACATTAGTTTGTGACAACATATTACAACCATCAGTATGAGGGTTCTGATTCATAACATGATTAGATATGTTTCATACATATCATTATTGTTTTGTTGGATAGACAAAGTTATGGATCATTGTAATCTCTTTTTCTCCATCATTTGATGATGATATAAGAAGAAGAAGATTTGCAAGGGTTTTTCCCAATGTGGGTTTTTCCTTGGTCTTGTACCAATATTGGTGTCTCTATATGTCTGCATGATTTTCTTCTACTATTTCTTTTATGTTCTATTGCATTGATGATGTTGGTGATGTTGTTTCTTTCTATGTAATTGCATATGATGATGTATAATGGTATACATGTAAATAATGCAATAATGATATGGGGTGAACTTAATGTATTAATGATGAAATGAAACTATCCTAGAAAAGAACAATGTTTCCCTAAGAAAATTTAACAGAGATGTGGTATAGTATGTTACATGTATGTTCAAAGGTGTTGTAGCTTGTGGTGATGTTTCTTGAAAATAGGAGAACCAACTAGGTCTTCATGCTTATACTTACATAGATGACTTGTTGCAGTGTGTTGGAATTATGATGATGATGGAGATGTGCTACAATATGATACATGTCAGTTTAGAGGTGTTGTAGCATATGTAGGTGTTTGTTGGAAAGAGGAGGACTTGTTGGCACTATTCCAAACCTTGTTTGTTGGCCTTTTAGGTCAACCTAAAAGTAACAATTAAGAGACTTGCTTTATCTACTTGCAAAGGTCTTATTGAGCTTAGGGGAGGTTTGGAGGTGAGTTTAGATGTTGAACAAGAGGATCCAACATGTAGAAGAGGTTCTGAGGTGACGGCTTGTGGTTTTTACTTATTCTCTTCCCTAGTCGCATGGATATAGTCTTATGCATGCAACTGAAAGGCTAACACCATTGGAAGATTAGCCCGTGAATTTGATTAAAGGTCTCCATTCAATTTGATTCATTGTTGTGCATGTGACTGAGTTTTTCCATGAAAAGTCCTACACATTCCTTGGGAAAATCGGAAGAAAATTAGTGTAGAAATTCCCAGAGGATTCTAGAATATGTTGTAAAGGTCAGGAATGGTTTGAAAATGTCCTCCAATGGTAGTGCACAAGTAGTAGTGTTATTGGATTGATTTAGTCCAATTTGTGCACCTTTGATCCAAGACCAAAGGTAAATTTCTCGCTTCATGACTTATATACTTCACTTTGGCATTGTGTGATGGTCTATGGTGTGTGTATGTGTGTAAGATAATGTTGCATAGAGTGAGTATGATTCAGAGCCATTAGTGAGCTTGATTGCTTCAGTGCATGGCAACATTATGACCATATCTACTTGCAAAAGAATAATATTGGTTCAAAATTTTAGATTTCATATCAAAGGTGTAGAGAGACATTGATAGAGATGGAGAGCTTGGTATAGCTGCATGTTGTGACTCTCACTATTGTTTTTCAGGATTTGTTGATACATTTGGCACATTGACATTCTGTTGTATGTTGCTAATTGTAGTATACAATAATTATATTTTGCAGTGAGGGTTTGATATTATGGTTGAGTGTGTGATATTTTTATGCTTCTGGTGATTATATCATTCATTTCTATTCACTATATTGTGGCCACTATTTTGTTGGGGTTGAGAACATGTTATTTGTGGTGATTTTATTTGATTTGGTGAGATTGTCTTGTTGTTGGAGATCATATTGTAGAGTTGAATCGATTCATTTTATTGGATATATTGTGGCCACTATTTTGTTGGGGTTGAAAAAATGTTATTTATGGTGATTTTATTTGATTTAGTGAGATTATCTTGTTATTGGAGATCATATTGCAGAGTTGAATCAAGTTGTGCATAAATTTTAGGGATCTAGTGTGAACTATTTGAAATGAGGTCTGCATAGAGTAGAGGAGTTACATCATGAATGTTGACCAGTGATTGCAAAGTTTCAGTGAAGAGAACAATTTCTCAATCGAATGGTAGTTGGATAGTCCAATTGGAGTTGGGTGAGGACTGATTGATTGTGGTGGATTTTAGCAAATGGTATTTCGTAGATCTGTGTGAGAACAAAGTATTCCAAGATAAGTAGTAGAATAGAGTCTCCAAGTTGATGGGAGTTAGCTGATTGTATATGAGGTATAGTCTCCTAGCTTATCAGAGTCATTAATTTATGTAAAATAATGTATTTTCTTAATATAAGATTCAAAGCAATGAAACAATATCAAGGGTCAATTTTTTCTTGGTGAAGGGTTTTCCACCAAATATCTTGTGTCTTATGTGTTGATTCTTTGTTGTGTTCTTGTCCATGGTTATGTTTCTCATATGGTTTATTTGTTGTTGATGATTTATGCATAGATATACAAATGTTTAATAAGTTGTTGCTAATTAGTGTGAGTGATTCAAATAAAGTTTAAATTCGTAAAATTGTTAAGAAGATGACACTACTGATTCCCCCCCACCCAAGTAGTGTTCAAAGGTTTCCAATAGAATGGTATGTTAACATCAGGTTTTTCATTCCTATTGTGGAGTGTAGGAAAATCCTAGCCTTCATAATATCATTGCATCTTGAAAAACATAATAAATTGAGCAAGAGAGCATATATAAGATCCCTTGCCCCAATATTCTCATGGTTAGATGATTGGAAGCCTTATTGTCACTTAGCATTGGTTGTTGGTCTTTTGTTGATTTTGATACATTATATCTTTGTAAAATCAAATACACAATGAACCTGTTGTCATAGATTTGGTGAAATTTTATGTTCATTACCCCTACGCCCGATGGATATGTTTCATGCAACCAAAGTGATTGAGAGTGAGTTTATGAAGTTTCCACATAGTGGTCCAAATGGTTTGTTTCTATAATAAAATTGTTGGAAGAGAAATGGTGTATTCAACCCAATGTAAAGACAGTGAGCTCCACCATCTGCTAGTAGTCAAAGAAGAGCATGATAAGATGAGAGTGGAAAGATATATTGGGTTTTTCTTCTATAGGAATATTGAGCCTTGAGAAATATTAGGTTCTTTGTATAATATAAATGGATAGAATTATCTTTGTAAAATCTTGATGTTGATGACAAATAGGTGAAGAATCAAGGCCCTGGTAGAGTGCGTTGGAATTATGACTAATGTGTTGTCCTTGATGGAAACCTACTTGATAAATATGTCAACATCATGGTTATGTAGTGTGATAGAAAGAATGGAAAAATGTTGTCCTTGATGGAAACCTACTTGATAAAGATGTCAACATGATGGTTATGCAGTGTGACAAAGAGAATGGACAAAGGTTGTCCTTGATAGAAACCTACTTGATAAAGATGTCAACATGATGGTTATGGAAATGCCACAAGAGAGAATGGACAAAGGAATATCAGTTCAGAGAAAGAAATATGATAAAGGTGAAGTTTAGGAAAGTATACACGGGTCCTGTGAAGAAAATCCATGTACATATGTAGGTATGGTGAAGAGAAGTCATGTACAGTTTCCACATCATGGTATGATGAATACCAATGGTATTTACCATGGTATCGATATTGTTGGGAAAAGTGTCTACTCAGAATGCCCCTATCCCACTAAGGTGTGACAGTGCCTTAGCAACAAATAAGGAAAACTACTTTCGTATTCTTATTTATGAAATGTAAATGAAGAGGAATAGGATGAACTAACCTGTGTCTTGCGCTAGTCCTTTGATCCAATCTCTCTCCTCTTTGATAGCTTCCAGCTACCTGCTCCTTCACTTGCACAGCTTCACCAAGTTCCTGCAAGATCACAGAAGAGGAAAACTACACAAAGACATGGATTTACATTCATAAATAGCTTAGGATCAGATTTAAGCTAAACATGCAAATATAACAAAACATCATTGATACACAAGCATGTAAAAGAGAAACTCAAATAGTTATTGATATCACAAGAAAGTCCAGGAGGAGTTACAACCGATGATTCCTGATCCAGCATCAACCCCCCAGCAAAGGAATCCCCTCTTCACATCCAACAAAGCATAAATCACCCAATGCACTGATCTCTATCTCAAAACCAACAACAATTCTCTGCAAAGTACAAAATTCCAGCCCCTAGATCTCTGGGATGAGGGATCCATATATAGATGTATGAAAAGAGGATGAGTCAGCTTATGATTTGACTTGTGGCCTCTCTCTGTCAATTCTTGCTTCCACTTGGAGACTGAGAGCCTCTTACTCATCCTTGGTCGAACTCAGTGAGGCAAGTGTCATTGAGGAAGATTCTGGAAGCTTCCATTGTCTGTCCACCTCGCGGAATGACACTGCCATTTGTCATTTCCCGCTCAGCGCACTCTAGTAGTGCATTTAGGTGCGTTGCAACGCACCTAGCTAGTGTACTGGGCAGCTAGCTAGTGGAGCAGCTGAAATGATCCTGATTTGACTGTTTCTGAGCAGTTTTTGGTGGAGAACTTCTGGGAGAAGCTGTAGTTTGTTGACCTTGTTCCTTTAGGGGTAGGAACAACACTTTAAGGGACTTAGGATCCCTTGGTTTATGGACATTTCATGCTTAGAGCTGTAAGGCACAAAAATGTCTATAACAGTTGCCCCCTAAAGTATGAGGCCGTTTATCGGGTGAAATGCTTTATTAGGAGGATCCGAAGTTCTTTCAATGCTGGGAGGAGACCTGTAATAAGATACAATACAATACATTATCTTCATACTGCTTTCATGATCTAGCTAATGCGGGCATTCCCATGCTCAGCTTTATAAATTCATTTTTATGTACATAGGACAGACAATCGTCTGATGGTAGACTGATGATTTTGATCAAGTCATCATCCTTTTGGTAGGATGATTATCTGTGCTGCAATGCTGTACATGTCAATGTTTTTATTTTTTCTGAATATATATCGCAGCTCGGATGGATGAAACTAGATCCGGGGTCTTCAATCTCGTCCGATCTTCACTCGAAGTACAAGTCGATCCATGTGAGAAATGTTTTGAAGTCGAACATGGAAAGACATCGCTTGATTACCAGTCAATGATGTAAACTGTTAACAACCGCGAGAGGAATCACCGATAATGATGATGACCCTCAAGGTACTGCAGTACAATTCACGTGGTGTGAATAAAGGACTTGGCATCGAACACCACGCAAAATCTTTCAGTCGAAGGTCATTGATGTATACCTGTCGCCGGAAGTGAGAAACTTGCTATTGAGGCATGTAAGCTTCAAAGTACTGAATGGGGTGTTCCTAGATCAACTTCTTGGATAATGAGCTGATGTCGACAAGAAGCGACCCGTCAAAGGAGGGCCTTAATGAATCCCACATCAATGACACGGGATGGAGCAAATGATTTTGATGGAGGTGAAAACGATCTGATGATATATGGTTCAGGATGGCGGTCATGAAGGAATGAAGTATAATGTATGGTAGTGGATGGAACACGGGTGACTTCTCTCGATGACTTCTCTTGAACATGTCGGCGACACTTATGTGATGGATCGGTAGCATTTACCCCAAATGTGGATGGTATGGCGTGACCATGGTGATGTGACCGGTGAATGAAACAACCCAACCCGACTCAGGCACGGAGTGGAAGTGTCATGTTCAAGAACGACTTGCTACCAATAAAGATTCTTTGAGTTTCTTCCCAATTTTTCCCCAGTCATTGCTGACTAGTACCTCTTTATTTTTGTCAAGCTTGAGGAGGATAACATATGCTTGTTCTATAATTTTCCCTTCGGGCAAACCCATCGCTATGTTTTAATGAGCCTAGCGATAGTGAAACTCGTTCTCGTCTAAAGACAAGTTTGTCGCTATTAATGTTTTTAACAAGTGTAACGACAAAGATAACTCGATCCTTTTCATTTTTAGAGAGTCTAAAAAGGTACGTAAAGTTAACTCTGGAATTCCTTTTTCGTCATCTAATCCCTTAAGTCCGAAAAAGTATAAAACAATACAGAAGGGATGAATTTTCGATAGTTTTAACGAGCCGAACAACACAAGCGCTCGTTCTTTTTGTGCAATAATCCCTCAGGTCCAAAAAGATTAAAATCTAGAGGAGGGATAGCACTTCCGGCCGCTTTAAAGAGCTGGAAGGCCAAAACTCGGCAATCTTTTCATATTTTACGAGTCAGATGAAAAGAGCTTAAAGAAGACTCGTCTTTTGAGGAATGAGTGATAAAATGGGCAGCAACTGATTCCAGGTAAGGTTTGGAATTTTCCAATCACGGCAGTGTTACAAGGATGGCTAATGAAATCACTCTTCGCAGCTGTTCCTCAAAATGGGTAAACAAACAAATGGAGGTGAATGATCAGCCAATGAAAAGTGGAGGTGACGGTGCAAACACGACCAAGGCTTTAATGGCTGATAATGCTACATTCACGGTGGTTATTTACCGGAGGATAGTTCATTTTTTAACGAGCTTAAACGCAGATTGAAACACTTGCTCGGTCTTATGTTTATTTTTTAACGAGCTTGTACTATGTGCTAAAACTGCTCGATAATCCAGTCATATGATAAGAATGTCTCATATAAAACGACAACATTTAGATTTTTGCCCCACATCCTTTCTTTATGCAAGTTAGGAAGCGACTAATCCTACGAGTTTAAAGGGTTAGCCTACAGGTTTAAAGGGAGGACCTAAAAATTTAAAAAATAAATAGCCGCCCCTTGCTTGCATTCCAAAAGGTTTGCATGCCCCTAGGTATAAAATATGGTTTCAAGGTTACCCCTCAATTTGCAGACAAAACATTTGTTCTATCAGGAAAGGCCTACCTCTTACATGTTACCAAAGATTGCTCTATTCGCGGTGCAAATAAAACATTTCCTCGGCGATGTCTACCGAGATAAACAAAGGTGAGCAACAACAAGCGCCACTCACATAACTTTGACAAGAGAATATTTTTCTAGAATAACCCCTCTTCCACTGACGGACGGGGTACAGACTAGTCATATTCTCCCGCGGAAACCTACCTTATACCCGAAGTTTTCCTGCCGAAGCAGACCAGGACGCATGCCCCCTGGGTTTCAGTCATATCCCTCTGAATTAATCGCGCTCATCGGGAGGACGGACTGGGGGTTGAGACATTTCTTGCGTGAAGAGACCATTTAGGGATGGTATATGACTATTTGCTATGCGTGATCCGGGAAATGAAAGCTGGTTTACGAGCTTGACCACTCTTCCTTCGTGCGGAAAACACATTACTCTAAAGAGTGAGGAGACGATGGCTCCCATGCAATAAATATAGTCTCGCCCAAGGAGTATATTGTAATCTAAGGGTCCTTGGACTACCATTACGTTCATTTGAACTGTCTTCCCTCTCAATGTTATGGGCACATTGGGAAGGATCCCTAAAGGTCGACTGGTTCCTTTATCAAAGCCTGTCCGATTTCTCATCTCAAGCAACAGCGATGGCGAACCAAGCGCCTTCCAAGCAATAGAGGAAAGGATACTCACAGAAGCTCCCTCATCTATGATGGTACCAGCCATGACCATTCTATATATTTGAACGATAATTCAGAATGGTATGCTCGCTGGTAAACGGGGTTTGTCTAGTTGATTCTAGTCGAAAGAGGCAACTAGGTTGCTTGGAGGTGGGACCGAGTAGACGGCCGGGTATGGCTCTGACGAACTTCCCTCCTGTGGTAAGGGAATCGGTAGATTGCCCCCATGTTCGTCGAAGTCTGTGTTGATGAAGAGAATTTGGACGATGTCATCTTTGTTCTCTTCATTGACTGTATCATCCAAGGATAAAACCTCTGAAGGCAAGACCGGGTCAACTGCCATCTCGACCTTTTTACTTTTGCCTGGTATGGATTCAGATGGTTTATCTTTGATGATAGGTGCTTCAGCCGACCACTTGAGCGGGCCAGCTAGATTCTCAACTAGCGATGGACTCGGCAAGATTTTTTTATATCCAGGAGGAAGTCGCAACGGTGAAACCGGACGATCTTCCAAAACTCTTTTAGCCTCATCTAAGAAGGGACAACGGTGGACGGCATGATCGCCTTCGCACAGTTTACAAGGAAATCTAGCTTTCCCTTTTTGTCCTGTGGCTTCACTTTCACTAGTTGACGGTGTGCTGTCACCATGGCCATCAGAGGTTGACGAAACTGGATTGTGCAAATGGGGAGACTAGTCCCTTAGTATCCGAGGGATGCATGGACAATCTCTGTGAAAGTGGTATCCCTTGCAAATGACACATGGCGATTTAGGCCTGGTCGGTGCAGTGTGTGGATTTTCGTTAGACGACACTCGTTTGCCCCCATTCGCTTTTGGCTCCCTCTTCTTCTTCTCTTTCTTCTTCTTTTCCTTCTTCTCCTTAGGAACTTGACTTTTGGCTTCACCAGCCCCATCAAGCAAAGAGGAAGGAGGAGAGGAAGAGTTAGAGGAAGTAGAAGGTTGGTGGGTAACTCTGGACTGGTCTACCTACTGATTCGATTGTTCAGGAATAGTGGTGTTCTGAACGACATTGGTTGAGAAGAGCCATACTGGAAAGCCAATTGTCAGTCCTGGAAGCGAAAATGTGGCCATATGGGGTGCGCTAACATCTCCCCAAGAGGAGAAGGGACTAGGATTTACACCAAGGGGAATTCCTTGGTTGGTAGACTCCATTTTCTCAACCTAAGATCAACGTAGGAAAAGGGTATGAATATTTCATTTAAAATAAATTTTAAGACGCTTGGACACAACTTGTTTTTTTCAATTTTAAAGAGTCGAGAAAAAACAAAAGATGACTCTAGTCTCCTTCGATTTTTAATGAGCCTGAAGTGACAAGTGCTCAGATGGACCTTTTCCGTTAAGGAGTCTGAAAAGGAACGAAAGGGACTGCTCTAGAGATCTAGGTAGAGGGAGTACCAAACCAATCACAAAACTACAGAATACGTTTTACGGTACGACAATCAATCTTCCCGAATGCTGTGTTCGGTGCATTGCGATCAGTAGGGCGTCCGACACTGCTTCCTATGGATAAAAGGTTTTAAGCCTATAGGGGTCTCCCAATATATACTCGACGGTACGTGGAAGCACAAGTCCGTACTGGAACTTATCGTCTCACAGTGGAGGAATCACCCAACCATCAGTGAGGACAACAGTTACCAGGCTTTACGATGCCGGAATACGTCTCTAGCCTAGACCTCTATGTTGTGCGTTAAGTTCCAAAGTGTTGTTAGATTCATTCAATTTATTTTAAGTTGATCTTTCTTATGAAGTTTTCCTTTTGGGTTCACCACGAGATGTATATGTAATTCCTAAATGCAATCTAAAGATGATAAGCAAGCTTTTATCTCTTTTCAGCAATGAAAATCCTAGCTACAAGGGGAAAAGAAAGACACAATCTTTTCTCAAAGAGCAAAGAGCACACTATAAATGCACTTTTCGTAAATCAAGCCATACAAAATATCAATATGCAAATGCACATATGCATGTATTTGTTTTCACTTTCTTAATATTGATGCCTAAAAAGAAAGTTGATGTACAAATCTGAATTTGCTTTCAAGTGAAAAACACAAACAAGCTTCTTTTCAAAATCAAAAAAGGTAGAGAAGATTACGACACTCTATGATTTTGAAATAAACACTCATTTCGACACTAGAAAATGAAAAATTCAAACCAAAGGTTAAAGTAAAAGTATAATCAACTGTCAACAGCAAACAAACTTTCTCCTAAGATCAAAATCGACACTTACGACAGATCTAAATCCAAGGACGACAGTATGACTATTTTACTCTTTCAATGGAAAACTGTAAATGATGTAACAAACACACAAAGAACATCTACAGTATTTTTGTAAAAAGGAGGTGGAATTAAGGCAAAGAAAAGGAGTTTTCAGATAGGTACACACACTGATCACAGGCTGCAAAAATCAGAGACAAAACTGGACAAAATGAAGCAAAGAACCTCAGCTGCATAGGGCAAAGGCTGATCAGCGCACCTGTTGCACAGAGAAACTGAATTGCAGCACAGGTAGCCCTCTCGGGACCTGTGTTGAAATGCAGAACCTCTTCACAGAGCCTGCGCTGGGGCAGAAACGAGACTTCTATCCGGGTTCTGGGTCACGGTTTGCAGTTTAATCTATGGTTTTTGGCCGAGTAAAAGCAATCAGTAAGGTACAATCAGAGGGTGATTTAAAGGAGGTCTAAGAGCTATCACAAAGGGTAATCAGGTCATTTGTGAATCAGTTGTTCAAATCATAAACAAATCCAGTGAATGGACTGAAGTAGCAGGTGTCTACTTTGCATTTGATAATGGCAAATGCAGTTCGATTGGTACTTCTGTGTTTATGAAACAAACAACAAGAGAAACACAAACAAACTAACTAGACACGATCCCCAGCGGAGTCGCCATTTTGTTGTTGGGAAAAGTGTCTACTCAGAACGCCCATATCCCACTAAGGTGTGACAGTGCCTTAGCAACAAACAAGGAAAACTACTTTCGTATTCTTCTTTATGAACTGTAAATGAAGAGGAATAGGATGAACTAACCTGTGTCTTGCGCTAGTCCTTTGATCCAATCTCTCTCCTCTTTGACAGCTTCCAGCTACCTGCTCCTTCACTTGCACAGCTTCACCAAGTTCCTGCAAGATCACAGAAGAGGAAAACTACACAAAGACATGGATTTACATTCATAAATAGCTTAGGATCAGATTTAAGCTAAACATGCAAATATAACAAAACATCATTGATACACAAGCATGTAGGAGAAACTCAAATAGTTTTATTGATATCACAAGAAAGTCCAGGAGGAGTTACAACCGATGATTCCTGATCCAGCATCAACCCCCCAGCAAAGGAATCCCCTCTTCACCTCCAACAAAGCATAAATCACCCAATGCACTGATCTCTATCTCAAAACCAACAACAATTCTCTACAAAGTACAAAATTCCAGCCCCTGGATCTCTGGGATGAGGGATCCATATATAGATGTATGCAAAGAGGATGAGTCAGCTTATGATTTGACTTGTGGCCTCTCTCTGTCAGTTCTTGCTTCCACTTGGAGACTGAGAGCCTCTTACTCATCCTTGGTCGAACTCAGTGAGGCAAGTGTCATTGAGGAAGATTCTGGAAGCTTCCATTGTCTGTCCACCTTGCGGAATGACACTGCCATTTGTCATTTCCTGCTCAGCGCACCCTAGTAATGCATTTAGGTGCGTTGCAATGCACCTAGCTAGTGTACTGGGGTGCTATGAAACGCAACTAGCTAGTGGAGCAGCTGAAATGATCCTGATTTGACTGTTTCTGAGCAGTTTCTGGTGGAGAACTTCTGGGAGAAGCTGTAGTTTGTTGACCTTGTTCCTTTAGGGGCAGGAACAACACTTTTAGGGACTTAGGATCCCTTGGTTTATGGACATTTCATGCTTAGAGCTGTAAGGCACAAAAATGTCTATAACAATCGGCCCATAGTATTGAGCATGACAATTGATATTTGACCTCTTCAAAGAATACCATCAACATTACTAAGGTATTGGCATAAGGTATTGGCTAAGGCTTATACTATATAAGGAGATGGATATAAAATATTAGAGTGTGTATATGATGGATATGAATGACTTTATTTGAAATAGGATTGCATTGGGAAGCATGGAGATGGATCAGATCTAATAGATTTGAAATTACCACATATTGAATAATCTATTTATGGTTTAATTGATCTGTAATGATATTATGATGTGCATCTGTAACAATTTACATGTTGATATTTGGGTTTGACATATGTAGTGTTACAAAAAAGGTATGTCTCAATGATTACAAATCTATATGCGGGTTTAAAACTGATAAGTCATGTACATATACATATCTTATACTAGGTAGTCATGTGTATATATTGTAGTACAAACATATCTATACACAAGTGTAGTGAATGATAACCCCGCACATACGTAAATATGCTTTAAAGATTCGTGTACATCTTCTAGGGTTTTGCAGTATGAGTTATTAATGATGTCCGATCAATTATGTTATGTTTATGTTTGTCTTTCATTGAAGTCTCTCTTATGATTATCTATGTTTGATAGTATTCTCTAGGTTGACCTATTTATCAAATGATATGTTGACTAGGAATAATGATATAGTGTGATGATATGTATCTAGTTCAATGATACGTGATGGGTTCAATACGCTATTTAGTCATTGATTTAGTATGATAGTGATTTAGACTCAGTTTTTTACTATTTTGAGATCTGTACATAGGTCCTCTTAAGGAGAAGTGCATACATACATGGGCATGTCTGAGAAAAATAACATATACATTCTGACATATGGTGGATCAAGGTTTGCAATAGCAACAATTGGTTTCTATGTTTTGAGTAGTTGTGCATTAATATGATCTATCTTGGTTTAGCTTCTGTCGATTGGTTAAGATTCAGTGATTTATTTGATGATTCAGTTGGTTTAGTGATTGAGTGATTTGATACAGTGATTTATTTCATATTTTTATTTGGCATTGGGCTTAAATGATGGCAGTGGGTCTAGTATGAAAATATGATAAAACGTGGCCTAGAGGTTTGATGTTTTGGATTAAGTGGATCCAATATGAAATATTATGAAACATGGTCCACATAAGTGTTGAGGGTTAGAGCCTTCAGTGAGGAAGTCAAAGCTTCCTTCCAATTGTAGCTGGTGAATTAGATCAGTGGTTAGAGCTCCCTTCTGGTGGGTGCTGGTAAATGAGATCATGGGGTTGGAGCTCCCTTCTAGTGGGTGTTGGAGAACGAGTGAAGGTTTTAGCCTTATGCAGGTGGGTGCCTGCGTACTGGTATGAGCTTGCACCAGTAAAATATTGTAAGATGTTTTCCATTATAATAAAAGATGAAGACAAAGACAAAGGTAGTTGTGGTTTTCTCCCACACTGGGTTTCCACCTAAAAATCGCAGTGTCCTCATGTGTTGATGTGTTTCTTATGTGTGAAGATTTATTATGTTCTTACTTCTCATAGTTACTATTCAATTAAAGGCTAATGAAATAATAACATATTGGATCAAGTATATCAAATGATGAAAGATATGAAAAGTTAGCTAACTGGATACACAATATTTTCCTTCATCATAGTCACGTACATACACTACTTTACTTAATGATAGTAATGTATAGAAATATGAATAAGAAATTGAAAGGTTTAAGTGAGTTTTAAAATACTAATTCAACCCCCCCCCCACCCCCGTTTTAGTACTTTTCTCAACAATTGGTATCAGAGCAGGTCACTTCAGTTGATGCTTCACTTCTTGGAGTCGATCAAGGATGATGAGAAAGAAGATAGCTCAAAGGAAGGAATTAAAAAATTGTGATAGTAACAGTGATATATCAGATGTAGTGAAAGTTATAGACATCAACAAGTATTCAACTTTGTGGGTGCCCCACTTTCTATTGATCAAGAATTAAGAATACAATAACAAAGAATTATCAGCTATGGTTTTTTGTGCTAATTATGGTCCATTTCCTTGTCTACACTACAAGAAAAAAGGTCATTGGTGAGGTTCATTCCTGTGACAGACCTTTAAGGTCTGTCACCAATGTCGCATATGGTGACGGTCACTAAAAGAGCATTGTTGTAATTGTATATAGTGATGGTCCTTTAAGGTTTTTCACCAAATCCATTTTCAATGACACTTTTGGTGAGGGTCGTTAAAGGGCCGTCACTAATTCTCTCTTTGGTGACACTTTTGGTGAGGGTCGTTAAAGGCCCATCACTAATTCTTTATTTGGTGACACTTCTAGTGATGATCTTTTATTGACCCTCACCAATTCTCCTTTTGGTTACTTTTGATGACAGTCAAAAAATGTTCATAATCATTGATCATTCCAATGATTTTTTAATGACACTTTGTACCTGTTACTATATTTTTTGTCAAAAGATAACAATTTAAGACCATTGTTCTAGAGTCCTTTTCATTATGTGTCGAAAGCCATAGTGGTTAGAGTCAGTAAATTTGTTAAGAAGTAATTAGTGTGTATCATTTCCCTCAAGTCATAAGAATATAGTTTTCCTATTAGTCAACACATGATTTATCTCTATTAGGTTTATTATCTAGCAAATTCCCTTTAGATAAAGTTCCACTAGTTTGTGTAGGAACTATATTATTTAATACATAATCAAGAATTACCAATTATATTAATGAGAGAGACCTAGCACTCCTCAACAGTCATGGCACACCTTAACATGATTTGGAACACACTAACATTCCTTGGCACCTCGCATGTCTTGGAACATCTTTATACCTAGAACATCTTGCCATGAGTAGGACACCGAACCACATGTTGGCATGTCCTAGCATAGAATGGCACTCCCCTAGCATGTGTTGGCATGCCCTATAGTCCCTAGCATGCCCTGGAACACCTTGGTATAATATTCAATTGACATACATTAGCACTTGGCACGCATTGGCACTTGGCATGTATTGGAACATATTATTAGTGTGCCTAGCATTCCCCTTTTGAGAAAGATAAAGTCCCAACTTATTAACCCTATTATGTGTTCATTTCCTTGCATTTTAGCTTGGTTATTCCTTTTGTTACCTTGAAACTCCTTGATGCATATTCGCATACTCTATCACCTTGCACATCCTACCATGTCTTAGCACCTGACATGTCTTGGCATTGCCTTGGCACTATTTGGCACATGTTAGCACACCCCATAACTACCTAGCACACTCTAGCACTTCTTTACATGCCCTGCTATTCCTTAGCATGCTTTACTCGTGCTTAGCATACCTTGTCACTCCCTCCTTAGCATGACAGCTAGCACTCGTTGACACACCCTCATATACACTCACTTCCATGAATTTTGACCTAGTTCTCCCTTGCATACTCACTAACACTCTTCAAAATGCATTGTAACTCTCTAGCACACCTTAGCACTCTTCGACATGCTCTACCACTTCATAGCATGCATCACACTCCCCGACACACATTGGCACTTGGCACTTGGTAAGTCTTAACATGTTCGGCATGCGTTGAGATGACTTGGTATGATTTGGGATGGTTTAATATTAAATTCATTTGATATCAATTATTGGAAAGTAGATGAGAAGCAATGGAGGAAGATTTGGCACTTAGAATGCACTGACACTTGGCACTTGGCACCTATTGGCACGTACTGTTGGTGTGCCTAACATGCCCCTCATGGAAAAGGTAAATTGATGACTTAATAACCCTATTATGTGTTCATTCCCTTGTAGTTTAACTTGATCCTCCCTTTTGTTGCCTTGACAGTCCCTGCCAAGCATTGTCACACCCTTCCACATCTTGGCATGCCTTAACACTTGGCACATCTTAGCTTGTTTTACATGCCTTCGTACTATCTGGCACATGTTAGCATGTCCTAGCATTCCCTAACACACCTTGGTAGTCATGCCCTCACAACCAACATTGTATTTTTCTATGAATTGGGAACCTTACATTCCCTAGAACACCTTGGAACTCCCTAGTTGTCATGCCCTCATAGATAACCTTACTCTTTTTGCAACTTGGGAACCCAACCAATTCATTAGAAAAACAATATTGTGCCCAACCCAAAGTCTCCCTTTATATGGAATTGCTTTATTTGTGCTTTATCACAACCATATGCTTGCCTCTTGCAAATATTATTTTGAATTTCCCCTAAAACACTTCATCCTTGGGACACTTGGAATTCACTGACACTCCTTGGAACACACTCTTATTTGTTCATTTCCAAGCATTTTTACCTAGTTCCCCCTTGTGTTCGCCTGACACTCCCTAACACTCCTCAGCATCCATTGACATTTTTTATCATGTGTTAGCACACCTTTTCATTCCTTGGCATGTTTTGGCACTCCTTAGATATCATGCCCTCACAACTACCCTTACTTTTTTTGAGATTTGGGAACCCAACCAAGTCCTGCTTTGACTACAACAACTTAACCAAGTTATAGTTACTACAACTAGACTATGCCTTGTTCACCTAAGAACTGCCTATAACACATCTTAGGCTACTTATGTCCAATCTCAACTCATTCCACTTAACAAGTTGCCAAGTTAAGGATCACGTCTAACCATGGCCATAAAACAACTAAGCAACAATATAGTTTACATGTTGACATGCCATAAAGCTTGGCACCTCTAACAATCCCTTAGCCCTATATGGCACATGTTGACATCCCCTACATTTATTGGCATGCTTTGCACTCCCTAGCACACCCTAGCACTCTCTGACATTACCTGGCACTCTAGCATTCCTTGGCACTGCCTAACATATAACCTTGTCACTCCCTCCTTAGAACACTTGGAACTCGTTGACAGTCCCTATTACACACTCTTATCTCTTCATTTTCATGCATTTTGAACTAGTTCTCCCTTGTGTTTATGTGGCACTCCCTAACATTCATTGGCACACATTGGCACACCATATCACCTTGCACATCCTGGCATGTTTCCCTGGCACTCTAGCATTCCTTGGAACTACCTAACATATCTTGTCACTCCCTCCTTACCACACCTAGAACTGACTAACAATCCATGTCACACAATTATTCATTTATTTCCATGTATTTGAAACTAGTGATCCCTTTTGTTTCCTTGGCACTCCATAACACTCCCTGGCATGCATTGGCACACCCTAGCACCTAACACATCTTGGCATGTTGCCCTTCCCTCTAGCATGCCTTAGCATTGCCTACCATACCTTATTACTCCCTCCACATACTTGTATCTCACTGACACTTCCTATCACAAACTCTTATTTGTTCATTTGCATGCATTAATTTTACCTAGTTCTCCCTTGTGTTTTCCTGGAACTCCCTAACACTTTCTAGCACATATTGACACACCTTGGCACCTGGCACATCTTGGCTACATGTCACCCTAGCAATCTAACATGACTTAGCGCAACCTAGCATACCATGTCACTCTCTCCTTAGCACACTTGGAACTTGCTAATACTCCCTGTCACAAACTCTTATTCATTCATTTCCATGCATTTTGACCTAGTTCTCCCTTACGTTTCCCTAGAACTCCCTAACAGTCCTTAGCACTCATTGGCACACCTTGGCGCTTGGCACATCTTGGTATGCTTCCCTAACACTCTTATAGAAGGGCTGGGCACTGCATAGCATACCTTATCACTCCCTCCTTAGCACACATGGAACTCACTCACACTTCATTTCCATGCATTTGAAACTAGTGTTCCCTTGTGTTCCCTTGGCACTTGGCCCTAACACTCCTTAGCATGCATTCATGTCACAGCTTGGCACCTAGCACATCTTGGCATGCCTTAGCAGTTGGCTTATCTTAGCATCCTAACATGTCTTGGAATTGTCTATCATGTGTTAGTACTTCCTAGTATTCCCTGACACACCTTGGCATTCCCTAATTATCATGCCCTCATAGATAGCTTTACTATTTTTGCGACTTGAGAACCCAACCAAGTCATTGGGAAAACAATGTTGTGCCCAACCCAAAGTCTCCCTTTATCTGAAACTGCTTTGACAAACCCCTTATAATTGTAACCATGGGATTTCCTCCTACAATTTCTATTCTAACCTTATCCTAACACACTTTGTCCTTGAAACACCTGGAATTCATTGACACTCCTTGGCACGCAATTACTAGTTCATTTCCATGTAGTTTTACCTAGTTCTCCCTTGTGATGCTCTAACACTCCCTAACATTCCTAAATATGCATTGTAATGCTTGGCATGTGTTAGCATTCCTTTTCATTCCTTGTCATGCCTTGAAACTCCTTAGCTATAATGACCTCACAACTACCCTTACTTTTTTTGGGACTTGGGAACCCAACCAAGTCTTGCCTCGACAACAACAACTTCACCAAGTTACAGTTACTACAACTAGACTATGCCTTGTTCACCTAAGAACTAACTATAACACATCTTAGGATACTCATGTATACTTTTAACTTATCCAACTTGAAATGTTACAAGTTACCATTTCAAGGCCCACGTCCAACTGTGGCCATAAAACAACTGAGCAACATACTTTACATCTTGACATGCCATAGAACTTGGCACATCTAAGAATCCCTTGGCACTATGTGGCACATGTTATCACCCCCTACATTCCTTGGAATGCTTTGGCACTCCCTAGCACTCCCTAACATGTCCTGGAAATATAACATGCCTTGGCACTTCCCTAGAATATAACCTTGTCACTCCCTCCTTAATACACCTGAAACTCATTAACACTCCCTATCACACACTCTTATTCAATCATTTCCATTCATTTTGAGCCAGTTCCCCCTTTTGTTTCCATGGCACTCCCTAACACTCTTTGAAACCTGTCACAAATGCCAATTTTTTTTTCTTGCCTATGGTGTTCTTCTTTTATACATGTTACCCTTGACTATGCCATGAAATCCCCCAAAATCTTCTTAAAGGATGGGAGCTCGTCTTCATGCATGAAGCCAGTGGAATGTGACAAGTTATCCAAAATTCATCCAAATATGTAATTTTTTCCTTGGGAAATGTGAAAGGTACCCTCGGTGGAAAAACATGCATAGTTATTTCTTACGAACTGCCCTAAATGTGAGATGTTTTCCACTTGTCAATTGTGCCTCTTGTTGGTGATGAAACCAACACCCTAGTTGTGCAAGGCTCACAAAATGTCACTTTGGATGAACTTAAGGTTGTTTCCATTGTCACCTCATCAACAAATCCTCTCATTTTGGATTAATTATTGAATTATAGGGGTGTCCAAAAGCACAAATTTATGTGGTCTTTTATGTGACTAGATCACTAGCATTAAAAACCATCTTTACATTGGATGGTTTAACATCTTGATGATCTGTGTCCTATTGACCACAACTTTTGTATTCATTATTTCTTTCATCGCAACACCTCCATTAGATATTGATGGTGTCCATGAGCCTATTTATAGTTGTGAGAAGGGGATTAGGGGCTCCCTTATCACAATCCATAACCCTTAATGTGTTTAATCACCTAGCCAAGGGGGCCCAAGGGTGTAGTTGTAGGGGCGCTAGAACCAAATTTTGGGGTTCATAACATTAGGAAAAGTGGAATGTCGTGACCAAAAAGGTTGTGAGGGGGTATGTTATGGTGTATTGAACAGGGCAAGGGGACAGAAGGGTAGCATGGATGGTAGAAACTGGAGGTAAAAGCATGGTTCACTAAGATCTATAATCCTAGCATTAGAGAATGAGAAGGGGGCTTAGGACTTAATTTCATAGGGTATAGGGGACCTAGGGAAGGTAGCAAGAGAAATTGATAGGGGAACCCTCAATAGTGGTGATAAGGGGATTAGGAGTCCAATTATGACAAACCATAAGCCATTAACCCATAACCACTAAATTCCATATCCCCTTAATGCCCAATCCATAATCCCTTAACCCCTACACTCACAAATGATAACCCATAAACCCCTTGAATCATTAAATCTTAAGACACTAACCCATAACTTATAATCCATGAACTAGCTCCTAATTCATAACTTCTTATCCTCTTAACATGTGACCCTTAACCCCTAACCCTTCACTGCCTAAACACCTTAACTGCTAACCCCTTATCCACTAACACCTAAATCCCCTAAATCTTAAGTCCTTAACCTCTAAACTCAATTGTGTCAATGTAGAATAATATACATAAGAGAAAATGAAATGATACTATCCACATCAATGGTTGGAATAGCCTTAAATTAGCCATGAGTGGTGAGTCAAGGGGTGAATGTGGGGCACTATTAAAGTTACATCATGTTTAAATTCCTTTTACATTGTGAGGTTGTTCTCCAATAGGGTTGAATCATCATCACAAGGAAGCATGACACATTTTTGTGGGGGAGCGATTAAAGTTGTAACAAAATTCAAGTGATTTACACCTCCAATGTAAATGACATCATTTTATCTTTGTGTCAGGTTGTTAGAGAGGTTATTTATAGACAATTCAATGTTTAGACTTCATCTTTTCAGGGCCTCGACTCTAACATGGATTTGTACTAGGAACACTTCATGAAAATGAAAGGGGTTGTTTAACCACATATGCACAAGAGCACTGGATGTATCCCTTCAAATCCCCCTTGGTGTGTTCAAAGTGGATTTACATTCGTGTCGAGTTGAAACTAATCATGACAACCTTCCTCTTCTTAATAACATCTGCTAGATTTTCCATATACATGAGATACTAGAATTAAAGGATCACCTCATCTGTAGATGCCCCCATTTATTATGAGATTTAAGGGATGTTCTATTGTCTTTATTAACATTTGGATGGGTTGTTATCTGCATTATTTAAATATAGGTCTAGAAATTTTTATGAGTGAGGTCCTTTGATTTAAATCTTTATATAAGGGCTCACGTGGCCTTCCCCTATCAAACTCTTTCAAGGGGGTAACCTCCTTCCATGTTGCCATGCCTACTTAGGGCCAAATTGACAAACCAAGATTCAAACTTCTTCAACTACCAAATTAATGAGGCATCATACCTCTTCTTGATCTTGGCCTCAATGAGACATATTTCTTCAGAGATACATTGGGGATTTCCCACCATAAGTCACAAGTTGGATGTCATGGGATCTATTACCCCATTTTCTATTTGGGCTTTTAGAGAATATTTTAAAATTTTGATTGTGTTAAAATTGGAAACTAGGGCCAAATTCCATCTTGGGATAAATCATTTTATGTTAGTCATTTTAATTGTGTGCAACAAGTAACATTTCAATGAACGTAAAGCCACTAGTAAAAATGATGAGAAAAATATCTCAGCCCATAGGAAGAGCTCACCATCATCAACATATAGCTCAATGTAACATCAATAAAATACCTAAGGTCACTACCATCAACACAATACATATGGATGTTGTCGTCAACATAAGACACATACCCATTACCTCAATATGATACAACTCTATTGTCATCATTAGAAAACATGTGGACACCATCATAACCAAAATACACATGCCCATTGCCATCATTGGAAGGTTGTTAAGTTTTGTAGGATAATGTGCCTTTGAAGTAAGTCAATGAGGTTGATTTACTATGAAAATCACATAGAAAATGAGAGAAAGCCTTTGAGCTTGGTCATATAAAACACATAACATGAATCCAAATGATATTTAGAGGCATTGTGGCTCTTCTTCTCCCTTGAACTCAATGAATTCATTGCTTTGCTTCACAATCAAGAAGGATTGTATAATCTGAACCCTACAAAGGTTTAAGGTAGGTGTCATTCAATTGAGAGGGAGATGAGTGCCTCTTGTCATCTTCATTATCAATCTTCATAATCTACATGTAACTATTTGTATCACCATACATTATTAATCTTCATTATCAATCTTCATAATCTACATGTAACTATTTGTATCACCTTCCAATCCAAATGTGAGAATGAGATCATTGGTACCTTTCCAACCTCAATCAATAGTTGATTCACAAAAAAATGTAATCAACAATAAATTCATGAACTAATATATTATAAGGGAGAATTGAATATCAGTGAGGAGAAGAACATATTCATTTTTTAATCTCCCAAAATAAACTTAATATTATATAGATAACAAAAGTTTTTATTATTTATTTATTTTTATTTTTGTTTTTATTACTTTTATTTTTATTTTTTTGAGAGAAAAAATCGAACTTTCTATTAAGGCAATAAAAAGTTACATATTATATGAATTTAAGCATTCTATATGCTATAAGTTTATCATCTAAACATATAGTATTAAGCTGGGCTGGTAAGAAAAAGATACTTCCCCATCCCAATGTTTGCAAAATAAGCACTGATTCAAATTACCGGGCCTCCTCATATGAGGAAAACAACCAAAATAGGAAGAGGAATCAACAACCATTCTGTTATATTGTTTTCACTATTTCAAAAAACAATTAGTAAAAATAAGCACACATGTATGATTGTTTATCCCTATTTACATTTTTTGAGTAAAACCAAGAAACTGTGGTCCAAAAGCAGCAAAAATAACAAAAGCCCGGAAGCGGGGCTAGAAATGATATGTACTTCAAGTCACAAAAGGAGGATGATCTAACACATGGATCATGTCATGTTCTATTTCTCTTATGCACCAATTGTCCATAACCTATTGTAAGCCCTCCTTAGCTAGGAGGTCTGCAACTGTGTTCCGTTCTCTGTAAATATCGCACACAGTAATAGAATTAAAATGCTTTTTTAGATTTAAGGCTTCTTTTAATAAATGAGTTAACATATAGTTTTGACATATGTACTCTCCATTAAACCATTTGATGACATTATGAGAGTCACTGAAAATCTGAACTGAACTTAGTCCCAGTTGTATAAGCTAGCAAAGAAGTAGTTTTAAGGTTTGTAGTTTAGCATAATTTGTTTGTTCTCGCTCCTAGCCACACCGAGGATTTTAAGAATCTATGAAAATTTAAGTGGATTACAATTCATGCTCCACAGATGTTCCTCTGATCAGAGGCCCCTCAAATTTGATTTAGGAACTGGAACTGGTATGCTTTCATAGATAGTTTCACATTTAATCACGATGTGTTCATGATATGGGTTCTGATCCTTGAAAATTCTCTTATTCTGGGCCAGCCTGCATGTGCCCCATGCTATTATTAGAGGTAAATTTCACATCTTTTCCCTTGGGGTGTCCATCCACCAATTTTTCCACACCTACCTAATTAGTTATCCATCCCATCTCTAGGTTTTCTTTGTCAGCCTCAAAGTCTCAAGCCATACACCTCTGTTAAAAGGACACGTTAGGAATAAATGTTGAATTGATTATTCTTTTCTCCTGCACAAAGAACACCAGCCCAGTCCTGTCTCAGATCTCTTCTGGAGATTGTCCCATGTTGGAACCTTGTTCTTTAGTATACACTAGAAAAACATTCTTGCTTTGGCTGGATATTTTAGTTTCCAGATAGTTTTTTCCCACCACTCTGGATTTTCCCATCCCTTCTTAGACATAAGATAGTTATAACCATACTTTTGGGAGTAATTTCCCATGGGGGCATCAACCCATCGCAGGGTGTCTGTTCTGTTTCTGAGGTGAACATTCAACCTCTGAAGTTCTATAGTGAAATGGTGTCATTCCTTCTCCCATTGGGGTTCAAGGTTTAACTCCCCTCTTGATAACCAGGCTTGATGCCAGATTGTTGAGTGTCTAATCTTTTCTATCTGACTCAAATTATATACCCCTCTTGCTTTGAAGTGGTTGATGATTCTCAGAGAGAGGGAAAAACCCTCATTGCATCCCACCCATGGGTCCTACCCCACCCTTACATGCTCTTTGTTACCCACCTGCTAGGAAATCCCTTGTTCAATTATCTTGTTTGAGTCTAGAGTTTCTTTCCACACCACAGACGCTTGCAATTTTTTCTTGTCCGGCTTCCTGATCCACTCATCTATTGGAGTTGGATCAATGTATTTTATTTTAACCACCAACATCCATAGATTTTCTTTTGTTAACAACCTCCATCCCAATTTTTCCACTAGAGATGGGCCGAAGGCTGTGAGATCTTTGATACCCCATCCTCTCCATTCCTTCGGCCTTGCCACTTTCTCCCATTCAACCCATGGGAAAATAGTGTCCTATTTTTAGCCAACCCACAAGAATCTACTGCAGGCTTCCCTTACTCTTACAAAAATTCCTTTGGGGACCTATGTTAGTGTCGACTAGTAGACCGAGATTTCCATCATGATGGACTTGATCAAAACTAGCCTTCCTGCTCTCAGTAACCATTTGTAACTCCAATGTTTAATATTGTTCTCGATTTTCACCACCAACCAAAACCAGTGTTGATTTCTGTATGAGTCAGGCTTTAAATGGAACCCCAATTATTTGAAACTATCTGACATCTTTTTTTCCTCAAAAGGAAGATCCTCTGCTATCCTTCTAGTTTCCACCCTTGAGAAACCTTCCAGTATTAGGGACAATTTTTGTTTATTAATACACATATGAGTAGCTTTTAGAAATAGCTCTAGGACAAATTTTATCTGTCGTGTTTCACTCCTACTACCATTACTGAAGAGAAGAATGTGACTCCCTCCGTAGCACACCTAAAACTCACTGACACTCCATGTCACATAGCCTTATTCATTCATTTCCATGCATTTTAAGCTAGTGCTCCCTTGTGTTTCCCCAACACTCCCTAACACTCCCTGTCATGTATTGGGACACCTTGGCACCTGGAACATATTGGCCCTCCCTATGTTTTAGCATCCCCTACATTCCTTGGCATGCTTTGGCTCTCCCAAGCACACCTTAGCACTCCCCAACACACCTTAGCACTCTAACATGCCTTGACACTACCTAGCATATAACCTTGTCATTCTCTCCTTAACACACTTGAGACTCACTATCACATTGATCAAGGAATGTTCACTTAGTACTAGTGCCAAGTTGCCTTCATGCAACTTGTCAAATGTCTTAAGTTTACTTCACAACTATTCCACCTCTTCAACCCTTGTTAGAGTCTTCCTAGACATGCACTCTTGCCTCAAGTAGAACATAACACTAGCATCCAAAATGTGCATACTCATTCCATCAGTTAATGCCTTGCTGAAACTGCGCTATCACACTTCTTAAAATGAAATGTTCACATCTTAAGGCAAAACCTATTTTTCTTATGATAACCTAAAATATGTGAGTGGCTAGGGGAGGACTCCATTTTCACAAGATGAAAACAAAAGGTCTTACAACCCCCTTTACACAAAAATTTAAATTTATTTAACCTAGATAAGGATACATACCCCCCATCCCTTCCAAATTTTTCCTATGACTTTGACTTTTAAGAAACTAACACTTGTTTTTAACTATCAAATCCACTTACCATATACTCTCTTTTGCTTGCACCCACCTAATATGAAAAAATACATAAATGTTTTCAGTACAACCAAGTTAAAAGAACTTGTTTCCTTTGAGAGATCTCAAATTGTGCCTAATAAACTTTAACAATAAAATCATTGTATATAAACCCTAACTTTAAAATTAGACAATTATTGTTATTATCAAAAATACCACTCTGTGATGAATATTTTTGAACAAAAACCAGAAAAATATCTAAGAGTAAGAGTAAGAGTAGTTAATTGCTCAAATACAACTAAAATTGTATCTATTGTTTTTGGGAGGGAAAATTTCAACATTTTTGAAAAAAATAAGTGTTAATTCATTTATGGCGAGGGGAAATTTCTACATTTTTGAAAAAACTAAGTGCTAATGCATTTACGTTTCAAGACTAAGGAGGATTTGTTCATTTTTCAAAAGGAAGGAGCCAAAACATATGAATTCTAAAATTTCCAATCCCCTCTCTCAATCTCTATGGATGTCCATCAACAAGAGGTTGTTGGGCAGGTGATGGTAAAATAGGTAGATGGTCTGAGGTTTTATCTCTCTTCATTCTTTCTTTGCATATCCAACAACTTGAAGATGAATACAGAAACTTTACAGACTTGAGTAACATTTAGTCACCGATGAAAATCGTCGTCTCTTCGCCATTCGTGCTATGGCAACTTAAGGAAGGATTCTTACTAACAGTTTACTGCACTTTCATGGGTGTGATGGGTAATTTATAAGATATTTTGTGGCAACGGACTAGTGTACAGCCAAAGCGGAGTAGAAACCTCAACAGATGGGCAAAGATTTGCCACCTTTTCAGTTTTGTAGATGTTGCTAATTTGTCCCTAAACTTCAATGCTTTAAAATTATCAGTAAAACCTTATTCTGACAGTAGAAAATGGCATTTCCTAGGGGAAAATGTGATGCACGATTCCCCAACAGACGATATGCATGTTCAAAATTTTTATTCTATATTTCAACTTTTATTTCAAATGCCACAAATGAGACCATCACAAATTTTATAATCTTGAGAACCCAATATTGAAGCCCCACCATCGGCTCTTCAGTCTATTAACGGCGTGAAGGTATGTTCCATTTGTAACTTCAATGCATTTTCACCCCACATTTGGTCTTCCACACAGAGAATACATGCACGTCAAGTTTCTGATTCAAAATCCATTGCTTTTTTTGCAGCCATGCCCCATGATATCTTGTGTTGGGAGGCATCGTGCCACAGTTCTATTATTATCCATGTCTTTGATACCAATATCAGCCATATGCTTAATGCATCAAGTGGTTGAGAGGGCCTGAAAGGAGGAGGTAGTTAACCTAGTTGACCTTGAATTCCATGTAAGGCTCTCTGTCTAAAAGTAGTTATCTCCAAATATATAGGGCTATGCATATATGGTGTGGGTAACAAAAGAAGGTAGCAAGGGACCTAGTAAAGTCTCTGTCTAAGTGGTGAAATCTTCCTGGATCTAGTAATATATGGAGTATCAGAAAGTGAAGTGCTACATGCAAATATTGCTACTACCATTCTTTGGCACATCTATAGTTTTTTCTGATTATAATCCTGAGGGTGTGTTGATTTCCAAGATGCCTTGGAGAGAGTGAGAGTATATGAATGCAACTGTTAAGTAGGAAAAATTTCCATTTTGTTGGTGTTTGTATGTTATTGCTTATGCTCAAAATTTTTGTCGTTAGTGGTGCTATTACCCACCTCTTCAATAGATTCAACAGGCTTCCAACTAGGTCATAGCACCTTCCATGAACATACCTTGTGTGCAACCTGTAGATTGATGAATCACTGTTCATGGTATAAATTTCTTTGGGTGGTTGATCCTTTCAAGAAACTGTAAGATGTAATACCACTTGGCATCTTAGGTAGATGAAACAAGTTATGAAGTTCTGTATGTAGTTGTGGCCACCATTTAGATAGAATTGTCAAAATGATTGCTGACCATGATGGTTGCACATTAAGAGATTGACGTGCATCCTGAATTTTAAAACTAACAGCCCCTAAACAACACTCAAGCAAGAACAACCTTGTTGACATTCATGTTTTTCAAACGCAGAAGTCTGTCCATCAATGTTGAGACTGTATTTAACCACAGCTATTTGATCTATACTGAGCATATTCATATGCATTCGACCAGATCAAATTCATATGCAACCTTTTCATAAACATTACTACCTTCATCTTACCTTCAGGAAACACTGGGGGCAAGACACAGACTTTGTTGAGTAGCAGTAGAATGCTATGAGACCGTACTTTCCATACACCATATGTATCCATCCATCTGAAACTTATTGAGCACCATCCACAGACATATTTAATGACACTCACCATGTACATCCAGATAAGGTTAGTTCAATTCCAGAATTATTCATATATGGCTAGATGAACAAAATCTATATTAGGAAAAATAGAATTTTGCTCATGTACATGTGCATTTGAGAAAACTATCAGTGGAGCTAATAACATATTTTATTTGAATGGTTATCCAACTAGGACAATTAAATGAGCTAAATTTATTGGAGTCCACAATTTTGGCACGTCTACAATTATCAGGTTTAGGCATTGTAACATTTTGACAGTTTCAAATAGGCCAGCCTCTCAACAATCTACTTCTACAAAAATTGACACCTGTTCGAACAGTTTCCCTGTTGATCATGTAATGGAAGTCTTCATCTAACAAAACATAATGATATTGATTTCAAGTGGCTAAAAACATTCCCTCCTATTATATTGCTTACCGCTTAACAATTTCTGGAACTTGGCATTGAATTTTATTCATTTCTGGTGCAGTCTTGTCTACCCAGGTGTTATATGTTGTCTTCACATTACTTTCTTGATGTTGGAGATCTATCTCTGGAAATGGAAACTCCACTTCCAATAGACATACCAATTGTTGCAATACTGTAAACTATTTTGCATCTGTTGTTTAACACAGTCAATAGGAGTATAAATAGATCATGTAGCAATACTTACAAACATTTTGGCCAATGACAAATTTGTTTCTTCGGTGGTTCATAAGGGTTACAACAGGACTGCTTAAAATGTTAGTTTGATAATACCACGGGTGAATTTGAGCTCAAATAGTTATTGCAGAACTTTCCATCAGGATTCTTACAACTATCATAATGTTGTATCATCAATATCTACACTCTATACAAGATTCCTTGAGCTAGCGGCGGAAATCTATGCACCTCTAGTATTCAGTCATGATAAATTAGATTGGTAATTATGACTTCCAACAATACTACAATCCCTTCAACATATATATTCATCTCCCAAATTTGCATAGGATTTTTGGTCTATTGTCCAAATTGAAACTTGTGCTATTCTAGGAATATACACATAGGGAATAGAGTTTTTAACTTCTACATTGAAGAAAAGATACCCATATTCTCTTTAAATAAGAAATAGTTCTCTAATAATGATAGCATGCCGTTCACATCTAGAAAAGGTAATATCTTGACCCTTAACGGACCCTTAATGGAGTGTGCTCAAACAAAATTGAATAGGAGAAGAATGTGGCCCAGAGAGAAGGTAACTCAACCTTATTAATGGCCAGAACTCCACATCCTTTCAAATATGAAAACCTCTAAAAAAAGAGTAACTTCCATAGGTCGACTTCTAGACTCACTATTAAGTCCGCATAGAACAAATATAAACTTCAGAACTGTACTTTCCTCTATCTGATGCTTCTTAAGCATTCAAGATACTATTATAGGTGTTGGGCACCTGTGCTAACAATCTGAGTGGTGAAGGCTTGAGAAGGGAGTCTTTCTCTTGGTCCTCCTACTAGGTCTTCACAACTAGTTGTACCTACACCTTTCCCTACAACCCTGAATAGAGATCTAAATTATTTCTGAATATACACAAAACACTCTTACTTACCTCTGCACCTGAGGCCTAAGATTGCAAGAGATCTAAGCCAGAACTTCCCTAAAGCCTCGTAGTTGTCTGCCTTAGAACTACAACTCTATCTACAAGGAAAAATCACATATTTTGAGAGAGACTGTGGTCATATTACAGGGATTTGTACATGGAGGAGACCATGGAGACTTATCTACAAACTCCACTTTGTGATTTCTTATCAATTAAAAGCACATGGTGGTATAATTCTTCTTTGGATCAAACAACTTTCTACTAGTGACAAAAATAGGGTGATTAATGTTCCTATCCCATGGTTGCACAAGAATTGAACCTAGGGCTATGAATGATCCATCTACAAGCACATGAAGTATTTATTTCCAAAATGGAAAGACACGTATCAACATGTAACTGATTTCTTCTTGTGGGTATTGAACACTTTATAGCATTCCTATGTCCAATTGTATTTGGTGTCTTTCCTTAGTAATTGTTCCATCAATGTGACAACTTCACATTGTCTCAAATGAACTTCATATAGTAGCCTATATGCCCCAATGTGGGATGCAACTGTCTTACAAACATAGGATCCTTCATATCCATAATTGATGCATTCTTTGCAAGACCTACTAGTAAACCCTTTGTGCAAATAATATGGCCCAATAATGTGCCAAAATGAGTGCCAAAGATACAATACTTAATATTTAGTGAAAATTGGAGTTTCTGAAATTTATTAACCACCAATATTAGGATTTATATGTGATATTTTAATAAGTTGACTATAATCTAGTCATGTAATTATACCTCTAGCAACCTATGGATAAAATATTTAAATGTTCTGGAAACAATTCAAGAGAATATAACTAGTGCATTCTTTAAACTAAATGGCATGACTATATATGAAAAGGATACCTATTATCTCTTAAAAGACATCTTGGTCCTATCCTCCTCTATGATATTCACTTGATGGTGTCTAGAAAACCTGATAGTGAACGTGTAGGCCCTTAATGGAGTGTGCTCAACCAATAGTGAATAGGAGAAGAATATGGCCCACAAAGAAGGTAACTCGACCTTATTAATGGCCAAACTCCACATCCTTTCAAAAATGAAAACCTCTAATAAAAGAGTAACGTGCATAGGTCGACTTCTAGACTTTTGAGTTTCCATACAAAAAATATAAACTTTAGAACTGTACTTTATTCTATTTGATGTTTCCTAAGAATTGAAGATATTATTGTAGGCATTGGGCACTTGTGCTAACAATCTGAGTGGTGAAGGCTTGAGAAGAGGTCTTTTCTCTTGGCCCTCTTACCAGCTCTTCACAACCAAATGTACACACAACTTTCCCTACAGCCCTGAATAGAGATCAAAATTATATCAAAATATAAATGAAACACCCTTACTTACCTATGCACTACAAGCCTAAGACTACAAGAGATCTGAGCCAAAACTGTCCTAAAGCCTCGTTGTTCTCTGCCTTAGAACTGTAGCTCTGTCTCCAAGGAAAACTCACGTATTTTGAGAGAGACTGGGGTCATATTACAAAGATTTGTAGATGGAGGAGACCATGGAGACTTATCTACAAACTCCACTTTTTGATTTCTTATCAATTAAAAGCATATGGTGGTATAATTCTTCTTTGGATCAAACAACTTTTTGCTACTAAAAAAATAGGGTTATTAATGTTCATATCCCATGGTTGCACAAGAATTGAACCTAGGGCTATGAATAATCCATCTACAAGAACATGAAATATTTATTTCCAAAATGGAAAGACACGTATCAACATGTAATTGATTTCTTCTTGTGGGTATTGAACACTTTATAGCATTCCTATGTCCAATTGTATTTGGTGTCTTTCCTTAGTAATTGTTCCATCGGTGTGACAACTTCACATTGTCTCGTCTTTCATTAGAGTAACAAAACGAACTATGAAGCAAACCAAAACTAAATCTAGAAATGTGACAACCTGATGTAAATCTCAGGAAACATGTTGGCCGATGGTCATATGACCGGTTTTATTTATAATCCTGGGATAAAGGTGAACTCTCGTATGGTGAAAAAAACTCTCGTGTGATCCACTGTAGGAAAAAGAGGGAGATCTAAATAAATAACGCTCAAAAATCTAGTTCTGAAACCTTAAGTGTGGGACTGAGTGGCCTCTATATCACTCATATAATATCCTCCTCCTCAAAAGCCAAATGATGAGAGTAAATCGAGCTCTTTGATCATAGGCTCTATGCAACTTCATGTCCCACAGAAAACACACATACAATCTCACACTAAAACAAACTAGAAATTATTACACCAACATATTCTTGGGCCCTCTCATAAGGGAGTTATGCCTAAATATTAACTTTGATAAAAAAAAAGAATTTTATTTGGACACCATAAAACAATTTCATATATTCAATCTCAAATATAATACATTCATATAGTTGGAGTCAGATCCAACTAATCCAAACATGGAGATTGTGGTTGAGAGAATATCTCAACAATCTTCGACAAACCAAAACCAATTTACTAAGTCAAGTATTAATCTTAACACATTGTAGCTCCAAACTAGGCCCAAACCCTTAAGCAAGGAATGGGATGAATCCTTAGTAATCATATTTATTTTCTCTGCTGCAGTTGAAGGGATCATCCATTGTATATCAGATCCCTAGTCTGAGTCAATAGGGATCACTGCCCCATACATCGTTCTTCTGCTGTACATTTTGATATGATATAACCAGTATATTTTTATTTCTAATAAAGAAAAAACAGAAGCAAATCCTTTAGTCCACATTTTGATAGACATGCATTATTCTATCCTTCATCTAGCTCTCCAAGGTTTCTTCCAGATGTAACTATATATTTTTTTCCTATTTCAAGAAGATCTTAGATCAAAATGGCAGTTGCATTATTTTTCCGAATGAACTTCCTCAGTTAGATGTATATTGAATCACTGCTATTTTTTTCCACTTGCTTTGGATTTCCTAAGCATTGCTATGCGTTTTTGTTTTTTAAATGAAATTTCTTCCATTGAAATGCACTTGTACTCATACTTTCATGAGAATAAGAATGAATACAAGAATTCATCCAAAATACATTCCAATGCATATTCTCATTATTTAGAGTGCCTCTAATGCTGAACCTACAAATATTTTGTTGATGTTATGGGCTTATGACTTAATGCTAGTATTGGGCACGTTCAAAATTTGATAGCTAATAAATTCTTGTATTAATTTGTCATAAAATATTTTTACAACACCTGTGATTTTGATCATATTTTATTTTTTTTGTTGAATTGCCCAAGTAGTAGAAGGACTTCTTTCTTATACCTAACAAATAAATTCCAATTCAGGAATTAATCCTCATAAAACATATCACAACTCCTAATATTGGGACAGTGCAAACCCCAGGTGAATCTAAGCCTGCCTTTGAGATTGTTGATGGTGAATATGAGAAACTAGGATCTGCTTATGTTAATAAGGAGGAGCTGCATACATTCCAAAAAATTATAAGTTTCAGTGGGTTGGAGTATGGAGCATGTGCTTATGGGACCAAATGGGCCAGCTAAAGCAAATGAACCTTATGGAGTTGGGTCCAGAATGTGAAACACTTATGGTTGACCTTCCTTGGGATACTGCAAAGTTCAAGGAGTTTTCATAAAGTATTTGTGTGCATTTGGTTGAGTGCATTGCTGCATTGAGGAAGCTTTAGCATAATGCATTATGATGTATTGAACATGATGCACAAAAAGATAAGGTAATGATGGAGATGCATCCATTGCATTCTCTGGAACTCTAGTTTATTGCATGTTGATTTGGAACAAGTTCCTTGGGGAGTGCCAACCATCATTACTGCCCATGAATTTTATGATTCTCTTCTAGTGCACCAAATCCAGAAAACTCCTTGTGGGTAGTATGAAAAGCTCATTGATATCGCAGAATATTCCTTCGATAGACTTCGTTTTATGTTGTCTCAAGAACCAACAATTGACAACAAGTTGTACTTAACTAAACACCTTAAGGGGCTTACTCCATATGAAATATCTCATTGGAGCACGTTGAAGTTTACTCTTAGGCTATTGAATTGGCAAGGAATATTGGTAAGAGGATTTCATCAAATGGTGGTTGGAGGCAACACTCATGGAACATCCTTTGGATTTTCTCTTCATTCATATTTGTACATTCTTTTGCATGCATTCATAATTGCTCTAGATTCCTCAGTGTTTCGGGTAGAAAAAAATATTTTGGATGCTCATCTATTCTATGCTCAAGTTATTGCATGGGGTTTTCTAAACCTTATTGAACCATGAGATGGATGTCACAACTGAAAACACTGGATTTACTAGACATTTTCACCATTCTACCCAGTTTACTTCTGAGACAGTTTCTGGGTAAACAGGGATGAGTTCTAAAAATATGAGAGAGGTTATTGTCAAGCACACATTAAGGAACATTAAAATCTTTCAATTTTCCTAGAGGTGTCATAGATTGGGAGAATCGAATACATCTTTGAGCCCTAGTTTTCGAGATTCATAATTTTCCTGTTTAACACATATTTTAAAAATCAGAGCTTGAGTTAATAGAGATGAATCTCAAAAAATGGAGCGAGGATTTTTCTCAGAAAAAGCAGGTCTACAAAAATCGTCCAAATTTTAGACAAATTTCATGAGTTAGGAGATATGAGCTCCTAAACTTACCCCTAGTTTTCAACAGCCTGGTCCATTTTTCCTGGCAGACAGTTCCAAACTTCAATGTAACTATTGCTCTCTTTGGAAATTTGGTTATATTCGACCTCTTGAGCCTAGGGGAGAATTATTTCCTATATAATAGAGTAATTTTAATGTGTAAATGGTTGGATTTGGATGAATTGTCTCACTGTTTTGAGTTCCTAGAGCTGCTATAATCATTTTCCTGAAATTTAATAAAATTGGGTTTTACAAGATTAGATTCAATTTGCAGAGATTCTTGTGATGTATTGGCTATTGTTTGTCTTCTCTGTGTATGTATTTCTTTATTTTCCAGGTCTTTCATATCTATTTATATGTTTATATTGAGAAATGTGTAAGAATTCATTCTCACAATGCTCTGATTTTTGCCTTCTAACATCTATCTGTAAAGTATTCTGCATGGTTTCAAGGTATTCTAGAGTTGAGACCTTGATGCCCCACTGAATGTTTTTCCTTCCATCCCACTACAATGAAAACCCTCTGATTTTGGCACAGTCCATATGTCTATCTTTCCTCTCTTGTCGAATTCCATAGTGGATTTCCCAGATTTGTTTTCTTTTCAAACCTCTTGACTCCATGCCCAATGGATCTCTTGACTTGTGTTGCAAGGAACCAGATTCAATCATTTTACTTTTTAATCCCTAATCTAGCCCCCTGAGTCAAATATAGGTCAGATCTAGTATTTGATCCAGAGAGAGCCCTCTCTTAGGTTGGAAGTGGCTAGTTACCAACCTAGAAGCGGTTTGAAATGGTTACCTTTTCGGTTCTTGTCCTCAGCCTGGAGGAAATTACAGAGCATTAACACTGTGCACTTATTGTTTTGTGTGCAATGTTACAATAATGCATTTCTTGCTATAAGTTCACCATTTTCTTATGTTGTGCACATACTAGCTTATGTGCAGGAACAATAAATTGCTCAAACTAAATAAACTACTTCATGCATTGCACAACACTCATTAGTATTACATTGCTAGAGGTAAAAGAGAACATGGCACATAACTATTGATTGATTTCATCCCAATCTCTCATTTTCATCTGTTTCTTCTCCTAAATGTACTAGATTTGTGGGACCAAATCCTTGGTATTGGAAAACTATTGCACACATTGGGTCCACAATATATTCCCTTTTTCCACTATTGTGCACATAAACCTATGTGCTGATGTAGGTCTTCCATCCCTTTATATTTATTGGAAAAATCATAAAATCCTATGAGTTGGAACTTAATTTGGATGCATTCAACTACCTTCACTCAATCTCTAAATTTATCTGAATCCATGAACCAAAAATCAGAAATTAAGAAGGCCCTAACTGTATCAAAAACCTGAATAATTACAAAATAATAACAAAGATATGAAGACAAGCAAGGACAAAAATACTAGTGATTTCAACCGGAACTAGATACTGACTTTGAAGAACAAATGTAAATGCTAGTAGGAAGTAGTTTGTAGCTGAATAACCTAGAAAATAAATATGATACAAAGGAATTCTTCTGAGAAGGTATGGATGCCAACTCAGGTCAAATAAACAGCAGTATGGATGTTGCCTACCCCAAATAGTCTCTTCCAAAATCCATGCAATAGCACACTTCACAAACAACTTCGTCAAGGTATGGATGCCAACTGAGGACCAAGGCAGTATGGATATCGCCCTTGCCCCAAATGGTCTCCTTCAGACTGCCTTCATTAAAAGCCTCTACTCCAATGTCTAATGGTCATTTTATAGTTAGTCTTCCCAATTTTTGTAGAAAAGAGGAGCTACAAACTTTGATCAGTGACACTTACGAGTGAAAGTTGTAACCAAATACGCATGGATTTAAAAAGGATTTTATGATGGGAGGGACATAATTTTTAGCTTTTCAGGTTACTTTGAAAATGTTTACACCATGTTTGGGCCTTGCAGGTGTTTCGTGAGATGTGGGGTGCATGGTGTATGGTTGGACTATGCTCTTCCATGGAATTGGACATTGGAGGTGGTTTACTATTTGCTGCTACACCTTGTTTGGATGTTTGAAAGACATTCTTTCTCGAAGTATTGGATAAGTATGGAGCTTGGTGACTTCATGTTGTTGATGCATGAAGGGAGTTTATGTGCTTGGAGTAGAGTCAGGTATTTTATAGGAGGTTATTGAGCCCTAGATACCACGGGGTTTCCTGGTTGCTTGCATGAAGGTTTACACTTGACATGTGGACTCTTGGGTTGAGGGAGTGGATATGTAGGTGTGGGAGTCCTTAAGGCGACACATGACCCTAGATGTGCATTGTCCTTAAGGAGACACACGACCATGGAGATGCATTGGAGCTTTGAAGATTTGGAGGATTGTTGGACCTTAGGGAGTAGTGCTCATGCCATGGAGGGCTTGCTTGTTAATCATTGTCACCTTTGAGTCTCACACATGTCACTTAGAGTAGAGTGCTTCACATGGGTGGACCTATTTGTGTCTTGCAAGTTTTCTTGTAGTGGACTAGGTCCACTTGTTGTTATAAAGCCCCTTTACCTCTCATATAAATAGAGGAAGGAGTGAGTTTTTATTATAGTCGATCATGCACTTGTGCATATTCCTTTTCATACTTGGGTTAGAGATGTAAGAGTAGTGCTACATTCTCTCTGTCTTTCTTGTTCAATATTCTTTGTACTTTGTGCTTTTGTCTTAAGGTGCTAGCGTTTCTTGGAGCATTCACCCAAAAACTTCATATATATAAAGAAGAAATGAAATATGTGGGGAGCATGGTGTATGGTTGGACCATGCTCTTCCATGATGGACTTGGACATTAGAGGTGGTTTACTATTTGCTGCTAGACCTTGTTTGGATGTTTTAAAGACATTCTTCCTCGAAGTGTTGGATAAGTATGGAGCTTGGTGACTTGATGTTGTTGATGCATGAAGGGAGTTTATGTGCTTGGAGTAGAGTTGGGTATTTTAGAGGAGGTTCTTGAGCCCTAGATAACATGGGGTCGCTTCGTTGCTTGCATGGAGGTTTACACTTGACATGTGGACTCTTGGGTTGAGGGAGTGGATATGTAGGTTTGGGAGTCCTTAAGGTGACACATGACCCTAGATATGCATTATCCTTAAGGAGACACACCACCATTGATATGCATTGGAGCTTTGGAGGATTGTTGGACCTTAAGGAGTAGTGCTCATGCCATGGAGGCCTTTCTTGTTAATCATTGTCACCTTTGAGCCTCACAAATGTCACTTAGAGTAGAGTGCTTCACATGGGTGGACCTACTTGTGTCTTGCAAGTTTTCTTGTAGTGGACTAGGTCCACTTGTTATTGTAAGCCCCTTTACCTCTCATATAAATAGAGGAAGGAATGAATTTTTATTATATTCGATCATGCACTTGTGCATATTCCTTTTCATACTTAGGTTAGAGATGTAAGAGTAGTTCTACTTTCTCTCTCTCTCTCTCTCTCTCTCTCTCGTTCAATCTTCTTTGTAATTTATGTGTTTTTGTCTTAAGGTGCTAGTGTTTCTTGGAGCATTCACCCGAAAAATTCATATATATAAAGAAGAAATGAAACCCATGAACACAATCACAACCTATCATATAATTCTCCATGCTTTCAAAAACCCTAGATAGGGAAAACCAAGAGAAACCCTAGCTCCACCAAAGATACTCCAACAATCAATCTTTTTTAATATATTTTTGAAATATCTTTGGTGGAGCTAATATTTCTATTGGTTTTCACTATCTAGGGTTTTGGAGAACTTAGAGCATTATATGATGAGTTGTGATTGTGTTCATGGATTTCAGTTCTTACACACACATATGAAGTTCTCAACTGTCCAAAATTGTGTTATTTTAGATTTGACTTCCATCTTACCACTACCTAGCATACCTTTTCACTCCTATAAATTGTGTTATTTCAATGGTTTGACTTCAAAATTTTCATAAATACAATGTCCTAAAAAATATAGCTGAACACTTCCATATTCATAGTTAGATCATATTCCAAGAATATATACATTTGTTGTACGGATCAACAATTGTCTCACGAACAACAATCACATCACAAGCGGAAATTGAACTTGGTTGGGGAGGATATTAATTTATCCTCTCAAGTTCCTGAGTTATTTTTGTTGTCAAATCGAATCGGAACTAGATAAAAACTAGATAAAAAAACAAGTTGACCAAAAAATACATAAATTATTCAAATTTAGGAAAAAACATATATATTAATGTGCATCCATATGAATCACAACCATTATACAAAAAAATTTCCATTTAACTTGAGTTTTCCTAGAAACAAATTTGGAGGTTTCCCAACATGAAATTCCTAAAGAATATGTTGTCTTGAAGCCAAGCGTGCACCATATCATAGTTAAAATCTAAAGTCTTTGGCACCCTTAAACCTGGCACTAGTCTGAGAATCCTATACCATACTAAGAGCATATTTGTGCTAAGAGAGTTCACCATGCATTTACAACCACCTTTTTTCTTAAGGGTGAAAGTGGTTTTGTGCCACATAACTCTGTTTGAAGGAAAAATATCCATATCATAAAACAGAGGCAAGCTTGAAATGCTTGTTCTATAGCTAGAAGTATTGTTATGACATTGTTCACAACTTTTAAGTACTTTGTTGAAGGAATTCAAAAGAATGTAAAAGTGATTTAGTGGGTCAGAATATTCAATGATGGGTATTATTGTGAGGTTATTTTCCGAGCATGCTCCTACTAAATTGATAATGGGGTTTTCTGTTTATTTTTTGGGCCAAATATTGCAACAGCAGCACTAGTGCATTAACTATGCTAAAAGGTCACTATCTTGTTAATTTAACCATGAATATCTCTTTTACAAAGCCATATTTATTAGTTTTGTTTACGTTAGTGGTTTGATAAGATCATTTCTATAGTCTCTTACTTAATCTCTTAAAGATTTTACATTTTTTTTTTGACAAAAAATGGCTAACATTTTACCCTAGCTAAGTAAGGATTCTTTAAATAATCTTCTATGTTGGTACCTTTTTGTTCCATCTAAGCTTTGAAAAGTGTCATGAATTTACATTGAACAATGTAAGAATCTAGTCTTTTCTAGAAACAATCAAGCCAACTCTTTCATTTTGCAAATTACCTACCAGTTCTAGACATATTCTTTGAAATTTCTATGCTGAAGGTGTTGGATTTAGGTAAGTGATGCAAAGTTCTATTGTTCACCTGTTCAACCAATGAAAATTATAGGAAAACTTGGAAGGGTTGGATGTGACTGTTCCAACCATACTCTTATTGGCCCGCAATACATATATTCATAATACATCCCTACAATACTATTGTTCACCTATTCGACTAGTGCATATTTTAGGAAAAATGTTAAATGTTGGACTTCGTTGTCTCAAGTTCAAAAACCAGCACTAAAGATGCAACGTATTATGTGCATCCTTGGATATGTTTGAGATTGCAAGCTAACTATTTAAATAAATGCATGTATAAAACTTCTATATTAGAAAAATAACCATCAATAGTATGCTAAAAAGTGTCATTTCAATGTCTGGAAATTAGGATATATAAATGTGAGATATATACTCTACATCTTTGGGTTATCTCTTTTTCAAATCTAAGCTCTTTTAGCCTACTTGTTAATTGTTTGAACTTTGAACTTTGATGAAATTCCTGAATGGACTTCGTAAATACTCGAATAAATGGACTTTGTAAGGTAGTGGCACCATAAATTGTGTTATTTCAAAGATTTGACTTCCATATTTTCACAAAATACCAATATCCTCAACAAATACTTATATGTATAGATACTTATGTTTAGGATTATATATGTGTTGGAGCAGTTCCTTTATGTTTTACTATAATCCTAATGTTGACGAATTTTAGCCAACTTTTTTCATCAATTTTTCATAGAATACGCAAAAGATTTCATTGCCAAAATGTGGCAAAAATTACTTTTCTTCTGATTTGTTTTTTTATTGTACATGACAAGATAATCATGTTGTAGGAATGAGGTATCCTACAGTCTGTTTTAATTTCTGGATATTTTTTTTCTCCCATTTTTTTTACAAGGATGTAGATTTCATTTTCATGTTTATGGTTTTTGCATGTATCTTATCTAGCCCCAAATGATGGTAATGGAGTGGATCTTGAGAAGTAGTCGTGCACAGAGACTATCAGAGGTTAATTTTACAATAACACTTCCACCTAGTATCAGAAAAAGTTTAATGGTCTGTGACATAAAAAAGAGTTATTTAATGGTAGGGTTGAAAGGGCAACCTCATGTCTTAGTTCTAAGTCATTTATTTGTGTTACTTAGCTTTAAGTCATCTGTTTGATTTTGAGCTTTAAAAGATCAATTATTTCAGTAATCCAATATGCATGGCTTGTATTTCTCACCTAATTTTAGTTACTTGACATGGTTGATATAACATTCAATTCTAGGCCACTTTTATTTGAAGTCAGAGATTTTATTGATTAAAAGGATGTTCATATTTTGATTGGTTTACTTGGAGCTTGGTTTAATTTTTTTTGTAAATTCCACATGGATGTTATTTTTCCAGGGTGAACTCTTTGCACCAGTAAGGTCAGATGAGTCCTAGAACATAGGTATACAACATGCACATCTTTGGCCTTTGTTGTGTATCTATTATTCTTTATATCATTGATGGATGGTTATTGATGATGTAAAACAAAGGATGGGAAGATCCTACCAATTCTCTTGACAAAACAAAATAAAATGGAGTGGTAAAATTGTGTTTTAAAGGGTGAGCCAGAAATCAATACTTGAAAGGTAGAACTTGAGAATGGTAATTTATCTGATATGGATCTAGAGACACAACAAACTATGGAAAAAAAATGATGGTATTGACAAGTCTTCCCAACAATAAGCTCTAACTATTAGACCACTGCGCAAATTTCAGTTATCTGCAATGGAAATAGTGACTCTAGTTTTATTTGTATGAATAACGATTTTGACCATTGTCCTATTCGTTTCCTATGAATGATTTTGATTTTCAAACTCCAACTAGTTTGTTGTTAAACTAATTAAAGCTTTGATGACAAACTTATAGTTTTTGAAGCTCTTTTGTAATTCTATTTTCTTGAGAAAATTTGTCCTTTTTACTTTAGGTACTGTAGATTACTACTGTGTGACATATGCTATGATATAATTGCCTGGATAAATAGACAGAAGTGTTGTACAACATAGTCTTTTTTTAAATATAAAGAAACAATATTTCCAAATAGAAAGTTTATTAATTAATAACATTTTTTAGACTTCTTAGCTAAGTTATGATTATATTTCGGTAGGGGATTTTGTGTATGCTGATATTGTGTTGTCTCTTTGGTTTATGTTAGGTAATAATGGTTATAAGGAATGTGTTCTTGAGGAGCAGACACACATCTTACTCTACTATTGACAAGAAAATCCATGGTTTTCAAGCATGGCAACAAAAACACAGATGTCAATGGGATATCCAAAGTCCATGTTGGATGAATTTAATACTAGTGATGATTTTGATTCTTCTTCAGATAAAGAATGTCACAAGTCAAATTCAAATAAATAGAAGTAGCTCAAGAATGAAGGTGAAGTTATTGCTTTATGTCCAAGTCAATTTTTCTATTTGTTGGTTGCTGTCATGTTTTGAGTGCGGACTTGTGAAATTCCAAATTGCATGTTGGTTTAGGTAAAGGGGATATATATATATATATATTTCTTTTATCATATGTCATTTATGGTTTCCATAGATCCGTGTTACATTTGCACAGAAGTTTAGATATCATTCAGATATCTAAACACCAAATAACAACAAGATTGAGATTTTTCTTTCACTCAACCTATAACATATTGCATTTGTCTTCGTTAATGCTATTCTTCCATATCCTATCCACTTATGACATTTCCTTTGTAATATTTGGTGCATTTGCTAGTTATAGGTCATTTACAGGTTATAAATGTCTTCGGAGTTTCACTTCTAATTGAGTATTCAACTAAATATGTTGATTCTCTTATACATAACTATTTTTCCCTCCACCCACTTTTCATAACTTCCATAACCATTAGGTAGGGACCTGCGACTTCAATGTTGCTTTGCTTGTTTAGTAAAATATTACCGAGACTTTAATTTATTGAAAGTTGTAGAATTTACAATTTATGAAGTTTCAAGGTTTGATTTTTAAGAGCCTAATTCTTTAAAGGGTGCTAGGTCAATGGAAGAGCACCTGCTTTACAAGTAGGAGGTTGGTGGTTCAATTCCATCATGCCTTGACATTCATATGGAGTGGCAACGATCAATTTTTAGTGACGAACGCTCTTTTGACCATCACCAATGAGCTTTGGTGATATTTTTCGACCCTCAAGAAAACATTAAATGGTGATGGTCAACGAACACCACCATATATACGCATCAATAGTGATGACGCTCAAAGCTCCATAACCATAAATCATTGTTGTTGATATGAAAAAATGACAGTCGTTGTCCATTATTATATTCATTATTCATGATGGACCTTGAATGTCACCATAACACCTATACTTCTGGCAATGCAGCTTCTGGTGATGGTCAATGAACGTCACCATATATATGCACCAATAGTGATGAACATGAAAGATCCATCACAATAAATTGTTGTTGTTCATATGAAATGGTGACGGTCACTATCTGTCATTATAATCAATATTCGTGACGGAACTTGAATGTCACCATAACACCTATACTTTTGGCAACGCCACCTTTGGCGACGTTCAGTTTTTGGTGACTGAGGCTATGGTCCATCATCATTTCTCATATGAAATGGTGATGGTCGCTATCTGTCATTATAAATCATTATTGGTGACGGACTTTGAATGTCACTACAACACCTATACTTTTGGTGACGCCATCTTTGGTGGCGTTCAGTTTTTGGTGACAGAGGCTATGGTCCGTCACCATTGCTCATATGAAATGGTGACGTTCACTACCCATCATTATAAATCATTATTGGTGATGGAATTTGAATGTCACTACAACACCTATACTTTTGGCGACACCAATTTTGGTGACGTTCAGTTTTTGGTGATGAAGGCTCTTTTGACTGTCACTAATGAACTTATGGTGACATTTTTTTCCCCTCACCAATGTCATTTTTTCTTGTAGTGCTATATAATAATGATGATAATGAAGATGATAGTGAATCAAATGAACTTGCGCTCATGGGTAAAAGTGAAAGCAGGCATTATAAAGAGGAAACAAATTCAAAGATGATGGCCCCAGAAGCAGAAGAATAAGGAAAATTAGAAACAATGGAAAATGAATGTTTACCTATGCTAAGTAATGATAATTATCAACAATGGAAAGAAAAGACAAAGTCTAATCTAATGAACCTTGATGTTTAGTATTTAGGATGCAATGGTGTCACCAAAATTCCTCCATCAGTTGAATAGGTGCAAAAGAATAGAAAGGTAATATGTGACATCATTAATAACATACCTGACTCAAAATTAAACAAGGTTATGCATTTCGCAACTAAAAAGGAAGTACGTGATAAGTTACAGGAAATCCATGAAAAAAAATTGAAGTAAGATTCTTTATCAAAAGAACTATCAGGTAATATTATTTCTAATGTGTCAAAAGATGAACATGAGGATAAAACAACCTTTGTCAGAGTTACCAATTCAAAATAAGACATGTTAGAGGAAATTTTTTATCTTAGAAGAAAACTTGATCTTTCTTTGAAAAAGATTATTAATCTTAAAGATAAGTTGCAGACATATGATAACAAGGATCATATTAAATCATCAAATGCTACTGTAGAATCTAAACAATATTGTGAGGTTCTTGAAGCTAAGATCATCTCTCTAAGGGAAGATTTTGAGAAGTAAAAGAAGTGAAATGAAGAACTACTTTAAGCATTTGAAGAACACGAGAATGGGATGAAAGAAGAAATTATCAACTTAAAGGAGAAAATGGAAGAAGGAAGAAAGGTTGAAGGAGTCAGAAAGTAGTATCTTGAAAAGGAAAAGAAATACCAAGGAATGGAGGTTGAGGTAAACACTCTAAAAGGAAAATTAGAAGAAAAGGATAAACATTTGAGACTTCAATATAGTACTAATATTTTGGATAAACATTTTAGTATTCATCTGTCTCCTTCCATTAAATCTGATCTTGGTTTTCATGAAACTATTAAAGGATAATCTAGTTCACAAGCTAGTGAAAGGAATCTAAAGGGTAACAATGTAAAACCTGAAGTGCTCAATAAAGAGATAAGAATTCAACCTAATCAATAAAAAAGGAAAGTAAATATTTAAAGGAAATAATCTTATCCTAACTATACAAGTGTTCATCGATTCTCTCCTTTTATCAATAGTGTTGAATGCTTTATATGTCATAATTATTGACACGGTGTAGTTAATTGCAGAAGTAGACAATTTCGATCTCAAGCAAAATCCGCTTCATAGAAAGATCATCAACTCCTAGGTACCCAGGTTTCTTTAAGGGATAGTGTTTTTCTTGCAACATTTTTGGTCACAAAGCTATTGATTGCAATAGAAGAAATATGAAACAAAAATTTATGACTCGTCTTCTCCCTTTTCTAGTCATACAAGATGTTATGTTCGTAACAAGTTTGGGCATGTAGAAAAATAATTTAGGAAGAAACCAATGAATCTCCATAGACAACATGGAAATAAATTAGATAAGAATATTGATAGACCTAAAAATGATGGATCCACCAATGTCTCTCATAATAAGAAGAAAAAAGAATAACATGAAAGGTGTGTCCTTTCTCTCTGCTCATTTGAAGATGAAGATGAATGGTACATAGACAGTGGATTCTCCCATCACATGAATGGAGATAACAGTGATAGAATTGGTAGGATTCTCAGGAGACATAGTATCCCGGTGTCCTTCAGGCCCCTGAACACCATTCGTTCGTCTCTTAGATCGGTGAAGGATCCCATTGACCCTAAAGATATGAAAGGTGTTTATTTGATCCCTTGTTCTTGTGGGACCCCCTATATTGGGGAGACTAGTCGTTCCATTAATCAAAGGATTAGTGAGAACGCAGTGGATCTGAAGCATAGGAGATTTAAGTCTTCCGCTTTGGCTGAACATGCGGAGAAAACCAAGCATCATGTTTGTATCGAAGAAGCCAGTGTTATTGCTAAGGTTCCGCATTTCCATCATCGAAAATTCAGGGAAGCTCTGGAGATTGAAAAGAGACCTAGCAATCTCAATAGAGACGATGGTTGGAAAGTCAGTAGATGCTGGGTCCCGACCCTCTCCTCCTAGTCGTTTTTCCGTCCTCTTTGGTTTTTATTGTTATTTTCACTTATTTATTTATGTTATTGTCATTTTTCTAATCGCCTTTCCTATATGTTTTTGATTATTTAAGGGCCTCAGGGTAACTTATTTCCTTATATTGTTTTTCTTTATTACTATTTAACTCGCAATTTAGTTGTATACATGACTCTATACATCTATTTTTTCCCCTTTTATTCTTATTTAGTTATTTTATTTATTATTATTATTTTTATTATTAGTATTATTATTAATCTTTATTAATTTATTTACTTATTTATTTTAATTTATTTTATTTATTTTTGTTATTTTTTATTTTTATTATTTTTATTTATTTTATTCATTTATTTATTTACTATTATTATTATTATTATTATTATTCATTCAGTTATGTTTTAGTCCCCTTTTAGTTATTCAATTTTATTTATTCATTATTATTTTATTTCATTTTTATTTTTACTAATATTTTGTGTTTTATTATTATTTTACTTTTATTTAGTTAGTTATTTTATTATTATTATTAATTTTTAGTTTTTATTTAATTAATTAATTAATTTATTATTTTTAAGCTTATTATTTTATTTTATTCCCACTTAGTTATTCAATTTTATTTATTTATTATTATTTTATTTCATTTTTTCGTGTTTTATTATTATTTTTCGTTTATTTAGTTAGTTATTTTTATTATTTTTATTATTAATTATTAATTTTTGTTAATTAATTAATTTAATTAATTTATTATCACTTTATTTATTTTTAAGCTTATTATTTTATTTTATTTTTACTATTGTTATTCTTTTTATTTTATTTATTTATTTTTATTTTATTTTATTTTTATTATTTTTATTCATGTTTATTCACGTTTAACTCTTATTCATATCTAGTGGTTTATTTTTTTATTTGATTTCTCTTTTATTTTATTTATTTTTATTTTATTTGTTTGTGTATTTGTTTTATTTTTACTATTTTTATTTCGGGTTTTTATATCTATTTATTTATTTAATTTGTTATTTTTATTATTTTATTTTTATTCAGTTAGTTATTCTCACTTAATTTTTTCTTAGAAGCGGTCTGTTGCAACTAATTTTCTTTTATTAGTAATTTGACCTTTAATTTTTGATTATTTATTGATTATCTTTTATTTTGATCCTGGTCCTTTGGTCAATATAAGCGGTTGGGTCAAACTAGCCGTTGGAGGCTCTGCTCAGTCTATATAACATGCTAAGCTAGATCTGTTTTCTTCATCTTGTCCTGACGATGAACCACACTGGTTGGTTCGAAACGCGTCGACAAATGACATTCCATGTGATTTTCGCCGAAATCTTTCTCTAACTTAATATGGATCACAGAAGCCTAAACTCTATTAAGATGGAGTTTCTAAAGGAAAACCAATATGGAAAGGTTATTCTTAGAAATAGTGCCCCAAAAAAAGTTTTGGGAAAAGGTAGAGCCAAAATTAATAAACATAGAGTAGCATCTAATAGTTTATTAGTTCAAGGGCTAAAGAAAAATGTTTAAGGTGTAGGTCAAATGGAAGATAAAGAAATATAATTTTGTTTACATCAACAAAATTCAAGGTTATGGATGAAGAAACTGGAAAAGTCATAGCAAGAGGATACAAAAATCCAAACAAATTATACATGTTTAAAGAAATCAATTCTCACATAAATGAGGAGGATTCTAACTCAGTGTAGAAGAATATGATCTCTACTGTAGTACATTGTTCTTAAAAGGATACTTATCATAGTGACTATAGAAGTGATGAGAGGTACATGACCTCATGAAGAGTAGGAGATGATTATCAGGTCCTTAGGATCAATAATGTATGATCTCAGGGGGAGATATACATATGTATATCATGATGTTGATTCCCATGTCGATTTGATATTCATGTTTCTTATATTACTGAAATTGCATCTCATGTAGTAATAGAGAAATAGGTACATACAGGCTCAGGGGGAGATATGGCTATGAAAGTTCATCATTTTACTTTATGTACGCAAATATCATAAAGGACAATCGCATATATATGCGAGTTGTGGTATATACTGTCATATATTCTTATCTGAGATGAAGAAATTATTAGACAGACTTAGGGAGAATTTCTTATATACTTCAGTTAGTTATTCTTTCACTTTCTAGTTCTAACATTAGTTGGTTACACTCTGTTGATGCTCAGATAATACTTAGAAGTAGTATTGTCTTATGATGATTTATGAGTTGCTGCAATATGAAATTTCTTCTTTGGTTCTTTTTATGGCCTTACCAATTGATGAATATCGATATGAACAGACCTGACAATGAATAATTGGCACAGGTTCAGAGGGAGAATTTTCTATGCTTCTAATGGTGCATTATTCACATTATTATTTCTTGAGAATTCCTTGTTGTATGATGATGTTCATGATAAGTATGTTGATGATGTGTAGTTGTTTCTATTAATGACACATATGTTGTTGTTATTCTATCATTAGTGATGATAAAGTCTTGGATAAAGCTACACTTAGTGGAGTTAGTCTATATGAAGAGGATATGCATGCTATGTTCATTATTGACATTAGTTGATGATGGTGAGTTTCGCTGACTACTTATATGCTATTATCATTATGTATGAAATGATGCATAAGTTTCATATGGTGCAATTATAGATGATGCATATACTGTTGTTCTTTGTTCTCACATATGTTACATGGTGACGATACATGTATATGTTATGTTACATATGATATGTTTCTTGAGGATTGTGGCTCTTCGCATGTAGAGCATGTTGATCTTGATGATATGAGATCAAGCAGATGGGTTACTAATGAAGGTTGATTTCAAGTCTTATTCCTGGTTGATGATGATGAGTTCATATTTCTATCTCTATGTCATAGGTTATCAATGATGGATGGTTACTTGAGTTGCATATTGGTGAAGTTGTTTATGGTGTGATAATTATTCTTGCATAAAGATAATGGGCCAAGAGAATTATATTGCATCATATGAATTATAACTCTTCATACATGAGGAGAAAGAAGGGTACATGAAGACAAGAGGATGGTTATTGATATTTGATTACTATAAAGATTGATTCTATGTGGTCACACAGTGATGCTTATAAAGATTGATGCTACATTGTCCTATCTTACTTTATGATGATATTATTGGTTCTCACATATGTTGTTGATGCATGAAGAAATATGTGGTTGTGCTAAAAAAATATCTATATATCCTTGATGTACGTGGATTATGATTCTTATAGAAAGAAGAAGTTTACCTTGATGAGGTCAATGGGATGAGTTCATAATAGATCTCTACGGAACAATATTATGTCACTACAATTTGGTAATGTTGCATACTTGGTCATAGGTTGATGATATTGACCCTACATTGTCTTATATTTCATATTGATGATGATGATGTGCATTTTGTTGTTCATATTACTGCTATCTGTGTTGCAAGATATTATGATGACTATGTTGGTCTTTCTACCGCATAGTTGAGCTCCCTGTATTTGGTTTTGATCATAAATGTAATATTTGTCTCTTCATGTAAAGGTCATGTAAATACCCATGATATAATAATTGTAATAAGCAATCATGTTTGGACTATTAGAGTCAAGTCCATAATGTATGTAATCCCATTTTGGGCATTTGATGTAATATTGAGTCAAATATGCAACCCCACTTTGTTGGGTGATTGATGTAAGCATGAGTCCTTGGTGATAGGAAAGGTCATACTTGGTTGAGTCTTAGATTCATGTACTTATTTTCAGAAGATTCAACATATTTTCAGTGGGAGCATGGTTAATGTTCATATTCAATAGATCACATCTACAATGATCCTATCTGAAAAGGGATAAAAAAGTCTTCATTTAGCATTGGTCAGCCCTTTACCCTTGATGTGAAAGGGGGAGAGTAGCTTGTTGTTTGGAGAAGAATGCTTGAAAAGAAGCTTGGTATGCTTATAATTTTTTTGTAGGCATTTACAAGTGATGATGACTAAACACCAAAGTGGTTGTCATCATGTCTAGAGGGGGAGATTGTTGGCATTATGACTAATATGTAGTCCTTGATGGAAACTTACTTCATAAATATGTCAACATGATGGTTTTGCAGTGTGACAGAGAGAATGGACAAAGGTTTTCCTTGATGGAAACCTACTTGATAAATATGTCAACATGATGGTTATGCAATGTGACAAAGAGAATGTCAAAAGGTTTTACTTTATACAAACCTGCTTGATAGAGATGTCAACATGATGGTTATGAAAATGCTACAGGTGAGAATGGACAAAGGAATATCAGTTCAGAGACAAAAATATGATAAAGGTGAATTTTAGGAAAGTATACGTGGGTACTATGAATAAAATCTATGTACATAAGCAGGCATGATGAAGAGAAGTCGTGTATAGTTTTTGCACCATGGTATTATGATTACCAGGGGTATTTACCATGGTATTGTCCCATAGTATTGAGCATGAAAAAAAATATTTCATCCCGTGAAAGAATTCCATCGACATTACTAATGGATTGGCCTAAGGTATTGGCTAAGGCTTATACTATATAAGGATATGGAGATCAAGTATTAGAGTGTGTATATGATGGATTACTTATGAATGAATTGATTTGAAATAGGAGCACACCAGGGAGCATGGAGATGGATAAAATCTAATAGATCTTAAATGAACACATATATAATAATTTGTTTATGGTTTGATAGATATGTAATGATAGAATGATGTGTGCTTGTAACAATTTGCATGTCGAGAGTTGGGTTTGATAGATGTTGTGTTACAATGAAGGTATGTATCAGTGATTACAGATCTAGTCATAGGCTTAACACTCATAATTCTTGTAAATACACAGATATTTTGCTGGGTAGTCATGTATATATTCTTCAGAGTGGACATATCTATACACATGTATAGTGAATTATAACCACGTACATACACATATATGCTTTATAAGAGTCACACACATCTACTAGGGTTTTGGAGTATGAGATGTTAGTGATGTCTGATCAATTCTATTATGTTTTTTGTTGTCTACCGATGAAGTATCAGGTATGATAATCTCTATTTGATTGTGTTTGTTTGGGTTGACCTATTTATGGAATGATTTGTTGACTAGGGATAATGCTATAGTGTGATGATATGTATCTAGTTAAGTGACCTGTGATGGGTTCAGTATGTGATTTAGTGATTGATTCAGTTTGATAGTGATTTAGGCTCAATTTTTTAGTATTTTGGGATCTGTACGCCGGTTCTCTTAAGGAGAAGTATGTACATACATGGGTATGACTCAGAATAATAATGTATACATTATGAAATATGGTTGATCAAGGTTTGTAGTAGTAGCAATTCTTTTATCTGTTTTGTGTAGTTGTGCATTGATATGATCTATCATGGTTTAGTTTCTATTGATTGATTAAGATTTAGTGATTGCTTTCACGATTCAATTGTTTTAGTGATTGAGTGATTTCATATAGCGATCGATTTCAGAATTGTTTTTTTGCATTAGGCTTAAATGATGGCAGTGGGTTAGTATTAAAATATGATGAAAAGTAGCCTATGGGTTTGATGTTTTGGATAAGGTGGATCTAGTATGAAATATTATGAAACGTGGTCCATATAAATCTTGAGGGTTAGATCCTTCTATGAGGAATTCAATCCTTCTTTTTAGTGGTAGATGGTGAATTAGATCAGGGGGTTGGAACTCCCTTCTGGTGGATTTTAGTAAACAAGATTAGGGGGTTGGAGCTCCCTTCCAGTGGGTTCTAGAGAACAAATGAAGGTTGTAGCCTCCTATAGGTGGATTCCTGTGTACTTGTATGAGTCTGTGCTAGTAGAATATTTTAAGCTGTTTTCATTTATAATAAAATATGAAGACAAAGATGATGACATTGGTGGTTTTCTCCTACGTTAGCTTCCACCTAAAAATCATGGTTTTCTCATGTGTTGATGTGTTGCTTATGTGTGATGATTTATTCTATTCTTACTGCTCATGGTTACTATTCAATGAAAGAATAATGAATTAATAACATATTGGTTAAAGTACAACATATGAGGAAACATATGAAAATGTTGGCTTATTGGGGACTGACCCAGGTTCAGAATTATTTAGCCAAAAAAATCCCCGTAATACTGGCCCTTTCGGCATCAGTCTGCAGAGCGCAGATTGAAGTCTCACTCGAAGCAGTATGGGGGGATGCTGGAACCAAGTTTCTGCACCCTTGAGATTGATGTGATGTCGGTTTAGTCCAACTAAACTTACCTTCGTGTAGGTTGCTTCACACATTGTTTTACCCTTCAGTACCTTCGCGATTTATTATAATCAACTTTTGTGCAATCTTCACCAGGGGTTGAAGTCCTTTAATGCTGCTAAGGTAGTGAACTGCTATATCTCCTAAACTATGCCAAGTATATTACTTATCTTATTAACAAGTCTTGATTATCTTCCCATAAATAGATATTCTACCTTGCGTTCACTTAGCCAATACAATTATACACACTTGCGCATCATATAAGCATTAAAAGTGAAATTCATACCCAATATAGCAAATGCACAAAATGGGAAATAAAGACATATAATTCATAGAAACTTATCTTTATTAATACATCCACTATTTACAGAATTGACTCGCCCTACATACTCAACTATAGGGGTCCTCACACTCAGTTGTGGAACAATATGCCTCCATGCACTCAGCTGCAGAGCCTCTTCCTACGCTACGACCCAAAACTAGACTTTTACACTTCATAACTATCTCACATACATCATATCTTTTCCATAGTGTGATCTGCTTAAATGCCTTAACTACTTAGAGATTCACTCTATTTATATAATCCCATGGTCTGCAGACCATGGGTAGATCTTCTACAACCAACATTACATTATCAAAATTAAGGGCGGACAACCCTATGACTCTTTAACAAACTACGAGCTCCGTGCCAACAAAATGTGGAGTCTTTACATTGGAATTACAAAACTGACCAAAATCTAGTCTCTAAGCCCCAAAACTTCCCTTGGGGGATTCCGTGCCCAACAGGCCCCCAACAAAAATTTTGTGACTCACCCATGAGTCACTCTGTAGCTGGAGATATTTGTGCGAAGACCACCCAACTCTAATTGGATCACTACAAGTTCGGCAGTGCACTGAGTGACTACCTACTGAACTTCCTGTATGTGCTGTTTAGTGGCCGCTGTCGTTGAAATGCTACCCTGAATCCTTTGTTTTGTTGCTTACAGCTGTGTGAGCTTTTCTTCAATGGAGTCTATAATGGTATACGCCTCATCAATCCATGACTATAGGCGCACTTTCAAAACTGCTTTGTTATGCTGAGCAACATCCACCTGCTCCTTGAGCGCCTTTTCCTGTTGCATCCTTGCGAGCCTTTGTGTAAGGGAAACCATCTATACAGTCCCTTTTAACTCATTATATCTCTGCTACAACTTGAGCACCTCTGTCTCTAGGCGCTTTATGTTCAGGTCCTCCTTGAGGGTGGTGAGGACCTTGAATGATTACTTGAACAGCTTCGTGTAGTCTGTCATTGCACTGTTAAGCACCACCATTGCCGTTGTCATCACTACGGTGCATCGTTCCTTAACCTTTGGTGGAGTTAAAGGCTCCACCTTCAACTATAGTTCTGCTATCTAAAGGTTCATCTCCAACTGAACCCTGCCCATTTCTACTCTGGCATCGCATACCCCTATTGCTAACTTTCAGACGCCCGCCTCCACTGGTTCCTCTGCATGGATGGCCAATTCTGGACCATCTTGTAGGCTTCCTCCACCACTTGCACTATCTTTCTATTCTATGCCACTGCCTCATTGCGATGTAGGCTTAACTATTCAATGCTTATGTGTTGCTCGCTCATTACCTGTAGCGCGTGACTCTCCCTGCGACGTAGTTTTGCAATGACTCCATCCTACAAAATATAGAGTGTCTCCCGAGGGAGTGCATCCATGTTTAACCCGATGAATTTCAAGCTGCTGACCATAGGCCTCTCGACCTCATTTTCTGTAATGAGTGCTCCATCGAGTAGCACTATTTTCTTGGTCATCCTAGTGCACAACATTTCCTCAGTCAAGGATGTGCCGACTGTGAGGTTGGTTGACACTATGCTAGCGTGCAGAGTGTGCACCTGCAACTCCTATATTTCTGTCTGGAGAGCCCCCAATACCATTTGGTGCTACTCCTAAAATTGTTGGAGGGCCTCCACGGTGATGTCCCTCACCATTTTGCTAATATCATGCAAGTCTCCTTCAGTAAGGCTGATAGGGTCAAAAGATGTTTTTGAGGCCTTTGTCTTCTTTTGCAGCCCTACCTCCTTTCTTGGGTGCCGATTTTTTAGCTGGGTGGAAGATGTCTATACGTCCACATCACCTTGTTCTATGTCTATTTCTGGCTTGGGTGAAAGCGACTTCTATCCCTCACACTACTCTTCTATTGTTCCTCAGCCAATTTAGCAGCATCACGCGATGCTTGGGCCTTAGCCGCTGCTTCTTCCTTCTTATGTTTTTTCGCTAGCTATGCCATCCATAATTTCATTTCTTCATTTTTCTGTTGCATGGAAGACTTCTCTACTTGCACCATGGAGCCAGATGGAGCACGCCACTCTGGAAGCCAAGACTCAAAGACCGCAAAAATTACATCGTCGGTCGCTAAGTAAGGTAGCTAAGACATGGTGGAAGTCTTCTTTGAACTCCACAAAGCTCTACAGACTATTGTAGATCGTGGGTGATAACCGCGGCTTGTGGTTAATCCCCATTCTGATGTTCATCTCCATGATTACCTAAAATATCTTTCTCTCTCTTATCCTCTGTGCATCCCTGGTTGCCCACAATGAAGCGTACTTCGCTGCCTCTAGAAGGTCCTGCACAATCGATGGGAACTGGTTATCTTCAGGTAACTCCCATGCCACCAGTACTATCGACAACATGAGCCATGCATAATCGAATGTTTTACCATGCTCCTGTGCCTCATGACAATTCTCAAGGAACTCACCACATAGATAGCTTTCCCAATTGAACTCAACCCCTTCTGCGCATTATGCTGCTAGTGCAACCACCAATGCAGGCACCTCATCGGCGCGGCACTTCCACATCACCTTCCCTTCCAATATCTGCATCGTGACCTTAACTGCAGGGTTGTTGATGCTGGAGATGGAATACCCTCACTTCTTCTTCTGTAACTTAAATTTCTTTTTCATGGCCTTCGCGATGGCCAAATCGTCACTCTTTCTTTCTGAAATGTTCTTCGGGTTTTCCCCTGCAAAAGGGAGTCATGTAATCCTATGACTCAGATTGTCTGTGATGGGTATGGGCTCCTCCATCCACAAGCACCCATCATGCACCAAGCAGAGCAGATGCCTAATGACAAAAATGGTCACTGGGGCGCAGTGGTAATGCGGCACCCAGAGCAGGTTTAGCAATCTTTCTTTCTCAAAACCTCTAAGCCATTTGTGTGGCTCCAACTCTATCATTCAAGCTGACATGTCTATCTCTTGTTGCATTAGCTATGCGGTCACTAAATGACGAAACGTTTCATGGTCGGCGAGGTCCCAATATTCAAATTTTAGTATGGGAACCCGTCCCAAGTGCGCTCCTTCAAAAATAATGTTTTCAGGGAGCATCGAAGTTTGCAGAGAGCTCTTCCTCTCATCTATATCCTTGGGAACCTTGGCTTTACCCTTCTGCAGAGGAACATATGTAGGTAACCTAGGGATGGTCCGCACACTGGGGTTCGACTTCCATCTCTACATCCTCCTCCTCAACCAAGATTTCTTCAAACTCTTCCTCCTCATCGGCCTCCAAATTAATGGCCTTCCTCTTTTCCTCCATTGTGATCTTGGCCCTCAGTGGATTTCTAGGTGAGACATGCATCAGTATCATGGCTTGCTTATCATTCTTAGGTCTCGACGTGCACGGTGATTTAGATATCTCAATGACTATCCCGACGCTCTTTGGGGCTTCCACTTCCGTAATTGTCTGCACGGCTTCTTCGGCAGTGACTGCTCTGGTATCCATGACTTCTTCAGGTGCTGCCATGGTTTGATTCCACAGTTCTCTTAGCATCTCTAGTAATTGCTCAAGTAATGAATTTGCCTTTAGAATATCGAACAAGTCTTGGTTCATGAATATTTGAGAACGCAACAACTCAGTTCTCAAATTACCAAGTGTTGTTTGCTAGATAGGCCTTTGAAATTTATAGTGCCTTTTGAATTTGAATTTGACCATTCCCCCCACATTTGGTCCATTAATGCTAGATTGGCAGCAGATTTTTAAGAATCTAGCCCATAAAGATCACCTTAAATGCCTGCCACCCTCTCCATTTGGTCTCAAACCAAACATCATATCATGAATAGTGACTTTAATGGTCACTTTCCAGCTAACTTGCGTGCCAGCATAACTATCCCCACGCTATCGCCGACCCTGTGACACTTCGCTATTGCACGTAGTCCTGACATTGTGCATTCCTTGGGAAAAGTAGTTTATAGTCCCATGCCTCCTTTCGACTACCTGGAGTGCTAATACTGTGCTTCAGTCGGCTATTCAAGTGGTCAGGTCACCTGTGTATGGCTTCAAATAACTGCCATTCACTTTTCTTGGGAAGGGCTCTCCATTTAACTTGACCAACTGTACCATGCCTCCATCTGTAATCTCCTTAATAACATAGGAACCTAACCAATGCATTCTGAATTTCCCTGGGAATTTATCAAACTTACTATCATACAACAACACCAGATCATTTACCTTGAATGTGCGCAGCTTAATATGTCGATCGTGGCAAGCCTTTTCGCTGCTTTTGGACCTACTAGTGGAATCCAACCAAAAGTCATTCTTCTTCGAGCTCTTCCAACTATGTGAGCCTCTTCGCTAGGGCTTTGTGATCTATCATACCTGTGAGCGCTGCTATGCGCAGACTAGGCACGATGTATTCCATAGGCATTACAAATTCCACTCCATAGACAAGCCTAAAAGGTGTTTTTCTCGTCAGTTTCTTGCATGTCGTCTGATAAGCCCATAACACTACAGGTATGCGTAGATCTCAATCACTTCACTACATTGTGCATACCTTGGTCAACATGTTTTCCAGTACTTTTTTAAATTCTTCTACTTTGCTGTTAGCCTGTGGGTGATACGGTGTGCTCTTCTTATGATACACCTAAAAATCTTCCATCAACGCGCAGATCGTTTCATTCAGGAAGTGTGTACCACAATCGCTCATCAAGATCTTTAGACATCCAAATTGCATCAGTACATGTTCAAATAAGAACTTCATGGTAGTCATGCCCGTGCAATCCTTCACTGGATACGCTTCTACCCAATGAGTCAGATACTCCGTTCCAGTGATAATATACCTTGTGTCTGTCTTTCCTTGATGTTTAATAGGTCCTACAAAATCTATTGCCCACTTTTTGAAAGGTTACAATGTCATTTGTGGATTCAAAGGCATGTCTTCCCTCTACAATGGCCTTCTTGTCTACTGACATACATCACATGCCTTGCAATATGCTTTTGAATCCTGATGAAGGGTTGGCCACCACAACCTGACATGTGGAATCTTATGTGCAGTTTCTCTTCCCACATAATGTCCTCCCACGGCACCACCATGAGCATCCATGAGGATGTTGCTTAGTTCAAATTTAGGTACATACCTTCACAATATTTCATCATTTCCCATCTTGTATAGATGCCCAACAATGAGAGAGAAATCTGATGCGTGCACCACTAATTCCTTCTTCTGCTAGACAGAGTATTCTTTCGATGTAGTTCCAGTTGTTAGAAATTGAATTATATCTTCAAAATTTCCATCCGCTACATGCACAACAAAGAGTTGTGCATTGGGTCATCCTTCACCCAAATTAGTAGGTTCCTCCCCAATCTCATTGCGTGATAGGTGATTTGGTCCTACATTCAATCATCCAGGCTTCACAACAACTTTGAAATCATATTCTTGGAATAATAAAATCCATATGAAAATGTGCCCCCCCAACACATGCTTATTGACCAGGTACTTTAGTTCAGCGTGATTTGTATACATCTTAAAGTGGCCTCCTAGAAAGTAGTGTCAATACTTTTGGAGTGCATATACCATAGCTAGTCCCTCGTGCTCAGTGGTGGAATAGTTCTTCTCATCTTTGGATAATATGTGACTTGCAAACACGATAGGGTGATCCAAGTCTTCTCCACCATCCTACATAAGTACTACCCCCATCACTATACATGACACATCGACATGTGCATGGAACCCTTTCTTCCAGTTCGAGAAGACTAGAATCAACACAGTAACCATCTTTTCTTTCAATATATCGAGGCTTTTATTACAGTCATCGTTCCAGCAGAACATGATATCCTTCGTCAAAAATATCTCCATCGGCATAATGATTTGGGCATAGCCTTTGATAAACTTTCTGTAATATCCCATGTGTCCCAGAGTGGCGTGCAATTGTTTCACACTTCTCGATGCTTTGAAGTTCAGAGTCACTGTGATCTTTACGGGGTCTACCATCAGCCCTTGTTTACAAACCACATGCCCCAATAGGTTCCCAAAAGGAATGAGGAACATACACTTCTTGAGGTTGAGCACGATTTGGTATCTTCGGCAGGTATCCAGCATCAATTCCAGGTTCGCTACATTGCACCTAACTAGCCCAAATACAGTCCAGTCATCAAAATAGATCTCCAAGAACTTATGAATATATTCCCTAAATGCCGCAACAACCATGCACAAAAAGATAGCAGGGGCATTCTTCAATCCAAATGGCATGATACTATATTGAAAGAAACCCCACTTAATCATGCAGGTTTTCTTGCTCCTATCCTCTAGCATGATTTTGATCTGGTGGTACCCTGAGAACCCATCAGTGAAATAATATGCTTCCTAACCTCCTATATTGTCCAACACTTCATCCATTAACAAAGTTGGGAATGGATCATGCACACAAGCGTCATTCAATTTTCTGAGATCCATGCATATACTTATCTCATCCTTCTACTTCTTCTCTTGTACCACCATTGGGCTTACCCAATCAGATTCTTCCATAGGCTCATGATGCCCGCTATGAGCATTTTGTCTAGTTCTATGCGCACCTTCTCCTTGTATTTTGGATTTAAGCAGTAAGGCCTCTACTTAACTGGATTTTCATTAGACTTTAACATGATCTTCATTACTCCTAAATCTCTGATTATTCCTTTCAAATCCATAAACTTGGTCGGGAATAAGTCCTGATATTCACGGAGTAATTCAATGACCTTATCCACTGTTGCATTGTCCCAGTAGTCTCTGACCTTTGTGAATTTAGGTTCTACCTCCGTACCAATGTTTACTTGCTTAGCTTTCACCGGTGCAGTTATATCAAGGTTCTCAATCTCTGGTCCGTGAACCTCGTGGTGGCCTTCTATTTTTGGAATGTTAATATTCTACGGATCCTCATCCTCCTCTTTAGTAGTTACATTATAACATTCTAGTGCACGAGTTAGCTGAGTAGCCCATTCAGGCTGAATCAATTCTACCGACTCCTGTGGTATCCTAAAGATGGCTGCTTTTACCTCTTGTAGTGCTTCATCAATACTGTCCCACCCATACTCAAAATTGAAGGTCATCACAAACCCTTCACGCAGGATATCCCATTCACCTGTCCCATGGCAGAGCTTTGTTTCTATATACTAGTTCATTGGTATAACATCTAGGGTATGACAAAACAGGTGCACGCACTTAGGTTGTGGCTTTTCTTCATAGGCCTGTGTCCACATGGCCAGATGTGCACGCAGATCATCCTACCCATCATACTTGTCTGTCACTTGCACCTTAGGCTTCCCAAGTTGTGTGCGCATCATTCTCCTACATTTGCGCCAATCATCAAAGCTCCCTTTGTGTGTACCCCACCATCTCGCGGGCGTAGTACGTAGTAACCAGTCCAAGGCCTGGAAGCGTTGTTTTTCTGGTACCTCCCTTTCAAATGCATACAAGAAGGTATCTACCTCATTTAGACCATCATAAGTTGGCAGATCTCTTACTTTTGTCGACATGCAGCACAGTGACCTTGTCATCATATTGCAGTTCAATGTAGTTACTTCATGTAACCAAATTCTATCATCATTCTACTTCTTCATTGGAATCCAAAGTGCAAGAACTCTCGCGTTCCCATGTAATCCACCCATTCATGGTGGGATTCACCCAGTATTGGTCTTGCATTGTTATCTTGTAGATGTAGTCCAAATCATCATCACTTTCATAGTCGCAGACCGGCTCCGTATAGCATGATACTTTAGTAGGGTCAGGGGGTATAATTATGCGCATTGACTTCTTTTCAAAGATCATTTTTCGCTTCTTCAGATTAATTACCTCGTTCATATCAGTGACCCAGTCAATTCCTAGGAGTGCAAGGTAGGGATTGTTGTCATTAACAATCTCTATTACTTCAAAATTTGCCATCGTTCTCGCTCCCTCAATATCCACAATTATTCCCTGCAATCGCCCCATAGGTATTATTTTCTATTGTTTGTCCATCCTCAGTTGAATCAGAGACCATTGCAATGTAGGTCTTCCAATTCACTCTCATGTCTACTCCAGATTAACTTGATCCATCTCATATTCTCTGATATGCGTAGTGTGTCTCATTTCGCGGCCTGTCCTTGTCTTATGCTTTCTGATCTTCTGGACTATGCGTGGTTCTCCTGGTGCAGTCGCAGCACATCTATTGAGAAGTTCTTGTAGCCCTTTCATAGCCTTATTATCGTGTAGAAACTTCATACATGTTTCAAGGAAATTTGTCAGCATGGATGGGTCCATTTCTAGCTCCAGTTTATCTTTGCTTCTTGAACTGGAGGCATCAGTGAAGCTCTTCTTGGCTTCCATGAAGGTTTCCCGAGCGCGCTCCAAATCAAACTCTTCTTCCTTCACCAGAGCTTTGTGAACCTTAATACTATCTTCAGGCTGTTTTCCTTTGTCATCTCCCATCAAAATTCCACTTTAGAGCACAATGTTTACATTTAGGTCTTCCTCGCATGGCTCAGACTTCATCTTCCACAGGTTCTAAGTCGGGGGAGGTAATAGTGCTCCTTGTCGTTTATCCTAGATATCAACGTAGGACAATCTTTTGTCTCATGATTGAAAAATGTGCAATACTTGCACGATGGGTGCATTGGATTGATGCAATCGCAGGCATAGTGTCCTGGCCCTCCACAATTGTAGAAAATAAATTTTCTGCGACCTCTACCAGGACCTCCTCCACCTCGACGTCTTCCATGCCCCTGAAATCCTGTTCACACCATTCTTGTATTTTGGTCAAGGGTTCATGTTTCGGCTTGAACCCTATAGGTGGGGGTTCTATCCATCATCAACTCATAACCTCTACAGGTACGTTCATCATGTTCCACCAACCTGCAAAAGTTGCAAAACAACTATTGCAAATTTTGTGTATACTTCTATAACAAGTGACAATTGTCTGTGGCATGTTTTCCAGTTATTTGACAGATCACGCACCACAAAGCAGGTGCCGCACTAGGTCCTATTTGAGTTTCTGACCTTAAAGGCATTGGTCCTCCTCCTGCGAGGTAATTTGTAAAAACCAGGCAGTGGTCTTTGTCATGATCCTGGCTCTTTCATTTTATGCACCACACTTCTTCGTGCACTTCTAGTCGAACCATCTTGTCTTGTTTCAAACTCTGCATCTCAAGGCACAGATTCTTCAGCTGCACATGGATCTGCGGAACTCCCAAATTAGGATCCTGTATCAGGGTTCCATGTAGCCTCATAGTGATCTCTAAGGCCTTTGCCTGATTTGTTATCTTCTACTGTGATAGCGCACTTCTTAAATGTGGTAGTAGTGAAGCTACAAACTACTCGTGATGCTATCCATCTGTGAGATTCATATTTGCTTCATGAATTGTACATTTCAGCCTCTGATCCAACTAACAAGGAGTCTCACCCAGTAGCATCGTAACCTCTTTAAATCCAATGATCATTTGCGCTTCAGATTTAGGCCTGCTAAATTCTCTATTTAGCGCTGCTTGGGTATCCGTGACTCAAATTCAGGTTATCATTGGAGTAATTAATATACCAGGTCAGCATGCAATCCTGCACAGTGCTAACCAGCATCGCCTTCTTTATATGGTCATCTGTAACACCTTACGCTTCCCATACAGCCCTTACAATGAATCAGAATTGGTCTGGATCCTCATTTCCCAAACCTTTGAACACAGGAAACTTCACTGTGCTTGCCATATTCAATCGCGATGGTGGTGGAGTTGGTACGGGTGAAGATGGAGGTGATGGCGGTGAAGCCGATGGTGGTGTGGGTGGAGGTGGTATTTGCGGAATTCTTTGTCTTATTAGTTGAATAGCACTTCACGGAGAGACCTTTGCGAGCTCTTCCTCATTTCCTCACGAAGGTGAAATCAAGGGGCTATTTTCTGGACCCTTGTTTCCTTCGTCCCTGTAAACCCTTCCACTTCGCATAGCCCCGAACATCAAGGTAACTGCATAACCCTCTTTTGACACAATAGCATTTTAATCCAAGTATTCAAAGACTTTACGTACTTACTTCGTGGTCCTTTGAGAAAGCATCATTTTGCCTCACTGTAGCTAATTGAGACGTCAACCGTAAACTTAGTAATGAATCCTCCTATAATACGATCAAGCCAATTATCACTGGCACGTGCGATCTTATCCTTTGATGCTTCCAATCTCTGCACCAGCTTTGGGATACACACAATAGGGCCATCAAGTTTCCACCTTCCTTGGCTATCTACTAGCTTCATGTTCCACTCATAGAGCTCAGTAGGGAAGGATGCGAGAAACATTTCATGGATCTCTATATACAGGTAGTTGTCTAGCCACTCTTCTTTTAATAGTCGTGGGTTTCTATTCACCTGCACCATGAACTCATGAATTCTTCTATCCAACTAGCCTTCAATTTCTTTCTTAGTCGGATTCTAATGATACGATATCACACATCTCTCATGCAGATTCCAGTCCTGGCAATGGAACCATTTGTTGGCTTACGGGGGCCTGAGCTAGGTTCAGAGTTATTTAGCCAAACAAGTCCCTACACTCCTAGCCCTTTCAGCATCAGCCCACAGAGCGCATACTAAAGTCTCACCCGAAGTAGTATGGGGAGATACTGGTACCAAGTTTCTGCACCCTTGAGATGGATGTGATGTCGGTTTAGTCCAACTAAACCTGCCTTCATGCAGGTTGCTTCGCGCACTGTTCTACCCTTCAGTACCTTCGGAATTTGTTGTAATATACTTTCACGCAACCCTCACTAGGGTTTGAATTCCTTTCATGATGCTAAGGAAACAAACATATATATCTCCTAAACTACACCAAGTATCTTACTTATCTTATTAACAAATGTTGATTATCTTCGCGTAAATAGATATTCTATCTTGCATTCATGTAGCCAATACAATTATACACATTCGTGCATCATATAAGCATTAAAAGTGAAATTCATACCCAATATAACAAATGCATAAAATAGGAAATAAAGACGTAGAATTGATAGAAACTTCTCTTTATTAATACTTCCACTGTTTACAGACTCGACTCGCCTTGCTCACTCAACTGCAGGGGTTTGTTCACTTTGCTGCGGACTACTAGGCCTCTGCACACTCAGCTGCAGACCCTCCTCCTATGCTACGACCCAAAACTAGACTTTGACACTTCAAGACTATCTCGCATACATCATATCTTTTCCATATTGTGATCTGCTTAGCTGCCTTAACTACTTAGAGATTCACTCTATTTATACAATCCCATGGTCTACAGACCACGGGTAGATCTTCTACAGCTGACATTACGTTATCAAAATTAAGGGTGGACAACCTTATGACTCTTTAACAAACTACGTGCTCCATGCCCACAAAATGTGGAGTCTTTACATTGGAATTACAAAACTGACCAAAATTTGGGCTCTAAGCCCCAAAACATCCTTTGGGGGATCTTGCACCAAATGGGAAAGTTAGCTAACTAGATTTACATTGTTTTCCTTCATCATAGTCACGTACATACACTATTTTACTAAATTACAATAGCATGCAAAAATTTGAATAAGAAATTGAGAGGTTTAAGTGAGTTTTAAAACACTAATTTACCCCCTCTGCCTCTCAGTATTTTTCTGAATAAAGTGTTCCATTGGAGCATATTTAGTTTGTTAAAAATAATTTACCTTAGTGAAATTGAATTGTGAACCTATGGACTTCCTCAACCCTAATTATAGAGTAGACCCACCTAATAAATGGAACAATAAGTCTATCAAAGATATTCCCTAGAGTACCTCAGACCTGTATTGACAATTTGAAAGCTTTGTAAGAGTGTACAAATAGGTTGAGACGAAATTTTAGAGTAGTTCTAGATAAAGAAAGTGTTATTTTTTGTTGGAAAGATATATGTACATGCCTGTGACCTATTGGAGCATACTTATTCAGAAGGTCCAACCTATGTTTACGTGTGAAATAAAAGTCAGAATTACGTTTATAATCAACATGTGGTGGCTATTTTTCAAGTATTTAAGCCAACTTCTAGTTTAAAGATGGGTGGTTAAACAACCCTTATTGTGAGTTTTATTCGTAGTTTTGGTGTGTTGGGAATTCACTTTTGTAGTTCCTAGCTACAATGGTGGGCATGTAAGGCTCCATTGAGAATTTAGTTGAAAATTGACTCACATTTGCTAGCTTTATGATCTATCATTCAAATATTTTATTGATTCTTCTCATAGTGCTCACAAACTCACCTTGCAACACTTGCAAGATTTCTTTATGGATCCTTCCTATATCACAACCATAGACACATGTCCTCATTGTTGATCTAAAGTGGATCAAATCATACTTTCAAATATCATGTTTTTATAACAGTCTAGAAAAATCAGGTTTCTATAGGGAATTTTATCAAACATATGATATCCATCCTCTATGCAAGCACATTTATCACACATTTCAATAAGAGTATTCCCAAGAAGACTGCTTTATTTGGAGCCAACTCGGATATCATGAGAATTTTCTATAATCATGGAAATGAAAGAAATTCCCTATTTCTCATTTAGTTTTTCAAACACTCGATGTGCAATGTTTGTATCCTCACATTTGGCAAAGATATCAACAAGGGTATTTTCCACTAATAGAGTAGATGCATATCTAGTTTTAAGGACATGCATGTGGACTTTCTTGCTCTCTTTGGATGTTCAAAGATAAATGTAAGCACCTTGAATTCCAATAAATGTAACTTCGTATAGATTAGTGCCTACATGCTACATTTGGAAATATAGTTTAAGGGATTCCTATCTTTCCTTAATTGATGCATAACCAACAATAATAATGGTCCATGAAACTGTATCTCATTCTATCATTTTGTTAAAAAAATGGTGTGCTTCATCGATTTTTTCTTATTTTCCATTTTGATCATAACCATTAGGAAAATATACAAGATACTACAAAAGTAAAATCATGTTGGCGCTAAGTTATTGGAAAGATGAAAATGAAACCCATAGAATTGGACTTTCAGGAATTTGATGGAACTAGTAGCAACTGATATAAGAATATCTTCTAATAGTGGTCACTCTACATTCACAATAAACATTTTTAGATATAGCCTTCCATATTATTACATGTAGTCAAACAATATAAAGCTATTTTGATATGCATTCATGAATATATACATTTCCGATCCTCATAGTTGTTGGATCCATAATTCAAGATGTTTGTAAGAGTTCCAGCAAGCACCAGTTGTGGAGATCATCAACCTTTATTTTTAACTCCGTTAATGCATTGATCACTAAATGGAACTATTGTAAATATGAAGCCTACTTCACATAGTGATCATCCTAGAGTTTCAGTTGGGAGTTTTGAAACTATGGAGGTTGGGAATGAATGTGGGTGATATTTGCCTTTCTAAGAAGGAAATGTTTCCAATTCTTAGATGCTTGAAGTGTTTAATGAAAGTTTTTGACATAAATGCTATAATTTAATTATACATTTTATAAATTAGTTTCCCTGCCTCCTTTTTCCTTCCCCTTTGTAAATATCCCACAATTATCATTGTCCATGCAAATACATTCCTCATTGGTATTCTATCAAATAATTGTCATGAATCTTTGATACACTATCCCTTATATGAAATATGTTCCATAAACCTATTAATAATTTCACCATTACGTTCTCTTTGACCCATGCAAGTCAAGTGTTGTAACATAGTCTTTGATACCACTTGTAACATCCATAAAAAACCCCATTGGGGCCATACCACTCAAAATAGTACTGAAACCATAATAACACAACACACACACACACATATATAACATAACTTGAAAAAATAAAAATAAAACATAACAACATGCATAATAACCAAAAACAACGTAAACAAGTTTGAGAACTCATCAAATAAAATATTCCAATTAGATGCACACCTTGGATGCATGACCCAACCATAAACCATACTCCAACTTTCGAAACAGTTCATTATGCCCAAGCTAGGGCCGAGACTCCCTAATGCTAATGGCTACCCAATCCAGGTACAATTCCAATACGAAATATAAATAAAACCAAGGTATCAAACCCCAAAATCCTCCAACCAATAGGCTCACATCCCTAATAAACCTACACCCAAGCATTTCCCCCCTTCTCTACAGTCATAGTCTGATATGCTATGCCACTACCTCCAAGGTGACTAACTAGGGTTGATGAGGGATGTCTTAGAGCCCTATGGCCATTAGGAGTTTTTTTTGCCTTCAGGGGTCTATAGGTACCCTCTAGGCCCCTAGATGGATACTTAACCTTACACTTCTCCCTCTTGGGCTCCAAAATTGTCCCAGGGTAGCCTAAAAAGAGGTTCCCTCATACCCAAACTCACCTAAGGTCCTTGAGGTATAGTAGCCATGTATCCTCTAGTTCTCACTGAAATTAGGTTCGTAGTTATCTCCTGGCAATATTTGATGGAAAGGGAAACTAAATGTGTCATATTCCACCACATTTACCTTTATTTATATTTTAGGATTATAAAATTTCAATATTATTCCTAGAAGTAACTTTAGGAATATTATGACCATAATGATTATTTTACCTAGGAATCATGTTTGGGTTCTACCACTTCATCTTTCACTTTTTATGTAGTCCTAGCCACACATACTCATTTTCTCACATGTTCTAAGGTTGTGATGTCATTTATTATTACATGTGCACTTCACATGTCACATATTCCATACTTGTTGGCACTTTAGCATGCAGACTCTCTTGCTGACTAAACAAGCACCTTGGCCTTAAAACACATCAACACATTTGTTTGCAAGCCTAATAAATGTATACACATAGAGAACATAGACCACAATAAAATCTAACTCGCCAGTATAAGAATCATAAGTACAAATACATTATAATTTTGGGGTCAAGTGGGAGGTATACCATAAGATCCATATGCCATGTATCCTTTGGAGGTTTTGCAAATTTGTCTTGTGCAATGCAGAGCCTTGTTGATTTCTATTAAAGGGGTTGATCCCATAGAATCTAACCTCATTACATTTGATAGTAATGAAATTTGATACTAGTTATCATATCAAGTTTCCTTTCAGATATCATTTCATGTCCTTAATATGGATATTTATTAGAGCCTTGCGAATGAGGGATCCTCCACTTGTATCATGGTTTTGTCATACTAGAAAGCTATAAGTTCTTTGCCACTAGTTTAGCCAAAAACCACACTTTGGGACTTTAATGACCACACCATTTATCATGAGGAATTTTAGTGCCTCTTAATCTCTTAGGCTTTACCATAATCCATAGTCTAGTCTAGGGATCACTAGACCCTACACCAAGACCCACTCTCCAGGATTTACCATACATCCCATCCTGAGACTACTAGGCCCAACGGAGAGAAATCCACCTCTTCACTACACAGTGTATCCCACCATTCACAAGCAAGGATTGTTAGGCCCACCGAGGCACAAATCTTGGCTTTACCGCAACCCACAATTTGGCTTAGGGGTTACTAGGCCAGTGGCTTTACCATGATCCACAGTCTAATTCAGGGACCACTAGGCCATATGTTTGTCATTTCGGAGATCCACCTCACTCAACTTTGAATTCATCTGGAAATCTAGCTCAACTGAAGTATGAGAACCCCTTTCATCAAGGTTATCCAGAAATGGCAAGGCTAGGTTGAAAAAAACTATCACACTTGGAAAGACCTATGCCATGACAGCAAAGGACGACATGCAATGCCATGCATGTGAAATCTAGCAATAAAATCACACATGCAAATAAATACCTGCAAAGAATCATGTTGTAGTTTCTTGTTCCTACTATTCCTTGCTTTCTCCTTCCTTCTTCTTACCTTAGTTTTCCTTTCTTTCTCCAATTCCAAGTGCTCCAAGAAAACCCTAAGTGTCCAAGAGTGAGAAAGAGAGAGAGAATAATGAGAGAGCTCCAAAACTCAACTGGCCAAGCTTACCAACTGGTCCTCAGAAGCATTTTTATTAATCAGGCCTCTTTTTCCATTATTTTCCTTCAATTTCCTCCTCACATGCATCCTGTGACCTTTCACCTTCCTTTTATCCTATTTTCCATTATTTTCATAAAAAAATGTGCCAAAATGCCATTTTTCCTTTCCAAAGCCTTCGCCTTTGCAGTTTCCAATTTCCTTAGACAAAATAACCAAAATGAGCACCCACGAGGATGTTTTGCCCACCATTCAGCTTGGAATACATGTCCTATCAACCATGATCTTATATATTTTTACATGGGCTTTTAACCAAGGTTATTACAAGACCAGTACTATAGTGATCCTCTCTACTCAGGGGAAGAGAAGTCTTCATTTAGGATTAATCAACCTTTCCCCTTGATGTCAAAGGGGTAGAGAGGCTTGGTGTTTCAAGATATGTCCTGGGAGAGAAGCTTGGTGTTTAGCTTGATATGTTTACAGATGTTTTTCTAGGTATTTACAGATGGTGGTGTCCAAAGACCAAAGTGATTGCCATCAAGTCCAAAGGGGGAGATTGTTGGAATTATGGATAATGTGTTATCCTTGATGGTAACCTAGTTGATAGATATGTCAACTTGATGGTTATGAAGATGCTATAGGTGATATGAAAAAAGGAATATTAGTTTAGAGATAGATGGATGTCAAAGATAAAGTGTGAGAAAGTATACATGGGTCTTTTAAGCAAGATGTTGGGAGCGAGATCCCCCAAGGGCAGTTTTGGGGCTAAAAGCCCATGTTTAAGTCAATTTTTTGTAATATTATTGTAAATACTCCACATTTTGTGGTCACGGAGCACGAAGGTATTATGTGTCAAAAATGGTAGTCTGCCCTTAGTTTTGTAAAGTAAGGTCGGTTGTAAGAGATCTACCCATGGTCTGCGGGCCACGGGATTGTATAAAAAGATATAAGCACTAAGTAGTTAGAGATAGAGATGGATCGATAGAAGAAGTAAGAGAGTCATAGCTTTAGAGAAAGAAGTCTAAAGTCTTGGGTTATAGCATAGGTAGAGGCTCTGTAGCTGAGTGCGCATAGGCCTAGGGTAAAAGTCCGCAAATGGGTATGTGGACCACTATAGCTATGTGTGCAGGGTGAACAGAGTCTGTAATACTTGGAAGATATTAATAAAAGGAGTTATTTGCAATTTCTATGTATTTGTTCTATTGATGGGTTTTGGATATTGTGTATAAATTTTCGTTTACTATGCTTATATGGTGCACGAAAGAATGCACTTACATTGAATAATGGAACACAATCACAAATATCTTCTTCCGCAGTGATAACTTTAAGTATTTGGAAAGATAAGAAAAGCACTTAGGATAATTGAGGAATCTGCATTGCACGCTGCCATAGTAGCGTGAAAGTACCCAAGCCATAGGTTAGGGCTACGCAAAGCTCGACCGTATACTTTTGTGAAGTTATTGAAGGCCGAAATAAAGGGTTTGTCTTACAAGCCCTAGAGCAAGATCACCTACGCAAAGGCAGGTATAGAAGAGATTAAACGATATCACAACCATCTCAAGGGTTCAGAAACTTGGTTCCAGCATCCCCCCATACTACTTTGGGTGATTTTTCAGTCTGCGATCCATATGCTCATGCCAAAAGGGCTAGTAATGTAGGGATTTTTTTGGCTAATTAACGCCGAACTTGGGTCAGGTCCCCTCAAGCCAACAAATGGTTCCATTGTCGGGACCGAAATTTGCATAAGAGATGTGTGATGTCGTATCACTGGAATCCAACTAAGAAGGATATTGAAGACTCGTTGGATAGAAAAATCCGCGAATTTGAGACACAAGAGAAGATAAACCCGCGACTAAAAAACCAACAGTGGTTGGACTGGTACCTGTATACAGCGATCCACGAGATCTTTTCTGCTCTTTCCGTATTGAGATATATGAGTGGATTACGAAGCTAGTAGATAGCCAAGGAAGTGTTGGCATTATGATGCATGTGTTGTACTTGATGGCAACCCCCCTCATAGAAGACCATCTCACTTATATACATTCAGAAGAGATATCAGATGTAACATAATACATAGATGCAGGACAGCTCAAAGGAATCAAATGGCAAGTTCTTAGTAAGCTTTGCCATCAAGTCCAAAGGGGGAGATTGTTGGCATTATGGCTAAAGTGTTGTCCTTGATGGCAACCCATTCAGGTGGTAGTTCACTATTCTTCAAGTCAGCAGCAGAAGTTGATGATCAGCTCTCATTTTATTGAAAAATTATGAAGGACGCAGGAAGCCAGTTCAGAAGGTGCGTACCCGCAGGTACACCATGCAGAAACTGCGTCCAGGGACGCAGGCCAGCCGTTCAGGGGGTGTGTCCACCCAGTGCACACATTTCAAGGGAGAGAAAAGCACGTGGGGGTTTCTTGTGTGGTATCTAGCCGACGGTTTTATGTTTCTATGGTGTCGGCTCGTGGTATTGTTCCATGTTTTAAGGAGGAGCTTGCCTATATAAAGCAAGGAGATCATTTGGCTTATGTATGGTTTTGGTTGAAGATCTTATGAGGGCTAGATCTGGTCTAGATCTAAACAAGGCGAATCTACTGATGGACCGAGATCTCTTCGGCGCATGTTTAGATCTGTAGATCTGACTGTCTGGGTTACTTCTGAAGTCTTGAAATCATCTATGCCCGGAGGGACGCAGGTGCAGTAAGGGTTCAGGTGCGCCAGGACGCAGGCGCAGAAATGTTTCAGGTGCGCCGGACGCAGGCGCAGAAGGGTTCAGGTGCGCCGGGACGCACGCAGTTCAATAGACTCAGTGCGAGGGACGCAGGCTAGCAGTACCAATTGTTGGAAATAATACTGAGAGGGGGGGGTGAATCAGTATTATCACATTTAATAAAACTTTTTCAATTCCATATTCAGATTCATATATGCTACTTCCACAACTTCTTAAGATTAAGTTAATCGATCTTCAATGAGTGCATTAGGACATTATCAACCATATTATCAGTTAATAGACGTAGTAACATAAAGTAGATCATCACACATAAGGCACACACATGAACACAATGATATAAGGTGGAAACCCAATGCGGGAGAAAACCACCTGCTGCAAGTCATCTCAATCTTCTTCTTAATAAGAAAATCCTTTTACAATATTTGTACTGGTGCAGCCTCATACCAGTACGGGAGCTACAACCCCCTTTGCTCTTGTACTAGCCGATCCATTTACTAGTACGCAGGCTACTACCTGCTACAATGCTCCAAAGATTTCCTTTAGCTCTTGTACTAGCTTAGATACTAGTACGTAGGCGCTGGCCTACAATCTTCTCTCCTCCAAGTACCACGTTTCATCTATTTTCATACTGGATACACTGAAGCACAACTCATAATCTGAAAGGCCACATTTCATCCAATTTTCATACAAGGACCACTTTTCATTAATTTTCAAACTGGATCCATAAGCATCAATTAATCATCAAGTGTAAGAGAATCACCCAATCAACTGTAGTAACCAGATCAACAATAATAGGACCAAACCCAGAACACCATAATGATAAACAAAGATTTTAAGAGAAGGAAGCACCCTGCTCAACTGCTAGCCTGAGTCTGGACTCACCCTGCTCAACTGCTAGCCTGAGTCCCGGACTCACCCTGCTCAACTGCTGGCCTGAGTCCCTGGACGCACCCTGCTCAACTGCTAGCCTGCATCCCGGACGCACCCTGCTCAAATGCTATCCTGCGTCCCTCACTCTGAGTCTATTGAACTGCGTGCGTCCCGGCGCACTTGAACCCTTCTGCCCCTGCATCCCGGCGCACCTGAAACACTTCTGCGCCTGCGTCCTGGCGCACCTGAACCCTTACTGCACCTGCGTCCCTCCGGGCATAGATGATTTCAAGACTTCAGAAGTAACCCAGACAGTCAGATCTACAGATCTAAACATGCGCCGAAGAGATCTCGGTCCATCAGTAGATTCGCCTTGTTTAGATCTAGACCAGATCTAGCCCTCATAAGATCTTCAACCAAAACCATACATAAGCCAAATGATCTCCTTGCTTTATATAGGCAAGCTCCTCCTTAAAACATGGAACAATACCACGAGCCGACACCATAGAAACATAAAACCGTCGGCTAGATACCACACAAGAAACCCCCACGTGCTTTTCTCTGCCTTGAAATGTGTGCACTGGGTGGACGCACCCCCTGAACGGATGGCCTGCATCCCTGGACGCAGTTTCTGCATGGTGTACCTATGGGTACGCACCTTCTGAACTGGCTTCCTGCATCCTTCATAATTTTTCAATAAAATGAGAGCTGATCATCAACTTCTACTGCTGACTTGAAGAATAGTGAACTACCACCTGAATGGGTTGCCATCAAGGACAACACTTTAGCCATAATGCCAACAGGAAGGTGTAAACTTGATGGTCCTATTGTGTGGACCCTAGAGCTAGTGTGAAGGTTGGAAGCATCGGAGGATAAGATTGCCTGCACTCTCAATCATTAGCTCGATCGCGTCATAGAAGGATTTGTGACTAAATTTGCAGTCGACACCTCAGTTAGCTATAGAGAGGTGGAGCGACACTTTTTCGAAGGACCATGAGGTAAGTACGTAAAATCTTTGAATACTTGGATTAAAATGTTGTTGTGTGAAAAATGGGTTATGTAGCTACCTTGATGTTCAGGACTACACAAAGAGGAAAAATTTACAGAAACGAAGGAAATAAGGGTCCAGAGTATAGCCCCTTGATTTCACCTCCACAAATGGTCGAAGAAGGGATAGTGAAGGTTTCTCCATGAAGTTTTATTCAGTTAATAAGACAAGGATTCTTGCGTATGCCACCTCCTCCCACACCACCTTCGACTTCACCACCATCGCCTCCAACTTCACCTGTACCACCTACACCTCCACCGTGGTTTAGTATGGAAAATACATTGAAGTTGTCTTTGTTCAAAGGCTTGGGAAATGAGGACCCAGACCAATTCTGGTTCATTGTAAGGGTTGTATGGGAAGCTCAAGGTGTTACAGATGATCATATAAAGAAGGTGACACTAGTTAGCACTCTGCAAGATTGCGTGCTAACCTGGTATATTAAGTACTCTAACAATAACCCGAATGCTGGAGTAGCAAACATCAAAGTAGCACTAAATAGGGAATTTAGCAGGCCTAAATCTGAGGCCCACTTGATTGTGGGATTCAAAGATATCACGATGCAACTAGGTGAGATGCCTTAGGAACTAGATGAGAGGCTAAAATGTACAATCTGTGAAGCTAACATGAATTTGACAGATGCACAACATCGTGAGTGGTTTGTGGCTTCACTACTAGCTCACTTAAGGAGTGTGTTGTCGTAGTAGAAGATAACAACTCAGGTAGAGGCCTTGGATATTATCATGAGACTACAGGAGACTCCAATGCAATATCCTAATCTAGGAGTTCAGTAGATCCATGCGGAACTGAAGAATTTGTGCCTTGAGATGCAAATTCTGAAGCAGGACAAGACAGTTCGACCAGAGGTGAGTGAGGAGGTATGGTGTTTGAAATGCAAGAGTTAGGGTCATCAAAAATACTATTGCCCGGTCTTTGCGAATTACCTTGCATGAGGAGGATCGATGCCTTTGAGGCCAAAATCTCAAGCAAGGCCTAGCGCAGGGCCTAAATTATGGTGCGCTATCTGTCAGGTAGCCAAAAAACATGCCACGAATAACTGTCACTTGCTACAAAAGTATGTACAAGCACCGTAGTAGCTATTCTGCAACTTTTGTAGTTTGGTAGGACATGATGAGAATACTTACAGGAGCTATGAATTGATGATGGATAGAACTCCTACCTACAAGGTTCAGGCTGAAACGCGGCCCCTTGACCAGAATGCAGGGATGGTGCAGATAGGATTTCATGGGTGCGAAAGAGGTCGAGGTGGAGGAGGACCTGGTAGAGGTCAGAGACATTTGATTTGCTACAATTGCGGAGGACCAAGACACTATGCCCGTGATTGCACTAATGCAACGCGTCCGTCATGCAAGTATTGCACACTATTTGATCATGAAACAAAATATTATCCTATGTTGATAGCTAGGATACGAGACAAAGGGGTGCTACCACTTCCATTGAATCAAAACCTGCAGATGATGAGGTATGAGTCCGCGAGGAAGATACAAATGTAAATATAGTGCTTAGGAGTGGGATTGCGATAGGGGATGACAAGGGGAAACAACCATAAGACAATACATGGGTTCACAAAGCCCCAACAAAAGAGGCTAAGTTCGATTTGGAGCATGCTCATGAAACCTTCATGGAAGCTAAGAGGAGCTTCATTGAGGCCTCCACCTCAGGAAGCAAGGATAAGCTTGAGTCGGAGATGGACCCTTCTACGCTCACAAGCTTCCTGGAAATGTGTATGAAGTTACTCCATGATAGTAAGGCTGTGAAAGGGTTACAAGAACTCGAGAATAGATGCGCTAGGACGGCGCTAGGTGAACCGCTTGCAGTACAAAAAATTGGTAAGCATAAAATGAGGATGGGATGGGAGATGAGTCTAACTACACAAATAGGAGAGTATGAAATGGATCAGGTCATTTTGGACCTCGGGTCAGATGCGAATGTCCTACCGTAGTAGAATTTGGAGTGAATGAGGAGACCTGCACTAAAATGGTCTCTGATTTAGCTAAGGATGGCGAATCAGTAGAAAATCATCCCCATGGGGCATTTGCAGGGGTGACCGTGGACATTGAGGGAGCAAGCGCGCTGGCAAATTTTAAGGTAATAGATATAGTGGATGATATCAATCCCTACCCTACACTCCTGGGAATTTATTGGGCTACTGATATGAATGGTGTAATCAATCTAAAGAAGCGAAAGATGCTCTTTGAGAAGAAATCACTACGCGTAATAGTACCCCTAGATCCTACAGAAGGATCGCACTATACGGAACCAGTCCACGATTATGAGAGTGATGATGATCTGGTCTACATCTATAAGATAAGAACGTGATACCAAGACTGGGTGAATCCCACTATGGATGGACATATTAAATAGGATTGCAAGAGTTCCTACACTTCGAACTTCGACGAAGAAATAGAACACTGGCAAAATCGGTTACACGAAGTAACTACACTAAATTGCAACATGATGACCCAATCACTGTGTTGCGTGCCATCAGAGGCAGGAAATCTACCTATTTATGATGGTCTAAATGAGGTAGATATATTTTTGGATGCATTTGAAAGGGAGGTACCAGAAAAGGAGCGCTTCTAGGCCTTGGACAAGGCACTGCATGGTACAGCCGCAAGATGGTGGGCTACGCACAAGGGAATCTTTGATGATTGGCACGAATGTAGGAGTATGATGATAACATGATTTGGGAACCCAAAGATTGAACTGATAGATAAGTACAATGGGAAAAATGATCAACATGCACATCTGACCAAATGGACATAGGCTTATGGAGAAAAGCGCCAACCTAAGTGGGTGCACTTGTTCTATCATACCCTAGATGTTATCCCAATGAATTGGTATATAGAAATAGAGCTCCACCATGGGATAGGAAAGTGGGATATCCTACACGAAGGATTGATGATGACATTCAGTTTTGAGGATAGGTTTCACACTATTGATGAAGTGCTACAAGAGGTGAAAGCAACCATATTTACGGTACCGTAGGATCCTTTAGACCTAATTCAACCTGAATGGGCTACTTAGCTGAGTCATGAGCTCAGATTTTATAATGTATCTGCTAAAGATGAGGATGAGGATCCACAAAAGATTAACATTCTAGAAAAAGAAGGCCACCATGAGGTTCAAGGACCGCAGATTGAGAAACCTGATATAATCGCGCTGTTGAAAACAAAACAAGTGAACATTGGTATGGAGGAAAAACCCAAATTCGCAAATATTGGAGACTATCGGGATGACGCAATGGTGGATAAGATTGTTGAATTGCTCCACGAATACCAGGACATATTCCCTACCAAGTTTATAGATCTAAAAGGAATAATCGGAGACCTAGGAGTGATGAAGATCACATTAAAGCCCGACACGAAGCCTGTTAAGCAGACGCCTTACCGCCTCAATCTGAAATACAAGGAGAAGGTTTGCTTAGAGCTAGACAAGATGCTAGTGGCAGGCATCAATGAGCCTATGGAAGAATTTGATTGGGTAAGCCCAATGGTGATGCAAGAGAAGAAGCAGAGGGATGAGATAAGGATCTGTGTGGATCTCAGAAAACTAAATGATGCTTGTGTGCATGATCCTTTCTCGATTCCATTCATGGATGAAGTGTTGGACAATTTAGGTGGTTAGGAAGCATATTCCTTCACTGATGGGTTCTCCCGATAGCACCAAATCAAAATCGCACTGGAGGATAGGAGCAAGAAAACCTTTGCAACTGAGTGGGGTTGTTTTCAATACACCGTAATGCTGTTTGGATTGAATAATGCACTTGCAATATTTTCGCGTGTGGTTGTTGCGGCATTCAAGGAATTTATTCATAAGTTCCTGGAGGTATATTTTGATGACTGGACTATATTTGGGCTAGTTAAGCACCGCGTAGCAAGCTTGCGCCTGATGCTAGATACTTGTCGAAGATACCAAATTGCGCTCAATCTCAAGAAGTGTCTATTTTGTGTTCCTTTTGGGAACCTATTGGGGCATGTGTTTTGCAGAGAAGGACTAATGGTAGACCTCGCAAAGATCACTATGATACTAAACTTGGAAGCACCGAGGAGTGTGAAACAACTACGTGCTACTATGGGACATACGGGATATTACAAAAAGTTTATCAAAGGTTATGCCCAGATCATCACGCCGATGGAAAAATTATTGAAGAATGATGTCACGTTATGCTAGAATGATGACTGTAAGAAAAGCTTCGATATACTGAATCTCAATAAACCGAAGAAAATAGATTAAACAAATGCACAATCACTCATCATTATATCAATCCATATTCTATTCATTACAAAAACCAATTCCTATCACTGCAAACCCTGATCAACCATACATCAGAATGTATACGCTGCTTTTCTGAAGAAAAAATCTATATGTATGCACTTCCACTATATAACAACTACATACAGATCTAATAATATTGAACATTGAACCATCAAACACTAAACCATACTTAGATCACTTCATTAGTCACATATTACTTGAACCAAGCATGAATTATTGAACCAAACATAGATCACCATACTATAGCATTATTCCCAATCAATATTCCACTTTTAACTTAATCAACACTATCATATATAGATCATCACTTCAAAGACATCATTGATAGACAACAACAATCAGAATAGAACTGATCAATTGTCATCAAAAAGTCATACTACAAAACCCTAGTATATGTACACAAATTTCACAAAAGACATTGACGTATGTATGCGCTTAACATACACAAAAACTGAATTCAGATCTACACATACTAAAAAAACTTCACAGAATATATATGTGACTACTCATAAGAAAATCTGCATATGTATGCAACCTTAGAGAGGAAAACAAATGTACAAATATGAAATCATTGAATCATACTTTTGCTACAATACATACTTCACAAACTTTATTGTCACACGTTCATATCAAAGAATCATTATCACCATAGATCTATGATTTCTACTTGTAATCACAAAGAGATCAAGCAAGCATATTCATTAGTCTTCACTATTCTTTCATATTATCATATCTCAACCTCTTCGATAGTCCTTGGTGCACACCCTTTTTAGATCAAATTACACATTAATAACCCATAAATTGCACACATAACATTGTGATCTCTATCTCCTTATCAATATTTTTCCTTAGCCAACACCTTAGGTGAATCCCTTAGTAATTACATTGGTATTATTTGACAGGGTGAAATAGTCATTGTTGCTACTAAGTACTATGGGCCAATACCATGGTCCAGACCCCTCGTATTCATAATATCATGATGTATATTTTGTATGTGACTTCACTTCACCATACCTACGTATATACATGATCTTGTGTTGGCTTGAGGGGGCCTGACGCAGGTTTGATATTAATCAACCAAACAAATACCTACACTACTGGCCCTTTTGACATCAGCCTGTGGAGCGTAGACCGAAGTCTCACCTAAAGCAGTATGAGGGGATGATGGAACCATGTTTCCACACCCTTGAGATGGTGGTGATGTTGTTTGATCTCTTGGGGATCCCACTCCCAATAGGCCCCCAACACATACATCATGATTCACCCTCGAGTCACTCAATAGGCGCGGAAATATTTACGCAAAGCCCGTCCAGCTCGACCCTGATGATCGCAACTTCGGCTATGCACTAAGATGCTAACAGCTTCACATCTTTGACTGCATTTTCAGCTACTGCCCCTAGGCTATCGGCCTGAAGCTATTGTTACGTGGCTTGCAGAGTCACTTTCCTATAATTGCATAACCTTCCCCCAACCATAACTTGAGTCACACCTTCAGCACTGCTTCCTTGTGTAGTGTTGCGTCCACCTATTCCTTTGCTTTCTTTGCTTCCTGCAGCTTGGCTAACCTATGTGTTAGTGCAACGATTTGCGCTGTGCCCTTAACTTCATCATAGTGCTCTTGGATTTTGTGCACTTCCGTCTCGAGCCTTTGGATGTTTGGGTCCTTGTGCAAGCCAGTCAAGACCTCAAACTATTGTTCAAACAATTGGGTATAGTTTGCTACTACACTCTCCACTGCCATGACTGCTTCTGTGACAATGACCACCCGTTGTTCCTTTACCTCTAGTGGTGTTGAAGGCTGAGCTCTCAACTGAAGCTCTGTAATATGCAAGTTCAGCTCCAACTGAACCCATGCCATCTTTGTCCAAGTGTCATGCACCCATGTGGCCAATTTACAGATGCGGACTTTAGCTGGCTCCTCCTCCGTAATGGCCAATTTCAGGACCATTTTGCAAGCCTCCTCCATGACCTGTACGATATTCTTTTTCTGGCTGGTCACCTCGCCCTTGGCGGTGATGGCAGCATCCCTCTGCAAGGCCATCTGCTCATTGTTTATTCTCTATTCGTTGATCACTTGGAGGTTACGGTGCTCACAAGCCCTCATCTCTGCAATTACTCCATCCTGCAAGGAGTGGAGTGCTTCGTGCGGGAGTGCTACTAGGTTTAATCCTACTCCCTTCAAGGCGCTGACAGTGGTTCTGTCAGCGTCATTTTCTATTGTTAGTGCTCCATCTGGCAACACTAGCACACTCGAAGCCTTCGTGTGCAGCATATCAGTAGCCTCTGATGTGTCGATAGCCAAGCTGGTAGATGCCATACCAACTTGCGACGCGTGGGCCTACAACTCCTACAATCCAATTTGGATGGCCCTTAGGACGATCTACTGCTACTTTTCAAATTGCTACGGAGCCTCCGCTATGACATCTCTGATTGTATCACTGATGTCGTATAAGTCTCCCTCCTTTAGTGTGATGGGGTCCAGTGAGGTCTTGGTTTCCTTGGACTTCTTTTTGGACCCTCCCTTTTCTGGCTCTCTCAGGTGCTTAATACAACTGGACGTCTCCTGGGGGTCTGTGCCATTCTGCTCTATGTCCTCTTCTTTAGTTGTAGGTGACGGAAACAATGAGACTTTGTTAGAGCACTGCTTTGTGCCTCCTATTTGTTTTCCTACCTCCTCTCCTGTCTACTTGGCCTTGGACTTCTTAGCGACCTCCTTCCTCTTCTTGACTAGTTGCTACATCTTCAACTTGGCCTCATTCTTCTTCTTTTGTGTGGTGGACTTGCTTCCACCCACTACCAAGTCCATGGAGGTGCGCCACTCCACTGGCCATTTATCCAATACCGCATCGATGGCATCATCTGTGGCCAGATAAGGAAAATCGTACCACTTATGAACGCACTGATTGAGATCCGATGGAAATTAGCTTTGAATTTGGCATAGCTCTGCAGGTTAGCATATACCATGGGTGACAAGTGTGGCTTGCAATTGGTAGCCATCCTGATATTCATTTCCATCAAGATCCAGGAGATTTTGTTGTCTCGCACGCACTCCGCATCCTTGGTCACTGTAGAGCCTCTATTCTACACCTACTTGTCTACCATTTTCCTCAGTTTTTCCTTATCTTTCCTTCACTTTTGCCTCATTTTCACTATAAAACCACCCAGATCATTACAGTAAGTGTCATTAAGCATGATCGAGCAAGTTTTGCTAATGGATGACTATTTGTTTAGATTTTGACTTATTTGCAGGAATCCCGCAGCTATCTAATGATCCTGCAGCTATCTGAAGATCCTGCAGCCTTTTTGTTAAACGCAATGTTCCACGTGTCGGTTTGCTAGATGAGCCACATGGGCACTTAGGTATCAACGTGCTCGAGGTTCCTGTCCCATTTTTCCAGCCGTCCACGTCATCTTTACCCATGGTCAAAGCTGGTTAAGTTACGGTCAACTCAAGGCTGTTTAACGGTGATTGTGAGCTGCTTGGTCACCTCATCTTAAACGGTGACTTGTCCACGTTCTACAGGTGGCAGGGGACATGATCCAACATGGGATTCATTACCCATGACGACAGAACCACTAAACTCATCCACGCAGCCGTATGAAGTGTCAAGGGACCATAAATATGCATGACAGTTTGTTGTTTTTCAGTTAATTAGCTGTACGAGTAGGCTATCTTAGAAACCTCTATAAATAGCTGCGTCTGTGTACGCTCATTAGACTTTTATCAGTTGTAATTTTCTGAACTTGTGTTAAATTTAAGAGCATTGTGAACTCTGTTTTTTAGTGCTATCCTAGCACTCTGTTTTGTATACTTTTTGCAAATGGAGGAATAGACATAGCACCGTTTTGAAGTTTCCAGATCTTTGAGTTTTCTTGTGGCTGAATGGACAGAGGGCCCCTGCTCATCTCAGCCTCTGTAAAGTATTTTATGTGCAGTATTTCTTTATTTTCTTATTCATTTCCTTAAGCATGTATAGTTTCATTTACTTGTTTTCCTTTCTTTCAAGCTGATCAGTGTTATTTCTTTGCAGGTTTCTTTTAGCCCGGGATTTATTTTTATGTGTGTGTGTGTTTGCTTTACAAACTAATGGTATTTGAAGTTGACAAATTCAAGTGCTGCCTTTGTTTTTATAGCTGATTTTTAATCTTATTTCTCAAAGAGCTGCTAACACATGAATGATCTTCATCATAAACTGTTATCTTTTAAGATCAGAATATCACTAACTTGCAGCTAGTTTTGAGTGCTTTCTAGACTGTTCTTTCACTACTTTCTAACCATACTTTGCATAGTACATATGGCTGAAGTAGAGAGTTAGGAAGAGCAAAATATTACCACTAGTCTTTAAAGTAAAGTTTTGATTTTAAGTGCTTCTTAGACTATTCTTTCACTACTTTCTAATCATACTTTGCATAGTACATATGGCTGAAGTAGAGAATTAGAAAGAGCAAACCGTTATCATTAGTCTTTCAAGCCGATTTTTCTCACTTTTCTAATTCAACTTAAGCTACTTTCTATCCGTGCTTTACACAGTACATGTGCTTTGAAGCATCGAGTTAGAGAGAGATAATCTTTATTTTTGGGTTTTAAAAGTGACTTTCTTTTCTTTTATTAGCAGCAGCTTGAACGGTGTCTAGTGCCATTGGAAGTGGTCATTTGCTTTCTTATTTCAAGTCATTTCAGTTCACTTATTCCTTTCAAGCATTTCCTTTCAAGCAAGTAGTTAGAGATCACTAAACACACACTTTCACTCATTTAGGATTCACTCTACACACACACCATCACTCACTTGTTTATAAATTATCACTCCATCTTAGGAACATAATTAACCACAACAACACCCCAACGATAAGAAAAACTCTAAGAGGTTACTTAAGTACATATAGTACACCTTCACTTCATCAGCTTACGAGCCCCGGGTTGACAATAAATACTAGCAATTTAGATCACACTAAATTGACTAAACATTTTGGCGCCGTTGCCGGGGAAGTGAAATTAAGTAGCCATATTCTTAGAAAAAAATATAAAAAAAATTTCAAGGAAAGAAGTTAATAGCCTATCTAAGTATGCTCTCCTCTTGCACTTTGAAGTGATCTGGAGGATCAGAAAGGAGAAAGTTATTGATTTAATAGTTTCTTGAGTATGCTCTCTTCTTGCACCTAGAGTGAACTGGAAGATCAGAAAAAGAACTATTTAACTTGACTTGAAGATAAAATAAAAAATGACATGCATAGAGCTAGAGATTCTAGGGGAAGGTTTTTAGCTAGAGCTCGAAGTTCAATTTTTACAAGTCCATCTACTTCAAGAGATAGACAAGAGACACCTCCCTTATCTCCAACCGAAACTCCTAGTCCTGAAATTCAAGAGCCAAAAGTTGACTCTCCTATACCTTCTATTGAGTTTGAACTAGGAAGAGACTCTTCTCTTTCTCCTACAAGAAAACCAATTGTAATTGAGGAAATAGACTCACCTGAGGAGGAAGGAGAAATCTCTTCTCATTCACCCTTTGTAGAAGAACCAGAAGATTTTGAAATCCCTAGGAGAATCATCATGGCAGAGGAAGAAGGAGGAGGTAGAGGTAGAGGTAGAGGAGGAGGAAATAACAATAATAATGGAGGAGGTAGAGGTCCCATAGGAGGAAATAGAGATGGGGATAATTCATTTGGGTTTCCCATTGTTAATGAGGACTCCCGAGCCACCATGAAAAACATATCACCATCCGTCCTCCCAAATTTTCATGGATTAAGAACTGAGGACCCTGAAACATTCTTGTTTGAATTTGAAGTTGTGTGTCGAACCTATGACTATCTGGATGATACTCAGAAACTCAAACTGTTCCCATCAACATTAAAAGATCAAGCTTTGAAATGGTTCATGGGGTTACTTACTCAATCCATTAGGACCTGGGATGAAATGAAACAAACCTTTTTGGATAGGTATTTGGACTATTGTATGCCTACTAATCATAAGGATGAGGTTTTTAAAATGATGCAAAAAGAAGATGAGAGCCTAGAAGATTTACTTGAGAGATTTCAATATAACTTAAAAAGAGCAAAGATGAGCAGCCTGGATGAAGAGACCTTAAAAGCCCTCTTATTAAAAGCCATTAGGGATGAATGGATAGATATCTTAAACATGATGGGGAAAGGGGATATCTCTCAACTTTCTCTCAATGATATAGCAGAACTTTGTATCCATCTCTCAAGGGGCAAATCAAAAACTCAAAAAGGGCCTAGAGATCCTTCTCTCCTTAGGGCAAATAAATCTGCAACAGGATCCATGAGTAGGGCTGAAATCGGTAATATGCTAGATGAATTTAAAACTGACATCTTAGGGAGTCTTAGTGAACAAATTGATACCCTTAAGATCCAAAACAAACAAAAAGCAGAAGCCGAGGCTATGACCATTTTTTGCCCGAAGTGTAGAAAGAAGCATGCTTTAAGGGAATGTCCCTTGGAAGCAAATGTTGTAGAAACATGTGTCATTTGCTCAGAAACTCATGAGACCAAGGAATGTCCTTCAATCCCTGGCCTCAAAGCAGTCTTTCAAGAAGATCCAAGTACACTTGAATCTCTCTGTTTCGTTGCAAGGAGACCTTGGCAAGGACAACAAAATCAAGGGTTTAACAACTCTATGAATTCTCAATCCCAACCAAATTGGAATCCTTGGACAAAATCCTTTCCAAGCATGGTTGCAAAGCATGCAAATGCAAAATCCTTATGGGAGATTTGCCCAATTCTATCAATATCCTCAATTTCAAAATCAGCAAGCTCCCCAACTTCCAAATCAAGGTCAACAATTGTCATTACCATTCCCTCAACAACAACCTCCCCCACAAAATCAAAATTCTCAACTCTTGTTACAATCTCAACAGAGGCCAAATCAACTTCCCTCTCAACCTCAACCAAACCCCAATAATAGGAATCCTCAAAGTGCTTATGTGATGGAAGGTCAACCACTCATGGAAGGTCAACCATTCCCTACCTATATGGTTGTTCCTCTCAATGAGGTCCAACTCAGATCAGGTAGAATCCTAGACCAACCTTCTACAAGTGCTCAACAACCAAGCATTTCTGAGGAAGAATCTCTCAAAGCCAATAAGGGTTCTGAAGTATCCCTTCAAAACCCAAGCATTAAAGAAAAAGAAAAAGAATCAACTCCCTTAGTAGAACAACCCACATCTTCAGCCATTCCTCCTTTTCCTGAAAGATTGCAAATTGATAAAGGAGTGGAGAAGCAGATTTGGTTGCCTGACTATAGCTTTCTAGATGAATTGAAAAATGTCTGTATCAAGATTCCCTTGTTAACAGCCATTAAGGAGATTCCCATTCTAGCAAAGACAATAAAGGAGATGAGTTTGAAAAAAACAATAAAAAGAACCAGAGATACCAAAAGGATACATCTAGTTGGAAAAATTGCAGACATTATGATGGGTAAAATTACCATGCAAAAATATGTAGATCCCGGTAGTCCTATTGTCAAAACTCATATTAATGGGGTTGAAATCCCAAATACCTTGATTGACTTAGGTGCTGCTATCAATATCATGAGTAGACAGACCATGGATCAGTTAAAACTTCCTAACCTTCTCTTTACACCTACTTTGCTGCAACTTGCAGATAGATCAATCATTAAACCTGATGGTGTATTAGAAGATATACCTGTCTCTCTAGATTCTTGGGAATATCCAGTTGATTTTATGATTTTAACTCCCAAGAACAATCTAGGAGGACATCCTCTTATTTTAGGAAGACCTTGGCTGGCCACAGCTGATGCTTTCATAAGTTGTAGGTCTGGGGACATGTACATATCAGATGGTAATTCTACCAAGAAATTCAACTTGTATCCTCCCGCAAAGGCAATAACAAAAATAGGAGAAGATGAGTGGATTGATGATGAGGATACCCTTCAACCTGTTCTAACCATCTCTGAGATTAGTGAGGACAGTCAAATTCTAAATACATTAGAAAATTTTGAGATACCTTTAGAATATGACTCTTCACAATTTCAGTTAGATGCAGACATTGAATATCTCTCCTCTAGACAAATGTCTCTCTTCTCAATGGAAGAGTTTGGTAGTTCTACAGTTGAAATCTTTCCAGGAAGAACATTGAACATTAACAAGAACTTGGAAGGACTACAACAAGAAGAATTAACTAAACTGTTGCAAAAACATTCCACTGCCTTTGCATGGGAATACACTGACATGAAAGGAATCGACCCTAAGACTTGTATTCATCACATTTATATTGAAGAAAACAGCAGACCTATTAGGCAGCCACAAAGACGGATGAATCCAAATCTTAGGGAAATTGTGAAAGAAGAACTTCAGAAATTGCTCAAGGTAAACTTCATTTACCCCATTTCAGATAGCCAATGGGTCTCTCCCTTGGTTATAGTGCCCAAAAAGAATGGTAAATGGAGAGTTTGCATTGACTATCGAGAATTGAACAAGGCAACTTTAAAAGATCATTTTCCTCTACCTTTTATTGATCAGGTACTAGACACTTTAGCAGGTAAAAAGTATTTCTCATTCTTGGATGGTTTTAGTGGTTACAATCAGATTCAGGTAGCACCTGAAGATCAAGACAAAACCACCTTTACTTGTCCTTGGGGAACTTTTGCCTACCGAGTACTCCCTTTTGGATTGTGCAATGCACCCGCTACATTTCAAAGGGCTGTACTAGGAATTTTTTCAGATCTGATTCATGATTGTGTAGAGGTATACATGGACGATTTCACAGTTTATGGTAATACATTTGAAGAAGCTTTGGCAAATTTGGAAAAAGTACTGGTAAGATGTAAGGAAACAAATCTTTCTTTAAGTCATGAAAAGTGTTTTATGATGTTTACTGAAGGGATTGTTTTAGGACATCATATTTCAGGAGATGGAATCAAAGTTGATAGATCTAAAGTAGAAGTCATCTCTAAGTTACCTGTTCCAAATTGCCAAAGAGATGTTAGAAGTTTTCTTGGATTTACTGGTTATTATAGGAGATTTATTGAAAACTTCACTAAAATAGCATCCCCTCTTTTCAAACTCCTTACTAAAGATTGTGAATTTAAGTGGGATCCTGAATGTCAATCTGCCTTTGAAGCCTTAAAGACTAGAATATCTGAAGCACCCATTCTAAGGGGTCCAAATTGGAAACTCCCTTTTCACATTTCTACTGATGCTTCAGATACAGCTTTAGGAGCTGTTTTGGGACAAAAGGATTTGATCCCTTATGCCATTTATTACACAAGTAAGAATTTGACTCCTACTGAGTTAAATTACACTGTTACTGAAAAGGAATTTCTAGCCGTTGTTCATGCGATAAACAAGTTTAGACACTACATAACCGGCTATGAAACCTTTGTCCACACTGATCACTCTGCCATTAGATACCTCATGAACAAACCAGTCACTAATGGTAGAGTTACAAGATGGCTTTTGCTTTTACAAGAATTCAACATAACTGTGTTAGATCGACCAGGTAAACAGAACACAGTAGCTGACTTCTTGTCTAGAATCCAAAACACTAATGAGGACTCTCCTGTAGAGGATAAATTTCCAGATGAGTATTTGTTTGCAGTAACTACCAAAACCCCTTGGTATGCTGATATTGCTAATTATTTAGTTACTGGAAAGTTACCTTTACATTTATTTCCTAATGAGAAAAGGAAAATCATTCAGGATAGTTCACATTATTCTTGGATTTCTAATGAATTGTTCAGAACAGGGCCAGATTTGATGATCAGAAGATGTGTACGGGAGGATGAAATGCCTGACATCCTTAAGGCATGTCATGACGAACCTTGTGGCGGACATTTTTCTGATAAGAGGACTGCCTATAAAATCCTTTCATCAGGATATTATTGGCCTTCTCTCTTTAAGGATGCGAAGCAATATGTTAAAAGGTGTGACAGTTGTCAGAGAATTGGGAGACCAACTCTTTCAAATGAAATGCCACTTCAGCCACAGGTATGCATCGAACCTTTCGAGAAATGGGCTCTAGATTTTGTTGGACCAATTAATCCGCCATCCAAACGAAATAAATATATATTGGTTTGTACTGATTATGTTACCAAGTGGGTAGAAGCTATAGCATTAACTTCTGCTACAGAAAATTCAGTTGTTCAATTTCTTTTCAAGGATATTTTCACCCGTTTTGGTGTCCCAAGAGAAATTGTAACAGATCAGGGAAGCCAATTTACATCAAGGATGATAGAGAAGCTGATGGAGGAATATAAGATCAAGCATAGAACATCTACTCCATACCATCCGCAAGCGAATGGTCAAGTAGAATCTACAAATAAAGTTCTTGAAAGCATCATCACAAAGACTGTTCATCTTCATAGAAGAGATTGGGCAGAAAGGCTTCCTGAAGCCTTATGGGCCTATAGAACTACATGGAGGAACACCACAGGACATTCTCCCTATGAACTTGTTTATGGGAAGGAAGTCCTGTTCCCCATTGAGTTCCAAATCAAGACCTTCAAGACAGCAGTTCAATTGGGGATGAGCTTATCAGAAGCCCAGAAGCACAGAATAGACCAGTTAAACGAACTAGATGAAATGAGACAAGATGCAATTCTAAGGACCGATCTAGTTCAGCACCAAAGAAGCAAATGGCATGATCGACATATCAAAGAAAAGAAGTTTCAAAAAGGTGATTGGGCACTCTTGTTTGATTCAAAATTTAAGGACTTCAAAGGAAAATTTCAAACTCATTGGCTTGGGCCATATGAGATTGATGAAGTCTTTAATAATGGAGCAGTTAGAGTGAAGACTATTGATGAACTTCAAACTCCCTTTATTGTGAATGGCCACCGGTTGAAAGTTTACCACAAGCCACTCTCAAAAGAGGAGTTTGTTAAGTTATTCAAAAGCGATTCTGAAATGAGGCTGGTGGAGAAGAATTCTTCTCCCCCATCAGCCTAATCTCTGTTTCTTTCAAATTCAATGAAAAAAAAAAAAAAAAAAGAAAAAAAAAAGAAAAAAAAAAAAAAAATAAATAAATAAATGTATGAGCCTGAAAACCAATCTCTGATTGGCAGTCTCATGCAGAAAACATGAGGTGAAAATCAGGGTCACCTGACACCTCATGTTTTCCATCTCTCTCTCTTTCATCTCATTCCATTTATTCCATCTCACCATTTCCTTCCATCTCACCATCCTCACTCCACCTCACTGCTTTCCACCCACTCATTCATTCATTCATTCCATCTCATTTCATTAATAAAGTTTTTTTTGGCAACTAAAGTATTTTATGCAGCTGGAAGACTTCATTACAGTTCCTGCAGCTATTTGACAATTCTGCAGCCGTTTAGCCTTTCTGCAGCCTTCTGCACCTGCACAAGAAACACAGTCCGTCTGAAGAAAATATGTACAGTTCAAAATCATCAAAGACAAGGAGGAAAGAATCATGTGCTAGCAATAAAGTTAACAAAAGGTTAGTAGCAAATTATCAGAAGCCAAATCAAATGCGGATCTGTCCGAGGTATGTTTAAAATTTTAAACCTATAGTTATTTCATTACGCGGAATTTTCTGGATTATGTCTTGTTGGCCACTAATTGTAATGATTACCCATTTTCTTTTCCCATGCGACCACAACTCTACGAATCCTCCACGTCTATCAGCTCATAATACCCATGATTTTTGAAATCACATATGGCTGTTTCTGTCATTAAGGTCTCGTACCCTAATGACGTAACCTACCGTATTACGTCTCTCAGTTCTCATCCCGCAGCCATGTGTCAATCCACAGCCGGAATCGGAGAATATAGCCGTTCCATTCATCATCTCGAAACCCTCTGCGCTCATAACACTCCATTCCTCGCTATCATCTCCCTTATTCCGTTTCACTCACTACGATTACCTCCATAAACCATACTCTGTCTTTCCCTCTGCTGTATAGCCAGTAAACGTGTGATACAGTTGTATTACGACTGCTAGTCACCGTTTCACTGTGTTCACGTTGTTATCCACCACTTAACTCTGATTCAAGCCGTGAATTCTCGGTGTCTGAGGCTGTTGATGCACCCATATATCCTCTGTTCCACAAAGTCTGAACAGGAACCGAGGAATTACTGTGTAAAGTCACCATCAAAGTCGTGTTTTAAGCAGAGCTGAGGAGTCGATGGGAAAACTTTTAAGAGCTGAACCAGAAGGTTCGAAATTCTTGGAGGCATACCCTCAGGTTGAGGAGGCATTGCAAAAAGCCAATTGGCTACAATGCATCAAGAAGTTCAAGGGCTACCACAAAGAAGTAACAAAAACCTTTGCAAGGTCATTTCAGGATAAAAACAGTCAAGTAGAGGTGGGTGATTTAACATTTGCAGTCAGTGAAGGAAGCATAGCAAGGGCTACATCTCTTCCACAAACCGGTGAGCGTTGGTTCAAAAACCGGGCAGTCCAGGATCAACAATGGAAGCGGATTTTTAAAAACCCAGGTATGAATACAAGTGTTTTCACCAAAGGAATCCCTATCTCTCATGTTAAAGAAGAATGGAAAGATCTACTGTTATTAGTGCAAAAGTTTTTTACATGTGAAGGGAGATTTGGGGTTTTATACGTCTATCATGGGAAAATTATGCAGCAATTTCAAGGAGAACATGATATAAATCTTCCCTACTTCCTATTCCAAAGCCTTAGGAAGATGTGTTCCATGGCTCAAAAGAATCCACGAAACATAGAAGCCTACCTCTGTCACCATAGTCTTGTTAAGTTATTGATAGAAGAACAATTAAAAGAAAAACAAGACACATGGGAGAAATTCCTTGTAAGGAACCATTTTGGAGAACCTGGAGAATCTTCTATACCTAGGAAAAGCAGAAGGAAGAGAAAAGAAAGTATCTCTGAGACTGTTCAAGGACAAACTGTAGAGGAAATAGAAGTATATCATCCTGAACCTGAGATTGAACCTACTGAAGACAATGCTCAAGAGATTATCTCAGAAACCCTCGCTGAACTTGCCAAAGAAGCTGCCAAAAAGAGAAGAGAAGATAAAAAGAAACAGAAACAAGACAAAGGAAAATCCGTAATTCAAGGAAGTGATCAGACTCCAGAGCATTCTAGTGATGAAGAAAGAGATAGCCAGCCCTTAGCACAAAGGGTAGCTAAACTCCATGAGAAAATTGCCCTCTCCAAGAAAGTAAAAGTACAGAAACCAAGGAAAAAGGCACAAAAAGAAACACAGAGTGCTGCCACTATAAGAAGGAGTAGTAGATTGCAGAATAAAAGGAAAGCCACAAGGACACTCTTCGTTGATCTAAGCACACCTGAGAAGGGTGCTACAAAAACAGACCTTGAGGATAGTCCACAACGTGAGGCAGCTACTCCTCCAAGGGAGGACAGTCCATTTCAGCCGGAGTTTGAAACTGAAATTGAGCATGCACCCAGTCCAAGAAAATCACCAATGATTGATCCAGCGCAGCAAGAAGCATACAACTATTTTGAAACATTGGAGCAGAACACTGCTGGCCCAAGTAATGTCATACCTCATGAGCAGCAAATAGACTTACTCAAGCAAGAGATCTATGAACTTGAGGTGCTAAACCGTCACATAAAACAGAGAAATGAAGAAATGAAGCAGCAAGCTGATATTGCCAAAGCAATCCAAGATAACACCTTTCTTCACATGAGCATGTGGCAGAAGAAACACAACAGACTCAAGAAGAGATGTAGAAGGCTGAACAGAGCCTTAATCAATTTGAAATTCAGATGCATGTTCAAGAGACCAAAGGTTAATGTTTCCACACAAAGGAAGAGGAGGAGTTTGGATGTCTTAGCTGAGGCATCCCAGCAGGTGGATTGAATTGTGTTTTCATTGCATGAGGACATGCAATACCCTCGGAGTGGGGGTATGTAGAGCCTCTATTCTACACCTACTTGTCTACCATTTTCCTCAGTTTTTCCTTATCTTTCCTTCACTTTTGCCTCATTTTCACTATAAAACCACCCAGATCATTACAGTAAGTGTCATTAAGCATGATCGAGCAAGTTTTGCTAATGGATGACTATTTGTTTAGATTTTGACTTATTTGCAGGAATCCCGCAGCTATCTGATGATCCTGCAGCTATCTGAAGATCCTGCAGCCTTTTTGTTAAACGCAATGTTCCACGTGTCGGTTTGCTAGATGAGCCACATGGGCACTTAGGTATCAACGTGCTCGAGGTTCCTGTCCCATTTTTCCAGCCGTCCACGTCATCTTTACCCATGGTCAAAGCTGGTCAAGTTACGGTCAACTCAAGGCTGTTTAACGATGATTGTGAGCTGCTTGGTCACGTCATCTTAAACGGTGACTTGTCCACGTTCTACAGGTGGCAGGGGACATGATCCAACATGGGATTCATTACCCATGACGACAGAACCACTAAACTCATCCACGCAGCCGTATGAAGTGGCAAGGGACCATAAATATGCATGACAGTTTGTTGTTTTTCAGTTAATTAGCTGTACGAGTAGGCTATCTTAGAAACCTCTATAAATAGCTGCGTCTGTGTACGCTCATTAGACTTTTATCAGTTGTAATTTTCTGAACTTGTGTTAAATTTAAGAGCATTGTGAACTCTGTTTTTTAGTGCTATCCTAGCACTCTGTTTTGTATACTTTTTGCAAATGGAGGAATAGACATAGCACCGTTTTGAAGTTTCCAGATCTTTGAGTTTTCTTGTGGCTGAATGGACAGAGGGCCCCTGCTCATCTCAGCCTCTGTAAAGTATTTTATGTGCAGTATTTCTTTATTTTCTTATTCATTTCCTTAAGCATGTATAGTTTCATTTACTTGTTTTCCTTTCTTTCAAGCTGATCAGTGTTATTTCTTTGCAGGTTTCTTTTAGCCCGGGATTTATTTTTATGTGTGTGTGTTTGCTTTACAAACTAATGGTATTTGAAGTTGACAAATTCAAGTGCTGCCTTTGTTTTTATAGCTGATTTTTAATCTTATTTCTCAAAGAGCTGCTAACACATGAATGATCTTCATCATAAACTGTTATCTTTTAAGATCAGAATATCACTAACTTGCAGCTAGTTTTGAGTGCTTTCTAGACTGTTCTTTCACTACTTTCTAACCATACTTTGCATAGTACATATGGCTGAAGTAGAGAGTTAGGAAGAGCAAAATATTACCACTAGTCTTTAAAGTAAAGTTTTGATTTTAAGTGCTTCTTAGACTATTCTTTCACTACTTTCTAATCATACTTTGCATAGTACATATGGCTGAAGTAGAGAATTAGAAAGAGCAAACCGTTATCATTAGTCTTTCAAGCCGATTTTTCTCACTTTTCTAATTCAACTTAAGCTACTTTCTATCCGTGCTTCACACAGTACATGTGCTTTGAAGCATCGAGTTAGAGAGAGATAATCTTTATTTTTGGGTTTTAAAAGTGACTTTCTTTTCTTTTATTAGCAGCAGCTTGAACGGTGTCTAGTGCCATTGGAAGTGGTCATTTGCTTTCTTATTTCAAGTCATTTCAGTTCACTTATTCCTTTCAAGCATTTCCTTTCAAGCAAGTAGTTAGAGATCACTAAACACACACTTTCACTCATTTAGGATTCACTCTACACACACACCATCACTCACTTGTTTATAAATTATCACTCCATCTTAGGAACATAATTAACCACAACAACACCCCAACGATAAGAAAAACTCTAAGAGGTTACTTAAGTACATATAGTACACCTTCACTTCATCAGCTTACGAGCCCCGGGTTGACAATAAATACTAGCAATTTAGATCACACTAAATTGACTAAACAGTCACCCACAGTGAAGCGTACTTCGTTGCTTTAGGAAGGTCTGATGTGATCAAGGGGAATTTTCTTTCTTCTAGTATCTCCCACGCTACGAAAAAAATTGCCAGAAAGAGCCACACATAGTGGAATGTCTTACTTTGCTCCTGCACTTCACTATAGTTTGCCAAGAACTCACCGCGAATGTAGTTCGACCAGTTAAACTGGACTCCTTCTGCACACTGCTGTGCGAGCACGATGAAAGGCACTGACACCTCCTCAGCGCGACATTTTTGCATGACCTTCCCAATAAGGATCTACGTTGCCACCTTTACATCGGGTTCGCAGATGCTGGAGATTACGTACCCGCGTGACTTCTTCACCAACTTGAATTTTTCTTTCATTGCTTTGGAAAGCGCCAGCTCGCCACCCTTACCACCAAAGATCATCATTGGATTTTCACCTATATACAGGAGGCATGTTATGCGATGAATCAACATATCGATGATGGCTATCGGCTCCTCTAGCCATAGACACGTATCATGCACCAAGTACAGCAGCTGCTTGATGACTAGAACTGTCACGGCGGTGCGGTTATAGTGTGGCACCTAGAGAAGGTTGAGTAATCTTTTGTTCTCTACTCCTCTGAGCCACTTCTGTGGCTCTAGTGCAGTCATCCCCATATTTATGTCTATGATGCAGTGCATCAACTATTCAGTCGCCAAGTGCGGGAACTTCTCATGGTCCACCAAGTCCGAGTCTTTGAGCTTCAAAATCGGCACCCATGCCGAATGCAGACCGTCAAAAATGATCTCATCTGGTAGCAATGGGGTTTGCAGCGGAGTCTTACTTTCATCAATGTCCTTTGGGACCTTGGACTTAGGTTTGCATGGAGGGAAATAATTCGGCAACCATGTAATAGGGTCCACACCCTGGGATCCAACCTCGTTTATTTCCACTCCCACATCCTCATCGTCCATGGGGATGTCTTCGATATCCTCCTCTTTTGCCTCTAGGTTTATAGCCTTGCCTTTCTCTTTGGCAGTGGGCTTAGTTGGGTATCGTCTCAGCAATGCACACACTGGGATGGCGGGCTGCTTGCCCTTCTTGTCCTTCACAGTCTCCTTAGTTGGGGTTGGCATTGGTCTCAGTTCTCGGGGATTTAGGGACCTCGACCAGTACTTCAGTGACTTCTAGAGCAGCTTCTTCACAAATGTAGGAGTCTGTTTGATAGCTTCGAACAACTCTAGGTCCATAGGTGTCTGAGAGCTCAATAGTTGAATACTAAAAATTCCAAGTGTTTCTTGGTGTACAACCAGTTGTAATTTATAGGGAAATTTGAATTCAAATCTGACCGTTCCCCCGAAATCAGTTCATTAATGCCAGATTGGCAGTAGATTTTCAAGGATCTAATCCATAAATTTCATCTTAAATGTTAGTCGCTTGCTCCATTTGGCCTCATTTATGCTATCTTTTCATGAACAGTGACTTTAAAAATCACTTTCTAGTCGACCTACATGATTTCTCCCTAGGTAGCACAACTGCCTTTGCGCTATCATGGACGCAGTGACACATCCTTGCTTTGCACCATATTCCAATTGCGTAGCTCCCCAACTTGGGTAGTGTAGTTTATAGTTCCATGCCTCCTTTTAGCTGCCTAGGGCACTAAGACTGTGCTACTTTCATTTAGTCACATGGCTGGACCACTAGTGTATGGCTTCAAGTGACTGCCATTCACCTTTTCTGGGAAGGGTTCTACATTTAACTTGACCAGCTGTACCGCTCCTCCGTCAATAATCTCCTTAATAACATAAGGCCCTAACCAGTGCATCCTAAATTTCCCGAGGAATTTATCAAACTTACTATCATACAAAAAACCAAGATCATTTACCTTAAATGTGCGCAACTTGATCTGTCGATCATGCCATGCCTTTTTATGTTGCTTTTGGACCTAGTGAAATCCAGCCAAAAATATTTCTTCTTCGAGTCCATCTAGCTATATGAGCCTCTCTTCCAGGGCTCTGTGATGCATCATACCTATGAGCATTGCTATGCGTAGACTAGGCATGATGTATTCCATAGGAATTATAGCTTCCACAGCATAGACAAGCCTGAAAGGGGTTTGTCCCGTCAACTTTTTGCATGTCATTGGATAAGCCCACAATAATATAGGTATGCGTAGGTCCCAATCACTTTGTTGAGCATTGCAAACCTTGGTAAGCATGTTTTCAAGCACTATGTTGAACGCCTCCACTGTCCTATTAGCCTGTGGGTGATAAGGTGTGCTCTTCTGGTGATATACCTGAAATTCCTCCATTAGTGCGCTAATCATCTCATTTAGGAAGTGTGTACCATGATCACTTGGACATCCAAATCGCATCCGTACATGCTCAAATAGGAACTTAGCAGCTGTCGCGCCCATGCAATCCTTCATTGACTGCGCTTCTGCCTAATGAGTCAAATACTCTGTCGCAGTGATAATGTACCTTGCTCATGTCTTCCCTTGTGGCCGGATGGGTCCTAAAAAATATATTGCCGACTTTCTGAAGGGTTGCAATTTCATTTGTGGATTCAAAGGCATTTCATCCATCTGTGACGACCTACCTGTTCTTTGACATACATCACATGCCTTGCAATATGCTTTTGAATCTTGATGAAGGGTTGGCCACCACAACCCTATGCGTAGAATCTTCTATGTAGTTTCTCTCCCTGCATAATGTCCTCCCGTGGCACCCCTGTGAGAATCCATTGATTTTGCTTCGTTCGAACTCAGGCACATACCATCGCAATATCTCATCTGTCCTCATCCTGTATAGATGCTTAGCAATGGTAGAGAAATCTACCGTGCACACCACTAATTCCTTCTTTTTCTAGACAAAGTATCCTTTTGGTTCATTTCCTGTTGTTAGGAAGTGTATTATATCCTCAAAATGACTATCCACGACACGAATTGTAAATAGTTGTGCATCAACCATCCTTCTTCCATGTTAGTAGGTTTCTCCCCTATTTCGATGCACACAGATGGTCTGGTCCCGCTTTCAATCATCCAAGCTTCACAACAATTTCAAAATCATACTGTTGGAACAATAAGAGCCATCTATGGATTCGCCCCCCCAACATAGGCTTATTGACCAGGTAATTCAGCGCGGAGTGGCCAATATGGGTGAATATGTCCAACCTCATAGCCCACTCAACCCCGATACTGAAGAAGGGCCACAAGAACACTCTGCCCATGATAAGAGTGCATCTGAGGAGATGTGTGACAAGGCGAAAGAAGAATAGCAGTCCCAGGAACTCTCTGTTCATGATAAGAGTGTATCTGGAGAGATTGGTGATGAGGAGGAGGAAGAAGAACAATCTCAAGAACACTCTATTCCCAGTCAGAATACACCCGAAGAATTGCATGATGAAGAAGAGGCAGAAGAAGAAGCTGCGCAGGAGACAGCAGAACAAATCAGGGTTTCCACCTCTGAAAAACCTGATCAAAAAAACACTGAAGAAGTGTTCGAAGAAGGAAACATGGAAATTGGCCAAGGCGAGGGTATAAACCCTGAGGTACAAAGTCCAGGCCCAAGAAATGAAATGGTTGTTCCTTCTAAGAAAACAAGGGAAATTAAAAAGTTGCGAAAGGAATAGCAGAGACTGTTAAATATAATTAAGCAACTTTGACAACAAATAAGAGTCTTAAAAATTGGGAAGAACTCAAAAGGAACCTTTAGGGCAAAGCGTGCAACCACCTAGGCAAAACCCCATAGAAAAAGATGAAGAGGACTCAAGTCAAACATGTTATTCAGAATCACAAAGAACAACATTTGGCTATTGCAAATACAGAAGCACAAACAGACAACACACTAGTCTGTGATAAGGAAGTCTAGACAGAGGCACTGACAGTTCGTGAGAAGGAAACATAGACAATAAAAACCAGATGTTGCAATAAGGAGATCCAAGTAGATCTCCAACCCAAACATGTCATGATGGATAATGACCCGAGGATAATAACTCTGCAAAAATATTTGGCACAAGCCCATCAAACGATAGAAAAACTCATAGAGGAAACTGTTCCTCAAGAGAAGTATCAGAAGCTAAAGAACATCAATGCATCAGAAAGCCAGGCCTTCGATGGATGGCAAAGGGCAGAGGAAAATGTCAAAAAGGTAACCCATAGACTAGACATAGTTATGAATCAAATGGATACCTTATGTTCTCTGTATATTGATGTTCTAGGGTGTAGGGCGCCCACCAAAAACTATGCTTTGTTTTTGATGGAAAAATATTTAAAATTGAAAATAAAGGATGTCAAGGCAGGGGTGCCTATAGAGATCAAAACCATTGATGATTTCATAAATTGTTGTAAGCATTACGGGGTGAAAGTTCAATGATTGTTATATGAGTTTTATTTACATAATCTTGTGTTAGATGGAGAAATAGAAAAGAACCCTAGCCCTTTTGTGGGTGATATCCAGCTTCAGGCATTTATTTCTTTTGCTGTCAACCAGATAAAATGGCTTAAAGCCTACAATACCTTCCAGAGACAAGAGAATGGGTTAGATTTGTGGGTAAGGGGTGAACCTAGAGACCCATTGCAACTATGGAATAAACATAGGAGCTTAATGAGAATGAAGGGTGTGATCTAGACATTGGGACCTATTCATACAACAGTCATCCAGCAAGGGGTAGAATACTTCTTAGCTATCAAAGACTTTGCCATAGCAGCAGCCAAATTTCGATACCAGACTTCCAATCGAAATATCCAAAACAGAGAGCCATTCAATTATGAAAATTTTAAGCTAGCTGCTGACCGCTTGGTTATCTATGGTGACCTCATTTTGAGAGAAGGCCCGTCTTGGTTAGGCTGTAGGTTCTGAAGTCCAATTATTTGGTATCCTGCACCAGGGTATAGAGCCTTATATGAATTTCCTGAAGGTTATACAGGCCATATTTTTGAAATTCTAGCTAGGAATCATGGTTGTAGACCACTAACTGAGAATCCTTCTCTAGCCTATTCCCTAACTTCCTTGCATGTCAATTACAATGTTTTCATGAGGGCTTTAAAAAGAGTAAGCAGGGGGGTGTGTTGAGCATTAGAAAAGGTATGTAACTGCCACTTATTTTGTAATATTTTCCTTTAATTCATAACTTCTTTACATTATGAGATGGGCATATGATGAAGGATTATGATAAAGTTAAAGAGATTTGTGAGTAACATAAAATGACTAATTATTACCTTTTTCTATGTAGAAAATGAAGAAAATGGGAGATCACCATTTCAGAAGAAAAGACAAGGAAAAATCAACTGATGTCCCTTTGACAAGGAACTGCATCTAGACGAGGCAATCCAGATCGGAGCGCATGAGCCAAGAAAAGGAAGAAGAAATTCCATATCAGCGCAAGAGGATGAAGAGATAACTGAAGGATAACGATATGGCAAATCCCTTAGGATCCTTTGATACTGAGGGATCGCTACCTTAAGAATATCTGTATATTTGGTATTTCCACCTGGCCACTATAAAAAGGGACAATGTTGGTAGCCCAAGGAGATGGATTATTGTTGTTTTATAGAATTTGTTGTTGCAAACTGAACTTTGATCATCGACTCTCTTTAAAGAGTGATTATTGTAACTCTGTTTTCATGATTAATACATAAACTTTGTTGCTGTTCCATTCCTTGATTCTGGAGTAACCGCAGTAGTGCATCCCTGGTGGCTAAGGGCCTGAACCTAGTGGATCACTTGCTTTCTGTACCATTATTTCCTGATTACAAGTTGTGGTTTGATTTCTTTTACTCGCTTCATTCATTAATCTCCCGTTCTTTGAAATTTCATTTAATGGATCTGTTATATTTAATTCGTACTTGAATAGTAAGGTTATCATTTGCAACTGAAATGTTATGTTGTTCATTCTGAAATCATATTGCATTGTTGTTTCTTTACAGATTGACATTACTGTATAACATTGTTGTTCCTTTATAGATTGACATTACTTTTCGTTTACAGAGTAACATTGTTGTTCATTTACAGATTGGTATTGTTGTTCATTTAGCCATGGTTTACCTATAATTGTCATCGTCATTCATTCAGATTACTGTTCCATTACAACCGCGATTGTTGTTCCCTTATAACTGTGGTTAATACTTATTACATTGAATGAATATTACTTGCTCCATCATTAGTTGTTTCTTTGCATTTGATTTAGTTCACTGTTCAATATTTCGTAGACTTACTTAAGTTTGCTATTCCATTCTTGGCTTGTTGATCGATTCAATTACTAGTTAAAGATTGATGCTCAATTCCTTTAGATTACAATTGCTGCTTAATTCATTCCTATAAGTTAAAGCTTTGTTGTTCGATCTTTTCAATAGATTAGTTGTTATTCCATTTTCTATTAATTGAATTATCATTTCAAGTAATTTATTTGGTGTGAACAGAATGATCTGCAACTGTAGTGAACATTGACCATTGCTGTCCAGCTCCCAGATTGAAGATCTTCTCTTTGATTTCATTTCATTTGCATCAGTTTGTTATCATTACTACATCCTTGACTGATGATTGTTGTAGCTTCTTAAGTGAATGATTTAGTTATAAAGCATTTCAATTTCTTACCATTACACTTAGAGTTTGTTTCCAACATTTATTTACTTTTGTAAAAGCACTATACTACTAGCATTACTCTTGACAAGTGACCGCCTTAGACTGAGTACACTCTTGAGATAACAAATCATACCTAGATTGATAATTAATGTAGGGTAAATAGAGGTTAAAAAGACCCTTTTTACTACTCAACAACGAGGATGAAGCCATGGGGGAGGAAACTCAGCCTGCGCACCCCCCAGCAAAGCTGCCCACCAATTTCCTCCTGCGGAAACGAAAGGCTAGAGTCCCCAAGGACTTTGACGAGACCAAGAGCTCGCTCCAGACCCCGCTCCTCCCAAACAACATTATTTTTGAGGGCACACACCTGGGGTGGGTGCTGAGCTTAAAATTTGAAGATTGGGACCTTGCTGACCACAAGAAGTTCCCTCACCTTGCGACCTCAAACGTCATGAAGCCTAAGAAGAACACCACGATGGGGGTTACAGAACTAGAGTTGCGAAAGTGGTTGGGCGGAGTGGAAAAGACTGGGCTACTGAACCTTCTCTCGGTGCCGCATTTCCACTTCCCTTCAATAACCATTTTCTTCATTAGGCAGCTACTCTGCCTGGCGCATGATGGGTGTTTGTGGTTGGAGGAATCCATCCCCATCACAACGGACTTGACTCATTATATCTCCTAGATCCCATGGAAAGGAGAGGACCCTGCGGTCATATTGGAAGAGAAGAGCAGTGACTTGGCTATTGCAGAGGCCATGAAGAAAAATTACAAGCTAGAAAAGAAGAAGAGGGGCTACGCCATCTCCAGTATCAAGGACAAAGAAGTACGCGTGGCGACCCAAATCTTGGTAGGAAAGGTTATGCACAAATGCTGCGTAGAGGAGGTTCCCGCGCCAGTGGTCGCATTGGCTAAGCAGTGCATCAAGATGGTCTAGTTTAACTGGTCTAAGTTCCTATGCATAGAATTTTTACAGAATTGTTTTGAAGCCCAAGAAAAAGGAAAAACATTCCACTATGCATGGCTTCTGTTGTCCATAGTGCTTGTGGCAGGGGAATTACTTAAGGATAGTCAATTCTCATAATTGACAGGGACTTACCGAAGGCCGTGAAGTACACTTCGCTCTGGGCCACAAAGAATGCCACTAGGATCCGCAACAGCAAAATATTCTGGGTGTTCATGTAGATGAACCTCAAAATGGGGATCAACCGCAAGCCACGGTTGTCACCCACTGTCCACAATAGTCTTCAGAGTTTTGTGGAACTCAAAGCGGACATGCATAACATTTACATCAGAGCACGCAAGAACCAGACCAAATAATGGAGGAAGCTACCCTTTGTAGCCACAGACGATGTCCTCTTTAATGTCCTGGAGACATGACCACCGGAGTAGCGCACCCCAGACATTATGGAGATAGAAAAGTCAGTGGCACAAAGGAAGAAACACGAGGCCAAGTTGTGCATCGCACAACTGGCAGAAAAGAGAGAGGAGGAAGCAGCGATAGCAGAAGTACGAGCGGCACAAGACACTGCACAAAAAGAAACTGAGCAGGAGAAGGCCACAGTAGTAGTAGCCGCACAGGAGGCAGTCGTGAGGGCAGGCAAGGGCCAAGCGACATGTTCGCAGGGTCAGGAAGAGGTGGAAGAAGAGAAAAAAGAGGGAGGCACGGACCCACAAACTGTGTCAACATAGTTGAAGTGCCAGCACCGAACAGAGCAGGCAGGGTTGTGTAAAATGGTCAAGGCATAAAAGTTGTCTATTGACCCGATCACCCTAACTGAGGGTGATCTACACAACATCAGTGAGATGGTGAGCGATGTCACCTCTAAGTCTCTCCAAGACTTCATGCAGGAGAACTAGATTGTGTTGGGGGCCCTTAGAGCACAGTTGCAGAAATTACAGGAGTGCCCTCCTCAGGTTGGTACCCTTTCGACCAGCCTCATAGTCGACACAATGCCAACAGAACAGATGTTTTGCGCGCGGATGAAAAATACCATAGTGTTGTTGAAAGTGGCACTCGTGATAACAAATGAGGCCGACAGACCTGTTGTGTGTGGAGCATGATTGTTCAGAGGTCTTTGTTTCAGCTGGATGTATACCCCAGGAAGTTTGTACACCCGTCCACGCAGGGGGGTGCGGGGGGGACTTGTCCCCCCCGCGGGGGTTCGGGGGGGCCAATCCCCCCCGGCTGGGGGGTCTGGGGGCTAGCAGTCCCCTGGCGAGGGCTCGGGGGCACTGCCCCCGAAGCCAAAAATAGATGTAAAATTTCCTTGTAAAAGTATAGTAATTTCTAGTCAATCTGGGTCGTTCATTAGGTGGATGATCTGATGGTAGAACTTATGTTTAGTTTAGGGTTTTTTTCCCTTGAAGGCAACCCCCTCTCTTTGTATGAGGGAATTGTATTTGAGATTGTGAAATAGATGTGTATTCTTTGAGAAAGAAATAGAAAGGCGAGACTGTGAGAGAAAATAGAGGATATTACAGCAGATCTACTATAGGTTGTGTCTCTTCATTTTGCTGGATAATAGAAATGAAGGACTGTCTGTTCAGGGTGGATGTAGCCCAAACTAGGTGAACCACATATATTTGTGTCTCTCTTGTCTTATGATCTTTTTGTGCTTATATTTCTGCAATATTTTATGTGTTCCATTGCTCTGTAATATATAACTTTCTAACAATCGGTATTGGAGCCGAAGGTCTTTTTGGCTGATAAACTCGCAGGAAAGAAGGGTTCCTCGTTCGAGTGGGAGCAATGGTAGAAGATGGTAAGTTTAGGGTCGAGAAATTTAATGGCCAAAACTTCTCGTTATGGAATATGTAGATGGAAGATTATCTGTATCAGAAAGATCTGTACCTACCATTGAGCGGAAAAACAAAGAAGTCAATGGCTATGACAGATGAAGAATGGAACCTTCTCAATAAAAAGGCACCCAGAACAATATGGTTTTGCCTCGGTGCATCATTTGCCTTCAACATTTCGAAGGAAACAAAGACAGAGGGTTTGATTCAGGCGTTGTCGAAACTATATGAAAAACCCTCGGCCTTAAACAAGGTATTTCTTATGAAATGGTTATTTAATATGAAGATGTTGGAAGGTGGATCTATTACGGATCATTTAAATGATTTTAATACAGTTACAAGTCAGTTAAGTTCTGTAGGGGTAAACTTTGAAGATGAAGTTACAGCTCTGTTATTCTTGTGCTCATTGCCAGAAAGTTGGAATGGTTTAGTAATGACCATTAGTAACTCTGTCTCTGGATCTAGTACTTTAAAGTTTGATGATGTTGTCGATGCTATCCTTAGTGAGGAAATGCGACGGAAAAGCTCCTGTGAGACATCGGGTAATGCTTTGAATGCAGAGTCTAGGGGAAGAAAAATGGAAAGAGGAAAGAGCTCAGGATATTGCAGTAAATCAAGGAAAGGCATATCCAAGTCCAGATCAAGGATAGTGTGTTGGAAATGCGGAAAGAAAGGACACCTAAAGAAAGACTGTAGATCTTAGAAGGGAAAAGAAGGAGATGCACAATAAGAAAAAAATCATGAAGTAAATGTGACAGGTGAGGTGTTACAAGATGCTTTGGTTATTTATTTCAAAAATATTATTGATTCCCAGGTGGTACATTCAGAGGTCTCATTCCATGCCACACCTGATAAGAAATACTTTCATGACTATGTTCAAGGAGATTTTGGATAGGTTCATTTGGGTGATGATAAACCCTGTAAAATTGTTGGAATGGGTAAGGTTCTTGTAAAACAGCAAAATGGAAACCAATCACTACTAAAGGAGGTAAGGCATGTTCCAGATCTGAAGAAAAATCTGATTTCAACAGGGCAGTTAAGCGGCGAAGGTTGTGTGACAACTTTCACAGATAAAGCTTGGAAGGTCACCAAAGGAGCCCTGGTAATAGAAAAAGGCGAAAAGGTTGGTACATTGTATTTATGCAATGGTATTTCTAACTTTGTTAATGCTTTAACTTCCAAAGGAGAAGATGCAGCATTATGGCATCATAGGCTTGGACACATGAGTGAAAAGGGGATGAAGATTCTTCAGTCAAGGAATTTGTTGCTGGGTTTGAAGAATGTTGATTTGGACTTCTGTGAGATTTGCATTTATGGAAAACAGAAGAGAGTCAGATTTCTCAGAGTTGGGAAAGAAAAGAAGAGCGAAAAATTAGAGGTTGTGCATACAGATGTATGGGGACCTGCTCAGGTATCGTCTCTCGGTGGCTCTCATTATTATGTTACTTTCATTGATGATGCAACTAGAAAAACTTGTATTTATTGTATTAAGAATAAATCTGATGTATTTGATACTTTCAAGAAATGGAAAACTTTTGTTGAGATCGAGACAGGAAAGAAATTGAAGTGTCTCAGATTAGACAATGGAGGTGAATATTATAGAAAAGAGTTTGAAAGGTACTATTTAGAGCATGGAATTCGCAGAGAGAAGATAGTTCCAAGAACACCACAAGAAAATGGTTTGTCAGAAAGGATGAACATAACAATCATGGAGCGTGCAAGGTGCATGAGATTGCATGCAGGATTGCCTTTACAGTTTTGGGCAGATGATGTAGATACTGTTGTTTATCTAATAAACAAATGGCCTTCAAGTTCCTTGGATGGTGGTGTTCTAGAGGAAGCATGGACATTTGAAAAGGTAAACTACTCCTTTTTAAAGCCTTTTGGTTGTGAGGCCTTTGTCCATATTGATAAAGAAAATAGAACAAAGCTTGAGGCAAAGTCAAAGAAATGTACCTTTATTTGATACGGTGTTAATGATTTTGGTTATCGCTTATATGATTAAGAAAATCACAAAATAATTAGGAGAAGAGATGTAATATTCAATGAAAAGGTCTTGTATAAGAATCAGTTGCAGGAAAAGAAACAGGAAGAAGAAAACAATGAATACGCAGTTCTTGATGAAATCACTAAAAAAGTAAAGGTGCTTGAAAATAATAATAATCAACAACCACAACAACAACAACCACCACAACAGCAACAGGCACCCCAAACACCTGCAAGTGGTGTTAGAATATCTACCAGGATAAGTAGACCCCCTGAACAATACTCTCCTTCATTATATTATTTATTGTTGACTGATTCTGGTGAACTCGAATGTTATGAAGAAGCAATGCAGGTTGAAAGCAGGAAGAAGTGGGAGCTAGCCATGGAAGAAGAGATGGACTCCTTAATGGATAGCTACACTTGGGGCTTAGTCAGGTTGCCTGAGGTAAAACTAAATTGCAGAATAAATGGGTTTATAGGCTGAAGGAAGAAGATGGAGGAAAATAGAGATACAAAACTAGACTTGTGGTGAAGGGGTTTGCACAGAAGAAAGGTATTGATTTTGATGAAATATTTTCTCTTGTTGTTAAAATGACTTCTATCAGAACTATTCTAAGTCTAGTAGTAGCTGAAGATTTGCATCTTGAGAAGTTAGATGTAAAGACAACCTTTCTCCATGGGGATTTGGAGGAAGAGATATATATGCAACAGCCATAAGAAAATGAGGTAAAAGGGAAGGAGAAACTAGTGTGCAGGTTGAAGAAGAGCTTGTATGGCTTAAAATAGGCTCCAAGGCAGTGGTGTCTAAAATTTGACAAGTTTATGTCTGAACAAGGTTATATTAGATGTCACTCTGATCATTATGTTTATCTGAAAAAGAAAAATGATGGCGGCTATATTATATTGTTATTGTATGTAGATGACATGCTTGTTGTGGGGTCTAACATGCAGGAAATAAATGTGCTCAAAAGAAAATTGGAAAATTCATTTGCAATGAAGGATTTGGGACCTACAAAACAAATCCTTGGTATGAGAATAACTAGAGATAGGAAAGATCACAAATTAACGTTGTCTCGGAATGAGTACATACAAAAGGTGTTGAAAAGATTTAATATTCACAATGCAAAACCAGTTAGTACACCTTTTGCTAGCCATTTCAAACTTAGTAAGGAAATGTGCCCAAAGACCCAGGAAGACATGGATTATATGTCTGAAGTTCCATATGCATCAGTAGTTGGAAGCTTAATGTATGCAATGGTTTGCACAAGGCTTGATATTGCACATGCAGTGGGAGTTGTAAGCAGGTACATGAACAATCCAAGAAATGAGCATTGGATGGCAGTGAAATGGATTCTCAGATATTTGAAAGGTACCACAAATCAAGCATTATGCTTTGGTGGTTCAAACATTTCTCTACAGGCATATGTTGATGCAGATATGGCAGGTGACAGAGATAACAGGGGGAGCACTATAGGATATGTATTTATTGTTGGTGGAATAGCTGTCAGTTGGGTTTCAAAAATAAAAAGTGTTGTTGCACTTTCAACAATAGTAGCAGAGTATGTTGCTGCTATAGAGGCTAGTAAAGAAATGATTTGGTTACAAAGGTTTATGGGTGAATTGGTTAAGGAGCATAATATGGGCACGTTATACAGTGATAGTCAAAGTGCCATTCATCTTGCAAAGAACTCAACATTTCATTCCAGGACTAAACACATATAGCTCAAGTACCATTTCATACGATCAGTGTTGGAAGATGGAGAGTTGAAGCTAGAAAAGATACACACTAGCCAGAATCCTGCAGATATGTCAACAAAAGTTGTAACTAGGGAGAAACTAAGAATATGCTCAGTTTCAATTGGCCTTCAAGGATGATGATGAAGATGAGAAATAGCCAGGTCCAAAGAGGAGTCATTGTCTAGCAAATGAAGCAGCGATGGAGTTGCTACAATCATTCTCCAAGTGGGAGATTGTTGTGTGTGGAGCATGATTGTTCAGAGGTCTTTGTTTTAGCCGGATGTATACCCCAGGAAGTTTGTACACCTGTCCATGCGGGGGGGTGCGAGGGGGACTTGTCCCCCCCGCGAGGGTCTGGGGGGGCCAATCTCCCCCAGCTGGGGGGTCTAGGGGCCAGCGGTCCCCTGGCAGGGGGTCGAGGGCAGCGTCCCCGAAGCCAAATATAGATGTAAAATTGCCTTGTAAAAGTATAGTAATTTCTTGTCAATCTGGGCTGTTCATTAGGCGGATGATCTGACAGTAGAACTTATGTTTAGTTTAGGGTATTTTTGTCCTAGAAGACAACCCCCTCTCTTTGTATGACGACATTGTATTTGAGGCTGTGAAATAGATGTGTATTCTCTAAGCGAGAAACAAAGAGCCGAGACTGTGAGAGAAAACAGAGGATATTACATCGGATCTATTGTAGGTTGTGTCTCTTCATTTTGCTAGATAATAGAAAGGAAGGACTGGGTGGACGTAGCCCAAACTGGGTGAACCACATATATCTATGTCTCTCTTGTCTTATGAATTTTTTGTGCTTATATTTCTACAATATTTTATGTGTTCCATTGCTCTGTAATATATAATTTTCTAACAAGACCTACAGTGAGCGTGCTAAAGGGTCTCAGTATCAATGTGGCCGCACTCCTGCAAGAGTCCTTATATGTTTTGCACGATGGGATAACTGCAAAGCTACGTGCTAGGGAGAGCCATGCACTGCAAGTCCTCAGTGAGTAGAAAATCAATATGGAACAACTAAGCTTGCAGCACGATGAAGTGGTGTTGCAGAACCAACAGCTGGTACAGATAATAAAGGACACTTGCCAAAGCGTCCTGGAGATGGCCATCCCAGTAGACATGCCAGCAGAGGCGCAAATCCACAGGTTAGCAGCAGGGGTCCACAATGCAAGGGAAGAAATGTTAAAGGTTCAGCTCTAGGTGAACCTACAGATTGCCGAGTTGCGTTGAAGGCACAACTGTCCACCCCTCTAGAAGTCAGATAACACTGCGCTAGCGCTATTACAGCGGGAATAGACGAGATTCGCAGTGTAGTGCAAGGCTACACTAGCACGTTGGAAGAATCACTTGAGGTCCTCACAAATCTGTAGGAGGACACCAACATCTAACACTTAGGGAAAGAGGTGCGAGAACTTGAACAGTAGTATGACAGTGTCCGAGGAACTGCATAGACAGTGGTCCTCACTCAGAGGCTAGTGCAGATGCAACAGGCTAAAGCACTGAAAGAGCTGGTGGATGTGGCACGACAAAAGGAAGCAGTCTTGAAGGCGCACATTCAGCCTTAGATTGACAAGGCCTTCACCATCATAGTAGAAATTGAAGGCAAGCTCGCACAGATACAGGGGATGCATGTACTAATGCAAAGAAGCACTCCCGACACAGAGGTCTTAGAGCAATGAATGCAGCAGATCCAGGAGGCAGCAACTCAATGCATTGCTGACCTTGTAGCAGTTCAAGAACAGTTGGAGGGACTCTGTGCAAAGATCTCCGCACCACAGAGTGACTCAAGGGTGAGTCACGATGTTTGTGTTGGGGTCCTGTTGGGCATGGAATCTCCCCAAGGCATTTTTTGGTGGTTAAAGCCCAAGTTTTGACCAAATCTTGTTGTAAAAGCTCTATGAATTGCGGGCACGGGGTGTGAAAGTATGATAGAGTCACAAGGTTGTCCACCCTAGTTTTGTAATGTAATGTGGCTGGATAGAAAAACCCATGGTCCACGAACCATGGATTTGTATAAATAGAGCGAGGATCTAAGTGTAAAAAAAATGAAGAACTAAGATGAAAGGATGAGAAGTCTAAGTGATTGAGTCGAAGTGTAAAGTGAGTCTGTGGGTCGTAGAGCAGGAGAAGGCTCTGCAGCTGTGTGCGCAGAGGCCTAGTAGTTCGCAGGTGAGTGCGCAACGCCTATAACTAAGTACACAAGGCAGGTTGAGTCTGTAATAATTGGAATAATCAATAAAGAGAATTTTTGCTATTATTTTGTTTATCTTTCTATGGTTTAATGCATGATTGAATATAATTTACAAGTACACTGTTTATTTACTGCGTGAACCAATATGAATGTTTTATATTGTTAAGTATAACTTAGGACATTCAAGTAGGCGAAGATAATTAACTAAGATTGGAATATAAGTAAGATCTTGGGTAATAATGTAGAGTGTGGCTCACAGCCCCTTGGTAGGGCGGAGCGAAGGCGGTATATCAGGCTGCGAGGAATGAGAAAGTGCAGGAAGCAACCTGTGCACGGGGACAAACAAAGGACCATCCAAACTCATCAGACATCTCCAAGGTGCAGAAACATAGTTCTATGACCCTCCCATACTACTTCGAGTGAGACCTCAGTCCACACTATGCGGACTATTTCCGAAAGGGCCAGTAATACCGGGATATTTTTGGCTAAATAATTCCAAACCTAGGTCAGGCTCCAACAAGCCAAAAAAGTTTATTAGGATGACACTACCATGGATAAAGTTTTTGAGTCACTCTGCGAATACCAGGATCTCTTCCCTACTAAGTTTTAGGATTTGAAGGGCATAGTTGGTGATTTGGGTGTTGTGAAGATCACTCTGAAGCTGGCCACAAAGCCCATTAAACAGAGGTTGTATCACCTTAACCCTAAATACAATGAAAAGGTTCACCAAGAACTGGATAAGATGTTGGAGGCAGGCATCATAGAACCGGTTGAAGAATCTGATTCGGTGAGCCTGATGGTGGTTCAGGAGAAGAAACAAAAAGGTGAAATAAGGATTTGCATAGATATTCAGAAGCTTAATGATGCATGTATTCATGACCCATTTCCAACGTCATTTATAGACAATGTGTTAGACAATGTTGGAGGACAGGAGGCCTATTCCTTTACTGATGGGTTTTTTGGGTACCATCAAATTAAAATCGTGCCCGAGGATAGGAGAAAAACGACCTTCACGACAGAGTGGGGTTTTTTTTAGTACATTGTGATGTTGTTTGGGCTTAATAATGTGCTTGCGATATTTTCTCGTGTCATCATAGCAACGTTCAAAGAGTTCATTCATAAATTTTTGGAAGTATACTTTGATGACTGGACGGCGTTTGGATTAGTAAAGTGCCATGTAGCAAGTCTGTGCCTGATGTTGGATACGTGTCACAGATACCAGATCACGTTGAACTTGAATAAATGCATATTCTGTGTTCCCTTTGTGATCTTGCTAGGTAACATGGTGTACAGGAAAGGATTTATGGTGGAACCTACAAAGACTGTGGTAATTGTGAATTTGGAGGCTGCAAGGAGTGTTAAGAACCTACGTGAGACGCTGGGACATATACGATATTATAGAAAATTTATCAAAGATTATGCACAAATTACTACGCACATGGAGATGCTATTGAAGAAGGATGAACCATTTTGTTGGGATGAAGAATGTCAGCACAACTTAGATGTATTGAAAGAAAAGATGGTCACTATGTTGATCTCGGTATTCCCTAATTGGAAAAATGAGTTTCACGTACATGTGGATGTCTCTTGCATTATGTTGGGTGCAGTGTTCACATAGGCCAATGAAAGAGAAATGGACCATCCTATAGCCTTCGTGAATAGGAAGTTATCGAAGGCCGAGAAGAATTATTCAACCACTGAGTGTGAAGGATTGGCCATGGTGTACACACTGCAAAAATTCAGACATTACCTATTAGGAGGGAATTTCAAGATGTACACAGATCATTCTACCTTGAAATACTTGGTCAACAAGCCTGTGTTGAGCAAGAATATCTATAGATGATTTTTATTATTTTAGGAGTATGACTTTGAAGTCATTTTGAAGCGAGGAAGGTTAAATGTAGGACCTGACCATTTGTCACGGATCGAAACAGACGAGGAACCTAATAATCTAGAGGAAGGGTTTCCAAATGCGTAGCTCTTTGCAGTGCATTTAGTAGATGATAATTTTGATGATATTATTCATTTTTTGACTACGGGGATGGCACCAGAAGATTATACAAGTCAGTAAAAGAAGGAACTAATAGTGCGAGTGGTAGATTTTTTAGTCCGTGCGGGACATTTGTATAAGATGGGTGCAGATAAAATATTGCGAAGATATGTGCCGAACTTTGAGTAGGATAGCATTCTCATTGAAGCTCATGGGGGGGCCGTGAGAGGTCATTATCCAGGCAAGGGAACTGCGTAGAAGATTTTTTGTGCAGGTCTATGGTGGCCTATTGTGCACAAAGATTCCAAGGCGTATTGTAAGGCACGTGATGCATGTCAAAGAACTGGTAGACCATCGTGAAGGATGAGTTTCCACTACATCCTCAAGTTTCTTTGCAACCCTTTGAGAAATGGGCAATTGATTTAATTGGTCCAATTTAGTGCCCTAGAAATAAAACGAGTGCGCTCTATATCATCACTGTGATAGAATATCTAACGAGATGGGTGGAAGCTTAGCTGGTTAGGGATTGCATAGGGGCTACGGTAGCAAAGTTTTTTTTTAAGTATGTCTTAACCAGATTCAACTGCCTAAAAGTGTTGATGATTGATATGGGTACGCACTTTTTGAATGAGATGATCAACGCATTGAATGAAGAATTCTAGGTATACCATGAGAATGGTACACCATATCACCCATGAGCCAATGGAACTGTTGAAGCCTTTAATAATATTTTGGAGAACATGCTGAAGAAGATCTGCAATGCGCAGTGAAATGACTAGGATGTGCGCATACCTGTAGTACTATGGGCTTATAGGACCACTTGGAAGAAGTTGCAGGGAAAACGTCATTCAGATTAGTATATGGGGTCGAAGTTGTAATGCCGATGGAGTATATTGTGCCTAGTTTGCGCGTAGCAACCCTAACGGATATGGTGGATCACGAGGCCTTGGAGGATTGGCTCGCACAACTGATGGAGCTCGAAGAGGATCAATTTTTCGCAGAATTTAATAAACAAGTACAAAAGGAACATGAAAAAGCGTGGCATGATCGCCATATCAAGCTTCACACATTGAAGGTAAATGATCTTGTCCTGTTATATGATAATAAATTCACTGAATTTCTAGGTAAATTCCAGATTATTGGGTGTGGAGACTTATTATCTTCTTTACTCAGAGGTATTGCCACATTGGATGCCAATTTGTAATATAGTGGCAACACCCGTTGTTTATGTATTATGCCAGGGGGTTTCAGGGGGGTGACAGCAACTATTTGGAGCCCCCCTTGGTGGGTGATTGGGGGAAGTTCCCCCGAAGCTAAAAATAGATGTAAAATTACGTTGTAAAATGTTTTAATTTTGTAGTCAATATGGGTCGTTCATTAGGCGGAAATATGATGGTAGAAGTTATGTTTAATTTAGGGTTTTTTCCTTAGAAGGAAACCCCTCGCTATATATGAGGGAATTGTATTGCAGCTACATAGATGTGTATTATGAGTGAGAGAGTGAGAGGAGATTATGTGAGAGTGAAGAGGAAATCACAGTGGATCTACTGTAGGTTGTATCTCTTCATTTTGCTACATACTAGAAAAGGAAGGACTGGTTATTTCTCCATGGATGTAGCCCAAATTGGGTGAACCACGTATATCTATGTCTCTCTTATTTTATGCATTTTCTGTGTTTATAGTTCTGCAATATATTTTATGTGTTCCATTGCTTTGTAATATATAATTTTCTAACACAAATGCATTGGCTAGGGCCATATATTGTCAAAGAAGTTATAGATGGAGGCGTAGTTCAGCTCGCAAAGCGGAATGGGGAACCCTTCCTGGGAAGAGTGAATGGGAGTAGGTTAAAATTGTATACAAGGGATCCTACACAATGACTATATGACAAAAGGATAGTCTTGCTGCTCCACACAGTTGCAAGGGAGCGTGAGACTATAAACTACACTGCCCAGCTTGGCAAACAATGCAGTGAGCAGGCTGCGTGGAGACTGATGAAGATGCAATCTAGGAAGCTATGGCATGAAGGAAGGTGTTATCACTAAAAAGTCTGTTGTCAAAATTTTTTAGCATATCTAAAAGACAAGGTGTTTTCGCAGCGCATAAACTTGTTAACAGTTTCGCAGCGCCATATGTTTTAGTGATTTCGTAGCGAAAACACTGACCTTACAATGGCTGCGCTGCGAAATTAGGAAATGACAGATATTTAAGGGAAGGACTGCGCACCCTTGAATGCAGTACGAGCCTCGGCCTGTTGCATCTGATGTATCTTAGCTTGAGAACACCATCATACTGTTATTGAAGTTGGAGCCCGAGTTAAATCCAGTTTGGCATTATTTTAATATTCAGAATCATAGAATTCGTGGCCTCTTGGAAGGCTGCACATTTGATGAGAAAGGCAATGTAAGGAATGCAGTTGAAGCCGCTTCAATGTTTGCTGGCTTTAAGATTGTCCCAGAAGCTAATTATGACATGCAAAATCTGGGTGAAACAGAGACTGCTTGTATTTCAAATAATGGACCTGTTGATGTTATTAGTATAGATGGTGGACTTCCTAAGCCACGATGAGAAGATTATTATGACTGAGTAGAACAAGGTAACTTCGGTGAGAATATTGCCTATGATGATCTGGGGTTCAGGTTTGATAGCATTCCACTGTCAGATGCTGCAGTGTGCTTTAATTGGGATTCAAACTTGTGGCCAATAGCTGATAAATCCTACCCTACACCCATTACAGCAGGCCTCTTTGTAATGATTGTTCTAAAAAATGTACATAATTTTATCACATTATAGCAGCAAAAAGAAATGATACCTATTTGTTAAAATTGGTATCTTCTATGAGGTTGACAGTCCATCTACTACCTCTTTGCTTGTAGTGGTTTGGTCACTCGAGGATAATTGTCCAGATTCTTTCATTTCATCATAGTGGCTTCTAGTCATTGAGTTCAATCCTTGAGGTTTTACAAAGGGAATGCTTCCCGAATGACAGGGCTCTAAAGTAAGATACAAGCGTGTGAGGGCTTCTTCGTCAATCTGTAGCCTCTGCACCCATAGAAAGATTTTAGAGCATTAGAGTTCCAGAAAATAAGGGCTGTGGGTGAGCATATTCTCTAAGATGATCAGGAATTCCTGTTTGGTTTGATAGCAATTGCTAATACTGGGTGCTGCAGTATGTTTGATGATAACCCAATTGGTCTTGGCAAACTTTTCAAGAATTGGTTTGGTGACAAGTGGGAAAGTCCTTCATTATACATTTCTGCAATCATGTTCTAATCTGGTTCTTAATGTAATTAGGGCGATATTGCTTTTATTGCCATGATAAAGCGATTTATTGAAAGCTCGAAATGGCGCATTGCGAATATCCTGATGTGGTGGGCATCAGTTTGTGAAAATACAGGTGCTACACCAGGGCTTTTGGCTACTAGATCGATGGCCGGCCAGTAGAGAAAGAGAGGGTGGGCCCACAATTGAATGGTGGAGATCACCGGCTTCATATGGTTGATGCTGCAGAAAACACACGTAGTCCTAAGTGATTAAATGCCAAGTGTCAAGTGGTTTCTATAAAATTTGATTGCCACAAGGTCGACAATCTGAAGTTAGATTACAAGCATCATATGGAGAAGACGAAGGCAGATATGAAGAAGGCAGTTCTGAAAGTGTTCATGTCGAAGGTCGAGGAAGCTAAAAGCCAGAACCTTATCAATATGAAGGTTGAATCAATTTTGGAAGATTTGTCTTCGGGATTATTAGAGTTTATGATGGATCCTAATGATTGAAATTCAAGGAGGTGTGGCGTCTTTGGAGAACGCATGCCTATTGTTTGATTAAATGTATACACCAGAATGTTCTTATGGAATGTTAACTCAATTATATTTCCATGTGCGTGGCTATATCAGCAAGGCGTGTTGACCACTTGAAACCGTAACAGGAGACCTGAATTACAAGGTGACAGTTGACGACGGGGTTGTGCTGAGGTGTATTTGAAATTTGTGAATCGACCTCTTAACACACTGTGAAAAGGACGTGTTTATCAAATGAAAAGAGAAGCCGCAAATTTTGCTGTGGTGTTGCGCCATTTGACGTGTATGATTATTGCTGTTAAAGGAACTGAAACTCCCGGAAATCTTGTGACAGATGTTCTCTGTAGGGAGTATGCGCTGTCAAAGAAAGATTTAGATGAATTAATTTCAAATTCCATGCATTGCATTGTCCCGTCTTTTTCGGATCCATTTGAAATAGTGTGCTGTGATCCTGAGACAGAAGATATTAAAAAGGCGGCATTTCTGAGATCTGTTGAGTTACTAATTTTTATCCATGACAGAGTATGTAATTGGCTAAACTTGTACATGTCCCCAAAGCTAGGATCATTTCTGCGTGGGAGTAATCCTATTCGCACAAGTATCCAAGGTTTTAATATACAGGTTTGATGAATCATTCCGGAATATAGATTGAACAGGTGTTGAAATTATGTTGGAATTGTTTTCTGGGAGAACAAGTATAATATGGATGCAGTGTATTCCTGGGGAAAGCAGAATTGCTTCTAGTTGATGACATGAACAGGGTTAGGGTGGTAAAACTTCATCATCGGCCTTTGATGAAACCTAAAGGTCTACAATGTGTTCAGACCGCAAAGAGGAGATTTTCTCATCTTCTTCTCAAGAAACTTCTCAGGCTGTAAGCAAGGCCTCATCAGAATTTGAGCTCAAAGTTTACATGCTAGGTGATGCCATGTCCTTTTTGAAGGACATTTCCTTGGATAAGATCGCTGAAGATGTTGGTGATTTCCAGCCACAGAAGTTTTGGAGTTTAGAGAATTACCAAAGCACAAGTCAAATTCAGAGGGAGATTGTAAATATTCCAAGAACCATGGCTCTCAGAAGACTTGCGCTACATGAGATTACATTTATCACATTTTTGATAAGAATGCTGCTAGTTCTGCGCTCTGTAGCGAAAGTATCAGGCATCTTACCTTCCATGTTTTGATGAACAAAGAAAACAATGGACTACATCCTTTGCTTGATGGACTGTGTTGAGTCAGTGAGATGGTAAAATCATGGTGGTCTCATCAATTGCAGTTGGTTCATCTGATGAAGGTTCATGTTACAGGGAATGTGATTCTGAATCTCAGCATAGCAAAGGTGAAACCGAAGATTGGCAACATCAGCTATTCAATTTTGTGAGAAGTTTAAAGGAGGACTGTGTTTTTTAAATCACACAGCAGTTTCGTAGCGCGCTACGAAACTGCTGTAGGTGATGATTTAAAGCGCAGGGCAGCTAGTGTGATACTGTGAGCAGCTAGTTTGACACGGTGAGCGGGAGTTGAGGAAGAGGAATAGCTGTCTATCAAATACCACCTACAGCACATCAGAAACCTGGCATCATTCCATACTTGGGGTTATTAAAAGATTTGGGAGCAGGCTGCTATATTTTAGGAGAATGTTGGGAGACAGAAACCGATAAATAGGAGCACACCTTCTGGTCATTAAATGAGCCATCAGCGCTTTCAAGCATCCCGAGTCAGCATTCATCACATCTGTAAGCTCAACCATCTCAACTTAACTAAAGGAGGACAGCTGTCACAGCATTCAAGAAAGCATCAAGCCTGCGAGGAGAAAAGAATTAGTGTTTTAGTTTGATTAGGACTTTATGTAATTACAGCCCAGCATGTTTGTAATTAATGCATTAGTTAGTAGCATGTAGGAGTAGTTAATAGGGCTTTCGAGCTCCTTCTAGAGAGGAGGAATGTATTCCTATATATGGTGAAAACTAGGAGGTAATAAGGGTTGGATATTATAGACAAAAAAGAGAGTTTTATTGGAGCCAATGTAAGACTTGTTACAGCAATAGTAAACAGTGGTTGTTTCTTCTCAAGATTCTCAATGGATCATTTTGTTCAAATGTGATGTTGGTGTATTCTCTTAATGTTCTTTTACAGCTTTGTTATAACACAATCACTCAGAATTCATATTATATGCTCTGACTTCCTGTGTGTTTGGCAAGCTGTGGTGTTGGTGAAGCATGTTTGAACATCTGATGCAAAGAGCCTTGACTTCCATGAGATGACTGTGATTTTGTTTATTAAATGTGAGAGACTCCATAGCCCAATGAAGACCAATTTGATGTGTGTCCAACCAGCTATATTTTCATAAGTGTGTGAAGAGTTAGCCCTCTGTTGTTGTGATTAATTCTCTATCAAAAAGCCTGTGAGAGAGCCCTCTCTGATCAAAGAGGCTAAGCTTTGATCTAAAGATAGGTTGAAAGAGTTACATGAAATCTTGCTTGGTTGCAGCCCTCAGTAGTGATTTTGTGATAACAGAAGGTACCATGCAACACAACAAGAAAGTGACTGTTGGAGTTACTGTTCATGAATTGACGACAAGAAGATGGTTAAGTGGAGCGGGGTGGCGACATTTAAGGAACAAATCTTCAAAGATATGCTTCCAAAACAACATTTATTAACAAAAATTAGGGGGAACAGTTGGATTTGAATTCAAAAATATCTATAAATTACACGTGTTGGTCCAACAGAGAACACTTTGTGCTCTCACAATTGTTAGAGAATTTCGTTGTCCGTTGCCTATGAGCCAAGCATTTTGGGAAGATTTAGTTGTGAGCCTCGTGCTTTCTGAGTTGCTTGAGATAAACCAAAAACTTATTCTTGACAAAATGTATGCACCAAATCCTGCTGAAACTGTGAGCACTGACGATGTCTCTGAAACAATTGCCTCAAAAGTTGTAAGTATGGAAGCTCCATCTTCTATTACCCCTACCAAAGAAATCCAACCAACCAAATCAAAGCAATTTGCAAAGGAAAAGTAGAAAAAGCTGGTGCCAGTGCACGTATACCCAAGGAAGCATACCCAAACACAAAAGCAGAAGAAAGATAAGCAACCGGAGAAAGTAGTGGACCTTGAAGCGGAAGAAGCCCAAGGAACAAAGGATATTGATGCTGAAGGAGCGAGACACATAACAAGGCTATCACAGTATATCCCTTCATTGAAGGTAAAAGCAAAGGTCATGAAGGACCCAAATTCTGATAAGTTCACCATATCCACGCCCCTGCTACCTAAACAAGTCCCTTTTGAAGGTCCTCAGCTTGCATGGATCTTGCTGTTGAAAATGGAGGATTGGGACCTTATAGACCACGCCAATTTCCCACAGTTGGTGACGAAAAAATATATGAGAAGGGTCTATTATGAAGAATCAGGTGTTACAACGTTGGAAATGGATGAATGGGTCTTTGGTGTGGAGCACTTAGGGTTACTCAATTTGCTATGGGTGCCACATTACCACCACACACCCATTAATACAATATATGTGCGAAATATGATCACGTTGGTGTACGATTGATGTTTATGGCTAGGAGGGCCTATCCCCATCACAGCCATGCTCATTCACAGAATCACACACCTACCTTATAAAGGCGTGAACTCGGCTAAGGTGTTTGAAGGAAAACTGGGGAAAAAGACCTCGCAAAAAGGATCAAGAGGGATTACAACCTCCTTAAGAAGTCATGAGGGTATTTAAATATTTCTATATTGAACCCAAGAGTTCAATTGGTTCCCCAGATTTTAGCAGGGAAGTTGATATGAAAATGTCACCCAGATGAAGTTCTAGTGGTTGTAGTTCCCTTACTGCATAGTGCACAAAGGGCATACAGTTTAATTGGGCAAGATACCTCTATCAAGAGTTTCTAGTGAACTATTGTGAATCCTAGGACAAAACCAAGTCATTCCACGATGCTTTGTTATTACTGTCAATTGTACTCATTGCATCGAAATTACCGGAGGATATCCAATTTCCTCCACTCGAGGAAGGATTATCAGAGGCAGCACAATTTGCTTCTTTATGGTCTACAAAGGATGTCATGTGGATTGCAGGAAAAAATATATTTTGGGTTCTTATGGAAATGGATCTCTGCATGGCCATTAATCAATGTCCGAGGTTGTCCCCAACCTTGTTTACATAGCTGTTAGCCTATGTGGCATTTAAGGCTGACTTCCATAGGGTATATATCTAGGTGTGGAAGGATCCAGAGAAAAAATGGCACCAGTTTCCCTATTTAGTGACAGAAATGGACATCCAGGATGTTGTATTGAAATGACTAGCAGAGTCGCGCACCCTATTAGACTTAGCTATTGGACCAAGCATGGGTGTAGAAAGTTTTGTTGTGCAGAATTGAAAGGAGGCCACTAAGAAGGCTGCGCATACCCTGGTAGAATAGAAAAATAAGGAAGTCATAAAAAGGCTCATGTGGAGCAACAACACGCTACCAAGGAGTAGGTAGAACAATGCGAGTCACAAAAAGGTGACAATTCACCTTCGCTGGAGACAAAGGAAGAAGAAATTTCAGGACAAGGCAGTGGAGGTGATGAGGGGAAGAGCATCCCATTTATTTTGAAACAATGTGGCAAGGAGCAGCAGAGTGGAACATGGAAAAAGAAGTAATCGGATAAATCATAGGTTGATCCCATGGTGTTAGTCGAAGGCGATCTTGATGAGATCAGTAATAAAATTAGGGATATGATGACTGAAGTGCTACAACAGTTTGAGCAGCAATACATGCAGATTCTAGGGAGGATCCAGAAGGATCTGTGTGACCTATAGATCCAAACAAGTAGACTACAGGTGGGTGTTGGGCAAGCGAGTGTGGAGCAAGCGATCCTGACACTCGGGACAAGACAAGCAACAAAACTAGTAAGGAATCTAGACCACAGAACTATACCATTTCCAGACAGGCCAATTCACATAGAGTCTATCAACGTTCATATCATACATAGTACAATCAATAACATTAGACTGAATATAGCAGTGCTCTCCAACGAGACCCTCTACGCACTACATACAGGGGTGGCAGATGAATTGAGAACCAGGGAGCAGCGTGCCTTCAACCTCATAAGTGAGTATAAAGTCAACAATGACCAAATGTTCGCTGAAAAGATGCAGGATTTGAAGGAAAAGGAGGCACTTCAGATAAGTAGTTCAAGTCTAGAGTCAGTAGTAGCATAGGCATGCAAGGTAGTACCTGAGCTTCACATCCCAAAGGATGCACACCAAGAAGCCAAAATCAGAAAACTAGTCGCTGGTGTGAGTGAGGCTAAAGCAGAAGTTGGATGGTTAACCTTTGAGTTCAACCTGAAGATTGTAGAGTTGTAGTTAAAGTTGCATCCCAAAACTCCAACAGAGCTCCGAGAGTAGCGCAGAGTCACAATAAAGAAAGGCATGGCTACCTTGGATGCTACAGTCACTAACTATGCGACATTGTTTGAGCAGGCTATGGAGCTCATGCCGAATCTGCAGGAGGATCTGAACCTACAAACACTAAAAATAGAGGTAAGGGAGCTACAATGGCAATATGATGAAGTCAGGGAAACTGTATGCTCCTTATCACCAGCACAATGCCTTGAAAAGTTACTTGAAGGAAAATAATTGTTGGCATAGGTGGAGGAAGCACAGAAGAAAGAGGCCTTGCTAAAGGCCAGGTTGAAGCCTTGGTTGGAGGAGGCTTATCAAGTCATGACTGCCATTTAGGATAAGCTTAAAGGACTACAGCAAATGCATCAAATAATGAGGTTTGCTGTAGAAGGACCAGCCACGTAAAAATTGGTCAAGGAAGTTCAGTAGGCAACAACGCAGAGCACTAAGTTGCAGTGGTTTAGGTGGACCTGGGGGATCTTCAAAATAATATTGCAACACTAGTAGTGTGACCTGAGGGCAAGTCATGATATTTGTGTTGGGTGCCTATTGGGATGGGGTCCGCTGGGTCAGTTTTGGGGTTAAGATAACCCAAGATTTGGTACAATTTTTGTAAATAATATAAAGTCTCCGAAATTTGTGGATGTGGAGTGCGTAGATGAATAGGAGTCAAAGGGGTTTAGCCGCTTGTTTTATGTAAATTTTGAATCGGTTTTCATATTCACCCATGGTCCGTGAGAAATGGTATTGTATGAAAAGGCTATAGATAGGTGTGTCTTAGAAGAGTCTAAGGAAATTAAGAAGTAGGATGATGAAGTGATAGCGAGAAGAAGTGGGTAAGAGAAAAGAAGAAAGGCTCTACAGCTGAGTGCCTAGAAGCCTAGGTAGAGTCTATAGCTGAGTACACAAACCCCTGCAGCTATGTGTGCATGGCAGTTTTGAGTCTATAATCCTGAATTGAAGATCAATAAAGACAATTTTATGAAGAATTCAAGCATATTTCTGTTTAGTTTTGTTAATGTTATATGTTGTCGATGAATGATGTGTTTATGGAATATTGATTGAATGTTACGTGATTCTCTTGAATAAGTGTTAATTATGTATGCAATGCATGTCCAAGTATTTCTGCAAAGACTCTCATGAGTTCTCTAATGTTTACTAATAACCTAAGAAAATTTGTGCGAACCGTAATTTAGGACTACTCTCTAATGCACGTAAATAGATAAATTAACTGTTAAACATCTGCAAGGATTGATTGTAGACCTTCATGAAGGTCTAAAGGCTATTTTAACAGAATTGCAGCAACGTTCCCTAAGAGTTTATGGGTATGTGTGAAGGCAGATCTGAGGCACTGGAAGACATCACATTAGTCTCTGGATGCAGAAATTTGGTTCTTGCATCCCCCCATACTACTTCAGGTCAGACTACAGCTTGTGCTACGCGGGTTGTTTCCAAAAGGGCTTGTAGTGTAGGCCTTTGTTGGTTGGCACAACGAACTCTGAACCTGGGTCAGGACCCCCTATGCCAATAGTGACATCAATTGGTTTCTGTGATGAACAGAGTATGACTTGGTATATTTATGAATGGTTGTGGATTAGTATGATCTACTTATGATTTATTTGATTTAGATGTTTGAGATTTAGTAATTTATGTGTTTTAGTTGGTTCAATGATTTGATGTGTTGATTCAGTGTTTAGTTTCAAAATTTTTACTTGGTATTGGGCTTAATGATGAAGTGGGTCCAGTCTAAAAATATGATGAAAGGTGGCCTACATGTTTGATGTTTTGAGTGAGGTGGATCCAGTATCAAATATTATGAAACAGGGTCCAAAATAGGTGTTGATAGTTTGTTGGTAGAAAATTTTAAATTAAGTTTGACCCAAGGTTTGGCCTTGGGTGACAACAAAAGTATTTGTGTAGTCTATCACTTCGCTGAAATTTTCACTCCCTTGGACCAAAGGAGTGTCTCACTTGTGGCGAGACATAACCATAGAAAGGTGTTAGGGATCCAGATTTAGTTATCTAATAAGATTTCACTACCATTGATGCATTCATTCACAACTATTTAACTCATGCCTTTAACATCAAGTAAACATAAGCAGAAAATTTTAAAATGGGGCACAAAATACATGAACAAATGACATAACTCCCATTCTCCCTTTATTATTAAAACAACATAGCCTAATTTTAACAACATTTCTCCATTACAACTTGCGGCACATTACAAACTTGCATGCATATAACACAACTCAAAACAAGTGTTAAAATAGAACATTACATATCCTGCTCTACCATAAGCAATCTTTCACAATTCAAATCCCAAACATTACAACAAAAATAAACTTGCAGCGTAATCCAGTCTTTTCAGTATTTTTTAAAGCTACAATACAATCTAAACTTTTACAGGACAATCTAAACATCACAAAATTGTCGAAACCTATTTCTCACTTCTCTTCATCTTCTTTTATAGTTGTGCTTGCTTGATTTGGTCTTCAGTCCCTCACTCGATTGATCTGAAGTTTTCCAATACCTAGGGCCATTACCTTGGTCTTTGTGGACTGTATTACAATAAACTCCTGGTTCTTTGGTACACGCCCTTATTTTCTACTGCACAAATTCCAAAACATATATTCTACTGCCACCTTTCTTTTTCGATGCTCTTCTTCCCACAACTTTAACCAAAATGTCCTTTGCAACCATTATTCCTTAAAAAACAAAGGACTCAAACTACCCATACCATAATCCATTAACAAGCCCTCAAGTAAATGTGATGCTACTACTAGATTTGAACTCTATATAGATTATCTTCTGCTTGGATCAGTTGCAATACCTTCAAATGAAGAACCCAAATCAAGAACACTTTGAAGAGTCAACTCCTTAAATCAATGTAGGCAAAAACATATGAGTTCCATGAGTCCATCAGAGTAGACAACTTGCTGGAAAATTCTTCCTATTCTTTAGAACTAATATCATTGGGTTGTGACTACACAATATCCTAGAGCTACCAATCAATAAGACTGCAGAGCGTGCTCAAATTCAGGAAGTTTCTTTGTGCTTCTAGGCAAAGGTCATGAACGGATTTAGCCTTCTGCGAGGCATCTTCCAGCTAATTAATATGAGAATTGCATTGATTAACCTAAGAAATGAGTTTCTTCTTTACTTGTAGGTATGAAGTCACCATTACTTGCTAGAGCAGTCTCTTGACATTCTCACACAAGGGATAAAAGGGTGCATTCTTCTTCACAAGAACGTCACTCAAATCTAAAATTTGAGTAACCATTTGATGAAATTCCTGCATAAGTTGTAGAAAAATATCACAGAAAAAAGTGGCTAGCTGAATTTGGTTGGTAATCTAGGTCTTGAGGAGCTCTAATGGACATTATGTGGACTATTTCACGCTAGCAATAGTATCCTAGAACGGTGAATTCTAGGTGACACGTTTCTTACATGCTGCTTCAACAAATGTACAACATTCAACAACGGAAAATGTGGCAAGATCTTTTAGCAATGATATGAGAATAAATTAGGTATAGGCTGACAATGGTTTTAGTTTGGCAAACCATATTTTCAAACCAATGGATATACACAAAATGGACAGGGGGACAAGAAGGCAATGATGACTTCGGAATAGGCAAAGATGAAGCTAGAGCTGAAACTAAGAATGTGGGAGAGAAAAGAGTGAAAATTGAAACACATTGAGAATATATAGAATGGTTAGAGTGGGGGGTGGGGGGGGGGACTTAGCGATTAGGTGTGGGAAATTCAAATCAGACTCAACTTAATGAAAGACGATCTGAACACATACCGAGGAATTTCGTGACATAGAAAAAGAGTTAAGGGTAGAAGAAAATATTATCAAGAATTGGGAGACAAATTTGATAACTAACTCAAACATGAATGGAAATAATGATAGACAATACAAGCATTAATTTAATTGACACACTAATATATGAAAAAATATCCCTAAACACAATGGGTTGTGGTGGGTAGCAACTAAAAAAAACAACATTTTTGTGGAACAAACTGACAACACAACTACTAAACTGTCAAAAATAATTATTGACGCAACTATCCTAACTCCTACCTACTACTCTCAAGAAGAGCTGAAAATTTATTGTGATGTTGAAACAAAAAGATAGGTCTTTATTCGAGATCCATTCACCCATCCAGAGAAGAGTGTACCATCTGATTGAGCAAGTCGAATAACACCAAAATCTTTTATTTCCGCAACATAAAAAGGACCAAGCCAATGCATTTGGAGCTTACCAGGATGCTTGTGATACTTTTTCATAAATTAATACGTGGTCACCCATAGAAAATTACTTCTTTTTTATATGGTGATGGTGACAAGAATTTTGGCACTCCTTCTCAATATTTTGGTGAAAATACGCAATAAATCGGGACTCATCTAGTTGCAATAATTCATGCACTTGTTCAGGAATGGATTCATCTTCAAAAATTTGAGTTGCATGAGAAACAAAAATATTAGGAATAAGAAACTAAGCAGGGACAACATCTTCCTTCCCATAAACCATCTCAAAAGGAGTGTACTTGTGCAACTGCTTGACTATAGTTCGAGAGACCCACAAAGTAGCAGGAACTTATTCATCCCAATCATCTTTATTTTCAAAGAAAACCTTAGTAAGGCCCTTCTGCAAAATTTTGTTAAAACCTTTGATAGTCCCATTGACTTTGGGATGATAAGGAGTTCTCTTATGATGTTGTATCATGAAATTCTATAGTAGAGCTTGGATTGTTTCATTAATGAAATTGGAACCTTTTATCACTTGTAATACTTCACCAACAACCAAAGCTAGTGATAATGTTTTCAAAGATAAACTGAGTAGCCCTAGCAACATTACAATCTTTAATAGGAGCATATTATGACCAATGATTCAAATAATCTATTGTAGTAATCATATATTGAGAATGATGAGCATGAGGGTGAATGGACCCAACAAAATAAATCACCCATTTCTCAAAAGAAGCGTGGCTTGTACCAGATGCAAAGGGATTTCATCATAATGCCATGGTTGGCCAACCCATTGAGAAACATCGAAAGTCTTTGCGTATTATTTTTCATGTTTAAAAAGATTCATCCCCCAAAGGCCAACTTGTAAAGCTTTCGGAGAGATAACTTTCCCTCTGACATGAACTTCGGAAACCCTGGCATGACATTCCCATAATATATTTTCACATTCCTGATCAAGGATACAATGATGCAAAACTTTATTAAGCGTTGTTTTATATAATTGTCTTGCAATAGGTCAATAGTTTGTTTCTTGAACTACCAAATGCTTCTTCTGCACTGTAGTATAATCAAGAGGGCATTAACCTATAGCAAGAAAAGTAGCAATTAATCTTCAAAGTAATCAGGGAAAACTTCAATATGAAAAAAATGAGCATCTGGAAACTAATCATCAATTGATCCCCCCAATTATATTGACTCTAACCTAGATAAATGGTCTGGCCCCACATTAGATCTTCTTGGCTTGACAATCACCTCAAAATTAAACTCCTCAAATAAAAATAATAACTGATAAATCCTTCATTCAAGCATAGGCTTATTATCTAAATATTTTAGTGTTGAGTGGTCTGTGAAGAACTTGAATGGACCTCCCACAAAATAATGTCAAAATTTTTGGAGAGAATAAACCATAGCTAAAGCTTCCCATTATGTAGTAGTATAATTCTTCTTTGCATTGGAAATTTTCCTACTTGCAAAGTAGATAGGATTATCCAAGTTTCCTTCACCTAGTTGCATTAGTATAGCTCATAAGGCAATTTTGGATGCATAAACATGGACATGGAATTGTATTCCGGCCAAGGTAACTAGGATGGGTGCACTTGCAAGTTTCTCCATCAAAGTATCAAATTCAGCATCACATTTAGGAACCCACACAAAGCATTCAAATTTCTTAACAAGCTTCTCATGTGATGTTGTGATTGAGGCATACTTTTTCATACACCTACAATAACAACTAGTATGCCCCAAAGTCAAGCACAACTGTCAGACATAAATGGGTGGTGGCATATTAAGTATTATTGCAACCTTAGCACTGTCCACACATAATCCTTCCTTACAGACGATATGGCCTAACAAATTTCCAAAAGGCACAAAAAAAGTGCATTTCTTCAAGTTCCAAGATATTTGAATTTATTTGCATCTATCAAACATAACTATCAACAAACTAGGATGGATTTTTAGAAAACTATATATGGTCCAATCATCCATATAAACTTCCAGAAACTTATGTATATAATCATTAAAGGCACCAATAACAATGCGTGAGAAAACATCATGTGCACTCTTCAACCCAATGGGCATAACATTATAAGTGTAAGAACCCCATTCAGTAGTGAAGGTGGTCTTCTTCTTATCTTATTCCGCAATCGGGACTTGATGATACCCCAAGAAACCATCAGTAAAAGAATAAGCTTCATTGCCTCTAACATTATCCAAAACTTCATCACTAAAAGTAGTTGGGAAGGGGTTATGCACACATGCATTATTGACATTGTGGTAGTCAACACACACTCGAATTTCCTATGAATCCTTCTTATCCACATGACAATGGGGATTATCCACTCAACTTCATCAACCAAAAATATAAAGCCAGTGACTAGAATTTTTTTAATTTCCTTCTTTACCTTCTCCTTGATTCATAGATTCAATATGTAGGGTCGATGCTTAACTAGTTTCACATGAGGATTCAGTGTAATTTTCATTTCTCCCAAATCCATTTTAATCCCCTTTAATTCTAAGACGGAACAAGGTAATAAATCCTCGTATTATTTAAGTAGGCCAAAGATTTCCTGAGTGGTTTCGTCATCCCAATAATCTCCAACAGAAGAAAGCTTTGGTTTCTCTTCTATCCCAATATTCATATATTGCAACTTAAGAGGCTAAAGATGTAGAGAATCATATATAAGATTCTCCTTTATTTTTCTCTCCCCTTCAAACTCTTTAAATGACAAATGTCACAGCTCCTCCAGGTCATCATCTAGATCTTTATTAACTTTATTACAAACCATAGCTTCACAGAACCTCAATTCGTATTAATGAGAAAACTCTCCATACTTGTTACATTCTTCTAAAATGGCCCCACCTGAAAACAATACTCCTCTAATAGCTCGAAGGGCTTGCGCTATCTTTTCATCGGCATCATAAAAGGAAAATTCTCTACAGGACTAGGCAGACAACACATCCCAATTTTATATTTCCCATTTCAACCCCTCTTGCAAGTACCATGCTTACAAGATATTTTCCAAGGAATGGACAAATAGATAAGGCCATATTTCAACTGCCATGCCATTAGTCTACCATACAGAACAATAATTCTTAACATGCTCTTGCGAGCAATTATGACCATCATAAGTGGGGATTTTCCTTACAAGCTCATTTAGAGGAAGAAACTAATAAATAAAAGCAACCCTATTTTTGATCCAATCTTGAAGCTAATCCCAATGGGCTTCCCACCATATTGCAGAGGTTCCCTGTAGATCAACATTCAGTAAAGGAATACTTTGACTTTCTTCTATACAAGAATCAATTTCTTTAATAAAATTGACAACAAAATTAATACCATCAAAAATACGATACTCGCATACCTCATTACGAATCTAGCAGACACATCAAATAGTGGCACAATGTCGATAATGAAGTTCAGGAGCACCTTGTTGCCAATCTTCCATCGTAACCTCAAAGCCAATCTCAGTACTTTGAATACTCTGCCAAATAATAGAGCCAACGACTATGGGGTTAATATAATATTCTTGCCTCCCAGTAGTTAGTTTATATAGTCAATCCAACACGTTAGGTACTCAAAATCTTCCACCGATTCAGTAAATCTCAAGCCTTGATAAGGATCAAGAGGCTTTATAACTCGCATTCCATCTACTTCGAAATTCTTAGTTTCACGCTTCAAAACAATGACTGTATAATTCTTAAAATCCCAATCAATACCCAATAAAGCCAGATATGTATATTTATCCTCGATAATATCATTAACTTTAAAATTTGCATAATTTTTTACACCAGCAATATCAAATTCAATATCCTCTAATCTACCAATAGGAAGAATACGATATTGATTTTCCATTCGCAACTGAATAGGGGAAAAGATTAACTTGGGTTTTCTAAGAGCTTCCTATTTTTTTCTTGGCAGAATATTGATATCCGAGCCAAAATACAACATATAATGTTATGAAACCAGCTCACAAAAAGATAGAAAAGAGAGATCAACGCCTTAGAATTCAGCCTCTTCGAGGGGCCAACATCCTTTACATTACACAAGTGAGCAATTCTTCGATGATGCAAATGACAAGACCTCCTTTCTATATATAAGAGTCTAAGGGTTCATAATATAACTAGAGCCAACATAACAATAATAATATAAGGGCACAATAATAACAATATGGGGACTACATGGGTACAACAATATAATAAGGGGGTTGTACTAATAACAATAAGGGGTTACACTAGTAGTATAGGGGCCTAACATGCCCCTCTCCTTCAAAAAGTGTTGTCCTCAACGCTTGAGTAGCTCTTGATGCTTCTGTATAAAATTCTTATCCTTCCATGTGAAACCTTCAACAGGTAAGTTCTTCCACCTGATGATATGCTTTGAAATTGATCGATTTCGTAGCTATCAGGTTCTTGTTTTTGTGACTGCTCCAGGTTCCAATATGATTTTTCCTTCCTCTTCAATTTTTAGCAATATTGTTTGAATTGTGAACTTTTGCAACTTTTGAATAAGTGGCCATACTTCTTCGTCCTTCTTCCATTCATCTCTTGCTTCGTTTATCCAATCTGGTTGGATAATAGAAACAGTACAAAACAATGCTTCCACATCCTCATCCTTTCTTGAGAGTGCATCTGCAACAAAATTTTTCTTCCATTTTCTATAGATGATGTCAAAGTCATAACCCAACATATTCGTGACACATTTTTTCTGTTCTTCTAAAGATAATAGTTGTTCTAAAAATTATTTAAGACTATCATGATCCATTTTTACCTTCAAGTGTCTTCCTATTCGGTAAGGTCGCGATTTCTTATGTGCATGTAGTATTGCCAACATTTCCTTCTCATAAATAGCTTGCTTGAGATGTAGCAGTAAAAATACCCAATCACCTACATCAAAACATTTTTCACTACGATGTTGATCTACCTGTTGTTTCATTCGATTTTGCACCAAAGTGGCATTATCCTTTAAAAATTGGAGAACTTGTTGTTGATGCTCGATGTGATCTTTCACTACTTGAACCTTTTTCTTCTTCATATGTCCTTCTATCTTTAGAGTTTGAGGAGTGGTAATTCCTTCCAATCCTTTACAAGATATGGTCAGATTCATTTCTTGATGCTCGATGTGATCTTTCACTTCTTGAACATTTTTCTTCTTGATATGTCCTTCTATCTTGATAGTTTGAGGAGTGGTAATTCCGACCAATGAATTACAAGATATGGTTGGATTCATTTCTTCTTTCTTGATGTGATATTTCACTTCTTGCACCTTTTTCTTCTTGATATGTCCTTCTATCTTGAGAGTTTGAGGAGTGGTAATTCTTGCCAATGCTTTACAAGATATGGTTTGATTCATTTCTTCATTTTCTAGGGTTGGGTCCTGGCGTATATCCTCTTCTTTTGATGTTTCTTGATCCTTTTCTTCCTCCTCTTCATACTCTATGTAAAATAATTTCTTCTCAACACACTTATGACCTTTAGTGCATTTGCTATCACAATTGTAACAAAGCCCTTTTTCTCTTTTTTCTTCCAATTGTTGTGGTGCAACTCTTGTAGGTTGTGGAAGGCTAGGAGAAACAACACTTCCATCTTTAGAGTTGTGAGGGGTAGACTTCCTTGTTGCCATAATTTTACTTTCCATTATGTAACAAAGCCCTTTTACTCTTTCCAATTGTTGTGGTGTTGTTGTAAAGAAGGTGTTGCTCTTTGTATCCTCATAATGTGCTATCATTTCCTCCATGAAAATTGACCATGTAACAAGCTGTTTACGAGAACAAATCCCTTTATACCATAAAAATTGATATGGTTCTAAATATGAAGATGCAATACATACCTTTTGTAACAGTGGTACACCATGTAGATCAAAATATTTCTCCATCTGAAGTATCCAATTTACCAGATCCTTGCCATCAAACTTCCTCATAATGCCTTTTCTTGATTTTAGGAGCTCGATCTTGAAACCACTGTAACTTTGTAATTTCGGATCTTCTAGTTCTGAAATTGCGGCCTGCAGTAGCCCTCTGTGTCCTCTTTCCAATGCCACCAGTCTGATCAAATTTAGATTCTCCAAGAAAGAGTTATGAACAATCTCCTAAGATGACCTGATTATATACCTTTTTAGAAGATTGAACTTGTATGAAGCGCCACGTGTCACTGTGTTAACCTTAGGATCTGAAAAGTATACACAAGAAACTACAGTCCATCCTATTTCTGTAACTTCTTACAAAATTTCAATCTGATGCTCAAAACAAAAGTTATGACAATTTTCCCGAGGTCACCTGTTTGGAATGTAATTTGAGGGTATGCAAAATTCCTAACTTCCTCAGACTATATCTCCAAAAATATAGTGAGACATGATCTGAAATTTACAGTCATGGTTCAGACCGATTTCATCTCAAATGGGTTTTTTTTTTCGCTTTTGAAACGTCGTAGAAAAATAGTTATAGCGAAAATTCCACGATGACCTATTTGGAGCAGCGAAACCCTAGAATTTAAAGCTCTGATACCAAATGTTATGGAACTAGCTCACAAAAAGATAGAAAAGAGAGATCAACGCCTTATAATTCAGCCTCTTCGAGGGGCCAACCTCCTTTACATTACACAAATGAGAAATTCTTTGATGACGCAAATGACAAGACCTCCTTTCTATATATAAGAGTCTAAGGGTTCATAATATAACTAGAGCTGACATAACAATAATAATATAAGGGCACAATAATAACAATATGGGGACTGCATGGGTACAACAATATAATAAGGGGGTTGTACTAATAACAATAAGGGGTTACACTAGTAGTATAGGGGCCTAACATATAATCCTTGATTTGAAATCCTACAGTCTAAGCATTCACTCGAAACTCCTTGCCAATTCGCTTCTTGTTCTGTTGTAACCATCTGGAATGCCCCTCCGGTAAATTTGCAGAAATTGGTTCTTTGGAAAACATATCATCCTTAACAATAGTCTTTATCCTTTTCCAAAATTGACCAACAAGTTGTTCATCATTTTTAATTTTTATAAATAGCTTAAACTCGTCCATTATTGGTTGGAAACTTTCTACAGAATGTTTCTCCTCATGCGAGATCCTTGTGAAGGAATCAACTAACAGAAATGTTTAGCTGCGTCCCTATAATATTTCTTGTGTTGAGTTGGATCATAAGAATTATTTGGAGATGTAGGTCTTATGACAGCTAGTTAATTTGTAGTTCCAATGTCAACTCAAGTATTCTTGCCTCCTCTTGTAACAACATTGATATTGGGTTGCACTATAGGACTAGAATCTAGAGGCTCAACACAGACTAAGTTAGCTCCTTTAGCCTAGTTTTTCTCCTCGAATTGAGAAATAAGTTTAGGGAAATATTTATTTGCATGCGTATTCACTTGATAGTATGAAAACCAAGGTATTCATGGAAAAGTACATTCTCTCACGACATGGACTTCCTGATCATAGTTATAACACCTAATCTAGTCTCTTTCGCCTATCCTTCCTCCCCTTGGAGGCCCCCCTCCTCGTCCTCAAGGATTCTCATTAATATGGAAGGATGAATGATCAAGTCGGTTATGTAAAGCATCCAAGGACAGACATTGATCCGTATGATGATTGGGTGATCCACAAAACTCACAAAACAAGTTATTGGGAACTATGGAATAATTCTCTAGAATAGGACATAGGTGAGGTAAATCACCCAAACTTCAACAAATCTCAGAATTATAATTTGTAGACATACCTTAAGGACTTGGAAATGATTTAAATTGCATATTTCCATGAAATTGAAGAGCATATGAAATTTGTACAACTCCGGGGGGTCATGCTAGAGGAGGTCCCATAGGAGCACTAGTCGGTCCTAGTCCCCACAGTTGCATGCATTCTGTAACATGATGTCATTTAACCAGATAGTGTGTACACAAAATATGAGGTATCATAGGTAGTAAAGGTTCAAGATCTTTCAATCTTTCTATCAAGGCAACAATCTGATTCTAGAGGCCCATAATAGCAAGATTTGTTGAAGAACCACCAATTCTACAGTATTGCAAATAACCACCCATAGCCTCTATCTGCATTGCTTGTTCCAAGGCATCCTAAAATGTTTCAATATTCCGTTGAGACAATAAAATGTGAGCCATTGTTAACAAGGCCTTAATGAAACAATCTCTCTGATGATGCGGATCAATAGGATAAGACAACTTGTTGATAGCATATTTAAAACAATGCATACATTGCAAGCAAATTCTCCCTCTTGTTGGTGAATATCTAACAATTTTGCGAATCCTTACTGGTTTGAATAAAGCAACTTAAATTCTTGAATAAATTCTTGTTTAACCAGATCTAGACCAGCATTAGGGTTAGCATCGATCCATTTTATAAACCATCACAATACTTTATCCCACAATGTAGTTTGAACTTCAATAGACTTAGCTGCATCAGGACTTTGACAATCTCTCCACACAACTTCAAATAAATACCAGTTCTATTTAACATCTCCAATCCCCCACTGTTCCTATGAATTCTAGCTATTTGGTAAGTAAGCTAGTTGCGACTCCAACCATAGTTGATTGTCTTGAAGAAACAAGTATAAATCCTTGGGAACTTGGTTGAAAACAAATAACTAAACTTGGTTAACTAACACCACTAGAACTACCTTTACCCTTATACAATAAATGAACTTTAATAAACTTTCATACCTTAGAAAAGAGAATATTAGGACTTTGATATGGTACTAGCAGAAGGTTAGGGAGAGGGGGAGTCGTGTTGCTGCAATGCGGGATTTTATATTCAGGTACTAAATCATCCTCAAGGAAAATCCACCTCATTGCAAAAGGCAGATCATCATATACTCTCGTATTCTCATCCAGTAGCACAATCAGTTGGAAATTTGGCTTAGGCATCTGAAATTCTTCTGATTCCTCATATACTCGAGTAGCCAATTCTAAACTATTCCCTTCACTTTCATTGGCAGCTCCTATTTTTCTAGAAGAACAACCTTCTTCCTCATTTCCTTTTCGTGACTTTGGAGTCTCTATTTCCTTATTCTTCACTTCCAAACTTCTTATAATATTGCATATGCACCGCGATTCCCTTCTTTGAACCCTAACTTCCCTAAACTTCCTTTCCAGCCACGCTTTAGCTATTCTTTCCCTCCAAAATTCTCTAAAATATCTTGCCTTCCACAACTCTTCTTGATTTGCTAGAATGACTTCTTCATACTCCCGCATCTTCACGACATTCCTCTCCTGTAATCCATTCCCCCAGTAATAAAAATTCAAGTTTCCATTTGATCTTGTGGAAACACCAACAAGTTGTGTTCAACCAATAGTACTTCAATCCAAAGAGGACTCTCCTTCAATAGTCATCCGCTTATCCCAAACTTGAATATGGATTCTTCACGAGAGAAGGACTAGTGCTTCTTGGTCATAAATTCAAGAATGTAGCTCTTAAGAGTTGCACTAACCCAAAAGTCAAAAGCTCTCATTAGATTTATATCTAACTGATGAAGATCAACCAGATCAATTGTAGTCCAAGCTTTGTGCAACCTTAGCTTTATCGTAATACTCGATTTATAGTGAAGTTGAGTCAACCAGTTTTGAAATTTATCAGGAAACTTGCACCAAATGATCTTATATTGGTCACAAGAAATCTCAATGTATAAAATATCTTCTCTGAACTGATATTGATCCTTTTATCTCAATTCTACCTACTATAAAATAAAGGGATCAACTCTTTCATGCCACCATTTTTGGATGTTCTGACGAATTTACCTTGTTTACATGATCTAGATCCCCTTAATAAACTCAAGGACTCGGAAATGGAACCATTTGTGTCAAAAAAATTTAAATTAAGTTTTACCTAGGGTTGCACCTAGGGTGCCAACAAAATTCTCTGTGTAGTCTAGCACTTTGCTGACATTTTCACTCCCTTGGATCAAAGAAGTGTCTCACCTGATGCGAGGCAGAACCATAGAAAGGTGTAAGGGATCTAGATTTGGTTATATAATAAGCTTGTTCAACCATTGATGCATTCGTTCATATCTATTTAGCTCATGCATTTAATAGAAAATAAGCATAAGCAGAAAATTTTAAAATGGCACACAAAATACACAAACAAATGATAGAACTCCCATTCTCCTTTTATTATTAAAACAATAGAGCCCGATTATAACAACATTTCTCCATTACAGCTTGCGGTACATTACAGACATGTACATAGATAACAAAACTCAAAAAAAGTGTCAAAACAGAACATTACATATCTCGCTCTGCCATAAGGAGTCTTTCATTGTTCAGATCCCAAACATTACAACAAAACTAAACTTGTAGCATAATCTAGTATTTTCAGTACTATCTAAACTTGCTATACAATTTAAAATTTTACGGCATCATGTAAACTTCACAAAGCTATATAAAATCGTTTTTCATTGCTATTCATCCTATTTTATATCTGCACTTGCTTGATTTAGTCTTTGGTCCCTTGCTCTCTTGATCTGCAGTTTTCTAATACCTAAGGCCATTACCTTGGTTCTTTGTTGACTGTATCAAAATTGTCTCCTAGTTCTTTGGTACACACCCTTATTTTTTGTTGTGAAAATTCCAAAATAGATATTCCATTGCCATGTTACTTTTTTGGTGCTTTACCTTTTCGAGCTTTAATAAAAAAGTCCTCCGCAACACTTATTCGTTCAAAAACGAAGGACCCAACAGGATTACAACCTTCAGTAGGGGAGACAAAGTTTCCTTCCAACAGTAGATGATGAATTTGTGTACGGGATAGGTGATCCCTTGTGATAGGAGCCAATAAATGAGATCAGGGGGACAAAGCTCCCTTCTAGTAGGTGTTGGAGAATAAGAGAAGGTCGTAGCCTCCTGCAAGTGGGTTCCTACACACTAGCAATATTTTGCACCAAAGTAAGATTGTAATAATTTTTCCTTTATAACAAAAGAAGAGGACAAAGATGACACAAGTAGCGGTTTTCTCCCACATTGGATTTCCACCTAAAAATCCTGGTGTTCATGTGTGTTGATATGCTTATTTTGTGTTGATGATCTATCTACTTCTTAGTGCTCATGGTTACTATTTAATTACTGAAGAATGAGGTAATGATGCACTGGTTAAAGATGAACTGATAATGAAATATATTAAAAGAGTGTGAACTGGATATATGATGTTTTCCTTTACTAAAGTCGCATACATACACTAGTTGCATGAATGAAAGTAGTGTATGGAAATAAGAATATGAAATGAAAAGTTTAAAGTGAATTTAAAACACTGATTCATTCTCCCCACACCACATCCCCCCCCCGCACAACACTATTTTTCCCAATACTAATATAGGAAATAGATCCATATATGAGGGAGGACAAGTTCTATGGATAAGAGATAAGACCTCTAGTATAGGAGTTTGAGATCTTGATCTAACAGTAAATAGTTAAAACCACTTGGGAAGCTTCTAGAAAGAGAAGACTCAATTTTTTTAATTTTTTTTACCGAAATTCAAGAGGCATTGCACTTACTATGAAGGAAACATGTGTTTGTCAGTGCATATGCTTTTTTTTCAACTTGAAACAATGTAGGTTTCATAAAGGGAAAGTGTGATAGGGCCAAAAATTGGGGTTTTAAGTTATTTAAACCATAATTATTGGACCTTTTGGAGAGAGAGAGCTCTAGGATTTGTAGGGGATGAATGAAAAGTGTCAATGGATGATGATTGATCTGGTTTTCATGCCATTGAATTGGATGTGATAAATTGACCTATAAAAATTACCTTTTTTTTCATCCCTATTTACCCATCCCTATGGTATAGTATTACATGGTCATGAAATTCCAATCCAATTTTTTTGACCATCTTTGCGACAATTAAATTCACCTATGATCCTGAGTTGAACATTAGATTATTTTTTGTTTTCTGGAATTGTATCTTAATATGGAATATTATGAGATTTTGATTATCTTCTTGTTGTTAAAGGCCACTCAAATTAATTTCCTTTTACACTAATGTATAGATGATCTTCTCATCCACAATCAATCTACTTTCCACCTATTTGGTTAAATCAGTGGCCATGATATTCTTCTTCTTAGCATATTCCTTTTTTTTATTTGAGTTCAACTCTAAATGCAACCTGTAGTACTTATCCTTTATATGACCATCAATGTTGCAATGGTTGCAGTGGTTTTTGGGATATTTTCAATGGTGTATTATGGCTACTACATTTTTATACCTTTTTCCTTTCCACTTACTCTTTCCCTCCTTAGAAGCATATTGGTGCTCCTTTTTCTTTAATTAGTTCGATATCCATTTCTTTTGGCCTATGTTATCTAGGTATTGTTCTTATACAAAATCCTCATCCATTGATCTAGGTTTTAACAAAATTACTTGCTTCTATAGATGGCTAAGTAGACATCCTAGATTATCTAAGAGTAAATTTATGTTCTTTGGGGAGATACCCAAAGTTATGGCCATGTTTCTAAACCTTGTGGTGTACTCCTATACACTCTACCCTTGCTTCTATCTAAAGTAATGCCACTAAAAGAACTAGTCCTCTACATACCCAAAAGGGTGAAATTTTTCCTTTACTAGGGTTTTGAAATCCTAACATTTAGTCACTAATGAACTATTTCGAACATCAAAGTCTCTATGTGATTTTCCCACTAGGTTAGGGCATCACCTTCTAATTTTTTCCAAAAAATGCAATATTCTATTCTTCCTCTGTTGATGAACACTAACATAAACTTCTAATTACTGCAACCAATGATTTAGCTTCAAAGTTTCAATGTCACCTTAATATGGCTTGATTTCAACCTTTGCTTTGATTTTTAATATGGATTGTGAATGGTTCATGGCACTCAAACTGGGTTGATACTTCTCAAGTTGTTTCTTAGATTCCTTATAGGGAACTTCTCGAGCTGTCAATTTCCCCTCTGATTTGACCTCCACGTTAGAACTTCCATATTGTATGAATAACCTAATATTATTGGATATTACCTACATGAGGAGGATCAAATTATGATTTATATATGTGACTTTCTTCCAATGGTGCATACCTCTCCTCTATGGGATCATGAAGGTTATTCACAGATTCGTTAGCCATGAATAGGATTTTGCAAATTTTGGCTTAACTAATATGGATTTGAAACTCCCTAAAGGATACCAAAAGAAACTTACTCTAATACCAATATGATCTGTAAACTACCATTTATATTTCACTAAACAATTCATCAAAACAAATCTACTAAATTATATTACAAAATCTAAAATCTACATTATGGGGGTTTATTTCTCCTTAGATTTCTAAATCTATTTATTTTTATTTATTATGTGTGCATGCAAATTATAACTATGTATAAAATAGAGAGAAATGAAATAAAAACTCACAAATCATACCTGACACAAAATATATCTTCGAAAACCCTTTTGGGAGAAAAATTAAGTGGATGGTGTGGTTGTTCTACTCTCTTTCTTTGAATAGAAAATTGATGCAAGTACAAAGAGATAAGGCTTGTGGCTCATGGGATGTAGCCATGCACAAATACTCTATGTTTTATCTCTCCCTATCCCTCTTAGATACTATGCTTATCTATGGAACAAAATGAACTCGAATAGAATGGAACCCCTTTTCCTCCTACTGGGCTAGTTATAACATAGCTTGGTAGCCTACTAATGATTAAATTTGGATCCTTCAACTCTTAACTAGACTTACAATATTGACTATTTTAGATCCTTATTCATCCTTATGATGTGGCTAGCACCTTTTCCATCAATAATGGGGGATGACATGTCATCCTCTCGAACAACAGTGGTAAAAAATTAAGGGTCAACTTCTAGGTGGAATAAATTTTGCATACATACTCTAATTGAGGAAACCCTTTAATTATTGGAAAGGTATTTTGGTGTATGTTGGGATAGGGTGCCTTAGGTCAAATTTTGAGTATAAATTAATATATTTTTGTATTAAGTGTAAATTCTTCATGAAATATGGAAGTGGAGTGCAAAGCTAGTATGATTCAAAGGGGCTTTAGTCCCTTAGGGGGTAGGTGATAGGAGTTTTTTGAGACCAGCCCATGGTCCACAGATCATGGTATTGTAAGAAAAATGCTATATATAGATGAATCATAGTGAGTCTAAGGAAGTAAATTTCGGGAGAAGAATCATTGTAAGGGAAAGATGCTAAGATAGGAAAGGTGTGTTACGTATACTTAGGTGAAAGGGGAAGGCTCCTACATCTGAGTACGCAGGGAAAATAAGTCTGTACTTGAATGATTATACTTAATAAAGACAATTTTGAGTTGAATTGAATATATCTGTGCATTATTTCTTACTTATGAAAATTTATGTATGTTCGCTCTGTGCTATGATTTACATGAATTAATGTTTATTTACAGCATGAAAATAGTAGATCTATAATATTAATGCATGTTAAGACTAACTAAGGACCTTCGCAAAGATGTGGAAGTTTTTTAGGTACCTTTACAGTAACTATATGTTCGGAAGGGTTAGGGGTGTGTGAACGTCAATCTAAGCCATAAGAACTGCAGGAACCTATCACACAAGCCTCTCGATGCAAAAACCTAATTTTGTCATCCCCAATATTGCTTTGGGTGAGACTGCATCTTGCGCTATGTAGGTTGTTGCCAAAAGGGCTAGTAGTCAGGGTTTTCTTGGTTGGCGCATATAACATTGAACCTAGGTCAGGCACCATCAAGCCAACAAATGGTTTCATTGCCAACATTGGTATTTGTCTAAGGAATGTGTGATTTCGAATAATTGGTTCCCTACTAAGAAATAAATCGAAAAGTGGATCGATCAGAATTTGCACGCGTTTGCAGCTCAAGAGAACAAAAAATTGGAGTTATCCAAGGAACAATGGCTGAATAGATACCTGTACACAGAGGATATTGAAGCTTTTTTATGTCTCTTCCCTTTCGAACTGCATGAATGGCTATCCAGATAAGTGGATAGTAAAGGTACGTGGAGGCTTAGCGACCCTATTGTGTGGACCCCAGAGCTAGTGAAGCACTTGGAAGATTTAGAAAATAACATTGTGTGGTTTGTTGATCACTGTATTGGTTGTATCTTAGGAAGATTCATCACTCAGCTCACGATCGATATGACTATCAACTATAGTGAAGTAGAGCACAAATTCTCCAAAGGATGAAGAGGTAAGTACTTAAAATATCTGAAAACTTGGATTAAGATGTTATTGTGTGAGAAATAGGTTGAAACAGGTTATGCCATTACATTGATAGTTAGGACTACGCGAAGCGGAAAAACCTTCAAAAGGAATGAAGAATCAAGCTCTGAATACAGTCTGTTGTTAGGATCTTTTGATAGTGACGATGAAGGAACTATTCTTAGAACATTGCAAAGCACATTGGAGATAGTAAGCTAGGGTATCCCATGGATACCCCATCCATCCACTCCACCTCCACCTCCACCTCCACCACATGCACCTACACCTCCACCTCCACTTCCACATCAACCATTTAACATGGCGAACACAATGAATATGTTGATCTTTAAAGGGCTAGGAAGCGAAGACTCCAAACAATTCTTGTTCATCGCAGATGCTGTGTGGAAGGGACATAAGATTACAGATGATAATATGAAGAAAGCGCAGTTGGTCACAATGCTACAGGATGGAGCATTGACTTGGTATATCAAGTTCTGTACAAATCGACCCAGCACGACGATGGCATAGAGTCAATAGGCACTGAAAAATGAGTTTAAGAAGCCTAAGTCTCAGGTGTAGTCTGTAATAGATTTTAAGGAAATACAACAAAGGGTGAATGAGTCCACATGGGACTTTGATTAGAGGCTAAAATTCCTGATTTGATAGGGTAATATGAAAATCACAGACGATCAACACAGAGACTAGTACATCACTTCACTATTGCCTCATCTCAGATTTCCATTATCACAATAGAAGATAGGAATGCAAGTAGAGGTTGTGGAGATCGTGATGAGGTTGGAAGCCTCACCAGTGCAGGACATGAATGTTGGAGTACAAAAGATCAAGTCGTAGTGGGCAAGCCTGCACATGGAATTGCAGATCTTGAAGACAAGGAAGGAAGCTTAGTCTGAGGCATGTGCAGAAGTCTGGTGAATAAAATGTAAAGGCAAGGGACATCATAACGATAAATGCCCTATCTATCAGAATTACCTAATTAGAGGAAGTCATGTTCATTTGAAACCCAAAAAAATTGCATGGACAAGCGTAGGATTTCCCTTATGGTGAGCTTCTAGATAGCTAGGAAGCACGCAACTAAACATTGTCACCTCTTGCAAAAGTTTGTATAGATTCCGCAACAATTGTTTTATACCTTATGTAAATCAGTCGGACATGATGAGAAAAAGTGTCGAAGCTATGAATTAATGATGGAGAGAACCCCTACATATCGAATGCAAGCATAAAATTGGCCTCAAGATTAGGGTGCAGTTGCAGTGCGTGGAGGATCTTAGGGTTGCGAAAGAGGAAGAGGCAGAAGGGTTGGCCAAGGGCGTGGACGAATAATTTGTTATAATTGTAGTGAAGTAGGTCATTTTTCTCACAACTATCAAAACCCAACACATCCATCCGGTCAATACTGCAATCAGTTTGATCATGTGATAGAATATTTCTCGGTGCTGGTAACCAATATGCAAGAGAAAAGGATGAAACAACCCACAAAAACATACAGATGATGGGGGTGGAGCTTTGTGAAGAGGACCATAGAATCAATAGCATGATGCAAAGCAGTATTTCCACGGGAGAATATAAGGGAAAGAAACTAGAAACTGAAGGATGGTTACTCAAGGCTACCGAAACAGAGGTCGGATTTGATATTAACGGGACTAAGGGAACTTTTATGGAGGCCAAGAAGAACTTTGTTAAGGCTTCTATTTCAAGAAGTTAGGAGAAACTAGCTGAAAACAATGAAGCACAGGACATAGACCCCTCACTATTAGCCACTTTTCTGCAAACATGCATGAAGCTATTGCAGGATAGGAATGCAGTGGAAGGGCACAAGGAGCTAATTGACAATTGTATCGGTAAAATCAAGACTTACTGAACTGTGCGTTGTGAGGAAATTGGGTAAACATAAGAAGCAAATAGGGTGTGAAATGAGGCTGACCGCGTAGATTGGAGAAAACGAAGTGGATCAAGTCATCCTAGTGTTGTGGTAAAAACACAATCCCCCCATTATTGATGTGTTCACTTCAAATAATGGGGACCCTTTCTATAAAAATTTTGGCTAAACACCTTTTAGGATTTTTATTTAGTTGATTATCCTACGTTTTTGTTAATTTTTCATTTTCTTCGGATTCTTGTTTTGATTGTTTTGTTAGAATCAATTTTTTATAAGCTTCCCATTGATGCTTGTTTCGCCTCATTTGGTCAACTGGTTTGAAAATGGTATTCCTTTGAAGTCTCATCATTTATCTGGCTTGGGTTAAAAATGCATAAAATGTACAATACTGCATTTTGTAAATAAATTAGTTCAATAATGCGTTTATTTTAAATATTAACCCCTAGTTAGTTCTTACTAACATTTTTATTTTAACAGCCAAATCATGAAGCATCAGGATTTTAGAAATTTACTCCAATTTCCAAATAAACTATTAATCTCGAAAAATCAAAATGTCAAGTGGTTGTAGTTTAGATAGGCAAATTAGGCTTTAGAAAATTACATAACTAAACTAAACAACATTAAAATAAAACCAGAATAAAAAATTGATATTTGATATTAAATCTTAAATTAATTTAATTAATTAATTTAATTAAATTAAAATTTAACATATATATATATATATATATATATATATATATATATAACGTTTTATTTAATCGCATAGGAAGATCGGAGGATTGCATCAGGACTTTCCTAATGAAGCATTTCTCAAAACCCCGATAGCTCTCATTTCCCCGATAGCAGATTATAAAAAAAAAAACAAAATGTCAAAGGGATAAAAACCATTTGATCTCAAACTCATTCGAATGAGTTAAAAGGTATGAAGTGGTAAAATAATAAAAATTTGTTTTACGCAATCGGATCGGAGCTATCGCATATGACAAGTTTAAAAACCCCTGATAGCCTCCTTCCCCGATCGCTGATATGCAATGGCTCAATAAGGCAACATGGCATTAACCAAAGGAGGATGATTTATTTATTATTGAGTTTCTAAATTCATTCATATGTGAGCGGAATGAGTATGGTGAGGTTAGTTATTAGTTTAAAAATATTTAATATATTTAAATAGTTTATTAATATTTAATATATTAAATTTTAAATTAATTAAAATTAATTAATATATAGAATTTAATTAATTTAATTAAATTAAAATTTAAATATTATTTAGATTAATATTAATCAGTTATAAATAGTTAATCATATTAATTAGTTAGATTAAAATTAATTAATAACAGTTTATTAATTAATTAGTTTAATTTAGTTCATAATTAACAATTAAATTAGAATTAATTATTAGTTAAATAGAATTCTAATTTAGGATTAATTTTTTAATTAAAATTCTGATTTTTTTTAGCCCAGCAACAGAAATTCCATAATTGTGCCAGAATTAACTCATCTATTTTGAAAGCTCATAGATTGGGTTTTATTTGGCCAAATGAGGTCCAGGACGGTTCATTGGAAAGATAAAATCAAGGAGAACATTTCTGAGGAGGCTTTACTAACACATTTGGTCATTTATTAGGTCGAAAATTAGGCAGAAGATCAAGCTCTAAATTTTGAAAACAAAATCAATTTTCTGAGTTTTATTTTCATTTGCCCAAGCCTCTTTTAATTGCAGATTCGCTCGTCAATAATATCCTTGGCCAATTAAACCATCCCAAGTATCAATAGAAAGTTTACATTTTATTTTCAATTATTTGATTGGATTTGTTTTAAATGCCAGCAATGACATTTTGATTTTATTGTTGCATTTTAATTTATTTTGATTTCTTCTTGCAGGAAACAGTAGAAGAGATATGGAGAAAAGGATCTCAATCAATGAGAATGCTCCAGCAATTGAAGATTATAATTTTTGAGCAAATAAAATTGTATTCGACAGATTTACCTTCAACAAACTTTCCTCTCAAGAATTCCTTTGCAAATAGTATAAATAATAGCTTGTAGAATGTAATAGGGGCTACTCTCCTCTGCAATTTTAGACTTCTAAAAGCACTACTGTAATAGGAATTTAGAGTTGTAGGTGGGAGGAGTGGAATCCTAGATTTGGGGATTCTTGAGGATTTTCCCTTTGTATCTTGAATTATGCATGAAGGGAAAAGTTTTCACTATTGTGGCGTTAGCTTTGAAAGTAGAAGTTCAAGCAATGTAAAGAGCTGTTGGAGACCAAGAAGAGAGAAATGGATGCAATAAATTGGTATTTCTAATACTATTGTTTCAAATATCAGTTTCATTTTTATGGTAACAGGAATGTATCATTTTATTCATGTTTGTGCACTATTGTCAATATGGGTAATTTGTCTCATTATTGTTATTATGTATCTCTGCTCTTATCAATTAATTTCTTATTTCTAAGTAACTATTTACTCAGAAATCTGTCTTATTAAGACTAATTTATTGAATGGTAATGTGTTGTGAGCTATTTCCACATATTATTGTTTAATTATTATATTTACTGATTTGATAATCAATATCATTTATGTGAACTATTTCTTGAGTGTTGTTGGTTTATTAGTTTAGTTAATACGTCTCAATAGGATGTGTTTTGATATCCATAATATTAGTTAATTGAATTACTTCATTAATTAACAATGTAAACTTTGAAATGGGAACTATAAACTCAAAACGGGAACTCTGGCCAAAAAACCCCGAAAAAACATAAAAAACAGTGCTAAAAACGAAAAGTGTTGATGCTGGAATAACACCTTTTTTTTCCAAGCTAAATTTTCAACATGTTTTAAAAATAACGGTGAAAACCAATTTTTGGTGCAAAAATTGTCCAAAAAACGCCCTCAAAACGAAGTGTTGATGTTCGAATAACATTTTTTTTTTCTCAATGGTAAATTTTGTGCAAAAAACACCCTCAAAACAAAAAGTGTTGCTGCTGGGATAACAAATTTTTTTTCAAAGGTGAAATTTCAACATTTCAAAATAATAGCATAAAATATTTTATCATGACTCCAAAAAACATTAAAATTTCAAAAAATAAAAATAAAAATAAAAATAAAAATAAAAATAAAAATAAAAATTAAAACAATGAAAAAACATAAAACATAAAAATAAAAAATAAAAATAACAAAACATAAATAAAAATATATACTAAAAACAAAACATAAAATAAAAAACACGAAACAAAAAAAAAATCAAACATCAAAAATAAAATCAATCATAAAAATGTAAAATGTAAAAAAAAAAAAAAAAAAAAAAAAAAAAAAAAAAAAAAAATTGACCTATAAAAAATAAGAATTAAAAAAATAGAAAAAAATTACAAATTATAAACAAATAAATCGTAAAAAAAATCATATCTAAAAAAAATGGGGAAAAAAACAAATATGGAAACCATAAAAAAATTTGGGAAAAGAAGAAAAAACACATTTAAAAAACTATAAAATTAAGTAGGTAACAATAGAAAAATTAAAAAAAAAAACATTAACAAAAAACTAAAAAAAATTAAAATTAAAAACAAACTAGATTTAAAAAAAAATATGGAAAATTAACCAAGAATAAAAAATAAAAATTAGTGAAATTAAAATTAAAATGATTACTTAAAAAATAAATGTAAAAATACATATATATGAGACAAAATATAAATTAAGAAAATAAAAAATAAAAAAATTGTTTAATCATAAAAGAATTTGGAAAAAAAAAATAAAAAATTAAAAAATTTATATATATAAATTTAAGTAAGTAAAAATATAAAGATTAAAAAAATCATTAACAAAAACTAGTCAAAAAAAAAATAAAAAAAACAAACTAGATTAAACAAAAATAGAAAATTAACAAAAAAAAAATTAAAAACTAGTAAAATTAATATTAAAAACATTTAGAAAAAACTAAAAAGACAAAAATAAGCTCCAATTATTAAAAAAAAAAAAATCTAAAAAAATATCGAAATTTTAAAAATATAGGTATTTTCCAATAAAAAAAGATTAAAAAAATTAAGAAAACATTTTCAACTTACAAAAAAAATTCTTTTTGATTTAAGAATAAATAAATAAATAAATTTTTTTATTAAATTTTCATTATTTATTTAAAAACAAACAAAAGTCTGTTTGGGTGCGCACTCTTTGGATTTTCCTGTGAATTTTCTCTGAATTTTGCGAATCACTATTCATAGTTTTTTCATCTCCTTCTTCCCTTCATCAGTTACAAACTGTTGTAATATCCCTACAGATTGTTTTTATAATAAATTGACGAGGTTCTAGGTTTCAGTCTCTATCGATCGTGTACCCAATTACAATTAACGACTCAAACTTAAAAGCACTTTTGACTTGACTTACGACTCTAATTTTCCTTTTGAATCCATACTTCAAATTTGATGTAAACTTTTAACATCAATAAACCTTGAGTGTTAAGTACAACTGAGAAAACACAATTTTTATTACAAAAATTTTCTAAACTCTCAACTCATCCACTTCTCACTTGAAAAACCTTTACCAAAACAAATTGCTTATTACTCCAAATATAACAAAAACAACTTTATTCCTCCTAATATTATCTCTCCCTTATCACTCCAAAATATTAAGAATTAACAAACATGCTTTATATCTCCAATAACATTATCATTCTAAATATTATAAATTTTAAAAAACACTTTTTGTAATCAGCCTTATCTCTCAAAGACTTTATTTTATGATCACTTTTTTTCTTCTTTTCGTGGAGTGTTTTTATATACATCCCATAAAGTAACTTTATGTAGTCACTTAAAAAGTGAATGGGCATTTCTAACATTTAAAATAATGTAAATTTTCTACTTCACTCCTTATATCTCATACATAAAAATAATGTGTAATCCCTGTATAATTTAAAATGATCCCTCATAAATCAAATAGGAGAGGTATGAGCTTGATTTTTAAAATATCATTGATGTATGCATACCAACATGTAACCTTATAAGAATCATTTCTATTCATTTATGTCATTTCTTCTGTGACCAGATACCGTTACTATGAGCTAAGCGTAACTCAATAAGGGTTTCAAGCAGCACGGAAATAATGGTTCGATGGAAAGAGCCTCAACGGTGATAGTAGATTTCAGAGTAACAGAGCTTGGAGTAAATCTCCAGCAAAGTGCAACATGAAGCACAATATGTTGATCCTACCAAACTTGGCATTGGACACGGACGCTGAACACGTAACCTTGGCCACAGGCTAGAGTTTCCTGGTTAATGCAACAAATTTTCATGCTATGAATTTTTTGACTTATCACTGGCTATTTCTCGGCTTGTACGCAGACACTTTATACGCTCAGCTTCACATAGGCTTCAACAACTCCTCTTCAACTCTCTGATATTTTTCAATGACCTTCAAAGTGCAGGCCCTTGGGCCCCTGGCCGCGCCACCACCGGGCGGCGGGAGGGCGTGGGTCGATTCCCTTGGACCCCTGGCCGCGCCACCACTGGGCGGCAGGAGGGCGTGGGTCGATTCCGGGAATCGAACCATGCCCTCCCGCCGCCCGGTGGTGGCGCGGCCGGGGGCCAGGGGCTGTGTGCAGGCCCTCGGCCCCCGGCCGCGCCACCACCGGGCGGCGAGAGGGCCGTGGGTCGATTCCGGGAATCGACCCACGGCCCTCCCGCTGCCCGGTGGTGGCGCGGCCGGGGGTCGTTATTTTTTTTTATTATTTTTTAAATAAAACAATAATATATGCATTAAAAAAATTTAATATGTTTTTAAAAAATTCTTTTAATAAATAAAAAATAAAAAATGTTTAATAATATTTTTAAATGTTTTTTTAACAAACATAATTATAATTAATTTTTTTGATATATTAATTAAAAAAAAATTAATAACTTTTTAAATTTTAAATTAAAAAATTAAAATTTGTTTTAAGAATTTTTTTTTTTTTTTTTTATGATTTATATTTCGAAATAAATAACTAATTGTTTAAAAAAAACATTATAATTTTTTTTAATTAAAAAAAGATGGTTTAAAAAAAATGTAAATTTAAATTTTTTATTTTTTTTAAACATAAAATGTAGGTTTAATTTTTTCTATTTTTTTGAAAATATAAAATGTAGCTTTAATAATTTGAATTTCTAAATTAAAAATAATAATAATAAAAATTGTTTAACTTTTTTTTTTTTTAATAAAAGATAAGATTGTTTAAAAAAAAATTTATTTATTTTTTAGATAAAATAGGTATATTTAATAAAAGATAATTGCATTTTTGTCTTTTTTAATAAAAAATAACCATTTTTTGGGGTTTTTTTTTTTATAATTTAAATTTATTTTTGTTTTTTAAAATTAATTTTACTACTTTTTTTTATTTTTTTCGTTAATTTTTTTTTTTTTTAAACTAGTTTGTTTTTATTTTTTATTTTTTTCTTAGTTTTTTCTAATGTTTTTTTAAATCTCTCTCTCTCTATCTATCTATCTATCTATATATATATATATATATATATTAATTTTGTATTTTTTTTTCCAAATTATTTATGCTTTGTGAGATTTTCTTTTTTCACATTTTTTTTTTTAATATTAATTTCACAAGTTTTTTAATTTTTTTTTTCGTTATTTTTCTATTTTTTCTTTAAACTAGTTTGTTTCTATTTTTTTTTTCTAGTTTTTGTTTATATATATATATATATATATATATATATATATATATTTCTCAATATTTACTTACTTAATATATATATATATATATATATTTCTCAATATTTACTTACTTAATTTATATATCTATATATATATATATATATATATATATATTTCTCAATATTTACTTATTAATTTATTTATATATATATATATATTTTATAATTTTGTTTTTTTTCCAAATTCTTTTATGGTTTATGATATAAATTCTTTTTAACATTTTTTATTTTTTGTTTTTGTCTTTTTTATATATATTTTTATATTTGTTTTTTAGAGATAATTATTTCATGTGGATTGAAAATTTAGTTAATGATGTATAAATATGTAGAATATCGAAAATGTAAAATATCGACCTTCTTCTTTAAATATGCAAATCAATAAAAGCTCCACTACAAAAAAAAAAAAACTAGAAAATATGAAAAAGAAGATCACTTCCAAAATTATTAAATTTATGAAATAATTATTTACAATTCATACATTAGAAAATTTAAAGTCAAAAAATAGGTCTTTTAAAAAAAGGGGCTGATGCAGAATAATCATTTTTTAAAATTAGCATGAAAATCACTACCATTCTAAAACATAATGTACATAAAAAAAAATGAAAGTGCAAAAAACTATGCTCTAAAAAAAACATGTGTGTTCTGCATCACCCCTTTTCAAAATCAAGTCACTTTTTTGCTATCTCTACAAAACGGGTAACAGTATCAGTTCTCGTTTCAAAGTTTACATTGTTAATTTGATATTCATTATAAACAAGACATATTTAAAATCTCAATACTTTAATTATCTTGCTCTTGGTTGGGTTATATCTATATCTGCCTAATTAAAATAGGATTAAGATTAATTTCTTTTGCTTGCATTTTAGAATAAGCTTGCATTTATAGTGATTTCTATATTCCTTTAAGTCCTCTTCTCAAAGAGGAAAAACTTTAGTTGTGGCTTGGCTGAACCCAAATTAGCTTAAGGGTCATTCTCTTGCTTGATCAGCAAGAAGAAGTGATCTGATATCCCTGTCTATTGGTAGTTAAAGATACATAATAAACTAATAGCGATAGGGAGAAGGTAACTGGACCTAGTTAAACCAGTCGGAGCCACCACACCAAATGGAAAAGGAGCTGCTTTAAGGTCCGGACTGGGTGGTTATCCCCCATTGTTGTTGCAGCGATTTTCAAGGCATCAACAATTTTGGCGCTAGAAGGAGGGCCTGAGATTTTTTTTTGTCTATTAGAGCCTTTTCAATTTTAACATTTTATTTAATCACGATGGCTCCTCTTAAGCTTCCAATTTGGAGTTGCATCCATGGACGTGCATCCTCCAATACTCCACCCGAAGTGGTAAGACTCTTGTCTCAGGCAAAGTTTAATGGTAAGAGAAATTATTATTCTTTTAACCATGTCTTTCAATTTATTCAAAATGTTTCAAATTATGATTTTCAAGGAATTGATGAAGGTATTTTATGCAGAATTTTTACTCTCACATTTATGGCAACAACCAAAAACTGGTGTAGAACCCTTCCAATTGCCTCAATCCACAGCTGGGATCAATTTGTTACAATTTTCATTTCTAAATTTGACGGCCATGATTATGAACATGTATGTGATGAAATTGAATATCTACAAAGGTTTGAAAATGAGTCTATTAATAATTTTAATTTTTGATTTCATTTGAACTGTTTAAGATTAAAGTTGAAGATAAACTTATGGAAGAAGAATCATCAGATTGGTTTGAATATATTTGTTTTCTTCCTCTCATTCCCAATCCATATGAAATTAGTTCAAGCTTTGTCTCATCTCCTTCCAACATAAATGAGAATTCCAATTTGGATGTACAAATAAATTGTGATGAAGTGGTTTCACAAAGCTTGGAAAATATTTCTATTCAAATGCAAGAAGACAACATCAGCAATTTTAGAGAAAGAGCTGCCTTGAAATCTGAAAATTTCTCTGCAATCAATTCAGAAAATCAGATTGCAAATCAACAAGTGCAAGCAGCAATCAAAGTAAATAATAAAATGCAAACTACTATACAAATTTCTGAATTTTTCCATGATGAACAAATGCCGAAATCAGAGCAGCAAAGAAGTCTTCTTCAAGAAAGCATGAGCACACAAAGGAATGATTTAGAATATGAAATTTACAATGAGCATAATGCACAAGAGTTCTCAAATAGAGACAATTTTAAATGCATTGTTTCAGGTTCACATTTTTCTCTTTATCCTGATATTTTTAATGATGGTAATTTTTCCCCTTTTGATATTAATGATATTTCAAAAATTAAAGAGGATGATATAAATGAATTACCATTAATTTTTTTTCAAGATAGAGGAGCAATTAATAATCATTCTTTTGCCATTAATGAACATGAAATTCTTGTCCCTCCTTGTTTTGATATACTTGATGAGACTGAAGGGAAATCTAGAGAATCTTGTGAAGTCATTTATGATAATTACTCTGACATTGAAGATGTTGATTTTTCTCGAGAAAATCATCGAAAACTTCAAATAACATCTGAGAATGAGAGAAATTTTAATCCTCATTCTAAAACAAAAAATTATCTTCATGATAACACTATTCGAGAAAATATTCCAATTTATGATTCATATCATAATCAAGCCTTCATTCCTATTTATAATCATAATTCTCTTTCTAATTCACAAGTTGGAATTCGAAATTACTCAAATTCCATAATTCCGGCCAATCCTTGTAAAAAAGAAATTATTTCAAAACGATCCCAATTGTACTGTAACATTAGTTGTAACAATAGTGATTGCATTTTATTTTTGTTTACTCACTTATTTTGTATAAAATCATATTTATTTTCAGATTTTTGATACATTACGTTGGCATATTGAGCACCTTACTATCAAACATTCAATTGATGTATTACTCTGTTGGAAAATTAAAGTTTTATATTATAATCAAAAGCATCAAAAGCTATTTCAATTTCAATTTCAATAAATGCTAATGTTTTATCAAAAGCTTCTATTTTCTCAAAGGAAATATCAACAAGAGAATGTATTTTTAGAAATCTACCAACAATCCGATTTAATTAATAATTTTCCATTTAATTGGAAATATTTCCATCCATTTATCATTAATTCAATTGAAAAATATTTGGAAACTTTTCCTTCATGGAAAATTGTCAATAGCTTAACATTTGTATATAACACTAACAATTTTTTCTAGGCCTTTGAATTTAAAAACTCATATCCATAATTTGGCCTGACATCTCCTCTTTTGAACATTTCCCAATCATTAATAGAAATCCATCTAGATTTCTATGATCCAATTGGTATTCAATTGGAAAGGAAATTTCAAGAGAAGGAGATTTTAATTAAGTTGCTAACAATAACTGTAAATTCTACTCACAGATTTAATTTCCTTAGTTCAATCAGATTTGTATTTTTATTACTAACATTTGAACTGTACATATATGCGGAAATAAAAATAAGAGAATGGTTACATTGGAAATATGACTATACCTAGCCATTTTCATGTATATGGTTAGAATAATAGTAGAATTAATTTAGTTTGTTTGTTTTATGTAGTTAATTTATTTTTAACAATTTTGTAGATTAAAAAAATAAAACAAAGCAGTCAGCCATTCTCATACATGTTCAATGAAAACATTTTATTCCTATCAGAAAGTCTTAATTCTTGTTTTCCTTTTTAAATTTCTTGCAGCGATATTTCTACTTTGCTTATTTTGAATAATGTCTTCATTAAATTCAATTAAGGTTGCACTTGGCATCGATCGCCTCAAAGCCACTTTTCTTCATTGCGAGATTTCCTTCTAAGATTTTCTTTTGAAATTTATATGATAAAGGTTTTGAGGATATAAAAGCTTCATGATCCCATTATCCCATGAAATGTATGAATGTATATGATAAGCTTAATTCTAATTCAATCATTATTAGTCAGTCTAACCTTTCACAATAATCTTATGAAGTTTATATTATCTTCCTCGAAATTTGCTAAACTGATCTTAAGGATGTCCATTTTGCTGTGTGCACACATTCAAATCTGTGTTGATATTCTTCTACAATTAGTGGCTTTATCCCATTCAAATCTTTAGTTTATTATCTGATGCTGCAATAAGCATCATATTCATTTACTAAAGGAATTATTGAACAATCACTATAACAATACAAATTCTTTTCAAGTTATTCGGAATAAGTAGAGATAATAAATTGTTGTTTCAATTCAAAATGGAAGACTATTTTCATATTTATTTCTGGTAAATTTTATATTTCCTCAACACGAATAAACAGATTTTATTTAGGCTGATTGCACACTCGAATTAGAATAAATGATAAGATGATTTTGAACAAAGTCACAATTTTGATAAATCGAAGGAAGAATTTGAAGATTCATAAGGTAAAATCTATAGACAAATTCCTTCCAGGTATGCATTTACAAGTTCATTTTCATTTATTATTAGTTTATCTTTTGTTTAGTTTATTTTTAACTTTTGTTCTGTTTTATTTGCAGGTTTTCATTTGTTTTCAAAACCTGAAGTAAGCAGCAAACCCATTTTAAATTTTCAACAGTTTCAAGTAAATTTTATTTGTGATTCATTAAAATTTGAGCATTTTTTAATTTTTCCTTCATTCATCATTTCAATTTGATTTTGATATTGTTGATACTTTAGTGAAAATATTCGCAATACTACCATCCCACTCATCTTCGTCAATCATTTCATTCTGATATCACATCATCCACTTCACAACCATTTGTAGCGAAATATTTCATTGGAAATAGCTTTTAGCATTTTTTGATAACAAATTGTTCATAAAAGATCTCTGATGTATTACCTCACTCATACGTCATATCGCATTTCGCATATCGGAGGTTGCAGTTGAATATAATTCCATTATCATGAATCGCCGATCTCCAATAAACAACTTTACCAATATTGCGATGACCACATAATTCCAAACCCGATATGAAATTCAAATTAAGTTTATAAAATATCGCGTCCATTCAATCACAATAAAAGTAAGGGCATAATTTTAAAGGGCCGATGTCTCGGATCTGATACATTATTAATTTTCATCATAAAATTATCAGGTCCACTCTTCATCGCATATCGGTGTATCGAGAATTGTTACATCATATGCTTAAGATTGCCGATCGCGATTACCGATTAGCCACATCATTCATCGCATATTGGCATTGCAAGAATCAAATTGTGTTACATCGGGTACTAAAAGTTTGCCAATCACCGATTAGCAATCACCGATATCGTAATCGCTTCATCGCATTTTTATTTCTGCTCACATCACAATTCCGAATCTGCAATGCGCATTGTGCAATGTGGGAAGCACAATGTAAATAATCCCCGATCTTCGATATAATATTTCTTTAATGATGCGATCAATCCATCTCATAGCACATCTTCTCATCACATGTTTTCATATCAACAGTTTGCCATTGCAACTTTCAATGCAATAACTTCCAATGCATGCCTCTAAGCCATTAACATTTAATCAATATATGGCATAGCAACAAAGGTGAAGTCTTGCAAATTAAACTTGAAGCATGGTGAAGAAACAAGATATGCGAATCATCTGATATGGCAATATGTTATTTTAAAAGCGAACTTGGATAACCACTATGGTATGAAAGCAGTTAATCATCAATTTGTAGGATATTCAAATCATTTCATTTTTCATATATTTTAGTTTTAAATATATAATTCCATAATTAAAAAAGGAATTCAAGACCTCTCTATCTTCATATTTAAATTTTATTATCTTGGATTTGGTCTTGATTATGGACAATTTATAAAATCATGGAGTTTATATGAAACTTATAATATTTTGAGAAACATTCATTACTGCAAATTCTCATTCTCATTTCTGATGCATTTGTTTTAATTTCGATTCCCTTGAACACTAGGCATTCCACTTTTACATTTTACTGCTTGCTTTAGTGTAAATAAAATAAATAATGATTTTGGGTCACAGGATTTTGGTTAGTTTGACTTCTTCATGTTTTTAATGATAATTAAAAGAAGAAGTCAACTAGTTTGGAGAAACTGATAACTTTCAGGTAAAATCAAAAGCAATTATCCAATGGTGAGATTCATGTACCCACTTTCATTAAATTTCCATTTCGTTACTTTAGTTTCATTTTTGTTTTTCTGATATATAAATCTGTTTTGCAGCTCTTCGTAAAAAGCTTCCAACCCTCTGCTGGATCATATTTTCAAAGTCCTATACTCTTCTCTTGGATCTATTTCAAGAAGCAGTGATAATATTCATTGAAACAGCTACACCAGGAAGTTTCTGAACCTTTAGTTTGTTTCTTTAAGCATTCATTTTATTAGAAAATGATTAAGATGATGCTTTGAAACAAGAATATTGATATCAGACATAAAAATTTTATTGTGGCTAAATTTTATCGTCACTGCTATCTAAAAGCCTAAAACACTTACAACCCTGCAAGGTATGATTTTTCTAAATCTCGACATAAGAAGGAATGGTTACACAATTATTTTCTTTTTCTTCATATTGTTGAGACATTGGTATAAACATTCTTGTTTGAGTTTATCTTTTGAAACTTGGATTTTCCTTTCCACTTTTAAAATTTCTTCATTTTTATTTTGTTTGTTGATTTCTTTTCTCACTTTAGCATAAGAATTCTTTTCTTTTGGTTTTCAGTTTTGATTTTGGTGACTTTGCTGTGATTTATATGGAAGGCCTATTTGTTACCTAACAATGGTCAGCATACATGAAGAAAAATTGTTAATAGTCACCTATTAGCTTTTTCTTAAATCTCTTAGTAAAGTTTGATTTTCTTATTATAAAGGTAAACATACTTAAGGAAGAGATTATTAAATCAAGAGAAGTTGGTAAAGTATCATAAAATCTGGAGAAATTTCTTTTTCATCAAAATTATAATGATTTTGAGATTTCAATATTTTATTAAGATCTTTCGAAGTTCTATTATCAGTCAAGAAAAGTTATTTTTAACCAAGTAAAGACACTTTACAACAAAGCACCTCTAACTCTGAAATTGTCATTCTTAACTCTTAAGGAGTCAATGATTCTCCCTGTCCCATAAAGTCTTATTTTTCTAAAGTGTAATCCAAAAATATATTTAAACTTAAAAGATAAGAGGTCTCATCATGAGCCTGCTTACCATGATCATAGGGAAAAAATAGGCTGACATTACCAACACTGCTAAAAAAACAAGGGTAATGGCTTATGATTGCCAACAATTATAAGACAAGGGGTCTCATCACGGGCCAACTTGTTCAGTCCAATAATAACCAGTGAATGGCATTGTCAACTATCTGGCTACCAAACCAGGATAATGACTTTTAAGAATAATAAAAAATAAAAAAATTCGAAGAAAATAAACATATATAAATGGATTTATCTCTAGATCAATAATTCTTAAATAGATGGGATTCTGAATCATTTATGATTAAAAGGTAACCTTGTCGAGACTATAGATGTTTGCTGGCAACAGTGGCTCTACCTATGACAAATGAGTATATTTTAAAAGCTAAGCTGTAAAGTGACCCCTGCTTTATCTCTACAACTAATTAAAGACTGATGTAGAGTTTTGAAATATTTTAATGTATGAGGAATTTTAAGAAAAATTACAGTTAGATGATTCTTGCTTTTATTCAGACTAATGAACCTAGTCAAACATTCCAAAAAATAATATTTTCTTCTTTAGTTATTTTTACTTTAATTTTCGGAAAATCTCATTTATATCAAACAGAGATAACTGGTTCTTCTCCCGTGTGTCACCATTTTTGTGGTAAAAACACAACCCCCCCATTATTGATGTGTTCACTTCAAATAATGGGGACCCTTTCTATAAAATTTTTGGCTAAACACCTTTTAGGATTTTTATTTAGTTGATTATCTTACGTTTTTATTAATTTTTCATTTTCTTTGGATTCTTGTTTTAATTGATTTGTTAGAATCAATTTTTTATAAGCTTCCCATTGATGCTTGTTTCGCCTCATTTGGTCAACTGGTTTGAAAATGGTACTCCTTTGAAGTCTCATGATTTATCTGGCTTGGGTTAAAAATGCATAAAATGTACAATATTGCATTTTGTAAATAAATTAGTTCAATAATGCATTTATTTTAAATATTAACCCTTAGTTGGTTCTTACTAACATTTTTATTTTAACAACCAAATCATGAAGCATCGGAATTTTAGAAATTTACTCCAATTTCCAAATAAACTATTAATCTCGAAAAATCAAAATGTCAAGTGGTTGTAGTTTAGATAGGCAAATTACGCTTTAGAAAATTGCATAACTAAACTAAACAACATTAAAATAAAACCAGAATAAAAAATCAATATTTCATATTAAATTTTAAATTAATTTAATTAATTAATTTAATTAAATTAAAATTTAATATATATATATATATATAGAGAGAGAGAGAGAGAGAGAGAGAGAGAGTTTTATTTAATCGCATCGGAAGGTTGGAGGATTGCATCAGGACTTTCCTAAGGAAGCATTTCTCAAAACCTCAATAGCCCTCATTTCCCCGATAGCTCATTATATATATAAAAAAAAAAAAAAAAAAAAAACAAAAAATCAAAGGGATAAAAACCATTTAATCTCAAACTCATTCGAATGAGTTAAAAGGTATGAAGTGGTAAAATAATAAAAAATTGTTTTATGCAATCGAATCGGAGCTATCACCTATGACAAGTTTAAAAACCCCTGATAGCCTCCTTCCCCGATCGCCGATATGCGATGGCTGAGTAAGGCAACATGGCATTAACCAAAGGAGCATGATTTATTTATTATTGAGTTTCTAAATTCACTCATACATGAGTGGAATGAGTATAGTGAGGTTAGTTATTAGTTTAAAAATATTTAATATATTTAAATAGTTTATTAATATTTAATATATTAAATTTTAAATTAATTAAAATTAATTAATATATAGAATTTAATTAATTTAATTAAATTTAAATTTAAATATTATTTAGATTAATATTAATCAGTTATAAATAGTTAATCATATTAATTAGTTAGATTAAAATTAATTAATAACAGTTTATTAATTAATTAGTTTAATTTAGTTCATAATTAACAATTAAATTAGAATTAGTTATTAGTTAAATAGAATTCTAATTTAGGATTAAATTTTTAATTAAAACTCTGATTTTTTTTAGCCCAGCGACAGAAATTCCAGAATTGTGCCAGAATTAATTCATCTACTTTGGAAGCTCATAGATTGGGTTTTACTTGGCCAAATGAGGTCTAGGATGGCTCATTGGAAAGATAAAATCAAGGAGAACATTTCTAAAGAGGTTTCACTAACAGATTTGGCCATTTATTGGGTCGAAAATCAGACAGAAGATCAAGCTCCGAATTTTGAAAACAAAATCAATTTTCTGAGTTTTATTTTCATTTGCCCAAGCCTCTTCTAAATGCAGATTCGCTCGTCAATTATATCATTGGCCAATTAAACCATCCCAAGCATCAATAGAAAGCTTACATTTTATTTTCAATTATTTATTTAATTGTATTTGATTGGATTTGTTTTAAATGCCAGCAATGACATTTTGATTTTATTGTTGCATTTTAATTTATTTTGATTTCTTCTTTAAGGAAAATAGTAGAAGAGATATGGAGAAAAGGATCTCAATCAATGAGAATGCTCCAGCAATTGAAGATTAAAATTTTTGAGCAAATAAAATTAGATTTGAAAGATTTACCTTCAACAAACTTTCCTCTCAAGAATTCCTTTGCAAATAGTATAAATAATAGATTGTAGAATGTAATAGGGCTGCTCTTCTCTACAATTTTAGACTTCTAAAAGCACTATTGTAATAGGAATTTAGAGTTGTAGGTGAGAGGAGTGGAATCCCAGATCTGGGGATTATTGAGGATTTTCCCTTTGTATCTTGAATGATGCATGAAGGGCAAAGTTTGCACTATTGTGGCGTTAGCTTTGAAAGTAGAAGTTCAAGCAATGTAAAGAGCTATTGGACACCAAGGACAGAGAAATGGATGCAATAAATTGGTATTTCTAATACTACTGTTTCAAATATCAGTTTCATTTGTATGGTAACAGGAATGTCTCATTTTATTCATGTTTGTGCACTGTTGTCAATATGGGTAATTTGTCTCATTATTGTTATTATGTATCTCTGCTCCTATTAATTAATTTCTATTTTCTGAGTAACTATTTACTCATAAATCTGTCTTATTAAAACTAATTTATTGAATGGTAATGTCTTGTGAACTATTTCCACATATTGTTGTTTAATTATTAGATTTACTGATTTGATAATCAATATCATTTATGTGAACTATTTCCTGAGTGTTGTTGGTTTATTAGGTCAGTTAATAGGTCTCAATAGGATGTGCTTTGATATCCATAATATCAGTTAATTGAACTACTTCATTAATTTGATATTCATTATAAACAAGACATATTTAAAATCTCAATACTTTAATTATCTTGCTCTTGGTTGGGTTAGATCTATATCTTCCTAATTAAGATAGGATTAAGATTAGTTTCTTTTGCTTGCATCTTAGAATAAGATTGCATTTAGAGTAATTTCTATATTCTTTTAAGTCCTCTTCTCAAAGAGGAAAAACTTTAGTTGTGGCTTGGTTGAACCCAAATTAGATTAAGGGTCGTTCTCTTGCCTGATTAGCAAGAAGAACTGATCTGATATCCCTGTCTATTGGTAGTTAAAGATACATAATAAACCAATAGCGATAGGGAGAAGGTAACTGGACCTAGTTAAACCAGTCGGAGCCACCACACCAAATGGAAAATGAGCTACTTTAAGGTCCGGACCAAGTGGTTATCCCCCATTGTTGTTGCAGCGATTTTTAAGGCATCAACACCTAGATATAGGATCTGATGTAAATGTGCTGCCTAAAAAGACATAGGAAAGAATGGGGATACCTCCGCTAAAATGGTCTCCTATACAGCTACGCATGGCTAACCAACAAAAAATCATTCCTATGAGGTGCTTATACGGGGTAATAGTAGACATTGAAAGAGAATGCACTCTGGCCAACTTTGAAGTAATTGAAATCGTGGATGACAACAATCCTTACCCTACGTTATTAGGGATTGATTGGACCTTTGACATGGATGTCGTAATTAACTTGAAGAAGTGGAGAATGACATTCGAGAAGAAGGAATTCAGGGTTATTGTGCCACTAGATACCACTGAAGGAGTGTGTTACACTAAACCGGTCCGCGACTATGAAGAGGATGACAATTTCGATCCAATATACAAGATCATTGCGCATGATGAATATTGGATCAATCCCATTGTAGATGGGAGAATTACGTGGGATAGAGATAGTTCGTGCACATCAGATTTAGATGAAGAACTCGAGCAATGATAGAATAGGTTGCATGAAGTCTCTACACTATGATGTAATATGATGACAAAATTGCTTCAGTGCATATCTACGGAGGTGAGAAATAGTCCTCATTATGATGGCTTAGATGATGTTAGCTTATTTTTGGATAAGTTTGAAAGGGAGGTGCTAGAAGAGCATCAGTTCCAAGCACTTGATCTGGCACTGTACCACGCCTTCCCGTTGGTGGGGTACACATAAGGATAGCTTCATTGATTAGAAGGAGTACAAGCAAATGATGAAGCTAACGTTTGGATATTCCAATACCTATATGACTGAAAAATACAACTGAAAGGATGACTCGTACGAGAACCTGGCACGATGGGAAATAGCTTGGGGAGAGGAGCCTCAACTAGAATGGGTACATATCTTTTGTCACACCACAAATACTATTCCAATGAATTGATATTTACAAATGGAGCTACGCCATGGGATGACCAAGTGGGATATCTTGAGGGAAAGTTTCTTGTTAACTTTTAGTTTTGAGGATGGATTTGAATGCATTGATGAAGCGCTCTAGGAAATCAAGGCCGCAATATTTAGGATACCTAAGCAGACGGTAGAATGGGTCAACCAGACTCAAATACACAATTGCACCATGCACTAGAATACAACATGAATGCAGAAGCAGAAGAAGAGGATCCACGAAATATCAAAATTCCAGAGACTTAGGGACAACGAGGTTGAAGGCCCTAAAGCAGTGAACCCTGATATAATAGAACCTTCAAAGATGAGGCAAGTAAACATTGGACTGACGCGAAGCCTAAGTTTGCAAAGATATGTGATTATTAGGATGGAGATACAGTTAATAAAGTTATGGAGCTACTGCGTGAATATCAAGACTTCTTTCCTACCAAATTATCAGACTTGAAGGGAATAGTAGGGGAACTGGGTGTGATGAAGATCACTCTAAAGCCTGATGTGAAGCCTATGAAACAAAGACCTTACCATATAAATCCTAAATATAAATAGAAGTTGAACAAAGAGATAGAAAAAATGCAGGAGGTTGGAATCATTGAGCTAGAGGAAGAGTCTGACTGGGTAAGCCCTATGGTTATTCAGGAAAAGAAGCAACAAGATGAAATCAGGATATGCATAGATCTGAGAAAGCTCAATGATTCATGCATTCATGATCCATTTCCAACACCATTTATAGATGAATTTTTGGATAATGTTGGAGGGCAGGAATCCTATTCATTCACTGATGGGTTCTCAGGGTACCATCAGATTAAGATCAAACCAGAGAATCACAACAAGACTACCTTCATGATGGAGTGGGGATGTTTCTAGTACATAGTGATGCCATTAAGGCTGAAAATGAGCTTGTGGTCTTCTCCAGGGTCATAATTGTAGCTTTTAAAGAGTTCATACAAAAATTCCTAGAAGTGTATTTCAATGTCTAGATAATGTTTGTGTTGGTAAAGCACTATGTTGCAATTCTGTGCCATATGTTGGATACTTGTCACAGATACTAGATTTCCTTGAATTTGAAGAAATATATCTTTTGTGTGCCTTATGGAATCCTACTAGGCCATGTGGTATGCAAGCAAGGATTAATGGTTGTCCCTGAGAAGATAGTTGCTATTGTAAATTTAGAGACTCCCAAGAATGTAAAGCAATTGTGAGAAACACTAGGCCACACCTAATATTATAGTAATTTTATCAAAGCATATGCGTAGATAATTGCACCAATGGAGAAATTACTAAAGAAGGCACAACCTTTTTCTAGGATTAGGAGTGTCATCACAGTCTGGATGTGTTAAAGGGAAAGATGGTGACTGTGCCCATCTTGTTGTTCCCTGATTGGAAGAAATAATTTCATCTTTATGTGGATGCATCTTGTATTGCATTACATTCGGTATTGGCCCACCAAGCGAAGGTGATATTGATCATCCTATCACCTTCTCAAGGAGGAAACTATCAGAGGCAAAGAATAACTACTCAACTACAGAGCACGAAGGGTTGGCAATCGTGTACACACTACAAAAAAATTGACATTACCTCTTTGGAGCGCACTTTAAGATGTATACAGATCCCTTTGCTCTTAAGTACCTGGTCAAGAAGCCTATGCTAGGAGGAAGATCTATAGGTGGTTATTTCTCATTCAAGAATATGATTTTGAGGTGATTGTGAAACCTGTTCAATTGAATGTGTGACCAGATCATCTCTCCAGAATTGAGACAGGCGAAGAACCCACTAGATTGGGAGGAGGATTGTTGAATGTGCAACTCTTTGTTGTATGTGTCACAAATGTTCACTTTGCTGACATAATCTAGTTTTTAACCACTGGTACAGCCCCTGAGGGATATTATACATAACAAAAAAAGGAATTGGTAGTCTGCGCAAGTGATGTTTCTGTAATAGATGGACACTTGTATAAGATGGGCACTAATGAAATATTCCACCAATATGTTCCAGAGTTTGAATGATCCGAAATCCTCATCGAAGCACATGGAGGAGTGGTGGGAGGCCACTATGTAGGCAAAGCAACCATGTAGAAGATTCTACACACAAGATTGTGGTGGCCAATGGTGCATAAGGATTCTAAGGTGTATTGCAAGGCATGAGATGCTTGTCAAAGAATGGAGAAGCCTTCGCCAAGGGATGAATTTCCCTTAAACCCACAGATTTCACTGCAGGTATTTGCCAAATGGGAGATTGATTTTGTATGTCCAATCGCGTGCAGTACATTATTACTGCAATAGAGTATCTAACAAGATGGGCAAAAGCACAACTGGTCCAAGACTGTGGAAATGTTATAGTCGTGAAGTTCCTTTTCGATTTTTTCTTGACTCGGTATGGATGTCCTAAGCTATTGATGAGCGATAGGGGTACGCATTTCTTAAATGAAACAATTACCGCGATGCTCAAAAATTCCATTTTTATCATCAGAAGAATACACCCTATCATCCTCAAGCTAATGGTACAGTTCAAGTGTTTAATAAGATCCTAGAGAATGTGTTGATGAAGGCTTGAAACGTGAAAGGAATTAATGGGATGTACACATACCAACAATCCTATGGGCATATAGGACCACAAGTAAAAATTTGACAGGCCAAACTCCATTAAGGTTGGTCTATGGGATAGAGGTTGTGATGCCCATGGCGTATTGTGAGACTATGGAGGAACACCTCGTGCAGTTACCAGAATTAGAAGAAGACCGTTTTTTGGCAGGATTTCACCAACAAGTGCAAAAGGAGCATGAGAAGGCCTGGCACGATCGACATATTAAGTTGTGCACCTTCAAGGTGAATGATTTAGTGTTACTTTATGGTAGTAAGTTCATGAAATTTCATGGGAAGTCTCAAATGCATTGACTGGGTCCCTATGTAGTAAAGGAAATTGCAGATGGTGGCATAGTTCAACTCATGAAGCTGAATGGGGAATTGTTTCCACGTAAAGTCAATGGAAGCTAATTGAAATTGTATAAAGGGGATCTTGCCCCTATGCAATGACTACATGGTGGTGATATAGTCTTCGTACTCCAGGCATCTACAAGTAAGTACAAGACTATAAAATACACTGCCCAAAGACGGGAAAATTGAAGTAAGGGGGTTACACGATGGAAGCAGCCAGTGCACCAAGAGGGATGCACCATTGAGGATGGTGCCATGCAACAAGGTCAAAAATTAGCCATTGGGTGCACTGTAGATGATTGGATGGTGAAATTTCCATTAGAAGGAGTGGGTAGGTTGCATTTATGGTGCAATTTTTTGGAAATCAGCTACCAAAGATGCATTATGATAGAAATTTGGAGGGAATGATCGGATTTGAATTTGAAATTGCCTATAAAGCTGGCATGCTGCCCTGCATTAGAACACTTTTCTCTCCGAAAATTGATTGTGAGCTTTCATGCTTTAAGTATATGAAATTGTCTTATTGGGAGGATATTTTCTTACATCCAGGGTTAGCTAACATGCTCGAAGCATTCCGTGAGGATTTCTTAGAGACAATAACAACCACTAACCCTGCAGAAGCCACCAGTTCAAAATTCCTTGCCCCTGAAGTCGTACAAGTAATGCAAGAAAAACCGTTTGTACCTACGGCACCAAGGTCACCTAGGCCTAAGCCATCTACTGCCGAGAAGAAATAAAATTAACCGCAACAAGTTTCAATGCGCCAATCACTAAGGAAAAACCCCCAAGAGATTTGCCAAAAGGGGGAAATGGATAAGTCCAATCAACTACATGAACCCCTGGATGTTGATCAGAAGAGCTTCATGAAGGAATTGAGGAGATGGAAATTTAAGAGGGTGATCCTATGACTCGGAACCCTAAGTATATCCCACTGTGACAAGGAAAAGTGAAGGTGCCGAAAGATCTAGATACTGGCAAGTTTATGTTTTCTACACCACTACTACTGGAGAAGGTGGTATTTGAAGGTGTGATCTTAGGGTGCATTCCTGCACTCAAAATGGAAGATTGGGATCTAATGGATCATGAGAAACTCCCCCAGTTGGTGTTGAATAAGTATTTGATGAAGATTTACTACGAGGAGACCGGGCTAATGAGCCTAGTGCCAATGAAATGGGTCATAGAAAAAGTAGGATTGTTGAATATCTTGTACATGTTGCATTTTAGTAGAACAACCATCAACATGGTCTATGTGTGAAAATTTCTTACCCTAGTACATGATGGGTGTCTCTAGTTGGGAGAACCCATCCCTATTACAGATATGATGATCCATCGGATCACTATGTTGCCCCATCAAGGAGTGGATCCAACAAAGGCGTTTGGAGACAAAACTAAGGAAAAGTAACTCACAGACCAAATGAAGAGTGAGTTTGGCTTGGTATAGAAGTCACGCAGATATTCTATCCACTCTATTATAGACAAGGCGGTGTATTTTTTTGCATAGATCTTGGCCTGGGAGATCATGAGGAAGTGTCGTGTGGATGAGGTTCCAGTGCTAGTAATTTCACTAGTTGTGCAATGTGCTAAGGGTGTGCAGTACAACTAGTCACAATACCTCTGCAAGGAGTTTTTGGCAAACTACCGGGAGGCCCAAGGTGATGGAAAAGAATTTCATTATGCTTGGCTCCTACTATTGATTGCCCCCGTCACGTGGATATTTCTAGAAGATAGTCAATTCCCTCCACTGGAAGTTGACTTACTAGAAGCTATGAAGTTTGCTTCGCTCTAGGTGACGAAGGACCCTACAAGAGTCATGGAAACTAATATGTTTTAGGTATTGGTTGATATGGATCTCCGCATGGTGATCAGGCAGCGGACGACGTTGTCACCAACTCTATTTGAGCAACTAGAGGCCTATCCAGAGTTCAAGGCAGATTTTCACAATGTGTCTATCTGCATGAGGAAGGATCTAAATAAGACATGCTACAAGTTGTCATACTTGGTGAATGAGGATGATGCATAAGAGATTATGGGGAAATGATCAGGAGAGTGGTTGCTGCCATCAAATCTCGGTGCAAGTATGAGAAAGGTTGGAGAATGTTCCTCCGCATAGGCCACAACTATGCAAAACCAAAAGGAGGCTGAGTAGGTTGTAGCTAGAGAGAAAGTTCTATGGTAGAAGAAGGAAGTTGTTTCTAAGGCCACTACTGAGAAAGATTATGTGGCTGTGGAGACCACTATTGATGTGGAGGAGTTTGCTTCTAAGCACACTAAGGACAAAGGGGAATCTAATGTTGAAGGAGGTAGGGGCGAGGAGCACAACACTCCCTTTAAACTATAGAAAGGAGACAACATCCAGACCTAGAAAGAAGCAGAATTCTCATAAGTACTCACATGTTGATCCAATGGTCCTCACCAAGGGGGACTTAGAGGAAATTAGAGACAAGGTACGTGACATCACAATAGAACTATGGACACAATTCAAACATCAATACCGACAGGCGCTGGGGAATGTACAGAAGGATCTATGTGACCTACAGATTTAGATGGGATAGTAGCAAGCGAGCGTTGGTCAGGCAAGCGAGATTCGAGTGAGGCTGCAGTAAGTGAGCATGATTATGTTGGATCCTGACCAGACTCTGGACCTCAAAGTCATTCCTGTAACAGAGGGGTCCCTATGTGCACAGTCAGAGGAAGGAAACACTAAGTTGGCACATATCAAGAATGTGGGTGTCAACCTCATGGCGTTTCCTATACAAACCCTCCATGACTTACATCGGGGAGTATCAAATGAGATGAGGGTCAGGAAGTAGTGTGTGTTGCTATTAATTGTCTAAGTGAAAACCAACAATGAAAAAATATTCACAGAAAAGGCACAAGCATTGAAAGAAAAGGAAGAATTCACCACGCGCAGCTAGAACTTGGAGGCAACCATTACATAGGCATGTAATGCACTGTAAGAACTCAATATTCCTGAAGACACAACCTCAGCAGAAAATATTCAAAAGTTGGTTGTAGCAATCAGGGAATCAAAGGAGGAAATCAGCCGAGTCCAATTTGAGTTATAGATGAGGATCTCCGTTTTACAGTTAAGGTTGCAGCCAACCACTCTGCCAGAAGTCTAGGAACACCGCAGAGAAACCATCAAAGAGGGAATGGTAACTTTAGATGCAACAGTCAAGGAATGCACATATCTCTTTGTGAAGGTAATGTAGCTATGGATGTCTCTATAGGAGGACCCAACTTTGCATAAAATTGGTACAGATATTAGGGAGGACCCAACAATTTGACGATCTCAAGGCAACTGCACACACTTTGGTACCACTCCAACACTTCACTCAATTGATGGAAGGAAAAATGTTGCAAACACATACTAAGGAGTTGCAAAGACAAGAGGTTGTCTTGAAGGCCAAGACATAACCATGGACAAAGGAAGCTAGCCAACTCACTCCGTTAGTTCAGGAAAAATTGAAGACTATCTAGCAGACACAAAGGACAATGGGCCTCGTGGTGTAGTAAGAAGATGGTCGAAGAAGTAGAGAAGGTTGTGGTGCAGGGTATTACTAATTTGCAAGTGCTGAAGGTGGAGTTCTACAAACTCCTAGGAAAAGATTGCTACGCCAATCGAGTGACTCGAGGGCGAGTCACCCAAATTGTGTTGGGGGCCTGTTGGGATGGGGTCCCTGGAGTCAAGTTTTGATTATAACTTAATATATTTTTGTATAAAGCGTAAAGTCTCCACGAAATATGGAACTGGAGCATGAAGCTAGTATGAGTCAAAGGGGCTTTAGTCCCTTAGGGAGGTGGGTGATAGGAGGTTTTTGAGACCCACCCATGGTCCGCGGACCATGGTATTGTAAGAAAAAATCTCTCTCTCTCTCTCTCTCTCTCTCTCTATATATATATATATATATATATATATATATATATATATATATATATATATATATATATATATATATATAGTGATAGTGAGTCTAAGGAAGTAAATTTTGGGAGAAGAATCATTGTAAGGGCAAGGTACTAAGGTAGGAAAGGTCTGTTTCCTGTACTTAGGTGAAAGGGGAAGGCTCCTGCAGCTGAGTGTGTGGGCTCTTGTAGTTGAGTGTGCAGGGAAAATAAGTCTGTACTTGAGTGATTATACTTAATAAAGACAATTTTGAGCTGAGCGGAATATATCTGTGCATTATTTCTTACTTCTATAAGTTTATGTATCTTCACTTTGTGCTATGATTACATGAATTAATGCTTATTTACTGCATGAAAATAGTAGATCTATAATATTAATTCATGTTAAGACTAACTAAGGTCCTTCCCAAAGATCTAGAAGTTTAAGTAATTTTAGAGTGATTATCTGTTTGGAAGGGTTAGGGGTGCATGAAGGTCGAGCTAAGGCATAAGAACTATATGAACCTAGCACACATGCCTCTGGATGCAGAAACGTGGTTCTGTCATCCTCCAATACTGCTTCGGGTGAGACTACAACCTACGTTGCACAGGTTGTTGCTGAAATGGCCAACAATTAGGGTTTTGTTGGTTGGCATAGATAACATTGAACCTAGGTCATGCCCCATCAAGCCAACAATGTAGAATATAACAAAATGGCACTGTACTTGAGTGCAAAATTTTTACAACATAAAAATTGTTGTTTAATGCCTCAAATTTCTCTTAGAAGGTTTTAGACCCCACTTTTCTAAGCTAGGTCTTGTTGATAAAAATGGTCTTGTGAGATGTTTCCTCCAATTTTTCCACTCTAAAAGCTTCAATATCGATGATAAATAATATAATGATCTAGTATGGATAAAAAAAAATACCTTAAGACCACTGAGATTCTTTCTAGTTCCAACTCTCTTGATCTCTCTTTAACCCACTCTCTAGGTGTGGTTGAACCTATTGAACTATGACGATGAGATGAAGATTACCTATGGCTATAGTATAGTAGCACAAGGATGCTATGAGTTGAAGATTATTTGCCTCTTGAAATGCATTTCTTTTATATAATATTGGAGGAGGCTTTCGGATTGGTCGAAAGGCTTGGAATCTAATGAACACGAGTCATAAATAAATTCCAAGGCTTGTAATGGATCATGTAGGCTAGCCTAACTGAAATTGATGTCCTTGGAAATCCTCAAATTTGGAAAATTCTAGAGGAAAAAAATATTTTTTAACTCGAAACAAGAGATAATCACTCCTTACCAATTGGAAAAAGTTATTTTTCACTCCTTTCTAAATAGAAAAAATCATCCAATCACTCCTTGCAAAATAAAAAGGTGTGACCATGCATAAAAATAGTGTTTCTTCTATGAAAAATATGTAATATTAGCATGATGACATCAATAGGTATCCTATGAGGCTTAGGGTGGAAGATAGTAGTAAAACAATATCTCAAAGTGCATCTTGCTGGGGCCGTAAAGTCACACTATGTTGTGTTATATTTTAGAGCATGGGAACATCTAAATTTGATTTTAATTTGTTGTTATTGGTTTTGGTTTTTCTGCTGGAAATATTTGTGGAAAATGACCTAGGTTTATATAATCATGTTGAGTATACTTTTTACTTTTTATGTTTAAATTTTCATGCATTTTTGTTCTTGGTTTAATGTTTCAACAACAAAATAAAATGTGTATAACAACTCTTAGCCAATTAAATGAGATCTTCTTTCTATTTAAAATACTTTTGTTTACAATGGAATGACTGTGTGAATTTTAATTTTAATTATGTCGGTGTTTTTATGTGTATTTTGAAAAATGATATTTCATGCACTTTAGTTCCTTCGTAATTTTTTTACAAGAAAATAAAAATACAAAGCGCGAATTTCAACCATCCTATCGATATTTTCAATTTTTGTTTATAATTTCAATTTCCTCTAAGAATTAATTGGGAAAATGTCAATAATACATAAGCATTTTGTTGGATATAATTTCGATATGTTCTCATGCTATAGTGTCCACATACCTTTGGTTTGACATAAAAGGAATGAAGGTTTAATGAGAAAAGAAAGATGAAGAACATATTCCAACAAACTAAAATGAGCAATTAAGAATTCATTTCAGCTTACTAATATCAAATTAACAACTAGGTAATTAAGAATTCAACTATAAGAAACCTAACAATTCGAGCTTATACATTTTCATTTCGACCCATGTAAACATTTACCAAAATAATAAATATGCTCTTCATAATATTGATAAATTCTACATAATTTAAAGAAAAGAATCACTTTAATTCATGATCTTCTTTAATTAACAATCACATTTCAATTTCATACAAACATCAAGTTGACAACATGATCTTCCATGAAAAATATTTGTAATTGTATTTATATTGTGCAAAACTCAAATTGCAAGGTGGGTTTTGTGCATTACATGGAGAAGAAGCACTGACAACCCAAGACACACATTAGAATTCCTCCTTACAATAGCTTCAAAAATCCCAACAAACTTTAGAAAAAACTTGACATAGTTTTCCCTACACCAGAAATTTTCTCCTCCAATTAAATCAAAATGAGGCCTATATATAGGTTCTCAAGACAAAATACTCTAACCCTAAACCACTAGTGGTATTTACTAACCACTATGAATATTTTACAAAAGTGATAGCTATTGTAACTAACTTCTTCTAGAAGTTTCCATAAATATTCAACTTATAGGGTGGGTCCCATCTGATTTGGATATGGTGGATTTGACATTCTCTATCTTGCTTATGCATTGGGTGCTTTTATTTCTCTTTCATAGGCATTAGATGAAGGGTGCACATAACATTGGCTAGGTTTGAGGTGGGGCTGGCCTTGGATGTGTTGATGTTAATGGTTGAGGTCATACATGTTGTTGCTATGGAGGCCTAGAACTTGATCATGTTTTCTCTAAAGACATCTGTGGCATTGCTCCTCCAACATTTGACTATGCAAGTCCCCTTTGAGTGGCTAATTTATACAAGTCAATTAAACATTTTCTCTCATTTTTAAATGGAATGTCACTTCACTATGCATCGAGAATAAATCCCTCTAGACTCATGATTGCAGCATAATCAACCTTGCCTTGCACTCTGAAAAGGTTTTTTAGTACGAACCACATTTCAAATTGATCTTCATGCAAGTTTATAATCTCCTTTCCATGTAAGGAAAGTTCCCCCTTCCTAAAGAATTTATGATCTTCTTTAATTTCAATTAGGCTATTCATTAGGGACCCCTAGGATTATACTTCCCTGTTACCATCAAAGAAAGTTGGAATTTTTTTCTTGTATAACATCTCACATTTATCTTTGAAGCCTTGTACTTGTTTTTCCAGCACCTTTTGTTTCTTCTCCACCTTGATCACCAAATTTTGATTTCCTCATTTGCTTGGCCCTTGCTATCAATCTAGCTCTATCAATACTAGCCTTCATGACATCCTCTTTAGGAATATGATTTAGAAAATCTATTATTACTCTGACATTGGTGGGAAAGTCACCAATATGTTCCTAATTGCATTCATCTCTCTATGGACCCTTCTAACAATATCTATATTTTCTTGGATTAACTCCATATGATCCTAGAAATTGTCCATTATGTTATATATCCTATCCATATGATTCTTTTGGTAGAAAGAGGATTTACTAGGGTGTTCCCCCTTCAAAACCTCCAAATATGCTTCAATTTCCTCACGATGCTCTTGTGTATGGTACAACTCTATTTTGGTAATTTCTAGCTCTTCTTCCATTGTCTCCAGTTCTTTATCTTGACTTGAGAGTAGAACATGCAACTTCTTGACATCCTTTCATACTATCAATGATTCTACCTACCTGCATAAAACATCAGGGGTTTGGTGAGACCAAGAACTTTCACTTGTATTATCTTTCATATTTTTTACCTATGCCTCTAGTAGCACAACTTGGTCTTTGAATTATTTATTCTTCATCAATTCATCAAGGAGATTTTGCTTGAGCTCTTAGTTCTCGTCTCTCCAACTCATATGTTTCCACAAGATGCACATTTGCATTATTGAGTTTCTTCTTCATTGAGGCTATCTCGCAATCCTTTTCCTCCAATACAAATTTTTATTACATAGAATCATGATGATATGTAGCCAGGTGAGTGATTCTATCCTCCAAGTTTTTTATCTTCATCTTCCTAGCCTTACACACCATCATTTCATATTTTAATTGGTTTCTACCCTTGGTGCACAAATCCTATAACTTCCTAGTTGTAGCATTGGTTAGTTGTATATGGACCATACGAGTTACCTAAATATTCAAATCCATGATATTTGTATATGGAATATGATCTACTAGTAAGGACAATTAATGCACTTGATAATCTAACATGGATCTAGTTGTCTCTACCTAGGATTGTAACACTACCAAATTGAGAATCCCCTTTTCACAATCCAATTCACTCCTAACTTTCATAGGAGGAAGTGGATAAGTTTCCACTATCCTTATGTCTATTTTTCTTTATTTGGCTACTTTCTTAGCCAATTCCTAAAACTATTCCACAACTGGTACTTGTCCATGCTTGGAAACCTTGCATGACTCTGTTGCTTCAGATGCTATCATGGAAGAAGGCATGTGTTCCATAGTAAAGGCTTGATTTCAGGGGGCTTCCAATTGACTGTTATAGAGCACAAGTGCTTGATATTTTGTACCATCATCATCATCCTAATCATAATAATTGTAACAAACTTGGGTTAAATTTCCATGTAAATAAATAATGTGTGTATATTATGAAAGAAAAAATAAAACCAAGATGATTGGACACATATTCAAAGATGAATGAGGGGAAAAAACATTACATTGGGATCCACTTAGGGTTAATTATTTATTGGCTATGGAAATTGGCATTGGAAAGAGGCAAAAGGAAATAAATGATAAATAAATTATTATAGGCCGGCAAGGACATGAGGCAAAAATGCAAAAGAAATAAAAGAAAATGAAAGAAATTGCACTTTGGCAGGTGGGGAAGAGGAAGAGATAAGAAAAGGATAAAAAGTAAAATAACATGCATGCAAGGAAAAATGAAGGAAAAGGAGAAGAAAATGAGAAATAAATTGGAGAGACAACATTCTACCATTCTTTTTGGGAAAAGAAAGGAAATAGAGAGAGAGAGAGAGAGAGAGAACTATAGCACTTATAGCACAAGGAGAAAAGAAACACACAAGAAAGATGAAAGCAAGGAGTGCAAGATAAATTCACGTGGAAGCCAATAATTGGGTGTGAACAACAACAGGAAAAGGAAAACAAGAACAAAGGAAAGAGCTACCATCAAGAGGATTTTTGCAAGTAATAATGTGCATGTTGCTTATCTTATTGGGATTTGAATTCATGTCTCATGCATTGGTTTCCTAGTAATTTTTGTTTTCATTGGCATGGATATTTTCCTAAATTAACAGTGATGTACAACCTTTCCTTATGCCATATCCTGGATAGCCATGATGTAGTGGCTTCCTTGTTTGGTTGAGCTTTGGATTCCAATATATTTTGGCTCTTGGTTGAAGTGGTCTCGAGAAAATACTTAGGGTTGAGAGTGGAGATTATTTTCTTTGGGTAAGGTCTTGATAGGTGGGTGGAGACAGAAAAATTCCTCTGGGCATGCTAAATAAATTTTGAGGCACCCGAGCTTGTATTGGTTTTTGTGATTTCTGGACCCAATGTTGGGTGAAATCACTGTGGCATCAGGGTGGACGTGGTTTCCTCTATATTCCATGTTTTGTTATGTTTTGGTTTATCCCATGTACCCCCAAATTCAGGCTTGTAATATGGCACATGGGTGATTGGGCTAGAAGAGAGAATTGGTTCAGCACTAATCTATGGTCGGGTGGTATGTGGAAGTCCCTTACTTGGTTGTCATTATGCATATGTTAATATGTTTTATTCTTTAATGAAATCAATGAGCACAAGTTTTGGTTGGATGTGTTGATTATGTGATTAGTTTTTCATGGCTTCATTCTAGTTAAAATCTTGTTACATGCATGGTATATTTCTTATTATATCATGTGCTCTTGTTATTGGCATTTCTCATGGTTGGCATGCTCTTAGATGATTTATATGGTTGCATGAGTTAATATGTGTTTATTGTAGCTAGTATGAGAGGGAAACAAACCTTCTTGATGAAAATTTGATGAAACTTATGAAATAGTGAACAACTATGTATTCATGCCTCACAAGTACTATAGTCACGAAGTGTTTGTATAAATTATTCACATGTGTTGGGACATCTTGAGCAAGAACTAAGCATAAGAACAAAACATGAAGACATGTACTTATCATTGATAGAGTCCTAGATATTTCTAAGTTGCTTGCCTATAGGCTATCCCTAAAATTTTGGAACAGGATCTATGTCGCACCCTCAAATATGGGAAATTTCTACTCTAACCACACTGAGGATGGGTTATCCATGTGACTGGAGACCTATAGATACTCTAACATGCCTCCATGCATGTGAATGGGTTGTAATCTAGGTCAAGGGGTAGTCATAAGTCAGGGAAAATGGACACTACTGAAACTATAATGACAAATAGTGTGATTGTGTACCCCTAGGTGTTCGAGTAGGTTTTGAAAAGTGGACCCCATTTCCTTAACTACATCTTGGAAGTTGGGTTATGCATAGTAACTCTCAGGTAATGTTTACCTAGGTAAGTTTTAAAAGTGGTTAAATGTAGGGTGGGGTGCTAGAAATTGGTATCAGAGAAGGTTCATAGCACTGGACCTCAAGGTAAATGCAGAATGTTATGCAGATATATATTATTATCATGCATGCATGACAATTATTTTATTTTTATTGTTGTTACAACTTGTGTTACTTTCTTGATTCATGTATGAAATGATATGTTCTTGATAGTATTATCTATCGTGTTGGAAATAATACTGAGAGGGGGGGGTGAATTAGTATTATCAAGTTCTTTTAATAAATCTTCCTTATTTATACTTTGAATTATTTTTGCATGTCAGTACCATAAAATAATGAGCATGAACAAGAAAAACAGATAGTCACACCAAAGAACACTAGATATAAGGGGGAAACCCAATGTGGGAGAAAACCACCTGCTGCAATATGTCTCTATCTTCTTTCAAATTTAGAAACTCCTTTTACAATGGTTTTGTACTGGTGCAGTCCTTTACCAGTACACAGGCTGCAACCTACAGAGAGCTACAACTCTCTCTCGTTTTCCAGTCTCTCCTGGAAGGGAGCTACAACCCCCTACTTCTTTTCTTTCAAGGACCACTTTTCATAAATTTTCAAACTGGATCCATAAACATCAAGAGATCACCCAGTCAACTGCAGTAACCAGATCAATAGTAACAGTAAACTAAACCCAGAACACCTTATCAACAGAGAAAAGTCATTCAAATAAATGCCTTAATACAGATCCATAGTTTTCCTTTTTTTTTGGCATGCATTGTTATGCACTTCACCTTCTGCACCTCTGCGTATCCCCCCGCAGAGAGCCTTGAACTGCACTGCGTATCCACGCACTGTTCTTTTAAATGCACCGCGTACCTTAACTTTACCCCCGCACCCACTGCTTCTATCGCGCCGCGTACTAATACTATGGCCACGCACCCTCAGATGCTATCGCGCTGCATATCTACGCACCTGCGGATTCTGTAGCGTCGCGTACTTTCACTGTGCCTCTGCACCTGAACCTCTATCGCGCTGCATACCCACGCACTGCGCCTTCTTCTGTTGTGCGTACCCACGCACTGTGCCTTCTTCTGCTCTGCATACCCTCACACTTGCACCTTTAATTACCTGCGTTCTCTGATTAGGGCCAAATTGGCAGTCCACCAGTGTGCCACAGATAGTCAGATACCCAGATCTGATCATGCGCCCGAGAGATCACACTTCATAGATTCACTTTCAACTTCACTTTTATATAGATCAAGCTTTTAAACCGATAACCCAATATTTCAGATCTTAAGATATTCAATTTGCGAAAGATACCTTAGCCAAGTGATCTCCTTCCCTATTTATAGTCAAGCCCTTATTCACACCATGGGACAAAACCATCAATAACCAATACAAGGGATCCAAACCGGGGCTAAATTAGATCCTATACCACGGGACAAAACCATAGAATCAAGAACAGCGGGCTATATACCACGGGCCAAACATAAGAAACCCCACGTGAGCGCGCTTCTCTGCCTTGAAGTGAGTGAACTAGGGTCCGCACCTCATGAACGGGTAACCTGCGGGTATGTACGCACTTTATCTATGATATTCCTGTGGGTCCACAGCTTTTGTACGGTGTACCTGCATACCTCTTATTTTCCAACATATTTTGAGAGCCTGAATAGAGCACTGCCACTTAAGAGAGTTGCCATCAAGTACGACACCTGTAACATAGAGCTATACCAGAATCATAATGCCAACAATCTCCCCCTTTGGACTTGATGGCAACTTCAAGGTCTTCAACGACATTCTCCCCCTTTGACATCAAGGGCAAAGGGTTATGCTCCCCCTAAGAACATGCTCCCCCTGACTATAAACCAGATCTGCAAAGAAGAACCATAATCCACCAAACACCATAAATGACCATGAAAGAGATAGAGACATATTGCAGCAATATCCAGACCAGCATCCATGATCTTCTTCTGTACTTCCTCCATAATGCCAACAATGCATTATATGCTCCCCCTGAACCTGTGCCATTCGATCTTCGATCAATCCGCAACCTAGCACATGTACGCATATGAGCCTTGCATACAACCAACCATCAGAAGAGATTCAACAACAAGATGATGCATCAACAACCCCCAGCTTTTGCCTGAGGTATTCAATGGTCTCCCTGGGCAATGGTTTGGTGAGTATATCAGCAACTTGTTCCTTAGAAGGAACATACTCCAACTTGACCTTTTGTTCAAGTACTTGTTCCCAGAGAAAATGATACTTGATCGGTATGTGCTTGGTCTTTGAATGCATGACTGGGTTCTTTGAAATGTTGATTGCACTTGTATTATCACATAAGATGGAGATGGGTGGTATACAAGTGATTTGAAAATCCTGCAAGGTCTGCATCATCCAAAGGAGTTGAGTGCAGCAAGATGCAGCAGAAACATATTCCGCTTCAGCTGTAGACAAGGAAATCAAACTCTGTTTCTTGCTGAACCAAGATACCAATCTGGAACCCATAAAGAATGCACCACCACTTGTGCTCTTCCTGTCATCCACGCTTCTGGCCCAATCTGCATCTGTATAAGCATGAAGTGTGAGATCTGTATCTCTAGGATACCATAAACCATAGTTTTGAGTTCCTTGAAGATATGTGAAGATTCTCTTTACTGCCCGAAGATGAGTTTCTTTTGGATTTTCCTGAAATCTTCCAACTATTCCTACTGCATGCATTATGTCTGGTCGGGTACCTGTCAAATAAAGTAGACTTCCAATCATAGATTTGTAGGTTGGTTGATGCACTGCTGCTGATTCATCATTTGCACTGAGGCTACATCCTGTGACCATGGGTGTACATACTAGTTTTGCATCTTCCATGCCATATTTCTTCAAAATCTGCTTGAGATACTTGGTTTGAGACAAAAGGATCCCTCCTTCTTTTTGTTGGATTTGCAAACCAAGAAAATATGCCAGTTCTCCCAGCAAGGACATTTCGAATTCTTTCTGCATTACCAAGGCAAAGCTTTGACTCATAGCTTCTTCATTGCTGCCAAAGATAATGTCATCTACATACACAACAAGTATTATCAATTTGTCGTTTTCAACTTTTATATAAAGATTGCTATCTGCTGATCCTTTTGAAAAACCTTGTTGATGAAGATATTTGTCCAAACGATAGTACCAAGCCCTTGGAGCTTGTTTGAGACCATAGAGAGCCTTTTTCAATCTGCATACAAGATTTGGATCATTTCCAAGAATGAAACCATTTGGCTGCTCAATGTATACTTCTTCTTCCAAGTCTCCATTCAGAAAGGCTGATTTCACGTCCATTTGAAATACTTTGAAGTTTTGAAAGCTTTAGAGAGCAAGGAACATTCGGATGGCCTCAAGTCTTGCAACAGGAGCAAAAGTTTCTTCAAAATCTATTCCTTCTTGCTGCGCATACCCTTTACAAACAAGTCTGGCCTTGTTTCTAATTACTTCTCCATTTTCATTCAATTTATTTTTGAAGACCCATTTTGTCCCTATAACATTCTTATTCTTTGGTCTAGGAACCAACTCCCAAGTGTTGTTCTTTTCGATCTGCTCAAGTTCTTCATCCATTGCTTTGACCCAACATTCATCTTTGCATGCCTCTTTCACATTTTGTGGTTCAGTGGAAGAGAGTAATGCCAAATAGCTTGAAGCTTCTGCAATTTTTCTTCTTGTTTGTACACCTGCTTCTTTCTGCCCCAAAATCTGAGATTCTGGATGATTCTTCTGAACATATCTAGATGGAGTCTTCTCTTCTATCCTTATCTGCTCCTCTGGTTCTTCTTGAGGTTCTTCTTCTTCATCATTCTGTCTTTGAGGGTAGTCTTCATCTTCTTCGATATCTTCATGATTTACTTGCCTAGGAATGTATCCCTTCTCATCAACCACTACATCAATGTTGTCAACAATTCTTCCAAGTCTTTTATTGTAGCACTTGTATGCTTTGCTGTGTGGAGAATAACCAAGAAGAATGCCTTCATTTGCTCTAGGTTCAAGTTTGCCAAGTTGCTCATCAGTATTCTTAATATAGCATTTGCTCCCAAAGATTTTGAAGTGTTTTACCGAAGGAGTCTCACCATACCAGAGCTCATGAGGGGTTTGAGTGTTGTTCAACCAGACATTTTTTTTGTTGAGAATAACAACCACAGCATATGCAGCTTCACCCCAGAAAGTTGCAAGAGTTCCAGACTCATCAAGCATAGCATGAGCCATTTGTTGGACTGTTCTGTTCATTCTTTCCACCACTCCATTTTGCTGAGGAGTTCTAGCTGTAGAGAATTCTCTTCTTATCCCATGTTCTTCACAGAAATCGAAAAATTCATTTGAGGTAAACTCCCCACCTCTGTCGGATCTGAGGCACTTAATTTTGTATCTTGATTGATTTTCAACCAAGGCTTTAAAGGATTTGAATTTTTCGAATGCTTCATCTTTGTGCTTCATAAGTCCTAACCAGACAAACCTAGAGAAATCGTCAATGAATAGTATCATGTATTCTTCTCCTCGAGGTGTCCTTTTCCTGAATGGACCACATACATCTGTATGTACTAGCTCAAGAGGCATGCTAGCTGATCCTTCCTTCTCCGGAAAGTTAGTTCTGGTTTGCTTTCCAAACTGACATGATTTGCATATGGTGTTGTCTGGAATTTTGATATCTGGAAGACCGCCAACTGCCTGATATTTGCATGCTTTCCTTATTTGTGAAAAGCTTAGATGCCCCAACCTCCGGTGCCATAACCAGTGTTCATCATCCTTGCTTAGATAGCATTGTTGTTGTCCTTCTTCAAATATGTATAGATTATTTGGAGTTCTTTCACCTTTGATCACTGTTTTACCTGTATCAAGATCACGAATAAGACATCCATTTGATCTAAATATCACCTCGATTCCTTGATCACACATCTGGCTGACACTCAGAAGATTATGGTTCAATCCATCAACATACAAAACATTTCCAGCTTTGACTTTTTCTTTTAACTGAGCAGTTCCTTTTCATCTGCAGGAGTATCATTTCCAAAAGAAACTTTATTTCCCTTTTCTAAAGCAGAATACGATTCAAGTTTTTCTTTATCACCTGTCATATCCTTCGAACATCCACTGTCAATGTACCATAGATTTTCCTGTCCCTCTGCATAAAATGCTATCCCACATCTTTCTGTTTGTGGTTCCTTTATTCTCCATGTTTTTGTGCTTGAGGCTTGTTCCTTTGTCTTGCTGAAACCTGCTCCTGCATTCAGAATCTTCATGACCAAAGTTATTGCAAATAGAACATTCAACTTCATTTTCAAGAGCCGAAAAGTTGTTATAGGTCCTTTTTGTAATCCCGGTCATACTTCTTTGTTTTTGAGCTTCTCTAGTCATGATTGTTTTATATGCAACACATTGAGCTGCTTTGTGACTAAAGTTATGGCAAGAGAAACATTGTCCATTGAAGAAACTTCTGCGGTTATCAAATCTACCGGCCAAATGATTGTAATTTCTATTGTCATCCATTCTTGAACCAAATTGAGAAGATTTTACCTGTGGCTGGTTGTAGCTTTTGTTCACCCTTAAGACAGATTACCCCTGATAGTCTTTGTTTGCAATTCGTCCCTGCTTTACCTGGTGATCTCCATTGTGCTTTTGCTCATTCCTTCTTGCTGCATCAAGATAACTTCTTGAGGTGGATGCTTGAGAAGTTTCTTCATTATAGCCCAGACCTGTCTTGTTTAGAGGAGAACGCTGTACATTGATGATCTCATCCAGAGTTTCAGATCCTTTGACAAACTTAAGATTAATAGCCTTTGTTTTCTCAATCTCTTTTCTAAGACCAACAATTTCACCTTCTAACTTTTCAAGATATTTTTCTTTTTCATCAATTTGAAGTTGTAGGGTATCAATGATCCTATTATTTTCTTCTATACATGTCTTGAGTCTAGAGATTTCTTCATAAAAGCTATCCACATCTATAGCATCCATGTAATCATCATCTTCAAATGCCATTAAAAGTTTGTAGTCATTACCTCGTTCATCTTCATCACTATTTGATAGACCATATCTTCATGAGTGTAGTAGCTTTTCTTATTTGCATTCTGTTTCTTGTTCCATCTAGCAGGTTCCTTTCCTTTGTCAATCTTATCCTTATGAGGACATTTTGCAGCATAATGACCTACTCTTCCACAAGCAAAGAATTTAAAAGGTAACTTACCTCTGAACCTTCCAGTACCTCGTTGAAGATTTCTGACAAAATTTGATTCTTCTTCTTCTTCTTCTTCTGGCACGTGACTTGCTTCATAGTAGTCTCCTTTGCCTGAAGCCTTGAAAGCAGCTTCTCTTCTGTCTGATGGACCTCCGTTTCTCATTTCATAAGCAGTTAGGATTCCGTGAGCTGAGACATAGTAAGAGTTCGTAGATTTTCCTTTTCTTCTATTGCAGACACTTTAGATTCAAACTTGGGGGACAATGATCTTATAACTTTTTCAACCACAATAGCCTCTTTTATTTCTTCACGCAAGTTTTTCATGCAATTAACAATCTCGTCTACCCGAAGGAAATAGTTAGCCACACTTTCATCATTATACATTCTGAGATTCTTATACTGAATCCTGAGGGTTTGAAGTTTAGCACGCTTTACCTGTTCATCTCCTTCGTAGCTCAAGACAATCTTGTCCCATATTTCTTTTGCGGATTTATATTGCATAACCTTCACGAATTATGTTTGAGATAAGCATCCTAGTAGAGTATTGACTACTTTAGCATTTGTTTCATATTTCTTCTTTTTGGCCGAATCTGTAGGAGTAGCTGAAGGAAAAGTGTAGCCTGTATCTATGATATCCCAAACTTCTGTACCAAGAGATTGAAGATAGGCAGTAACTCTTACCTTCCAATAATTGAAGTTTGTCCCATCAAAAATTGGTGGCCTGATTGATGCTTCCCTTTCGTAGTTTCTCATGATGAGTGATCTTCCTTCAAGCGATCAAGCTTCTCTGAAGGACCTACTTTGATACCAATTGTTGGAAATAATACTGAGAGGGGGGGGGGTGAATCAGTATTATCAAGTTCTTTTAATAAATCTTCCTTATTTATACTTTGAATTATTTTTGCATGTCAGTACCATAAAATAATGAGCATGAACAAGAAAAACAGATAGTCACACCAAAGAACACTAGATATAAGGTGGAAACCCAATGTGGGTGAAAACCACCTGCTGCAATATTTCTCTATCTTCTTTCAAATTTAGAAACTCCTTTTACAATGGTTTTGTACTGGTGCAGTCCTTTACCAGTACGCAGGCTGCAACCTGCAGAGAGCTACAACTCTCTCTCATTTTCCAGTCTCTCCTGGAAGGGAGCTACAACCCCCTACTTCTTTTCTTTCAAGGACCACTTTTCATAAATTTTCAAACTGGATCCATAAACATCAAGAGATCACCCAGTCAATTGCAGTAACCAGATCAATAGTAACAGTAAACTAAACCCAGAACACCTTATCAACAGAGAAAAGTCAGTCAAATAAATGCCTTAATACAGATCCGCAGTTTTCCTTTTTTTTGGCATGCGTTGCTACGCACTTCACCTTCTGCACCTCTGCGTATCCCCCCGCAAAGAGCCTTGAACTGCACTGCGTATCCACGCACTGTTCCTTTAAATGCGGCGCGTAACTTCACTGTACCCCCGCACCCACTACTTCTATCGTGCCGCGTACTACTACTGTGGCCACGCACCCTCAGATGCTATCGCGCCGCGTATCTACGCACCTGCAGCTTCTGTAGCGTCACGTACTTTCACTGTGCCTCCGCACCTGAACCTCTATCGCACTGCGTACCCACGCACTGCACCTTCTTCTGTTGGGCGTACCCATGCACTGCACCTTCTTCTGCTCTGCGTACCCTCCCACTTGCACTGTTAATTACCTGCGTGTCTCTGATTAGGGCCAAATTGGCAGTCCACCAGTGTGCCACAGATAGTCAGATGCCCAGATCTGATCATGCGCCCGAGAGATCACACTTCATAGATTCACTTTCATCTTCACTTTTATATAGATCAAGCTTTTAAACCGATAACCCAATATTTCAGATCTTAAGATATTCAATTTGCGAAAGATACCTTAGCCAAGTGATCTCCTTCCCTATTTATAGTCAAGCCCTTATTCACACCATGGGAAAAAACCATCAATAACCAATACAAGGGATCCAAACCGGGGCTAAATTAGATCCTATACCACGGGACAAAACCATAGAATCAAGAACAGCGGGCTATATACCACGGGTCAAACATAAGAAACCCCACGTGAGCGCGCTTCTCTGCCTTGAAGTGAGTGAACTGGGGTCCGCACCTCATGAACGGGTAACCTGCGGGTATGTACGCACTTTATCTATGATATTCCTGTGGGTCCGCAGCTTTTGTACGGTGTACCTGCATACCTCTTATTTTCCAACATATTTTGAGAGCCTGAATAGAGCACTGCCACTTAAGAGAGTTGCCATCAAGTACGACACCTGTAACATAGAGCTATACCAGAATCATAATGCCAACATATTGTGCTACTCTAGATTGACTAGTACAAATGCAATAGACTCACCAAAAATAAATTGGGGTAATTCTTTTGATTATGTTGTTTATTTGATTTATCTAATTATGGTATGTTGTAGGAAAATAAAAGGGCAAGAGATGAAGAGAAGAATAGTTGAGTAAAGCTCATATGAATCCCTGTATAGGCTAGAAGAGAAATTAGTATGATGGGAGAAATCATTTGGGAAATAGGGAGAGGGAGACTCTCCTCATCTAGGAGGCACATGAAGAAGTTTGAGGAAAAAGATCAGAAGTTGTAAAGTTGATAATGAGTGGTTGATTAAATCCCAGGAAGGGCTTGAAAAATCTCAAGAAAATTAATTTGAGGTTAATTTGGTCACCCTTCAAACCCTTTTAGATTTACAAAAGCATGTATAGATGGGGCCCGGTCATGGAGATAGATAGGAAGGAAATACTAATAGGGCAGATGGAAGCCGGTCTCAAAAATTGTATAGGATGGACCATGATGATATAATAAAGAGTGGTAGACTCTTGGGTACACCTGAGTAGAGGGTTAGTACACATGGATTTTATTCTAGCTCTACTTATAGGAGACATCGTAGCCAACAATCATAGGAGGAGTGAGAAGGAGTATTTTCCAGAGGAATTGAAGAAACCGAAGCCTCTTAGTTTTGATGATGAGATGACCAAATCAGAAGATTCAAAAGCATGACTGCTTGGAATGAGAATTTTTTTGACTTCATGATTACTCAGAGAATATGAAAGTCAATATAGCTTCTTTTAGTCTCAAATGAAAATAATATATCTAGTGGGAGGATGTTAAGCGTGTTAGGGGAATCAGGGAAAAGAAACTGAATTGGGAAGAAATTGAAAGAATTTTCATAAAGAAGTACCTATTTGGGAGGTATTTTAGTTGAATGGCTAAGGAATTTTATGAAGTCTGGATGGGTTCCATGTCAAATGAATAATATACAACCTAATTTCTAGAGCTATAAAGATATGTTCCATATCCCAAGGATGAGAAAGAAAGGTCCAAAGGCTCATTAGTGGATTTTCATTATCATTCAAGGACCAAATTAAGTTTGACGAGCCTCGACTATTGAAGGAAACCATTAGTGTGTTGAAGCATTGCTATGATTAGTCAAAGCACAAGCTTGAGTCAAGCACAAGCAGAAAGGTGGCAAGAAGACTAATGGAAAATGGATCAAGAAGAAAGGAAGATCTTAAGACATGGGTGAGAAGGAAAATATGGATGTTCATAAGAAGTCCAATGCAAATGAGAAAGGACTTGGGTCTCATCCTATGGAGAAGTAGAATAAAGGTAGCGAAGAGAACCATTGAAGTGTTTGACTTGTGGTGGAGACCATCACAAGAGGGATTTTCCATCATATCGAGGTGCTAGAACTCAAATTTACAGTGCTTAGGAGGTGCAAATAGTTAGGGATGTATGTTAGAGCATTCCCTAGATCTTTGTAGAAGTTTATAATAGGCAGGAGGACCACCAAGAACCCATCATCGATATGGAAGGTAAGCTTTGTGATCAAGTTGTTTCTATTTTGATTGATCCAGGATCAAATTATAGCTATATTAGTCCCGAACTGGTGGACTACTGCCATTTGGACATGGAAGTGCATGAAAAATCTTGGTTGGTGTAGTTAGCTACAAGGACTAATAAAAGATTTCACCATTGGGTGAAATATTAGACAGTTGAGCTTAATGGCATGCCCACATCAAAAAACTTGAATTTCCTTCCTTTGGGTTCATATAGCATACTTTGGGGCATGGATTGGTTGTTTATTCATAGGAAAAAGGTAGATGACTATGAGAAGACCATTGAGTCCCTGTATGATGATGGATTAAATATGGTCTTGAAAGGAATAAGAAGCCTACATTAATGGGAATGGTTATAGCCATGCAATCTAAGCCCAACCATATGAAATGATGTTTATTATTTGTAGTTCATGTATCTAGAGACAAAGGGTTGGATAATGAGGATGGTAAAGTCCTGAGGAGGTTGTCAGGCGGAAAGAGTCGATAGTGCGGACACAACCAACCTCCCTAGGAGCCTAAGACTCTCTAGTGACAAACAAGACAAATAAGAGCAATCCTTCTCTAAACATGCATTTACTATATAAGAAGTCAAGTGTTTAGATCCTACCTGTAGTCCAACGCTATTGTAGCAGTCCAGCCTCACTGATCCGGATGAGATCCTCCTTCACTTCGAAACCTGCATTCACTAACAATCAAACGATTAAATAGCACTTGATAATCTCATAAAATAAAACATATTTAACACATAGACCAAGGAGTACATGAAATAACTCATAAATAACAAGTTATTGAGAAGAATGGTCTCATTTGCATTAATAGGAAACAAAAGGAACAATTACAACCTGAGCTTTGGTGTTGTGCAAGTCCCTCCCAGGGTCCATCAAGAGTTCTCCTTTACTTTGACAAAGCTCACCCACTTCCAAATAGAACAAGCAAAGATGGCAATCTCTCCTCACAAGCTTCTAAATGGGAGTCCTAATTCCAGCAGCATCTACCCTTAGAAATGTTTAGCTTCCAACCTCTCCTCCTTCCGGCCCAATGCCTGTATTTATAGTGGTCTAGAGGAAGTTATTCAGGTCCACCATCAATGGGATAATCCCCTCTTTGGATGGGATAGCTCCCTTATTGATGGGATAAGTTCCTCTTTGGTAGGGGTACATGAACCATCTGGAGGTGCTCAATACACGTCGAACAACCTTCTAGAATGCTCTAGAAATGACCACAAGTAACTTTTTAAAGATGAAACTTGCGCATTTTGACCTTTACAGGGGTACGCACCTGCCCCTTTACATACAGAGCGTACAAGTACGCAGCTTTTGTGAACATTAGGTGCGTATCCGCAGGTAAGGTTGAGAGAACCTGCGTACCCAGAGATAAATAAATTTACAAAGACTTTCTCTCTTTTTGGAGTTTGACATGGAGAGCAGAGGCATAAGACTTGCCCAAGAGGATAGCATGACTGTTGATAGAGCCATACTAACTGTAAATAGTCATGGTGACATTTTTTAGTGTAACAGATTGCCCCCTAAAGTGCGAAGCCTGTAGTAGATTAGGGTTTTGTATTATCTAGGAAGGGTGAAGCGCTTTATCATTTCAAGGATTATCTCGTGGAGAGCCTGGTCAGAACCTGCAATTTTCAACACAAAATACATGTATAAGATTATATGATCACTGAGGTAGGCATTCCCATACTCAGATCAAAACTTTAACTAACAGACTAACTACTTTGATAAAGGAATGATCTTGCAGTACATCATAATCATAGACTTTTGTAGACACAGTATGGGCGCAGCCATCTGTTTATGATTAGTCTACTTAGATAATGAATACAAAACTCCTCGCAGCCTGGATGGTGGAAATTAGATCCAGGGTCTTCATTTCTACTTCTCAAATTGGTACGATTCTAGCCATGCGATTAAATGGGTTGATGTCGAACATGGTAGAAACCACTTGATTACCAGTCGATGATGTAAACTGTTAACAAGTGTGAGAGAGACCACCAGTAATGTCAATGGTTCTCAAAGTACCTAATACAATCCATGAGATGTGAATGAATGAGTTGATGTCGAACATTTCACGGAATCCTTCGATCGAAAGTCAATGATGTAAACTGACGTCAAAGGCGAGAAACCTGCCATTGATGCATGCAGACTTCAAGGGACTGACGATTTCTAAGTCATCTCTCTAGATAATGTGCTGATGTCGATAGAAAGTGACCCGTTGCAGGCAAGCCCACAACACGAAATCATTGTTCAAGTTGAAGAAATGTTGTTGTAAGGACTGACTCAGGGATGGTCAAATGGATGACAAGTATTTTGCAGATGAAAGTTTTGCTTGCAGACCTCTTGAACACATAACGACACAACAGATGGCTTGGTGATAAACGACTCAAAGTTAATCCCCGGAACCCGGCTGAAGACTTTCAATGTGGTTTGATCAACTGTGAGGTAAAGAATTTCCCAACCCAGGTGAATGAAAAGTGTCGTGTCCAAGGGTGGTAATAAAGTATCTTCTGAGACAAAAGATAACAAATAGGCTCATTCTTCTCTCTTTTCCCCCACCATTTCTGGCAAGTACCTCTTTATTTTTAACAAGCTTGAGGAGGATAACATATGCTTGATTATAAGCTCATCCTTCAGATGAGTCCAACCTAGTTTTGATTCGAACCCTAGGAAGGAGTGGTTCGTTCCTGTTTGTAATTGAACAGGTCCTTTACTGTGAAATTTTAACGAGCCCAGTATAGGAGAAACTCGGCGTTTTTCAATTTTAGAGAGTCTGAAAAACATAAGAAGACTCCAGGTTGAACTTTTTCATAAATTTATGTCCCCCAAGCCCGAAAAAGTATAAAATAATACCTGGGAGAACCGCTTGATCTTGTGACCAAGGAGTACTTTCATGATTAGTGTCTCTGACCTGAAAAGTAAAAAGTGATCAAGGACACGTCGTTTTATTTCCGTATCGAGTTTGAAACGACAAAAACCCGGCAATCTTTTCCTGATTTTACGGTCAGAAAAAAGCTATAAGGGGACCATCTTTTAATTCCGTTTTAACGAGTGTAAAAGAAACGCTCGGCGATCTTTTCATGTTTTAGGAGTCAGAAAAGAGCTTAAAAGATGACTCTGATGTGAAAAATGATAATTTACCCTAAAGTCCCTTTGTCCTGCACAGAAACAACACATTACTCATACCTGTTTAAGATGGGCAAAAACTACATCGAAAATGTCCTTTCATGGTGAAAAATAAACAAATCTAGCATTTATTTATCCAAAAAACCTATAAAAAGACTTCTTACCATGTCATTTTTACCATTTTACTGTTGAGGTTGAGAAAAGGGCTTTTGACAAGAAACTTCCCGTGGAGATTGCGGAGAATCCGACCGTCAGAATCGAACGCCGTTTCACCAGGTATTCTACAACACCCCTCTCTTGTTTTCCATCCATTTAGAATTCATTTTTAAGTTTTTATTTGATTTTTTGGGGGCATTGGGGTTTCAAAATGCGCCCTTCGGGGTACGCAGGTCATGCACTGCTGACCTGCGTACCCCGATATTTTCCCAATGGGAAAATTACGGGGTGTACGCACCCGGCCTTAAGGGAACCTGCGTCCGGGCGCTCTGTCCCTAAAGGCCGGGGTGCGTACCCCGCAAAACGCAAATTGAAACCCTTGGCCCTCCAAAATAGACCAAAATTTTTAAATTTTATGGATTCTCACTGATGTTTTATGATGTGCAGGGAGCACACCATGCTTGATTGGTGTGAAAGAGAGCACGAGGATGTTGATTTGGCCGCGATAGTTCATCAACCTTCCAATGATGCATTAAAAGCATGCGGACTGTACAAATACTGGGCCATACCTGGCATGAGGGGCCAAGTGCCTTTTCTTGAGTGGCTGGTCGAAAGTGGAACATTCAGGAGAAATGTTTCTACATCGGAGAGCACCAGCTCGAGATAGAGCCCTCCGACATATATTTTCTCACTGGCTTGCCTAACTGGGGTGAGCAACTCTCTCTATTCGGGACTAGGCCAGGTGGCCAATCCCTTGCTAGTCTCCGACTAGAGTGGTGCAACAACCAAAACCATGAGAAGGGGATAGAAATCAAGTACATATCCCGACCTGAACTTATGGTGATAGCCTTTACTGTTACCAGACTTTGCGGCGCGGTCGCTTTGCACCAAGCCACCGGGTCCCAAATGCGGATTGCTATAGACTGTTTCCATGGCACCATTTTCAACTGGTGTGATGCTGTGTTGGCTGATTTGAAGGGCCAACTAACCAGGGCAAAGAGAGGACAACTAAAGACCTTTGGATATGGGCCTATAGTTGTGAGCTTTGCCCTAGAGAGAGTTCCAATGCTGGTTCCCCAACATCTTACAGTTCCAGTCGGGGCGCCTCGGGAGCCTAAGTTGACGAGATGGGTTGCGGTAATGGCCCGGCATCCTGATGAGGGCGCAGCAGTTGTTTGATTTCCTGATGGTTACTTTCACTGGCTAGAGAGCCAGGTCTTTGCTATTCAGGACATTCCTGATGCCAGAATGGATTTTCGGAATGATCCAGACATGGTTCTTCCACAGGGAGAACAATGGGACGACAGAGGTATTTCATTTTTCACAAGTTTTCAAATTATGTATATTTTTTTTGTTTTTATATATCGCCTCAAACTGACAGCATAAATTTTCAAAATGCAGATGTAGGTCCACGTCGTCCAGCCAACCTCCAGGCTTTTGAGAGGAGAGTACCAGCTGTACCAGCACCAGCCCCACAGGATGCGACCGCAGAGACCTTAGCCGAGCTGGAACAGGATCTAGAGCGTCTGACGGTGGATATACCAGAGACCACCATAGATGACATTCCCATTCGACTTCAGCGTTATGTGGTTGCAGTCCCAGGACCTTTTAGTAGGTTCTTGTGTAGGGTAGCGCGGGCAGTGGTCTCGTATAGAGAGCACCACCAGTGATTGGCTAGTCACTTTTGTAGACACATATGACATTTTTGGTTTTTTGTACTTATCATTTTTGCCGATCATAAGGTGTTTTTCAACCTATGATCGAGGACGATGTATATTTTTTGACACACTCCTATCGATATATATATATCATTATTACCGGCTCATTTTGTTTAACATATGTGATGAAATGTTTTTTTAAATTTACTTGCATGATTATCGTAAATGTCTGTCCAACATTAGAGAAGCAATTGCATCTGCTAATGTATTTAAAGACCTTGGAATATGCTGATATTCAATGTAATCAAATTCACATTCCAAGAGACGCACTCTCAAAAACAATCTTAATAACACATGATTTCTAATGGCATATACTCTATTAAGCTGTAATACAACAAGTTCAAAATCTAACCTCACTATCAAACGTCGAATTCCAAATGAAATAGATTCAGATAATAATTCAACCACTGCACTGTATTCTGCAATGTTGTTCGTCGTTTGACCGAGGCTTACCCCATGCATAGAAACTAACTCGTCAGAGGGCGAATAGATAACCCAAGCTGCGGAAGAGATATTTCGTGTACTACGACAAGCACCATCAGCAAATCCAATGTACGTTTGGAGAGGCGTCGACATCTGCAATATCAAGAGTAAAACCAAGATAAGCCAGAATAACGACGAGAACTTTCCTATTTCGGATTGCAACCCTATGATTTTAAATTTTATGGATTCTCACTGATTTTTTATGATGTGCAGGGAGCACACCATGCTTGATTGGCGTGAAAGAGAGCACGAGGATGTTGATTTGGCTGCGATAGGTCATCAACCTTCCATTGATGCATTAAAAGCATGCAGACTGTACAAATACTGGGCCATACCTGGCATGAGGGGCCAAGTGCCTTTTCTTGAGTGGCTGGTCGAAAGGTGGAACATTCAGGAGCAATGTTTCTACATCGGAGAGCACCAGCTCGAGATAGAGCCCTCCGACATATATTTTCTCACTGGATTGCCTAACAGGGGTGAGCAACTCTCTCTATTCGGGACTAGGCCGGGTGGCCAATCCCTTGCTAGTCTCCGACTAGAGTGGTGCAACAACCAAAACCATGAGAAGGGGATAGAAATAAAGTACATATCCTGACCTGAACTTATGGTGATAGCCTTTACTGTTACCAGACTTTGCGGCGCGGCCGCTTTGCACCAAGTCACCGGGTCCCAAATGCGGATGGCTATAGACTGTTTCCATGGCACCATTTTCAACTGGTGTGATGCTGTGTTGGCTAATTTGAAGGGCCAACTAACCAGGGCAAAGAGATGACAACAAAATACCTTTGGATATGGGCCTATAGTTGTGAGCTTTTCCCTAGAGAGAGTTCCAATGCTGGTTCCGCAACATCTTACAGTTCCAGTCGGGGCGCCTCGGGAGCCTAAGTTGACGAGATGGGTTGCGGTAATGGCCCGGCATCCTGATGAGGGCGCAGCAGTTGTTCGATTTCCTGATGGTTACTTTCACTGGCTAGAGAGCCAGGTCTTTGCTATTCAGGACTTTCCTTACGCCGGAATGGATTTTCGGAATGATCCGGACATGGTTCTTCCACAGGGAGAACAATGGGATGACAGAGGTATTTCATTTTTCACAAGTTTTCAAATTATGTATATTTTTTTTGTTTTTATATATCGCCTCAAACTGATAGCACAAATTTTCAAAATGCAGATGTAGTTCCACGGCGTCCAGCCAACCTCCGGGCTTTTGAGAGGAGAGTACCATCTGTACCAGCACCAGCCCCACAGGATGTGGCCGCAGAGACCTTAGCCGAGCTGGAACAGGATCTAGAGCGTCTGACGGCGGATATACCAGAGACCACCATAGATGACATTCCCATTCGACTTCAGCGCTATGTGGTTGCAGTCCCAACACCTTTTAGGAGGTTCTTGTGTAGGGTAGCGCGGGCAGTGGTCTCGTATAGAGAGCACCACCAGTGATTGGCTAGTCACTTTTGTAGACACATATGACATTTTTGGTTTTTTGTACTTATCATTTTTGCCGATCATAAGGTGTTTTTCAACCTATGATCGAAGACGATGTATATTTTTTGACACACTCCTATCTATATATATATATCATTATTACCGGCTCATTTTGTTTAACATATGTGATGAAATATTTTTTTAAATTTACTTGCATGATTATCGTAAATGTCTGTCCAACATTAGAGAAGCAATTGCATCTGCTAATGTATTTAAAGACCTTGGAATATGCTGATATTCAATGTAATCAAATTCACGTTCCAAGAGACGCACTCTCAAAAACAATCTTAATAACACGGGATTTCTAATGGCATATACTCTATTAAGCTGTAATACAACAAGTTCAGAATCTAACCTCACTATCAAACGTCGAATTCCAAATGAAATAGATTCAGATAATAATTCAACCACTGCACTGTATTCTGCAATGTTGTTCGTCGTTTGACCGAGGCTTACCCCATGCATAGAAACTAACTCGTCAGAGGGCGAATAGATAACCCAAGCTGCGGAAGAGATATTCTGTGTACTACGACAAGCACCATCAGCAAATCCAATGTACGTTTGGAGAGGCGTCGACATCTGCAATATCAAGAGTAAAACCAAGATAAGCCAGAATAACAACGAGAAACACACTTTCTAAGCTAAGCACACTATCTAAACTAACAAACATACTAGCTAGAAAGAAAACCTAACCTAACTAAAAATTCTCCATACCCACCATTTAAGCATAATACCTCTTAAGGTAAAGTCCATTTCTAGGTTTACCTAAAGGGTCCCCATCAAAATCTACCAGCTCATAGGCCCCTTTTGCTAGCTTTCGCTTTACAATGTAGGGTCCATGCCACATAGGAACAAATTTTCCAGCACCTAGCTTATCGTTAGCTTGATCATATAATAGCACTAGGTCTCCCTCCGAAAAACTTCGAGGGGTCACATTTCTATCATACTGAGCTTTCATTCGCTTCGCGTGAGTCTCGATTGCCAAGGCAGCGTCACGTCGAGTCTCATCTAACTGAGCTAAGTATAATAAACGTTTCTCCTCTTCGGAAATAGCTGGGAGTAATTCGACAGCCATTTGAAGTGATGGGATTTCGCATTCAATGGGTAACACGGCTTCCAAGTCGTAAACTAGCTGGAAAGGAGTGAACCTTGTTGAAGTTTTCACTGAAGTTCGGTATGCCCATAGCGCTGAAAATAACATGTTGTGCCAATTCGACCGATGAATACCAATGATTCGCCGGATCATGATAACCAGAACTTTGTTGATAGACTCAACCAAACCGTTGGCTTGCGGATAATAAGGAGTAGAGCTATCGTGGCGCAAACCAAGCTGGCTTGTAAGTTCAGTCATCATGATGTTTCGAAAATGGCTCCCATGGTCAGTGATGATTGCTTGTGGGACACCAAACCTAGTTATAATATGATTGAATACGAAAACTGCAGCTATTTTGCCACTTGCGTCGAATGTAGGCATCGCCTCGGCCCATTTAGTAAAATAATCAACCGCGAGGATGATATACGCATGCCCCCTGGCCGAGTGAGGGTTACAAGTAATAAAATCAATACCCCATTTGGCGAAAGGACCAACGGCAATTATCTGATGGAGAGGAGCAGGTGGTGCGCGCATCTTGCGATCGAACACTTGACAGTTGTGGCACTTCCGGACCGCAATGATACAATCTTTAAACATGGACGGCTAGAAATAGCCAGCGCGCAACACCTTCTGAGCTGTGGCATACCCAGATATATGACCGCCACATGCTCCAGAGTGACAATCATTCAAAACCCTCTCAGCCTCTTCGTGAGTTAAACAATGTCGAAAAACTAAGTCTGCCCCCCGGCGATAAAGTGTATCTCCAATAATCTTGTATTGCTGGGATTGAAACCGAATTTTTCGACGTTCCGACTTTGAAGCTTCAAGCCGAAAGGTTTGGGTTTGGAGATAGATGATTATATCCCCGTACCACGGATCTAAAGTACTGATAAGAAACAAAGATTCGTCCGCAATGGACTCCTCTACCACAGTTTCTGTGTCAGCATGCGGGAAATCACACATTAATTCCGCAAAAACTAAGGATTTCTTAGACTTGGACTTCTCAAACTCCAAATCGAACTCTTGCAGGATAACGATCCATTTAGAGTACTTGCCCCCTAGCAGTTGTTTTGTCAAAATATAAATCATAGGGTTGCAATCCGAAATAACTGTAGTTTTACAGAGAAGAATGTAGTGACGAAAACGCTGGACAGCTTGAACGGCTGCCAGGGCCAACTTCTCCACATGCGAATATTTTAGCTCAGTGGGGTTTAATGTCCTACTAAGATAATATATCACATGTTCCGCTCCGAATTCATCTTCTTGAACTAACACCATTCCAATGGTGGAATGCGAAGCTGCGAGGTATAAGAAGTAGTCCTGGTTGTAGTTGGGAGGATGCAACAACGGTGCATGGGTCAACGCGTGTTTAAGTGCATCAAAAGATTGTTGGGCAATCTCATCCCAAAAGAATTGAGCGTTCTGTTTCAACAACCGTGTAAAACCTTTAGTGACCTCGGCGTAGTTTGGAATGAATTGGCGTAAAAAGTTCGCTTTCCCTTGCAAACTTTGGAGTTGGCGCAAACTCGAAGGAGGAGGCAATTTGATGATAGCTTCGACCTTCGAGGGATCGACGCGAATGCCGGCTTTTGAAACAACAAATCCCAGCAATCGACCCGTCTCTATACAGAATACACACTTGTGGGGATTCAACCGAATTCGATAATGCCTACACCTCATAAAGATTGCTCGTAAGTGGACAAGGTGATCAGCTCGATGTAGAGAATGAGCAGGCAAATCATCGAGGTACGGTTGCACAATGTGCTTGATGTCATGAAATGCGTAAGACATCGCCCGTTGAAAAGTGGCCCCGGCATTCTTAAGTCCAAAATGTAATTTTCAATAAGAAAATGTCCCCCATGGACAAATGAATGTCGTTTTTGGTTGGTCGGCAGGTAGAATATTGATTTGATTATAGCCCGAAAAACCATCCATGAAGGAAAACATTTCACTTCCGGCACAATCATCAATAATTTGATCGATATAAGGCGTAGGATAGTTGTCTTTTGGACAAGCTCGATTTATATCCCTATAATCGATACAGATTCTTATTGTTCCTTGTTTCTTGTTGACTGGAACAATATTCGATACCCAATCCGTTAACGGGATTGGATAAATGAAACCTGCTTTCAACAGCTTCTCGACTTCTGCTTTAATCGCAGCCGCTTTCCGAGGGTGAATCTGACGCAACCGTTGCCGGACGGGTTTAGCGTCCGGGTAGGTCTTTATTTCATGAACAACAATGGCAGGATCGATTCCCGGCATTTCCTCGTAAGACCAGGCAAACACATCACGGAATTCTCGGAATAGGGCCTTGTAAGTTTGGATTTCATGTTCTGTACATGAGGCACCTATATGAATGTTTTCCTCAATTCCGGGCTTCACTGAAATATCTATGGGAATAGTGCGAGAAATATTCCCTAAATTTAGCTCTGAATCAGAATGGTTCGTTGGATTTTGAGCGTCTTTGACATATTCAGTGGTAAAGATAGATGAAAAATCATTTTCAAAAGGATCATCCTTAGGTAAAAACGGAGATCTGTGATGGAGATCTTCCCATGGTAGATCGTCTACACTTAGGATTTCGCGAAGTTGCTCGTCAGATGACACGACTTCGGGAAACGCTATCCATTCTAAGGTTGATGTGAAAAGTGATTCTTCACTGACCACATTCATTTGGTCGATTTCGGTTGAACGCGAGTCGGTAAAAGACATGACGGCTTCATAAGCAATTTCATATGGACTCAAAGGCATATCATCACCGAATGAGTCTATCTCAGATTCAGATGGGACAATCCAAGGATCGTCATAAATAATGTTTTCTGATCTAATCATATGAATTGATGAAAATGAAGGGTCTGCGTTGATTGGAGGGAAAGGAAAAGTTCCCAGTAAACCGGAATCTTTAACTAAGCCTACGCCAACGTCCCTATAAGGGATTGTCGTCTTACCGACATGCTGGATACTCTCTGAAGAGGCTGGGTCGGATGAAAAGTATGTCAGATGATCAATGGTCACGATCTTACCGTTATATGGAAACTTTATTACTCTGAAGACCGATGAAACGACCGCTGTCATAGCATATGACCAACTTCGACCCAAAAGAAGGTTGTAGTCTAGAGGGGCATCAACCACCTCCACATCCAGACTAACGGTTTTACCTTCTACCCCTATAGGCAATTCCTGTAGAATACCAAACGGACGGAACCCACGGCCATCAAAGGCCTTAAGGATGGTGGGGGATTGGTTCAACGAAGGAGAACCAAGTGATCTCCAACATTGAATCGACATAATACACGTAGAAGCTCCCTCATCAATCACAGTCCGATGAATAGGCCTGTTTTTGACTATCACTGGAATTTGGAAAGCCATTTGATGGGGAAGTCGCGGTGTACTATTTTCTAGATCGAAGATTATCAGATTCGGGTCCTGAACATCAACAGCTCCGATAGCCGACAAAAGTAATTTTCGTTGTGCTGGGCATGATTGCAGCACTTCTAAAGCCGACATTGCTAAGGGTGAAACAGCTAAGTCCTCAACGATGTTGTAATTCTGGGCTGCTCTCGCATGTGGATTGAAAGCAGACCTTTGAAGTACACCCTTGGCGGGCGGTTTGATTACTAAGTCCGGGTTAGGTTTTTCGATCTGTAGTGGATCGGAACCAGGAGCTGAGGTTGATGGATTAGAATGAGAAGATTCTGCTTCCTTACCATCAAAAGGATTCTTACTACCATAATCTTGCGATCGAGTCGCAATCCGCACATGAGACATCATCAAAATGGGTTCTTCACTGGCAGTCGAGGAAGAACCTATCATCTTACTCTCCTGCTTTGGAAATGGATCTTTTAACACAGCAGGAGTGGGAGAACCTTTGACTATTTTCACAACCTCAGCCCTATGAGGGCAATCTCTTGTAAAATGATCCTCTTCACAAATAAGACAAGGATATCGAGGTTTGCGCTTTTCGTCATTGGTTTCCGAATTTTCCGTTTTCTCCTTCGGAGCCTTGTCTGCTTTAGCCTTCTTCTTGCCTTTCTTCTTTCCACCATTTTTTGATTTGGCCGTGGATGATTCTACAGCGTGAATATCGGCGGAAAGTTCAGGAGAAGACTCTCCTGTCGGGGAATCGGGCAAAGTGATTATAGGAGTAGTAGAAGTCTTGGAAGATTTCTTCTTGCTCTTTGTGTTCACGATGCCAATCATACCATCAGCGGCATGAGATCCCGAAGGAGCAGCAACGATTTGATTCGATTTTGGAAGATCTGGAATCTTCTCGTGTAACGTACCCGACTGAGTATAAACTAAGTCAAGGTACTGCGCCTGAGCAATGACTTGCTCCTCAGTAACTACTCCGGCCTTAGCTACATCTTCAGTAATCTTTGGTAATAATGATTTAACAAACCATTCAGCTAAGATTTGGTCCGGAATAAAAACTTTCACTAACCTTCTTCGACGTCTCCACTCATGAATGTGATCAGAAATATGCGTGGACGTCGATTATTTTAGTGAAGTTAATAACTCCGTGCCATTATCGTATCTGACCGGAAACTGAAAGTGAGTTAAGAACGAGGTAGCTAACTGGCTGAAATTGTAAAAGAGGCCCGTGGTAACTCAATGTACCACTTGGCCGCGAGACCAATGAGTGTACGCTGGAAAAGACGTAAGCGGATCGAATCATCCGAGATAGAATTTGATGCACACCAGAGGTGGTAAGTCATCACATGATTGGACGGATCCTCTCCAGACTTACCTTCGAACTTGGGTATATCACTGGGCAACTTATTTGGCATTGGCGGCCAGAACGGAAGATATTGAATTGGATCGTTCGTTAGGTGCGTCAAGTCTGGTAAATCCAAAGTTGCGATAAACGGTAACTGCCGGTTAGGATCTCTAAAACTCTGGGTCACAAGACCAGTCCCAGGAGGAGGATATCCAGGATAACTAGGAACAGGAGTCGCATTAGGGATATTATATCCTCTTGGAAAACCAGGATTAACTAGACCGTACTGGGGTTGTTGAGGTTGTTGATAAGTGTACCCAGGATACGGTTGATACTGGTAAACCGGCCGTTGGACAGCTTGCCCATGTTGGTACTGTCCCTGGTACGGTTTTTGAACAAATTGAGGTTGAGTAGTGACAACCGTACTTATACCAGGCTGACATGTAGGCATCTGGACCGTGGTTTGAATCGTAGATCCAGATAACGGTAAAGATGTCTGAGGAGTGGTTGCAGAGACAGTAGAAACCAGAGCTGTCGATACTCCAGAAGTAAGTGCGGCAGATGTTGCGGTAGTTGCAGCAGCCATTTGAGATGGAGTACTAGGTGAAATTGGCGGCTGAGTAACTACCGAAGTTACAGAAGTTTGAACATTTGACTGGACAGGTTGCGGTTGCTGGGGTGGACCAGAAACTACGGGTTGTCCAGCTTGAGGTACCAACTGTATACTTGGCTGCAACACCTGTTGACCCTGTGATGGATCCCACACTATCATTCCGGGGTATTGACCCGTAACAGGTTGAGGATACTGAGATCCATAACCGGATTGAGGATAGGATTGATAATTGAAAGGTGCAGTTCCCATACCTTGAACATATGACTGACCTTGAGGTGGTTGATAACCTTGACCTGAGTATTGACCTTGAGGTTGATAACCTTGAGGTAAATACGGATACTGGGGTTGACCTTGACCTTGAGATTGATACCCTTGAGGTTGATACCCTTGGGGTTGATACCCTTGAGGTAAATATTGATACTGAGGTTGACCCTGGGGTACATATTGAGGCTGGGGTTGACCTTGAGGCATGTATTGCACCATGAGTACATACTGACCTTGAGGTTGCCCCCCAGACACAATTTGTGTACCTTGAGGTTGCCCCCAGGGATTAATTGAGGCTGCCCCCCAGGTGGTAATTGGCCACCTTGAGGTTGGGAAACGGGAACTGAACCTGACATCATGTAAATGTCTCCTACACCCAATGGTACATTACCATTGTTTCCAACTAATAACCCATGATCAAGGGGTTGAGGAGATGCCCCCGCAAAGGTACCAGAAAGTGATTGATACCCGGTGGGAACAGAAGGACCGCCGTGTAAAAATGATTCAGGAGTTTGAGTAAACACAGACGACTGACCAGACATATTTACAGGAGTATAAATACCTCCAGGTGGAAAAGGAGTACGAGGTGTAGAAAAACCTACCCCTGAGTTGTCTAAATAATTGGTTAACGAAAGGTACCAAGTAGTACTTCTAGGAGGACTGTAAAAGATAGATTCACGCTCCCTGAGCTCAATAGTAAGTTGATCCTCAAGGTTAGAGACGCCTATTTCTTCCTCTGGAGCAAGTTCTTCAATAGCAATCAAACCAGTAGGAAGATTTTCGGTGATAACTCGTTCTACTCTTGGTGAATCTGGGACACTAGAAGTCGGAGTAACAGGTTCAGATATTTCAAGTTCTTCGCCTGTATCACTAGTAGACGAAAAACTACCAACAAGCTCAGAAACTGTAACAGCTTCGGGATTATAACTTGTCTCTAGACTTTGGTAATCTGGATGGACTACCAAGGAAGATTCTCCTTCTTCAGGTGAACCTACTCTACTGCCACTCGGAGGAGTTACAAGGACCTTCAAACCTTCTAGATTACTGGGGTCGTCTCGAGGAGGTTCACCTCGAAGTCTACGAGACCTCCTCAACAATTCGGCCACAGAAACAACTTCAGGAGACTGGCCCCGAAGTCTACGGGACTGTCTCGGTAATTCCGCCACAGCTAAAAACTTTTAACTACTACACACGAAAACAAAGTAAAATCTCAAATCAAACCACCTAAAGTCTCTAAAGAACCAAACAAATTTGAAGCACACGCCTAAAGAATCTAGGGCGTCAAACCAAGCACAAACAATAGCCTTCTAGACCGAAAACGCTAGTTGGAGATGAAACCCAACATCGCCGGATTCAGTACAGAAGTGGCGGGTGGAACAGTTACCCCGACAACCTGCTTAATGAATAGACCGGCACAAGTTCCTCCACTTTAACCGTCTCGAGTGAGGTGAACCCCCCGGAAAATCCAAGTGAGTCTAGCCGACGTCTGCTCCAGGTACAGTGGGATCTTCCCTCCACCGTCACCTCGGTAGAATCCTAAAGATAATGGTCACTAAGGTTACCAACCGCAACAAATGCACCTGGGGGAACAGTCTACACTCCGACAACACGCAAGGGCAGAGTATCAAGCTCAATCCCCTTGCTGGTTCCTTGACAATAATCCAAGGTTTACCGACAAGTGACCCCTGGTTCCTCGACAATGGTTAATTCGAGGTTTACCGTTTGTAATACGTGCATGTCTGGCGTCGTTCCCAACGAGGGAGGATTGATCCCCTCACTGGTTCGGACACGAGCTCGTGCTTCTCCTTTAAGAGGAGCTTTCCTAGAATACAAATGAAACAATTGGATTTATTCTATCACAAGATAAGCTACTTGTTTGGTTTTGTTGTCTTGGAGAGTTAATTACTCTCCTACTCCAAGACACTAGCCTGATCTAAATTGGTGTTTCAGAGCCCTAGTAAATAAAAGTTACTAAGTTGATTTTACTTTAAGCGTTAATTTTATGGTTTTTCTTAAAGACAAAAGGTAGCGGAAATGAAACCAATGGTGTGTAGACTCGACTCAAACCACTACAAAGATGCACCTAAGATGATTTACACTACTTTTCTCTTTCAATGAAATTCCTAACTAAGAGAGTTGAGAAATGCAAATTTTATAGAAAACAACTTTCTTAGTAAAGACAATCAAAGAAACAATTCTCTTTATCTTTCCAAGCATACAAACATGACCACTCCTTACGTGCACGAAAAACTTCTTTTTCTTTCAAAACCCCTCAAAGCTACTTGAAACAAAACTTTTCAAAGGAGATGTTTTTGTATTTTCTCTTATTTAATAAAACATATAAATCTATTTTAATGAAAATCAATCTCAAAAGTTATAAAATCTATGAAAACTTGACTCACAAGAAAATCAAAAAGAAATTTACTCTAAGCAAACCTAACGAGGCAAAAGCCTACAAAGATGATTCTAGGTTGTTTTACTTGACCAAAATCAAGCCAAGGACCAGCTAATGCAGAATCAAAAGACCAGTCAAAACAAAACTCAAATCTTTTTGTTTTTTTTGTAAAATGGGATTCAATACTCAATCAACAAGTACTTCGAAATTTTCCAAAGAGACCACTCAAAGGTAAGTTGCTCTCACAGGTAGACTTTATAACAGGTCCGACTTCTAAGAAGGCTGACAAAACCAGAGAGATCTAAGGCTCGACAACTTCTACCACCAAAGTCACTACAGGACCTACTCAAAAATCAAACCCTAAGGCTTAAATTTCTATGAAATCCACTAAAACACTCAATGCTATCGAAACAAGTTCAGGTGAAGATCTTTGACAAGAGACTAATGGATCTGGGCAGTCAAAACTAAGAAAAAGCAAAATCTAAGAGGAAAAATACAAAAAATGGAAATTTCTTAATTTTTAGCAGGGTACACAGGCAACCTGTTAAGACAGGTGCGGGCCCGCTCTATGCACACAGCAACAGTGCGTACAAGTACGCACTGTGCAATACTCAGAGGATGCGTACTACTGAAAAAGCCAAGAAAAACTAAATTCAATCTAACCCTAAGCTAACCCACCCAAATACAAAGTCACAGAGCAAAAAATCAGAAAATAAATGACTTTTCTCAGATCAAAGTTACATACAAAGGAAAAGACTTTGACATCAATGGAGTCCCCAGCGGAGTCGCCAATTTGTCAGGCGGAAAGAGTCGATAGTGCGGACACAACGAACCTCCCTAGGAGCCTAAGACTCTCTAGTGACAAACAAGACAAATAAGAGCAATCCTTCTCTAAACATGCATTTACTATATAAGAAGTCAAGTTTTTAGATCCTACCTGTAGTCCAACGCTGTTGTAGCAGTCCAGCCTCGCTGATCCGGATGAGCTCCTCCTTCACTTCGAAACCTACATTCACTAACAATCAAACGATTAAATAGCACTTGATAATCTCATAAAATAAAACATATTTAACACATAGACCAAGGAGTACATGAAATAACTCATAAATAACAAGTTATTGAGAAGAATGGACTCATTTGCATTAATAGGAAACAAAAGGAACAATTACAACCTGAGCCTTGGTGTTGTGCAAGTCCCTCCCAGGTTCCATCAAGAGTTCTCCTTTACTTTGACAAAGCTCACCCACTTCCAAATAGAACAAGCAAAGATGGAAATCTCTCCTCACAAGCTTCTAAATGGGAGTCCTAATTCCAGCAGCATCTACCCTTAGAAATGTTTAGCTTCCAACCTCTCCTCCTTCTGGCCTAATGCCTGTATTTATAGTGGTCTAGAGGAAGTTATTCAGGTCCACCATCAATGGGATAATCCCCTCTTTGGATGGGATAGCTCCCTTATTGATGGGATAAGTTCCTCTTTGGTAGGGGTACATGAACCATCTAGAGGCGCTCAATACATGTCGAACAACCTTCTAGAATGCTCTAGAAATGACCACAAGTAACTTTTTAAAGATGAAACTTGCGCATTTTTACCTTTACAGGGGTACGCACCTGCCCCTTTACATACAGAGCGTACAAGTACGCAGCTTTTGTGAACATTAGGTGCGTATCCGCAGGTAAGGTTGAGAGAACCTGCGTACCCAGAGATAAATACATTTACAAAGACTTTCTCTCTTTTTGGAGTTTGACATGGAGAGCAGAGGCATAAGACTTGCCCAGGAGGATAGCATGACTGTTGATAGAGCCATACTAACTGTAAATAGTCATGGTGACATTTTTTAGTGTAACAGAGGTATCCTATCTTACAACATTTTTAGGATGTGTTCCCTGCATATATTCTAGATTTGTCCCCACATATGGAACTAGAATTCTCTATTGAGTTGATTACTTGAGTAGCACCAACATATAAGGAACCATATAGGTTGAGAACTCCCAAGTTGGTGGAAATGAAGTTGCAAATTATAGATATGTTTGATAAGGGATACATAAGGCCAATTGTATCTCCTTGGGGAGCACTAGTGTTGTTTGTAAAGAAGAACGTTAGACCTCTTATATGGTGCATTGATTACAGGCAACCAAATAGAGTGACCATCAAGAATAGGTATCCATTACCTTAGATTGGTGATTTGTTTGATAAGATAAAGGGAACTACAATATTTTAAATGATTGATCTGATATCAAGATATCATCAGGTGTGCATCAAATAAGAATACATCTATAATACTACATTTCGTACAAGGTATGTGCACTATGAGTTTGTCATGGTTCCTTTAAGTATTACTAATGCTCGAGCCACCTTTCTACGTATGATGAATAATATGTTGTGCCCTTACCTAGATAAGTTTGTGATAGTAATTTTTTATGATATATTTGTTTATTCAAAGAATGAGGAAGAGCATGCAAAGCACCTCACAATGATATTGATATTATCGAGAGATCATAAGTTCTATGTGAAGGTCAACAAGTGTATCTTGTTTCAATCTCAGATTCATTACATGGGACACATTTTATTTAAGGAACGGATAGGAGTGGATCTAGAAAATATTAGGGCTATCATGGAATGCCTAGCTCTGAGTAATGTGAATGAGCTTAGATCATATATGGGACTAACAAGTTATTATAGGAGGTTCATCGAGAACTTCTCAAATATTGGTTATCCTATAAAATATTTGCAGAGGAAGGGAAAGAATTTTGAATGGAGTAATGAGTGTGCTACCAACTTTGATCACTTGAAGCAATTGCTTACCAATGCTCTAGTTTTGAGGATTGCAGATCCCAATATGGACTTTTTGGTTAGTACATATGCCTATAAGGAAGGACTTGGTGGGGTCCTTATGTACTAAGGGTAGGTAGTTTTCTATGAATCATGAAAGTCAATTAGCTTGAGAAAAATAATGTGACTCATGATCTTGAGCTGGAACCTATCATTCACACATTGAAGATGTGGAGACACTTGGAAGGAAGTTCATTTTGATAAGTGATGATAATGGACTAAGGTACTTGTTTGACCAACCAAACTTGAATGCAAGGCATGCTAGATATTTGGCTACTCTTAGTGAGTTTGATTTTGAAATTAGGTACATCAAAGGGAAGGAGAATCAAGTTGTAGATACACTCATTAGGAGAGTACAGATGAATCATATTTCATTTGTGAGCTCTTATGGGACAAATTTGAGAGAGAAAATATTACATCCAGGGAAACATGATGGGAAGTACCAACAACTGAAGCAATCATTGCAGTAGCAAGGTGACGGTGATAAGGATGACGAGCATCACCTCGTAGTAGATGGTTTGGTTAGATTCAGGAGCAAGGTTTATCTACCTAATAGTAGTGAATTAAAGAAGCTTATTATGAGAGAGTTTTATGTCAATCCATATTCAGACCATCTAGGATACCAAAATACTTTGAAAATCATTAATAAGTTATAAGATTGGCCTAATTTGAAGAAAGTTGTGGCTAAGTTTGTTTCTAAGTGCTTGGACTTTCAACTGGTGAAAGTTGAATGCAAGCATCCAACTGGTTTGTTGCAGCCTATTCTGATTCTAGAATGGAAATGGGAGGTTATTTCCATGGATATGATTACATGATTTCCAAGGTAATCAAGGAAACATGACCCCATTATGGTTGTGGTTGATACGTTGAGAAAGGTAGGTCACTTCATTGTAGTAAATTCTACTAATTCATCTAGTGAAGTAGCTCAAATATTCATTAAGGATATGGTGAGGTTGCATAGAGTTCCCAAGAGTGTTATATCAGACATAGATGTCAAGTTCACTTCCATGTTTTGGAAGGAATTTTTTTCAGGCTTGGGGATAGAACTAGCCTTTAGTATAGCTTATCATCCTCTGAAATATGGTGGCAAATATAGATAATCAATAGGATCCTTGAGAATATGTTAAGGGTGTATGTCATGCATCAACAAAGGAAGTGGGAGGATTATCTTCCACTATTAGAGTTTTCTTATAATAATGGGTATTGGGAATCCTTGAAGATGAGTCCATTTTAGGCTCTCTATGGGAGGAGTTGTAATACTCCTATTATCTGGAGTGATCCAATGAGCATGTCGTTGATTGGAATGGATATGTTGAAAGAGATGGAGTAATATATGTAGGTTATCAAAATTAGTTTGAAGGAAACATAGGATATGCGAAAGAGTTATACAAATCAACATGGAGTATTCAATGAGTTTCTGGTTAGAGATGATGTGCACTTGTGTATCAAGCCTAAGAAGAGTTCCTTGAAGATTTGGTCATCTGCCAAGTTGGCGCCTTAGTATTGTCGACCTTTTGAGATCCTTGATAGGATTGGACCTGTGGCATATATGATTTCTTTGCCTCCATCAGTGAAAATCCATGATGTTTTTCATGTTTCTCTTCTTAAAAGATATGTGTGAGATGTTGATCATGTGATTGGTTGGTTTGTACTGTAGGTGGAACCAGAGGGAGAGCTCCATCCGAAGCCTCAATGCATTTACAATGAAAGAAGTTCATGCTTCGAAACTGAGAAATAGAGAGAGTTAAAGTGAAATGGAAGCACTTTGGGCCCAAGGAAGCTACATGGGAGATGGTTGATCATATGCGGCAATTATATCATTTTTTATTTGTTGGTGGAAGAAAATATGCTTATATGTGTGTGTGTGTGTGATTGTAAACGATGTATTGAGATTTCTTATAAGGCTCCAATAAGAAGTATGTTTGTCATGTTTTCAATAGTTTTGTTTTTTCATAAGAGTCATAAGAATTTCACAGATGGTGTTCCCCCAAGGGGAGGGGTTTGTAATAGCCTTGAGTTAAATTTCCATGTAAATAAATAATATATGGACATTATGAAAGAAAAACTAAAACCAAGGTCACGAAACATGTATTCCAATTTGTATGAGGGGAACAAAATTACATTGGGTTCTAATTGTGGTTAATTATTTATTGGCTATGGAAATTGGCATTAGAAATAGGAAAAGGAATTAAATGAAAAATTAATTATTATAGGTAAGCGAGGACATGAGGAAAAAGTGCAAAAGAAATAAAGGAAAATGAAACAAATTCCACTTTAGCAGGTGGGGAAGAGGAAGAAACAAGAAAAGTATATAAATGTTAAAAGAATACGCATGCAAGGAAAAATGAAGGAAAAGAAAAAGAAAAATAAAAATAAATTACAGAGACAATATTCTAGCATATTTTTTGGGAAAAGAAAGGAAAGAGAGAGAGAGAACACTAGAGCACTTGGAGCAAAAACGAAGAGAAGAAACACACAAGCAAGAGACAAGCAAGGAAAACGAGGAGGGCAGGAGAAATTCATGTGGTAGCTAAGGAGGTTTGAACAACAAAAAGAAAAGGAAGAAAATAATAGAGGAACAAGAAACCAAAAAGAATATTTTTGTAGGTAATAGTGTGCATGTTGAGTATATTGTTGGGGTTTGAATACATGGTTCATGCATTGGTTTGTTGGTCATTTTTGGTGTCATTAACATGGATATTTTCCTATATTGGAAATCATGTACAAAATTTCCTTATGCCATTTCCTAGATGGGCATGATGTAGTGGGTTACCTATTTGGTTGAGCTTTGGATGCCAATATATTTTAGATCTTGGTTGAAGCATTCTCAGGAAAATCCCAAGGGTTGAGAGCAGAGATGGTTTTCTCTGGGTAAGATATTGACAGGTGGGTGGAGAGAAGAAAATTCCTTAGGGTATGGTGAATAAATTATGAGGCATCCAACCTTGTATTGGTTTTGGTGATTTCTGGACCTATTGTTGGGTGAAATCACTGTGGCTTGAGGGTGGAGGTATTTTCCTATGGATTCCTTATTTGGCTATGATTTTGCCTATCCCATGTAATCCTAAATTCATGCTTGGAATATTGAATGAGGGTGACTGGGATAGGGGAGAGAATTGGTTCATCCCCAATCTATGGTTGGGTGGTATGTGGAAGTCCCTAACCTGGTTGGCATTATGAATATGTTAATGTGTTATTCTTTAATGAGATCAATGAGCACAAGTTTTGGTATAATGTGTTGATGATGTGATTGGTTTATCATGGCTTCATTCTAGTTAAATGTTTGTTACATGTAAGGTATATTTCTTATTATATGATGTGATCTTGTTATTGATCTTTCTCATGGTTAATAGGGTATTGGATGATTTTATATGGTTACATCAGATAATATGTCCTTATTGTAGCTAGCATGAGAGGGCGGCAAGACTTCTTGATGAACATCTTATAAAACTTATGAAATAGTGAACAACTATTTATTCATGCCTCACAAGTACCATAGTCACAAAGTGTTTGTATAAATGATTCACATATGTTGGGAAAGCTTGAAAAAGAATTGAGCCAACGAATAGAATATGAAGACTTGTACTTATCATTGATAGAGTCTTTGATAATTTTGAGAAGTTGGTTATAGGATAGCCCTAAAATTATAGAACAGGCTCTGTGGCACCCTTAGATCTAGGAAATTTCAGCTCTGGCTACATCGAGGATGGGTTATCATGCGGTTGGAGGCCTCTGACCACTCTAACAAGAATCGATGTGTACTACTAGGTTGTAATCTAGGTCAAGGGGTAGTCACAACTTAGGGAAAATGGTCACTATTGAAAATAGAATGAAAAGTAGTCTGATCATGTTCCCCTAGTGTTTGGCATGGGGTCCCCCATAGCAGGTTTTGGGGCTTAAAGCCCGAGCCTTGGTAAATTTTATTGTAAGACTCCATGAAGTGCGGGCGCAGAGTGCAAAATTCTAGGATGAGTCATAGGGTTTTCCACCCTAAGAATGGTAAAATAATGCAAAGTTGTGTCAACCTACCCATGGTCCACGGACCATGGGATTGTATAAATAGAGTGAGGCTCTAAGTGTAAAGATAGGTTTTTGGAAAGCAGAGAATAGATAGATGCGAAGGCATGATTAGAACATAGGGGGAATTTGAAGTGTATTGGGTCATAGTAGTAGGAAGAGGCTCTACAGCTGAGTGCGCAGAGGCCTAGTAGAATTCGCAGTTGAGTGCGCGCACCCCTGCAGCTGAGTGCATAGGGTGGAGACGGGTCTGTAAGTGGGATTGTACATGAAAAGGAATACTAATAAAGATAAGTTTGATTCAGAATATTGTGCATCTATGTTTCTGTTTATCTTCATGCATTTATAGTGTTTATGATTACGCACACTTACCTGAATGTTGAATGATGTAATAACAATATTGGGCCGTTACAAGTTAAGTTAAGCACTAATATCATAGTAGTAAGAATAGAGATCAGGGTAGTACTTTCTTCGTGCCCTTATAGAGGTGCGTGGAGGTAGTGGCATAGGTCACGAAGGATAGACAGCTACGTAGAGTTGCATAAGCACGCAGGTTCAGACTGCTAACCTCCAAAAACTTCATCAAGACATCCCTAGGCTGCAGAAACCTAGTTCCAAAACCCTCCCATACTACTTTGGGTGAGACCTCAGTTCACGCTCCGTGCATTGTTGCCAAAAGGGCCAGTAGTACCGGGATTTGCTTGGCTAAATCACTTTCGAACTTGGGTTAGGTCCCACTAAGCCAAGAAATGGTTTTGTTGCCGCAACTAGGATCTGCATAAGGTATGTCTGATGTCATGCCACTGGAACCCAACAAAGAAGGAAATTGAGGAGTGGTTGGACAAGAAGATTCACAAGTTCGCGACACAGGAAAACAAAACTCTACAAGTATCTGAGAAAAAGTGGTTGGATTGCTACATGTATACGTAAATCCACGAGATTTTCTTTAAATCCTTTCCTTCTAAATTGTATGACTGGATCGCGAGGTTAGCCAACAGCTTGGGAAGGTGTAGGCTCGACCAACCGAAAGTGTGGACTCTGGAATTAGTGCATAGACTGGAAGATTCAGAAGATAAGATAGTGCAAGTTGTGGACCACTGGCTCGACCAAATAATAAGAGGATTTATCATTGAGTTCACGGTGGACATGACTGTCAGTTACAGTGATGCAGAGTGGCATTTTCTCAAGGGATCGCGCGGTAAGTATATTAAATCTTTGGATACCTAGATTAAGATGTTGTTATGTGAAAAGCGAGTTATGCGAATAAATTAATGTTTGGGACTACACGGAGTGGAAGAATCTACAGAAGTGGAAGTAGTGAAGAATTAGAAAATAGTCCCTTAATTTCACCCTCATGGGAGAGTGACGATGAGCTAGCAAAAGTTTCTCCGAGAACCACGGTTAGTTTGATAAGGTAGCAGATTTCGCGGTTACTACCCACACCACCACCCACTTCACCTCCTTCACCTCCATCTACTCCCACTCCACCTCCACCACCTCCACGGTTCAGTAGGGTGAGGGTGATCAAACTACCAGTATTCAGAGGAGTAGGGAATGAGGATCCAGACCAATTCTGGTTCGTGGTAAAAGTAGTATGGGAAGCACAAGGGTCACAAACGACAACATTAAGTGGGCTACATGATCGCGCATTAACATGGTACATCAAGAACTCTAACGACCACCACGCAGGGATAGCAGAGATCCAGAATGCGTTGAACAGAGAATTTAGCAGGCCAAAATTAGGGACACATTCAATCATTGGGTTTAAAGAGATCGTGATGCTTTTGGGCGAGACCCCCTAGGGTCTGGACTAAAGGCTGAAGAGTACGATCTGCAAGTCCAATATGACGCTAATGAATGCACAACATCGCGCATGGTTTGTAGCATCTCTGACACCACACTTGAGGACGGCGCTGTCACAGTAGAAACTTTCTTCTCAAGCCGAAGCATTGGAGATGGCGATGAGATTACATGAGACCCAAATATAGGACCTTGGGTTGGGAGTGCAACAAATCCACGCACAACTATAGAATCGGTGTTTGGAAATGCAAATCTTGAAGCAGGATAAGGCACTGCGGCTAGAGGCACGCGAGGAAGTATGGTGCATAAAATGAAAAGGCCAGGGTCATGACAATGATCATTGTCCAATGTTCACGAACTACTTGGCAGGAGGAGGACCAATGCCGTTGAGAATAGAGGTGCAGACAAGGCTGAGTGCGGCACCCACTTTATGGTGCACAATATGTCAGATAGGAGAGAAACACACGATGGACAATTTTCACTTTTTGCAAAAATGTACACAGAAACCTAGTAATTGTTTTGTAACTTCTGCAGATCGGTAAGCCACAATGAGCGCACTTGCCGCAATTACAAGCTAATGATGGATCGTACCCCAGCCTATAGGATGCAGACCGAAATGTGAGACCTCGACCCAAATGCGGGGATGGCATGCGCTGGATTTCAGGGGCGAGGTCGAGGGCAAGGTGGAATGGGACCAGGAAGGGGCTGCGGACAGTTAATTTGTTATAATTGCGGAGGACCAGGGCACTATGCCCACGATTGTACCAACTCGAGGAGGATATCTTGTACATATTGTGTTCAGCTTGATCATGAAACAATAGACTGTCCTATGTTGATCACAAAGATGCATGAAAAAGGGCTACTCCAGCCTCCCCCAACTCAGAATATACAAATGGTGAGGTCTGAACCACGCGAAGAGGACTCGAATGTAAACATGATGCTCAGAAGTGGTGCAACCACGGGAGAGGATAAGGGAAAGCAGCTATAGGAAAGTACGTGGGTTCACAAGGCTCCTGCAAAGGAACCCAATTTTGACATAGAACGTGCAAAGGATACATTCATGAAAGCTAAGAAGAGCTTCGTGGAGGCCTCCACTTTAGGTAGTAAGGATCAACCAGAACTAGGAATGGATCCTTCAATGCTTACTACCTTTTTGGAGACATGCATGAAATTTTTGCACGACAACAAGGCGGTTAGAGGACTACAGGAACTGATCACCGGGTGCACGGGGTCAGGGGAACCGTGTGTCATCCAGAAATTGGGGAAGCATTCATTACGCACTAGAATGGAAATGAGGTTGATTGCATAGATTGGGGAATATGAAATGGATCAAGTAATCCTAGATCTGGGTTCAAATGCAAATGTACTACCGAAGCAAACATGGGAACGTATGGGTAGGCCCACGTTACAGTGGTTCCCTATTCAATTACAGATGGCAAACCAACAGAAGATTTTATAGTGATAGATATTGTTGATGACATCAATCCCTATCCCACGTTGTTAGGAATAGACTGGGCCACCGATATGAACAAAGTCATCAATCTAAATAAGTGCAAAATGATCTTCAAGAAAAAGTCACTACGCGTAGTAGTCCCATTGGACCTAGCCGAAGGAGTGTGCTACACTGAACTAGTGTGCGATGATGAAAGCGACGATGATCTTTATTGTATTTACAATATATCTATGTGAGACTAGGATTGGGTGAATCCGACTGTAGATGGGAGGATCTCGTGGGAGCACGAAAGCTCCTGCACTTCAAATTCACATGAAGAAGTAGAACGATAGCAGAATCGGTTGCACGAAGTGACAACGTTGAATTGCAACATGATGATTAGATCCCTGTGTTGCGTGACAGTAGAAGAAAGAGAGGTGCCCACATATGACGGGTTGATAGTGGTGGATGAATTCCTGAGCAAATTCGAAAGCGTAGTACCAAAACAACAGTGGTTCGATGTGTTCAAGTGGGCACTGTGCGAAACACCTGCATGATGGTGGGATACACATCAAGGAAATTTTGAGGACTGGTGTGGATGTAGAAGGATAATGCGCCTATGATTTGGAAGCCCCCATCTTCCAACAAAAGTTGGTCAGCGAGGATGGAACAACTTACGCACCCATCTATGTAGATGGGTAAAGACACGTGCTGTGCAGCCCACTCAAGCACACCCCAAACGAAGGATTGAAAATAGGAAGAGCACGCAGTAGCAGGAAAGGCGACGTGCACCACAAATGTTCCACGTAGAAGCATTCAAGAAGATATGCAGATTCCTAAATAGGATTCACTACGCAAGATGAACTGATTGGGACCTGTGCGTACCAGCAGTTCAATGGGCCTATAGGGCCATGTGCAAAAACCTGAGCATGGAGATGATTCTGAAGCTGAAGAGCAAAGTTGACACCATAATTTTGGAAGAAAGGAATCCTCACGCAATAGCTATCACAGGTGGGACAGTACGTCAGGACCCGGATGAAGGAATTATGCAGTTACAAGAAGCCATTCAGTGAGGGAACCTTAAACTTCGTGAACTCGAAGAAGATCGAGTACAACTGAGGAAGAAAAGCATGTTAATGGATGTAGAAATCAACAAACTAGAAATGAAATCACCCAAGCATGTCATGTCGATAAACTAAGAATGACAAGACAAGATATGGGTAGCCATATTACTGCATTAGAAGATTTCTACCGAGAATTTGTGGCTCTGCTACCATGGCTACAACTGCACATTACCAGACAAAGTAACCAGGGGAGCGCACTGCATAAGGAAGAACGCGCGATGCTGACTATCACAAGGGTAATTCAAGAGTGCCCATGGACTAGGCTAGAAGTTGAATTGAAGCCTCACACAGGTGGTGCGACCACCTGACTATCTGTAGGGAGCACAGTCTCAGTGCTGCAAGCAATTGAAAGAGAGCGCGGGACTATAAAAGATTTTGTATGGGAGTTGTGTGATAAGGAGGTTGCGCGTAGGATTAGTATGTCACAGGGGTGCACCCATGCATAGGGGGCTGTTCTGCCACGCGGGTAGGCTGGGAAGTGACCATTGGTGTCACTCTTCATGACAAGATGTCCAATTTAAGACAACAAGGAGCGAGCGACGGGAGATTAAGACACGAAGTCAAAACTATATTTAGGAGGATCTATTGCTAATCTAGCATTAATGGGCCGAATTAGGGGGGAATGGTCGAATTTGAATTCAAAAAGACCTATAAATCATAGGTGGCTATCTAGCAAACAACCCTTGGCGTTTTGAGAATTGAGTTGTTGTGATATCAAGTGGGTATGGACCTTACGAATGTGGAGGCTTTGAGAGAAAGTTCAGTGTCTGAGACATTACCAAAGGAGACACAGGACTTCCTGAATAGAATGATGTCGACAACCGAGGAAGCTTCATAGAGCCCTATGCTGCCTGTGGGGGATGCATTGGAAATTCCAAGATCGCCACGGATGCCGAGGCCCAAAAAGGATCCATAGGCAGCCAGCCCAGTCCACATGTCTCCATGAAATATGCGTTTGGTAAGCTATCTATGGAAAACAAGGGCAAGACTGTTAATCTTGAGACAGATGATCAGGAGGAGGATCTCCAAGCTTTTATAGAAGAGATCGAGGCAGATGAAGAAATGGAGGAAGACATTCAGCCAGTGTGCATTGCAGCAAAACTGCCCAAGTATGTGTCTCCACGGAGAGGGAAAGAAAAAGTACCCAAGGATTTGGATGCCATTAAGAGCACACTCCAAATCTCACTCCTCCCAGATGGAATTTTGTTTGAAGGTTCGGTTCTAGGCCGCATGCCCACGATGAAATTTGAATATTGGGACCTCGCAGACATAAAAAATTTCCCACATTTGAAGACAAGAAAACTCATGAAATAGAGCAAGGAGGGGTCAGTTACAGCGCTAAAGTTGCAGAAATGGTTGCGCGGTGTGGAGGAGGCTGGGCTACTCCACCTACTATGGATTCCACACTTTCACCTGTCACCGATCACGATCTTTATCATCAGGCAACTGCATTTCCTGGTGCACGATGGGTACTTGTGGCTAGAGGAGCCTATTCCCATCACTATGGAGCTTATTCACAGGATTTTTTGGCTTCCCTATATGGGAAGGGACCCTACGGAAATAGCTAGCAAAACCGGAGATTTGGCACTCACAGAGTCCATGAAGAAGAAATAAAAGTTGGAAAGAAACAGAGAGGCTACGTAATTAGTAGCATTCAAGACAAAGGGCTACGCGTAGCTACCCAACTGCTGGTTGGAAAGGTGATGAGAAAATTCTACAGCAATGAGGTACCAGCGATGGTCATTGCACTGGCTGAACAATGCGCAAAGGGGGTCCAATTCCTCTATGAGGAATTCCTAACCAACTGCAAAGAAGCTCAAGAGCAGGGCAAGACCTTCCACTACGCATGGTTGCTCTTGTATATCTTATTAGTGAAAGGGAAACTACCTGAGGACAATCAGTTCCCTCCCCTTGAACAGGACTTTCCAGAGGAGGAAAAATACGCATCGTTATGGGCAATGAAGAATGCCACGTGAATCCACGAGACCAAGATCTTCTGGGTGCTCATGGAGGCGAGCGTTCGGATGTGTATCAACAAAAGGCCGCGCCTATCCCCCACAGTGTACGACAATCTGTGGAACTTTGCAGACTTCAAGGCGGATATGCACAATGTGTATATCAAGGTGCATAAGGATCCGGTGTAGACTTGGACCAAAATTCCTTTCATTGTGATTGATGATGCCATTTTCGCTATGCTCGACTCATGGCCACCCAAGTTGCATGCCCCAGATCTGGCGGTGCGCAATGAGACAACGATACAAAAATAAAAGGATGCCATCAAGCTGCTGGCACAACAAAAGTGCAATGAGTAGTTGGTTGAGGAGGCAAGGGCTTCTCACGAGGCAGCGAAGGCCGCCACAGAGCAGACCAAGGCCACCAAAAAAGTAGCAGCACCACAGGCAACCGGGGCCACCACGACACAGGAGGAAAGAGGCCCAGACTTGACCACAGGATAGGGGATAGAATACATGGCATAAAGTGGGGACCCAAGCATGACATCTACACAAATGAAATGGCCACACAATATAGAATGAACAGGGCCACAAAAGAAGACCAAGGCTTCCAAACTGGATGGTGAACCCATTACACTGACAGAGGGTGACCTATATGACATCAGCGACACAGTTCATGAGGTCACCAAGGAAGTGCTCTAGGAAGCAATGAGGGGGCAGCGGAATGTGTTGGGGGCTCTCAGGCCACATCTACAACAACTTCAGGTGTGACCCCCCCAGGAGGGAATAAAATCCATCTATGGTGCCGCAGGTACATCGGAAACAGAGGAGTTGCTGCGGGCCAAAATGGCTAACACCATCACACTAACAGTGGACATCATGGAGGATAGAGCCACGTTGGGCTGGATCAAGGGACTTGGCCTAAACTTGGCTGCCCTTCCATGGGATATATTATACCAGCTATAGGACGGAGCGACGACAGAACTCCGCGCTAGGGAAGGATGCACAGTACAAATTATCAGCAAATAATGAATCAACATCGAGCAACTTAGTCTACAATGGGATGAAGCGTTGGTGCAAAATAAGTAGCTGGAATAGATAATAGAGGAAGCATGTCACCATGCCCTGAAGCTAGAAATTACAACAAACCTACCAGTAGAATTGCAAATTCACATATTGGCTAGTGGATTCTGCGAGGAAAAGGAGGAAGCAACAAGGATATAGATGGACCTCAACCTTTATATTTCTGAACTGTGATTAAACGCATAGTCATCCACACCACCGGAAGTTAGGGAACAATGCACTAGTGCTATCCAAAAGGGGCTGGAGGAAATAGGATAGGTATTGCAGTACTGTACTATAATGTTGGAAGAATCCCTCTCGGTCCTCACTTCCTTATAGGAGGACCCCACCATATAGTTCCTAGAAACAAAAGCGTGGGAGGTCCAAGTGTAGTATGACAATGTGCGTAGAACAGCACAGATAGTTGTCCTGACCCAGTGGTTAGTGAAGCTACAACAAGCAAAGGCGTTGAAGGAACAGGTGGATGCCGTGCAACAGAAAGAGGTAGTACTTAAAGTGCACATCCATCCGTGGATTGATGAGGCCTTCCGCATCAATACTAATATTGAAGGAAAGCTCACACAAATGAAGGTGATGCATGCCTTAAGATAGGGATCTTCCCCTGATAGTGAGCATTCGACAGAAAGAGTAGAGTAGATCTAGCAGACGTAGAGCTATGCACCACGGACCTTCACATAGCATAGGCACAGTTGGAGGGGCGTGGTAAGAATAGAGATCAGGGTAGTACTTTCTTCGTGCCCATACAGAGGTGCGCGGAGGTAGTGGCACAGGTTGCAAAGGATAGAAAGCTATGCGGAGTAGCACAAGCATGCAGGTTCGGACCATGAACCTCCAGAAACTTCATCAAGACATCCCTAGGGTGCGGAAACTTAGTTCCAGCACCCTCCCATACTACTTTGCGTGAGACCTCAGTCCGCACTCTGCAGACTATTTCCGAAAGGGCTAGTAGTACCAAGGTTTGCTTGGCTAAATCACTTCCGAACCTGGGTCAGGCCCCACTAAGCCAACACCTAGGTGTTGAAGTTTTGACAAGTGCACCCAATTTCTATAACTACATCTTGGAAGTTGGGTTATTCATAGTAACTCTAAGCTCATCTTTACCCTGGTAATTTGTAAAAGTAGGTAAATATTGGGTGGTGTGTTGCAATAATCTCCTATTATTTCTTCTACTCTAGATTTGCTGGAGCTAGGATCATCCCCTTGGTCAATGTCCATGGGTTCTGAAGTGGCCCTCTTCTTCAAGTATAATTATTGGAACAATCCTCTACTATGAGATTTAGGTCATGCTTATGACTTTCCATATCCTATTCTTTTTTCATACCATGGATGATATTATGAGGGTCGTACTTCCATAACCATGCTTGTGGGAAATCAAAACTCTATAACATATTTTCCACAAAATCTAAGGAATTCTTGGAACTGTCCACAAATTGTCTTATCTCATGAGGGAGGTGGAAGTTAAAACTTCCTTCTTGGAAGTGAAATGAACATTATCACCTCTGAATATTTTCTTTATGTAATCCATTGAAAATATGTGAGAAGTCAAAAATGTTGGTAGTTGGTAATGTTTTCCTTCAAATCCATACACTAATGACTATGTACTCTTGGAATAGGTACCAATCACCTACTCTGTTATCGAGAGTGAATTGTAACTTCTCCCTGAGGAACTCAGGAACTATGGGAAAATGTTGACCTTGCAATAGGGTGTAGACAACTCACATAAAAGAGCACACATATTTGAAGAAACTCTAGTTATGTTTCGGCCTTCTCACCATGGGTAACCACTCATAAAGAGGCAAAAAAACATTGTGTTCATCCACCAACTTTGGCTTTAGATGTTCAAGGTAAGAATATTTTTGATGGATAAATAAATGGACTAGGTAACATTGGTAATGAAAATACCTCCCTTCTTCAAATTTTATCAATTGGCAGTTAATATCATCAGAGAAAAATTGTGCAGAATCAAAATTTGTACAAGACATAGTGGTAAGGTGGCACAAGGAGAGTAATAAACCTATTTTCTTTTTAGTCACATAAACATTTGTATAAATACCAAGAACTTGGGAAAAAATAGAGAAGGATAATCTAGGCATAGAATCAAATGTTATGATGGAGTAGGAAGGCCACCAAAAAGGAGAAACCACTCCCTCTTTGACATATCCATTTACCATTTGTTGCTTCTCTTTTAGAGAAATAATATTCCACCTCTCTTCGAGTGTATCTTTATCTAGCTTTTGCATGCCTATTCATTTTGGAAATGAGAGCATGTCTGCAATTGCTTCCGGTGGCACTTTGATTACTTCCTTATCTCCTTGAGATGAGACAATAAATATTTGATTAGGAAAGTATCAACTAATGCACCATGATGCCCTATTTGGAATGTGGTACACATGCTAGACCATTTCTAGGAGTAAGTTTGATGCAATTAGGTTGTTATGGTCCCTTATTATATCAACTGTGATTTGTACCAGATGAATGACCTTTCTCATATCATGAGTAGTTATCATTGGGTCCTAGAGCTTTACATCACCATCATATAATTTAGGGTATTTAGTTTTATTGACCATTGCGATATCAACTGAGCCTGGTGCAGATGAGGTGACCACTATAGGGATTGATGCATGGGTGATTGTGGTGCAAATACCCTCAAGGATCTTCCTGGAATCCTTCGCAGACAGGTCAGATTAGCTATAGCTCACACAAAGATACATGCAAATATTCATATTAATGAAATGATAACAAAAGTAAGAAGGGAGATTGTTACCTTAGATCTTGGTGTGGTGTTGTTGGAGAACTCAAAGTAGTGGGGCGGAAGACCTCTCAGCTAGCTCCTAGATCAATAACTCCACATAAACAAGACGAGGAGTAATATCACAACATATAACTTTGATAATAATTACAAGAATACACAAGGATATCTAAATACACATATCTAAGCTACTCATAATCAATAGTGGTTCATAAACATGTAAATAAATCACAATGCCAATGCCGAGGAGTAGACAACACAACTGCAGGTATATATTAATGGTAGGAAAGAGTGATTAAAATCATCACTTGCATCAAGCTCCCCTTACTCCTCCAACTCTTCTCTCTCCCTCTCTTATTAACCTTTTGATGAACCAATGTCTAATGCAAATCTTTGATAGTCAATAGGAAATCCTTTCAATACTTTCAACCCCTTTCACAATGCCCCAAGCCTCAAATATATAGCATGAGAGGATAAGTCTTGCTAATTCTTTCATGAGTTCTTTTGAGCAAAATCTAGGATGTTTCCATGCTTTATTGCTCTTTCCCTATTTTTTAGATTCCATTAGGAATAGAAATATTCTCAAACAGGTCGAATCTAAATATTTCCCTGCTTTTTGGGCTGACATATGAGTGAATATCGAGACATTATTTGGTCAACCCACTCCTTTGACCTCTAGAAACTCACCAAATTTGACTAACATTGCCCCTAAGGCAACACAAAGAGTTACCCTAGGGAATAACACACCTGATTCATGGCTAGAAAGCTTTATAAAGCACCTTTCTAGTTCCTAGGTAGCATTAGCTTGGTAGATAGGCATGTGAACTTGGTCAATCTTTTATTCAACTTTCCTTTCTCATCTGAGATGATGAGGAGCTCATTTTCCTATATAACAAATTCTCCCTAAAGTGTGTGATCAAAGGCAAAGATAATGGCCGAAATACTTTATAACTGTCATGTTTGGAAAAAATAGAGAGAGGATCAGAGCTTTGGGACTACAAGAAACCTAATACAACCACATATATAAAAAATCTAAAAGCATGTCTTGAGTTGAGAATTCCCAAGCCCAGTAGCTATGTTAGAGTGATTTCTCAACAAATAGATATGATGATCATGTCTGCCAATAAGCATAATGTGGAACATGCATCATAACAGGATTGTCCTGGTGAACTATCCCCAAAAAATAATATATGCAACTTGGGAGAGGAAACAAAGTTGAGTGATGTAATCCTCTACCCAAGGTCTTTATTGCCGCTTCGTCTTAACATCATATTTCGACACATGTGAATAAAGGCGTTGAGGTCGAACATGTACAAAATTGTCTAATTACTAGTCAATAATGAAGACTGTTAATAGATGTGAGGATGGCCACTGATAATGATGATGGTATCCAAGATGTTTAGTACAACCTAGCAAGTGTGAATAATGATGTTGTCATCGAACACTCGTAGAATCATTCCACCCATTTCCAATAGTGAAAACCCTTGATTGAACATAAGGTAACCTGCCACTAATGTCTGCAAGTTCCGAGGAACTAATATGTTTCTGGATATGCTTCCTAGATAGAGTGTTGAAGTCGATAGGAGGAGATCAGTCGAAAGATAGGAAATAATGTGTCCTACATCAATCAACATGAAGCGGGACAAGAATGATTATTTTTTGAAGAAAAATTTTGAGCAACAGGTCAAATCGACAGAGGGCATGATGGAAGTATATGTTTGATGGTTTGATAAAGGAAACAGAGGATAAAGGGATCCCTTGAAAAATAGAAGGCATGACACAAAGGTTTTAACTAGGCAACACTATAATCATGAACACCAAAGAGTGTTAGGATACAGAGATGCAAGAACATTGGGGTATATAGGATAAACTCGTAGGACGGTAAGGTTCATTTTGAGAGGTCAACAAAATGGAGGTTTTGCTGAGGGAGTGCCATGTTCAAGGGAACGACTTCTGCCAAAAAAATCTTTCCAAAATACTGACATAAAGCAATTGTGTTGTCCAATTTTCCCCCATCTGATTTAATTTAATGAGTCAATATGGGTAAACTCGGTGGTATTTTCATATTTAGAGAGTCTGAAAAGATTGTAAAGAGCAACTCCACAGGGGTCCCTATGTCATAGTTGTTAACTGGGTGCGACAAAGGTTTAATAGTATACCCGACATAGTTCATTTTCCATAATTTAGTCTATTGAGCCCAGATAAAGTGATAAACTTATGCTCAATAGATGTTTTCATCATTTCGCTACGAGTACGAGGGGATGAAGTAAACTTGATATTCATTGTGAAATTTTAATGAGTCACACAACGAAAAATTCAATAGATATTCATCAAATTTTAATGAGTCAAATGAAGAAAACTTGAGGTACCTTTTTCAGTTTAATGAGCAAGGAAAAAGAGATCAAAAGAACTTCTCATGCCTTCTCCATAGATTTAACGAGCTCGAAGAAGGGAAAAACTCTGGGATTTTTCAATTTAAGAGAAAGAAAGAGTCCCAAAAAAGAAAGCACTCATATCGTCGCCATATGAGTTTTATGATCTCAATGATGAAAAATCGGGAATTTTTCAATTTAAGAGTGAGAAAAGATCCCATAAAAGAAAGCACTCATAGTGAATCAAACATGGTTTTTTCTGCAATTTAGCCCTAAAACCCCTTCATCCAAGCATGAGTAATATTGGCAATATATCGAAATGGAATATGATAAACAACATAGGAAATGAAAATTATTTAATTTCAATGACTAACTAAGGTGAGTCATAGCTCCAAAGTGACTATAAGGAGGTTTTTAGCCTCCATTTTCACCATTTGCATCATTTGAGTGTTGTGAGAGTGTTTTGGAGTGAAAGAGGAGCAGATCTTCCCTAGGAAATTGTGAGCAATCCAGACGACCATTCAACGTGTCGCTTGTTCTAGGTAGATGGTCAAACCTTCATCTTGCATTATTTAATATTTTTAAGCTACCTTAGAGGTGGATGTTTTTAGTTTGGGGAAGCCCTAGATCATGATTTGTGCCTAACACTCCCCTCTAGGTCCAAAGGAGTATTAAACACCTTTCACGACTTGTAGGGGTGTGTTAGTACACCTTGTGGGCCCTAAGGGGGGGTGTTAGGCAACATGGGCGCACTTCCAAACACCAACACATGATTTGTTTGTCATTTCTCTATCATTTTGACTGATTTTTGGGTGCTTTTGTGAAGGTTTGGTGCCATCATCATGAGTCTATGGAGAGAAAGAGCTCATGGTAGTGAGGAACTACAAATTTTGAATGATCCAACATGCATACTTTCTTTGCGGAGGTGTGGCTTGATGAAGTATGAAATGCTTGACCTGATGAAGGGTCAAGAAGAACTTCTGAGATGGATAATCCAATGATGGGATGAACACTAAGGGGTGTTCTAGATTTGGGATCTTGAGGTCTCGATAGATAGAGATTATATCTAATTTATGACAGGTTTTTCATGCAGAGGCGCATAAGAAAATTTGACTAGGGGCAGGATAGATCCACGGTCCACCCTCGAGTTGGTCCAAACTTACTGTAGACCTGATAGTGGCTTAGTGAGAAACAGGTTCCCCATTGAGCAGATCAATACAAGGCCCATAAGGGCCATTTTATGGATGATCGTATCCTTGGGGAGGTCCAACAGTCCTCATGTAGTGATGAAGGCCCAGATTTTATTTTTTATTGACTGCGTACAACCTTAGATATTCAACTTCTATGAGGAAATTCTTCGTCAGTTGAAGGTAGAGTTGACAACCTGCAAGACTCATACCCAAATGACCTTTTGGTATGGTACTCTCATTGTGTCCTTCTTTCTTGATAGAGTGCTCATGATGAGGCCACGTATGAGTGTGGGTCAGGCTATTCCCAGGGAGCCAAGGCAAGGGCGATGGGCTTCACTGGATACTCATACTAGAGGGGGATCGATCGGACATTTCTTGGAAGAGGACTTCTTCAAGTGGCTTAGTAGTCAAATTCTGATGATTGGTGACTATGCCTTTGAAGGCATGGACTTTACAAGAGAGCCAAACTTGATGCTGCCACCTGAGACACATTGGGGGCCTCAAGGTAAGAAGGTTTTTTTAGAGTGCTTAAAGTATTTTCTAACTTTTGAATATTTATGCAATGTTTTTGTTTTTATGGGTGAATAAGTACTGAAATGAAGCGTTTTCTTGACAGAAATGTGGCATCAGTGCGACCTGTAAGCATGCCCCACCAAGCGAGGTGGGGGGACTGGCTACCTGGAGTCAGTGTTGGTGCAATGGTTGTCAAAGATGGAGATGATGCATAGAGTCTCCATGAGGTTCTGAAGAACCTCGAAGACCTGAGCATGGGCATTCCTCCACTTCACATGAGGGAGATTCCTACTCATATCTAGCAATACACCGTCGGTGGCCCTGAGCAGTTTCTAGTTCCTCTTTAGAGGATAGTTAAAGCTGTTCTGAATTTTCATGAGAGATAGACTCTTAGCGGTAGCTAGCGAGTGTTATAGTGAGGCTTTGTCATGCGGAAAGAGTCAACTTTGCGGACAAAACCGACCTCCCTAGAAGCTAAGGCTTTCTAGTGACAAACAAGACAATTAAGCACTATCTTTCTCTAAATATGCATTTAGAATACAAGTAATCATGTGTTTAAAACATACCTTTAGTCCAACGTTGTTTGTAGTAGTCCAGCCTCTCCGATCCAGATGAGCTCCTCCTTCTCTTTAAAACCTGCATTCACTAACAAGCAAACGATTACATAGCACCTGAATAAATCATAAAATAAAACATATCCATCATAAAGACCAAGGAGTATATGAAACAAATTATGTATAACAACTTGTTGAGAAAAATGAACTTAATTGTATTAAGTGGAAACAAAAGAAACCATTACAACCAGTGCCTTGGTGTTGTGCAGGTCCCTCCCAGGGTCCAGCAAGAGTTCTCCTTTACTTTGATCAGCTCACCCACTTCCAAATGAAGCTAAGAAAGGATGGGAATCTCTCCTCTCAAGCTCTATAAGGGAGTCATAATTTCAGCAGCATCTACCCTTAGGAATGTTCAGCTTTCAACCTCCCCTCCCTCTGGCCCAATGCCTGTATTTATAATGCTTTGGAGGAAGTTAATCAGGTCCACCATCAATGGGATAAGCCCCTCTTTGAATGGGATAGCTCCCCTCTTGATGGGATAAGTTCCTCTTTCATAGGGATACATGAACCATCTGGAGGTGCTCAATACACGTCAAACCATCTTCTAGAATGCTCTAGATTCGACCAAAAGTAACTTTTTTGAAGTAAAACTCGCGCCTTTTGACCTTTACAGGAGTACGCACCCACCCCTTTACAGACAGAGCGTACAAGTACGCAGGTATTGTGAACTTGGGGTGCGTACACGTAGGTAAGGTTAAGAGAAACTGCGTAACCAGAGTTAATTGACTTTTTAAAGACTTTCTCTCTTTCTTGGAGTTTGACATGAGGAGCAGAGGTATAAGACTTGCCAAGGAGGATAGTATGACAGTTGATGGAGTCATACTAACTGTAGATAGTCATGGTGACAAATTTTAGTGTAACAGATTGCCCCCTAAAATGCGAAGCCTGTAGTAGATTAGGGTTTCATATCATCTAGGAAGGGTGAAGTACTTTATCATTTCAAGGATTATCTTGTGGAGAGCCCAGTCGGAACCTGCAAATATTCAACACAAAATACATATGTAAGATCATATCATCACTGAGGTAGGCATTCCCATACTCTGATTGAAAACTTTAACTAACAAACTAATTGCTGCTCTGATATAGGAATGATTTCGCAGTACATCATAATCATAGACTCATGTAGACACAGTATGGACGCAGCCATCTATTTATGATTAGTCTACTGTATAATGAATACAAAACTCCTTGCAGCCTGGATGGTGGAAACTAGATCCAGGGTCTTCATTTCTACTTCCCGAAATAGTACGATTCTATCCATGCGAATAAATGAGTTGATGTCGAACATGGTAGAAACCACTTGATTACCAGTCGATGATGTAAACTATTAACAAGTGTGAGAGAGACCACCAGTGATGTCAATGGTTCTCAAAGTACCCAGAACAATCCATGAGATGTGAATGAATGTGTTGATGTTGAACACGTCACGGAATCCTTCAATCGAAAGTCAATGATGTAAACCGTCGTCAAAGGCGAGAGACCTGCCATTGATGCATGTCGATCTCAAGGTACTGACGATTTCTAGGTCATCTTTCTAGATAATGTGCTGATGTCCATAGAAAGCGACCCGTTGCAGGCAAGCCCACAACACGAAATCATAGATCAAGTTGAAGAAATGTAGCTGTAAGGACTGACTCAGGGATGGTTGAGATGAATGACAGGTATTTTGCAGATGAATAGTTTATTTGCAGTGACCTCTTGAACACATAACGACACGACAGATGGCTTGGTGACAATTGACCCAAAGTTAATACCTGGAACCGGCTGAAGATTTTCAATGTGGTTTGATTAATTGTTAGGCAAAGGATTTCCCAATCCAAGTGAATGAAAAGTGTCATGTTCAAGAGTGGTGATAAGGTTTCTTCTGAGACAAAGGATAACAAATAGGCTCATTTTTCTCTCTTTTCCCCCACCATTTCTGGCAAGTACCTCTTTATTTTTTACAAGCTTGAGGAGGATAACATATGCTTGATTATAAGGTCATCCTTCGGATGAGTCCAACTTAGTTTAGATTCGAACCCTAAGAAGGAGTGGTCCGTTCCTGTTTGTAATCGAACAGGTCCTTTACTGTGAAATTTTAACGAGTCCAGTATAGGAGAAACTCGGCGTTTTTCAATTTTAGAGAGTCTGAAAAAACTTAAGAAGACTCCAGGGTTGAACTTTTTCGTAAATTTATGTCTCCCAAGCCCGAAAAAGTATAAAATAATACTTGAGAGAACCGCTTGATCTTTTACGACCAAGGAGTACTTTCATAATTAGTGTCTTTGACCTGAAAAGTAAAAAGCGATCAAGGACACGTCGTTTTATTTCCAATATCGAATTTGAAACGACAAAAATCCGGCAATCTTTTCCTGTTTTTATGGTCAGAAAAGGGCTATAAGAGGACTGTCTTTTAATTCTGTTTTAACGAGTGTAAAAGAAACGCTCGGCAATCTTTTCATGTTTTAGGAGTCAGAAAAGGGCTTAAAGATGACTCTGATGTTTTTGTTTGTGAAAAATGACCATTTTCCCTGAAAATCCTTTATCCTGCACAAAAACCAACACATTACTCATACCTGTTTAAAGATATATAAAAATACTTTGAAAAATACCTTTTCATGGTGAAAAATAAACAAATTTAACATTTATTTACCCAAAAAACCTATAAAAAGGGTTTTTACCAATTCATTTTTACCATTTTACTGTTGAGGAGAGAAAAAGGGCTTTTGGCAAGAAATTTCCCATGGACATTGCGGAGAATCCGACCGTCGAAATCGAACGTCGTCTCATCAGGTATTCTACAACATCCTCCTCTTCATTTTCATCCATTTAGAATTCGTTTTTAGGCCCTAGTTTCATTTTTTGGAGGTTTTGGGGTTTCAAGGTCCGCCTTTTGGGGTACGCAGGTGCTCCACTGGTGACCCGCGTACCCCGACATTTTCTCAGTTGGGAAAATGCCGAGGGTACACACCTTGCCTTAAAGGAACCCACGTACCCACACCCTGTTCCTAAAGGTGGGGTGCGTACCCCGCAAAACGAGTTTGCAAACCCCAATTCCTTCAAAATGGACCAAATTTTTTTCATTTCATTGAATCTAACAGATGTTTTTTGGTGTGTAGATTGCCCACCATACTTGATTTGCGCGAGAGAGAGCACGAATATGTTGATTTGGCCACCATTAATCATCAACCATCCATTGATGATTTGAAGGCATGCAGTCTTTACAAATACTGGGCCATACCTGGCATGAGGGCCCAGGTGCACTTTCTAGAGTGGCTGGTAGAGAGATGGAACGTCCAGGACCAGTGCTTTTACATTGGAGGGCACCAGCTCGAGATAGAGCCCTCAGATATTTACTTCCTCACTGGTTTGCCCAAGAGAGGCGAACACTTGACTCTGTTCGGGACTAGGCCGGGTGGCCAGTCCATCGCTAGTCTCCGACAAGAGTGGTGTAACACTCAGTCTCAGGAGAAGGGGATAGAGATCAAAACTATATCCCGACCTGAACTTATGGTGATTGCTTTTACAGTTACCATACTTTGCGGGGTTGCCGCTTTACACATTGCTACTGGATCCCAGATGCGGATGGCGTTTGATTGCTATCGGGGCACCATTTTCAACTAGTGTGATGCTGTGTTGGCCAATTTAAAGGGCCAACTGACTAGAACCAAAAAAGGACAGCTGAAGACTATTGGTTATGGACCTTTAGTTGTGAGTTTTGCCCTAGAGAGGGTTCTGATGTTGATCCCACAGCAGCTCACTGTTGAGGTTGGGCCTCCCCGAGAGCCTAAGTTGATGCGATGGGTTGCGGTGATGGCCCGTCATCCTGACGAGGGCATGGAGGTTGTCCGATTTACTCCGGAGTATTTTCACTGGTTGGAGGAACAGATCTTTTCTATACAGGATTTTCCTTATGCCGGAGTTGATTTTCGTGGAGATCCGGACATGGTTCTTCCACCGGGAGAACAATGGGATGACACAGGTACTTCATTTTTACAAGTTTTTAAATTATCTACTTTTTTGTTTTTTATATCGTCTCAAAACTGACAGTAACAATCTTCAAAATGCAGATGTAGGCCCACGCCGTCCATCCAATCTCCGGCCTTTCGAGAGGAGACTACTAGTTGCAGCGGCACCAGCCCCATGGGATGAGGCCAGAGAGACCCTAGCTGAGTTGGAACAAGACCTAGAGCGTCTTACGACAGATATACCAGAGACTACTATAGACGATATTCCTATCAGGCTTCAGCGCTATGTAGTCGCAGTCCCAGGACCTTTTAGGAGGTTCTTTTGTAGGGTGGCTCGTGCAGTGGTGTCGTATAGAGAGCATCACCAGTGATTGGATGGTCGTTTTTGTAGACACATGTGACATTTTGGTTTTTTGTACTTATCATTTTTGCCGATCATAAGGTGTTTTTCAACCTATGATCGAAGACGATGTATTTTTTGACACACTCCTATCTATATATATCATTATTACCGGCTTATCTTGTTAACCATGTATGATGAAATGTTTTTAAATTTATATGTATGATTATTGCAAATGTCTATCTAACATTCGAGAAGAAATTGCATCTGCTAATGTATTTAAAGACCTTGGAATATGCTGATATTCAATGTAATCAAATTCACGTTCCAAGAGACGCACTCTCAAAAATAACCTTAATAACACTGGATTTCTAATGGCATACACTCTATTAAGCTGTAATACAACGAGTTCAGAATCTAACCTCACTATCAAACTCTGAATCCCAAATGAAATAGATTCAGACAATAACTCAATCACTGCACTGTACTCGGCAATGTTGTTTTTTGTTTGACCGAGGCTCACCCCATGCATAGAAACTAACTCGTCAGAGGGCGAATAGATAACCCAAGCTGTGGAAGAGATATTCCGTGTACTATGACAAGCACCATCAGCAAATCCAATGTATGTTTGGAGAGGCATCGACATCTGCAAACATCAAGCGTAAAACCAAGATAAGCAGAATAACGACGAAAAACACACTTTCTAAGCTAAGCACACTGTCTAAACTAACAAACACACCAGCTAGAAAGAAAAACCTAACCTAACTAAAATCTCCATACCCATCATTTAAGCATAATACCTCTTTAGGTAAAGTCCATTTCTGGGTTTACCCAAAGAGTCCCCGTCAAAATCTACCAGCTCATAGGCCCCTTTTGCTAGCTTTCGCTTGACAATATAGGGCCCATGCCACATAGGAACGAATTTTCCAGCACCTAATTTATCGTTAGCTTGATCATATAATAGCACTAGGTCTCCTTCCGAAAAATTTCGAGGGGTCACATTTCGATCATACTGAGCTTTCATATGTTTTGCGTGAGTCTCAATTGCCAATGCAGCATCACGTCGAGTCTCATCTAATTGAGCTAAGTATAATAAACGCTTCTCCTCTTCGCAAATAAGACAAGGATATCGAAGTTTGTGCTTTTCGTCATTGGTTTCTGACTTTTCTGTTTTATCCTTTGGAGTTTTATTCTTCTTCTTACCTTTCTTTTTCCCACCGGATTTTGATTTAGCCGTAGATGACTCTACAATGTGAATATCAGCGGAAACTTCAGCAGAAGATTCTCCTGTCGGGGAGTCTGGTAAGGTTATAATAGGCGAAGAATTCTTTGAGGATTTCTTCTTGCTTTTAGTGTTCACCGTACCAAACATACCATCAGCGGCATGAGACCCCAAAGGAGCAATAGTGATTTGATTTGACTTAGGAAGATCTGGGATCTTTTCGTGTAACGTACCTAACTGAGTGTAAACTAAGTCAAGGTACTGCGCTTGAGCGGAGTCGCCATTTTGTCATGTGGAAAGAGTCAATTTTGCGGACAAAACTGACCTCCCTAGAAGCTAAGGCTTTTTAGTGACAAACAAGACAATTAAGCACTATCTTTCTCTAAATATGCATTTAGAATACAAGTAATCAGGTGTTTAAAACATACCTTTAGTCCAACGCTGTTTGTAGTAGTCCAGCCTCTCCGATCCAGATGAGCTCCTCCTTCTCTTTGAAACCTGCATTCACTAACAAGCAAACGATTACATAGCACCTGAATAACTCATAAAATAAAACATATCCATCATAAAGACCAAGGAGTATATGAAACAAATTATGTATAACAACTTGTTGAGAAAAATGAACTTAATTGTATTAAGTGGAAACAAAAGAAACCATTACAACCAGTGCCTTGGTGTTGTGCAGGTCCCTCCCAGTTCTCCTTTACTTTGATCAGCTCACCCACTTCCAAATGAAGCTAAGAAAGGATGGGAATCTCTCCTCTCAAGCTCTATAAGGGAGTCATAATTTCAGCAGCATCTACCCTTAGGAATGTTCAGCTTTCAACCTCCCCTCCCTTTGGCCCAATGCCTGTATTTATAATGCTTTGGAGGAAGTTAATCAGGTCCACCATCAATGCGATAAGCCCCTCTTTGAATGGGATAGCTCCCCTCTTGATGGGATAAGTTCCTCTTTCATAGGGATACATGAACCATCTGGAGGCGCTCAATACACATCAAACCATCTTCTAGAATGCTCTAGATTCGACCACAAGTAATTTTTTTGAAGTAAAACTCGTGCCTTTTGACCTTTACAGGAGTACGCACCCATCCCTTTACAAACAGAGCGTACAAGTACGCATGTATTGTGAACTTGGGGTGCGTACACGCAGGTAAGGTTAAGAGAAACTGCGTAACCAGAGTTAATTGACTTTTTAAAGACTTTCTCTCTTTCTTGGAGTTTGACATGAGGAGCAGAGGTATAAGACTTGCCAAGGAGGATAGTATGATAGTTGATGGAGCCATACTAACTGTAGATAGTCATGGTGACAAATTTTAGTGTAACAGGCTTAGTAGAGCCATTTTGTACTTAAAACACCCAACTTTTGGGAATTTTAAGATGTAAAAGACTAGATTTGATATCTATATATATACATATATTTTAGCGTTTTTATGATGTAAATTCTTTTTAATGTTTTTGTAATTTTTTAACTATGAAATCTTTACTTTCATGCATGAATCTATAATAAATGAGACAAATTCCAATCTAATATATAATTTTCTAATGAATAAGCAACTACATTAAATTCTCAAGGAATGTGTTCATATGTAATAAACTCAAATTGACATTCCAAGAGTCGTACTTTCAAATAATGATGTGACAAGATTGGATTACGAATGTGATAATGATTTGTCAATTACATAATGACAAGATGAGAGCCTAACCTGACCACTAGATTGGAGATGTCTCGAGATGACACCTCAGTGACAAGTGAAATTACAGACATATACTCAGAAATATTGTTGGTGGTAGTACCAAGAAAGACTCCCCGAGGACAAATTAGCTCCGACTCAGGTGTGTAAATGACCTAAGAAGCTGATGCAATGTGCCATATGTGACAACTGGCACCATATGCATATCCTACGTATGGTAAGGGTAATGAAGACATCTGTACAATGAGAAACATGTATGAGACAAATACTCAAAAAACGATAAAAATTCAGTCACAACAAAAAGAAGCAAAACGTATAAATACATAAAGTTTCCAAGCACATGCCAAGTGCAATATTTGGCATAATACTTTTTCAAATAGATCCTGTTTCGGGGTTCCACAAGCTGAACTCCTTCGTAGTCCTGAAATTCATAGGCCCCTCTTGAGAGGGCCTTGGTGACGACATATGGACCGAGCCATAATGGTTGAACCATTCCTACCCCCAAGAAGTTGTGTTTATGATCATATAGTAAAATAAGATCACCTTTTCCGTAAGAACAAGGTTTAACCTTTTTGTCATATTGGGCTTTGACCCAACGCTTATGGGCTTCGAGTGCTAGTGTGGAATCTCGATGGGTCTTGTTTAGGTTATTAACATATAGAAATCACTCTTCTTCAGCAATGGCGTCGAGTAAGATTTCAACAACATGTTTTAGGGAAGGAAGCTGGCATTCCATAAGTAGTATTTCTTCCAGGACATAAGCGAGTTGGAATGGTGTAAATCCTGTAGTGGTTTTGATTGGAGTTTGATATGCCCACAACAGAAGATATACCATGCGGGGCCAGTTGGCCTTGTGGTTACCTACTAACCTGTGGATCATGGTTTTAAGGACGCCATTAACGAATTCCACTTGGTTATTAGCCTTGGGGTAGTAGGAGGAAGATTTTTCCTAACAAAAACCAAGCAATGATGTTAAGTTAGACATCATGTGGTTCTGAAAGTGAGAGTCATGGTTTGTAATGATTATGCGAGGCACACTGAAATGAAAAGTCACCTAATTGAAGAGGAATAATGCCGTGGTTTCTCCATCGCCCTGAAAAGTGGCAATGGCTTCAACCCATTTTGTAAAGTAGTCCACAACAAAAATAATTCAGTTGTGCCCATCAGAGGAACTGGGGTTGCATGTGACGAAGTCAATACCCCATTTGGGAAAGGGACCGAAGAAGATAATAGGGTGTAGGGGGACCAGGCGTGCATGCATTTTATTTGTAAATACTTGACAAGGGTGACACTGCTAGATTTCCTTTATACAATTTTTGAACAGGGTTGGGTAGTAGATATGCCAGAAAGATGACTGCCACATGCCCCAACATGGCATTCATTTAAAATGTGAGGCAACATCAAAGAACTGTATAAGTGCCACCACGATATAGAGTATTGTTTAGCACTAAATAGTGCTGAGATTGGTTCTCTAGATGTGATGAAGATCACCTAACAATATTTCAGATCATAATTGTTGCGCTTGGAGGTAGACTAGAATGTCACCATACCAAGGATTGGTTTAGTTGATCAAATATACATATTCATCTGGGAGAAGATCATGAACTATATCATTTGGATTGACAATGGGAAGATCCGACAATAGTTTTGTGAAGACTAAGGATTTTCTCACCTTGGCAGTGGCGAAAACCAAATCAAATTGTTGGAGGATAACAATCCATTTGGAATATTTTCCTCCAATGACTTGTCGAGACAAAATGTGTCTCATGGGATTTTCCAAAGCAATGATGGTAGTCTGTCGCAGCAGTATATAGTTTCGGAAACGATTGAAAACAAAGACAACTACCAAGGATAACTTTTCCACATGTGAATATTGGATTTCAAGCCCAGCCAAGCCTTTCAAGAGATAATAGATCACAGGATCACTAAGATCATCATGAGTTTGAACCAACACCATTCCAATAGAGGATGGTGAGGATGCTAGATAGAGGAGAAAGTCACACAAATAGTTGGGAGCACTAAGAAGTGGGGAAGATATAAGTTCCTATTCCAAGGCATCAAATGATCATTGGGTTTGATGATCCCATAAATATGGTACTCCTTTCTTCAGTAGGGGCATGAAACCTTTTGTCCACTCTGCATAGTTTACAATGAATCATCCTAAGAAGTTTTCTTTTCCTTCCAAATGTTGGAGCTCTAAAATGGAGTATGGTTTGAGTAATTAAGCAATTGCCTTTACCTTACTGGGATCAACCCTAATCCCATGTTTGGAGACAATGAAATCAAGTAGGTATCTAGAATCGATAAAGAAAATGCCTTTGTGTGGATTCAAACATATGTTTTAGAATGTACACCTAAGAAAAATTGCTCGTAAATGAACTAGGTGTTGGGTTCACTTCTTGGAATGGGTTGGAAGGTCATCCAAGTCAGCTTGAAAAATGTGTCTGATAGCATGGAATGTGTAGTCCATGGCCCGTTGAAATGTTGCTCTAGTGTTCTTTAAACTGAATGGGAGTTTTCTATATGCAAATATTCCCCAAGGGCAAATGAGGGTGGTTTTGTGCTGGTCCATGAGTTTTATAGCAATCTGGTTACAACTTGAGAAACTGTTATGAAACCAGCTCAAGAAAAGATAGAAAAGATAGATCAACGCCTTAGAATTCAGCCTCTTCGAGGGGGCAACCTCCTTTACATTACATAAATGAACAATTATTGGATGATACAAATGAAAAAACCTCCTTTCTATATATAGGAGTCTAAGGAGTCACAACATAATCCAGCCGACCTAACAATAATAATATAAAAGCCACAAAAATAACAATAGAGGGATTCTATGGGGCACAGAAATAACAATATGGGGGTAATAGGGGCACAACAATATAAATAAGGGGTATAACTACAATAGTAATGGGGTAATCACTAGTATTATAGGGACCCAACATGCCCCTCTCCTTCAAAAAAGTGTTTTCCTCAACGCTTGAGTAGTTCTGGATACTTCTGTATAAAATTCTCATCCTCCCATGTGGAATCTTCAGGGGATAAGTTCTTCCATTTGATAAGATACTCTAAAATTGATCGGTTTCGTAGTTGTCGAGTTCTTGTTTCTGTGACTGCTTCCGGTTCCAATATAATTTTTCCTTCCTCTTCAAGTTCAAGCAATATTGTTTGAATTGGGATCTTGTCGCCTATAACCTTCTTTAAACATGAAACATGGAAAACTGGGTGCAACCGAGAAGCTGCAGGAAGCTCCAATTTGTATGCCATAGTACCAATCTTTTGCAACACCTTGTACGGACCATAATACTTTGGTGATAATTTATTATCCTTCTTAGCTTGCTTTAGGGACATTTGCTTATATGGTTGTAGCCGTAGGAATACCCAATCACCTACATCAATACTTCTTTCACTGTGATGTTGATCTGCCTGTTGTTTCATTCTATTTTGTGCCAACACGAGGTTATCCTTTAAGAGTTGGAGGACTTGTTGTTGATGTTCGATGTGATGTTCCATTGCCTGAACCTTAGAATTTTCTCTTAAATATGATGTGATGGATGGTGGTTGATACCCATAAAGTTCCATAAATGGGGTCATTTTTTTTGCTATATGGAAGAAAGTGTTATACCACCATTCAGCCAAAGGCAACCATTTGACCCATTGTGTCTGTTTATCAGATACAAAGCAACGAAGATATCCTTCCAAACATTTGTTTACTAACTCAGTTTGCCCATCAGATTGAGGATGATAAGATGAGCTATGAGCTAACTGAGTACCAAGACAAGAAAATAATTATGTCCAAAAATTTCCAGTGAAAATGGGATCTCTGTCACTTACAATAATATTTGGGTTTCCATGTAGCTTTTGAACTATTTCCATAAATGCAGTAGAAACTGTACTGGCTTTAAATGGATGTGATAATGCACAAAAGTGTGCATACTTTGTAAGTCTGTCAACTACCACCATGATGACACTCTTTCCCTCAGACTTGGGTAAACCTGTGATAAAATCCATTGAAACCTCCTCCCAACGTTGGCTTGGAATGGATAAAGGTTGTAATAGACCCGGTGTCTTAATTGTTTAAACTTTATTTTGTTGGCAAACCAAACATTCTGCCACAAACTTTTGAATATCTGATTTAAGGCCATCCCAAAAAAATTCCTTCTTAACCCTATGGTAAGTTTTTAAAAATCCTGAGTGCCCTCCTAAGGGAGAAGTGTGCAATTCCATAAGAATCTTTTGTTTTAGTTGGGAATTCTTACAGAGGTATAAGCGATATTTGTACCATAACGAATCATTTTGCCAGCTAAATGTATCAGAAGTACTGGAATCTTGTTGTAGCTTTTGAATAAGTGCCCACACTTCTTCGTCATTCTTCCATTCCTCCCTTGCTTCGTTTATCCAATTTGGTTGGATAATAGAAATGGCACACAACAATGCTTCCACATCCTCATCCTTTCTTGAGAATGCATCTGCCACCACATTTTGCTTCCCTTTTTTGTATATGATTTCAAAGTCATAACCCAACATCTTTGTGACCCACTTTTGTTGCTCTTCAGAGGATAATCTTTGTTCTAAAAAGTATTTAAGGCTATCATGATCCATTTTTACCTTGAAGTGTCTTCCCATTAGGTAGGGTCGCCATTTCTTAAGTGCATGGAGTATTGCCAACATTTCCTTCTCATAAATAGCTTTGCTTAAAAACTTTCCCTTGATTGGACGACTTTCAAAAGCAATGGGTCTTTCATCTTGCACTAGAACAACACCAATTCCATTTCCTGAAGCATCACATTCCACAATAAAGGTTTTTGTGAAGTCCGGTGCTTGGCACATTACCTCTTTAAGATGTTCAAAGGCCTTTGTTGCTTCCGGAGTCCATGAAAATGAATCTTTCTTCAATAATGTTGTTAGAGGTGCTGCTATTCTCCCATAATTCTTAACAAACTTGCGATAATACCCTGTCAACCCAAGAAATCCTCGCAGATGCTTTATGGATGTGGGGATTTTCCATTCCTTAATGGCTTTAATTTTGCTAGTGTCTACCTTAACTCCTTCATGAGATACAATATGACCCAAATATTCCACCTCCTGGACTCCAAAGAAACATTTGGATCTTTTTGCATATAATTGTTTCTCCTCCAATAGTTGTAGCACCCTGTCAACATGTTCAACATGACCCTTCCAAGACTTGCTGTAGATTAGTATATCATCAAAAAATACTAACACAAATTTTCTAAGGAATGGTTTGAAAATTGAATTCATCAGACCTTGAAATGTTGAAGGTGCATTGGTAAGGCCAAAAGGCATGGCCAAAAATTCATAATGACCCTCATGAGTTCTAAATGCCGTTTTCAGAATGTCTTCAATCTTCATTCTGATTTGATGATATCCTGAAGGAAGATCCAACTTGGTGAAGTAAATTGATCCATGCAATTCATCCAGTAATTCATCAATGACAGAAATGGGGAACTTATCTTTAATAGTGAGCTTGTTGAGCTCCCTATAATCCGGACACATGCGCCATGATCCATCCTACTTGTGCACCAATACTACTTGAGCTGAGAAAGAACTTTGACTCGGTTGAATTATACCACCCTCTAGCATTTCTGCAACCATATGTTCAATTTAACTTTTTTGGACATAGGGATATCTGTACGACCTGATGTTTGGAGGAACACTTCCTGGAATCAGATGAATAGCATGATCATGATCACGCATAGGTGGGAGACCTTTGGGAGTCTCAAATACCTTGGAATGATTGTCCAAGACTTTTTGGAGATCTGGAGAAATAGATGATTCCAATGTGGAAACATCTAGCAAACATAATTGTACAATTACACCTCTTTGCTCCTTTTTTAGAAGCTTTGTCATGCCATTAGAGCTGATTATCTTTCCTGGTTTCCCTGCAATACCCCTTAATTCAACTTCCTTTCCTTCTGTAGAAAATTTGATGAAAAGTTCTTGAAAATTAAAAGCTATTGTACTCAAGGATTTTAGCCATTGGACTCCTAGTACAACATCAGCACCTCCCATTGGAATGGAAAGAATTGGGCTAGTCAATACATATTCTCCCATGGATAGCTTGATATTATGGCACTTTCCAGAGCAATTTATTGTTCCTCCATTTGCAATCATCACTTGACACTCTGGTGCTGGATATAGGAAGCAATTCAATTCTTTTGCTACCCTACAATGAATAAAATTGTGGGTGCTTCCTGAATCAATCAACAATATTACCTTTTTCTTCTTGATTTGTCCTTCTATCTTGATGGTTTGAGGAGTGGTAATTGTTGTAGACATTTTTGTGCCTCGTAACATGGAGCATGAAATGTCGATAATTACAGGGATCCTCAGTCCCTAAACATGTTGTTCTTACCCCTAGAAGAACAAGGTCAGCAAACCACAGCACTTCCCATCAGTTCTCCACCTGAAAACACTCAAAAACAGGCTATTTTTGGATCATGTTAGCTGCTCCACTGAGCATCTGCACTGGAATGCAACTGCTCCTCCTTGTACCTGCGCTGAAAGTCAAATCTAATGAAGGCTACCTGCGCTGGACGAGATTGGCCAAGTGGCACAGTCATTCTGCAAGGTGTCAATTCCCCAGGAAGCTTCCAAACTGACACTTGGTTCATGGGATTCGCCCTGTGATGAGTAAGAGGTACTTAATCTCCATGTGTAAGCAAGGATCTCCAAGTGGACTCAAGAACTGAAGTTTAACTGAAGAGGGAGAGGACACAAGGCAGCTTTATGTCAGTCTCAAGCTGACTCATCCTTTCTTCTTCTCTCCTATATATAGAGCTCTTCTATGAGGTCTAAGGAGGCTGGAATTTTGTGCAAAGTAAGGAAGTGTTGTTGGTTTACAGTTAGAGCTATTGGGTGATTGTTTTTTCAGAGGTGAAGAGGAGACTTCTTGCTGCTGGGGAGGTGCTGCTGGATTGGAGCCATTGATGGTTGTAACCTTCTCAGAACCCTGTTACTTTTATCAATAAAGCTTTGAATGTTCTCCTATATACTTGTATTGCATTGATGTATTGTATTTACTTGTATATTTGATTCACTCTAATCCATGCATCAGTTATGAGTACATGTATCTTGTAGTTCTCTTCTCTCTGTTGTGCAGGATCTGTGTGTAGCTGGACCGGCAAAGGGAGCAAGGAGCTGGGAACAAGAGACAGAGAGAGAGGATAAGGATCGACAAAAGCGAAAGACACCGGTTGGTTAATCTTTTCTTCCTTCTCTCTGTACTTTCATAAAGGAAAACATTAAAGCTTTACTTTCAGTTGTTGCTAAAGACTGTCACCTTTAGAGTAGGGATAGGGTCATCCGAGTCGGATACTTTTCCCCACAACAAACTGGCGACTCCGCTGGGGAGCCTAGTATCTTGTTGGTGTTTGTAGTATCTTTGCTATTCATTTCTTGAACCAAAGAGTACCAAATCGAAAAGCTTTTGACTATATCAAAAGCGAAGTAGAGGGGCTGCTACTCTTGCTCATTTTTTGAGCAGATTCATGATTTGAAGAGCTGATCTACAAAAGACTCTTGTACTCTTTGTGATAGCTTTTCATCCTCTTGATCATCCCTTAGCTTTTACTTGACCTATAGCTTTTTATTTCAGCAAAAACAGTGCATTTTTGAGCTTTTTATGACCCGGAAATCCTTGTAAACGCAACTCTCGTGTCTCAGTGCAGGCTGTCCACAGGTAGTCTGCATTCCAGCGCAGGTACTCCCTTCGGGAACTGCGCTGAGAGTCAATTTGACAGACCAGAGCCTGCGCTGATCCAGTTAGGCTATGTCTTCCTGAGGTTTCCCACTGTGTCTTAGCCCTGTTTTCACTGTTATTTTGCTGCTGATTGCTTGTCATTTGTACTTGCTGTAAACAAACTTTCCTTGACATTATTCCGCCTCAGTTGTGTGATGAAACTGTGATTGTTCTTTCAGTATTTCTTGCTTCAGTTACAGTTTCCCATTGTGAAAAGCGAACCAATATAGCTGTGGCCTCTTAGATCCTGAACCGTAAAAGTGTCTTTGTGATCTTAAGAGCTAGTTTTATTACTGTTCATGGCTGTTTGAGTTTGTTTGTTTTTCATTTTATGGTTTGAATATATACATTTCCAGTGTCTAAACAAGTCGATCTTAAGGTGTCTTTTGATTTTGGACAAGCTTGTTTACTTTCGCTCGAAATTAGATTCAAAGTTATACAACAGTTTCCTTTTTGTCTTACATCAACATTAAGGATAACGAAAAGAAATATCTGCATTGTGCATTTTGCATTTGACTGTGTGCTTGACGATTTAGGAAAATTTGCATTTTAGTGTGTGTTCTATGATCTGTGCAAAAAGTTGTGTCTTTCTTTTCCCTCAGTAGATTAAGGTTTTCAAAGTTGAAAGATTGAAAAGTTTTGCTTCTCATCTTAGATTGCATTTAGGAAGTTGTATATATACATCTCGTGGTGATCCTTAAAGGAAAACTGCTAAGCAAGATCAACATTAAAATAAACCCAATTTACATAACAATGCTTTGTAACATAACGCAAACATCTAGAGGTCTAGGTAGAGACGTGTTCCGGCGTCGTTAAACATAGTGACTGTCGATCTCTACGAAGGTGGGTGATTCCTCCTGAGAGTCGGTGGCACTAATACGGACTTGTGCTCCCGCGTACCATCGCGTATATTGGGAGACCCCTATAGGCATTTATCCTTTATCCTTAGGAAGCCGTGTCGGCCGCCCTACTGATCGCGATGCAGTGAACACAGCATTCACGAAGATCGACCACCCGTACCGTAAAACGTATTCTGTGGTTTCGCGAAAGGTTTGGCACACCCTCTGCCTAGATCTCCAGAGCAGTTTCTTTTGGCCTTTTTCAAACTCTATAACTGAAAAAGTCCAACCGAGCATTTGTCACTTCGGGCTCGTTAAAACATCGAAGGCGACTAGAGTCATCTTTAGCTTTTTCTCGACTCTTAAAACATGAAAAAGCAAGTTTGTGTCTAAAAGCGTCGTTAATAAAATTTATTTTAAGCGGAACATAATCACCTGTTATTCCCACGTTGATCTTTCAATTGAAAAGTATGGAGCCCACCAACCAAGGAAGCAACCTTGGTGGAAGTCCAAATCCCTTCTCCTCTTGGGGAGATGTTGGTGCGCCTCATATGGCAACATTGTCACTTCCAGGATTGACAATTGGCCTACCTGTATGGCTCTTTTCAACTAATGTAGTCCAGATCGCCACTAATCCTGAACAGTCGAATCAACAGTCAGAGCAGTCTAGAACTACCCACCAGCCTTCCACTTCTTACAATACTTCCTCTGATCCTTCCTCTTCGCAAGGTGGAGCTGGCAAAAGTCAGCCTCCCAAGGAGAAGAAGGAAAAGAAGAAGAGAGAAAAGAAGCAGAAGGGGCCTATGGCGAAGGCGACTGGGGGCAAGCAAAAGACAGCTGACAAAAACCCACACACTGTACCGACCGGGCCTAAATCGCCATGTGTCATTTGCAAAGGGACCCACTTCCATCGTGATTGTCCTTGTATTCCCCGGATACTAAAGGACTGGTCCCCCAGGTTGCACAATCCGGTAGCATCAACCTCTGGTAGTCATGTTGATTGCAGTCCGTCAACTAGCGAGAGTGAAGGACGAAGAGGGAGATCAAGATCACCCTGTGTATTGTGTGAAGGCAAGCATGCCATCCACAAATGTCCATTCTTAGATGAGGCCAAGAGAGTTTTGGAAGATCGTCCGGTATCACCGTTACGACTTCCTCCTGGATACCAAAAACTCGTGCCTAATCCCTCGATAGTTGAAAATACAGCTGGCCCGCTCAAGTGGTCGGCTGAAGCGTCAGTCACTGAAAATGAACCTACTGAATCCAGACCGGACGAAAGTCCGAAGGTCGATACCGCAGTTGACCCGGTTCTACCTTCAGAAGTTTCATCTTCAAATGACACCGTCGCCGAAGAGTCATCTTCATGCGACACCCTCACTGAAGAGAATAAGGATGACACCATCCAGGTTCTTTTCATCAGCACCGACTCTGATGAGCGTCAGGGCAATGCGCCCATTCCTTTATCGCAGGAAGGAACATCATCAGGGTCATATCCGGCCGTATATTCGGTCCCACCACCAAGCAACCTGGTTGTATCCTTTGATTGGAATCAGCTAGGCAGACCCCGGTTACCAGCCAGTGTACCATTCAGAATCATTGTCCAGATCTATAGAATGATCATGGCTGGTACTATCATTGATGAAGGGGCGTCTGTGAGTATCCTTTCCTCTGTTGCTTGGAAAGCACTGGGTTCCCCGGCGCTTTTACCTGAGTTAAGAAATCTCTCAGGTTTTGATAAAGGAACCAGTCGACCATTAGGAATCCTCCCCAATGTGCCTGTCACGTTGAAAGGGAAGACCGTTAATTTGAACGTGATGGTCGTCCAAGGACCCTTGGATTATAACCTACTCCTTGGACGCGACTATATTTATTGCATGGGAGCGATAGTCTCCTCACTCTTTAGAGTAATGTGTTTTCCACACGAAGGAAGGGTGGTCAAGCTCGTAGACCAACTTTCGTTTCCGGGATCTCGCATCGCAAATAGTCAAATACCATTCCTAAATGGTCTGTTCACACAAGATTCGCCTCCGCCCCCAGTCCTCCTTCCCGATGAGTGCGAGTGATTCAGAAAGAAAGACTGGAACCCAGGGGGCATGCACCCTGGTCTGCTTCGGGCAGAAGAAACCCCGGGTATAAGGCAGAATTTCCGCAGAAGAATATGACTAGTCCGTACCCCGTCCGTGGATGGAAGAGGGGTTGTTCTGGAATAGTATTCTTTTGTTAAAGTTATGTGTTTGGCAAAAGAGTCATTCACCTTTGTCTAAATAGGTGGGCGCTGCCCAAGTAGGAATTCCCTTTATTGTAACAAGTAGTGACCACCTTTGGGGAAAAGCAAGCCTCACCCATCAAAACAAATGTTTTGGAGGATAAGTAGGGGCAGCCTCCAAAGAAGGAGATTCTATTGTTGTGACAGAGGGTAACCATCTTTGAGTAACCCAATGATAGACATCGCCGAAGAAAGAGATTGATTTGCGGCAGCAAATAGAACCCTCTTCGGATAATAAGAAAGAGACAAACCTCCCTCAATAATACCAATGTTTTGTCTTTGAGTAGTGTTCTTCTCTTGTCACAAATAGTTGTTCGTTAAAAGTTGGGCCGACGGGAAGACAAGTACCGCGTAAGACCTTTTAAAATAACGAGAAGACTAGTATCGTTAACATTAGATTGGCAAGATGACAAGTAGCTGTGAACACCCAAAGAAAAGCAGAGGTAGGGGAGAGGAGGGGCAGCCTCGAAATTCTATCCTATACCTGGGGGCATGCAAACTTTTGGAATGTAAGCAAGGGACGACTATTTATTTTTTAAATTTTTAGGTCCTCCCTTTAAACCTGTAGGTCTAACCCTTTAAACTCGTAGGATTAGCCGTTTCTGACCTTGCATGAAGAAAGCCTGTGGGGCAAAGGTAAAAACTTGCCAAAATTGGAGCATAGCTTCGTGAGATAAAGCTCCTTAAAAAATAGCTATCTCACAGGAGGCGTTCTTATTATGACTGGTATATCGAGCAGTTTTAGCACATAGTTCATGCTCGTTAAAAAATAAACGCAAGATCCGAGCAGTTTTAGCACATAGTTCATGCTCGTTAAAAAATAAACATAAGTTTATGAGCAAGCTTTCCTTCAGAGTTCAAGCTCATTCAGAAAAAACGAACCGGTAAATAACCTTTTGAGATCGTAAATTCATCAGCCATAAAAGCCTTGTTCGTGTTTGTGCACCGTCACCTCCACTGTTCATTTGGCCGATCATTCACCTCCATTTGTGTGTTTACCTCTTTTGAGAAACAGCTGCGAAGAGTGATTTCACCTAGCCATCCTTGTGACACTGCCGTGATTGGAAAATTCCAATTTGTACCTGGAATCTGCTGCTATCCCTGTTTATCACTCGTTCCTCAAAAGACGAGTCTTCTTTGAGCTCTTTTCACTGACTCGTAAAATATGAAAAGTTTGCCGAGTTTTGGCCTTCCAGCTCGTTAAACGACCGGAACGCTATCCCTCCTCTAGATTTTAATCTTTTTGGACCTGAGGGATTATTGCACAAAAAGATCGAGCGCTTGTTTTGTTCGGCTCGTTAAAGCAATCGAAAACTCATCCCTTCTGTATTGTTTTATACTTTTTCGGACTTAAGGGATTAGATGACGAAAAAGGAATTATGGAGTTAACTTTCTGTACCTTTTCAGACTCTCTAAAAATGAAAAGGACCGAGTTTTCATTGTCGTTAGACTCGTTAAAATGATTAAATAGCGACAAACTTGTCTTTAGACGAGAACGAGTTTCCCTATCGCTAAGCTCGTTAAATCATAGCGATGGGCTTGCCCGAAGGGCAGGTTATAGAACAAGCATATGTTATCCTCCTCAAGTTTGACAAAAATAAAGAGGTACTGGTCAGAAATGACTGGGGAAAAATTGGGAGAACATCAAAGCTTAATGGTAGCAAGTCACTCTTGAACATGACACTTTTCCTCCGTTCCACATCGGGTTGGGTTGTTTCATTCACCGGTCTCATCACCATGGTCTTCGCCAAACCATCCACATTTGGGGTAATGCTACCGATCCATCGCATCAGTGTCGTTATATGTTCAAGAGGGGTCATTCTGAAAGTGTCAACCGTGTCCCATCCACTGCCATACATTATCCTTCATCCATTCATGATCGCCACCCTGAATCATATATCACAGTTTGTTTTCACCTCCACTAAAATCATTAGCTCCGTTCCGTGTCATTGATGTGGGATTCATTAAGGCCCTCCTTTGACGGATCGCTTCTTGTCGACTTCAGCTCATTATCCAAGAAGTTGATCTAGGAACAACCCCATCAGTACTTTGAAGCTTGCATGCCTCAATGGCAAGTTTCTCACTTCCGGCGACAGGTATACATCAATGACCTTCGACCAGAAGATTTTGCGTGGCGTTCGACGCCAAGTCCTTTATTCACGCCACGTGAATTGTACTGCAGTACCTTGAGGGTCATTATCATTATCGGTGATTCCTCTCGCGCTTGTTAACGGTTTTCATCATTGACCGGTAATCAAGCGATGTCTTTCCATGTTCGACTTCAGCGAAATTCTCACATGGATCGACTTGTACTTAGAGTGAAGATCGAACGAGTTTGAAGACCCCGGATCTAGTTTCATCCATCCGGGTTGCGATACATATTCAGGAAATATAAAAGCATTTGTCATGTACATCATTGCAGCAGATGATCATCCTACTCAAAGGATGATAATTTCAGCAGAAAATTATCAGTCTACCATCAGACGATCGTCTGTTCTATGTACCAAAATGTATTTATAAAGCTGAGCATGGGAATGCCCGCCTCAGCTAGATCATGAAAACAGAATGAAAAATAATGTATTGTATTGTATTGTATTACAGGACACCTCTCAGCACTTGAATGAACTTCGGACCCTCTGGGTAAAGCATTTCACCCGATAAACGGCCTCATACTTTAGGGGGCAACTGTTGTAGACATTTTTGTGCCTCGTAACATGGAGCATGAAATGTCGATAATTACAGGGATCCTCAGTCCCTAAACATGTTGTTCTTACCCCTAGAAGAACAAGGTCAGCAAACCACAGCACTTCCCATCAGTTCTCCACCTGAAAACACTCAAAAACAGGCTATTTTTGGATCATGTCAGCTGCTCCACTGAGCATCTGCGCTGGAATGCAACTGCTCCTCCTTGTACCTGCGCTGAAAGTCAAATCTAATGAAGGCTACCTGCGCTGGGCGAGATTGGCCAAGTGGCACAGTCATTCTGCAAGGTGTCAATTGCCCAGGAAGCTTCCAAACTGACACTTGGTTCATGGGATTCGCCCTGTGATGAGTAAGAGGTACTTGATCTCCATGTGTAAGCAAGGATCTCCAAGTGGACTCAAGAACTGAAGTTTAACTGAAGAGGGAGAGGACACAAGGCAGCTTTATGTCAGTCTCAAGCTGACTCATCCTTTCTTCTTCTCTCCTATATATAGAGCTCTTCTATGAGGTCTAAGGAGGCTGGAATTTTGTGCAAAGTAAGGAAGTGCTGTTGGTTTACAGTTAGAGCTATTGGGTGATTGTTTTTTCAGAGGTGAAGAGGAGACTTCTTGCTACTGGGGAGGTGCTGCTGGATTGGAGCCATTGATGGTTGTAACCTTCTCAGAACCCTGTTAATTTTATCAATAAAGCTTTGAATGTTCTCCTATATACTTGTATTGCATTGATGTATTGTATTTACTTGTATATTTGATTCACTCTAATCCATGCATCAGTTATGAGTACATGTATCTTGTAGTTCTCTTCTCTCTGTTGTGCAGGATCTGTGTGTAGCTGGACCGGCAAAGGGAGCAAGGAGCTGGGAACAAGAGACAAAGAGAGAGGATAAGGATCGACAAAAGCGAAAGACACCGGTTGGTTAATCTTTTCTTCCTTCTCTCTGTACTTTCATAAAGGAAAACATTAAAGCTTTACTTTCAGTTATTGCTAAAGACTGTCACCTTTAGAGTAGGGATAGGGTCATCCGAGTCGGATACTTTTCCCCACAACAGTAATTCCCTCCAATGCATTACAAGATATGGTTGGATTTATTTGTTCTTCATCTAGGCTTTGTTCCTGGAGTATATCCTCTTCTTTTGACCTTTCTTGCTCCTTTTCTTCTTCCTCTTCACAATCTATGTAGAATAATTTCTTCTCAGCACACTTATGACCTTTTGTGTATTTGCTATCACAATTGTAACAAATCCCTTTTGCTCTTTTTTCTTCCAATTGTTTTGGTGTCAACCTTGTATTTTGGGAAGACTAGGGGCAACAACACTTCCGTCTTTATAGTTGTGAATGGTATGCTTCCTAGTTGCCATAATTTTGCTTTCCATTTTTCTTGCTAACCTGAATGCCTTCTCTAATGAATCATGTTCCCAAAGGTGAACATCATGTTGGATATTATCCTTTAAAGACCCTATGAACACATCAATCCTATGCTCCTCTGGAATATCTTTTCCCCTTATGTTCAATTTTTGGAACTCCTCAATCTGCTCCATTATTGAACCCTTTTGTTTGAGACTTATCAATTGGCTAAAAAAAGTGTTGCCTTTTGTATCCTCATAATGTGCTATCAATTCTTCCATAAAAATTGCCCAAATGATAAATTTTTTACGAGAACAAAGCCATTGATACCATACAAACTGATTTGGTTCCAAATATACAGTTGCCATACGTACCTTTTGTGCGTTTTGCACATTATTGAGATCGAAGAATTGCTCCATCTGTAATATCCATGTGGCGGGATCCTTGCCATCAAACTTCCTCATATCGATTTTTGGAATATGGTGATTCTTCGATCCAACATTAGCGTCTATGGAATCATGATTAACATTTCTTTTGTTCTCATCATGAGTTTCCTTTACTACCTTTTCACCATTAGTAAGTATTTCTTGTAGAAAAATTTTCAAATCTGTCTTCAAATCTGCCATGCCTGTCTACAAATTTGTGTTCAAATATATCTTCAAATTATCCATCTTAGCTTCCATGCCATTCATCTTAGCTTCCACGCCATTTATCTTAGCTTCTGTTAACTTTTGTGAGCGTGACATTTGTTGCACTTGTTCTTGTAATTTTGATATATCATGTAGCATTTCTTCCTCTTCTTCATGAGTCATGCTAGAGCTTCCAGGTTCCTTACTAGGTGTTTGCATTTTCTTTCCTCGGGGCATCAGTTACCGATAATAATGCTCTACTATGCCCTTTGAATTCCTTCAAAATAAATTTTCAAACCAAGCTTAAGAAAAAATTTAAAAAAATCTACACACCTTTTTTCACTTTGTAGGAGCTTGATATTGCCTCTGATGTATCTCTGTACTTTTCAATCATCTAGTTCTGAATTTGTGATCTATCGTAGCTCTCTATTTTCTCTTTCCAATGCCACCAGTCTAATCCAAATTTGATTCTCCAAGAAAGAGTTATGCACAATCTCCCAAGATGATCTGATTATAGACCTTTCCAGAAGAGGGAACTTGTATGAAGTGCCACGTGTACAATTTTCGATCTTTGGTTCTGAAAAAGATATAAAAGAAACTACAGTCCATCCTCTTTCTCTACCTTCTTATGAAATTTCAATCTGATTCCCAGAGAGAAAGTTATGATGATTTTCCCTAGGTCACTTGTTTTGAATGTAATTCAGGAGTCTGCAAAAAGACCAACTTCCTCATATCATATCTCTGCAAATATCGCACAAAAAGCTTTGAAATTTGGACCCAAGGTTCAACGCAATTTCTTCTCAAATGGTTTTTTTTTGTGACTTTTGAAACATCACAGAAAACAATTTATAGCGAAAATGCCACGATGACCTGTTTGGAGCAGCGAAACCCTAGAATCCAAAGCTCTGATACCAAATGTTATGAAACCAGCTCAAGAAAAGATAGAAAAGATAGATCAACGCCTTATAATTCAGCCTCTTCAAGGGGGCAACCTCCTTTACATTACATAAATGAACAACTATTGGATGATACAAATGACAAAACCTAATTTCTATAGTAGGAGTCTAAGGAGTCACAATATAATCCAGCCGACCTAACAATAATAATATAAAGCCACAAAAATAACAATAGAGGGATTCTATGGGGCATATAAATAAAAATATGGGGGTAATAGGGGCACAACAATATAAATAAGGGGTATAACTACAATAGTAATGGGGTAATCACTAGTATTATAGGGACCCAACAGAAACCATCCATGAATGAGAAGGATTCACAACTGGTGCAATCGTTGACTATTTGGTTGATGAACGATGCTGGATAATTATCTTTTGGACACGCAGTGTTCAAATCCTGGTATTCGAGACGATGTGGATGGTAACCTGTTTTTTATATATAGGAACTAGATTGGAAACCCATTCCATTAAGGGAACGCGGTAAACAAAACCAGCATGCAACAATTTTTCCACCTCAGTCTTGATGGTTTCAGTTTTGCAGGGGTGGACTAGTCGAAGTCTTTGGTAGACAGGCTTTCCATTGGCACAAAACTTGATCTCATGCTCGACAATAGATGGATCTATGTCGAGCATGTCCTTGTAAGACCAAGCAAATACATCTCAAAATTCCTTAAAAAGGCAGGTGAAGCTTGCAATTTCCTCAGGACTGCAATTGGCTCCAATCTATATGTTTTCCATGATGCCTTTCTTCACTAAAATATTGATGAGCAATGTCTTTGAAAGATTTCCCATGTTCCCTTCTGAATTCAGATTTTGGAAGGTTGTATAACTCGAGGAAATGATTTCAGGTGCTTCAAATGATAAGATTTTTATAGGTATCATGTCCGAATCAGATATCGAAACGTGATGGTGAGAGTTTTCCCAAGGCCACTCCTGTAAACACATGATCTCTCGAATAGCTTCGTCCGAAAGTAGGACTTGATTGAGGAGATCATTAGGGGGAGACATTGTAGGAGAGGATGTGTTGGCTTGATGGGCCCTTACCCAGGTTCAACTTTAATTAGCCAAGAAAATCCATACACTACTGGCCCTTTCGGCATCAATTTGTGGAGCGTGGACTGAAGTCTCACCCAAAGCAGTATGGTGGGATGAAGGAACCAAGATTCTATACCGTGAGATGGTAGTGATGTCATTTTATACCCTAACCCTTCCTTCACGCAGACCGATAATTTTTTTAGGGCTGATCAATATACTTCTCTTATTCAACTTTGAGACCTCCATGAAGGTCTACAATTGTCTTTCGCGTACCCTAAATAAGTGATTTAGACACTTACATAACTCTGTAATTACTCTTACTGTTGTATTTTCCTATATTAGCTTAAGTAGTGGATAACTTCAACATTCATTATGATTATCTTCATGTAAATAGATATTCCTACCTGCGTTCATATAACAAAGTAAGACACATAGATTCGTGCATCAATACAACATTAAATCATAAACCCAGTATTCAACATAACATAATTGCATGCATTCATAATAGAAGTAAAATAGCTCATACACAAGTAATTCCAAACTAATTCTCTTTATTGATGTTCAAATCTCCTTTACAGACTCTAACTACCCTATTCACACAGCGACAGGGGTCCGCGCACTCAATTGCAGACTTCCACTGTAGGCCTTTGTGCACACAGCTGTAGAGCCTCTCTCCTATGCTAAGAATCTTCGCTCTTAGCTATCACAGACCCATTACATTCATCAACATCAATTATGAACTAAAGACTACTTCCTTAGACTCTTTTAAGACTTCCCTTTTTATATAATCCCATGGTCCGCAGACCAAGGGTGGATCTTGTAAAGCTGACACAAGTTACCTAAACCAAGGGTAGAAACCATTGATGACTCTTTACATCTTCGTGCTCCGCAACCACAAAATGCGGAGACTTTACATTCTTTATACAAAACTTGGGCCTTTAACCCCAAGACTTGGGCTTTTAAACCCAAAACATGACCCTAGGGGACCTAGTCCCAATAGGCCCCCAACACAGATCTGGTGACTCATTCCCAAGTCACTCTACTGGCATGGAGAGCTTTTCGCAAAGATGTCCTAGCTCCACCTGAACTACTGCAACCTCAGCGGTAAATTGTATCACTACCTGATTAACCTTTTCAACCAGCTGCTCCGTCGCTAGTCCTGCGCTATCTACCTGTAGTTTCTATTGTGTTGTCTACAGAATAGCTAATTTTCCTTCAATGGAGGATGTGACTACGTAGGCCTCATCTAGCCAAGGCCCCAATCTGGCCTTCAGTACTACCTCCTTGCACTATGCTACATCCACCTGTTCCTTCAGTGGCTTTGCTTCCTGGAGCTTCACAAACCTTTGTGTCATGGCGATGGTGCACATCATCACTTTGACCTCATGATATCTATGTTGTAGTTCCCTTGGCTTTGTTTCTAGTCATTGCACATTTGGATCTTCCTATAGGCTGGTAACTACTTTGAGCGACTACTCGAAGAGTGAAGTGCACTCCTTCATTATGGCATCCACTGCGAAAACTACATCCCTGACAGTTTCCTTGCATTACTCTCCAACTTTTGGTGGAATTGAAAAATGGGCCCTCAACTTAAGCTATGTGCTCTTAAGGTTCATCTCAAATTGAACATTTTCCAGCTCTATCCTTGCGTTGTGTACACCTGTAGTAAGCTTCTAAATTCTTGCATCGACTGGCACATCTTCTAGGATATTTAGCTCTGGAATAGTTCAAGATGCCTCAGCTACTATGGTTGTGGTGCACTCACTCTTCTCTATGATCTTCTTAAGGAGATCCAGTGAAGACATCTTCTCAACAAACATTTGGGCATTGTTGACCTTCTTCTCGCTGATTACATTCAGCGCGTGCTGCTCTCTGGCCCAAAGTTCCATGATCACATTGTCTTACAGGGTGTAAAGGGCTTCACTTGGTAGCACGGCCAAGTTGAACCCAACCTTCTTGAGAGCACTAATGGTGGCCTTGTCAGCTTCATATTCTATAGTCAATGCTCCGTCTGGCAGCACGATGGCCCGTTGATCGAAGGAGTGAACCAGCTCTACTGCTTCGGACATCCGAGGCGCCAAGCTATTTGATGCCGCATTGTGCTCTCCCACACTGGTATGCACATAAGTGGCCTAGACAGCTCGAATAGACCCATCTGACTGACCATGAATTCTTACTTCTATTGCTGCTCAAACTGCTACAGCAGCTTCGTGGTTGTGTCCCTCACTGTGTCCCCAATATTATTCAAATCACATTCAATCAAAGTGATCAAGTCAAGTGATGATTTGTTGGCCTTGGAATTTTGCCGCAGCCCTACATTTTCCTACTCCAAAGTGCGCTTAACTCGGAATGGAGTAGTCTTCGGGTTTGCACCCCTTGTCCAAATTGTTGCTCTTCTTCCTCCATCTATCGTGAAGGAGACTTCTGACTTCTGTCAGAGTCGCGCTCCTCTTTTTATTCCCCCTCTACCTGCTTCTTAGCAATGTGCTCACCTTGGATTTTTCTTCAGCTTCCCTTTTACTCCTGTCGACCAACTGTTGCATCCTTAGTTGGGCCTCTTCCTTCTTCTAATTTTCAACAAACTTACTAGACCCAGCTGACAAGTCTAAAGTCATGCGTCGCTCTGATGGTCAACTCTCCAAGACCACTGTGATTGCATCGTCCATTTCCAGGTATGGAAGATCATACCATTTTTTTTCAAGGTCCTTTCACGCCCCGATGGAGACACAATGGAAGTTCACTTTGAACTCCACATATCCTGATAGCTACTCAAATATAGTTGGGGATAGCCTCGACTTGCGGTTTATCACAACATAGATGCTTGCCTCCACCAACACCCAAAATTTTCATACGTGACCCCTGCGGTTTCTTAGTGGCCCAGAGTGAAGTGAACCTCGTTGCTTTTGGTAGATCTGACGCAACCGTAGGAAACTTGCTGCCCTACAGTAATTCTTATGCAACGAGCACAATTGAGAGTAAGAACCAGGTGTAATGGAAGGTCTTAATCTTGTCTTGTGCTTCTCTAAAATTTGCGAGGAAATCACCACAGAGATAGTGTGCCCAATTAAATTGTACACCCTTCGCACATTGGGCTACTAATGACATAACAAGTGCCAACAATTCATATGTATGGCACTTCCTCATGATTTTCGCAGCCACAATCTGGGTGGTGACATTAACCACAGGGTTGGTTATGCTAGAAATTGAGTACCCGTGCAGTTTCTTCGTGAGCTTGAATTTGTCCTATATTCTTACAACAAGGTCGCACTCGCCAATCTTTCCACCAAATGCCATGGCCAGATTCAACCCTGAATGTGGTAATAACGTGACCCTATGGATCAATGTATCTATGATCGGTATCAACTCCCCTAACCACAGGTACCCATTGTGCACTAAGCATAGCAACTATTTGATCACCATCAGGGTTATGGGCACATGGTGGTAATGCGGCACCCATAGAATGTTTAACAGTCTTGCCTTGTCCGCCCCCTTTATCCACCATCGCGGCTCCATCGTAGTGACACTAGAATCCTTATAAAACACATGGGTCATAAAGGTATCAGTCGCCATGTGGGGGAATCAATTTGTATCCACCAACTCCCAATCCTCTAGCTTAAGACTGGGAATGTGTGCTAAGCGTGACCCTTCAAACATGATCTAGTCTGGTAGCAATGGGGTATTTAGCAAAAATTTCCCCACATCTAAGTCCTTTGGGACCTTCACCTTACCCTGGTGGGGAGGGATGTACTCAGGTAGCTTTGAGATAGGGTCTACACCCTCTATGTCAATGTCCTCTGTGCCCATATCCACATCTTTAGTGCCCTCCTTAGATTTTAAATCTACCACCTTACCTTTCTCCTGCACGGTTGGTTTTTCCTTCTTCTGGTGCTTTCTTGGTGACTCACGCACTAGCTATGTTGCTTTCTTCTTATCCTTCTTTGTCTTGGGACCCTCCTTGGGTGGCATACGCCTCACCCTAGGTAACCTCTACGATTTTGGAACTTCCGTAGGCATTTCCACTCACAACCTCTAGGGCAGCTCCCTCAGAGGCCATCAATCCTCCAGCACTTGTAGTTTCTATGGGCACCGACATGAATCCAGTAATAAGCTCTTGGGTTTCTATAGGTAACTTATCAAATACTGAGCTAGCCACTAAAGCCTCAAAATAATTAGGGTTCATGCACTCCTGATCGCTAAACACCTCAATTCTCAGAATGCAAAGTTATTTTCGTTGGGTAGCCATTTGTAATTTAGAGGAAAATTCAAATTTAAATCTAATTGTTCCCCCCAAAATCTGCTCATAAATGCTAGATTGGCGCTAGATTTTCACATATCTCGCTTCTAAATTCTTACTTAAATGCTGCCCCCCACTCCATTTAGTTGTTTTCCCACTATCAACTCATGAACAATTACCATAAAAATCACTTTCTAGATGCCCTATGCTATCTATCCTCCTATAGCATAGCTCCCTTTGCGCTTCTACCAATATTGTGACATTCCTCCCTTCCATGTAGTTCCCCAGTCACGCAGCTCTACAACCTAGGTAGTGTAGTTTATAGTCCTCTGCCTCCTTTCAGCTGCCTAGAGTGTTAAGACTATGCCTCCACCATATAGTCATCTAGCCAGATCCCTGATGTATGGCTTCAATCGGCTGCCATTTAGCTTCCCTGGAAATGGCTCTCCATTCAACTTCTCCAGTTGAATTGCTCCACCATCGGTAATCTCCTTGATGACATAGGGTCCCAGCCAATGCATTCGAAATTTTCCTAGAAATTTATCAAACTTGTTGTCATATAATAACACTAAATCATTTACCTTGAAGGTGCGCAGTTTGATGTGTCCATCGTGCCATGCCTTTTGGCACTCCTTTTGAACTTGCTGATGGAATCTAGCTAGAAACCTATCTTCTTCCAGCTTTGTCAGCTGCGCGAGCCTTTCTACTAGGGCTCCACGATCTGCCATTCTTGTGAGTGCTACTATGCGTAGACTAGGTACAATTTACTCCATCGGAATCATAGCTTCAATGCCATAAACCATCCTGAAAGGCATTTGTCCAGTTAGCTTTTTGCAAGTCCTCCTGTAAGCCCATAGCATAGCAAGTACGTGCACATCCCAGTCATTTCTTTATGCATTAAAAACCTTCATCAGCGCATTCTCCAATATCTTATTAACACTTCCACCATCCCATTAGCCAGTGGGTGATATGGCATACTCTTCTAATGATAAACGTGGAACTCCTTCCTCAACGTGTTGATCATCTCATTAAGAAAATGCATACCGCAATCGCTGATCAAAATCTTAGTGCAACCAAATCTAGTCAGTACATACTCAAAGATGAACTTTTCTATGGTTGCCCCTATACAGTCTTTCACAGGCTGCGCCTCTACCCATCTGGTCAAATACTCAGTCGCGGTGATGATGTACCCCGCACCCATCTTTCCTGGATGCTGAATTGGTCCTACAAAGTCAATCGCCCACTTTTTGAATGGATGTAATGACATCTGTGGATTCCGAGGCATCTCATCCCTTCGTGATGGCCTACACATCCTCTGACATGCATCACACATCTTACAATAAGCCTTTGAATCCTTATGAAGTGTCACCACCATAGCCCAACGCGTAAAATCTTCTGCATTGTAGCCTTTCCTACATAATGTCCTCCCACGGCTCCTCCATCAGATTTAGAAAGGATTTTGTTTCATTCAAATTTAGGTACATAACGTTGCATAATTTCATCTGAGCCCATTTTATATAAATGTCCCGCAATGACAGAAAATGTTTGTCACGCGCACCACTAGTTCCTGCTTTTGTTGACTAGTATACCCTTTTGGAGCCGTCCCCGTCGTCAGGAATTGTATTATATCTGCAAAATGATTTTCCACAACACGTCCTACAAAGAGTTTCCTGTCAGGAAGTCCTCCCTCCAAATTAGTAGGTTCCTCTCTTGTTTCCATGCGCGATAGATGATCCGGTCCAACATTCAATCGTCCTAGTAGCTTCACAATAACTTCAAAATCATATTTTTGAAGCAACAAAAACCATCTACATATCTTCCCCCCCAACAAAGGCTTGTTCACCAAGTACTTTCATGTAGAATGGTCTGTATACATCTTGAAGTGTCCACCCAATAAGTAATGTCTAAACTTCTGAAGTGCGTACACCATAGCCAATCCTTCACACTCTATCGTTGGATAGTTCTTCTCAGCTTTAGAAAATTTTCTACTCGCAAACACTATAGGGTGATCAAGCTCTCCCTCAATGGCCTGTGTCAGTACTTCCCCAAGCGCAATACATGACACGTCCACATGTACATGAAATTCCTTCTTCCAATCTGGGAAGACTAGGATTGGTGCGATGACCATCTTTTCCTTCAACACATCTAAGATTTGCTGACACTCTTCATTCCAATAGAACGTAACATCCTTCTTTAGCACCTTCTCCATCGGTGTGGTAATCTAAGCATAGATTTTGATGAACTTTCTATAGTATCATGTATGCCCCAATGTTGCGTGCAGCTGTTTCACACTTCTTGGTGCCTCCAAATTAATTATGACAATGATATTTGCAGGGTCTACCATCAAGCCTTGTCTGCATACTACATGACCCAGCAAGATCCCAAAAGGTACAAAAAACAAGCATTTCTTCAAATTGAGTGTGATATGGTACCTTCGCCATGTATCCAACATTAAGCGTAGACTAGCTATGTGGCACTTCACCAGCCCAAATACCGTCTAATCATCAAAATATACCTCAAAAAACTTGTGAATGAAGTCCTTGAATGCCACGATTACCACAGGAAAAAATATCGTCGACACCTTCTTCAACCCAAAAGGCATTACGATATACTGGAAGCATCCCCACTCTATGGAGAAGGTCATCTTACTCCTCTCCTTTTGCATGATCTTGATCTGATGGTGCCCAGAGAACCCATCAGTCAATGAATACACTTCCTAATCACCAACATTATCCAATACTTCATTGGTAAATGGAGTCGAAAAGGGATCATGTGTGCAGGCATCATTCAACTTCCTAAGATCTATGCATATCCTTATTTCATCCTTCTTTTTCTTGTCCTGAACTACCATTAGACTTACCCAATCAGACTCTTCTACTGGTTCGATGATGCACACCACAAGAATTTTATCCAACTCTAAGTGGACACTTTATTTGTACTTCAGATTGTGGCGATAAGGCCTCTTCTTGATCGGCTTCGCATTCAGTTTCAGTGTAATTTTCATGACTCCCAGGTCCCCTATTATCCCCTTTAGGTATGAGAACTTCGTGGGGAACAAGTCCTACTATTCGCAGAGAAATTAAACAACCTTATCCACTATTGCATCATCCGAGTAGTCCCCAATATTTGAAAAATTCGGCTCCACCTCTATCCCAATGTTCACTTGTTTTGCTTTTAGTGGCGCGGTGATATCTAGATTTTCAATTTTCGATCCTTCAACTTTGTGGTGACCTTTAGCCTTTGGGATGTTAATGTTCCTCAGGTTCTCATCCTCTTCTTCGACAGTCACATTATAGCACTCCAGCGCATGGCTTAGCTGGATGGTCCAATCTGGTTGAATCAAGGCCAAGGGATCCTATGGTACTCTGAAGACTGTTGCCTTAACTTCCTACAATGATTTGTTAATACTCTCAAACCCATCCTCAAAGTTAAATGTCATCAATAATACCTGTCGCAAAACATCCCATTCTTCATTGCCATGGTGGAGCTCTGTCTCCAAGTACCAATTCATTGGTATTACATCCAAAGTATGAAAAAACAGGTGCACCCATTTAGGCTGAAGCTCTGCTCCATAAACCTTAAGCCATTTGGCCAGGTGATAGTGCAGGTCATTTCTTCCATCATATTTTTTTGTTAGCCACAATTGTGGGTGACAAAACTGCACCCTCATCATCTTTTTGTACACGCACCAATCATCAAAACTATCCTTGTGCATGCCCCACCATCTCACAAGCGTAGTGCGTAGCACCCAATCCAAGGCCTAGAAGTGAAGATTATTTGGCACTTCTCTCTCGAATGCATCCAAAATGTTATCAACATCAGTTAAACCATCATAGTAAGGCAGATTGCTTACCTCTTGTGATACACAACGTAATGACTTGGTCATCATATTACAGTGCAATGTAGATACTTCATGTCGTCGATTTTGCCAGTGCTCCAAATCCTCATCTGAATCTGATGTGTAGGATCTTTCGTGGTCCTATGTAACACGTCCATCCACTATTAGATTTAGCCAATCCTGATACCGTGTCGTTATCTTATAAATCTAATCCAAATCATCATCTCTTTCATAATCATGGATCAGTTGAGTATATCGCAGTCCTTCTACAGGGTCCAGGGGCACTACTATGAAAAACGATTTCTTCTCAAATATCATCTTCTACTTCTTCAAATTGACTACCCCATTCATGTCAATGGCCCCATTGATCCTAAGGAGCACAGGGTAGGGATTGACGTCATCCACAATCTCTATCACTTTGAAGTTAGCCAATGCGCTTATGCCCTCAATATCAACTGTCACTCCCTACAATCTTCTCATGGGGATGATTTTCTGCTGATTTTTCCATCCTTAACTGAATCGGAGACCACTGCAGTGTAGGTCTCCCCATCCTTTCCCATGTCTGTTTAGGCAGAATAATCACGTCTGACCCCAGATCTAGAATTACTTGATCCATCTCATATTCTCCTATCTATGCAGTGAGCCTCATCTCATGCTCCATCGTTTCCTTATGCTTACCAATATGTCTAACTATGCGCAGTCCATCAGGAGAATTTTCTTTCTCAGCACACTTATTTATTAGTTCATGTAGTCCTTTCACAGGCTTGTTGTTGTGCAGCAGCTTCATATAGCTCTCCAAAAAAGTAGTAAGCATGGAAGGGTCCATCTCTTGAGCTGGCTTGTCCTGAATTCTTGAGTTAGAGGCCTCAGAAAAGCATTTATTTGCTTCCATAAATTTTTCCCACGTGCACATTAGATGAAACTCGACCTCTTTTTTTGGATCTTTGCAGACCCATTCACTTTCCTCAGACTGCTTCCCCTTATCTTCACCAGTCATCATCCCACTCCACAACACAATATTTACCTTGGGATCCTCTTTGTGAGGTTCAACCCTCATCATATCCGGATTCTGAGTCATTTGTGGAGGCTACGCCCCCTTTGCACATATCTTTGCTAGAAATAGTAGGAAATCTTTCGTTGCGTGGTTAAATAGAGTACAATAGAGGCATGACAGACACGTCGTATTTGGGCAGTCTTGCACATAGTGTCCCAGTCCGCCACAGTTGTAACAAATGAGTTGTCCCCAAACTCTACCAAGTCCTCCTCCTCCTCGGCCTCATCCGTGCCACTGATATTCGCCTTGAGCTCCCCCAACACCTTGGTCCAGAGGCCGGGTTCTTGCTTGCACCCTATAAGCATGATTCGTTAATGAAAAAGGTATTATAGACTATGTGTGATTGTTCTTATCTTACTTAGTGCAATGGATCTAAAATATTGTGAATAACATAAACAAATAAACAACTTGAAAACACATTCAAAGACATCAACACAGCCAAATTTAATAAAGGAGTTCACTAGACTTTCTAGCTGTCTCTCCCGGTCCTTACGCTTCCAGTGCTAACCTCTTCATTTTGTCTTCAAATTGTTGTTACAGGTATGAGCTCAAAAACAGAGTCTCAAATAAGAAAATGAACATCACCACTACATTCAGCTCAAGATTTCAAGTGTATAAACTTGACCATACTTGCCCACTGTGACCTCCAGACCCCCTGGAATGGTCCAAAACCACCTTTGTCCATGCAAAACCACCCTCTATTTGGAAAAAACCACCTCGACCTACATAAAACCACCTCCAACTTTGTGCTGGTGGTAGGGCGAGTTCGAAACCTACAATGGTTTATTAAAAAAACTGGTGGCTTGGTTAACCAAGTCCCACCCTTCGGCATGTTGGTTTTATTTCAGTGATATGGTATTGGTATACGATATGTAGTTGTAATTTGCGGTGAATGTGGGATAATGCGATAACATAAAATCAAAGGACTAGCAATCGTGGGGTTAACCTTGACTATTTGGCCTTTTTCCAGTGGAGATCTCGATAGGAAAATAAATACAAGTTTATCATAGCCATTACCAAGTCCCATCCGATCCAATGGCTATCGCGTCACCCATTTTCCAACTATCTTGGCCGATCTCCACTGTCGATCAATCTCATGTGATAAAACAGCTATCGTGCAATCTTGCGTGAATTCTTGCACAACCGATATCAGATTGAGAGTGTGTGAGAAAAGTGGTTTTCTCGTGCTACATGTCACACGCTAAGGTTAATTTCATGAAACTGAGGAATACCGCTTACCATTTTATAAGCGTGTGAGATACTACTTACCGCTTACGAATACTACTCCTTTGTTATGCTATCATGTGGCTTAATCTGATCTCTTCATTTCTTAACTTTATTTTGCATGACTTAATCCTAACTGTCTATCTCCCTCACTCTCATTCGTTGATAATCCAACGACTGTGCTTCACTGCCCTAATACCACTTTCATCTGCATTTGAAGACTTTGATCTAGAGGAAAAACTAAATCCATTTTTAATTGCTCCTCCCCACTGGAAGCTTTTGGTCCACCAAAGTTGGTTTTAGCTGGCAAGTAAGTGAGGATAAAGTTACCTCACTTTTCCAATCTCTATCCATCATGCTTTACTTGGATTTGCACCTTCGAGTTCAACTTGAAGATACTCAACATTTCCCGGTCGCGATGTCTTTATCCTCCTATCAAGAACTGTGTCCTCCTGTAGCTCATTGAGGTACTCGGGTAAAAGATCTTCAATTGAATTTAGCTGACCTTGCTCTTCGAGATCTTCAATCATTGAAGGCTCATACAATCACAAGTTTTCATCATTTACAATGGAATAGATTTGCGTGTAAGCTGGTAGATCTAGGAAGAAATATTTTTCACCAATTTTGTCAAGTATTTTGAAAGGACCATATCTAATTGGTTTCAACTTTTTACCTTCCCCTTATAGTCTTTCTTTGCTGATGTACAACCAAACTTGAACACCAACTTGAAAACTATGATCAACTCAATGCTTGTCATGTCACGCCTTATACTTTGCTTGGCTTCTTTCCAACTGTTCCTGTACTGCCTGGTGGATTTCCTAGATTTGTTCAATGAACTTGGTAGCTTTTTCCACATCACTGTGTCCATCAACTGCTATGTCTTTACCAAAGACAAAATCCAAGGGAGACTTTGCTATAAAACCAAAACAAGTCTCAAAAGGAGATCTCTGAGTAGAAGAATGTTTTGCACGGTTGTAAGCATGTTGCACATAACACAAATGCTCATCCCAAAGTTTGGGATGCTTGCTGCAATATCCTCGAAGCAACTGTATCATTGTCCTATTGACCACTACTATCTTACCATTTGTTTGTGGATGAAATGTCGTGCTCTTCTTTAACTTTATGTTCATTAACTCCCATAGACTTGACCAACATTTCCCAACAAATCGAGAATCTTGATCGGATACAATAGAAGTGGGTAACCGAAAATGAACCCATACATTTTGAAGGAATAGCTTTATAGTTTTTCCCGCTATGACCTATTTATTACATGGTGTCAAAATACACTTCTTACTGGACCTATCCACAAATACATACAAATAATCATGACTCTTTCTAGACTTTGGCAGTCCCCCAACAAAATCCATGCAAACACTTTCCCAAGGACGAGAAGGAATTGGAGGTGGAGTATACAAGACTAATTTTCTATTCATTGTCTTGCTTGTAGCACACATAGTACATCCTTTAATATATCTAGATACTGTCTCATTCATTCGTAGCTAATAGTAAAATCTTTGTAATTGTGCAACTGTTTTACTTACACCAAAATAACATGATATGAGAGAAGTATGTTCTTCTCAAATTATATTAACTCTTTCCGTTTGTGGAATGCATAACTTCCCAAATGATAGAAGAGTTTGTTCGTTATGAAATAATCCAATTCTTCTACCTGCTTTCCATGACTTAAGGTTGCATATACATCCCTAAAATGTGTGTCTTGAGCATATTGTTCAATGTAACTTTCATGAATTACTAAGTTATGCTTAAGTATTGTGGATGCATTTATAATTGGTCATGATAACATGTCTGTAACCTTATTATGTATGTGCTTCTTATATCTGATAACAAGATGAAATTTCTATAGAAACCCCATCCACCGATAGTGTCTTGATTGTTGCAATTTAGTTTGTGAGTGTAAGTATTGTAGTGGTTAATGATCTATGTGTATGATTGTTTATTTAACCATTATGTAATATTTCCACTTTTTAACACTCTGAAATTATGCATACAATTCTTTATCATATGTAGGATAGTTATCTATTGTTGATGTGAATGTCTCAGAATGAAAGCATATAGAATTTTTGTGCTGCATCAACACTGCCCCCATGGCATATTCACTTGGATCTGTCTTGATCTCAAATGGATGCTGAAGATTTAGCAGTGCTAGTACTGGAGTTGTACTGGTCCTTTCTTTCAATGTGTCGAAGGTTTTCTGTTTTTTGCCTTCCCACTGAAACAACTGTTTCACACTTGTCAAAGCATGCAAAGGAGCTGCAATGAAAGAAAAGTTGGCAATAAACTTTCTCGAATATTGTGTTGCCCCTAAAAAGGTTCTAACTTCTGTAGCAGTATTGTGCTTAGGCCAATTTACAATCAATTCGACCTTAGAGGGATCTATCTTCAATTCACCACCCACTACAATATAATCCAAATAATTCAAAGATGTGTTGGTGTCTAGGTAGGGGTGATTTCTTTACCTTATTCCGACATTCTTATCAATCCGGGTGTGTATCCTTTCAAGGCGACGCGTGTTGGAAATACTGAGAGGGGGGTAAATCAATATTTCTTATTTATTTTTTAATTGTTCTAGTGATTGCCAAAAGCATATATAGATATGTATATGCATACATAGAACATAGAGATCAACAGCTGGAATAAATGGTTTTATTAAAACTCAAGACAGTGCAATGAAATAAATACAATATAAGTATATATCTAACTGTGAATAGTTGCCAAGCTCCAACTTGGAGTTCAGTGAGGCTCCAACCTCTAGAGCACCAAATCTGTTTAGCAGTGGTTCTGCACTTAGGAGCAGCTACCCCTAATGACTTTAGTCCTGTTCACTTCTGAGGCTCCAACCTCTTGGGCTCCAACCCAACCTTTGTATACACTGGTATGTTGCTGCACTCTATTCAGCTGAGGTTCTCTCACTCCTACTCTCCACTCTCCTACCTCTGCTACTTCTATAGCCTCCACTACTTCTACTGCCTCTTCTGCCTCTGTTTCCCCTTCTGCCTTTGCTGCTTCTGCTACCTCACATTCTAGCTCTTCACCATCACAAAAGCACAACAGTTCTCTATTTTTACTATTTTATACATTCTCATGCCTTTGTCCATTCGTTTCCGCTTACTCACTCGCTCTTTGGCTTCCTTCTCCCTCGCTTGAGCTTTAGCTTCCTCAACATTTGCTCGACCTTTTGGCTTCCCTCCTCCATTCGCTTTAGCTTCCTTTGTGCTCAAATTAACCAATGCTTCATGGGAGATGTTCAAGAGGAAGAGGGGCCAAATTACAGTAGGAATGATGCTTATTAAAAAGAAAAAATATATCAGAGAGGTCCCCATTTTTTCTTTTCAAGTTCACGAGTCGTGAACTATTATTTGTTTGTAATATAGATGCCCGAGATCAATTCCAGAAATGAAGCGTTTCAACATATATATATATATATATATATATATATATATATATATATATATATATATATATATATATATATATATATATATGACTTCTTCCTATCACCAAGGGACATGTTCATAGGGAGGAGAGGCCGACTTGTATATGAAAAATATATATGTCGGAGAATATTTTATTCACAGACTTATTACTTCACGGAAACCATATAAACGAGGCTATAGCCATATAGAGGTCCCACATGCCATGTCATATCAATCAAAAAACATGTGAAGTTAAACCTATCGTCCGATCATTCATCAGGCGATCTGACGACATTAAAATTCTCTGCCATTCTCCTGCCACATCAGTAAAAAAAAACACGTGAAGTTAAACCTGTCGTCCAATCATTCATCATGTGATCCGACGACGTTCGCTCCTCCTAATCTCGCAAACTGCCTGCATGTTAACTCACGATAAAGCAGTTTTCAACTGTTCCCTATTGCCACACATCACAGTTCTAATGGAATCGCGAGCTTGTGTACAAATACCACTTGACTTCCAAGGGCGGTGTGAGCATTACCACTTACTGCTTAAGCCTGTTCTCCCTGACCGATAAACCTTATGCATCTTTCGCACCATCCCTTTAAGACTTGCGATCACTACGGATGTGATATTATATTAAGCAATAGTTGATATACTCATCGGGTCTACAATAGTTCATCACAATCAGGGGTTGCCCTTGGCATAGGTCCGATGCGATATCACTATCGGCGATCGAAAAGGGGCCGCTTACCACTGTATGACTTCTGCTCTAAATTCTTGATGCGATAATCGCTATCGGCGATCGCAATCGTCCACTTGACGTATTGTAGTGCCTGCTCCCAAAGTGTCGATGCGATATAGTGTGCCAAACCCAATAGGACTCAACGCTCCCGTTTATAAAAAATTCAGGTCCGCTTTCTACCTCCGATAGTGTATTTTTCTATGTAGATGCCTTGGCCTCCGTTTGCGCCTTCGATAGTGTTAAACACATATATGCATGGTTTTTGCCACCGATAGTCTTATGGACTCCCGATAGTGTTTAAATGCATGCATATATATGTTTTTTCTCCTTTGATGGCTCCTGTTAGTGTTATCTGTGGCATATTTTCTCCTCTCGTCTCTATCTGCTTCGATGGCTCTGTTCTGCTGTTCCTCTTGGCTTCGTCTGCTCCTCTAATATTTCCATATTGACATCAATGACAATATGTGTCCAACAATCTCCCCCTTTGTTATTGATGGCAATATTCTTCTGCTGTCTCCCCCTTTGACATCAATGGCAAAGGAATGCATATGGACTCCCCCTATCAAACTGCTCCCCCTGTCCTACTACATCTCTATGAATGAAATTGAGTGATGATAAAGAAATAACCCCCATCTTTTGACGTAGATGTTTGAATGCTTCTCGAGGAAGAGGTTTCGTGAAAATATCAGCTATCTTCTCCTTAGTACTAATATATTTCAGGACGATGTTTTGTTCAGCTACTTGCTCACGGAGCAAATGATACTTGATTGGTATGTGTTTGGTTCTTGAGTGCATCACAAGATTTTTGCTGAGATTGATGGCACTTGTGTTGTCACAATAGACGGCAATCGGTTGATCTGTACATATGTCGGCATCTTTTAGAGCTTCCTTCATCCATATTATCTAAGTACAACAGTCTGCTGCAGCAATATACTCGGCTTCGGCTGTGGATAATGATATGGATGACTTTTTTTTGCTGAGCCAGGATACCAAACAGTCTCCTAGGAAGAATGCATTTCCACTCGTACTTTTCCGATAATCTATACTTCCAACCCAATCAGCATCAGTGTATGTAGTTATAGTTAGTGTTGAGTTCTTTGGGTACCAAAGACGGAAATCAGAATTTCCCTTCAGATATCTGAGAATTCTTTTTACAACTAATAAATGGGATTGTTTGGGAGTAGATTGAAATCTTCCCACCATTCCTACTGCTTACGTTATGTCTGGTCGTGTAGGTATTAAGTATAGAAGGGCTCCAATCATCAACCTATAATGAGTTGCATCTACTAGAGGGGAGTCATCATCTTTGCTCAATTTGTATTTTGTGGTCATAGGTGTGCTCACGGGTGCACAGTCCTCCATTCCATATTTTTTGAGCATGTATTTTAGATATTTGGTTTGAGATATACACAATCCTGCTCTGGTTTGAGATACTTGAAGTCCAAGGAAGTGGGACAGCTCTCCTATCATTGACATCTCAAACTCTTTTGACATGCTTTGAGAAAATTCATGGTTCATTTCATCATTATTACTAGCAAAAATCAGATCATCGGCATAAACAAGAGCAACTAGTAACTTACCTTGATCCGTCTTTATGTATAGATTGCTTCAAGCCACTCCCTTTTTGAAGCCTTGTTGTTGTAGATTTTGATCCAGTCTTGCATACCAAGCTCTAGGAGCTTGTTTCAACCCATATAAAGCCTTTTTCAACTTACAAACTAAGTCCTTTCCTGCTGTTAGATCAAAACCTTCTGGCTACTCCATGTAGACTTCCTCCTTGAGTTCCCCATTTAGAAATGCTGATTTCACATCCATTTGATAGATTTTGAATCCTTTTGAACAAGAAAATTCCAAGAACATCCTGATAGCTTCCATACGGGCCACTAGTGCAAATGTCTCTTCAATGTCAATTCCTTCAATTTGTGAATAGCCTTTGCAGACAAGTCTTGCCTTGTTTCTGATAACCTGTCCTTCCTCATTCATTTTATTTTTGAACACCCATTTGGTTCCTATTATGTTTTTTTCCTTTGGACGAGGTACCAACACCCATGTCTTGTTCTTCTCAATTTGGGATATTTCTTATTCCATGGCTTTTACCCAATGAGGATCCTTACTTGCTTCTGCAAATGTTTCTGGTTCTATCATAGATAGGAGGGCAATGACTTTTCTATTGGGTGTTATTGTTATCCTTCTTCAGGTCTGCACACCTTCATATTTATCGCCAATGATCTTCTCTTATGGATGATGTCTTTGGACATACTTCATCTTTGAAGGGGTATTAGGTGGTTCTCTTTCCTCTTCTTCTTCTTCTTCTTCCCCATCTATTACTTCTTCTTTAGGTTCTTCTTCTTCAATGAGAGAGTCATCTTCATGTTCTTCAATTTCCCTTTCTAGAAGATCTTCATCAACCTTTATATCAATGATTTCCACTATTTTATTTAGTCGATAATTGTAGCACTTGTAAGCCTTGCTCCGTGTAGAGTATCCAAGAAATATCCCTTCATCAACCTGAGAATCAAACTTTCCGGGTGAACCATCATTTATTTTTATGAAGCACTTGCTTCCAAAGATCTTGAAGTACTTCACCGAAGAAGGTCTTCCTTTCCATAGCTCATAAGGAGTTTTTTCACAATTTGGTCTTAATTGAGTTCGATTCAGTGTATAGACAGTTGTCCCTACTACTTCTCTCTAGAATTTAGGTGGTAAGTCTACTGCTAATATCATAGTTCTTGCCATTTCTTGGACTGTTCGGTTTCTTCTTTCAACTACCCCATTTTGTTGAGGTGTTCTGGTAGCCGAGAATTCCCTTTTAATTCCATGAATATTACAGAACTCACTAAACTCGTTTGATGTGAATTCTCCTCCTCTGTCTGTTCTGAGGCAATTCATTTTTGAATATTTTTCATTTTCTACAAGGGCTTTTAGATTCTTAAAACACTCAAAAGTTTCATATTTATACTTTATGAAATATATCCACATCATTCTAGTATAATCATCAACAAATAACACAAAGTACCTTTCTCCTTGGAGTGCTTGATTTCTAGTTGGCCCACACACATCAGCATGGATGATCTCCAAGGGCTTCGATTTAGAGATATCCTTTTTCTTATGGTCGATTCTAGTCTTCTTTCCATGTTGACATGGACCACATACTACTTGATTTGGTTTGAATAGCCTTGGGATGTCTCGTACAACTTTGATCTTGCTGATATTGATCAAATTTTCGAAGCTTGTATGTCCAAGTGGCTTGTGCCACAGCCAACTCTCATTTATCTGACTCTAGTAGCATGTATTTTCTTGAACCTTGTTCAGGATGTAAATGTTCTCTGGTGTTCTCACCCCTTTTGTCACAAGTTTTCCTGAGGCAGAGTTCCTTATTTCACAGTCTTTGGTGCTGAAAACAATCGTATATCCTTGATCATAGATTTGGCTGACACTCAAGAGGTTATGTTTGAGTTCGTCAACCAGCAGAGCATCTTGAGCTTTTCCTTTTCCATTGATCAAAGTAACTATTCCTTTTCTTGTAATTCTGCCAGATCTGCTTCCAAAGGACACATTTCCTTCCTTTTTTCTCAATGAGACAAACTTCCTTCTGTCTCCTGTCATGTGTCTGGAGTACCCACTATCTACAAACCACTGGTTTTCATTTTTTTGAGCATATAGAGCCAGGCCACACTTGTCCATGTTGGAGTTCTTGCTACTCGTCTTTCTTCCTTTGAGTGGGCAGTCTTGTTCATAGTGTCCATTATTGTAGAAGAAAGAGCAAATCAGATCAAATTTGGTCAAGGGATCAAATGAATTGAAGGTTTTGATTTGTCCCTACTTTTTGGGGGCGTATGAGTTGATTATTCGGTCCTTTAGCTTTCTCTTTTCATTTCTGCAAGCCATACAATCTATGGCTTGATGACCGAAGTTTTTACAGTGAAAGCAGTGTCCAAGAAAGATGGTTTTGTACTCGTTGAAGCAACCACATTTTGAGTCGATTTCGTTCCTGGGAATTACTCCTCCCTCGTTCTTTGCATTTGCGATGGGCCCTTGGTGGAGTACAAGTTTGTATTTGCTATAGTGTCCATGATTCGACTCCACATTCTTCTTTGGAGTAATTCTCTCTTCATTCTTGGGATCTGGGATGCACTTTTGATAACATACTTTTTCATCTTTTGGATTGCAGGAAAGTGCATTGGCATAGCTTTTTGCACTATTCTTAGTGCTTGAGGATTCTCCTTTGAAACATATTCCAGACTTGTCATGTTGAGGTTTTTGATTTCTTAGAATAGTTTCAAGTATTTGAGAGCTTTAACAGCCCTTTTTAATTTGCTCCAACTCCTTTCTCAGAGACACTATTTCAGCCTCACGTTGTTCACAAGTCTCTTCTTTTTCTTTAAGCTTTTCTTCCAAGAAATCTTCTCTCCTTCTTATTTCCTCATTTTCCACTTTGAGAGAAATGAGTTTGTTCCGTAGTTTTTCATTTTCTTCAATGGCGCTAATTAACAGTTCATCTACATTTCCTTCTAGCCCTAAGTCATCATCATCTGTGAGTGCCATGAATAATGTTTCTTGGCTTTCATCACGATCACTTTCCTCATCTGATTTCTTTTTGATGACCATAAACTCATCCTCATCAGACTCATCTTGCTTGGAGAAGAAGTTTTTCTTATTGAACCCTTTCTTTTTGTGTGCCATTCTTTTAGAATTTCCTTCATCATCATTGTCATGTTTATGAGGACATTTTGCTGCATAATGACCTATTTTACCACATTTAAAACAAATAAGAGGATACTTGCCTTTAAGCTTAGATCCTCTCTTCAGATTTCGTACAAATTGAGCTAATTCAGATTCCACATCTAACTCATCACTATAGTTATTCCTTTATTTCCCCTTCTTTGACTTTGAGGCCTTGAATGCTACATCTTTGGAGCTTGGGCCACCTTTCCTCATTTCATAGGTAGTGAGAATTTCATGGAGTTTATCCATTTTGAGGGTATCTAGATCCTTTGCTTCTTCTATAGCGCTTATTTTGGAGTCAAATCTGTCTGGAAGAGACCTTAATACCTTTTGAACAATGGTACTTTCTTCAACTTTTTCATCCAATCCTTTCAGGGAATTTACCACTTTAGCTACTCAGAGGAGTTATGATGCAATATGTTCTTCATCTTCCATCCTCAAACTTTCAAATTGTCTTCTATGAGTTTGAAGCTTTGCCTTTTTGACTTTTGAGTCTCCATCATACATGCCAACTAGCTTCTCCCACATTTCTTTGGCAGAGGTACAGTGCATGATTTTTGTAAACTCGGAATCAGTGATTCCACTATTGATGGAGTTCATGGCCTTTGCATTTGTGATGTAGGCTTTCCTCTCATCTGGGTCTGTTGGAAGAGTGGAAGTCATTCGATATTCATTTTGAACGAAATACCAGACTTCAGGTCCAAGGGACATTAAGTAGTAGGTCATTCTTTTCTTCCAGAAACCAAAGTTAGTGTCGTCGAACAAAGGAGGTCTTCCTGATGCTTCGTGATTTCTCGTCATGGCTGTGGATCCTTCTTCAAGCTGTTAGGCTAGTATGAAGAAGCCTGCTCTGATACCAATTGTTGGAAATACTGAGAGGGGGGTGAATTAATATTTCTTATTTACTTTTTAATTGTTCTAGTGATTGCTAAAAGCATATATAGATATGTATATGCATACACAGAACACAGAGATCAACAGCTAAAATAAATGCTTTTATTAAAACTCAAGACAGTGAAATGAAATAAATACAATATAATTATATATCTGACTGTGAATAGTTGCCAAGCTCTATCTTGGACTTCAGTGAGGCTCCAACCCCCAGAGCACCCACTCTGTTTAGTAGTGGTTCTGCACTTAGGAGCACTTACCCCTAATGACTTTAGTCCTGTTCAGTTCTAAGGCTCCAACCCAACCTTGCTATACACTGGTATGCTACTGCACTCTATTCAGCTGAGGTTCTGTCACTCCTACTCTCCTGCCTCTGCTACTTCTACAGCCTCCACTGCTTCTGTTGCCTCTTCTACCTCTGATGCTTCTGCTACCTCACACTCTGGTTCTTCACCATCACAACAGCACCAACAGTTCTCTGTTTTTACTATTTTATACATTCTCATGCCTTTGTCCATTCGTTTCCGCTTACTCGCTGGCTCTTTGGCTTCCTTCTCCCTCGCTTGAGCTTCGGCTTCCTCAACACTCGCTCGACCTTCTAGCTTCCCTCCTCCATTCGCTTTAGCTTCCTCTATGCTCGAATTAACCAATGCTTCATGGGACATGCTCAAGAGGAAGAGGGGCTGAATTACAATAGGAATGATGCTTATTAAAAAGAAAAACAATATCAGAGAGGTCCCCCTTTTTTCTTTTCAAGTTCATGAGTCATGAACTATTATTTGCTCGTAATATAGATGCCCGAGATCAATTACAGAAATGAAGCGTTTCAACATATCTATATATATATATATATATATATATATATATATATATATATATAGATATATTACTTCTTCCTATCACCAAGGGACATGTTCATAGGGAGGAGAGGCTGACTTGTATATGAAAAATATATATGTCGGAGAATATTTTATTCACAGACTTATTACTTCACAGAAACCATATAAATGAGGCTATAGCCATATAGAGGTCCCACATGCCATGTCATATCAGTCAAAAAACATGTGAAGTTAAACCTGCTGTCCGATCATTCATCAGGCGATCCGACGATGTTAAACTTCTCCGCCGTTCTCCTATCACATCAGTAAAAAAACAGGTGAAGTTAAACCTACTGTCTGATCATTCATCAGGTGATTCGACGATGTTCGCTCCTCCTGATCCCATGAACTGCCCGTGCATTAACTGGCGATAAAGCGGTTTTCAACTATTCCCTGCCACCACGCGTCACAGTTCTAATGGAATCGCGAGCCCATGTATGAATACCACTTGACTCCCAAGGGCAGTGCGAGCATTACCACTTACTGCTTAAGCCTTCTCTCCCCGCCCGATAAACCTTATGCATCTTCCATGCCATCCCTTCAGGACTTGCGATCCCTGCTGATGCGATATGATATTAAGCAGTAGTTGATATACTAGTCAGGTCCGCAACAGTTCATCGCAATTGAGGGTTGCCCTTGGCGGAGGTCCGATGCGATATCGCTATCGGTGATCGCAAAGGGGCTGCTTACCACTGTATGACTTCTGCTCTGAATTCTCGATGCGATAATCGCTATCAGTGATCGCAATGGTCCACTTGATGTATTGTAGCACCTACTCCCAAAGTTCCAATGCGATATAGTGTGCCAGACCCGATAGGACTCAATGCTCCCATTCATAAAAAATTCAGATCCGATTTCTACCTCCGATAGTGTATTCTCCTATGTAGATGCCTTGGCCTCTGTTTTCACCTCCGATAGTGTTAAACACATATATGCATGGCTTTTGCTGCCGATAGTGTTATGGACTCCCGATAGTGTTTAAATGCATGCATATATATGTGTTTTCTCCTCTAATGGCTCCCGATAGTGTTATCTATGGTATATTTTCTCCTCTCGTCTCCATCTGCTCCGATGGCTCTATTCTGCTGTTCCTCTTGGCTCTGTATGCTCCTCTAATATTGCCATATTGACATCAATGACAATCTGTGTCCAACAATGCGCAAGGTATATGCAAGGGCAAACGCATGATATTTCTCGACCAAGGGTTCGTGTTTAAGATTCAAAGCATAAATGCAAGATCAACAACTTACAGAAATGCAGAAATAATCATGAACAATAAAGAATTGTAACAGCACACATAAACTGATAAATCACATACACATAAAAACGCATCACCTGATCAGAAGAGTGGGCCCAACTCTCTAATCAGGGCTGTGTTAGCCACGAAAAGAATTAAAACAAAAAAATGGATGATCTTTTATTAATCGGTAACAGATGTTTACAATGCTGATGGGTGAACCCCCATTCACAGGATCAACCTACATTTTATAAACAGCGAGGGAGATTAACAGTTCTCCCGAAAACATAGCAACTGTAGATACAAAGATGTACATTGGTTGGAACAGTATCAGCATCAGATGCCTGGAATAGTAGGAAGGCCCAAGAATAGTTCAAGGCATCTATTCTCTGAGTTTTGCAACCTCCTGCTGATCAGCCATTGCCAATTCTGTTGCAATACGCTGAGTTGGGGGTTCTTGTTCTCATGCTACGGTCAAGCACATAGTTTAGTACCGCAATTAGATAGACTCCATGCATTTTACTTCATTAATTAGAATATACCAATAGGACAATTAAGGGGGGAATCTACCTTGTAAATTTAACATAACAACATGGGTAAATGAGTGCAAATATGTCAAAAAGGGTAATGGAAATAGGCAGAAAGATGGCCCGATTTGGTACCCAACATCTCCCTCTAACCAGCCTACTGCATGCCCTCATGCAGTCCTCCACTTTCACAAATCTAGGTTCCGTAGACTATATGTTAGATGAAGCTGGGCAAGATCATATTCTGCAACCATTTTTTTCCCTGGAACTTTAAATCCGTCCAAGAGGAAAACTTCCTTCCACCAATCCGTCGGGACGTCATAGGCTAGAGTATATTCATCAGTAGGCAACCAAAGAACAGGGAACTAGAACTGGAGCCCCATCCACCAGGACCCACATGTCTGGACACATGCCACATACCTGGGCACCCTATTAAGTACTCATGCAAAATTTGGTGCCCCAAAAGGTTCTCTTTCCTGGACGGCTATTGGTGACATCATCCATCTCCTCTGACAGCAACTAAGGGCCTCTTTCTAAAATGTGGTGAGTTGATTGACACAAAGATCAAGACACCATTTTTGTGTCCTCACCATTCTATCTCTGTTTTCCCCAATCCCTAGAAAGGTCTTGTGCTTATTGAACATTGTGTCTGACCTCTCATGCTCCCCTCTTACTATAAATGGCTTGGTAACTTGATTGGATTCAAAAGTGTTACTAGCCTTCTACCAATGAATCTGGTTAAAAGTGTAAGAGGTGAGGGCCCTCAAATGAATGTCCCCCACATATGGGACCAGGTTGAAATCTCTATCCAGCCGCAGTAAGTACCCGTGCAAGTACAATTCACACATCAGATGTTGTGTGGGTACATCGTGACTCCTCAAAATCCGGAGGAATTGCACACCGTCCTCCATCTCATAGCTGACCTCATTCTTAATACTTTCCATGCAGAATAAAAGGAAACGTTCATGCAAAAATAAGGAATAACAAGAAGCAGGGGGATGACATGCCATAACCTCTTGCACTAGCTCGAACATCTACTCCTTGTCGGCCTTTAGCTCTGCCACTTTCTTCTCCAGTTGTTCTATCTTGAGTTGTTGTTTTGCCTTCCATAACCTCATCACATCCATACGCTCCACATATCCAAAAATTGTTGTGGAGGCCCTTTCCTCAGTCCTTCTGATTTCGTTTTTATATTGGGCCGCAGTGGACTTCCAGGACAAAATTTCAGTTATTAGGGCATACTCTCGATCTTCAAATAATTGGTCGATTGGGTCTATCTGAATGTCGGCAGAGGTCATGACTATCTAGTCTGTTTGGATTTTTGTGTCAACCTGAATAGTTTTAGCCTTTCTGGCTTGCCGTTTGTACTTCCTTAATTTTTTCTGCATTTTATTCACCTTCTTTCTCAGCGTCCTTACTTCCATTTTTAGCCGCATCGTTTCCTTGGACTGCAACTGGTACTTTTGTTTCATCAGAAGCCTTCGTTGTTTGGACAGCTCTATCCACTCTTGTTTAACCAATATTTCCTCAAATGGAGGCAAATACCTCGAAACATCTTCTGCTGTGTTGACTGGGGGATTTTCCTTTCCTGCTTGCTCTTCATTCTCAACAGCCCCCTCGCTTGGTTGTATCGGTGGCTTAGTCATCAGGACCGTTTCACTTGGTCCCTCCTCTTCGCCAACAACAATTACCTCTTCCTGCACACGCACTGCAACTAGCGATGTGCTGGCGATACATTCTCCTGCTGCTGTGTCTGCTGGAATTCCTCCCAGCTCTCCAGCTTCCAGACTTTCTTTTCTCCTTTCCTGCTCCAGGGCACCCATCACTTGAGTGGCTTCGAATCTGTAAGTTTGTGGTCTCTATAAAAAATTCAGACCCACCAGGATTACAACATCTTCTTTTTCTTCCCATCAAGGACAACAACTCACCCTCACTCCTGGAATCGAGGCGGAGAAAGGGGATTGGGGTGCATCTTCTACAATTGGCCCTAAAGTTGACACTGGTTCTTATGGTACGGTGTCAACCTCACGCCCTGCCTCTTCTGTTGCTTCCTCGATGAGTCCCACAGTTTCCTCAACTCTGGCCCCTTCTTGTCTTTTTCCTTCCTCTTCTTTGAATTCCATGGCCAGAGTCGTCATGACATCCTCTCCAGCCAAATTGTCCTCCTCCATTATTTCCATGGTGGCAAGGGATCCTTGTGGGGTTCCTTTGGTCACCATATCAACTGCTTCGCCCATGTTGGCCTGCTGTGGGTATACTCTCATGACTGCCGTAGCATCCTCTTGCTCTGCTAGTTCCATGGGTGAAGCTGGTTCTTGTGGTACAGCCTCATCCGTGGTACTGGCAGCATTTCTGTATCAGCCCCTATGTCTGCCACTGTCTCCATACTTTCTGCTTGGTCCTGGGGAGCTACCTCATCCCCCAATTCCTCTCTCTCCATCTCCATCTCCTCTGGTTCCTCCTGATCGACATAGTCATCTTCGACAGGATCCTCCTCCATGGCTTCGGATTCTTCTGCCCTAGCGGCCATAGAAGCTGCTATCTGTTCCTCCGTGGAGTCCTGAAACACCTCCCATGGAATCAGAATCTGTCTAATGGCATTCATTATCAGTAGCCACACCAACCCATGATGCGTAATGACCGCCAATACCTATCAAACCCCCTGAGCTGAATGCGCTATTAGATAAAGGCTCCTTAGCAGGAAGTAGGGGGCATTCATGGAGAAAGCCTCTGCCTGTGGAAATCACAGACGGGCTAATATGCAGAGGTGATATCTGAAAATTGTGGAGTATCTACCCTTGCATGTCATATATTTGATGACAAATTCTACTACTTCTCCCCACGGATATGGTAGAAAATTCCTGTCGCACCCCCTGCCTTTCTGTGATATCCTCTCTCCGGCTTGAAGGAAGGCCTCGGGGAATTCTGGAAGGGGAGTTCTCCTTACAAACCATCGTTCCCCAACCTACAGAAGCCCAGTGACTTCCGCAATGATTTCTTCTATTACGGGAATCACCACTCTGCGAACCTGCGAGCCTTCTTCCCCCAAGTTCCGTGTGAATTCCACTGTCAATTATTCATTGAATCCCCTTAACCTGTCAAAATATGCATCCCGTCCCATGTTTTGAAAGACCTGCCATACCTCCCGATTACTCCAAGCTGCCCTTGTGCTCTCTGGTTCATGTCAAATTGATCAGCCACCCATCGTTGCGAAGGTGGAAACAACACATCAATTACAGTTGGCTGGCAGGGGAGAGTGACAGGTCTCCAAACCGTTAGAGGTTGAAATAATGTCATGGCTAATTTGGGAAAGATGGGACAAATAGTACTAGTATGTACGGCAGTAATGGCAAATCCAGTACTGGTATGTATCGGAGTAATGGCGAATCTAGTACTGGTACATTTGGATATCATGGAAATTTAGGGTGGTACAGAGGTGTATTTTGAAAATTAAATGCAGTGCGTGGGGAGGATGGCTGATATGACCTAGTGGTATGAATATGCGTCCCAAGGGTTTTTTTTTATAAATACGATTATGGTGTACTGCCATCATCATATTCGGTTGAGCGGAATTATGTGCACTAAATGCTTTTCATGGTATGTCGTCATTTCTTATGACGGTTTCCCCCCCAACTTTAATGACGACCATCCTTGGCATATTTATTGTCCTTTTTGGAATATTTAATTAAATCCATAAAACGATAGAGATGTACCTGCGGACTTACCTGATGGAGTGACAGCACAGCGTGTAGCAGCAACTTGAGTGGTAGCACAGTGAGCAATGGCAACAGTGAGTAACAACTACTCTGAAGTAGCAGAACAGTGAATAGCAGCAACATTGAGTAACGAATTCTATGAAGTAGCGGAAGAGTGAGTAGCAACAATAGTGAGTAACGACAGTTTCAGAATAGCCGCAGTTATGGCAGTTACAGAGTAACAACAGTTACGGTGTAACAACAAATATGGAGTAACAGCAGCTACGGTGTAACGGCAGTTGTGGAGTAACGACAGCTACGGTGTAATGGTAGTTTCAGAGTAATGACAGCTACGATGTAATGGCAGCTGCAGAGTAACAGTAGCTACAGTGTAATTGCAGTTGCGGAGTAACAACAGCTATGGTGTAACAACAGTTGTGGAGTAACAATAGCTACGGTGTAATGGCAGTTGCAGAGTAACAACAGCTACAGTAGCTACGGTGTAATAGCACTTATGGAGTAACAGCAGCTATGGTGTAACAACAGTTATGGAGTAACAGCAGCTATGGTGTAACAACAGTTACGGAGTAACAATAGCTACGGTGTAACAGCAGTTATGGAGTAACGGAAGCTATGGTGTAACATAGTTATGGAGTAACAACAGCTACGGTGTAACAGTAGTTACAGAGTAACAACAGTTAAAATGACAGCGTCGGTGTTACCTTTCTCCTCGCCATATTTCTTCGTTGTTCTTGCAAAAGATAAACAAGCAATATATATATATATATATATATATATATATATATATATATATATATAGAGAGAGAGAGAGAGAGAGAGAGATATATATACATATATAGATATATATTTATTATTATTTTTTTTTTTTTTTTTTTTTTTTTTTTTTTTAGAACAGAGTGAGGTTGTCTTGTTTTCCAATGACCATTAAATCAGATGAAGGAGAAAGATTTTTAACAAAATCATCTTTAGAGGCTGGATGGTGATATAATTTAAGATGGTGTTCATTTTCCAGGAATGAAATATGGTTTTCATCTAGTGTACTTAGTCTAACCATTCCATTTTCGAACACAGCATCCACAAAATATGGGCCCATCCAGTGAGTGCAGGGCTTGCCTTTGAAATCTTTAAATCTAGAGTCATACAATAACACCTAGTCCCCCACATGAAACACCTTGGTTTTGATGAATTTATCATGCCATTTCATTATCTACTGTTGAACAACAATAGTTCTCTGGAAAGCCACTGCTCGAATCTCATCCAATTCATTCAGCTATTCCAGTCAGTGTTTCTGGGCTTCTGATAAATCTAGGCCTACTTTCGGAGCTATTCTGAGTGTACTACTCTCAAATTCCACCAGAAATAAGGGGTATTTTCCATAGACTAATTCATATGGAGAAAACCCTATTGTATTCCACCATGTCATCCTGTATGCCCATAGAGCTTCTGGGAGTTTCTGTGCCCAATCCTGGCGATGGCTTGCTACAATCTTTGTCAAGATATTTTCCAATACCTTATTTGTGCTTTCTACATGTCCATTCGCTTGGGGATGATAGGGGGTTATCACTCTACGTTTGACCCATATTTCTGCATTAGCTTTTCTATCATATTGGAAGTAAACTATGATCCACCATCTGATACAATCTCTTGGAGTCCTATACATGGAAACAATTTCTTCAAAAAGGAAGTCTACCACCACTTGCTCTGTCGCTCTCGTGACCACCCTGGCTTCAACCCATTTAGTTACATAATCGGGGTAGAGTAGGATGTAAGCCTTCTGATGCAAAGGTGGGTTGAAAGGACCAACGAAATCGATGGCCCATTTCTCGAATGGTACAAGGACTATCTGGGGCTGCAGGGGCATTTCATCTACTTTCCTAGGTTGTCCCATCCGTTGACATCTATCACACCTCCACACATAATCCTGAGTGTCATGGAAGATGGAGGGCCAATAATATCCCATTTGCAGCAATTTATGACCTGTTCTTTTTTCTGCAAAGTGTCCCCCATATGGCCTGACGTGTGCAGCTTTTAATATCTCAAAAATATCATCTCCTGCTACACACTACCGAATCTGCTGATCTACCCCCATATGGAAGAGATATCATGCCATCCATGAATATCGGGTACTCTGGTGAATGATCTTCCTTTGCTCCTTATAGGACAGATGACGAGTCACTTTACCTGTAGCCAAATAATTAGCAATATCTACATACCACGTAGTGTTAGTAGACACTGCAAAAAGATGCTCATCCAGAAAATCATCTTCAATTGGTGTTTTGTTACCATCATGTTCTATCCTAGATAAAAATTATGTGACCACATTATCTTTACCTAGTTTATCTACTATAGTGATATCAAATTCCTGTAGTAGCAACCACCATCTTGTAATTTGACCAGGGGTAACAGGTTTATTCATTAAATACCTAATGGCCGCATGATCAGTGTTCACAAAAGTAGGATACCCATTAATGTAGTGCCAGAACTTGTTGATGGCATAAACGACAACAAGAAATTCCTTCTCAATCACTGTGTAGTTTAATTCAATAGGAGCCAAATTTTTACTAACATAGTAGATTGCGTAAGGTACTTTGTCCTCTTGCTATCCCAACACTACACCAATTGTTGTCTAAGAAGCATCCGTATGAACGTGGAACAGTAATTCCCAGTTAGGTCCTCTAAGGATCGGAGCACTGCAAACTAACTCTTTAATTCTTGTAAATGTTGCATCATAGTCTTTAGTCCACACAAATTCTGAATCTTTCGTTATTAATTGAAACAGTGGCTGTGCTACTTTTGCAAAATTTTCTATGAAACATCTATAATAACCAGCACAACCAATGAAACTGTGTACCTGTGTGACCGTTTTAGGTGTTGGGAAGTACAGAATTACCTGTATCTTTGCTGGAGCCATCCTGATTCCTTCAGCTGAGAGTAAATGTCCCAAAACTATTCCCTTTTCCATCATCATGTGACATTTCACTGTACTCAGAGAGACATGTGCTTGTATACACCTTGCGAGAACTTTTTCCATATTTTCCAATCCCACCTTGAACGAGTCCCCATATGGAGTAAAGTCATCTATATAGATCTCAACACTATCATTCATCAAATCTGAGAAGATTCCCAGAATTTCCCTCTGGAATGTTGCAGGAGCATTACACATGCCAAAAGGAAGGACCCTATATGCAAATGTCCCCCAAGGGCATGTGAATGTGGTCTTGTCCTGGTCCTTAGGAGCAATCTAGATCTGGTTATAGCCACTAAACCCATCTAGAAAAGAGAAATACTTCTTACCAGCCAATGTGTCCAACACTTGATCAATAAATGACAAGGGGAAGTGATCTTTCTAAATTGCCTTATTAACTCTCGATAATATACGCAGATCCACCATTTGCCATTCCTTTTGGGGACCATTACCAGTGGTGAGACCCATTAGCTATCTGAGATTGGGTAAATGAAACCCACATCCAGTAACCTCTGAAGTTCTTCTTTACCACATTCTTCCATGTTGGGTTCATTCTCCTCTATGGTTTCCTTATAGGACGAAAATCCTCCTTGATGTATATGTGATGGGTGCATACGTTAGCCTAGATCCCCTTCATATCCGCATAATCCCAGGCGAAGGTCTCTTTATCTTTTCACAGAATATTTATGAGCTACTCCTTCTGAGATTCTAATAGGTTCAGATTAATGTTCAAGGTTTTCCTAGGTTCCAATTCCACTTGTATACTTTCATGAGGTGCATCAGTAGGTGTTTCCTCTAATCCTTCTGTTGTTTCCATAGTTTCCTAAGTCTCACAGCTAGGATAGATTCTAGGATCTGCTAGTTCGATTCCGAGACAGAACAAGGATCATCCATGAAAGAAGTGATTGCATCATCTTTTGACTCCATTTTCAATTGCAAGGCCTGTTCGATAGCAAGAATGGGTCTCACTTCTTCCTCTTCCATTACATCATCCATCATAGACACAACCTTCTTTCCGCCTGCTGACTTTACAAGTAAATTTGGTTCTGTAGGTGGATATAACACCAAATTCTTGGTGTTATGCCCATTAGAAATGACCATATTTCCTGAGCGGCACCCAATGTAAGCGTCTGCAGTGGCCAGCCATGGCCTACCCAAAATTAGGGGATGGCCGCCCACTGAAGATTGTGTATGTAATACCAAGAAGTCTATGGGGTAATGCCATGAGTCTACTGAAATTGTCACATCCTCCAACTTCCCTACAGGTTTGACTGTAGATCTATCTGCTAATTCTAGTACTGTAGGTGTATGATTTAAATTACGAAGTCCTAGTGCATGCATAGTTTCAGTAGTGATGACATTGATGGCAGCTCCCAGGTCTACCAACACATTTGGAATCTCTACCCCATTAATCTGTACTGTCAAGATTGGGTTCCCTAGATCTCCATATTTCACTGGCATTGATTTTCCCATCATAAAATCCGACAACTTTCCCATAACATGTATAGTAAGGGGATATTTAATTTTTTTGGCAGGTTTCTTGGAACAATATTCCCTCAGAGTCTTTGCATAGATTGGCACATCCTTCATAGCTTGCAATAAGGGAATTTTAACAAATAAGTTATGCAATTCTCCTAATAAATCAAATTCAGATTGAGGACCTGGTTTACTCATGATTAATCTCTCTGGGTAAGGTGGTTTAGATTGAGGCTGCTTGACAGGAGGCGTCTGGGTTCTATTGGTTCGCTCTAGCTCTTTACTGACCGGCTCCGTCTCCTTATCTTCACTATCAAGCTATTCAATGATAACTGGAGGAGGTTAGGCATTGACTGTCCGAACTGATCGCAGATTCATTTCGTACAGCTCCACAGTGGAGATGCTATACGAAGGCAGGTTAAGAACATCAGCTTGATGAGATCCCTTATTGTTAGGGTTAAGATTAGGCTACATGGGGAGTTGAGGATGGGCAGGCTGGTTACCAGGAGGCACATTGGAAGGTATTTGGAGCTGCTACTGGGGCACCTATTGTGGCATCTGTGGAGGAAACTGACTAGGAGCGGATCCTCGCCAGTTTGATGCCCACGAAGAGCTTGTACTGGCTTGGGGGTTCCACTGTTGCCAAGGTGGGTACTGATATTGCGGCCACATGGGAAGGTAAGGCATGGTCTGGGGATTCATATTACAATTATTAAAATACTGAGATGGATCCAGATACATACCTTGATTCCCCATCGGTGGTCGAGGTGGCCATGGCTTTCGAGATCCCATGAGGTACAGTTGCTCCGTGTCCTCCCCCATTCCTTGAAATACTACTTTCAAGCCTGGTAAGGAAGGGCATGAGATTGTCACATGATTGAGCTCGCAGATCGCACATTCCTCTAGTGAATTTAGTGGACATTCCTACTCAGGATGCTTCTTTCTAGACTTTGGGCAGAACACTGCCATAGTCTTGTCCAGCTCTAGCTGCTTTTGTTTTACTTGCAAGGTGTCCATCTATGGTTACAGGGTACTAAGGATATTTGTTCTCAGGTTGTCTAGCAGGTTTCCAATTTCTTCTTTCGTAATGTCCCCACTAGATCCTTTTCCTGAAAATATCCCCTGCTTATTTCTCGTAAGCACCCTTGAGCACTGAATATATAATTTGTAGATATCTTCGAACTTATCCTTGGAGATATCTCCTTTTCAGACAATGTTCAATAGATCCATCGAGTCTTCTTGAAGGATCAAAGGAGGATAATCTTTAATATTTCCTTATCCAGGTCAGGATGACCTAACCTCTGCAAGGTGTAGTTGAACCTCTCCACACAATCTTCCAAGATTTCATCTTATTTCTATGTGAATTTGAAGATTTCCTCCTTAATTTTCTGTGATTTACTGTAATCCTGGTATTTCTCCAAGAAATCCATCTGCATATTTTCCCATGCAGAAATGGATTTCCTCCAAGGCCCATGAACCGTCACAGAGCCGTTCCTTTAAAGTGGAAGGGAAAATTTTCAGCTTCTGGGCATCTGTTGTGTAGTCATACCCCCGGCATACTATATCAAACTCAAATAGAAATGTGCCGAGGTCTTTAGAGATAAGCCCATGGAAAGTTGGTAAAGCTGCCAATGGAATAGGCTTTGTAGGTGCATCAATTCCCAGATCTCCAACAGGGAAATCAATGGTGGAGTTTGTAGGAGCCATGAATATTTTCTAATAATCATTGGGGATTTCAACAGGCTCTGCATAGGGTGGTTGAGGATTATTTGTTACCAGGATTCGAGCTGCTTTAGTAGCACTTCCCCGATCTATTGGTGATGTAAATATCTCCTCGTCTCTTTCCCTTGTGGCTTGATGGCTTGATCCTTCGGCTGCAACTCCCTTTCCTTTACTAGAACAGTCCGATCCTACTGATGCTCTACTTGCAACTTCCTCCTCTACTAACACTAGCTCAAGACTCTCTGGATCAGGTCCACTGCTAGATGTTTCCCCCACGGTCATAGGGACCTACTGTGTTGAGTCACCACAGAACGCTATAGCCGATACTAGCTGTTCCATTGATTGTCTTTCTGACTTCACCCTTCTTGCTCCTAGTCTCACAACTATGCGAGAGGATGCTTCGGATTCAGCCTTCGCTATGATCTCTTGTATATAAGTTTGTCTTCCCAGGTCTGGTGTTCTCCCCCTTGGGGCTCTCCCTATACCCCTTTTATTGGGTTCTTTGTTCATACAAAAGTTGGATTAATGGGGGGTTTCTGTATGAACCTACAATCCTTCAACCCTGGAATAAGGTGTCAAAACTCCTTCCCTAGGATGAAAGAACTCACAAAAAAGAAAGTCAACTATAACAACAAAAAAAATATTGGGTTTCAAGCCTGGGGAAGGGCGTCAAAGGACTCTTCCCTCCCCAAGGATGAGAACCAAACAATCAAAAACCATGGGAATCCCTAAATTTTTCGAATCTAAAGCAGGGTGAAAAACTATCCTTCCCCAGGGTAAAAAGTAGTGGTTTCCCAAAAATAAAGCACACACAGGTTAAAAAAACAATTCTAACTCAAGGCCTGGAGTAGGGCGTCAAAGGACTCCTCCCTCCCTAGGTCAAGAGAATGGCCCAAAATAATCAGAAAATAAAAAATAGACAAACAAAAAGAGTACCTACGCTCAAGACCTGAAGCAGAGTGAGAAAACTTGTTCTCTCCCTAGGATGAGAGATTGACCCTCTGGTCGGTTCGGATCATTGTTTGCACCTTGTAGCCTCCCTGACAATGGCGCAAAAATGTTGGTGTCCAAGTAGGGGTGATTTATCTACCTTATTCCAACATTAATCTTATCAATCTGGGTGCGTATCCTTTCAAGGCAACGAGCAAGGTATATGCAGAGGCAGACACGTGATCTTTCCCAATTGAGGGTTCATGTTTAAGATTCAAAGCATAAATGCAAGATCAACAACTTATAGAACTGCAGAAATAATCATGAACAATAAAGAACTGTAATTGCACACATAAACTGATAAATCACATACACATAAAGATGCAACACCTGATCAGAAGAGTAGGCCCAGCTCTCTGATTAGGGCTGCGCTAGCCACGAAAAGAATTAAAACAACAAAATGGATGATCTTTTATTAATCGGTAATAGAGGTTTACAATGCTGATGGGTGAACCCCCATTCACAGGATCAACCTGCGTTTTATACATAGCGAGGCAGATTAACGGTTCTCCCAAAAACATAGAAACTACAGATACAAAGATATACATTGGCTGGAACGGTATTAACATCAGATGCCTGGAATAGTAGGAAGGCCCAAGAATAGTTCAGGGCATCTGTTCTCTGAGTTGTGCGACCTCCTACTGATCGACCATTGCTAGTTCTATTGCAATACACTGAGTTGAGGGTTCCTGTTCTCATGCTGTGGTCAAGCACATAGTTTATTACCACAAATAGATAGACTCCATGCATTTTACTTCATTAATTAGAATATACCAATAGGATAGTAAAGGGGGGAATTTACCTTGTAAATTCAACATAATGGCATGGGTAAATGAGTGTAAATATGTCAAAAAGGGTAATGGAAATAGGCAGAAATATGGCCCAATTTGGTACCCAACAAGATGTTCTGCCAAATTCACATTTTGACAGTTTTACACAGAGATTTTCTCTTTTCAAAACATCTAAAATCTACTTTACATGCTTTACATGTTCATCCCATGTTCTACTAAAAAAAGGAATATCATCTAAATAGACTATTACAAAATCATCAATGAATGGTCTAAATACATCATTCATGACTCGCATGAATGTAGTTGGAGCATTAGTTAAGCCAAAAGGCATAACCATCCATTCATAGAGTCGTTGCTTCATTTTGAAAGCAGTCTTCCATACATCTTATTCTGCAACTCTGATCTGATGGTAACCACTTCGCAAGTCCAATTTAGAGAAGTAAACTACATCTTTTAACTAATATAACAAATCATCAATATGAGGAAGAGGATAATGATTCTTTATTGTGATTTTGTTTAATGCTCTAAAATCAATGCACATTCTCCACGAATCATCTTTCTTTCACACCAACACAATAGGTGATCTGCACGGTGATGTTCTTGGTCAAATAAACCCTTGATCAAGCAACTCTTGTACCTGCTTCTTTATCTCTGCATTCTCTAGAGCTGATAACCTGTACATTCCAATGTTAGGTAGTGGATCATCTTGCCACAAATAAATCTCATGTTCTATCTCTCACTTGGGTGGAAGCCCTTTAGGTTCTTGAAACATAATATTATGATCGGAAACAACTTTAACTAGATTTGCTTTCTGTTCAGGATTAGAGCCTTGGAATGCATCTAATTTATCAATATCCTTTGCTTTTACAATCATAAGTAAAAATTGTTTACTCTAATTTACAATTATTTTCATCTGTCCTGAATTTATGAGAGATAAATTATCTTTGAGTTTATTAGCCCTTACAATATATTCACTTCCATCCTTAGTGAGTTGATACTTATTTTCAGTTTGGTAGAACATAGAATTTCTATCGTACAAGTATGGACTTCCTAATACAATTCCACATGTGTCCAATGTGACTATGTCTAACTCAACCTCATTTGCAAACTTTGACCCAATAGAAAAACGAAGTTTACATTGTTTCGTAGTAGCTTAGTTTTATCACACACCCAACCTAATGGATATGGCTTTTTATGAGATTTTGTGTCTAGACCCAAGTTCTTTACAATTGCTTCAGAAATCAAATTAAATTGTGACCCACTATCAAATAATGTATCAATTTTAGTATGCTTGGAAATGACTCTAATATGAAATAGCTCATTTCTTCTCCTCTCATCATTATCATTATCAACAGAATGTGAAGAAGTACTTGTAGATGCTTTAGAATATTTACCTTTTATACTTGTAGTTATAACCATTGCCTCATTACCTGAATCTGATCCCAAGTCCTTTTGAATAGCAGTAGCATTCTTTCGCTCTCTACTCCCAAACTTCTTAGGCTTCAATTCCAAATGCAATGACCAGCAATGTGCCTCATCATGTCCTTCCTTCTTACAATGATTGCAGTTAGGTTTATCCTTCTTCACAGTGTTTGTTTTCTTCTCCTTCCATTTAAGTTTCTTTTTTCCTTTATTCTTGCTTTCAATAGGTTTGGATGATTTCCCAACATCTTGGGTTACATTTTTGCCTCTAGCTTCTAGATGAGTTTCTTGAATTGATACATCATCTAAGCTAGTTGGATTAAACATAAGTATGGTATGCCTCAAATAACTATGAAGACAACCTATGTATTTCAACGATGTCTCTCGTGAGTCCAATGATATGCCTAATGTTAAAGCTCTCTTACAGAATTCCTAAGTATAACTTTGAACACTTTGAACTTTTAATTAACATAGTGTTTTCCAACTTATCATTGCTTGTTACATATAATCCAAAGGATAAAATTTCTTTTTAATAGCAGAAACAAATTCATTCCAAGTTGAAATGATTTTACCATGCTTTTGGAGATCTGCTTGTGTCTTTCCTTCCCACCATACGAGTGCAGTTCCTCCAAGTCGAAGGCTAGCAAACTGGATCTTCTTTCTTTCTGAAACAACTTTTTGCACCCTACAATATACTTCAATTTGTCTTATCCAATTATCAAGCTTTTCAGCGTTAAGTTCTCCATCATAAATTAGAAAATTGAATTTTACATCTAATTTGATCAAAGAGGATTTCTTCTTCTTCTTCTTAGAAAGACTAGATTTATGAGAAGAAGAGGATGATGATGACGATGATGGTGATGATGGAGTAGATGGTGGAGGAAGCATTCCTCATTGTCCCTTATCTTCTTGATCTTTAGATGATGAAGTTCCTTCATCTTTTGTCTTCGTAAACTTGAGATACATCTCTTCCACCATTGCACATATTGTCATGAAACTATCCAAGAATTGAGATTCTGACGCAAGTGCAGTTTCATCTACCATCCTTCTTTGTGAAAAGACCCTTCCAATCTCTAGATTCGCCTCAATAATTTCACCTTCACCTTGTCCAAGCCTCAACCTAGTAAGCATTCAAATCTCCACACAAACTTGTCAAACCTTAAAAACCTTGCTGCTCTGATACCACTTGATCCATTAATGAAAAAGGTATTATAGACTACGTGTTAATTTGCGTGTGTTACTTAGTGCAATGAATTGAAAATATTGTGAATAACATAAAGAAATAAACAACTTGAAAACACATTCAAACACATCAACACAGCCAAATTCAATAAAGGAGTTCACCATAATTTCGTCTCCTGGTCCTTCCGCTTCCAGTGCTGACCTCTTTATTTTGTCTTCAAATTGTTGTTACAGGTATGAGCTCAAAAATAGAGTCTCAAATAAGAAAATGAACATCACCACTATTTCCAGCATGAGATTTTGGGTCAAACGAGTATAAACACGACCATATTCGGCCACTGTGACCTCCAGACCCTCTAGAATGGTCCAAAACCACCTTTGTCCCTGCAAAACCACCCTCTATTTAGAAAAAATCACCTCAGCATGCATAAAACCACCTCAAACTGTGCGCTGGTGGTAGGGCGGTTTTGGCACCTGCAATGGTTTATTAAAAAAATTGGTGGCTTGGTTAAGCAAGTCCCACCCTTCGGCATGTTGGTTCTGTTTTGGTGATATGGTATTGTTATACCATATGTAGTTTCAATATGCAGTGAATGTGGGATAATGTGATAACATAAAATCAAAGGACCGATGCTCGTGGGGTTGACCTCGACCATGCAGCCTTTTTTCGACAAAGATCCCGACACCAAAATAAATACAAGTTTATCATATCCATTACCAAGTCTTGTCCGATCCAACAACTATCGTGTCACCTGTTCACCAACTATCTTGGCAAATCTCCATTATCGATCAATACCACATGATCCAATGGCTATCGCACAATCTGACATGAATTCTTGCACGATCGATATCAGATCGAGAGCACCCGAGAAAAGTGTTTTTCTCATGCTACGTGTCGCCCGCTAAGGTTAATGACGTGAAATTGATGAATACCATTTACCATTTTATAAGCACGTGAGATACTACTTACCACTTATGAATACTACTCCTCTATTCTATTAACATGTGTCTTAATCTGATCTCTTCATTTCTTAACTTTATTTTGCGTGACTTAATCCTAGCCATCTATCTCCCTCACTCTCGTTCGTTGATCTGATTGATCTAATGACTGTGCTTTGCTGCTCTTATGCCACTTTCATCTACATTTGAATACTTTGATCTGGAAGCAAAACTGAATCCATTTTGGATCAATGCAGGAATTCTATCCATCACTAATTCATAACTACGGTAATTTCACTCATCATGACCCACCAATTGACAGAAGTTGCAGAAGAGATGTTGCGATGTCTGTACAAATTCCTGTAGCAAATGGAAATTGTTTGTCACATGTTTTCCAACTACTTTAAAGATAGCACACCATAGCGTAGGACCTGTACTTGGCCCTGCTAGAGATTCCAGCCTCAGAGGCATTGGTTCCCCTTCTGCAACATAGTTTTCAAAGACTCGATAATGATCTTTTTCATGCCCCTGGCCTCTACACTTCAAGCACTAAACATCTTTGTGCACCTCTAGCCGAGTTGTTCTATCTTTCTTCAAACTCTACATTTTTAGGCAAAGGCTCTACAACTGCACATGAATCTACTAAACCCCAGATTAGCATCCTGCATCGGTGTCTCATGAAATCTCATTGCAATTTCCAGGGCTTTCCCCTGGGTCCCAATATATTGTTGTGATAGTGCAACCCTTAGATAAGGAAGGAGCAAAGCCACAAACCATTTGCGGTGCTGCTCATCTTTCAGATTCATGTTAGCTTCATGGATTGTACACTTCAATATTTGATCCATATCCCATGGTGTCTCGCTAGGCTTCATCATGATCTCTTTGAATCGCACAATTGTTTGTGCTTCAAACTTAGGTTTACTAAATTCCTTTTTCAGCACGATTTGGATATCTGCCAACACAGACGTCAAGTTATCAGTGCAGTACTTAATGTACCACGTTAGCGCGCACTCCTACAAAGCACTAACCAATGTTTCTTTCTTCGTTTGATCATCCATGATACCCTAAGCTTCCCATATAGCCTTTGTCACGAACCAAAACTGGTCTGGATTCTCATTTCCCAAGCCCTTGAACACATGTATCTTTACTGAGTTCGCCATACTGAATGGTGGCAGAGGTGGCGGTGGTGTATGCAAAGGTGTATGCAGAGGAGGTGAAGATGGAGCTGGTGTGGGTGGATGGGGTATTCATGGGAACCCTTGTCTTATCAACTGAGCATCGCTTCGTGGAGAAGCCTATGCTACTTCCTCGTTGTCACTTAGAGGGTGTTCAATTAGTGGGCTATATTGAGGGCCTATTTTCCCTCTGTTCCTGAAGGTCTTTCCACTTCATGTAGCCCCAAACATCAAGGTAACTACATAACCCACTTTTCACACAAGAGCATCTCAATCCAGGTATTTAAAGACTTTAAATACTTACCTTGCAACCCCTTGAAAAAGCGGCGCTCTGCTTTGCTATAACTATCTGAGGTATTGACCATGAACTTTGTCACAAACCCTCTTATGATACGATCAAGCCAATGATCGACAACTTGTACGATCTTATATTCAGAGGCTTCTAATCTCTGCACTAACTCCAGGGTCCAGACTATCGGACTGTTAAGCCTCCACCTTTCTTGGTCATCTGCCAATTTCGCGATCCACTCATACAATTCGACCGAGAATGAACAAAAGAAGATCTCTTCTCTCTCTGTGTATATATATATTTGTCCAACCACTATTCTTTCATCAATCGCGGATTCCTGTTCTCTTGTGTCATGAATTCATGGATTTTCCTATCCAACCAGTTTTCGATCTCCTTCTTAGTTGGATTCCAGTGATGCAACATCACACATCTCTTTATGCATATCCCAGTCTCGGCAACGGAATGATTTGTTGGCTTGATGGGCCCTAACCCAGGTTTAGCATTAATTAGCCAAGAAAATCCCTACACTACTGGCCCTTTCAGCATCAATCCACGAACCACAGACTGAAGTCTCACCTGAAGTAGTATGGGAGGATGCAGGAACCAAGTTTCCACACCCTGAGATGGTAGTGATTTTGTTTTATACCCTAACCCTTCCTTCACGCAGACTGATAAGCTTTTTAGGGCTCATCGATATACTTCTCTTATTTGGCTTCAAGACCTCTGCGAAGGCCTATAACTGTCTTTCATGTACCCTAAATAGGTGATTCATACACTTACATGCCTCTGTAATTAGATTAGCTTAAGTAGTAGATAACTTCAAGATGCATTATGATTATCTTCGCGTAAACAGATATTCCTACTTGCATTCATATAACAAAGTAAAACACATAGATTTGTGCATCAATACAACATTAAATCATAAATCGGGTATTCATCATAACATAATCGCATGCATTCATAATAGAAGTAAAATAGCTCACACACAATTAACTCTAGAATAATTCTCTTTATTGATGTTCATATCTCATTTATAGACTCTAACTACCCTGCACACACAGCTACAGGGGTCCACGCACTCAATTGTGGACTTCTACCCTAGGCCTTTGTGCACATAGCTATAGAACCTCTCTCCTGTGCTAAGACTCTTTGCTCTTAGCTCTCACAGACCCATTACATTCATCAACATCAATTATGAACTAAAGACTACTGCTTTAGACTCTTCTAAGACTTCTCTTTTTATACAATCCCATGGTCCGTGAACCATGGGTGGATCTCATAAAGCCGACACAAGTTACCTAAACCAAGGGTGGAAACCCTTGATGACTCTTTACATCTTCACACTCTGCGACCATAAAGTGCAGAGACTTTACATTCTTTATACAAAACTTGGGCCTTTAACCCCAAAACTTAGGCTTTTAACCCCAAAACTTGACCCTAAGGGACCCACTACAAAGAGGAGGTGGTAATATTGGTCGCGACTGTTACACTAAAAAATGTCACCATGACTATTTACAGTTAGTATGGCTCTATCAACAGTCATGCTATCCTCTTAGGCAAGTCTTATACCTCTGCTCTCCATGTCAAACTCCAAAAAGAGAGAAAGTCTTTACAAATGTATTTATCTCTGGGTACGCAGGTTCTCTCAACCTTACCTGCGGGTATGCACCCAATGTTCACAAAAGCTGCGTCTTTGGACGCTCTGTATGTAAAGGGGCAGGTGCGTCCCCCTGTAAAGGTCAAAATGCGCAAGTTTCATCTTTAAAAAGTTACTTGTGGTCATTCCTAGAGCATTCTAGAAGGTTGTTCGACGTGTATTGAGCGCCTCCAGATGGTTCATGCACCCCTACCAAAGAGGAACTTATCCCATCAATAAGGGAGCTATCCCATCCAAAGAGGGGATTATCCCATTGATGGTGGACCTGATTAACTTCCTCTTGAGCACTATAAATACAGGCACTGGGCCAGAAGGAGAGGAGGTTGGAAGCTATACATTTCTAAGGGTAGATGCTGCAGGAATTAGGACTCCCATTTAGAAGCTTGTGAGGAGAGATTTCCATCTTTTCTTGTTCTATTTGGAAGTGGGTGAGCTTTGTCAAAGTAAAGGAGAACTCTTGATGGACCTTGGGAGGGACTTGCACAACACCAAGGCTCAGGTTGTATTTGTTCCTTTTGTTACCTATTAATGCAAATGAGTCCATTCTTCTCAATAACTTGTTATTTATGAGTTGTTTCATGTACTCCTTGGTCTATGTGTTAAATATGTTTTATTCTATGAGATTATCAAGTGCTATTTAATCGTTTGATTGTTAGTGTATGCAGGTTTCAAAGTGAAGGAGGAGCTCATCTGGATCAGCAGAGCTGGACTGCTACAACAGCGTTGGATTACAGGTAGGATCTAAACACTTGATTTCCCATATAGTAAATGCATGTTTAGAGAAGGATTGCTCTTGTTTGTCTTGTTTGTCACTAGAGAGTCTTAGGCTCCTAGGGAGGTTGGTTGTGTCCGCCTGACAAATTGGCGACTCCGCTGGGGAATCCATTGATGTGAAAAGTCTTTTCCTTTGTATGAACTTTGCTCTGAGAAAATTGGTTTATTTTTCTGATTTTTGGCTCTGTGACTTTGTCTTTGGGTGGGTTAGCTTAGAGTTAGATTCATTTGAGTTTTTCTTGAATTTTCTAGTAGGACGCACCCTCTGAGTATTGCACAGTGCATCCCTGGATGCACTGTCGCTGTGTGCACAGAGCGGGCCCGCACCTGTTCTAACGGGTTGCCTGCGTCCCCTGCTAAAATTTGAGAAAATTCCTTTTTTTGCATTTTTTCTCTTAGATTTTGCTTTTTCTCAGTTTTTACTGCCCAGATTCATTAGTCTCTTGTCAAAGATCTTCACCTGAACTTGTTTCGATAGCATTGAGTGTTTTGGTGGATTTCATAGAAGTTTAAGCCCTAGGGTTTGATTTTTGAGTAGGTCTTGTAGTGACTTTGGCGGTAGAAGTTGTCAAGCCTTAGATCTCTCTGGTTTTGTCAGCATTCTTAGAAGTCATACCTGTCATAAAGTCTACCTGTGAGAGCAACTTACCATTGAGTTGTCTCTTTGGGCAAATTTCGAAGTGCTTGTTGATTAAGTCTTGAATTCCATTTTACAAAAAGAACAAAAAGATTTGAATTTTGTTTTGACTAGTCTTTTGATTTTGCATTAGCTGGTCCTTGATTTGATTTTGGTCAAGTAAAACAACCTAGAATCATCTTTGTAGGCTTTTGCCTCGTTAGGTTTGCTTAGAGTAATTTCCTTTTTGATTTGCTTGTGAGTCAAGTTTTCATAGATTTTATAGCTTTTGAGATTGATTTTTGTTAAAATAGGTTTATATGCTTTATTAAAAAGAGAAAATACAAAAAGATCTCCTTTGAAAAGTTTTGTTTCAAGTAGCTTTGAAAAGTTTTGAAAGAAAAAGAGTTTTTCGTGCACGTAAGGAGTGGTCATGTTTGTATGCTTGAAAAGAAAAAGAGAATTGTTTCTTTGATTGTCTTTATTAAGAAAGTTGCTTTCTATAAAAATTGCATCTCTCAACTCTCTTAGTTAAGAATTTCATTGAAAAAGGAAAGTAGCGTAAATCATCTTAGGTGCATCTTTGTAGTGGTTTGAGTCGAGTCTACACACCATTGGTTTCACTTCCGCTACCTTTTGTCTTTAAGAAAAACCATAAAATTAACGCTTAAAGTAAAATCGACGTAGTAACTTTTATTTACTAGGGCTCTGAAACACCAATTTAGATCATGCTAGTGTCTTGGAGTAGGTGAGTAATTAACTCTCCAAGACAACAAAACCAAACAAGTAGCTTATCTTGTGATAGAATAAATCCAATTGTCTCATTTGTACTCTGGGAAAGCTCCTCTTAAAGGAGAAGCACGAGCTCGTGTCCGAACCAGTGAGGGGATCAATCCTCCCTCATTGGGAACGACGCCAGACACGCACGTATTACAAATGGTAAACCTCGGATTAACCATTGTCGAGGAGCCAGGGGTCACTTGTCGGTAAACCTTGGATTATTGTCAAGGAGCCGGCAAGGGGATTGAGCTTGATACTCTGCCCTTGCGTGTTGTCGGAGTGTAGATTGTTTCCCCAGGTGCATTTGTTGCTGTTGGTGACCTTAGTGACCATTATCTTTAGGGTTCTACCCAAGGTGACGGTGGAGGGAAGATCCTACTGTACCTGGAGCAGACGTCGGCTAGACTCACTTGGATTTTCTGGGGGGTTCACTTCACTCGAGACGGTTAAAGTGGAGGAACTTGGTCCAGTCTATTCATTAAGCAGGTTGCCGGGGTAACTGTTCCACCCGCCACTTCTTTACTGAATTCTGCAATGTTGGATTTCATCCCCAACTAGTGTTTTCGGTCCGGAAGGTTACTGTTTGTGTATGGTTTGACTCCTAGATTTGATAGCGCATGTTAATTTGTTTGTTTTTACTTTTTGAGACCATAGGTGTGAATTGTGAATTTTAATTGTTAGGTGTGAAGTGTGAATTGTTAATTTTAGTTTTAAATTGTTAATAAAATTCACTGAAGTTGAATATAATGGCAAATGTTCCGGAATTTATCAACCTAGGAACCCCTCCTAATGAGAATCCTAGTACTTTTCCTTACTTTGGAAATGTTGGTCCTCCTTATATAGCTACTTTGTCATTACCTGGATTTACAATAGGTCTACCGATATGGTTATTTTCAACTTTGTTGGCCCAAAATACTCCAATTGTTCCATCTCAACCGGATGCTTCACCTCAACAGAGTTCACCATCTCGACATCACCAACCTTCTGTTGACCCTTTACCTTCTTCGCCTAATTTTTCTTTCTCCATTTCTTCCTCTTCGCCTGGTAAAAGCCTTGATGCTAGTAACCAGGAGGCTAAGAAGAAGAAGAAAGGGAAGAAGAAGAAGAAGAAGAAGAAGCAAGATAAGAAAGAAGTCAACCAACCAAACATGGCTGTAAGTGTTAGTTGTGTTGAGGAAAATTCCGACATGCATCGTAAACCCAAATACCCTTGTAGGCTTTGTAAGGGTGACCACTTCCTTGTCAATTTTCCTGGTATTCCAAAGGTCTTGGAAGTATGGTCAGAAAAATCTCATCAACTTTCCATAGATCCATCAACCAGTGATAGTCAGGTTCCTGGGAAAAAGGGTAAAGTTAGGTTTCCTTGTAAGTTATGCAAAGGGAGTCATCAAACTCACATTTGCCCTCACATGGATGAAGCCTCAAAATTGTTGGAAAACCTTACTGTTCCACAGCAAGAATTTCCAACTGGTTACCGTAAACTTTCTCCCAACCTACCATCAACTGATGGAGTGATTGATCTAATTTCAAGAACAGTCAATCACACTCTTCCATTGGAGAGTGAAACTCATGTCACTTAGGTTGATGATCCGTTAGTTGATCAAGTGGTCGATTCAATTTCACATTCGGTCGATCCCACTTTCCCTTTAGAGAGTGAACTTCATACCGCTCAGGTTCTTCTTGTTACATCAGATTCTTCTATGTCGGGGGGCATTTCACCTGTTTCTACAGAACCCCCTCCAAGCACTGAGGTCTTTTCCTTTGATTGGAATAGACTGACAGAACCTCGTCTTCCTTCCTCCATCCCTTTCCAAATCATTGTCAAGGCTGGTGGTAGGGACATACATCGTACTCAGGTAGATGAGGGTGCTTCTGTTAGTATTTTATCCTCAACTGTTTGGAAAGCTTTGGGTTCCCCTCATCTTGCGCCTATTACGCAGAATCTGAAAGCTTTTAACAGAACCATTAGTGAACCTTTAGGGATCCTTCCTAAGTTTTCTATTACCTTGGAAGGTAAAACTGTCTGTATTGATCTTATGGTAGTTCGGGGTCCCTTGGATTTCAATTTACTCCTTGGGCAAGACTATGTTTATGCAATGAAAGCTGTCCTATCGACACTCTTTCGTGTGATGTCTTTCCCTCACAATGGCAGTATTGTGACTGTAGACCAACTTTCGTTCCCTAGTCTTGTCTCAACTACCAATAATATGACACCCCTAAATGTTCTTGATTCTAAAGTGGTATCTACCCTGCCATGGGTTAATTATGTGGCAACTGGTCCCATGTTTTCAGTTACCGATGTAAGTGAGCCTCTCACTGTTTGCTCATCTTCCTTTGATTTAGATCTTGTAATTGACATGGAAAACTCTATGGGATTACTTGAACACGATGTTCTTATCCCTTTTGAGTCCCTTGACATGTGTTCCTTCCAAAGAACTATTCTTCCTTCTGATGAAGACCTTTTGGAAGCCATGATCAAGGTGTGTCCATTGACATGTCTTTCTTCCAATTGGAAGCCATGATCAGTGGGAGCGAGGACAGTTCCTTTTCCTGTGCCAACCTCGTTAAAAAATGAAACAGGTGTCGCGAGGATAGTTTGTTCCCATCTCAACCTCGTTAAAAAATGAAACTGGATGTAACGAGGATAGTTTTTTCCTGTATCAACCTCGTCAAAAAATGAAATAGGCTGTAGCGAGGACAGTTTTGTTCCTATGTCAACCTCGTTAAAAAATGAAATAGGGTGTACGAGGATAGTTTTTTCCTATACCAACATCGTTTAAAAATGAAACAGGCTAGCATGAGGATAGTTCTTTTACTAAGTCAACCTCATTAAAAAATGAATCAGGTAGGTTTTAGGATATGTAGGTAGATTGCAGAAAGTAGGGTTTGAGGACAGTTCCTGTTACTGAGTCAACCTCGTTAAAAAATGAATCAGTTATGAGGATAGTTCCTGTTACTGAGTCAACCTCGTTAAAAAATGAATCAGGTATGAGGATAGTTCTTTTCTTGTGTCAACCTCCTTAAAAATGAAACAACTCCCTTTTCAAGTTAAATATTGAAAGTAAACCTTCATTCCATCCATCTGGTTGAATGAAGCCTGGGGGGCATGTACCTCATTTTGCATCATTAAACTGGGGGCATGCGAACTTTTTGAGCATAGTTCCTTATCTTGTGTCAAGCTCGTTTAAAAATGAAACAAGGGTAGGTTAAGTAGGTAGATTGTAGAGAGTAGTCATGAGCATAGTTCCTTGTCTTGTGTCAAGCTCATTAAAAAATGAAACAAGGATTTTAGAGCATAGTTCCTTATCTTGTATCAAGCTCGTTAAAAAATGAATCAAGGTTTTTAGAGTAAATTTTTTTGTTAGGTAGATTGTAGAGAGTAGTTATGAGCATAGTTCCTTATCTTGTGTCAAGCTCGTTTAAAAAATGAAACAAGGGTTTTGAGGATAGTTCGTTTCCTATGTCAACCTCACTAAAAAAATGAAACAGCTCCCTCGAGTCTTTCTTCGAAAGTAAAGCTTCATTTCATCCACTTCATTAAATGCAATGAAGCTTGGGGGGCATGTACCTTGATTTGCGTCATTATGCTGGGGGCATGCGAACTTATAACAAGCATAGTTTTTCGTTTCAAGCTTGCGTAAACATGAAACTGAATCCGAGCATAGTTCTTTTCCTGTGTCAAGCTCGTTAAAAAATGAAACAAATCCTCCTCTAATTGAGTCGAGAGTTTGACTAGATCTCATAGATGTTAAGTTGTATTTTGAGGTTAGTTATTTCAATTTTTGCATAGTTTTCTTACAGTTTTAGGTCAAGTCTTTCAATGATCTCGTAACTCAGCCTTCATTTCATCCAACTGGTTGAATGAAATGAAGCTGGGGGGGGCGTGCGCTCTAGCAGTTATGCTTAGGGGGCATCAAGCACAGTTTCTCTCTGTTTCAAGCTTGTGTAAAAATGAAACTACTTTGAAGCATAGTTTTTCTCTGTTTCAAGCTTTTGTAAAAATGAAACCTATCCCGAGTCAATTTCAGTTATTTTCAAGACTCGTTAAACTCATGAAAATCCCGAGATTATTTTGCTATCTTTCATTCTCGTAAAACAAATGAAAATGCCGAGTTCTTTCTGTCTTTTCCTGCTCGTAAATTAAATTGAAAGTCGGCCATATGAGTACATTTTTATCATTTTTTCAAACTCATTAAAACTTACGAAAAATTGAAAACCATGAGCACATTTTTATCCCTTTTTCGAACTCGTTAAAACTTACGAAAAAGTGAAACATCAGAGTCATCTTTTAAGCCCTTTTCTGACTCCTAAAATATGAAAAGATTGCCGAGCGTTTCTTTTACACTCGTTAAAACGGAATTAAAAGACGGTCCCCTTATAGCTCTTTTCTGACCGTAAAATCAGGAAAAGATTGCCGGGTTTTTGTCATTTCAAACTCGATACGGAAATAAAACGACGTGTCTTTGATCGCTTTTTACTTTTCAGGTCAGTGACACTAATTATGAAAGTACTCCTTGGTCGCAAGATCAAGCGATTCCCCCAGGTATTATTTTATACTTTTTCGGGCTTGAGGGACACAAATCTACGAAAAAGTTCAACTTGGAGTCTTCTTAATTTTTTCAGACTCTCTAAAATTGAAAAAACGCCGAGTTTCTCCTATACTGGACTCGTTAAAAATTTCACAGTAAAGGACCTGTTCAATTACAAACAGGAACGAACCACTCCTTCCTAGGGTTCGAATCAAAACTAGGTTGGACTCATCCGAAGGATGAGCTTATAATCAAGCATATGTTATCCTCCTCAAGCTTGTTAAAAATAAAGAGGTACTTGCCAGAAATGGTGGGGGAAAAGAGAGAGGAATGAGCCCATTTGTTATCTTTTGTCTCAGAAGAAACTTTATTACCACTCTTGGACACGACACTTTTTATTCACCTGGGTTGGGAAATCCTTTACCTCACAGTTGATCAAACCACTTTGAAAGTATTCAACCGGGTTCCGGGGATTAACTTTGAGTTATTCATCACCAAACCATCTGTCGTGTCGTTATGTGTTCAAGAGGTCTGCAAGCAAAACTTTCATCTGCAAAATACTTGTCATCCATTTGACCATCCCTGAGTCAGTCCTTACAGCAACATTTCTTCAACTTGAACAATGATTTCGTGTTGTAGGCTTGCCTGCAACGGGTGGCTTTCTATCGACATCAGCACATTATCTAGAGAGATGACTTAGAAATCGTCAGTACCTTGAAGTCTGCATGCATCAATGGCAGCTTTCTCGCCTTTGACGTCAGTTTACATCATTGACTTTCGATCAAAGGATTCCGTGAAATGTTCGACATCAACTCATTCATTCACATCTCATGGATTGTGCTGGGTACTTTGAGAACCATTGACATTACTGGTGGTCTCTCTCACACTTGTTAACAGTTTACATCATCGACTGGTAATCAAGTGGTTTCTACCATGTTCGACATCAACTCATTTATTCACATGGCTAGAATCGTACCAATTTGGGAAGTAGAGATGAAGACCCTGGGTCTTGTTTCCACCATCCAGGCTGTGAGGAGTTTTGTATTCATTATCTAAGTAGACTAATCATAAATAGATGGCTTCGCCCATACTGTGTCTACAAAAGTCTATAATTATGATGTACTGCAAGATCATTCCTGTATCAGAGTAGTTAGTCTGTTAGTTAAAAGTTTTGATCTGAGTATGGGAATGCCTACCTCAGTGGTGATATAATCTTATACATGTATTTTGTGTTGAAAATTGCAGGTTCTGACCAGGCTCTCCATGAGATAATCCTTGAAATGATAAAGCACTTCACCCTTCCTAGATGATACAAAACCCTAATCTATTACAGGCTTCGCACTTTAGGGGGCAATCTGTTACACTAAAAAATGTCACCATGACTATTTACAGTTAGTATGGCTCTATCAACAGTCATGCTATCCTCTTAGGCAAGTCTTATACCTCTGCTCTCCATGTCAAACTCCAAAAAGAGAGAAAGTCTTTACAAATGTATTTATCTCTGGGTACGCAGGTTCTCTCAACCTTACCTGCGGGTACGCACCCAATGTTCACAAAAGCTGCGTCTTTGGACGCTCTGTATGTAAAGGGGCAGGTGCGTCCCCCTGTAAAGGTCAAAATGCGCAAGTTTCATCTTTAAAAAGTTACTTGTGGTCATTCCTAGAGCATTCTATAAGGTTGTTCGACGTGTATTGAGCGCCTCCAGATGGTTCATGCACCCCTACCAAAGAGGAACTTATCCCATCAATAAGGGAGCTATCCCATCCAAAGAGGGAATTATCCCATTGATGGTGGACCTGATTAACTTCCTCTTGAGCACTATAAATACAGGCATTGGGCTAGAAGGAGAGGAGGTTGGAAGCTATACATTTCTAAGGGTAGATGCTGCAGGAATTAGGACTCCCATTTAGAAGCTTGTGAGGAGAGATTGCCATCTTTGCTTGTTCTATTTGGAAGTGGGTGAGCTTTGTCAAAGTAAAGGAGAACTCTTGATGGACCCTGGGAGGGACTTGCACAACACCAAGGCTCAGGTTGTATTTGTTCCTTTTGTTACCTATTAATGCAAATGAGTCCATTCTTCTCAATAACTTGTTATTTATGAGTTGTTTCATGTACTCCTTGGTCTATGTGTTAAATATGTTTTATTCTATGAGATTATCAAGTGCTATTTAATCATTTGATTGTTAGTGTATGCAGGTTTCAAAGTGAAGGAGGAGCTCATCCGGATCAGCGGAGCTGGACTGCTACAACAGCGTTGGATTACAGGTAGGATCTAAACACTTGATTTCCCATATAGTAAATGCATGTTTAGAGAAGGATTGCTCTTGTTTGTCTTGTTTGTCACTAGAGAGTCTTAGGCTCCTAGGGAGGTTGGTTGTGTTCGCACAATCGACTCTTTCTGCCTGACAGCGACCAAAGTGACTGGAGAATTGCATGCAGATTGAATGGCTTGATGGGCCAATTCTACTGGTGACAATGTCATTTTTTCTCCATAAGAATCAATGCCTGAAGGGGCCAGGAGGATCCAAGGATCGTTTGGGTCCTGAGGAATAGATGAGACCATAGAAACCATCTGTGGAACTATGGCCAGCGGGAGAGGAAAACAACCCATCAGGGAAGAACCCTTCAAGAGACCGGTACCGATATTGACATAAGATTTTGGTATACCACCCACCAAAGGTACAGAGCCACTAGGTAATGAGGATTAATCTTTGGTGAAAAAGGAAAGCTAGTCCATTGTGACTATCCTTCCATCCAAAAGTAATAGGATGATGCAAAAGACAGTAGAGACAACAATAGTCATGGCATAAGTCCAACTGCGACTGAACAATAGATTATAGTCAAGTTTTTGATCCATGACTTTAATGTCCACCGTTACGTTTTCCCACTCAAAGTGATGGAGTAGATGGCAAGGTAACCTTTTGGGATGAAAGTGTTGCCATTGAAAGCTTTAAGGGAGTTTGACGACAAAGACAGGGTTGGAGAACCCAAGGCGAGCCAACATAAAGTTGACATGACACATGTCAAAGTGCCTTTGTCAATGACAGTTCTATGTAGCCCTCGTCCTTTCAAAAAACTTTACACCTAAAATGAAGCTGGTGTGAAAAGGGAGGCTTACATTTTTCCATGTCAAATATTGATAGCATGGAATCGTGAGGGTCAACTGCACCAATAGCCAAAACCAAAGCTTTCCTTTCTGCTGGACAAGTTTGCAATACTTCGAGTGTTGACATAGATGACGGTGCTTGCACCAAATATTCTACAATATTTTAGTTATGGGTAGCACATGCAGATGTGTTATGTGTTTTGTGACGAAGTTCCCCTTTTGGGGGGTGAATCACAAGATTAGTGACTAGTCATTCGATATGAAGATCATTGGGCGGCTGTGGGTTTGAACTAAGGAAGCCTCCTCAGTGTTAACGATTGGAGCTCCATAAGTTTTGGCTCTTGTTTGAAGATAAACCATTTCAAAGGTGTAAACAGTGGATGGTCCTTCACCAGTTGAAGGATGATGTGAACTTCCATTGCCCCCTTGCGGGATTTGAGGCGAGTTCGAAATAACATGTTGTTGTTGCTGAGCAGGGAAAGGGTTGTTTAGGAACATAGGCTATGGCCAGTGTCCTTTTGAGCAAGGCCATATATGCATTCTTAGAGGCTCAGACAATGACATGTCATATTTTCCTCCCCACAGATCTTGCAAGGGAACTTGACAGCTTTGTCCTTTCCGCTGTCAGGTGGCTCAACAAATTTCTTCTTTGGGTTCGAATGCTTGGATAACTACTCTTCATAAGGAGTGGTCTTTTTCTTATTCTTCTTATTCTTACCATTGGGTTTTTGTGTAGACTGTAGAATGTTTATCACAGTGGGAGGAGAAGTCGATTGGGTAGCGAGATCAAGAGACCACTGGGCAATGTTTCCTCTAATGTTTTATACAACAGCCTTGGAGGTATTGTTGATAATACCATAAGCATGCGCACTGGGTCACTGAGTAGCGAGAGCATTGGAAGTTATGGGGGCATTGGGGATGATGTCGTATAATGTGATAGACTACGAATAAATCAAATCTAATTACTAGGCACGATGAATGGATTGGTCTTCAGTGATGGCACCACCTAAGGCAACGTCGTTGGCGATTTGGGGAGAAGAGATTTGCATAACCAATCCGCTAATAGATTATATGGAAGGGATGCTTTGACTAGCCTCTGCCTACATTTCCATTCATGCATGTGATCGGAGATGTGGGTGGTGGTTTCTTGGTTTAAATAAGTAAGAAGTTTCGTCTTGGTTTGTAGCAGATGGGTAGCTCAAAGTGCTTTAAAAAATCCATCACTAAGGCACCAAAGGTATTAACTAAAGTGTGCGGTAACTCAATGTCCCACTTGGGTGCATTTCCAGTAAGGGTGTGGGGGAAGAGATGGAGCTGGATACTATCATCCACCATGGATTTGGAAATTCACCATAGATGACAGGTGGTGATATGTGTAACCAGATCCTCCCCTCATTTCCCTTCAAACATTTGAGATGTCGGTAGGGATTTTGTGAGGGATTGGAGGTCAAAGTAAGTTATGATAGATGGGGTCATTGGTGAGTTTGTACAAATTGGGGATGTAAAGTGTTGCCAAGAAATGAAAGGTATTTAATGCCCCTGATTTGGACCAAGGTGATGACAAATGACTTGAGGGTCCTTGCGGTCCTCCCATCATATTGTTCCTAGCATTATACATAGGATTTTAGGAATAATAATTTCCTTGGGGCACAGTCTTATATTGCGGCAGTCCATAGGGGTTGTTAAGCTGGGGGGGATATAATATTGATTTACCCCAAGATAATAAGTGCCCTCTTGACTCATTTGAGGTTGAGAATGGGGTTCCCAAATGGATTGAGTGAGACCGGGTTGAGGGATCCTGCCCGCTGCGTAGTTGGTCATCAACACTTGACTGACATATGGAGGATTCATGTCAATCAATGACTGTCCAGTTTTTCCTATAAACAGAGGGGGACATGTGATGTTCTTGACTGGTATGTGTGTGTTGGGAATTGTGCCCCCAGACATTTGAAACTAGGGGTTGGAAATAAACAAAGGATTAAAACCAAAGCGGTTGCTAAAGGTACCCGTGCTAACTGTGCTAAATGGAGAACTATAAGGAGAAATATATGGAGCGCTTGCCGAAGGTAGGAGAGTAGACATGAAATGGGTGGAAACTGGTATGTATTGGGTTCCATTCATGTTGGGTGTAACTAGGTTTCTCGAACTGGGCATATTTTGTGTAGCAGGGTTCACCATCACTGGTGTAGTACTGACTATCGACTCGAGAAGTGAGGGTGGACCAAAAGTGTCCAAAAAATCCCCCAACCCATTACTCATTGATGGGATGGTGGGTATAGGTACATCGGAAGACATAGGAGGTATAGGTCCAACTTGAATCAATAACTGTCCCAATGGATTGGTAATGGAGGATTATAAGGGGTACAAAACCTTCAGTAAAGAAATCTTCTGGCAGAGTTGAATCGTGGGATGTATAGAAGGATTTTGTGTTAGATACTAGAGACTAATTACCTAAAAATGGGTAATCCGGCTCAGCAAGGCTCAAAGGATCCTCCACAATCAGTGGAAGAAGACATTGTAGTCACCTAGATTGACGACGAGGGTTGTATGTAACCAGAGAGATTGATATATTTTATGAAAAAAAATATTATAGTCTCAATGCTAATAAAATGGCACCTACAAAATAAAAATTAATCTAAATAATTCAATCAAAAAGCAAGGGGTATGACTCTATCTGATAACCACCATTTGTTGGAGATGAAACCCGGTATCACAATGGATTAAAGAGAGAGTTGGCCAAATGTACAATTACGATTACTATTGAGCTTTGCCCAAACCTCAGACTAAGGGGCCAAGTACTCTCATGAAGATGAGAACCATCCCAAAAAATGAAGAGAGAGTAGGTTCGTCTGTTTAGGTACTAGGGCAACCCACCCGAGTCACCTTGTGTTCGTCCATAAAATGTATGGCCACTATGCTTACTTTAGATCACAAACACTAGTGGGAGGGACATGGTCATAGATAGTATGTTGTGTGGGAAGGATACCTGAGTCGCCGACTCAGCTCTGATATCCTCAAAAGGATCCTTGATACACAGAATGCATAAAGGATATGTAATCGAAGGTGGGCTACCTTCTTTCACATTCCAATGTTGTCTTGCATTTAGCATTGCTTTGACTGGAGTGGTCTCAGATAGTATCATTGTTGAAGAATTTTCCCTTGTTAATGACACTAGTCTCGATTTATGATCTTGGGAAGTTAACTCACAACTGCCTAACCTAAGATCCTAGCCTACACTAATATATGTGTTTACTCATAAAAGAGTTGTTGATTTATTTTATTACGAGTTAAATTTTAAATGTACTTTGTTAATGTCTTTGGTAGGGGTGTTGACGTATGGAGTTATGTGGGACTCTAACACAAACCATGCAGAAAAATTCTTTTAATTTCACTTTGATGAATGAGTTGCTTCTACAAGGAGAGGGTCATTTATACATCAATATGTACCATGCATCCAGTACAGTAAAACACAAGCACAACATACAGACATGAAATTCTCTCTAACAACTTTTAAAACCAAATAAATGCATAATATAACCAACTAAGTAGAAAAACTATAAAAATTTTGTATTTTCTTTCTCGTGAGAAACATGAGCAGTAAAGCTATTTTCCTAAAAATAAAAAATGTTCAGGAAATAGGGAACCAAACAAACATGCAAAACTACATATCCTTGATCATCCTACAAGCAGCTTCCCCAACCCAAGAGTTCATACAACTAGCTGTTTATCAATATTTGGCTAGCTAACACACTTTAGAAGAGGACATAGAGAGTTAGTGGCTACACTAACACTCTCTTTACAAGGTAGCAGTGATTTATAAATAACTGGTTTCACTTTTGGGGTGCGTTAGTGTGGCAGAAGCTCTAAGCAAAGGTTGTTAGGATTAGATCAAGATCTAAGCACTGTGAGAAGGGTGCTGAATAGTTCTGAGTGGTCAGAAAGGGAATCAAGAAGTAAAGGAGGGCTTGGAAGAAATGGATATCTCAGAAATTGCAAAGAGAAAACTAGGAACTAAGTATATTCCCCAACGGAGTCGCCAATTCTGCTAGATGGATTAATGCACGGGTGATTGTGGTGGAAATACCCTCAAGGATCTTCCCAGGATCCTTGGCAGATAGATCAGATTAGCTACGGCTGGCACAAAGATACATGCATATATCCATATTAATGAAATGATAATCAAAGTAAGAAGGGATATTGTTACCTCAGATCTTGTTGTGGTGTTGCTGGAACTCAAAGTAGCGGAGTGGAAGACCTCTCAGCTAGCTCTTAGATAAATATCGACACATAGATGAGATGAGGAGTAATATCACAACATATAACTTTAATAATCAATAAAAGAATACATAAGGATATCTAACTACACATATCTAAGCTACTCATAATCAATAATGTTGCATAAACATGTAAATAAATCACAATACCAATGCCATGGAGTAGACAACACAACTACATGTCTATATGAATGGTAGGAAAGAGCGATTACAACCATATGTTGCATCAAGCTTCCCTTACTCCTCCAACTCCTCTCTCTCTCTCTCTCTTCTTAACCTCTTGGTGAACTAGTGTCTAATGCAAAGCTTTGATAGTCAATAGGAAATCCTTTCAATACTTTCGACCCCTTTCACAATTCGCCAAGCCTCAAATGGATAGCATGAGAGGATAAGCCTTGTCAATTATTTCATGAGTTATTTTGGGCAAAAGCTGGGATTTTTCCATGCTTTATCACTCTTTCCCTATTTTTTATACTCTGTTAGGAATAAAAATATCCTCAAATAGGTCAAATATGGATGTTTCCTTGCTTTTTGGGCTGGCATGTGAGTGGGTCCTTTGACATCCAGAAACTCACCAAAGTTGACTAACACTACCCCTAAGGCAACACAAAGAGTTACCCTAGGGACTAACACGCCCGATTCATGGCTAGAAAGCTTTATAAAGCACCTTGCTAGTTCCTAGGGAGCGTTAGCTTGGCTAATAGGCCTGTGAACTTGGTCAATCTTTCAGTCAACTTTCCTTTCTCCTCTGAGCTGATGAGGAGGTAATTTTCTTGTATAATACTGGACATTAAGAAAATATGACTTGTTGAACTAATGTAAAGTGGAGAAAAGGACAAAAGTAAGATTCACAAGATGATCAACTAGCCAATGAGTGGATGCCACGTGGCTAAGGGACAATGGCTAGTGAGGTGGAGGGAGAATTCTTTAAATTTGTGAATTGTGAGACTAGCCAACATGCATGAAAGGTTAAATATAGGGGTTTTGAGCAAATTGAGCTCGAATTCAGCAAATTCCCATATGAATTTAGCTCGTGAAAGAACTTAGAAGACTTAATTTGGTAAAATGAGAATTTTATTTTATGAAAATAAGGAATTCTTATAGCAGTGCACTCATTTTTGTGATAAAAAGCTAGGGTTTTCTTCAAATCTCAAATTTTGACTAAATTTTGTATAAACCTAGGTTTTAATAGGTAGAATATTTGATGAAAAGAGGAATTGTTAGCTTAAATGTGAGAATTGGGCTTAGATAAAATGTAAAAGATAAAGTTTTGTTATCAAGTGCACAAGTTGATCTTTACAGGTGAATAAGAAAAAATAATGACAAAAATGGGCCCTAGGAATTTATATATAAAAAATGGCCTGACATGTGTCAAGACCTCATTCGGCACAAAATTTGGCTTACGTCATGTTAACATCATGATGATATTAGCATGGCATGGGCCAATCCATATCTCAATGTTGACGTGGACAAAGGTTGACATGGCGGATAAGGCTATGTGGTGGGTAGGAAGATCTAGCAAGTTGGGGGGTAGTCCAGGTATGCCTTCATGGAGGTCCATTTGGAACCTTTAGCACCCCTACCAAACTCACCATTGCAACTTTCAAAATGATGCAAGGGGAACATGAAGGTGCCACGTGGCCCTCTCTACATCCCCTGGTGGATTAACTACCATGCATATTCACAGTGCCAAGTGTCATGGGCCATCAGATCATCTAACATGCCAAATGTTAGATCTTGACGTGTTGAACCTTTCTTTGTTCCCACACTCTAGTTTCTATGGTTTCCACATGCTCATGCCCCTATTCCATGTTGTCACTTTTCGTCAATGCCCATGTGCCTATGTTGTTTAGTAGGGCTTTGCCTAAGCTAGCTTGCCTCCTTTACATTCAACATGAGACTTTTACTAAAATTTTTCCTTTGAGGCCATCTGGTCTTGAGTTCTTGAAAAATATTTTAAGATTAGGCTTATTGATGCTAACATCAGGTCTTTTGGGGAGAATAGGCGTTGAACTAATAACTTCTCTAGGTCGAACTGCTCAATAAACTTAGTCAATTTCCATATCTACTTTTTCACCTTCTCCATTCGTTGTCATTTTCATATTTCAGGCCATTGTGGCTTATTAAGAACTTGCAAGTCCTTTGCCTTTATTGGGTTATGGAGACTTCTTTGAACTGACTTCTTCATCTTCCTTGTAACCTTTATTGTAAACTAAAAATTTACAATATTGAAAGGATAATTCTTGGAAATAAAATTCTTGAAGTGAAATACTTTCTTTTTCTATTCTTTTGTGTTTTCTTCTCTCGTTTTTTTGGCAATGAAAAGGTACTAAAGTGAGGAAATTATTCAAGAACCTACCATTGAGAGGATTCCCAAGGAAATATTCATCAAGAATCTCGAGTTGACAAGTGTTGTTATGATGGAATTCTTTTACTCAAAATAGACCAATCTAGAGGTTTTCAAATTTCTCATGATTTCCTTCATCGGTTCAGATTGAGTCCCATTTTAGCACTAAATGTCCTACATGTAGATTTTGTTCCTTTTCTCTTTTGTCAAATGCAACTTTTAATTTTTGTTGATAAATTTTAGTCTTGCTTAGATATTCTTCTCTTTGTTGTTTCACTTATATTAGTTGAAAGATCCTTTTCTACTTGTGACTGGTGTTTGGTTTCTCCTCCTACGAAAATTTCATTACTGGTAAGGTGAGATTCATGGGAAAATAACATTTATACCATACACTCTCTGGTAAGGAGAGGTTCTAGTATCTCTTTTAGTACTAATTTTGTCTGCCCAAAGTGCATATTTGAGACTGGCATCCCATCTCTTCTTATTCTTGTCCAAAATCCTTTTGATTATTTTAATAAGATTTTGGTTTGAGGATTCTACTAGTCCATTTCCATAAGGATCATAAGCTATGGATTGTACCAATTCTATGCTGTAATCTTGGCAGAATGACATCATCATGGATGACATAACATCATGGGAATTGTATGTGACCAACCTCCTAGGACTCCCAAGTCTCGAAAGAATACCATCTTCAATGAATGTGATAGTGACCTTCTCATCAAAATTTTATGTCAGAATGGATTCCACCCACTTAGTGAAATAATCAATAGACATGAGGATATATTTTTGCTAACCACATGAATTAGGATGTATCTCTCCAATGAAATATAATCCCAACTAATGGAATGGAGCCTGAAATTTCATAGGATTCAATGGTAAATATTTCAACTTCTATTTTCTTGTAAACATCTAACATTTTAGATAAGCTCTGACAACATTATTTCTATTCTTAAAAAGAGAAATATCTAGCTCTCAAAATCCTGTATGCGGTGATCTGCCATGCTTGATGACCTTAACATACTCTACAGTGAAATTCTGAAATGATCTCCCGTGTTTGATCTTCTGTTACAAAAGTAAGTAGGATGTTAGTGGGGTCCTTACAATATAAGCCTCCCTGTATAATGTAGTACTCAATTGCTCTCAATTTCAAGGATATGTATTTGGATTTAAGTATCTTCGAAGGACATTGTAAATTTTGCAAGAAGAAGATTATTCCCTAGTACAAAATGGAATTTAGGAACTTTGAAAGGCCCTTCAAGAAGGGTTCTTGTGGATTCCTTCCTTCTGATGGGAAGGGTTTGTTGGATTGAGACAGCTTGGCCCCATGTTCGGAGTTATTTGTGCTAACGAACAAAATCCTACACTACTGGCCCTTTCGACAACAACCCATTTAACATAGGCTATAGTCTAACTCGAGGTAGTATTGGAGGATGTTAGAACCAGGTTTCTACATCCAAAGGGCTATGTGATGTGTTTTCTACATATCTAGGGATTTATTTCAACCTTCATGAACCCTAACCCTTGACACCTAGAACTTATAGTAAATGATGATTAATAGATTCTAGTCCTTCACCGATGTTGGGAATGGGTTCCCCTAAGGGCAGTTTTGGGGTTAAAAGCCCATGTTTTGGGGTAATTTTGTAATAAAGTTGTAAAGTATCCGCATTTTGTGGTCATGAAGCGCGAAGGTGTCAAGAGTCATAAAGGGTTGTCTGCCCTTATTTTGTAAAGTATCAAGTCGGTTGTAAATATCCACCCATGGTCCACGGACCAAGGGATTGTATAAAAAGTAGCTAAGTAAGTAAGCTCTAAGTAGTGAAGAGTTAAGTTAATTAAGGAAGAAACTAGCGAAGTAGAAAGGGTTGTCTACCCTTATTTTGTAAAGTATCAAGTCGGTTGTAAATATCCACCCATGGTCTGCAGACCATGGGATTGTATAAAAAGGAGCTAAGTAAGTAGGCTCTAAGTAGTGAAGAGTTAAGTTAAGTAAGGAAGAAACTAGCGAAGTAGAGTGGATAAGTCTAAGTGTTCCCGGGTCTTAGCATAGGTAGAGGCTCTGTAGCTGAGTGCACAGAGGCCTAGGGTGGAAGTTCGCAGCTGAGTGCACAGACCCCTGCAGTTATGTGCACAGGGCAGATAGAGTCTGTATTAAATTGGAAGATATCAATAACGAGAAGTATTCTATAATTACTATTTATTTAGTTCCTATTAATGCATCTGATTATATTACATTTTGGATTTAATTTACAATGTTTATTTGATGCGCAGATATATGTGATGGTATTGGTTAATTGGACGCAAGTAAGTATATCAGTTTACGTAGTGCTAACTATGATTGATTAGTAAGATAAGTAAAAAACTTAAGATAACTTGGGAACTGATACAATACATTGTCATAGCTGCACGAAAATACCTTGACCTTGGGTTAGGGTTGCGCAAAGGCCAATCGTATACCTTCACGGAGTTACTGAAAGGTGGAATAAAAGGTAGACTGACAGAGCCATAACTCTTAGCTACTTGTGCTAAAGTAGGGGAAGAGGGTATAACTCGACATCACAACCATATCAAGGTGTGGAAACTTGGTTCCAACATCCGCCCATACTGCTTCAAGTGAGACTTTGATCTGTGATCTACGGGATGATGCCAAAAGGGCCAATAGTGTGGGGATTTGTTTGGCTAACTAATGCTGAACCTGGGTCAGGGCCCACAAAGCCAAAAAATGGTTCCGTTGTCAGGACTAGAATCTGCATGAGAGATGTGTGATGTTGTATCACTAGAATCCAACTAAGAAAGTGATCAAGGGTTGGTTGGATAGAAAGATACATGAATTCATGGTGCAGGAGAATAGAAACCCGTGGCTAACAAAGGAATAGTGGCTAGATAGGTACCTGTATACAAAAATCCATGAGATATTTTTCTATTCCTTTCCAGTTGAGTTATACGACTGGATCGCGAAGCTAGTAGATAGCCACGGAAGGTGGAGGCTTGGTGGTCCTATTGTCTGGACCCTAGAGCTAGTACAAAAGTTGGAAGCTTCTAAGGATAATATCATCTGCATTGCCGATCATTGGCTTGATCGTGTCATAGGAGGGTTTGTGACTAAATCCGTGGCTGATACCACAGTCAGTTAGAGTGAGGTGGAGCGACACTTTTCAAAGGTCTGTGAGGTAAGTACTTTAAGTCTTTAAATACTTTGTTTAAGATGTTATTGTGCGAAAAACAGTTTATGCAGCTACCTTGATGTTCAGAGCTACGCGAAGTGAAAATACTTATAGGAATGAAGGAAGAAAGGGCCCTAAATATAGCCCCCTCATTTCACCTCCTTTGAGTAATGAAGAGGGAGTAGTGCAGGCTTCTTCTCGAAGTGCAGTTCAGTTAATAAAATAGGGATTCTCATGACTACCACCTCCACCTACACCACCTCCAAGTTCACCACCATCACCTGAGACTTTGCCCACACCACCACCACCTCCACCATAGTTCAACATGGTGAATTTAGTGAAGTTTCCTTTGTTTAAGGGCTTGGGAAATGAGGACCTAGAGCAGTTCTCATTCGTTGTAAAAGCTATATTGGAATCTCAGGGCATAAAAGATGATCACATGAAGAAGGAAACGATTGCTGGTGCTTTACAGGATCATGTACTAACTTGGTACATCAAGTACTCTAATGATAACCCAAACGTTGGGTTGGCAAAGATCCAGACCTCGTTGAATAAAGAGTTCAATAGGCCTAAATTTGAGGCACATTTGATTGTGGGGTTCACAGAAATCATGATGAAACTAAGTGAGACACCTTAGGAATTGGATTAGGGATTGATGTGTAAAATCCATGAAGATAATATAAACTTAACAGATAGACATCATCACGAGTGGTTCGTGGCTTTTTTCTGCCTCACCTAAGGGTTTCATTGTCACAACAAAAGATTATGACTTAATTAGAGGCCTTGGAGATTGCAATAAGACTGCATGAAACACTGATGAAAGATTTGAATCTAGGGTTTCAACACATCCATGCAAAGGTGCAAAATCTTTGCCTCGAAATGAAAAAATTAAAGCAGGATAGAATAATTTGCCCAGAGGTGCGCAAAGAGATATGGTGCTTGAAATGTAAGGGTCAGGGGCATGGCAAAGACCACTGCCTGGTCTTTGTGAACTATATTGCAGGAGGAGGACCAATTCCTTTGAGGTTGAAAGCCCAAGAGGGACCGAGCACGGGGCCTACGTTGTGGTGCGCTATATGTCAGGTAGTAGGGAAACATACGACTGATAATTGTCATTTGCTACAGAAGTTTGTACAAACACTGCAGCAACTATTCTGCAACTTCTGTAGGTCGGTAGGGCATGATGAGCGCAACTGCCAAAGGTATGAATTGATGATGGAGAGAACACCTACCTAGAGAGTTCAGGCAGAAATGCGACCCCCTGACCAGAGTGTAGGGATGGAACGAATAGGTTTTTAGGGGTGCGGACGAGGCCGAGGTGGAGGAGGATCTGGCAGAGGTCGGGGATAGCTAATCTGTTACAATTGTGGAGGACTAGGACACTGTGCCTATGATTTCACTAACCCAACGTGTCTGTCATGCAAATATTATACTTAGTTTGATCATGAGATGGAGGACTGTCCTACATTGATAGCGAGGATATGCAACAAAGGGGTTCTACCCCCGTAGCCGACTCAGAACATGAAGATGATGAGGTCTGAGCCCCGCAAAGAGGATCTGAATGTGAATATAGTGCTCCGAAGCAGAATTTCAATGGGTGATGATAAGGGGAAGCAGCCCAAAGATAGCACATGGGTTCGCAAAGCTCCGGCTAAGGAGGCTGAGTTTGATTTGGGGCGAGCATGTGAAATGTTCATGGAAGCAAAAAAGAGCTTCGTTGAGGCCTCTACCTTAGGGAGCTGGGATAGGCATGTTTAGGGAATGGACCCTTCTACACTTACGACCTTTTTAGAGACCTGCATGAAGTTGTTGTGTGATAGCAAGGCTATGAAGGGGTTACAGGAACTTATAAATAGATGCACTGGGAAAGCTCTGGGTGAACCGCATGTGGTACAGAAGATTGGTAAGCATAAGGAAAGTATAGGGTGTGAGATGAGACTCACTGCACAGATAGGAGAATATGAAATGGATCAAGTTATTCTGGGTCTGGGGTCAAACACGAGCATTTTTCCAAAGCAGACATGGGAGCGGATGGTGAGACCCATGCTGCAGTGGTCTCCAATTTAGTTAAGAATGGGAAATTAGCAAAAAATCATCCCCATGGGATGACTGCAAGGAGTAATTGTAGATATTGAAGGCGTGAGCGCGTTGGCTGACTTTGAAGTGATAGAAATTGTGGATGACAAAAACCCCTACCCTGCGCTCCTTGGCATTGATTGGGTTACTGACATGAATGGGGTAATCAACCTAAAGAAGTGAAAGATGACATTTGAAAAGAAATCACTTCGTGTAATAGTACCCATATATCCTACTGAAGGATCATGCTATACTGAACCAATTCGCAATTACAAGAGCAATGACGATTTGGATTTCATATATAAAATAATAGCGCGAGACCAAGATTGGGTGAATCTGATAGTGGATGGCTGAATTACATGGGATCGCGAGAGTTCCTGTACCTCAGACTCAGATGAAGAATTAAAGCACTAGCAGACTCGGCTACATGAAGTAACTACGCTGAGTTGTAACATGATGACCATGCACGTTGCGCTATGTGTCATTAGAGGTACGAAATCTACCCACTTACGATGGCTTCAATGATGTGGAATGTTTTTGGATGCATTTGAGAGGGATGTATTAGAGAAGTAGTGCTTCCAGGCTTTGGACTGGGTACTGCGTGCTATGCCCACGAGATGGTGGGGTACACAAAAGGGTAGTTTTAATGATTGGCATGAGTGTAGGAGGATGATGAGAACACACTTTTGCAAGCCGAAGATATGAGTAACAGAAAAATATGATGGGGAGGACGGTCCTCATGCATGCTTGGCCAATGGGCTAAGGCCTATGGCGTGAAGCCCCAACCTGAATGGGTGCACTTGTTTTGTCACACCTTGGATGGCATCCCAATGAACTGGTACCTAGAGGTAGATCTCTGTCATGGCACATGCGAATGGGATATTCTGCAAGAAGGTTCATAATGATGTTTAGCTTCGAATACGAGTTTGATTGTATTGATGAAGCACTACAAGAAGTTAAATCACTAATCTTTAGGATATCGTAGGATCCTTTGGATCTGATTCAACTTGATTGGACTACTCAGCTGAGCCATGTGATGGAATGTTATAACATGATAGTCGAAGAAGAAGATGAGGACCCAATAAAGATTAATATTCCTGAACCAAGGGTCACCGCGAGGTCAAGGGACGCTGATCAAGAATCCTGATATAACTACGCCGCTAAAGATGAAACAAGTAAATATTGGTAGGGAGGCGGAGCTCAAATTTGTGAAGATTGGAGATTACTAGGATGACGCAATGGTAGATAAGGTCACCAAATTGCTTCGTGAATACCAGGATTTGTTCCCTACCAAGTTTACAAAGTTAAAGGGGATAATATGAGACCTCCGCGTTATGAAGATCACGTTAAAACCAGACATGACGTCGATTAAGAAAAGACCTTACCGTCTCAATTTGAAGTATAAGGAGAAGGTCTGCTTAGAGTTAGATAAGATGCTCGCGGTTGATATCATTGAAACTGTAGAAGAATATGATTGGGTGAGCCCAATGGTGGTACATGAAAGGAAGCAGAAGGATGAAATAAGGATATGCGTAGATATCAGGAAGTTAAATGACGCTTGCATGATCCTTTCCCGACTCCATTCACTGATGAGGTATTGGATAATGTGGGTGCACATGAAGTGTACTTCTTCACTGATGGGTTTTCTGGGTACCATCAAATCAAAACTGCACTCGAAGATAGAAGCAAGATGACCTTCTCGACTGAATTGAGATGTTTTTCAGTACATTGTAATGCCTTTCGGATTGAAGAATGCGCCTGCGATTTTTTCATGCGTAGTCATTGCTGCATTCAAATACTTCATTCATACATTTTTGGAGGTGTAATTTGACGATTGGACTGTGTTTTGGTTGGTAAAACACCATGTGGCAAGTTTGCACTTAATTCTAGATACCTGTCGAAGGTACCAGATTGCACCCAATTTAAAGAAATGTCTATTTTGTGTCACTTTTGGGACTTTGCTAGGTCATGTGGTATGGAAATAGGAATTGATGGTAGATCTTGTGAAGATTGCAGTGATAATTAACCTAGAGGCGCCAAGGAGTGTGAAATAGCTATGCACAACCTTGGGACATACTGGGTACCATAGGAAGTTTATCAAGGGCTATGCCCAGATCACCACGCCTATGGAGAAGCTGTTGAAAAAGGATGTCATGTTCTATTGGAGTGAGGACTGTCAGAAAATATTGGACATGCTGAAAGGAAAAATGGTCACCACACCAATTTTAGTCTTCCCGGATTGGAAGAAGGAGTTTCATGTACATGTAGATGCGTCATGTATAGCACTAGGAGCAGTACTGACACAAGCCGACAAAGGAGAATTGGACAATCCTATAGTGTTTGCAAGTAGGAGGTTATCCAAGGCTGAGATGAACTATTCCACCTCTTAGCGCGAAGGATTAGCCATGGTATACGTGCTCTAGATGTTTAGACACTATTCGTTAGTCTGGACATTTTAAAATTGTATACGTATCATTCTCCATTGAAATACTTGGTCAATAAACCTCTGTTGGGGGGGGGGAATCTATAGGTGGCTATTATTGTTTCAGGAGTATGATTTTGAAGTTATTGTGAAGCCTAGAAGACTGAACGTGGGACCAAACCATCTATTGCACATCAAAATGAGGGAAGAATCCACTAATTTGGAGGAGGGATTGCTTGATGTGTAGCTCTTTGTAGTGCACATCACGGATGGTCACTTTGAAGACATCATACACTTCTTAATGATAGGAATTGCTCTGGAAGGCTACACTGTCCAGGAGAAAAATGAGTTAGTGTTGCGCATAGCAGACTTTTCTGTCATTGCCAGAGATTTGTACAAAATGGGGTATGATGAAGTATTGCGATGATATGTACCAGAGTTTGAAAGAAGCAGTATCCTTATGGATGCTCATGGGGGTGCCGCGGGAGGCCATTATGCAGGAAGAGAAACCGCACCAGAATATTCTATGCGTAGGTTTATGGTGACCAACCCTACATCAGGATCCAAAGCCTACTGCAAGGCATGTGGCATGTGCCAAAGGACTAGCAGGTGATCGTGGAGAGATTAGCTACCCCTAAACCCATAAATGACGTTACAACCTTTCGAGAAATGGGCCATAGATTTTTTGGGACCCATTAAGCCCCTAGGAAAGAAGATGGGAGCTCGATACATTATCACCACGACTGAGTATTTGACTCGATGGGCAAAGGCATAGCCTGTGAAGGACTCGACAGACACCACCACCATAAAGTTTATCTTTGAGTATGTATTAACGCGATTTGGGTGTCTAAAGGTCTTGATGAATGATCGTAGAACGCACTTTCTAAACAAGATTATCAGCACGCTGATGAAGGAATTTCGGGTGTATCACTAGAAAAGCATGCCTTATCACCCATAGGTTAATGGGATAGTGGAATCTTTCAATAAGGTGTTGGAGAACATGCTGACCAAGATTTACAATGCTCAACAAAGTGATTGGGACCTACGCATACCCGTAGTACTATGGGCCTATCAAATGAGATTCAAAAATTTGAGTGGGCAGACACCCTTTAGGCTTGCATTTGGTGTTGAAGTAGTGACGCCCATGGAATACATTGTGCCTAGTCTTCACATAGTGGCACTCATGGGTATGATAGATCACGGAGCCTTGGAAGAGAGGCTCACACATCTTATTGAGCTTGAGGAAGAAATATTTCTAGTTGGATTTCACCATCAGGTCCAAAAGCAGCGTGAAAATGTATGGCATGATCGGTACATTAAACTGCGCAGCTTTAAGGTAAATGATCTAGTTTTTTTATATGACAACAAGCTTAATAAATTCCAATGAAATTCAGAATGCACTGGTTAGGGCCCTATGTCATTAAGGGGATTACCAATGGTGGAGCAATTGATTTGGTTAAATTGAATGGAGATCCTTTCCCAAGAAAGGTGAATGGAGGTCGATTGAAGCCATACACTGGTGATCTGGCTAGATGACTATATGAAGGTAGCATAGTCTTAGTGCTGCAGGCAGCTGAAACGAGGTGTGGGACTATAAACTACACTTCTCGGGTTGGGGAACTACGTGATTGGAGGATTGTGCGGAACAAGGCATTGTCACAACGTTTGTGAAAACACAAAGAGAGTTGCACTACCCAGGGAAAAACCACATAGGTTAGCCGGAAAGTGACCATTAAAGTCATTGTTCATGATTTGACAATGAGAATGTGGCCAAATGTAGTGGGCAGCCGACATTTAAGACAAAATTTATGGGTAATATCCTTGGAAATCTGCCGCTAATCCGGCATTAATGAACCGAGTGTGGGGGGAACAGTCGGATTTGAATTCAAAATGGCCTATAAATTACTAGTGGAGGCCCAATGAAAAATAGTTGGCATTTTGAACATTAAGTTGTTGAGCTCTGAGACGTGCATGATCAATGCATTCTTTGAAGAATCGCTTGACTACCCAGTGTTTGATCAGTTTGCTGAGTCCAAATACAATTTGATCTGTTATTTTATCCCACAATTCGAAGCAGTGACAGCTGAGGGTGTTATGCCAGAGGTTGTTATGGAGGCAGAAGGAGCTACTCCAGAGGTTGTAGAGGTACTAGCTAAAGTCCCCAAGTCACCACAGATGCCTAGACAGAAGCCTAGCTTGACCAAGGAGAGTGCAAAGGATAAGAAGGGCAAGCAGGTTGCGATATCAGTGTGTGCGTTGCCTAGAAGAAACCCATAGAAGGACAAGCCCACTGCACAGGAAAAAGGAAAAACCATTAACTTGGAGCTGGAGGAGGAAGAGATTGAGGACATCCCGTTGGATGATGACGATTTTGGGGTGGATGTGGAGGACGTTGAAGTTGAGGGTTTTGACCCTATCACTAAGTTGCAAAGGAAAGACCAAAGTGCCGAAGGACATCAATGAAATCAAAGTTGCCCTACACATACCTCTGTTTTCAGACGATATTGTCTTTGAAGAACCGTACTTGGGGTGGGTTCCGCTATTGAAACTAGAAGATTTGGAATTAGATGACACTAAGAAGTTCCCACACTTCGCAACAGAAAAAATAATGCACCGCATTGTTCACACAACCACCAGGATGACTACATTAGAACCGTGTAAGTGGCTCAGGGGAGTAGACAAGGCAAGTTTGCTCAACCTGCTATGGGTGCCATACTACAATCACACACCCATTACAGTATTGGTCATCAAGAAATTGCTATGCTTGGTGCATGATGGGTGTCTGTGGCTGGAGGAGCCAATACCCATCACCGATAGGCTGATCCATAGGATCACATGGCTGTCCTATTCAGTGGAGAATTTTGCCATGATGTTTGGCAGAAAAGGTGGCAAGCAGGCCCTCACAGAGGCCATGAAGGAGAAATTCAAGCTCGTGAAGAAGCCGCGTGGCTATGCCATCTCAGGTATCTGTGACCCTGTGGTCAAGGTTTCCACGCAGATCCTAGCAGAAAATGTTGTGTAGAAGTGTCACGCAAATGAAGTGTCGGCACCTGTCATTGTTCTAGAATCCCAATGCATCAAAGGAGTCTAGTTTAATTGGGTGTGCTATCTCTACGGTGAGTTCCTTGTGAATTGTCGCAAGGCATAAGAGCTCAACAAGACCTTCCACTACGCGTGGCTCTTGCTATCGATTGTGTTGGTAGCTTGGGAGCCATAGGAAGACAGTCAATTCCCCTCGGTCACACCAAAATTGCCAGAAGAAGCAAAGTATGCTTTGTTGTGGGCGACCAAGGATGCTCAACACATCAAGGGTAACAAGAACTTCTCGATCTTGATGGAAATGAACATATGCATGGTTATTAATCGTAAACCGCAATGTTCACCTACTGTGTTTGCTAAAATGTAGGAGTAAGTGGAGTTTAAGGTAGAATTATAGTGCATTGTGATCATGGCATGGAAGGACCCTGAGTAGAAGAAGTGGCATGACTTGTGTTTCTTGGCAACAGACGATGCGATTGATGCAGTTATTGATCGATGGTCACAAGAGTGGCACACTGCTTGAGAATCGGTGGTGGGTTCGAGCATTTCCACTATGCATCGCAAAAAGGAGGAGGCCAAGCTCAAGATAGTGCAGCTGGCCAAGAAAAGGAACAAGGCAACTGCTAACAAGGCCCAGGTAGAGTGTGAAGCTGCCCAGTAGGTGGAAAAACAGAAAGGAGAAACAAAGCATGGCTCTGACAAAAGTGCGAGGTCACCTTCACTTGAAACAGAGGAAGAAAATATTGGAGACACGGTGTGGGATGTCACTGCAGAGGTACTACAATACTTTGAGCAGCAGCAACAAAAACTATTGGGGGCCATCCAAGTGGGCCTGCATGAGCTGCAGATTCGCACATCACAGGCTGGCACAGTGTCCACCAACCTCGTTATCCGTACTCTAGAAGCTGCTGAGATGTTGCATGCAAAGGAGCCCCGAGCAATAGCACTGTTGGATGGAGCACTGACCACAAAAAATGAATCTGACACGCTTGATGTCAGCGTCCTTAAGGGAGTGGGATTGAACTTGGCAGTGTTTCCTGGCGAGGTACTCAACCGACTGCAGGATGGGGTGATCATAGAGTTGAGGGCCTGAGAACAGCACGCTGTGCAGGTAATCAATAATGTGTAGCTGGCCCTATAGTGAGACTCTTTCATCACCACTGTGACTGAAGTAACTAACTGAAACAAGCGCATCATTCAGGTCATGGATGAAGCATTCTGAATGGTCCTCGAGTTGGCCATTCTAGAGGGAGAGCCAATAGAAGTGCGCATTCGTAAGCTTGCTACAGGGCTGAGCGATGCTCGCACAGAATTGGCTAAGGTTCAGCTAGAGATGAACCTACAGATTGCATATTTGCAGTTGCAAGCCCAACCTTCAACTCTGTTGGAAGTAAAGGAGCAGTGTGCAACCTCTGTCACATAAGCAATAGCGAAAATAGACAGTGCAGTAGCAAATTACACATGGCTATTTGAACAGTCGTTCAAGGTCCTCACGAGTCTACAGGAGGATCCTAATGTATAGCGGCTAGAGAGTGAGGCGCGAGAACTACAACAGCTCTCTGAAAAAGTAAAAGGAACAACGCACACTGTTTCTCTCACACAATGACTGGAGAAGCTACGAGAGGCGAAAACTTTGAAGGAATAGGTAGATGCAGTGCAACACAAAGAGGCAGTGCTAAAGGCGCACTTGAAGCCCCAGTTGGACGAAACATATTTGGTCATAGCCTCCATTGAAGGCAAGCTTGCTAATCTACAAGTGATTCAGTAGAAGCTTCAAGCTAACAGTTTAGGACCAGCGATAGAGGAGTTGGTTGAGGAAGTGAAGAAGGCAGCTACACCATGCATCGCCAAATTAGCAGTCATATAGGTTGAGTTGGGAGGTCTTCGCGCCGAGATCTCCACACCTGCAGAGTGACTCAAGGGTGAGTCACAATGTTTGTGTTGGGGTCCTGTTGGGAATAGGTTCCCCACAGAACAATTTTGGTGCTAAAAGCCCATGTTTTGGGATAATTTTGTAATAAAGTTGTAAAGTCTCTGCATTTTGTGGTCACGGAGCCGGAAGGTGTCAAGAGTCATAAAGGGTTGTCTGCCCTAATTTTGTAAAATATCAAGTCAGCTGTAAAGATCCACTCATGGTCGACGAACAATGGGATTGTATAAAACGAAGCTAAGTGAGCTCTAAGTAGTGAAGAGTTAAGTTAAGTAAGGAAGAAGCTAGTGAAGTAGAGTGGAGAAGTCTAAGTGTTCTCGGGTCTTACTGTAGGTAGCGGCTCTATAGATGAGTGCACAGAGGCTTATGGTGGAAGTCCACAGCTAAGTGCGTGGACCCCCGTAGCTATGAGCACAGGGTAGATAGACTCTGTATTAAATTGGAAGATATCAATAAAGAGAAGTATTCTGCAATTACTGTATATTTAGTTCTTGTTAATGCATCTGATTATATTATGTTTTCGATTTAATTTATAATGTTTATTTGATGCACGAATATATGTGATGGTATCGGTTAATTGGATGTAAGTAAAACACTTGAGATAACCTGGGAACCTACGCAATACATTGTCATAGCTGTGGGAAAGCACCTGGACCTTAGGTTAGGGCTGCAAAAAGGCCAATCGTATAACTTCATGGAGGTACTGAAGGGTAGAATAAAAGGTAGGCTGACAGAACCCTAAGGCTTATCGACCTACGCTAAAGTAGGGGCAGAGGGTATAAACCGACATCACAACCATATCAGGGTGTGGAAATGTGGTTCCATTATCCCCCCATACTCCTTCGGGTGAGACTTTGGTCTGCGCTCTGCAGGCTGATGCTGAAAGGGCTAGTAGTGTACTGATTTGCTTGGCTAACTAATTCTAAACCTGGGTTAGGGCCGACAAAGCCAATAGCCAATTGCACTAAACATGCATAACATCATATAAATAAACATATCGACATCTTTGTGAATCTATTAAGTATTTTTCTGGATTAAACACACTAACCAGATGACAAATATAGTAACTTCATAACTAAACAGTGATGCACATATACGTAGATATTGCGTCAAAATATGTGTTGTAGTATTTTCTTCTCAATGATGTACGAAAAGTACCCACTTAAGATTGTGGATGAAAAACAATCTCAAAAATAGAAATGACTGCTAAACATTGTAGATATGCAACTATTGATAGAAATAAAACCTGCCAAAATTCTGATCTATGTTGCAATCATAGTTAAATAGTGAAAGAAAGAGTGATAACCGCAAAACATCCAATGGAAACCAGATATGTAAAGAATAATTTAATAAGTGAAGAGAAAAAATAAAAGTTACCAGTCCCCCTCTATGGGATGGGTTCTTGGCGATCCTTAAACGTTTTCAGCTTCTATAGAGTCTCTCTCCTCTATAATAGATAAACCCAACAAAAATATGGTGTGTAATAATGAAAATAATCATAGTTACAATAGTGAGTGCAACAATGAAAATAATAAAAAGTGAATAATGAATGGAAAACCCTTCTATTTATAACAAAATATTTAGTTATCCTCGAATAATGAGCAATAATAAAATATTATTGATCCCATTCTCGGAATAACCACTTGGAATATTTTATTATATTTGTTTAGAAGGGAAAAAGTATTTAAACTTTTATTAAGAAATAATAAATAAATAAATGATTTATTTATTATCTCAATGAATTAGTTAAAGAATAATAAAAAAATAAGAATTTATTTAATTATTCCTAAGGGGTTTAGTCAAATTTAACAAAGAATAATAATTAACTAGTGATTAATTAATTATTCTTAGAGAAAAATATGAAAAATAATGATTTATTTGTTTATTTTTCATGATTGGGTCAAATTTGACAAGGAATAATAATAAAACAGTGGTTAAATAAATTATTCCTAGAATAAAATCAAATAAATAATGATTTATTTAATTATTCTTCATGGGTTTAACTATAAATTACTTAACAAAGGTGGTTTATTAGGTAATTTATCACAGTGAAAGCAATTTTACTAGGGTAAAATTGGCTTTACATGGTATATTTCAATCCATCTAGTAAATTAGGCTAGGTGATCAATTCTTTGGTGATAATAGATTCCCCCCAACGTATGAGTGTTAGAAGCAAAACATATGACCGAAGCATGTTGTAAAGACACAATCACTTAGACAACACATGGGAGTCAAGGAGAGAGAGAGAGAGACTAATGAAGCTAAAGCTAAGAGAGGATAGTGAAAAAGGGGGCAAGACTATTACAAGTGTCCTATTATGTTGTGGTATTAGACCTCAATGAGGTGGGGGAGGCATACCCATACCCGCCGAGATAACTTAGTACAAAAATAATGGCTCGCCCAGAAATATGAAACTGAGCAATAAAGTATATTGTATTATTTTCTAGCTTTGTTATCCCAACATGTCATGTACCATAATGAGGCATACCCATACCCACCAAGATAACTTAGTACAAAAATAATCGCTTGCCCAGAAATATGAAACTAAGAAATTCAATACATGTTGAATGGTACCTGACATGTTGGGATAACAAAGCTATAAAATAATACAATGTGTCCCATATACATAATGCACCTGAAAAAAAAATGAGCTAGGACTGAATACAATAACATCTAAGTACATGATATATAAGGCCCCTTCCCTCAAAAAATGGGTGGGAGGGAGGGTAGAACAACTGGAGAAGCCATGTTGAACAAGGAAGGGCTCTGCAAAATTGAATGGATCATCTGGAGGAGATGTGCATGCTGTGAACACTACGATCAATAGGAACCTAACCCATCAACTTTGTGGAACTACATATGAGGCTGTATCATAGTAGGTATGCAATCAGTCATGTGGGGCGCTACCTGAAGGGCCACCCCATCATGAAATCTGAAGACATCTCACACACACCCGGGAATCACTGGGACCATCTGTTGCATCACGTAAGCATCAAGTGTATGGATTACAAACATGAAACGATCAATTCAAAGGGAAATAATGAGACCCTATGCTTGATCCAAGGTGTCGAACAAGAATGGAAGCTGGAGCCGAGATACACCGTCCTCTAGGTCGTTCTTCTAGAATAAATGAGATGATGTCAATAGAATAGGGCCCACGATAGATGAGGCAATGAGGATCCTCAACTAAATCACAAGGGAAAATAGTAATGTGACTGATGGACTGACACCAAGGATAATGGGAAAATGGGGTTGAGGGACAAACAAACGACTACCTTGTTGGAGCATAAAGTGCATGGTAGACCTGCGAGTAATTGACTCAACTCTGGAGGGGATGGGGACAGTATGACTGGAGGCCAAAATGGGCAACGCAGGATGAACGGTATGCAAATATGGATGGAATATTGTGACATGATGTGATGAGACATGAAATAGACTCCATGAATGCAAGGGTTACTCATTGTAGATGCTCTGAACAAGGGTAACTCGATGATGCTCCCAAATAGACTAGTCTCAGTGGGGACCATAGAAACATGAGTAAATGATGGTTACTCATGATGAAAATTAACATATGGTACAACAAGTATTAAGAGGAGGTGGGCCTAAAGTACAAGTGTCTCCTTATGACAAAAGTCAGTTTTGAGAGGCGACGAAGTGACGTTTATTGGGAAAATGACTTCCGAGTGAAGTGTCAAATCATCAAACTAAGGAAGATCCATTATAGACATCGATGAGAGATTTCCAACAGTGTTGACGATTCATCAAACTGAGCTATGGTTTGGTCGCAAAGGGAAACAGAAAATTTGTGGATTTTTCTATGAAAGGACGATTTCCCGCCAATTTGGATTTATTTGCTAAGTGAGCTGTGGTGAATTTGGAGAGGAGGAAAAGGCCCTAAATTTTGTGGAGATCAGAGCGGATAAACCGACCATCGGAATCGAGATCTGTGACTTTTAGGCAAGTGGCCTTACTTATCCAAAATGGCCTAAATGCTTCTTGGAATGATGGTTCCTGGTGAAGAATTAAGGGAAAAAAAGAATGAACTATTAGAGGTCTAGAATCATTTTCACCCACTAATTCGAATATAGGGACTATGTTGTATCGATTAGAATATTTGAAGATATGGTATGAAACATCTACAATATGCAATGTGCATATGGCTCACCAGAGAGGCCGGTAGCAAAAACTGGCTAAGGAATGGGAGGATAATCGATCATAAATGTCTACGATATGCAATGCGCATATGGCTCGCCGGAGAGGCCAGTAGGAAAAGCTATCCAAGGAATGGGAGGATAATCAACCATACCTATATTTGATGGGATCTATGCTGAGGCTTAATTGAGAAGATGGCCAGGTGAAAACCATCATGCCCCCAAGCATGGGATACTGGCCGCAAGCATATGTGATGGAGGGGACTGATCTAGTATGCAAAGGTGGGAATGATGCCCCTAACAGGAGGAGTTTGTGGAGTGACATTGTGTTCCGAGTGCTCAAAAAAGGGATTCAAGCATCTCCACACAGCTTGGCACAAAATCCTCCAAAGGAGAGGTAGGGGCCCATGCGCCCCCCTAGTATGTTATGGGCATCCCAGATGTATTTAGAGCTAAGGGATCCAAACACTTGTATGGTACATAATATGATTATGAATTTTATATGACGATGATGGTTCGCCATTTTTTTTATTTATGGTTGTCTTTTGTGGTATACATGTGATAAATTCCAATCTAGAATTTTGTTTGCAATGGTATCTACATAGTGATTTTGTGCTCTAGGCACATGATTGGAAGTAATGGTTTCAAATTCACATACCAATAACTTCACTCATAGATATTTTCTAGATAGGACTTGGTTATGCACATGACACACACCATTCAATTGCATGACAAGTAGTAAGGAATCTAAATGAACATGAAGATGAAGGATGAGTTAAGTGAGGGCATAGGCTAACAAACCTATCATTGCATCATATTCAGACTGATTATTGGTGGAAAATCTGATGCACACACCATTCAAAAGGACTAACATATGCAAGGGGGTAAAAATGGACCAAGCTAGATTACGGGAGAAGCGACTTATACCGTTGGCATGACTAATATATGGTATGGTTGATGGATCCATCTGAAAGGTGAAAAAGACAACGGATGAGATGATGCAATCTACCTAATGTCATGGTAGAAATAAAGACACGCAAATCAAAGGGATGTGCTATGAGCAACATTTTTGGAGGTAGAGTGCATTGGGAGAATTAAGAAGAAAATGGCCTTCGAAATCCTCTGAAGGATTTCCCCCTTACTTAAGTGTAGGGGTAAACAAGGGTAGACATAACTTCCATGGTGTCCTCATCAGTCTGGGATATGGGAAAATGGGAGGAAGGTTGACTACATGATGTGACGGTATTACCTAGTGCATCAACTTGAGAAAAAAGGTTCACATATGCATCATCTGGAATGGTAGATGACGGGCTGGTAGATGGTGGATCTACTCATGTTGAGACCTAGGATTTTATCAAAAGAGGTTCGACAAAAGCACATGTAGAAACTTCAGAAAGGTTTTCCTGCGAGGAAATCAAGGATGATGATAGGTTAAGAATGGGGTCTATGGTGTCCATCATCTCAACATTGGGGGGAGGGATCACAATAGTAGGTCCAGAGTTTCCCTATTCTGGTTGACTAGTGGTACTAGAATCCATAGGTAGAGGAGTAGAGGCTCCACTACGAGTGCCCTCGTATTCACAAATTTCCCCAAGGAAATCGTGAAATTCACTAAGACGAGGGCAAAAATGGGAATAATGACCATGCAGATCACATGGGGCATAGGGTTGGTTTGTGCGAAGTGTTTTGAGTTTCTTAGGTGGGACTGGTAAGTTAACATGGACTTCTGGGATATTCGACTCATGGAACGCTTCATGAACCAAAGGTTTAAGTTGTGGAAGTTCAGGATAATTGTTGGTGGCGTTCCCAATAACTTGACACAAAGAGCACAGGGGTGTCGGCTTTGGGGCCTTAGGGGTTGGAGGAGCTTGGGGAGCCTTTTCCTTCGAATATTTCCTTTATGCTTTGCCCCGTTGGTCGGATGATTTCACAACAGGAGTTGGTTCATGTTGAGGTTGTAATGGCATTGAAGCAGTGGCAAGGATCATGGGGACTGGTTGAACCAGAGTCAAAGTGTAATATAGTCTTGGCTGACCAAGTAGAGTGTTTGTAGGGGGGTTGATGTACCATACTGTGATCTTGAGAGTTATGTTAGGAAGGACCAGTGAAGCTATGATAGGTACATAAAAAATTCCCTGAGGGGGGAATAAGAAAGGTATCTAGCCAATAGAATAATGCCCTAGTGGAATAGCTCCTAGATGGTTAAGACTTAGAGGAATAATTCCTGGAGGGAACATAGGAGAGACATCCAAGAATAGAGGAGGTCTCAGTGGAGTGGGACGAAAGGGTTTAGCTGAAAGAGAAATATCAGGATGATGTGGAGCTAGCTTTTGATCAGGCATACCCAACCACTTAAGGGAAGCCTAAGACGCTTGTAACATGCAAACACTCATGGAAGTAGGTTCATAAATGGGAGGGGGGGACTAGGGAAGGAACCTAACAATGAGGAATCCTTGTAGACTCCAGGTGAGACACTAGTGCAAGGAGTTGAAGACTGGTTGTTGGACATTGACAAGATGATGGACTAGGGGGAGGTCACAGATGCCGGCTTGTAGTAAGTCAACTGATCAATGGTAATGATCTTTCCATCATGGGGGAAGCACATCTTTCGGAACACCACAAATGTGACAACTCACATGGAATTTGTGTAACTATGACCTAAGAGGATGTTGTAATCCAAAGGGGCATCAATGACTTCGATATTGACATGGAAAATCTTGCCCATAGGGGTCACAAGATAGTTTTGGTACATGCCAAGGGGCTGGGAGGAGTTTCCATCCCATGCACGCAAGGTGATGGTGGAGGGGGACAACTGAGGTGACTTTAGTTGTTTCCAAACAGTAGTGGAAATCACATAAGTGGATTCGCCTTCATCAATAATGCATCTGGAGATGATGGAATTATAGACTCTAACTCGTATTTGGGAAGGAACAGATGAAGGTAATGGGGGATTCTCTAATGTATCAATCGAGAAGATGATCAAATGATCATCGGAAGGATCCACTACACCCAAGGAAGTTAGTATAGCCTTCTTCTTGGAAGGGAACTGTTATATGGAAGTTATACCTACGGATAAGTACATCTTCCCTAAGTTGGTAGTTATACTTAAAACAATAGAAGGAAAGTGGTTTAACCTCTTCCTACAATAGATATATGAGATGAAGGAACATACTTGTGATCTTTCGCTTCCTTTGATCTCCTTTGAATTGCTCCCATCGTTACTGCTCAAACTGAATTTTCTCAATTGGTACCTTCCAACATAAACAGAAAATGACAACGATCAAAGCATATGATCTATCTACTATAAAAAAATGGAATTGACAACATTTGAACATATATTCATCATATATATGGATAAGGATATGGGAAAGGAACAAACAACTTTATTAATTGATAGAAGAAGGAGTTACATCCAATGTGGTTTGATCCCGTGTCACTCATCCAGCTTAGTCCAAACCCTCATTACACCAATAACACACCAATCTAGCAGCATAACATTACTTGACAATGATTTCAAGTCTCAAACCAATAGAATTTCACTACAATATCCACATTCCAACCCCTGATCAATATGATGACTGGTTAATTTATAGGGAAATGCAAGTGGTTTTGTCATAAATTGGGCACTGAATCGTTTTCCAAAATTGGAGTTAGTTTCCATGGAGAAATGGATGAGATGATAGAGGGTTAATTGATCCATAGCCTATCCAAAAGCGAGCTCATAGGATGAGATAAGAATTTGGCATCCTTCTAGAATGCTCTAGAATCAAAGTATATTCCCTGAGTCCTATGCTAATTTCACTCATTCTTGCCCAGTGCAGGTATAAGTGGTCCTAAGTGCACTGCAGTGCAGGTCTGAATGGCCTACCTACTCTGTAGCAGAGTTTCCCCTCAACAAGGCTGCGCTGGTGTCCCAAGGAGGCATTTTAGCAGGGTTTCAAGCTAGGAAACTTTCATGGATGAAAGCATTCAGTTTGATGACTTGTCTAGGGCATGTAGCAACTAAATTAGGGTTTGATGAGCCCGAATTATATTGATTTGATTGTCAGGACTGATGTTCCCAAATAGACCTATAATAGGCATGACTAGAGGACGTCCAGTGTCGACATGGCGACAAGTGATTGCACCACATCGTCTACTATACTATATGTATTTGTAGCTTTGTTATAAGCCACATTACAGCTTAATTATCCTTTTGGGATCTTGGGAATGGCCTCAAATTTAGTTTGATAGATCTGTAAAGGACCATTTGTTGTCGTAAGAGGCTCAGCAGACACTTCGGTTTTGGACTCGGTAGCTAACGAAGTGAAGGGCTTGTCATATTGACGTGACCAAGTTTTGTTAAGTTATGGTATGTTCTATGCTTATAACAATTTACTTCTTTTTCTTATTATATTCCACAAACTAGCAATCACATGTACATAAAGTGCAGATAGAACATTAAACGATCAACAGAAAACAAGCCAAGACAAGAGACACAAGATGTGGCGGCTAGCCAGGGACAAACCCCACAATGTGTGGGGAAACCCTTTGATCAAATATTATTTTATCTTCAAAAATTCAGCAGAGAGAAATAGTACAATAAATCTGATTTATATCAGCAGTAGAAAACCCTAGATCAGCAACATCAGCATTAGCGGCTTTAGCATCAAAACTAGGGCAGTCGATATCTCACAAACCAATCATCGAATCGGCTTGATTACACCACCAAAAGTTGTAGCCTTCAGAGTAGGTTCAGATGAACCTACAGCGCAGTTCATATGAGGAGATCTTCTGGTCCACACATGTCAAACTTCACTTCTACAGTTGGAGCTTTAGTTTCAGTAGCTTCCTTCAAACTAGGGCAGTCGATATCTCGCAAACCATCCATCATATCGACTTGATTCCACCACCAAAAGTTTCAGCCTTTAGAGGAGGTTTAGATGAACCTACAATGTAGATCAGAAGAGGAGGTTTGATGGTCCACTCTGGTCAAAGTTTGGATCAGCAGTTGCAGCTTCAATTTAAGCAGCTTCCGGCTTCACATGTGTGAGAGAGAGACCCATTTCTGCGCAGTAGAGAAGAAACTCTTTTTTTGCGTAGTAGAGAGAGAGAGATGTGATGAGATGAGTGAAAATGAGGAAAAGTCCTCCTGTATTTATACACAAATATTGATGTTTGAATAGATGCGACTGTTGGGCTTCTGAGCCTACATGAGTTGTAGGTCGGCTTAATAATAATTCCATAATCAAAATAAATTCATATCTCCATGAATACTTATCAGAATCAGATGATCTATAGATCAATCCTACACCTCTCAATGAGAGGAATCTAATGAACATATTATCAGCCATGAATAGGATGACCCACATGATGTTTGGCCCTAGTTTCCAATTTTAACACTCCCTCTCAACTAGGGAAAACTTCATTTGCAATCTGTTTGTCGGTTGCTACTATTCATCCATAAAATGCACTACCCTATATAGCTTGATTCTTGCCCTACTCTATTCTATTCTATCTGATCTACTTTGTCTTGTTTTTCCCTGTATTGATCTGTATGGCTCTGCTCTTTTATGCTCTGCGCTGCTTTGTTCTGTTCTGCTCTGCTTTTGTCTGAATTATGAAGAAGAAGAAATGATCGAGGATGTATCATACTGACTCAAAGTCAATCTCAGAGTATGTACCACTGGTCCCAGACCAGTCTCAACCAACCCGAATTCAACGTCATAGTGATTACAACTCCTACCACTGGTCCCAGACCAATAACAGCCTACACTGACTCAAATTCAGCCTCAGAGTGCGTACCACTGGTTCCAGACTAGTAACAACCGACCCGAAGTCAGTGTCATAGAACGTACCACTCCTACCACTAGTCCCAGACTAGTATCATTTATCCCAGATCAATGGAGGTCATCCTAGTGTAGGGAGTATGGTATATACAATGATGCGTCCATCAGTACTACTATGGTCCCTAACTTTATTTCCCTATTCATTGATAAGATGAGAGGTACTTCCCATGAGTCTTAGACTGCATGGGTAGGATGTCTCGACAGGAGAACTTAATCAATCCCATCATCACAGGAGAACACATCAATCCTACTACAATATCCATGGAGAACACATCAATCTAGGTCGCCATGGAGAAGACATCAATCCAGACCTCACAGGAGAACACATCCATCCATGCTGCCATGGAGAACACATCAATCCAGGTCTCACAAGAGAACACATCAATCCTACTACATTTTCCATGGAGAACACATCAATCCAAACCTCACAGGAGAAAACATCAATCCTGCTACAATGTCACCACGGGGTGTACATGTATACCACCATAGATAGTGAATCATCCTGTGGTCATATGCTGCTCCAAGAAGTACCCTGCACCCCGCTAGAGCTCTTAGAGCTCAATGCATAATACAGGACCCTCATTGGAGGTTCTTTGAACAAATCCAAGTTGTTCTCGGAAAGTCAGGAATTTTACTTTCCCAAGGGGCTTGTTAGAATGTCAGCGACCTGTTCATCTGTACCGATATGTTGGAGCCTTTTAGCTCCCTGCTACACCATATATCAAATATAATGGTACCTGATATCGATATGCTTGGAGCGATCATGAAATATGAGATTCTCTGACAAACAAATCCCACTCTAGTTGTCACAAAGGATCATGGTGGTATCCAATGTAAATCCAAATAGCTCACTAAAGGGATTTCACAACCAGACTGCCTCACAGGAGGCCATCCTAGCAACAATATACTCTGCTTCGGTAGTACTCAAGGCCACTGACTTCTGCTTTCTGTTCATCCAGGATATCGAAGAAGATCCCAAGGAGAAACAACACCTGGAAGTGCTCTTACGGTCCTCCACATTGCTTGCCCAATCAGCATCTGTGTATCCAAATAGTTTGACATCTCCGGCAGTGAATCTTAACCCATAAGTGATTATGCCACTAAGATATCTCAACAGATTCTTGGCATCAATCCAATGTATGTGGTGGGCTTCAACCATATGTTGACTCAACGTGTTATCTGCAAAGCATATATCTAGACGAGAGTTCACTAAGAACATTAATGCTCTGACGAGTTGCCGATACTCAGTAGCATTTCGTAAAATAGGTCCAGTAGCACTACTGCTTAAATTCTTGAAGTCAAGCTCCATCGGGTTAGTTATAGGCTTGCAATCCACCATATCAAATCTTTCCAATATCTTCACCACATATTTTCCTTGAGATAGGAATGTTTCCCCTAGATTTTGCCACACTTCAAGTCCTAGGAAATAGTTCATCAATCCCAGGTCCTTCATTCCAAATTCAGAATCCAACTCCCTCTTACATTTGAGAATGAGAGGGTCTGCACCTGTTAGAAAGAGGTCATTCACATACAGCACCAGTATGAGAGGTTTGTCATCTTCAACCTTAAAGTAAAGGTTAGGATCAGCTTCACTCCTAGTGAATCCCAGCTTCATCAAGCAGTTATCGATCCTCTCATACCATGCTCAGGGTGCTTGCTTCAGCCCATAGAGAGCCTTCTTCAACCTTCATACATGAGATTTTTGATCATAAATCTCAAATCCTTTGGGTTGCTCCATGTAGACCTCTTCTTTGATTGAACCATGCAAGAATGCAGTCCTGACATCAATCTAATGTAGGTTCCATCATTGTGAAGCGGCAAGGACTATGATCATGTAGATGGTCGTATATCTGGCAACAGGTGCAAATAACTCATCATAATCTATACCATCCTTTTGGGAGAAACCATGAGAAACTAAGCAAGCCTTACACTTTTCTGTACTTTCATCTACTGCATGCTTTATCTTGTGAAGCCATTTGGAAGTAACACTTGTCCTGGTGATGAGCTCCAAAAATGGGTAACTTATTGGGATCATTTTGCCTATTATTCTCAATTAATCCACCATTCTTCATAGCTTATGCATCCTTTTGAGTATATTTATGTTAATTGAATGAATGAGAATAGTCACTTGACCATGAAGTCTAATACGTGCTTATTGCAGATTTTTGGACATCTTTTGGACCAAGGTCAAGCATTTATGAGCCAGTTGACAACCAAATACGAGGGAACAAGGCTGATGATTAGTAAGAAGGGTGTCTCCTGCACTAAATGGCCCCTTCCTCTAGTTCCCCAACATTAGCTTGGAGTTCAACAACCCACCAAAGATGATTTCCAAGGGCAGCCAAGCAACTTTTGTGAAGCGGTTGATTACTTGCAGTTTTGAGCAGCCAAGCCCCTCAAGTTAAGGAGGGCTATTGGAGGTCCTCATGGTTCATAAGTAGGAAGGCTTAAAACCTTGGTAATTTAGCTCTTGAATAGTTTTTTTTCTCACTTTGGTGTTGCTCTGCCTTTCAGCTCATTTTCGAGCTTTTGCTGTAAACATTTTTGTGACATGGTTATTTTTTGAGTAATGGAGATAAATTTCACTTTGCACCAGCTCTAAGCTTTTCTTAGGAGGCTGTAGCTCCTAGGGTTGGGCCCAATCCAAGTGACAGTACCTTCTTTGTGTACTATTATGTGTTTTCTTTGCATTCATAGAATAATTTTTTCTATTTAGGTTAAGATCTTGCTTTGTTACTTAGGTTGCTTTTGATGATTAAAATAGCTTTTCATGCTTCAGGTTGATTTGACAGTTTGATAACAGAAAAGATCTGCAAAAAGGCCACCAAGAAATCCCTGATCTCATCTCTCCCTCCTTGGGACCATGAGCTGAGACCAAGGCATACTTGCTGCCACAAAAACATTGTTTTGCCTTTCAATGCAATTGCAAGTGTTAGATTTTTAGTTGGAAAAGTTGATACTAGTTGTGCTTGCATATTTAGATCTATTCTTGCTTAGGTTTCCATAGTTATCTTGCATGATTTCCTGTTCACAACTTGTTGTTCATCATGTTTCTGGTTTTTAGGTCAGATTAGGTCAAAGTAGATAAATCTCTGATTTTTCTAGTCTTTCTTTGATTAGTTTTGAGAGATAGTGTGCAGATCACCTGTAATACATCCCTTCCTATCCTTCATCACACAACCTACTCTGACCCCAAATTCCAGATTCCTTCCCTTCATTTGCCGCACTTTTCCAATTTGACCTAATTTCTACATTTTTGTGCAACATTACTCCCTCCATCCTTGAACAAATCCAACCATCTTCATCACTCCTTAACCTCATTTACCAGGTCCTATACCTCTTAACATCCTCATCCATCCTCCATTTCCACTTTCCCACCGTTTTTCCTCCATCAACCCTCAAAATCCTCTCTCGGCTCTTCCTGTAGAACATCCTGTAGAACCCTTGCAGACTTCCTGTAGAAGATCACGTGAGTAGTTTCTCGAGATCTGATCACTGTGAAACTCTCTGGAAGGGTGTTAGGGACCCCTTAGACCCTCTTCTCACCTTCCCAACCTCCTGTAAATTCCCACTCCATTTCCTTTCGCCAATAAACCCCTGCACAGTTAAAAATAGTTAAAGCACACGCATAATAATTCTGCAAAATTACTCAAAAATACAAAAAGATGTGTTTTCCATCTTTTCCTTCAGAAGTAACTTAGTCACATGCATTTCACCTTTCCAAGAGTCAATTGTACCCATTTCTGCAACTTTCATCTCTTTTGTTGCACCCGTAGGGTTAGTCGGTAAAACTAGGGTTTGCTAGGGTTTGCATTTCCTTCCGGCTTTTAGCTTCTTTCTGCAAGTATATTAGCCTCCTTTGAGTTAGCTTTCATCCATCACAGTTAAAATTTTCTTCTAAGAGCTCATAGAGGTTGGCTTAAGCTCCTAGCAGACTTGTGCCAGCTGATCAAGTGACAGCCTGCAGCAAGAGCTGGTACTTGTGCATACAGCACCATCACTTCCAAGTTTGTTACGAACTATCGGGTTGATAAAAGTAAAGAAGGGAGTCCCAGGAGTTACAACATCATTGCTTCAATACTGGAGCCCACCATCTTTTTGGTGCCCTTTCTGGGGAAGCGTCAAAGTATTTGTGATTGCTTCTTTTCTTCTATTTTCTACTGCAACCTTCTGCTAAGTAGTTTATTTCAGCAAGAGTAGAGTAGTTGTTTCATTTCCATTCTGGAATTTCATTTCCGCAAAAGTAGATTAGACATTTCCTGCTTTCATTTCATTTCAGCAAGCGTATATTACCATTTCCTTCTTTCATAGATTAGCATTTCAATTCTGCAATTTCGGTTCTGCAAGTGTAGATTAGCATTTCAATTCCGCAATTTCAATTCTGCAAGCGTAGATTAGCATTTTTATTCTGCAATTTCCATTCTGCAAGCGTAGCTTAGCATTTCATTCCTGCAATTTCATTTCAGCAACATAGATTAGTCATTTCCTGCTTTCATTTCATTCCTGCAATTTCGTTTCAGCAACATAGATTAGTCCTTTCCTTCTTTCATTTCAATTCTACATTTTCATTTCAGCAAGATAGATTTTAGTTAGTTGCAGTTCAATCTATTTCAGTTTTGCAGGTACAAGAAAAAAAAAAAAAAAAACACAAAAATCAACCAAAATTATTTCCTTTCATGCCTCGTAGGAACAGAGACAATATAGGAAAATTCTTACCCAACACCCCCACCACATCACTAAGTCACCCTTCTCTCTTCTTCGGTGGCAGTGATCTAGAAGAACCTATAGGTTAACCTTCAGAGATATAAGAAGATCCTATAATAGAAGAAGAGCAAGAAAATGTTCCTCCTGAGACCATGGCCGAACACAGGAATGGTATAGGGAATGACGAAAGAATAAAAGGTGCCTTTCCCATATGAGAGACAAATGGGGACACAAAAATGAAAAACATAAGTCCCTCAGCCTTACCTCACTTCCATGGATTGACCACTGAAGACCCTGATACCTTTTGGTTTGAGTTTGTTGTCCTTTGTTGAACTTATGACTATGTAGAAGACAAGCAAAAGTTGAAACTCTTTCCTTCTATCCTCAAGGATACAGCACTACGTTGGTTCATGGGGTTACCTAGAGACAATATCACAACTTGGGCTCAGATATAGCAAGCCCTTAACAACAAATACCGGGATTACTGTAGGTCAAAGGAGACGAAGGGAGAAATATTTTGAATGACCATGAGAAGTGATGAGTCTTTGAAGGACTATGAAGAAAGGTTCCAACTCAGTTATAAAAGGGCCAGGTGCACACTTGACCCCGAATCTCTGAAGCTAGTTCTGCTCCGACGAGTCCCTGAAGACCTTCTAGATACCCTCCATTTGCTAGCTGGAGGAGACATCTACCAACTACCTTATGATGAAATAAAGACTATGTTTAGAAACCATTCTAGGGCAGCCCGGAAAAGAGGTAGGGGGAATCCACTTTCAACTAATGCCACCTTCTCCAAACATGAGTTTACAAATCAGACGGAAGACCTTAAAAGTGAGGTGAGATAGACCATTGGCATGCAACTAGATACTTTCTGACTCCAACAAAAGAAAGGGGAAGCTAAGAGGTCTTTGGCCATCTTTTGTCCCAGATGCACAAGGAAGCATCCTAAGAACAAGTGTCCATTGCACTCAGTAGAGGTATGTTTCATTTGTGAGGAATACCACCCTACAAACCAGTGCCCAACCTTACCTGGACTTAAAGCTGTGTACCAAGGGGCTGAAGGAGCCATTGAACCACTCTACTTTCTCAACCAAAGGAGGCCACATGGATCCAAACCTTACCAGCAGGGGATGCAAGGGACATCCCAAACTTATTACAACCCCAACCAATCCACTCACATACCTTCTTGGGGTCCCCTGCTCATCCTTCCTTGTCTGCACCCCCTCCTTGGTCATATCCATCTCAATACCATACTCAACCTACTGCTCATTCGTTTCATTCTTATGTTCAGCCGCAACCTTAGTAGAATGCATTGCAATAGGGATGGAGGCCCCAGTACAACTCTCCTCCCACCATTTTTCCTCCACCACCTGCTCAACCACAACCATTACCTCCTGCTCCTCCAAGACAACCCCAGATGCCTGCTCAACCGAACCCAAACCCCAATAACGGATAGGCCCAACAGGTATATATTGGAGAGACAACATGCCCAACCTACGCTGTGGAGATTTAGGAGATCAACCTATGATTTGGGAAGGTCCTCCCAGATAGCCAACCTCATCCTAAGGAGGATGAAGAAGAGGAACAGGAAAGTGAACCCAAAGCCATTCCATCCTTTCCTCAAAGACTAACTTGAAACATGCAACCAAACCCAGAAGAGATTGAACTTTTGGGAGAACTTAAATAGCTGTGTGTAAAAATACCACTTCTCCAGGCCATCAAAGATGTCCCAATCTACAACAAATTGATCAAAGAGATGGTTTCAGGCACCCAGGCAGGCGCAAGAGAGATGCCCCAACTATCAATGTCATAGGACAACTGTCCAACCTAATGTTGGGACAAGTAATCTGTCCAAAATATTTGGACCCTGGGAGTCCTGTAGTGGATGTCCACATCAATGGCACCATAATCCCCCACACCCTGATTGATCTAGGGGCTACCATTAATGTGATGACCAGGGACACTATGCTCAAACTTAACCTTCAGGGTTCCCTAAGAAAGACCTTGACAGTACTATACTTAGCAGACCGCTCCACCGTGACTCCCGAAGGGATTGTGGAAGATGTCCTAGTCTCTGTTGATTCTTGGGAGTACCCTGCGGACTTTTTGGTCCTTCAGCCAAAGGAAAAACTCACTAGACACCCCCTCATTTTGGGAAGACCTTGGTTAGCTACTGCAGATGCTTACATGAGTTGTCGAGCTGGGAGCATGACCATTAAGAATGGGCCAATGTCCAAACAGCTAGTCCTATATCCTCTTGCCCAGCCTTTGCTCGAACATGACTTACCTCTTTGGTTGGAGGGGGAAGATGAGGATGAAGTCCACTCTGCACCAGTGTGCACCGTGGAAGCCACTAGGGGAGGTCCTCAAACCGAGGATGACCTTATTGAGAAATTAATTCGAAAACCACCTCCCAGTGTGTTGCCATTAGAAGAGTTGGTAGGAGACACCCAAGCCAGTACCTTAGTGGATCTCTGTGTGGCTGATATGACATCTTCTCGAGTTAAGAATGTGGAATTTGGCCCTAAAAGAACCTTGAAGATCAACTCATCCCTATCTCCCCTCAAGAGAAGGAGCTGTGTAGCTTATTGAATTGCCATTTGGATGCTTTTTCTTGGATCTATAAGGAGATGAAAGGAGTCCACCCTTCAGTATGTGCCCATCACATTTACATTAAAGAGGATTGCAAACTAGCCAAACAGCCTCAGAGGAGAATGAATCTAGCCCTTAAGGACATTGTCAAAGAAGAATTGAAAAAGTTGTTGGATGCAGGATTCATCTAGCCCATCTCTGACAGCGAGTGGGTTTCTCCTCTGGTGCTTGTGCCCAAGAAAAACGTGTTGGAAATAATACTGAGAGGGGGGGTGAATCAGTATTATGAAGTTCTTTTAACAAATCTTCCTTATTTACACTTTGAATTATTTTTGCATATCAGTACCATAAAATAATGAGCATGAACAAGAAAAACAGATAGTCACACCAAAGAACACCAGATGTAAGGTGGAAACCCAATGTGGGTGAAAACCACCTGCTGCAATATGTCTCTATCTTCTTTCAAATTAGAAACTCCTTTTACAATGATTTTGTACTGGTGCAGTCCTTTACCAGTACACAGGCTGCAACCTGTAGAGAGCTACAACTCTCTCTCATTTTCCAGTCTTTCCTGGAAGGGAGCTACAACCCCCTACTTCTTTTATTACAAGGACCACTTTTCATAAATTTTCAAACTCTGCACCTGCGCCTTCTGTGGCGCCGCGGCCACCGCACCTGCGCCTTCTGTGGCGCCTCCGCACTGCGCCTTCTGTGGCGCCTCCGCACTGCGCCTTCTGTGGCACCTCTGCACTGCGCCTTCTGTGGCGTCTCTGCACTGCGCCTTCTGTGGCGTCTCCACACTGCATCTTTTGTGGCGCCTCCGCACTGCGCCTTCTATGGCGCCTCCGCACTGCGCCTTCTGTGGTGCCTCTGTGGCGTCTCCGCACTGCGCCTTCTGTGGCGCCTCCACACTGCGCCTTCTGTGGCGTCTCTGCACTGCGCCTTCTGTGGCGGCTCCGCACTATGCCTTCTGTGGCGCCTCTGTGGCATCTCCGCACTGCACCTTCTATGGCACCTCCGCACTGCGCCTTCTGTGGCGCCTCCGCACTGCGCCTTCTGTGGCGCCTCTGTGGCGTCTCCGCACTGCGCCTTCTGTTGCACCTCTGTGGCGCCTCTGCACTGCGCCTTCTATGGCGCCTCCGCACTGCGCCTTCTGTGGCGCCTCTTTGGCATCTCCGCACTGCGCCTTCTGTGCCGCCTCTGCACTGCGCCTTCTGTGGCGCCTCCGCACTGCGCCTTCTGTGGCGCCTCTATGGCATCTCCGCACTGCACCTTCTGTGGCGCCTCCGTACTGCGCCTTCTGTGGTGCCTCCGCACTTCTGCAGCTGCAGCGCTCGAGAGATCACCCTTCACAGATTTGCTTTCAACTTCCCTTTCATAGATCAAACTTTTAAAACAATAACCCAATATTTCAGATCTTAAGATATTCGATTTGCAAGAATGAATTAGCCAAGTGATCTCCTTTGCTTTATATAGTCTTAGGCCTTTCACAATACCACGGGCCAAAACCATAGGATCAAAAAATAGTTGGACTAATACCATGAACCAACCATGAAAGTATGTGAGATCAACACTTTTGACGAGGTACCATGGTCCAAAACCATAGGTTCAAATACCAAGGACTAACTACCATGGACCAAAGGTAAGTTCTCCAACATATACGCGCTTTTCCTCATAGGTTCAAATACCAAGGACTAACTACCATGGACCAAAGGTAAGTTCTCCAACATATACGTGCTTTTCCTCATAGGTTCAAATACCAAGGACTAACTACCATGGACCAAAGGTAAGTTCTCCAACATATACGCGCTTTTCCTTGCATGAAAGTGCGTGAACTTTTTCTCTACATGAAATTTATTATCTGAGATGAGTGGGTTGCCATCAAGTACAACATATGTATCATAATGCCAACAATCTCCCCCTTTGGACTTGATGGCAACAACAACCAAACACTCTCCCCCTTTGACATCAAGGGCAAAGGGTTATGCTCCCCCTAAGAACATGCTCCCCCTGACTATAAACCAGATCTGCAAAGAAGAACCATAATCCATGACCATGAAAGAGATAGAGACGTATTGCAGCAATATTCATACCAGCATCCATGATCTCCTTCTGTACTTCCTCCATAATGCCAACAATACATGATATGCTCCCCCTGAACCTGTGCCATTCGATCTTTGACCGATCCGCAACCCAGCACATGTACGCATATACTTCAGATGAACCTTGCGTACAACCAACAATCAGAAGAGATTCAACAACAAGATGATGCATCAACAACCCCCAGCTTTTGCCTGAGGTATTCAAAGGTCTCCCTAGGCAATGGTTTGGTGAGTATATCAGCAACCTGTTCCTTAGAAGGAACATACTCCAACTTGACCTTTTTTTCAAGCACTTGTTCCCGGAGAAAGTGATACTTGATTGGTATGTGCTTGGTTTTTGAATGCATGACTGGGTTCTTTGAAATGCTGATTGCACTTGTATTATCACATAAGATGGAGATGGGTGGTGTACAAGTGATTTGAAAATCCTGCAAGGTCTGCATCATCCAAAGGAGTTGAGTGCAGCAAGATGCAGCAACAACATATTCTGCTTCAGCTGTAGACATGGCAATCGAAATCTATTTCTTGCTGAACCAAGATACTAATCTGGAACCCATAAAGAATTCACCACCACTTGTGCTTTTCCTGTCATCCATGCTTCCGGCCCAATCTGCATCTGTATAAGCATGAAGTGTGAGATCTGTATCTCTAGGATACCATAAGCCATAGTTTTGAGTCCCTTGAAGATATTTGAAGATTCTCTTTACTGCTTGAAGATGAGTTTCCTTTGGATTTGCCTGAAATCTTCCAACTATTCCCACTGCATGCATGATGTCTGGTCGGGTACCTGTCAAATAAAGTAGACTTCCAATCATAGATCTGTAAGTTGGTTGATGCACTGCTGCTGATTCATCATTTGCACTGAGGTTACATCCTGTGACCATGGGTGTACATACTGGTTTTGCTTCTTCCATACCATATTTCTTCAAAATCTGCTTGAGATACTTGGTTTGAGACAAGAAGATCCCTCCTTCATTTTGTTGGATTTGCAAACCAAGAAAATATGTCAGTTCTCCCAGCAAGGACATTTCGAATTCTTTCTGCATCACCAAGGCAAAGCTTTGACTCATAGCTTCTTCATTGCTGCCAAAGATAATGTCATCTACATACACAAAAAGTATCAGCAATTTGTCATTTTCAACTTTTATATAAAGATTGTTGTCTGCTGATCCTTTTGAAAAACCTTGTTGATGAAGATATTTGTCCAAACGATAGTACCAAGCCCTTGGAGCTTGTTTGAGGCCATAGAGAGCCTTTTTCAATCTGCATACAAGATTTGGATCATTTCCAAGAATGAAACCATCTAGCTGCTCAATGTATACTTCTTCTTCCAAGTCTCCATTCAGAAAGGTTGATTTCATGTCCATTTGAAATACTTTGAAGTTTTGAAAGCTTGAGAGAGCAAGGAACATTCAGATGGCCTCAAGTCTTGCAACAGGAGCAAAGGTTTATTCAAAATCTACTCCTTCTTGCTGCGCATACCCTTTACAAACAAGTCTGGCCTTGTTTCTAATTACTTCTCCATTTTCATTCAATTTATTTTTGAAGACCCATTTTGTTCCTATAACATTCTTATCTTTTGGTCTAGGAACCAACTCCCAAGTGTTGTTCTTTTCGATCTGCTCAAGTTCTTCATCCATTGCTTTGACCCAACATTCATCTTTGCATGCCTCTTTCACATTTTGTGGTTCAGTGGAAGAGAGTAATGCCAAATAGCTTGAAGCTTCTGCAATTGTTCTTCTTGTTTGTACACCTACTTCTTTCTGCCCCACAATCTGAGATTCTGGATGATTCTTCTGAACATATCTGGATGGAGTCTTCTCTTCTATTCTTGTCTGCTCCTCTATTTCTTCTTGAGGTTCTTCTTCTTCATCATTCTGTCTTTGAGGGTAGCCTTCATCTTCTTCGATGTCTTCATGATGTACTTGCCTAGGAATGTATCCCTTCTCATCAACCACTACATCAATGCTGTCAACAATTATGCCAAGTCTTTTATTGTAGCACTTGTATGCTTTGCTATGTGGAGAATAACCAAGAAGAATGCCTTCATCTGCTCTAGGTTCAAGTTTGCCAAGTTGCTCATCAGTATTCTTAATATAACATTTGCTCCCAAAGATTTTGAAGTGCTTCACCGAAGGAGTCTCACCACACCAGTGCTCATGAGGGGTTTGAGTGATGTTAACACGGACATTTGTTTTGTTGAGAATAACAACCGCAACATGTGCAGCTTCACCCCAGAAAGTTGCGGGAGTACCCGACTCATCAAGCATAGCACGAGCCATTTGTTGGACTGTTCTGTTCATTCTTTCCACAACTCCATTTTGCTGAGGAGTTCTAGCTGTAGAGAATTCTCTTCTTATCCCATGTTCTTCACAGAAATTGAAAAATTCATTTGAGGTAAACTCCCCACCTCTGTCGGATCTGAGACACTTAATTTTGTGTCTTGATTCATTTTCAACCAAGGCTTTGAAGGATTTGAATTTTTCGAATGCTTCATCTTTGTGCTTCATAAGTCCTAACCAAACAAACCTGGAGAAGTCGTCAATGAATAATATCAAGTATTCTTCTCCTCGAGGTGTCCTTTTCCTGAATGGACCACATGTATCTGTATGAACTAGCTCAAGAGGCATGCTAGCTGATCCTTCCTTCTCTGGAAAGTTAGTTCTGGTTTGCTTTCCAAACTGACATGATTTGCATATGGTGTTGTCTGGAATTTTGATATCTGGAAGATCGCGAACTCCCTGATATCTGCATGCTTTCCTTATTTGTGAAAAGCTTAGATGCCCCAATCTCTGATGCCATAACCAGTTTTCATCATCCTTGCTCAGATAGCATTGTTGTTGTCCTTCTTCAAATATGTATAGATTATTTGGAGTTCTTTTACCTTTGATAATTGTTTTACCTGTATCAAGATCACGAACAAGACATCCATTTGATCTGAATATCACCTTGGTTCTTTGATCACACATCTGGCTGACACTTAGAAGATTATGTTTCAATCCATCAACATACAAAACATTTCCAGCTTTGACCTTTTCTTTTAACTGAGCAGTGCCTTTTCCTTTTATAGTTGCAGGAGTATCATTTCCAAAAGAAACTTTCTTTCCTTTTTCTAGAGCAGAATATGATTCAAGTTTTTCTTTATCACCTGTCATATGCTTCGAACATCCACTGTCAATGTACCATAGATTTTCCTGTCCCTCTGCATAAAATGCTATCCCACATCTTTCTGGTTGTGGTTCCTTTATTCTCCATGTTTTGGTGCTTGAGGCTTGTTCCTTTGTCTGCTGAAACCTGCTCCTGCATTCAGAATCTTCATGACCAAATTTATTGCAAATAGAACATTCAACTTCATTTTCAAGAACCGAAAAGTTGTTATAGTTCCTTTTTGTAATCCTGGTCATACTTCTTTGTTTTTGAGCTTCTCTAGTCATGATCGTTTTATATGCAACACATTGAGCTGCTTTGTGACCAAAGTTATGGCAAGAAAAGCATTGTCCATTGAAGAAACTTCTGCGGTTATCAAATCTATCGGCCAAATGATTGTAATTTCTATTGTCATCCATTCTTGAACCAATTTGAGAAGATTTTACCTGTGGCTGGTTGTAGCTTTTGTTCACCCTTAAGACGGATTGCCCCTAATAGTCGTTGTTTGCAATTCATCCTTGCTTTACCTGATGGTCTCCATTGTGCTTTTGCTCATTTCTTCTTGCTGCATCAAGATAACTTTTTGAGGTGGATGCTTGAGAAGTTTCTCCATTATAGCCCAGACCTGTCTTGTTTAGTGGAGAACGTTGTACATTGATAATCTCATCCAAAGTTTCAGATCCTTTGACAAACTTAAGATTAATAGCTTTTGTTTTCTCAATCTCTTTTCTAAGACCAACAATTTCACCTTCTAATTTTTCAAGATGTTTTTCCTTTTCATCAATTTGAAATTGTAGAGTATCAATGATGATATTCTTTTCTTCTATACATCTCTTGAGTCTAGTAATTTCTTCATAAAGGCTATCCACATCTATAGCATCCATATAATCATCATCTTCAAATGCCATTAACAATTTATAGTCATTACCTCGTTCATCTTCATCACTATTTGATAGACCATCACTATCTTCATGAGTGTAGTAGCTTTTCTTATTTGCACTCTGTTTCTTGTTCCATCTAGCAGGTTCCTTTCCTTTATCCTTATAAGGACATTTTGCAGCATAATGACCTACTCTTCCACAAGCAAAGCATTTAAAAGGTAACTTACCTCTGAACCTTCCAGAACCCCTTTGAAGATTTCTGACAAATTTGATTCTTCTTCTTCTTCTGGCACGTGACTTGCTTCATAATAATCTCCTTTGCCTGAAGCCTTGAAAGTAGCTTCTCTTCTGTCTGAGGGACCTCCCTTTCTCATTTCATAAGCAGTTAGTATTCCGTGAAGATGAGACATAGTAAGAATTCGTAGATTTTCCTTTTCTTCTATTGCAGACACTTTAGATTCAAACTTGGGGGACAATGACCTTAGAACTTTTTCAACCACAATAGCCTCTTTTATTTCTTCACCCAAATTTTTCATGCAATTGACAATCTCATCTACCCGAAGAAAATAGTTAGCCACACTTTCATCATTATACATCCTGAGATTCTCATACTGAATCCTGAGAGTTTGAAGTTTAGCACGCTTTACCTGTTCATCTCCTTCGTAGCTCAAGACAATCTTGTCCCATATTTCTTTTGCGGATTTATATTGCATAACCTTTATGAATTCTGTTTGAGATAAGCATCCCAGCAAAGTATTGACTGCTTTAGCATTTGTTTCATATTTCTTCTTTTCGGCCACATCTGTAGGAGTAGCTGAAGGAAAAGTGTAGCCTGTATCTATGATATCCCAAACTTCTGTACCAAGAGATTGAAGATAGGCAGTAACTCTTACCTTCCAATAATTGAAGTTTGTCCATCAAAAATTGGTGGCCTGATTGATGCTTCCCTCTCGTAGTTGCTCATGATGAATGATCTTCCTTCAAGCGATCAAGCTTCTCCGAAGGACCTGCTCTGATACCAATTGTTGGAAATAATACTGAGAGGGGGGCTGAATCAGTATTATCAAGTTCTTTTAACAAATCTTCCTTATTTATACTTTGAATTATTTTTGCATATCAGTACCATAAAATAATGAGCATGAACAAGAAAAACAGATAGTCACACCAAAGAACACCAGATGTAAGGTGGAAACCCAATGTGGGTGAAAACCACCTGCTGCAATATGTCTCTATCTTCTTTCAAATTAGAAACTCCTTTTACAATGATTTTGTACTGGTGCAGTCCTTTACCAGTACACAGGCTGCAACCTACAGAGAGCTACAACTCTCTCTCGTTTTCCAGTCTTTCCTGGAAGGGAGATACAACCCCCTACTTCTTTTCTTACAAGGACCACTTTTCATAAATTTTCAAAATCTGCACCTGCGCCTTCTGTGGCGCCGCGGCCACCGCACCTGCGCCTTCTGTGGTGCCTCCACACTGCGCCTTCTGTGGTGCCTCCGCACTGCGCCTTCTGTGGCGCCTCTGCACTGCGCCTTCTGTGGCGTCTCCGCACTGCGCCTTCTGTGGCGTCTCCGCACTGCGTCTTCTGTGGTGCCTCCGCACTGCGCCTTCTGTGGCACCTCCGCACTGCGCCTTCTGTGGCGCCTCTGTGGCGTCTCCGCACTGCGCCTTCTGTGGCGCCTCCACACTGCGCCTTCTGTGGCGCCTTTGTGGCGTCTCCGCACTGCGCCTTCTGTGGCGCCTCCGCACTGCGCCTTCTGTGGCGCCTCTGTGGCATCTCCGCACTGCGCCTTCTGTGGCACCTCCGCACTGCGCCTTCTGTGGCGCCTCCGCACTGCGCCTTCTGTGGCGCCTCTATGGCGTCTCCGTACTACGCCTTCTATGGCGCCTCTCCACTGCACCTTCTGTGGCGCCTCCGCACTACGCCTTCTGTGGTGCCTCTGTGGCATCTCCGCACTACGCCTTCTGTGGCACCTCCGCACTGCGCCTTCTATGGCGCCTCTGCACTGCGCCTTCTGTGGCGCCTCTGTGGCGTCTCCGCACTGCGCCTTCTGTGGCGCCTCCGCACTTCCGCAGCTGCAGCGCTCGAGAGATCACCCTTCACAGATTTGCTTTCAACTTCCCTTTCATAGATCAAACTTTTAAAACAATAACCCAATATTTCGGATCTTAAGATATTCGATTTGTAAGAATGAATTAGCCAAGTGATCTCCTTTGCTTTATATAGTCTTAGTCCTTTCACAATACCACGGGTCAAAACCATAGGATCAAAAAACTATTGGACTAATACCATGAACCAAACATGAAAGTACGTGAGATCAACACTTTTGACGAGGTACCATGGTCCAAAACTATAGGTTCAAATACCAAGGACTAACTACCATGGACCAAAGGTAAGTTCTCCAACATATATGCGCTTTTCCTCATAGGTTCAAATACCAAGGACTAACTACCATGGACCAAAGGTAAGTTCTCCAACATATACGTGCTTTTCCTCATAGGTTCAAATACCAAGGACTAACTACCATGGACCAAAGGTATGTTCTCCAACATATATGCGCTTTTCCTTGCATGAAAGTGCGTGAACTTTTTCTCTACATGAAATTTATTATCTGAGATGAGTGGGTTGCCATCAAGTACAACATATGTATCATAATGCCAACAAAACGGGAAGTGGAGAATCTGTGTAGATTATTGAGAACTTAACAAAGCTACCAAGAAGGACCATTTCCCTTTGCCTTTCATAGATCAACTATTAAATGGCCTGGCAGGGAAGAAGTTCTTTTCCTTCCTAGATGGGTTTAGTAGGTATAATCATATCCAAATCAGCCCGAAAGACAAAGATACGACAACTTTCACTTGTCCATGGGGTACCTTTGCCTACCAGGTCCTTTCCTTTGTGTTATACAATGCTCCTGCCACTTTCCAGAGAGCAATACTAAGCATATTTGCTGAGCTGGTTCATGATTCGGTGGAAATCTATCTAGATGACTTTACTCCTTATGGGTCCAACTTCCAAGAAGCAGTGACTAACCTGGGAAAAGCTTTAACCAAATGTGTTGAAATGAACCTGTCCCTCAGTCTTGAAAAATGTGAATTCTTGATGACTGAAGGGACCATGCCAGGTCATGCGATTTCTTAGCAAGGATTACCGGTGGATCCCAACAATATTGCTATCATCCAAAGGGTTCCACCTCCTCAAAAGGTAAGGGATGTTCGGAGTTTTTTAGGCTTAGCGGGATATTATAGAAGGTTCATTAAAGATTTTAGTAAGCTAGCCTCTCCATTGTTTGGTCTTTTGGGGAAAGATGTTGAGTTTATATGGATTGATAGTTGTCAAGAGGCTCTGGATGTGTTGAAGGATAAGCTGGTAACTGCCCCAATCTTGAGAGGTCCAAACTGGGTCCTACTTTTCCACATTCACACAGATGCCTTGAACAAAGCCATAGGAGAAGCCTTAGGACAAGCTGAAGAGACGTTACTGTATGCCATATATTTTGTCAGTAAAAAACTGTCCAAGGCAGAATTAAACTATACTGTAACCGAGAAAGAGCTCCTAGTTGTAGTCCATTCCCTAAACAAGTTCAGAAACTACATCACTGGTTATCAGACATTCGTACACACTGATCATGCTGCAATTAGGTATTTGATGAATAAACCTGATGTAAATGCTCTCATCATTAGATGGTTACTTTTATTGCAGCAATTTGATTTGAACATTATTGATAAGCCAAGGAAAATGTTGTTGCTGATTTTCTGTCTAGACTAGATTTTCCTGCAGGTGAAGAAGGGGTGGTGGATGAACAACTGCCAGATGAACACCTGTTTGTTATTTCAGTACTCTCTCCATGGCTTACTGACATAGCAAATTACTTGGTTTCAGCACAATTCCCACCACACCTATCCTCAAAAGAGAAGAGCAAGATCGTGACGAAAAGTGCCCCATTCACTTGGATTGGGGGCAGCCTATTCAAACTTGGCCCAGATCAGATTTTGAGGCGTTGTGTCAGGGAGGAGAAAGTTTTTGACATACTCCTCACCTGTCATGATGGACCCTGTGGAGGCCACTTTGCAACAAAAAGAACCGCTTTCAAAATTCTACAGGCAGGCTGCTATTGGCCCACTCTTCATCAAGATGTTAGAAGATACATCAGCCAATGTGACTGATGTTAAAGGATGGGGAAACCGACTCCAAGGGATGAAATGCCCCTCCAACCTCAGGTGAATTTCGATCCATCTGAGAAGTGGGGCATGGACTTTTTCGGTCCTATCAACCCTCCTTCAAAACAAAATTCTTACATCATTGTGTGCACGGACTACCTGACAAAGTGGGTAGAAACAAAGGTAATCAAGGTAGCAACAGAAGAAAAAGTGGCTGAATTTCTGAGGGAAAATATCTTCTATAAGTTTGGCTACCCAAGAGAATTAGTCACAAATCAAGGAAGCCAGTTTACCTCTAACCTGATTGAAGACCTACATGCTCATCACAAGATTAAGCACAAAACTTCCACCCCTTATCATCCATAAGAAAATGGACAGGTGGAAGTCACTAACAGGACTTTAGAAGAGATCTTGACTAAAGTGGTGAGCAGCAACAGAAAAGATTGGGCAGATCGCTTGGTTGAGGCCACCTGGGCCTACAACACTACTTGGAAAACTACAATAGGTTTCACACCTTATGAGATGGTCTATGGGAAGAAGGCTTTGCTGTCCATAGAATTTGAATACAACACATTAAGGTTGGTAGCTCAGCTGGACCTAGATCTTAGCCATGCACAACTAAAAAGACTACTTCAGCTGAATGGACTAGATGAACAAAGAATGTAGGCCCTCCTCCACTCAGAGGTGTTCCAACTTCAAAGAAAAATATGACATGACCGGCACCTTAAAGAGAAGCAATTTCAACCAGGAGATTGGGCACCGTTATATGATTCAAGATACAAGGATTTCAAAGGGAAGCTGAGGACAAGATGGTTGGGACCATATACAGTGGAGAAATGTAACGACAATGTTTCAATCCTTATCGGGACCATTGATGAAGAAGCCATCCCCATACTCATCAATGGTCATCGATTGAAGATCTACAGGAAGCCCCTTTCTAAGAAGGAGTTCATTGAAACTCTGGATAAATCGGTGTTGGTAGTGGAGCAGGCTCCTGTCTCCACCCCACCCACATTCTGAACACCAAAAGAAAAAGAAAAACAGAAAAAGAAAAAAACAGGAAAAGAATAAAAGATCCTTGTGTGAAAACCTCTTGGAGGCACCCAGGGTAGACAGTGAGGGTGAAAACCTCCTGAAGGCACCTCGGCTGTCTCAAAAGAAAAGAAAAAAAACAAAAAAAAAAGATAAAAAAGAAAGAAAAAACATAGAAAAACAAACCTAACTTCTGATGAACAAATTGTAGGTTGCAAGAAGGACATTACAGGTTAGGAGGATCGCATAAAACAAGGATAGAGGTCAGCACCAAGCTGCATGCATCCCTCACAATCCATTCCTCCATGGCCACTACCCTTCCCTAAGATTTGATCTCATTCGGGCCACGATTTCACCTTCTACAGGAAGTGATGAGTCTTCTACAAGAAGATCCTGTAGAACCCACAAATGAGCAAAATTGATCTCAAAATGGAATCCAAAGGTTGGGAATCTACCTATGAGACCTATCCACATGCCTATTTCCATTCATCACCATTTTTCACCTTCTTCTATCTCTGAACACCTCCATTGCACCCATTTTTTATATATGCCTGCACAGTCACACATAGAAAACCCCTTTTTCTTCATATTTCCAGCAAAAATTTTATTGAAAAATAAAGCAACAGTTTCTCACTCACCATACCTGTCAATCTCCATCTCGACTTCTCATCAGCCGAAATCCTCATAAATAGTATAGCCCTGCTCATTCTAGCTTTCATTCCAAGAGGAGAAGCAACTATAGGACATCCTACAGGAATCCTGTAGCAGATGATCCCTCTGGAAGACATACTCTGGAGATAGGGACAGCCAAGAATAGCAAAAGAGAGATGCAAAGAGCTCTTCATGAACGTAAGAATATCAATAGCAGTCGAAGCCAAGAATGCGGTGTGCATGCAGCAACAACAAATGAAGGAATGGTTCCAAAACACATGCATGCAGCAACAACAAACAAAGGAATGGGTTCCAAAACCCGAAATCTGCATAATGTGGCCGTGACCATGCAGGTAAGTGCCTAAACTCATTTTTCAATTGCGTAAATCATATTTTAAAAGCTGCATGCCTACGGGAATGGTTCGGATTGAGTGGAATCGGTGGCCAGTCAACTGGCCACCCTCGGCCAGTTACATATCCTCGTGGGATCCAAACGAGCCCCGTTACATTCAAAATTACTAATGAGATGTGCAGCCAGAACGTGTGGAGTGTCCATTCAGGGAGAAATCGCTGGGACTGGTAGTGGTGGCGGTGGATAACGACATAGAGGAGGTGATAGCGGTCAGAAATATGCAGAAACATTATGGTTGTGACATCGAACCAATGGTCCAGTCCAGCCACCTCATCCCCTCACCACGAATTATGTCGCAGTTAAAAAATGCCTGGCTGAAACATGCACCACCTTCTGTTCACTCTGCACTCACAACGTCCTTGACTGGAATACGCATCCACTGCTTCCAAAAACAGTTAACCAGTCATCCTCCACCATTTTTTCTGCCTGTTTTCAAAAATCTCCCACGCATCGGGCTCTATCAGAGGCACAGTTTCATTCTACAGGAACCGGGAGCTTTCTACAGGAAGGGTTCTACAAGAAACGCAGAACAACTTTACGGAGTAGGAAAACCTGGGATTTTCGTTGAATTTGGAGCCCCAAACGAAGTAGGCTCGAAAAAACTCCTCTATGCATGATATGTTTGTGCAAGGTGGTGAATTGAATGACATGAGATTGAAAACTTAAAGGAAAAGTCTGCCTGTGTATTGGAAGTAAAACGTTTGCCTGCATATTGCACCGAGTTTCCCTAGTTTCTCTGCATCAAAAATCTCTTCCACAATTTCTTTTTAAATTCTCCTGTAAGGAAGATATATATAGTTGTAGAGGCCAGCCTATGTGCGAAAAAATTTGAATTTGCATATCTATGTGTGTGCTGAGAAGGGAACCTGATCCTTATGCTCTGTCTGTAAAAACAAAATTCTTCCTTTCATAAACAGACAGTCGAGTTCTGGGTGATAGTGGTCTTAAAACAAGGGAATTGTTGCTAGTTGATATTGAACACGCGAGAAATTCCTTCTTGAGTTCAGGGGAAACCAAATTCAGCTATCCTCTATTTTAGATTGACTGTTTGGTTGCCTGAGCATTTCCTTTTCTAATTAAAACATAAAAAGAGCACTCTCACCATGCTAGGAGGATTCATAAGGAAAGAACCCTCGGACTCTAGCAAGCTGCACGAGCATCCTAAGGTGGTGGACCTTTTCACCTGAGCAAATTGGATATCCTTCTTTGACAAAATTCAGGGTCATGATGAGGAGATAACTGAGGAGTTTTTAATGTCCCTGAGACCATAGTCAAAAACACATGCCACAGTTAGTTTTAGGGGTTTGACCCTAGAACTCACCCCTGAGCTCATTAGTCGAGTTACTGGTCTACCATTGGGGCTCCCTTGGAGCAAAGAAGAGAGATCATTGGGCCAAATTGCGAAGAAGTAATTTTTTCTACCCACGGAGCATCCTGTAGAAGATAAAAACGGGGTTAGAAGAACCAGCTTGCCTCCTCTCTGGAGTGAAGTTAGTTTTCAAATTATGAAGTATATCACATGTGAAGGGAGGTTTAGCATCATCTATGGATATCATTTCAGGTTGCTGTGTGAACTGAGGCATGGGATTGACTTGCCTTCAGCCAAGAAACTGAGCATGCCCTATTTCCTTCTTCAGTCACTAATTGAATGTGGTACAAAGTTAAAGGAAGGGATCCTAGATCAGTTGGCCCATCATGGGCTCATCAAACTATTGGTGGAAGATGCTTTGCACACCTACATTGTCCCCATGTCTTGGGAAATCTTCAGAAACATGTCCAGGGATGAAAATATTAGAACTTTGGCCGAAAACATCACCCCATCCAGCAGTGAGGAGGGAGAACACACTGAAGAAGGTGAGAAAAACAATTATGAAGGAACACAGGACATTCAAGCATAGAAATAACAGAAAGAAAAAGGGGAAATGGGCTAGATTGCTGAGCCTAAAATAGAGGAAGAAACAATGGCAAAAACACCAAGGGAAAAGAGGATGTAGAGTAGAATAGAGAAGGTTGAAAAAGCCCAAATGAAGGCTGCCACAGCCAAAGCAGGCACACAGAAACAAAAGGAAAAGACACAGCCTGAGATCTCAGCAACGCAAACAAAAATAGTTGACACAAGGATTTCTACAGGAAGCAAGGAAAAAGGACAACAAGAGGAGAAATCACCTGAGATATTGGCAAGGGAGGCAAAAATTGTGCTTGCTGCCTTAAGCACACCTCCAAAACAAAAAGGGAAGAGAAAGAGGCAACCCTCCATATACTTTAAAGCAAGGAGAAGCACAAGGATCAAAGTGGGTAGACCCCAGCCACAGTCAAAGGAGCCAATTGTCATTGAGGACACAACAACTAAACCAAAAGAAGAGTCTCCTTCAAATATATCTATCTGTCAGGCGGAAAGAGTCGATTGTGCGGACACAACCAACCTCCCTAGGAGCCTAAGACTCTCTAGTGACAAACAAGACAAACAAGATCTATCCTTCTCTAAACATGCATTATGATATGAGAAATCAAGTGTTTTGTTCTTACCTTTGTTCAAACGCTGTTGTAGAAGTCTAAGCTTTGTTGATCTGGATGAGCTCCTCCTTTTCTCCAAAACCTGTAATCACCAACAGTCAAACAATTAAATAGCACCTGATTATAACATAAAACAAAGCATATTCAACATGTAGACCAAGGAGCACATGAAATAACTCATAAACAACAAGTTATTGAGAAGAATGGACTCATTTGCATTAATAGGTAACAAAAAGAACAAATACAACCTGAGCCTTGGTGTTGTGCAAGTCCTTCCCAGGGTCCGTCAAGAGTTCTCCTTTACTTTGACAAAGCACACCCACTTCCAAATAGAACAAGCAAAGATGGCAATCTCTCCTCACAAGCTTCTAAATGGGAGTCCTAATTCCTGCAACATTTACCCTTAGAAAATGTATAGCTTCAACCTCTCCTCCTTCTGGCCCAATGCCTGTATTTATAGTGCTCAAGAGGAGGTTAATCAAGTCCACCATCAATGGGATAATCCTCTCTTTGGGTGGGATAGCTCCCTTATTGATGGGATAAGTTCCTCTTTGATAGGAGTGCATGAACCATCTGGAGGCGCCCAATACACGTCGAACAACCTTCTAGAATGCTCTAGAAATGACCACAAGTAACTTTTTAAAGATGAAACTTGTGCATTCTAACCTTTACAGGGGGACGCACCTGTCCCTTTACATACAGAGCGTCTTTGGACGCAGCTTTTGTGAACATTGGGAGCGTCCCCGCAGGTAAGGTTGAGAGAACCTGCGTCCCCAGAGATAAATACATTTATACAAGACTTTCTCTCTTTTTTGGAGTTTGACATGGAGAGCAGAGGCATAAGACTTGCCTAAGAGGGTAGCATGACTGTTGATTGAGCCATACTAACTGTAAATAGTTATGGTGACATTTTTTAGTGTAACAGATTGCCCCCTAAAGTGCGAAGCCTGGAATAGATTAGGGTTTGTAATATCTAGGAAGGGTGAAGTGCTTTATCATTTCAAGGATTATCCTGAGGAGAGCCTGGTCAGAACCTACAATTTTCAACACAAAATACATGTATAAGATTATATCATCACTGAGGTAGGCATTCCCATACTCAGATCAAAACTTTAACTAACAGACTAACTACTCTGATACAGGAATGATCTTGCAGTACATCACAATCATAGACTTTTGTAGACACAGTATGGACGCAGCGATCTGTTTATGATTAGTCTACTTAGATAATGAATACAAAACTCCTCGCAGCCTGGATGGTGGAAACTAGATCCAGGGTCTTCATTTCTACTTCCCGAATTGGTACGATTCTAGCCATGCGAATAAATGAGTTGATGTCGAACATGGTAGAAACCACTTGATTACCAGTCGATGATGTAAACTGTTAACAAGCGTGAGAGAGACCACCAGTAATGTCAATGGTTCTCAAAGTACCCAGTACAATCCATGAGATGTGAATGAATGAGTTGATGTCAAACATTTCACGGAATCCTTCGATCGAAAGTCAATGATGTAAACTGACGTCAAAGGCGAGAAACCTGCCATTGATGCATGCAGACTTCAAGGTACTGACGATTTCTAAGTCATCTCTCTAGATAATGTGCTGATGTCGATAGAAAGCGACCCGTTGCAGGCAAGCCCGCAACACGAAATCATTGTTCAAGTTGAAGAAATGTTGCTGTAAGGACTGACTCAGGGATGGTCAAATGGATGACAAGTATTTTGCAGATGAAAGTTTTGCTTGCAGAACTCTTGAACACATAACGACACGACAGATGGCTTGGTGACGAATAACTCAAAGTTAATCCTCGGAACCCGATTAAAGACTTTCAAAGTGGTTTGATCAACTGTGAGGTAAAAGATTTCCCAACCCAGGTGAATGAAAAGTGTCGTGTTCAAGAGTGGTAATAAAGTTTCTTTTGAGACAAAAGGTAACAAACAGGTTCATTCTTCTCTATTTTCCCCCACCATTTCTGGCAAGTACCTCTTTATTTTTAACAAGCTTGAGGAGGATAACATATGCTTGATTATAAGCTCATCCTTCGGATGAGTCCAACCTAGTTTTGATTCGAACCCTAGGAAGGAGTGGTTCGTTCCTGTTTGTAATTGAACAGGTCCTTTACTGTGAAATGTTTAACGAGCCCAGTATAGGAGAAACTCGGTGTTTTTCAATTTTAGAGAGTCTGAAAAACTTAAGAAGACTCCAAGTTGAAATTTTTCGTAGATTTGTGTCCCTCAAGCCCGAAAAAGTATAAAATAATACCTGGGGGAACCGCTTGATCTTGCGACCAAGGAGTACTTTCATAATTAGTGCCACTGACCTGAAAAGTAAAAAGCGATCAAGGACACGTCGTTTTATTTCCGTATCGAGTTTGAAACGACAAAAACCCGGCAATCTTTTCCTGATTTTACGGTCAGAAAAGAGCTATAAGGGGACCGTCTTTTAATTCCGTTTTAACGAGTGTAAAAGAAACGCTCGGCAATCTTTTCATATTTTAGGAGTCAGAAAAGGGCTTAAAAGATGACTCTGATATTTTGGTTCGTGAAAAATGACAATTTTCCCTCTAAATCCCTTTGTCCTGCACAAAAAGCAACACATTACTCATACCTGTTTAAGATAGGCAAAAATACATCGAAAAACATCTTTTCATGGTGAAAAATGAACAAATTCATCCAAAAAACCTATAAAAAGACTTTTTACCATGTCATTTTTACTGTTTTACTGTTGAGGTTGAACAAAGGGCTTTTGGGCAGAAAACTTCCCGTGGTCGCTGCGGAAAATCCGACCGTCAGAATCGAACGCCGTCTCTTCCAAGTATTTTACAACATCCTACTCTTCATTTCTATCCGATTAAAATTGTTTTTTAGGTTTTAGTTTTGTTTTTTGGGAGGGTTTAGGTTTCAAAATGCGCTCCTCGGTGGACGCAGGTGCTCTTCGGGTGACCTGCGTCCCCCGACTTTTTCCTATACAGGAAAATGGTCGGGGGACGCAGCCCACCTTCAGGCCAGCTGCGTCCCGACGCCCTGTGTTCCAAATGCGGGGTGCGTCCTCCGTGGAACGCGGAATTTGAAACCCCAATCCTCACAAATAACCATTCAAATTTCCCCAAATTAATTCTAATCATTATTTCTTGGTGTGTAGGACACTCACCATGTTGGATTGGAGAGAAAGAGAGCACGAAGAGGTTGATGAAGCTGCAATAGAACACCAACCTTCCCTGGATGCCCTAAAAGCATGCGGGTTATACAAATACTGGGCCATACCGGGCATGAGGGCTCAGGTAAGATTCTTAGAATGGCTGGTTGAGAGATGGAACGTTCAAGAGCAATGCTTTTACATAGGAGGGCACCAGCTCGAGATAGAGCCCTCGGATGTATACTTTCTCACTGGCTTGCCAAACAAAGGCGAGCAACTCAATCTAGCCGGGACTAGGCCGGGTGGCCAATCCCTTGTTAGTCTCCGGGAAGATTGGTGCACACCTGGTGCACACCATTCGAAAGGCGTGGAGATCAAACACATCTCTCTGCGTGAGCTCAAAGTTATAGCGTTCACGGTTACCAAAATTTGCGGCGCAGCCGCTTTACACATTGCTTCTGGGTCCCAAATGCGGATGGCAATTGACTGTTACCAAGGCACCATTTTCAACTGGTGTGATGCTGTGTCGGCTAATGTGAAGAGCCAACTGACTAAGGCAAAGAACGGACGACTGAAAACTTTTGGATATGGGCCTTTAGTCGTGAGCTTTGCCTTAGAGAGAGTTCCGATGCTGATCCCTCAGCAACTCACTGTTGATATCTTGGGTCCTCGGGAGCCAAAGCTGGTACGATGGGTTGCGGTGATGGCCCGGCATCCTGACGAGGGCGCGGCAATTGTTCGTTTCTGATAGTTACTTTCACTGGTTGGAGGACCAGGTTTTCTCGATCCAGGACTTTCCGTACGCCGGAGTAGATTTTCGACATGATCCGGACATGGTTCTTCCACAGGGAGAACAATGGGATGACAGAGGTACCTTATTTTTCACAAGTTTTCAAATTATGTATTTTTTTGTTTTTATATATATTGTCTCAAAACTGACAGTAAAAATTTTCAAAATGCAGATGTTGGTCCACAGCGCCCAGCCAACCTCCAGCCTTTTGAGAGGAGACACCCAGTTGCACCGGTACCGGCCCCACAGGACGCGGCTGCAGAAGTACTAGCTGAGTTGGAGCATGATCTAGAGCGTCTGACGGCAGATATGCCTGAGACTACTATGGATGACATTCCTATCAGGCTTCAGCGCTTTGTAGTCGCAGTCCCTGGACCGTTTAGGATATTTTTGCGTAAGGTAGCCCGTGCAGTGGTGTCGTATAGGGAGCACCACCAGTGATTGACTAGTCACTTTTGTAGACACATATGACATTTTTGGCTTTTTGTACTTTATCATTTTTGCCGATCATAAGGTGTTTTTCAACCTATGATCGAAGACGATGTATATTTTTTGACACACTCCTATCTATATATATATATCACTATTACCGGCTTATCTTGTTTAACATATGTGATGAAATGTTTTTAAATTTACTTGCATGATTATCGTAAATGTCTGCCAACATTCGAGAAGCAATTGCATCTGCTAATGTATTTAAAGACCTTGGAATATGCTGATATTCAATGTAATCAAATTCACGTTCCAAGAGACGCACTCTCAAAAACAACCTTAATAACACAGGATTTCTAATGGTATAAACTCTATTAAGCTGTAATACAACAAGTTCAGAATCTAACCTCACTATCAAACGTCGAATTCCAAATGAAATAGATTCGGATAATAATTCAACCACTGCACTGTATTCTGCAATGTTGTTCGTTGTTTGACCGAGGCTTACCCCATGCATAGAAACTAACTCGTCAGAGGGTGAATAGATAACCCAAGCTGCGGAAGAGATATTCCGTGTACTACGACAAGCACCATCAGCAAATCCAATGTATGTTTGGAGAGGCGTCGACATCTGCAATATCAAGAGTAAAACCAAGATAAGCCAGAATAACGACGAAAAACACACTCTCTAAGCTAAGCACACTGACTAAACTAACAAACACGCTAGCTAGAAAGAAAATCTATCCTATCTAAAAATTTCTCCATACCCACCATTTAAGCATAATACCTCTTTAGGTAAAGTCCATTTCTGGGTTTACCCAAAGAGTCCCCATCAAAATCAACCAGCTCATAAGCCCCTTTTGCTAGCTTTCGCTTTACAATGTAGGGTCCATGCCACATAGGAACGAATTTTCCAGCACCTAGCTTATCGTTAGCTTGATCATATAATAGCACTAGGTCTCCCTCTGAAAAACTTCGAGGGGTTACATTTCTATCATACTGAGCTTTCATTCGTTTCGCGTTAGTCTCGATTGCCAATGTAGCGTCACGTCGAGTCTCATCTAATTTAGCTAAGTACAATAAACGTTTCTCCTCTTCGGAAGTAGCTGGAAGTAATTCGACAGCCATTTGAAGTGATGGGATTTCGCATTCAATGGGTAACACAGCTTCCAAGCCATAAACTAGCTGGAAAGGAGTGAACCCTGTTGAATTTTTCACTGAAGTTCGGTATGCCCATAGCGCTGAAAATAACATGTTGTGCCAATTCGACCGATGAACACCAATGGTTCGTCGGATCATGATAACCAGAACTTTGTTGATAGACTCAACCAAACCGTTGGCTTGTGGATAATAAGGAGTAGAGCTATCGTGGCGCAAACCAAGCTGGCTTGTAAGCTCAGTCATCATGATGTTTCGAAAATGGCTCCCATGGTCAGTAATGATTGCTTGTGGGACACCAAACCTAGTTATGATATGATTGAATACGAAAACTGCAGCTGTTTTGCCGCTTGCGTCGAATGTAGGCATCGCCTCGGCCCATTTAGTAAAATAATCAACCGCGAGGATGATATACGCATGCCCCCCGGCCGAGTGAGGGTTACAAGTAATAAAGTCGATACCCCATTTGGCGAATGGACCAACGACAATTATAGGGTGGAGAGGAGCAGGTGGAGCGCGCATCTTGCGATCAAACACTTGACAGTTGTGGCACTTCCTGACTGCAATGATACAATCTTTAAACATAGACGGCCAGAAATAGCCAGCGCGCAACACCTTCTGAGCTGTGGCATACCCAGACATATGACCGCCACATGCTCCAGAGTGACAATCATTCAAAACCTTCTCAGCCTCTTCGTGAGTTAAACAACGTCGAAAAACTAAGTCTGCCCCCCGGCGATAAAGTGTATCTCCAATTATTTTGTATTGCTGGGATTGAAACCGAATTTTTCGACGTTCTGCTTTGGAAGCTTCAGGCCGAAAGGTTTGGGTCTGGAGATAGATGATTATATCCCCGTACCACGGATCTACAGTACTGATAAGAAACAAAGATTCGTCCGGAATGGACTCTTCTGCCACAGTCTCTGTGTCAGCACTCGGGAAATCACACATCAATTCCGCAAAAACTAAGGATTTCTTAGACTTGGACTTCTCGAACTCCAAGTCGAACTCTTGCAGGATAACAATCCATTTAGAGTACTTGCCCCCTAGCAGTTGTTTTGTCAAAATATAAATCATAGGGTTGCAATCCGAAATAACTGTAGTTTTACGGAGAAGAATGTAGTGACGGAAACGCTGGACAGCTTGAACGGCTGCCAGGGCCAATTTCTCCACATGCGAATAGTTTAACTCAGTGGGATTTAAGGTCCGACTAAGATAATATATCACATGTTCCGCTCCGAATTCATCTTCTTGAACTAACACCATTCCAATGGTGGAATGCGAAGCTGCGAGGTATAAGAAGTAGTCTTGGTTGTAGTTGGGAGGATGCAACAACGGTGCATGGGTCAACGCGTGTTTAAGTGCATCAAAAGATTGTTGAGAAATCTCGTCCCAAAAGAATTGTGCGTTCTGTTTCAACAACCGTGTAAAACCTTTAGTGACCTCGGCGTAGTTTGGGATGAATCGGCGTAAAAAGTTCGCTTTCCCTTGCAAACTTTGGAGTTGGCGCAAACTCGAAGGAGGAGGCAATTTGATGATAGCCTCGACTTTCGAGGGATCGACGCGAATGCCGGCTTTTGAAACAACAAATCCCAGCAATCGACCTGTTTCTATACAGAAAACACACTTGTGGGGATTCAACCGAATTCGATAATGCCTACACCTCATAAAGATTGCTCGTAGGTGGACAAGGTGATCAGCTCGATGTAAAGAATGAGCAGGCAAATCATCGAGATACGGTTGCACAATGTGCTTGATGTCATGAAATGCATAAGACATCGCCCATTGAAAAGTGGCCCCGACATTCTTAAGCCCAAAAGGTAATTTGCAATAAGCAAATGTCCCCCATGGACAAATGAATGCCGTTTTTGGTTGGTCGGCAGGTAGAATATTGATTTGATTGTAGCCCGAAAAACCATCCATAAAGGAAAACATTTCACTTCCGGCACAATCATCAATAATTTGATCGATATAAGGCGTAGGATAGTTGTCTTTTGGACAAGCTCGATTTATATCCCTATAGTCGATACAGATTCTTATTGTTCCTTGTTTCTTGTTGACCGGAACAATATTCGATACCCAATCCGTTAACGGGATCGGATATATGAAACCTGCTTTCAACAGCTTTTCGACTTCTGCTTTAATCGCAGCCGCTTTTCGAGGGTGAATCTGACGCAACCGTTGCCGGACGGGTTTAGCATCCGGGTAGGTCTTTATTTCATGAACAACAATGGCAGGATCGATTCCCAGCATTTCCTCGTAAGACCAGGCAAACACATCGCGGAATTCTGGGAATAGGGCCTTGTAAGTTTGGATTTCTTCTTCTGTACAAGCGGCACCTATATGAATGTTTTCCTCAATTCTGGGCTTTACTGAAATATCAATGGGAATAGTACGAGAAATATTCCCTAAATTTAACTCTGAATCAGAATGTTTCGTTGGATCCTAAGCGTCTTTGACATATTCAGCGGTAAAGATAGATGAAAAATCATTTTCAAATGCATCATCCTTAGGTAAAAACGAAGATCTGTGATGGAGATCCTCCCATGGTAGATCGTCTACACTTAGGATTTCGCGAAGTTGTTCGTCAGATGACACGACTTCGGGAAACGCTATCCGTTCTAAGGGTGAGGTGAAAAGTGACTCTTCACTGACCACATTCATTTGGTCGAGCTCGGTCGAATGAAAGTCGGTAAAAGACATGAGAGCTTCATAAGCAATTTCTTATGGACTTAAGGGCATAGCATTACCGAATGAGTCTATCTCAGAGTCAGATGGGACGAACCAAGGATCATCATAAATAATGTTTTCTGATGTAATCATATGAATTGTTGCAAACGAAGGATCTACGCTGAGTGGAGGGAGAGGAAAAGTTCCCAGTAAACCGGAATCTTTAACTAAACCTACACCAACGTCCCTATAAGGGATTGTCGTCTTACCGACATGCTGGATACTCTCTGAAGAGGCTGGGTCGGATGAAAAGTATGTCAGCTGATCAATAGTCACGATCTTACCGTTATGTGGAAACTTGATTATTCTGAAGACCGATGAAACGACCGCTGTCATAGCATATGACCAACTTCGACCCAAAAGAAGGTTGTAGTCTAGAGGGGCATCAACCACTTCCACATCCAGACTAACGGTTTTACCTTCTACCCCTATAGGCAATTCTTGTAGAATACCAAACGGACGGAACCCACGGCCATCAAAGGCCTTAAGGATGGTGGGGGATTGGTTCAACGAAGGAGAACCAAGGGATCTCCAACATTGAATCGACATAATACACGTAGAAGCTCCCTCATCAATCACAGTCCGATGAATAGGCCTGTTTCTGACTATCACTGGAATTTGGAAAGCCATTTGATGGGGGAGACGCGGTGTACTATTTTCTAGATCGAAGATCATTAGATTCGGATCCTGAACATCAACAGCTCCGATAGCCGACAAAAGCAATTTTCGTTGTGCTGGGCATGATTGCAGCACTTCTAACGCCGACATTGCTGAGGGTGAAACAGCTAAGTCCTCAACAATGTTGTAATTCTGGGCTGCTCTCGCATGTGGATTGAAAGCAGACCTTCGAAGTACACCCTTGGCGGGCGGTTTAATTACTAAGTCCGGGTTAGGTTTTTCGATCTGTAGTGGATCGGAACCAGGAGCTGAGGTTGATGGGTTAGAATGAGAAGATTCTGCTTCCTTACCATCAACAGGAGCCTTACTGCCATAATCTTGCGATCGAGTCGCAATCCTCACATGAGACGTCATCAAAATGGGTTCTTCACTGGCATTCGAAGAAGAACCTATCATCTTATTCTCCTGCTCCGGAAATGGATTTTTTAACACAGCAGGAGTGGGAGAACCTTTGACTATTTTCACAACCTCGGCCCGATGAGGGCAATCTCTCGTAAAATGATCCTCTTCACAAATAAGACAAGGATATCGAGGTTTGCGCTTTTCGTCATTGGTTTCCGACTTTTCTGTTTTCTCCTTCGGAGCCTTGTCTGCTTTAGCCTTCTTCTTTCCTTTCTTCTTTCCACCGTTTTTTTATTTGGCCGTAGATGACTCTACAGCGTGAATATCGGCGGTAAGTTCAGGAGAAGACTCTCCTGTCGGAGAATCAGGCAAAGTGATAATTGGAGTAGTTGAAGCCTTGGAAGACTTCTTCTTGCTCTTTGTATTCACGATACCAATCATACCATCAGCAGCATGAGATCCCGAAGGAGCAGCAGCGATTTGATTCGACTTTGGAAGATCCGGAATCTTCTCGTGTAACGTACCCGACTGAGTGTAAACTAAGTCAAGGTATTGTGCCTGAGCAATGACTTGCTCCTCAGTAACTACTCCAGCCTTAGCTACATCTTCAGTAATCTTCGGTAATAATGATTTGACAAACCATTCAGCTAAGATTTGGTCCGGGATAAAAACTTTCACTAGTCTTCTTCGACGTCTCCACTCATGAATGTGATCAGAAATATACGTGGACGTCGATTGTTTTAGTGAAGTTAATAACTCCATGCCGTTATCGTATCTGACTGGCAACTGAAAGTGAGTTAAGAACGAGGTAGCTAACTGGCTAAAATTGTAAAAAGAGGCCCGTGGTAACTCAATGTACCACTTGGCCGCGAGACCAATGAGTGTACGCTGGAAAAGACGTAAGCGGATCGAATCATCCGAGATAGAATTTGAAGCACACCAGAGGTGGTAAGTCATCACGTGATTGGACGGATCCTCTCCAGACTTACCTTCAAACTTGGGTATATCACTGGGCAACTTGTCTGGCATTGGCAGCCAGAACTGAAGATATTGAATCGGATCGTTCGTTAGGCGCGTCAAGTCTGGTAAATCCAAAGTTGTGATAAACGGTAACTGCCGGTTAGGATCTCTAAAACTCTGGGTCACAATACCAGCCCCAGGAGGAGGATATCCAGGATAACTAGGAACAAGAGTCGCATTTGGGATATTATATCCTCCTGGAAAACCAGGATTAACCGGACCATACTGGGGTTGTTGAGGTTGTTGATAAGTGTACCCAGGATATGGTTGATACTGGTAAATCGGTTGTTGGACAGCTTGCCCATGTTGGTACTGTCCCTGGTACGGAGGTTGAACAAATTGAGGTTGAGTAGTAACAACCGTACTTATACCAGGCTGACCTACAGGCATCTGGACCGTGGTTTGAATCATAGATCCAGACAACGGTAAAGATGTCTGAGGTGTGGTAACAGGGACAGTAGAAACTGGAGCCGTCGATACTCCAGAAGTAAGTATGGTAGATGTAGCAGTAGTTGCAGCAGCCGTTTGAGATGGAGTACTAGGTGCAATTGGCGGCTGAGTAACTACCGAAGTTACAGAAGTTTGAACATTTGACTGGACAGGCTGCGGTTGCTGGGTTGGACCAGAAACTACGGGTTGTCCAGCTTGAGGAACCATCTGTATACTTGGCTGCAACACCTGTTGACCCTGTGATGGATCCCACACTAACATTCTAGGGTATTGACCCGTAACAGGTTGAGGATACTGAGATCCATAACCGGATTGAGGGTAGGATTGATAATTGTAAGGTGCAGTTCCCATACTTGGAACATATGACTGACCTTGAGGCGGTTGATAACCTTGACTCGAGTATTGACCTTGAGGTTGATAACCTTGAGGTAAATACTGATACTGGGGTTGACCTTGACCTTGAGTTTGGTACCCTTGAGGTTGATAACCTTGGGGTTGATACCCTTGAGGTTGCCATCCTTGAGGTTGCCATCCTTGAGGTTGATATTGATACTGAGGTTGACCCTGGGGTACATATGGAGGCTGGGGTTGACCTTGAGGCATGTATTGCACCATAGGTACATACTGACTTTGAGGTTGCCCCCCAGACACGATTTGTGTACCTTGAGGTTGCCCCCCAGGCATTAACTGTGGTTGCCCCCCAGGCGGTAATTGGCCACCTTGAGGTTGAGAAACGGGAATTGAACCTGACATCATGTAAATGTCTCCTACACCCAATGGTACATTACCACTGTTTCCAATTAATAACCCATGATCAACGGGTTGAGGAGATGCTCCCGCAAAGGTACCAGAAAGAGATTGATACCCAGTAGGAACAGAAGGACCGCCATGTAAAAAAGATTCAGGACTTTGTGTAAACACGGACGACTGACCAGACATATTTACAGGAGTATGAATACCTCCAGGTGGAAAAGGAGTACGAGGTGTAGAAAAACCTAGCCCAAAGTTGTCTAAATAATTGGTTAACGAAAGGTACCAAGTAGTACTTCTAGGAGGACTGTAAAAGATAGATTCACGCTCCCTTAGATCAAGGGTAATTTGATCTTCAAGATCAGAGACGCCTATTTCTTCCTCTGGAACAAGTTCTTCAATAGCAATCAAACCAACAGGAAGATTTTCGGTGATAATTCTTTCTATTCTCGGTGAATCAGGAACACTAGGAGTCGGAGTAACAGGTTCGGATATTTCTGGTTCTTCGCCTGTATCACTAGCAGACGAAAAACTACCAACAAGCTCAGAAACTGTAACAGCTTCGGGATTATAACCTGTCTCTAAACTTTGGTAATCTGGATGGACCACCAAGGAAGATTCTCCTTCTTCAGGTGAACCTACTCTACTGCCACTAGGAGGAGTTACAAGGACCTTTAAACCTTCTAGATGACTGGACTCGTCTTGAGGAGGTTCACCCCTAAGTCTACGGGATCTTCTCAACAATTCGGCCACAGAAACAACTTCAGGAGACTGGCCCCGAAGTCTACGGGACTGTCTCGGTAATTCCGCCACAGCTAAAAACTTTTAACTACTACACACGAAAACAAAATAAAATTTCAAATCAAACCACCTAAAGTCTCTAAAGAACCAAACAAATTTGAATCACACGCCTAAAGAATCTAGGGCGTCAAACCAAACACAAACAGTAGTCTTCCGGACCAAAAGCGCTAGTTGGTGATGAAGCCCAACCTCGCTGGATTCAGTACAGAAATGGCGGGTGGAACAGTTACCCCGGCAACCTGCTTAATGAATAGACTGGACCAAGTTCCTCCACTTTAACCGTCTCGAGTGAAGAGAACCCCCCAGAAAATCCAAGTGAGTATAACCGACGTCTGCTCCAGGTACAGTGGGACCTTCCCTCCACCGTCACCTCGGTAGAATCCTAAAGATAATGGCCACTAAGGTTACCAATCGCAACAAATGCACCTGGGGGAACAGTCTAAACTCCGACAGCACGCAAGGGCAGAGTAGCAAGCTCAATCCCCTTGCCGGCTCCTTGACAATAATCCAAGGTTTACCGACAAGTGACCCCTAGCTCCTCGACAATGGTTAATCCGAGGTTTACCGTTTTTAATACGTGCGTGTCTGGCGTCGTTCCCAACGAGGGGGGAATGATCCCCTCACTGGTTCGGACACGAGCTCGTGCTTCTCCTTTAAGAGGAGCTTTCCCAGAGTACAAATGAGGCAATTGGATTTAATCTATCACAAGATAAGCTACTTGTTTGGTTTTGTTGTCTTGGAGAGTTAATTACTCACCTACTCCAAGACACTAGCCTGATCTAAATTGGTGCTTCAGAGCCCTAGTAAATAAAAGTTACTATTTCGATTTTACTTTAAGCGTTACTTTTATGGTTGTTCTTTAAAGTCACAAGGTAGTGGAAGTGAAACCAATGGTGTGTAGACTCGACTCCAACCACTACAAAGATGCACCTAAGATGATTTACGCTACTTTGCTTTTTCAATGAAATTCTTAACTAAGAGAGTTGAGAGAATGCAAATTTTAAAGAAAACAACTTTCTTAATAAAGACAATCAAAGAAACAATTCTCTTTTCTTTTCAAGCATACAAACATGACCACTCTTTACGTGCACGAAAAACTCTTTTTCTTTCAAATCTTTTCAAAGCTACTTGAAACAAAACTTTTCAAAGGAGATATTTTTTGTATTTTCTCTTTTTAATAAAGCATATAAATCTATTGTAACGAAAATCAATCTTAAAAGCTATAAAAACTATGAAAACTTGACTCACAAGAAAATCAAAAGAGAAATTACTCTAAACAAACCTAACAAGGCAAAAGCTCACAAAGATGATTCTAGGTTGTTTTACTTGATCAAAATCAAATCAAGGACTAGCTAATGCAGAATCAAAAGACTAGTCAAAACAAAACTCAAATCTTTTTGTTCTTTTTGTAAAATGGAATTCAAGACTTAATCAACAAGCACTTCGAAATTCGCCAATGAGACAACTCAATGGTAAGTTGCTCACACAGGTAGACTTTATGACAGGTCTGACTTCTTAGAATGCTGACAAAACCAGAGAGATCTAAGGCTTGACAACTCCTACCGCCAAAGTCACTACAAGACCTACTCAAAATCAAACCCTAGGGTTTATACTTCGATGAAATCCACTAAAACACTCAATGCTATAGAAACAAGTTCAGGTGAAGATCCTTGGCAAGGGACTAATGAATCTGGGCAGTAAAAACTAAGAAAAAACAAAATCTAAGAGTAAAAAAGAAAAAAATGGAGTTTTCTCAACTTTTAGCAGGGGGACGCAGGCGACCCGTTAGAACAGGTGCGGGCCCGCTCTGTGCACACAGCAAAAGTGCGTCCAGGGACACACTGTGCAGCACTCAGAGGGTGCGTCCTACTGAAAAACTCAAGAAAAACCAAAATAAAACTAATCCTAAGCTAACCCACCCAGAGACAGAATCACAGAGCCAAAAACCAGAAAAATAAACTAATTTTCTGAGAGCAAAGTTCATACAAAGGAAAAGACTTTTCTCATCAATGGATTCCACAGCGGAGTCGCCAATTTGTCAGGCGGAAAGAGTCGATTGTGCGGACACAACCAACCTCCCTAGGAGCCTAAGACTCTCTAGTGACAAACAAGAAAAACAAGATCTATCCTTCTCTAAACATGCATTATGATATGAGAAATCAAGTGTTTTGTTCTTACCTTTGTCCAAACGCTGTTGTAGAAGTCTAAGCTTTGTTGATATGGATGAGCTCCTCCTTTTCTCCAAAACCTGTAATCACCAACAGTCAAACAATTAAATAGCACCTGATTATAACATAAAACAAAGCATATTCAACATGTAGACCAAGGAGCACATGAAATAACTCATAAACAACAAGTTATTGAGAAGAATGGACTCATTTGCATTAATAGGTAACAAAAAGAACAAATACAACCTGAGCCTTGGTGTTGTGCAAGTCCTTCCCAGGGTCCGTCAAGAGTTCTCCTTTACTTTGACAAAGCACACCCACTTCCAAATAGAACAAGCAAAGATGGCAATCTCTCCTCACAAGCTTCTAAATGGGAGTCCTAATTCCTGCAGCATTTACCCTTAGAAAATGTATAGCTTCAACCTCTCCTCCTTCTGGCCCAATGCCTATATTTATAGTGCTCAAGAGGAGGTTAATCAGGTCCACCATCAATGGGATAATCCCCTCTTTGGGTGGGATAGCTCCCTTATTGATGGGATAAGTTCCTCTTTGATAGGAGTGCATGAACCATCTGGAGGCGCCCAATACACGTCGAACAACCTTCTAGAATGCTCTAGAAATGACCACAAGTAACTTTTTAAAGATGAAACTTGCGCATTCTAACCTTTACAGGGGGACGCGCCTGTCCCTTTACATACAGAGCGTCTTTGGACGCAGCTTTTGTGAACATTGGGAGCGTCCCCGCAGGTAAGGTTCAGAGAACCTACGTCCCCAGAGATAAATACATTTATACAAGACTTTCTCTCTTTTTTGGAGTTTGACATGGAGAGCAGAGGCATAAGACTTGCCTAAGAGGGTAGCATGACTGTTGATTGAGCCATACTAACTGTAAATAGTTATGGTGACATTTTTTAGTGTAACACTATCACCTATGAATGAGGAAGCCCAAAAACCTCTACCTAGAGGGAGAGAATTCAGATGATGGACTCAAAGACAGCTCTACAGGAAGTTGAGACATCTCTACAGGAAACTCTAGCTAAGTTAAAGGAGACCAAGAAATTGGAGGAAAAGGTAGCCAAACCATCACAGGGAGAGGAAAAGACTGAAGAAATACCTGAACCAAGCCCTCAGCCTAGTTTGGGCTCATACTACAACCTGCTGAGGGTGGGAAAATCATCCCACAGAAATTTGTTGTGCCACTCTTCTTTGCATTGGAATAGGAGAGGATCAGAACACACACATGGATGAAAATTGCCAAATCTAAGGGAATTGAGGACATAGGCCACATGGAGGAGAAGTTAAAAGAATCAAGAGGAGAACTAGCCATGGTCAGGCATGTAGAAAGCTGCAAAAGAGCCCAGCTGCAGGAGGAGAATGAGCTGCTGAAAAAACAGTTGCAGCTACAGGAAGTCCACAAGGAAGGTAGGTTGTCCATTTTGGGAGGGAAACAGCAGCAAGAAGGGCCTCCAACAAACAAAGACACAATTGAGAAATATCGTAAGGAGGCAGAGCTACAAGCTAATGTGGAGATGCTCACAAAACTACTCCAAGAATAGGAGTCTCAGGTAGCAGAAAAGATACAGGGTTTAAAACAACAGTTGCAAGAAAAAGACGCCCAGATGGCCTGCATGGCCAGCTGGGCAATAGAAGCCTTACAATGTAGAAAACCTGTTAAGTCATATGCCTTATATCTTAAAGATCAATGGTTGCAATTTCAAATTAACACCTTGGCCGAGAGGGGCACCATTCCATTTCAGAATTACCATCAGTTTATGGACTTATGTGACAATAGCTCAGCAGAAGATAAGGCCAAGTTATTAGAATTATATTTACACAACTTGGCCCTTCCAAACATGAATTTGTGGGACCCCAATGCTACATTGGGAGATTTGCAACTCATGGCCATGGCCTCTTGGTTAAACCATGAGGAAAATAGGGCAACAAAAATTCAGAATGTTATGGACAGGGAGCTAAGGGAGCCACTCATGATCAGAGAAGAACCAGAGGATCCCTTAGCTTTAGTGTATGCCCATTAGTACCTCACCAACAACCCCCAGGTTCTCCCAGACTACATTGAAAGATAAGATCAGGTCATTGCTCACTTTGAGGACATGGAAATACTGTTGGGGGATAACTGCATTCATGCTTGCACAAGGAGATGGAACACACTATCCCACAGTTTGAAAATAAGAGAATAACACTCCCCAACAAGGATGAGGGAGGCCTTGGTAAGAGTACCACTCTATAAACAGTCAATGCAAAATCTTCAAGCCAATTGGATCGGCCTAAATTTCAGTCCTCCATTTCTTTTAGGACTGCTAGAAGGGGTCAAAGAAGAAGAAGAACATAGGAAATGGGAGGAAGTAGAGAGAAAAGCAGGGTTTCATGACGGAGAAGAGGACATCACCTTGGAAGCCTAGGATGTTAGAGAGGCAGTCAAAGCAATCAAAGATGATGAGCTGGATAAGTTGCTCACAGGATGAGCAACACATTTAGCTGGGGGGTGATGATGAGCCCCAAAAATGGGTAACTTATTGGGCTCATTTTGCCTATTATTCTCAATTAATCCACCAGTCTTCATAGTTTATGCATGCTTTTGAGTATATTTATGTTAATTGAATGAATGATAATAGTCACTTGACCATGAAGTATAATAAATGCTTATTGTAGATTTTTGGACATCTTTTGGACCAAGGTCAAGCATTTATGAGCCATTTGACAGCCAAATACGAGGGAACAAGGCTGAGGATTAGTAGGAAGGGTGTCTCCTACACTAAATGGCCCCTTCCTCGAGTTCTCCCCCATCAGCTCAGAGTTCAACAGCCCACCAAAGATGATTTCCAAAGGCAGCTGAGCAGCTTTTGTGAAGTGGCTGATTACTTGCAGTTTTGAGCAGCCAAGCCCCTCAAGTTAAGGAGGGCTATTGGAGGTCCTCGTGGTGCATAATTATGAAGGCTTCAAGGCTTGGGAGTTTAGCTCTTGAACAGTTGTTTTTCACACTTTGGTGTTGCTCTGCCTTTCAGCTCATTTTCGAGCTTTTGCTGTAAACATTTTTGTGACATGGTTATTTTTTGAGTAATGGAGATAAATTTCACTTTGCACCAGCTCTAAGCTTTTCTTAGGAGGCTGTAGCTCTTGGGGTTGGGCCCAACCCAAGTGCCAGTACCTCCTTTGTGTACTATTATGTGTTTTCTTTGCATTCATAGAATAATTTTTGCTATTTAGGTTAAGATCTTGCTTTGTTACTTAGGTTGATTTTGATGATTAAAATAGCTTTTCATACTTCAGGTTGCTTTGAAAGTTTGATAATAGAAAATATCTGCAAAAGGGCCACCAAGAAATCCCTGATCTCATCTCTCCCTCCTTGGGACCATGAGCTGAGACCAAGGCATACTTGCTGCCACAAAAACATTGTTTTTCCTTTCATGCAATTGCAAGTGTTAGATTTTTAGTTGGAAAAGTTGATACCAGTTGTGCTTGCATATTTAGATCTATTATTTCTTAGGTTTCCATAGTTATCTTGCATGATTTCTTGTTCACAACTTGTTGTTCATCATGTTTTTGGTTTTTAGGCCAAATTAGGTCAAAGTAGATAGATATCTGATTTTTCTAGTTTTTGTTGGATTATTTTTCAGAGATAGTGTCAGATCACATGTAATACATCCCTGCCTATCCTTACTTCATCACACAACGTGTTCCAACCCCAAATTCTGGATTCCTTCCCTTCATTTGCCACACTTTTCCAATTTGAGCTAATTTCTACATTTTTGTGCAACATTGCTCCCTCCATCCTTGAACAAATCCAACCATCGTCATCACTCCTTAGCCTCATTTACCAAGTCCTAGACCTCTTCACATCCTCATCCATCCTCCATTTCCACTTTCCCACCGTTTTTCCTCCATCAACCCTCAAAATCCTCTCTCGGCTCTTCCTATAGAACATCCTGTAGAACCCTTGCAAACTTCCTGTAGAAGATCACGTGAGCAGTTTCTCAAGATCTAATCACTGTGAAACTCTTTGGAAGGATGCTAGGGACCCCTTAGGCCCTCTTCTCACCTTCCCAACCTCCTGCAAATGCCCACTCCATTTCCTTTCGCCAATAAACCCCTGCACAGTTAAAAATAGTTAAAGCACATGCATAATAATTCTGCAAAATTACTCAAAAATACAAAAAGATGTGTTTTCCATATTTTCCTTTAGAAGTAGCTTAGTCACATGCATTTCACCTTTCCAAGAGTCAATTGCATCCATTTCTACAACTTTCATCTCTTTTATTGCACCAGTAGAGTTAGTCGGTAAAACTAGGGTTTGCTAGGGTTTGCATTTCCTTTCAGCTTTCAGCTTCTTTTTGCAGGTAGATTAGCCTCCTTTGAGTTAGCTTTCATCCATCATAGTTAAAATATTCTTCTAAGAGCTCATAGAGGTTGGATTAATCTCCTAGCAGACTTGTGCCAACTGATTAAGTGACAGCCTGCGGCAACAGCTAGTACTTGTGCATACAACACCATCGCTTCCAAGTTTGTTGCGAACTACCGGGTTGATAAAAGTAAAGAAGGGAGTCCCAGGAGTTGCAGCATCATTGCTGCAATACTGGAGCCCACCACCTGGGGTTTGGGAACTACTTCCCAGACATCATTCCTCATAATAGACTCATATTCTTTGATCATAGCATCCTTCCATACTTGATGCTTGACAGTATCTAAGAATGATGAAGGCTCATTTTGTATGATCGTGCTCATGATGGTCAGGTATCCTTGATACCCGTCAGGTTTCTTACTTTCACGAAAGGTTCCTTAGGGTGCAGCACATCCTTCAGCATCATTAACTATCCCCCTAAGCCATGAAGGCCTCTTCCTAGAAGAGGAAGGCTAAGGTGGATAAATAGGATCCATGGGTTCCTCCACATCAGGCATTATTACATCATCTACCCATAGAGACAACTTCCAAAATTGTATGGTTCTTCCTTTCCACCACACCATTCTGCTCAGGAGTATGTGGTGTAGTAGTCTCCCTCTTGATGCCAGCCTCAGATATGTCTTGCTTTGGCTTGAGGGGAATGGTCCCCTTTTGAGCTTTCCTTCGACACATCCTGGACATACACCTTCTTTCTCTACTTGGAATTCGGGCATCCCTGTTACCATCTGTCTTACATCGGGTAGAGATTCATAATGAAGGTGGGAAAACCTCCGATGCCAAAGTTCAAACTGAAGATTTGTGTCACAAGACATGACACCTAGTAGACTTCCACTGCCCTGATATAAAGGATCAACTCGAAATCCAAGAGTGAAAGCATATTTAACATTATTTTTCCATATACATACCTTGCCATCGCTGAAGATTAACTTGTAGCCTTTGTCTTCCATTGCCGAGATGGATACCAGGCTCCTTTTGAGATCAGGTACATATAATACATCTTGTAAGTGGATCATATTACCTTGATTCAATTTGAGAGAAACATTGCCTACACCTTTCACGGGGTATTTCATGTCATCTCCAAGGACAATTTATAGGTTAGTTTCTTTCTCTACCAGATTATGGAGTACTTCTTTGTAACCAATGAAGTGTCTTGAGGCACCACTATCAATGAGCCAAATTCCCATTGAGTCCGAAGGAGCAAAGGTAGATAGGGAAGCTGGTAGATAATATTTAGCCTACTTATTGTTGTCAACAGTGTTAGATTCATACCTGGAATTTCTAGCCTTCTTGAATCGTTGTCCTCTTCCTTGATTTCCAGCACTCCTTTTACCTCTACTATTAAATTTTCCATTCCTTTGATTTCCATGGGAGGGATTTTGATCATCATCTCGGTGAGAGTCCTTTCTATTAGGGCATTCCCTTGCATAGTGACCTGCTTTAGTGAAAATGTAACATCGTCCTTTTCTTCCACCCTTAGGTCTAGCCTTTCTTTTTTATTTAGAACCAGAATTATTTCTTTTCATAGCATGAGAAGAAAAAAGCAGCAGGAGGACCTTTAGGCAAGGGCATTTCTTCCTCTTCTACCCTTGTTTCTTCTTGAATGCATCTAGCCATTAATTCCTCAAATCCAGGAATTACATTATTGTTCAAAAGAGTAGTCCTGCACACGTACCATTCGGATGGTAATCCTCCAAGAGTTGTGAGTGCCATTTCCTTATCAGTAACAGTTTCCCCAATAGATAGGAGATCGTTCTTGATCTCGGTGACTCTTAATAAGTATGCTTGCATCCTCTCATCTTTACCCTTCTTGATTTCCCTTAGCTTATTTCTAAGAAACAAAACTTGATTTTCATCATTGAATTTAAATAAACTCACCAGTCTGTTGTAGATTTCCTTGGAGTTGTCTAGTTCAGAGATGTAGGCCACCAAGTGCTTGTCAATAGAGTCCCAGATGATCTTCTTTGTTTTGACTTCTCCATTTTTCCATTTGTTCTAGGCAGTGGCGGATGCATTTGATGGAGGCTCAACAATATTTCCTCTTACATGGTCCAACACTCCTTGATCTTCTAGGGTTAGATCGATAGACATCTTCCATTTGTGATAGTCAGCTTTCTCACAGAGCTTGTCTCTGGCAGGAAAGAGTGTTGAGGACCCCATAGTTCTTTTAGGATAGCCTTGCCAATCTCCTCTTCTCTTGCTCTCGCTCGGGCTTTGTCTTCACCTCAACTCTGATACCATGTTCAGTTATGGTATGTTCTATTCTTATAACAGTTTGCTTCTTTTTCTTATTATATTCCACAGATTAGCAATCACATGTACATAAAGTAAAGTTCATATAGAACATTAAAAAATCAACAAAAAACAAGCCAAGACAAGAGACACAAGATGTGGCGGCTAGCCAGGGACAAACCCCACAATGTGTGGGGAAACCCATTGATCAAATCTTCTTTTATCTTCAATAATTCATCAGAGAGAAATAGTACAATAAATCTGATTTATATCAACAGTAGCAAACCCTAGATCAGCAGCATCAGCTTTAGCGACTTCATCATCAAAACTAGGGCAGTCGATATCTCACAAACCGTCCATCAGATCGGCTTGATTATACCACCAAAAGTTGCAGCCTTCAGAGGAGGTTCAGATGAACCTACAGTGTAGTTCTTATGAGGATATCTTCTGGTCCATGCAGGTCAAACTTCACTCTGCAGGTACAACTTCAGGTTTACCAGCTTCCTTCAAATTAGGGCAGTCGATATCTCACAAACTGTCTGTCGGATCGACTTGATTCCACAACCAAAAATTGCAGCCTTCAGAGGAGGTTCAGATGAACCTAGAGTGTAGATCAGAAGAGGAGGTTTGATGGTCCACACTGGTCAAATTTTGGATATCCAGTTGCAGCTTCAGTTTCAGCATCTTATAACTTCACATGTGTGAGAGAGAAACCCTTTTATGCATAATAGAGAAGAGACTCTTTTCTACGCAATAGAGAGAGAGAGATGTGATGAGATGAATGCAAATGATGAAAATTCCTCCTATATTTATACACAACTATTGATGTTTGAATAGATGCGACAGTTGGGCTTCTGAGCCTACATGAGTTGTAGGTCGGCTTGATAATAATTCCATAATCAAAATAAATTCATATCTCCATGAATACTTATCAGAATTGAATGACCTTTAGATCAATCCTAGGCATCTCGATGAGACGAATCTAATGAACATATTATCAACCATGAATAAGATGACCGACCTAAAGTTTGGCCCTAGTTTCCACTCTTAGCAAGTTTGTAGGTTGATATTGGAGGGGTTAACCTCATCAGAGTTCATCATCAGGATCTGGTAGTCACTGGGACCAGAAGGTTGGGGAAGGTGGGCTACTTGACCTTGTTGGGCTTGAGAAGAAACAAATCCTTACTGAGGGAAAGGATTTGTGAGCACGGCCGGTTGAGGTGGCGTAAGATTCTGAGTCGAATGTTTTCCTCGAGAAGCTGCTTGAGATTCCCACATTTGGTGCATCTGGGGTAAGAGATGACACTCATGTGTATAGTTGGCATGTACACCACAACATGCACAAGGCTTGTTCATACGAATAGCATTTTTCTACTTGGGCTGGCCACCATGTTGTTGGTTGTTGGTGTTAGGCTGGTTCCCCTCAAGTTCACTCGGCTGGTTACCTTGGTTACCCTTGTTAACCTTCCTCTTATTTTTTTTCTTCAAATTTTTGGGATTGGTATCACTCTACTGTGAAAACACCTAGGCTTTGGGGCGGGTGAATGTTGTGGTTGAGGATGCATGGGATGATGCGACGCTAATGCTTGAGGGGTTAGAGCACTAAGTTGTGCATAATAAGGACCACCAATTTGGTAGATGGGTTGAGGCCTTAGAAACATGTTGCTAGCACGAGGGGCATAAATGTTGGAGGAACTAGTGCCCCCTGCGGATAGCCACAAATCTGCTAAGTATATGGTGAAGAGTTTGAAAGGGATCCAATGATGCCATTGGTGGTGTGAGATGCCCCCGGTGCATTGGAACTTCTAAGATGCGGGAGGTCTAGAATGACGGTATAGACATAACCAGATTGTGCATAAATCAGATCATATCTCAAAGTGGTCTAGAGAGCTTCTTCCTCGGTCTAAGGAAAATGGGACGCGACCTCTTTCCCAATGGGGGATAAAAGGCTCTTAAGAAACCAATCTAGTTAGACACATTCTTTAAAAGGAAAGGCATGCCATATGCTCCTCCTTCAATGCCACTCTTGAACATGGTCAGAAAGGCGAGTGGCAGAGGATTGATGGAATGTTGTCAAAAGCTCAGTACCAATGTCGTACAAGAGAGGCAACTGGAAATAGGATAAGAACACTTTAGCAAGCATCGCGAAAATGGAATGAGAGGCGAAGGGCTGGTCTACATACCATTTTATGGTGTCTCTAGAGAGCGTGGTTGGAAGAGCCAAAGACAAATGGAATCATCGATTATAGAGTTAGATGAGCACAACATGTGGAAGGATTAGACATGGTTGGTAGGATCCTCTCCAGCAATACCCTCAAACTTAGGGATGTCTGAGGGAAGCATAGTCGGCATAGAGGGCCAACAAGCATCATGGTGTATGGGGTTGTTTATCAATTGGTTAAGATCTATTAGAGTTAACCGGACCATAAAGGGGAGGATGGGGGTTATCAAAATGGTTCCTGATACTGTTCCACCTGATGTGACCACTGATATATTACTAAATCCACCACCAGTTTGGGTTCCTACACCATCTGTGGGTCCAGACATGGTGATGGTATGCAGTGAAGGAGGCTTGGAATCAGATGAGGAATGAGAAGGGCTAGGAGAAGAGTTAGTATGGGAACTCAGAGGGCTATGAAATCGAACCCAACAGGAAGGAGTAATACGCCCAAGCAGAAATTGGGGTTGAAGGCTTAATAGTCTCCGCAATTCATGCCTTGGTAGTGCAATGATGGAAGGACACACGGAACATGGAAATGGTGAAGGGATATCAACAATATATCTTCTGCTTCTGATGTGGTGAGATAAATTTATTACGTTAAGTCTTGGCTTGGTGGTGTAAACCAAGCACCCTTCACTTAAGGTTTTCTCGTGTGTGCAAGTGTATTAATTGATTAAGCCCAAATCGTGTTTGTAAAAAAGAAAAAATCTTGTTGCAAATAAACTGAAATACATGACATAAAATAAACAACAAAACAATTGACTAAACCCCACCCAAACTGGGTTTGCAAACACTGTACTACTTGGTGGCTAAATCGATGGAAAATACACTGAAATGGTCAAGATATCTAAATGTCAGTGTGAATGGGATGATGTGACTCTAAGCTACTGGAAATTGGTGCAACAACAGAAAAAAACTAGAGGAGAAGATGGCTGCAAAGAGATAGGGAGATGGGTGAAACACCTAGGGAAACTGAAGGGACCCTGAGGAAAATGACCAAACAAGTTTAAAAGTGAAACTATGGATGGTAGCAACCTATTGTTGGCTTGAGGGGGCCTAATCCAGGTTCAAAATTAATTAGCTAAACAAATCCATACAATACTATCCCTTTTGGCATTAGCCCGCGGAGCGTGGACCGAAGTCTCACCCAAAACAGTGTGGGGGCGATGCTAGAACCAAGTTTCTGCACCTAGAGATGGTTGTGATGCTAGTTTAATCTGGGTATACCTGCCTTTGCATAGGTCACTTAGCCCTCTATTCCACCCTTCAGTGCCTTCGTGAAAGGGTACAATTGGCTTTCGCGCAACCCTAACCTGCGGCTGAGGGACTTTTGCGTTGCTAGGGTAGTGAACTTTGATATCTCCCAAACTAGGCTAAGTGTCTTACTTATCTTATTAACCGATCTTAGTTAGCTTCACGTAAACATATGTTCTTACCTGTGTTTACTTAACCAACACATTTACATACATTCGCACATCATATAAGCATTATAAGTGAAATTTATACCCAACATAACAAGATGCATATACAGGAAATAAAGACGCATAAATTGTAGAATACTTCTCTTTATTTATAATTTCTGATGATTAAAGACTCGACCTGCCTTGCGCACTCACCTGCAGGGGTCCATGCACTTAGCTACAGACTTCCACTCTAGGCCTCTCTGCACTCAGATGCAGAGCCTCTACCAATGCTATGACCCAAAACTTAGACTTCTACTTTAGAGCTATCTCTCATACATCATATCTTCTTATCCATCTTCGATTCTTATTCCTATCAAACTACTTAGAGCTTAGCTCTATTTATATAATCCCCTGGTCCATTGAGCATGGGTAGATCTTCTACAGCCAACATTACATTTCTAAAATTTGGGCAGACAACCCTATGACTCTTTAACACCTATGCGCTCCGCAACCACAAAATGTGGAGACTTTCCACTTGGATTACAAAATTTGACCAAAATATTGGCTTTTAGCCCCAAAAATATCCTTGGGGGATCCCACACCTAATAGGTCCCCAACAAAAACATCGTGATTTTCCCTCGAGTCACTCTTCAGGTGCAAATATCTTAGCGCGAAGACATCCTAGCTCTGTTTGGATGACCGCAACATCGGTAGTGCACTGAGAGACCGCCTGCTGGACTTCTTCCACTCTCTGCTCAATGACTGCCGCTGAACTGCCACCCTAAATCTTCTACTGAGTTTCCTAAAGTGTCGTGAGCTTTCCTTCAATGGAAGCTGTGATCGTATATGCCTCATCTATCCATGGTTGTAGGCACGCTTGTAGGACCGCTTCCTTGCGTCGAGCGGAAGCCACCTGTTCCTTATGCATCTTTACCTCCTACATCTATGCGAGCCTCTATGTAAGGGCGACCGTTTACACAGTCCCTTTGACCTCGTCATATATTTTTTGTAGCTTGTGCGTCTCTGTCTCCAGGCCCTCTACATTTGGGTACTCCTGCAGGGTGGTCAGGACCTTGAATATCTTTTCAAAAAGTCGCATGCAGTCTACTACTACATTGTTGACCACTGCTTTAGCTATTGTAACAGTAGTGGCACGCTATTCCCTAACTTCCGACGGAGTTGAATGTTGAGCCCTCAACTGAAATTTTGCAATCTGCAGGTTCAGCTCCAACTGAATCCTGGCCATATCTATCTGAGCATCGATCACCCCTGTGGCCAACTTACGAACGCACGCCTCAACCGATTCTTCTACTTGAATGTCCAACTCCAGGACCATTCAGCAGGCTTCCTCCACTACCTACATGATTTCCTAATTCTTCTCCACTGCCTCATTGTGCTACAGGGCCAACTGCTTGATATTGATGTGTTGCTTGCTCATCACCTGTAGAGCGTGACTCTCTCGAGCCTAAAGTTTCACAGTGACTCCATCTTGGAAGAGGTGGAGCGTCTCTCGAGGGAGCGTGACCATATTCAATCCCACCCCTTTTAGGCTACTTACCGTGGGCTTGTCAGCCTCATTTTATGTAGTAAGTGCCCCATCTAGTAGGAGTATCTCGTTGGTCACCCTTGTGCAAAACATCTCCACAATAGCTGAAGTGTCAATTGCGAGGCTAGTGGACACCATGCTAGCCTATGGAGTGTGAGCCTGTAACTCCTGTAGCTCTGTCTGGAGAGCTGCTAATTCCAATTATTGCTACTCTTCGAATTGTTCGAGGGCCTCAATGGTGACATCCATCACCATTTCTCAAATATCATGCAAATGCCCCTTAGTGAGGGTGATTGGGTCCAAAGATGTCTTTGAAGCCTTGGTTTTCTTCCATGACACTTCCTTCTCTGGTGGTTGCTGATGCTTGAGTTGGGTGGATGTCGTTTGCGGGTTCATGCCACCTTGTTCTATCAGCTCATCTATTTCTTCTTCAGCCCCAAGTGAAGGTGAATTTTTTCCTTCACACTCTTCTCCTCCTATCTCCTGTCGTTCTGCCAATTTCACAGCGTTACGTGCTACCTGGGTCTTAGCCTCCGCTTCCTCTTTCCTGCACTACTTAGCCAAGTGCACCATTCTGAGTTTTGTTTCTTCCTTCTTATGCTATGCAGCGGACTTGTCCATTTCCACCACGAAGATTGTTGGAGCACAGCACTCTAGCAACCAAGACTCGAGAACTTCAGTGATAACATCATCAGTTTCCAGATATGGTAAGTTATGCCATGTCTTCATAGGGTCCTTCCATTCCCTAATAAAGACATGGTGGAAATCTTCTTTGAACTTTGCAAAGCTCTACAAACTAGCATGTATTGTAGGTGACAACTGTGGCTTGCGATTGATCCCCATCCGGATACTCATTTTCATCAAGATCCAAAAGTTGTTTCTTTCTTTTACATGTAGCATGTCCTTGGTCACCCACAGTGAAGCATACTTCACTACCTCTGGAAGGTCTGACATGACCAAAGGGAATTGGCTATCTTCTGGCAGCTCCCATGCCACTAGCACAATTGAGAACAAGAGCCACGTATATTGGAATTCCTTGCTCTTCTCCTGTGCCTTGTGACAGTTCGTATGGAACTTGCCGCATAGATAATTCAGCCAATTGAACTAGACTCCCTCAGTGCATTAGGGTGCTAATGCAATCATAGGCATGGGCACCTCATGTGTGTGGCACTTCCACATCACCTTCCTTGCTAATATTTGTGCTGCTACTTTGATTGCAGGGTTGTTAATGTTGGAGATGACATATCCCCGTTTCTTCTTCTCCAACTTGAATTTCTTCTTCATAGCTTCCGCGAGGGCCAACTGACCACCTTTTTGTTCTGATATATTGGTGGGATCCTCCCCTAAGTAAGGCAGCCATGTGATCCGATGGATCAAGTGGTTTGTGATGGGAATGGGCTCCTCCAACCATAAACACCCATCATGCACCAAGAAGAGTAGCTGTGTGATGACAAAGACGTTCACTAGGGCGTGGTGGTAATGTAGTACCTAGAGAAGTTTGAGTAGCGCATCTTTCTCTACACCCTTGAGCCATGTCTGTGGCTCTAATTCAATCATTCTAGTAGTCATATCTATCAGTCATCATGTTAAATACTCAATTGCTAAATGAGGGAATTTCTCATGATCTGCTAGGTCCCAATCTTTGAACTTTAGTAAATGAACCTGCCCTAAGAGCATCCCCTCAAAAACAATTTCATCCAAGAGCAATGGAGTTTGCAAGGGGCTCTTGCTCTCATATATGTCCTTTGGCACCTTGCCTTTGCCTTTGTGCAGAGGAACATATTATGGTAACCTAGTAATAGGGTCTGCACCCTGGTTTTCAACTTCCTCCTCATTCACCAAGATTTCTTCAGATTCTTCCTTGTCTACCTCCAGATTAATGGCCTTCCCCTTTTCCTCCAAAGTGACCTTCGTCCTCTGTAGGTTTCTTGGTGAGATGCACACTGGTAGCATAGTCTACTTATCCTTCCAAGGTCTCAGTGTCTTGGGTGATTTAGGGACTTCGACTACCACTTGGGCACTCTCTGGGGTAGCTTCTACTACCTCATCTTCCTATGCGGCTTCCTGGACTGTCACCACTTCTGTGTCCATGGCTTTTGGGTGCGTCGACATCATTCTGTTCAGGAGGTCCTACGTCTCCTTTGATAATCTCTCAAATGGTGAAATTGCTCTCAAAGCCTCAAAATTCAAACGGTCCATACACACCTGATAGCGTGACAACTGAATCTTAAAAATGCCAAGTGTTTTTCACTGGATAGCCACTTATAATTTATAGGGAATTTTGAATTCAAATCTGGCCATTACCCCCACATTCGGCTCATTAATGCTAGATTTGCGACAGATTTTCAAGAATCTAACCCATAAATTTCGCCTTAAATGCTTGTCACCTGCTCCATTTATCCACAATCCAACCATCAAATCATGAATAGTGACTTTAACAGTCACTTTCTGGAAGACTTGTGTGTTATTTCCATGAATAGCGCAACTGCCTTCACACTGTCGCGGACACTGTGACACTTCCCTGCTTCACGTAGTCCTAAAATCGCACAGCTCCCAAACCCGGGAAGTGTATTTTATAGTTCCACGCCTCCTTTTAGCTTCCTGGAGTGCTAAGATTGTGCTTCTGTTGCATACTCAGATGGCCGGGCCACATGTGTATGGCTTCAATCGACTACCATTCACCTTTCCTGGGAAATGATCTCCATTCAACTTAACCAACTAGAGCGCGCCACCATCGATAATCTCCTTACTAACATAAGGTCCTAACTAGTGCATTCTAAACTTTCTAGGGAATTTAAAAAACTTACTATCATACAACAAAACTAGATCATTTACCTTAAATGTGTGCAGCTTGATGTGTTGATCATACCATGCCTTTTCATGCTACTTTTGGACTTGTTGGTGAAACCTAGCCAAAAATATTTCTTCTTCGAGCTCATCAGGTTGTGCAAGCGTCTCTTCCAGGGCTTCGTGATCTGTCATACCCATGAGCGCTGCTATGCGTAGACTAGGCATGATGTATTCCATAGCCATTATGGCTTCCACATCATAGACAAGCCTAAAAGGGGTTTGTCCGTTAGCTTTTTGCATGTTGTTCGATAAGCCCAAAATACTACAGGTATGCGTAGGTTCCAATCACTTCATTGAGCATTCCAAACCTTGGTTAGTGTGTTTTCAAGCACTTTGTTGAATGCATCCATTGTCTCGTTAGCCTATGGGTGATAAGGTGTGCTCTTCTGGTGATATACCTGAATTCCTTTGTTAGTGTGCTGATTGTCTCATTCAAGAAGTGCGTACCACAATCACTCATCAAGATCCTTGGACATCCAAATCATGTTAGTACATGGTCAAATAGGAACTTCATAACCATCACGCCTGTGTAATCCTTCACTGGTTGTGCTTTTTCCCAACGAGTCAAATACTCTGTTGCAGTGATAATCTACCTCGCCCCTGTCTTCCCTTGTGGCTGAATGGGTCCCACAAAATCTATTGCCCACTTCTCGAAAGGTTGCAAAGTCATTTGTGGATTCAAAGGCATTTCATCCCTCCATGATGGCATCCATGTTCTTTGACATACACCACATGCCTTGTAATATTCTTTTGAATCCTTATGAAGGGTTGGCCACCACAACCCTGCACATAGAATCTTCTAGGTGGTTGCTCTTCCTGCATAATGTCCTCCTGCAGCCCCTCCACGAGCTTCCATGAGGATGATGCTTGTCTCAAACTCTGGTACATATCTTTTCAATATCTCATCAAACCCCATTTTGTATAGATGCCTAGCAATGATATAAAAGTCTCATGCGCGCACCACTAACTCCTTCTTCTGTTGGACAGTGTAACCCTCCAGTTCAGTTCCTATTGATAGGAAGTGTATGATGTCCTCAAAATGTCCATCCACGACACGTACTACAAATAGCTACATGTCAGACAATCCTTCTTCCAAGTTAGTAGGTTCCTCCCCTATTTCAATGCATGATAGATGATCTGGTCCCGCGTTTAATCATTTAGGCTTCACAACAACTTCAAAATCATACTCTTGGAATAATAAGAGCCATCTCTAGATTCACCCCCCTAGCACAGGCTTATTGACAAGGTACTTCAGCATGTAGTGACCCATATAAATTTTAAAATGGCCTCCTAGTAGGTAGTGCCAGTACTTCTAGAGCACATACACCATAGCTAGCTCCTCGCATTCAGTGGTAGAATAGTTCTTCTATGCTTTGGATAATCTACGACTTTCAAATGTGATAGGATGGCCCAAGTCTTCACCTCTATCTTGTGTTAGTACTACACCCATTGCTATACATGATGTGTCAACATGTACATGAAACTCTTTCTTCCAGTCTAGGAAGATTAGAATCGGTGCGGTAACCATCTTTTCTTTCAATATATCCAAGCTTTTCTTACAGTCATCATTCCAGCAAAACATGACATCCTTCAACAATTTTTTCATCAGTGCGGTGATCTAGGCATAGCATTTGATAAACTTTTTGTAATATCTTGTATTTCCCAGAGTATCGTACAACTATTTCACGCTCCTCGACGTTTCCAAGTTCAATATCACCACGATCTTCGCAACGTCTACAATCAGTCCTTGTCTGCAAACCACATGCCCCAATAGGTTCTCAAAAGGAATGAAAAACAAACACTTATTGAGGTTGAGCATGATATCGTATCTTCGACAGGTATCCAGCATCAGGCGCAAGCTCGCTACATGGCACTTAACCAGCCCAATTATAGTTGAGTCATCAAAATATATCTCCAGGAACTTATGAATAAATTCCTCGAATGCCGCAACAACCACACGCAAAATGATTGTAGGCACATTCTTCAATCCAAACGGCATTACAATGTATTGAAAACAACCCCAATTAGTCCCGAAGGTTGTCTTTCTCCTATCCTCCGACACAATTTTGATTTGATGGTACCTAGAGAACCCATCAGTGAAGGAATATTCTTCTTGGCCACCTACAATTTCCAACATTTCATCTGTGAATGGAGTCGGGAAAGGATCATGCACAGAAGCATCATTCAGTTTTCTGAGATCCACACATATCCTTATCTCTGATCATTTCTTTGAAATCCATAAACTTTGTAGGGAATAAGTCCTGGTATTCACAGAGAAATTTAGCGACCTTATCCACCATCGCGTTGTCCTAGTAGTCTCCAATCTTCACGAATTTGGGTTCTACCTCCGTACCAATGTTCACTTATTTTGTTTTCACTGGCACGGTTATATCAAGTTCTCAATCTACGATCCTTGAACCTCATGGTGGCCTTCTATTTCCGGAATTTTAATCTTCCATGAATCCTCATCCTCATCTTCAGTAGTTTCATTATAACATTCGAGCGTGTGACTTAGCTGAGTAGCCCATTTAGGCTGAATTAGGTCTAAAGGATCCTGCAGTGTCCGAAATATGGCTTCTTTCACCTCTTGTAGCGCCTCATCAATATTGTCAAATCCATTGTCAAAACTGAATGTCATCATGAATCTTTCACGTAGGATATCCCAGTCGCTTGTCCCATGACAGAGCTCTATTTCTATATACCAATTCATTGGGATAACATCTAGGGTATGACAGAATAGGTGCACCAACTCAGGTTGGGGCTTTTCTCCATAAGCTTGCATCCATTTGGCAATATGTGCGCGTGGATCATTATGCCCATCATACTTGTCTTTTAGTCGCATCTTAGACTTCTTGAATCATGTTCTCATCATCCTCCTACATTCGTGCCAGTCATCAAAGATTCCCTTGTGCGTACCCCACCATCTTGCGGGAGTAGCATGCAATGCCTAGTCCAAGGCCTAGAAGCACTGCTTTTCTAGTATGTCCCTTTCAAATGCATCCAAAAATATATCTATCTCATTTATACCACCATAAATAGGCATATTTCTTGCCTCTGACGACACACAGTGTAGTGACCGGGTCATCACGTTGCAATTCAGCATAGTTACTTTGTGTAACTAATTCTGCCAACGTTATATTTCTTCGTTGAAGTCTGAAGTGCAGGAACTCTCTCGATCCCATGTAATCTGTCCATCCGTGATGGGATTCACTAAATCTTGGTCTCATGTTGTTATCTTATAGAAGCAGTCCAGATCATCATCACTCTCATAATCGCAGACTGGTTCCGTATAGCGTGATCCTTCAGTAAGATCTAAGGGTATTATTACAGATAGTGATTTCTTCCTAAAGATCATCTTTCACGTATTCGGATTGATTACTCTATTCATATCAGTAGTCCATTAAATTCATAGGAGAATAGGGTAGGGATTGCTATCATCCACTATCTATATTACTTCAAAATCCACCAGCGCACTCGCTCCCTAAATATCCATGGTTACCCCTTGCAGCTACCCCATGGGGATGATTTTTTTCTGATTTGCCATCCTTAGTTGAATCGGAGACCATTGTAGCACAAGTCTCCCCATTCCCTCCCAAGTCTACTTTGGTAGGACATTCGCATCTGACCCTAGGTCCAAAATAACCTGATCCATTTCATAGTCTCCTATTTGTGCGATCAGACCCATCTCCCATCCCATCCTCATTTTATGCTTACCAATTTTTCATACTACACACAGCTCAACACATCTATTGATGAGTTCTTGTAACCCTTTCATAGCCTTACTATTGCATAGTAACTTCATACAGGTTTCTAGGAAAGTTGTGAGCATAGAGGGGTCCATCTCCAGCTTAGGCTTATCCTTTCTTCTCGAGGCGGAGGCCTCAGCGAAGCTCTTCTTAGCTTCCATGAAGGCTTCACGAGCATGCTCCTAGTCAAATTCAACCTCTTTTGTCGGGGCTTTGTGAACACATGTACTATCTTCTAGTTTTTTCCCCTTATCATCCATATCGTGATCCAACTCCTGAGCACTATGTTTATGTTCGAATCCTCCTCGTGCGGCTAAGACCTCATTATCTGTAGGTTCTGAGTCGGTGGAGGTGGTAGCGCCCCTTTGTCTTGTATCCTAGATATCAGCGTAGGACAGTCTTCTATTTCATGATCAAACAGTGTGCAATACTTACATGACAGATGCGTTGGATTAGTGCAATCACAAGCATAGTGTCTTGGTCCTATGTAATTGTAACAAATCAACTGTCCTAGATATCTACTAGGTCCTCCTCTGCCTCGGCCTCGTCTGCGCCCCTGAAATCACATTCCCACTTTTCCTGCATTCTGGTCAAGGGGCCACATTTCAACCTGAAACCTGTAGGTGGGAGTTCTATCCATCATCAATTCATAGCTCTTGCAAGTACATTCATCATGTCCTATCGACCTACAAAAGTTGCAGAACATCTATTGCAGTGCGTGTACATACTTTTGTAGCAAGTGATAGTTATCAGTGGCATGTTTTCTAACTACTTGATAGATAGCACAACATAATGCAAGCCTCGTGCTAGGTCCTGCTTAAGCTTCTGGCCTTAAAGGCATCGGTCCTCCCCTTGCAAGGTAATTTTCAAAGACCAGGCAATGGTTTTTTTCATGACCCTAACTCTTGCATTTCAAGCACCATGCTTCCTCGCGTACCTCTAGTCAAACCGTCTTGTCCTACTTCAAACCTTGCATCTCAAAGCACATATTCTTTAGTTGCGCATGGATCTATTGAAATCCTAGATTAGGTTCTTGCATCGGAGTCTCATGTAGTCTCATGGTAATCTCCGAGGCCTCTACCTTAGTTGTTATCTTCTGTACGAAAATGCACTCGTTAATTGTGGTAGTAGCGAAGCCACAAATCAGTCACGATGCTGTCCATTCATCAAATTCATGTTGGCTTCACAAATTGTACATTTTAACCTCTAATCTAGTTCCCAAGGCATCTAGTTTGGTCGCATCATGATCTCTTTGAATCCCACAATCAATTGTGCCTCATATTTAGGCTTGCTAAATTCCCTAGTTAGTGTTGCGTAGATGTCTGCTACTCCATCATTCAGGTTATTGTTAGAGTACTTAATATACTAGGTTAGCGCACAATCTTGCAGAGCACTAACTAGTGCCACCTTATTTATGTGTTCATCTGTAACACCTTGAGCTTCCCATACAGCCCTCACAACGAACCAGAATTGGTCCAATCCTCATTTCCCAAGCCTTTGAGCAAAGGAAACTTTAGTGTATTTTCCATACTGAACCACGGTGGAGGTGGAGGTGGTACAAGGGAAGATGGAGGTGATGGCAGTGAGGTCAGAGGTGGTGTGGGTGGACGTTGTATTCACAGGAATCCTTGTCTTATTAATTGAATAGCGCTTCGCGGAGAAACCTTTGCTATCACTTCTTCATCCCTTCGCGGATGTGAAATCAAGGGGCTATACTCTAGACACTTATTTCCTTCGTTTCTATATATTTTTCTACTTTTCATAGTCCCCAACATCAAGGTAGTTGCATAACCCGTTTTTCGCACAACAACATTTTAATCCAAGTATTCAAATATTTTACGTACTTACCTCGCTTTGCTATATCTAACTAAGGTGTTGGCTGTGAATTTAGTAACAAATCCTCCTGTGACATGATCAAGCCAATGATTGACAGTGCGGGTGATCGTATCCTTCGATGCTTCCAATCTTCGCACTAGCTCTAGGGTCCACACAATAGGATCGTCAAGTTTCCACCTTCCTTGGCTATCTGCTAGCTTCATGATCCACTCGTATAGCTAAATAGGGAAAGAGAAGAAAATATCTTGTGGATCTCTATATGGTATTGGTCCAACCACTATTCCTTTGTCAGCCACGAGTTTTTGTTCTCCTGTGCCGTGAATTCGTGGATTTTTCTATCCAACCAGTCTCCAATCTCCTTCTTAGTTGGATTCCACTGATACGACATCACACATCTCTTATATAGATTTTGGTCCCAGCAATGGAACCATTTGCTGGTTTGAGGGGGCTTGACCTAGGTTCAACATTAATTAGCCAAACAAATCCCTACACTACTAGCACTTTCGGCATAAGCCCGCGGAGCACAAACCGAAGTCTCACCCGAAGCAGTATGGGGGGGATGCCAGAACCAAGTTTCCGCACCAAGAGATGGTTATGATGTCAGTTTATTCTGGCTATACCTGCCTTCATGCAGGTCACTTAGCCCTTTATTCCACCCTTTAGTGCCTCCGTGAAAGGGTACAATTGGATTTTATGCAGCACTAACCTGCGGCCCAGGGACTTTTGCTTTGCTAGGGCAACGAACCGCGATATCTCCAAAACTAGGCTAACTGTCTTACTTATCTTATTAACTGATCTTAGTTAGCTTCACGTAAATAGATTTTTTTACTTGCACTTACTTAACCAACACATATACATACATTTGTGCATCATATAAGCATTATAAGTGAAATTTATACCCAACATAACAAGATGCATAAACAAGAAATAAAGACTCAAAAATTGTAGAATAGTTCTTGTTATCACTCCAATAATCTCTCTTAGGTTGTAGCTTGGAGATGCCTGGTAACATATAATCTTAAATATGGTTCTCTAAACTATTGGAATAAATGATGGTTTGGGTCAAGTTAGATAACCATTTCAGCTCTATTTTCACTCAATTCACGCATGAATGCTCTTACTAGTACAAGGCATTAGACCGCTAATGCTTAATAAGTTATAAATTCAATGGATAGATGGAGAATACTGACTATACCAGAAGATTTCATGCATAAACATACATCACTGGCTAGCTATAGGCAACAAAAGAGAATACTGACTGTACTAGCAGATGCATATATGACCACATATGAATGGCTAGCTACAGGTAGCAAAGAAGCTTGTGAATCTAATATATCAAAGCAGAGATAAGATGACAATTATCTGGCCTTAGACACAAAGAAAACATGAACAAACTATTCAAGTGCAAGCATAGAACAGCAAAGAGAATGGACATTGAACATATAAGGGCAAAAGAAGCTTATATTTCTAGAATGAAGATGAGAAGCTTGAATGAACACAGGAGGAATAATCTCCAAAAGTTGAACCCTTATTACATCTTACTTTCAGCTATTTATAGCCTGTTTATAATGCTCCTGAGCTCTCTAGAAGGCTCGAAGTCTTAATCTATCCACTCTATCCCTTAACCACTTGATTCCCTGAAGGCAAGCATGGCTTGGAGGTTTTTCTCCTTTTGACAGAAGAATAACCACATTCAGATATTTTGGGTGGCTTGATGTGCTATCTCGGAGCTCTCTCGTGCCAGAGATGTCGCATGATTCTTGTTTTGATGAGTTGTGTTGTGGCCTTTGATCTTTATGTTTGTTTTGGACAGCTATGTTGTCTGCTCCATGATCTTTGTTGTCTTTGGCTAAACTGTGTTGTTGATGCTCCCTGATCTTGTTTGATTTAGCTATGTTGCACTGTTGATGCTCCTTGATCTTTTTGTTTCCATTTGCAGCTTGTTGTGGCCCTTCTCTTTCCCTTTCTGGGCTCCTGTTTCCCGGCAATATGTCTCTCGGGCTCTGTTATATGGTGGAATGGGTCTTCCGTCCCTTATAATCCCTTTAAATGGCCCCTTTCTATTAATACATGACTATTTTATGTTTTAAACAGAAAACGCAGTGACACTGCAAAAACCCCACCCATCTCTGTCCTTTTTCGGTCTTAATAAATCCTTAGATATAACTTATTCTCCTCTTGGGTCCACCCTTGCAGTGATAGCACATCTCCACCGTTGATTTGGGGGTCCGAGATCCAATGGCGATGATCCATTTTGGGTGCCTCTTTTGTATAGGAGTTAACCGCCCGATGAGGGTGGTTTTCTCTCTCCTCATCTTGGACATGTGGCAACAAATGTATGGCATTGGGTGGAGCCTGGCCTAAACCACTTACTACCCATGGCCCGCTCGAAATCCTCCCTATTTTGTGATTTTTCCTTCATATTGGAAATATGTCGAAACATTGAAAATTATGAAAAAACGGCCCCGATGGACTTTAGATATTATATATTACACTTCCCACTTCATCAGAATCACTGTTAGCTGATGCTCCCTTTGTATTTTCGTTATATAACAAAATACATGAAATACATTAAAAATTGTGCTTCTGCAAACTTCAATATATATATATATTTTTATTCTGAAACCCTTTTGGGTTTGATCTTTATTGCATCGATGTTGTCTTCCATTCCCTTTGTATTTCGTTGAAACAATGAAAATACACAAAAAAAGGTGGAAAATTGATTGGGTGCGGATCTCAAAATTTATGAATTCCCAACCATAATGCCATCAGGTCTGTCTATTGGGTTGCCTGTATGTATGTTCATAGGTCCCGTGTTGGAAAAAATACTGAGAGGGGGGGTGAATTAGTATTATTAAATCAATTATTTTTCATTTCACAATCATATTTGTAGATGCTACTTCAGCTATGGGAAACTGCGTATATACGCTACTGTGTCTAAAGAAACCAGTGTATATCAGAAAACTTAAGATTCATTAATTGCTGATCTTTAATTAGTGCATCAGGACTTCATTAATCATAAGAATAGTAAACAAGAGCAGTAAAGCAGAAAATATCATGACACACATGGACACACAGATATAAGGTGGAAACCCAATGTGGGTGAAAACCACCTGCTGCAATTCGTCTCTATCTTCTTTTAATTAGAAACTTCTTTTTACAATGATTTTGTACTGGTGCAGTCTTATACCAGTATGCAGGCTACTACCTACAGAAGGCTACAACCTTCTCTCGTTCTCTAGCTTCTCCTGGAAGGGAGCTACAACCCCCTTAGCTCTTGTACTAGTTGAGGTACTAGTACGTAGGTGCTGACCAACAGAAGGCTACAACCTTCTCTTTTCTTCCAAGGACCACGTTTCATAATTTTCAAACTGGATCCATGAATAACATCAATCAAACATCAAATATATCTGCATCAACCAATCTCCTTTGCACCAAACACGCTGAATCAAATAGTCACTTCTCTGAATGCTATACCCAGAAAACAATAACAGTAACCAGACACCAATTCTGAACCCAGAACACTGTAGCAATAAAGAAAAGTAGCTAAAACATATTTCAAGAGACGTACGCTACTTCAATATGTAGAAACTTGCGTGCATACGCTTCTGTATTAAGGCCAACCAGTGTATACGCTGTTTTGATTTACTAAACCAGCGTGTGTACGCACCTCTGATGTATCGAACCTGCGTATATATCTATAAAAGATAATTCACTCTTTCAAATATTCAGACATTAGTTATACCCAGATTATCAGATTTATAGATCAAGACATGTGCCAATTATAACAGATCAAAATCACACAAAGATACTACTATTCAAGACTTGAGTTTTGACCCATTAATATAACTTATCCATCTTCCTGTGCTCAAGTTCCTCCTTGATTCAGATTTAGCTATGCATTATAAACCAATCACCAGTATTTTAGATCTTCCTCTTAATAAGATATTCAATGCTTGAGTCAATGCCTTTTCCAAATGATCTCCTCCTTTTTATAGTCTTAGGCCTTACTCAATACCACGGTCCAAAACCATAAATAACCAATACCTTGGACCCAATACCTGGGTTCAACACTTTAGACAAGATACCATGGTCCAAAACCATAGGTCCAAATACCATGGATCTAAAAATAAGCTTTCCCACATGTACACGCTTTTTTGTGCATGAAAGTGCGTGCATATGCGTACGCGACTTTTGATAGGAAATACCGCGTGTATACGCGACTTCATCAGAGGAAACCTATGTATACCTCTCTTTGTTTCATTCTGAGAGCTTGAATAGTGATCTACCATCTGAGTGGGTTTCCATCAAGGACAACACCTGTGTCATAGCGCCAAACCTATGTCATAATGCCAAAAATATCCCCTTTGGACTTGATGGCAACGCCAAGTCACTCAAATTCATTCTCCCCCTTTGACATCAAGGGAAAATGATTATGCTCCCACTGAGTTCATGCTGAAATCTCTGCTCTGCTGTTCTATTCATGCTCCCCCTGATTGTAGGCAAGGTCTGCAAGAAGATTTTATACAAGAAGATACATAACTTTATACATCATAAGTGACCTTCCTACCACCAAAGGCTCATACATACATCCATCTCCCAACCAAGTGGGGATACACCAAAGGGTTACACAAGATAAAACAAGAACATTACATTATCCATCCCAGGCATAGTGGGGAAATCAAAGAAGGCAGTTACATGACCTTGATAAGAAAATAAATACATGACACAGAGACGAAATATCTACAACCAGACTATGATAGTTATCAACAAATATCATCAGCAGCATCTGTCAATCATCATTCAAACCAGCAGCCATGTTCTCCTTCTGCACATGTTCCTCTTGAAACCAAAACACTGTGACCTTAAACCAATATCTTCTTGGATAACGCCAACAATGGATTATTATAAGAATATATATGCTCCCCCTGAACTTGTACCAGATGGTCTCTGTCAGACCCATATCAGACTCCTTTCATCCTGAGCCTGGCCCACTGTTTGTCTTCAAACCAACATATATGCGACTGTACCCACATAAACCGGCGTATGTACGTGGATCCTCCTCATGAAACTCGCGTACACCCACTTTTCTCTGAAATAGACAAGTTTCAACAGCAAGATGATGCATCGACTACTCCCAACTTCTGTCTGAGGTATTCAAATGTTTCCCTCAGTAGTGGTTTGGTGAGTATATCAGCAACTTGTTCGTTGGAGGGAACATACTCTAATTTAACATTTTGTTCAAGCACTTGTTCCCGGAGAAAATAATATTTGATAGGTATGTGGTTGGTATTTGAATGCATGACGAGATTCATTGAAATACTGATTGCACTTGTATTATCACAAAAAATGGAAATAGGTGGAGTACAAGTGATTTGCATGTCTTGCAATGTTTGCATCATCCAAAGGAGTTGTTTGCAGCAAGATGCAACAGCTACATATTCTGCTTCAGCTGTAGATAATGCAATTGAACTCTATTTCTTATTGAACCAAGATACTAATCTAGGACCCGTGAAGAATGCACCACCACTAGTGCTTTTTATGTCATCCACGCTTCCTGCCCAATCTGCATCTATATATGCATGAAGAGTGAGATCTGTACTTCTAGGATACCATAAGCCATAGTTTTGAGTTCCTTGAAGATACTTGAAAATTCTCTTAACTGCCTGAAGATGAGTTTAATTTGGATTTTCCTGAAACCTTCCAACTATTCCCACTGCATGCATAATGTCTGGTCGGGTACCTGTTACATAGAGCAGACTACCAATCATGGATCTATAGGTTGGTTGATGCACTGCTACTAATTCATCATTTGCACTAAGTTTGCATCCTATTACTATAGGGGTACATACTAGTTTCGAATCCTCCATCCCATATTTCTTCAAGATCTGCTTGAGATACTTGTTCATGACAGAAAAATACCGTCTTTGTTTTGTTGGAATTCTAAACCAAGAATATATGTGAGCTCACCAAGAAGGTACATTTCAAATTCTTTTTGCATCACCAAGGCAAAGTTTTGACTCATGTCTTCTTCATTGCTACCAAATATGATATCATCAACATATACAACAAGTATTAGCAACTTATCATTATTAATTTTTATATATAGATTGCTGTGTGTTGATCCTTTTGTAAAACCTTGTTGATGGAGATACTTATCCAAATGATAATACCAAGCCCTTCGAGCCTGTTTAAGGCCATAGAGAGCCTTTTTGAGTCTACATACAAGTTTTGGATCATTTCCAAGGATAAACCCATCTGGTTGCTCAATATACACTTCTTCATCCAAGTCTTAATTTAGAAAAGTAGACTTCACGTCCATTTGAAATACTTTAAATTTCTGAAAGCTAGAAAGAGCAACGAACATTCTTATGGCCTCAAGTCTAGCAACTAGTGCAAACGTTTCTTCAAAGTTTATGTCTTCTTGTTGATCATACCCTTTACAAATAAGTCTTGCCTTGTTTTTAATAACATCTCCATTTTCATTCAGTTTGTTTTTGAATATCCATTTTGTGCCTATTACATTTTTATCGTTTGGTCTAGGAACCAACTCCCAAGTGTTATTCTTTTCAATCTGCTCCAAATTCTTCATTCATGGCCTTGACCCAGCATTCATCTTTACATGCTTCACTTACATTTTGTGGTTCAGTGGAGGAGAACAATGCTAGGTAGCTTGAAGCTTTTGAAATAGTTCTTCTTGTTTGTACACCTGCCTCTTTCTGCCCCAAAATTTGAGTTTCTGGATGATTCTTCTGAACATACCTGGATGGAGTCTTTTCCTCTATCCTTATATGTTCTTCTGGTGCCTCATGGGTTTCTTCTTCATCATGAGTCTGATTTGTTGTTGAAGGATAGTTCTCATCATCTTCGAAATCTTCAGATTTTACTTGCCTAAGAATGTTTCCTTCTTCATCAACCACTACATCAATACTTTCAACAATTTTTCCAAGTATTTTATTGTAACACTTATATGCTTTGCTGTGGGGAGAGTAACCAAGAAGAATGCCTTCATCTACTCTAGGTTCAAACTTACCAAGGTTTTCATCAGTCTTTTTGATGTAACATTTGCTTCCAAAAATTTTGAAGTATTTTACTATGGGAGTCTTACCATACCAAAGTTCATGAGTTTGAGTGTTGTTTACTCGGATGTTTGTCTTGTTGAGAATAGTAACTGCAGCAAATGTGGCTTAACCCCAAATGGTTGTGGGAGTTCCAGACTCATCAAGCATAGCACGAGCCATTTGTTGAACTATTATGTTCATCCTTTCCACTACTCCATTTTGCTGAGGAGTCCTTGCCGTAGAGAATTCCCTTCTAATTCCATGTTCTTCACAAAAATTGAAAAATTCATCCGAGGTAAATTCCCCACCTCTATCAGACCTAAGGCATTTGATTTTGCGATCTGATTTGTTTTCAACCAAGGCTTTGAATGCTTTGAACTTTTCAAAAGCTTCATCTTTATGCTTCATAAGTCCTATCCAACACATCTTGGAAAAGTCGTCAATGAACAATATAAAGTATTCTTCTCCTCGAGGTGACCTTTTCCTAGATGGACCACATACATCAGTATGGACAAGTTCAAGTGGCCTACTAGCTGATCCTTCCTTCTCAGGGAAATTAGTTCTGGTTTGCTTCCCAAACTGACATGATTTGCATATTGTATTGTCTGGAATTATGATGTCAGGGAGATCACGAACCGCCTGATATTTTCATGCTTTCCTTATTTGAGAGAAGCTTAGATGCCCCAATCTTCTGTGCCATAGCTAGTGCTCATCATTCTTGCTTATATAGCATTATTATTTTCCTCCCTTGAGTATGTATAAATTATTTGGTCTTCTTATGCCTTTGATCACTGTTTCTCCGGTATCAAGCTCACGAACAATACATCCATTTGATCGAAATATTACCTCATTTCCTTGATCACACATTTGACTGACACTTAATAGATTATGCTTTAAGCCATGAACATACATAACATTCACAGCTTTGACCTTTTCTTTCAAAAGAACAGAACCTTTACCTTTTATGAATGCAGGAGTGTCATTTCCAAATGATACCTTGTCTTCCTTTTCTAAAGCACTATATGATTGAAGTTTTTCTTTATCACCTGTCATATGTTTTGAGCATCCACTGTCGATGTACCGCTGGTTTTCTTGCCCTTCTGCATATAAGGCTATACCACATATTTCTGGTTGTGGTTCTTTCTTCCTCCATGTTTTGGGGCTCAATGAAGCTTGCTCCTTCTAATTTGTTTGTCGAAATCTACTCTTGCATTAAGAATCTTTATGACCAAAGTTGTTAGAAATAGAACATTCTATTTCATTTTCAAGAGCTGAAAAGTTATTGTAAGTTCTTTTCATGATTCGAGTCACACTCCTTTGATTTCGTGCTTCTCTGGTCATGATGGTCTTGTAGGCAACACATTGAGCTGCTTTATGTCCAAAGTTATGACAAGAAAAACATTGGCAATTGAAGAAATTCCTACGATCATCAAATGTTCCGTATAGGTGATTGTAATAGCCATTCGTTCTTGAGGCAAATTGAGAATGATTTACCTGCGGTTGGTTGTAGCTTCTGCTCATCCTTGAAGTAGATTGCCCTCGATTTACTTGGTGATCTCTATTCATTCTTGAAGTAAATTGTCCCTAATTTACCTGATGATCTTCATTGTGCCTTTGTTGTCGATTGTCAACCTGTTCACTTCTCCTTGCTACTTCAAGATAACTTTTGGAGGTAGATGGCTTATGTGCTTGAGATGTTTCTTCAGTATACCCAAGACCAGCCTTGATTAGAAGAGAATGGTTCACTTTGATAATCTCATCTAAAGTTTCAGATCCTTTAGCAAATCTAAGATTAAGAGCTTTTGTTTTCTCAATGTCCTTTCTAAGTCCCACAATTTCACATTCTAACTTTTCATTGTGTTTTTCCCTTTCAGCAAGTTGGAATGTCAGAGTATCTATAATCATATTCTTTTCTTCTAAACAAATTTTGAGTTTAGAAATTTCTTCATAAAGACCTTCTTCATCTATAGCATCCAAGAAATCATCATCTTCAAAAGCCATCAAAAGTCTATAATCATTACCTTGTTCATCTTCATCACTATTTGAAAATCCATCACTGTCTTCATGTGTGTAGTAGCTCTTCTTACTTACATTCTGTTTTCTGTTCCATCTAACTGGTTCCTTACCTTTTTCAAGCTTATCTTTATGAGGACACTTGGCAGCATAGTGACCGAATCTTCCACAAGAAAAACATTTGAAAGGTAGCTTACCTCTGAATCTTCCAGAACCCTGTTGAAGGTTCTTGACAAAATTTGATTCTTCCTCTTCTTCCGACATATGTCCTGAGTCATTGTAATCTCATTTTCCTGAGGCTTTGAATGCGGCTTCTCTCTTGTCTGATGGTCCCCCTTTTCTCATTTCGTAAGCAGTTAGGATTTCGTGTAGCTGTGACATGGTAATGCTCTGTAGATTCTGTTTTTCTTCTATGGCAGAAACTTTTGATTCAAACTTAGAAGACAAAGATCTTAGAACCTTTTCAACCAAAACAACTTCTTTTATTTCTTCATCCAAATTTTTCATACAATTAACAATCTCATCTATATGTAGGAAATAGTTATCGAAACTTTCATCATTGTGCATTCTGAGATTTTCATATTGAATCCTGAGAGTTTTTAGTTTTTCTCGTTTTACCTGATCATCTCCTTCATAGCTCAGAACGATCTTGTCCCATATTTCTTTTGCAGTTTTGAGCTGCATAACCTTGATGAATTATGATTGAGATAGACTCCCTAATAGAGTATTCATAGCCTTTGCATTTGTTTCATATTGCTTCTTACCAACCGTATCTATAGGAGTTGCTGATGGAAATGTGTATCTTGTTTCCATGATATCCCAGACTTTTGTACCAAGAGATTGAAGATATGTTGTGATTCTTACCTTCCAATAGACGAAGTTGCTCCCATCAAAAATTGGTGGCCTAATCGATGCTTCTTTCTCGTAGTTTCTCATGATGATAGATCTTCCTTCAAGCGATCAAGCTTCTTTTGAAGGACCTACTCTGATACTAATTGTTGGAAACAATACTGAGAGGGGGGTGAATCAGTATTATTAAATCAATTATTTTTCATTTCACAATCAGATTTGTATATGCTACTTTAGCTATGGGAAACTGCGTATATACGCTACTATGTCTAAAGACACCAGCGTATATCAGAAAACTTAAGATTCATTAATTATTGATCTTTAATCAATGCATCAGGACTTCATTAATCATAAGAACAATAAACAGGAGAAGTAAAGCAGAACAGATCATCACACACATGGACACACAGATATAAGGTGGAAACCCAATGTGGGTGAAGACCACCTGCTACAATTCATCTCTATCTCCTTTTAATTATAAAATTATTTTTACAATGATTTTGTACCGGTGTAGTCTTATACTACTACGTAGGCTGCTACCTGCAGAAGGCTACAACCTTCTCTCGTTCTCCATCTTCTCCTGGAAGGGAGCTACAACCCCCTTAGCTCTTGTACTAGCTGAGGTACTAGTACGTAGGTGCTGACCTACAGAAGGCTACAACCTTCTCTTTTCTTCCAGGGACCACGTTTCATAATTTTTAGACTGGATCCATGAATAACATCAATCAAACATCAAATATATCTGCATCAACCAATCTCCTTTGCACCAAACAAACTGAATCAAATAGTCACTTCCATGAATGCTGTACCCAGAAAACAATAACAGTAACCAGACACCAATTCTGAACCCAAAACACTGCAGCAATAAAGAAAAGTAGCTAAAACATATTTCAAGAGATGTACGCTACTTCAATATGCAAAAACCTACGTGTATACGCTTCTGTATTAAGGCCAACCAGCGTATACGCTGTTTTGATTTACTAAACCAGCGTGTATACGCACCTCTGATGTGTTGAACTTGCATATATATCTATAAAAGATAATTCACTCTTTCAAGTATTCAGACATCAGTTATACCCAGATTATCAGATTTATAGATCAAGACATGCGCCAATTATAACAGATCAAAATCACACAAAGATACTACTATTCAAGACTTGAGTTTTGACCCATCAATAGAACTTATCCATCTTCTTGCGCTCAGGTTCCTCCTTGATTTAGATTCAGCTATGCACCATAAACCAATCACCAATATTTCAGATCTTCCTCTTCATAAGATATTCAATGCTTGAGTCAATGCCTTTGCCAAATGATCTCCTCCTTTTCATAGTCTTAGACCTTACTCAATACCATGGTCCAAAACCATGAATAACCAATACCTTGGACCAAATACCTGGGTTCAACACTTTAGACAAGATACCATGGTCCAAAACCATAGGTCCAAATACCATGGATCTAAAAATAAGCTTTCCCACATGTACGCACTTTTCCATGCATGAAAGTGCGTGCATACGCATACACGACTTTTGATCGGCAATACCGCATGTATACGCGACTTCGTCAGAGGAAACCTACATATACCTCTCTTTCTTTCATTCTGAGAGCTTGAACAGTGATCTGCCATCTGAGTGGGTTGCCATCAAAGACAACACATGTGTCATAGCACCAAACCTATGTAATAATGCCAACATCCCGCCCCTTGGCATAGCATCGATGCGATATCAGTGATGCGATAAATCACAATCGCTAATCGCTCAATCCCCGGGCCTTTATATAACAGAACATATGCTTCCCGCCGATGCGACCCGCCGATCTGATCATTGGCAATCGCTGATCAGTAGTGTCATGCACCTGACTTCAAACTGTCCCCTATGCTCAGCCAATTACGATTAGCCACCTAGATCTGTGCCGTTGATCGGCCAGATCTAATGGCGGCTATTCATCCCTCTGTTTAAGCCTGCGTTTGTGGGTTTTTCATGGTTTTCAAGCATTTTAGCCTCCCAATAGTGCATTTCTGCCCTTCCAAGGGCTTTCCTCTTGCGCTAATTTTCATCATTAGATGATCTTTGAGCAAAAATTGAAGATTTCAAGGGCATTATTGGATTCATTGGCATGTTTCTAAGCAAATTTGGAGACTTCAAGAGCCTATATGGATCCATTTGTGGGTCTTTTTCCACCAAGGTTAACACTGGCTCCTTCTGGGGATGAAATCCTCCCTATAAGGTTTCAAGGATCACAGATCAATGCCTTTCCTAAAAAGCAGAGTGAAATTTTCCTTCTAGTGTTCCATTGGGCATGGAGTCTATTTTGTAATGAAATAAAAACTGGAAAAACATATTTACAATGACAAGGCTTTAAAGCCTTAAATGAAATAAAGTTTCAAGAACAGCCCATTTATTGGGCTACCAAAAGTATCTCCTCCTTCCAGACTGTGAAGAATGAATGTATTGTTCTGCTGAACTTGAGTGATGACAAACGGACCTGTCCATAAGGAGTCAAACTTTCCATTATTACCTTTGTTTTCCTTAAATGCATCCCATTTAAGCACCCAATCACCAACCTGGAAATTGTCCACTTCTACCTTTCAGTCAAAGGTTTCTTTGATTTTCTTCTAATGAGATTTTGACTTCTCAACCAGCTACTATCTGATCTACTGTAGTTCAACCAGGTTATTCATTCTTCTTACCATATCATTCTCTTCATCTTGTTCTTCTTTCAAGAACTTAGCCATAGGGAGAATGAGCTAGATGGGGAAAACAACATCAGTGCCATAAACTAGTTTGAATAGAGAATTCCCAATGGACTTTTTGATGGTAACTCTGTCAACCCATAGTGCAAACTTCAACTTGGAATCCCAACTCTTTTTGTTGTCTTCTAATAGTTTTTTGATTACCCTTACCAGGCTCTTGTTAGATGATTCTGCCAAGCCATTGCCTTGAGGATAATATGAGGTAGAATGCACCACTTGAATGCCCATGGATTCAGTCATGTCCACCAATTCTTTTGCCTTGAAAGCTGATGCATTATCAGTGACTAGTTTGGTTGGGCAACCAAATCTAGTGAACACATTCTCATTCAAGAACTTTATGACAACTTGATGATTGGCATTCTTAGTGGGTATAGCCTCAATCCACTTGGTGAAATAATCAGTGGCTACTAAGATCCATTTGTGTTGGCCACTAGAATGTGGGTTGATCTCACCTATAAAGTCCAAGCCCCACTGCTCGAAGGCACCATTGACATGTATTGGCTTCAAGGGCAGAGATTTTAGATACTGTCTTCTTGCAAACCTCTAGCACTTCTCATAAGCTTTTACAAAAGAAAACACATCAGAGAACAGAGTAGGCCAATAATATCTAGCCCTCAAGATTTTTTGAGTTGTGGTTTTCAATAATGATGCTCTCCAAAGATGCTAGAATGGAACTAGTGCATGACATCCACAGATTGTTCTTTATCTAGACACCTCAAGAGGATTCCTGATGGGTCTTTCCAATAAAGAAGATTTTTATCAATGTAGAATTTGGTTGATATGAGTTTAATGGCACGAGCTTGACTTGAGCTAAGCCCTGGAGGGACTTCTAGCTTTTGCAAAAAATGAATTATGTTGTAATACCATTCACATGTGGCTAGATTTTCAGCCAAAGACTGATTTTTCTTTTGCTCTTCTACTGCTCCCTCGGTCTGCTCATCATCTGAGTTCAGACTCATGGAGTTTATATCTAGCAAGTTGTAATTTTCTTCAGCCATAAGTTTAGCCAAGCCCTGGCCTTTGACAAGCTTAGTGGGCTTCACCTCTATGTTAAATTCTATGAATTTTTCAATCCATTTAGCTCTCTTCCCATCAATATTTGGTTGAGTTAAGACATCTTTTACTGAAGCTGAAGGTACATATGCAACTACTTTGGAATGTAGAATATAAATTTTGAATGCCTTTAAAGACTTTATGAGAGCATAAGCTTGTTTCTCAATAAGGTCATACCTTAGTTCAACATCCCTTAAAGTTTTGCTGAAAAAGGCCACAGGGTGCTCTATCCCTTCATCATTTTTCTGCAATAGAATTGAAGCAAGTGTATCATAAGAGGCAAAGAGAAGATACAAAACTACTTAGTGTAATTTGGGTTTACTAGAGTTGGAGCTTCCATGATAGCTTGCTTGGTGGCTTCAAAAGAGCTTCTTGAAGCATCTATCCATTTTATTTCGGATCCTTTCTTCAGCATGGAAGTGATGTGATTTACAAGCTCTACAAAGTATGGAATGAACTTCCTTACGAAGTTAATCTTACCTAGGAAGGATTGAATGTCCCTTTTTGACCTTGGGATGGACAATGTCTAAATGGATTGAACCCTTGCTGGATCAATTTTCACACCTTCAGCAGAAACAATATGTCCCAGAGGATTGCCTTCTTCTAGAGCAAACTATGACTTCTTTGGGTTCACTGAAATTCCAAACTGTCTGCACTTTAGGAAGACCTTCTTCAAATGTTGTAAATGGTCTTTGTGGCTGTTGGAGAAGACTGTTATGTCATCAAGATAAATAAGGAAAAATTTGTCCATGGCCCTCTCAAAAGTAGCCCCAACATTCATCAGTCCGAAAGGCATCTTGGAGTACATGAAAGTGCCTTGAGGAGTAGTGAAGGTGGTCTTTTCTTGATATTTAGGATGTACAACAATCTGATTGTAACCTGAAAATCCATCTAAGAAAGACATGACTCTAGCCACTTAAACTCTTTGCAGCAAGTGTTCCATCTTAGGCAGGGGATAGTTAACTTTTTTAGAGCACTTGTTAAAATTTCTAAAGTCGACACAAAACCTGATTTCCCCATTTTTATTTCTCACTAACACAAGGTTAGCTATCCATTTTGAATACCTTATGGGAACTATAATTTTGGCATCCAATAGTTTTTGGATCTCTTTCTCAATCAAAGGCAATAAGATAGGGCTAATAGGTCTTAATTTTTGCTTAAAAGGGGTAGTGTTCATTTCCAATGGGATCTTGTGCTGAATGATGTTTGTATCATAGGTTTTAAGATCACTATATTCCCAGGCAAAAATATTAGTGAATTGCTTCATGAGGGTGAAATACTCATAATTCTCGGCAGAAGACAATTGAGTGGACAAATTTATGTGGATGGGCTGGGTTCCCTATATTGTGTTTCTAGAGAATAGACTCATTCTCTGTTTTGGCTGGCTTATAGGGCACGTCGTTATGATTGAAAGCTTCTCTAGAGGCACCAATCCTTTTGGTATGTGATTACTAGGCAGCTGGACGATGCTTCCTCGGCCGATCTCCTTTTTTAGCTTAGACTGGCCGCATTCTTCCTTGGTTTCATTTTCTTGGTCAATGTGTGTTTCAGCAAATTCCTCCACGCCTTGCAAAAACTTGTTGATTTCCTCACCACCTTTAAAAACTCTCCAATATTTGACATTGTTAGGCAGAGATGGTCTGTATTTTACATGAACTTCACATGTCAATTTAGGAGGCAAGGGAGGAATAAATGTGCTAGCAAACACAGCAAGGGAGTCGGCAAGCTGATTCTTCATTCTTGGAATATAAGAAATGTTGAAATCATTAAAAGAATACTTGAGCCTCAATACCTCATCTCTGTATGCTTTCAGCCTTGGATGCTTAGCTTGGAAATTTTTATTGAACTGCTGAATAATGAGGTCTGCATCTCCAAACACTTTCAGGCCTTTGATACCCATTTCTTTAGCAGTGTTTAAGCCCATAATCAAAGCTTTGTACTCTGCTATGTTGTTTATGACCTGAAATTTTAATTTGAAAGATAAATGAATATATTCCTGCGCCAGGGACACAAGGACTACACTTACCCCTGCAACTTCTTTAGAGCAAGCTCCATCAAAGAACATGTCCCAAATCTATGGGCCTTCTTCTTTAATGATTTGGAAAATTGGTCTTTTGAGCTGCGTGGAGGCCAACTGGGATTCTTCAATATGAAGAATACATGCTCCAAAATCACTGTCAACAACATAGATGGGATGATTAGTAAGGTTCTTCTCATCGCTAATGATATAAGCCAACTGCGCCTCTCTGTATAATCTCTTGCTCTCACCTATGAAAAACTGGGACAGTAGCATAGGAGAAATCATTTTTGTAATGATCCACCTAATCTCTTGATCCAAACTCTGGAAAGTAACATGAAAAACTTGGGGGGTACATCAGCTACCAAAATATCCATGATCATTCTTTTCATAGGCAACTAAGACAATTGATGGCTAGGTCCTTGATTAATCCTAGACATTTCACTTTTCTAGAGTCAAAAGAAAAGAGATCATGATAAGGCTTAGTTATTTCAAGACCCAACTCATCCATGACAGCCTTGGGCATTAGATTATGGCTAGCTCTAGTGTCAAAAAGGTAGTTGTGAAGGATTTTTTAATGAATATTCAGAGAGACATAGAATGATGGGGAGTTGTCTTCGCAATTTTCAATCATTGGGCTGAGAATAATAGTTGGCTTGTCATTTTGTAGATTTACATAGTCAGTGGAGGCTTGGATGGCTTCAGGCTCAAGGTCCTCGAAGATGGACCTTTTCAAGGACTCATTATTCACTAGTTAAATCAGAGGCATAGCTATTCTTAGCTTCTGAATTTCTGATTGAAAACTGAAAGGAGAAGGAGACTTGTCAAGGCCTCTTACCTCATGAGCTAGAGCTTTGAGGATGATGGGATCAACTACCAATTGTCTTTGATTATTAGCTTGTTGTACTGCAGGGACAACAGCTCTTTGAATAGGAGTTTCCTTGGCATTATTTATATTTGACCTCAAATTATATCTTTGTTGATCTACAGTTTGTAGAATAGCTTCACCATCCCATTCTTGGCTGATTTGGTCATTGCATAATAACTTTTCATAGGTAGCTGAGGTCAAAAAAGAAGCATTGCCTTTGTCTTCCAAACAATGAATCTCATCATCTTCTTCAAACTGCTCTTCTTCTATGACTGCATTTTGAAAAGGAGCCTTCACCCTTTCGTCTTCATTAGCATCTTTTATTCTTTACAAAATTTGCAACTGATCATTTGTTCTTCTATATGGATTTGGTTTTGGATTTCTAGGAGCAAAGGTATTAGGCACTCTTCCTTTCCCTGGGTGCTGCTAAACCTTCAATTTAGAGATTTCAGAGGCTAATAACTCGATCATTTTGGTCATTTTATCTATCTTAGGATCAATGGATGATGAAGACTTGCCCCTCTGGCTTCTTCTATCAACATTTCCCTTGAGCTTCTCTGTAGCCATGATGTTTGATTCTACTTCCAACGCTGCATCCTGCATGTCAGCCAAAGTAGCACATCGCCTCTCTCTCAATAGTAAGCAGAAGTTAGAATCAAAAGCACTGGCATAGGTGAGTTTAGCAGAGGTAGTAGTGGGTTTTACTTCAGCTGGTATCTTTCTCTACATACTGTTAAACCTCTTATTAAAATCAGACAGCAACTCACCACTTTCCCTCTTTAAGTTCCCGAACTTAGTGTGGTAGTAGAGGAGATCCTTCTTATCCCCCCAATGCTTTAGGAATGCATCATCTAAAGATTCAATATCTGCTATAGATCTTGGGGTTAGTTCTATGAACCATTTTCTAGCCTCTCCATCTGGGCTTTGGACAAAGACTCTCATCCACACATCATCTTTACTATGGTCTAGAGTATCAGCATAGCTATAGAATGACTCAAGATGTTATTTAGCAGTAGCACCTTCAGTCCCAGTGAACTTAGGCCTATATTTCTGATATTCTCCAGTAGGCATGGGATTCAGAGGAGTGGGCAGTATTAGAGGTCCATACCTAGCAACTATGATTCTTTCCATTTTGGTGGGTGCTTATGGACCTGCCATAGTTGTGGTTGCTAAAAGCATGATGGTAGTCTGAATGATAGAGGGCTAAGGAGTGACTGACAAGACTAAAGGAGTATGATGGATAGGAGGTGAGGTTTCCTTTGGGCTAACAACAAAAGGAGAACCTAAAGAATAAGGAACTTTATGAATCTCTAAGAGTTTTTCTTCACTGCTAGTATCATATGCTATACTCTCAACATGTATTTGTTCTATTACAAGCCTTTCTTGAAGAGATATAGAATATTGTTTAGGTTTACCTAAACCTGGTGCTCCTTTTTGTAATACCTTTCTCCCTTTGATGATTTTTTCAGGGTCAGGTACTGGGTCAGCTTGTAGCTTCTGAGGATTTCTCTGAGTATGCCTCACAAATTGAGCCAGAGCTATGAAGTGGAGTCGCCAAGAGGTTCAACCTCCAGTAGAGTCACCAGATAGATGATTACAACCAAAAAGGTGCCCAGACTTTGTCTATCATCAAAGCCAGATCTATGTCGTTTCCTAGGGAAGATGAGCTTCAGTTTCCTTTCCTTGGCAGTGGCACCAATTATGTTATCACTCTAAGAAACTCTCCTAGGTTGTGGCTCGGAGATGCCTGGTAACATATAATCTTAAATATTGGAATAAATGATGGTTTCGGTTAAGTTAGATAACCATTTCATCTCTATTTTCATTCAATGCATGCATGAACGCTCTTACCAATACAAGGCTTTAGACCACTAATGCTCAATAAGTTATAAATTCAATGGATAGATGGAGAATACTGACTATACCAGTAGATTGAATTCATAAACATACATAACTGGCTAGTTACAGGCATCAAAAGAGAACACTGACTGTACTGGTAGATGCATATATGATCACATATGAATGGATAGCTATAGGTAGCAAAGAAGCTTGCGAGTATAATATATCAAAGTAGAGATAAGATGATAGTTATCTGGCCTTAGACACAAATAAAACATGAACAAACTGTTCAAGTGCAAGCATAGAATAGCAAAGAGAATGGACATTGAACATATAATGGCAAAAGAATCTTATATTGCTAGAATGAAGATGAGAAGCTTGAATGAATAGAGGAGGAATAATCTCCAAAAGTTGAACCCTTATTGCATCTTACTTTTAGCTATTTATAGCCTGTTTACAATGTTCCTGAGCTCTCTAGAAGGCTTGGAGTCTTAATCTATCCACTCTGTCCCTTAACCATTTGATTCCCTGAAGGCAAGCATGGCTTGGAGGTGTTTCTCCTTCTAACAGAAGAATAACCGTATTCAGATATTTTGGGTGGCTTGATGTGCTGTCTGGGAGCTCTCTCGTGCCAGAGATACCCCATGATACTTGTTTTGATGAGCTACGCTGTGGCCTTTGATATTTCTATTTGTTCTGGATAGCTATGCTGTCTACTCCATGATCTCTATTGTCTTCAACTAAGCTATGCTGTTGATGCTCCCTAATCTTTTTGTTTTGGGTTGCAGTGTGTTGTGGCCCTTCTCTTTTCCTTTCCAAGCTCCTGTTTCACAGCAATATGTCTCCTGAGCTCTGTTATATGGTGGAATGGATCTTCGGGCCCTTATAATCCCTTTAAATGGCCCCTTTTTGTTAATACATGTCTGTTTTCTGTTTTAAATAGAAAATGTAGCGACACTGTGAAAATCCCATCCATCTCTATCCTTTTCGGACTGAAGAAATCCTTAGATATAGCTTATTCTCCTCTTGGGTCCGCCCTTGTAGTGATAACACATCTCCACCGTTGATCTGGGGTTCCCAGATCCAACGGTGATGATCCATTTTGGGTGCCTCTTTTGTACTGGAGTTAAGCACCCGATGAGGGTGGTTTTCTCTCTCCTCGTCTTGGACATGTGGCAGAAATTATATGGCATCAAGCGGAGCCCAACCTAAACCACTTACCACCCACGGCCCGCCTAAAATCCTACCTGTTTTGTGATTTTTCCTTCACATTTGAAATATATCAAAACATTGAAAATTATGAAAAAAACGTCCTTGGCGGACTTCAAATATTATATATTCCACTTCTCAGAGCCTTTCGGGTTTGGGCTTCATCATAATCACTACTAGCCAATGCTCCCTTCGTATTTTCGTTATATAACGAAAATATATGAAATACATTAAAAATTGGGCTTTTGCGGACTTCAAAATATATATATTTTGATTCCAAAACCCTTTTGGGTCTGGGTTTTATCACATTGGCATTGTCTTCTGTTCCCTTTGTATTTCATTGAAACAACGAAAATACACAAAAAAATGTGGAAAATTTCTTGGGCACGGATCTCAAAATTTATGAACTCCCAACTATAATGCCGTCGGGTCTGGCTATCGGGTCGCCCGTATGTATGTTCATAGGTCCCGCCCCTTGGCATAGTGCTGATACAATATCAGCAATGTGATAAATCACAATCGCTAATTGCTCAATCCCAGGGCCTCTATATAACGGAACATATGCTTCCCACCGATGCGACCCGTCAATCTGATCATCGGCGATCGCTGATTGGCGGTGTCATGCGCCTGACTTCAAACTATCCCCTCTGCTCGGCCAATTGCGATTAGTCACCTAGCTTTGGGCCATCGATTGGCTAGATCTAACAGTGGATATTCATCCCTCTATTTAAGCTTGCGTTTGTGAGTTTTTCATGGTTGTTTAAGCATTTTAACCTCCCGATAGTGCATTTCTACCCTTCCAACGACTTTCCTCTTGCACTGATTTTCATCATTAGATGATCTTTGAGAAAAAATTGAAGATTTCAAGGGCATTAATGGATCCATTGGCATGTTTCTAAGTGAATTTGGAGACTTCAAGAGCCTATATGGATCCATTTTGGGCCTTTTGCCAGCAAAGCTAAGAGTTCTCTTTTTTGATAATTCCTGATGATTAAAAACTCGACCCGCCTTATGCACTCAGGTATAGGGGTCCGTGCACTCAGCTTCAAACTTCCACCCTAGGCGTTTTCACACTCAGCTGTAGAGCCTCTACCTATGCAACGACCCAAAACTTAGACTTCTACTTCAGAGCTATCTCTCATACATCATATCTTCTTATCCATCTTCGATTCTTCTTCCTATCAAAATACTTAGAGCTTAGCTCTATTTATACAATCCCATGGTCCGTGGACCATGGGTAGATCTTCTACAGCCGACATTACATTTCCAAAATAAGGGTGCACAACCCTATGACTCTTTAATACCTACGCGCTCTGCGACCACAAAATGCGGAGACTTTACACTTGGATTACAAAATTTGACAAAAATATGGGCTTTTAGCCCCAAAACTATCCTTGGGGGATCCCACACCCAACACCTATCTTATCAGATCAGAAACAAAAGGTTACGGATCTGGAAAATAAGGCTAAAAGTGCCGCAAAAACTCAAACTTCTCACTCAGCTAAAATCCTACTAGAAAGGTGGAAGTGTACTAGAAGCCCTAGGGGAGGCTAAATTTGACTTCGACGGGTAAAAAGAATGGATCAAAGCCTAAGCAAGATGAGACAAAGGTCAGACACCCAACAGACAGCTCTCAGCAAAACCCAGAAACAGATCTGAGAAAAACCCTAAAACCCAGAAATCACAAGTTCTGACCTGTTTTTTGATGAAATCACACTTTTTGGGCAGAAAGATGCGTTCTAGAGCCCAGATCACACCTTTTGGGCTGAAAATAGTGATTTATTCTTCGAGGCTCCCGGTCTGCAAATTTCAGAAAAAAGTGTCCCCTTTGTCGCAGCTGGTTTCTGTGACCTATGGAAACCACCAGAAAGCTTACGGAAGTGAGAAATTTATCATATCTAGGGTTAAAACAGTAGGAAACATTAATATAATTGAAAAAAGAAGAAAACCTAAGCTGAAAACCAAAGGTCACCCAGGTTTCTGGATCTGAAGTATAAAACCCAACGAAGTCGCCAATTTGTTGTAGTGCTTTCTTCTCAATGATGTACGAAAAGGACACACTTAGGATTGTGGATGACAAACAATATCAACAATAGAAAAGACTGCTAAACATTGTAGATCTTTAGCTATTGATAGAAACAAAACCTGCCAAAATTTTGATCTATGTTGCAATCATAGTTGAACAATCAATGAAAGAGTAATAACCCCAAAAAATCCAATGGAAACCAGATATGCAAAGAATAATTTAATAATAACACATGTGAAGGGAACAGATCAACGTTACCAGTCCCCCTTTATGGGATGGGTTCTTGGGTATCGTCAAATGTTTTCAGCTTATGTAGAGTCTCTCTCCTCTATAATGCATAAACCTAGCAAGAATATGGTGTGCGAGAATGAAAATAATCAAAGTTACAACAATGAGTGCAACAATGAAAATAATCAAGTGAATAATGAATGGAAATCCCTTCTATCTATAACAAAATAGTGATTTATCCTTGAATAATGAGCAATAATTAAATATTATTGATCCCATTCTTGGAATAACCACTTGCAATATTTTATTATATTTGTTTAGGAGGGAAAAAGTATTTAAACTATTATTTAGAAATAATAAATAAATAAATGATTTATTTATTATCTCAATGATATAGTTAAGGAATAATAAACAAATAAGGATTTATTTAATTATTCCTAAGGGATTTAGTCAAATTTAACAAAGAATAATAATTAATTAGTGATTAATTAATTATTCTTAGAGAAAAATAATATAAATAATGATTTATCTGTTTATTTTTTAGGATTGGGTCAAATTTGACAAGGAATAATAATAAACAGTGGTTAAATTAATTATTCCTAGAAGAAAATCAAATAAATAATGATTTATTTAATTATTCTCCATGGGTTTAACTGTACATTACTTAATGAAAGTGGTTTATTAGGTAATTTCTCCCAATGAAAGCAATTTTACTAGGGTAAAATTGGCTTTACATGGTATACTTCAATCCATCTAGTAAATTAGGCTAGATAATCAATTTTTTGGTGATAACAATATGTCTTTATTATGCTTCAGATTCTCAAATACAACCCTTTCCAACCCTATACACATGGCTGCAGGGGCCCGTGCACTCAGTTGTGGACTTACCATGGTCTCCGCGCAAATAGTTGCAGGGGCCCTCCCCTTTGCCCAAGTATAGAATAGACAAAATCAGACCAAAATCATGTACTTCTATCTTCCTTAGCCTTCCTATGACTCTTTTATGATTTATATTCTTCCTTGATTACAATACCATGGTCTGTTAACCATGGGCAGGTCTCAAAAAAACTTGACTTTAACAAACTAAGGGGTTTTGGCCTTCTTAAAGGCCCTTTGACTCCTTTTGACCTGCGCTACTCATGCTCTGCTCCTCAAAATGTGGAGACTTTCTAATAAATTTAAGAAAACATAAAAATAATTGACCCAAGGGACCCCATCCCAACAAGCCCCCAACACAAAGTCATGACTTGTCCCAAGTCACTCTGCTCGTGTTGCCTCAACTTTTTCTTGCATGTTGTTGAATTCGATCTTCAACGCTTAAAGATCTGCTATTCCCTACAGGACAACATGCAAAAAATATTCGACGAAATTATCTGTCATTGGACCTTTGACTGCAAGGCCCGTGGTTCTCTATGTCTCTTGAAGAGCCTTTAGCTTGCTTTAGACAGTCTTTAATAGTTGCCTTGCTTTGGCATCCCATGACTGCATCCTTGAGGAAATGATAGAGGCCTTCTGACGCAACTCATCAATCTGGGTCTGGTTCTATATGAATTTCCCTTCTTAGAGTCTGGTGAACCTCTGCACAGGTTCTAAGGTCCACGTTGTTTCCCAGATCTCATCAAACTACAGTTTCTTTTCACAGATGTCAGCTTCGGTCGTCTGCAAGTATGGGTCCTCTTGCAGCGAGGTCTACATTTCCATTGTCTACTCAAATAATTGGTTACAATCCTTGATTGCAATGGGAAGAGTTGTCATATATTCTTTAATGGCAGCTTCGCACTATTATTTGACCTCGAGAGGTGTGGTTGGCTACAGCTTCAGTTGAAGCTTTGAAATTTGCAGTTGCAACTCAAACCAAACCTTTCTGATTTCCTACTCGGATTCCTTCACTACAACAATTGAATTATGAATCAGAGGCCACCTCGACTGGAATTTGGAGGTTAGGGAGCTCATGCACAATTGGATAAGAGTTACCTCTAGCTATTGATTTTTTTGCATCACCTCATCATGGGTCTGCAAGGCCTGCGCTTTCTCTGCAAAAATATGTTGATTATTAGTCTTTACCTCTTCGATAATCAACATAGCTCATTTCTCTCGGACACGGAGCTCATCTGAAATTCCTTGGTGCAGCTCGTGTAAGGTCTGGATAGGAAATGTTGGAAGGTTGATACTCATGTTGGTCATATGTAATAGCCTTGCGTGATCCTCAGTTGTTTTGACATGCAGGGAACCCTCTGGTAGCATTACTGCATAGAGCTCTAAAGTTAGTTCTCCCTTTGATGTCCAACTCACCTTACTCACGCTTGTTTGACTCGCATTCAATTAAACCACGCTCTCCTAGATCACTGATGTATGGACCTACAATTCTTTCAGGCCCTATTGTACCTTGTCTAGTACCTTCTTGTGCAGGTCCTCGATGTTCCCCCATGTATTTTCTATTGTGGAACAGACAACATCGCCTATCTCATCAAGGTCCCCCTCCGTGAGGGACACCACTTTAGTACCTACAGACTTGTTAGATTTTCGCTTATTGCATGGCTCCATAGAACTATGCTTATGTCTTATATTGATCTTGAAGGGGGACTCTAAGTCCTCTGATCTGATATGGGGATATGCGCCCCCTTCCTCTTCATCTACGATTTCTACCTCGAAATATGTGTGCTCAGTCTCTAGTTATTTGAGGTCAATGGTCACCTACGATGTTGATGATTGTGCATCTTTCTCCTTCTATGCCTCCTTCCCTTTTGTAGAATCCTTATGTGATTCTTTCTCTTTCTTAGAAACCTTCTGTGCATCTTTCTCCTTGTCTTTCATGGCCTCTGTTACAGCTGTTGTTTTCCCTGTTGCAACTTCTATGGCCTAACTTGTTCCAGAAGCTTCACTAGATGGGGTGAGCCAATCGCTCAGCCATCAGCTAATGACCCCATAATATCATCCTCCATGACTAAGTAAGGCAACTTGTGCCATGTTCCTACAACATCCTTCTTCATTCTTATGGAAATATTGTGAAAATCTTGTTTGAAGTCTGTTATGTTCCTATTCTACGCATGTACAGTGGGTGACAACTATGGCCATTAGTTGATCACCATACGCAATTATGATCCAAATAGCACCCAAAACATTTTTTTCAATAATGTGGTGAGGGCCCTTCATTTCCCACAGTGAGCTAAATTTTGCAACCTCGCACAATTCTAGATCTACCTGTGGGAAGTAGGAATCCTCAAGTGTCCTCCAAGCTACCAATGTGGTCAATAACATTATCCACACGTAGTGGAATGCTTTTCCATCCTCTTGTGCTTCGCGACAATCCTCCAAGAATTCTTGAAAGAGGTATTGTGCCCAATTGAATTGGACGCCCTGGCTACACTGTGAAGCTAAGGATACTAGTGGTGCCGACACTTCATCTACATGACACTTCTTCATTATTTTACCTGCCAAGATCTATGCAATAAATTGCATAGCCTCATCTAATATAGAGCTAATTGCGTAGCCTTGTGACTTATTCAGCAACCAGAAGTCGCTCTTCATCTTATGCTTGAGCTTTTTCTCCTGCGACTTCCCCTCAAAAGTGTCAGTGGCATTTGTGCCCTGATAAGGAAGCACTGTGATTCTATGGATCAACATATCATCAATTGGGATGGGCCCTCCCAGCCAGAGGCACCCATCATGAACCAACGCCAAAAATCGACGCACTCATATGGTATTAATGTTGCAGCTAAATTGTCGGACATAAAACATGTTGATAAACCCCGCGCACTCAATGTCAGTTGCCCACTTCATTGGTTCAAGCCTTGTTATGCTCGTCTCCTTGTAGTAGATTGATTTCAAGAATTTACTGGGTTTCAACTGTGGAAACTTTGCATGATTTCCCAAATCCCAATCTTCCATCTTTAGAAATGGTACCTGAGCCATCAAGTCGCCCTCAACAAGTACTTCCTCCAATAGCAATGGCATGAATACCTTTTATTTCAATGAGTCCAGGTCCTTAGTCATTTTCGCAGTTGATTTCCTCAAGGGAATATATGGTGGTCGTTGAGTAATTGGCTCTGCATCCACCTTGCTGATATTTTCAACCCCCATAGTTGGCTCTTCTTCATCCATATCCTAGGGTTTCATTAGCTACTTATTTTTATCCATACGACCCTTATGTCTAGTCTTAGTTGGGATTTTGTGTGGTGATTGTCGAACCAGAGCTTGTTGTGGCTTCTTTTGATTTTTCTCTCCTGCCACGGAGGCGGTAGATTTTGGCCTCGATGACCTAGGCACTTTTGTAGGGACTGGTGGTGTTGCAGTCATCTTGTCAAGTATCTCCCATAATAGCTTCTTCTTCCACTTGCGAAAAGTTGTCTCAACCCCAAGACCCTTATGTGAAAACTTTCTCTCTGCTTCTTTCCAGTCTCGTCCATACATACAGTAATCGTTGATGCTCACACTTAGGCACAAAATCTCAAGATAATCTCTCTAGAAGCAAAGTGTTTGAATGTGGAGCAGGATGTTGTATTTATAGACCTTTTTGAATTCAAGTCCATTGATTACTTCTAGATCACCCTCATTAATGCTCATTTGGCGTTTGATTTCCAAAGATATGATCCTTAAATGCTTTTTCCCCACTCCCTTTAACAGAAAAATAACCATCCAATCATTTACAATGCTTCGAACAATCACTTTCTAGACAAGTTGTGTGGGACCCACCTTGCTAGGGTAGCTCCTTCGTCGCAACCCCCACCAATGTCTTTCTCTTAATCATTTTCAACCCAATCTCTTCGCCAAAACTTTTCTTCTGGCAGTGTAGTTTATATTCTGTTATGAATATAATTCACAACAATTAAATAAATATAAATATTAAATAATTAAATATTAATTAGGTTAAATAGTCATTAAGTTAAGTGAAAAGGCATGTCTAAAAGACATGCCCATTCATGAAAGGTCACCTGTTGAGGTATAAAAGAAGGGCCTCATTATAAATCATATATCATCTTATACAATTATATATATTAATAAATTATTATTTTTAAAATACCTCTTGTGTATTTTTACATTCAAGTTTCCAAGCTATTAGTCTTCGTGTTTCATCGCAAGTTTTTATGCTACAATGGTATCAAAGCCATGGAACACGATATAATCATTCGAGCCTTTGAACGTAGTTCGCCGCACAATGTGCCATTATGTTCACACCTTGGTTACCTTGAATAGTTTTGTATTCAAGAAGCATTTCAGTGATTAGAAAAATCAATTGTAGAAATTAATGAATGTCGAAAGGAAATCAATAATAAGGAAGAAAACCATGATCAAAATGATGAGAATAAGGCACAAAACACTACTTTTAATAAAGGTGAAAATAAACCTGGTCGTAGTGAGAGAGATCCACATGAAGAAAATCTCAACAATGGTTGTGATGAGGAAGATAGTAAAAGTAGTTACATGAAAACTGGAATTGATAAATATAAAAGTTATGTCTTCGGTGGAGATTGTCATGAGTATAGTACAACAATAATGTTAATGTGCCTATTCTTTTGAATGACAATGAAAAGAAGGAATGGCGGTGCGTTTTACCTACGATGGGAGGTATAAATCAAAACAAGAAAACACTGGTGTTAGATTTGGATGGAACTTTGGTACATACAAGTAGGATGCCCATGCCCGCGAGTTTCCATTATTCCGTCACCTTTGAGGGACGTGACAGAACTTCGTATTACATGTTGAAGAGGAAGATGCTAGATATCGAGAACATTTCATTCCATCAAGGAGGTTTGTTGATGGAAAACAAGAGGTTTCAGTTGATGAATGATGTTTGTTACGAAAAAGGTGATGTCGGTTGCTGGCAAACATCAAGTTTTGGTCCTTGTGCATTCCAGAAAAGAAACAACAAAGACAGCTCGTGCTATAAGAGATGCAGCTCTTGCAAATGACACACTTGGACGCTTTCTGAAGGAAGATAGTGCTAGCTGGGAGATTCTCCAAACAGAGACCGAATTAGTGAAAAACAATGATCTGAGAGACCTATTGCCATATGGCTTTGCAACCCATCATGCAGGGATGGCCAGAGCAGATCGAACTTTGGTAGAAGACCTCTTTGCTGATGGCCATATTCAAGTTTTGGTGTCTACTGCTACTCTTGCATGGGGGGTAAACCTTCCTGCTCATACTATTACTTTTTTAATAAAAGGAACTCAAATTTACAATCCTGAGAAAGGTGCATGGACTGAACTCAGTCCGTTAGATATTATGCAGATGCTTGGTCAGGCCGGAAGGCCATAGTATGATTCCTATGGAGAAGGAATAATAATAACAAGACATAGTGAATTGTAGTATTACCTTTCTCTTATGAATCAACAATTGCCAATTGAGATCCAATTTGTGTCAAAGCCAGTAGATAATTTAAATGCAGAGATTGTACTGGGTAGAGTTCAAAATGCAAGGGAGGCATGCACATGGCTAGGCTACACCTACCTTTATATCCTATGTTAAGTAATCCAGTTTTATATGGTCTATCTACGGACGTTTTAGAGAGAGACAATAGTTTGGAAGAGAGGAGAGGAGACTTGATTCATTCTGCAGCAACAATCTTGGAAAAAACCAATCTGGTGAAATATGATCGAAAGAGTGGATATTTTCAAGTTACTAATCTATGACGCATAGCTAGTTATTACTATATTACTCATCATATAATGGCTACTTACAATGAACATCTGAAGCCAACAATGGGTGACATTGAGCTATGCTAATTATTTTCTTTAAGTGAAGAGTTTAAGTATGTAACAGTAAGAGAAGAAGAAAAGATGGAACTTTTGAAGTTGTTAGATCGAGTACCAATCCTGGTTAAGGAGAGTTTGGAAGAGCCCAGTGCAAAGATTAATGTTTTGCTTCAGGCATACATTTCACAGCTTAAGCTTGAAGGACTTTCTCTCACATCTGACATGTTGTTCATTACTCAGAGTGCAGACCGCTTCATGAGAGCATTTTTTGAGGTTGTTCTTAAAAGAGGTTGGGCTCAGTTAGCTTAAAGAGTTCTTAACCTATGTAGGATGGTGCCATCAACTAGAGTGCAAGGTTCATCGTCCCAACCTTGGTCCGATATTCAACGCTGCCAGCCAACAAACAAATTCACTGCAAACATGTTTGTACCCACGCTTGTCCCTTCCACCTGTCTTTTCCACCTGCTGCCACAGAACCACACATCGCCCACCTTATTCCCCCACATCTACATTAGTTGCGAATTCATTGTCTTAGCACATAGACAAATCAAAGGCTGGTGCGTGGCTGTACGGTACTTCGGAGTAAATATTTCGAACACCCTCAGCGTATTGCCAACGTGGATATTGGCTATCTCTACAACACCACATAAAAAGGCACTATGCCATCGGACGTGACTTAGTCAACGAGCATGTGCAAACAACCAACACAACCAATCCATTGGTAGAAATTAAAATTTTCAGAAAGTTTTTATTATAAACTTTATAATTATAAAATTTTAATTATTATTTAATTAATCCAAAAAAAATGGACTTATTAAAAAAAATAAAAAAATCCAAGCAAGTATTACTGATGACCTCTAAGACGAGAGGATGGTTAGATTATAGACATCGAGACGACATACACTAAGTGAAGAAAACCCCCAACAATATAGCTTTGAGGACAAAGCTTCCGAAGAAAGAGGCTATGTTATGAATATAATTCATAACAATTAAATAAATAAAATAAATATAAATATTAAATAATTAAATATTAATTAGATTAAATAGTCATTAAGTTAAGTGAAAAGGCATGTCTAAAAGACCTTCCCATTCACGAAAGGTCACTTGTTGAGGTATAAAAGCAGGGCCTCATTGCAAATCATATATCATCTTATACAATTATATATATTAATAAATTATTATTTTAAAAATACCTCTTGTGTACTTTTACATTCAAGTTTCCAAGCTATCGGTCTTCATGTTTTAGCACAAGTTTTTATGCTACATAGTCCCACACTTCCTTGCAACTGGATGAAGTATTGAGACTATCCTGCATCCATGTAGTCATTGCACAGTGGTGGGAACACCCTTGTACAACTTCAACAGGTTTCAATTGATCCTTCCAAGAAATAGCTCCCTGTTTAGCTTCACGAGCTGAACTGCACCCCCATCCGTAATTTCCTTGATGATGTATGCTCCCAGCCAATGAATCTGAAACTTTCCTGGGAACTTAGTAAACTTGCTATCAAATAGTAGTACTAAATCTCCATTTCTAAAGGTTCATTGCTTAATGTGGCGATCATGCCACACCTTTTCTCTAGCCTTCTGAACTTGTTGATGAAAACTGCTAAGAATCGATCTTATTCTAACTCAATTATCTGTACGAGGCATTCTCCCATTATATCTCGATCTTTCATCTTTGTCACCGAAACAATCCTCAAATTGGGCACTATGTATTCCATTGGAATCACTGCTTCTTTTCCATCAACCAGTCAAAATGGTGTCTCTCTAGTCAACTCCTTACATGTAGTTCTATATGCCCAAAGAACAACTGGTATGCACACACCCCAATCGTTCCTATTCACATTAGAGATCTTTGTTAAAGCATTCTCCAGGATATTATTGAAAGCTTCAACTGTTCCATTTTCTTGAGGATGGTATGGCATGCTTTTCTGATGATACATGTGGAATTATTCCAACAAAATAGCAATCGTTTCATTTAGGAAATGTGGACCCCTTTCTCTCATCAACATCTTAGGACAACCAAACCTAGACAGAATGTATTCAAATATAAACTTCACAGTTGTAGATGCACCACAATCCTTCACGAGCTACACCTCAACCCACCTAGTCAAGTATTTTGTTGTCATGATGATTTTGCACACTCGTGTCTTCTTTCTTGGTGGCTAATTAGGTCCCACAAAATCTATTTCCCATTTGTCAAATTCCTGTAACAAGACTTGCAGGTTTAGATTCAGTTCATCCCTTCGCGATATCCTTTGATAGAGACCACATACCCTATAATATGCCTTTGAATATTTTTTCATAGTGGGCCACCACAACCCATCTCGTAGGATCTTCCTCACAACTGCTTTCCCAACATTATGGCCTCCAACAACACCTCCATGTGCTTCGATGAGGATACTTTGTCTTTTATAATCTAGCACATAGCTATAGAGAACTTCATTTGACCCCATCTTATACAAGTGCCTTGAAATTACAGAGAAATCGGCATCCCTGACCACCAATTCCTTCTTTTGATGTGTCGTATCTCCTTCAGGAGTTATACTCATAGACAGAAATTGGATTATATCTACAAAATGTTCATCTGTAACATGCACAACAAAGAGCCATGCATTAGGAAATCCTTCATCAAGGCCTGTAGGTTCTTTTCCATTCTCAATTTGCGAAATGTGATTAGGTCCAACATTTAATCTTCCTAGCTTCACAATTACTTCGAAGTCATACTCCTGGAATAGTAGTAACCACCTACAAATCCCCCCCTGCAAACACAATCTTGTTGACCTGGTACTTTATAGTTAAATGGTTTGTATACATTTTGAAGTGCACACCCAATAGATAATGCTTGAACTTCTAGATTGTATATACCATCGTCAACCCTTCGCACTTCGTGGTTGAATAATTCTTGTCTACCTTAGACAATTTTCTACTCACAAATGCAATCGAATGGTCGATGTTATGAAACCAGCTCAAGAAAAAGATAGAAAAGATAGATCAATGCCTTAGAATTCAGCCTCTTCGAGGGGGCAACCTCCTTTACATTACATAAATGAACAATTCTTGGATGATACAAATGAAAAGACCTCCTTTCTATATATAGGAGTCTAAGGGGTCATAACATAATCAGAGCCGACATAACAATAATAATTTAAGGGCACAATAATAACAATAGTGGGCTTCTATGGGGCACAATAGTAACAATATGGGCAGTACATGGGTATATAAATATAATAAGTGGGTTGTACTAATAACAATAAGGGGTTACACTAGTAGTATAGGGGCCTAACATGCCCCTCTCCTTCAAAAAGCATTGTCCTCACCGCTTGAGTAGTTCTTGATGCTTCTGTATAAAATTCTTGTCCTCCCATGTGGAATCTTCAGCGGGTAAGTTCTTCCACTTGATGAGATACTCTAAAATTGATCGATTTCATGGTTGTCGGGTTGTTGTTTCTGTGACTGCTCCAGGTTCCAATATGAATTTTCCTTCCTCTTCATTTCTGGAAATATTGTTTGAATTGGGATATTTTGAAACTTTTGAATAAGTGGCCATGCTTCTTTGTCCTTCTTCCATTCATCCCTTGCTTCGTTTATCCAATCTAGTTGGATAATAGAAATAGCACAAAACAATGCTTCTACATCCTCATCCTTGAAGAGTCTTCCCATTCGGTAAGGTCGCCATTTTTTTAAGTGCATGTAGTATTGCCAACATTTCCTTCTCATAAATAGATTCGTTGAGATGTAGCTGTAAAAATACCCAATCACCTACATCAAAACATTTTTCACTATGATGTTGATCTACCTGTTGTTTCGTTTGATTTTGCACCGAAGTGGCGTTATCCTTTAAAATTTGGAGAACTTGTTGTTGATGCTCGATGTGATCTTTCACTGCTTGAACCATTTTCTTCTTGATATGTCCTTCTATCTCTAGAGTTTGAGGAGTGGTAATTTCTTCCAATCCTTTACAAGATATGGTCGGATTCATTTCTTGATGCTCGATGTGATCTTTCACTTCTTGAACATTTTTCTTCTTGATATGTCCTTCTATCTTGATAGTTTGAGGAATGGTAATTTTGACCAATGAATTACAAGATATGGTTGGATTCATTTCTTCTTTCTCGATGTGATATTTCACTTCTTGCACCTTTTTCTTTTTGATATGTCCTTCTATCTTGAGAGTTTGAGGAGTGGTAATTCTTGCCAATGCTTTACAAGATATGGTCTGATTCATTTCTTCTTTCTCTGGGGTGGGGTCCTGGCATATATCTTCTTCTTTTGATGTTTCTTGATCCTTTTCTTCCTCTTCTTCATATTCTATGTAAAATAATTTCTTCTCAGCACACTTATGACCTTTAATGCATTTTCTATCACAATTGTAACAAAGCCTTTTTTCTCTTTTTTCTTCCAATTGTTGTGGTGTAACCCTTGTAGGTTGTGGAAGGCTACGAGAAACAACACTTCCATCTTTATATTTGTGAGGGGTATTCTTTCTGGTTTCCATAATTTTGCTTTCCACTATGTCATAAAGCCCTTTTACTCTTTCCAATTGTTGTGGTGTCGCTCTAAAGAAGGTGCTGCTCTTTTTATCCTCATAATGTGCTATCATTTCCTCCATGAAAATTGACCACGTAACAAGTTGTTTATGAGAAAAAAGCCCTTCATATCATAAAAATTGATCTGGTTCTAAATATGAAGATGCAATACATACCTTTTGTAACAGTGGTACACCATGTAGATCAAAATATTGCTCCACCTGAAGTATCCACTTTACCGGATCCTTGCCATCAAACTTCCTCATCTTGCTTTTTCTTTATTTTAGGAGCTCGATCTTGAAACAACTGTAACTCTGTATTTTCAAATCTTTATGTTCTGAAATTGTGATTTGTAGTAGCCCTCTGTGTCCTCTTTCCAATGCCACCATTCTGACCCAAATTGGATTCTCGAAGAAAGAGTTATGCACAATCTCCCAAGATGACCTGATTATAGACCTTTCCAGAAGAGCAAACTTGTATGAAGTGACACGTGTCACTGTTTCAACCTTTGGCTCTGAAAAACATCTACAAGAAACTAAATTCTATCCTCTTTCTGTATCATTTTATGAAATTTCAATCTGATGCTCAAATAGAAAGTTATGACGATTTTCCCCAGGTCACTTGTTTGGAATGTAATTCAGGAGTTTGCAAAAAGACCAACTTCCTCAGATCATATCTCCACAAATATAGTGCAAAAAAGTCGGAAATTTGGACCCGAGGTTCAGTGCGATCTCTTCTCAAATGGGTTTTTCTTGCAACTTCTGAAACATCGCAGAAAAAAATTTATAGCGAAAATGCCACGATGACCTGTTTGAAGCAGCGAAACCCTAAAATCCAAAGCTTTGATACCAAATGTTATGAAACCAGCTCAAGAAAAAGATAGAAAAGATAGATCAACGCCTTAGAATTCAGCCTCTTCGAGGGGGAAACCTCCTTTACATTACATAAATGAACAATTCTTGGATGATACAAATGAAAAGACCTCCTTTCTATATATAGGAGTCTAAGGGGTCATAACATAATCAGAGCCGACATAACAATAATAATGTAAGGGCACAATAATAACAATAGTGGGCTTTTATGGGGCACAATAGTAACAATATGGGCACTGCATGGGTACATCAATATAATAAGTGGGTTGTACTAATAACAATAAGGGGTTACGCTAGTAGTATAGGGACCTAACAGTCGATATCTCCTATGCTTGGTTGGCTTAAGACTGCTTCTAATGCTATAAATGACTTATCCACATGCACATGAAATTATTTCTTCTGATCGGGGAACACTAGAATATGTGTTGTAACCATATTTTCCTTCAAAACATCTAAGCTTTTTTGGAAATCATCATCCCAACAAAATGTCGCATCTTTCTTCAATATTTCTCCATGGGCACAGTGATCTGTATGTCGACCTTAATGAACTTCCGATAGTATCCTGTATGGCCCAATGTTGTGCATAGTTGTTTGACATTCGTTGGGGGCTCCAAATTGATAATCACTGCAATTTTAGTAGGGTCCACCATCAACCCTTGCTTACAATCAACATGGCCCAAAAGTATCACATATGGTACACAAAATATACACTTCTTCAGATTTAGGGAGATATGATACTTCCTACAAGTATCCAGCATCAGGAAAAGACTTGAAACATGCATTCTAACTAACTTGAACACCATCCAATCATCAAATTAGACCTCCAAAAACTTATGAATAAGCTCCTTAAAGGCAGCGACTATCGCCCTAGAAAAGATCGTTGGGGAATTATTAAGTCCAAAGGGAATAACAATATACTATAAAGAGCCCCATTCTGTGGCGAAGGTAGTCTTACTTCGATCTTATATCATGATATTCATCTGGTGATATCCTCAGAATCCATCTGTAAAGGAGTATTCTTCTTAACCACGAAAATTCTCCAATAAGTCATCTATGAATAGTGTAGGGAATGGACATGTACACAAGCATCGTTCAACTTTATTAGATCTATGTAGATCCTAATTTCACCCTTTGTTTTCTTCTCTTGAACTACAATAGGACTAACACAATATGACTCTTCTACATGCTCAATAATCCCTGCTACAAGAATCTTATCCAACTCTTTGCGCACCTTTCCTTTGTATTTATGATTCAATTGGTAGGGGTGTTGCTTTACTCGCTTCACATCTGCCTTCAGATTGATCTTCATAACACCCAGATCACCTACTATCACCTTTAGATCAAAGAACTTTGTTGGAAATAAGTCCTGATATTCACATAACAACTTCGTAACCTTGTCAACTATGTCCTCATCCTAGTAATCACCTATATTTGCAAACTTTGGTTTTGCTTCTGACCCAATTTTCACTTTCTTGGTCTGCAACAGTTTTGAAATGTCAGGAACTTATATCTTAGGCCTAGTGACTTCGTGTTGTCCCTCTGATTCAGGGATACTGATATTCTTGAGATCTTCCTTTCCATCTTCTATGCTAACATTGTAGCACTCCAGAGCATGGCACAACTATGTACTCCAGTCGGGTTGTACCCACATGATGCGATCTACAAGTGTTATGAATGTAAGAGCCTTGATTTCTTGTAATGATTTTTCAATACATTCAAATCCATTTTAAAAATTGAATCTTAGGAGAAAGCTTTCCTTAAGAATGTCCCACTCCACAGTTCCATGTCACAGCTCTGTTTCTAACTACCAATTCATTAGAATATTATCCAAGGTGTGGAAAAACATCTGTACCCATTTAGGTTGTGGTTTCTCTCCCCATGATTTCATCCAATGAGCTAGATCCTCACATAGATCATCCTTCCCTGTATATTTTTCAGTAATGTGGGTATTTTCCTAGCTAAATCACAACTTCATCATCCTTTGATACTCCTTCCAGTCTACAAAGTTGTTATTATGTGTACCAACCATCTAGCAGGTGTAGCTCTCACCATGATGTCCAATGCCTATAATTGATTCCCCTCTAGGACATCCCTTTCAAAATTATCAAGAAAAAACTTACATCTTCTAACCCATCATAGTATGGAAAATTGTGTACCTCAATGGATATGCATTGGAGTGATTTAGTAAGTTGGTTGCATCATAGTGTTGATACTACCTGCAATCTATTCTGCCAATGCTCAGGCTCCTCATCTGAATCTGAGTTGCAGGAGCTGTCCTTTTCCCAAGTAATTCTTCCATCCACCGTAGGATTGATCCAATCCTCATTCCACGCAATAATCTTATAGATCTATTTGATATTATCCTCCTCAGAGTAATCTCGAACTAGTTCAGTATACTGCGCACCTTCATATGGATCAAGTGGAAAAATGACTCTCAGTTCCTTCTTCTCAAATGTCATGTTGCACTTCTTCAGGTTGATCACCACATTCATATCAAACACCCAATCGATTCCAAGCAGTGTCAGGTAGGGATTACTATCATCCACTATTTCGATTACCTCAAAATGAGCTATAGTGTGCACCCCTTCAATGTCTACACTTACTCCATGTAGGCATCCCATAGGAATAATCTTCTGTTGGTTCTCGATTCGCAGTTGAATTGGGGACCACTATAGTGGTGGCTTTCCCATTCTTTCCCAGGTATTCTGAGGAAAACCATTCACATCAGATACCAAATCTAGGATCACCTGGTCCATTTCAAATTCCCTGATTTGTGTAGTCAATCTCATCTCTCGACTAGTCCTTTCCTTACTTTTGTCTACTTTATGTCTTGTGCATTGCTCAGGTAGTGGCTTGCCTTTGCCAGCGTAGCTGTATATTAATTCTTGCAGTCCCTCCACTACTTTTTGGTCCCTTAAGATCTTCATGCAAGTTTGTAAGAGAGATTTCAATATTGAGATATCTATCTCCTGTGCAACAAAGGCATCTTCAAGCTCCTTTTTTTGTGAATTGTGGTTCTTTGATGTGGAAGCTCCTGAATCCACCAAGCTCCTCTTCACCTCCATAAATGTTTCTTTTGCCTTATGCAAATCAGGTTCAGTATCTTTGTTAGCAACACTATGCACCCATGTATTCTCTTCTCGTTGTTTCCAAGTTGCTTTATCTTCCCCAATAGCTACACCAACTCACGTAACTATATTAACGCTTGGGCCATCCTCACATGGTTCTAACCTCATCATCTGGATATTCTAGGTGGGATGTTAGTTATTATAGATTTGCATCTTTGTGATGTGTATAGGACAATCTTCTATTACGTGGTCACATTTTCAACAATACTGACAAGAGGGGTGTGTGGGGTTCTGAAAATCTCGTGCAAATTGGCCTAGTTCCCCACAATTGTAAGAAATAAGATGTCTGCGACCTCTTCTAGCACCTCCCCCTCATCCTCTTCCTTGTCCTTGGAATCCTCCATGTGTTGTAGGTGCACCTTGATCTTGCTGAGGATGTGTCTCAACTTGTACTCTATATGTCAGAGTTTTTTCCATCTCATAACTTCGGCAATTGCGCTCGTCATGGCCTGCAGACTTACAAAAATTGCAGAATAGTTGTTGGGGAGTCTTTATGAACTTATACAATGAATGAAAATTTTTAGTTGAGTCTTTTCCTATTATTTTGTAGATAGCGTGCCAAGGCACTACACCATTACATGATCCAGCAGAAGTTTCGAGCTTCAGGGGGTTCGGACGTCCTCGAATTAGATAGTTCTAATATACTGGGTAACGTTCCTTTTCATGACCATTTACTTTTAATAGTAAGCACCAGACTTCAGAATGAGTCTCATTTTTTACCTGTTTTCCCTTCTTAAGATCCTGCAACTCCATATGTAGGCTAGGCAGCTACATTTGAGTCTACTGCACTCCCAGATCCATATCCTGAATAGGTGAAGCCTCCAACTTCATAGAAATTTCTATCATCTCAACCTACAATGTAATCTTCTGTTGTGATAATGCTAATCTCAAATGAGGCAACATCGTAGCAATATACCAATCCTTATGTTGCTCATCAGAAGTCTGTAGATTAGCTTGTTGTAGCATACATTTAAGCCTTTGATGAATATCCCATGCATATTCATTCACCTTCTACTTAATTTCCTTGACCTCAATCACATACTAGGCTTGAGACTTTGGCTTTCTGAATTCATTACATGATGCATCTTTTGTGTCTTTTAATGATGTTGTTGGATTAGTAGTACTATACTTGATATACCAAGACAACGCCCTATCTTGCAGTGTTGTGACTAGCTACGCTTTCTTAGAATCATCATTTGTTGTCTAATGTGACTTCCACATAGCATCTACTACAAACTAGAATTGATCAGGGTCCTCTGTCCCCACACCCTTGAATATAGGCATCTTCATAGCATTCGCCATATTAAATAGTGGAGGTGGAGGTGGAGGTGTAGGAGTGTGAGGTCGAGGACATATTATTTGCTACAATTGTGGGGAACCAAGCCACTTTGCACGAGATTTTCAGGACCTGATACACCCCTCTTGTAAGTATTGCCAACAATTGGACCATGTAATAGAATATTGTCCTATGGAAGGAGTGTGAGGTGGAGGTTATGGCGGAGGTGGAGTGGATGGATGTGGTATTCCCACAGTGCCCTCATTTATCAACTGCGGAACACCTCGGGGTGCCTTCAGACTATTACTTTCTTCTTTGCTATAAGATGCTCCCAATAGAGGACTGTACTTAGAAATTGTATCTAGATATTTTCTAAGCTATCTCCCACTTCACGTAGCTCCCATTGAGCCTCTTCTAAAAATCAGTTTAGTGGCATAACCCATTTCTCACATAATACCATTTTAAACCAGGTTTTCAGAGACTTCAGATACTTACCTCTTGGTCCCTTGAAACATTGGTGTTCAACTTCATTATAACTGGTAGAAGTATCAATCGTGATATTAGTAATAAATCCACCCAAAATACTATCAATCTAGTAATCAACAACCTTCACAACCTTGTATTTTGACCTTCCAGAAGATTCAATAACTCTGGAGTCCACATAATAGGGTTATGCAGCTTCCAAGTAGGTTGACCATCTGTGAATTTAGCCAACCATTCATATAATTCACATGGGAAAGTGGAAAAGAAGACTTCATGTTCATTTGTATACATATATCTCTGCAGCCACTCCTCTTTTAACATGCACAAATTCATTTTTTATTGAGCTCCAAACTCGTGCAACTTCTGATCTATCCACTTTTCGATTTCCTTCTTTGTTGGTCTTCACATACTCCACATTACACATCCCTTAGATAGATCTTAGTCCCGACAACTAAACCATTTGTGGGCTTGAGGGGGCTTGGACCCAAGATTGAATACAATTGCGCTAACCAACAAAACCCTACACTACCAGCCCATTCGGAAACAAGCCACGTAGTGCAGGCTGTAGTCCCATCTGAGGTAGTATTGGGGGATGCTAGAACCAGGTTTCTACATCCAGAGGGCTATGTGATGTGTTTTTTATAGCTCTAGGGATTTATTTTTACCTTCGTGAACCCTAACCCTTGACACCCAAAACTTACAATAAATGATTATTAATAGATTCCTTTCCTTCGCCGATTGCATTAAACATGCATAACATCATATAAATAAATAGATCTACGTCTTTGTGAATCTATTAAGTATTTTTTCGGATTAAAGAAATTCAACACATCGTAAATACAGTAACTTGAAAACTAAATAATGATGCAAAGATACATATATATCACTTCAAAATATGTCTTTATTATGCTTCATATTCTCAAATACAACTCTTTCCAACCCTATGCATATAGCTACAGGGGCCCACGCACTCAGCTGCAGACTTACCAAGGTCTCCGTGCACATAGCTGCAGGAACCTCCCCCTTCGCCCAAGTATAGAATAGACAAAATTAGACTAAAATCATGTACTTCTCTATTCCTTATCCTTCCTATGAATCTTCTATGATTTATATTCTTCCTTCATTACAATATGATCGTCTGTGATCAATGGGTCGGTCTCAAAACAACTTGACTTTAACAAACTAATGGGATTTGACCTTCCTAAAGCCCCTTTAGCTCCTATGGGCATGTGCTACTCATGCTCTGCTCCTAAAAATGCAGATACTTTATAATAAATTTAACAAAACTTAACAAAATCTAACCCAGGGGAACCCATCCCAACAGGGTTGTTGTGGATTCCTTCCTACTCGAATGAGAGGTTCTTGTGGATTCTCCTCTCAATATATGTTACAAGTATCTTCATTGGTGTACATCTCAAGTTTTGTATGGCTTGACCTAATAAGCATCTTATACAATCATTTACCTTTCACAAGCTTTGTAAGTTTGATATCCATGTTTTACTCCTGGTGCTTGGCTATCCATTTCCTTCGCCTATCATCATTACTAGGTTGTGTGAGAATCCCCTTTACTATTGATAATGGTACATATGCTATCACTTTCGAATGTAACACATATTATTTAAAAGCATTAAATTATTTCACCATAAAATACACATGTTTCTATGGAATGATATATTTTACATCTGTCTCTCTCAATGCATGGCTAAAAAATTATATGCGATGCTCATACCCATATTCATTCTTTTGTAATACATTGTGACTATTGTGTGGTTGGAAGAAAAAGAAAAAAATATTGATTTCCTTTTAGAAACATGCACTTGGAAAGACTTAGGATTTCATAATGGGCTTCTTATTCTACATAAGAGATATGTGGGCCTCAGGTGTCCACCATACATCACTATTATTCTTTAGCATACCCATTGTTCATCTGAGGATTTCTACATAATTTGTGATGAATCTATGTAAAAAATTTATCTTCACCAAAAATGACTGAACTTCCTTTTTATTTTGAGGTAAAATTATCTTTGAAATAGCCTCTACACTCTCTGGATCAATCTTGGCACCATCCTTGGAGACTATATGTACCAACAATTTTCCTTCCTACAAAGTGAAGAACAATTTCTTGGGATTTAGAGAAAGGAAAAACTTCCTGCACTTTAGGAATGTTTGTGTCAAATGTTCTAGGTGTTCTTCATTTGACTTGGAGAATATTGTAATGTCATCTAAAGAGATAACTATGAACCTATCTCTTTCTCCCACAAAAGTGATGTCCATAGCCCTTTGAAATGTCACTTCTGCATTCATCAAACCAAATTGCATTTTTTCATACATGAATTTAGCCCATGGTGTCATGAATGAAATATTTTCTTTATTTCATGGATGCATATCTATTTGATTGTAGCCTAAAAAACCATCGATCATTGATATGCTTAGGGATCCTATCACCTTCTGCAACAAGTGATCCATCTTGGGAACTGGGTAATTGTCCTTTAGTGAACATCTATTCAAATTCTTGAAATCTAAGCATAAATTATTGTATCCATTCTTCTTTTTGACAGGTAATACCTTTGCTACCTACTCAAAGTGTCTTAGTGGCATAATAATTTTCTCGTCCAACAGATTCTTGATTTTCTTTTTCACATCCTGAAGATGAACCACCGTTGCTAGTTCGAAACGTCGATGAAAAAGAATCCTTATGCGATGGATCTGGAAGATAATCTAAACAATAATAGGGTTAAATATTATGAGCTTCTTCACAAAAAGGCTTAGAATTTTCCTTGACTGGTATTCTATGTTGTATTATGAATGCATCGTAAGTTTTTAAATCTTCATAACTCCATGAATTTTTTAAATAACTCAATGTAACTTGATTTGTAGGTGGGTTCTAAAGACTTGGCTAGATTTATGTTTGTGGGTTCTCTTCAATTCCTAAGTTTTGTTCGCCCATTTTCTGAACCATTAGCTGGAAAAGGGTCTAGTAGAAACATCAGTGTGATTGAATATTTTTTATAAGGGGACCAGTCCCTTTGGGATAAATTCATTCTTCAACTTTATCACTTTGTGTCCTTCGATTTGATTGAGAATATTAGGACCATCTTCCTATAATTATACCTCCTCCTAATCTGTTTCAAGAGCTTTATCTTCATAATCTATGTTAATGGATGAAAATTCATCCACCAACTCTAGGAACCTCTTTAATTTATCTTTGTCTTCAAACACATTCTAGTGGTTGATGTTATCTAGGACCGCATGCCTATATCTGATTTCTACTTCATATTTCAATTGTGTCTTAGGAGGTGGCTTAAATGTGCTAGTTGTTATTGCTAATGCATCTACATGTTGATTTTCTTCCATGTGCACAACAATAATGTTAAATGTGTCAAAGTAATTTTCAATAATATCCCGTAATGCATTTTGATACAATCTCATTTTGGGGTCTTTGGTAGTGTATATGTTATTTATTTGGAATACTGCTAGCTTCGAAACACCAAAACCCATGATGTTTTTCAGTCCCATCTTCCTCACTTTTTCTAACCTTAGAATGAATGCCTAATATTTAGCGACATTGCTTGTGGCATCGAACTGTAGTTTAAATGATAAGGGAAATTTTTCGCCCATATGAAGTACTAAAAGCACTCAAGCCTATATTTCTTCTTTGGAGCATGCTCCATTGAATTACAACTTCCAGACTATATGTGACCCGCATTATTGCTTAATCCCATAAGGTGGCAGGTTTTCTTCCATCATGGTTTCATGATGCATGGACAAGCTATGAAACACCATGGAATTTTATATGACATATACCAATAGATTCTTGGATATCTTAGCATCGCTCACGACATATAGAAGTTTAGGATGCATGTGTAATATCCTCTCTTGACATAGAAAGATAGGTATGGATGAATATTATAAATCCATCTACAAGTTTAAACCCAATTTTCCAGCCCAAGAACTAGAAAATAACATGCCATAGGTGGCCAGAATATCAACTAGCACTATGTCGATAAATAATATCTTGTTTGGTATTTCAGTAAAACATAACACTAAATATTTAATAAGACCAAGGAATTTTACTCTTCTAGATTCAAATGAATAAAGATCATGATATGGTTTGGTAATATCCAATTCTAACTCCACCATGACAAAATTAGGCATGAGATTATGGGAAGCTCTTGAATCTAACATGTAGTTGTGAAGAAGCATAATATAGACATTAATGGTGATGTAAAATGTAGGATTGTTGCCATCTTGTTCTTCTATATGTGGTCCACAATATACATTGGGATGATCTTCCCGAATGTTCAAAGTTTCATTATGATAAACTATTTCAGTGGGATTTATGAGCTTCTATATGTGTGGTTGATAAATTGGTTTTTCGACTAATTCTAATAGAGGTATCATGACCTTTATATTACTTAGTTCTTGTTTAGGTTAAATGGTGGAGTTGTGCTTCTTTCAACTTCTTTAATTGGTTGAATTAGCAATTGAGATGGCATGGGGTCCTGCGATTTATTAATCCCCTAACACTAGTCTAGATGAAAATCTTGATTTCTTTTCCATTTTCATTATGAGGTGCCTTTTATTTTCCTCATATTTTTAGGAGGTAGTTGATTAGCATAAAGGGTTGGTTGTAAATCAAGAAAAGGCATGGAAGTTCTATTCTAGTGTCTCTCCCTAGATGGCCTTCCTAGTTTAGGACATAAGTCATAGTTTCCTCTAAGTTCTTCCATTACTGTGTCTGTGATTCATTGATATTGAGAGGCAAGAATATAATAATTTTTGTGCAAATCGTAAGTCTCTCACAATGCTAGGGAGTTTTTGTAGTCATTTTTTGTGATGTAGAAAGTGGGGCTTTGATCTCCTACCCAATTTATGTCTTCATCTTGGATAAATTCATAAAAAAAATCATATGTTTGGAGGTTAAAATTCATTCTATTAGGTGGTTCTATTGGATGATGTTCATAAATAATTTCTCTATTCATGTGTTGAGGGTTAAATGGCCTATGAATAAAAGTGGGGCTTTGGGGTGGTTGCGTTTGGTTTTTGTTTGATACTTCTCATTCAAGCTTAGAAATCTTATTGGAAAAATTCTTTATTAACCTAGTCATTTCTTCAATCTCTTCTTTTGTTGTATCTTTATTGTATATAGAATGTTCAGGTTCATATTTTACCTTCTTCTTTCAGTTATCTATGTTTCCTCCCTTCTCTTTCTCAACACCATAAATCTCATATCCCATATCAATCCTTCATAGTTTTCATACGACAATTAGGTTCCCTTCTATTTCAACCACATCAAATTCCATGTCTACCAACGTTCTATATCTTCTCTCTCATCATGGCAAAGAAATCAAGTTCAAATATAGTGACACAATTGACCATGGAAGCAGTGGGTGTAGGTTTTATCTCGTTTGGGGTTTTGTTATAGCTATTGTTGATATATTAGTGAACTCTTACATGTTTGGAAAGGGTTTCTTTTTGGATACTGAAAATTCATTGAGGTAATATTGAAAATCCTTTTTCTCACCCCATTGAGTGTGAAATGTTCTATCTAGGTCATCCCACAAGTAGAGAGAGTTTATGGCATGAGTATGAAACCATTTACATACATCTTCTGCTAGGGTTTGTATGAATAACCTCATGAGTACATTTTCGTCCTCTACCATGAAGTTGTTGGTAAAGCCTTGGAAAGTGTTGATATGTTCTTCGATGGTTCTTTTCTTTTCAACACTAAATTTGGGAAAATGTTTTGGATAATTCTTAGGCATGTCATGTGATATCAAAGGGAAAGACAAGGGCACATACCAGCTACTACCTAGGCTAAAGGCTAGTTAGGTGGGTTTTGTTGATTGCACGGTTTCCCTTTCCAAACCATGATGTGTTGTAGAATGATATCTCTAGCGATAGATGATATTTGGGTTCTATTTTTCCATATTTATTCTATAGTTAGGTATGATATGGAACTAGTAACTCGGGATGTTAATGTATTGGTTGCGAGGAGAGTATGTCATTTGGGATGATATTTGAATGACTGAGTTGAGAAATTATGGTGGTACAGTGTTGGGAGATATAACATGCTATGAGATTATCTGATGATCCTATCTGTAAAGATTTGTTTCACTAATTGTATGTGTAGATATAACACTTGGGCTAAAAAATTGGAAGTGTGATATTTTGGTTCTGGTTACTCCGAGTGTGTCTCCTCATAGAAAATAAAATAAAAATCTAAAAATTGTGAATTATGTGTTGAAGAGATAAAAGGAATTGAAATGAATATGTACAATGGGCTAACTATTTTTTAATATATCATCATTGTGGTATAGTGGTGAGTATGAAACAATAATGTAATTGACAAACAATGAATGATATGAATAGTGGAGTCACCAGGTGGAATGCACAACTAATAAGTTTAGAGTTTATCCACCTATAATATTTGATAATATTATTGTTTCTCCTAAGGAAAACATTCAAATAGTCCCTGACAACAACACCATGAGATGGTTGGCCAAAGAGTCACATTGTGTTGTGCTATAGTGCACAGCCCAGGAACATCTAAGTTTGAATTTAATTGGTTGTTACTTGTTTTGTTTTTTGCGGCAAATGTGTGTGAAAAAGCACTTAGTTTTATTCAACCTTGTTGAGTATATTTCTTCCTTTTCACGTAAAAATATTCATGTGTTTCGGTTCTTGGTGTAAAGTTTCAACAAGAAAGTAAAATCTAGAGAATATCTCTCATCCAATTAAATCTTATCTTGTTTCTATTTAGAATAGTTTTTCTTTTGATGGAATGAGTATGTGAATTTTACTTTTAATTCTTCTGGTGTTTTTATGTGTATTTTCAACCAAGAGTTTCCATGCACTTTACTTCATTCATAATGTTTGGACAAGAAAATAAAACTAAAAAGAGAATATTTTTGTCATCCTACTAAGATTTTCAATTTGTGTTTAAAATTTCAGTTTCTTCTGAGAGTTGAGTTGGTAAATTGCCAACAATTCATAAGGGTTTTATTGGCTATAATTTCCACATGTTTTCATGTTAGAGCATCCATGTTCTATGGGTTTTACATAAATAAAATGAGGGTTTAGTTAGAAAAGAAATATGAAGAAAATATTTGAACAAACTAAAATGAGAAATTAAGAATTCATTTCAGCCTAGTGATATCAGTTGGACAACTGAGAAGTTATGAATTTAGCTACAAGAAACATATCAATTTGATTTTATACATTTTGATTTTGACCCATGTAAACGTTTACCAAAATAACAAAGATAATCTTCACAATATTGATAAATTATACAAAAATGAAAGAAAACTATCATATTGATTCAAAATCTTCTTTAAGTAACAATCACATTCCAATTTCATACAAACATTAGATTTAGAACATGATCTGCCATAAAAAATATCTATAATTGTATTAATATTTTGCAAAACGACAATTACAAGGTGTGCGTTATGAATTACATGGAGAAGAAGTGTTGAGATCCCAAGACATACTTTAGAATTCCTCTTTACAACAGCTTCAAAAAGACAAAAAAAATCTAGAAAGAAATTGACAAAATTTTCCCTACACTATAAATTTTCTCCTCCAATTACATCAAAGTGAAGCCTATCTAAATACTCTCAATATGAAAGACTCTAACCTCAAACCACTAGTGTGAATATTTTACAAAAATGACAATTGTTGTCACTAAGTTCGTTTAGAATTTTCTATAAATCAGCCGGATACAGGGTGGGTCTCATTTGATTTGGTTGTGGTGGATACGTATTTCTCTCTCTTTCTTATGCATTGGGTGATTTTCTATCTCTTTCTGAGGTGCTAGTTGAAAGTTGTGAATCACCTTGGCTAGGTTTTTGGTGTGTTTGGCCTTGGTTTTGTTGAAGCGAATGGCTAAAGTAATCTTTGATGTTGTTGTGGAGGCAGGGAACTTGAGCTTTCTTCTGCTAGAGACACCTATGGAATTTCGTTTCAAACATATGACTGTGCAGGTCCCCTTTGAGTGGCTAATTTATACAGGTCCATTAAGCCTTTCAACTCCTTGCCAAATTGAATTCGACATGATTGTGCATCTAGAATAGACCCCTCCAAAGTTATGACCACATCATAATCAACATTTTCTTGCTCTTTGAATTTTTTTTTCAACATGAACTAGATTTCAAATTGACCTTCGTACAAGTTTATTATCTCTTTTCCATGTAAGGTATGGTCCTCCTCCTCAAAGCCTTTTCAATCTTATTTAATTTCAATCAGGCTCTTCATGAGGGATTCCTTCAAATATAGGTCCCCATTACCATTAAGGAAAGGTATAAATTTCCTATTATATATAATCTCAAATTTATCTTTTAGGCCTTTTACTTATTTTTCCACTGCCTTTGATTTATTCTCCACTGGGATTACCAACTTCTTCTTTCCTTTCATTTTATTTTCCCTTGCTACAAATATGGCTATCTCAATATTCACCCTTATGACATCCTCTTTAGGCATATGATTTAGGAAATCTATTATTACTTTGGCCTTAGTGGGGAAGTCACCAATAGTGTTCCTAAAGGCATTCATCTCTCTATGGGCCTTTTTGACAATGTCTATATTTTCTTGGATAAAATCCATCATATCTCATTTCTTGTCCATTGCTTTCGTTATCCTCTCCCATATGTTTCTTAAGGAAGCCTTGAAAGAGGATTTATGGGGGAGTTCCCTCCTCAAAATCTTAAACTCTACTTCAATCTGCTCACCATGCTCTTGCATCCAGTACAACTCCATCTTGCTACTTTCTAGCTCTTCTTCCTTTCTCTCTAGTCCTTGCTCTCAACTTCATAGTAGAACTTGCAGCTTCTTGGCATCCTATAATACTATGAGTTATTTTACAAAATCGACTAGAACTTTAGGGGTTTGGTGATACTTAGAAGTCCCACCAATATTCTCTTTCATACCTTGGACATGTGCCTCTAGTAGCACAACTTGGTCTTTGTGTTCTTTATTCTTCATTAATGCATGATGGATTTTAGTCTTGAGCTCTTGGTTTTCCTTCTCTACCTCCTACAACTCATCTATTTGCACGAGATGAGAACCTTGGATCTTGAGTCACTTTTTCATTGAGGCTAACTTCCTCTTCTTCTCCTCGAACACAATTTTTTATTGCTTAGAATCACGGGGATATGTAGCCAGGTGAGTGATTATATGAGGCAAGGCTTTTATCTTCAACTTCCTTCCTCTACACACCATCCTTTTATATTTCAACTGGTTGCTAGACTTGGTGTATAAATCTCGCAATTTTTTAGCTATAGAATTAGTTCTAGGCATTTGTCTATACACCATATGTGTCATCTTCATATTTGTCTCCATGATATATGTATAAGGAATATGATATGTTAGAAAGGAAAATTTCTAAACTTTATAATATGACATGGATTTGGTTATCTCTACCTTGGATTATAACATTTCCAACCTAAAAATCCCCTTTACATAGTCTAATGCACTTTTAAATTGCATAAGGGGGAGTGGCAAATTTTTGGCTATCCTTATGTCTCTTTTACTTTCCTTGGATGCTTTCTTAGCCAATTCCTAAAATTGTTCCACAACTGACACCTATCCAAGCTTCAAAACCTCACCTGACTCCATTTCTTTGGATGCTAACATGAAAGAAAGCATGTGTTCCATGGTGAAGTATTTCTTTGACACGGTTGGAAGCTAATTAATATACAACACAATTTCTTATGATTTTGTCTCATCATCATCATCTCCTCCCACTTCTTCTACCATGTCTTTCTTGGAGCTAGGCTTCTCCCCTTGGTCAACATCCATGGGTTCTAAAGTGACTTTTTTCTTCGGTAAGAGGTGGGAAGTGGTCAAATCAATGGGTGAAAAATGGCTTTGACTTCTTCCTTGGTAGACTTATTAACGTAATCCTCTACTATGGGATTTGGTTCATGCTTAGGATTTTTCCCTTCGTTGTAATTTTTTCATCTCATAGATGATATTTTGAGGGTTGTACTTCCATACCCCCACTTGTCAAAAATCGAAAAATTTGTAAGATAGTCTCTAAAATATCCAAAGCATTCCTTGAATTGATCACAAATGATCCTACCTCATGAGGGTGGTGGAAGGTTACAACTTTTTTCTTGGAAGTGAAATTCACATTATCACTACAAAATGTTTTCTTGATGTATTTCAATGCAAATATGGAAGAAGTAAAAAATATTCATAGCTAGTAAGCTTTTCGTTCAAATCCATAAACTAATCATTGTGTACTCTTGGAACATATACCAATCACCTACTCCAGTATGAGGACTAAATTTTAACTTTTCCATTAGGATCTGAGGAACTATGGGAAAAAATTGACCATGCAATAGTGGGTAGACAACTGACATACAAGAGGACACATATTTGAAGAAACCCCAAATGTTTTCTTGTTTTCTAACCATGGTTAATCACTCATGAACAAGAAACAAAGCATTGTGTTCATCCACCAAATTTGGCTTTATATTTTCAAGGTGAGAATATTGTTAATGGATAAATGAATGGACTAGGTAAGATTGGTACTTGAAAGACCTCCCCCCTTCAAATTCTATCAATTTGGACCAAATCTCATCTGACAAAATTTGTGGAAAATGAAAGTTTTTACAAGCCCAGGTGGTTGAGTGGAACAAGGAGACTAAGAAGCCTTCTTTTTTTTCCCATTCACGTAAACATTTGTATCAAGAATGAGAACTTGGGAAACAATAGAGAAGGATAAATTAGGCATAGAATCAAATGCTATGATGGATTAGGGAGGCTACCCAGAAGGAGAAACTTCTCCCTCTTTGACATATCCAGTGACCATTTGTTGCTTCGATTCCTGAGAAAGGATATTTCGCTTCTCTTAGAGCGTCTCTTTATTTAGCTTTTGAATGCTTGTTTTGTCTAAGAATGAGAGCATGTCTCCAATTATTTGCAGTTTCACTTTAATTACTTCCTTATCTCCTTGAGATGAGACAATAATTTTTTGGTGAGGCAAGTATCAACCAACACACCATGATACGTGTTTGGTCAATTCAGTGTCCTAAATTGCTCTACATAAGTTATCAATCCGAGTATCATAAACTGATCAAGTGTAGTGCATTGTTTGTGCTAGATGACCCTTTTTACTTCATTGTTTTTGTGTTTTATGTTGTTTTGGGGGTTTTTGGTCCTTTAATCCCTAATGATTTACAATGTAATTATCAAAATCTTAAGTCTAACTTTTGTAAAGACTGCTCAAAATCTAAAAATGAGAAAGAAAAGAGCTTAAGAAAGACTTGGAAGCAAAGTTTAAGCAAGAAATGAAAACAGAGTTTCTATTCCTGTTTTACCATTATTTCCAAATCATGAACTAAAAACTGAAAGTGAAATTTGCAACTGATGTCTAATTAATTACAGAAACAAAACTAAATGAAATACTTAGTTACTCTGCCTCTCAATTTTGGGAGAAAATCTCCTTGTGATGACATTTGAGGAATTTTGTACTTCATTATTCTAAGAGAAAATAAATACAAGGATGCAACAAAGACTCATTGCATGAATGAAATGTTCAACCACTTAGTTTAGGATGAATTATCAACTTGAAGGGTTCTTCAGAAACATTCATTAACACCATGAGTCAATAAACTAGAAATAAAATGGCAAGAACAGTAAATGGCACTGATCAGTCTAATTGAGAATTTAAAGACTAGTAAAATAGTGAATGAAGTAAACTAAATTACACTACTGAATTTCAACTTCTAACTACTGATAAAACTAGAAAGAGATCAAGCAAAAAGAAGCTACTCTGCATTATGAATGCTATTAGTAAGAAAATGATGAAAATTGCATTATAAACATTGTTAGTACGAAAATGATTATGAACATTGTGAAAGGAAATGATGAATTTATAGTTTAACTAGGAAAGGGAAAAAAAAATGAAATGAAACCTTCTTCAGTGCAGGGGCCCTCTGCAACTGATTAGGCAATGATTGCTTAATCAACTCCAAGAAAACTCCTTTAGACTTCCATAAAACATGCAATCTTCATATTAAAAACAGGGACACAAAATTCCCAAGAATTATAGAGTTTAAAACTTTGGTTTTCACAATAAAACTATCACCATTTCTACTTACTTCTTCGGTCCTTTACATAGGTATTTATAAGAAAAACCATACAACTGTTTCTAGAGAAAAATATGCTATAGCTAAACATGTAGAAGGAAAATGTGCGAAATTTCTCCTCGGCTGCTGGAGACATAAATCCAAGACATGGTGGCTGTTGGATTCAGTTGTATAGGTGGTTGTTGGAGTCCATAGGTACAGGTAGGCATTCCAGATAATGCTTCCCATCACTGTGAAACGTGTAATTAATTGAGAAATAGAGTCCTGTTACCTCAGTCTCTGCTTTTGACTTCGTCATTGACCATAGTCTTACACCATCTTCTTTGTCGATTTGGGCTAGGTGAATAGGACAAGGTCCATGTCACGATGACTTCCAAGCTGCCTATGTAGCTAGTTTATCCTTCTTCCACCTGGAACCTGTTAAAGCATGAAGGTAGCTGCGGAACAACTTATTAGCTACAGAATAGGCTATGTTCCATAGCTAATATACAAAAATTTATTCAAACACCAAAACATAAAAGCATAACATGTAAATCACTAAATGTCCTCCTCAAGACATTATATACTGGTCATTGATGATAAGAATGCATCTACTTCATGGAAAAAAAAAGGAAAAGGAATGAGAAGATTTGCTAGGGAAATAGTAATTTTGAGGCTCAACATACCCCCACTGCAAAATCATTGCATTTCCCCATGAAATTTTCAAAAATGTGAACTTATTTCTCCTATTGTATCTGTTCTGACACTTCTGCCAGTGCATCTAACTTCCTTTTCTTAATTCTCTTTGCACGGACTGCCATCATGGGCTTCTTCATAAGAAGTTTGTATTTGAGGTTAATAAGTGTTCTGCTCAGCTTCCTATTTTTCCTCTTCAGCTTCCTGTTTTTCTTGTACCATAATCCCAAGTGTAGCATTGTGTTGTCATGAATGTCTCTATCCAACTTGTTCTGTTCTTTGAAGGTTTCATTTTCTTTTCGAATGTGCCTGTTTAAAATATCTAACTCAAAAATTTCTTGATTGAGAGAGCTAGTTAGAGATTCTTGTGGGGTGATAGGCTGCTCTGGATTGGTTGAGGATCCTGGATCTATCGAGGTATTCTTTTTCTCTAATGACTCTATGTAGTCAAAAACTTGTTGATGTATTGGATCTATGCCAGGAGAAGCTCTACTTGGGCTGCCTTCAAAATTCCGTGGAAGAGAGTTTTGTGGACTGCGTTCAGATGGAATACTGTCAGGAGATTGAACTGGGGTTTCTTCCTCCAAGTTTATGAACTGGGCTTCTTTTGATGTTACCCTCTTCACCTTACCTCAGAGTCTAGAGCTGCTTCTCTAGTTTTGGAAGCTTATGGTTTCTTCTCTTGTGTCCTTCTTGCTCTTTCCTATCTCCTTATTTTTCATGATTTTCTCCTTAATCTTGGTCAGTCTTTCGGAGAGTAGTTGTTCATCTTCTTGTGGTGATGAAGGTTCAGGAATGTCTTCATTGATTTCTTCAGCCCTCTCTTTCATTTTTCCTTTTTGTTTAGTCTACTTCCTAACCTCTAGTTTAGAAGCTGTCTCTGCATCATTCTTTTGTGAGGAGTTTTGAATATTAATACTAATCTTTCTCCTCCTACTTTTCTTAACATGACTTCCCTCAGGTGAATCTGGAGCATCCTGGAAAAACTTTCTTCCCAATAAATCTTCCCATGTATTCCCTACACTTCTCAAATGGAATTCAACTAGTATTTTTAGTAATCCATGATGATACATAGTTGTTTCTATGGATTCAATTTTCTTTCAAACATTTGTTGCCATCCTTCTCAAACTATTTAGAAGGAAGAAGGTAAGATTGATGGTTCCATTTTCTAAGAAAATCATTAATAAGCGTATGTGGTAAACATACATAGACCCAAATCTTCCTTCGCATGTAATGAATTTTTGCAATATTAACAACATATTACCCCATTTGTTCTTGAGTGCTGAAATAGGAATCCCCTTTCTAAATATTGTAACATCCAAACCTAGGTTTCTAAGGATCACTTTCCAAGATTCATCATGAAATTCCTTGTTTTTAAACCACCTTTCTCCTTGTCTTGGCAACTTTGTTGCTTCTGATAAGAAGGATTATGTGACTGCAAATTTAATATCTCCTATCTCCGCTTCTATGCCATCAAATGATCTTGCAAAAGACTTGGTAATTTCCTTGTGGGAGCCGTCAAATTTTTCAAAAAAATTTAACAATCCATCCTTCTGTAGCATCCCTTTAAGTTGTGGATACCCCTCCATATACTTTACCCCTATGTGCTATGTTCTGACAATAAGCCCCATATCCTCTGTTTTCGGTTAACCTTCAAAATTACTCTCACTGTCTATGAAATGAGTGGTATCTAAGAAATGGAATGACCGCGTATATGGAAAATAGAAAGACTGTGTATATGGAAAATGGAAAGACTGTGTATATGGAATGACTACGTGAATATGAGAGGAAAACTTAAGATTTTTCATGTAATAAATAGATAGTAAGGGATTAGAGAGTCGTAGATAGGTAGGTCACATTGTTGTCTTGACTGTTAACAGGTGTAGTTGTGGAGGACCGTTTGAGTACAGGTTATGCAGATTGAAGTGGGGATTTGTTATGAAAGAATCATTGAGATTGTTTGTCATTAAAGATGGAAGATATGGTAGAGACATCGTGGCGATCAAATCAAATGATGGTTGATTAAGGAGACATGTGATTATACGTACTATACAAACTTATGTTTTCAAATTGCTTTTTGAAATAAATTTTTGCATTTACCTTTGGAACCTTTACCTTCTGCTTGCTAATTTTTCTTTTTGATGTTGATCCACAGGTACCTTGAGCATGATTGGTCTTCAAAAATTTGATTTTTCTTCAATCCCCTGCATACATGGTTTTATTATGAACTGTACACTTGTGCCTGAACTGATAAAGAAATCGTAGCTGCAAAATTAGACTAGTTGCAGAACAGAATCAGCTGCAGAATGTGAAATAGAAACTAAAATATCGCTTATGGATCATGAATGAAATGGAAATGTCTATGTAAGTGAAAATAAAATGAGATGTAAGACAAGATGATCAATGAAAATGGAGATGGAATAAATACTGGAAAAGGAAAAAATTATTGATGAAATATGACAATGGAATGAAGTGAAACTGTACAAATAAAATGGAGTGAGGTCAGATGAGATAATGAATATTTCAGAATCTGAACTATAGAGTGACTGTGGCTTTTTGTCACTAGTTATTACATAAAGAAAATGGAAAATATAGGGTGTTAGAAACCTCTGATTTTCACCCTATATTTTCTGTATAAGCATGCCAATCAATGATTGGTTTTCAACCTTATACAATTTATTATTATTATTATTATTATTATTTTTATATAGGAAAAATAAATACTAAGTTAGTGGAGAAGAAGGATTCTTCTTCACTAACTTCATTTCAGAATTGTCCTGGAAGATCTTGATGAACTCCTCCTTTGAAATTGGTTTCTGATATATTCTTAATTTATGACCATTCACAAGAAGAGGAGTTTTACTTTCGTCTATTGTTCTAATCCTCACTGCTTCATTACTAAAGACTTTTTCAATCTCATATGGCCCAAGCCAATGAGTTTGAAACTTCCCTTGAAAATATTTAAACTTTGAATCAAATAACATCACCCAATCTCCCACTTGAAACCTCTTGTCCTTGATATATTTGTCACGCCATTTAGCCCTCTATTGTTGGATTATACTAGTCCTTTGAACTGCCCCTTGCCTGATTTCATCAAGTTCATTTAATTTCTCTAGCCTATGCTTTGAGCCTCTGATAAATCTAGTCCCAGTTGGACTACCATCTTGAAAGTTCTAATTTGGAACTCTATAGGGAACAAGACTTGTTTCCCACAAACAAGTCCATAGGGTGTATGTCCCGTTGTGTTCCTCCATGTAGTTCTATAGGCCCATAAGGCTTCAGGAAGCCTTTCTGCCCAATCTCTTCTATGTAGATGCACAGTCTTAGTGAGGATTCCTTCAATCACTTTATTTGTAGATTCCACTTGACCATTTGCTTGTGGATGATAGGGAATGGATTTCCTATGCTTGATCTTGTATTCTTCCACAAGCCCTTCTCCCATGTTAGATGTGAATTGATATCTTTGATCTGTAACAATTTCTCTTGGAACACCAAAACGAGTGAAGATGTCCTCAAAAAGAAAATTAACTACATATTTTTCATTAGCAAAAGGTAATGTTTTGGCTTCTACCCCTTTGGTGACATAATCAGTGCATACCAATATCTACTTTTTATGCTTAGATGGAGGATTAATTGGTCCAATAAAGTCTAAGGCCCACTTTTTAAAACGTTCCATAAGTACCTAAGTTTGTAATAGAATTTCATTTGAGGGAGCAGGTTTCCCTAGCCTTTAGCAGCTATCACATCTCCTAACATATTCTTTAGCATCCTTGAATATGGATGGCCAATAATATCCTAAAGACAAGATTTTATAGGTTTTCCTCTTGTCAGCGAAGTGTCCACCACACGGATCATCATGACATGCCTTAAGAATCTCGAGCATTTCATGTTCCCTGACACATCTTCTGATCATAAGATCTGGCCCTATTTTATACAATTTGTTAGTGATCCATGAATATCTTGCACTTTCCTGAATAATTTTTCTTTTCTCTCTAGGAAACAAATGTGAAGGTAACTTTCCTGTGACCAAGTAGTTAGCGATATCTACAAGCGAAGGAGTTTGAGTAGTTACTGCAAAAGGATATTCGTCAGGAAACTTTTCTTCAACCGGAAAATCTTCTTTGATATTCTGAATCCTGGACAAGAAATCAACAATTGTGTTTTGTTTTCCAGGTCTATCTCACACAATAATGTTGAATTCTTGCAAAAGTAAAATCCATCTTGTAACTCTTCCATTAGTAATAGGTTTATTCATCAAATATCTAATTGCGGAGTGATCTATATGAACAAAGGTTTCATAGCCTATTATATAGTGTCTGAACTTGTTAATTGCATGAACAACAACTAAAAATTAATTTTAAGTCACAGTGTAATTCAACTCAGTGGGAGTCAAATTCTTACTTGTATAGTAAATGGCATAAGGAATCAAATATGTTTGTCCCACTACAACTCCCAGAGCTGTATCTGAAGCATCTATGGAAATATGGAAAGGGAGTTTCCAATTTGGACCTCTTAAAATGGGTGCTTTAGAAATTTTTGCTTTCAAGCTTTCAAATGCCAATTGGAAATCAGGATTCCAATTGCATTCACAATCTTTGGTAAGTAATTTGAAGAGTGGGGATGCTATTTTAGTGAAATTTTCTATAAACCTCCTATAGTATCTTGTAAATCCTAGAAAACTTCTAGCATCCTTTTGGCAATTTGGAATTGATAACTTAGAGATGACCTCAACTTTAGATTTTTCAACTTTCATCCCATCTCTCGAAATGTGATGTCCTAAAACAATACCTTCTGTAAACATCATAAAACATTTTTCATGGCTTAGTGAAAGGTTTGTTTCCTTACATCTCTTAAGAACTTTTTCCAAATTTTCCAAAGCTTCTTCAAATGTATTTCCATAGATTGTAAAGTCATCCATATATACCTCTACACAATCATGTATCAGATTAGAAAAAATTCCTAGTATTTCTTTTTGGAATGTTGCAGGTGCATTACATAACCCAAAAGGAAGTACTTGGTAGGCATAAGTTCCCCATGGACAAGTAAATGTGGTATTATCCTGATCTTTAGGTGCTACCTGAATTTGATTATAACCACTAAAACCATCCAAGAATGAGAAATACTTCTTACCTGCTAATGTATCTAACACTTGATCTATAAAAGGAAAAGGAAAATGATCCTTAAGGGTTGCTTTATTCAATTCTTGGTAATCAATGCACACCCTCCATTTACCATTCTTTTTAGGCACAATTACCAAAGGAGAAACCCATTGGCTATCTAAACTTGGGTAAACGAAGTTTACATTTAGTAATTTTTGGAGCTCTTCTTTTACAATCCCCCTAATATTTGGATTCATCCTTCTCTGAGGTTGTTTGATAGGTCTACTATTTTCCTCAATATAGATGTGATGGATACAAGTCTTAGGATCAATTCCTTTCATGTCGGTGTATTCCCATGCAAATGCAACATAATGTTTTTGTAATGTTTTGATTAGCTCTTCTTGTTGTAGTTTCTCCAAGTTTTTGTTTATGTTCAATGTCCTACCTGGGAAAATTTCAATTGTAGAGCTACCAAACTCTTCCATAGAATAGTGAGACATCTGCCTAGATGACAAATATTCAACATTAGATTTTTCTTGAAATTGCACATGATCTTATTTTGAAGATAATTCAAAATTTTCCAATGTATTCAAAATTTCACTGTCTTCACTAATTTATGAAATAGTAAAGAGAGGCTGAATATAATATTCATCATCAATCCATTCTTTATCATCTATTTCTGTAATTTCTTTTGCTAGAGGATACAAAGTAAATTTCTTTGTTTAATTACCATTAGAAATATACATGTCACCAGATATATAGCTAATAAAAGCATCAGTTGTGGCCAGCCAAGGTCTTCCTAATATGAGTGGATGTCCTCCTAGATTGTTCTTGGGTGTTAAGATCATGAAATCAACAGGATATTCCCAAGAATCTAAGGATACTGAAATATCTTCTAGCACACCATCTGGTTTGATTACTGATCTATCTTCTAGTTGCAGTAAGGTAGGTGTGTAGAGAAGATTAGGAAGTTTAAGCTGCTCCTTAGTTTGTTTACTCATGATGTTTATTGCTGCCCCTACGTTAATCAATGTATTTGGAATTTCAATTACATTAATATGTGTTTTGACAATTGGACTTCCTGGATCCACATATTTTTGTAAGGCAATTTTTTCCATCATTATGTCTGCTATTTTTCCTACCATGTGAATTCCTTTTGTTTCTTTTGCTTTTCTTCTTGGCATTTTTATGCTCAACTCCTTTATTGTTTTGACTAGAATTGGAATTTCTCTAATGGCTTGTAGCAAAGGAATTTTGACACAGACATTCTTCAATTCATCTAGAAAATCATAGTTGGGCAACAAGATCTATTTTTCTACCCCTCTATCAATTTGTAGTCTTTCAGGAAAAGGAGGTGTAGAAGTGGATGTTGGTTGCTCAATGGTAGGAATTGTGTTCACTGATTCTTTTTGTTTTCCTTTTTCAATGTTTTGGTTTTGGAGAGACATTTCCTCAAAACTTTTATTGACTTTTAGAGAATATTCCTCAGAAATGTCTTGTTCCTGAATAACTACATAAGGTCTTTCATTTTCTAATATCCTTCCAGATCTTAGTTGAACATCATTAAGATCTAAAGGAGTAATCATGTAAGTTGGAAATTGTTGCCCTTCTACCATGTAAGCATTCTGAGGGTTTTTATTGTTGGGGGTGGGTAATGGTTGGGCAGGTAGCTGATTTGGTTTCTGCTGAAATGGTAGTAAGAGTTTGGGATTTTGGTTTTGTTGTGGAGGTTGTTGTGGAAATGGCAATGAAAGTTGACGGTTCTGATTTTGAAGTTGTGGCTACTGAATTTGTTGTTGAATATGTGGGGGAGGATAGTTCTGATATGATGGAGGTTATTGGTAATATTGAGAAAATCTCCCATAAGGATTTTATACTCCTTATGCCCACGGTTGAGATTGAGGTTGAGGTTAAGGTTGAGGCCAAGGTTGCTGCCAAGAATTCTAGTTTGGTGGGGCCTGAAGATACATTTGATTGTTAAATCCATGATTTTGTGGCCCCAACCAAGGTCTTCTAGTAACAAAACAAAGAGGTTCTACAGAATTTGGGATTGTTTCCTCTTGAAAGACATCCTTAAGACCTGGGATTGAAGGACAACCCTTGGTCTCATGGCTTTCTGAGCAAATCATACAAGTTTCTACAATCTTTGCAGCTAAAGGGCATTCCCTTAGAGCACGTTTTTTAATGAATTTTGGACAAAAAATTGCTAAAGCATCAGCCTCAGTTTTCTGCTTGTTTTATATTTTAAGGGTGTATAATTGCTCACTAAGACTCCCTAGAATGTCAGTTTTAAATTCATCAAGCATATTGCCAATTTCTGCCCTACTTACAGATCCAGTTGTAGATTTGTTTACTCTAACAAGAGAAGGATCTCTTGGCCTCTTTCTTGTTTTAGATTTCCCTCTTGAGAGATGAAAACACAGTTCTCCTATATCACTTAATGGAAGTTGAGAGATATCTCCCTTCCCCATCATGTTAAGGATATCTATCCACTCATATCTAGTGGCTTTTAATAAAAGAGCTTTCAAGGTTTCTTCATCTAAATTGTTCATCTTTGCTCTTTTCAAATTATAGTTGAATCTCTTAATCAAATCTTCTAAGTTTTCATCCTCTATTTGCATCATTTTGAACACTTCATCTTTATGATTGGTAGGCATGCAATAATCCAAGTACCTATCCAAAAATGCCATTTTCATGTCATTCCATGTTCTAATGGATTGAGTGACTAATCCCATGAACCATTTCAAAGCAGCTCCTTTCAGTGTTGAAGGAAACAATTTAAGTTTTTGAGTATCTTCTAGATAGTCATAAGTTCTGCACAAGACTTCAAACTCAAACAAAAATGTTTCAGGGTTCTCACTTTTCAACCCATAGAAGTTTGGGAGGACAGAAGGTGAGATATTTTTCATTGTGGCATTTGCTTCCTCATCCACTATAGGGAATCCAAAAGAATTATCTATTTCCCTATTTCCCCTACCTCCTCCCTTACTTCCTCTACCTCCTCCATTATTTCCTCTACCTCTCCCTCTACCCCCTCCTCCAAATCGTGATAATTCTCCATCTTGTTCTTCTTTTGCCATTATAGTTTCTTCCGAGTCAGTATAGGGTTCAACTTGCAAGGTTACTTCCTCCTCTTCTAGTTCTTCTAATAATGGAATATGGGAGAGAGGTTCTACTTCTTCTTCCTTACTAGGTATTCCTAATTCTTCAACTATAATGTGCTCTCCTGTGGAGGTGAAAAAGACTATTCCTGCTGTTGGAGATTCGAAATTTTTCTCCCCTAGGACTGTCTTGGTAGATGAAGTAGGAGATTCTTTTGATTGGATTTCTGCCCCTAGAATTCCAGGAGTCCTATGGCTGGGAGTATGAGTTTGGGATGGAGGTATGTATTTTCTTGTTCTTGGTGGAGTAGGTGGTGTTTTAGGAATTGAACTTTTGCCCCTAGCTATAAATCTACCCCTAGAGTCTCTTTCTCTACGCATGTCATTGTTTTTTTTATTTTAATGTAAGAGATAAGGCTACCTGGTTACAATTCCCCATCAACGGTGCCAAAATGTTTGGTCAATTAAGTGTCCTAAATTTCTCTACATAAATTATCAATCCAGGTATCGTAAACTGATGAAGTGTAGTGCACTATTTATGCTAGATGACCCTTCTTACTTCATTGTTTTTGTGTTTTATGTTGTTTTGGGGGTTTTTGGTCCTTTAATCCCTAATGGTTTACAATGTAATTATCAAAATCTTAAGTCTAACTTTTGTAAAGACTACTCAAAATCTAAAAATGCGAAAGAAAAGAGCTGAAGAAAGACTTGGAAGCAAAGTTTAAGCAAGAAATGAAAACAGAGTTTCTATTCCTATTTTACCATTATTTCCAAATAATGAACTAAAAAATGAAAGTGAAATTTGCAACTGATATCTTATTAATTATAGAAGCGAAACTAAATGAAATACTTAGTTACTCTGCCTCTCAATTTTGGGAGAAAATCTCCTTGTGATGATATTTGAGGAATTTCGTACTTCATTGTTCTAAGAGAAAATAAATATAAGGATGCAACAAAGACTCATTGCATGAATGAAATGTTCAACCACTTAGTTTAGGATGAATTATCAACTTGAAGGGTCCTTCAGAAACATTCATTAACACCATGAGTCAATAAAGTAGAAATAAAATTGCAAGAATAATAAATGGCACTGTTCAATCTAACTAAGAATTTAAAGACTAGTAAAACAGTGAATGAAGTGAACTAAATTACACCACTGAATTTCAACTTCTAACTACTGATAAAAACTAGAAAGAGATCAAGAAAAAATAAGCTACTTTGAATTATGAATGATATTAGTAAGAAAATGATGAAAATTGCATTGTAAACATTGTTACTACGAAAATGATGAAAATTGCATTATAAACATTGTTACTACGAAAATGATTATGAACACTGTGAAAGGAAATGGTGAATTTACAATTTAACTAGGAAAGGAAAAACAAAATGAAATGAAACCTTCTTCAGTGCAGGGGCCCTCTGCAAATGATTAGGCTATGCTTGCTTAATCAATTCCAAGAAAACTCCTTCATATTTCCATAAAACATATGGTATTCATATTAAAAACAGGGACACAAAATTCCCAAGAATTATAGAGTTTAAAACTTCGGCTTCACAATAAAACTATCACCATTTCTACTTACTTCTTTGGTCCTTTACACAGGTATTTATAAGAAAAACCATACAATTGTTTGTAGAGAAAAATATTCTATAGTTAAACATATAGAAGGCAAATGTGAAGAATCTCTTACTCGGCTACTAAAGACATAAATCCAAGACATGGTGGCTGTTGGAGTCTGTAGGTACAAATAGCTATTCCGGATAATGCTTCCCATCATTGTGAAATGTGTAATTAATTACGAAATAGAGTCTTGTTACCTTTGGTCTCTGTGTTTGACTTCTTCATTGATCGTAGTCTTATGCCATCATCTTTGTCGATCTGGGTTAGGTGAATAGGACAGGGTCTATGTCACGATGATTTCCAAGTTTCCCATGTAGCTAGTTTCTCTTTCTGCCACCTAGAACTTGTTAAAGCATGAATTTAGTTGTATAATAGCCGATTAGCTTCACAATAGGCTGCGTTCCGTAGCTAATATACAAAAATTTATTCAAACAACAAAACATAAAAGCATAACATGTAAATCACTAAATTTCCTTCTCAAGATAGTATATACTGGTCATTGATGATAAGAATGCATCTTCTTCATGGAAAAACAAAGAAAAGGAATGAGAAGAGTTGCTAGGGAAAGATTAATTTTGAGGCTCGACAATACCATCTATAGAAAGTGATACATGTGTTGGACCATTACTAGGATCAAGTTTGATGCGGATAGATTATTATGGTCCCCTATTATATTGCAAGTTCTTTATAGTATATGAATGGCCTTCCTTATATCATAAGTAGTTATCAGTGGATCCCATACCTTTTGATCAACATTGTAGAATTTAGGGTCTTTTGTTTTCTCGACCATTGGGACATCAACTCAGCTTGGTGCAGATGAGGTGCCCATTGAGAAAATAGGACTTGTTGAACAATGAATTGAGATAAAGTGGAGAAAATGAAAGTAGTAAGATTCACATAATGACCAAATTTCTAATGAGTAGTTGTCAAGTGGCTAAGGGAGGTTGTCCGATGTAGTGGAGGGAGAATTATTTAAAATTTTGAATTGTGAGACTATCCAATGCACATGAAAGGTAAAATTTAGGGTTTTTGAGTAACTGAGCTCAAATTTAGCAAATGATAAGATGTTTTTAGCTCGTGAAAGGACCTAGAAGCTTTAATTGTGTAAAATGAGGATTGTAATTATTGAAAATAAGGAATTATTAGTCACGTGTGCGTTTTTGTGAGAAAAATATAGGATTTTCTTCAACTCTTGAATTTTGAATAGATTTTATTTGAGTGGGGTTTCTAATTGATCCAAGTGGCTCTAGATAGACATACAGGAAAAAGAGGATTGATGGAAGCTCAAAAATGAAAGTGATCAAAATGATTTCAAACTAGAACCAAAGCGTAGATCTCATCGTGCTGATCGTGGTGGTGTGAATGGTTCGTCAAACCGAGTCCATATGTGAAAGTTAGAAGCAGTCAAAGTTTAGTTGAATTTTTGCTAACTGGGCACACTTAAGGAGGCCACAATTTGGATAGAAGGTGGCCACTGGATTCCGGCCAACTTGGGCCAGATTCCAGGCAAAATCGTTGCCTTGTTAAAAAGACTCCTTCAGTCAAATTTAAAAATTTTCGAAAATGCATTATTAATATTAAAAACAAATAAATAAATAAATAAATAATATATATATATATATATATATATATATATATATATATATATATATATATATATATATATATATATATATATATATATATATAGGGTGGTGTTGGGCCACCACCCCCACCACCCACGCCTCTCCTTTAACATCGTAACCACTATATATAGTGCGGGATTGACGGGAATTGAACCCGCCCGACCCACGCGGCCCGGCCCCCACCCGGTGGCCCCATAAATGTACCGAGTACCAATAACCACGGTGCCCCAAAAAACATTAATACAACAAATATTAATACGCCATTTCATACAATGCACTCATTCATTGTTGCGAAGGTTATGGGGTGAGCCGCCTAATGCGGAGCGGACCCCCAACAAAAGAAATTTTTGGTTTCTAAAAAACAAGAAAAGTTTAAACATGGAGGAGGTGTTTGACCACTCGACCTCCTCCACCAAATTCAGACTTTTAACCATCACACCAAATGGTCCTTTTGTGGATGAATCCACCATGAAGCTTTTTAAACCCGTCCTTTTGTCAGTGTTCCCAGGAAGATGGAAGAAGAATCAGGAACGGGCACAGATTTCGAGACAAAGGAGGTAGAATATTCTTTGATGCCCAAATATTCTTTGAGGAGATTTCTAGTCCACCGATGGAGCAAAATCTTTAAGGAATCTAGGGGGAATCTAAAAGATTCCTTGAGCCCTAGATTCTCAATTTCTCAGAATTCAAAAATTTGGCAGTCAATTTTGCACTATTCGATGCCACAAACCTAATTGTGCATTCAGAATTTTCATTTTCTCATTTTGTTCTTCAGCCACTTTTCTAAGTGGAGTGCAGGTGTCAACATTCATGTGCGAGTAGCCATTTCCATGTGATTGATGTTGTGAGATCGATGGCACAAACAACTTCAGTAGTTTAACATACGCTTCTTCAGATGGCCCTTGGTTGTGAGGTATATGTAGTGTGTTCATGTACTTATTTTTCTATGCATTGTGCTGAACAGATCCATGTTTTATTTTGATGAGGGATATTGTTTATTACTTGCTTTCATGATTCTTGCTTGATGTGACGCTAAATCATCTATGTGATGTACTTGTTGTCATGATTCGTCATGTTATGTTTTCAGATCCCTTTGTTGTATGTTGATAGGATACTCATGTTGTCATCATTCATGTTTTGCATTGAGATCCCTCTTATGCCATGTTGGTGGGATGATCATCATGCATGAGTTTATGTCACATTGATAGGAGTCTATTGACTGAGAGTTCTTGTAGTGGAACATCTCTTGGAGCCACTCCTATGTGAGGGGATTTTCTTGTATGATAGTGACATCACCTCTATGTATATCATCACTATTGACAACACTTAATGCAGCAGCCTACACCATCTTGACACTGGCGCCCAGAGACGTAGTCCCTCCTTGACGAACTCTATTATCAACGGATTATGTTTTCATGTTGTTGTTGATTGTCATGTTCCTCTTCTTTACAACATGCACATGTATTCATTTATGTTCTTCTAAAAATGAAATTTAACACATCACAAAAGTAAAAGGTCTTGCAAGGGTCCTTTGTCACACCTGGACCTGGATCAAGTGGTATCAGAGCGGTCTTTGCGTTGATGTGAATTGCAACGTGAACAATAGAATGTGCAGTGACAGAGGATGAAGAAGTGATGTACGAGACCATGCTCAACATTTCCAAAAGGGTGGAAATCATGTATGAAACTCTATAGAAAGAGACAGAGGAAAAGGAGCGATTGCAGTTGCAGTTGCAAGCCATGGAAGAGGCCCTGGAAGAACTAAAGAATAACAACCAAAACCTTCAAACAGAGAACATTGAATTGAATATGCTTCTACATGAAGAGAAAGATAAGAAACATAGTTTGCTACGATAGCTGCAAGCAAAGGACGAGGCCTTGGAAAAGTTGCAGCGTGACCCATGTGAGGTAAAAAGTAGTTCTCTGAATTCATGTATGTGTCCTGATAATGATTTCGTTATTTTTGAAAATCATACCATAGGAATTGGCTCCAAACTATTAAAGAAAATGGGGTATGAAGGAAAAGGCTTGGGCGTTAATAGCCAAGGCATTGTCAACCCCATCAAAGTAGAAGAATTACACCGTTAGGTAGGAATTGGGTATGTTAGAAAGAAAGTTCGGGAATGTATCGAGACAACTAGCAAACCACCAACAATAGTTGATGAGAAGCCCTTATCTGTTCTTTCCAAATTGATAGAGGAGGTAAAACATGTTGATTTCCTTTCAGTTTATTGTCACATAGTATGATTTCTGTTGGAGATTGGGAGATCCCAATTACAGGGACAAACATGAGGCTCCTTACTAGGACAATGAATGAGAAGGAATAAAAAGTTGGTATTTGTTAGCGCTGCTATACAAGGGGATAAAAAAGGATCCATGCATGCTGTTGAAATCTCCAAGTTTGGGTTAAAGGCCTTCCACCAGTCAAAACCATCACAAGAGGAAAGCCCTTGGGAAGGCGGAAATACACTATCGGGAGGCAAAGGACACTCCAAAATAGTCAAAAAATCAAAATCGCAGGTTTAACATTCCAATTCGCGATAGTCACCGGATCTGGCTGATCAACGGTCTAGATCACATCGGCGGGTCGCAATCGGCGAAGGCAGGCAACGACAGCGACGTGGGACACCGCCAATCAGCGATCGCCGATGATCGGATCGGCAGGTCGCAATGGAGGACTTACAAGGAGGTCGAGGCCTTTTTGCACATACATGATACTGATGCGATAACCGGACCCAACGGTTATATATTCTCCATTGTATATTTTTTCAGTTCCGCCAGCGGCCATTTTTCCCGTATTTGCAATGTTTTTCGAGTATAAGTCAAAGTGTATCGCATCGGTGGATATCGCATCGGTGGGTCGTGAGTCGGAATTTCGCTATCGGCAAAACCAAAGGGGCAGGGCCTTCACTTAAGATATGCTTGCGACCCCATGAGTCAGGCCCGATGGTGCTATAAGTGATTTTTTAGAAAAGCTCAGGTCCGCGCTTAGGCCACTTTCAATATATTTTTGTGTGTTTTAAATGTATAAAGAAATTACAAAGGAAACCTTGGTGAGCGCTGATAGCGATGAAGCCCGAACCCGAAAGGGCTTGGGAAGTGAAATATATATATATTCAAATCCGGCAGAGGCAATTCTTCATGATGTTCAGTGTTTTGCATGTATTTGCAAATAGAAGGAAACAGGGGATCGACCGGCTATCATGTGCGATTGTGACCCAAAACAGACACAATAATAGAAAAGAAACATTCGCAGCTATTGTCTGAAAGGGGCCAGTGCAGGGATTTCATCGGAACGATCGCCACTCCATTGTAGGTTCAGGCGGCAAGCCATCATTAAAGGAATCATGCAGTTATGTTACATACCAAAAAAAGGATTCGGCGGAGAGACAGCGGCCGGCAAATAGAGCTCGGAAAGGGAAGGAGAAGGGCCACTACACGCCTCAGCCCAAATCAAATCAAATCACGAAGCATTAACAGTTCGGCCATCACAACAGTCATCCTAACAAACATGATGGAGCATCTTTGGCACGAGGGAGCTCCCATGCATCGCAACAGGCTGCCCTAAACATCTGAATATGGTTATTCCTCTATCAGAAGAGGAAAACCTCAGAGCCATGCCTGCCTATTGAGGGAATCAAATGGTTATGTGACAGATCAGACAAGTCTAAGACTCCGAGTCTTCTAGAGAGCTCAGGAGCATTGTAAAGGGCCTACAAAGGGCATAAAACTAAATGTAACAAGGGTTGAATTTTTGGAGATTATTCCTCCCCTGTTTTCTCAAGCTTCTCATCTGCAGTCTTTAGTAATACAAGCTTCTTTTGCTGCTACATGTTTGATGTCCATTTCTCTTCTGTTCTATGCTTGCACCTGAACAGTTTGTTCAGGTTTTTTGTGTGTTTAAGGCCAGATAACTGTCATCTTATCTCTGCTTTGATATACTAGATTTGCAAGCTTCTTTGCTGCCTATGGCTAGCCATTTATATGTGTGATTATATGTGCATCTGCCAGTATAGTCAGTGAGTTCTTTTACTGCCTATAGCTAGCCATTCATATAGGTCCATGTATGCTATCTGCTGGCATAGTCAGTGTTCTCCATCTATCCATTAATCTACAAACTATTGAGCATTAGCAGTGTAAAGCCTTGTGTTGTTGAGGGTGTTCATGCATGTCTTGAGTGTGAATAGAGCTGTAAGGGTTATCCAACTTGATCCGAACCATCTTTCATTCCAATAGTTTAGAGAAAAATATTGAAGATTATATGTTACCAGGCATCTTTGATTTACAACCTCAGAGAGTTTCCTGGAGTGATAACATAATTGGCGTCGTTGCCGGGGAACTGGAAACTGAAGCTCAGCTTCCCTGGGAAACGACACAGACCCAACTTTGATGATAGACAAAGTCTGGGCACGTTTTTGGTTGTAATCATCTATCTGGCGACTCTATTGGAGGCCGAACCTCTTGGTGACTCCACTTCATAATTCTGGCTCAGTTTGTGAGGCATACTCGGAGAAATCCTCAGAAATCGCAAGCTGTCCTAGCACCTGACCTGGGAAAGACCATCAAGGAGAAGAAAGTATTTCCGAAAGGAGCATCGGGTTCAGGTAAACCTAAACAATACTCTATATCTCTTCAGCAAGATCTTTTAATAAAACAAATACAGGTTGAGAGTACAGATTCAAATACTAGCAGTGAAGAAAAGCTCTCAGATTCATAAAGTTCCTTGTTCTATAATTTCTCCTTTTGTTGTCAGCCCAAAGGGAACCCCACCTCCTATTCACCATACTCCTTTAGTCTTACCAATCACTCCTCTGCGTTCCGTCTTTCAGACTCCTGGTACCCTTTTAGCCACCACAGTTATGGCAGGTCCGCAAGCACCCACAAAAATGGAAAGAATCATAGCTGCTAGGTATGGACCTCTAATACTGCCCACTCCTTTGAATGCTATGCCCACTGGAGAATATCAGAAGTATATGCCTAAGTTCACTGGGACTGAAGGTGTCACTACTGAAGAACACCTAGAGTCATTTTATAGCTATGCTGATAATCTGGATATTAGTGAAGATGATGTGTGGATGAGAGTCTTTGTCCAAAGTCTAGATGGGGAGGCTAGGAAATGGTTTAGAGAACAAGCCCCAAGATCTATAGCAGATATCAAAGCTTTAGATGATACGTTCCTAGAACATTGGGGAGATAAAAAGGACCTGCTATACTATCATACGGAGTTTGGAAACCTGAAGAGGGAAAATGGGGAATCCTTGTCTGATTTTAATAAAAGATTCAACCGTATGTATAGTAAAATACCAGCTGAGGTAAAGCCTACCCCCACCTCTACCAAACTTGCCTATGCCAGTGCCTTTGACTCTGATTTCTATTTGCTGTTAAGAGAAAGAAGATGTTCTACCCTAGCTGAAATGCAAGATGCGGCACTAGAGGTTGAATCTAACATTATGGCTGCAGAAAAGCTCAAAAGCCACACTGATAGGAGGAGGCAGAGAGGCGAGGCTTCTTCTTCCTCTGCTCCATCCTCAGATACCAAACTTGATAAAATGACTAGAATGATCAAGTCACTGTCTGCTAAAATTTATAAGCCGGAGATTGAGTAGAACTCTGGGAAGACAATGTTCCCAGGCACATTTGCACTAAGAAATCCGAATCCATTTAGAAGAACCAGTGAACAATTGCAAATCACTCAGAGGGGTAAAGAAACTAACAAAGATCAAAAAGTTAAGGCTCCTTTCCAAAATGTGGTCATGGAGGAGGAACAGATTGAAGACGAGGATGAAATTCTCTGTATGGAAGATAAAGGCAGTGATGCCTTTTTAACATTAGCTGCATACGAAGAGTCTTTGCTATAGGAGCAAGACAATCAAAGGTGGGACAGAGAGGCTGTTCTACAAACTGGGGAGCAGCAAAGATATAATCTAAGGTCAAACGCAAATAATATCAAGGAGAATCATGCCCAAAAAGCTGCCGTCCAAACAGAGACCCAGAATGGTAGACAGAGAAGACCAGCAGCTGATCCAGTCACCCTCAAAGCACCAGTTCAAGAGGTAAAAGTTCCTGACAAGCTACCTCTCTCTTTTAGCTTCAAATCAGAAGTTCAGAAGTTAAAAATAACTGTGCCTCTGACATAACTAGTGAAGAGTGAAATGTTTAGAAAGCCTATCCTTGAGGCTCTCGAGTTGAAGATCACACGAACCTCCACTGACTTTGTCAATTTGCAAGACGATAGGCCTGTAGTTGTGCTAAGCCCAATGGCTGAACCTGCCAATGGTAGTTCCCCATCTTTTTATGTCTCCTTGACCATTCATGACAAAATTCTCCACAACTGCCTCCTAGATACAGGTGCCAGTCACAATCTGATGCCCAAAACTATCATGGAGGAGTTAGGCCTTGACATCACCAGATCATATCAAGACCTATTCTCATTTGATTTGAGGAAGGTGAAATGTCTAGGATTGATTAAATATTTGGCCATTTCCCTAACCCATTTGCCCATGAAGATCATAATGATGGATATTGTGGTGGCAGATGTCCCTCCTAAGTTTAGCATGCTGTTGTCCAGAGGATGGATTAAGAGACTAGGTGGGACATTGCAGAATGACCTATCTTATGCCACAGTCCCAGTTTTTGGAGGAGAAAGCCAGAGATTGTATAGAGAAGCACAGTTGGCGTACATCATCAGTGATGAAAAGAATCCTTCTAATCATCCTATTTATGCGGTGGACACTAATTTTGGAGCATGTATCCTCCAAATTGAAGAATCTGAGAAGGCCTCATTGCAGCTCAAGAAACCAATTGTTCAGGCTAAGGGGAAGCAAGCAAATCAGGTTTGGGAGATGTTCTTCGATGGAGCATGTTCCGAGGAGACTGCAGGAGCAGGGGTGGTGCTGATATCTCCAAAACAAGAAAGCACACAACTGTCGTTTAAGCTGGCCTTCCAAGTCACCAATAATATAGCAGAATATGAGGCTCTGATATTGGGCCTTAATGCAGCAAAAGACAGAGGAATCCGGAATCTGAAAGTATTTGGAGATGCTGATTTGATCATTCAGCAAGTAAATAAAATGTTCAAGCGAAGCACCCAAGGCTGAAAGCATACAGAGATGAGGTATGGAGGATCAGAGACTCTTTTGATTATTTCTGTATTTCATATATTCCTAGAGCCCAGAATCAGCTTGCTGATTCCCTCGCTGTGTTTGCTAGTCTATTTATCCCTCCCATACCACCCAGGCTAGTTTACGAAGTCCAAATGAAATTTAGGCCATCCTTGCCTGATAATGTCCAGCATTGGAAACTTTTTGATGATGACGATGAGATAAATAGGTTTCTGCAAGTCATTGATGAATTTTCTGAAATGCAAATTGACCAAGAAAGCGAAGCCTTGCAAGATAACCCCCAATCCCAGCTTAAAAACAAAATTGGCAAAGATAGCATTGTTCAGCTTCCCAGCAATCATATTCCTAAGGGTCTAATTCCTCTAGAAAGACTGTTTGACAAAAATAATGTACCCTACAAGGCTGCCCAAAAAGAAGATTCATCTGCAGTCTGTCAGCATGATATAGGGAGTCCAGGCTAGCTTAGATATATAAAGTTATCTTCTCGTCTATCTGCTAACCAAAGTTCTGAATACTGCACATTAATGAAGCAATTTGCTGATGTCTTCGCCTGGGAATATAGTGACTTGAAAACCTATGATAATAATATCTTCCAGCATAAAATCCCTTTAGAGAAGGGCACCATACCATTCAAACAGAAGCTAAGGCCAATAAATCCTATGCTTATCCCTCTGATAAAAAAAGAAATAAAAAAGTTGCTGGCTGCCAAAATCATAGTTCCTCTCAGATATTCCAAGTGGGTAGCCAACCTAGTAGTGGTGAGAAAGAAAAGTGGAGAAATCAGACTCTGTGTTGATTTTGGAAACTTAAATAAATGCTCCAAGAAAGACAATTATCCTCTACCCAAGATGGAGCACTTGCTACAGAAGGTCTCAGAAGCCAAAGTGATGCCTTTCTGGATGGGTTTTCAGGGTATAATCAGGTTGCTGTGCATCCAGATGATCAGGAGAAGACTGGATTCACCATTCCTTGGGGCACCTTTATGTATTCCAAGATGCCTTTTGGGTTGATGAATGCCGGAGCCACCTTTCAGAGAGCTATGGATATAGCATTTGCGGGAGAAAAGGATAAATTTGTCCTTATCTACCTGGATGATATAACAGTATACTCTAGAAACCATCAAGACCATGTGCAACATTTGAAGAAAGTGTTTTTGAAGTGTAGAAGGTTTGGGATTTCAATAAATCCTAAGAAGTCTCAGTTTGCGTTAGAACAAGGCAAGTTGTTGGGACATATTGTCTCTGCTGCAGGTGTCTGAATTGACCCAGAAAGAGTAAAAGCGATACAGACCTTGTCTGTCCCGAGATCGAAGAAGTACATCCAGTCTTTTCTAGGCAAGATTAATTTTGTAAGGAGGTTTATCCCAAATTTTGCAGAACTTGTGAAGCATATTACCTCTATGTTAAAGAAGGGATCAGAGATCAAGTGGAATGGTGTAGCGAGAAAGTCATTTGAGTCCATTAAAAAGGCAATTATGGAGGCTCCCACTTTAATCAGTACGGATTATAGCAAGGAGTTCCGCATATTTTCTTTTGCCTCTGACGACACCCTTGCAACAGTCTTATTGCAACCAGATGAAGAAGGCTCAGAGCATCTAAAGGAATTTTGCAGTAAAACCTTAAGGGATGCTGAGCTGAGGTATGATATTATTGAGAAACAAGCATATGCTCTTATCAAGTCTTTGAAGGCTTTCAGAGTTTATATTCTGCACTCCAAAGTAGTTGCATATGTACCCTCTGCTGCAATAAAAGATGTCTTAACACAACCTGATGCCGATGGAAGAAGGGCTAAATGGATCGCGAAGTTAATTGAATTTAATATAGAGCTGAAGCCCACTAAGCTTGTCAGAGGTCAGGGTCTTGCCAGACTATTAGCTGAAGAAAATTGCAGAACATTGGACGTGGACCTCATGTGTTTGAATTCAGAGAATGGTCAAACAGAAGAGGAGGAAGCAACCGAACCAGGAGAAAAGCAGCCATTGACAGAGAACCTAGCTTCTTGTGATTGGTATTCCGCAATAGCTAATTTCTTGCTGAAGTTAGAAATCCCTCCAGGCCTCACTCAAAGTCAGGCCAGAACTGTTAAACTCAGGGCAGCAAAATATTGCATCCATGAAAATTTGCTCTATTGGAGAGACCCACCTGGAATGCTTTTGAGGTGTTTGAACAAAGAACAGTCAACGGATGTTATGCAGCAGCTTCACTCCAGCATGTGTGGAGGACATCATTACTGGAAAAATACAGCCCACAAGATCCTTAGAGCTGGGTACTATTGGCCCACCTTATTTTCTAATGTCTTCTCATTTGTTAAATCTTGTGACAGGTGCCAAAGATTCGAAGGGAAACAGCAATTGAAATCCCTGCCCTTAAAACCAGTGCATGCAAAAGGACCTTTTCAGCAGTGGGGCTTGGATTTCATTGGAGAAATCAATCCACATTCTAGTGGCCAGCACAGGTGGATATTAGTTGCCACTGATTATTTTACAAAATGGATTGAAGCAATCCCTACATGGAAAGCTGATCATAATGTGGTCATGAAGTTGTTAACAGAAAACGTTTTTAGCAGATTTGGTTGCCCACATAAGCTAATAACAGATAATGCAGCAGCATTCAGGGCTAAAGAATTGGTGGAAATGTGTGATTCAATGGGCATTAAACTTGTTCATTCCACCTATTATTACCCTCAAGGGAATGGTCTAGCAGAATCCTCTAATAAAATTCTGGTCAGGATAATTAAGAAGCTGTTAGAGGATAATAAAAAGAATTTGGATGCCAAGCTCAAGTATGCACTTTGGGCAGACAGAGTGACCATCAAGAGATCTACATGAAGTTCTCCATTCAAGCTGGTGTATGGTACTGAGGTTGTTTTTCCTATCCAACTTACCCTCCCTGTGGAAAAGTTTCTCCAAACAGAGCAGGATGAAGAAGATGATATGGCAAGTAGAATCACTGATTTAACAGAGTTGTATCAGATTAGAGAACAGTTGGTTGAAAAAGCTGCAGCACATCAGAAAAAGATCAAGGAAGCCTTTGATAAAGGGACACAAACAAATAATTTTCAAGTTGGAGACATGGTCCTTAAATGGGATGCACTAAAAGAAAAGAAAGGAAACCATGGGAAGTTTGATGCTTTCTGGACAGGGCCTTTTATCATTTCTCAGGTCCAAGGGAACAATACCTTCATGCTGAAGAGCATGGAAGGGGAAGTAGTTTTTGATGGCCCAGTCAATGGGCGTTTTCTGAAAATCTATGTGATTTAAGGTCTTTAGGCTTTAAAACTATAAATATTTTATTTCATCAGTTTTAGTATAAGCAAAGTAGACTCCATGCCCAATGGAACACTAGGAAATTTTGGCTAATTTGTTTTCTACAGGAAAGGAATTGCTCTGAAAGTTCTTGAGACCTCACAGGGAGGATCTCATCCCCAGAAGGAGCCAGTGTTAGTGCTGCTATACAAGGGGATAAAAAAGGATCCATGCATGCTGTTGAAATCTCCAAGTTTGGGTTAAAGGCCTTCCACCGATCAAAACCATCACAAGAGGAAAGCCCTTGGGAAGGCGGAAATACACTATCGGGAGGCAAAGGACACTCCAAAACAGTCAAAAAATAAAAATTGCAGGCTTAACATTCCAATTCGCGATAGCTGCCGGATCTGGCCTATCAACGGTCCAGATCACATCGGCGGGTCGCAATCGGTGAAGGCAGGCAGCGGCAGCGACGCGGGACACCGCCGATCAGCAATCACCGATGATCGAATCGGTGGGTCGCAATGGAGGACTTACAAGGAGGTCGGGGCTTTTTTGCACATACATGATGCCGATGCGATAACCGGATCTGACGGTTATATATTCTCCATTGTATATTTTTTTCAGTTCTGCTAGCGGCCATTTTTCTCGTATTTGCAATGTTTTTCAGGTATAAGTCAAAGTGTATCGCATCGGTGGATATCGCATCGGCAGGTCGCGAGTTGGCATTTCGCTATCGGAAAAACCAAAGGGGCAGGGCCTTCGCTTAAGATATGCTTGCGACCCAATGAGTCGGACCCGATGGTGCTATAAGTGATTTTTTAGAAAATCTCAGGTCCACGCTTAGGCTACTTTCAATATATTTTTGTGTGTTTTCAATGTATAAAGGAATTACAAAGGAAACCTTGGCGAGTGCCGATAGCGATGAAGCCTGGACCTGAAAGGGTCCGGGAAGTGAAATATATATATATTCAGATCCGGCAGAGGCAATTCTTCGTGATGTTCAGTGTTTTGCATGTATTTGCAAATAGAAGGAAATAGGGGATCGACCGGCTATCCTGTGCGATTGTGACCCAAAACAGACACAATAACAGAAAAGAAACATTCGCAGCTATTGTCTGAAAGGGGCTGGTACAGGGATTTCATAGGAACAATCACCACTCCATTGTAGGTTCAGGCGGCAAGCCATCCTTAAAGGAATCATGCAGTTATGTTACATACCAAAAAAAGGATTCGGTGGAGAGACAGCGACCGGAAAACAGAGCCCATAAAGGGAAGGAGAAGGGCCACTACACGCCTCAACCAAAATCAAATCAAATCATGAAGCATTAACAATCCAGCCATCATAGCAGTCATCCTAACAAACATTGTGGAGCATCTTTGGCACGAGGGAGCTCCCATGCATCGCAACAGGCCACCCTAAACATCTGAATATGGTTATTCCTCTGTCAGAAGAGGAAAACCTCTAAGCCATGCCTTCCTATTGAGGGAATCAAACGGTTATGGGACAAATCAGACAAGTCTAAGACTCCGAGCCTTCTAGAGAGGTCAGGAGCATTGTAAAGGGCCTATAAAGGGCAGAAAACTAAATGTAACAAGGGTTCAACTTTTGGAGATTATTCCTCCCCTGTTTTCTCAAGCTTCTCATTTGCAGCCTTTAGTAATACAAGCTTCTTTTTCTGCTACATGTTTGATGTCCATTTCTCTTCTATTCTATGCTTGCACTTGAACAGTTTGTTTAGGTTTTCTGTGCGTTTAAGGCCAGATAACTCTCATCTTATCTCTGCTTTGATATACTAGATTTGCAAGCTTCTTTGCTGCCTATGGCTAGCCATTTATATGTGTGATTATATGTGCATCTACCAGTATAGTCAATGAGTTCTTTTACTACCTGTAGCTAGCCATTCATATAGGTCCATGTATGTTATCTGTCGGCATAGTCAGTGTTCTCCATCTATCCATTAATCTACAAACTATTGAGCATTAGCAGTCTAAAGCCTTGTGTTGTTGGGGGTGCTCATGCATCTCTTGAGTGTGAATAGAGCTGGAAGGGTTATCCGACTTGATCCAAACAATCTTTCATTCCAATAGTTCAGAGAACAATATTGAAGATTATATGTTACCAGGCATCTCCAATTTACAACCTCAGAGAGTTTCCAGGAGTGATAACACTATTTATAACCATGGCATAACTCAACCATTGGAGGTTGTGCATGTTAGCACCTAAATCTGCCTCAAGCTGAAGGAAGGTAAAAATTAGGGTAACCACAAACCATGCTCAGTCTGGTATCTAGCCCTACCAGAGCACGAGAGGGCTCTCTCCGAGTCACGCTCAGTGAATAGATGATCGAAAATGGTCTGAGATGACTTAAAATGAAATATTTACCTTAGGCTAGTAAGTGAAATAGGGATTCGGGAAACAATTTTCATGAATGACCGAGCTTTTGGGATGTTATGGGACCGGTGCTCAGCAAAGAACATAGAATTTAATACAAAGGCACAGATTATTCCATGAGGCAAGGTAGGCAAAAAATGTAACAATTTAGTTTGAGGTACCGTGACATGAATATATTGCTGAAGAAAGTGAAAAGGGCATAGTGACATGAATGCTTTTCAAGAGAAGAAAAACACTGAACATGAAATTTTCCCACGGGCAGAGCAATAAAATTGAATTCTACCTAATCTCACTCAGAAAATTTCACTGGAAATGAACATGAATCGAATTATGAAACATAACGAAATACATATGAAAACATAAAAAACACATTTGCTACACTCACAACCACAAGAATCTCATGAAACAGAGCCGCTGCCTTTCATTAATTCTCTGTCAAAAATACATAGTGAAGAAACAAAGTTTCTTTCCCACAGTCTCCCAGAAGTTACAAGCCAACCAACCCTTTGCAAATAAGTTGCATGAAATATATAGAATGTGTGAGGAAAATATAGAACACCCAGGGGTTGGGAAGTTACTCGAATCATTACAAAATGGAGATGGAGAGCCAACCATCAGCTACAGGTGCAGCGCTGCAAACATGACATTTGGCATTAGGTGACCGTTTGCCTTCCTTCGCCACTTGGATAGAAGCCAATATGGAGGAAAAACTCTTTAAATGCTGCCTTTGGTGCTAAAAAACCGAAGTGTAGATGACCGGGCCCACTTGGAGAAGTCGCGAACCGAAATTTCGCGAAACGGAAGCAAATTGGCAATTTTTTCCTCTGTGCGTCGCGCCATTTTTTCTGTGCATCACGATATTTTGGGACCTGTTTTGAGGCACTTGAAAGTGTCCAAAATGTGCCCAAGTGGGCTTTCTGGAAAGCCTATCCTGTCTACTTCCTAACCCAATTGGAATTTTCAAATTTGGTGCTCATTTGCCCCTCCAAATCTTCATTCTCCCAAGACTGCTTTCTGTGTGTCAAAAAAGTGGCAGAGAGGCCATTTTTGGGTGTTTTTTGACCTTTAGGAGACCCAAATCTTGCCCAAATCTCTTGGTCGGACACAAGTAGTTGTAATTTTCAATGCTGAATCCAAATATGCAAGCCATTTCTCAATTAGAGCACTAGAATTTTAGCATCGCGCCGCACAGGGAGAAAATCCCTGCTTTTTGCCCAAAAAATTTCCCTGTGACCAAAAATTGCCCAAATTTTTTGAAATTTGGGTTGGAAGTTCTCTATGGGTGCCATCTTGAGCCAAGGAAGCCTCAGCCAAGATTCTAAGCCTATCTTGTTCTTTTGCCTGTTTTTCCCTTCTTGTTGCTTTCCTCAGTTTTGCTTTCAAGTTCCTTATCTGGGCCTGTGCACTCATGTTTCGCACCCTGTAACGGAAAGCCATATGTCTCAATAGAGAAAGGTCCTGGTCGGCTCTGTCCAGCAGCCTCTCCAACTGCATGTTCCTGATCTCGATATAGGCCTCCCGATCTTCATTGATCACCTGCTCCAGTGATGTGGGCTGAACTCTTCTCCTTTGAGCAGCTTGGCGATGCTCACAAATGTTTTGAAGCTCCATAATCGTCTGCTAGTCCTCAAGCTGCTTGTTTCTCTGCTCCACGTACTTCATGTTCCACTTGGACCTTTCTAAATCAATGGAAAAGTATTCAATCTCTGATTGCTACTCCCAGATGATCTCTATAAGATCTGCATTTGTCTCATCATCCTGGAGGAGAACAAACTCGGTCTCTCGCTCACCTGACGACCCTTCCTCGTACACTGGCTCCTTACCCTTACCCTGCTCCTGTGATGCTGATGTCGGAAGCGAGGCCCCTTCCACCCTGGGTGGAGATAACACTCGCTTTGCTGCTGCAAATAAGGGTCTACTGCCTTTCTGATAGGTGATGTATATTGGCATACTGGCAGTCTCATGTTGCTCATACTGATGAGATGGGCCCCCTACCTCATGCTCTGCCTCTGAAACCACCTGTGGAGCACTGAAGAAGTCACGAGAGATGAAGTCCTTCCAAGAAATACCCTACAATCCCAACTGATGGTCTACCAAAATCCGGATAAGGGCAAAGTGATACACACTGTTAAGCTGTTGTCGAGGGGTCTTGTGCTGCATGAAATTCCTCATCCTCTCTATGTTCCCACAGATGAGAAATGGGAGGTTCATCATCCGAACCCTCGTAAAGTGCATGAACAACCTGATGTGGTATGCATAAAGGCGAGAAAACCTCCCCTCGCAACTGAAGTACTTCATGATCAATTTCATGAGCGGGGCATACTCATCTTTCAGAAATCTGAATGGAAAAACTCTCGTGAGGTGGCTCAAACAGCTGTCTTTGATGTAAGGCTCATAATGATGCCTCTCTACCTTTTTTTTCTTATGCCACTGCTCTCTAATGTTTGGTATGCCTGTTGCCACTGATATGGTCTGTCGTGGCGGAAAAAGTCGTTTGTGCGGACACAACTGACCTCCCTAGGAGTCTAAACTCTCTAGCGACAAACAAGACAAAATGGAGTGATCTTTCTCTAAATATACCTTTTAAAACATGAAAACTACAAGTGTTTAGGCTTACCTTATTCCAAAACGCGGTTGTTGTAGTCCGTCCTTGCCGATCCGGATGAGCTCCTCCTTCAAGTCAATTCCTGCAACCACAAACAATCAAACAATTACCAAGCACTTGCATTTCATATAATAAAACATATATTCAACATGCAGACCAAGGAACACATGAAATAACTCATTAACACAAGCTATTGAGAAAAATAAACCAGTTTGTATTAATAACGAAACAAAGAAACTCTTACAACCTGGCCTTGGTGTTGTGCAAGTTCCTCCCAGGGTCCATCAAGGGTTTTCCTCTACTTTGACAAAGCTCACCCACTTCCAAGTAGAATCAAGCAAAGACAATCTCTCCTCACAAGGTTCTAAATGGGAGTCCTAATTCCTGCAGCATTTACCCAAAGAAAATGTATAGCTCCAACCTCTCCTCCCTCTGGCTCAATGTCTTTATTTATAGTGCTGTAAAGAGGTTATTCAGGTCCACCATCAATGGGATAATCCCCCTCTTTGGGTGGGATAGCTCCCTTATTGATGGGATAAGTTCCCCCTTAATAGAGATACATGAACCAACTGGAGGCACATCCAATTCATCAAACCGACCTCTAGAAAGTTCTAGAAGTAACCACAAGTAACTTTTTTAAGATGAAACTCGCGCATTTTGCCTTTTACAGAAGGACGCACCTGTCCCTTAACATACAGAGCGTCCAAGGACGCACCTTTTGTGAACATGGTCTGCGTCCCCGCAGGTAAGGCTAGAGAGAACCTGCGACCCCAGAGATAAACATATTTTTGACAAGACTTTCTCTCTTCTTTGAGTTTGAGATGGATAACAGAGGCATAAGACTTGCCTAAGAGGGTAGCATGACTGTTGATTTGAGCCATACTAACTGTAAGTGGTTATGGTGACATTTTTTAGTGTAACAGATTGCCCCCTAAAGTGCGAAGCCTGGAATAGATTTAGGGTTTTGTAATTCTAGGAAGGGTGAAGCGCTTTATCATTTCAAGGATTGTCTTGTGGATGGCCTGGTTGGAACCTGCAATTTTCAACACAAAATACATGGATAAGATTATATCATCACTGAGGTAGGCATTCCCATACTCAGATTCAAAACTTTAACTAATGGACTAACTATTCTGATACAGGAATGATCTTGCAGTACATCATTTTTATAGACTTTTGTAGACACAGTATGGACGCAGCCATCTGTTTATGATTAGTCTACATAGATAATGAATACAAAACTCCTCGCAGCCTGGATGGTAGAAACTAGATCCAGGGTCTTCACTTCTACTTCCCGAATTGGTACGATTCTAGCCATGTGATTAAATGATTCGATGTCGAACATGTTAGAAACCACTTGATTACCAGTCGATGATGTAAACTGTTAACAAGCGTGAGAGAAACCACCAGTAATGTCAATGGTTCTCAAAGTACCAAGCACAACCCGTGAAATGTGAATAGATGTTTTGATGTCGAACACTTCACGGAATCCTTTGATCGAAAGTCAATGATGTAAACTGACGTCAAAGGCGAGAAACCTGCCATTGATGCATGCAGACTTCAAGGTGCTGTCGATTCTTAAGTCATCTTTCTAGATAATGTGTCGATGTCGATAGAAAGCGACCCGTTGCAGGCAAGCCCGCAACACGAAATCATTGTTCAAGCTGAAGAAATGTTGCTGTAAGGACTGACTCAGGGATGGTCAAATGGATGACAAGTATTTTGCAGATGAAAGTTTTTGCTTGCAGACCTCTTGAACACATAACGACACGACAGATGGCTTGGTGACGAATAACTCAAAGTTAATCCCCGAAACCCGGTTAAAGATTTTCAAAGTGGTTTGGTCAACTGTGAGGTAAAAGATTTCCCAACCCAGGTGAATGAAAAGTGTCGTGTTCAAGAGTGGTAATAAAGTTTCTTTTGAGATAAAGGTAACAAATAGGCTCATTCTTCTCTCTTTTCCCCCACCATTTCTGGCAAGTACCTCTTTATTTTTAACAAGCTTGAGGAGGATAACATATGCTTGATTATAAGCTCATCCTTCGGACGAGTCCAACCTAGTTTAAATTCGAACCCTAGGAAGGAGTGGTTCGTTCCTGTTTGTAATTGAACAGGTCCTTTACTGTAAAAGTTTAACGAGCCCAGTATAGGAGAAACTCGACGTTTTTCAATTTTAGAGAGTCTGAAAAAACAAAAGGAGACTCCACGTTGAACTTTTTCGTAAATTTGTGTCCCTCAAGCCCGAAAAAGTATAAAATAATACCTGGGGGAACCGCTTGATCTTGCGACCAAGGAGTACTTTCATAATAGTGTCGTTGACCTGAAAAGTAAAAAGCGATCAAGGACACGTCGTTTTATTTCCTTATCGAGTTTGAAACGACAAAAACCCGGCAATCTTTTCCTGATTTTGCGGTCAGAAAAGAGCTAAAAGGGGACCGTCTTTTAATTCCGTTTTAACGAGTGTAAAAGAAACGCTCGGCGATCTTTTCATTTTTTAGGAGTCAGAAAAGGGCTTAAAAGATGACTCTGATATTTTGTTTGTGAAAAAATTACAATTTCCCTCGAAATCCCTTTGTCCTGCACAAAAGCGACACATTACTCATACCTGTTTAAAATAGGCAAAAATACATCGAAAAACATCTTTTCATGGTAAAAAATGAACTAATTCACCAAAAAAACCTATAAAAAGACCTTTTACCATGTCATTTTTACCGTTTGACTTTGGAGGTTGAAAAAGGAGCTTTTGACAAGAAACTTCCCGTGGTCGCTGCGGAAAATCTGACCGTCGGAATCGAACGCCGTCTCATCCAGGTATTTTACACATCCTACTCTGCATTTCTATCCGTTTAGAATTAATTTTTAGGTCTTAGTTTCATTTTTTGGGGGGTTTTGGTTTTGGAATGCGCCTCTCGGCGGACGCAGGTGCCCTTCGGGTGACCTGCGTCCCCCGACTTTTTCTCATACGGGAAAACGGTCGGAAGACGCAGCCCGCCTTCAGGCCAGCTGCGTCCGGGCGCCCTGTGCTACAAAGCCGGGGTGCGTCTTCCGAGAAGTGCGCATTTCAAAACCCCAACTCCCTCAAAAAACCACCAAAAATTCCCAAATCAATTTCTAATTGCTATTTTTGATATGCAGGGCATTAATCATGTTAGACTGGAGAGAAAGAGAGCATGTAGAGGAAGATGAAGCTGCAATAAATCATCAACCTTCCCTGGATGCCTTAAGAGCATGCGGATTATACAAATATTGGACCATACCGGGCATGAGGGGCCAGGTAAGATTCTTGGAATGGCTGGTTGAGCGATGGAACGTTCAAGAACAATGCTTTTACATAGGAGGGCACCAGCTCGAGATAGAGCCCTCGGATGTATACTTTCTCACTGGCTTGCCGAACAGAGGTGAGCAACTCAGTCTTGCGGGGACTAGGCCGGGTGGCCAATCCCTTGATAGTCTCCGCGAGGATTGGTGCACACGTGGGGCTCACCATTCAAAAGGCATAGAGATAAAACACATCACTCTACCGGAACTCAAAGTCATAGCGTTCACGGTTACCAGAATTTGCGGCGCGGCCGCTTTACACATTGCTTCCGGATCCCAAATGCGGATGGCAATTGACTGTTACCAAGGCACCATTTTCAACTGGTGTGAAGCTGTGTCGGCTCATATGAAGAGCCAACTGACCAAGGCAAAGAACGGACGACTAAAGACTTTTGGATATGGGCCTATAGTCGTGAGCTTTGCCTTGGAGAGAGTTCCAATGTTGATCCCTCAGCAACTCACTGTTGATATCTTGGGTCCTCGGGAGCCAAAGCTGATACGATGGGTTGCGGTGATGGCTCGGCATCCTGACGAGGGTGCAGCAGTGGTTCGATTCTCAGATAGTTACTTTCACTGGTTAGAGGACCAGGTTTTTTCGATACAAGACTTTCCGTATGCCGGAATGGATTTCAGAGGTGATCCGGACATGGTTCTTCCACAGGGAGAACAATGGGACGACAGAGGTACTTTTATTTTCACAAGTTTTCTAATTATGTATTTTTTATTTTTCATATATATCGTCTCAAAACTAACAGTAAAATTTTCAAAATGCAGATGTTGGTCCACAGCGTCCAGCCAACCTCCGGCCTTTTGATAGACTACATCCAGCTGCACCGGTACCGGTCCCACAGGACGCGACAGCAGAAGTACTAGCTGAGTTGGAGCATGATCTAGAGCGTCTCACGGCAGATATACCTGAGACTACTATGGACGACATTCCTATCAGGCTTCAGCGCTTCGTAGTCGCGGTCCCTGGACCGTTTAGGAGATTTTTGCGTAAGGTAGCCCGCGCAGTGGTGTCATACAGAGAGCACCACCAGTGATTGACTAGTCACTTTTGTAGTCACATGTGACATTTTGACTTTTTGTACTATCATTTTGCCGATCATAAGGTGTTTTAAACCTATGATCGAAGACGATGTATATATTTTTTGACACACTTCTATCTATATATATCACTATTACCGGCTTATCTTGTTTAACATATGTGATGAAATGTTTTTAAATTTACTTGCATGATTATCGTAAATGTCTGTCCAACATTCGAGAAGCAATTGCATCTGCTAATGTATTCAAAGACCTTGGAATATGTTGATATTCAATGTAATCAAATTCACGTTCCAAGAGACGCACTCTCAAAAACAACCTTAATAACACTGGATTCCTAATGGCATAAACTCTATTAAGCTGTAATACAACAAGTTCAGAATCTAACCTCACTGTCAAACGTCGAATTCCAAATGAAATAGATTCGGATAATAATTCAATCACTGCACTGTATTCTGCAATGTTGTTCGTTGTTTGACCGAGGCTTACCCCATGCATAGAAACTAACTCGTCAGAGGGCGAATAGATAACCCAAGCTGCGGAAGAGATGTTCCGTGTACTACGACAAGCACCATCAGCAAATCCAATGTATGTTTGGAGAGGCGTCGACATCTGCAATATCAAGAGTAAAACCAAGATAAGCCAGAATAACGACGAAAAACCACACTCTCTAAGCTAAGCACACTGACTAAACTAACACACTTGCTAGCTAGAAAGAAAATCTAACCTATCTAAAAATTTCTCCATTCCCATCATTTAAGCATAATACCTCTTTAAGTAAAGTCCATTTCTGGGTTTACCCAAAGAGTCCCCATCAAAGTCAACTAGCTCATAAGCCCCTTTTGCTAGCTTTCGCTTTACAATGTAGGGCCCATGCCACATGGGAACGAATTTTCCGGCACCTAGCTTATCGTTAGCTTGATCATATAATAGTACTAGGTCTCCTTCCGAAAAACTTCGAGGGGTTACATTTCTATCATACTGAGCTTTCATTCGTTTCGCGTGAGTCTCGATTGCCAATGTAGCGTCACGTCGAGTCTCATCTAATTTAGCCAAGTACAATAAACGTGTCTCCTCTTCGGAAGTAGCTGGAAGTAATTCGACAGCCATTTGAAGTGATGGGATTTCGCATTCAATGGGTAACACAGCTTCTAAGCCATAAACTAGCTGGAAAGGAGTGAACCCTGTTGAATTTTTCACTGAGGTTCGGTATGCCCATAGTGCTGAAAATAACATGTTGTGCCAATTCGACCGATGAACACCAATGGTTCGTCGGATCATGGTAACTAGAACTTTGTTGATAGACTCAACCAAACCGTTGGCTTGCGGATAATAAGGAGTAGAGCTATCGTGGCGCAAACCAAGCTGGCTTGTAAGCTCAGTCATCATGACATTTCGAAAATGGCTCCCATGGTCAGTAATGATTGCTTGTGGGACACCAAACCTAGTTATGATATGATTGAATACGAAAACTGCAGCTGTTTTGCCGCTTGCGTCGAATGTAGGCATCGCCTCGGCCCACTTAGTAAAATAATCAACCGCAAGGATGATATACGCATGCCCCCCGGCCGAGTGAGGGTTACAAGTAATAAAGTCGATACCCCATTTGGCGAATGGACCAACGGCAATTATAGGGTGGAGAGGAGCAGGTGGAGCGCGCATCTTGCGATCAAACACTTGACAGTTGTGGCACTTCTTGACTGCAATGATACAATCTTTAAACATAGACGGCCAGAAATAACCAGCGCGCAACACCTTCTGAGCTGTGGCATACCCAGACATATGACCGCCACATGCTCCAGAGTGACAATCATTCAAAACCCTCTCAGCCTCTTCGTGAGTTAAACAACGTCGAAAAACTAAGTCTGCCCCCCGGCGATAAAGTGTATCTCCAATAATTTTGTATGGCTGGGATTGAAACCGAATTTTTCGACGTTCCGCTTTGGAAGCTTCAGGCCGAAAGGTTTGGGTTTGGAGATAAATGATTATATCCCCGTACCACGGATCTACAGTACTGATAAGAAACAAAGATTCGTCCGCAATGGACTCTTCTGCCACAGTCTCTGTGTCAGCACTCGGGAAATCACACATCAATTCCGCAAAAACTAAGGATTTCTTAGACTTGGACTTCTCGAACTCCAAGTCGAACTCTTGCAGGATAACAATCCATTTAGAGTACTTGCCCCCTAGCAGTTGTTTTGTCAAAATATAAATCATAGGGTTGCAATCCGAAATAACTGTAGTTTTGCGGAGAAGAATGTAGTGACGAAAACGCTGGACAGCTTGAACGGCTGCCAGGGCCAATTTCTCCACATGCGAATATTTTAGCTCAGTTGGATTCAAGGTCCTACTAAGATAATATATCACATGCTCCGCTCCGAATTCATCTTCTTGAACTAACACCATTCCAATGGTGGAATGCGAAGCTGCGAGGTATAAGAAGTAGTCTTGGTTGTAGTTGGGAGGATGCAATAACGGTGCATGGGTCAACGCGTGTTTAAGTGCATCAAAAGATTGTTGGGCAATCTCGTCCCAAAAGAATTGTGCGTTCTGTTTCAACAACCGTGTAAAACCTTTAGTGACCTCGGCGTAGTTTGGGATGAATCGGCGTAAAAAGTTCGCTTTCCCTTGCAAACTTTGGAGTTGGCGCAAACTCGAAGGAGGAGGCAATTTGATGATAGCCTCGACTTTCGAGGGATCGACGCGAATGCCGGCTTTTGAAACAACAAATCCCAGCAATCGACCTGTTTCTATACAGAAAACACACTTGTGGGGATTCAACCGAATTCGATAATGCCTACACCTCATAAAGATTGCTCGTAGGTGGACAAGGTGATCAGCTCGACGTAAAGAATGAGCAGGCAAATCATCGAGATAGGGTTGCACAATGTGCTTGATATCATGAAATGCATAGGACATCGCCCGTTGAAAAGTGGCCCCGGCATTCTTAAGCCCAAAAGGTAATTTGCAATAAGCAAATGTCCCCCATGGACAAATGAATGCCGTTTTTGGTTGGTCGGCAGGTAGAATATTGATTTGATTATAGCCCGAAAAACCATCCATGAAGGAAAACATTTCACTTCCGGCACAATCATCAATAATTTGATCGATATAAGGCGTAGGATAGTTGTCTTTTGGACAAGCTCGATTTATATCCCTATAGTCGATACAGATTCTTATTGTTCCTTGTTTCTTGTTGACCGGAACAATATTCGATACCCAATCCGTTAACGGGATCGGATAAATGAAACCTGCTTTCAACAGCTTTTCGACTTCTGCTTTAATCGCAGCCGCTTTTCGAGGGTGAATTTGACGCAACCGTTGCCGGACGGGTTTAGCATCCGGGTAGGTCTTTATTTCATGAATAACAATGGCAGGATCAATTCCTGGCATTTCCTCGTAAGACCAGGCAAACACGTCGCGGAATTCTTGGAATAGGGCCTTGTAAGTTCGGATTTCTTCTTCAGTACATGCGGCACCTATATGAATGTTTTCCTCGATTCCAGGCTTCACTGAAATATCAATGGGAATAGTACGAGAAATATTCCCTAAATTCAACTCTGAATCAGAATGTTTCGTTGGATCCTGAGCGTCTTTGACATATTCAGCGGTAAAGATAGATGAAAAATCATTTTCAAATGCATCATCCTTAGGTAAAAACGAAGATCTGTGATGGAGATCTTCCCATGGTAGATCGTCTACACTTAGGATTTCGCGAAGTTGTTCGTCAGATGACACGACTTCGGGAAACGTTATCCGTTCTAAGGGTGAGGTGAAAAGTGACTCTTCACTGACCACATTCATTTGGTCGACTTCGGTTGAATGAAAGTCAGTAAAAGACATGAGAGCTTCATAAGCAATTTCATATGGACTCAAAGGCATAACATCACCGAGTGAGTCTATCTCAGAGTCAGATGGGACGAACCAAGGATCGTCATAAATAATATTTTCTGATGTAATCATATGAATGGTTGCAAACGAAGGATCTGCGTTGAGTGGAGGGAGAGGAAAAGTTCCCAGTAAACCGGAATCCTTAACTAAACCTACACCAACGTCCCTATAAGGGATTGTCGTTTTACCAACATGCTGGATACTCTCTGAAGAGGCTGGATCGGATGAAAAGTATGTCAGCTGATCAATAGTCACGATCTTACCGTTATGTGGAAACTTAATTACTCTGAAGACCGATGAAACGACCGCTGTCATAGCATATGACCAACTTCGACCCAAAAGAAGGTTGTAGTCTAGAGGGGCATCAACCACTTCCACATCCAGACTAACGGTTTTACCTTCAACCCCTATAGGCAATTCTTGTAGAATACCAAACGGACGGAACCCACGGCCATCAAAGGCCTTAAGGATGGTGGGGGATTGGTTCAACGAAGGAGAACCAAGCGATCTCCAACATTGAATCGACATAATACACGTAGAAGCTCCCTCATCAATCACAGTCCGATGAATAGGCCTGTTTTTGACTATCACTGGAATTTGGAAAGCCATTTGATGGGGGAGACGTGGTGTACTATTTTCTAGATCAAAGATCATTAGGTTCGGGTCCTGAACATCGACAGCTCCGATAGCCGACAAAAGCAATTTCCGTTGTGCTGGGCATGATTGCAGCACTTCGAGTGCCGACATTGCTGAAGGTGAAACAGCTAAGTCCTCAACAATGTTGTAATTCTGGGCTGCTCTCGCATGTGGATTGAAAGCAGACCTTCGAAGTACACCCTTGGCGGGCGGCTTAATCACTAAGTCTGGGTTAGGTTTTTCGATTATTAGTGGATCGGAACCAGGAGCTGAGGTTGATGGGTTAGAGTGAGAAGATTCTGCTTCTTTGCCATCAACAGGAGCCTTACTACCATAATCTTGCGATCGAGTCGCAATCCTCACATGAGACATCATCAAAATGGGTTCTTCACTGGCATTCGAAGAAGAACCTATCATCTTATTCTCCTGCTCTGGAAATGGATTCTTTAACACAGCAGGAGTGGGAGAACCTTTGACTATTTTTACAACCTCGGCCCGATGAGGGCAATCTCTCGTAAAATGATCCTCTTCACAAATAAGACAAGGATATCGAGGTTTGCGTTTTTCGTCATTGGTTTCCGACTTTTCAGTTTTCTCCTTTGGAGCCTTGTCTGCTTTAGCCTTCTTCTTTCCTTTCTTCTTTCCACCGTTTTTTGATTTGGCCGTAGATGACTCTACAGCGTGAATGTCGGCGGTAAGTTCAGGAGGAGAAGACTCTCCTGTCGGAGAATCAGGCAAAGTGATAATTGGAGTATTGGAGGCCTTGGAAGACTTCTTCTTACTCTTCGTAGTCACGATACCAATCATACCATCAGCGGCATGAGATCCCGAAGGAGCAGCAGCGATTTGATTCGACTTTGGAAGATCCGGAATCTTCTCGTGTAACGTACCCGACTGAGTGTAAACTAAGTCAAGGTATTGTGCTTGAGCAATGACTTGCTCCTCAGTAACTACTCCGGCCTTAGCGACATCTTCAGTAATCTTCGGTAATAATGATTTGACAAACCATTCAGCTAAGATTTGGTCCGGGATAAAAACTTTCACTAATCTCCTTCGACGTCTCCACTCATGAATGTGATCAGAAATATACGTGGACGTCGATTGTTTTAGTGAAGTTAATAACTCCGTGCCGTTATCGTATCTGACCGGCAACTGAAAGTGAGTTAAGAACGAGGTAGCTAACTGGCTAAAGTTGTAAAAAGAGGCCCGTGGTAACTCAATGTACCACTTGGCCGCGAGACCAATGAGTGTACGCTGGAAAAGACGTAAGCGGATGGAATCATCTGAGATAGAATTCGAAGCACACCAGAGGTGGTAAGTCATCACATGATTGGACGGATCCTCTCCAGACTTACCTTCGAACTTGGGTATATCACTGGGCAACTTATTTGGCATTGGCGGCCAGAACTGAAGATATTGAATTGGATCGTTCGTTAGGCGCGTCAAGTCGGGTAAATCTAAAGTTGCAATAAATGGTAACTGCCGGTTAGGATCTCTAAAACTCTGGGTCACAATACCAGCCCCAGGAGGAGGATATCCAGGATAACTAGGAACAGGAGTCGCATTTGGGATATTATATCCTCCTGGAAAACCAGGATTAACCGGACCGTACTGGGGTTGTTGAGGTTGTTGATAAATGTACCCAGGATACGGTTGATACTGGTAAACCAGTTGTTGGACAGCTTGCCCAGGTTGGTACTGTCCCTGGTACGGAGGTTGAACAAATTGAGGTTGAGTAGTCACAACCGTACTTATACCAGGCTGACCTACAGGCATCTGGACCGTGGTTTGAATCGTAGATCCAGACAACGGTAAAGATGTCTGAGGTGCGGTAACAGGGACAGTAGAAACTGGAGCCGTCGATACTCCAGAAGTAAGTATGGTAGATGTAGCGGTAGTTGCAGCAGCCGTTTGAGATGGAGTACTAGGTGCAATTGCCGGCTGAGTAACTACCGAAGCTACAGAAGCTTGAACATTGGGCTGGACAGGTTGCGGTTGCTGGGTTGGACCAGAAACTACGGGTTGTCCAGCTTGAGGAAGCATTTGTACACTTGGCTGCAACACCTGTTGACCCTGTGAGGGATCCCACACTAACATTCCAGGGTACTGACCCGTAACAGGTTGAGGGTACTGAGATCCATAACCAGATTGAGGGTAGGATTGATAATTGTAAGGTGCAGTTCCCATACTTGGAACATATGACTGACCTTGAGGCGGTTGATAACCTTGATTTGAGTATTGACCTTGAGGTTGATAACCTTGAGGTAAATACTGATACTGGGGTTGACCTTGACCTTGAGGTTGGTATCCTTGAGGTTGATAACTTTGGCGTTGATACCCTTGAGGTTGCCATCCTTGAGGTTGATATTGATACTGAGGTTGACCTTGGGGTACATATTGAGGCTGAGGTTGACCTTGAGGTAAGTATTGCACCATAGGTACATACTGACTTTGAGGTTGCCCCCCAGACACAATTTGTGTACCTTGAGGTTGCCCCCCAGGCGTTAACTGCGGTTGCCCCCCAGGCGGTAACTGGCCACCTTGAGGTTGGGAAACGGGAACTGAACCTGACATCATGTAAATGTCTCCTACACCCAATGGTATATTACCACTGTTTCCAGCAAATAACCCATGATCAATGGGTTGAGGAGATGCCCCCGCAAAGGTACCAGAAAGTGACTGATACCCAGTGGGGACAGAAGGACCGCCGTGTAAAAAAGATTCAGGACTTTGTGTAAACACGGACGACTGACCAGACATATTTACGGGAGTATGAATACCTCCGGGTGGAAAAGGAGTACGAGGTGTGGAAAAACCGACTGAGTTGTCTAAAAAATTGGTTAACGCAAGGTACCAAGAAGTACTTCTAGGAGGACTGTAAAAGATGGATTCACGCTCCCTTAGATCAATAGTAAGTTGACCTTCAAGGTGAGAGACACCTATATCTTCTTCTGGAGCAAGTTCTTCTATAGCAATCAAACCAGAAGGTAGATTTTCGGTGATAATTCTTTCTATTCTCGGTGAATCAGGGACACTAGAAGTTGGAGTAACAGGTTCGGAAATTTCAGGTTCTTCGCCTGTTTCACTGGCAGATGAAAAACTACCAGTAAGCTCGGAAACTGTAACAGTTTCGGGATTGTAACCTGTTTCTAAACTTTGGTAATCTGGATGGACTACCAAGGAAGATTCTCCTTCTTCAGGTGAACCTACTCTACTGTCACTAGGAGGAGTTACAAGGACCTTTAACCCTTCTAAATTACCCGGGTCGTCTCGAGGAGGGGATCCCCTCAACAATTCGGCCACAGAAACAACTTCAGGAGACTGGCCCCGAAGTCTACGGGACTTTCTCGGTAATTCCGCCACAATTAAAGATTTTTAACTACAACACACGAAAACAAAGTAAAAATTTCAAATCAAACCACCTAAAGTCTTCTAAAGAAGCAAACAAATTTGAAGCACACGCCTAAATAATCTAGAGCGTCAAACCACACACAAACAGTAGTCTTCCGGACCAAAAGCGCTAGTTGGTGATTAGGCCCAACCTCGCAGGATTCAGTACAGAAATGGCGGGTGGAACAGTTACCCCGGCAACCTGCTTAATGAATAGACCGGCACAAGTTCCTCCACTTTAACCGTCTCGAAGTGAAGTGAACCCCCCGGAAAATCCAAGTGAGTATAACCGACGTCTGCTCCAGGTACAGTGGGACCTTCCCTCCACCGTCACCTCGGTAGAACCCTAAAGATTATGGTCACTAAAGTTACCAATCACAACAATTACACCTGGGGGAACAGTCTAAACTCCGACAGCACGCAAGGGCAGAGTAGCAAGCTCCAATCCCCTTACCGGCTCCTTGACAACAATCCAAGGTTTACCGATAAGTGACCCCTGGCTCCTCGACAATGGTTAATCCGAGGTTTACCGTTTGTAATACGTACTGTCTGGCGTCGTTCCCAACGAGGGAGGAATGATCCCCTCACTGGTTCGGACACGAGCTCGTGCTTCTCCTTTAAGAGGAGCTTTCCCAGAGTATAACTGAAACAATTGGATTTAATCTACTCAAGATAAACTATCTGTTTGGTTTTGTAGTCTTGGAGAGTTAAGTACTCACCTACTCCAAGACCCTAGCCTAAGCTATGTTGGTGTTTCAGAGCCCTAGAAAAATAAAAATTACTAGATTGATTTTAATTTAAGCGTTACTTTTAAGGTTGTTTCTTAAGTCAAAAGGTGATGGAAGTGAAACCAGTGGTGTGTTGACTCGACTCGAAACCACTACAAAATGCACCTAGAATGATTTACCCACTACTTTACTTTTTCGATGAATTGCTTAACTAAAAAGTTGAGAGAATGCAATCTTTATAAAAGCAACTTCTTAATTGAAGACAATCAAAGAAACAATTCGTTTGTCTTTTCCAAGCATAAAAAACATGACCGCTCTTTACATGCACGAAAAAACTCTTTTTCTCTTTCAAAAACAAAAGCTACTTGAAACAAGACTTTTAAAGAAGATGTTTTTGTATTTTTCTTTTAATAAAGCAAATAAATCTAGTATAACCAAAAATCAATCTTAACAACTATTAAAATCTATGAAAATGCACTCATAAGCAAACTAAAAGGTAAATTTACTCTAAGCAATCTTAACGAGGCCAAAACTAACAATGATTATTCTAAGGTGTTTTACTTGATCACAATCAAATCAAGGACTAGCTTATTGCAGAACCAAAAACTAGTCAAAACAAAATTCTAATCTTTTTGTTCTTTTGTAAAATGGAAATCAACACTTTATAAACAAGTAATTCGAAATTTGACCCAAAACAACTTAAATGACAAGCTGCTCACACAAGGAGACTTTACGACAGGCCCGACTTCTAAGAAGGCTGACTAACCAGAGAGATCTAAGGCTGGACAACTTTCTACCGTCAAAGTCACTACAGGACCTATTGAAAAATCAAACCCTAGGCCTAAACTTCGTTGAAATCCACTAAAACACTCAAAGCTCACAAAACAAGTTCAGGTGAAAATTCTTGACAGGGTACTAAAGGATCTGGGCAGAAAACACAAGGAAAAATCAAAATCTAAAAGCAATTAAAGCAAAAAATGGAATTTTCCTAAATTTTACAGGAAGACGCAGGCAACCCGTTGTCACAGGTGCGGCCCCGCTCTGTGCAAACGGCAACAGCGCGTCCAAAGACGCACTGTGCAGTACTCAGAGGGTGCGTCCTTCGGGAAAAGTTAAGAAAAACCAAGACTAACCAGATCTAAAGCTAAGCCACCCAAATACTAATTCTCACAGTCAAAAACCAGAAAACAAAAATGATTTTCTCAGAGCAAAGTTCACACAAAGGAAAAGACTCTCTCATTAATGGATTCCCCAGCGGAGTCGCCAATTTGTCGTGGCGGAAAAAGTCGTTTGTGCGGACACAACTGACCTCCCTAGGAGTCTAAACTCTCTAGCGACAAACAAGACAAAATGGAGTGATCTTTCTCTAAATATACCTTTTAAAACATGAAAACTACAAGTGTTTAGGCTTACCTTATTCCAAAACGCGGTTGTTGTAGTCCGTCCTTGCCGATCCGGATGAGCTCCTCCTTCAAGTCAATTCCTGCAACCACAAACAATCAAACAATTACCAAGCACTTGCATTTCATATAATAAAACATATATTCAACATGCAGACCAAGGAACACATGAAATAACTCATTAACACAAGCTATTGAGAAAAATAAACCAGTTTGTATTAATAACGAAACAAAGAAACTCTTACAACCTGGCCTTGGTGTTGTGCAAGTTCCTCCCAGGGTCCATCAAGGGTTTTCCTCTACTTTGACAAAGCTCACCCACTTCCAAGTAGAATCAAGCAAAGACAATCTCTCCTCACAAGGTTCTAAATGGGAGTCCTAATTCCTGCAGCATTTACCCAAAGAAAATGTATAGCTCCAACCTCTCCTCCCTCTGGCTCAATGTCTTTATTTATAGTGCTGTAAAGAGGTTATTCAGGTCCACCATCAATGGGATAATCCCCCTCTTTGGGTGGGATAGCTCCCTTATTGATGGGATAAGTTCCCCCTTAATAGAGATACATGAACCAACTGGAGGCGCATCCAATTCATCAAACCGACCTCTAGAAAGTTCTAGAAGTAACCACAAGTAACTTTTTTAAGATGAAACTCGCGCATTTTGCCTTTTACAGAAGGACGCACCTGTCCCTTAACATACAGAGCGTCCAAGGACGCACCTTTTGTGAACATGGTCCGCGTCCCCGCAGGTAAGGCTAGAGAGAACCTGCGACCCCAGAGATAAACATATTTTTGACAAGACTTTCTCTCTTCTTTGAGTTTGAGATGGATAACAGAGGCATAAGACTTGCCTAAGAGGGTAGCATGACTGTTGATTTCAGCCATACTAACTGTAAGTGGTTATGGTGACATTTTTTAGTGTAACATGGTCTCAGGTGTCAATGCGAAAGTGACCCCAGCCAAGATGGATTGTCCTCCATGTAGGTGAAGTGCAAAAAGTCGGGCCAACTCATGATGAACTCTAACATTTGCCACCTTCTGAATTCAAAACATGCTAAGTGCTGGAAGCAAGACATAGCAAGAGGGCATGCCTGCAACTCGGTGAGGGTGTTTGGCTCGTCTCTAAGATGTCTGCCACTCCGGTGATGTCTCCTTTGGGCCCTTTCTCCCGAAGCTGTGTCACTGTGGGTCTCCTCCTCATACTCTGATGAAACTTTGGATGCCATTACTGCTGTTTGTACCCTGAGTTTTATGCCGCCCCTGAATTCTAATGAAGTTAGTAGTTGCTATGAAAATCTGCCACCAAGGGGACAATAAAACAGGGAGTATTAGGAGGGGAATGATGAAATGGGAATAGGGGTTTAAAGGGAAAGATTTATCAGGGATTTTGGAGTAGTTTGGGTATAGGGTTGATGCGGTAGGGTTTGAAACATATTGGCAGCCTTGTCACTGTAGCATAAACCCTAGGATCAATGATTTCTTTGTTTCCCTTTTGTTTGCTTTACAAAAAAAATTTGCATTTGATTTCTACCCCTACAACCATGCTATCCCTTTCAATTTTGGTGCAAGAATGGAGGTAGGTGGCCTACCTTTCAAAATTGGTGAGCATCCAAAAGTTTTTAGGCATATTGGATATTTTCTAGGCCTTGTATTTCTATGCGCCGCGCGCCGGGTATGCACCGCGCCAGTGTTGTATTTACATAGTGGGCAGGCCCTATGTGCACCGCGCGCAATGAGTGCACCACGCTCTTTGGTGTGTGCGCCGCGCACTATGTTAACACCCAAATTTTCTCCTAATCTTTAACCCTTCAACCCTTTGACCATGCATCCCTTTCCCAAAGCTTTGCTTGTCCAATAAGCTGGTCCTATGGTGATTGTGCATTAACCAAACAGTGGAGGAAAAGGGAGGGGGTTTGATAGTGACTTAGGGCAGGGGTTTAGGAAAAATGACAAGGGAGGATGGGGAAAACGATAGGTGAGGGAAATAAGTGGGTGGAGTGAAACCTTGGCAATATCAACACAAATTTACAACCTCAGCCTTCGTTTTCTTGTTGATTTTCTCATGGGTGACATTATGCATTTTGGGTGACATTCAACCTCTTCAAAAACACCATATCCTTGAAAAAACTTGATGAGTTGGGGATGTCATAAGGCTTACCTCTCAATTTGATAGCCTTCCCCGAAGTTTGAAGTGGTTTGGCACCGTTTCTTGGCCGTTGGAATGTGTGCGTCGTGCGCAATTCCCAGTGCGTCGCGCACCTTGTATGCGTCGCGCACCTTATATGCGTCGCGCCTATGTAATCTTTCAAAAGTGGGATGGCTACGTGTGCGCCACGCCCGGTGAGTGCGTCACGCCCCTAGTTATATGCGCCACGCGCTCCCAAAACCTGCTTCCAATCACTCAAACTCTCCAATCTCACCCTCACACCTTTGAAAAGCTTTCTCCAAGTCTTGCAAGAGCACAATGCCTTTGAATTGGGTCAAAAAATGTATTTATAGCCTTGGAGGAGATGGGTTTGATTTTTGTCTCTTTGAAAACCCCTTTTCTAATTTTGAGTTTTGCACTTTTTCATTGACCTTTAAACACACTGATTTTCACTTTCCCTTTGACATTTCGGCTCAAATGATGAAATTTTCGGCACCTCTTTGCAGGGACTGTACGACAGAGCATTTGGCCATGTAAATCATAACTGCATCTGAAAAGTCAACTGCTGATTTCTTGGAAAATTTTGTCATAATTGACCTTGTTTGACTTTTCTTCAAAACAGAGTTTTGAAGAAGAGTCGATGTCTCTCCAGGTGATGATGAAGCTCTCTTAACCATAGCTGTATAAGGCCTCCCTCTGGCCTGCATGGCTTGTTCTGGACATGTTTTCAAAGACCAAATTGATGAATTCCTAGACCCAAACATAAAAATGACTTTGTCTTGTAATAGGACCAGACCTTGACTGTCATGAACTTCAGTGATTATGGACAAAGACCTGAGCCAGCAGGAGCCAGACACGAGGGAAAATGATTAGCATGACTTTCTCCGTTAGATCATGGCATGCCCCTAGCGAAATGCAGCTGAGTGAATGGAGCGGGACACCTAAAATTGAAATGCACAAAGAGTTTTGATCTCTGACGGAGGGCTGACCAGACCGACTCTAACATTGGCTTCAATGGGGGATGGTAGCTCCTTGGAGGTGCCAAGAACAACAGATCTCTGGAGGAGCTAGATAGTGCCTTTTGTCCAATGGGCTATGGAGTCATCATTTCGATAAACAGCACAGGACTCTGACTTATTTATGAAACTGAAATGACGAGGAAATTGGCTCTACTTGACATTGAAATAACTCAAAAACTAACTTTACAGACTGAAACCAAACTGAAATAAAAATGGTATTTACAATGACAGTGGAAGCAGCGTTAATAGATCAGCAGTGATACCGCTTGAGTAGCCAACCATTGATCGGCCCTCCAGGACAATCTTCCCCATTCATTTCCTTAAGAAGAAAGGCATTCTGACCCCTATATGCTGTAATTTTGAAAGGACCTTTCCAAAGATTTTCGAACTTTCCGTGCTTGCCTTTCTCTTCATTCCTTGCATCCCACTTCAGCACCACATCCTCTAACTGAAATTTATCCGCTTTTTCTTTTCTGCCATAGATTTTCTTTATCTTCTCCTGTAACTTGGATGTGTTCTTGAAAACTTCTTCTCTTCTTTGCTGCAAGTGGATCATTTGATTCAGCCTTCTCTGCATGGGATCTTCTTCACTGCCGGCCTCCTGAAGAAGTCTGACCACCGGGGCAGCAAGAGAGGTGGGGAATACTGTGTCAACTCCATAAACAAGCTCAAACGGTGACATACCAATAGACTTTTTCTGACTGATCTGATCTTCCCAAAGCACATGGACCAACCTCTTGTTCCAGCTCTTCTTATTTATTCCCAGCAGCTTCTTGATGATGTTGACCAAATATTTATTCGAAGATTCTGCCAATCCATTGCCTTGCGGATGATAGGCAGTTGAATGACCCAAAATTATGTGATACTTATGACAAAATTCTACCATCCTTTTTGATTTGAAAGCTGCTGCATTGTCAGTGATTAATTTGTTTGGACAACCAAAGCGAGACAAGATGTTATTTTCGAGAAATGAAATTATTACCATGTCCATGGCTTGTCTGGTAGGGGCTGCCTCAATCCATTTTTTGAAATAGTCTTTCGCTGTAAGGATCCATCAATGCTCTCCAGAAGAGGCGAGATGAATTTCCCCAATGAAATCCAACCCCCACTGCTGGAAAGGAGCACTCACTTCAATAGGCTTAAGTGGCAAAGGCTGTAATTTATGTTTTCCTTCAAAAATCTGACATTTATGACAGTGCTTGACCATCTTATGCACATCAGCAAACAAAGTAGGCCAGTAGTATCCTGCTCTCAAAATTTTTTATGCTGTTGATTTCCAAAAAAGATGACCACCACACTCTCCTCCGTGGAAATCCTTCATGACTTTATTTGCCTCCTCTTCCACCAAAAAATTTAGCAAAATGCCACCGGGATATTTCTAATATAGTGCAGAATTCAAAATACAAAACTTGGCAGCCTTCAATTTGAGTGTTCTCGCTTTGTTTCTAGTCATGCCGGGCGGTGGTGATAGATTTTTTAGCACATATATTATATCTGAATACCATGGGGACAAAGAAAACATTTTGGATACCTAAATTGACGTTCCTTCCTCATTCTCATCGGACATGGCAGCGATCAGATTTATGTCCAAGGCATGCAAGTTTGATTCGGCCATTAACTTTGCCAACCCCTATCCTTTGACTAGCTTTGTAGCCTTTATTTCCACATCATATTCCAACAAGGTTGCAATCCATTTGCCTCTTCTCCCTTCCGGATCGGTCTGCACTAAAACATCTTTTACAGCAGTATTAGGAACATAGGCCAGAATGTAAGAATGTAGGATATATACCTGGAAATCCTTCAATGCCTTTACCAATGCCAGGGCCTACTTCTCAATGATGTTGTACTTTAAAGCTGCGCCTCTTATAGTCCTGCTGAAGAATGCAATGGGTCTTTCATGATCATCTCTCTTCTCTAATAATACCACGGCCACAGTGTGCTCAGAAGCAAATGAAAACAATATGAAATCCTGAGTGTAGTCCGGGCTGACTAGCACTGGAGCTGAAGAAAGGGCCAATTTGACCAAGTTGAAAGATTTTACAGCCTCCTCTGTCCATTTCACCCGGCTGTCCTTCTTGAGCATGTTGGTCATTTCTCTTAAGTGTTCTGCAAGATTAGGCACAAAATGACGCAGAAAATTTATTTTACCATTGAATGATTGTATTTCTTTTTTGTTCCTGGGTAGATCGATTTGCTGAATTTCTTGCACACGTGCTGGGTCTATACGAATGCCATCCTTTGAAATGATGTGCCCAAGTAATTTTCCTTCCTCCATGGCGAACAAGCTCTTCTTAGGATTCAGCAATAGACCATATTTCCTGCATTTTTGAAAGACAATTTTTAGGTGATGCATGTGCTCTTCATCAGATTTGGAAAATACTGTCAAATCATCCAAGTACACCATCAAAAACACATCCTTCTCATTTGCAAAAGCTAAGTCCATTGCCTGCTGAAATGTGGCACCTGCATTCTTTAAACCGAAGGGCATTTTGGCATAGTGAAAGGTTCCCCATGGAGTGGTGGATGCTGTCTTGTCTCTATCATTTTCATGGACAGAAATTTGGTTATATCCGGAATAACCATCAAGCAGTAACATACGAGATGCCCCCAGTACTCGCTGAAGTATATGGTCCATCTTGGGCAGTGGATAGTTGTCCTTCAATGAGACCTTATTTAGATTTCTGAAATCAATGCATAGGCGGATCTCACCGGTCTTCTTGCGTACAAGCACTAAGTTAGATATCCAATCTGAAAATCTGATGGGCAAAATGATACCTGACTTGTACAACCTGTTTACCTCCTTTTCGATAGATGGCAGCAACTTTGGATTTATCCTTCTCAGCTTTTGTCTAAATGGTTTTTGATTGGGCTTGATGGGTATTGTGTGCTGAATAATATTTGTATCATAGGTCTTTAAATTAGAATAATCCCAAGCAAACACATCTGCAAATGAAGCCATCAAACTGATGTATTTGTCCTTGATCTTTGGCGGTAACGCTTTGGATAATTTTAACAACTTTGGATTGGATATCTGTACTGATGTTGACTTCTTCTACACCTTTCTCTGTCGGCTGCAATGTTGGCTTGCGGGCTACATCATCCTGATCAAAAATTTCCTCTAGAGGTATCAAGCCTTTAGGAATGATGTTATTCTTCAGCTGCAATACGTCCATTTGATTGATCTGCACTTCATCTATACCATTCCCTTTTCCTTCATCGTTTTCTACATCAATTGAGGTTTCTTTGAACTTGCCTTTTTTGAGCAGAAAATCCTTAATCTCCTCATCATCTTGAAATACTTGCCAATATCGCTGATTGTCTAGAATGGTTGGACGATGCTCGACATGGATTTCAAATTTATTGCTGGAGTTCATAGGGATATTCAAGCTGCTCCCTGCCTTGGCAAGAGCATCAGCAATACTATTTTGTATACGAGACACACATGTCAAGGTTTATTCTGAAAATAGCTTCAAGATGTCTAAAACTGCATTACGATAGGCCCGCATCCTAGGATGTTTTGCTTGATACTCACCTCTGACCTGTTTTATTACCAACTCGGAGTCACCATATATCGAAATCCTCTTTGCATTTAGCTTTCTAAGAATCTTCAGGTGAACAATTACAGCTTCATACTCAGCTTCATTATTTGAACATTCAAAGGCCAGCTTGTAAGAGCAAACTCTCACACTGCTAGGCACTTTGTTTGGGATGGAGAAAGGACTGCGTACCCAAATTCCAATTCCAGTGCCATCATTCGCTACTGCTCCATCGAAATCCATGGTCCACAAGCCTTCTTCCTCCTCTTGTAAGTGCTGGAAATCTGTTTGTCGTGCCTTGTCTGCTTGCTGTCCAGTTCTTTCAGCTGATTGCCCAACATTTTCCTACTTTTCTTGTCCTTCTTTCTTCAAAATTTCTCTGAAATTTTCTGCTATTTCTGGTATGTCGTCTGCTTCTACTATCTGACTATCTATCTCATTTAAACTCTCTGGAAACAAAACAAAAGACTCTAAATATGTATGTACATAATTAATAGGATGATTTATAGGTTTCTCCTTGCTTGTGATCATATATTTCATCTTTTGTTCCCGATATAACTTCCTCATTTGTCCAAACACCAGGATTGTTGCATAGGAGAAATCCAGCTGTAGTGTCCCTTTCATTTTCGCTACCCAAGACCTGGAAAGAAGCATGCCAAACCTTGGAGGAATATCTGTTACCACCACATCCATCAAAACATTTTTCATAGGAAGCTAATCCAAACTCACAACTAAGTCTTTAATGAGTCCTATACACCTTACTCTGCTGGAATCGAATGAATAGAGATCATGATATTGCTGGGTGATGTCCAGACCAAGCTTGTCCATGATAGCCTTGGGCATGAGATTGTGAGAAGCTCCGAAATCGAACATGGCATTGTGTAACACAAAATCATGTAATCGTAAACTGATATAGAAGGGTGGCACATCGCTATTGGGAGATTCACCATTGGATGCTGGTCCAAAATCATTTCAGGCTGATCATCTTCTACATTTACCATGTCGGACATTGGGTCCAAATTCAACATTTTAGAAATCTGTCCTCTATAACTGTTGTTCTTCATTATTTCAGTCAAAGGGATGGATACCTTTAACTTAGAAATCTCGTTCTCTAAGCTAAAAGTGGGAGTCTTTTCTACCTCTTTGACTGGGATCTCTTTCCTTTCCTTTTATTTTGATGTGGCTGGTTGCTGTGATTGTTCTGCTGATTTTGATTTGCTGCTCTCTACAACAACCGCCTCCTTTCCCTTTCTTTGTGTAGCTGATGAATCATTTTTTGTTGTTTCACCCTCCTTCTTTCTTTGAATTGGTTTGGCCGGCACAACTCTATTTCTAAGTGAATATCGTTGTTGTTGTGTAGACAGAGCATTCATATACCCCCTTTGATATTCTTCTGATTCTTCTTCCAACACGGTGTCGCTAGCTAGAATAAAATCAGTGTCTTGGTGTGCAGCTGAATTCACTGCACATTCTTCCTCTTCGGTAATGTAAGTAGGCAGCTCATCTGGAGTAAAGAGATGGTTTTCTTCACCTATTACATTCCCGTCCTCATCTGAGTCCGATCCATGCACAAAATTCTGCTGCAAAGGTGTTTGTACCGGTTGTTGTGCTGTCTGCTCTTGAGTTCGCTGATCTCTCTGTCGTATTCTATATTGTGGCTGCTGCTGGCCACGAAAGTTAGGATTCCTAACTTGTGGCTCTGGCTTGTCAAGTTTGACCCTTTCTAGCATCTGCATCCATTGAAGAAGATTCTTCTTTCACAGTGGTTTTCTTCTCTGCTTTCGCTCTAGCTCTTTTGGACAGCAGATTTGCCTCAACGCTGACCGCAATTTTATGCATGTCTTCCATTTTAGCCAGTTCTCTCTCTCTTAATTGGTACGCCATGTTAGCATCAAAACCATCTGGAAACTTCATCATTGCTAGTCCCATGGGTGGCTTTAGATGATCTGGAATTTTGTTGTAGACTGCATTAAATCTAACACAATAATCTTGGACCGACTCATCGGCATTCCGTTTGATTTGTTCATACTTAGCCAATAATTTGAAGGGGTTTCTTTTTCACTTCCCACCGGTTCAAAAATTGTCTTTGTAGTTCAGCCAAGGTAGTGATACTTGCAGCCGTCAAACCTCTGAACCATTTCCACACATCACCTGCAAATGTCTGTACAAAGAGCCTCATTGCCACATTCTCTGCATCAATCTCATGAAGTTCATAAAAATCTGCCATTTTGTCTACATGTTGCTGAGTTGTAATGCTGTTAGGAGTGCCATCAAAAAATAGGATTTTACTTTGATAATCTGTTGGCATATCATCTAGAACTTGGGGTAGAACAAGGGGTGCAAAATGGGCAGCCACCATTCTCGGTGGATTTGGCCTTGGAGGTGTTGGAGGAGTGTGCACAGTTTGCAAGGGGCTTGCAATTGGAGTTTGGGGATGTGTTGCAATGTAATTATCAATTAATCTATTAGCTCTTTCGATTTCGAGGTCTACAAGAAATTGCGGATTGGGGACAGTATAATCAACAACCCTTTCGAATTTAGACTCAAACAGTGATATCTCAAATCGTTCGTCAAACTCAAGCTCTTCAAGATACTCAAAAATGTCGGGACATGAATGGGATTTGAACACGGGAGTTATGGTGCTTTCTTGATGAAGGAGTCTTGGGATCAAATTGGGGTTTTCGTAAATATGAGGGGGATCCAGGTCTGGATTGGCTCTGGTATATCGTCTTGAAGCCAGCGTGCTATTGAGAAAAATTACATGACACAACCAACTTACTCAGCCTTTCCAATCCTAAGCTCATCATCCAGAAGCTTAGAATTGTTATGAAACAAGGGGATTTGATTTCAACTTGGTCCCCAGTGGAGTCTCCACTATGTTAGCACCTAAATCTGCCTCAGGCTGAAGGAAGGCAAAAATTAGGGTAACCACAAACCACGCTCAGTCTGGTAGCTAGCCCTACCAGAGCAGGAGAGGGCTCTCTCCGAGTCACGCTCAATGAATAGATGATCGAAAACGGTTTGATATGACCTACAATGAAATATTTACCTTAGGCTAGTAAGTGAAATAGGGATTTGGGAAACAATTTTCATGAATGACCAAGCTTCTAGGATGTTATGGGACCGGCGCTCAGCAAAGAACAGAGAATTTAATACAAAGGCACAGATTATTCTGTGAGGCAAGGTAGGCGGAAAATGTAACAATTTAGTTTGAGGTACCACGGCATGAATATATTGCTGAAGAAAGTGAAAAGGGCATAGTGACATGAATCCTTTTCAATAGAAGAAAAACACTGAACATGAAATTTGCCCACAGGCAGAGCAATAAAATTGAATTCTACCTAATCTCACTCAGAAAATTTCACTGGAAATGAAAATGAATCGAATTATGAAACATAACGAAATACATATGAAAACATAAGAAACACATTTGCTACACTCATAACCACAAGAATCTCATGAAACAGAGCCGCTGCCTTTCATTAATTCTCTGTCAAAAATACACAGTGAAGAAACAAAGTTTCTTTCCCACAGTATCCCAGAAGTTACAAGCCAACCAACCCTTTGCAAATAACTTGCATACAATATATAGAATGTGTGAGGAAGATATAGAACGCCCAGGGGTTCGGAAGTTACTCGAATCATTACAAAATGGAGATGGAGAGCCAACCATCAACGACAGGTGTAGCGCTGCAAACATGACATTTGGCATTGGGTGACCATTTGCCTTCCTTCGCCACTTGGATAGAAGCCAATCTGGAGAAAAAACTCTTTAAATGCCGCCTTTGGTGCCAAAAAACCAAAGTGTAGGTGACCAGGCCCACTTGGAGAAGTCGCGAACCGAAATTTCGCGAAACGGAAGCAAATTGGCAATTTTTTCCTCTGTGCACCGCGCCATTTTTTTTGTGCGTTGCACTACTTTGGGACATGTTTTGGGGCACTTTCGGGTGTCCAAAATGTGTCTAAGTGGGCTTGATGGAAAGCATATCCTGTCTACTTCCTAACCCAACTATAATTTTCAAATTTGGTGCTAATTTTCCCCTCCAAATATTCATTCTCCCAAGACTGCTTTCTGTGTGTCAAAAAAGTGGCAGAGAGGCCATTTTTGGGTGTTTTTTGACCTTTAGGAGACCCAGATCTTGCCCAAATCTCTTGCCCAGACACTAGTAGTCGTAATTTTTTATGTTGAATCCAAATCTGCAAGCCATTTCTCAATTGGAGCCCTAGAATTTTAGCCAGGGAGAAAATCCCTGTTTTTTGCCCAAAAAAATTCCTTGTGACCAAAAATTGCCCAAATTTTTTGAAATTTGGGCTAGAAGTTCTCTATGGGATGCCATGCTGAGCCAAGGAAGCCTTAGTCAAGATTCTAAGCCTATCTTGTTCTTTTTCCCGTTTTTCCCTTCTTGTTGCTTTCCTCAGTTTTGCTTTCAAGTTCCTTATTCGAGCCTGTGCACTCATGTTTCGCACCCTATAACGAAAAGCCATATGTCTAAATAGAGCAAGGTCCTGGTTGGCTTTGTCCAGTAGCCTCTCCAACTGCATGTTCCTGATCTCGAGATATGCCTCCCGATCTTCATTGATCGCCTGCTCCAGTGATGTGGGCTGAACTCTTCTCCTTTGAGCAGCTTGGCGATGCTCACGAATGTTTTGAAGCTCCATAATCGTCTACTGGTCCTCAAGCTGCTTGTTTCTCTGCTCCAGGTACTTCATGTTCCACTTGGCCCTTTCTAAATCAATGGACAAGTCTTCAATCTCTGATTGTTGCTCTCGGATGATCTCTATAAGCTCTTCATTTGTTGGTTCTGCATCTGTCTCATCATCCTAGAGGAGAACAAACTCGGTCTCTCGCTCACTTGACGACCCTTCCTCCTGCACTGGCTCCTTACCCTTACCTTGCTCCTGTGATGCTAATGTTGGAAGCGAGGCCCCTTCCATCCTGGGTGGAGATAACACTCACTTTGTTGCTGCAAATAAGGGTCTACTGCCTTTCTGATAGGTGATGTATACTGGCATAGTGGTAGTCTCATGTTGCTCATACTAATGAGATGGCCCCCCTACCTCATGCTCTACCTCTGAAACCACCTGTGGAGCGCTGAAGAAGTCACGGGAGATTAAGTCCTCCCAAGCAATACCCTGTAATCCCAACTGATGGTCTACCAAAATTTGGATAAGGGAAAAGTGATACACACTGTTAAGTTGTTGTCGAGGAGTCTTGTTCTGCATGAAATTCCTCATCCTCTCTATGTTCCCGCAGATGAAAAATTGGAGGTTCATCATCTGAACCCTAGTAAAGTGCATGAGCAACCTGATGTGGTATGCATAAAGGCGAGAAAAACTCCCCTCACAACTGAAGTACTTCATGATCAATTTCATGAGCGGGGCATACTCATCTTTCAGAAATCTGAATGGAAAAACTCTCGTGAGGTGGCTCAAACAACTGTCTTTGATGTAAGGCTCATAATGATGCCTCTCTACCTTGTTTTTCTTATGCCACTGATCTCCAATGTTTGGTTTGCCTGTTGCCACTGATATGGTCTCGGGTGTCAATGTGAAAGTGACCCCAGCCAAGATGGAATGTCCCCCATGTCGGTGAAGTGCAAAAAGTCGGGCCAACTCATGATGAACTCTGACATTTGCCACCTTCTGACAAAATTCAAAACATGTTAAGTGCTGGAAGCAAAACATAGCAAGAGGGAATGCCTGCAACTCGGTGAGGGTGTTTGGCTTGTCTCTAAGATGTTTGCCACTCCGGTGATGTCTCCTTTGGGCCCTTTCTCCCGAAGCTGTGTCACTGTGGGTCTCCTCCTCATAATCTGATGAAACTTCGAATGCCATTACTGTTGTTTGTACCCTGAGTTTTATGCTGCCCTTGAATTCTAATGAAGCTGGTAATTGTTCTGAAAATCTGCCACCAAGGGGACAATAAAACAATGAGTATTAGGAGGGGAATGATGAAATGGGAACAGGGGTTTAAAGGGAGAGATTTATTAGGGATTTGGGAGTAGTTTGGGTATAGGTTTGATGGGGTATGGTTTGAAACATATTGGTAGCCTTGTCACTATGGCATAAACCCTAGGATCAATCATTTCTTTGTTTCCTTTTTGTTTGCTTTACAAAAAATTTTTGTATTTGATTTCTACCCCTACAACCATGCTATCCCTTTCAATTTTGGTGCAAGAATGGAGGTAGGTGGCCTACCTTTCAAAATTGGTGAGCATCCAAAAGTTTTTAGGCAGATTGGATATTTTCTGGGCCTTGTATTTCTGTGCACCGCGCGCTCTGCCCAGTGCACCGCGTGCCGGGTATGCACCGCGCAGTGTTGTATTTACACAGTGGGCGAGCCCTGTGTGCACCATGCACAATGAGTGCGCCGCGCTCTTTGGTGTGTGCGCCGCGCTCTTTGATGAGTGCGACGCGCTCTTTGGTGTGTGCGCCACAAATTTATAACCTCAGCCTTCGTTTTCTTGTTGATTTTCTCATGGGTGACATTATGCATTTTGGGTGACATTCAACCTCTTCAAAAACACCATATCCTTGACAAAAATTGATGATTTGGTGATGTCATAAGGCTTACCTCTCAATTTGATAGCCTTCCCCGAAGTTTGAAGTGGTTTGGCACCATTTCTTGGCCACTGGACTGTGTGCGCTGCGCGCAATTCCCAGTGCGCCGCGTGCCTTGTATGCACCACGCCTATGTAATCTTTTAACAGTGGGCTGGCTGCGTGTGTGTCGCGCCCGGTGAGTGCGCCACGCCCCTGGTTATATGCATCGCGCGCTCCCAAAACCTGCTTCAAATCACTCAAACTCTCCAATCTCACCCTCACACCTTTGAAATGCTTTCTCCAAGTCTTGCAAGAGCACAATGCCTTTGATTTGGGTCAAAACATGTATTTATAGCCTTGGAGGAGATGGGTTTGATTTTTGTCTCTTTGAAAACCCCTTTTCTAATGTTGAGTTTTGCACTTTTTCATTGACCTTTATACACACTGATTTTCACTTTCCCTTTGACATTTTGGCTCAAATGATGAAATTTTCAGCACCTCTTTGTAGGGATTGTATGACAGAGCATTTGGCCATGTAAATCATAACTGCATCTGAAAAGTCAACTGGTTATTTTTTGGAAAATTTTGTCATAATTGACCTTGTTTGACTTTTCTTCAAAACATAGTTTTGAAGAAGAGTCAATGTCTCTCCAGTTGATGATGAAGCTCTCTGAACCATCACTGTATAAGGCCTCCCTCTGGCCTGCATGGCTTGTTCTGGACATGTTTTCAAAGACCAAATTGATGAATTCCTAGACCCAAACATAAAAATGACTTCGTCCTGTAATAGGACCAGACCTTGACTGTCATGAAATTCAGTGATTATGGACAAAGACCTGAGCCAGCAGGAGCCAGACACGAGGGAAAATGATTAGCATGAATTTCTCCGTCAGACCATGGCATGCCCCTAGCGAAATGCAGTTGAGTGAATGGAGCGGGACACCTAAAATTGAAATGCACAAAGAGTTTTGATCTCTGACGGAGGGCTGACCAGACCGACTCTAACAATGTAGAGACCTCAATTTGCAGGCTTGAGATACAACAAATGAGAAAGCCCAAAGGTGTCAAATTCTTTTGAGAAATCATCGAAATCATTGAGGAAAGAGAATGATGTGAACACATCTCCATCATCCCATGGTAGTGCCCATTGCAGGGAAAGAGCTGAGGCTAGCTCTCATCGCCATACCTACACTAGAGACAACAAGGAAAGGTATAACCATTTTCGATCTTTGAATGTTCATTTCGATTATAATCATGTTGTTAAAGATGAACATAAATCATGGAATAAAAAAAAATGTACCTTTTGTGGATTCAATAACCATACATTTTCTAAGTGTTGGAAAAGAATGGCTGCACACAAACAGATGAGGCATGAAAGACCCTCTCAACAGCAAGTAAAGAAACATGTTAAGCATATATGGAGGAAGAAGACCTATTGCAATCATTGCGACAGAAGTGGCCATCAAAGAGCCACTTGTTGGAGACTCCATCCAGAGAAGCACCTTAAAGACAAGGTCTCGGTGCATGAACCAAGTGAAGAAGTTGTTCGACATGAAAAACCACCACAAGGAGGTGACCCATTCACATTTATAAGTGAAAAATGGTTTCTAGATATGTTGTCTTGTCATGGTCATGCTTTTGTAAATCATTTGTTGCATTTTAAAATGTAAAAGTAATGATGTGTTTTCCACCATTTGTTCAACAACAACGATGTCTGGTCTTATTTTGAGTTACATGATAAAATGTGAAAGTGATGTCATGTTTCCATCACTTTTCAAGGGAACAATAGTGTTTGGCCTTATCTTTGTAAATCATGTGTTGTAGTGATGAAGTGTTTTCCATCACTTGTTGAAGCAATAATGATATGTTCGCCTTGTTTTCGTAGCTGGGGTACTGTGTCCATCTTGAGGTAAAATTAACCACTGAGTACATGTTATAAACTCGTGGCAAGTGTGGGATGTTTGTTTCATGATTGGTCACATTTGAGTGTAGTTGTGTTGCAACAGTGGCAAGTGTGGTATTTTCATCTTTATTCTGAAGTACGACAGGTGAAGGAGTCTTCAAGGGATGTGCCTTGCAGACATTTGTGATGCGACAGTGCAAGTGTGGAATTTTCATCCTGATTCCGAAGTACGACAGGTGAAGGAGTCTTCAAGGGATGTGCCTTTTCAGACATTTGCATTGCGATGGTGCAAGTGTGGCATTTGCATCCTGATTCCAAAGAACGACAGGTGAAGGAGTCTTCAAGGGATGTGCCTTTTCAGACATTTGCATACAGTTGATAGAAGTTGATGCTTTTGGAGGACCAAAAGCTCCTTAGTGGGGAGGATTTATCCAGGTGGCTCTAGAGAGACACACAGGACAAAGAGGACTAATGGAAGCTCAAAAATAAAAGTGATCAAAATGATTCCAAACTAGGACCAGAGCATAGCTCTCATCATCTTGATCACTGTGGTCTGAACGGTTCATCAAACCAAGTCCATATGCAGTTAGAAGTAGTCAAAGTTTGGTTGACTTTTTGCTAATTAGGCAGGATTAAGGAGCCCACAATTTGGATAGAATCTGGCCACTGGATTCTGGCCAACTTGGGCTAGATTCCGAGTAAAATTGTTGCCTCGTTAAAAAGACTCCTTCGGCCAAATTTCAAAATTTTTGAAAATGTATTATTAATATTAAAAATAATATATATATATATATATATATATATATAAAGGGAAGTGGTGGGCCACCACCCCCACCACCCACGCCTCTCCTTAAAAACCGTAACCACTATATATACTGCGGGGCCAACGGGGATTGAACCTGCCCAACTCACGTGGGCTGGCCCCCACTAGGCGACCCCATAAATGAACTAGGTACAAACAACTATGATGCCCCAAAAAACATTAATACAACAAATATTAATACGCCATTTCATACAATGCACCCATTCGTTGTTGCGGAGGTTATGGGGTGGGCAACCTAATACGGACTCGACCCCCAACAAAACAAATTTTCAGTTTTTAAAAAACAAGAAAATGTTAAACATGGAGGAGGTGGGGTTTGACCACTTGACCTCCTCCACCAAATTCGGACTTTTAACCATCACACCAAATGGTCCTTTTGTGGATAAATCCACCATGAAGCTTTATAAATCCATCCTTTCGTAAGTGCGCCCAGGCAGATGGAGGAGGAACTAGGAATGGGCACGGATTTTGAGACAAAGGAGGTAGAATATTCTTTGATGCCCAAAGATTCTCCGAGGAGATTTCTAGTCCACCCATGGAGCAAAATCTTTGAGGAATCTTGGGGGAATATGAAAGATTCCTTGAGCCCCAGATTCTCAATTTCTCCGAATTCAAAAAATTGGCAGTCAATTTTGCACTATTCGATGCCACAAATGTGATGGTACATTCAGATTTTTCTATTCTTTAGCCACTTTTCTAAGTGAATTTCAGGTGTCAACATTCATGTGCGAGAAGCCATTTCTATGCGATTGATGTCGTGAGATCGATGGCACAAACAACTTCAGCAGTTTGAAATCCACTTATTGAGATGACCCTTAGTTGTGAGGTATATGTAGTTTGTTCATGTACTTCTTTTGTTATGCATTGTGCTGCACAGATCCCTATTTGATGTTGATGAGGGATCTTGTTTATTACTTGTTTTCATGGTTCCTGCTTGATGTGATGCGGAATCGTCTATGTGATGTACTTGTTGTCATGATTTGTCATGTTATGTTTTCAGATCCCTTTGTTTTATGTTGATTGGATACTCATGTTGTCGTCATGCATGTTTTGCATTGAGATCCCTCTTATGCCATGTTGGCAAAGTTCTCATCACGCATGAGTTTATGTCATACTAATAGGATTCTTTTGATTGAGAGTTCCTGTAGTGGAACATCTCTTGAAGCCACTCCTACATGAGGGTATTTTCCTTGAATGATAGTGATATCAACTTTATGTACATCATCACTATAGAAAGCACTTAATGTAATGGCCTACATCATCTTGACACCAGGGCTCGAAGACGTAGTCCCTCCTGGACAAACTCCGTTATCAACGACTTATGTTTTTATGTTGCTGATGATTGTCATGTTACTCTTCTTTACAACATGCACATGTACTCATTTATGTTCTTGTCAAAATGCAATTTAACACATCACAAAAGTAAAAGGTCTTGGAATGGTCCTTTTTCACACACAGACCTGGATCACTAATAGGTAGAATATTTTATTAGGAGGTGAATTTTGAACTTAAATGTGGTAATGAGGCACAGATAACACTAAAAAGTGAAACCTTGGTTTACAAGTGTGAAAACTGAGCTAGACAAGTGAATAAGATAAAATAATGTTAGAATGGGTCCTATGCCTTTTTATAAAAGAAAAAATTCCTAACATGTGTTAGGGCCTCATTCGGCACAAAATTTTGTTTATGTAATGTTAACATCATGATGAAATTGACATGGCATGGGCTAGACCACTTGTTAGTGTTGACATGGATGAAGGATAACTTATGAAGGGAAACCTAGAAGACAATTATATGTGGTAGTTAGGTTGACCTAATAGGTTGGGTGGAAGTTTAGGTACACGTGGGATGTCTTTGTGGAGGTCAATCTGGCACCTTTTTCACTCCTACCAAACTCACCACTGCAAATTTTGAAATGATGTGGGGGCCATGAGAGAGTGCCATGTGGTCCTCTCCACAACCCCCTAGCTGATTAAATACCATTCCCTAACTAACTTGCCTTCTTTACATTCTTCATGAACGTTTTATTGAAATTTTTTCTTTGAGACCTTCTAGTCTAGAATTATCAAGCAATCTTTCGAGAGTGAGCTTATTGATTCTAACGTATCTATCATGTTCAAAGAACATATTTATTTCTCCTTGTCCTTTGATGAAGGTTTTATAAGACATGAGAAAGCACATCTTAATAAATTTGTCAACTACCACAAATTCATATTCAATTCATTTCCAGATTATTCACAAATCACTAAAAAAGTTCATGGAAATTCCTTTTATTAAGGGATGATATAAAACTCAAGTTCTATTACTAATATTTATAATACAAGAAATAAATCATCATCTAGTATACTATGTTACATCTTATTAAATTATGGGCCAATACACATACCTTTGTAAGTTGGAAATTATCTTCCCAACACTAAAATGTCCTAAAACCATGGACATGTGAGCCCTTATAACAAGTTGCATTATTTCACCTTTACGGACATAAATATTGTTTAGCTTGTATAGAGACCCATTATAGAGAGAATATTTAGATTTACCATCACATTCATCTACATTAATTTGGCCCTATAACTACTGAAACACTTCTTTATATTCCTCATATATTTTATGTGTGTTAATCCGTAGAAGAAGTCAATGTTAACCATAAAACCCCTTACTGATCCCTAGATATTTATTTATTACAATAATGTCATTATATTGTTATGTAGGCTAGAACCTTTCATTATAGTTGTACTCTCTCTCTCTCTCTCTCTCTCTCTCTCTCTCTCTCTCTCTATATATATATATATATATATATATATATATATACACACACACACACACGCAAGGAGACTTGGTCGTAGGTCATAAAATGTTGTCTTATACATTATATTCATTGTAGAAGGATATTTCCCACTCAAAGTGAACTATAAATATTGGCTTATTATTATTCCTAAGGTGCATGTTTCATAACACTTGCTATCAAAGTTACGATCCTAGGGTTTTGCAACTTCAAATGAGTCATCATGACATTCTCACTATAATTTGTTTTTGAGAAGCCTCAAATCATGATAATTTGATAAAATTTAGGAGAGATCTAGAATTGTAGAATTAAATCTAATAAAAATTTCATACTTTTTCTTTCCTATGATTTCATATATACTATATGGAGGTTACGATAGAATGGTCTTCAAATCAGTCTTCAACTAGTGATCATGGAATTTTCACTATAAGTTTTTCTTCTAAGAATGTCTAGATTAAGACATTATATATATTGAGGAAAGATATTTATGTAAGTTATCCAAAAAAATTGTACTCTAGTTCACTACATTTTTGTAGATGTACTTTATGTAAGTTAGGGTTTGTGAATATTTCTAAAATCAGTTTCAAAGGAGCATTATCATAATTTGTGTTGTATGTTTATCCCAATGAAGGTTTTAAACTGTGAAATTTTCAAGGATATGAATAGACATATTGAGTTATTACAAGTAATTTTTAGAATCATATTCGGAAAATTGGACATGTGGCATGTTATACAAGTTCACTCTTGGAAAGATGCCAAAAATGACAAGTTTTGGGAAATTTGCCATAACTTTCACTTGCAACATCAAATTTGGGTCATGCTATGTAATTATAGAGAATATTTACCAAATTAATACAAGAAGCATATGAAGATTCAAAAGTGATCAAATTTCAAACATATATCAGAAAAAAATGTCATTCATCTAGATGATATATAATTTAGCATTTTGAATGGTACATAACTTACAATTGGAATAACTTTTGATTGGAAGATCTATTTTTGGTGATAAAAAATTTCTGATATAGAGAGAATAGAGAAGAATTATTATTTACTCATAAGGATCCTAATGGTTCTTAAAAAATTATTTCATCACTTAAACCTCTAGAAATATCATGAAGAACTACAATATGTCTAGTATTGGGTATCGAAGATTGAAAGTCAGATGTATTAGATGTATGGATTAGTAAAAAGAACATTGAGGAAAACAATGAAGAAACACAAAAATATTTCAAGGATCGAATAAAAAAAACTATGAAGAAATATAAAAGTCCATGAATTCCATGGAAAATATTCTCTCGAAGAAGCTTCCAAAACAGGATGTGGAGATCCAAGGAAATAATAATAAAGAGAAAAAATTTGTTGGAACTTTGTAACATATGGGGAGCATTTTATCACAATTGGTGAGCACAAATATTGAACCCATAACCATAATCATGAATTTCCACTCCAAAATTCACAGCATTGGGGATTCAAGTCAACAATAAAGAACTACTTCATTTTAAAGATTGATGTGAGGAAATTTGATGGTAATGATCCTAAATCAATGATATTTCAAACACAACAATAATTTTATGTACACCATATGATATCATTAGAAAAGCTAAATATTCAATCTATGTTTTTTGAACAAGATCAATGTCTATGGTATCAATGGATTTGTGAAAGGAAAAGGAATTCTATTTTATCTTTAACTATTTTTACAAGGGAACTGATAGCACATTATGGATGTATAAAGAGAAAAAACAATATTTAGTAAAATGGTAAATATTTGACAAAAGGTCTACTTACAAAGCATATTCAACAATTCCAAATCTTGGGTCCTAAAGTAAATAAAATTTTAAAGGATAATTAGTTAGACGTATTTATGGGAACTTTAAAGGAAACCATCCAACATGAAATGCATCTCTTTGGTCCAAAATCCATAGGGCATGCTTTCAATATGGCAAGAAAATTTGAAAGAAAAAATATGGACACTAGAACAGTGGTCACTAACAACTATATATAACTTCATGCTCCCTCTAATAGACTTACTCAACTGACGAGGTTGACACCATATAAAATGGATGAAATAAGTGAAAAGGGACTATGTTTTAATTGTGATAACAAATATAATAAGGGCCAAAAATCATGTGAGAAGAAATTATTCTACATAGATTGTGAAGAGAAAGAAGATAAATAATTGGAACTTCCACAAGATCTAGATTTAGATGACACTATAACTGTATTTTTGCATGAATTAGTGGGTATTGATAATCCATAAAACCTCAATGTATAAGGATATATAAGAAAGAAAAATTAATAGTGTTGATTGTTTGATATAGCACCAATAACTTCATCGATTACAAATTGGAAAATCTTATCAATTTCATTGTATATCAAACGCCGTAGTTTCAAGTAATGATGGAATATGGAGGTACCATATTTTTTTTTGGGAATCTCCATAATATTAATATGAATATGGTGGGGTATTTATTGGATATTCCCTTTATTTAAATTCAAATGGGTATTGTTGATGTTATAATAGGGTTCCAACGGTTACAATCATTAGGAATAATGACCCTTAATTTTCAAGATCTTTTCATGAGATTTTACGTTGAAGGAAAGGAAATTGAGATTAAAAGTATCCAAGGAAAACCCTCTAAAGTGATAAGCCATAATGGCATGAAAAAATTACTAAAAATTTACATCATGATGTATTTTCATAGTTTTCCTCATTAGATGTTCAAACATCTATATCCTATACTGTATTGGATCTCCAAAAAGTTATCAAAAATAATTCCAATGTATTTGGAGAGATGCCTAAGGGTCTTCCACCTACTCGAGATCATGACCATGTAATTCATTTATTACCTAGAACTGTGCCACCTAAAATTAGGACTTATAGGTATACATATGGACAAAAGAGTAAGATTGAATGTATGGTTCAAGAAACATTAGAGATTAGCATCACTCAACTAAGACAAAGTTATTTCTCTTCACTATTTTTATTGGTTATAATAAAGGATGGTTCATGGTGTATGTGTCTAGATTATAGACAATTGAACAAAATGACAAATGAAGATGAGTTTACTATTCTCTTCATTAATGAATTATTAGATGAAATACATGGAACATTTTTTTTTTGTTATGTTGGATCTTTGTTCTAGATATCACGAAGTAAAAATGAGGCAATAAGACATTCCCAAGGAAAATTATAAAACACATGAAGTTCATTACGAACTTTTGGTTCTACCATTTAGACTTAGTAATGCACATTCGACATTTCAAAGATTGATGAATTCTATATGTATACCCTTACAATTTTTTTGTTATTATTTTTTATTAACATACTAATCTATAGGAAATGTTGGGATTCAGAGCATGCATAATATGTTGACATGGTCCTAACATTATTGGAAGAAAAAAACATTATACAAATCCTTCCAAATGTGTCTTTGGGGTTCAGGAAGTGCAACATGTTTCTCATATTATATCTCATGAGGGTGTCAAAGGGGAAACTAACAAAATTAAAGCTACAATGGAATAACCAATCCATAAAAAACTGAAGAAACTCATACTTAGGATTGACAAGATATTATTACAATTTTGTCAAAACTTATGGTCAAATAGTATCACCCTTAATAACATTATTGAGGAAGGATGCATCTTCTTGGACTCATAAAGAAACCAAATATTTTGAAAAACTTAAAGAGGCTAAGTGTACAACTACCATCCTAGCCACAAATGAATTTAGAAAAGCATTCATTATGAAGTGTGATGCCTTATGCTATGGAATTATTTTAGTGGAGATGAAAGAAGGAAGGCCCCTTTCCTTTGAAAGTAGCAAAATTAAAGGAAATAGCTTACTCAAAACCATCTACAAAAATGAAATGTTAAAAAATGGTCTCCATACGTAGTAGAAAGACACTTCAAAGTAAGTTGGAAATATTTTTGTCAATAATATCAAAAATACGGGGAACCTAATTGTGTCCAATTGTTGTATCAGCTACAACCACCCTCCAAAATTTTGCCTATGCTTTGATTTTAGGGCCTTCCTTTCTATTTGCATGAGCTTATCTTTGATTTTCATCAAGTATTCATGACTTTATCATGACTTCTTATTTTCATTTGTGCTTGTGTTTTCTTGTTTTCATAGTTAACTAATCATTTTGAGTCATAAAAATCCTTCGAACTTGACCTTGCAATAGCTCTGGGCTTGCCTCCAGAAACTATACAATCCATGAGGTAAATCCAACCTTGAAAATTATAATTATTCAGTCATGGAAGGAAGACAACAATAAGGTTAGAAACTATGCAATCCACTCCCTGAGATCAGAAACTACACAATGCATTGAGCTGAAAAGTTGCCCAATTCCCCAGAATTGTGCAATATTTCTCGACAGTGTGCATGGAAATTTTCCCGAAAAAGAGAAAAAGAAAAAAATGAAAATGTAAAAAAATAAATCCCTAGAAAGTAGGGATCCATCATTAGTTTCCCGAAGGTGGCACAGTCCCTATTTTTATAAATTTCTGCCAAGTGTCACTTTTTCCTTGATTTTAGGCTTGCACACATAAACCTTGATCCACCCAAATATGTTTAATAGATGTCTATAGAGCTAATTTTTACATTCAATATTGGAGCCCTAACATTCCCGAGGAGATCAAGGAACCTTCCGTGGAGTTGTTGTCGCTTTTCCAGGTGAGTTTTTCTTTTGTCGTCTTTTTCTACTTTTTCTGTCGCTTTTTGTCATTTCACTTCTATGAGTGTTGTTTTTATTGTATCTCTCCATCATTGTTAGTGTTTTAACTTGTATTACTTGTAGAAGTGTTGTTTCAATTTTTTGTTCTCCTTTCAAAAGTGTCGCATTGGTTTTCTTATTTTTGTACACTGACAATCATCATTTTGGTGACTCTCCTCACATATTTGTTTTTCCTTCTATTTGTTAATTTTCTACAATTTATTCACAGTGATCCATTAACACTTAGTCAGGTCTATATTTTTAACTTTCATTATCTTTTAGATATGCTTATTTCCCACACTTCCACTGGGAAAATTTTTAGTTTCCCTTGGTCAGTTTTCACCTTGGCCACCTAGGAATTACACAATCCATAAGCTCAAGCTAAGCCTTGGCCTATAAGATTGATCAATGGGCAGTATAGGCTAGTCCAACAACACATTGAACAATTCCAGTGCTCAATTTTCACCTTGGCCCCTGAGACTGTGCAATACGTAGACTCTCTCAGACACTGCCCAGGCTAGACTGCGCATTACACAATCTCAAGCCTCAAGCTGCATCTTGGATGCTGGGACTATGCAATTCACAATTCCCATAGCTAGTATACCTCACTTGCTTTGAAAAACTACAAAATTTTTCTCACTAGTGCAATATTTTGTTGCTTGATCTCTCTTTGAAGGTAAATTTGTAAAATCTAATGTTTGCTTTCCATGAGTTCCTTTTCTGTCCCACAGGTACCACAGTTGTTGAGCACTTTTCTTCGATAGTCACGGTTATCATAGCACCAAAGGGAACTGCTTCAAAAGATACCACTGAAAGTAGTACTAGGGAACAATTTGAGAAAACACAAGTAAACTTTCCAGTATACTCAGACACTCAACTATATGTAGAAAAGGACTCAGATCTTACATGGTAGAAATTAAATGAAGTTTTTTAGCAAAGGACTTTGTAGTAGATCTAGAGGACCCGAAGGTATACATTAATCTCTAGAGATTAGGGCTACACATGGTTTCATGCAGATATTCAGCTTTCCCATGTGCATATGTCATCAGTTGGATTGTCTCACATATTGATGTGAGGACCATGACTTTGAGTAGTACCAGAGAATGAAGGCTTGCTACTTTTTGGGTGGTATATTATCGACGTATGTACCATCTTCCTAAGCTAGAAACACTCATGGATTAACTCTTCTATGCCACTAATGGCTATTTGGGCATGGAAGATATTGTTAAGAGGTAGATGAAGGAGACATCAAAATTTCAATAGACACAAACCAACACATATAATACAAGGTCTCTAAGGAGGGCCTATCAGCTGTTGATCATCTTAGTTTGCAGAATCTATGGTCAAGAAAGAACATATATCTTTCTGAAAGGGTGTGAAATCTTTCTGAACCAGGTTGTGAAAAATGGGAAGACACTCAACTGGTGATATTTTTTGACTCTAAAGTTAAATATCCATGTAGGTAATGCCTTGAATCCTCCCAAGGGCAAGCAAGCAAGATTCTACATGTATGCATATTTACTAGATGCAATCTATGCACATAATGCATTCCCTAGTATGAACTGGTCCTTGGTCACCTCAAGACCTTTCCATGCACATCCATTACAAGTTGCTCTCGGATTGCAGACATCAAGGGGTTATGGAAATGTTAACTGACCACTTCCTCATTCTGTTATACAATATTATCTTTAAGGAAGAACTATCTTGCATGTCGATTGCGACAATGGAGGTAATATCAAAGATCAAAGATTGGTTTGCCTCATTGGATGACACCTTCCTTAGAGTGTTCAATAGAGAGAGGTCATCACATGTTTTAGCAAGGTATTCCATAAACAATCTTGTACTACAAGAAGTTTCATATCATCTTGCCACAGGGTTTTTAGCGGCATTGCATGGGAAGAAGAAATCACCTTGGCCAACTCTTCCTATGCAAATTGGATTTTAAAAGATAAAGAACCTGAAAGTCATAGATACTGGAGGAAAGGAGATAGAGAATTTTTCATTTAGCACTTGAGACTTTAATCTGTACGATCCCCATGGTATTTGTAAGAATCTCTATGTGAGAGTTCACTTTCATTGGCTCAATGGGACATTCCACTGACAGGAAGAGGATCCATGGAATAATTAGTAGAATGCCTCCAAGACCCGCAACTCAATTACTTTTGTAGGAACTTCACAGACGACTCCACAGAAGGAAGCTACTCCAAAAGAAGTGCTAGTAGAAGGGAGAAACCCCACACATGATAAAGGGAAGAGAAAGGTTTCTTATAGTCTAGGGGGAGAAATAAGCTGTAAGATGAAATTAGATCCATTTCTTATGAAAGTAGCTTTAGCATCAAAGGTAAAGAGGAAATAAAGGATGTAGAGAGCAGAATGGAGGAACTGAGAAGAAGAGGAGAGGATATTGGAGGAAGAAAAGCAGAAGAAATAATAAGAAGATAAGCATAAGTAGGAGGGAGAAGAAAGGAAACATGAAATAGTGAAAAAAACAATGGAGAAACAAGTTGAAGAGCACAAACAAAACCATCAAACAACAGAGGAGGAAGGAAAAAAAATGAAGTATCAAGAGTAGATTAAAAACTTGATAGAGACTAATGACAGGACAGTGAGACTGGAGTCATAGCATTAAAATGTCGACCTGATGCTTAGCACACAACATGTCACTATTAAGTATCCATCACCTCCAGCATTAGACTCAACTCTAGGAAAGGAAGGGGAAGTTGGTCCTTTTTATGATGATCCAGTTATGGACACGTACAATATGTCATACGATGAACTCCAAAATAATATTTTGTAGGAATGTAAGAAGCATTTTCTGGATGATCTCACATCTCATGCATTTATTAGAGAAAGGGTAATTGTGGCGGACACCATGAGAGATCCAAAATCCATTTCCTTATCCAAATTGGCCTTCATAAGTGCAACAAAGTCAAACATTAAGTGTCTATTGGCCAAGAATAAGCAATTGGAAAATAAATTGCAGGCTGCCAGGCAAGAGGATGAACAACTCTGCACAGTAGCTCAAAACGTAGCTTCCACACAGGTTCATCTAGAGGATATGAAGGCATCGATACTTAATTAATTATCGACACTTGGAGAGATCATGCAGGATATCTATGAGGAACTTGTTACCATGCATAAGGAAGTTTTCTATGTGCATGGCTTGTAGCGGCAGTGTAAAGACTTTTTCAAAACTCTTAGAAATGCGCAAGCTACAACCACTGTCATGCATGAATGGACAATGCAATACAAAGGGGCATCACTTAACTTCAACAAGAAAATGAAGCTACAGGAAAAGCTGGATATATCAAGGGTGTAGAAGTTGATCCAAAACATCATACAACTCGCCTCATTTATTGCTACATTCAAGCCTCATATGCATGGATATATAATAGTTTGGATTTCGTGGAGAATTCGAATAGGGTCCCATTGGTTGGCTCACTCACTGATGCCAAACCTAAGAACTAGGTCAAAAAGGAGATAGAGGAATAATTAGATCAGTTGATACATATTATGACCAAGGAGGACTTAGAGGTGAATAGAAAGAACATGCACAACCACATTGGTGGTCGTGTCAAAGTGAAGACAATGTTGATCATGATTCAGAAGGAAGTAGAAACAGGTTCCAAAACATTGTACCTAGATGACATGAAGGCTAGAGTCTGCTTCCATCTAGACACTATCACATATTTTTGGGATGTCATTGCACAGTACCGAGCTTGGAACCGCTACATGACCAACAAACATCAAGTGGAAGTTGTTGAGCTTGAGTTCTCCCAAACTCAAGCATGATAGTATTTTTTATTTTTAGGTTTTCTTATTGGCTCTACCCTATTTTGTCTTAAATGGGTATGAGTGTAAACTGTAATATTATTTGTAAGTAATTTGTATGTGGAATTCCAAGTGCCAATATTAGAATGTGAAGATTCATGATGTAATGTAATGAGTTATTTTGTAAAGAAGTTGAAAGAGTCATGAGGGCAGTCCAAAAGTCACAAAGGGGAGTTGAAGGGTCACTGCATATTATTATAAATAGAACCTCATAGCTGATGTTAGGGGCTTTTGGGAGCCAATATTTTGGCTAGGCTTAGGCTTAGACTCGAAAGATTGGGATTTTTGTGAAAGCCTTAGCTTCTATGTAGCATAGAGGGAGTATACTTATTTGGAGGAGTAGGTGTTGTTGACTTCACATTCCATTATTGGGGCTAGTGGTTTGACAATGGTGTATGTATGATTGGAAATTTAACTTACTAAAATATTAGAGCTGACACGCTTTCATGTATATGTTGTGAATATAGTAGGACTATTCTTGTTGTATTTACAATGTATGTTATTTAACTTATGCTTATTCTTAAGAAATATTTTGTTTACATTGGTACAGATCTTTTTGAATGTGTGTTTTTGTATTAGTTCATCACGTTTAACTTGTGAAATATTTCACATATTAGCTTATGATGTCATTATGCTTCCGTGATCCTTTCAATCTGTATACTATTATAGGATTTTAAGGGGCTCACTTATTTTCCATTTGACGGGGTAGAACCTTCATGCATCACACTTGACTCTCCACAGGGTCACACGCTTGTTCTCACCAAAGTCACCATACATCACTTTATGCAATTTGCAGCCAAGGTATATCATTAACACCCACTACTGGGACTCCTATACCAAATGACGTGAGGTGTAATTGGGACTTCATATCGCGGAGATCCACTGAATGTTGGTGGGTCCAACACTATCAAAATTTATGGCACTAGAAGGAGGGCCAGATGACAAGCTAAGTCCATGAAGTATGTTTACAATTTCCACACTCATTAATGGATTCCTCCCATATCTTATCCCCGACATGTTTTTAGAAAACCTCAAAACTAAAAGTGCTGGTGGAAAATATTAATGACTTGTCAAATCTCAAATTCAATTGAAAGGGTGAAACAACGTTCTTTGAGCACACCACTCGTTTTCTTGAATTTTTCAAAAAGCACAATATTCATTATGTGGAAGATGCTTGTAGGTTGTTCGCTCTTACATTCAAAGGGAATGTAAAGGAATTGTGTTACACATTACCTATCACTTCCATACACTCTTTCAAACATCTTTCCATAGAATTGTATCACTCCTCTGATAGGTATGATTACAAATCTGTGTTCAAGAAAATTATGTGATTACGAGAAGAACTTGATGAATCTCTTGATGACGATTGTTTTATTTTTCTTTCTTTGAATTTTCTGAAGATGATGTGGATTGGCCATTAATGAAAGATAAATTCTATTTTTTTGTTCACATTTTGATGAATCTACATGAGTATGAATCTTTTGAAAACCTCCCAACATACCTCTGTATTAGAGCTTCTAAATCTGTGACGGGTGAGGTTGTTATACCAAGTTATTCCCTGTCTCCTTCTAATCAACCAACTACAATTTCGTAGGTTGAGGTTGAATAAATTGAGAATTCATCTGTTAATTTAGCACCATCTTCTTCCACCCCACATACTCAAAATTCTAGCACAAGTTTGGACTATGAATCTGATGTTTATGATGAAATTTTATCTCTGTGTCCTCCATCCTTTGGTTCCTTTGGTCCTCTGTATTGTGAGTTTTTATGTTCACTCGTTTTGAATGTTTATTTGGGTGTTCATGACGATCAAGTTTTGGATGGATTTGGTGTTGCACAAAAAATTTGCGATATCATTTTTGATGAATATGTGTGGGAGTCCACATCTAAACAAGAATCTATGATGAAAGATTATTTTTCTCCTTCCGTGCCTCTCCCTCATTATCCTAAAATTTTCTTTGATTCTGTCACTCCTATTGAATCTTGAAAAAATTTAGTTTTTAGTGATATTATTACTTTCGATCGTTTTCATAACTCATGGAATGTCATTTTTTCATCTGAATGTGGAGAGGAAAAAACTTATCTTTTAAATTTCCCCAATCTATCATCTTATCATTCGAAAGAGTTAGAGGGTAAAATTTCTTGTTTTCCATCTTCCCCTCTTTATCATTCATCAGATCATGAAGATTCCTCTATTTTTTATCTTGAACTTCCTGATCGTGGTTTACATGAGATTTTCACTCGTTCATCTGATCATGATTATGATTTCTCGATTGCTAATTTTTCTAAGCCACCGGTCTTCAATGATCTACCTTCTAATGATTTGGAACTTCCACAAGTTGTCAAGGAAATTCAACCCAAGTTGATGGATATGTCAGGTTCTCATAGGATTGAGATCAGTTCCAATTCTGATCAAAACATTGATGTATCTCTCAAGGCTCCTCGTCACTCCACCGAACATATTGAAAATCAATCTCTCTCACAATTTTTGCATTCTCCATCTTCATTGCACGATCCTATCACTCAGTAATTCAAAGAGTCATACTTGGTGGTTGCAAAACAAACTTTTTCTTCTTTCTTTATATTTTCCCATTACCATAGTTCAAAAGTTTTTTCTTGCTTTTCTTTGAGTCATAGTGTGTCTAAACACCGTAATGCATTCGTATATTTCCTAGCATGTTCATTTCTTTCATACTTTTTTGAATGAATTGTTAAAATTCGAACATTTTGGTATGCATTTTATTATATTTCTCATTTATGTTTATGTTTCAATATTTTTCTTCACATGAATTTCCTCACTTGTATAGGCCAACCGATGCGTTAGTGGTTGCATTAGAAATATCATTTCATTAGGTCTCTCTGATTAGGTTAGGAGTAGGAGTAGTCATTTCTTTTTCTTTTTCTTTTTCTTTTTTATTTGTTTTGTATTTCTTTGATTTACTTTCTGCTTCACTCTTTCGTTGTATTTTTGTTTCTTTCTAGTCGTAGAATAGCTTTCAAATGAGATCATGTTTGGTTTCTGAAGTAAGCATCATTAAGTTCACGAGGAAGTTGTGCTACTGTCACGTTTGGTTATCTTTTTATTCCCTCTCTTTGTGTGAGTCTTGCGTTCCCTTATTCAATGATACTTTGATGGAAAATACGTCTTTTCAGAGAAAACCATAGTGGAATCATGATGCTTCAACCTATAACTAGTATCACTTTCTCTAATCGGTCTTTTATTTTTGGTTAATCCTTTTCATCTAAGTCGAGTAGAGTAAGTACGGGAGGAAAACCTTAACAAGTGTGTCAGAGGTATATATAAATATCATTATTTAAAGGGACAACCTCTTCTTCTCTCAATAATTTAGGATCCCTCTTCCACTTTGTTAAATCAATAAGTTCCTATGCAGTAGTGCACCACCAAAGATGAAAACTAAGACTCTAACATTTTTTTTCACCTATGTATCTATATACTCCTCATTCCGAATTGAAATAACTTAGTCTAACTTGGCTTAGTTTAATGTGCCGCTGGTGAAGAGAATAGTAGGGGCTACATCTATAACATAAGCTAAGTGGAGAAGCTATGGTAATCAATGCACTAAAAAATAATTCTTGAAGATTTAGACCTATTTTACATGAGACAAGACTCATCAACAGAGTTGGAGTTCTACTAGTGTGTCACCAAGTGTTATAATGGCTACAACCACCCTCTAATATTTTGCCTATGATTCGATTTTTTAGCCTTCCTTTCTATTTACATGAGCTTAACTTTGATTTTCATCAAGTATTCATGATTTGATCATGAATTGTTCTCTTCATCTACGCTTGTGTTTGATTGTTTTAATACTTAACTGATCTTTTTGGGTCACAAGAATCCTTCTAACATCATCTTGCAGTGGTTCTAGGCTTGCTTCCAAAAAATACACAATCCATGAGGAAAATCCAACCTTGATGATTGGAATTTCGTACTCATGGAAGGCAACCTAGAACTAAGGTCAGAAACTATGCAATCCACTCCTTGAGCTCAAAACTGCGCAATGCACAGAGTAGGAAAGTTGCCCAATTCCCTAAAATTGTGCAATTTTTCTCAGAAGTGTGCATGGCAAGTTTACTAAAAAATAAAAAAGTAGAGAAAAGAAAAAGGAAATCCCTATAAAGTAGGGATCCATCATTATTTTCCCGAAGGTGGCATAGTCCCCATTTCTAGAAATTTCCACCAACTCTTTTTCTTTGATTTTAGGCATGTGCGTCATAAACCCGATCCACCCAAATATGTTTAATAGATGCATCTATAGCTCATTTGTACATTCGATATTGGAGCTCTAGCATTCTCGAGGAGATCATGGAACATTCATTGGAGTTGTCACTTTTTTGAGTGAGTTTTTCTTTTGTCGTCTTTTGCAGCTTTTTCTGTCACTTTTTGTTATTTCGCTTCTATGAGTGTTGTTTTTCTTGTTTCTATTCATTGTTGCTAGAATTTTAACTTGCATTAGATTGTAGAAGTGTTGTTTCAATTTTTCATTTTCTTTTCATAAGTGTCTCATTAATTTTCTTGTTTTTTCACACTAGTGATCGTCATTTCGATGACTCTCCTCACATATTTATTTTTCCTTCCATTTGTTAAGTTTCTACACTTTATTGATAGTGATCCATGCATACTTAGTCAGATATATGTTTTTAAATTTCATTATCTTTCAACTCTGCTTGTTTCCCACACTTCCACTGGGCAGATTTTAACCTTGGTCAATTTTCACCTTGCCCAGTTGGGCATTACGTAATCCAGAAGCTCAAGCTAAGCCTTGGCCTCTGGGATTGTGTTGTGCATAGTATATATTGGCTTGACTACACATTGCATAGTTCCAGGGCTTAGTTTGCACCTTGGCCACTCAGACGACACAATGAACAGTCTCTCCTAGTCACTTCCCAGGCTAGACTACACATTGCACAGACTCAAGCCTCAGGTTTCACCTTGGATTTTGGGACTATACAATGTTTCTCACTAGTGCACGAGTTTGCTACCTGATCTTAATATGAAGGTAGATTTGCAAAAGCTAATGTTTTCTTTCCATGAGTTCCTTTTCTGTCCCACAGGTACCACAATTGTTGAGCACTTCTCTCTAGTAGTCATAATTGTTACCATTGCACCCAAGAGAACTATTTCAAAAGATACCACTAAAAGCAGTAATGGAGAAGCAATTGATCAAATGCCAGTAAACTTTACAATATACTCATACACTCAACTGTATGTAGAAAAGGAGTCGGATCTTACATGGCAAAACGTAAATGAAGGTTTTTCAACAAAGAACTTCATAGTAGATCTAGATGACTAGCAGGTATATATTAATGTACAAAGATTAGGCCACATATGATTGCATATAGATATCCAACCTTCCCATGTGCAGATGTCATCAGCTGGATTGTATCACATATTGATGTGAAGACCATGAATTTGAGCAGTACCAGTGGACAAAGGCTTACAATTGTTAGGTAGTAGATTACTCACATATGTACCATTTTCATGATCCAAAAACACTCATGGATTCACTCTTCTATGCCACAAATAGTTATCTCAATGCAAAAGACGTTGTTAAGAGTTGGCTGAAGGAGCCATCAAAATTTCGAATGACACCCACCAACGCATATAAGACAAGGTCTCTCAGGAGGGCCTATCATCTACTAATCATCTTAGCTTGCAGAATCTATGGTCAGGAAAGAACAGAGACCTTTCTGGAAGGGTGGGAAATCTTTATGAATTAGGTTGTGAACAATGGGAAGTCGCTCAATTGGTTATATTTTTTGGCTCTACAGTTAAAGATCCATGTAGGTAACTCCTTGAATCCTCCCAAGGGCATGCAAACAAGACTCTATATGTCCGCATATTTATTGGATGCAATTTATGAACATAACGCATTCCCTGGTATGAACTAGGCTTAGTCACCTTAAGACCTTTCTGTGCACATCGACTATAAGTTGTTCTCAAATTGCAGCAATTGAGGGGTGATGGAAAAGCTAACTGACTACTTCATCATTCTACTATACAAGATGTTCTTTGAGGAAGAACCATCTTTCATGTCGCCTACAACAAAGGAAGAAATCTCAGAGATCACAAATTGGTTTTCGTCACCATATGGCACCTTCCTTAGAGTGTTCGGTGGAGAGAAGTTGCTACATGTTTTCCCAAGGTATGCTACCGGCAAGCTCGTAATGCAAGAAGTTTCATATTATCTTGCCATAAGGTTGTCAACAATGTTGCACAGGAAGAAGAAAGTACCTTGGCCAACTCTTCTTATGCAAATTGGATTATACGAGAGAAAGAACCTAAAATTCATGGATACTGAAGGAAAGATGATAGATAAATTTACATTCAGTACTCAAGACTTTAATCCACACAATCCCTGTGATATTTGCAAGAACCATTATGTGATAATTCACTTTTAGTGGCTTAGTGGGACATTTCATTGGAAGCGGGAGGATCCATGGAAGAATTGGTATAATGCCTCTAAGACCTACGAACCGATCAGTTTTGTAGGAACTTTACAAGTGACTCCACAGAAGGAAGCTACTTTGAAAGCAACAAAAATAGAAGGGAGAAACCCCACATAGGATAAGGGGAAGAGAAAAGTTGATTATGGTCTAGGGGGAGAATGAAGCCACAAGATCAAAACAGATCCAGATCTTATGAAAGCATCTTTAGTAGTAGAGGAAAAATAAGATGTCGAGTGCAAAACGAAGGAAGAGAGAAGAAGAGTAGAGGAGATTGGAGGAAGAAAAGTAGAAGAAAGAATAAGAAGAGAAGAAGAAATGCAAAGCGAAATAGTAGAAGAAAAAACACAAAAACAAGTTAAAGAGCAATAAAAAAACTAACAACCAACAAAGGAGGAGGGCATACATATGCAAGATCAAGAGCTTTCTCAAAAAATTGAAAACTTGATAGAGATTGATGATATGGAGGCGGGACCAGAGCCGGAGAATGAAGATGTAGACCTTGTTTTGGCTGGAAACATAATTATCGATCAAATGGGAACTATTACCTCAAAACAAGTACTCTAGCCCAAAAACCCCCAAAAAATATGAAAAAGCAACCTGAAAACGAAAATTGTTGATGCTGGAACAACTTTTTTTTCTACGGGGTAAATTTTCAACATTTTTTTTAAATGGACATAGAAGCTAAATGTTTTTGTGCAAAAAACACCCTGAAAAAGAAAAGTGTTGATGCTAGAATAACTTCTTTCTTTTTGGGGTAAATTGTCAACAGCTTTTAATAATGACGTTAAAGATAAAATATCATGACTCTGAAAATCTTAAAATTCCAATGATAGACATGACATTAAAGATAAAATATCAGAAGTCCTACAATTCCAATGATTTTTAGGCATAGTATTAAAGGTAAAATATCATGTCTCTGGAAAGCCTTAAGATTCAGAGGATGACATTAAAGATAAAATATCACCTCTATGAAAATCCTTAAAATTCCAACAATTTTTAGCCACGGTGTTAATATTATTTTAATAAATTATTACAATTTAATTTATATTTATTTATCTTTATTTTAAGTTTATCATATTAATAACAATTTATTAAATATAATGTTTTTAATATAATGTATTGAAGTCATTGGATATGAAATACTTCAGTTATGATGAGTGAACAACTTTTCAAAACAAATGAAGTTATGTGTGATTTTGGGGTTTTTGATACTCTCTGCATTAAAACACATGTTAATTTGGAAATTTGTGTGAATACTTTATTTTTAAATAATTTTCAAATTTTCATATATATATATATATATATATATATATATATATATATATATATATATATATAAAATTTAATTTCTTTTGAATTTAATACATCGAAACTAATAAAAATATTAAAGATTACGAAAATAAAATTGTCATTTCCAAAATTCTACATCATCAACAAAAAATTGTTCTCCTAGATTTATTACTTCTACATATTTTTTATTTTGACATATATATCCAATCAAATATATTCAGAATATGAAAAGATTGAAAAAAAGAAAAACTAAAACCATATATATATATATATATGTGTGTGTGTGTGTGTGTGTGTGTGCGCGCGCAAATAAATAAATAATAATATCTAAATAGAAATATATATTTAAAATAAAATTAAAAATTAAAAAAATACCCAAAAAAATCGATATATATATATATATATATATATATATAGAGAGAGAGAGAGAGAGAGAGAGAAAAGCAAAGTTAACTTATAAAATATCAAAAGTACAAAAAAACTATTTCAGAAAAAACATAATTTAAGAAAACAATTAGAAAAAATAAATAAATAAATAAAATCTAAAATAAACAAGAGCTACATAGTTGCTAGTACCTACTACTTAGCTTAAATATAACTTAATTAAACAAAAAATAATAAAGACAAATATTTCATCACAAAAATAAAACAATAATAAAATATTATATTATTAAATGACCTCACCAAAAATTAAGAAATATGATTAGCTAATATTGTTTATATTAAAATACGTATATCTATATTTGGGTATTTTATTTTATTTTATATATATATAATTGTTTATAATTAAATTTATTAAAATATGTTTTTAGTATAATAATAAGTCAGCGTAAATTGAGAATATTGTGAAAAAATTATAATTCATAAAAAAAGAAATAAAAAGAAATAAAATGGAAATAAAACTGAAAACAAAAAATTAGTAACTAATAGAAATGGAAGTTACTAAATAAACCATAATAAGACCTCAACCGATCCCCTTACAAATAAATAAATTTAAATAATAATAAAAATGAATACCTAATGTTAAACTATGGATAAGCGTTATAAATTTTTGGTCAAAGACAAACTAATATGCAGTGAAAGGCAAAACAACATTATACCATAGCGGCATGTATAATAAATAATATTGATGAGATAAATTAAAAATAAAAATAAAAAAATCATTAAAAAAAATAATAAAACATTAAAAAAAGCACAAATAAAACAATTCAATAAAATAATTCAAAAAACTTTAAAAAAATAATTAAAATAAAAATTAAAGAAATTAAACTTAAAAAAGATTAATTAAAAAAAAATGAAAAAAAAGACTAAACAAAATGAAGAAATAAATAAACAAATTAAAAATTATTTGAAGAAAACACTAAAAAAATTAAAAATATTGAAAATAATAATTAAAAACATTGAAAATAATAATAAAAAACAATGAAAAATAATAAAGAAAAACAAGCATTAAAAGATTTTTTTTAAATAACAAAAGTAAATTTTGAAAAAAAATAATATATTAAAATGAAACCAAATTAAAATCTATTAAAATAAAAGCAATAAAAAATAAAATTAAAGAAACAAATCTATCAAAAATGAAAAACAACTTAAAAAAAACAAAAAAATTAAATTAAAGAAATAAAATAAAAAGTAAAAACAAAATTATAAAAATAAATAAATTAAAAAAAATATCGAACTCGGCCTGAAGGCCGATTCGAGTCTTCCTCCCCAGTCAAATGCCATTCTAGAGTTTTCCACCTCACTCAAGGACCGGGGTGAATTATATATATATATATATATATATATATATATATATATATATATATAATTTATTTATTTATTTATTTTATTTCTCTTTTTTATTTGGTTTTATATTTTTATTTACTTTTATTTTATTTTATTTCTATAAATTTTTAAATTTTAATATTTTTTTAATTTTTTAATTTTTTAAAATTATTTAAAATTTTAACAATTTTTTATTTTTTGCATTTTGCATTTTTTTTTAATTGTTTTGATTTTATTTTTGAAATTTAAATTTTAATTATTTTAAATTCTTTATTTTAACTATTTTAATTTTCTTTTTTTGTAATATTAATTTTTTTTATTTTAATTTTTTTTGTTTTTCTTTTTATTTTAATTATTATTCCTTTTTTTAAATTATAATTATTTAAAAAATAATAATAAATTTTTTAGTTATGTTGCTTTTTTATTTGTATTTTTATCTTAAAAAAATAATGATTCTGGTGTTTTTTTTTTTTAATTATATCCCCATTTATTTATTTATACTTATATTTATATTTTTGTTTTATTTTTTATTTCTTTGTTTACATTCTTTAGTTTTACAAGGTAATTTTGTTTTTTTTTTTTTTTGTACATTTTTATGGTTTTTTTTTTATTTTTTTTCTTTTTTATATACATCTTTTATATTTGATTTTTTTTTCATATATTTTTATTTATTTTTATGTTTTATTACCAAATATAGTCGTTACCTAATAATTTTTGTTTTTACTATATTAATCAATTAATATTATAATTTAAACATTATTGTTCAAAAATAGTCATTTCTTGAAATTATGTCTCTACATTGCTCTCTATTTAAGCCTTTGCCATGGTCTACCTCTTCATCTAATCCTCATGACCAACCACACTTGTTGGTCTGAAACGCGTCGGCCAAAATTTCTCTCATGTGATTTCTACTGAAAGACTTTCTTTAATTAACATGAAAATCATCAACATTAAAAAAAAATATCCATACTTAATACATTAGAAAATTTAAAGTGTAAAAAATAAGTCTGGTAAACAAAAAGGGTTGATGATGCATCAATGCTTTTCAAAATCAAGATGAAAATCACTAACATTTTAAAATAATGTTCATACTTCATACATAAGAAAATTTAAAGTGCCAAAAATATGCTCCAGAAAAGAGGTGTATTCTAAATCACCACTTTTCAAAATCGGGTGAGTTTTTGTTACCTCAAAAAAATGGGTACTAGGTAATTTTCTCGTTTGATCGGTAACTATGATTGGAATCAACCTCCTAGAGACAACCCTTGAGCTGGAGTAAATACCAACGCTTAGGACATACTTTATGAGTGGTTGCAACTTTGAAATAGTTGTCACAAACACGCAGTGTTCAATATGTCACGGAATAGAGATGATTCTGAACCCTCCTCCAGAGGAAACATATAACAATATGATGAAAAATTAACTCACAAAAACATCGATGCAGATCTACAATGGCCTTCATCACCTAGGTATGTAGCTTAATACGTCATTATAGTATATTGGATAGAAGAGTTAAACAAGAAGGAAATTCAATACAGAGGGCTTATCTCTAAGAATCCCATGCAGTGAAAATCAAAGTGAAACAGATTAAGTAGAGATGGAGGATGAGATACAAAGATACATAGTGTGCACTTTAAGGATTTAATTTCCATGTCCATACAAGGATTATAAATGAAGATTTGACTTCAACGAATCCATACATTCATGAGAAAACATCCAACAACTACTTATGATATAATATGAGTGGAAAATGGAACACTTATGAAAGTAACATAGCAAGAACACATACTACAAACTTGGGTGAGCCAGAATCGCCAAAACTTGTATTAATATTCAATGGAGAAATAATAAAGCAATAATGCACATCACCTCTTTATTGGAAAGAAAAATTTACAAAAGTTTTAAACCTCATTAAAATATCATCTAACTATCTTTGTAGGGCCTCTGAAGGACAAATCGTTAAACAAATATTTTTTAATGATTTAATTACAACGAGTCATCATGTCAAAATTTAGCATGCCCCGTGACATAATTGTTAGTAACAGAAAATGTAATTGACTGAGAAATAAAATATTTACATAGAAGTAAAAATAAAAGTGTCATGATTGACAGAATCTGTAATATCTTCAGTTTGGCTGACTAGGAGGTGAAGGCTGCATACTAGGGTCAACGATCTTGACTAGGTGTGAATCAATGAATTGCTAGCGTCTCTGCCACAATACCAGATTTGGCTAAGGAGATTGGATTAAAAAATGATATGATATCCTTAGGTTTTTTAAGTCTAAATATTCCAGCCTAGCCTTGAATAACATTTTTACCAACCCAAGCAACTGGAAGTCCTTCTTGAGGTAATTTACCATTGTTCTACCCTTTAGAGTGGCAATCTTCTCATGGGAGGAGTCTACTCTACTTTTGGCATCTATTGGTCATTGTTTGTATTGATCGCAAGGGTTTAGCTCCCATAATTCCCAAGACTTAGGAAATCCTACCCTTATCAGTGCTTCAAACTCCTCATTGATAGTATCTACCTTCCTTGACACTACCCCCAAGCATTATTCAGCTTTAACTTTGGCCTCCTCCTTTCGGATCATCTTAGTGATCTATATGATGCCCCCACTCTGTCTACCCCATCAATAGGCCCTAGTTCACTGAGTGGCCTCTTATTTAGAAACTTGATGAAATTTTGAGAAATCTAGGAATTCTTTATTCCATCCTCCTTAGCTAATAGGATGAAGCATTCAAAGTCTCTAACCACTGTTTTTTTCTCATGCATCATGGTTATGAATTCCCTCTTCCTCCCCATTTCTTCAATGGTTTCATCCCACAGTAGTTGTTTAGCCTACAACAGTGTAATGTTCCCTTTCAACTTAATATTTAGCTCAGAGATCTATTATTTGGCTTCCTATAGGTCCTTTCTGAGGATCTCAACATTAGTCTTGTTGACCTCTACTTGTTTCTCCTTCTGCGTTAAGTTTTTCTAGGAAGCTTCTAGATCTCTTTGTACTCTTTTCAATTCCCCTTCTAAAAGTTGAAGTTCAATAGGGGTCTTGGTAAGCTATTTAGTAGGGTTTTTGGGATCCTCGGGAATGATGAATATACATGTATATGAGTCAATCTTCTGCTGCAACTCATCTATCTATTACTTAAGGGCTACAACCTCAATGTTTTTGTGAATGATCTGATTGTCTAGGATCTCTTTTTCTTCTTCTACCTATGCTAGCTACTTGGATTGGACATGCTCACTATCTAGCATCTTTAGCTTATACCTCAGCTCCTGAATCTCTGTTTGATAACTCTTGAGCAGAGCCTCAAAAGTTGACTTGTCCTTAGGATTCACCCCAAGCTTTACCGACAGTTCCTTGAAGCTTTCATTTTGTATGTAAAGGGCATGGGAGTTGGCTTTGTCTTGCTTCAACCTATTTGCAACTTTCCCCAGTACTGTTCTTGCATTTCTAATGCTCAAGGTGTTCTTATTTAGCTTACTGACAACATTTCCACAACCTCCCTATGAAAATTATTTTTTTCCGGTAGGGGAACAATTGCCAAATTCAAAAACACATGCAAAGTTCTGAATTGTGAATTTGAAGGCAAAGACTGGGTTAGAGGATGCTACAAGGATAATTTCATTTGGTTCCTCTCCAAATCCATTGTAGCCACCAACCTAGTGTCATATGGGGTTGAATGAGATGCCATTTGTAGCTGTATCTCCTCCCTCACTTTCTTATTTCTTTCTTCAATTTCCTCTCCAGCAAGCCATCTTAATCCTGTGACTGATGTACTAACTTTTGTACCTAAAATGGCTATCTCTAAAGAAGATGAGGTAGTGGATTATGGTAGATCTTCCACTGAGACAAGAAAACCTAGCTGGTTTGGACATGTATCCACTAGCCTAGTTTCAAATTCTTCTTCCTCTGTTTCCTCATTCTTAGCATTTTTAGATGAGGGTGCATCTACCATCTCGGTATCTCCAATCTAGCCCACGGGACTCTTTTGTGCTTTGTATTTAGGTGTTAGAGTCTCAATCTTTGTCTATGTATCAAGAGGCCACGATTCAATGTTAGCTTTCCATTCCACCTTGGGTTTAGACTAATGTAAATAAGTTGAAGCCTTTATCTTTTCTCTCCTTTAAGAAATGAAACCATGAGGGTCACAGTGATAGACCTCTCCTATGCAAAATTTCAACTCTTCGAGCAGGGGCTAAACAACCTTGAAGGCATTCCTGGCATTACCAACAAAAGGCCCCACATGCATTCCCAATTTGAACACATGTCCCTTCTTTTGAGGGACAAAATGATATATATATATATATATATATATATATATATATATACACTCTACCTAATGAATTCTAAATAAAATATCCTCATAGGCATGAAAAAAGGTAGGTGGTAGGGGGAAGCTCGCACCCATAGATTCTAATCTCTATGTTGTCTTAAAATAAATACCAGTCCCCTACCTTGGTGACTTTGTTGAGTTGGAGGAGTTCTTTCTGTTGGGGGAGAACTCTGGGAGGATACACACCATGAATCATCCTATATGCAATGGCCATATAGGTGGATATTAACTGTGAATAGGTCTTAGAGCCTTGTATTTTTTTAATAGAAACATCCAAATCAAATGCTAAGTTTATCTTCTTATCCCTAGAGACCAAGTTCACTCCTAGACATTCAAATTCTTCAACATGAGAGTACACAAAAATATCAAAAAAGAAGAAGTAGTATCTGAAGTATGAAGTGGTCGAGAAGTGGTGCATTTGGAATCTCATTGCTTTAGACAAGTAAAATGGAATGTTAAGTACACAACCAGGCTATGGAATTTGCTTAAGGAAGAAAAAGGTGGAGTTTTTAGCTATGTTGGCATCCTCTTCTCCCATTAGGTGAGAAATGATCGACAAGATAGGTTGGATGAACTCTAAGTAGAAGGTGATGGGGAAGCTATCAAAAATAGTCAAGGCTTCTAGCCTAGGAGCCATGATCATTGACAAGAAGGGTTGTTTCTCAGTGGATGAGAGGGTAGACTAATAATACATTAGGTTGGTGTTAGTGAACTACAAAAGGTCAAGGGGAGAAGGGTATATCAATGCTCTCTAAATTAGCTCTGGGATGATTTCTTGGATTTTGACCCCCTCAGAAGAAGCAAACTAGTTATTCTTATCGACATAGGCTACTTCCAGCTAGGAGACAAACTCTAGGATGTAATGCACATAAGGGGAAATCTAGTAGTGTAAGCCCGAGTCCACCACTTGGAAAGGGTCCTCTCCCGTGACATAGTTTCTCAACTTCTCAGATCAGAGATCATCTAGGTTGTAGGAGTAGATGGGGTCTGTAATTTTCACTTCCAAGTCCATGAGGGGGTCAAGGCTTGATGAAGTCTTGAGCTCACGGGTTTTTGGAGCTCTTCAGATTTTTTAGGGCTTCGAGGCTATCATTTCTAATTTAAACTACTAACTGATGAAAATGATGGAGTACAGGTGAGTAGGTTACCTGATCACCACATAGGAGGCTTGAAACGAAATTGGGATGAGTTTTCAGGATAATGGGGTTCACAAATGACGTTCTTTACAGGTTACAGGTAGGAGGAGCACTAGGAAGCAGTGAAGAAGTTTTAAAAATTCGAAATGGAGGAAGCTTTTTTATAAATAGTGGGGCCAACAGTCAGGTGATGACATGATGACGTCACGGAGGATGGACACATGTCATGATGAGATTCAACAATGGAAAGTGGAGTGGTGGATAGGAGTGGTAGGAAAAACGCATGAGTTATCATTGAACATTTGAAATCCTGCCTTTATCCGTGAATCATAGTGCCAACAGATGTAATCCACCTAGCAGCGTGGTCCCCACCCTACTCCAGAGATCAAAAAATGGGTGTATGAACATCTCCTTTACCCCCCTGGAATTAATCTCCATCGTTGGATCAAATGTTGAATAGTCAAATATAGAGGGGAAAATAAGCTTAACAAATGGGTAGGTCTCCCCTCCGGATAGCTTCTAGAAGGCAGCAAGGTAGAGATGAGTGGTGATCTACCCAGAAGAAACATAATCTTTAACTAGCAAGCCCTTCATCAACACTCTATCTCCTTTCTCTTATCATTTACCTTTTCTTCTTCGTGGGACTGATGGCTATGACCGCATGCTAATATATCAGAAGCCCTAGAACCTCGTAACTTCTTAAGAGACTACTCATGAAAAATTTTCGATATCCAATCCTTGATATCGGTCCTTGACATTTTAACATGGGGTGGTCACTCCTTTAACTTTCCCAATATTCCGAGGTCTGATATGAATCCTTAGAGACTCTCATTTTCAACCATGTGTCATAGGGGGAAAAGGGAGAAGAAAGACTTTTGGGCCTCTGAAATCTCTCATTTTCCTTTCATTTGAAGTCTCCTCCCTTGTCTCATGAAAATAGGCCCTCTCAAGCATGAATACAAGGGGGGTAGAGTAGGTGACAACAATGAATCCAATTGTAGATAATGTATTGCAAGAAATGCATTGAGAACCTGTAGATTATTGTCTTCTCTCCATTGGACATGGAGTCATTTTATTCAGGTACATAAAAGAAAAAACAGAAAAATAAAGAATTGAAAGTATTACTGAAATTTTACACTGGCTCACCACTATGTAAAATGGGTGAGAAATGGACCTCTTAGTGTTGGAAGTAAATCTTTAGGAATTTACCATTTACAGGTAGCTCAAGCACTTCACCCTCCAAGTTTTCCAGCAAGAAAGTATTATTTCCTTTTGCCTTAGCAATCTTGAAGGGCCCAAACCATAAGGGATCAACTTTTCCATGTTTCCCTCTGTCTTTTTTACTTACATCGCACCTAAGCACCATATCTCCAGGTTGTAGCAGTCTGTCCTTGGCCCTTTTTTCAAACATATCCTTCATATTCTCTTGGTATTTGACCAAGTTCTGAGTTACTTCTCCACTGGTCTCTTGAAGTTCCACAAGCTAATTGATTCTTGTAGTTAGAGGAATAGGCTCCCCATCAACATCTTGCAGTAGTTAAGCCAGTGAAATTGCTAGTTGCATGGGAGAAATAGTAGCCTTCCCATACACTAATTCAAATGGAGACTTACCAATCAACCTCTTAGTCATGACTTTGTTTTCCCATAAGGAAAACTTCAATTGTGAATAACATTTTTTTGATTCTCCGATATGGTATTTTTCAGGATTCTCACAAGAGTTTTGTTGGAGGCTTCATCCAATCCATTCCCTTATGGGTAATAAGTAGTAGAATGACCCACAAGGATGTGTATTTCTGGTCGAAGCTCAAAAACTTGGAAGTTTTGAAAACTTCGGCATCATCTGTCATTATCTCCCTTCGACACTGAAATATGGCTATAATGTTCTCTTTTATGAATTTTATGACAACTGCATCAGTTTCATTCCAATATGGGATAGCCTCCACCCACTTAGTGCAATAGTTAGTTGCAGTGAGAATCCGTTTGTGTTTACCACTAGATGGTGGGTGTACTTCTCCAATAAATTTGAACCCCCACTATCTAAAGGGCTCTTCCACAAAGTCAGGGATCAAGGGGAAAGGCTCCAATCTCATTTTTTCATAAAACCTTTGGTACTTTTCACAGGATCTGACATAAGAATGGACTTCACTAAACATTTTGGGCCAATAAAAACCTGCTATGAGGATTTTATATGTTGTAGCTTTCCAACTGTAGTTCTCCCCACAAGCACAACCATGAAATTCATCAATTACTTTTTAAATATCTTCTTCAGCTAGGCACAATAGAAAAACACCCACAAGGTCCTTCTAATACAACTGGTGACTTCAAATGACAAATTTTTGGGCCTGCAACCTCAGGGCATGGTATTTACCTCTATCAAAACTTATTGGTAACCTTAGGAACAACAAGTAATGAACGATGTATTTGTACCAGTGGGATATGGTAAACTGCATTTGGATTCTCTATGTTGGGCTCTCAACCCCTTGTTTCTCCTCTTCACCTGTGTTTTTCTTTTCTCCCTCTAATAGAAAATCAACTCCCAATGATTGGAAATTAGATTCATACATCATATTGTCTAGCCCTTGTCCATTTATCAACTCAGTGGGCTTGATTTCCAGGTCCTATTCTTAGATCTTCGTAATCCATTTGCCCCTGTTGCCTTCATTGTCTCCTTACACACAAATATCTTTGACAGAGGTAGTGGGGACATAGGCTATGGTTTTTGACTGCAACACATACACTTGGAAAGATTTCAAGGCTTTGACTAGTGAATAATCATGTTCCTCTAATATGTTATACTTCAGCTTGGCTTCCCTTAGCACTTGGCTAAAAAATGAAATAGACTGCTCACGCCCCTCATTATTTTTCTGCAACAAAATAGTTGCCACTATATCAGGAGGTGAAAGAAAATATAAAAAATGGTGTTAGGTAATTCGGATTGAAAAACACAGGTGCTTTAGCTAAGGCATCTTTTATCTTGAGGAATGATTCTCAGGCTTCTGGGGTCCACTTTACCTCCTTGTTCTTCTTCAACATCTCAGTGATCTCCTTCACTATTTCAACATAGTTTGGCACAAATCTCCTCAGGAAATGTATTCTTCCGAAGAACACTTGAATCTCTTTCTTATTTTGGGGTAATGACATGTTGTGAATGGCCTCCATACTTTTAGGATCAATCCTCATTCTCTCCTTTGCCACTATGTGTCCACGCAGCTTTCCCTCACTTAGAACAAACTGAGGCTTTTTGGGATTCAAACACAACCCATACTTTCTACATTTCTCAAAGGTAAGACTTAGGTGCTCAAGTTGTTATTCATATATATTTGAAAAAACAATGATATCATCTAAATAGATAACCACAAAATTATATTGTTCTCCCACAAAAGCAAAGTCCATGTCCCTATGAAAAGTGGATCCAACATTAATCAGACCAAAGGGCATTCTTGCATACATGAATGTCCCCCAAGGTGTGGTAAAGGTGGTCTTCTTCTGATCTTTTGGGTGTACAACCACTTGGTTGTACCCAGATAAGCCATCCATCAAAGATATCCTTGTTGACCCTACCAACTTCTGTAAAATGTTGTCCATATTGGGTAGGGGGTAGTTATCTTTTAAGGAGGCCTTGTTTAGGTTCCTAAAATCAATACAGAGCCTTATTTCCCCATTATTATTTCTGAATGGGACAAAGTTGGCAACCCAATATGAGTATCTCATAGGTACAATGATTTTAGCTTGTAATAAATTCCTCACCTCTTTTTCAATAAATGGAAGTATTAAATGATTAATCTATCTAAGCTTTTGTTTGTAGTCTTCACCCCTCCCTTTAAAGGTATCTTATGTTGGATTATGGTGGTATAAAAAAAATTCAAATCCTCATAAGAACAATAAAATACATCCATGTAATTCTTAAACAGGTCAAGGTATTTATGCTTGTATTCACCATGGATTACTTTCTCCAACTTTATCACCCTCGAGTGTTGGCTTGTGCCAATATTGTAATATTCCACTTCTTATTGAATTCTTTCTTAGCTAACTTGCCTTCCACATCATTCCTATTGAAAATAATTTCTAGTGGGACCAATCCCTTGGGGATAGTGTTTCCTTTCATCTGTAGGATATTATGTCCACTAATGGTTTCCTTCTAATTTTTCTACTTTTCCTCTATCACCTCCTCCTCCTCTTGATCGATCACCAAATTGGAGAACTCCCATACCACCTCCATGAAGAGTTTGACTTGTTCTTCATCCTCAAACACTTGCGAATGTTTGATGTTGTCTGGTACCGAAGGTATGTACTAGACTTAAACTTCATACGTTAACAATGGATTTTGGGGAGGCTTGAAGTTACTTGCAACTATAGCCAAGGAATCAGCCATCGTATTTCCCTCTCAGGGTAGAAATTGAATATTAAAATCCAAGAAAATGTTATCATTTAGATCCCATGCCTCATTCTGATAAGTCCTCATCTATGGTTGTTTAGCTCGGAATTGATTCTTGATCTTCCTGATCACCAACTCTGAGTTCCCAAATACATTAGGCACACAATATTCAAATTTATGGTTGTCTATAGTCCCAATAATAGAGCTTCATATTCAGCAACATTATTTATTGCTTCATACTCTGGTTTGCAAGAAATAAGGATTAAGCTTCCTTATATAGACATCAATAATACTCCTACCCCATTACCTTCCCTGGAACAAGCCCCATAAAAATACAGTTTCCAGACTTTATCACATTCCAGACGTTCTTGAACTAGCTGTGTAAAGCATTCAACTTGTGTCTCTTCTAAGATTGAATCATCCTCTTCTAGTAATACGCAAGAGATGTCTATCTCTTTCCCATATGGGGGTGCATTTCTGTCTCTTTCCCATACATGGGTGCATTTTTTAAACATTTAGTTGTTGTGACAATATTCACAAATCTTGATTCTCTACACAACCTGTGTTCTTGTCCACTAAAAATAGAGATAGTGGCATAATTCAAATCCAATTTAATGGATCCTACAATCTTAGACCCCCATGATCTGGATAAGATCATCCCAAACCTTGCAGGGATGCTTGCAACCACTATATCAATTACTACAATCTTCACAGGAATCTGTGCCAAATTCACCACCAAATATTTGATCAACCCCAAGAACTTCACTCTTTTGGAGTCAAATGAGTAAATATCTTTCTATGGTCACATTATTTGCAACCCCAAATGCTCCATTACTGACAGAGGCTTCAAATGCCCTTGAATCAGCATGCAATTGTGTAGCAATAGCTCATGAATTACCAAAGTCACATAAAATAGGGTTGTATAAGAGTCTTGTTCTTCAACATGGGGTCCAAAAATGACCATGGGCCTTTCTTCTTGTAGATTTAGGCTGTCTTGTGGAGGGGTCATGGTAGGTGGATCAATAAACTGAGACACTTGAGCTTTGTAGTTTGGTTGTCTCAATAGCTCAGACAAGGGGACATCGATTTTAAATTTTTCTTGTTCCTTTTTCAGATCGAAACATGGAGGGGTTCTTATCTACAGAGACAATATCATCAGGCTCTTTTACTTTAATGTAGATTGTTTGGGATGATGGATGGAATTTCTATAACTTTGAAACTTCAGGCTTATGAGGGAGAGGGGTGGAGAACTCTTTCTTCTTAGGTGAAGGTTGATCTAGAGGTTTCTTCCCTTTTCCTAATGGTTTGGCAGGATTGGAGGTTGAAGGCTCTTCCCCTTGGTCATACCCTACAGATCTCTTTTTGGAAGACCTAAGGTCATATTTCTTGTGAAGTTGAGCTTGCATGAAGTTACAAACTATCTTCAATATTCATCAATCTCTCCATCATCGAAAGGGGCATTCAATTCCTCTCATTCTTCCAAAGGAGCATTCAATTCCTCTCATTCTTCCTCAACTACTTCAATCTCTTACTCCTCTCTAGAGAGAGAACAAAAGTGGTTGTCTGGAGATTCCATAGATTCTTCAATTAGCTCATATGTTCCATCCTCCAAGTATACTGGAGGATAAATGTGGTATTGTTGTTTCTTTCTTTCTTTCTGCAAAAGTTGCAATGGAGGTCTTCTATAGTGAGGATTGAAATTTCTGTTTGGGGCTGGTGGGGTTTTTCTAGGTGGATTTTTATTTTCCATCTCCATCTTTACAAGATTGTTAGACAAGATCTTAATCAATTTTTTCATTTCTTCTAGCTTCTTATTTTGAGTTTCTCTCCCTTGAATTGAAGAGATAGATTCCTCTTTAGCTCTCCTCCTATCAACATAGTCAGTTTGTCCTCTTAATTTACCAGTGGAGGTGAATTTTTCTTCCACTTCAAGTGCATCAATCTGAATTAGATCAAGGGTATGGGATTTTCTCTCCCTAAGAGTAAAACAAAATTCAGACTCAAAATCCCTAGTAAAAACCACACTAGAAGCATCTTGTGGGGGTTTTATTTCAGCATGCAAACCATTATATATTTTGTTAAACCTTTTGATGAATTCAGAAACATCTTCATTATGTTTCTCCTTCATTGCATTAAACTCTATTAGGATCTATCTATAGTCTCTTCTCTCGCCCCTTTTCTGAATGAACACATTATCCATTTAATCCAATGTACTAATTTAATAATTTTATAAGGCTTTCAACCACTTTTTTGCCTCCCCATCTAGTGGTTAGACAAAGAGTCTCAAAATCAAATCTAGGTGCTCCACATTCTGATTTTCTACAAAGGGGCAAAAAGTGTCTATATGTTTTTGGGTAGATATTTCATCCTCTCCAATAAATCATGGAATATTTTTTAGATAATATTGAGGCATTCAATTCATAGGTTAAGGTAAATCAAGAGGAGCATACCTATTAAGAAGAGAATCAGGGAAAACCATACTTTTCAAAGGAGGTGGTGATAAGAGATTTATCATAGGCCTTTGCTGAAGAACTAGTTGAATTGTGGCCATCTGAGGCCAAGATGGAATGTTATTAACACTAGGTGTTGGGATACCTTCAAGTATATCTTTAACCTCTTCAGGTTTTGGGAAAATGAGAGAGGTGGATGAGGTAGGACTAGGAGGATCTCCTTCATCTTGATCTACTGAGAAAAATGGCCCAAACAACGAATAATTCTCTTCTGTATATTTTAGGACTTTGGAAGAGGGTTCAAGATGGTTTATTATGGCCTCTGCAAGCTAGTTGATGATCTTGAACAAATATCCCAACACCTGGAGTGACTGGTGTTTTCTCCTTACAGACCCTCATTGATATTAGTCTTTCTAGGTCAAACACAAGAGGGGTATTTTGTTGGCTTATATTGGAGTAGGTATGAGGCCTCTTGAAATCTAATGCGAAGAAAAAATGGATCTCCAGTGGAGTCAATAAAAAAATTCTTTATGTCGAGTCAACAAGGTGAGAGATATCCAACCCTTCACTTCCTTTTCTTACCTATTAAAAGGAATGTAAAATAGTCATTATACAAGGAAATTTTTTCAAATTCATCCACGACAACAGCCCCAGAAGATGTTGTGGCTGGAATCGACCTCCTAGAGACAGCCCCCAGGTTGGAGGAAAGACCAATTCCTAGGACATCCTTTGTGAGTTCTTGTAGGTTTACAAGAGTTATCACACACACTTAGTATTCAATATGTCACAGAATAGAGATGATTCAAAACCCTCCTCCAAAGGAAACATATAATAATATGATGAAAAATTAACTCACAGAAACATGAATGCAGATCTATAGTGGCCTTCATCACCTAGATCTATAGCTTAGTAAGTCATTCTAGTATATGGGATAGAAGAGTTAAACAAGAAGGAAATGCAATACAAAAGGCTTATCTTTAAGAATCCTATGTAGTGAAAATCAGAGTGAAACAAATTAAGTCGAGAGGGAGGACGAGATGAAAAGATACATTGTGTGCACTTTAAGGATTTAATTTCCATGTCCATACAAGTGTTATACATCAATATTTGAATTCCATGAATTCATACATTCATGGAAAACATCTAACAACTACTTATGATATAATCTAAGAGGAAAATGGAACACATATGAAAGTAGCATAGCAAGAACACATACTACAAAGTTGAGGGAGACGAAATCACCAAAAACTTGTATTAATCTTCAACAAAGAAATAATATATCAACAATGCACAATGATTATCTATTGGAGAGAAAAAAATTGCAAAAGTTTTGAACCTCATTAAAATATCATCTAACTATCCTTATAAGCCCTCTGAAGGCAAACCCATTACACATATATTCTTTCTTGATTTGATTATAGAGAGTCATCATGTCAAAATTAAGCGTGGTACGTGGCACAACAGTTTGTAAAATAAAATGTAATTGACTGAGAAATAAAATATTTACATAGAAGTAAAAATAAAAGTGTCATGATCAACACAATCTGCAATACCTTCAGTTTGGTTGAGCAGGAGGTGGAGGCTCCATCCTGGAGTCAATAATCTAGCACATGGGTGGATCAATGAATTGTTGGCATCTCTGCCATAGTACTGGATTTGACTGAGGTGATTGGAAGAAAATATAATATGAGATCTTCAAGTCTGTTAGGTTTGAATAGTCCATCCTAGCCCTCAATAGAATTTCTACCAACCCAAGCAATTGGAAGTCCTTATTGAGGTAATTTACCATTATTCTACCCTTTAGAGTGGAAATCGTCTTGTAGGAGGAGTCTACTCTTCTTTTGGCCTCTACCAATCATTGTTTGTATTGACCCTAAGGTTTTAGCTCTCCCAATTCCCAACATCTGGGAAATCCTTCCCTTATTATTGCTTCAAACTCCTCATTGAAAGCATCTACCTTCCTTGACACTACTCCCAAGCATTATTCATCTTTGACTCTGGCCTCCTCCTTTCGAATCATCTTAGTGATCTCCATGATGGACCCCACTCTGTCTACCACATTAATAGGCCTTAGTTACTCTTAGTGGCCTCTCATTTACAAACATGATGAACTTTTAAGCAATTTGGGAATTGTTTATTCTATTCTCCTTAGCTGATAGGATGAATCATTCAATGTCTCTAACCATTTTTTTATGCTCATGCATCATGGTTATGAATTCTGAGTTCCTTCCCATTTATTCAATGATTTCATTCCACACCAGTTGTTTCGCCTGCATCAGGGACATGTTCCATTTCAGCTTCACTTTAGCTCAAAGATCTATTGTTTGGCTTCCTGTAAGTCCTTGCTAAGGATATTAGCATTAGTTGTGTTTACCTCTACTTGTTTCTCCTTACGGGATAAGTTTTTATGGGAAACTTATATATCTCTTTGTACTCTTTCCAGTTCCGCTTATGAAAGATGAAGTTCAGTAAAGGTCTTGGTAAGTTGTTCAGTAGGGTTTTGGGGATCCTTAGGAATGATGATTGTACATGTATGTGAGTCAATCTTTGCTGCAACTCAACTATCTTCTACTTGGGGGATACAACCTAATTTTTCATGTCAATTTTTATCGCCAAAAAAATTGATCATCTAGCCTTATTTACTAGATGGATTGAAGTATAATATGCAAAGCCAATTTTACCCTAGGAAAATTGCTTTCACTGTGACAAATTACATCGTAAACCACCTTTATTAAGTAATTTATAGTTAAACCCATGAAGAATAATTAAATAAATCACTATTTATTTTATTTTTTTCTAGGAATAATTAATTAAACCATTGTTTTATTATTATTCCTTGTTAAATTTGATCGAATCATGAAAAATAAACAGATAAACCATTATTTATCTTATTTTTCTCTATGAATAATTAATTAACCACTAATTAATTATTATTCTTTATCACATTTGACTAAATCCCTTAGGAATAATTAAATAAATCGTTATTTTTTTATTACTCCTTAACTAATTCCTTGAGATGATAAATAAATCATTCATTTATTTATTATTTCTAAATAAAAGTTTAAATAATTTTTCCCTCCTAAAAAAATATAATAAAATATTCCAAGTGGTAATTCCAAGCATGGGATCAATAATATTTTATTATTGCTCGTTATTCGAGGATAACTCAATATTTTGTTATAAATAGGAGGGTTTTCCATTCATTATTCACTTTTGATTATTTTCATTGTTGCACTCACTGTTGTAACTCTGATTATTTTCATTTTTGCACACCATATTTTTGTTGGGTTTATGAATTATAGAGGAGAGAGAGTCTACAAGAAATTGGTGACTCCACTGGGCAATAATTTCGATTCAAAAGCCTGGGTCTCCACTGATAAATTTACGACTCCACTGGGTTTTATACTTCAGATCTAAAAACTCTGGTGACCTTTGGTTTTCAACTTAGGGTTTCTTCTTTTTTCAACTCTATTAATGTTTCCTAGTGTTTTAACCCTAGATTTGATAAATTTCTGACTTTCGCAAGCTTTCTGGTCATTTCTGCAGGTCACAGGAACCAGCTGCGACAAAGCCAACACTTTTTTTTGAAATTTGTGCACTAGTAGTCTCAAAATAGAAATCACAGTTTTCAGCCTGAAATGTGCGACAGAACATAGATTTCAGCCCAAAAACTGTGATTTCATCAAAAAAGAAGTCAAAACCTACGATTTCTAGGTTTTAGGGTTTTTCTCATATCTGTTTTTGGGTTTTGCTGAGAGTTTCCTGTTGGGTGTCTGGCCTCTGCCTTATCCCTCTTATGCCTTGATCCATTCTATTTTACTCGTCGAAGTCAAATTTAGCGTACCCTAGGGCTTCTACTACACTTCCACCTTTCTAGGAGGAGTTTAGCTGAGTGAGAAATCTGAGTCTCTGTAATACTTTCAGCCACATTTTCTAGATCTGTAACCTTTTGTTTCAGATTTGTTAAGATAGGTTGCTACCATACATAGTTTCACATTTAAACTTATTTGTTCATTCCCTTATGGTCCCATCAGTTTCCCTAGGTGTTACACCCATCTCCCTATCTTTTTGCAGCAATATTCCCTCTGGTTTTTTGCTTAGAGTCACTTAATCCGAGTCACACCGACATTCAGATCTCTTGATTATTTCAGTGTATTTCCCATCGATTTAGCCACCAAGCAATATACTGTTTGCAAACCCAGTTTGGGTGGGTTTTAGTTAATTGTTTTTCTCTTTATTTTCTGTTATTTATTTTAGTTTATCTGCAGCAATCTTTTTCCCATTTTTTTTACAAACATAATCTGAGCTTAATCAATTAATACACTTGCACACACAAGCACACCTTAAGCGAAGGGCACTTGGTTTATACCACCAAGCCAAGACTTAACATAATAATTTATCTCTTGGCATCGAGACAAAAGATATATTGTTGATCTCCCCTCATCATTTTTGTGTTCTGTGTGTCCTTCCATCATTGCACCACCAAGGCGTGTGTTGCGGAGAGTATTAGGCCTTCACCCCCAGTTTCCTCTTGGGTGTATTACGCCTCCCCGTCGGGTTCAAGTTCATAGCCCTCTGAGTCCCCATACTAACTCTTCTCCTGGTCCTTCTAATTCCGAGCCTCCTTCACCACATATCGTCACCATGTCTAGACCTATAGCTGGTGCAGGAACCCAAACTGGTGGTGGCTCCGATGCTATACTGGTGGTCACATCACGCAGAACAGTCTCAGGAACCGTTCTGGTAGTCACCGTGCTCCCCTTTATGGTTGCATTAAGTCTACCAAATCTTAACTAGTTGATAAACGCCCCCCTACACCATGATACCGGTTGGCCCTCTATGCCGACTAAGCTTCCCTCAGACATCCCAAAGTTTGAGGGTATTTCTAGAGAGCATCCTACCAACCATGTTCGATCCTTCCACATGTGGTTTTTGTCTAACTCCATAACCGACGACTCCATTCGTTTTCAGATCTTCCAAGACACGCTCACTGGAGATGTTGCAAAATGGTATCTAGACTAGCCCTCTACCTCTCATTCTGTTTTTGCGATGATTTCTAAAGTATTTTTATCATATTTCCAGTTAACTCTCTGATACAACACTGGTACAGAGCTATTGACCACATTCTATTAGTCCTCCTCCACTCACCTTTCTGACCATGTTCAAGGGTTCCCCACCTTTCGAAGGCCATGTATATCTAGATTGGTTTCTTAAGAGCCTTTTATCCAACATCCCATTTTCTTGAGACCGAGGAAGAAGCTCTCCAGACCACTTTGAGATATGATCTGATTTATGCCAAATCGAGTTATGTCTATACCGTCATTCTAGACCTCCCTCGTCCTAGAAGTCCCGATTCATTGGGAGCATCTCACGCCGCTGACGATATCATTGGATCCCTTTCACACTCTTCGCCATACCCTCAGTAACTGTTGGCTTAATGGGGCCTGACCCAAGTTCAAAGATGTTTAGCCAAAAAAATCCCGACACTACCGGCCCTTTCAGCAACAGTCCGCATAGCGCGGACTGAAGTCTCACCTGAGGTAGTATGGTAGGGCACTGGAACTGGGTATCCATACCCTAGGGATGTCCTGATGTGGTCTGGGTTTGCACAAAGCGATCTTACATGCTGCATGGCTTCCACACAACTGTCTTCATGGGGCCACTACCTTAGTTAAGCACGAACGCAATTTACCCTTTTTTTTTGCTTAATATTATTGTAGATCTTTTGTTATTTATGAAAGTACAACTTTTTCATTTATTACTTAACATAAACAGACATGTGCGTAATCATAAATCAGGAACATATGCATAAACCAAAATATAGAACAGATACACAATATTTCAAAATCAACTTATCTTTATTAATGCCTTTATCCATTTACAATCCACTTTCTGTGCTATGCACACAGCTATAGGGGTCTGCACACATAGCTGCAGACTCTAACCAAGCCTCCGCGCACACAACTACGGAGACTTTATCTCCTATTACAACCCAAACTTGTATATATAGACTCAGACCTACTATCACTTTCAGACACCCATATTACTTCTTCTATTACCAAATTTTTCCCTTTACACTTAGAGCCTTGCTCTTATTTATACATTCCCATGGTTCGTGGACCATGGGTGGGCTAACACATTCTAGATTAATTTATAATATTTTAGGGCAGACTACCCTTAGACTTGACCCATTACAATTCGTGCTTTGTGCACTTCGTGGAGCTTTTACAATACAATACCCAAAAATGTGGGCTTCGAACCCCAAAACCATTACGCGGGGAATTCGCTGCCCAACAACAACATTATGGCTACCTGCAGGGGGGCACCAACTACTCCAACATTTATGCCTCTCATACTAGTAACATGTTTCCTGGAATCCAACCCGTCTACCAAACTGATGCTCCTTCTTATGCACAACCTAGTGCTCCATCCCCTCAAGCATTAACGTCACACCATCGCATGCATCCAATTCCCAAAATTTGAAGAAAAATAATAAAGGGAAGGGTAACAAGGGTAACAAAGGTAACCAAGGTAACCAACCTAGTCAACCCGAGGGGAACCAACCTAACACCAACAACCAACAACAGGGTAGCTAGCCCAAGAAGAACATTGCTATTCATATGAACAAGACTTGTGCACATTGTGGTGTACATGGCCACCATACATATGAGTGTCCCCTCTTACCCCAGATGCACAAAATACAGTAAGCTCAAGCAACTTCTCGAGGCCAACAATCGTCTCAGAATCCTACGCCACCTCAACCAGATGTGTTAACAAATCCTTGCCCTTAGCAAGGATTTGTTGATGCTCAACCCCAACAAGGCCAAGCAACCCACCTCCCCCAACCTTTTGGCCCCATTGACTAACATATACTGATGATGAAATCTAATTAGGTGAATCCCTCCAATATCAACATACAAACTTGGTCTCGCCAATATGACAGGCCCTCCACTTCGTCAGTTGCCGAGCCCAAAGCCAAAGTGTCTGTTGAGCCTCTTACGACACCAAATAGTCCTTTATAGATCCCTCAACCCAAAGTTGCAGCCATTCCCAAGATCCAAAAAGGACCATTACACCATAATATGGCTTCGACAGAGCTTCCCATACATACAGTATAATATATGACTTGGCACAATCACCTGCTGCCATGTCGACACTAGAAGTCCTCCAGTCATTCCCTTCTCAAAAGAATGATCTACTAACTACCTTGGCTGCAATGGATCCTTTTGATGATTGTTTGATTGTCTTCCTAGTTGATACATCACAGCACCCCCCATCACCTTCATCTATTTCTTTTCAGATACCAGTTAGAGTTTGTAACGACATCATCTCCAAATGCATTATTGACAAAGGCACATCCACCTGTGTGATGTCTACTGCTATTTGGAAACAACTCAAGTCACCTAAGTTGTCCCCCTCCACCATCACCTTGTGTGCTTTGGATTGACACTCCTCCCAGCCCCTTGGCATGTACCACAATTGTCCAGTGACCCTTGTGGGAAAGACTGTCCATGTTGATATTGAAGTCAATGATGCCCCTTTTGATTACAACATCCTCTTAGGTCATAGTTACACATATTCCATGTCAGTTGTCGACTTTTTGGTGTTCTAAAAGATGTGATTTCCCTATGAAGGGAAGATCATTACCGTTGATCAGTTGACATACTACAAGTTGGCATCCATGACCTCCCCCGTGTCTGTCATCTCGTCGATGTTCGACAACTAGTCTTCAACTCCTTACACCAGTCTCTTGCCCAGAGTCTATAAGGATTCCTCATTGTTAGGTGCCTTCCCTAGTCCTCCCCCTCCCATTTCTGAACCTACTTCCATGAGTGTTTGTAGGTTACAAGCATCATGGGCTACCCTTAAGAAGTTTGGTACACCTGATCAATAGCCAATTGTGACATAGCCAAGTTCCTTATGTGAACAGAGGCAACTCCTCTAGCTCTTCAGTGGGTCTAGTCACAAAAAGAACAATATCAAAGCATATTCCCTTAGTAGTTAATGTCATGAAGGCCTACCTTCAAATCCTCATTTAATGAAGTTCTCGTTGTGTTGCTCCAGCTCTCATTTTAATTACTTTTATACCTGAAACAACATACAGAGAACAACGACAAACATAATAGAATACAACAAAAATGATCTACTTAAAGGGTCAAGGAACTTCAAGCTATCAATATGCAATTTGACCTAAGATATATGAAATAAACCGTTGATTTTTATTAATATGAACTGAAGCAAAAATTACAACCATGCCTTGACGTTGTAGCTCTCGTTGAAGGGTCTTGTCAGCATGTTTTCACAAGTGTTCACTCATGAATTTTCTCCCAAGAGGATGAATAAATCTCTCTCCTACCCAAAAGGAAAAATTATTATGCTAGAACACTCGTACAATCAAGACAAATCCACACAAAACTATCCCAAGCTAAGTTACATTAGAAGCTACTTCCAAACTCCACTCGAACTCTCTCCAAACCAACTGAACTAGAACTCCACTTTGAACTAGCTGATCTCAACCATGAAGGAGGTATTTGTAGGAGGAGGAGCCTCCATAAGGGATGGGAGAAAGAGCTTATCCCTTTGGGAGGTTGCACAAAAGGTGGAACAACCATCCCAAAGGAGAGAGTCGAGCTCATCTGATCCAACAACCAACCCTAGCACCTCTCATTAACAATTTGTTAAAACAAACTCACCAAAAGTAGCTCATCGCAAGTGAAACACAGGGACACAGTGATGACGTCACTAGGATTAGTTCAATCTTGGCCATCTTCACAGGTGGAATAATTGATGACCTGCTACGACCCAAAAACAAAGGTTAAAAGGGTCTGCTCCATGAGTAATGAACTAAGGTATTCTTCCTGATATGACAAGGAAGACATTGACACATATTTTGTAACATGACGCAATGCAGATGTCAATAACATGGACCGATAGTGTCCAAGATCAGGGGAACGCGAGGTTGGTGACAAATTACTCTGTAGCACCAGAACCTTAGCATCCTATTGTTTCTCTTCTAGCTAAACCCTTCGGGACCACTCCCCCAGGACCTCTTCCATTTGTGGGTACTTCTACTATTGTTTCTCTAAAAACTAGTGTCTTTTCGATCGACTAGCCCTCTAGGATTGGCAGCTATCCTAGAAACAAATAGTTTAAAGAAATTTTTGATTTCCTCTATGTATGATAGATAAAAGAGAGGCAAAGGAACCAACCTAGATCTTCCACTTAACTCCTTGCTTGATCTCTCTCCCCTTTGATAGAGCTTGCACCTCTTCTCCTACTTATCCTACTTAGAGAATACGTGTAGAGACAAAGTAACAAAAACACTATCAAAGAATCTTGATCTATTATATCATAAGTATTTTAGAATCAGAAATACAACGAACATACAATAGCATTCAGAAATAATAACATTCACAAATACACAATTGTATGGAGGAAAACTCAAAGAACTTTATTGAAATAGAAGGGAGAATTACAACCTAGCTATCTGATCCAGCATCATCCTCCCAGCATCAAAGCCCTCTTCACCTCATGAAAAGAAAGATCACCCAAAAATATAATGCTCTTTCTCAGATACAAACTATCAGCACTTCCTTACAAATTACAAAATTCCAGCCTCTAGATCTCTCAGGTGAGGGATCCATTTACAGATGTCTGCAAGGGTGTGAGTCATCTTTGGGTTTTTGATTAGTGTCATTCCACTTGTTGTTTTTGGTTCGACTTGGAGATTTCTTGGATCTCTTACTCATCCCTGGGCGAATTTAGAGAAACAAGTGTCATAGGAGAAGTTTCTAGTAGATTCCATGAGCATCCACTTAGCAAACTGTCTCGAACATTTGTCCGTTCTCGCTCATCGCACCCCACAAAAGGCCTCATCAGTATGCATCACACCTCGCTAATGTAGAAGTCAGTATACATCGCACCCTGACAGTGGAGCAGTCAGTATGGTCCTGTTTTGGCTAGTTCTGGATGGTTTTTTAGGTGGAACTTTTGGGGAATGATGTAATTAGTTGACCATGATCTTTTAGGGTATGAAACAACACTTTTAGGGATTAAAGAGCCCTAGTTTATCGACATATAATATTGGGGTTGAAGTGCCCAAATATGTCTATAATAGTTGCACCCTAAAGCATGAAGTCGTAAATCTTTGATGTTGAGTGAAATGCTTTAACATGAGGATCCAAGGTTTCGACACTGGAAGGTGACCTGTATAAGATACAATACAATACATCATCATCATATAATTTTCATAATCAAGCTGAGGTGGGCATTTCCATGCTCAAATTTATAAATTCATTTCATGTACATAGAAGAGATAATCGTCTGCAGTTGCAGACTGGTGATTCTTCATATGTAGGGTAATCGTCTCTGGCTTGGATGACCATCTGTGTAGCTTCTGTGTACATTTGATGTCTTTATATTCCTGAATATATCACAGCCCGGATGGATGAAACTAGATTTTGGGTCTTCAAACTCATTCAATCTTTGCCCGATGTACAAGTCGATCCATGTGAAAAGATATTCTGAAGTCAAACATGGAAAGACATCGCCTGATTACCAGCTAATAATGTGAGCTATTAACAGACGCGAGAGGAATCATCGATAATGATAATGATCCTCAAGGTACTACAGTACAATTCACATAGTGTGAATATATGATCCAATTTTGAACACCACGCAAAATCTTTCGGTCGAAGGACATTGTTGTCAACCTATCGCCCGAAGTGAGAAACTTGCCATTAAGGCATGCAAGCTTCAAAGTACTGAAAGGGTTGTTTCTAAGTCAACTTCTTGGATAGTGAGCTGATGTCAACAAGAAGTGACCCGTCATAGGAAGGCCTTAATGTATCCCACATCTACGACATGAAACAAAGAAAATGATTTTCTGGAGGTGAAAACGATCAAGGACACAAGTTTCAGAAATGGCGGTCATGAAAAATGGACATTGAAGGTATTGTAGTGGATGAGGCATTGACTGGATGGTGAATTCTCAAATGAATGAATTCTTTTGAACATATCGGCAACACTGAGATGGATTGGTAGCGTTAACCCCAAAAATGGATGGTGTGAAAGACCAATGGTGAAATAACCGGTGAACGGAAAAACCCAACCTGACTTAATCATGGTGATGGAGTGAAAGTGTCATGTTCAAGAGCGACCTGCTACCACAAAATTCTTCAAGTTTTCTTCCCTTTTTCCCTAGTCATTTCTAACCAGTACCTCTTTATTTTTTTCAAGCTTGAGGAGGATAAGATGTGCTTGTTCTATAATTTTCCCTTCAGGCAAACCTGTCGTTATGTTTTAGCGAGTCTAGCGACTGTGAAACTCATTCTTATCTGGGTGGACAAGTTTGTCGCTATTGTTTTAATGAGTTTAATGACAAAGACAACTCAGTCCTTTTCATGTTTAGAGAGTTTGAAAAGGGATGAAAAGAAAACTCCAACATTTCTTTTTCATAGCATAATCCCTTAGGTCTGAAAAAGATTAAAATATTACAAAAGGGATGACTTCTCGATCACTTTAGCAAGCTGAAATAGACAAACACTCGAAGTTTTTCGTGAGATAATCCCTGAGGTCAAAAAAATATTAAAATATACAGGAGGGATGGCGCTTCCAATCACTTTAACGAGCTGGAGAGGCCAATTGCTCGACAATCTTTTCATATTTAATGAGTCTAAAAAGGGCTTAAAGGGGACTCGTTTTTGAACAAACAGTGGTGTCCGGGGTAGGAACTAGTTTCGGTTAATTTTGGAACTTCTCAAAACATGGTGATGTGAAGAGGGTGGCTAATAGGACCACTCGTCGTAGTTGTTCCTCAAAAGGGTAAACAATTAAGTGGAAGCGTATGATCGGCCAAAAGAATGGAGGTGACGGCAGGAACACAACCAAGGCTCAAAAGGTTAATGTAATGGCAATCACAAAGGTTATTTACCGAAGGTGGGTTCATTTTTTAAAGATCTTAAACTCTGGGGGAACATATGCTCTATTTGGGAACAGTTCATTTTTTAACGAGCTTGAACCTTGCAGAAACTATTGTCAAAGTTAGAGGCGGGTTCATTTTTTAATGAGCTTGAACCGTGCGAAAACTATACTCAGGTGGAGGCAGGTTCATTTTTTAGTGAGCTTGAACCTTGTGGAAACTATGCTCAGTTTTTAGATTTCCTTTTTGTGCGAACTAGAAATGACCAAACTAAAAAGCTAAAAAAAACTAAAAAGCTAAGGAACCACTGAGGTTAGGTAGGATGATTTTTTCTTTTCAGCAGTTTAGACAAAACACTTCCTTTGCTTCATCCGTAGCATAGATGAAGGTGAATGGTGTGTTAGACCAATCACCTAACCTAAGGGGTTAAAAAAACTAAAAATCTAAAAAATCTAAAAAGCTGAAAAGCTAACAAAACTAGGAAAGGAAAATGGTCATTTTTAGCTTGCATAAAAAGGTTTGCATGCCCCCAACATGATGAAAAGGAGAGTCTCCAGTAACCATATGGAAACTTACTGTGGTTATGCAGGATGGTTTCGTCCGCAAAACAGACAAAACACTTCCTACACTTCATCTGCCAAATAGATAAAAGTGAAAGGTCACCCAGACCAATCACATAACTTACAGGGAAACTTATCTCTACAGGAAAGATTATCCTTTCAACTGGATTTTTCCATCAAGATAACGGTCCATGCCCCCTAAGCTTCATTACATTCACCAGTTTACTTGTGGTAATTAGGTGGATGGAATGAAGTTTGAAGAGACATTCTTGATGCAAAAGGACCATTTATAGATGATGTATGACTTGGAGTTGTGTTTGAGCCCGGAAATGAAAGCTAGTCAATAGTGAAAATTTTGCCTTCATGCGGGAAACACCACTCGAAAGAGTGTTGAAACAATAGATTCCATGTTGTAAACATAGTCATGCCCAAGGAGTAGATTGTAATCTAACGGCCCTTGGACTACCATCACGTTCAAGTGAACAATTTTACTTCTTAAAGTAATTGGTAACTTAGGAAGGATCCCTAACGGTTGACTGGTTCCTTTGTTAAAGACTAACAAATTTTGTGTAACAGGCATAAGCGATGGCGAACCAAGTGCTTTCCAAGTAGTTTAGGAAAGGATACTCACTGATGCCCCTTCATCTATGATAGTTCCAGACACGATCATTTTGTAAACTTGTACAATGATCCCAAATGGTACATTAGAAGGAAGGCGAGATCTCGCTAGTTGATTCCAATCAAAGGAAGTGACTAGAATGCTTGGAGGGGGTACCGAATAAACGGGTGAAATAACCCTTTGAGTAATGGGAACTGGGGGATTTTCCTCCTGCTGTGAAGGAACAGGCGGATTTCCCCCAAGATCATTAGACTCTGAAGTAACAAAAAGAATTTGAACAGTATCATTCTTACTCTCTTTGGGAAGGATATGATCTTTTGAAGGTAAAACTAGGTCGACTGCCATCTCAACCTGTTGAATTTGGTCTGGTATGGACTCAGAAGATTCACTTTTATTGATAGGTGTTTTGAGTAAAGGGTTGAGTTATGTCACTGAGATTTTCAACTAGTAAAGGATTTGAGGACGGTTATGCAAGACTCCTTTGGCTTCATCCAAAAAAGGACAACGAGGAAGGGTATGGTCCCCTTCAAATAACTTACATGGAATTTGGACCTTTCTTCTCTACCCAATATTACTAGTTGATGGTGTGTTGTCAACTTTATCACCAGAGGTTGACGACACCGCTTGGTGCGAACGAGGGGACCATTCTCTCAAGGTCTGAGGAATGCACAGACATTCTTGATGTAAATGGTCTCCTCTACAAATTATGCATGGAACTTTAGGTTTGGAAAGCTTAGTGTGCAGATTTTCACCAGATGTTGCATGGTTGCCCCCTTGCTTAACCAAATTCTTCTTCTTCTCAGGCACTTGGTTACTAGCATCACTATTTTCACCAAGCGAAGATGAAGAAGGGGAGGGAGAAACAAACGAAGAGGAAGGTGAAGGGTCAACTTCAGTATCAACAGGATGCTGATTTGATTACTAAAGAATCATGGTGTTTTTGAATGACAGAGGTTGATAATAGCCATACTGGTTGGCCAATGGTAAGTCCCAGAAGAGACAAAGTGGCCATATGAGGGGCACCAATATTTCTCCAAGATGAAAAAGGACTAGGATTTCCCTCAACATGGATTCCATGATTGGTGGACTCCATTATCTCAACCTAAGATCAACGATGGAAACAAGGATGCTATTTTGAAATTAATAAATTGTAATGACGCTTTGACACAACTTTGATTTTTCAATTTTTAAGAGTTGAGAAAAAGCTAAAGATGACTCTAGTCCCCTTTGATTTTTAATGAGCCTGAAGTGACAAGTGCTCAGATGGACCTTTTCTTTTAAAGAGTTGAAAAGGAACGAAAGTGACTACTCTGGAGATCTAGATAGAGGGATTACCAAACCAATCGCAAAACTACAAAATACACCTTGGTGATAAATTAAAGAGAAATTACCAAGGACTTATGTAAGGCAGTCAATCTTCCCGAATGCTATGCTCAGTGCATTGTGATCGATAGGGTGGTAGACATGGCTTCCTATGGATAAAGGATAAAGCCTATTGCGGTCTCCCAATATATACGCAATGGTACGAGGAGCACAAGTCCATGCTAGCACTTTTCGTATCAAAGAGGAGGAATCACCCAACCTTAAATGAAAATGATAGTCACTAGATTTTACGATTCCGAAACACATCTCTAGCCTAGACCTCTAGATGTGTTGCGTTAGGTTCCAAAGCATTGTTAAGTTCGTTGAAAATTATTTTATAATTGATCTTGTTTAAAAGTTTGCCTTTCAATGGTTTACCACGTGATGTAGATTTAAAATTCCTAAATATGTAGTATACAATGTTAAACAACCATTGTTTATTTTGATCAATGAAAATCCTAGCTACTAAGGAAATAAGATTACGATTTCTTTCAAACAAAGAGCAAAGAGCACACACTAAATGCACTTTTCCTAAATCATTTTTCGAACACAGTCTAAATGCAAATGAAAATGCAAATGCATGTATTTGTTTTTCGTTATCTTTAATGTGAAAATGCCAAAAAGGAAAACTAAATGTAGTAAAGATCTGAAATATTTTACTCAAAGTGACATTTCGACAATTTCTTTTTCAAAATAGAAAGGAAGACTAAACGACACTTTTCGATTTCGAATAGAAAATTATTTCAACACTTCAAATATCAACATATCGAATCAAATACATGACAAAAATTTCAATCGACTATCCAAGGAAGGAAGACTCAATGACACTTCTCTTTTTGACACAAAACAACAGTTACGACACTTTTTGTATCAAAACGATAGTTTGATTTAAGAAACTTTTTGACAAAGGATCATAAATGATGGATAAATACATAAAAACACTTACTAATCCTAATCAATGTGGGCTAATCTATCTGATGCAAGGAGGCTTCAGTAATGAGGTACTGTTCATAAGCAGCAAAACAACTAAACAGAGCTGAAAACAAGGACAAAAACCCCAAATTTCAAGAAGGGAAATAGGCTCAGTCAGTCATCGCACCTGGGCTTCATAGAAACAAAGATGCATCGCACTTTTTAGACTCAGGAGGAGCGATGCATACTGGCAGATAGTGATAGATAGTGCGATGGGCCAAGGAGCGTAACTGAGATGGGTTTTGGCTCAAATTTGCAGCTGATTTCAGTGAATAAAGCTGAGCCATGATAGACAATAAAAAGTAAAGTACAAAGGTATGATATTGGGAGGTTACTGAGCTACCACAAGGGCATCTAGAATGTTTGTAAGTTAGATGTTTAGTTCATAAACTAAACTGGAGATTGACTGAAGTAGCATTCATCTAATATGCAATTGCAAAGCAAAAGCAGTTCGAAGGCTATCTGGCTAACTTCAAGCTTTGTCTATAGTTTATAAAACAAACAACAATAACCAACAATCATCTATTCGATCCTCAGTGGAGTCACCATTTTGTTTTCGGGAAAACTAGTGTCTTTTCGATCGACTAGCCTTCTAGGATTGGCAGCTATCCTAGAAACAAATAGTTTAAAGCAATTTGTGATTTCCTTTATGTATGATAGATAAAAGAGAGGCAAAGGAACCAACCTAGATCTTCTTCTTAACTACTTTCTTGATCTCTCTCCCCTTTGATAGAGCTTGCACCTCTTCCTGCTTAGAGAATACCTATAGAGACAAAGTAACAAAAACATTATCAAAGCATCTTGATCTATTATATCATAAGCATTGCAGAATTAGAAATACAACAAACATACAATAGCATTTAGAAATAATAACATTCACAAATACACAATTGTATGGAGGAAAACTCAAAGAACTTTATTGAAATAGAAGGGAGAATTACAACCCAGCTATCTGATCCAGCATCATCCTCCCAGCATCAAAGCCCTCTTCACCTCATGAAAATCAAGATCACCCAAAAATACAATGCTCTTTCTCAAATGCAAACTATCAACACTTCCTTACAAATTACAAAATTCCAGCCTCCAGATCTCTCAGATGAGGGATCCATTTATAGATGTCTGCAAGGGTGTGAGTCATCTCTGGGTTTTTTATTAGTGTCATTCCACTTGTTGTTTTTGCTTCCACTTGGAGATTTCTTAGATCTCTTACTCATCCCTAGGCGAATTCAGAGAAACAAGTGCCATAGGAGAAGTTTCTAGTAGATTCCATGAGCATCCACTTAGAAAACTGTCTCGAACATCTATTCATTCTCACTCATCGCACCCCACAGAAGGCATCATTAGTATGCATCACACCAGACTACTGTAGAAGTCATTACACATCGCACCCTAACAGTGGAGCAGTTAGTATGGTCCTGTTTTGGCCAGTTCTGGATGGTTTTTCAAGTGGAAATTTTGGGGAATGATGTAATCAGTTGACCATGATCTTTTAAGGTATGAAACAACACTTTTAGGGATTAAAGAGCCCTAGCTTATCAACATATAATATTGGGGTTGAAGTGCCCAAATATGTCTATAACACCTATGTTCCCTCTAGGAACTGTTCCTCCAGGTCTTAACCATACAGGAGCTATTTCGTCAAGACATTATCCTTCCAACTAGATACCATTCTTATTCCCCCCTCTAGGAATTTTTCCTGTACCTATCATGGCTTCACTGGTTCTTCCTAACATGACTCTCGGTATCCAAATATGGTACATCGATCACCCTGTAAACACTCTTCTTGGTCATCCAAGACCATAGCACACTTTGACTCCAGTTCAACCAGTCCCCATGACCCCTATCGCTGCTTCACTTCCATCACAAGCTCAATAGGGACCAACTCATGTTGCAAAAGAATCTGGCCAGGGGGGCAAAACCAAAAGGAAATATTTGAATGACAAGGCTCCCTAAGCTCCTCCAGCCCCTAAGGCCCCAAAGCCGACACCCCCGTGCGCTTTGTGTGAAGTTTTTGGGCACGCCACCAACAATTGTCCTGAGCTTCCTCAACTTAAACCTTTGGTTCATGAAGCGTTCCCTGAGTCGAATATTCCAGAAGTCCATGTTAACATATCGGTCCCACCTAAGAAACTCAAAACTCTTCGCACAAACCACCCTTGTGCCCTTTGTGATCTTCATGGTCACTATTCCCATTGTTTCCCTCGTCTCGATGAGTTTCGCGATTTCCTTGGGGCGATTCGTGACTACGAGGCCACTCATAGTGGAACCTTTGCTCCTCTACCTATGGATTCTGGTATGACTAGTCAACTAGAACAGGGAAACTCTAGCCCTTCTTTTGTGATCCCTTCCTCCGATGTCGATATGACGAATAACATAGGCCCCATTCTTTACTTGTCATCATCCTTGAGTTCCTCATTGGCAAACCTTCCCGAGGTTGTTCCATAAATTTCTATCGACCCTCCTTTGATAGAATCCTAGCTATCAACATCAATAGATCCTCCATCTACCAGTCTGTAGTCTCTCATTCGAGATGATGCATATGTGAACCTTATTTCTCAAGTTGATGCACCTTATTTCTTAGATTGATGCACTAGGTAATGCCGCCGCGTCATGTAGTCAATCTTCCTCCCATCCTCCCATCTCCCAGCCTAATGAGGACAACATGGAAGCTATGTCTACCCTTGATTACCCTTAGCCTTAAGTAAGGGAGCATTTTTTTAGAGGATTTTGAAGGCCATTTACTTCCTAATTCTCCCAATGCACTCTAACTCAAGAAATTTCGCTCATAGCACATCCCTTTGATTTGCGTGTCTTTATTTCTACCATGAAGTTAGGTAGATTGCATCATCTCATCCATTGTCTTTTGCACCTTTCATATGGATCGATCATCCACACTTTATATCGGTCATGTCGACGGTGCAAGTCGCTTCTCCTGGAATCTAGCCTCGGCAGTTTGGGCAATTTTTACCCCCTTGCATACATTAGTCCTTTCAAACGGCATGTGCATTGGACTTTCCACCAATAATCAGGCTGAATATGATGCAATGATAGGTTTGTTAGTCAATTCCCTTGCTCATCGCATCCTTCATCTTCATGTTCATTTAGATTCCTTGCTACTTGTCATGCAATTGAATGGTGTGTATCATGTGCACAATAAAGTCCTATTTAGAAAACATCTACGAGTGAAGCTATTGGTATGTGAATTTGAAACCATTACTTTCAATCATGTGCCTTGAGCCAAAAATCACTATGTAGATACCATTGCAAACAACATTCTAGATTGGCGTTTATCACATGTATACCGTAGAAGATAACCATAAACAAAGAAAATCGTGAACCCTCATCATCATACAAAATACATAATCATATTATGTAAGTGTTTGGAGCCCATATCTCTAAAGACATCCAGTACACCCATAAGATACTGAGGGGCCACATAAGCCACTACATCTCCTTTTGAGTATTTTGTGCCAAGTTGTGTTGAGATGCTTGAATCCCTTTTTCAAGCACTTGGAACACAATGGCACTCCACAAACGCTTCCTGCTAGGGGGCATCATTCCCACCTTTTAATACCAGATCAACATCCCATGCTTGGGGGCATGATGTTTTCCCCTGGCCATCTTCTCAATTTATTAACATAAGTCTCGGCCTAGATCCCATTCGATCTAGGTATGGTTCGTTATCCTCCCATTCCTTGGATAGTTTGTTCTACTAGCCTCTCTGATGACCCATATGCACATCGCATATGGTAGATGTTTGATACCATATCTTCAAATGTTCTACTCCTTTACCACCTAGTCCCCATGTTTGACTTTGTGGATGAGGATGATTCTAAACCCTCTCTAGTAGTTCATTCTCGTTTTCCTCTTCCCTTAATTCTTCACCAGGAGCTATCATTCCAAGAAGCATTAAAGCCATCTTTAGACAATTAGTGCCACTTGCCTAAAAGTTGTAGATCCTGATTCCAATGTCGATTTGTTTGCTACGATCTCCACAAGATTTAGGGCCTTTTCCTCCTCTCGAAATTCACCACAACTCACTTAGCAAATGAATCCAAATTGGAGGGAAAAGGTGCTTTCGTAGAAAAATCCGTAATTTTTCTATCTCCCATTGTGACTAGATGTAGCTCAGTTTGACGAACTATTAGCACCGTTGGAAATCTCTCACAAATCTCTAAAATGGGTCTTCCTCAGTTTTTGATGATTCAGCACTTCACCTAGAAATCATTTTTCTAAGAAGGTCGCTTCCTCGTCTCTCAAAATCGAATTTCATCATAAAGCGAGACTTGTACTTTGAGGTCCACCTCCTCTTACTACTTGTCATACCATATGTTGATTTTCATCATGAGTAACCATCATTTACTCATGTTTTCATGGTCCCCATCGGGCCTCGTCTGTGTGGCAGCGTCATCGAGTCACCCTTGTTCAAAGCATCCGCAATGAGTGACCCTTGTAGTCTTGGAGTCTATTTCATGCCCCATCATATCATGTCATAGTATTCCATACATATTTCCATATCATTCATCCTGTGTTGCACATTTTTACCTCCAGTCATACTATCCCCATCCCCTCCAGAGTTGAGTCAGTTGCTACTAGGTCAACCAAGCACTTTATGCTCTAACAAGGATAGTTGTATGTTTATCCCTCAGTCCCATTTCCCCATTATCCTTGGTGTCAGTCCATCAGTTACATTACTATTTTATCTCATGATTTAGTTTAGGATCCTCATTGCCTCATCTACCGCGGGCCCTATTTTGTTGACATCAGCTCATTTATTCTAGAGGAACAGCCTAGAGTGCGGTGTATCTCGATTCCATTTTCCATTCTTGTTCAACACCTTGGATCAAGTAGAGGTTGTCATTATGGCCCTTTGAATTGGTCATTTCATGTTTTTGATCCATACATTTGATGATCCAGTTCTACAGTAGACTATACCAGTGATTCCCAGGTGTGTTTGAGATGTTTCAGGCCTCATGAGGGGGTGGCCCTTCAGGTAGCCCCCCACATGCTTGGATGCATACCTATTATGCTACAACCTCAGATGCAGTTTTGCGGAGTTGATGGGTTCAGTTCCTATCGATTGTAGTGTCCATAGCATGCACATCTCCTTCAAATGATCCATTCAGTTTTTCAAAGCCCTTCCTTGTTCAACAGGGCTTCTCCCATTGTTCTACCCTCCCTCCCACCCATTTTTTGGGGGAAATGGCTTTGTATCTCATGTACTCAGATATTATTAAGTCCTAGCTCATGTTTTTACCAGGTGCATTATGTATATGGGAAACATTGTATTATTTTATGGCTCTGTTATGCAAGCATGTCATGTACCATTCAACATGTACTTCATTGCTCAGTTTTATATTTCTGGGCAAACCATTATTTTTGTCCTAATTTATCTCGATGGGTATGGGTATGCATTCCCTGCCTCATTAAGGTCCAGTACCACAACATAAAAGGAGACTTAGTCTCGCCCCCTCTGTCACTATCCTCTCTCAGAGCTTCATTAATCACCCTCTCTCTCTCTCTCTCCCCTCCTTGACTCCCCTATGTTGTCTAAGTGATTATGTCTTTACAACGTACTTCGATCATATGTTTTGCTCCTAACACTCATACGTTGGGGGCCAGTGTTATTGCTAAAGTTTCATAGTTCCATCACCGTAAATTTAGGGAGGCCCTTGAGATTGAAAAAAGACCGAGCAATCTCAATCGAGAAGATGGCTGGAAGATCAGTAGTTACTGGGTCCCAGCCCTCACTTCCTAGTCTTTCTTCACTTCCTCCCCTTCGTCTTTTTATGGCTTGTTCTATTTGTTGGGTTGTGTTATATTCTTTCCACGACTAACCTATGTAGTGAACTGGGGGGTTAGAGGGGGGGCGGAGCGCCCCCCTTCGTTGCACTGATTGCGCAGCAGGGGTTGGGTAGTCCCCTTCTACGGGGTCTGGGGAAGCGCCCCGGGAAAAGAAAATTTGGACCCTATATTAGGTTGGGCGAACCTACCTATGGTTTTTGGTCCATGGTTTTGGACGCGATGGTTTTCGGTCCATGGTATTGGATGCTTCAGCATGTATATATATGTATTGTAACATTGAAAGGAATATAATGAAAAATCAAGCTAGTAGTCTGTGTATATGTGTTTTATGTGTTATGCTCTCGCTTTGTTTATTTTCTATGTTTTAGAATTCATATGCAGGGAATTTTTGTACGGGGTTAAAACCTACATTTGGTATCGAAGCTATTTTGGCTTCAAGGGGACGCCTTTGTTGCTGAGGGGTTTCTCTCGGGCCTGTGGTAGACCCTGTTTAGTGGGAGATCTGTGAGATTGATTCTAGTGGTGAAAGAAGATGGCGAGAAGTGGAAAGATAGAGATCGAGAAATTTAATGGTCAGAGTTTTGAGTTGTGGAAACTCAAGATGGAGGATTTGTTGGTGGATGAAGATCAGTGGATCATGGTAGATCTAGGTACTAAACCAACGGGAGTGTCTGATGAAGAATGGAAGAAGTTAGATCGGAAGGAAAATAGAACAATATGATTGTGTGTCTTAGATTTAGTATTGTTGAATGTATCAGGGGAAGCTATGGTGAAGGCTTTGTGGGACAAGTTAGGGACTTTGTACCAATCTAAGTCTCTGGTGAATAAACTATTCTTGCGGAAAATGTTGTATAACCTAAGGATGAAAGATGGAGACTCAGTGACAAAGCATCTAAATTCATTTAATACTGTGGTAAGTCAGTTAGCATCCGTTGATATTAAAATTTCAGATGAAGATAAGTGCATCAGTTTGTTGTGTTCTCTACCAGATTCATGGGATAGTTTGGTTATTGCAATAGGTAGCAATGCAACTGCCTTGAATTTTGATGAAATAGTCTCATCCTTGCTGACGGAGGAGATGAGATGGAAAACTATGGAGAGCTAGAATGGTGATGCCTTGTCTGTACGAGGACGGTCCCAGAATAGAAAAAAAAAAAAAGTCATCGAGTGGGAGATCTAAATCTAGAGGGAGATCTAAATCTCTAGGAAAACCTATAAAGGTGGTGTGCTGGAAATGCAGAAAGGAAGGGCACTTCAAAAGGGACTATAAATCTAAAGCTCCTGATAAAGGAAAGGGATCTAATGATGCTCCTTCTGTAGAGGTGAAAACCACCTTATATGAAGGTGGGGATGTGTACTTGGATTCTTCAAGTACACATGTAGATCATGAGGCATGGTTGATTGACTCAAGTGCATCCTTTCACTTCACTCCCCATAGAGAGTGGTTCTACGAGTATGAGAAATACGATGGTGGTGATGTCTTCTTGGGGGATGACAGGAGGGCTAGAATCGTTGGTCGTGGAAATATAAAGTTGAAGTTGCAAGGTGGAAAGGTTAGAACACTTCCGGGTGTTCTACATATTCCTACATTGGCCATAAATCTAATTTCTGTAAGCAAGTTGGATGATGCAGGTGTAAAAACAGTGTTCGAGAAGGATACCTGTAAGATGGTTCAGGGAGCGGGGAGTTTGGACTGGAACTTTGTACAAGCTGCAAGGTAGCACTGTTGTTGATGGGTGCAATAGTTCTGTCGTTCCTGAAAGTGGAGCAGAAAATCTAGTGGTCTCTGGAGAGAAGACCATGCTGTGGCATCAATGGCTTGGACATATTGGAGAGAAGGGCCTTCAAATACTTCATGATAAAGGTATGGTATAAGGTATGAGTAATAGCTATCTAGACTTTGATTTCTGTGAAAATTGTGTATATGGGAAGCAGAATTGGGTGAGTTTCCCCTCCGGTGGTAAGAGGGCAAAACAGATATTAGAGTTTGTGCACAATGCTGTGTTTGGACATGTGAAGGTTCCATCACTGGGTAAGTTTATGTAGTATGTATCATTTATTGATGACTTCTCAAGGAATACATGGATATATTTGCTTAAGAAGAAATTTGAAGTCTTGGACAGGTTTAAAGAATTTAAGGCTTTGGTGGAAAACCAGACAAAGAAGAAGATAAAGGTGTTGAGGACAGATAACGGTGGAGAGTTTTGCAGTATGGAATTTGAAGAATTCTGTAAGAAGCGTGGTATAGCATGGAAGAAGACTACTCCATATACACCTCAACAAAATGGAGTTGCAAAAAGAATGATAAGACGTTGATGGAAAGGGCAAGAAGCATGCTCAATGGTTCCGGGTTAGGATACGAATTCTGGGCAGAGGCAGTGGAGACAGCATGTTACTTGGTCAATAGATCACCTTCATTAGTGTTGGAGGATAAGACTCCACAAGAGGTATGGACTGGTAAGAAACCCTCTCTTTCAAATCTGAGGGTATTTGGATGTGATGCATATGTACATGTTCCAAAGGGGAAATGAACCAAGTTGGATAGTAAATCTAAAAAGTGCATCTTTATTGGGTATAAGGATGGTTTAAAGGGTTATAAGCTTTAGAACCCAACAACAAGGAAGGTTGTGTACAGCCGACATGTGGTGTTCAGAGAGGTGAAAGATGTTATTAAACATGAATTCCAATGAAAGGAGCCTGAGAAGATAGAGTTTGAGCTAAAGGAGGAAGAATCAAACTCTACAGCAGAGAAGGAATCAGAAGATGAAGAGCCACAAACTCCGGGTGTAAGAATATCGGTTCGCGAAAGAAGGCAACCAGAAAGGTATAGTCCATCTGCTTTCTATTCAAATTTTGTTTTATCTATTACTGGTGATGATCCTAGAACTGTGAAGGAAGAAGTAGATTCAGAGGATGAAAAACTCTGGAAAGAGACCATGGTTGATGAAATGGCATCTTTACCCAAAAATGAGGCTTTGGATCTAGGGGAGTTGTCAGCTGGAAGGAAACCCATTGGTAGCAAATGGGTGTTCAAGAAGAAGACAAATGCAGAAGGAAAGGTGGGGAAATATAAAGCTCGGTTGGTAGCAAAAGGTTATTCCCAGGTGCTGGGTATTGATTTTGGTGATATTTTTTCTCTTGTTGCCAAGGTAACTTCTATTAGGTTACTTTTATCTATTGTTGTTGCTTTTGATTTTGAGGTAGAACAGATGGATGTGAAGACATCATTTCTTCACGGGGATCTAGAAGAGGAGATCTACATGAAGCAACCTGAAGGCTTTGTAGTGAAGGGTAAGAAAGAACTGGTATGCAAGTTAAAGAAGTCTCTGTATGGGTTAAAAAAGTCACCAAGGATGTGGTATCAGAAATTTGATACATTTATATGGGGACTTGGCTTCACCAGAAGCAAAATAGATCACTATGTGTATTTTAAATTAATTGGTGACTGTGTTATTTATTTGGTCTTGTATGTGGATGATATGTTGCTAGTTGGAAATGACAAAGAAATTATCTAGGATTTGAAGACCCAATTGTCCTCCAAATTTGACATGAAAGATCTTGGTGCTGCAAACTATATTTTGGGCATGGAAATTAAAAGAGATCAGGAAAAGAGGAAGCTCTAGTTAAATTAGAGGAAGTATGTCGAGACAATACTGAAAAGGTTTAATATGCAGGATAGTAAACTAGTGAAGGTTCCTATTCCTGTAGGTGTAAATTTATCTACTGAACAGTGTCCCAAGATACAAGAAGGGGAAGAGGATATGTCCCATGTTCCATATGCAATTGCAGTCGGTAGCCTGATGTATGCAATGGTCTGTACTAGACCAGACATTGAACATGCAGTGGGAGTATTGAGTAGGTTTATGTCAAAACCAGGGAAGGAGCACTGGAAAACAGTGAAGTGGGTTTTCAGGTATTTGTGTGGCACTAGTGATTATGGTTTGTGCTACCAAGGAAGACCAGGATTGGATAGAGTGTTGCATAGTCATGGCTTTTTTGATGCAAACTGGGCTAGAGATCTAGATCAAAGAAGATCTACAAGTGGGTATGTGTTTAACCTATTTGGAGGTGCAATCAGTTGGATGAGTAAGAAACAATATGTAGTGGCACTATCAACTATAGAGGTAGAATACATGGCATCCACTCATGCAAGCAAGGAAGCAGTTTGGTTGTAGATATTGTGTTCAAGTATGGGGTTAGTACAAGGAGCTATAAGGATAGACTGTGATAGCCAAAGTGCAATTTTCTTGGCAAGAACCGTGCTTATCATTCAAAGACAAAGCACATTGATGTTTAGTATCACTTTGTGAGGGATATGATAGAAGAAAAAAAGGTGTTGCTGGTAAAGGTGGACACTTTGAAGAATACTATAGATGCATTAACAAAATCTGTGAGCTCTGAGAAGTTCTCCTGGTGTAGAGAAACAATGGGCATTTCAGGGTTGGAAAAATGACACAGCTCTCCTGTGGCCCCCTGTGGATAGAAAACAAGAAGTGGGAGAATGTTGGGTTGTGTTATATTCTTTCCACGACTAACCTACGTAGTGAACCAGAGGGATAGAGGGGGGGCGGAGCCCCCCTTTGCTGTGTTGATTGCATAGCGGGGGGGTCATAGGGGGGTTTGAGGGGGTGGGTAGCCCCCCTCTATGGGGTCTGGGGCAGCGCCCACGGGAAAAAAAATTTGGACCGTATATTAGGTTGGGTGAACCTACCTATGGTTTTCAGTCCATGGTATTGGATGCTTCAACATGTATATATATGTGTTGTAACATTGAAAGGAATATAATGAAAAATCAAGATGGTAGTCCCGGTTTTGGGATCCAAAGGAAAATCTCTGTGTATATGTGTTTTATGTGTTATGCTCTTGCATTGTTTATTTTATGTGTTTTAGAATTCGTATGCAAGTAATTTCTGTATGGGGTTAAAATCTACACTATTTTTCTTATAAGTTAGTTTCCCCTTCTTATCCCCTCTCTCTTTTGCCTTTGTTTTTTGAAGTGTTGTTTATATAAATATGCTATATACTAATAATGTAAGGAAAATAATTTCTTTAATATTGAAATCGTTCTATGAGAATATGTTTTTATTGGTTTATTATTAAGATAATTAAACATTTTAACAATTAAATAAACAATTAATATATTTAAATTTTAGATTATTAAAGATTTATTCTTACTATATAACACTTAAATTAATTTATTTTAATATTGATATTTATACTTATATCTACAATAAAAAATTAAAATAAATATAGAATATTTAATACCTTTTATGTAAATTCATAGTTCCCATTTACTTTTAATTTAATAATAGTATAACTAACCATTAATTTACTAATTATTGAAATCCTTAACTCTATTTAAAATATAGTTTTTCCCCCTTTTCCCTAGGTCCGGTCCAACTAGCCATTTCCTAGTCTAATACAGTCGTTTGTTAGTCAATATAGCCATTGCCTAGTAAAAAATTATAGCTGTTGGATGTTCTGCTCTAACTATTTAACACGCAATCTAGATCTGATTCTTCAACTTGTCCTGAGGATGAACCACACTGATTGGTTCGAAACACATCGACAAATGAAATATCATGTGATTTACGCTGAAAAATTCTCTCATAAACGATATGGATCAAAGAAGCCTTAGTTCAACAATTAAATCACTATTTATTTGATTTTCTTCTAGGGATAATTAATTAAACCATTGTTTTATTATTATTCCTTGTTAAATTTGACCCAATCATGAAAAATAAATAGATAAATGATTATTTTTCTTATTTTTCTCTAAGAATAATTAATTAATCACTAATTAATTATTATTCTTTATCAAATTTGACTAAATCCCTTAGGAATACTTAAATAAATCATTATTTATTTATTATTCCTTAACTAATTCCTCGAGATGATAAATAAATCATTTATTTATTTATTATCTCTAAATAAAAGTTTAAGTATGTTTTCCCTCCTAAACAAATATAATAAAATATTCCAAGTGATAATTCCAAGAATGGGATCAATAATATTTTAGTATTGGTCATTATTCGAGGATAACTCAACATTTTGTTATAAATAGGAGGGTTTTGCATTCATTATTCACTTTTGATTATTTTCATTGTTGCACCCACTGTTGTAACTCTGATTATTTTCATTATCGCACACCATATTTTTGTTGGGTTTATGCATTATAGAGGAGAGAGACTCTACAGAAGCTAAAGACGCTTGAGGATAGACAAGAACCCATCCCATAGAGGGGGACTGGTAACATTTATTTGTTCTCTTCACAGGTGTTATTATAAAATTTCTCTTTACATATCTAGTCTCCATTAGATGTTTTGGGGTTATTACTCTTTCTTTCACTGTTTAACTATGATTGTAGCATAGATCAGAATTTTGGCAGGTTTTGCTTCTATCAATAGCTGCAGATCTACAATGTTTAGTAGTCATTTCTGTTGTTGAGATTTTTTGTCATCCACAATCTTAGGATCTCTTTTTCTTCTTCTATCCATGTTATCTCCTTGGATTGGACATGCTCATTTCCTAAAATATTTAGTTTACGCCTTAGTTCTTGAATATATGTTTGAGAAATCTTGAGCAAAACCTCAAAAGCCGACTTTTCCCCAGGATTCACCCCAAGATTTACCACCATCTCCTTGAAGCTTTCATTTTGTATGTGAAGGGAAGGAAGACTGGCTTTCTCTTGCTTCAGCCTATTTGTAACTTTCTCCAATAGTGTTTCTACCTTGCTAATGGTCAAAGTGTTCTTATTTAGGTCAATGTACAAGATTTCCCCAAGCTTCCTATGGAAATTGATTTTGTTTGGGAGGGGAACACTTTCCAAATTCAAAGACACATCCAAAGTTTTGAATTGTGAAACTAAAGGCAAATACTAGGCTAAAGGATGCTTCAAGGAGAATTTCATTTGATTCCTCTCCAAATCCATTGCAACCAACATCCTAGTGTGATATGGGGTTCAATGAGATGCCATTTGCACCTGCATTTCCTACCCCAATTTCTTATTTCTTTCTTCAACGACCTCTCAAGTAGTATAGCTTGATCCTATGAGTGATGTACTAGATGTTCTACCTAAGACATTTACCTATGAAGAAGATGAGGCAGTGGAATGTGGCATATCTTCCAATGAGATAAGAAAACCTAGTTGGTATGGACCTGTCTCCACTAGCCTAGTTTCCAATTCTTCTTCCTTTGTGTCTCAAGTCTTAACATTTTATATGAGGGTGCATATACCATCTCGATATCTCCAATATGGCCCATGGGCCTATTTTGTGCTTTGTCTTTAGGTGCCATTCTCAATCTCCATCTCTGTATCAAGAGGCCATGATTAAACATTAGCTTTCCATTCCACCTTAGGTTTAGACTAATGTAAATAAGTCAAAGCCTTTATATTTTCTCTCCTTTGAGAAATGATACCATGAGGGTTAAAACTCCTAACTTCTGGCCCTTTCAGAAACCACCCACGTAGCGTAGACTAGAGTTTCACCTGAAGCAGTATTTGGGGATGCTAGAACCAAGTTTTTGCATCTAGAGACCATGTGATGTGTATTATGAAGCCCTTGTAGCTCAGATCTGCCTTCACGAAGATCTATATCTTCCTATCGTCCACTACTGCAACTCTATCTAAATGGCTTCCAAACCTTCGCAAAGGTCTATGATCAGGGTTGCCAGACCCAAAAGAAGCAGACTCACAATTTTTGCTCAATAAATAACAACCTTAGATCTGCCTTTGCGCAGATCACCCTGTTTCAACTAGTTATATTACCATATCTGTCTAATGTCTTCTAGAAATAGTTCATTACTGACTTCATGCATATATATTAAATATTCAATAGATTGGTGTAGAAAACAGATCATTAAGTGATAATAGATAAACTTAAAGAGAGATAAGAAAAATGCACATATGCAATGGATTTGTTCCAAAGACAGTCTTTATTAGATTCAGCGTTTAAATTACAGACTCTTCCACCCTCCGCACCCAGCTGTAGGGACCTGTGCACTCAGCTGCAGACTTGCCAAAGTCTCCTCGCACTCAGCTGCAGGAGCCTTCCCCTTTCACCTAAGTACAAGAAACAAAACTTTCCTACCTTAACACTTTTCCCTTACACTTGTTCTTCACAAAATGTTAGATATATAGACTCGCTATGACTCAAATATTTATAGCCTTTCTAATAAAATAACATGGCCCGCGGTTTATGGCTGAGTTTCAAAACTGTCCTATCACTTACCCATACAAGGGGATAAAGCCCCTTTTACTCCTACTTAGCTGTGCACTCTGCTTCCACATTTCATGGATACTTTACATTCTTTACACAATTCTACTAAAAAATTGATTAAACTAACCCAAAATTGACCCTAGGGACCCTATCCCAACACCTCTCCTACACCAAATTTCATCTCTTCAAGCAAGGCCTCAGCTACCTTGAAGGTCTACCTAGCATTGACAACAAAAGACCCCATAGGAATTCCCAATTTGAACACATGTCTCTTCTTTGCAAGGACAAAATGAATTTGATCTATATATAAACTCTCCCTAATGAATTCTAAAGAAAATATCCTCATAGGAATGAAAACATGTACGTGGTAGTGGGGAATATCACACCCATAGATTCTAATCTTAGTGCGGACTTCAAATGAATATTAGTCCCCTATTGTAGTGTCCTTGTTGAGCTGGAGCATTTCTTTCTGTTGGGGGAGAAATATGGGAGGAGACACACCATGAATGATCTTATATGCAATGGCCATATAGATGGATATGAATTGTGAATAGGTCTCAAAGTTTGGACTTTTTCTAACAAAAACATTGCAAACAAATATAGAGTTTCTCTTCTTATCCCTAGAGACCAAGTTTCAGCCCATACATTCAAATTTTTCAACATGAGAGTACATAAGAAGATAAAATAATAAGTAGTAGTATCTAAAGTATGAAGTGGTGGAGAAGTGGTGCATTTCAAATGTGATGGCTTCAGACAAGTAAGCTGGAATGTTAAGCACATAGCTAGGCTGCAACATTTTCTTAAGGAAGCCCAAGGTGGCTTTGTTGGCCATGTTGGCATCCTTTTCTCCCAACAGGTGAGAAATTATGGACAAGATAGACTAGACAAGCTCTGCATATAGGGTCATGGGGAACTTGTCAACAATAGGCAAGGATTCTAACCTAGAAGCCAGGATCATTCACAAGAAGGGCTGCTACTTAGTGGCTAGGAGATTAGAATAATAATATATCATGGTAGTGTCAGTGAACAACAAAAGGTCAAGGGTTGAAGGGTACACCAATTCTCTCTAAATTAGCTCTGGGGTGAATTCTAGGATTTTAACCCCCTCGAACGAAAAAAGGTAGTCATTCTTGTCAACATAGGATGCTTCTAGCCAGCAGACAAACTCTAGGAAGTAATGGATAGAGTGTGCAATCTGGTATTATAGCCTTGAGTCCATGATTCAAAGGGGGTCCTCCCCTCCAACATAGTTGCTCAACAACTTATATTTGATACCGACCAGGCTGTAGGAGCAGACCAAGTCTACAATTTGCACTTGGAGGTCCAGTAGGGGGTCAAGGCTTGACGAAGGCTTTGCCTCGCAGGTTTTTGGATCTCTTTGGCTTTTTGAGGGATTCAAGGTTGTCATTTTCTGATTTAAATTGCTAACCGATGAAAATCTTGGAGTATAGGTGAGGAAGTTGGTTGTCATAGAGGAGGCTAAAAATGACACTAGGATGAGCTGTCAGGACAACAGGGTGTGAAAATGGTGTTCTTTGTAGGTTATAGGTGGGAGGAGCACCAAGAAGCAATGAAGAAGTTTTAAAAAGTCAAGCAAAGGAATCCTTTTTGTAAACAATGGGGACAATGGTCAGGTAACATCATGATGACGTCATGGAGGATGGACATGTGCCATAACGAGATTTGGTGATGGTGGGTGGAGGGGTGGACAGGAGCGAGGGGAACACTTGGGTTACCATTGAACATTTGAAAATTTTCCTTTCTCCATGAATCATAGCTCTGATGGATGAAATTCACTTGGTAGTGTGGTCTCCACCCCACTCCAAAGGTCGAAAGAAGGGAGAATGAACCTCTCCTCTTCCCTCCCAGAATTAATCTCTGACATTGGATCAAATGTTGAATAGTCAACTCCGGAGGGGCAAAGAAGCTTAATGTCCAATCAATCCACCACTCTAGATTTCTTTTGGAAGGTGGCAAGGAAAAGATGAGTGACAAACCACCATGAAGTTGCATGATCTTTTACTAGCAGGCTAATCATTAGCGCTATGGCTTCTTTCTCTTATCATTTACCTTTCCTTCTTCATGGGACTGAGGGCTATGATTGTGTGTCAATATATTGGAATCTCCCTAACCGCGTAACTTCTTAAAAGACTTCTCATGAAATATTTCTGATACTTGATCTCCGATATTAGTCCTCAACTTTTTAACATATGGTGGTCACTCCTTTAACTTTCCCAATATTTTGAGGTTCCAAGGTCTGATATGAAACCTCAGAGCCTCTCATTTGCTGCCACATTTAATAAGGGGAAAAGAGAGAAGAAAGACATTTTGGCCTAGGAAACCTCTCATTTTCCTTTGATTTGAAGTCTTCTCCCTTTTCTCATGAAAGATAGGCCTCTCAAGAATGAATGCAAGAGGGGTACAGTAGGTGACAACATACCTCATGCCTAGCAAAAAATAGGTCACTATTAAGTCTCAACCACCTCCAGTAGCAGAGTTAGCTCTAGGTGAGGAAGGGGAAGTTGGCCCTCTTGACGATGATCTAGTTATGGAGACGTACAATCTATCCTATGATGAACTACTGAAGAAGATTCTACAAGTGTGTAAGAATCATTTTCTGGATGATCTCGCATATCCTATATTTATTGGAGAAAGGGTAATTGTGGCCAACACCAAGAGATATCTCAAAGCCATTTCCTTAGCCAACTTTTCCTTCAGAAGTGCAACAAAGTTGAACACTCAGTGTCTAGTGGTTGAGAATAAGTAATTGGATAAGAACTTGCAAGCCGCTAGGGAATATGTTAAACAACTCTATGCAACAACACAGAATGGAGGTTCTGCATAGGTCCATCTGGAGGAGATAAAGGAAACAATACCTAATTAAGTATCAACACTTGGGGAGACCATGAAGGATCTCTATGAAGAGCTTGTTACCATGCATAAGGTAGTTGTCTACATGCATGGCCTACGGAACCAGTGTAAACACTTCATCAAAACTCTCATAAACATGTAACTGGTAATCGCTATCATGCATGAATGGAAAATGCGATGGAAAGGGCCATCACTTGACTTAGGAAAGAAAATGAAGCCACAGGTAGAACTAGAGATAGCAAGAGTGCAAATGTTAATCCAGAATAGTAAACAAATCACCTCATTATTGGTAACATTTAGGAATCGTGTACACAATTATACAACAGTATGGAGTTCTTAGTCAAGATCCCATAAGTTGGCTCACTTGATGAAGCCAAACCCAAGAACCATGTTAGAAAGGAGATATAGGAATACTTGGATTAGCTGAGGCATATTTCCACCAAGGAGGACTTGGAAGGGAACAGACAGAACATGAACAACTACATTGGTGGCCCTGTCCAAGTATAAACAATGTTGATCATGCTTCAGAAGTAAGCTGAAACTGGTTCCAAAACATTGTACCTAGATGCCATGGAGCCTAAAGTCTACTTTTAGCCAGACACCATTACACAGTTTGGGTATGTCATTGCAAAGTACTGAGCTTGGAATTGCTACGTGACCGAAAAACATCAAGTGGAGTTTGTTGAGCTTGAGTTATCCCAAACTCAAGCATGATAGTATTTTTTCTTGTTAGATTGTCTAGTTGGCTCTACCCTATTCTGTCTTATATGGATATGTGTGTAAATTGTAATATTATTTCTAAGTAATTTATAAGTGGAATTCCAAGTGTCAATACTGGAATGTGAAGATCCATGATGTAATGCAACAAGTTATCCTGTAAAGAAGTTGAAAGAGTCATGAGGGCAGTCCAAAAGTCACATAGGGGAGTTGAAGGGTCACCCCATCTTGTTATAAATAGAACCTTATAACTCATGTAAGGGGATTTTGGGAGCCAATATTTTGGCTAGGCTTAGGCTTAGAGTTGGAAGCTTGGTAGTTTTGTAAGATCCATGGCTTCTCTATAGCATAGAGGGAGTATACTAATTTGGAGGAGTAGGTGTTATTGACTTCATGTTCCACTATTGGGGCTGATGGTTTGTCAATGGTGTATGTGTGATTGGAACTTTCACTTAATAAAACCTTAGAACGAGCACGCTTTCATGCATATGTTGTGGATATAGTAGTAATATTCTTGTTTTATTTTCAGTGTATGTTATTTAACTTACACTTATGCTTATGAACTATTTCGTTTGCATTGGTACTAATCTTGTTGAATATGTGTTGTTGTATTAATTCATCGCAATTAACTTGTGAACTGTTTCACATATTATCTTGTGATGTAATTATGCTCATGTGTTCCCTTTAAGTTGCATACTATTATAGGCTTTTAAGGGGCTCAATTATTTTCCCTTTCATGTGGTAGAACCTTCATGCATTACACCTGACTCTTTGCATGGTCACACACCTTTTCTCACCAAAGTCACCTTACATCACCTTATGCATATTCAGAACCAAGGCATATCATTAATGCCCACTACTGGGACTCCTATACCAAACGGTGTGACATATAATTGGGATTTCATATCAAGAAGATCCACTAAATGTTGGTGGGTCCAGTAGCATCAACACCAATATAAAGATTGGAGAATGAAGATTGAATATTTTTATTTTTGATTCCCCATTTGGATACCCTATCTTTGAATTCCCTTTTACTCTAGTTACCTAGCTCAAATGGGAGTATAATATATATGGTTTGAAATTTTATTCCAATACCTTTTCAATGATATATGATTCTCTCTCTAACTGCATAAGAATCGGAAGATATGAAATATTTTTCCAGGATGAGCCATCTAAAGTACAAGCATGCTGATCCAACCAGTTTTACAAGTCAACTACATAAGTGAACACATCGACACTATAAATAAAGGGTATATGAGTTCATTTTAACATCAAATCATTAAATAATAGATCTTAGGTGACAAGAGGAGTAGAGGAATAACTTGTGGGGTGATTATTGGATTCTAAATGTGGAAGAAAAAATGTGATTTATGGAGTCAATAAGCCATCTTGGCATTTTTACTATCTCTTTTCATATGTTTTGTTTCAGACCATGAAACTTAGAGGAGTCACATATAAGATATTTTTGTACCTATGGTTAAAATATCAGGCATTCATTCACTATAATTTCATAAATATTTCCAGTTGTCTCTCATAGAGACAACCCATGGGTTGAGGAGAGGTTAATGCCTAGGACATGTGAGTGTCTCATGAAGATAATTAATTGTTGCTGAAGAGATAATTGTAAAAATCAAATTAAATTTAGTTCAATTACCTTTCACTATGGTAGATTCAAACATACACATAAACAATATAGATCATCCCAAGAGTAAGTGTCCAACTCTGGTGGCCTACACATAGTAAATGAAGCTCAATTTATCATTGCAATAAAGATGGAAAGGAGAAAAATAAGGAACGAATTCAGCATAGATGGTTGGACAGACCCATAATCCTATATAGTAAATCCCAGTAGAATCATGAAAGAATAATGAAATGAAGTGAAGAAAATATGGAGCATATTTTAAAGTTTTCAGCTCAATATTTCAAAGGTACTTTATGGTACAATATAGCATAGTAAATATACAATCTCACAGGAGCTGTCTTATATAGTAGAACATAAGTAAATCCATGATTTATGAGTGAATCCAACAGCTACAACTTAGACAATTTTTGATGAAGAGTAGCACATTGAAGTGACATACAGAGGAAGAAAACATACTACAAATTACTATGCTTGGAATCACTAGATCTTCTTCACTAATCTTAAAAACTGGAGTCCATATTGTTGGCTTGAGGGGGTCTGGACCCAGGTTTGGAGTTAGCTATGCCAACCAAAAAAACCCTACACTTTTGGCCCTTCCGAAAACAACCCATGTAGCACAGGTTGTAGTCTAACCCAAAGAAGTATTGGTGGATGACAGAACCAGGTTTTTGCATCCAAAGGTCTGTTTGATGTGTTCCTGTTACTTCTAGGACTTTATTCATACCTTCATGAACCCTAATTCTTAAAATGGAGAAATTACAGTAACTTACAGAAAATAGATCTAACTCTGCATCGATTTCTTTAAACATTCATAACATCAAGTAAACTAACATATCTACTACTTTCACACATCTATTAAGTGTTTATTATGATAATTGCAATAAATAGAATGAATTCAAAGTAAATGTAGAAGTAAACATAAATGCAAAGATACACAAATATTGCTCCCAAATAGTCTTTATTATGTTCAATTGTTTTGTTATAGACTCTTTCTTCCCTGTGCACACAGTTGCAGGGGCCTGTGTACTCAGTTGTGGACTTACCAAGGTCTTCACACACATAGTTACAAGAACCTTCCCCCTCGCGTAAGTACAAAAAACAAACTTCTCTAACTTAGATAACTTGCCCATACAATCTTCTCTGTCCATCCTATGACTCTCTATGACTCCTTTATATAGCATCTTCCATTACAATACCATGGTCTGTGAACCATGGGCATGTAATGTTGGTGTAATGGGCCCTGACCCAAGTTCAGAGTTAATTGTATGAAACAAAACCCTACACTACTGGCCCTTTCAGCATCAACCCACATAACACAGGCTGAAGTCTCACCTGAAGCAGTATGGGGGGATGATGGAACCAAATCTATGCATCCAGAGATCAGTGTGATGTCTTTTATTGCCCTAAGTATCCATTCTCATAGATATATAAGCTTGTAGGGCTCGGTACTGTGCTTCCTTTAAACGGTCTCTGGACCCTCACGAGGGTCTATGGTACATCTTTGTGAACCCTTAACAAATGAATTATCCACTTACACGCATCAGGAAATAACCATAGATTTCAGCTATTCAGATATACTTAAGTATTTAATAAGCATAACTAAATGTATTATAATCTTTGTGAAAGTATTTAACATGCGTTGCATACAGTTATCAAGACATATCCCATAAGGTCGCACATCAATAGATCAATATTTCATAAAGACGTTATTAAATCACAACATATATCAAAATCATAATTAAAGAGGAGTAAATAGATAAGCACAGGAATTGTCCAATAATCTGCTTTATTGATCTTTAATGTGGGGTTACATACTCAAAATTTCCCTATGCACACAGCTACAGGGGTCTGCGTACTCAGCTAAGGATACTACTCTAGGCCTCTATGCACTTAGCTGCAGAGCCTTTCCCTCCTCTATGACTCAATTATTTGTGCTATCCTCTATTGACCCATTACATCCATCATCATCAAATTATGCCTTAGACTTTCTAAGACACACCTATTTATACAATCCCATGGTCCGCAGACCATGGGTGGATCTCAAAACCGCCTCAACTTTACATAGACAAGGGACTAAAACCCCTTTTAATCCTAACTACCCATGTGCTCCGCATCCACAAATCACAAATACTTTACATCTTTTACCAAAATTTACATCAAAACATGGGTTTTTAATACCAAAACTAACCTAGGGGAACCCATCCCAACAAGCCCCCAACACGAAGTTCATGACTCGCCCTCGAGTCAGTCAGTTGGCACTACGATCTTGCTACGAATATTCCCCATCTTCTCCTACATGATTGTAACCTCGACAATGCTCTACGTAGCTTCCTGCTTGACCTCTTCTATTAGCTTCTCTATAGTTGGTCCTTTTGTCGCCAACTTCATTGTTTTTTGTGTCTACCTTAAGCCCGTTGGATTCTCCTAAATGTTGGTTATAACTTGGTAAGCTTCTTTTAACTAAGTTCCGAACCTGGCCTTAAGCATGAACTCCTTCTTCTTGGCTGCTTCTACCTGTGTGACGAGCTACTTCCCCTCCTACAAGTTGGCTAGGAGCTGTGCTGGAGCAATTGAGCATGATGTCACTTTGACCTTATCAAACTAGTTTTGTAGCTCGTGAACCTCTATATTCAATATTTGTAGGTTTGGGTCTTCCTGCAGAGTTGTCACCAATTCCATATCTTTCTCAAATAAGGTCGAGCAATCACCGACTGCAGCATCCAAAGTGGCCATGCCTTCTTTGATGGAAGCTTCACACTACTCCCTCACCTCGAGCAGAGTCGCAGGTTGAAATTTGAGCTGTAGCTTTGTTATTTTCATATTGAGCTCGAATTGAACTTGTCCAGCTTCCGCCTTCACCTCATGCATTCCTGCAGCTAAATTTTGGATCTTAGCTTCTAGCTGTGCATCCTCCGGAATGTGAAGCTCTGACACTGTTCTGCATGCCTCTTCTACCACAGCCTCGAGGTTGGAACTCTGTGCCTCAATTGGTTCCTTTTCCTTCAAGGCCTATGTTTTCTCGGTGAACATCTACTTGTTGTTCACCCTGTATTCACTAATCAAATTGAGAGTGTGCTTCTCTTGAGCTCTCAATTCCTCAGTCACTCCTGCCTATAGTGCATGAAGAAGTCCATTTGAGAGCATTAGGATGTTCAACCCAATGTTCTTGAGGGTGCTCAAGATGATGTGGTCATCAACCAACTCTATACATAGGGACCTTTCTGGTAAAGCAACAGTTTGAATGTCTAGGGTCCTTACCAATTCTATATCCTGACTCATCCCTAGGGCTAGACTCACTTGTGTTTCACTTGCTTGACCCGCACCCACTTGTATCCTATTACCCTAGATCTGCAATTCATGCAAATCCTTCTGGATTCTTCCCAACATCCGCATATACTATTGCTCGAACTATTGCAACACTTCAGTGGTAGTGTCTCATATTTTTTCGCTGATCTCATCGAGATCGCCCTCTGTTAATACCATGGGATAACCCTTTGACTTGTCTGATTTTTCCTTTTTGTGGGGACCTTCCTGTAGCTCCTATCCATGCTTGTTAAGCTAAAATGGGGTGATCTACCCTCATCTCCTCCGCCACCATGTTCAGACTATTCTTCCTCCTCGGTTGTGAGCGAAGGAGATTTGCCGCTTCTCTCTAACTCATGTTGTTCTTGCTCAACCTTCTCCTTAGCAATGCGCTCCTTCTCCATCCTAGACTTTTCTATGGCTTCCATTTTCGGTTGCGAGACCAAATTTTGTGCAGCCTACTTGCCTGCATCCTTTCATTTCTTTGTTGCTGAGATTTTTGCGCCCTTACTAGTTCCAGCATCCAAGTCTGATGGGATGCGCAACTCTATTGGCCATCACTTGATCACCTCCTGGATTTCTGTATCTATGACCAAATATGGTAAATCATACCATTTATGTTGCAATTCCTTCCATGCCTAAATGTAGACTCAGTGGAAGTCAGTATTGAACGCAGCATAAGTTGATAACTGCTCGTACAAAGGCAGTGACAACCCATAATATTTTTGTTTTTGTGACCCACCGGGGGTCCTTTCGGGCCCATAGTGAGGCAAACTATGCGGTCTCCAGCAATACGTCTTTCAATGGAGGAAACTAGCTATCCTCAGGCAGCTCCCATGTGACCAACACGATGGAGAGTAGAATCCAAGCATGATGGAATTTCTTTGTCTCATCCTGGACCTCGCAACAATGCGTGAGGAATTCACTGCATAGGTACCTTGACCAGTTGAACTATACACCCTTTGTGCATTTTGCAACTAGAGAAGCAATGAGCACCAAAACTTCATACGTGTGGAACTTCCACATTACCTTCTTGGCTAATATTTATGTGGAAATTTTCATGTGATATCATTTGTGGAAGTCATTGAGTATCCAACTGGATTTTTTATGAGGGAAAATCCCTCCTTCATTTTGTCTGCCAAATCCTCTTCTCCTACCTTTCTGCCAAACTCCTTGACTAGATTCAAACCATCATGTGGTAGGTGCATGATCATGTGGATGAGCATGTCAGTGATGGGTATAGGCCCTCCTAGCCATAAGCACCCCTTGTGCACTAGAGTATGTAATTGATTCACATAGGCTGTGTTGATAGTGGTGTGGTGATAGTGGGGCACCCACAATAGGTTCAAAACTCCTGAATTCTCCACTTCATGGATCCATTCCACTATCCCTAGCTAGGTGACACCTGATTCAGGGTAGTATATGTGATTCATATAGCTAGATGTTGCAAGGTGAGGGAACTACTCATGATCTTCCAAGTCCCAATCTTCCATCTTTAGCAGGGAGATCCACATAAGGCGCAAACCTTTGAAGGGAACCTACTGCGGTAGTAGGGGCATAGAAATGACAAATTTGTCATAAGAAACAAATAGAAAAACTCCCAAAATCCAAGGGTGCAAAGTGTTCTATTTTGGACTAGCACATGTAATTTATAGGGGCTTTGAATTCAAATCCGACCGTTGCCCCCAAATTTGATCATTAATTCTCTATTGGTGGCATATCTTCAAAGATTTTGGCCTTAAATTCCACCAACCCACTCCTCATAAACATCTTATGGCTGTCAAATTATGAGTAGTGACTCCAATAGTCACTTTCCTGCTGTGCTACGTGGCACCTCCCTCCATAGCGCAGTGACCTGTGCGCAACTTCTTATACTGCAACTTCACCATTTTCCGCGCAACCCACCTACCACATAGTCCTCCAACCGTGGAAGTGTAGTTTATAGTCCCGCACTCCCTTACAACTACCTGGAGCACTAAGATTGTCCTGCCACCATATATTCATTGATTCAAATCCCCTATATAGGGTTTCAATTGGCTTCCATTCACCCTTCTCGGAAACGGTTCTCCATTGAGCTTTGCAAGGTGAACTGCACCTCCATCTATAATTTCTTTGATAATATATGGGTCGAGCCAATGAATCTAAAATTTCCCTTTAAACTTAGTGAAATTACTATCATATAACAATACCAAATCATTTACCTTGAAAGTGTGCAACTTGATGTGTCGATCATGCCATGTTTTTTCACGTTCCTTTTGTACTTGCTCATGGAATCAAGCCAAGAATCTATCTTCTTCAAGCTCCATCAACGGTGCAAGCTGTTCTTCCAAGGCTTTGTGATCTGTCATGCCTGTGAAAGCTACTATGCTTAGACTAGGCAAGATATATTCCATAGGCATCAAAACTTCTACACCATAGACCAATCTAAAAGGTGTCTGTCATGTCATCTTTTTACAAGTACTTATGTACACCCATAGTACTGCAGGTATGCATACATCCCAGTAATTCCACTAAACGATGCAAATCTTCGTTAGATTTTTCTCCATAATATTATTAATGGCCTCAAATATTCCATTAGCCTGAGGATGATAAGGTGTGCTCTTTTGATGATAGACTTGGAACTCAGTCAACGTGTTGATTGTCTCATTTAGGAAGTGCGTACCTCGATCACTCATCAACACTTTTGGGCAGCCAAGTCTTGTTAACACATCTTCAAACAAAAACTTCATTGTTGTAACCCCTGTGAAAACCTTAACTAGTTGTGCTTCTGCCCATTTGGTTGGATACTCCATCGTGGTGATGATATAGCACACACCCATCTGCTTTCCTAGGAGTTGAATTGGCCCAACAAAATCAATTGCCCATTTTTTAAATGGCTGCAATGATACTTGAGGATTTAGTGGAAACTCACCCCTTTGTGATTATCTTCCCATTCGTTGACATGCATCGCATGCCTTACAATACACTTTAGAGTCTTTATGCAGCCTAGGCCACCATAAACCTGCGTGCAAAATATTTTGTGCTGTCGCCTTTCCTACATAATGTCCTCCTGCAGCCCCTCCATTAGCTTCAACAAGGATGCTATTCCACTCAAAATATGGGACATATCATCACAATATCTCATCTGCACCAATTTTATACAAATGTCCTACAATCACTGAGAAATCCGTTGTGCGCACTACTAGTTCCTTCTTTTGTTGACTCGTGTACCCTTCTAGTGTTGTCCCTGTTGTAAAAAAGTGAACAATATCTATAAAGTGGTTATCTGCTACGTGCACTGCAAAGCGTTGTGCATTGGGAAATGCTTCATCCAAATTAGTCGGCTCCTCTCCTGTTTCAATCCATGATAGATGGTGAGGTCCTACATTCAACCTTCCTGGCTTAAAAATAACCTCAAAGTCATACTCTTGGAATAGCAGCAACCATCGATAGATCTTCCTCCCCAACACAAGCTTATTAACCAGGTATTTCAAGGCCGAATGATCTATGTAAATTTTGAAATGGTCGCTCAACAAATAGTGCATGGAATTTTGAAGTGCGTACACCATAGCCAATCCTTCGCACTCTGTCGTTGAGTAATTCTTCTCGGCCTTCAATAATTTTCTACTTACGAAGGCTATAGGGTGATCTATCTCTCCTTCACTAGCCCATGTTAGCACTACTTCCAATGCAATACAAGATACATCGACATGTACACGAAATTATTTCTTCCAATTAGGGAAGACGAAAATCGGCGCGGTGACCATATTCTCCTTTAATACATCCAAACTGCGCTGAAATTCTTCATCCAAATAGAATGTAGCATCCTTCTTCAGCAGTTTCTCCATGGGCATGGTGATCTGAGCATAAGCTTTGATGAACTTCCTATAATATCCTATATGTTTGAGTGTTGAGTGCAGTTGTTTGACACTTCTTGGGGCCTCCAAATTCATTATCACCGCGATCTTGGTAGGTTCCACCATCACCCCTTTCTTTCACACCACATGACCCAACAAGATCCGAAAGGGGACACATAATAAACACTTCTTGAGATTCGGTGCAATCTGGTATCTACGACATGTATCCAACATCAGGCACAGAATTGCTACATGGTGCTTCACTAAACCAAACATCGTCTAGTCATCAAAATACACATCCAAGAACTTATGAATAAACTATTTAAACACCACAATGACCATGTGAGAAAATATCATAGGTAAATTCTTGAGCCCAAACGACATCACAATGTATTGAAAATAATCCCATTCTATCACAAAGGTTGTTTTGATCCTATCCTCCGGTGTGATACTGATCTGATGGTACCCCAAAAACCCATCAGTGAATGAGTAGGCCTCCTACCCACCAACATTGTCCAATACCTCATCAGTAAATGGTGTCGGAAAAGGATCATGGATGCAAGAATCATTAAGCTTCCTTAGATCTACACAAATCCTTATTTCTCCCTTCTGTTTCATCTCTTGAACCACCATCAAGCTCACCCAATTAGATTCTTCGATCAGTTTGATGATGCTTTCTTCTAGCATCTTATCCAACTCTAAGTAGATAATTTCCTTGTATTTGGGATTAAGGTGATATGGGCTCTTCTTCATCGGCTTCGCGTCCAACTTCAAAGTGATTTTCATTACACCCAAGTCGCCTATGATGGCCTTCGGGTCCAAAAAAATTATAGGAAAAATATCATGGTACTCGTGGAGTAACTCATCAACTTTATACATTGTGGCATTGTCTCAGTAATCCCCAAACTTCAAAAAATTTTCTCTACTTCAGTACCAATGTTCACTTACTTGGCTTTCAATGACACGGTGATGTCCGAGTTTTCTATTTGCAGACCTTCCACCTCAAGATGGCCTTCTTCCTCTAGAATATTGATATTTCTTTGATCTTCATTCTCCCCCTGAGCGGTCACATTGTAGCATTCCAACACAAGGCATAGCTTGGTGCTCCAATATGGTTGAACCCACTCCAAAGGTTCCTGTGGAATTCTGAAGATCACTGCCTTAACATCATGTAGAGCTTCATCAATTCTCTCGAACTCATCTTCAAAACTGAAGGTCATTAAGAAGCCTTCCCTTAATATATCCCACTCTGCAGTGCCATGGTAGAGCTTCATCTCCAGATACCAATTCATAGGAATTGTATGCAAAGTATGACAGAATAAGTGCACCCACTTCAGCTATGGCTCTGTTCCATAAGTTGTAGCCCACTTTGGTAAATGATCACACTAATCATTTCTCCCATCATATTTTTGAGTCAGTCAAACTTTAGGACAACCAAATCGCAACCTCATCATCCTCTTGTAATATTGTCATTCATTAAATCTATCCTTGTGCGTACCCCACCATTGTGTCGGTGTAGCACGCAGTGCCAAATCCAGTGCTTAGAAGTGATGATCCGTAGGGACTTCTCATTCAAAAGCATCGAAAAACTTATCTATGTTAGTTAAATCATCATAAGAGGGTAAATTTATTACCTCTGATGATACATAGCACAACGATTTAGTCATCATGTGTCATCGCAACGTAGATACTTCATGTAGCCTATTCTATCAATGCTCCAATTCTTCATCTGAATATGAGATTTAGGAACTTTCCCGATCCCATGTAATCCATCCATCAGTTGTTGGATTAGTCCAATATTGATCTCACGCAATTATTTTGTAGATCTGATCCAAGTCATCATCACTCTCTTCATAGTCATGGACCGGTTCAGTATAGTGCAGTCCTTCTACACATCCAACGGTACTACAATCTGAAGCGATTTCCTCTCAAATGACATTGTCCTCTTTTTCAGGTTGATGACTCCATTCATATCAATGGCCCAGACAATTCCAAGGAGTGAAATGTATGGATTACTGTCATCGACAATCACTATTACTTCAAAATCAATCAGCGCGCTCACACCTTCTATATCCACCGTTACTCCATGAAGTCGTCCCATAGGGATGATCTTATGCTGGTTTGTCATCCTAAGATGGATCAGAGACCATTGCAGCACGGGTCTCCCCATTCAATCCCATGTCTGTTTAGGTAAAATGTTCGCGTCATGCACTAAATCCAGAATGACCTGGTACATCTCATATTCTCCTCTTTGTGCAGTGAGCCTCATCTCACACCATATTCTTGCCTTATTCTTGCCAATTTTTCTTACTACACGATGTCCATCAGGAGTGTTTTCTTTTCCAGCACATTTGCTTATCAATTCCTATAGTCCTTTCACAGCTTTTCTATCGTGCAGAAGTTTCATGTAGGTCTCTAAGAATGTCATAAGCATAGAGGGATCAACCCTTGTAGGCGAGTTGGTTTCTGGTACCTTGTTCTAGCTTCCTGAGGTGGAGGCCTTGACGAATTTTTTCTTGGATTCCATAAACGTTTGCTTCGCACACTCCAGATCAAACCCAACTTCCTTCTTTGGGGCCTTGTGGACCCATACGCTCTCTTTAGGCTATTTTCCCTTATCATCCCTAGTTTTTATCCTGCTTCTCAACACGATATTCACATTCAAATCTTCCTTGCGAGGCTCAGTTCTCATCATTTGTAAATTCTTCATAGGTTGCTGAGGTTGTGGCTTTTTCTCTTGCATATTAGTTATCAACATAGGGAATTATTCTATGGTGTGGTTAGGCTAGCTGCAGTATTGATAGGATGGGTGTGTTTGATTCTGACACTCCCCCACGTAGTGTTGTGGTGTCCCACAGTTATAGAAAATAACCTGACCGCAACCTCTACTAGGTCCTCCTTTTCCTTAGCCCCGTCCTCTTCCTTGATAACCCCTGTGCACTCCTCTTGCACCCTGATCCATAGGCCTAGTTTCTGCTTGCATTCGGTAAGTAGGCATTCTTTCGATCATTAGTTCATAGCTATGAAAGTGGCACTCATCATGGCCCATTGATTTGTAGAAGTTACAGAACAACTGTTGTGGTGTCTGAACGAAATTTTGCAGCAAATGACAATTATTCATTACATTTTTTCCAGCCACCTAACAAATAGCACACCATAGCGTGGCCCCCGTGTTACACTAAAAAATGTCACCTTGACTACTTACAGTTAGTATGGCTCAAATCAACAGTCATGCTACCCTCTTAGGCAAGTCTCATGCCTCTGTTATCCATCTCAAACTCAAAGAAGAGAGAAAGTCTTGTAAAAACTATGTTTATCTCTGGGGTCGCAGGTTCTCTCTAGCCTTACCTGCGGGGACGCTGACCATGTTCACAAAATCTGCGTCCATGGACGCTCTGTATGTTAAGGGACAGGTGCGTCCCTCTGTAAAAGGCAAAATGCGCGAGTTTTATCTTGAAAAAGTTACTTGTGGTTACTTCTAGAACATTCTAGAGGTCGGTTTGATGAAATGGATGCGCCTCCAGTTGGTTCATGTATCTCTATTAAGGGGGAACTTATCCCATCAATAAGGGAGCTATCCCACCCAAAGAGGGGGATGATCCCATTGATAGTGGACCTGAATAACCTCTTTACAGCACTATAAATAAAGACATTGAGCCAGAGGGAGAGGAGGTTGGAGCTATACATTTTCTTTGGGTAAATGCTGCAGGATTTAGGTCTTCCATTAGAGCCTTTGTGAGGAGAGATTGTCTTTACTTGATTCTACTTGGAAGAGGGTGAGCTTTGTCAAAGTAGAGGAAAACCCTTGATGGACCCTGGGAGGAACTTGCACAACACCAAGGCCAGGTTGTAAGAGTTTCTTTGTTTCGTTATTAATACAAACTAGTTTATTTTTCTCAATAGCTTGTGTTAATGAGTTATTTCATGTGTTCCTTGGTCTACATGTTGAATATATGTTTTATTATATGAAATGCAAGTGCTTGGTAATTGTTTGATTGTTTGTGGTTGCAGGAATTGACTTGAAGGAGGAGCTCATCCGGATTGGCAAGGACAAACTACAACAACAGCGTTTTGGAATAAGGTAAGCCTAAACACTTGTAGTTTTCATGTTGTAAAAGGTGTATTTAGAGAAAGATCACTCCATTTTGTCTTGTTTGTCATTAGAATGTCTTAGACTTCTAGGAAGGTCAGCTGTGTCCGCACCCTTGACCAATTCCGTGTGACAAATTGGCGACTCCGCTGGGGAATCCATTAATGAGAGAGTCTTTTCCTTTATGTGAACTTTGCTTTGAGAAAATCATTTTTATTTTCTGGTTTTTGACTGTGAGAATTAGTATTTGGGTGGCTTAGCTTTAGATTTAGTTAGATTTGGTTTTTCTTCATTTTTCCAGAAGGACGCACCCTCTGAGTACTGCACAGTGCGTCTTTGGACGCGCTGTTGCCGTTTGCACAGAGCGGGCCCGCACCTGTGATAACGGGTGGCCTGCGTCTTCCTGTAAAATTTAAGAAAATTCCATTTTTGCTTTAAATTGCTTTTAGATTTTGATTTTCCTTAGTATTTTCTGCCCAGATCCTTTAGTACCCTGTCAAGAATTTTCACCTGAACTTGTTTTGTGAGCTTTGAGTGTTTTAGTGGTTTTCAACGAAGTTTAGACCTAGGGTTTGATTTTTGGATAGGTTTTGTAGTGACTTTGATAGTAGAAAGTTGTCCAGCCTTAGATCTCTCTGGTTAGTCAACCTTCTTAGAAGTCGGGCCTGTCGTAAAGTCTCCTTGTGTGAGCAACTTGCCATTTGAGTTGTTTTGGGTCAAATTTCGATTTGCTTGTTTATAAAGTATTGATTTCCATTTTACAAAAAGAACAAAAAGATTAGAGTTTTGTTTTGGCTAGTTTTTGGTTCTGCAATAAGCTAGTCCTTGATTTGATTGTGATCAAGTAAAACACCTTAGAATAATCATTGTTAGTTTTGGCCTCGTTAAACTTGCTTAGAATAAATTTGCCTTTAGTTTGCTTATGAGTGGATTTTCTTAGATTTTAATAGTCGTTAAGATTGATTTTTGGTTATATTAGATTTATTTGCTTTATTAAAAGAAAAATACAAAAACATCTTCTTTAGAAAGTCTTGTTTCAAGTAGCTTTTTGTTTTTGAAAGAAGAAAAGAGTTTTTTCGTGCATGTAAAGAGAGGTTATGTTTTTATGCTTGGAAAAGAAAAACGAATTGTTTCTTTGATTGTCTTCAATTAAGAAGTTGCTTTTATAAAGATTGCATTCTCTCAACTTTTTAGTTAAGCAATTCATCGAAAAAGTAAAGTAGTGGGTAAATCATTCTAGGTGCATTTTGTAGTGGTTTCGAGTCGAGTCAACACACCACTGGTTTCACTTCCATCACCTTTTGACTTAAGAAACAACCTTAAAAGTAACGCTTAAATTAAAATCAATCTAGTAATTTTTATTTTCTAGGGCTCTAAAGCACCAACATAGCTTAGGCTAGGGTCTTGGAGTAGGTGAGTACTTAACTCTCCAAGACTACAAAACCAAACAGATAGTCTATCTTGAGTAGAAAAAATCCAATTGTTTCAGTTACATTCTGGGAAAGCTCCTCTTAAAGGAGAAGCACGAGCTCGTGTCCGAACCAGTGAGGGGATCATTCCTCCCTCGTTGGGAACGACGCCAAACAGTACGTATTAAAAACGGTAAACCTCGGATTAACCATTGTCGAGGAGCCAGGGGTCACTTATCGGTAAACCTTGGATTACTGTCAAGGAGCCGGTAAGGGGATTGAGCTTGTTACTCTGCCCTTGCGTGCTGTCGGAGTTTAGACTGTTCCCCCAGGTGTAATTGTTGTGATTGGTAACCTTAGTGGCCATAATATCTAGGATTCTACCCAAGGTGACGGTGGAGGGAAGGTCCCACTGTACCTGGAGCAGACGTCGGCTATACTCACTTGGATTTTCTGGGGGGTTCGCTTCACTTCGAGACGGTTAAAGTGGAGGAACTTGGTCCAGTCTATTCATTAAGCAGGTTGTCGGCGTAACTGTTCCACCCGCCATTTCTGTACTGAATCCTGCGAGGTTGGACCTAATCACCAACTAGCGCTTTTGGTCCGGAAGATACTGTTTGTGTATGCTTTGACGCTTTAGATTCTTTAGGCGTGTGCTTCAAATTTGTTTGGTTCTTTAGAAGACTTTAGGTGGTTTGATTTGAAATTTTTTACTTTGTTTTCGTGTGTTGTAGTTAAAAATCTTTAATTGTGGCGGAATTACCGAGAAGGTCCCGTCGAATTGCGGGCCAGTCTCCTGAAGTTGTTTCTGTGGCCGAATTGTTGAGAAGATCCCGTAGACTTAGGGGATCCCCTCCTCGAGACGACCCAGGTAATTTAGAAGGGTTAAAGGTCCTTGTAACTCCTCCTAGTGATAGTAGAGTAGGCTCACCTGAAGAAGGAGAATCTTCCTTGGTAGTCCATCCAGATTACCAAAGTTTAGAAACAGGTTACAATCCCGAAGCTGTTACAGTTTCCGAGCTTGCTGGTAGTTTTTCATCTGCCAGTGAAACAGGCGAAGAACCTGAAATTTCCGAACCTGTTACTCCAACTCCTAGTGTTCCTGATTCACCAAGAATAGAAAGAATTATCACCGAAAATCTTCCTGTTGGATTAATTGCTATAGAAGAACTTGTTCCAGAGGAAGAAATAGGCGTTTCTGATTCTGAAGATCTAATTACCCTTGATCTAAGGGAGCGTGAATCCATCTTTTACAGTCCTCCTAGAAGTGAATCTTGGTACCTTGCATTAACCAATTTTTTAGACAACTCAGTAGGTTTTTCTACACCTCGTACTCCTTTTCCACCTAGAGGAATTCATTCTCCTGTAAATATGTCTGGTCAGTCATCTGTGTTTTCGCAAAGTCCCGAATCATTTTTACATGGCGGTCCTTCTGTTCCTACTGGGTATCAATCACTTTCTGGTACCTTTGCGGGAGCATCTCCTCAACCCATTGATCATGGGTTATTAGTTGGAAACAGTGGTAATGTACCATTGAGTATAGGTGATGTTTATATGATGTCAGGTTCAACTCCCGTTAACCAACCTCAAGGTGGCCAATTACCGCCTGGGGGGCAACCTTCGTTAATGCCTGGGGGGCAACCTCAAGGTACTTCATTCATGTCTGGGGGGCAACCTCAAGGTCAGTACGCTCCTATGGGGCAATACATACCTCAAGGTCAGCCCCAGCCTCAATATGTACCCCAAAGTCAACCTCAGTATCAATATCAACCTCAAGGATGGCAACCTCAAGGATGGCAACCCCAAGGGTATCAACCCCAAGGGTATCAACCTCAAGGATACCAACCCCAAGGTCAAGGTCAACCCCAGTACTCGTATTTACCTCAAGGTTATCAACCTACGGGTCAATACCCTGGTCAAAGTTATCAACCACCTCAGGGGCAATCATATGGGACTACACCTTACAATTATCAACCCTATCCTCAATACGGCTATGGATCTCAGTATCCTCAACCTGTTACGAGTCAATACCCTGGAATGTTAACATGGGATCCGTCACAGGGTCAACAGATGTCGCAACCAAGTATACAGTCGGTACCTCAAGCAGGACAACCTGTAGTTCCTGGTCCACCCCAGCAACCGCAACCTGTCCAGTCAAGTGTTCAAACCCCTGTAACTTCCGTAGTTACTCAGCCGCCAATTGCACCTGGTACTCCACCTCACACGGCTGCAGCAACTACCGCTACATCTACCATGCTTACTTCTGGAGTATCGGCAGCTCCGGTTTCTACTGTCCCTGTAACCACTCCTCAGACATCTGTACCGTTGTCTGGACCTACGGTTCAAACCACAGTCCAGATGCCTGCAGGCCAACCTGGTACAAGTACGGTTGTTACTACTCAACCTCAATTTGTTCAACCTCCGTACCAGGGACAGTATCAACCTGGGCAAGCTGCCCAACAACCGGTTTACCAGTATCAACCGTATCCTGGGTACACTTATCAACAACCTCAGCAACCCCAGTACGGTCCGGTTAATCCTGGTTTTCCAGGAGGATATAATATCCCAAATGCGACTCCTGTTCCTAGTTATCCTGGATATCCTCCTCCTGGGGCTGGTATTGTGACTCAGAGTTTTAGAGATCCTAACTGGCAGTTACCGTTTATTGCGACTTTAGATTTACCCGACTTGACGCGCCTAACGAACGATCCAATTCAATATCTTCAGTTCTGGCCGCCAATGCCAAATAAGTTGCCCAGCGATATACCCAAGTTCGAAGGTAAGTCTGGAGAGGATCCGTCTAATCACGTGATGACTTACCACCTCTGGTGTGCATCAAATTCCATCTCAGATGATTCCATCCGCTTACGTCTTTTCCAGCGTACACTCATTGGTCTCGCAGCCAAGTGGTACATTGAGTTACCACGGGCCTCTTTTTACAACTTTAGCCAGTTAGCTACCTCGTTCTTAACTCATTTTCAGTTACCAGTCAGATATGATAATGGTACAGAATTATTAACTTCGCTAAAACAATCGACATCCACGTACATTTCTGATCACATTCATGAGTGGAGACGTCGAAGGAGATTAGTGAAAGTTTTTATCCCGGACCAAATCTTAGCTGAATGGTTTTTCAAATCATTATTACCAAGAATTACTGAAGATGTAGCTAAGGCCGGAGTAGTTACTGAGGAGCAAGTCATTGCTCAGGCACAATACCTTGACTTAGTTTACACTCAGTCGGGTACGTTACACGAGAAAATTCCGGATCTTCCAAAGTCAAACCAAATCGCTGCTGCTCCTTCGGGATCTCATGCCGCTGATGGTATGATTGGTATCGTGACTACAAAGAGCAAGAAGAAGTCTTCCAAGGCTTCAACTACTCCAATTATCACTTTTCCTGATTCTCCGACAGGAGAGTCTTCTCCTGAACTCACCGCCGACATTCACGCCGTAGAGTCATCTACGGCCAAACCAAAAAACGGTGGAAAGAAGAAAGGAAAGAAGAAGGCCAAAGCAGACAAGGCTCCAAAGGAGAAAACGAAAAAGTCGGAAACCAATGACGAAAAGCGCAAACCTCGATATCCTTGTCTCATTTGTGAAGAAGATCATTTTACGAGAGACTGCCCTCATCAGGCCGAGGTAGTGAAAATAGTCAAAGGTTCTCCCACTCCTGCTGTGTTAAAAAATCCATTTCCAGAGCAGGAGAATAAGATGATAGGTTCTTCTTCGAATGCCAGTGAAGAACCCATTTTGATGATGTCTCATGTTAGGATTGCGACTCGATCGCAAGATTATGGTAGTAAGGCTCCTGTTGATGGCAAGGAAGCAGAATCTTCTCACTCTAACCCATCAACCTCAGCTCCTGGTTCCGATCCACTACAGATCGAAAAACCTAACCCAGACTTAGTGATTAAGCCGCCCGCCAAGGGTGTACTTCGAAGGTCTGCTTTCAATCCACATGCGAGAGCAGCCCAGAATTACAACATTGTTGAAGACTTAGCTGTTTCACCTTCAGCAATGTCGGCACTCGAAGTGCTGCAATCATGTCCAGCGCAACGAAAATTGCTTTTGTCGGCTATCGGAGTTGTCGATGTTCAGGACCCGAACCTAATGATCTTTGATCTAGAAAGTAGTACACCGCGTCTCCCCCATCAAATGGCTTTCCAAATCCCAGTGATAGTCAAAAACAGGCCTATTCATCGGACTGTGATTGATGAAGGAGCTTCTACGTGTATTATGTCGATTCAATGTTGGAGATCGCTTGGTTCTCCTTCGTTGAACCAATCCCCCACCATCCTTAAGGCCTTTGATGGCCGTGGGTTCCGTCCGTTTGGTATTCTACAAGAATTGCCTATAGGGGTCGAAGGTAAAACCGTTAGTCTGGATGTGGAAGTGGTTGATGCCCCTCTAGACTACAACCTTCTTTTGGGTCGAAGTTGGTCATATGCTATGACAGCGGTCGTTTCATCGGTCTTCAGAGTCATTAAGTTTCCACATAACGGTAAGATCGTGACTATTGATCAGCTGACATACTTTTCATCCGATCCAGCCTCTTCAGAGAGTATTCAACATGTTGGTAAAACGACAATCCCTTATAGGGACATTGGTGTAGGTTTAGTTAAGGATTCCGGTTTACTGGGAACTTTTCCTCTCCCTCCACTCAACGTAGGCCCTTCGTTTGCAACGATTCATATGATCACGTCAGAAAACATTATTTATGATGATCCTTGGTATGTTCCATCTGACTCTGAGCTAGATTCGTTCGGTGATGTTATGCCGTTGAGTCCGTATGAGATTGCTTATGAAGCTCTTATGTCTTTTACCGATTTTCATTCAACCGAAACCGACCAAATGAATGTGGTCAGTGAAGAGTCACTTTTCACCTCACCCTTAGAACGGATAACGTTTCCCGAAGAAGTGTCATCTGACGAACAACTTCGCGAAATCCTAATTGTAGATGATCTACCATGGGAAGATCTCCATCACAGATCTTCGTTTTTACCTAAGGATGATGTATTTGAAAATGATTTTTCATCTATCTTTACCGCTGAATATGTCAAAGACGCTCAGGATCCAACGAAACATTCTGATTCAGAGCTGAATTTAGGGAATATTTCTCGTACTGTTCCCATTGATATATCAGTGAAGCCCGGAATCGAGGAGAACATTCATATAGGTGCCGCATGTACTGAAGAAGAAATCCAAACTTACAAGGCCCTATTCCAAGAATTCCGCGACGTGTTTGCCTGGTCTTACAAGGAAATGCTGGGAATTGATCCTGCCATTGTTATTCATGAAATAAAGACCTACCCGGATGCTAAACCCGTCTGGCAACGGTTGCGTCAAATTAACCCTCGAAAAGCGGCTGCAATTAAAGCAGAAGTGGAAAAGCTGTTGAAAGCAGGTTTCATTTATCCGATCCCGTTAACAGATTGGGTATCGAATATTGTTCCCTTCAATAAAAACAAGGAACAATAAGAATCTGTATCGACTATAGGGATATCAATCGAGCTTGTCCAAAAGACAACTATCCTATGCCTTATATCGATCAAATTATTGATGATTGTGCCGGAAGTGAGATGTTTTCCTTCATGGATGGTTTCTCAGGCTATAATCAAATCAATATTCTACCTGCCGATCAACCAAAAACGGCCTTCATTTGTCCATGGGGGACATTTGCTTATTGCAAATTACCTTTTGGGCTTAAGAATGCCGGCGCTACTTTTCAACGGGCGATGTCTTATGCATTTCATGATATCAAGCACATTGTGCAACCCTATCTCGATGATTTGCCTGCTCATTCTTTACATCGAGCTGATCACCTTGTCCACCTACGAGCAATCTTTATGAGGTGTAGGCATTATCGGATTCGGTTGAATCCCCACAAGTGTGTTTTCTGTATAGAAACAGGTCGATTGCTGGGATTTGTTGTTTCAAAAGCCGGCATTCGCGTCGATCCCTCGAAAGTCGAGGCTATCATCAAATTGCCTCCTCCTTCGAGTTTGCGCCAACTCCAAAGTTTGCAAGGGAAAGCGAACTTTTTACGCCGATTCATCCCAAACTACGCCGAGGTCACTAAAGGTTTTACACAATTGTTGAAACAGAACGCACAATTCTTTTGGGACGAGATTGCCCAACAATCTTTTGATGCATTAAAACACGCGTTGACCCATGTGTTATCACTGAAAATGCAGTTGTCAAAAATTTTTAGCATATCTAAAAGGCAGGGTGTTTTCGCAGCGCATAAACTTGTTAACAGTTTCGCAGCGCCATATATTTTAGTGATTTCGTAGCGAAAACACTGACATTACAGTGGCTGCGCTGCGAAATTGGGAAATGACAGATATTTAAGGGAAGGACTTTGCACCCTTGAATGCAGTGCGAGCCTCGGCTTGTTGCATCTGATGTATCCTAGCTTGAGAACACCATCTTACTGTTATTGAAGTTGGAGCCCGAGTTAAATCCAGTTTGGCATTATTTTAATATTCAGAACCATAAAATTCGTGGCCTCTTGGAAGGCTGCACATTTGATGAGAAGGTTATTATGACTGAGTAGAACAAGGTAACTGCGGTGAGAATATTGCCTATGATGATCTGGGGTCATGCTTTGAAGGTTTAATCATTGTTTATTGTCAGGTATGAACGATTAACCACGGCCAAGTGATTCTCTGAACTAGTCCTTTGCATTGACTAATGGGCGAATAGTTAAAAAAAAAAGGTAATGGAACGTATTAATATGTTTAATTATGGTAAATTTGGTCAAAGTTAATGCTCTTTGGTCACTGCAAAGACTTTCGGTATCATGTTCAAGAAGTACGCTGCAGCCCATATGGTGAAGCAAGCTGTGGAGACATTTCAATGGGAGATTTTAATCTTGAACCAGACAAGATTGTTTTTCAGAGTCTTATCCATTTGTTTTAATGCGAGAATAATGGAGTGCATATGGATATGGGTTTATTGGCTAAAGGAGTGCGATGAATGTAACTGTGGTCTAAGTTCTGTTTGCAGTGTGCAGAGGTCACATTAAAAGGTAATTGAAGATTGCAGAGCGCAATTTTGCATATGATGAATGCAATGAAGTGAGTTTAAGAGGTGTGGCGTCTTTGGAGAACGCATGCCTATTGTCTGATTAATGTATACACCAGAATGTTCTTATGGAATGTTAGTTCAATTATATTTCCATATGCGTAGCTATATCAGCAAGGCGTGTTGACCACTTGAAACCGTAACAGGAGACCTGAATTACAAGATGACAGTTGGCGGCGGGGTTGTGCTGAGGTGTATTTGAAATTGGTGAATCGACCTCCTGACACACTGCGAAAAGGACGTGTTTATCAAACGAAAAGAGAAGCCGAAAATTTTGTTGTGGTGTTGCGCCATTTGCCGTGTATGATTATTGCTGTTAAAGGAACCGAAACTCCCGGAAATCTTGTGACAGATGTTCTCTGTAGGGAGTATGCGCTGTCAAAGAAGGATTTAGATGAATTAATTTCAAATTCCATGCATTGCATTGTCCCGTCTTTTTCAGATCCATTTGAATTAGTGTGCTGTGATCCTGAGACAGAAGATATTAAAAAGGCGGCATTTCTGAGATCTGTTGAGTTACTAATTTTTATCCATGACAGAGTATGTAATTGGCTAAACTTGCAGATGTCCCCAAAGCTAGGATCATTTCTGCGTGGAAGTAATCCTATTCGCACAAGTACCCAAGATTGAGAATGCAAATGTTCCCTTGATGTTGCAGTCGGAGGCTACCCAGTGCCACTCCTGTTGTATGAAGTTGTTGTGACTTAACGGGTTACCTGCATTTACTGATGGCCCAGTTGCCACTTCACTTGTTCTACAAAGCAGTTTTGCGTTAACAAGTTGGCTGGCATTACACCGCTACTGCTATTTTCTGCACCTGATAATGCTTATGGGCTATCAAATCTCTTCTCTTATACTCCAGTTATTGATTTAGCTCCTAATTGTTATGTAATTGAATGTTGTCAGAGAACTAACTATTCTAGTTTTGCTTAGCTGGTCGGGGCAGCCAAGTGCCCGTCGCTCTTCAAGCTCAAAAGGCTTCATAAGCTCCCTCTGACTTCAGAGATCAAAATAGAATAATTGAAAGCAAAGTAACCATTTAGATGGTGAAGAAATGCTGTAAGATACAGGGCGAAGTATTACAGAAAATAATCTGAGGATTGCATCAGGCTTTTTAGTGAGAAACACTATTATAGAGCATTGGAAAGGAGTTGTAAGCAGTTTATGGAGGATTTGCAGCGCTTCAAGTGTCACAGCCAGCTTGGGTGTTTATATGGTTGATTGTCATGTGGTTGTTTAAACAGAGTGTCTGCAAGCTGGATTTCTTATACCTGAAGGATGATGGATGGGCAAGCAAATGATGATTCACAATATAAAGATGGAGAATACAGAGATCTAATTCTTGTTATTGGGATGAAGACAATACTATTCAAAGGGTTAACTATCAGGTGGAGCCTCTAAATATTGACCTTGTATCTCTTGTAAACCATAGAGATCAAGACAATAAACAAGTGAATCTCCATTTAGCGATTCATTTGAAACTAGTACCCAATCTTATGATCTTTTCCAAACAGCAAATACTCCACCTGATGTGACTTCTTAGAAAGGAAGTTCATTTGTTCATGATATATTCCAGAGCAGATCGAGGTTGCTTCCAGAAGAAACAAATGGATCCTCGGGTCTACTTAATTCACTGATCGAATTGGAAGACTGAGGAAAGAGAGCTGGGACTAAATGCTAAACTAGTAAACTATGTTCCAGCCAAAATATTTCCAGAAGAGCAGAGGAATCCGGGCATGCTGTTTGAGTTTTGTTTTTAGGAAAAGCTATTGACATGGAAGCCTGGTAGCTAAACAGGATTATTTGCAAATTGTTGTTCATTTGTTGGAATGAAGAGATCATTAATAAATGTAGCACAGTGTTAGCAGAAAACCAGTGAGGAGGACTGTGTTTTTAAATCACACAGCAGTTTCGTAGCGCGCTACGAAACTGCTGTAGGTGATGTTTTCAATGCAAAATGAACAGTTTGACCAGGAATGATTAGAGGAGAGACACTTGTACATCAAGGCAGAATACAGCTCATCTGAAGACATGGTATGGTATTTGGTAGCAGCGTTCAAAGTTATTAAAGAGTTGGGAACATACTTCTACACTTTCGGAAAGTGCTGGGAGACAGAGACCGTTAAAATAGGAGCACATCCTGTGGTCAATTAAATGAGCCATCAGCGCTTTCAAGCATCCCAAGTCAGCATTCATCGCACCTGTAAGCTCAACCACCTCAACTAAACTAAAGAAGGACATGTGTCAAAAGCCAGAAAAGCATCATGCGACAAGGAGCAAAGATTTAGGATTTTGATTAAATGAAAACCATTTGTGATTTCAGTTTAGCCATTATGTAATTAATAGATTAGTTATGCAATAGATAGGGATAATGAATAGCCACCTTCGAGGCTCCCCTCATGCTGGAGGAGGAAGCTCGAGGTGGATAAGTTTGTTTGCCTATAAAAGGCTTAGATTAGAATGTAGAAAGGGTTGGATATTTTATGTAAACAGAGTGCTATTTTGGCTTGTGTAAAGAACAGTTTGCAGTAATATAAGATATATGCCTTTCTTCTCAGGATTCATACAGCATTTCCATGTTCAAGATGTATTGTTTTACTTTGTCCTTCATGTCTTTTTTCAGTTGCTTAGAGGAGTAATCACTCAGAATTCACATATGTTGCTCTGACTTCCTGTACTCTTCTATGAACTGTGGTTTTATAAGAGTTATATTTTGAACATTTAAATGTCACATGCCCTGACTTCTATGTAGAGGAAATATCATTGTTTGTTGTAGCATGTTCGACTCCATAAGCCCAATGGATGTATTTGTATATTTGTCCAGCCAGCAAGTTCATGAAATCTATTGTACAAGAGTTAGCCCTCTTATCAACATTCAAAATCAATAACTTTTCTTGAGAGAGCCCTCTCAGGCTAGGGAGGCTAATCCTTAGTCAAAAGCTTGGTCTGAAATAGTTACACAGAGTCTACCTGATCAGCAGCCCTTCAGTGCTTGATTTTGTGATAACACCATGCACCGTTATTGCATCCTCCCAACTACAACCAGGACTACTTCTTATACCTCGCAGCTTCGCATTCCACCATTGGAATGGTGTTAGTTCAAGAAGATGAATTCAAAGCAGAGCATGTGATATATTATCTTAGTAGAACCTTAAATCCCACTGAGTTAAAATATTCGCATGTGGAGAAATTGGCCCTGGCAGCCGTTCAAGCTGTCCAGCGTTTTCATCACTACATTCTTCTTCGCAAAACTACGGTTATTTCGGATTGCAACCCTATGATTTATATATTGACAAAAAAACTGCTAGGGGGCAAGTACTCTAAATGGATTGTCATCCTGCAAGAGTTCGACTTGGAGTTTGAGAAGTCCAAGTCTAAGAAATCTTTAGTTTTTGCGGAATTGATGTGTGATTTCCCGAGTGCTGACACAGAGACTGTGGCAGAAGAGTCCATTGAGGACGAATCTTTGTTTCTTATTAGCACTTTAGATCCGTGGTATGGGGATATAATCATCTATCTCCAAACCCAAACCTTTCGGCCTGAAGCTTCCAAGGAAGACCGTCGAAAAATTCGGTTTCGATCCCAGCAATACAGAATTATCGGAGATACACTTTATCGCCGGGGGGCAGACTTAGTTTTTCGACGTTGTTTAACTCACGAAGAGGCTGAGAGAGTTTTGAATGATTGTCACTCTGGAGCATGTGGCGGTCATATGTCTGGGTATGCCACAGCTCAGAAGGTGTTGCGCGTTGGCTATTTCTGGCCGTCTATGTTTAAAGATTGTATCCTTGCCGTCAGAAAATGCCACAACTGTCAAGTGTTTGATCGAAAGATGCGCGCTCCACCTGCTCCTCTCCACCCTATAATTGCCGCTGGTCCATTCGCCAAATGGGGTATTGACTTTATTACTTGTAACCCTCACTCGGCCGGGGGGCATGCGTATATCATCCTCGCGGTTGATTATTTTACAAAATGGGCCGAGGCGATGCCTACATTCGACGCAAGCGGCAAGACAGCTGCAGTTTTCGTATTCAATCATATCATAACTAGGTTTGGTGTCCCACAAGCAATCATTACTGACCATGGGAGCCATTTTCGAAACGTCATGATGACTGAGCTTACAAGCCAGCATGGTTTGCGCCACGATAGCTCTACTCCTTATTATCCGCAAGCCAACGGTTTGGTTGAGTCAATCAACAAAGTTCTAGTCATCATGATTCGACGGATCATTGGTATCCATCGAACGAATTGGCATAACATGTTATTTTCGGCGCTATGGGCATATCGAACTTCAGTGAAAAATTCAACAGGTTTCACCCCTTTCCAGCTAGTTTATGGCTTAGAAGCTGTGTTACCTATTGAATGCGAAATCCCATCACTTCAAATGGCTGTCGAATTACTTCCAGCCACTTCCGAAGAGGAGAAACGGTTATTATACTTGGCTAAATTAGATGAGACTCGACGTGACGCTACTTTAGCTATCGAGACTCACGCGAAACGAATGAAAGCTCAGTACGATAAAAATGTAACCCCTCGAAGTTTTTCGGAAGGAGACCTAGTACTATTATATGATCAAGCTAACGATAAGCTAGGTGCCGGAAAATTCGTTCCCATGTGGCATGGGCCCTACATTGTAAAGCGAAAGCTAGCAAAAGGGGCTTATGAGTTAGTTGATTTTGATGGGGACTCTTTGGGTAAACCCAGAAATGGACTTTACCTAAAGAGGTATTATGCTTAAAATGATGGGTATGGAGAAATTTTTAGATAGGTTAGATTTCCTTTCTAGCTAGCAAGTGTGTTAGTTTAGTTAGTGTGCTTAGCTTAGCGAGTGTGGTTTTTCGTCATTATTCTGGCTTATCTTGGTTTTACTCTTGATATTGTAGATGTCGACGCCTCTCCAAACATACATTGGATTTGTTGATGGTGCTTGTCGTAATACACGGAATATCTCTTCCGCAGCTTGGGTTATCTATTCGCCCTCTGACGAGTTAGTTTCTATGCATGGGGTAAGCCTCGTTCAAACAACGAATAACATTGCAGAATACAGTGCAGTGGTTGAATTATTATCCGAATCTATTTCATTTGGAATTCGACGTTTGATAGTGAGGTTAGATTCTGAACTTGTTGTATTACAGCTTAATAGAGTTTATGCCATTAGAAATCCTGTGTTATTAAGGTTGTTTTTCAGAGTGCGTCTCTTGGAACGTGAATTTGATTACATTGAATATCAACATATTCCAAGGTCCCTGAATACATTGGCAGATGCAATTGCTTCTCGAGTGTTGGACAGACATTTATAATAATCATGCAAGTAAATTTAAAAACATTTCATCATACATGTTAAACAAGATAAGCCGGTAATAGTGATATATATAGATAGAAGTGTGTCAAAAAATATATATATATACATCGTCTTCGATCATAGGTTGAAAACACCTTATAATCGGCAAAATGATAGTGCAAAAAGTCAAAAATGTCACATGTGACTACAAAAGTGACTAGTCAATCACTGGTGGTGCTCTCTGTACGACACCACTGCGCGGGCTACCTTACGCAAAAATCTCCTAAACGGTCCAGGGACCGCGACTACGAAACGCTGAAGCCTGATAGGAATGTCGTCCATAGTAGTCTCAGGTATATCTGCCGTGAGACGCTCTAGATCATGCTCCAACTCAGCTAGTACTTCTGCTGTCGCGTCCTGTGGGACCGGTACCGGTGCAGCTGGATGTAGTCTATCATAAGGCCGGAGGTTGGCTGGACGCTGTGGACCAACATCTGCATTTTGAAAAAGTTTTACTATTAGTTTTGAGACGATATATACAAAAAATACATAATTAGGAAACTTGTGAAAATAAAAGTACCTCTGTCGTCCCATTGTTCTCCCTGTGGAAGAACCATGTCCGGATCACCTCTGAAATCCATTCCGGCATACGGAAAGTCCTGTATCACAAAAAGCTGGCCCTCTAACCAGTCAAAATAACTATCTGAGAATCGAACCACTGCCGCACCCTCGTCAGGATGCCGGGCCATCACCGCAACCCATCGAATCAGCTTTGGCTCCCGAGGACCCAAGATATCAACAGTGAGTTGCTGAGGGATCAACATTGGAACTCTCTCCAAGGCAAAGCTCACGACTATAGGCCCATATCCAAAAGTCTTTAGTCGTCCGTTCTTTGCCTTGGTCAGTTGGCTCTTCATATGAGCCGACACAGCTTCACACCAGTTGAAAATGGTGCCTTGGTAACAGTCAATTGCCATCCGCATTTGGGATCCGGAAGCAATGTGTAAAGCGGCCGCGCCGCAAATTCTGGTAACCGTGAACGCTATGACTTTGAGTTCCGGTAGAGTGATGTGTTTTATCTCTATGCCTTTTGAATGGTGAGCCCCACGTGTGCACCAATCCTCGCGGAGACTATCAAGGGATTGGCCACCCGGCCTAGTCCCCGCAAGACTGAGTTGTTCACCTCTGTTTGGCAAGCCAGTGAGAAAGTATACATCCGAGGGCTCTATCTCGAGCTGGTGCCCTCCTATGTAAAAGCATTGTTCTTGAACGTTCCATCGCTCAACCAGCCATTCCAAGAATCTTACCTGGCCCCTCATGCCCGGTATGGTCCAATATTTGTATAATCCGCATGCTCTTAGGGCATCCAGAGAAGGTTGATGATTTATTGCAGCTTCATCTTCCTCTACATGCTCTCTCTCTCTCCAGTCTAACATGATTAATGCCCTGCATATCAAAAAAGGCAATTAGAAATTGATTTGAGGATTTTTGGTAGCTTTTTGGGGGAGTTGGGGTTTTGAAATGCGCGTTTCTCGGAAGACGCACCCCAGCTTTGTAGCACAGGGCGTCCGGACGCAGTTGGCCTGAAGGCGGGTTGCGTCCCCCGACCGTTTTCCCGTGTGAGAAAAAGTCGGGGGACGCAGGTCACCCGAAGGGCACCTGCGTCCGCCGAGAGGCGCATTCCAAAACCAAAACCCCCCCAAAAAATAAAACTAAAACCTAAAAATTAATTCTAAACGGATAGAAATGCAGAGTAGGATGTGTAAAATACCTGGATGAAACGGCGTTCGATTCCGACGGTCAGATTTTCCGCAGCGACCACGGGAAGTTTCTTGTCAAAAGCTCCTTTTTCAACCTCAACAGTGAAACGGTAAGAATGACATGGTAAAAGGTCTTTTTATAGGTTTTTCGGATGAATTAGTTCATTTTTTACCATGAAAAGATGTTTTTTAATGTATTTTTGCCTATTTTAAACAGGTATGAGTAATGTGTTGCTTTTGTGCAGGACAAAGGGATTTCGAGGGAAATTGTAATTTTTTCACAAACAAAAATATCAGAGTCATCTTTTAAGCCCTTTTCTGACTCCTAAAACATGAAAAGATCGCCGAGTGTTTCCTTTTCACTCGTTAAAACGGAATTAAAAGACGGTCCCCTTTTAGCTCTTTTCTGACCGTAAAATCAAGAAAAGATTGTCGGGTTTTTGTCGTTTCAAACTCGATAAGGAAATAAAACGACGTGTCCTTGATCGCTTTTTACTTTTCAGGTCGACGACACTATCATGAAAGTACTCCTTGGTTGCAAGATCAAGCGGTTCCCCCAGGTATTATTTTATACTTTTTCGGGCTTGAGGGACACAAATTTACGAAAAAGTTCAACGTGGAGTTTCCTTAAGTTTTTTCAGACTCTCTAAAATTGAAAAACGTCGAGTTTCTCCTATACTGGGCTCGTTAAACTTTTACAGTAAAGGACCTGTTCAATTACAAACAGGAACGAACCACTCCTTCCTAGGGTTCGAATTTAAACTAGGTTGGACTCGTCCGAAGGATGAGCTTATAATCAAGCATATGTTATCCTCCTCAAGCTTGTTAAAAATAAAGAGGTACTCTCCAGAAATGGTGGGGGAAAAGAGAGAAGAATGAACCTGTTTGTCACCTTTTGTCTCAGAAGAAACTTTATTACCGCTCCTGAACACGACACTTTTCATTCACCTGGGTTGGGAAATCTTTTACCTCACAGTTGACCAAACCACTTTGAAAGTCTTTAACCGGGTTCCGGGGATTAACTTTGAGTTATTCGTCACCAAGCCATCTGTTGTGTCGTTATGTGTTCAAGAGGTCTGCAAGAAAAACTTTCATCTGCAAAATACTTGTCATCCATTTGACCATCCCTGAGTCAGTCCTTACAGCAACATTTCTTCAACTTGAACAATGATTTCGTGTTGTGGGCTTGCCTGCAACGGGTCGCTTTCTATCGACATCGACACATTATCTAGAAAGATGACTTAGGAATCGACAGTACCTTGAAGTCTGCATGCATCAATGGCAGGTTTCTCGCCTTTGACGTCAGTTTACATCATTGACTTTCGATCAAAGGATTCCATGAAGTGTTCGACATCAAAACATCTATTCACATTTCACGGGTTGTGCTTGGTACTTTGAGGACCATTGACATTACTGGTGGTTTCTCTCACGCTTGTTAACAGTTTGCATCATCGACTGGTAATCAAGTGGTTTCTAACATGTTCGACATCGAATCATTTAATCACATGGCTAGAATCGTACCAATTCGGGAAGTAGAAGTGAAGACCCTGGATCTAGTTTCTACCATCCAGGCTGCGAGGAGTTTTGTATTCATTATCTATGTAGACTAATCATAAACAGATGGCTGCGTCCATCCTGTGTCTACAAAAGTCTATAAAAATGATGTACTGCAAGATCATTCCTGTATCAGAATAGTTAGTCCATTAGTTAAAGTTTTGAATCTGAGTATGGGAATGCCTACCTCAGTGATGATATAATCTTATCCATGTATTTTGTGTTGAAAATTGCAGGTTCCAACCAGGCCATCCACAAGACAATCCTTGAAATGATAAAGCGCTTCACCCTTCCTAGAATTACAAAACCCTACTCTATTCCAGGCTTCGCACTTTAGGGGGCAATCTGTTACACTAAAAAATGTCACCTTGACTACTTACAGTTAGTATGGCTCAAATCAACAGTCATGCTACCCTCTTAGGCAAGTCTCATGCCTCTGTTATCCATCTCAAACTCAAAGAAGAGAGAAAGTCTTGTAAAAACTATGTTTATCTCTGGGGTCGCAGGTTCTCTCTAGCCTTACCTGCGGGGACGCTGACCATGTTCACAAAATCTGCGTCCACGGACGCTCTGTATGTTAAGGGACAGGTGCGTCCCTCTGTAAAAGGCAAAATGCGCGAGTTTTATATTGAAAAAGTTACTTGTGGTTACTTCTAGAACATTCTAGAGGTCGGTTTGATGAAATGGATGCGCCTCCAGTTGGTTCATGTATCTCTATTAAGGGGGAACTTATCCCATCAATAAGGGAGCTATCCCACCCAAAGAGGGGGATGATCCCATTGATAGTGGACCTGAATAACCTCTTTACAGCACTATAAATAAAGACATTGAGCCAGAGGGAGAGGAGGTTGGAGCTATACATTTTCTTTGGGTAAATGCTGCAGGATTTAGGTCTTCCATTAGAGCCTTTGTGAGGAGAGATTGTCTTTACTTGATTCTACTTGGAAGAGGGTGAGCTTTGTCAAAGTAGAGGAAAACCCTTGATGGACCCTGGGAGGAACTTGCACAACACCAAGGCCAGGTTGTAAGAGTTTCTTTGTTTCGTTATTAATACAAACTGGTTTATTTTTCTCAATAGCTTGTGTTAATGAGTTATTTCATGTGTTCCTTGGTCTACATGTTGAATATATGTTTTATTATATGAAATGCAAGTGCTTGGTAATTGTTTGATTGTTTGTGGTTGCAGGAATTGACTTGAAGGAGGAGCTCATCCGGATTGGCAAGGACAAACTACAACAACAGCGTTTTGGAATAAGGTAAGCCTAAACACTTGTAGTTTTCATGTTGTAAAAGGTGTATTTAGAGAAAGATCACTCCATTTTGTCTTGTTTGTCATTAGAATGTCTTAGACTTCTAGGAAGGTCAGTTGTGTCCGCACCCTTGACCAATTCCGTGTGACACCCCGCACTTGGTCCTGTTGGAGCTTCTGGCCTCAAGGGAATTGGTCCCCCTCCTATAATACAATTTGCAAAGATATGGAAGTGGTATTTATCGTTTCCATGACTTTTACACTTTAGGCACCAAAATTCCTCACACACCTTTAGTTTAGCCTCCTCTTTCTTCAAGCTCTACAATTCCAGCTAGAGGTTCTGCAACTGCAAGTGGATTTTCTGGACTCCCAAAGTCACGTCCTGAATAGGTTCTACATGTAACCTCATCATGATTTCCATGGCTTCTGCTTGTGTTCCTATCTTTTGTTGTGACAAGCAATCCTTAGGTGAGGCAAAAGTGAGACTATGAACCACTCGCAATGCTGACCATTTGTGAGCTACATATTAGCTTCGTAGATCACACACTTCAATGTTTGATCTAACTCCCAAGGAATTTCATCAACCCTTATCGTGATTTCCTTAAATCCAATGATTGACTGTGAGTCAGACTTAGGCTTATTAAACTCTTTGTTTAAAGCATCCTTAGTCTATCCTAGCATTTCTACAGGATGATCAGCATAGTACATAATATACCATGTTAGTACGCAATCATGCAGAGTAGTAACTAATTCTGCCTTCTTTATGTTATCATCAGTGATCTATTGCGTGGTCCACACAACATTCCAAACAAACCATAAATGCTCTATATCTTCGCTCCCTATACCCTTGAAAATTGGCAGCTTTATTAAGTTTGAGATGTTGAACTGCAGTGGTGGTGGCGGAGGTGTGGGAAAAGGTGTATGCAATGGAGGTGAAGGTGGAGGCAGAGTGGATAGATGATGTATCCATGGAAAACCATGTCTTATCAGTTGGACAAAACTCTGTGGTGAGGCCTGTACTGTTCCCTTATTGTCGCTCAAAGGAGGTCTAATCAACAGGCTATTTTCAGGACCTGCTTTTTCTCAATTTCTAAAGAGTTTTCCACTTCGCGTACATCCAAACATCAAGGAAATGGCATAACATGTTTCTGACACAAGAGCATCTTAATCTAGGTATATAAAGATCTCAGATACTTACCTCACAGTCCCTTGAAGAATTGTCGCTATGCTTCATTGTAGTTGACCGAGGTATCAACCACGAATTCTGTAACAAATCCACCTATAATCTGATCAAGCCAATGGTTGACAACTTGTGTGATGTTTTCTTTAGAGGCTTCTAATCATCATACCAACTCTGGAGTCCACACTATTGGACCGTCAAGCTTCCAGCTTCCTTGGTCATCTGCCAACTTAGCTATCCACTCATATAGTTCGATTGGGAAGGTGAAGAAAAAAATTTCATGTATTTCTATATACAAATATCTGTCCAACCACTTCTCCTTTGACAGGTGTGGATTCCTATTCTCTTGTGCTGCAATTTCATGAATTTTTATATCCAACCACTTCTCAATTTCCTTCTTGGTTGGATTCCATTGATGTGACATCAGACATCTCCTTAAGCATATCCTAGTCCTGAAAACGAAACCATTTGTTGGCTTAGTGGGTCCTGAATCAAGTCCAAAGTTAATTGTGCCAAACAAAACCCTACACTACTAGTCCTTTTGGCATCAACCTATGTAGCGAAAGCTGATGTCTCATCGAAAGAAGTATGGGGGGATGCTGGAACAAAGTTTCCACATCCAAAGATTAGTGTAATGTCTTTTATTGCCCTAGATCTTCCTTCACGCAGATCTATAAGCCCCCAGGGCTTGGTACTTCACTTCCTTTAAATGACCTCTTGACCATCATGAGCGTCTATGATAGGTATTTAGATGCATTATCCAATTACGCACATTAGGAAATAACCCTAGATATGAGCTCTTGGAGATCTACTTAAGTATTTAATAAACATAACAGAATGAATTATAGCCTTCATGAAAGTATTTAACATGCATTGCATACAATTATCAATATGTGTCCCATGAGGTCATGCATCAATAGATCCATATTTCATAAAGACATTATTAAATCACAACATATACTGCAATCATGATTAAATAGAGGTAAATAGATAAACGCGGGAATTCTTCAACAATCTACTTTATTGATCATCAATATGGGGCTATATACTCAACACTTCCCTATGCACATTGTTATAGACATTTTTGTGCCTCGCGACATGGAGCATGAAATGTCAATAATCACAGGGATCCTCAGTCCCTAAACATGTTGTTCTTACCCCTAAAAGAACAAGGTCATCAAACAACAGCACTTCCAATCACTTCTCCACCTGAAAACACTTCAAAACAGGCTAATTTTGGATCATGTCAGCTGCTCCACTGAGCATCTGCACTGGAATGCAACTGCTCCTCCTTATACCTGCACTGGAAGTCAAATTTAATGAAGGCTACCTGCGCTGGGCGAGATTGGCCAAGTGGCACAGTCATTCTGCAAGGTGTCAACTGCCCAGGAAGCTTCCAAACTGACACTTGGTTCATGAGATTCGCCCTGTGATGAGTAAGAGGTACTTGATCACCATGTGTAAGCAAGGATCTCCAAGTGGACTCAAGAACTGAAGATTAACTGAAGAGGGAGAGGACACAAGGCAGCTTCATGTCAGTCTCAAGCTGACTCATCCTTTCTTCTTCTCTCCTATATATAGAGCTCTTCTATGAGGTCTAAGGGAGGCTGGAATTTTGTGTAAAGTAAGGAGGTGATGTTGGTTTACAGTTAGAGCTATTGGGTGATTGTTTTACTAGAGGTGAAGAGGAGAGTTCTTGCTGCTGGGGAGGTGCTGCTGGATTGGAGCCATCATTGGTTGTAACCTTCTCAGAACCCTGTTACTTCTATCAATAAAGTTTTGCATGTTCTCCTATATACTTGTATTGCATTGATGTATTGTATTTACATGTATATTTGATTCATCCAAATCCATGCTTCGGTTATGAGTACATGTATCTTGTAGTTTGCTCTCTTGTTTTGTGCAGGATCTGTGTGTAGCTGGACCGGCAACGAGAGCAAGGAACTGGGAACAAGAGACAAAGAGAGAGGACAAGGATCGACTAAGCGAAAGACACCAGGTTGGTTAATCTTTCTCCATTCTCTCTGTACTTTCATAAAGGAAATCATCAAAACTTTACTTTCAGTTGTTGCTAAAGACTGTCACCTTTAGAGTAGGGATAGGGTCATCCGCATCAGATACTTTTCCCCACAACAAACTGGCGACTCCGCTGGGGAGCCTAGTATCTTGTTGGTGTTTGTAGTATTTTGCTATTCATTTCTTGAAGAAAAGAGTACCAAATCGAAAAGCTTTTGACTATATCAAAAGCGAAGTAGAGGGTCTGCTACTCTTGCTCATTTGCTGAGCAAATTCAAGATTTGAAGAGCTTATCTACAAAAGACTCTTTACTCTTTGTGATAGATCTTCATCCTCTTGATCATCCCTTAGCCTGTACTTGACCTATAGCTTTTTATTTCAGCAAAAACAGTGCATTTTTGAGCTTTTTATGACCCGGAAAACTTTGTAGACGTAACTCTCGTGTCCCAGAGCAGGCTGTCCACAGGCAGTCTGCATTACAGCGCAGGTACTCCCTTCGGGAACTGCGCTGAGAGTCAAACTGACAGACCAGAGCCTGCGCTGGTCCAGTTAGCCTTTGTCTTGCTCAGTTTTCCCATTGTGTCTTGGCCCTGTTTTCACTGATTTTTTGCTGATTGCTTGCTGGTCATTGTATTTGCTGTAAACCATTCTCCTTGACATTATTCCGCCTCAGTTGTGTGATGAAACTGTGAATGTTCTTTCAGTATTTCTTGTTTCAGTTACAGTTTCCCATTGTGAAAAGCGAACCAGTATAGTTGTGACCTCTTAGATCCTGAACTGTAAAAGTGTCTTTGTGATCTTAAGAGCTAGTTTTATTACTGTTCATGGTTGTTTGAGTTTGTTTGTTTTTCACTTTATGGTTTGAATTCATATATTTTGAGTGTTGAAACAAGTACTTGTAAAGCGTCTTTTCATTTAGACAAAGCTTGTTTGTTTACGCTTCAAATTGAATTCGAAAGTCATACAACAGTTTTCCTTTTGTCTACATCAACATTAAAGGAAAAGAAAAGAAATACATGCATCTTGCATTTGCATTTTTGATAAGTTTGTGTGTCTGATCTAGGAGAAAGTGCATTAGTTTGTGCTTTGTGCTCTGTGTGGAAAGATATTGTTTTTCTCTCCCCTCAGTAGTTAGGATTTTCAAAGCTAAAAAGATTGTGAAAGCTTGCTTATCATTTTAGCTGCATTTAGGAATTCGTACCAATACATCTCGTGGTGATCCTGAAAGACAAACTGATAAACAAGATCAACTTAAAATATATTGAATGAATCTAAAAACGCATTGTAACATAACACTCACAGTAGAGGTCTAGGTAGAGACGTGTTCCGGCGTCGTTAAACGTAGTGACTGTCGATCTCTACGAAGGTGGGTGATTCCTCCTGAGAGTCGGTGGCACTAATACGGACTTGAGCTCCCGCGTACCGTCGCGTATATTGGGAGACCCCTATAGGCTTTTATCCTTTATCCTTAGGAAGCCGTGTCGACCGCCCTACTGATCGCGATGCAGTGAACACAGCATTCACGAAGATCGACCACCCGTACCGTAAAACGTATTCTGTGGTTTCGCGAAAGGTTTGGCACACCCTCTGCCTAGATCTCCAGAGCAGTTTCTTTTGGCCCTTTTCAAACTCTATAACTGAAAAGGTCCAGCCGAGCATTTGTCACTTCGGGCTCGTTAATACATCAAAGGCGACTAGAGTCATCTTTAGCTTTTTCTCGACTCTTAAAACATGAAAAAGCAAAGTTGTGTCTAAAAGCGTCTAATAAAATTCATTCAATACGGAAACATAATTCCTCTTTTTGTATTTTAGTTGATCAAGTAATCCGCAACCGTGGAGGAATGTCAATTAAAACTCCGTCATTCGGGGAGACTTGCGAGTCAACCGCCTTTGTCTCCGGAACCGAGAGTAGTACGGACAAAGCGAACTCGCTGGACCAGGTCAAAATCTCCTTTTAAAGTTAGAACGGAAGTTCCAACAACATCTGAGATTCTGGTCACTCCCAATATTTCTGGAATCCCTGCCTCTATTGAAGAAGTTCAACAGCAACAGAAGGACAGTGGTACTGATCCTAGTCTGAAGACAAGTACTTGCATAACTGAACCAGTTCCATCTGAAACCGGTCCACAGAGTCTTGTTGTTCAAACGACTGTCGTTGTCGAAGCAACCCCTTCTTCGGCACCAGAAATCTTTTACGGACCTGACGGTCTTCCTCTTCCTCCTGGTCTAATTGCAATAGAGGAAATCGTAGAGGACCAGCAAGCAAATACTCCAATTCATTTTGGAGTAGGTACCCCTCTTTTTCCTTCTGCATCAGAAGTTTGTCTATCGCCACCAGAAGTTCCTGAAGAATCGTTAGGAAGTTTATTGGATAGACTTAAAATGTCTGAACAACTGTCGACATCTAGGACTGTGCCAAATGACACAGCGATAGCAGAAGCTCCTGCTGTCACTCCAACGATGTTTGCCGGCATACCATCTGTCCCAACTAGTTCTCATCAACTAGAAGGAGTCCACCCAGGGACTATTATGACAACTTGGTCTGTTCCAGTTTGTTCTTCCGGTATAATACCCGGTAATTCTTATGTTGAAACTAGACAAATTGATCCCTTTGGGAATCAGTTTGGGCCATCCAATCCTCAAAGGCCATCTATACCCTTGAGCTCCGGATTATTACCGTATGGGGGGCAATATGCCCTTTCACTTCCCCTTCCGGGGGGATACCCATACGGCAGTTTTCAACAACATTCAGGTTTGACTGAAGTAACGACGAGTGGTTGGGTACCTATGTTACCCCAACAACCAAGAGTTGTATATTCCATGCAACAGTGTGTACCTATGTCTAGTATCCCGACGACGCCAGCAATTGTAACCGTGTCGCAAGTTCAATTGATGCCTGTTGTATGTCAACCCCAAGTTGTAATGCAACAACCTATTGACCCTGCAACACAACCACAATCGCCAACTGCCGGGACGACACAGATACGAACGGGAACTATAACCCCGCACCTTGGTCCGTCGGTTAGTGTTGCACAGCAAAACATGGCTTCACAACCATGGATGGTGCAATACCAACAACCTCAGTTTCAACAGGTGTACCAGGGATCTGAACAACAAATCTTTGCGAACGGGTTAAATCAACCACTTTACAGTGGCCAAGCCCACCAGTCGTATCAGTCATATCAACATCAGTTGCATTATGCTGGTATGCAAAGACCTACTGCTCAGGCGATTCCATCGTACCCTGGGTACGCCTCGCCAAACCTGAATCAGCAGTTGCCATTCATGGCGACCCTAGAATTACCAGATTTACATCGATTAACGAACGATCCAATCGCCTATGCCCATTGGTGGCCAGCGATTCCTCACAAACTTCCTTCGGACATTCCTAAATTCAATGGAAATGCTGGCGAAGACCCGTCGAATCATGTGATGACATTCCATCTGTGGTGTTCATCGAATACCTTGAATGATGATTCGATAAGGCTTCGTCTTTTCCAGAGGACATTGACTGGTCCGGCGGCCAAATGGTATATTGAATTACCTAGAGCCTCGTTCGACAATTTTAGTTCCCTAGCCACGACTTTCTTAACACACTTTCAGTTACCTATAAGGTACGAAACTGGAACGGAGATCTTGACCAATTTCAAGCAGACAACGGCCACACATATATCAGATCATATACATGAGTGGCGTCATCGTCGCAGAATGGTAAAGACCTATGTTCCAGATCAGCTATTGGCTGAGTGGTTTATAAAGTCACTTCTGCCTGCTATAACAGAAGATGTGGCCAAGGGAGGCATCGTAACAGAGGAGCAGGTTATTGCTCGTGCTCAATATTTGGACTTAGTATATACTCAGTCGGGCACGCTCTATGATAAGATACCTGACGCCCCCAGACCGGAATTTTCAATCCCTCCTCCTCCCGGATCAAATAGTGACTCTCATGCCGGTGATGGCGTGATTGGAACTGCAAACGCTAAGTCGACAAGGGATTCAGATAAGAAAGCCTGTAAGACTTCGAATCGAAAAGCAAATCAAGAGATTCTTGCTTCGGAGGTAAATGCTGTATCTACGGATAAAGGCAAAAACTCCAATCAACCAGGAAGCAAGAAGAATCAAAACAAAGGGAAGAAGAAGAAACAAGGAGAGTCATCTCCTCGAAAAACTTCTTCAAGCCCTCCTCGAGATAGGAAACCACCTTATGGGTGTCAGATATGTGATGAGGATCACTGGACGAGAGAATGTCCATACAAAACTGATCTAAAAAGATTCTTAAAGAGTTCGCAAACTCCAGCTGTGTTAACTGATCCGTTTCCCGATCGAGGAAAAAATCTGGTTGGTAGTGGAAATGCTTCACCGTCGCAAGTGCTTATGTTATCGATATCGAAGCAATAGGATGATGCTTTAATTTCGACAAGGAACAAAGATTACGGGAATCCACAGGTGTCGAACGATAAAGGTAAAGATCAACCTAGCAGTTCGACAACAACTTCGGCAGAAGTTGTACCCCCCATCACACATGAATTAACAATAAAACCGCCAAAGGGAGTAGTACACAAGTCGACATTTAATCCTCGTGCCAGAGCGGCACAACATTATAATATAGTGGAAGATTTGGTGCAATCGCCATCTGCTATGTCGACTCTTGAAGTACTACAACATTGCCCATCCCAAAGGCAGGCATTGTTATCAGCAATTGGTGGGGTGGATCCTAAAGATTCCAATCTTGTATCCTTTGATCACAAAGGATATGATCCTCAGTTACCAGCTCAACTAGCTTTCCTCATCCAAGTGAAAGCCCTCAACAAAACTGTTCACCGAACAATTATTGATGAGGGGGCATCGACATGTATTATGTCGATGAGTTGCTGGAAAACTTTAGGATCTCCAACCTTGACGCGATCATCAACAACATTAAAAGCATTCGACGGAAGGACATATACCCCTTACGGTATCCTTAGTAACTTGAGAGTTGAACTAGGGGGCAAAACAGTAGAAATAGATGTTGAAGTCATCGATGGCAATCTTGACTATAACATCCTACTGGGAAGACCATGGATTTATGCCATGGAAGCTGTTGTGTCGACCTATTTTAGGAAAATCGCATTCCCCTTTCAAGGAGAGATTACGATCATTGACCAACAAAATTTCCTCCCTAATGGTTCACAAGTTACAGGAAGCGTTCCTCTGATCCATGGAAGCGACCATTCGTTTCAAAATATCGGAGTAGGTCTCCTAAAAGACCCTGCCTTAATGGGTACTTTCGCCCTACCGCCTCCAATTAATCTGGCGAGAGTGGCCACGGTGGAAACCTACAAAATGAAATCTAATCCAATCTTCTGGTTGGATTCGGAATATTCCTAGATATTTGGTCGGCTTCGAGGATAGTTCCTATCTCAGGTCAACCTCGTTAAAAAATGAAAAACCATGAGGATAGTTCTTTTACTATGTCAACCTCATTAAAAAATGAAACAATCCCCTTTCCAGATCTCAATGGTAAACCTTCATTCCAATCAACAAAGTTGAATGCAATGAAGCTTGGGGGGCATGCACCTCGGTTGCATTATTATGCTGGGGGCATAACGAGCAGTTTTAGCACATAGTTCATGCTCGTTAAAAAATAAACGCAAGATCCGAGCAGTTTTAGCGCATAGTTCATGCTCGTTAAAAAATAGACATAAGTTGTGAGCAATCTTCCCTTAGAGTTCAAGCTCACCCAGAAAAAATGAACCGGTAAATAACCTTGGTAAATGTAACCTTTGACAGCCATATTAAAGCCCTTGGTCGTGTTCTTGCAGTCTCACCTCCATCCGTTCATTTGGCCAATCGTTCATCTCCATATGTTTGTTTACCCATTTTGAGGAACAGCTGCGAAGAGTGATGCCACTAAGCCATCCTTGTGACACTGCCGTGATTGGAATATTCCAACCTGTACCTGGAATCTGCTGCTGCCCTGTTAATCACTCGTTCCTCGAAAGACGAGTCGTCTTTAAGCTCTTTTCACTGACTCGTAAAATATGAAAAGATTGCCGAGTTTTGGCCTTCCAGCTCGTTAAAGCGACCGGAAAGCTATCCCTCCTCTAGATTTTAATCTTTTTGGACTTGAGGGATTATTGCACAAAAAGATCGAGCGCTTGTCTTGTTCGGCTCGTTAAAAGTACTGAACACTCATCCCTTCTGTATTGTTTTATACTTTTTCGGACTTAAGGGATTAGATGACGAAAAAGGAATTTTGGAGTTAACTTTCTGTACCTTTTCAGACTCTCTAAAAATGAAAAGGACCGAGTTTTCCTTGTCGTTAGACTCGTTAAAATGATTAAATAGCGACAAACTTGTCTTTAGACGAGAACGAGTTTCCCTATCGCTAAGCTCGTTAAATCATAGCGATGGGCTTGCCCGAAGGGCAGGTTATAGAACAAGCATATGTTATCCTCCTCAAGCTTGACAAAAATAAAGAGGTACTGGTCAGAAATGACTGGGGAAAAATTGGGAGAACATCAAAGTTTAATGGTAGCAAGTCACTCTTGAACATGACACTTTTCCTCCGTACCACATCGGGTTGGGTTGTTTCATTCACCGGTCTCATCACCATGGTCCTCGCCAAACCATCCACATTTGGGGTAATGCTACCGATCCATCGCATCAGTGTCGTTATATGTTCAAGAGGGGTCATTCTGAAAGTGTCAACCGTGTCCCATCCACTGCCATACATTATCCTTCATCCATTCATGATCGCCACCCTGAATCATATGTCACAGTTTGTTTTCACCTCCACTAAAATCATTAGCTCCGTTCCGTGTCATTGATGTGGGATTCATTAAGGCCCTCCTTTGACGGATCGCTTCTTGTCAACTTCAGCTCATTATCCAAGAAGTTGATCTAGGAACAACCCCCATCAGTACTTTGAAGCTTGCATGCCTCAATGGCAAGTTTCTCACTTCCGGCGACAGGTATACATCAATGACCTTCGACCAGAAGATTTTGCGTGGCGTTCGACGCCAAGTCCTTTATTCACGCCACGTGAATTGTACTGCAGTACCTTGAGGGTCATCGTCATTATTGGTGATTCCTCTCGCGCTTGTTAACGGTTTTCATTATTGACCAGTAATCAAGCGATGTCTTTCCATGTTCGACTTCAGCAAAATTCTCACATGGATCGACTTGTACTTAGAGTGAAGATCGAACGAGTTTGAAGACCCCGGATCTAGTTCCATCCATCTGGGCTGCGATATGTATTCAGGAAATATAAAAGCATTTGCCATGTACATCATTGCAGCAGATGATCATCCTATTCAAAGGATGATAATTTCAGCAGAAAATTATCAGTCTACCTTCAGACGATCGTCTGTCATATGTACCAAAATGTATTTATAAAAGCTGAGCATGGGAATGCCCGCCTCAGCTAGATCATGAAAATAGAATGAAAAATAATGTATTGTATTGTATTGTATTACAGGGCGCCTCCTCAGCACTGGAATGAACTTCGGACCCTCTAGATAAAGCATTTCACCCGATAAACGGACTCATACTTTAGGGGGCAACTGTTATAGACATTTTTGTGCCTCGCGACATGGAGCATGAAATGTCAATAATCACAGGGATCCTCAGTCCCTAAACATGTTGTTCTTACCCCTAAAAGAACAAGGTCATCAAACAACAGCACTTCCAATCAGTTCTCCACCTGAAAACACTTCAAAACAGGCTAATTTTGGATCATGTCAGCTGCTCCACTGAGCATCTGCGCTGGAATGCAACTGCTCCTCCTTGTACCTGCACTGGAAGTCAAATCTAATGAAGGCTACCTACGCTGGGTGAGATTGGCCAAGTGGCACAGTCATTCTGCAAGGTGTCAACTGCCCAGGAAGCTTCCAAACTGACACTTGGTTCATGAGATTCGCCCTGTGATGAGTAAGAGGTACTTGATCACCATGTGTAAGCAAGGATCTCCAAGTGGACTCAAGAACTGAAGATTAACTGAAGAGGGAGAGGACACAAGGCAGCTTCATGTCAGTCTCAAGCTGACTCATCCTTTCTTCTTCTCTCCTATATATAGAGCTCTTCTATGAGGTCTAAGGGAGGCTGGAATTTTGTGTAAAGTAAGGAGGTGCTGTTGGTTTACAGTTAGAGCTATTGGGTGATTGTTTTACTAGAGGTGAAGAGGAGAGTTCTTGCTGCTGGGGAGGTGCTGCTGGATTGGAGCCATCATTGGTTGTAACCTTCTCAGAACCCTGTTACTTCTATCAATAAAGTTTTGCATGTTCTCCTATATACTTGTATTGCATTGATGTATTGTATTTACATGTATATTTGATTCATCCTAATCCATGCTTCAGTTATGAGTACATGTATCTTGTAGTTTGCTCTCTTGTTTTGTGCAGGATCTGTGTGTAGCTGGACCGGCAACGAGAGCAAGGAACTGGGAACAAGAGACAAAGAGAGAGGACAAGGATCGACTAAGCGAAAGACACCAGGTTGGTTAATCTTTCTCCATTCTCTCTGTACTTTCATAAAGGAAATCATCAAAACTTTACTTTCAGTTGTTGCTAAAGACTGTCACCTTTAGAGTAGGGATAGGGTCATCCGCATCGGATACTTTTCCCCACAACACACATGGCTACGGGGGTCCACACACTCAGCTGCGGACACTACTCTAGTCCTCTACGCACTCAGATGTAAAGCCTTTCCATCTTCTATGACTCACTTCTCTACGCTATCCTCTATTGACCCATTACATCCATCATCATCAAATTATGCCTTAACAGTTTCGAAGACATGCCTATTTATACAATCCCATGGTCCGCGATCTCAAAAACGACTCAACCTTACATAGACAAGGGGTTAAAACCCCTTTTACTCCTAATTACCTATGTGTTCTGCATCTACAAATCGTGGAGACTTTACATCTTTTACCAAAATTTACATCAAAACTTGGGTTTTTAACCCCAAAACTGACCAAGGGGACCCCATCCCAACACGTAATAAAACAACTTATATTCTAACAATCTAAGGGGTTTTTACCTTCCTAAATACCCTTTCACTCCTAATGACCTTCAAGCTCCACTCCTCAAAATACGAAGACATTACAAATATACAAAACTATTTGCAAAATTAACCCCAAGGGACTTGTTACAGATCCATTTGGGCACATCAATCCCATCATCCAAATCAATGTTTTAGGGCTCATCAAACCCTAATTTCTGTTGCTACATGCCCTAAACAAGAAACCGCCTTGAATGCCTCCCTCCTAGACAGTTTCATGACTTGAAGACATCCATAAATAGCTTATAGAGGGACTAGTGTAGGTAAGCCCTTGTAAAGGTGTGCAATAGAGAAGTTGAGTCCAGTTCTAAGTGCTCTGCAGAGCATTTAGGCTTCCTTTCGCCTGTGCTGGGCGAGATTGAGAAAAATTCACATAGGCTTTGGGGAATATTCTTATCTTTTGGAGTCATCTAGAAGGTTCCCTCACTTATCAACTCCTATGAGCTCAAAAATGGATGAGGAATGAGTTAAGGTGAATCCTATACTCTCATCCTTTCCTCAATGGAACTAATTCTAAGTATGGAAGGCTAATTAATGCCAACTTTTATGACAGAACCTCCTTCATCTTCCTATAAATTGACCACTCATCTAAGTGATCAGGGGTTGGATTATGTTGAATTGTAAGGAGATAATGTTGCTATGCGATTTGGCTTTGAAGCAAGTATTGTAATGCTACAAGTTTGTCATGCTTTTGATGTGATGTGGATGGGATCCAAGCTGGAGGAATGGCTTTGAATCAGACACCAATGGTTATAACTCCTTCTTCTATTTAATAAAGTGTTTCAACCTTTCTCCCATATGTTTGTATTGTTTCATAATGCTTATATGTGTGAATTGTATCTGATTCCTTTCACTTATGTTCAATAGATCGTGTGCTTTGATTGATTCTTCGTTTTCTCTTGTGTTTACATGTGCTTCTCAAGCATATTAAGTATGGCAGGGAGCGACATGATTGATACAAGGGAGACGAGAGGAAATTGGAACTAAAAGTAGGTCTTCTCATCTTCTCATCTTATCTATTTCTTATAGGAAACGACAAACACTTTAAATTGTTGTTCTAGATACAACTACCTATCTAAGGAACTGGTATTTATCCGTAGATACCAGATTCTCAAAAATAGGACCATGTCCCAATAGGCCCCCAACACAAAGTCGTGACTCGTCCTTGAGTCACTTTGTCGGTGGTACCTTGATCTTTGCTTGTAGCTGTTGTTGGGAAAAGTATCTATTCAGAACGCCCCTATCCCACTCTAAGGTGTGATAGTGCCTTAGCAAAAAACAAGGAAAAATACTTGAGTATTTCTTCTTTATGAAATGTAAATGAGGAGGAAGGATGTAACTAACCTATGTCTTTCGCTAGTTTGTTGATCCAATCGCTCCTCTCTTCAATAGCTCCCAGCTCCCTGCTCCCTTACCGGCCCAGCTTCACCGAATTCCTGCAAGATCACAAGAGAGAGAAACTACACGAAGATATAGATATACATTCATAAAAAGATCAAGATCAGATTAAGCTAAACATGCAAATATAACAAAACATCATTGATACACAACATGTAGGAGAAACTCAAATAATTTATTGATATAATAAGAAAGTCCAAGAGGAGATACAACCAAGTGAGTTCCGATCCAGCATCTACCTCCCAGCAAAGGAATCCCTTCCTCTCCTCCAACAAAGCATAAATCACCCAATGTACTAATCTCAATCTCAAACCAACAACAATTCTCTGCAAAGTACAAAATTCCAGCCCTTGGATCTCTGGGATGAGGGATCCATATATATATGTAAGCAGAGAGGATGAGTCAGCTTATGTTTTGACTTTTGGCTTCTCTCTGTCAGTTCTTGCTTCCACTCGGAGACTGAGAGCCTCTTACTCATCACTTGGTCGAATTTAGTCAGGCAAGTGTCATTGGAGAAGATTCTGGAAGCTTCCATGGTCTTTCCACCTCGTTGAATGACTCTGCCACTTGTCCTTTCCCGCTCAATGCACCTGGGTAGTTCATTCAAGTGCGTTGCAATGCACCTAGACAGTGTGCTGGGGTGCTTTGCAACGCAGGCAGCTAGTGGAGCACTTGAATTGATCCTGAATTGACTCTTTCTGAGTGGTTTTTGGTGGAGAACTTCTGGGAGAAGCTGTCATTGGTTGACCTTGTTCCTTTAGGAGCTGTAACAACATCTTTAGGGACTTTGGATCCCTTGAATTATGGACATTTCATGCTTATAGCTGTAAGGCACAAAAATGTCTATAACAGTTGCCCCCTAAAGTATGAGGCTGTTTATCGGGTGAAATGCTTTATTAGGAGGATCCGAAGTTCATTCAATGCTGGGAGGAGACCTGTAATAAGATACAATACAATACACTATTTTTCATACTGTTTTCATGATCTAGCTAAGGCGGGCATTCCCATGCTCAGCTTTATAAATTCATTTTTATGTACATAGGACAGACAATCGTCTGATGGTAGACAGATGATTCTGATGTAATCATCATCCTTTTGGTAGGATGATTATATGTTCTGCAGTGCTGTACATGTCAATGTCTTTATTTTTTCCTGAATATATATCGTAGCTCGGATGGATGAAACTAGATCTGGGGTCTTCAATCTCTTCCGATCTTCACTCTAAGTACAAGTCGATCCATGTGAGAAATGTTTTGAAGTCGAACATGGAAAGACATTGCTTGATTACCAGTCAATGATGTAAACTGTTAACAAGCGCGAGAGGAATCACCGATAATGATAATGACCCTCAAGGTACTATAGTACAATTCACGTGGTGTGAATAAAGGACTTGGCATCGAACACCACGCAAAATCTTTCGGTCGAAGGTCATTGATGTATACCTGTCGCCGGAAGTGAGAAACTTGCCATTGAGGTATGCAAGCTTCAAAGTACTGAAGGGGGTGTTCCTAGATCAACTTCTCGGATAATGAGCTGATGTCGACAAGAAGCGATCCATCAAAGGAGGGCCTTGAAGTATCCCACATCAGTGACACGGAACGGAGCAAATGATTTTGATGGAGGTGAAAACGATCTGATGAACGCCCCTATCCCACTCTAAGGTGTGATAGTGCCTTAGCAACAAACAAGGAAAACTACTTGAGTATTTCTTCTTTATGAAATGTAAATGAGGAGGAAGGATGTAACTAACCTGTGTCTTTCGCTAGTTTGTTGATCCAATTGCTCCTCTCTTCAATAGCTCCCAGCTCCCTGCTCCCTTACCGGCCCAGCTTCACCGAATTCCTGCAAGATCACAAGAGAGAGAAACTACACGAAGATATAGATATACATTCATAAAAAGCTCAAGATCAGATTAAGCTAAACATGCAAATATAACAAAACATCATTGATACACAGCATGTAGGAGAAACTCAAATAGTTTATTGATAGAATAAGAAAGTCCGAGAGGAGATACAACCAAGTGAGTTCCGATCCAGCATCTACCTCCCAGCAAAGGAATCCCTTCCTCTCCTCCAACAAAGCATAAATCACCCAATGTACTAATCTCAATCTCAAACCAACAACAATTCTCTGCAAAGTACAAAATTCCAACCCCTGGATCTCTGGGATGAGGGATCCATATATAGATGTAAGCAGAGAGGATGAGTCAACTTATGTTTTGACTTGTGGCTTCTCTCTGTCAGTTCTTGCTTCCACTTGGAGACTGAGAGCCTCTTACTCATCACTTTGTCAAATTCAGTGAGGCAAGTATCATTGGAGAAGATTATGGAAGCTTCCATGGTCTGTCCACCTCGTTGAATGACTCTGTCACTTGTCCTTTCCCGCTCAACGCACCTGGGTAGTGCATTCAAGTGCGTTGCAATGCACCTAGACAGTGTACTGGGGTGCTTTGCAATGCAGGCAGCTAGTGGAGCACTTGAATTGATCCTGAATTGACTGTTTCTGAGTGGTTTTTGGTGGAGAACTTCTGGGAGGAGCTGTAATTGGTTGAACTTGTTCCTTTAGGAGCTGTAACAACATCTTTAGGGACTTTGGATCCCTTGAATTATGGACATTTCATGCTTCTAGCTGTAAGGCACAAAAATGTCTATAACAGTTGCCCCCTAAAGTATGAGGCCATTTATCGGGTGAAATTCTTTATTAGGAGGATCCGAAGTTCATTCAATGCTGGGAGGAGACCTGTAATAAGATACAATACAATACATTATTCTTCATACTGCTTTCATGATCTAGCTGAGGCGGGCATTCCCATGCTCAGCTTTATAAATTCATTTTTATGTGCATAGGACAGACAATTGTCTGATGGTAGACTGATGATTCTGATGTAATCATCATCCTTTTGGTAGGATGATTATCTGTTCTGCAGTGTTGTACATGTCAATGTATTTATTTTTCTTGAATATATATCGCAGCTCGGATGGATGAAACTAGATCCGGGGTCTTCAATCTCGTCCGATCTTCACTCTAAGTACAAGTCGATCCATGTGAGAAATGTTTTGAAGTTGAACATGGAAATACATCGCTTGATTACCAACAATGATGTAAACTGTTAACAAGCGCGAGAGGAATCACCGATAATGATAATGACCCTCAAGGTACTGCAGTACAATTCACGTGGTGTGAATAAAGGACTTAGCATTGAATACCACGCAAAATCTTTCGGTCGAAGGTCATTGATGTATACCTGTCACCGGAAGTGAGAAACTTGCCATTGAGGCATTCAAGCTTCAAAGTACTGAAGGGGGTGTTCCTAGATCAACTTCTCAGATAATGAGCTGATGTCGACAAGAAGCGATCCGTCAAAGGAGGGCCTTGATGTATCCCACATCAATGACACGGAACGGAGCAAATGATTTTGATGGAGGTGAAAACGATCTGATGATATATGGTTCAGGGTGGCGGTCATGAAATAATGAAGTATAATGTATGGTAGTGGATGGGACACGGTTGACTTCTCTGGATGACTTCTCTTGAACATATCGGCGACACTTGTGTGATGGATTGGTAGCATTTACCCCAAAGGTGGATGGTATGGCAAGACCATGGTGATGTGACCGGTGAATGAAACAACCCAACCCGACTCAGGCACAGAGTGGAAGTGTCATGTTCAAGAGCGACTTGCTACCAATAAAAGTTCTTTGAGTTTCTTCCCAATTTTTCCCCAGTCATTGCTGACGAGTACCTCTTTATTTTTGTCAAGCTTGAGGAGGACAACATATGCTTGTTCTATAATTTTCCCTTCGGGCAAACCCATCGCTATGTTTTAACGAGCCTAGCGATAGTGAAACTTGTTCTCGTCTAAAGACAAGTTTGCCGCTATTAATCTTTTTAACGAGTCTAACGGCAAAGATAACTCGGTCCTTTTCATTTTTAGAGAGTCTGGAAAGGTACGTAAAGTTAACTCTGAAAGTCCTTTTTCGTCATCTAATCCCTTAGGTCCGAAAAAGTATAAAACAATACAGAAGGGATGAATTTTCGATAGTTTTAACGAGCCAAACAAAACAAGCGCTCGATCTTTTTGTGCAATAATCCCCCAGGTCCAAATAGATTAAAATCTAGAGGAGGGATAGCACTTCCGGTCGCTTTAACGAGCTGGAAGGCAAAAACTCGGCAATCTTTTCATATTTTACGAGTCAATTGAAAAGATCTTAAAGAAGACTCGTCTTTTGAGGAACGAGTGATAAAATGGGTAGCAGCTGATTCCAGGTAAGGGTTGGAACTTTCCAATCACGGAAGTGTCACAAGGATGGCTAGTGAAATCACTCTTCGCAGCTGTTCCTCAAAATGGGTAAACAATAAAATGGAGGTGAATGATCGGCCAATGGAAAAGTGGAGGTGACGGTGCAAACATGACCAAGGCTTTAATGGCTGATAATGTTACATTCACGGTGGTTATTTACCGGAGGATAGTTCATTTTTTAACGAGCTTAAACGCGGGTGGAAACATTTGCTCAGTGCGGGTTTATTTTTTAACGAGCTTGAACCTTGCGGTAATACTGCTCGATAAGGTGGTCTTGTTTTGATTTTTACCATTAATAGCTTTGCTTTTCAAAGATAGTACTGTATCTTCAATTGCTTCATCAAACTAGTTAGAAATGGACAACATTTGCTTGAAAATGAGATTAAAACGCTAATATTTTACTTTGAACTACGTAAAAAGCAATTAAAAAGTGTTTTTACCTCTCATTTTACCATTTCATTTGAACTTGGTTTGTTGGAGCTTTGGAGGTGCCTCTTCCCCCTTGATTTTCATCAGCTGATTTCGGGAGATTCTGTGGACGATTCTCGATGCCGTCTGGACCAGGTAGGAGCTAAACCTGAGCTCTTTCATTTCATGGTTTCTTTTCTGCATTCTGTGCTTCAGTCCCTGCTTTTCTGAGCCCCTGGGGTTTGATGGGAGTGTTCTTCCATCAACGCACCCTAGGCATGTCGAAACCTGCGCTGATTGTGGGTCACCATGAAGGTGATTTGACATTCAACGCACCCATAACACCTGTGTAGGTGCGTTGGGCGCAGAAACGAAAGATGTAGCACAATTTTAAATGGAATTTTTCCCTGTTTCTCATCAAAATTGGGATTTAATCTCCTCTCTTGTTTGTTTTTGCAGAGATATTGGAGCAAAATGACCCTTACATGGCGAGAATGAGAACATGAAGAAGAGGACATGATTTCCCTACATGATCCTGTTACAGTGAACGCGCTGCGGAACTATGGTTTGCTGAAGTTCTTCCGCATCTCTAACATGAGACAGCAGATCAACCTACTGTAGTATTTGCTCGATGCTTGGGATCCTATCAACCAAGTTTTCCAGATTAGGGGCAAATCCATCCCTTTGACTGCAGTAGATATTTACTTCTTGACTGGCTTGTCGCGGCGGGGTGCCCCCATTTCTTTGTCAGGTTCGGCCCGAGGGAGTGACTCTGTGAGAGATTATGTCCGCCAGTATTGCAGGGAAGGATCTCAGCTAAGTAAAGACGACAAGATCATTATCCGAGACATTGCTGACAGGTCCCTCAGGTCTATCCTGTTCACTTTTGGTAGGATGGCCGGGAGTGCATCTCTTCATGTAGCCAACAGGTCCTATATGCAGCATGCCTTGGAATGCCTTCAACCGAAAATATTCAACTAGTGTGATGCAGTACTTCTTGTGATGAAGAGTCAGTTGACCAAGATAAAGGATGGGAGGTTGAAGAACTTTGGGTTTGGTTCTATTTTGACCGCCTTTGCCTTGGAGAAGATACCACTGATGCAGCCGCAGTACATTGCACTCGACATACCTCCTCCTATTGAACCATGTATGCAGAGATGGGTTGACCACATGTCTAGGCATGCCAGTCCGTCTCAGATTTCATTTTCTGATACCTTCTTCAGGTGGTTTGATCGGCAGGAGATGGCTTATGTCGAGTATCCATATGCTGGCATGGATTTCCGGGGTGATCCGGATTTAGTACTACCGGATGGCGAGCAGTGGGGTGCTATTGGTAAAATCTTTAACCATATCACTGTTTACTGTTTTTATTTATAATGTCCTTGTGCTTTATTCTATCAAGACTTTTAATCAAACTCATGTGTACATGCAGATGTTGGTCCTATTCGTCCAGTAGTCCGTCTGAGAGTGTCGGCCGCTGTCCCAGCAGGAGAGGCTGCCGGGAGGGTTATCCTTCGTGACCTTGATGTGGCCGAGACTCTCACAGCTGTGCAAGAGAAGGTTGAGAGCCTTACTCTCGGTATTCCCGATGTGAGGATCGACGAGCTACCTTTGCAGTTACAGCGACATACTACTGGTGTGCCTAGACGATGGACTCGTCTCTTACGCATGATCGCACAGGCTGTGACTTGCTATCACGAGCATCATTAGACTAGGGTGCCCCCTAGAATTTTGAGTTTTTGGGTCATGTGACCGATTTTGTCTTGGTTACAGAACATTATATGTAAACCATAAACAGCTATATATATATTTTGATTTTCGGGTTTTATTCTAGTTGAGCTATATGATCCACATGTAAAACATTGATGATGTGTTTCTTTTTATAAATGTCGCAAATGTCTATCTAACACATAGTTTGCTAATGAGTCGGTTAATGTGTTTAAGTTTCTGGAAATATGTTGGTATTGAACAAAATCAAATTGTCTTTCCAAAATCTTAACTCTTAGGAACATGCGATAAATAGCTGGGTTTCAGACGGAATATATACCATTGAGTTGTAGTATTACGAGTTGTGAGTCTAGCCTGGCGATTAGTCAGCGTATACCATGAGTGATGGCATCAGAGAGAAGTTCTATCAATGCGCTATACTCAGCGATGTTATTCGTTGATTGACCGATACATACACCTCTGAAACTTACTAACTCGCCGCTTGGATCAAAAATGGCCCAGGCTGCGGAGGACAGGTTCCGTGAACTACGACTCGCTCCGTCGGCGTATCCAACACATGTCTCCAAAAGGTTTGACATCTGCAATAAATGTAAAAAGGTGGATTACTCAACCAAAACGAACACTTTAGCGAAAACAAAATACAACAAAAGCATATTGGTTACTATTTAAGCATAGTAACGCTTGAGGTACAACCCATTACGGGGTTGCGCCAGTGGAATTCCGTCATAATCCATTAACTCGTAGGCTCCTTTTTCTAACACTCGTTTAACAATATAGGGGCCCATCCATAAATAATTAAATTTACCTGCTCCCAATTTATCGGATTCTTGGTCATAAAGCAAGACCAAGTCACCTTCTGAGAAGACACGGGGTTTGACATTTTTGTCAAACTGCGCGTTGACTCGTTTCTTATGGGCTTCGTTAGCCAAAGCGGCATCACGACGGGTTTCATCCAATTGGATTAATTCCAAGAAATGGACCTCTTCTTCTGAAGTTCCGGGGAGGAGATCTATTGCGAGTTTAAGAGATGAGATTTCACACTCGACTGGTAAGACTGCTTCCAGGCCATATACCAGTTGGAAGGGTGTGAACCCGGTTGCATTCCTTACCGATGTTCGGTAAACCCACAAGGTTGAGTACAGGATTAGGTGCCACCTTCTTTTGTGAACTCTGATCATCCTTTGCAACATATGCTTCAGGACCTTGTTGATTGCTTCAACTTGTCCATTGGCTTGCGGATAATACGGAGTAGAGCTGTCGTGAGACAATCCTAGCTTGGCAGCTAATTCAAGCATCATGTGATTGCGAAAATGCGATCCATGATCCGTAATTGTAGCCTGTGGTATGCCGAATCTGGCGACTACATGATTGAAAAAGGAAAGGGCAGCTGTTTCACCAGTGTTATCTAATGTAGGCATCGCCTCGGCCCATTTGGTAAAATAGTCAACGGCGACTATAATATACCCATGCCCCCCAGTCGAGGTGGGGTTACATGTCATGAAATCGATGCCCCATTTGGCGGAAGGCCCAACAACAACTATAGGCTGTAGAGGTGCAGGTGGTCTTCTGGTTTTGCTATCAAAAATTTGACAAGCATGGCAACTTCTGACTGCGGTTATGCAATCTTTGAACATGGTTGGCTAGAAGTATCCTGTTCGTAAGATTTTTTGTGCTGTAGCATATCCAGATTGATACCCCCGACAAGCTCCTGAATGACACTCATTCAGGGCTTTCTCGGCCTCCTCATGGGTGAGGCACCTTCTCAGAACTGTATCGATACCACGACGGTAAAGCGTATCACCGACGATCATGTAGTCTTTTGCTTGGTATCGTATACGTTTCTATTCTGAGTGAGAGGTGTTAGGCCTAAACTTTTGGGTTTGGAGATAAATTATTATATCTCCATACCACTCATTGCTTGTAGATATCAGAAACAGATTCTCATCCACGATTGATTCTTCGGATGTTTCATCGTTGGACGACGATGGGAGATCGCATAATAATTCTGCAAAAACTAGAGCTTTCTTTGATTTGTATTTTACGAATTCCAGATCAAACTCTTGAAGGATTGCTATCCATTTTAAATATTTGCCCCCCAGCAACTGTCGCGACAATATATAAGTCATGGGGTTGCAATCAGACAAAATGGTAGTTTTCCGGAAGAGGACATAGTGTCGAAATCTTTGTATCGCTTGAACAGCTGCAAGCGCTAGTTTTTCAACATAAGAATATTTACTTTCTGTATCATTTAAGTTTTTACTTAAATAATATATAGGGTGTTCAATTCCATCGACTTCTTGAACTAATACCATTGCGATGGTTGTATCTGTTGCAGCTAGATACAGGTTAAAATCTCTTTGATAATCGGGGGCATACATTAATGATGCTTTCATTAAGGATTCTTTTAAAGCATCAAAGGAAGCTTGCGCAACCTGATCCTAGACGAAGGGTACCTCCTTTTTCAAAAGACGTGTATAACCTTTAGCAAGTTCAGCGTAATTTAATATGAACCTCCTCAGAAAGTTTGCTTTCCCTTGGAGTTTCTGGATCTGAAGCAAATTTGAAGGTGGAGTCAAATTTATGATTGCCTGTACCTTGCATGGGTCGAGACGAATCCCATCCTTGGAGACTACAAAGCCAAGTAAACGACCAGAATTGACGCAAAATACACATTTGTGTGGATTGAGTCGTATCTTGTAGTGTCGGCAACGTAGAAATATCGCTCTTAAATGCTGTGGATGATCAGTCTGCTTTCACGAATGAGCCAGAAGGTTGTCGAGATATGGTTGAACAATGTTCTTGATGTCATGGAAGGCATAATTCATTGCCCTCTGAAACGTCGCCCCTGCATTTTTTAAACCAAAGGGTAATTTTCGATATGCGAATGTGCCCCACGGACAAATGAATGTAGTCTTTGACTAGTCCTGTGGGCGGATATTTATTTGATTATACCCGGAAAATCCATCCATGAATGAAAGGATTTTGCATCCGGCGCATTCATCAATTATATGGTCGATGAAGGGTGTAGGGTAGTTGTCTTTTGGACAAGCTTGATTTACATCCCTATAATCGACACACACTCTAATTGTCCCTTGTTTCTTCATAACAGGGACAATATTCGATACCCAATCGGTTAGAGGAACCGGGTAGATGAAACCAGCATGGAGAAGTTTTTCAACTTCTGCTTTAATGGCAGCGGCTTTCTTGGGGTGCACCTGCCTGAGCCGTTGTCGTACCGGTTTGACATCTGGATACATCTTAATTTCGTGTTCAACGATACTCGAGTCGATGCCTGGCATTTCATTATATGACCAAGCAAAGACATCTCTGAATTCGCAAAAAAGAGCGTTATATATTTCCAGTTCTGAAGGAGAACAACATTTGCCAACATAAATATTCTCTACAATATCTGTTTTAGTCGAGATATTTATGGCTATAGTCTCTTCAATGTTGGATAAGTTTCACTCGGAATCCACCGTATTTACAGTATTTGAAAGGAATTCAAAAACTGAAGGATGATAAAGGTCATCTTGAGTATCTTCTTCATAATCCGGAAGAAGGGAAGGATGGTGGCAATCATTCCATGGTGCCCCTTCAATCAACATTGATTGTACAATTCCTTCGTCGGTTCCATGCACTCGCGACCAAGGATCTGAAGGGGTACCATATTCTCTAGACCTATCTACCCAAACGCTTGATGAGCGTTGATTTGGGTTTGCCTCCCATGCTAGAAACATTGATTGCTATAATATTTCTATTGGGCTTGGGGGAAAAACCATTGCATGATCCATGTTGGTATCGTTTTCTGAAATCTTTGTGGAAGATATCATATTGCAGGTTCCTATCGACGCTACTTCCGCCAGATTGATTGGAGGTGGAAGAGCGAAAGTTCCCATTAGTATAGGATCTTTTAGTAGGCCTACTCCGATATTTTGAAGTGAATGGGGGCTTCCATGGATCATGGGAATCCTTCCTGTAAGTTGAGAACCATTAGGGAGGAAGTTTTTTTGATCGACAATTGTAATCCCTCCTTGGAAGGGGAATGAAATCTTTCTAAAATAGGTCGACACAATAGCTACCATGGCATATATCCACGGTCTTCCTAGTAGGATGTTGTAATCAAGCTTTCCATCGATGACTTCAACATCTATTTCTACTGCTTTTCCCCCTAGTTCAACCTTCAAGTTATTTAGGATACCATATGGGGTATATGACCTTCCGTCGAATGCTTTTAATGTCGTCAAAGATCGTGACAAGGTTGGAGATCCTAAAGTTTTCCAGCAACTCATCAACATAATACATGTAGATGCCCCCTCATCAATAATTGTTCGATGAACAGTTTTGTTGAGGGCTTTCACTTGAATAAGGAAAGCTAGTTGAGCTGGTAACTGAGGATCGTATCCTTTGTGGTCGAAGGATACAAGGTGCGAATCCTTAGGATCAACCCCACCAATGGCTGATAACAAAGCCTGCCTTTGGGATGGGCAATTTTGTAGTACCTCAAGTGTCGACATAGCGTATGGCGATTGGGCCAAATCTTCCACTATGTTATAATGCTGCGCCGCTCTAGCGCGGGGATTAAAAGTCGACTTGTGTACTACTCCCTTTGGCGGTTTTATTGTTAATTCAGGAATGATGGGTGGTACAACTTCTGTCGAAGTTGTTGTCGAACTACTTGGTTGATCTTTATCCCTGCCGTTCAACAGCTGCGGATTCCCGTAATCTTTGTTCCTTGTCGAAATCAAAGCATCATTTTGCTGTTTTGAAACCGACAACATTAGCACTTGAGACGGGGAAGCATTTCCACTATCAACCAGATTTGTTCCTGGATTTGGGAACGGATCAGTTAACACGGCTGAGGTTTTAAAGAATTTCTTAATCTCAGCTCTGTGTGGACAATCTGCGGTGAAAACAATCTGATGATATATGGTTCAGGGTGGCGATCATGAAAGAATGGAGTATAATGTATGGTAGTGGATGGGACACAGTTGACTTCTCTGGATGACTTCTCTTGAACATATCGGCGACACTTATGTGATGGATTGGTAGCATTTACCCCAAAGGTGGATGGTATGGTGAGACCATGGTGATGTGACTGGTGAATGAAGCAACCCAACCCGACTCAGGCACGGAGTGGAAGTGTCATGTTCAAGAGCGACTTGCTACCAATAAAGGTTCTTTGAGTTTCATCCCAATTTTTCCCCAGTCATTGCTGACCAGTACCTCTTTATTTCTGTCAAGCTTGAGGAGGATAACATATGCTTGTTCTATAATTTGCCCCTCGGGCAAACCCATCGCTATGTTTTAATGAGCCTAGCGATAGTGAAGCTCGTTCTCATCTAAAGACAAGTTTGTTGCTATTAATGCTTTTAACGAGTCTAACGACAAAGATAAATCGGTCCTTTTCATTTTTAGAGAGTCTGAAAAGGTACGTAAAGTTAACTCTAGAGGTCCTTTTTTCGTCATCTAATCCCTTAAGTTTGAAAAAGTATAAAACAATACAGAAGGGATGAATCATCGATAGTTTGAACGAGCCGAACAAAACAAGCGCTCGATCTTTTTGTGCAATAATCCCTCAGGTCCAAAAAGATTAAAATCTAGAGGAGGGATAGCTCTTCCGGTCGCTTTAATGAGCTGGAAGGCCAAAAGTCGGCAATATTTTCATATTTTATGAGTCAAATGAAAAGATCTTAAAGAAGACTCATCTTTTGAGGAACGAGTGATAAAATGGGTAGCAGCTGATTCTAGGTAAGGGTTGGAATTTTCCAAGCACGGCAGTGTCACAAGGATGGCTAGTGAAATCACTCTTCGCAGTTGTTCCTCAAAATGGGTAAACAATCATATGGAGGTGAATGATCGGCCAATGGAAAAGTGGAGGTGATGGTGCAAACACAACCAAGGCTTTAATGGCTGATAATGTTACATTCATGGTTGTTATTTACCGGAGGATAGTTCATTTTTTAACGAGCTTAAACGCGGGTTGAAACACTTGCTCGATCTTATGTTTTTTTTTTGACGAGCATGAACTATGTGCTAAAACTGCTCGATGCGGGTTTATTTTTTAACGAGCTTGAACCCTGTAGTAACATTGCTCGTGATAAGTTTGCAAGCCCCCAGCATAATAACGCAAATCGAGGTGCATGCCCCCCAAGCTTCATTGCATTCAACTCAGTGGTTGGAATGAAGGTTTACCTTTGAGATTTGAAAAGGGGATTTGTTTCATTTTTTAATGAGGTTGACACAGTAAAAGAACTATCCTCATGACTCCTTGTTTCATTTTTTAACGAGGTTGACACGAGATAAGAACCGTCCTCGGCATCCACCGTATTTACAGTATTTGATAGAAAATCGAAAACTGAAGGATGATAAAGGTCATCTCGAGTATCTTCTCCACAATCCGGGAGAAGGGAATGATGGTGGGAATCATTCCATGGTGCCCCGTCAATTACCATTGATTGGACAATTCCTTCGTCGGTGACATGCACTTGCGACCAAGGATCTGAAGGGGTACCATATTCTTTAGATCTATCTATCCAAACGCTTGATGAGCGTTGATTTGGGGTTGCCCCCTAGGCCAAGAAAATTGATTGCTACAATATTTCTAAAATGGCGATGATCCATGCTGACAAAATGTTCAGGAATCTTTGGAATCCATTAGATATAGAAGATTTCATATTGTAGGTTTCCACTGTGGCCACTTCCGCTAGATTACTCGCAGGCAGTAGGGCAAAAGTACCCATTAAGGCAGGGTCTTTTAGGAGACCTACTCCAATATTTTGAAGCGAATGATTGCTTCCATGGATCATTGGAATGCTTCCCGTAACTTGTGAACTGTCGGGGAGGAAATTTTGTTGGTCGACGATTGTAATTCATCCTTGAAAGGGAAATGCAATCTTCCTGAAGTAGGTCGACACAACTGCAGCCATGGCATATATCCAGGGCCTTCCCAATAAGATGTTGTAATCGAGGTTTCCATCAATTACTTCAACATCAATTCCTACTGTTTTTCCCCTAGTTCAACTTGCAAGTTACTTAAAATCCCGTATGGAGTGTATGATCATCCATCAAATGCTTTTAACGTCGTTGACGTTCTCGACAAGAGTGGTGAGCCTAAATTTTTCCAGCAACTCATCGACATAATACACATAGATGCCCCGTCATCAATAATTGTCCGATGAACAGTTTTGTTGAGGGCTTTCACTTGAATAAGGAAAGCTAGTTGAGCTGGTAACTGAGGGTCATATCCTTTATGATCAAAGGTCACAAGATTGGAATCCATTGGGCCAATCCTGCCTATTTCTGATAATAAAGCTTTCTCTTGGGAGGGGCAATTTTGCGGTACCTCAAGTGTCGACATAGTGGACGGCGATTGGGCCAAATCTTCCACTATGTTATAATGCTGTGCCACTCTAGCGCGGGGATTAAATGTCGACTTGTGTACTACTCCCTTTGGCGGTTTTATCATTAATTCAGGAATGGTGGGTGGCGCAACTTCTGTTGAAGTTGTTGTCGAACTACTTGGTTGATCTTTATCCTTGTTGTTCGACAGTTGTGGATTCCTGTAATCTTTGTTCCTTGTCAAAGCATCATTTTGCTGCTCTGAGATAGACAACATAAGAACTTGGGATCGAGAAGCATTTTGATTAGCAACCAGTTTGGTTCCCGGGTTTGGAAACGGATCAGTTAATACTGCTGAGGTTTTTGAACTCTTAAAGAGTTTCTTAACTTCAGCGTTATGTGGACAATCTCTCGTTCGATGATCCTCATCGCATATATGACACCCCGCAGGGGGTTTCCTTTTCCCAGAAGGGTTTGTAGAAGCTTTATCGTGCTTCTTTTTTCTCCCTTTCTTTCTCTTCTTTCCCCCTGGTTGTTTCAGTTGTTTGCCCTTGTCAGTTGACATGGAATTTACTTCCAAGGCAAGAAGTTCCTCTTTTGCATTTTGATATGAAATCTTACGAGCTTTGTTGGACGTAGCCTTTGTCGATTTCTCGTTTGTCGTGCCAATCACGCCATCGCCGGCGTGAGAGTCATTGTTTGATTTAGGAGGAGGAGGAATTGAGAATTCTGGTCTAGGGGCATCAGGTATTTTGTCGTAGAGCGTGCCAGACTGAGTATAGACCAAGTCCAGATATTGCACACGAGCGATGACTTGCTCTTCCGTTACGACTCCCCCCTTTGCCACATCTTCCGTGATTGTAGGAAGTAAGGACTTGATAAACCATTCAGCTAATAGCTGATCGGGAACGTACGTTTTTACCATCCTACGAAGACGTCGCCACTCATGTATATGATCAGATATGTGAGTGGCCGTTGTCTGTTTGAAGTTGGTTAGGAGTTCCGTTCCCATTTCATACCTTATCGGTAATTGAAAATGGGTTAAGAAAGTCGTGGCTAAGGTACTGAAGTTGTCGAATGAAGCTCTAGGCAATTCGATGTACCATTTTTCCATCGGACCAGTTAACGTCCTCTGAAAAAGGCGAAGTCTTATCGAATCATCATTGAGGGTGTTTGATGAACACCACAGATGAAATGTCATCACATGATTCGACGGATCTTCACCCGGATTTCCATTAAATTTAGGAATATCGGACTGAAGTTTATGCGGAATCGCTGGCCACCAAGGGGCATAAGCAATTGGATCATTCGTCAGCCGGTTTAGATCTGGTAATTCTAGAGTTGCTACAAAGGGCAACTGTTGATTCAGGTTAGGTGAAGCATACCCAAGATAAGATGGAATCGCCTGAGCAGTGGGTCTTTGCATACCAGCATAATGTATTTGATGCTGGCAAATTTGACAAGGTTGATGGGCATAACCATTATAGTATGGTTGTTGATAACCGATTTGGAAATGTAGTTGCCCATTACTTACAAAGACTTGTTGCTCAGGTCCTTGATATGATTGCTGGAATTGCGGTTATTGAGATTGAACCAGCCCTGGTTGTTGGACCATTTGCTGTTGTCCAATACTGGATGATTGACCAAGATGAGGAGTCATAGTACTTGTTTGAGCCTGAGTCGCTCCAGATAAGGAGGCACTAACCTGAGCTTGTGATTGAGTTGTTGAGACAAGAGGTTGTTGTATTGCAACCTGAGAAACTTGGGGTTGACATACAACAGGTAGCGCTTCTACTTGCGACGCAATCACCATACCAGGTATAGTGGGAATATTCGACACAGGGTGGACTGGTTGCATTGAATATGCAACCCTTGGTTGCTGAGGCAGTATTGGTACCCAACCGCTGGATGTAATTCCAGTTTGACCTGAACTTTGTTGTAAACTCCCATATGGTTGTTCTCTGGGAGGGAACAATGAAAAGGCATACTGCCCTCCATATGGTGGCAATCCAGTACTTGAAGGGTAGATTGGCTTTTGAAGACACATTGGATCAATTTGTTGAGTTTCAACATAAGAAATACCAGATGATAATCCGGATGAAGAAATAGGAACTAACCATGTCATCGAAGCAGTCCCTGATGGGACTCCGGCTTGTTGTTGATAACTTGCCGGGACAGATGGTATACCATTGAACATCGTTGGAGTAGCAGTAGGAGATTCAGCTGCTGCTGTGTCAGACGACACAGTCCTGGATGTCGATGGTTGTTCAGACATATCTAGTCTATCCAAAAGATTTTCTAGCGATTCTACAGGAACTTCCACTGGTGGTAGACTAACTTCTGATGTCAAAGGAAATAGAGTGACCCCGACTCCAAAATGTGTTGGAGTACTTGCTTGCGGATCTTCTACAATTTCCTCTATCGCAATCAAACCAGGTGGAAGGGGAAGACCGTCAGGTCCGTAAAATATTTCTGGTGCCGAAGGAGGGGTTGAATCGACAGCGACAAATGTTTGAGGAGCAAGACTCTCCGAACCGGTCGCAGATGGAACTGGTTCAGTAACACAAGTGTTTACTCTCAGACTAGGATCAGTATCACTGTCCCTCTGTGGCTGTTGAACTTCTTATGTAGAGGCAGGGTTTCCAGAAATGTTTGGAGTACCCGGAATCTCGGATGTTGTTGGAACACTTGTTCTAACTTTAATAGGAGATTTTGAACCGGTTAAACGAGTTTGCTTTGTCCGTACTGTTTTCGATTCCGGAGACAAAGACGGTTGACTCGTAAGCCTCCGCGAACGACGGGGTTTCAATTGACTTTCTTCCACGATTGCGGATTACTCGATCAACTAAAATACAAAAGGGGAAATATGTTTCCGAATTAAATGAATTTTAGACGCTTTAGACACAACTTGCTTTTTCAATTTTAAAGAGTCGAGAAAAAGCAAAAGATGGCTCTAGTCTCCTTCGATGTTTTAACGAGCCCGAAGTGACAAATGCTCGGATGGACTTTTTCCGTTATAGAGTCTGAAAAAGGCCAAAAGGAACTGCTCTGGAGTTCTAGGCAGAGGGTGTGCCAAACTTTTCGCAAAACCGCAAAATACTTTTTAATATACGGGCGGTCAATCTTCCCAAATGCTGTGTTCAGTGCATTGCGATCAGTAGGGCGGCCGACACAGCTTCCTATGGATAAAGGTTTTATGCCTATAGGGGTCTCCCAATATATACTCGATAGTACGTGGGAGCACAATCCGTATTGGCGCATATCGTCTCTCAGGAGGAATCACCCAACCATCAGTGAGATCGACAGTCACCAGGTTTTACGACGCCGGAACACGTTTCTAGCCTAGACCTCTATGTTGTGTGCTAAGTTACAAAGCGTTGTTAAGTTCATTCAATTTATTTTAGGTTGATCTTTCTTAGAAGTTTTCCTTTTTGGATCACCACGAGATGTATATACAATTCCTAAATGCAGTCTAGAGATGATAAGCAAGCATTTATCTCTTTTCAACAATGAAAATCCTAGCTACAAGGGGAAAAGAAAGACACAAACTTTTCTCAAAGAGAAAAGAGCACACTGTAAATGCACTTTTTCCTAAATCAAACCATACAAACTATCAATATGCAAATTCACAAATGTATGTATTTGTTTTCACTTTCTTAATATTGATGCCTAAAAAGAAGGTTGTTGTACAAATTTGAATTTGATTTCAAGTGAAACACATACAAGCTTCTTTTTGAAATCCAAAAAGACGATTACGATACTTTATGATTTTGAAGTAAACACTTGTTTCGACACTAGAAATTCATAAATTCAAACCAAAAGACAAAAGTAAAAGCGCAATCAACTGTCAACAGCAAACAAACTTACTCCTAAGATCAAAACGACACTTACGACAGGTCTAGATCTAAGGGCGACAGTATGACTAGTTTACTTTTGTAATGGGAAACTGCAAATGATGTAACAAATACACAAAAACAAATACAGTTTCTTCTATACAACTGAGGCGGAATCAAGGCAGAGAAAAGGGGTTTTCAGATAGGTACACACACTGATTACAGGCTACAAAAAACAGAGATAAAACTGAACACAAGGATGCAAAGAACCACAGCTGCACAGGGCAAGGGCTGATCAGCGCACCTGCAGCACAGAGAAACTGAATTGCAGCGCAAGTAGCCCTCTCGGGACCTACGTTGAAATGCAGAGTCTCTTCACAGAGCCTCCGCTGAAGCAGAAACGAGAATTGTCTCTGGGTTATGGGTCACGGTTTGCAGTTTGATCTGAGGTTTTTGGCCGGATAAAAGCTATCAATAAGGTACAATTAGAAGGATGATTTAAAGGAGGACTAAGAGCTATCACAATGGGCAGTTAGAGCATTTGTGGATCAGCTTGTTCAGATCATAAACAGGCCCAGTGAGTGGACTAGAGTGGCAGATCTCTACTTTGCATTTGTAAATGGCAAATGCAATTCGATTCTCCACTCCTAAGTTTATGAGAAGAACAATAATAGAAACACAAATAAACTAACTAGATACGATCCCCAGCGGAGTCGCCAATTTGTTGTTGGGAAAAGTATCTATTCAGAACGCCCCTATCCCACTCTAAGGTGTGATAGTGCCTTAGCAACAAACAAGGAAAACTACTTGAGTATTTCTTCTTTATGAAATGTAAATGAGGAGGAAGGATGTAACTAACCTGTGTCTTTCGCTAGTTTGTTGATCCAATCGCTTCTCTCTTCAATAGCTCCCAGCTCCCTGCTCCCTTACCGGCCCAGCTTCACCAAATTCCTGCAAGATCACAAGAGAGAGAAACTACATGAAGATATAGATATACATTCATAAAAAGCTCAAGATCAGATTAAGCTAAACATGCAAATAAAACAAAACATCATTGATACACAGCATGTAGGAGAAACTCAAATAGTTTATTGATAGAATAAGAAAGTCCAAGAGGAGATACAACCAAGTGAGTTCCGATCCAGCATCTACCTCCCAGCAAAGGAATCCCTTCCTCTCCTCCAACAAAGCATAAATCACCCAATGTACTAATCTCAATCTCAAACCAACAGCAATTCTCTGCAAAGTACAAAATTCCAGCCCCTGGATCTCTGGGATGAGGGATCCATATATAGATGTAAGTAGAGAGGATGAGTCAGCTTATGTTTTGGCTTGTGGCTTCTCTCTATCAGTTCTTGCTTCGAGTTGGAGACTGAGAACCTCTTACTCATCACTTGGTCGAATTCAGTGAGGCAAGTGTCATTGCAGAAGATTCTGGAAGCTTCCATGGTCTTTCCACCTCGTTGAATGACTCTGCCACTTGTCCTTTCCCGCTCAATGCACCTGGGTAGTGCTTTCAAGTGCGTTGCAACGCACCTAGACAGTGTGCTGGGGTGCTTTGTAACGCAGGCAGCTAGTGGAGCACTTGAATTGATCCTGAATTGACTGTTTCTGAGTGGTTTTTGGTGGAGAACTTCTGGGAGAAGCTGTCATTAGTTGACCTTGTTCCTTTAGGAGCTGTAACAACATCTTTAGGGACTTTGGATCCCTTGAATTATGGACATTTCATGCTTATAGTTGTAAGGCACAAAAATGTCTATAACAGTAGCTTACCAAACTCTATCTTTAATACTTGTAGGTATGTTGTCCCTTGCGCAATGGCCTGTCAGACATATTCAACCAATTTTTCTGTGGTAGAGCCTTCGACTGCAAGGCCCATGGTACTGTGTCTCATGAATTTCCTTCAGCTTGCTCTACACTAACAATTTCAACTGGCTTGCCTCATCCACCTAGGGTTAAGTCCTTGAATATATGATTTCTTCCTTTCGACGCAACTCATCAATTTCTTTTTGGATGAGCTTGTCGTCTTGTAATCTTGTGAACCTTTGCAATGGTGATAAGGTTTGTGTTGTAGACCTTATCTCATCGAAATACCTATTCTTTTCCCGGATGTCATCTTCAATCAGAGTTGGATACTCCTGCAATGAGTTCCATAATTCCATGGCTTGTTCGAACAACTAAGTGTAGCCTTTGATTACAACTTCTAAGGTAGCCATTTCTCCTTTAATAGAAGCCTCCTGCTTCTCTCTAACTTTTGGAGGAGTGGTTGGCTACAGCTCAAGTTGGAGCTCAGAGATCTGTAACTGCAACTCAAATCTAACATTCCCAATTTCCTCCTTCGACTTCTTTACTACAACAAATAGCTTCTGAATCTTCTTTGCAGGGGATGTTTCTATTGGAATCTGAAGCTTGGGAAGCTCACTACAGGCCTACGTTATTGTTTCTTCTAGCTACTAACTTTGCACCATCACTTCCTCCCATTCCTTGAGGGCCTATGCCTCTTCCTCGAACATCTGTTGATTACCCGTTTTGACATCATTGATGATCAGCAGCGCACATTTTTCCCAAATTCTGAGCTCATCTAACACCCCTCGATGTAGCTCTTGCAGTGTTTGAATAGGAAGCATCATCAGATTCAAACTCAAATTCATCATGTGTAATAGGTGCACCATTCCTTCTACTGCGTCGACTTGCATAGACCCCTTAGGTAACCACACTTTGCAAAGTTCCATGGTGAGTTATGTTGCTAAAGCTAACTCGCTTGCTTGTTTTAGGCTTGCTTGGTTTAGGCTCACCTATCCCATGCTCCCTTAAATGAAACCTGTTTATTCCTCTTTTTGATGATGAAGGGGGACTCCAAGCCTATGCCCCCTTCATCTTATCCCTCTATCTCTTCCACATTTTTACGCTCTGTGTTTGACTCACCGAGGTCAATGGTGGCCTACGACAGAGTCGTAGTTTTCTCCTTCGCTACGCCAGTCTCTTTGGCAGAGACCTATTTTTGGTTTCTTCTTTCTCCCTGGAAGCAACTTCTTTCTACTGTGTAGCCTTTTCTTTTGTCACGACCTTCTCTTTTGCGGAAGCCTTCTATGATTCCTTCTTCTTCTCCTTTGCTACTGCTATCATTGTTGTGGTTTGCGCTGCTTCACCTTCAGCAACCTTAATAGTTCTCGTACCTAAATCAAAGGGGATCAGCCAGTCACTTGACCATTTCCTAACGAATCCCAGAATATCATCTTCGGTGACTAAGTATGTCATCTTGTGCTATGTTTGTTTGGCGTATTTCTTCTCACATATGTGTAGATTATGAAAATATACCTTGAAATATCTGACATTACTGTACTATGCATGCAAACTTGGTGACAATTTTGGCCACTAGTTAATCACCATCCCCAACGCTGACTCAAATAAGACCCAAAATATCTTTGTCTCCATAATGCACTCAAGTTCTTTGGTGGCCCACAGTGAAGCAAACTTCGTGGTCTCAGGTAGATCAGAATCTTGCTCAGGAAACTGACGTTCTTCAGGCATCCTCCATGCCACCAACATGATCAACAATAACAACCACGTCTAATGGAATGCCTTGCCCTCATCCTAGGCCTCTTTGTAGTCCTCCAAAAAATTCATGACATAGGTATTGAGCCCAATTTTATTGGACTCCTTTGGCACACTATGTAGCCAAAGAGACTATTGGCATCGCCACTTCATTGGCGTGACACTTCCGCATGATTTTTCTAGCCAAGATTTGTGCAGCAAACTACACTACACCATCAGATATGGAACTGATTGCATAGCCACGTGACTTCTTCGTCATCTTGGAGTCGCTCTTCATTTGATCTTCTAATTTCTTCTCCTACGATTTTCCTACCAATGCCTCTATAGGGTCCACTCCTTGATATGGCAACAAAGTTATTCTATGGATTAGCATATCGGTGATCGGGATGGGTCATCCCAACTAGAGGCACCCATCATGCACTAGCATCAAAAGTTGACACATGCAGAATATGTTTATAGCGCTGTGGCTAAAATGTGACACCCACAACATGTTTAGTAGCCCCTTGCACCCAACACCAACCACCCATTTCATCAGCTCAAGTTGTGTGACCTCTGATTCCTCATAATATACCTTATTCAGGTACTTTATGTTGGTTTGATGGGCCTTGACCCAGGTTTAGTGTTAAGTAGCCAAGCAAATCCCTACACTATTAGCCCTTTCGGCATCAATCCACGGAGCGTGGACTGAAGTCTTACTTGAAGCAGTATGGGGAGATGCAAGAACCAAGTGCATCTTGAGACGGTAGTGATGTCTCTTTTAGACCTTCATTCTACCTCCATGCAGATCTATAAGCCCTTTAGGGCTTATCAATGTACTTTTCCATTCATCCTTGAAGCCTCCATGAAAGTCTCTGATCATCCTCCGCAGACCCTAAATAGCCAATTCAGATGCTTACACACCTCTATAATTACTCTTACTTTTTTATTTACTCAGATAATCTTATTTTCGTAGAGTCTGAACATGCAATTATGATTATCTTCGCATAAACATATATCTTTTCTTGCATTCGTATAAAAAAGAGAAACATATAGATTCGCACATCAGAATAACATTAAAACATAAACCTAGTGTTCAATGTAACATAATCACATGCAATTAACAAAAGTAAAATACACAAGTAATTCCAAAATACTTCTCTTTATTGATAATCTGTATTTCCAGTATAAACTCTGACTACCCTGCGCACACATCTATAGGGGTTCGTGCACTCAGCTGCGCAGTTATACCCTATGCCTTTGTGCACTCAGCTACAAAGCCTCTACCTATGCTAAGACTCTTCGCTCTTAGCTCTCAGACCCAAAAACATACTTAGAAGTCTATCCAAACTTGCCTTAGCCTCTTCTAAGACTCCATTTTTATACATTCCCATGGCCCGCAGACCAAGGGTGAATCTCATCAAGCGAAACAAGCTATCTAAACTAAGGGTCAAAACCCTTTTTGACTATTTACATCTTCCTGCTCTGCAACCAAAAATTGTGGAGACTTTACATTCTTTACACAAAACTTGGGCCTTTAGCCCCAAAACTTGGGCTTTTAACCCCAAAATTGACCCTAGGGGACCTATTCCCAATAGGCCTCCAACACAAATATGGTGAATCACCCTTGAGTCACTCTACTGGCATGGAGATCTTATCCTAACAACCTCCTAGATCCACCTATAGCACTAGGACTTCGGCGGTGCACTTTGTTGCCGCCTGCTCGACCAGCTATTCCGTTGTTGGCTCTACGCTGTCTGCCTATATTTTATGTTGTGTCACCTACAGACTAGCCAACTTCCCTTCAATGGAGGTAGTGAGTACATAGGCTTCCTCTAGCCAAGGCCCCAATCTAGCCTTCAGTACATCCTCCTTGCGCTGAGTTGCATCCACCTGTTGTTTAAGCGCCTTTACTTCCTACAACTTCATTAACCTTTGTGTAATAGCAACGGTGCATGTCATTGCTTTAACCTCATCATATCTCTATTGCAGCTCCCATGCCTCTACTTCTAGCCTCTGTACATTGGGATCCTCCTGTAGGCTGGTGACTACTTCGAGCGACTACTCAAAAAGCGCAGTGCAATCCTTCACTGCGAAATCTACAACTGCTACTGCATATTTAACAGTGGCAGATACTCTTTAATCTCTAGTGGAGTCAAAGGCTAGGCCATGAACTCAAGCTCTATAATTTTAAGGTTCAATTCAAATTGAACCTTAGCCTTAGCTAGCTCTATTTTCGCTTTGCGCACTCCAGTAGCGAGCTTTCAAATTCTGACATCCACTAGTGCATGTTCAGGAATATCCAGCTCTGGAACAGTCCTACATGCCTCAACCACCGCCTTGGTCATGTGTTCATTATTTTCCATGATGGCCTTAAGAAGATCAATGGTATAATTCTTCTGTATAGCCAACTGAGCATTGTTCACCTTCTGCTCACTGATAACATTCAAGGCGCACTGTTCCCGAGCCCGAAGCTCCGCGATCACACCATCTTGCAAGGTATGAAGGGCTTCACTTGGAAGCGTGGCCAAATTTAGGACAACTCTCTTGAGGGTGTTGACAATGGCCCTCTCATCTTCTGCTTCTATAGTTAGTGCTCCATCCGGCAGTGCTATGGCCCGGGGATCCAGTGTGCGCACCATTTCTGGTACCTCTAAAGTTCAAGGCACCAAACTAGTTGATGTCACAATGCTTCACCCCATACTGGTCTATACCTCTGATGCCTACATCTACAGCTCACGCAGACCCATTTGAATGGCACCCAAGGCCTGTTGTTGTTGCTGCTCGGACTGTTGTAGCAGTTCTGCAGTTACATCCCTCACCGTATTGCCAATGTCATTCAAATTACCTTCTGTCAAGGTGATTAGGTAGAGGGACATTTTGATGGCCTTGGACTTCTTCCATGACCCTACTTTCTCCTGCTCTCTATTGTTCTTAACCCGAAACGGAGTAGTCTCCAGGTCTACTCTACCCTATTCGAATCGCTGCTCTTCCTCTTCTAACTCCATGGGAGGAGATTTTTTAGTCCTGTCAGAGTCGCGCTCCTCCTATTATTGTTGTTCTTCTGTCTGCTTTTTTGTAGCATGCTCCACTTTGCTTTGTCCTTAGCCTCTTTCTTCCTATTTTTGGTCAACTGTTCCATCTTTAGTCTAGACTATTCCTTCTTACGCTTCACTACAGACTTGCTAGACCCAGTTTTCAAGTTCGAGGCCATGCGCCACTCTGCTAGCCAGTGATCGAGGACCACCACGATCATGTCGTCTATGGCCAAGTATGGAAGGTCATACCACTTTTGATCAGGGTCCTTCCGTGCTCGCATGGAGACACAGTCGAAGTCCATGTTGAACTCCACATACTCTGCCAACTGTTTGAAGACAGTTGGTGATAACCGTGGTTTGCGGTTGATGGCCATGTTGTCATCTCCATCAAGATCAAAAATATCTTGCTATCCTTGACCCTTTTGGGGTTCTCGGTGGCCCAGAGCAACGCGAACTTCGTTGCTTCTTGTAAATCCTACATGACTAGAGGAAGCTAACTATCCTCCAGTAACTCCCATGTGACCAATAATATGGATAGCAGCATCCATGCATAGTGAAAGGTTTTGCTCTGGTCGTCTGCCTCTGTATAGTTCGCGAGGAACTCACTATAGAGGTAGGGTGCCTAATTGAATTGTATGCCCTCTGCGAACTTGGCCGCTAATGATACAACTAGTGCCGACACTTCATCTGTGCAACACTTCCTAAAAATTTTCCCAGCCAAGATCTAGGTGGCTACTTTTACCACGAGGTCAGTTATACTGGAAACGGAGAACCCAGGCGGCTTTCTAATGAGCTTAAATTTGTCCTTCATTTTCTCAGCGACGTCGCACTCACCTGTTTTTCTGCCAAATGCCATGTCCAGATTTAATCTTGAATGTGACAGCTGAGTGATCCTATGGATTAGCATGTTAGTGATTGGTATTGGTTCTTCTAACCACAGGGACCCATTGTACACGAAAAATAGAAGCTGTTTGATCGCTATCATGGTTGTGGGTGTGCGGTTGTAATGCGGCACACATAGCATGTTTAGTAGTCCTACCTTGGCCACCCCTTTTATCCACTTCCTTAGCTCTAGCGCGATCACACCAATGTCCTTATAGAAGAGACGACACATGAACCGATTAGTCGCTAAGTGGGGAAAACAGTACGTATTAGCTAAATCCAAATCCTACAACTTTAAATGGGGGACATGCATCAGGTGCGGTCCTTCGAATGTGATCTTATCCAACAGAAATGGTGTATGCAGTGTCACTTTTCTCTCATCAACATCCTTTGCGACCTTTGCCTTGACTCGGCATGAAGGAATGTATTTAGGAAGTTTAGAGATAGGGTTGGACCCTTCGACATCAATGTCCTCTACCCCCATGTCAATGTCTTCACCACGTGTATTTATTTCATCACTGTCTTCTTTAGGTTCCAGGTCAACTACCTTGCCCTTCTCCTACAGGGTGGGCTTTTCCTTTTGTGGGTGTTTTCTGGGTGACGTGTGCATTGACAGTGTCACTTTCTGCTTATCTTTCTTTGTTTTCAAACCCCCTTTGGTCAGTGTAGGCCTCGGCGTCGATGACCTCAAAAATTTGGGTAACTCTGCAGGTACTTCGACACTTGCTAACTTTGGGCTAGCTTCCTCAGCTTCCACTGCTACCTCCGGGGCAGCTCCCTTAGCTGCCATTGTTTCTCCAACACTCACGGTTTATGCGGGCACCGACATGATGCTAGTCAAAAACTCTTGCATTTCCTTCGATAACCTCTCAAATGTTGAAATCAATAACAAAGCTTCAAAGTTATCATGGTTCATACGTGCCTGAGAGCTCAACACCTCAATTCTCAAAATGCCAAGTGTTTTTCGCTAGGAAGCCGACTGTAATTGATGGGCATTTTTGAATTCAAATCCAATTGTTCCCCCCAAAATTCATTCATAAATGCTAGATTTACGACATATTTTCAAATATCTTGCCCTTAAATTTCGACTTAAATGCTACCCCCTGGCTCCAGTTAGCCATTTTTTCATCATCAAATCATGAACATTGACCATAACGGCCACTTTCCGGCTTCCCTGCATGGTCCCTTCTTCAATAGCACAGCTCCCCGCATGTTTCTGCTGACACTGTGACATTCCTTCATTCTGCGTAGTTGCCCAATTGCATATCTCCTTAACCCAGGCAGTGTAGTTTATAGTCCCATGCCTCCTTTTAGCTGCTTGGAACGCTAAGACTATGCTTCCATCATGTAGTCATCTAGCTGGATAGCCGGTGTATGGCTTCAGTTGGCTACCATTCACCATCCCTGGGAAGGGCTCTCCATTTAATTTAACCAATTGAACTACTCCACCATTGTAACCTCTTTGATAACATATGGCCCCAGCCAATGCATCTGAAATTTTCCTGAAAATTTATCAAACTTGTTGTCATATAATAAAACTAGATCATTTACCTTGAAGGTGTGCAATTTGATGTGTCGATAGTGCCATTTTTTTTCGCGTTCCTTTTGAACTAATTGATGGAATCCAACTAGAAATCTATTCTCTTCAAGATCCGTTAGCTATGTGAGCATCTCCTCCAGGGCTCTGCGATCCGCCATTCCTATGAATTCCACTATGCGTAGACTAGGTACAATGTACTCCATCGGCATCACAACTTCTATGCCATAAAATAGCCTGAATGACGTTTATCCAATCAAATTCTTGAAATTCGTTCTATAAGCCCATAGTACCGTGAGTATGCGCACATCCCAGTCCTTTCTTTGAGCATTACAAACCTTTGTTAGTGCACTCTCCAATATTTTATTAAACCCTTCCACTATGCCATTAGCCTACGGATGATATGGCGTGCTCTTCTGATGGTAAGCTTGAAATTCCTCCATCATCACACTGATCGCCTCATTAAGAAAATGCATATCATGGTCGCTCATTAAAATTTTTGGACAACCAAACCTTGTCTACACGTACTCAAAGATCAATTTTGTTGCTATCATGCTTGTATAGTCCTTCATAGGTTGCGCTTCCACCTATCTAGTTAAGTACTCAGTCACGGTGATGATGTACTGCGCACATGTCTTCTTTCCTGGAGGATGAATTGGTCCCACAAATTCAATCGCCCATTTGTTGAAGGTTTGTAACAATATATACGGATTCAGTAGAAGCTCATCCCTCTGTGAGGGTCTATAGTCCTTTGGCATGCATCGCATGCCCTATAATATGCTTTTGAATCCTTATGCAATGTCAACCACCACAACCCATCGCGTAGAACCTTCTATGCTATTGCTTTTCTTACATAATGTCCTCTCACGGCTCCTCCATGAGCATTATGTTTCGATCAAATTTTGGCACATAACATCGTAGTATTTCGTCTGATCCCATTTTGTACAAGTGCCCTGCAATGACAAAAAACTCTGTCGCACACACCACCAGTTCCTTCTTATGTTGACTGTTATATCCTTTTGTGGCCTCTCCTGTCATCAGGAAGTGTATAATATCTTCAAAGTGACTGTCCGTGACATGCACTACAAAGAGCTACGTGTTAGCTAGTACCTCCTCCAAATTAGTAGGCTCTTCTCCAGCTTCAATGCGTGACAGATGATCTGGTCTTGCATTCAATCGTCCTGGTTTCACAATGGCTTCAAAATCATATTCCGGGAACGACAATAGCCACCTGCATATCTTCCCCCTGAACACAGGCTTGTTGACAAGGTATTTCAATGTAGAATGGTCTGTATACATCTTAAATTGTCCACCCAATAGATAATGCCTGAGCTTCTGGAGCACATACACCATAGCTAATCCTTTGCGCTTTGTAGTGGAATAATTTTTCTTAGCTTTGGACAACTTCCTACTTGCGTACACTATAGGATGATCCAAGTCCCCTTCACCAACCTGTGTTATTATTGCTCCTAGTTCAATACATGACACTTCCACATGCAGATGAAATTCCTTCTTCCAATCCGGGAAGACTAGGATCGGCAAGGTGACCATTTTCTCCTTTAGCATATCCAAGCTCTTCTGACATTAGTCATTCTAATAGAATGTAACATCGTTCTTTAACAATTTTTCCATCGACGTAGTGATCTGGGCATAGCTCTTGATGAATTTCCTATAGTATCCTGTATGCGCTAGCATTAGACGCAACTGTTTCACACTCCTTGGTGCCTCCAAATTGATTATGTCCACGATCTTCGTAGGGTATACCATCAAGCCTTGTATGCATACCACATGTCCCAGCAAGATCCCAAAAGGGACACAAAACAAACATTTCTTTAGATTGAACGTGATTTGGTACCTCCGGCATGTATCTAACATCAAACACAAACTTGCCACATGGCGCTTTACCAATCCAAACATTGTCCAATCGTAAAAGTATACCTCTAGAAACTTGTGAATGAAGTCCTTGAATGCCACGATGACTACGCGTGAAAATATCATCAACGCATTCTTCAGCCCAAAAGGCATTACAGTATACTGAAACCATCCCCACTTGGTCGTGAAGGTCATCTTACTTCTATCCTCTAGCGCAATCTTGATCAGATGGTACCCTGAGAACCCATCAATAAAAAAATATGCTTCTTAGGCGGCAACATTATCCAACACCTCATTGGTGAACGGAGTTGGGAAGGTATCATGCATGCAAGCATCATTCAACTTCCTTAGATCTATGCATATCCTTATTTCATCCTTCTAATTCTTTTCCTAAACTACTATAGGGCTCACCCAATCAGATTCTTCCATCGGTTCGATAATACTTGCTGCAAGCATTATATCAAGCTCCAAATGGACCCTTTCTTTATAATTCGAATTGAGGAGGTAAGGTATTTGCTTAACTTTCTTCATGTCTAGTTTTAGAGTGATCTTCATGACACCCAGGTCCCCTATTATCCATTTCAAATCCGAAAACTTCGTGGGGAACAGATCCTGGTATTCACGGAGTAATTCGACGACCTTATCTATTGTCGTGTTGTCCCAATAGTCCCCAATCTTTGCAAACTTTAGCTCTACCTGCATGTCAATGTTCACCTGTTTGGTTTTGAGTTGCTCGGTTATGTCTGGGTTCTCTAGTTGTGGTCCCTCAACTTCGCGGTTACCTTCAGTCTCGGGAATATTAATCTTCCTCAGGTCTTCATCTTCTTCTTTCGCTGTTACATTGTATCCCTTTAGCGTGTGGTTTGGCTGGGTAGTCCAATCAGGCTTAATCAAATCTGGAGGATCCTACAGTACCCTGAAGATCGATGTCGTAAGCTCCTGCAATACTTCGTCAATACATTCAAACCCATCCTCAAAGCTAAATGTCATAAAATATCCTTGGCACAAAACATCCTACTCTTTAGTGCCATTGTAGAGTTACGTCTCCAAGTACCAATTCATCGGTATAACATCCAAAGTATGATAAAATAGATGTACCCACTTTGGCTAAGGCTTCACTCCATACACTTCAGTCCATTTGGCCAAATGGTCACATAGATCATTCCTCCCATCATACTTTTCTATTAGTCGTACTTGTGGGTGACCAAACCGCACTCTCATCATTTTTTTGTATATGCACCAATCATAAAAACTATCCTTTTGTGTGCCCCACCATCTCACAGGAGTAGCACGTAGTGCCCAGTCTAGGGCCTAGAAGCAATGCTACTCTGGCACTTATCTCTCAAATGCATCCAAAAAGTGATTGAAATCAGTTAAACCATCATAGTAAGGTAGATTTCTTACCTCTAATGATACATAGTGTAACGACTTGGTCATCATATTACAACACAACGTAGATACTTCATGCATTAGATTCTACTAGTGCTCTAGTTCTTCATCAGAATCTGATGTGTATGAACTTTCACAATCCCATGCAATACATCCATCTGATATTGGATTCACCCAATCCTGATCTCACGTCGTTATCTTGTAAATCTGGTCCAAATCGTCATCACTTTCATAATCTCGGACTGGTTCAGTATAGCACGGTCCTTTTGCAGGGTCTATGGGCACCACTATGCGAAGTGATTTCTTCTCAAATATCATCTTCCACTTCTACAAATTGATTACCCCATTTATGCCAGTGGCTTAATCGATCCCAACGAAAGCAGGATAGGGATTGTTGTCATCCTCAATCTCTATCACTTCAAAATCAGCTAGTGCACTCGCATCTTCAATATCAATTATTACCCCCTGCAACTTCCCCATTGGGATGATTTTTTGTTTATTTGTTATCTTAACTAAATCGAAGACCACTTTAGTACAGGTATCCCCATTCTCTCCCATGTCTGTTTTCGAAAAACTTTCACATCCAACCCCAAATCTATAGAAACTTGATCCATCTCATATTCACCTATCTGCGCAATAAGCCTCATCTCACGTCTAGTTCTTGCCTTATGCTTAACAATCTTTCTAACTACACGCGGTCCCTCAGTAGCATTTTCCTTCCTAGCGCACCTATTGATCAGCTCCTACAGTCCCTTCACAGCCCTGCTCTCACATAGTAGTTTCATGCAGGTCTCCGAGAACGTGGTAATCATGGACAGGTCCATTTCTTCAACCGGCTTCTCCTGACTCCCTGGGGTAGAGGACTCGGCAAATATTTTCTTCACTTCCATAAATGTTTCTTTTGTATGTTCTAGAACAAACACAGTCTCCTTTTCTGGTTCTTTGCAGACCCACTCACCTTCCTCAGGCTGGTTCCCCTTATCTTCACTAGTCTTTGATCCACTCCGCAGCAGAATATTTACCTTAGGATCTTCCTTGCAAGGCTCAGCCATCATCATCTACAGGTTTTGAGTTGGTTATTGAGGCTGTGCCCCCTTCTTGCATATCTTAGATAACAATATATGGCACTACATAACCCGCTTTTCACACAATAGCATCTTAATCCATGTATTTAAAGATATTAAATATTTACCTCATATTCCTTTGAAGAAGTGCCACTCTGCTTCACTATAACTGACCAAAGTATTGACTGTAAAATCTATCACAAATCCTTCTATGATATGATCGAGCCAATGATTGACATCGTGCGTGATCTTATCTTCAAAGGCTTATAATTTCTACACTAACTCCGAGGTCTAGACTATTGGACCGTCAAGCCACCACCTTCCTTGGCCATCTACCAATTTCGCATTCCACTCGTACAACTTGAATGGGAAGGAACAAAAGAAGATCTAATGTATTTCTATGTACAGGTATCTGTCCAACAACTATTCTTTTGTCAATTGCAGATTTTGGTTTTCTTGTGCTGTGAATTTGTGGATCTTTCTATCTAACTAGTCTTCGATCTGTTTCTTAGTTGGATTCCAATGATGTGACATCACACATCTTGTTATGTAGATCCTAGTCCTGGCAATGAAACCATTTGTTAGCTTGATGGGCCCTGCACAAACTAAAGTCTCACCTGAAGCAGTATGGGGGGATGTAGGAACCAAGTTTCTGCACTCTGAGATTGTAGCGATGTCACTATTAGACCTTCACACTACCTTCACGCAGATCGATAAGCCCTTTAGCGCTTATAAATGTACTTTTCTTATTCATCCTTGAAGCCTTCGTGAAAGTCTCCAATCATCCTTCGCGGACCCTAAATAGCTAATTCAGATGCTTACAAGCCTCTGTAATTACTCTTACTTCTGTATTTACTCAGATTATCTTAGTTTCGTACAGTCTGAACATGCAATTATGATTATCTTCACATAAACATATATCTTTTCTTGCATTCATATAAAAAAGAGAAACATATAGATTCACGCATCAGAATAACATTAAAACATAAACCCAGTGTTCAACATAACATAATCGCATGCAATTAATAGAAGTAAAATACACAACTAATTCTAGAATACTTCTCTTTACTGATAATACATATTTCCAGTACAGACTCTGACAACCCTGCACACACAACTCCAGGGGTCCACGCACTCAGCTGCATAGTTATACCCTAGGCCTCTCTGCACTCAGCTAGAAAGCCTCTACTTATGCTAAGACTCTTTGCTCTTAGCTCTCTCACACCCAAAAACTTACTTAGAACTCTATCCAAACTTGCCTTAAACTCTTCTAAGACTCCCTTTTTATATATTCCCATGACTCGCGGACCAAGGGTGAATCTCATCAAGCCGACACAAGCTATCTAAACTAAGGGCATAAACCCTTTTTTACTATTTACATCTTCACGTTCCATAACCACAAAATGCGGAGACTTTACATTCTTTACACAAAAATTGGGCTTTTAGCCCCAAAACATAGGCTTTTGACACCAAAATTGACCCCAGGGGACTCGTTCCCAACACTTTCTCAGCTCCAACTAGGGGAACTTCGTGTGGTATGGTATGCAAGCTAGAAAATCACCCTCAAATGACATATTCTCTGGTAGCAAAGGTGTTGATACCATGAACTTCAATGAATCTAGGTCTTTAGGAACTTTAGCCATGGATTTTCCTTGTGGTATATACGATGAAAGCCATGTTATCAACTCAACCTCCTCTGCATCGATCTCCTCAAAACCCCTAGCTATTTCTTCCTCATCTAAGTGTAGGGGCTTCGTCGGCTACTTGTATCGGTCCATATTTCCATTCTATTGGATCTTCGTCGGGTTTTTGCGCAGTGATTGCCGCATTGGTGCTTGCAGAGGATTCTTTTGCTTCTTATCTCCTATTGTGGAAGAATATGGCTTATTCATTGACAACCTAGGCACTGCAGTAGGAAACCCTATAGGTACAGGTTGGGCTGGCTCTTTCTTAGATTGAGTTGTAGTCATTATCTCAATGAATATGTCGCACTCCCAGCCAGTTAAATTTGCAAATCCTGGCTGTGAAATCTGCTCTGTAATTATTTCCCAATCTTTATTAGACATACAACAATTCTCTTGACACAAACAAAAGAACAACAACTCAAGGAAGATTCTTAGGAAGCAAAGTGTTCCAAAGTGGACTGGCATGTCGTATTTATAGCTCAATTTGAATTCAAATCCATCCCTTCCCTTCAAATCCTTGTCATTGATGTGTTTTTGGTGGCATATTCCCAAAGATATGCATCTTAAATGCTCCCTCCCCCTTTAACGCAAATATCACCATCCAATCAACTACAGTGCTTCCAACGATCACTTATTGGCCAGGCTACATGGGACCCACCATTCTAGCACAGCTCCTTCATTGTAGATCTCCTCTATGCCTTCCCTTGATCTGTCGCACAGACCCTTCGCTTCGCCCAACCTTCCTTTTGGCAGTGTGCTTTATAGTCATGTGCTCCCTTGCAACTTCCTGGAGCACTAAGACTATCCCACCTTCATATAGTCATCACACATGGGTGGGATCACCCCTGTACAACTATAACTGACTCTCGTTGACCTTTCCCGGAAAAAATTCACCATTCAGTGTCGCGAGATGAACTACACCTCCATCCGTAATCTCCTTAATAATATATGGCCTAAGCCAATGCATTTGGAACTTCCCCATAAACTTTGTGAACTTACTTTCATATAGTAATAACAAATCTCCATTCTTAAAGGTGACGCTATTTGATATGACGTTCATGCCATGCCTTTTTGCAATCCTTCTGTACCTGCTGACGAAAACCCACCAAGAAGCAATCTTTCTCTAGCTCAATGAGCTGTGAGAGGTGTTCTTCCATGGTCTTTCAATTGGCCATGTCTGTAACAACAGCAATCCGCAAACTTGGCATAATTTACTCCATCAACATTGCAACTTCTTGTCCATAAACTAGTATGAATGATGATTTTCCCATCAACTTCTTGCATGTAGTTCTATACACCTATAGGACAGCTGGTATGTCGACATCCCAATCATTTCGCTTCGCATTGCAAATATTCATTAAGGAATTCTAGAGGATTTTATTAAATGCTTCCACTTTGTCCTTTGCTTGAGGGTGATATAGCGTACTCTTCTGGTGATACATCTAGAACCCTTCAAGCAAAGCAGCAATTGCTTCATTTAGTAAGTGCAAACCTCTATCACTCATCAAGATCTTAGGGAAACCAAACCGAGACAAGATATATTAAAAAATGAACTTTACATCTTTTTCTGCACTACAATCCTTTACAAGCTATGCCTCAAGCCACCTGGTTAAATATTCGGTTGTGGTAATGATGTATCCGGCCCCTGTCTTCTTTCCCAATGGATGAATTTTTCCTACAAAGTCTATTTCCCACTTTTCAAATTCTTGTAATGACACCTATGTGTTTAAGGGAAATTCATCCCTGCGTGATGATCTCCCCATTCTCTGGAAGGCATCACATTCCTTGCAATAAGCCTTGGAATCCTTATGCACAGTCAGCCACCATAGTCTTGCTCATAGAATCTTCTGCACAGTTGTTCTTCTTGCATAATGTCCTCCTGAAACCCCTCCATGTGCTTCAGTGAGGATACTTTGTTGTTCATACTTTGGAACATACCTACATAATATTTCATCCATTTATATAAGTGTCCTGTGATAACACAAAAATATGCAGCACAAACCACCAATTATTTCTTCTACTACGTGGAATACCCTTCAAGAGTTGTACCTATGGATAAGAACTTGATTATATCAGCAAAATACTCATCTGGAATGTGCACGGAAAAGTGCTACACATCAGGTAGGTTTGTAGGTTCATCACCATTCTCAATTCACGAGAGTTGATTTAGTTCAGCATTTAGTCATCATGGCTTCACAATTAATTCAAAGTCATATTCTTGAAAGAGCAGCAACCATATACAGATCCCCCCCCCCAACATAGGCTTTTTGACCAAGTACTTCAAAGCAGAATGGTCTATTTACATCTTGAAATGTACACCCTCATGAGCCTCATCATTGGGTAACTATATTGACCTTAATCCACCTCCTATCTTATTTAAATCAACTCTTCTCATAATGTGTTACATATTTTGATTGTATTTTTCTTAATGGGATGAGTCAAAGTGAGATATTATGTCTAGTGGTCTAATATGCATTTATTATAGGTTTTTGAGAGAAAATCCCAGAAATTTTGGCTATTTAAGGGTTGAAACTTGAATGAGACAAGGAGGAGAGATTGTAGGAGGTAGATCCTCCTCATTTACTCCTCACTCATTCAAATATTCCTCCATCAATCACACTAGCTCGGAATACAAGCAGCCAAGTCATGGATATCAAAAGGTAGTCGAGCAAGTGACAGTCAACGAGCTAGTTTATCTCGAGTTTGGGAGCCGAGCCTCCCTATATTTAAGGAAGTTGTTGGATACTTTAGTTCTATAAATAAGAAGACCTAGAGCCTCATTAGGATTTGAATTTTTGCTGTAAAAACACTAGTTATTTTCTAGTTCAAGATTTGTGAAAGACATTGTTATGTAACTTTTTGTTTTGATCATGAGAATGAGTATTTCCTTGATCCAGCATTGAGTTGACTTAGAGGGTTGAAGCTCTTGGGTTAGGTCCAAACCCTAGCAGCAAAGTCTCCTCTTCTTGTATTTGTATGTTTAGTTGATTTCATAGTTGAATTGTCTTTAGCATTATTTCATTGCAAGTAGTTGTGGATTTGATTAGTTTGCTTCCATTTGTGCTTTACTTTAGTAGTAGCTTAGAAGAGATAAAGGAACATGAAAAATATGTCAATAGGTGTATTTTTCCTCACTCCTTCCTTCGGGGATCATGGTTTGAGGAAAGAACCCCTATGTAGCCCCAAAAAGACAAAATTCTAGTTTCTCGTGGAATTTAGGGTTTTCTGTACTTAGACCAACATTTCATTAGTTTGCAAGAATGTAATTTAGTTATTAGTTCTTCTATATTCATTCTTACTTCATACCTCATCAAGGTTTCATCTTATTCTTCAATTTTTCCCTCATGCATGAAGTAGGCATCTAGCTCATGAAATTGTGTTTTCCTTAGTTAATTGAAATCCTTCGTGTTTGCATGATTTATAGATAAATGTCAATGTTTTATGCAATGCAGGAGTTTCAGTAGTGCATAGAGATTTCATGATCTGCAACCTCATCCCAACTTCATCCATCCATGATCATTCCTTCCTTTCACCAAAACCCTCACCAATTTCATCATTTGACAAGAGTACTTCTCCAAGCTTGTTGAGCAAATCCAACCATCTCACAACTCTAGTTTTGAGTTCTAAAGGAGTCCTGGGAACTCCCTTGCCTCATTATCTTCACCAAACACCTTCCCTAAGCCTTCCATCACCTTCAACATCCCTCCTTTTTCTCTTGGTTGTATCCTTTATGAATAGAGGCAATCTTGTAGGAATTCATGACATCTTGTAGAACGCATTTGGACATCCTATAGGTTAACCTGTAGTGGTCTGTTCTGAGGCTGAATTGTGGAAAAATTGCCTAGGATGATAGAACAGTACCCCTACTTGTCTCCCAAGCCTTTTTACCATTCACCATCATCCTTAAGCTCCCTGCCACATCACTAAAAGAAGTTAGCTTTCACACTTTCACACAAAAAAAGACAAAAAGAAAAATAGAGTTATTTTGGTCATTTACATGCACAGCAGTAGAATGTTTGATGTTTCAATTTGCATGCTTAGGAAGGCAGGATTGCATACATGTTAACTTAGAATTCTTTTGAAGCAAAGCCTCTAAGCAGTTATTTGGAAAAATGGTGTGTTTTAGCATTTGATTTCAGTCTTTTTCTTCACTGCAGTAGACAAGATTTCTCTTAGTGTAGACTTCTCTTTTCCTCATTGGTAATCAAGATTCTTCTAAATAAATAGAAGTCTATTTTGAAAAACCTTAGAGTTCTATCGCCAGCTTAGTAGTGACAAAGAGCAGACCCATCACATTTACTTGTGATACAACAATGTCACCTCCATGTTTTTTATGAACCCTGGGTTGATAATGTAATGTTGGTAGCCACAAGAGTTGCAGCATTCTTGTTACAATAGTGGTGCTCATCACACCCAACAAATAATTCTTGAATTTCTATAGCACATACACCATTACTAATCCTTCGTGCTCCGTGGTTGAATAATTATTTTATGCCTTCGATAACCTCCTACTCGTAAACACTATCCTTCACTTGGTTGGGTTATCACAAATCCTAATGCTATGTAGGATGCATCTACATGTATCTGTAACTTCTTCTTCTAGTTGGGGAACACTAAAATGGGCTCAGTGACAATTTTTTCCTTCAAAACATCCAATTTCTTCTAGCAATAATCTCACTCTTAGAAAATTAAAGTATCTCTCACACGATATAAGTTATTTAGTTGAGACACCACCAGCTGTGAATCTAAATAAACTACTAATGATTCAATACCAAAAGATATTGCTTTCGATAGAAAATTAATGATAGCATTGTATTCAACGATACTATTGGATGCAGGACTGATACATGTACTTCTTGCGATTAACAAATAACCAGATGGATATTAAATTACCCAAGTGGTGGAAGTTATGTTCTGAGTATGTCTACTAGCACCATCAACGAATCCTAGATACATCAAATCACCCAATGACACCTTCCAAAGTAGAAAAAAATACCACCATTAGCATGAGACCCATAGATAGAAATAAACACTATGTGCAATATTTACAAAACAAAGAAAATTCTAGGCAATAGCCTAGGCATAATACTTCTTAGGATAGACCCATTTATGGGCTCTGACAGCACATTTACGTCAAAGTCAACCAACTCATAGGAACCTTTTTTCGAGACCTTTCTAATGATGAATGCACTATACCACATAGTTTTGAACTTGCCTCCCCCAAGGTGTCTTTACCTTGGTCATAGACCATGACAAGGTCACCTCTAGACAAAAACCTAGCATGCATAATATTATCATATTGGGTTTTTACTCTATTTTTATGAGCCTCATTTATTGTGACTACATATCGAAATTTCTCATCAAGATGTTCCAAATGCATAATATGTTCTTCGAGACTAGATGTGTCTGGAAGAAGTTTGGCTACTAATTTAGGGGATGGAATCTCAAATTCTATAGGGAATATTGATTTGAAATATTAAACTAACTGAAAAGGAGTGAAACCTGTGGCGGTATTAACCGAAATGCATTATGCCCAAAGTGAAAGATATAACATGATATTCTAGTTGGATCTAGCTTTATTGATCGTCCTTTGCTAAATAATTTTAAGGGATTTATTCATGGCTTCAACCTCATCATTAACTTTGGGATAATACAGAGATGAATGCTCCTACCAGAATCCAAACTTTAAAGCCAACTTAGACATCATTTTATTTTGGAAGTGACTGCCATGGTCAATGACAATCTCCCTTGGAATACAGAAATGAGAAATGACTTGGTTGAAAAGGAAAAGAGTTGTTGTCTCACCATCATTGGAAAAGGTGGGCATAGCTTTGGCCCACTTTGTAAAGTAGTCCACTACTATGATAATGTACTTGTGACCATTCACCGAAGTTGGGTTACCAGTCGTAAAACTAATACTCACTTTGTGAATGGACCTGATGCAGGAGCATCGAGATTAGCCAGTAATGTGAAGACTTCTTCACATGTTGTGGCTAAATAGGTTGAAATTCATTGACTGTTGGGTCAAAAACTTGTTTTTGCTAAGAGGGTTGGATCTCTCAAATAATTTCTTATAATTCATTGTTGTAATAAGTTAGAGACTATCTTATTTTAGATTTAGAGATAGAGTTGTTTTCATAGGTGTGAGGGAGAGCTAAGAAATAGAATATTGCTATTAGATCTATCAAGAATAGAGATTTGTTGTTATATATTGTTAGAGAGATATTCAAGTGATAAAAGATAGGAAAATGTAATGAGTTAGGGATCAGAGAGGAGAGGCTTGGAGTGGAGCAAGTGCTCAGAGAGTGGGTGTGGATTGTGTGCTGTGGAAATAGAGGTCCTTTTCTTGTGTAATCTAGCCAAGGCTGAGACCCTGTGTTTTATTTATGAACAAATCCAGTATTTTGTGCAGTGCTCTTTATTCAGCCCGTGGAGGTCTTGAATGATTGGTCTTTCCTTTTAAAAATCCATGCAGCTTAGATCTGTCTGTGTTTTTATATTTGTTAATGATTTTTTTGCGCTAAAGGATCAATCGGAGGTGCATTGCTTCGTTTTGGTTCCGTAGGAAGAAATATCAAAAATACACTAAGTATTGGCTAAAACACAGTTAAACGGTGAATCCAGACCTTAGGCGGTTGTAGAGTGGAGTTTTATTGCCATCAGGTTCGTAGAACCCAATCGCATCGGCACTTTGCATTTTCCTTATCGAATTGCCGAAAATAATTTCCAAAGGAAATTGCACTAAAACACTTAGGGGATTCAAAGAAGGCGGACTTGAATATTTATAAATTGGAGTGTTGAGCACTATCAGGTCCGACAGTGTTATTGCTATGCTTAAGTGGAGCGACATCAAACCTTGCGACTTGCGATCGCCGATTACATTGCATTGGCATATCGGGGTGGGGTTATATATATATTAAAGGGGCCATCGTAAATCGTTGATTGTGATAGTGATGTCACATTAGACCAAAGGGATAGAGCCAATAGTTAGATCCTTACGCCTGCCGATAGCAATATTGCAAATTCATATGAGTTGTCCAATCGTCTAGATCTGGAAGTGTGGCCATACACATATAATTGTTGGAAAAAGGCGTTCAAATGTTGGTTTCAATGGTTTAAAGGGTATATTGGTCTCGAAAGGGAAAAGCATTATTTTACGCCTATTGAAAGGGATTTTGGGTTCCGATAGGAACAAGGGGAGTTTAAAGAAAAAGGTGTGATTGGATGGGTTGTAAAAATCCATTGTGGGCTTTTATTAAACCATTGCTTCCTCTACATCAATTTTTGGTATCAGGGCAAAAGCAAGAGCTGTTTGCAGCAAAGATGCCACCAAGGAGAGGAATTGGTCAAGGAAGACTAGAACCAACTACAATTCTATTGGAAGAGGTGTGGAGTTTGTGTGCACGAATGGAGACAATTGAGACAATGCAAAGAAGAGCACCTGATGATGGAGCTGAGAGATGTTTAGAAGAATCTACTACAGATGTGGGAGAAATAGAAGAAGACAATGAAACTGCTAAGGTCATCAAGATGTTGGCAAAAGTAGGAAGCAAACCCAAGATGGAGGTTCCTATGTATGAAGGGAGTTTGAATGCGGAGGAACTTATAGATTGGATTAGATCCATAGATCAATACTTTGACTATGAAGAGATTGAGGAGAATAAGATGGTGAAGTTTTCAGTCACCAAATTGAAGGGTCATGCAGCCATCTACTGGGATGAGGTACAGACATCAAGAACGAGGAAATGGAAATCTAAGATCAAGCAATGGGACAAAATGGTAGGCAAACTAAAAGCCGAGTTTTTTCCTAAAGACTATCATTTGAATCTTTTTAAACAAGTGCAAAATTTGAAATAGAAAGGAATGTTTGTTAAGGAGTATATAGAAGAATTCTATAGATTACGTATTACAGCAGGGCATGTAGAAGATGATGTGGAAAAGATAGCTAGATATATAAATGGGCTAAGATATGAGATACAAGATGAGATTAGCTTGTTAAGTCTAAAAACTATGGAGGATGCCTATCAAGCAAGTCTGAAGGAAGAGGAGAAAATATTGAGGAAACAGAGTCAAAGGAATAGAGGAAAGAGTTCAATGAGAGGTAGAGGAGCTGTCAGATCCAGAGGAACATAGCATTAGCATGAAGTAGGAAGCTCAAGTAGCAGATCACCACAGAGAGGTGAATCTACTAGAGGAAGATTTGCACCCAGAGAAAGAGGGTGAGGAAGGGATGTTAGGTGTTATACCTATGGAGAATAGGGACACATATCATGGCATTGTACTCATAACAAATCAGTAAGCCAGAGCAGTGAAAATGTGGCTAAGGCAGAGCCAGAACCACCTCGACTTGAGGAGAAAGAAGAACCCCCTGAAGAAGGTGAATCACTTCTATTTAGAATAACTTTGCTTAGAGCATAAAAGGAAACTGGAGAACCTGCACAGAGGAAGAACTTGTTCAGAACCACCTGTAAATCAAAAGGTAAGTGCTGTAAGGTAATCATAGACAGTGGAAGCATTGATATCTTTGTGTCCACAGAAATGGTGGATAAGCTTGGGTTAGCGAAGACAGCACATCCTGCACCCTACAGAGTGTCTTGGTTGTAGAAGGGCCGTCAAGTCATTATGACAGAACAGTGTAATGTTGAGATGCAAATAGGTACATACAAAGATGTAATCCTATGTGACATAATTCCCATGGATGTATGTCATATATTATTGGGGAGACCATGGCAATTTGACCGGAAAGTGATTCATGACGAGAGAAGGAACACCTATACCATAGAGAAGGATGGAAACAAGCACACGTTATTGCCATTGAAGAATGATGTTGATAAAGGATTGCCTAAAAATAGTATCATGTTGATAAATGGTAAATAATTGCTACAGGAGGTTGAAAAAAGCGAGAGTTGCACTTCGATATCGTAGGGAGGCCCAAGGTAATCTTAACGTCCATGAATTTAAATGATTTTCCTGAAGAAATTGAAGTTGTGTTAGATAATTTTATGGATATCATTGCGGATGAATTACCAAATGTATTACCACCAGTTAGAAGTGTTAGCCACCATATTGACTTAATACCAGGGGCAAGTCTACCCAATAAAGTGGCATATAGACTAACTCCTTAGGAAAATGCAGAGGTTGCAAGCCAAGTACAAGAACTGATGGACAAGGGGATGATCAGAGAGAGTCTGAGCCCATGTGTTGTGCCAATAGTACTTAGTCCGAAGAAGGGAGGAGAATGGCACATGTGCATACATTCTAGAGCTATCAACAAGACAACGATCCGGTATAGATTTCCTTTTCCCAGAATGGATGATTTAATGGATTGTTTAAGTGGATCCAAATACTTTACTAAGATAGATTTGAAGAGCGGTATCATCAGATAAGGATTCGGGAAGGCGATGAATGGAAAACTGCCTTCAAAACAAATAGTGGACTGTATGAGTGGTTAGTGATGCCTTTTGGGCTCACTAATGCACCCAGCACATTCATGAGACTAGTTAAAGAAGTCTTGAAGGAGTATGTAGTTAAATTTTTCATTGTTTACCTTAATGATATCCTGATTTTTAGAAAAAGTAAATAGGAGCATTTGGAACATCTTAAGTTGGTCCTGAGAACTCTACAGAAGGAGAAACTACTAATCAATTTGAAGAAGTGTAGTTTCATGAAGGAGGAGCAGGTGTACTTGGGATTTGTAGTTTCCAAAGAGGGCTTGAATATGGATCTGGAGAAATTACAAGCAATCCGGAACTGGCCTACTCCCAGAAGCATATTTGAGGTAAGAAGCTTCCATGGACTTGCTAGTTTTTACATAAATTTTATAAGAGGTTTTAGTAAAGTTTGTTCACCAATCCTTGAGACAATCAAGGAGGTGAATCAGCCATTTTGATGGACAAAAGCCGTGGACAAAAAATTTAATTTGTTGAAGAAGAAGATAACAGAAGATCCAATTCTAGCATTGCCTAATTTTGAGAAAGTCTTTCAAGTAGAAACAAATGCAAGTGGAGTAGTTGTTGGTGGGGTACTGAGTCAAGAGCAAAGGCCAATAGGATATTTCAGCGAGAAACTGAATGATGCAAAGATGAAATATTCTTCTTATGACTAGGAGTTTTATGCTATTGTGTAGGCATTGAAAAAGTGGAGGCATTACTTGTTGCCTAAAGAATTCATCTTATATTCAGACAATCACATTTTATAGTTTATTAATAACCAGCCAAAGCTGAATCAGAAGCATGCCAAATGGGTAGAATTTCTGCAAAGTTTCACTTTTGTAATAAAGCATAAGAGTGGTAAGTCTAATAAAGTAGCAGATTCATTGAGCAGGGTAAGTTTTATTTTGCAAGATTTTAAAGTGGGTGTTGTAAGGAAATGATAGAAACGTACAAGGATGATGAGGATTTTAGAGACATCTACACAGTAGTTTAGAATCCAGTGAGCCATAACAGAAGTCAATGGATGTACTACCTCATTCAAGGAGGCCTATTATTTAAAAGAAACAAGTTATGTATTCCCAAATGTTCCATGAGGGAGAACATCATCAAGGAAAATCACTATGGAGGGTTATCTGGTCATTTTGGACAAGATAAAACCTTCATTCAGGTGAATGCTTTTTATTATTGGCTGAAAATGCAAACTGATATTAAAAAGTTTGTTGAGAAATTTAGGGTATGACAAATTTCCGAAGGTAGGAGTCAGAATACAGGACTGTATCAGCCATTGCCCATATCAGATCGACCGTGGGATGCAGTTAGCATGGACTTTGTTCTAGGATTTCCTAAAACTCGGCGAGGAAAAGATTATATTTATGTTGTAGTAGATAGGTTTTATAAAACGACACATTTTATTGCTTATAGAAAACTAGTGATGCAACACACATAGCTAATTTATTATTTTTAGAGATTGTAAGATTACATGGTTTACCTATAAGTATTATATCAGATCGAGATACCAAATTTGTGGGGCATTTCTGGAGGACACTTTGGAAGAAACTGGGAACTAACCTCAATTTTAGTTCAGCACACCAACCTCAGACAGATGGAGAAACTGAAGTAGTGAACAAGAGCTTGGGGAATATACTAAGGAGTTTAGTATATTAGAATCCCAAACAGTGGGATTTGGCATTAGCTCAAGCTGAGTTCGCTTTCAATGATACACCAAACCGAAGCATTGGAATGAGTCCATTTCAGATTGTCTTTGGAATGCATCCGAGAGGAGTGTATGAGCTTAGATATTTGGGAAAACAAGAAGCCAGGAGTGCAAGTGCTGAAGATTTGCTGAACAAATGCAGAGATTATAGGAAGAAGTCAGAGGTAAATTGCAGGAGAAAAGCAACAAATATAAGCAGAGAGCAGATCTGAAAAGGATAGAAAAGGAGTTCCAACTAGGAGATTTGGTAATGGCATATTTAAGAAAAGAGAGATTTCCTACTAAAACTTATAACAAGCTGAAAATGAAGAAGATAAGACCTTGTAAAATTAAAAGGAAATTTTCATCCAATGCATACGAGATTGAGTTACCAGAACGGATTGGCATATCCCCCATTTTTAATGTTGCAGAATGATATCAATTCAGAGAGGTAGAAACAAAGTTGTAGAAAGAAGAGACAGGTGATGAAGTTCAAACCATGAACTGGGAGGAATAGGTACCAAAAGCAGTCAAGAAAGAAGTAGAAGCCATCATGGATCAAAGACTATCCAAGAAAACCAGAGGGCAAACTTATTTCTAGTATTTAGTAAAATGGAAAGAGCAGCCAGTGAAAGATTCCAGCTGGTTGACGGCAGCTGAACTACAGAAATATGGAGTAATTCCTGACAGCTTGAAGAACAAGTCTTTTCTTCCCTGGGAGTCTGATGCAAGAGCATCGGGATTAGCCAGCAATGTGAAAACTTGTTCACATGTTGTGGCTAAATAGGTTGAAATTCATTGACTATTGGGTCAAAAACTAGTTTTTACTCAGAGGGTTGGATCTCTCAAATAATCTGTTATAATTCATTGTTGTAGTAAGTTAGAGACTATCTTATTTTAGATTTAGAGATAGAGTTGTTTGCATAGGTATGAGGGAGAGCTAAGAAATAGAAAATTTTTGTTAGATCTATTAAGAATAGAGATTTGTTGTTAGATATTGTTAGAGAGATCTTCAAGTGATAAAAGTTAGGAAAATGTAATGAGCGAGGGTCAAAGAGGAGAGGCTTGGAGTTGAGCGAGTGCTGAGAGAGTGGGTGTGGATCGTGTGTTGTGGAAACAGAGGTCCTTTTCTTGTGTAATCTGGCCAAGGTCAAGACCCTGTGTTTTATTTATGAGAAAATCCAATATTTTGTGTAGCGCTCTTTATTCAACCTGTGGACGTCTTGAATGATTGGTTTTTCATTTTAAAAATCCATGCAGCTTCGATATGTCTATGTTTTTATATTTGTTAATGAATTTGTTGCATTAAAGGATCAATCGGTGGCACATTGCTTCGTTTTGGTTCCACGGGAAGAAATATCCATAATACACTAAGTATTGGCTAAAACGCAGTTAAGCGGTGAATTCAGACCTTAGGCGATTGTAGAGTGGAGTTTTATTGCCATTGGGCCTATAGAACCCAATCGCATTGCCGCTTTCCATTTTCCTTATCGAATTGCTGAAAATCATTTCCAAAGGAAATCGCGCTAAAACACTTAGCAGATTCAAAGAAGACAGACTTGGAGATTTATGAATTGGAGTGTTGAGCACTATCGGGTCTGGCAGTGTTATCGCTACGCTTAAGTGGAGTGACATCAAACCCTGTGACTTGCAATCACCCATTGTGTCGCATCAGCATATCAGGGCAGGGTTATATATATATTAAAGCGGCCATTGTAAATCGTTGATTGTTGATTGCAATAGTGATATTGCATCGGACCAAAGGGATAACGCCAATATTTAGAGCCTTACACCTGCCGATAGCGATATTGTGAATTGATCTGAGTTGTCCAATCAACTAGATCTAGAAGTGCGACAATACACATATAACTATTGGAAAAAGGCATTCAAACATTGTTTTCAATGGTTTAAAGGGCATATTGGTCCCGAAAGGGAAAAGCATTATTTTACGCATATTCAAAGGGATTTTGGGTTCTGATAGGAACAAGGGGTGTTTAAAGAAAAAGGGGGTGATTGGTTGGGTTGTAAAAATCCATTGCAGGCTTTTATTAAACAATTGTTTCCACTGCATCAGGACCAATGGTGATGACCCAGAAAAGAAGAGTTGGATGAGTGTGCATTTTCTGAGTATATATTTGAAAAGGATGGAAGTTTTTGACAACTTCCATGCAATCTTTAAAAATCGAGGACTAAAATTAGCCTACACACAAGATTTTTTGGATTGTAGCAAGGCCAGATAGATGACCTCCATAAGCTCCACTGTGGCACTCATTTAAAACAAAATCAGCTTCTTCTAAGGTTGAACAACGTCTAATGATTGAGTCAATCCCGTGACGATACAAAGTGTCACTGATAATAACATAACTTTTGGCCAGGTGACACAATAACCTACACCTTTGAAAAATGTAGAGGAAACTTCAAATTCTGGAGATATACTATGATGTCTCCATACCAAGGATCTTGTGAACAAATGAGGAAGAGATGTTCATCAGGATATGACTCTTCATAAAAAACATCGTCTTCAAAAGGAAATTCTTAGATCAATTCTACAAATAATAAATATTTTTTAGATTTGGTAGACATGAATTAAAGATCGAATTCCTATAATATCACAAACCATTAGTTATATTTCCCCCAATCACTCGCTTACTAAGGAAAAACTAAAATGGGTTGAAATCGGCCACGAATTTTTTTCTCTAAGAAGAGTATAATGACAAAGTCACTGGACAACATGAATTGCTACGAAATCTAATTTCTCTATATGTGAATATTGAAGTTTAGGACCGAATAAGCCTTGACTCAAATAGTAAACCACATGCTCTCTAAGAGCATGGTCCTCCTAAACTAGAACCATCCCAATAGTTGATTTTGTCGCAATGAGATATAAAAGGAAATCCCTGCTATAATTTGGTGGACTCAACAGAAGAGCAGGGGTCAATGTTGTTTTCATGGCATCGAAGGAGCGTTGAGCAAAATAGTCCCAAACAAATAGAACTCCTTTCTTCAACAATCTCATAAATCCTTTTGTGATCTCATTGTATTTTGCCATAAATCTCCTTCAGAAATTATATTTTCCTTGGAGACTCTAAAGTTGATGAACTATTGATGAGGGAGGCAACTGAATTACTGCCTCAACCTTGAAGGGATCAACACGAATCCCTTAATTATATAGTATGAGACCCAATAACTGACTCGATGGGACAAGTGAAAATGAAGTTATTAGGATTCAAATGGATTTTATAGTAATGACACCATTCAAAAACCAAGAAAAGGTGATGTGGATGATAAATTATCTTTAGAGAATGAGCAACTAGATCATCCAAATATGCTTCTATAATTTTCTTGATGTTGTGGAAAGCATAAGACATGGCTTGAGCATTTTTAAGGTGAAAAGGCGCCTTTTTTTATGCAAATGTACCCCAAGGGAAAATGAATGTTGTTTTCTGTTGATCTTCAAGATGGATAGTTATTTGATTATACCCTGAAAAATATTCCCTGAAGGAAAACACCTCATTTCTAGCACACTTTTCAATGATCTGATCGATAAATAGAGTGGGGAAAATGTATTTAGGACAAACCTTATTCAAATATGTAAAGTGAATGCATACAAATATCATTCCTTGCTTTTTATCAACATGGACTGGATTCAAGACCCATTCGTTAATGAAATGGGGTATATGAAACCTGCCTTTAGCATCTTTTCAACCTCAGTTTTAATAGTTGCTGCTTTCCTAGGGTTTATGTTCAAAGCTTCGACCATACAGGATTATCATTTTCGTAAGTCATGATCTCATGCTAAACTATTAATGGATCGATTCCAGAAATTTCCTCATAATACCAAAGAAACACATCTCAGAACTTTTTGAAAATGTTGGAGTAAATATTGATTTCTTTAGGGGAACATGCAGCTTCGATGAGGACCTTTTCAATAATATTGGTATTTCTAAAGATGTTCACTAGAATAGTTTCCAAAACATTGGACATATTACTTGCGGCAAAAATCTGAGCTGGGGCCAAAGGATTTAAGATTTTTTGAAGACTTCCAGTTGAAGAAGGACTGGACAAATTTGACTCAAGCCAATGCAAGTCGGGGAGAAAATATGACCAATGATGCAAATCATCCCACGGTCTTTCTACACCTGTCATTGCTTATAAGATTTACTCTTCATATGGTAAGACTATATCAAGGCAGTTCATACCTGAAGTAGATTCAAGAGTCCAGACCGGAGTCACATTTCCATCCACATCTTCTGATAAGAGAGGGATGGGATTGGAATCTACAGAAATAACTATAGATTGGTACTCAATTTCTGCTACAGATATAGCATATGCCATTCCACTTACTTTCCCTTCCTCTAATGTGGTGGTGGAGGGGTATAAGTGCCAAGGATCATAAAGATAATGGGTTCTGAAAGAACCTATTTGAGGAGTGACCTTGTAAGATGAAATAACATTAATATGAGCAATAGGATAAGGAATATTAAAAGTACCCATCAGTGAGGAATAAATTCCAACTCCAAAATTCTCCATAGGCTACTTGGTATTCTTCACCAAGGGGGTGGTAGAATCAAAAGATTTGTTGTGATCATTAGGAGAATAAGCCATTTGATCAATCATAACAATTCTCCCTTCATGGGAGAAGCATAGCATGCGAAACAATTATGAAACAATAACATCCATTGCATAAATCTAATTTTGACCAAATAACATATTATAATCCAAATTGGAATCAACTATTTCCACCTTGACAATGACAACCTTGCCCCCAACACAGATGGGGAAGGCTGGAAGAATTCCATGAGGCTTATGTGAATGACCATTGAATGTGGTAAGGAGAGTATGGGAAGGAAAAATGTTGGGACAGGGTCCCATGGGGTAAATTTTGTAACTAATTTTGTTATATTTATAAAGTCTTCACATTTTGAGGGAGCAGAGCGTGAATTTCATAGGAGTCAAAAGGGACTTTAGTCCCTTAGTTTGTTAGAATATAGGATGTTTTGTGACCAGCCCATGGTTCACGAACCATGGTATTGTAAAAGAAGAAGATATAAAAAGTAGTCATAGTGAGTCATAGGAAGTAACTAATTATTAAAGATCATTGTATGGGTCAGTAGTTTAAAGTAGAAAAGTTTGTTTTCTATACTTAGGAGAAGGGGAAGGCTCCTACAGCTGTGAGCATGGAGACCTTGGTAAGTCTGCAAGATGAGTTCACGGGCCCCTGCAGTTGTGTGCGTAAGGAAGAAAGAGGTTGTAACATAAGGATTAATCATAATAAGGATTATTTTGGAGCCATATTTGTGTATCTGTGATGTTATGTTTACTTATGCATTTTCTATGTATTTGCGTCATTTTTTGTAATTATATGAATAAATAATTAAGTGGTGTATGAAAGTAGTAGATCTGATAGTTTACATGAAGTTATGAATGTTTAAAGCAATAAGCAGAGAGTTAGAATTTGTTTTATGTAAGTTACTGTAAATTCAACATTTTAAGGGTTAGGGATCGTGAAGGTTAGAATAAGCCCTAGAAGTAACAAAAACCCATCACACAGACCTCTAGATGTAGAAACATTGTTTTTTCATACCCCACTACCGCTTTGGGTGAGACTGCAGCCTGCGCTACGCGGGTTTTTGCCGAAGAGACCAAAAATTAGGGTTTTTTTGGTTGGCGCAACTAACTCTAAACCTAGGTCAAGAGCCCTCAAGCCAACAAATGGTTCTATTTCCGGGACCAGGATCTATTTGAGGAATGTGTGATCTCAAATAAATAGTTTCCAACTAAGAAAGAAATCGAGAAGTGGATAGATCAGAAGCTGCACGAATTTGCATTTGAGGAAAACATGAATACACCCCTATCAAAGGAAGAGTGGTTGAATAGATACCTATATACAGATGAGCACAAAATTTTCTTTTGCTCTTTTTTGTGTGAATTACACCAGTGGTTATTTGAATTGGTGGATAGTCAAGTACATGGAAGTTGGACAACCCTATTATGTGGACTCTAAAATTGGAAAGGCATTAGGAAGCTTCAAAAAACAAGATCGCGAGGGTGGTTGATTACTAGATCGATAGTATTTTGGGCAGTTTCATCACTGAGTTAATGATCAATACATCTACCAGTTATAGCGGAGTTGAACGATTGCTTTTTCAAAGGACCAAGAGGTAAGTATCTAAATTCCTTGAAAACTTGGATTAAAATTCTACTGTGTGAGAAAAGGGTTATGGCATTAAATTAATGTTTGGAAGAGATCTAACGGGAGCTAGGCGAAGTGGAAAAAATTTAGAAGAGATCTAGATTCAGTTGTTGAGTACAGTCCTTTGTTAGGAGCATCTGATAGTGATGAAGAAAGTAGTCTTCTGAGGACACGGTAGGTGAACTGCAAACGGTAAAACAGGGTATTGCAGGAATACCACATCCATCCACTCCACCTCCACCATCACCTTCACCTCACACACCTACACCTACACCTCTTCCTCCACCTCCAACTCCACTATTAAAAATGGCCAACACAATGAAGATGCCCATATTCAAGGGTTTGGGGACGAAAGAACTTGAATATTTTTGGTTTGTAGCAGATGTTGTGTGGAAGTCATAGCAGATTACAAATGATGATTTGAAGAAAGAGCAGTTGGTTACAACACTGCATGATAGAGCACTAAGATGGTATATTAAGTTCTGTTAGGCTCATCTGAATGTAACATTAGATGAGATGAAGAAGGCGCTCAATAATGAATTCAAGAAGCCTAAGTCACAAACCCAGTCAATGATAGAGGTCAAAGAGATCCAGCATAAGGTAAATGAGCCTGCATGGGACTTCGATCAGAGACTAAACTATCTGCTCCAGCAGGCTAATATGTAGATCACGAATGATCATCATAGGGATTGTTACATTGCTTCATTGTTACCCCATATGAGAGTGCCACTGTCACAACAGAAAATTGGCATGCAAGATGAAGCATTAGATATTGCTATGAGATTGGAAGCTTCGCCCATTTAGGATACAAATCTAGGGGTCCAACAGATTCAATCACACTTGGCTAGCTTACATATGGAATTACAGAGCCTCAAAATGGGAAAGGAAGTCTAGGCTAAGGTTCACACAGAAGTTTGGTGCTTGAAATGCAAAGGCCATGGTCATGATAAGGACCATTTCCCGGTCTATCAAAATTATCTTATTGGGGGAGGCCCTGTCGCCCTGAAGCCAAAAACTACCGCTGGGACAAGCACGGGAGTAGCGTCATGGTGTGCTATTTGTTAGGTTACATGACATCATATGATAGATAATTGTCATCTACTACAGAAGTTTTTATAGATCCCCAATAGTTGTTTTTCAATTTCTGCAAATCTGTAGGTCAGGATGAGCACCATTATCGAAGTTATGAATTAATGATGGATAGAACCCCTTCATATAGATTGCATGTAGAGACTCGTCCTCAACATGATCAAGGCACAACTATGGCACACAGAGGATTTGAAGGCTGAGGAAAAGGGTGAGTAGGAGGAGATGGAAGGGGTTGTGGTCAGATTAGTTGTTAAATTTGTGGGGAAGAAGGTCATTTTGCACGTGATTGTCAGAATCCAACACAGCGTTCATGTCAATATTATCGCCAATTTGATCATGTTATAGAATACTACCCAATGCTCATCATGAAGATGTAATAAAATAAGACTCAAACTCAGTAGCCTATCCATAACATCTAGATGATGAGATCTGAACCGCGCGATGAATGTCCTAGTGTTAATATTGTCATGGAAAGTGGCATAGCTACCAGGGAAGATAAAGGGAAGCAACCAGAGTAGAATGTGGGGGTTCATAAGGTCGCTGATAAGGAAACTATATTTGATGTAACTACGGTGAAGGAAACATTTATGGAATCAAAAAGGAGCTTCGGGGATGAAGGAGCCTCTACGTCAAGGACTCAAAATATGGGAAAGCTTGAAGATATCTATGATGTGCACAAGGTAAAACCCTCCTTATTAGCATAATTTTTGAAAACCTACATGAAACTCCTAAGAGATAAGAAGGTAGTAAAAGGACTATAAGAATTGATAGATAATTGCACTGGTAAGAATAATCGTCTACCAGAATAGAGCGTAGTACATAAGGTGGGAAAAATTAAAAAGAGGACTGGTCATGAAATGAGATTAACTACCTAGATTGGAGAATATGAAATGGATCAGGTAGTGCATGATTTAGGGTATGATGAAAATTTTCTACCGAGACAAATCTGGGAAAGAATGGGAAGACCGGTGCTACAGTGGTCCTCTATCCATATGAGAATGGCCAATTAGCATAATATTATTCCTATGGGGCACCTACATGGAGTGACTATAGATATTGAAGGGGCATGCACCATGGTCTATTTTGAAGTAATCAAAATAATGGACGACAGTAACCCATATCCCTCACTTCTTGGAATCAATTAGGCATTTGATATGAACACAATCATCAATCTGAAGAAGTGTAGTATGACATTCAAAAAGAAATAACTTAGGGTTATTGTACCATTAGACCCAACTGAAGGTGCACGGTATACTGAACCAGTCTACGATTATGAGGAGGACAATGATATTGAGTATATCTATAAGCTGATTGCGTGAGATGAAGATTGGATCAACCCTATGGCAGATGGGTGAATTACTTGGGAGAAGGATAGCTCCTGCAATTTAGATTTTGATGAGGAGCTTAAGCAATGGAAAAACTGATTGCATGAATTATTATTGTTGCGGTGCAACATGCTTACCAAATCACTACGATGTATATCCACCGAGGTATGAAATTTACCATATTATGATGGTTTATAGGATGTCAATTTATTTCTGGATAAATTTGAAAGGGATGTACTAGAGGAACATTGGTTCCAAGCGCTAGACATTTCACTGTGAACTACGCCTACCTGTTGGTGGGGCACACATAACAACAATTTTGCAAATTGGAAGGAGTACTAAAGGATGATGAAGTTGAGGTTTAGGTACGCTAATACCCGCATTACGAAGAAATAAATAGGTAAGGATGATCCGCATAAGCACTTAAATCGTTGGACAAAAGCACAGGGAGAAGAACCACAGTCAAAGTGGGTTCATATATTCTGCCACACTTTCGATACAATCCTGATGAACTCGTATCTAGAAATGGAGCTGCGACATGGGACCGGATAATGGGATGTTTTGAAATATAAAGCTGTATGTTAACTTTTAGCTTTCAAGATGCTTTTGAGTGTATAGATGAATCACTACATAATCAGTAGCTAGGTATGGGTAGGGAGGCATCGAATACATGTGGTGAGCTACAACAATAGTTAAAGATCCTAACATAGCTAGGTTAACAGCTAGCTGAGCATGTCACGAGGTAGTTAAGATCTCGTAAAGACCTTTATGGCCCTCCCCCGTAAATGGACCTTTATGAGCTTCTAAAAGGTCCTTGAGATTATGGCCAATGCACCAATTGGTCTTATACATATGACCAGCTATCAGGAAAAGAACTGCAATAGCCAAATGATGATGCGCAGTATCGGTCAACCACAGACCCCCCGTTACTGGATTTAATCCTCCACGAAAAGTCAAAAAGTCTGAATATTCCGACCAATTCAGGGTTAAAAATGGGGTCACTCCCTTAGCAAAAATGGGATAAAGTTGATCCAAAAGATCGCGATTGAAAATAAATTCATGAGGAAGTGGTATCTCTTTAGGATCCACTCCAGTGTCTAGAAGTTGGTTAATGGGTAGAGAGACATGTATTTGGTGTCCTGCCCAAGATAGAGATCCAAGTCCTAGTAACCCTGCTAAATGATGGTTCAACATGGATTCTACTTCCTGGAACCAAGCCAATTTTGGGGCAGCTTTGTGATAATGGAACCAACCAGCAAAAAGCATTAACGCTGCAAAGATCAATGCACCAATTGCAGTGCAGTAAAGTTGTAATTCACTGGTTATTCCAGATGCTCGCCAAATCTGGAAGAACCCAGAGGTTATTTGTATCCCTCGAAAACCTCCACCTACATCCCCATTCAATATTTCTTGGCCTACTATTGGCCAAACTATTTGGGCACTGGGTTTGATGTGAGTGGGATCAGCCAGCCATGCTTCATAATTGGAGAAACAAGCGTCGTGATAGTACATCCCACTTAGCCAAATAAAGATGATGGCTAGTTGACCAAAATGAGCGCTAAAGATTTTGCGAGAAATATCTTCCAAATTATTAGTATGGCTATCAAAATCGTGAGCATCAGCATGTAAGTTCCAGATCCAAGTGGTAGTATCAAGACCTTTAGCTAGCGTCCTTGAGAAATGACCAGGTTTGGCCCATTTTTCAAAAGATGTTTTTACAGTATCTCTATCCACTACGACCTTTACTTTCTTTACTTCTGGTTCTGGTGAACGAATGGTCATTGAATTCTCAATGTGCGGACTAGAATCGGGAGAGGATAAGCCAAAGTTGAGTGGTGTATCAATCGGATTCTCTCTCTCTCTCTGGTCATGGGGCCCGACGAGTTGGTTGGACCCAGCAGCCAGGTAGGCGTGCGTAGCGTGGCGTGGCGGCTCTGATGAGGAGGTGGTGTGGTGGGCTTGGCTAAAGGCTAAAGGTGAGAGGCTTCTGGCGAATGGCTAAAAAAGGCTGAATATTTCATTTCCTGGAATGACTCTAGGTTCAAAAAAAAGATCTATACTGGAATGAAATCGCTCGACCCCCGGGAGAGGAATGACCCAGTGTCAAAGGTATCAAAATCTTTCTAGGTGGTGTCCCTAATAGCTGGAATGCTCATATGGCTGGACTAAAATAAGAAAGGTGTAAATGGTTCCTCCGTGGTATCAGATAAGGGCAGTATCTCTAAGCTCTCCCACTTGAAGGGCGGGTGTCCTCCCCTTCCCTGGTCTCCATGGTGGGAATGCTTCCTGGCTCTGGGCAGCCACATCTCTCTGACTGAAACAGGCAATGACTCTAGGTGGATCAATTCAATAAACAGTAAATGACCTAACCTTAAGGCAGCAATTCAACTAGAATGACCGGGAGCTGTAAATAATACTATGACCTCGAGCTGTCTATGCAGGATGGACAATGACCAGCTGTAAAAGATCAAAAGGCAAATACTATCTTTCTGTGTCTGATGGGCTAGTCCTCCTGGCTAGGACTCTACTCCCGTATCTAGCTCCCGGCTATGTCTCATCAATTGGAAAAGGCAATTCCTAGCGGCTCTCAGCAATTCAAAAAATGAATGAGGACAGTCTATTGGCAATGAAAAAAGTCAATTCCTAGCTGTACAGACTAACTATAGCTTCCATGACTGACTGGAGCTAAAAGCAGCACTGTACTCTATCAAAAGAAATGCACGGACCAGAGCGAGGTTATTGGACCTATTTAAGCTAAAATGATTTAAGGTCAATTCGAGCATATCCAATCATTCTAGCACTGAAGGTAGGATCTAGGCAATGAGTCTGGATCCGATCCTGGTAGGTAAGGTGATAAGCCAAGCGGAGCAGCCCAAGGATAAAATCCCGGTAGCAAGGGGAAGTAACAAAGCAAAGGGTAGTAGCCCACCCGATCCCAATAGGCATTGTAAGATGAAGGGCCTAAGTAAGATCCATAGGGGAAATAGTCACAAGCGTTCGAGTCACAAGCGTTGGACGAACCAAAAAAAGAGCAAAAAGACCAGCCTCGCCGTAGGCAATTAGGAAAAACTAAGATGACCATGACCTCGTGGGTAAGTGGGTGGGTGTGAAAAATAGAAGTTAGTAAAAGAAAAGTGTAAATAATTACATACATATAACGAAAAAAAAATAGACATTACCGGCTACTTACCATAGGCCACCTTTTAGTACTGAAATTTCCATCTGGATAGGGTTCGGAAGGAAGGCTCGCTCTAGGTAGGAGGGACAGGCCACCTTTCAGTATTGAAATTACCACTCACTTTTCCGAGCGTTTGAACTCTTACTATTACCACCACTATAGGCCACCTTTTAGTACTGAAATTGCCCACTTGGATGGGGTGGGGTAAAATGTATGATCCATTAGTAAAGTAAGAAGCAGCTATATAGGCTTTTTGTTCAATGGGTGAATAGGAGCGTGGCATTGGGTGAAAGGGCATAAAAAGGCTAAGTGTATAAATCAAAAACTGAGTTGTAATGGGGTCCAATCCTTATTGGGGTGCAAAAGTGGCCTTAAAACGCTCTCTAAGTGTATTTAAGATCGATGGAATAGTGGGTAGCCGTGCCAGCATCCATTAAAACATTCTTCATGACTAATTCCATTGCAGCATTTCTAAACGGCTGTTTCTTTTGGTTGGTTGGGTAACGGCTCTGACAGGCTCTACCTTCAGGCTAAGCCTCTATCTATCCACGTCTCCTGGCTATGATCAGCTTGGATGGGCACATCTCTTCCTGTCTACAACTGGAAATGGTCTAGAAAGAAAAGATTCTAGCTCTGACTGGCAAAGATTCTAGGTTCTATCAAATAAAGAAACTGTCAATGACCTAACCTTAAGGCAGCAATTCTTCTAGTGGTACCAGCTGCTGTCAAAGAATACTCTGACCTGCGGCTGTCTAAGATTGGCAGGATGTAAAATGACCAGCAGTCAATTCTAAAAAATGAAATCCTTCTGTGTCTGATGGGCTAGGCCCTCCTGTCTCTCTATCCTGGCTCTGATCAGCTTGGATGGGCACAGCTCTTCCTGTCTCTGACAACATCTAAGGTAAGTGTGTAACCTTAGTAATTCCTAAGTGTTATAGGTCTGTAAATCCCAGGCGTTCAATAAGGGTTTGTCCAATAGAAAATCCCGTGGCTAGCTGGCCTCCCTGAATGAACCTCGCTGAGCATATCAGAATGTCATTCAGTGTTTGTGGTCTGAAGCTCAGGCACCAGGTGAATCGTATATAAAGGGCATTGGAAACACCCAGGTTCAGTAGGTTCGGTCTCGTAATCGCTTCCCCATGATGCAAATTGTATTCAAAGAGACATCTAGGTTTCCCTGTCCCCACCCACAACTAGCAAGTAAGCTAACTCTAGCAACACGTACGTCTCTCGATGCATTCATTCATATGGGACATGGGTGAAATATCTACTTTGGAGTATTGATGTGGTCCATCCATCGATCCATCCATCCTTAAAACATATGCAGTATCTGTAAAAGGGAAGGTCCTGTCAAATCTAAAGGGTCGTGTAGCTCCTGGCTCTAACCACCGGCAAGTAGGACTGGGTCTAAGCCAGGTAGGAAAGTATCTGGGCGTAGGGGCTATCAATGAAAATCGTGTCAATGAAAAAAAAGTATCTGGAATGAAATCGCTCGACCCCCGGGAGAGGGCAGCCTGGTCTCTCTGACTGAAAGAGGCAATTCCTCTCCTCTCCCTCTCCTTAACAGTTGAGCACCTAAAGGTCCTTATGGTCGAGCACCTAAAGGTCCTTATCAGTCGAGCCCCTACCGGTCCTAGGTGAAAAACTAGCAGGAATGAAATGCTCTAGGTTGCTGGACTAACCGTAGGTAAATAACAGTACTCTATCTAACTAAATGCAGGTACCATAGCGAGGTTCTTGGACGTACTCTAGCTGAAATGACTCTAGCTAAATTCATGCATTTCCAAGAGTTCTAGCACTGACCCCGTATCTTCTAAGCAATGAGTCTCGAGCCCATCCCGGTAGCTAAGGTGATTATCCAAGCGGATTAGCCGCCAAGTCGAGTAGCCCGGTTGACTAGCGAGCAGCTATCAAAGTGTATGATAAAAGCAGCCGAGTATCCAAGCCAAGCTATGCCCGACTTACTTACAATGGTAAACTATTGGCAATGACCTCATAGAATTCCCTTATGGCAGCTGTTATGAGACTGGCTATGCCCTTAAGGCTACTCCTGGCTATGATCGACTAGTACTAACTAGAGCTTCTCTAGCAATGAGCTTCAGGCTATGACTGTAAAAGCACAGACTAGAGGTTCATGCACTGACTGTCTACAGCACTGCTCAGAGCTTCTAGCAATGACTATAACTTCTTTCTAGCAATGACAAGAGTTCTAGCACTGACTGACAAGAGCTTCTGGCTATGACTGGAAATTCCCTTGCCCTCAGAAGCGCAAGCCCTCCGGACCTTGATTGACTATGTGTCCTGGCAATGAGACCTGGCATTGACACTTGGCATGTAGTACTGGTGTGGAATGACACCTGGCATCGAGTAGCAGCATCAACACCTGGATTGAGTACCGGCATCGACGCCTACCTGGATCGACTAGCGGCAAAGAGTCCTGTCATCGGCAGCACAGGTGTTTGTCAATGAGGTGTATTACCCTTCCTTCACAGGTGCATCGTAAGTAATGCATTGTGATGTCATCCAATCGAGGTAGGAACGATTGTTCCGTAGCGTTCAGTGAAATGCGGTCCTAATCAGTGGGTTCAGGCAGCTAGGCCTCCCGACAAGGCCTCCTTCGTGTCTATCGGCACCTTCTGGGAATGAGGGTTGATCGGCATCCTGTCAGTGACCATTTGGGAATGATTGGCAATCGGCTCTGAACCCTCTGGCAGTGCCTCACCCCTAGATAAGATGGGGCCCGTACCTTCCCGTGTTGGGTGATGTGGCATGTGGTGAGGGTGACTCGGATATGATGGGCAATGGGGGTATGATCAACTCTCGGCTGACTGGCGATGACCGTGTGAGAATGTATCTCGGGTATCGGCAACTGGGTATCAGCAAGTACCATCATTCAACGACTAGCGACTATCAGCAGCAGTGACCACCATCAGGCAAAGAGAACCGGCTATCAGCAATGACTACCGGCAATGATCGACAATGACCTGCTGGCTATGATCAACTGTCTATCGGCTATGACGCCTGGGTATCAGCGACACCTGGCAATCCTAGAGAAACGTCGTGAAGGGGCATGTTTCAGTAAGAATCAAATCCACTTTAGTTCCCCGATGAGGGCTCGCGCCTCAGCCCCCCTAAGAATGCAATATTATGAATCAAAAAGAGCGAATGAGAATATTTTGAAAGATCTGGTGCAACGAGACTTTGTGCCTGCTCCAAACCTGCCTGGTAGGCCAATAATCAATCTCAAAATCACTTGTATCAAAACGGCGTGTACCTGCTCTCCCCTCCCTGACTGTCACTACCTGAGTAGCGTGAATGAAACCATCCATGTGTATGTCGATGATCATCAGGTGCATCGTACGCGTCATTCATTCCTTGCACTAGGAAGCGCAAGCCCCTCCGGGACCTTCAATCCATTCGAAGTAGGAACGAGCGTTCCGTATCGGTAAGTGAGGTGAAGTTCGAGGTAGAGGTCTAGGGTCGAGGTCGAGAGGTTAGAGGGCAGAGTTCGAGGCAGAGTTCGAGGTATGAGTTCCTATGGGAATGACCTTCTGTCTGTCTATGATCGTCTATGTGAGGTGCTCAATGTGACTTCTCAATGAGTGTCTCCAGCCCGAGTATCCTAGCTGATTCGAGTAGCTGAGTCAATCGGCCGAGTAGCCCATCCCGAGTATCCCAGCCCAGCTATGACTGGCATCGACTGGATCGAGTACCGGCATCTACACCTGGCATTGAATGCTGAGTAGGACCGGTGCTACTTGGGAGCATTCGTTACTCACTCGCATCTTTATTTGTGATCACTGGGCCGACCCTAGAGAAAGCAAGCAGAATATGCCTGGAGAAGCCCATCCCTTTTATTCCTTTCTCCATCCTTATTTAGAACCTCCCATCCAGTGATTAGATCCTGTTATTAGAATCCAGTTGGTTAATGGGATCATATTTCTACTGCATGTACCGAATGAAGCAACTAGAAGAGCATTCCAACCATTAGTGTACTCCGTGTGATGGATAAAGATAAGAGTTTTCAAAAAGCGATTATACAACCATGTTTCAGTAAAGAAAACCTACCTTTATGACCAATTCGGTATCGATTCAAGATGCTCTTTTTTCACTTTTGCTTAAGGTGCGAAGCCGCCAGAGGAGAAAAAGGAGGGGCCCCCTTCTTAATCTTCATAGTGGCAAGGAATACATTTCGTTATTGATAAGATCATGAAACTAAAGTCTAAATTAGTACATATAGATTTGTATAGATCGAAATAAGGTATTGTTGTTCCCTGTATCCACAAATCCTTAATCGTGTGTAAGACGCATAGGCAGGCCCCATGAAGCGCAGGCTAGTCAGTGCGCTGCGTCTGTGTTTGTTGTGCGCGCCCGTTGTGCATGCGCTTTCCGCGCCATGAGCTTAGCTGTGTGGTAATGCCCATTTGTTGGATGGACTTCGCCTTGCCAAGGAGTGTCAGTATGACATGTATAAGTCGATTCGTTGTGCGTTCCCGAGAAGAAGGGTCAGAAGTTTCCTCCCCGCATAGATGCTTTAAACGGAACGACCTTACTTGAATGGCTCCCGCGTCCTTTTTCTGTTTCCGGCCCCGTCCAACTTCCTTCTACCAAATGCGGAGATGTTGGGCCCCCTGATCTAGTAGTCAGATATTGACGAATGGAACTGCTCTATGAAGGGATAATGGATACCAATAGATATAGATATATAGATTCATATAGATATAGATACATTGACATATATACCCGTAGATATACCTTGCAAGTGGTCTATTTTATAGTACGAACCCGGCCTAAGGATGGGAACTAAAGGAAGATAGCTCCCTGCCGGTAAGAGCCAAGCTAGGGACAAGAGAATGAACTGCCCGAAGCCAAGATTGAGGGAAATTATGAATAGCCAAGCGTTGTTACTCCGGTTCCCGCCGCATCCCTGTTCCCACCACTTCCCTGTTCCCACCGCAATCAATCTCCTCCTTCCTTCCGTTACTGATGGGAACAAGAGCATGAGGAAGGCCAAGGATGGGAACATCAATGTTCCTCGCTGATACAGAAGATTCGGTGGTTTTCGTGCGACCAAAGGCCCGGTAGGGTGAGCCTGCCGAACTCTCGACTATAAGGAGAGGCCCGGCAGGGTGAGGTACGTTAAGTGACTCGACCTATGCCCCCCCACCCAATAAGTAAAATGAATACGTTAGTGACTCGACTGACAAGGACCCTTTAGGGGGCTCGACTGATAAGGAGAGGAGAGGTACGTTAGTGACTTTTTTAGTTACTTATTTGATAGGGGCCACCCAATAAGTAAAATGAACGAACGCTCGACTATAAGGCCGCCATCGACTCACTCATTCCGATGCCCACCACCCAATAAGCATCAAGGATAGTACACTCGACTGTCAAGGACCCTTTAGGGGGCTCGACTGATAAGGAGAGGAGAGGGACTCACTATTCATATGGTGAGGGTGCGTAAGCACGCTCGACTGTCCAGGAGAGGGTTTTCCCTAAGTATTATGGCTCATTATGTTATTTGGTTGCTCATTGAGGTGGTGCATGGGTTTGCTTGGCATGTTGGCATTCATATTGGTCTTTGTGCACTATGGAGAGGAACACCCATAAACTTAGGAGTTACTAAGGTCTTGGCATGGTATTAGTTGAGTTGTGCACCTTTCCCCCGAAGGGTAAAGCTTCCAATTCCTCTCTGACCCCCAGCCCAGAGTTCCCAGAGAGAAATGCCTATAGGACGAAGGATGGAGGGACTAGAATTTGCTATTTTGCTTCGATCCGTGTGAGTAAACGCCTTATATATGATGTGGTGGTTTTCGTTGATCAGATAGCAACTCCCTTCTTTGTCGCCCAACAACCAACCCAACTACTCGCCAAGCAGCCTCTCCCCCATCCATCAAGCGAAAGTAGCGTACTGCCTCTCCCTCATCCAGCTAGCGTCCAGTCCAGGTAGCGTACTGCAGCACCGGATCCGATTGATTCTGGGGAAGAAGGCTGGGAGAAAGAAATCTCGATGTATGCACAAGAAATCTTATCTATTCCGACAGACACAGGCTCTTGGTATAATGAACTGAGATAGTATTTGCAACACAGCATGGCTCCTAGTCATCTAAATTCGAAATAGAAGAGATCTTTACGACTCAGGTCCACCGAGTACCAACTGATCAATGGCATCCTGTTTTGAACAAACTACAATGGAGTACTTCTGAGATGCCTTGATAAACAAGATGCCCATAAGGTCCATGAAAGGCTCTATTCTTTCTGTCTAGTGGCCCATGTCTACCAGGAAGTCAATAAGGTCTATTCCTCTGGTAGATCTCTTACCTTACTCTTACATCTATATCTGGTAAGGGAAGTCAATAAGGGCTCTCCCTAATGGTCGAGAACTCCTGAATATTTGTTGAAAAAGGTCTATCCCGACGGTCGAGCGCTAATATTGAGCTTGCCTTTCAGGGGGATGGATATCTCTTCTCCTTACTATAGCCGGAAGGGCAGCATAGTCTTCTGTCACTGGGAACCAACTCTATCGAAGAATTACAGCTATCTGTGATCCATGGGCATCGGGTAGACTCGTAGGCCTTTCCTTTGGGGTGGTTTTGGTTATATTGGCCTGAATCGGATGTGAACCCCTTTCGGGAAGCAACAATATAATAAAGGAGCCAACTGTCTGCTCTCACGAACACTAAGAGCAAGCCAAGTTCCTGCCAACTAAATGGCTGGGGCTCCCATACCCGAAACCTATAGGCAAGTCAGGACAATTCCAAGTCCCGTTCAACTCTGAAAATAGATATCCTCTAAGTATGGAAGCACCACCTTTCGTCCCGCCTTAAACAAACTAAACCGACCTAGCACCGTGGCCCTTTCCAAGCTTGGCCTTTCACTAGCTTCCTCTCCGGGGCTACTGTCGTACTTCCTTAGCACCGTTCAACTCAACAAGGTCCGGAGGGCTTGCGCTTCTGAGGGCAAGGATGAACCTACTTTTAGCAAGTTCTTTATCCCAAACCCCCAGGTCCAGCCCAGTAGCGGAAAAAAGCAAAGGAATCAGTCCCAGGTGAGCGATAAAGGTTGGGCCCCCTCGTCCAATAAGTGAAACCCAAGAGAAATAGTAGTAAAATAGAGCAAGCTCGTAACCTCGCTTCATAGAATTTATCACCACTGATAGGGTGCGTTAGCACACTCGACTAAAAGGCCGCCATCGCCCCTACTCCTTTATAGGGGTCACTCACTCATTCCGATGCCCACCACCCAATAAGCATCAAGGATAGCACACTCGACTGCCCTTAGTTACTTATTTGAGAGGGGGGCCGCCATCGCCCCTACTCCTTTATAGGGGTCACTCACTCATTCCGATGCCCACCACCCAATAAGCATCAAGGATAGTACACTCGACTGCCCTTAGTTACTTATTTGAGAGGGGGGCCGCCATCGATTTGGAAGCTTGTCCGCATCGGGCAAGCGGCTTCGCTCCGCTTCGCTCCATAACAAACCGAAAAAGAAAAAAAAATGATGATAAACTGCCCTATCTATGCCCGATAGGTGATCAGTATTATTGTCATTTCTCCTGTTATTAATCCTATCTGCCTGCGTGCCTATCCTGCCGATCCGCCTGTAAAGAAATCCTTTTGCCTTTCTCTTGTTTGTTGATTGATGCACGCAACCTCTTTGCTTGCTGCCGATGCCGACGGGCGAATGAATCCCCCCCATCCGGCAAGCAAAGGCAAGCAAGATATTATGCTGAAAACGCATAAGTAGTGAGGTTTCTCGAATCGGGGATCGGATGTTTCCGTGGGCAGTAAGCAGCAGGTCTCTGTCCAAGACCATTTGGTTGGTGAAGCTGGTGGTTTACGTGACCGGGCCTGATCCGTTCGGTAGATCCGGTCGAGGTGGGTGGTTTTTACCAGCGCGTGCGCGGTAGAAGTCCCTATGAGTGTCTCTAGCCCCTGTGAGCATCTTTCCTGAATGTCTTGAAGAGGGCCTCTCTAACCGAGAGTGGTGGGTGTCCACTCATCACTTCGGCCATTCCTGGCTCGGCTCCGATAACGCTATTCCGGGAGGAGTCGGGATAAGGGCACTGGATCCCTTCGTCGGACCAGGAGGGATATCGTGTGACGCTGGGTTGGGGTTTGGTGAACCAACTGGTCGCTCCTCTGGTTTCAGTATCGGGAACTCACTTTTTTTTGCACCCGCCGTTGCCTTGCCCTGGTTACACCTTCGGAATACCCCTCCAAGGAGATCCATTTCGCTCTACTCCCCCCAATCCGAACTTGACGCCGGGGATACTCTCCGTCGTGGGATTAGACCAAGGGGAATCTCTATAGAGTCCCTCATATTGTTTGTGCACGTAGGAGGGATATAGATCAAGACATAGCCGCCCGTCGCCATCGCTGAAGGACGTTTGGCGAGGAGGGGAAATATTTTGGTAGATATACCCACCCATATATACCTAGACGTACCTGTATATACCAATACATATGTATCTATATAGAATCAAATAGATTCGTCCCCCCCCCCTATTCATATATTGGCTAATATTGCCATAACGGATGGAAATTCTAATTTGATACAATATCCACCCATAATATAAGTCGTAATGTTTACAGGAATAACATATACCCATAATATAAGCCGTAATGTTGACGGGAATAACATATATCGGTAGTTGTCCGGTCGTACCCGAACAATGATATTCCAGGGGGAAATGCACCTAAAATCAAATATTTCGAGCCGGCTTCCGTGGGAAATTCAGAGTTCCTTTTTGATGCTGCGATCACGTAAAAACATGAACTTTGAGGCTCAATAGCTAAATACATGGCAATTGAATCATGAGCCGGGATCATAAAGAGCGTACTGCGAGTAGGAGGTAGAATTGATACGATGGATTCGAAAGCATTAAACCTCTCTTGTTCGAAATAATCGAAACACATCAGGATGGTACCAGCCGTACTTAATAATAGAAAGATTTGGCAAAAATATGTAGAATCGTCTTTCCTCAAAAAATGATTCCGGAAAAAATGGGCGATAGTTAGGTTATTCCCTTGCTCGACAAATAGGAGGGCAAGGAGAGGTGCGCCAGCGGCGAGCAAAAGCATGGTTATTAGATACCGAAGGCGGCCAGAACCACACATGCGAGTTTCCCTGCATGTGGCTCGTCCGTGATAACTCATTCAGATTTGCGCGAACTAGCCGTAGGTAGGTAGGATGCGCATGAGCGAACCTTTTCGGAACTGATGGGCATTCGATGCCCCCCAGCAGGAGTATATGGCATATGCCACTATCCCAGCCCGGATCTAGGTTATTCGATCATGTCCAGACGCCTTCGAGTTCGCCCCTACCTACCTACCTATAGGTAGGAATTACCAACAGTTGTACCTTGTCCTCAATGAACGGGGGGCGTCTTTGGCTTTACGAGAGAAAGCAGCCAGATGGAGGAATCGATCAGATCTAAACTCTGGAAAAACCACCTTCTATTTCTCCCGTGGAGGCCTTTTGGATATCCCATATAGGTGAGGCTCCGGTGCGTGCGTCCAGAATCGCCATAGATCGCTCACTCAGCGGGTCAGGCATAGCGTAGCATCCACTTGGATCCAGAGTGGTGCCTGCCTATTCCTTCCTCGCCTCGTTGCACATGCATATTGAGCCTAATACTAATATGCGCTATTATGTATGCCCACCCAGGATAATAGCGCAGAAGCCCACGAGACCCAAAACCACTGTACGGGTCAGGGCAGGGGGTCAGCTGTTCGGCAGATCCCGGAGCATATATTCCCCATAACTCACAGGATCTCTTGCCTATCCTGTGCTCGATCTATAAGGAAGGTCCTATCCAGTTAGTTCCTCGGCTGCTTGGTTCCATTTAGTTGTATCATACGATATGACCCAGTATTGAAACCCATATTGGTTGGTATGGCATTCTCCTGATTCGCCCATCTTCCGATGCCCTTTCCGCGGCACAGCACAGGTTCAGCGGGGACGCGCGGCATAGGACATCGCATTACCATCTACCGCCCTTTCCTCCCTCGATTCAATATTCGATGAAAAAGCCCCAGAATAAGGCTATTCACGCATCGTCGTATGCTCGACAAGCATCGGTTGCTGGTGCAATAGGAGTACACTACGGCAGGATCAGTCACCCTGGCTGGCGGGTGAACCAAACCCTCCTCCCTCCCAAATTGTGCTATGCCCCACTTCTCGCCCCGATCCCTATAGAGCGAAAGAGCAGCCCGGTGATCCCTAGGTTGCAGCACGTTCGGTCGTTTACTCGCCGCTGCCGCCGTTTCTTTCCAGCCCACGCCGAACCTGTTAATCACAGGTACTAATCCGGCCCCGGGTCGGTCGCACATTAATAATAGCGTTCGGACTCATGCGCCTTCCGGAACATCCTGAGGGGAGCTACCTCGCCCCTGTTGCGATTAGCCAGCCTTGCGGCGGCAAAACGATGATAGTACCCCCATGCTACGGTTCCCTGCGGTCCGAACCCGCGCATGCATTAGGTGAGGGAGCTATTCCGGGCGATAAAGACTTGAAACCTTCGCATTCCGAAGCGCGCTGCCCTCCTCTCTCTTTGGTCGAGACGGGTTGAAACCCTCCTAGGCGCACAACACTGGGTAATCCAAGCCAACCCACATTACTTGCTGACGGTGGATAATCATATTTCTTAGAGGTACGTACAACCAAATTAGGTTATGTAGTTGCGTCATGAGCTCGAATGTTGCAATGTGACCATGGAGGATGGTGAAGGAGATACCAAGAACATCCAAATTTTTTAGTCCGAAGGATAGCATGAAGTCAAGGGACCTAAGGCAGAAGTCATTGATATATCAGAGCCCTTAAAGACCAAATAGGTGAATATTGGATCAGAATCGTAGCCAAAGTTCACAAACATAGGTGACTATTGGGACAAAGATACAATAGATAAGGTCATGGAGCTATTGTGAGAGTATCATAAATATTTTTCCTACCAAGTTCTCTGATATAAAAGGGATAGTAGGGGATCTAGGAATCTTGAAGATCACTTTGAAGCCAGATGGAAAGTGAGTGAAAGAACACCCCTACCTATTAAATCCTAAGTATAAGGAAAAAGTGCACAAGGTATTGGATAAAATTCTTGAAGTCGGGATCATTGAACCTATTGAGGAATCATAGTGAGTTGGTCCCATGCTGGTTCAATAAAATAAAAAATAGGGTGAAATTCAAATATGCGTAGACTTAAGGAAGTTGAATGATGTGTGTGTCCACGATCCATTCCCTACGCCATTCACAGATGAGGTACTAGAGAGTGTTCTAGGACATGAAGCCTATTCATTCATAGATGGATTCTTAGGGTACCATTAGATCAATATTTCAACGAGGGACGAGTAAGACCACCTTCATGACTGAATGGTGTTGTTTTCATATACAATGATGTCAGTCTGGCTTAATAATTCCCTGGCAATTTTCTCTAGGGTGGTAATTGCGATCTTCAAGGAATGTATCCATAAATTTTTGGAGGTTGTTAGTGTTAGTGTCATATGGGTAAAGTCATAATTTGTTATTTTTAAAGCTTAATGTAGTTCTCACTTCAAAACTTGTTTTGAGGTGAAAACAAAGTATTACGTTTTTTATCCTTCTTCATGATGTAATCTTATTGTCTCTATATGTAATATTTGTTCCCAAGCTCCTCCTAAAGCTTGTGATGCTTCCAAGTACCTGCCACTACAAAAATCAAGTGATTTTGAGCATCAGTAAAATTGGCAAGCAAAAGAAAACAAGAATGACAAATAGATCATTGTAAAAGACAAATAGACATTATAAAAGTGGGTTTTCACAAACAAAAAATCAAAAGGTGATACCATATAAACCCATCCTCCTATATTTCATCCCATTGTGTCATTATTGAAGATTGAAGAGCTAAGAAGAGAGCAAAGGTCGATTTTCAAGTGTTATTGAGCAAAGAGAGCAAAGCATTGCGTTTTTGGAGTTTTGGAGCAGTGTTGGGCTTCTGAGTGGTGGTGTTGTGCTTTCAAGCAGGAGCTACACTTCTAGCAAATTTTTGCAGTGTAAAAATACAAGGGTGTTGTGCTTTCAGGCTAGCACTACGCTCCTGTAGGTGACGCTGCACTTTGCCAAGGAAAGCCCCAAATCACCTCAAAATGCCAAATTTCACCTCAAATTGCAAATTTTACCTCTTTTGCAAGTAAGTACATTAAAATATGTCATGGTTTAGGGTTTTTTCGTCAAGTTTTTGTGATTTTTCACCCTCAAAATCAAAACCCTAGTTTTCCTACAAACTGTCTCATGAATTGAAATCCTCACTCTACTATTGTTTTCCTACTCTATCCACTTTTTATTTTTCCCTAAACCCCACCCCCACATACATTCTCGCTAAACCCTATTCACACACACATTTTCCCAAACTCCCTCATCCATACACTCTACCCATTCCATTCCTCCACATCAATTATCCATAACACTATCCATATATAACCATATTGTTCAAGCCAAAGGAAAACATGGAAAGAGATAGTGATTATGAGTATGAAGAAGAGACACTTAGTGACATCTCCATGGAGAGATACAGGCAACAGAGGAAGCCCCATAAAGGAGGAAGAAACATCAAAGAGGAGCCCACTAGTTTGAAGGAATTACAGACTTGCCCACCTGCAGTTTCTTGTTTCAGGCATTAAGCATGTTCTGAATTTTGTGAAATGGTGGAGAGAGTTCAGTTTCACCACGAGTTGGCTAGACTTTTTGTGACTCATTTGCATAACAATGTGGTGACACTTGCCGAAGTAACCTTCACAATATCATCAACTGCCATTTTAGAGGCCACTAGAATCCCTAATGTTGGTGAAAAATGGTACAAGGGTCAAGACTTTGATGAGAGTTACTATGAGACTTATATCAAGGCTAAATACAGAAATCAAGTGAAGAGGTTATTTCCCTTTAAGTTTTTGGAAAACAGGTATGTTCCTTCGATGAGGATTATTATCAAGTACTTCACTTGTGAAGGTAGATTCTCCTGGTTGTATGCCTATCATATTAGACTCCTCATGCATTCACTAGAGTAAAGATGTTGAATCTCCCTTACTTCATGTTTAGAAACATTGAGAAAATGGCACATATTGTACAAAGGAAATTACCCTGAGTAGTTGAATAGCATATACCATTACTCTTTGATTAAAATCATTGTTCTACACCAGCTTAGCCTTCTTAACATTCCATGGGAGACTTTCATTGCTCATGAGATGTTCAAAGGTCCTGTTGATGCCCTAAAAATCGTTGCAACAACATTGGGGAAACCACCCGGTCCGGACCTTAGTGCAACTCCTTTTCCGTTTGGAATAGTGGCTCCGACTGGGGATAATGGGACCAGTTTCCCAGAAATATAGATAAATGGGATGGATGAGTGACTTCTGAATTAAGCTAGCGGTAAGCGATGGACTTAAACTATTAGCAAGAATATAACAACTAAAATCTATCCCGGGGTCTTATCAATCTTTCAAAGCGTAGCGTTTGATAATCTATGCTTTAAGGCAGGCATATAGATGACTCTAACACTAAAGCATAGAGGTTTAAATCATTTAAGATTGCTCTGCATAATTAGTTATGCAGAGAAATAATAGCGAATTACTACACTTATTCATTTATATTATCGACACACGCATGATTAAAAGAGATAACAAATCACAAAACATTCAATAGTGAAATGAAATGAAGATTTGCTGTTATATCGCATACATGTATTCAACAATAGCAAAGATAATAACACAGCAATTCATATAAAAAGAAAGAGTGCAGATGCAGATAAAAGTACCATGTAAGCTGCTCAACAATCCAGTGTATAAATCGCTATGTCGCAGTTCTTCCTTCAAACCAGAAAGCATTCCAAACAAGAGACAATAGTGCACAATTGAATATAACAGCCTTCTCGTTAAATTAAGAACTATTGGTCGAATTTCACAAAAGAATATAGGCTGAAGCACAGTAGTGCAAACTTCAGTTTTTAAGTCTGTTACAAAATTTTACGACCCTTTCCAAAACAATGAAAGGGTCTATAAATACTATGCTAATCTAAATATCTAAAAAAAAACTGAAAAGCTACTAAATTGGCATTAACAAATATCATCATCTTTTCTGGCGATCTGGCAGTCGGCGGCGATGCTTCATTCGGTGGTCTCTTTGCCTTTACTCCTTTGTTGACATATCGCCAGCATTGGCTCTACTTCTGGTGGAGTGTTGAGACGCGAAGTTAGCTGGGCATCATATGTGGCATCCTGAATGTCGGAAATCAGATATCGGAGGGCATCTGTTAAACAGTTGAGAGCCGACCTTTGAGAGTGTGGTTTAATCAGAAAGAGCCAGTATGCATCGGAGGTTAAAGTATTTACTCCAGCGATTAACCTTCCTTGTTTCTCCAGATCAGGATAATTTCTCTGCTCAAGCATGTTTGCTGTTGTTATGCTTCCAGGTGTGCACTGGGAGATCATGTTTGCCAGATAGAGTGTGTCGTTGACTAGATTGATCATGTTGCTGGCAATCATTTTACATCTTGAGGCCGCCCTTTCCGCTTTCATTACCTGGGTGTTCCATTCCATGAAGAGTATGTCCTTGTACGCTTCATAAATTCGGGGCAAGTTTGCCATTTTCCCTTCTTCAGAATCTTGCCACTCAAGATATTCAGATATGGTATCTTCGGCCTGATCTAGCTCATTTCTGGCTTTCTCTATCTGCTGACATACTGCTGTGGATGTTTCGCATAATGACTCAGCGTCAGTAAGTTGTCGGCATAAGAGCCTGATCTGAGATATTAATGCGCCATTTATTCGAGTTGCCTCTGCTCTGAAATCGTTAACACTCTGGGCGTCCTTGATGCTTTCGAGCTGTGCCGATAGCTGATCTATTTGCTCATCTTTCGATTTCATTATCAGCTCATTCACCATTCTCAACTGTGCCAATGTCTCTGACAATTCATCCTGCCTCTGGACTGCGCTCTGTTTTTCGATTTGCAGCTGCTGGGTTAACAGATTGTTTTCTTGCTGTTGAGCCAGCAACTGCTCTTCTACCTGTGCTGCCTTGTTTTTCGCCTCAATTACTTCTGCCTGTAATGCATAAATTTCATGGTCCTTAGTCTTTAACATAAGACTTACCTCTGATGCTTTGTCGATAGTTGCTGCCGAATAAGCTCCCGCGAATTGCGATAGCTTAGTTAGATCATCGGAGGGGTCCATTTCCCCTTTCCAGACCACATTGCCCGTGACTGTTTGCTCAGTAGAAATAGAAGGTTGATCAAGCCTTCGTCTCTTCCTAGAGCGCCTAACAATGGCTCTATGCTTTGGGCTGTAGAAAATATCCAAGGGAGGAATTTCTTCCACCTGGAGATCAACTTGATCGGACGGGTCTTGAGTGATTACCTCGACATCCTGTGAAATGGGTGGGTCGCTGGTTCTTTCTAGCACCTGAGAAGAAGTAATATCGGGAGCATTGCTTGTTTTAGAGGTGTCTGAGTCTTTGGAGGCTTCCTTACCACTGATAATGGAATCGAATTGGTTCCATTCTTTAATCAATTCAGGATCAGTGGAGGTTTGCTCATGTTGCTCTGTGTGGGCTTTGCTCCGTTCTTTTTCTTTTTCTGCCCTCTGCTGCTCCTCCAATTCCTTTTTCTGCCTATCTTCCCGTTCTTTCTTTGCTTTCTCTTCTTCTTTCTTCTTCCTCTGTTCCTCTATCTCTTTCTGCTTTCTTTGCTCTTGATCCTTCTGTGCCTTTTGCTGCCTTTCTAACTGCTCCTGTTTCTGCCTTTCTGCCTGCAGCTTGTTTTGCCTTTCCTCCTGATGTTTATCCTGTTCTTTAGTTGTAACAGGAGGTGAACGTATCTGCTGCCGACCAGGCTCGCTTGAAGAAGATGCTGGGGTTGTGGATAATAAATCTAGAGGCAGAGTTTGCAACCTCTGCTCTCTAAGTTTATTAAACTCAGTTAACGCCACATCATTGTATCTTACTGCAGCAAGCTGTTTGGTTTGGCTTATTGAACCGGCACTTACGAACAGGTCATCAAACACGTCTTCTTGATGGACAATCTTTGACAGTTTGGCCTGTTCCAGGGCAATGAAAGCAGTCTTGTTTGGATCATAGAGTCTGTTTGGGATAGTGGCCAGAGATATCATTTGGAGTTTTGTTGCTTCTTTTTCTGCATGCTTGTAGTTAAGTAAAGTATAAACTCCAATTCTTAAAGGAAAAGAGGGCCAACCTCTTTTCTTCTCCTCTTTGAGAGTTTGTGTTACACTCTCGGACATAATCTGGTAGCAGATTTCCCGGGCTAACAGTTTGTCTGGGATGTATAAAGGGAGAACGTGTGGCCTAGCTTTGCTTCCAAAAACTCTAATATAGGTGAAATTCTCTTCCCCGAACCAATTTGCTAAGGCTGGTAAGTCAAAAGAAGCTTCATGAGAAATTCTTGGGATAGGTCTGTCGAAAATAGAATAGTGAATGGGCACCATGAAACCATTGCAAATTTGATACAAATGGTCCTTGTAAGAGGACTTCCACAATTTCCGATGGTACAAATGGATGGGTGTTGGATCATGGGTGGTCCATCTCCATCCGAGGACAGGAAACTCAGAATTAAAACACAGGGTATCCATAATGTAAGCAAAGTAATAAAAGGGTGGGATTTTCCTTTCGCTGACTATGGTTTTGGCTCTAAATTCACGAACAGCTATGACCAACTTATCAGACAGAATAGTGGCCCAATCCATAATTGTACTATTGACAGCCGCTTCCATTAGGGGAACCATGTCAATATGGATATTAGCGGAGTCATGTAATCCCCACAATCTACACATCATAATCCCCACATAGCAATAGGGAGAAGCCAAAGAAGCATTGGAGTACTTACCCGAACTTTCATGCTTGTGTTTGGCTGGGTTCTGCCTCCAATCTCGGAGGGGTTCGGATGGTGATTCATTCTCATTCGCGAACTTCTCCACGAAAGCTCTGTTATAGACTAGCTCCGGTTCAGGCAAATGATACATTTGCCTTAGGTCATCAGGCTTGAACGACCCGAAAATCCTTCCATCCCTTGTATGAAAAGTTCTATCAGTGAGAGGAATTTCCTCGATCGCCCAGCGTACCACATCAGTGAAAGGTAGGACCTGCTCTCTTGCTGCTATTCTGTGCAAAAAGGAGTCGGCCAAGTCTTTGAGAGTTGCATCAGACTTCCTTTGTTCATCCACGCTAGCCTCTGTCACTGTCTTCGCCGGTTGCTCGGCTTCTAACAGATTATATGTACCCTGTCATGTAGTGCTAGGAAGACCGGTGCATGTAGTATCTGAGATTAGGCCTTTCTTCGAAACTGTGGCAGCTTGACCTGCGACGGGTGCTGCAGTAGAACCCGCAGCCTTCTTGAACTTCTTCCCCATCATGTTCAGGCTTCTGTCGACAGCTGAACTCTACACAAATGCAAGAGAAATCGTAACGAGAGAATAACAATGACAATCCATAACGGGAAAGATATATCACTTGAAGCGTGGCAAGATCAATTCTAAAAGGGGCTGCGGATCTAATTATTTAAGAAGACACCGCAGATGCAATGATGGTGATTTTATGGCCTGCAGCTCCATAAATGACCATTACATCGTTATTAGGCTGAATGACCCCTTAAAGCGTGCAACAGATTTTTAAAGGTCTAATCGTAAATGTTCGTTAAATCGAAGGGGCAAAGTTTTAAATACGCATGCATTACCTTATCCCTGCATTTAACGGCATTTTGAAATCTGTGCTTTATCAACCGGATTTAAATATAACTTAAAAGCTTGAAGCAATCACCTTTTAAGAACTCTAATCATCATTACACGCGATCGCATCGCATTGGGGGTGTAAGTGATACTATCATTTGGGAGCTGTTTTGGCGAATGCCGATTGCGACATCGCATCGAATTAGCGCATGAGCACATTACCAGATGTATGTCAAATGATTTGCCGACTTCCGATTGCGATATCACATCGCATCGGGGAAAAGACCTGCGTGTCCTGTGAAAGTGTTTGGGATTCCGCCGACTACCGATAGCGATATCGCATCGGGTCGGGGCTTATAACTTAAGGCGTTTTTCCACAAGAGGCAGCGCCGATAACCGATTGCCGATATCACATCGCATCGGGGTGTAAGATATGTGCTCTTTTTGTGTGTGCATTGAATACCGCTGATCGCCGATAGCGATATCGCATCGGCAAGGACCAAGGTGATATTTAAATGTGTTTCTCTTGTTATTGCGTCATGCGATCTTGCGATTGCTTTTTCGCATTAACCAAAAATTGCTTGATATTTATTCAAAAAGGCTCTCATTCACAAATTCGTTTGATTATCATACCTTTTTTGAACAAATTCATTAATGCCAATTAAATTTTTAAAAGGGACCCATTTCATATGTTAATTGTTTGTAAATGAAAATGTTATGAAATGGGGGGTTGTTGTAGGGCACAACAATTGGCGATTCGTTGGTAGAACTAGTTATCTCTGGACTGATAAAAATACTTAAACTTTTTCAAATAGAATCTCTATAAGGGAAAGAAAATTTCTAATATAACTAGATATCTATTGATTCTGAATAAAGTAGAATTCTTTTGTTGACTTCCTCTTTTTGTAAAGAAAATAAATGCATTCTAAGTTTTAAAACAGGTCTTTAATGGTTTATAATGGTAAAACAGAAAACTTTTCTCAAATCAGCTTTTAAAGTAAACTCCTCTATCATAGGTAGAGCCTCTGCTGCCAGCAAACGTTTATAGTCTCGGCAGGGTTACCTTTTTGTTGTTGTCCATTGTTCCATTCACTTAAGAGTGTGACTAAACATAATGAATTCAAAACATGTTTGCATATTTTGTACTTCATTTTCTTTTCTTCTTTGTTTAAGATAAAAAGCCATTGTCCTGGTTTGGTGGCCAGCTGTTGACAATGCCATTCATTGGTAGTAATCTAACTGAACAAGCTGGCTCGTGATGAGACCCCTTGTCTTGTAATTTCAAGCCATTACCCTATTTGATATGCAGTTTTGGTAATGTCAGTTAAATTATTTTCCTATGAACACGGTAAGCAGGCTTGTAATAAGACCTCTTATCTTTAATCTTTATATTTTAGAATTACACTCTGAGTAATCACAAACTTTAGTGAATGGGATGAACAATTTTCTCTTTGAGAGTAAATGGATGACAGATTAAGGGTTAAAGATGCTGAAGATGGATTAGCTTCTATCTTTATATAGATAACCTTTGGAGACCAATTTTAAAAGACTCACAATGACTCATAGAACTTTTACGTTTTGAGAGAAGTTTACAAAGTAAGACTGCGATCTCAAAATAAAAAGATATCTAATTTCCTAGAAATGATCTTTCTTGTTTTAGGATTCTATTATCCAAAAGCAAATATTGATAGTGCCCCAGCAAGACAACTTTTGGCTACAGCAAAAGGTCAATGGAGGATATCCTACACCCTTATTTTCTACAAATCCTACAAACTATAAAAATCTATCAAACTATAAGGAGAAGGGATTACCTCCTCAATTAAAGAATTTCTTTAAGATCAGACCATTAACAGGGAGAGAATCTCTCATCCCTGATAAATCTTGCAGTATAAAGGTTGAATGGCCTATCTTTTCACAGATCTGAAATGGTCCAAGCCATAGTTTCTGAAACTTGGAGTGTTTACCTTTGTCTTCATGGGCTTTGTCCCATTTCAGAACTAGATCGCCGACTTGGAATTGTTTAGGACTAGATGAGGCTAGATCAAAAGCTGCTTTAATGACTTGCTGATGTTTGGCGTGTGTAACCTTGGCCTTTTCCCTTTCCTCTTCAAGTTTGAGAATTTGATCATATCTGAGCTGGATAGAGGAAGAAGGAGTTTCCTCAATAAATTGCACTAGGGCTAGAGAGGGAAGAAGAAGATTGGTTGGTATAATTGCTTCTTTTCCATAGACAAGTTTAAATGGAGAGGTTCCTATGGAGGCTTTCTGTGTTATCCTGTCGGCCCATAATGCAAATACTAAGGATTTATGCCAGTTCCTATGATTCTCTTCGATTGTTCGCTTAATAATTTTGATTAGGTTTTTATTAGTTGATTCTGCTAGGCCATTACCCTGAGGGTAGTAATTAGCAGAATACTTTAATTTAAACCCTCTTTTGATAGCGAAATCAATGATTGCATTACCTGAGAAATAAGAAGCATTATCAACGACAAGAGCGTTTGGAACACCAAACCTGGTAATGATGAACTGATCTATAAATTCAATGATAGCCTCAGAGTTTGCTGTCTTTAACGGAACTGCTTCTACCCACTTTGTAAAGTAATCGGTGGCTGTAAGGATATATTTATGTTGCCTGGAAGAAGGTGGATTGATTTCTCCAATGATGTCCAATCCCCATTGTTCAAAAGGCTGTTCAATGTTGACTGGTTGCAAAGGGAAAGCTGGTTTTTGTTGTCTTCCACCAGAAGTTTGGCATTTGAGACATTTCCTTACATACTCGTGAGCGTCTTTAAACAAAGTAGGCCAATAGTAACCAGCATGAATAACTTTATGAGCTGTTGTATCAGCTCCAAAATGTCCTCCTGCCGGTCCGTCATGTAGCTCCTGCAAAACCTTTTGAGCCTCAGGTTTTTCAAGACATCTTAATAGAACAGAATCATAATTTCTTTTGAAAAGTACATCATTAATAATCGAGAAATTCTTCGCTTTTAATCTAATGGCCCTTTTGTTTTTGTAAGACAAATTTGGAGGTGCATAACCATTCTTTAAATAAAAGATTAAATCTGCATATTGAGATTCGGAATCTGTAGCACTTATCTGATTAACTTCTTGGGTTTGATCTGTATCGCTTGATTCCAGAATGTTAGATGCTCCTGCCAATATCCTGCAAAAACCTTGGCCTTTAACAATCTTTGCTGGTTTTATTTCTAGGTCATACTCTTGGAGCGCTGCGACCCAGTTTGCCCTTTTTTCACCCAATTCTTTCTGAATTAATAGTTGCCTGACTGCCGGGAAAGGAACTATTACTTTAGTATGGGTTTTTAAAAGAAAGGGTCGATAATGCTTGACTGCCTTAAACACAGCAAAAGCTTGTTTCTCAACGTCAGAATAATTTAACTCGGCGCCCTGAAAGTTTGAACTAAAGAAGGAGATGGGCGCTTCCAAATTGTCATCATTTAATTGCGTGAGTACTGCAGCGTAAGATAAGTCGGATGCGATGGTATACAACGTAAAATGATTAGAAAAATTTGGAGTATTCAAGGCTGGGGCAGTGATTATTGATTGCTTGATAACATCAAAAGCATGTTTTTCTTCTGATCCCCACCTGAAGGTTGAATTTTTCTTAATCATCGTCTGGAGTGGTAATACTATCTGCGAAAAATCTGGAACAAATCGTTTGACGAAATTAATCTGACCCAAAAATGACTGCATCGCTTTTTTGTTGTGTGGAAAAGGGATTTCAGAAATTTCCTTAATCCGATCAGGATCTACATAAATGCCATCTTTAGATACAATAAAGCCTAAAAGCTTACCCTGGTCAAGAGCAAAGAAAGACTTTTTTGGGTTGAGAGAGATGCCATATCTTTTGCATCGCTGAAAAATCTGATTCAAGTCATGCAAATGATTAAATCTCTTTTTAGAATACACAGTAATATCATCAAGGTAGACGACTACTGTTCGGTTAATCAACCCTCTAAAGGCTGTATCCATAGCTCTCTGGAACGTCGCTCCTGCATTTATGAGTCCAAAAGGCATTTTTTGATATGCATATGTTCCCCATTTTGTTCTGAATGTGGTTTTGAGTTGGTCATTAGGATGAACTAGAACTTGGTTATATCCTGAGAATCCATCAAGAAAGGACATTAATTCAGATCCTGCTACTGATTGGAGGATCTGCTCCATAGTAGGCAATGGGAAGTTATCTTTCAAGCTCGCTTTATTCAAGTTTCTGAAATCGATACAAATTCGGATGTCGCCATTTTTCTTCCTGACTGGTACCATATTAGAGACCCAATTTGAATGTCGGACAGGAAAAATAATCTTAGCTTTTAAAAGCTTGTTAAGTTCCGACTTTATCTGGCTCTCCAAATTTGGGTGGATTTTCCTTAACTTCTGCTAAATCGGCTTCTGATCAGAAAGCATAGGAATAGTATGCTGGATGATAGATGTGTCATATGTCTTGAGGTCATCATACTTCCAAGCAAAAACCTGTTTGTTTTTCTTTAACAGTTTAACAAATGCTTCCTTTTCTTCTACGGAAAGTCCTAATCCTAAGTTGATATTTTGAGGAGCTTGCTCAGTTCCCAAATTAATCAATTCAAACCTTAAGGTAGAGCTTTGGAGTTTTGCATTAATTACAGGTTTGAACCTGTCTTTAATGTCATAAAGGTCTTCGAGCTTTACCACAGGCTTAGGGATCGCGTTCTCTTGAGATGTTCTTTTCATTTGGGAATCATGCTCATCTTCTTCGATGATTTGATTGTCATAGGATTTTTCAGAGGTTAAGAATTGTAAGATATCCTCATCGTGGTTGAAAACCCTCCAATTAGTGATATTATCAGGAACTGAAGGCCTAAAAATTAATTCTACAGAAAATCTATCAAGGCTATAGTCTTCAGAAGGCAGAAGTTTGGAAGCTACGTTGGCTAGTAAGTTGGCTGCTGAATTCTGTGACCTAGGAATTGAGGAAATATTGAACGCTGAAAAATGTGAGGTGAGATCTTGCACTAGCGATTGATAATGCTTAAGGTGGCTTGAGAGGCAATGGATTGCATTCCTTACCTGCTTAACAATGATCTCACTATCACCGAACACTTTAAGATATTGGACTTTAAGGCCGATCGCCTTATATAATCCTTGTACCAAAGCTTCGTATTCGGCTGTATTATTGGTGCACTCAAATTCTAGTCTACAGGACAGCATTGTCTTTTCTCCTTGCGGACTAACCAAAATGCAACCTGCTCCTGAGCCCTCACTGGACTTAGAGCCATCAAAATATAAAGACCAAAACAAAGGAATATTAACAGACAAATTTACAGCTTTTTCATCATCATTAAAACATCTAGACAAATCTGTTTGTGAAAAATTCTCAATCTGAGATGTACAATGATTAACTGAAAAAGGAGAAGGTTGGGCAACAAAGTTGCTGAAGAATGATTCTGACGAATAATTCCCCAAAATGTTGTTGTTGAACGCAACAGGCTGGTTTTCTTGTTCGAAGTCAGTTACTGTGTGGGTTATATGTTTCTCACGATCAATCCTGATTTGATTAGGCTTGCCTTTGTAGGGAAGCCACATATGTGACCAATCAGTGGAAATGTACCCATGCAGTTTTTCGGACCAATCTCTGCTCAGAATTAGGCCGTAGAATTCAGGTATGTCGGCGATCAAAATATCTATTCTTTGTACAACCCTAGGATCAGCAGACAACCTGATGGTTACGGAATTAATTTCACCCACAACCTGCACTTTGGTTCTGTCTAACTGTACAATATGAATGGCAGACTTATGGGGTTCAATGTTCAGCTTAGAGCAAACTGAAGCTGGCATTATATTAGATGAGGCCCCTGAATCTATTAAACAATTGTGTAGGTTTCTATTATAAATCTCATAAGTGAGCAGGAAAGGTGGAGTGTGAGAATTTGATTTATCTCCGATTAAGACTGAATCGGTAATTTCAACCATACCTGCGGGAGGCTGGCCTTGATCGTTGGCAGCTCTTGTACTGGGAAGGGGAGTAGAGGGAACAACATTTAATTCTTTGAGAAGTAGCTTTTGCTGATGTTTCAGTTTACTAAGTTCAAACATGGTTATATTTGCCTTGGTTTTCTTCATATCATCAACAATGTTATATTCCATTGAATCGGATACCACTAGAGTCTTGGATGTTGAAGGAGAACTAGAAGTTGAAGGCTGGTTTTGAGGAACTACCACAGGTGACTTTTTTGGGGGAACTTTTTCCTTTGCTGTAGTAGCGCCTGCGCTCCTCTTCTTTGAAGTTGCCTGCGCGGGTTCAGGAGTGCTTTTACTTCTTGTAGTAACCGGAAAGGCTTCTTCTTCATTCTCCATATCAGAGTTTGGGAGTATAAAATCCCACATTCCGTGGCATTCAGCTACTTCTTCTTCTTCATCAGTCTGTGAAGGTGTTTCATCTTCCTCTTCTTCTTGTTCCGAATCAGCGTTAGATATAACATTAGGTGGCTTTGATTCGGTTTTCTTAAAAGTCCTAAATGGTCTTTTGCTTGAAGTTTCGGCCACCTGCTTTTTAATCTCAACCATTTCATTGGACAATGTTTTAAGGACCTTTTGTAAACCTTCCATGTCGTATGGGTCCTTCGGGGTTTTCTTCTTGGAATCTTCTTTAAACGAGACTTTTTTAGCTTTTCTATCTTCTAGAGCAGCTTTCTTTTCAAGAGCATTGATGCGCTTTTCAACGGCAAGTGCTTCTTTCATATTTTCAGCTAACGTAGGTTTGCCAGCCCTGTCAACAAAGATAGCTATGTTGGCAGGTAGGGCAGTGATGTACCATTCGCTTCGGATTTGTTCACTTGGTTTAGAAGCGGTAGGGATTTTATTCAGTAGTTTATTAAATCTGGCATTAAACTCCTTTATTGGTTCCATGTGCTCTATTCTCAAATTGGAGAGGTCATTTATTAAAGTTGCTAAGGACCTATCGTCTCCATATTTGTTGAGAAACTGCTCTTGGCATGTATTCCAACTGGTAATGGAACCAGAGGGTAAGGAAAAATACCAGGATCCTGCTGATCCTTGTAAAGTGTAAGGGAAAAGTCTTACTACGACATCTTGCTCTGTCACTCCTTTTAGGTTAACTGCTAACATGAAGTTGTTGATGTGTTCTTCAGCCTGGATCCCATCGTCTGGATTGAATTTAGGCAGCCATTTTTCGGGGTCATTGGGTAGATCATGCAATGGTCCAGGCATGTTGACTGCTCCTGGCCTAGTCCATGGATCTGCCATTATAATGGCAACAGTGGTTGGGACTACTGCTGGGATTCCGGATGTGTTGGAAAGGGTTGAAGATGAGGAGTGAATAGATTGGGATATTGAGGCTTCTGTTCCCTGGTGAACAACAATATGTGATGGAGGAGTGGGTGGTTGACTTTGCAGATGAGGAGATGAAATGGAGGATGTGGAAGAAAAATCCCCAGTATCAGATCCTTCAGTATTTTTCTTTGACTTTTTTCTTTTGGGTAAAGGAAACTCAGTGGGTTCAATGCCAAGTTTTTCGCTCTGAAGTCTGGTAAGAGGATGAGTGAGGTTGAACTGCGAAGTCGCACTGCTTTATGATATCTCAGATTTCTGTGGTGAGATCGAGAAGCTCTGAAGTTTATGGATTAGAGACTGGACTTCAGGAGATTCAAGACTTAACTGTTCTGGGATATGATGGGATTGAGCAGTGGTGGTTGATTCTCTTTCTTCTCGATTGTGTGCTGGAGAACCAGCATGGGATTGAGAAGCAGGAGGGGATTTGGAGGGAGAATTACTCTTAGAATGGCTTACAGATTTAGGTTTGCTTGCCATTCACAGTCGATGGCCCTCCTTCTAGCGCCAAAAATGTTGATGCCCCGAAAATAGTTGCAACAACATTGGGGAAACCACCCGGTCCGGACCTTAGTGCAGCTCCTTTTCCGTTTGGAATAGTGGCTCCGACTGGGGATAATGGGACCAGTTTCCCAGAAATATAGATAAATGGGATGGATGAATGACTTCTGAATTAAGCTAGCGGTAAGCGATGGACTTAAACTATTAGCAAGAATATAACAACTAAAATCTATCCCGGGGTCTTATCAATCTTTCAAAGCGTAGCGTTTGATAATCTATGCTTTAAGGCAAGCATATAGATGACTCTAACACTAAAGCATAGAGGTTTAAATCATTTAAGATTGCTCTGCATAATTAGTTATGCAGAGCGATAATAGCGAATTACTGCACTTATTCATTTATATTATCGACACACGCATGATTAAAAGAGATAACAAATCACAAAACATTCAATAGTGAAATGAAATGAAGATTTGCTGTTATATCGCATACATGTATTCAACAATAGCAAAGATAATAACACAGCAATTCATATAAAAAGAAAGAGTGCAGATGCAGATAAAAGTACCATGTAAGCTGCTCAACAATCCAGTGTATAAATCGCTATGTCGCAGTTCTTCCTTCAAACCAGAAAGCATTCCAAACAAGAGACAATAGTGCACAATTGAATATAACAGCCTTCTCGTTAAATTAAGAACTATTGGTCGAATTTCACAAAAGAATATAGGCTGAAGCACAGTAGTGCAAACTTCAGCTTTTAAGTCTGTTACAAAATTTTACGACCCTTTCCAAAACAATGAAAGGGTCTATAAATACTATGCTAATCTAAATATCTAAAAAAAAACTGAAAAGCTACTAAATTGGCATTAACAAATATCATCATCTTTTCTGGCGATCTGGCAGTCGGCGGCGATGCTTCATTCGGTGGTGTCTTTGCCTTTACTCCTTTGCTGACATATCGCCAGTATTGGCTCTACTTCTGGTGGAGTGTTGAGACGCGAAGTTAGCTGGGCATCATATGTGGCATCCTGAATGTCGGAAATCAGGTATCGGAGGGCATCTGTTAAACAGTTGAGAGACGACCTTTGAGAGTGTGGTTTAATCAGAAAGAGCCAGTATGCGTCGGAGGTTAAAGTATTTACTCCAGCGATTAACCTTCCTTGTTTCTCCAGATCAGGATAATTTCTCTGCTCAAGCATGTTTGCTGTTGTTATGCTTCCAGGTGTGCACTGGGAGATCATGTTTGCCAGATAGAGTGTGTCGTTGATTAGATTGATCATGTTGCTGGCAATCATTTTACATCTTGAGGCCGCCCTTTCCACTTTCATTACCTGGGTGTTCCATTCCATGAAGAGTATGTCCTTGTACGCTTCATAAATTCGGGGCAAGTTTGCCATTTTCCCTTCTTCAGAATCTTGCCACTCAAGATATTCGGATATGGTATCTTCGGCCTGATCTAGCTCATTTCTGGCTTTCTCTATCTGCTGACATACTACTGTGGATGTTTCGCATAATGACTCAGCGTCAGTAAGTTGTCGGCATAAGAGCCTGATCTGAGATATTAATGCGCCATTTATTCGAGTTGCCTCTGCTCTGAAATCGTTAACACTCTGGGCGTCCTTGATGCTTTCGAGCTGTGCCGATAGCTGATCTATTTGCTCATCTTTCGATTTCATTATCAGCTCATTCACCGTTCTCAACTGTGCCAATGTCTCTGACAATTCATCCTGCCTCTGGACTGCGCTCTGTTTTTCGATTTGCAGCTGCTGGGTTAACAGATTGTTTTCTTGCTGTTGAGCCAGCAACTGCTCTTCTACCTGTGCTGCCTTGTTTTTCGCCTCAATTACTTCTGCCTGTAATGCATAAATTTCATGGTCCTTAGTCTTTAACATAAGACTTACCTCTGATGCTTTGTCGATAGTTGCTGCCGAATAAGCTCCCGCGAATTGCGATAGCTTAGTTAGATCATCGGAGGGGTCCAATTCCCCTTTCCAGACCACATTGCCCGTGACTGTTTGCTCAGGAGAAATAGAAGGTTGATCAAGCCTTCGTCTCTTCCTAGAGCGCCTAACAATGGCTCTATGCTTTGGGCTGTAGAAAATATCCAGGGGAGGAATTTCTTCCACCTGGAGATCAACTTGATCGGACGGGTCTTGAGTGATTACCTCGACATCCTGTGAAATGGGTGGGCCGCTGGTTCTTTCTAGCACCTTAGAAGAAGTAATATCGGGAGCATTGCTTGTTTTAGAGGTGTCTGAGTCTTTGGAGGCTTCCTTACCACTGATAATGGAATCGAATTGGTTCCATTCTTTAATCAATTCAGGATCAGTGGAGGTTTGCTCATGTTGCTCTGTGTGGGCTTTGCTCCGTTCTTTTTCTTTTTTCTGCCCTCTGCTGCTCCTCCAATTCCTTTTTCTGCCTATCTTCCCGTTCTTTCTTTGCCTTCTCTTCTTCTTTCTTCTTCCTCTGTTCCTCTATCTCTTTCTGCTTTCTTTGCTCTTGATCCTTCTGTGCCTTTTGCTGCCTTTCTAACTGCTCCTGTTTCTGCCTTTCTGCCTGTAGCTTGTTTTGCCTTTCCTCCTGATGTTTATCCTGTTCTTTAGTTGTAACAGGGGGTGAACGTATCTGCTGCCGACCAGGCTCGCTTGAAGAAGATGCTGGGGTTGTGGATAATAAATCTAGAGGCAGAGTTTGCAACCTCTGCTCTCTAAGTTTATTAAACTCAGTTAACGCCACATCATTGTATCTTACTGCAGCAAGCTGTTTGGTTTGGCTTATTGAACCGGCACTTACGAACAGGTCATCAAACACGTCTTCTTGATGGACAATCTTTGACAGTTTGGCCTGTTCCAGGGCAATGAAAGCAGTCTTGTTTGGATCATAGAGTCTGTTTGGGATAGTGGCCAGAGATATCATTTGGAGTTTTGTTGCTTCTTTTTCTGCATGCTTGTAGTTAAGTAAAGTATAAACTCCAATTCTTAAAGGAAAAGAGGGCCAACCTCTTTTCTTCTCCTCTTTGAGAGTTTGTGTGACACTCTCGGACATAATCTGGTAGCAGATTTCCCGGGCTAACAGTTTGTCTGGGATGTATAAAGGGAGAACGTGTGGCCTAGCTTTGCTTCCAAAAACTCTAATATAGGTGAAATGCTCTTCCCCGAACCAATTTGCTAAGGCTGGTAAGTCAAAAGAAGCTTCATGAGAAATTCTTGGGATAGGTCTGTCGAAAATAGAATAGTGAATGGGCACCATGAAACCATTGCAAATTTGATACAAATGGTCCTTGTAAGAGGACTTCCACAATTTCCGATGGTACAAATGGATGGGTGTTGGATCATGGGTGGTCCATCTCCATCCGAGGACAGGAAACTCAGAATTAAAACACAGGGTATCCATAATGTAAGCAGAGTAATAAAACGGTGGGATTTTCCTTTCGCTGACTATGGTTTTGGCTCTAAATTCACGAACAGCTATGACCAACTTATCAGACAGAATAGTGGCCCAATCCATAATTGTACTATTGACAGCCGCTTCCATTAGGGGAACCATGTCAATATGGATATTAGCGGAGTCATGTAATCCCCACAATCTACACATCATAATCCCCACATAGCAATAGGGAGAAGCCAAAGAAGCATTGGAGTACTTACCCGAACTTTCATGCTTGTGTTTGGCTGGGTTCTGCCTCCAATCTCGGAGGGGTTCGGATGGTGATTCATTCTCGTTCGCGAACTTCTCCACGAAAGCTCTGTTATAGACTAGCTCCGGTTCAGGCAAATGATACATTTGCCTTAGGTCATCAGGCTTGAATGACCCGAAAATCCTTCCATCCCTTGTATGAAAAGTTCTATCAGTGAGAGGAATTTCCTCGATCGCCCAGCGTACCACATCAGTGAAAGGTAGGACCTGCTCTCTTGCTGCTATTCTGTGCAAAAAGGAGTCGGCCAAGTCTTTGAGAGTTGCATCAGACTTCCTTTGTTCATCCACGCTAGCCTCTGTCACTGTCTTCGCCGGTTGCTCGGCTTCTAACAGATTATATGTACCCTGTCATGTAGTGCTAGGAAGACCGGTGCATGTAGTATCTGAGATTAGGCCTTTCTTCGAAACTGTGGCAGCTTGACCTGCGACGGGTGCTGCAGTAGAACCCGCAGCCTTCTTGAACTTCTTCCCCATCATGTTCAGGCTTCTGTCGACAGCTGAACTCTACACAAATGCAAGAGAAATCGTAACGAGAGAATAACAATGACAATCCATAACGGGAAAGATATATCACTTGAAGCGTGGCAAGATCAATTCTAAAAGGGGCTGCGGATCTAATTATTTAAGAAGACACCGCAGATGCAATGATGGTGATTTTACGGCCTGCAGCTCCATAAATGACCATTACTTCGTTATTACGCTGAATGACCCCTTAAAGCATGCAACAGATTTTTAAAGGTCTAATCGTAAATGTTCGTTAAATTGAAGGGGCAAAGTTTTAAATATGCATGCATTACCTTATCCCTGCATTTAACGGCATTTTGAAATCTTTGCTTTATCAACCGGATTTAAATATAACTTAAAAGCTTGAAGGAATCACCTTTTAAGAACTCTAATCATCATTACACGTCATCGCATCGCATTGGGGGTGTAAGTGATACTATCATTTGGGAGCTGTTTTGGCGAATGTCGATTGCGACATCGCATCGAATTAGCGCGTGAGCACATTACCAGATGTATGTCAAATGATTTTCCGACTTCCGATTGCGATATCACATCGCATCGGGGAAAAGACCTGCGCATCCTGTGGAAGTGTTTGGGATTCCGTCGACTACCGATAGCGATATCGCATCGGGTCGGGGCTTATAACTTAAGGCGTTTTTCCACAAGAGGCAGCGCCGATAACCGATTGCCGATATCACATCGCATCAGGGTGTAAGATATGTGCTCTTTTTGTGTGTGCATTAAATACCGCCGATCGCCGATATCGATATCGCATCGGCAAGGACCAAGGTGATATTTAAATGTGTTTCTCTTGTTATTGCGTCATGCGATATTGCGATTGCTTTTTCGCATTGACCAAAAATTGCTTGATATTTATTCAAAAAGGCTCTCATTCACAAATTCGTTTGATTATCATACCTTTTTTGAACAAATTCATTAATGCCAATTAAATTTTTAAAAGGGACCCATTTCATATGTTAATTGTTTGTAAATGAAAATGTTATGAAATGGGGGGTTGTTGTAGGGCACAACAGGTCCACAGATCCCTTCACCAGTGCATCAAGAAGAAGGTGGGCCTTCTAGCCATGGAGAAACAAGGGAAGAGGGCAATAAAACCAAAACTGTTGAGGTGCTAGTGTATTTAACATATCAGAGAGGCACAAGGAGACTTTTTGCAGCTGCTAGGCAAGTGCTTTCTCCACAAGGTGTGGAAGGGGCCTTGCCTTCGTCATCAGTCCACAGGAAAATGTTTGCTCCACAAGGTGTGGAAGGGGATTTTTCTTCATCACCGAAAAAATGGGTACGGTTTGAGCAGTTGGGAAAAGGCAAGGAAAAAGTGCAAGAGGAAGGTCTTGGTGATGAGGAGGAAAGAGATTTTTATCTCATTGAGCATGAGGAGCCACAACAACACTTTACTCATCATGGAGTTGACATCATTGACTTGGAAGCTCAGGATCAGGAAATTGTCAAAGACATTATCATAAAGGAAAAAGAGACCCAAATAAAATATTTGGTGGACAACTTAGAGAGAGCAAATTTCATCATCAGATACTTGGAATAGGAAAACAAGAAACTGAGTGACAAACAAGTCCTCATGGAGTTGGAAATAGTCAAAGAAAATAGGCAAATTATCAAAGAGGGTAATGTCCCATTGAATCCTATTGAGCAGGAGATTGAGAATGATAGGGAAACATTGATTGAGAGGGTCAACATAAATCTTGAAGGGCTTATTCAGAAGGCCAATAGGGAAAATAAAATGCTCTGACATATGGCATACCATTACATGACCTGTAACAAAATCTATAACTTGAGGATTATAAAATTGAAGGCAAGGCTAAGGAGAGCTTTGGAAGGAAAAAAAGTAGCAAGATAGATTGAATATGTTGGCTGAAACCTCCATAGATCATCAAAGCATCTAATGGTGGTGTCCCATGCCAAATTTGGGCAAGTTTTGAAGAGATTTTGCATTTTTCAAAATTTGAAATTTTCAACACAGAAAACTCGCCCCAGTGGCGCTGCGCCTTTTCCTAGTGCACCAGATGGATAAAAATTATGTATTTTTTGATTTAGCATAATGATAACATACACCCTGGAAAGTTTCAGAAGTTTTGCAGCAAATCTGGGTCACCAAAACGTCCACAAACTACCAAAAAATGACCTCTCTGCCTCTTTTTGGACACACAAAAGCTATCTTGGGAGGTTCAATTTGTGAGGGGGTAAATTACCTCCAAATTCAAAAATTCAAGTTTTTACAGAAACTAGACTTGAAGACCTTTCCAATGAGATATATTGGGCTTATTTTGGTTAAGGGTAAGGCCTCCAAAAGTAGGTGCAAACAGGTGCTGTGCTTTTCACCAGTTTGCCCAAAAAATCAAAATTTCCCCTATTTTCACTGTAAATTCACTTTCTCTCTCCTCATGGATGATTTCACTGATGTAATTTATGAAATTTTATGTAAATGTAGTGGTAAAATATTCTTAGAAGGTTGATTCATTGCTTAGAGGTGGTTTTGGAGCAAATGAATCAGTTTCCTTACTTATAGAGGCAAGTTGTTTGATTGCCTATATTCCTAGTTCTTGTTCGGAAATGGTTGAAACCACCCATCTTCTCATGGATTTGACCCCTAATGGTTAGGATGAGTGGTTTTTTTTTTCTATATTATGTATTTTATTTCTCATTTGCAAGGGTTGGACTCACTTGGATGCTCTAAACTATATTGTACATCATTGTAAGCAGTTTAGCAAGGAAATTAATAGGAGTTGTAGCAATTTTTATGGGACATGTATGGTATGGTGTTTTTGCATAGATTCTTCTTTTTTATCAGTTTTTTTACATTTTTCGTGTATGACATCATCTACTTCACTTCTTCTGATTGAATGATATCAAGATAGATAGGTAGAATTCATTGTTTACAGTGCTCTACCTTGGGAAATCATTCTGTATTTTATGTTTTCTACTCTTTGAGAAGGATACATGATTGCTCCATGTCCTCCTTAGCTCCTCACCAGTATTATACAGCTCATCTCACTTAATTTCCAGTGCTAAAGCCTATACCTACCTTGCCCCATAGAACACCCTGCATTCTGACCTAATTTCCCAGACCCAAATTGCTCAGTTCCATCTGATCCAGCAAAAAAAAACAACAAAATCAATCAAAAACCTAGAGCTACTATACCTAGCATAAAATATTGTTCATGATCCAGTCATTTTGACTGAGATTCATAGGAGAGATACCTCTCATGACCTATTAGGGCTAGCTACCAGGTTACGCTTGGTTTGTGGTTATCCTAGGATTGCCTTCCTTCAGCCTGAGGTCAATCTAGGCTCCAACATAGTGGCGACCATACTGGGGAATGAAAATCTCATTACACCCCAGTAATACTAAGAAATTCTAAAATTTTGGATGATAAGCCTAGAATTCATTAGGCTGAAAATTGGAAAGCTGTAAAGCAATAAGAAAGTCTTGAGAATTCGAATACACTGGCTTCAAGAAGATACACGAGGTCCAATCCCAATCTGAATCCTCCTCCTATATTTGAAAATCCTAATCTCATTCCGCAATATGCAGAAAAGAAAGTTCACCAAGCCCTGCACCTGTTTTTAGATCTCAGTCATGCCCTGTTGAGTGGTTGTTCCTTGAAGACATCACTTTTGATGAGTATTTTGGTCTCTCTCTATTTAGAACCACATCTGATAATGAACTACTGGACATAGTCATAGATCCAAAATTCACCACAGAACTTTAAATCCAACAAGCCAACTTGTCAAGTGACCGAAAACTTGTGAATTCCCCTCAGTCATCCCTTACCACTAATTGACTCCGTGAACTTTCTGAAATAGCCTCAACATCTTTTACCTCACCATCATCTCCCTATACTTCTGAAAATCATTCCTCATCTCCATTCATCCCTTCACTCCCTCATCAACCTATCACTACCCCTCAAACACCCATCACCTCTTTTACATCAACTCCCCTTGTTGTCCCAAATTCCCCAGTTACCCCAACACCAGTTTCAAATCCACCTCGAGTCATTGTTTCCTAATATGCACCCCTCATTCTGCCTCAGAATCTGGATGATATGCTCACTGATTACCAAGGTTAAATACCTCTTTTTGATGCCACTCAAAGTATTACAGCACAACAACATGTTGATAGGATGAATGACTTCTTTGACCTTCATGAGGTAGTTGCAGAAAATGTGTCCATGAGATTATTTGTGAAAATTTTTGGAGGCGAGGTTCAGAAATGGTTCCAAGCTTTACCAGCGGCCTCTATCAATACTTTACCAGTTCTGCATAGACAATTCTTAGACCGGTGGGAGGTAAAGAAGAACCCACCCAAAATTCTATCTGAGTATGAAAATACCAAAAGGAATGTGGGCGAAAGTGTGCAAGATTACTATGTAAGGTTCAATGCAGTTTATAATGCTATTCTGGACGACATTAAACCACCGATGGGGTTAGCATTGATCAAATTTCTAGACGATTTCGATGCTAATGTGGCATATCAGTTACGAGAAAGAGATCCTACCACACTTGAAGATATGCAAAAGAACCTTGTGAGTGTAGAAGCAAATCTGTTGGCCAAAAGAGTGAGGATGAAAACTTAAAAGAAGGTGACTATAAAGGAAGAAGCATCTTCCTCAGATGTTAAGGCAGATAATTTACTCTAGAAAATTGAGAAGATGTTTAATCGGTTAACAGTTGCAAATAAACCTAAAGAAACAATCAGGAATCCAAACTTCAGAGGACAACAACAACCCCAATTCAGCATTAAACAAAGGGAGCAAAAGGCACAGGATTATTCGGCACAACAGCAGTAGGTTAGAACTCCTTTGCAGCAAAATTATGTGCACAGAATGGAGGATGAAGATGAGGATGATCCGGTGGTCGAGGCAAAACATTTCTTTACTACTGATGGTTTGCCCATTTTTCTGATGGAAGATGAAGAATATTCGGAGGTTCCAGATACCCAAAGGGATGAAGATTACATAATAGCAAATGAAGCAGTTTTGGAGGATGATTGAGATGATTATCAGTGAGGATATATGAATGCATTGATAGCACAACAGAAGCAATATTCATTGAGAAGCAGGGATGTACCAGTCAGTCCAATTAAAAAGAGAAAGGAAGCACAACCCAAAAATGACTCCTCAAACATTCAGAAAAAAGGGAAAGAACCTGCTGATCCGACTTCTAGCAAAGGACCATCAGCAAATAGCATTGCAAACAGGAATAACAATCAGCAAGGTGCAACAAAAGAAAGACTAAAAAAGAAGGACCTTCCAGTCAAAGAGGCAGATAAAGTTTTGGCTTTTAGTTTAGAAAATGAAATTGCTAAATTAAAAGTTTCAATTCCTTTAACTGAGTTGATTAAGAACAATAGCTATAAACACTGGGTGTCCAAAATTTTATATATAGATCATTTATCTTATATGGTCAATGTAGAAGATGATCACCCTGAGCTCATTTTTGGTCCTGCATTAGAAGGTCAGTGTGAGGATAGTGAAGTTCCTCCATTTTATATAAGCCTTAGACTACATGAGTATGTCCTCCATAATGCCATGTTTGACTCTGGAGCTTCCCATAATCTGATGCCAAAAGCCATTATGGAGAAACTGGGCCTTGACATTACTCGAAAATATCATGACCTATACTCTTTTGATTCCAGTAGGGTCCATTATATTGGTCTTATCAAAGACTTAGTGGTATCTTTAGACCAAATCCCTGCCAAGAATGTTCTGATGGATGTGGTTGTTGCGGATATCCCACCACAGTTTAGTATGCTTTTGTCCAGATCACGGGGTGCAAAGCTAAAAGGAACTTTGCAACTTGATTTCTCTTATGCTAGTTTAGAGTCATTTGTACTATATTCAGATAGTGGTTTGAATGATGTTGAAAGTCAGTTAGTTGAAGTAGAAGATGTTCTGGAGATTTCAGAAAATTTTAGAGTAGCCCTTGATCAAGAAAGACAGAAAATAACGAGTTCTTCCACACAGTCCACATACCGGTAGTAGCAAAAAGATAGTGAACAGCAAAAAAGTGAAGAAATCAGTCAAAGTAAGAAAGAGAAGGAAACATAATTTCAGTATCTAGAAGAAGATGCAGGTCTTTGGAGCATGGATTTTGATGGAGCCGTGGGTAAGGATGGTGCTGGCATAGGGAATTGGATTTGCAGCCCTGTTTTCTAGCCTAACAAAGTCCCTAGTAATGTTAGAGTGTGGTCTTACAAATTGGCTTTTGACTACTCTAACAATGAAGGAGAGTATGAAGCTTTGATCGCGGGGCTGAAAATTTTGAAGAAGCTTAATGCTAAAAGGATTTCAGTTTATGGAGATTTAGAGCTGGTAATCAAATAGGTAAAGGGAGAGTACCAAGCAAAGCACCCGCAGATGAGAGCCTACAAAAATGTAGTTCTAGACATCTTGAAAATGTTTCCTGATTATACTTTGAAATCTATACCCCGGACTCAAAATATTATTGCAGATTCGCTTGCTATTGTTGCAAGCAATCTAAAGATCCCAATGAACTCCAGCAACAAGTTTGAAATTCATGTCAAACATTGGCCTATTGTTCTAGACAATCTAAGGTATTGGCAAGTGTTTTGGGATGATAATGAAATGAATATTTTTTTTGTAGAATGAAGGTAATTACAAGGATGCTTTAATAGATGATGATGATTGTTGTGGGGAAAAATGCCTATGCAGGACGATCCTATCCACCTAAGGTGTGACAGTGCCTTAGCAACAAACGAATACAACTATTATGATTTCTTCCTTTATGAAATGTGAAAGAGGGGAGATTGGTAGACTTACCGTTGTCTTCTGGTTGTCCCTCGATCTAGATCCTCTTCTCTTTGGGTGTCCACAGCTACTTGCCTCCTTGCTTGCTCAAGAGAACAGCTACTTGATTCCCACGAGATCACAAGAGAACAGCTACCTGTGACAAGAGAACAGCTACTTGTGACAAGAGAAGAACACAACACAAAGGCAAATATACATATTCATAAATGATTCAGGATTAGAAGTAAATCAAATACACTAATGCAATCATACAAAATACACCAGCATATAGGAAAGAATCGAGATAGCTTAATTGATTGATAACAAGGTTCAGGAAGAGATAAAACCCATAGGGCTCCAATCCAGCATCTCCTTCCTAGCAGAATGGAATTCCTTCTTCAGCTCCCTTCAAGGCATTAAGCACCCAATGTTTCCAGTCATAAACCAACAGCAATTCTTTGCAATAACAAAATTCCAGCCTCTAGATCCCATGGAGGAGAGATCTATATATAGTTATTTTGGAGAGAGGATGAGTCAGCTTGAGATCTGACTAGTGTCCCCTTTCTCTCTTAGTTCTTGAGTCCACTTGGAGGTTCTTGCTTCCACTTGGAGATTTGGAACCTCTTACTCATCACCAGTCGAATTCCTTGATGCAAGTGTCATTTTGGAAGCTTCCTGGGCATTGACACATTGAGGAATGAGCCTGCCACTTGTCCAATTACGCTCAGCGCAGGTAGCCTTTGTTGGAGTTGACATTCAATGCAGGTAGACAGTGGAGCAGTTGACATTCAGTGCAGATGCTCAGTGGAGCAGTTGACATGATCCAGAATTGGCTTGTTTTTGAGTGTTTTCAGGTGGAGAACTTCTGTGAATTGCTGTGGTTAGTTAGCCTTGTTCCTCTAGGGGTAGGAACAACATGTTTAGGGACTTTGGATCCCTTAGATTATGGACATTTCATGCTCGAGGCTGTAAGGCACAAAAATTTCTATAACAGTTGCCCCCTAAAGTATGAGGCCGTTTATCGGGTGAAATGCTTTATCCAGGAGGGTCCGAAGTTCATCCATCTGTTGGGAGGAGACCTGTAATAAAATACAATACAATACATTATGATTCATACTGCTTTCATGATCTAGCTGAGGTGGGCATTCCCGTGCTCAGCTTTATAAATTCATTTTTGTACATAGAACAGACGATTGTCTGATGGTAGATTGATAATTTTGGCGAAATTATCATCCTTTGAGTAGGATGATCATCTGCTGCAATGATGTACATGTCAAATGTCTTTATCTTTCCTGAATATATATCACAGCCCGGATGGATGAAACTAGATCCGGGGTCTTCAAACTCGTTCGATCTTCACTCTAAGTACAAGTCGATCCATGTGAGAATTGCGCTGAAGTCGAACATGGAAAGACATCGCTTGATTACCGGTCAATGATGTAAACCGTTAACAAGCGCGAGAGGAATCACCGATAATGATAATGACCCTCAAGGTACTGCAGTACAATTCACGTGGTGTGAATAAAGGACTTGGCATCGAACACCACGCAAAATCTTCTGGTCGAAGGTCATTGATGTATACCTGTCGCCGGAAGTGAGAAACTTGCCATTGAGGTATGCAAGCTTCAAAGTACTGAAGGGGTTGTTCCTAGATCAACTTCTTGGATAATGAGCTGATGTCGACAAGAATCGATCCGTCAAAGGAGGGCCTTGATGAATCCCACATCAGTGACACGGAACGGAGCTAATGATTTTAATGGAGGTGAAAACGATCTGTGACATATGATTCAGGGTGCCGGTCATGAATGGATGAAGGATAATGTATGGCAGTGGATGGGACCCAGTTGACTCTTTCTGAACGACTTCTCTTGAACATATGGCGACATTGATGCGATGGATCGGTAGCATTACCCCAAATATGGATGGTATGGCGAGACCATGGTGATGTGACGGGTGAATGAAACAACCCAACCCCATTGTGGTACGGAGGAAAAGTGTCATGTTCAAGAGCGACCTGCTACCATCAAAGTTTTCTTGATTTTTTCCCAATTTTTCCCCAGTCATTGCTGACCAGTACCTCTTTATTTTTGTCAAGCTTGAGGAGGATAACATATGCTTGTTCTATAACCTGCCCTTCGGGCAAGCCCATCGCTATGTTTTAACGAGCTTAGCGATAGTGAAACTCGTTCTCGTCTAAAGACAAGTTTGTCGCTATTTAACAATTTTAACGAGTCTAACGACAAGGATAACTCAGTCCTTTTCATTTTTAGAGAGTCTGAAAAGGTACATAAAGTTAACTCCAAAATTCCTTTTTCGTCATCTAATCCCTTAAGTCTGAAAAAGTATAAAACAATACAGAAGGGATGAGTTTTCGATAATTTTAATGAGCCGAATAAAACAAGCGTTCGACCTTTTTGTGCAATAATCCATGAGGTCAAAAAAGATTAAAATCTAGAGGAGGGATAGCTCTTCCTGTCCTTTACCGAGCTGGAAGGCCAAAACTCGGCAATCTTTTCATATTTTACGAGTCAATTGAAAAGAGCTTAAAGAAGACTCGTCTTTTGAGGAATGAGTGATAAACAGGGATAGCAACTGATTCCAGGTACAGGTTGGAATTTTCCAATCACGGCAGTGTCACAAGGATGGCTAGGTGAAATCACTCTTCACAGTTGTTCCTCAAAATGGGTAAACAATCATATGGAGGTGAACGATCGGCCAAATGAAAAGTGGAGGTGGCAGGTGCAAACAAGACCAAGGCTTTTATGGCTGATAAATTTACGATCACAGTGGTTATTTACCAGGATAGGTTCATTTTTTAGTTAAAAATGAGCTTAAACACTGGAGGAAACTCTGCTCACTGCTTATATTTATTTTTTAACGAGCATGAAGACCGCGTTAAAACTGCTCGTATCTTGCGTTTATTTTTTAACGAGCATGAACTTTATGCTAAAACTGCTCGATTACCCAGTCATTTGATAAGAGTGTCTCATCAAGATTCTATTTTTTATGGAGCTTCATCTCACTAAGCTTTGCTCCCCATCCTTTCTTTATGCAAGTTCGGAAACGGCTAATCCTACGAGTCTAAAGGGTTAGACCTACAGGTTTAAAGGAAGGACCTAAAAATTTAAAAAATAAATAGTCGCCCCTTGCTTGCACTCCAAAAGGTTTGCATGCCCCCAAGTATAAAACAGAGTTTCAAGGTTACCTCTACTTTTCTGCCATCGAAACTTTCGTTTCACCGGGAGAGGCCTACCTCTTTCAGGTTACCCAAAGATTGTCTCGTTAATCTTTCAAACAAAACACTTCCTCGGCAATGTCTACCGAAATAGACAGAGGTGAGTGACGACCCCCGCCCTCTCACATAACTTTGACAAAAGAATCTTATTCCAGAACAACCCCTCTTCCAACCACGGACGGGGTACGGACTAGTCGTATTCTCCCGCGGAAACCTACTCTATACCCAAATTTTTCCTGCCGAAGCAGGCCAGGACGCATGCTCCCTGGGTTCTAGTCATATCCTCCCAGATTACTCGAGCTCATCAGGAGGACGGACCGTGGACTGAGACACTTCTTGCATGAATAGACCATTTAGGGATGGTACATGACTATTTGCGATGTGTGATCCGGGAAACGAAAGTTGGTCCACGAGCTTGACCATTCTTCCTTCATGCGGAAAACACATTACTCTAAAGAGTGAGGAGACTACAGCTCCCATGCAATATATATAGTCTCATCCAAGGAGTAGGTTATAATCCAAGGGTCCTTGAACGACCATCACGTTCATTTGAACGGTCTTCCCTTTCAATGTTATAGGCACATTGGGGAGGATCCCTAAAGGTCGACTGGTTCCTTTATCAAAACCTGATAGATTTCTTATCTCAGGTAAAAGCGCTGGCGAACCAAGCGCTTTCCAAGCAATAGAGGAAAGGATACTCACAGATGCCCCCTCATCAATGATAGTGCCAGCCATTACCATTCTGTATATTTGAAAAATAATTCTGAATGGTATACTAGCTGGCAACTGGGGTCTGCCTAGTTGGTTCCAATCAAAGGACACAACCAGGTTGCTTGGTGGTGGGACCGAATAGACGGCCGGATATCGCTCCGATGAACTTCCTTCCTGCGATAAAGGAATGGTGGAATTGCCCCCTTGATCATCAGAGTCAGTGCTGATGAAGAGAATATGGACGGTATCGTCTTTATTCTCCTCTGTGATGGTGTCATTCGAAGATGGAGCCTCTGAAGGCAAAACCGGGTCAACTGCCGTATCAACCTTTTTACTTTCGTCAGGCATGGATCCAGACGGTTCATCTTCAATGACATGTGCTTCGGTTGACCACCTGGGCAGGTTAGCCGGGTTTTCAACTAGTGAGGGACTTGGCAGGAGTCTTTGATATCCAGGAGGGAGATGCGCTCGTAAAATCGGGCGATCTTCCAGAACTCTTTTTGCCTCGTCTAAGAAGGGACAACTATGGATGGTGTGATCGCCTTCACACAGTCTGCAGGGAAATTTAGCTTTCCCGCTCTGTCTTGGGGCTTCACTCCCACTAGTTGACGATGAGAAATCGGCATGGCTATCAGAGGTCGATGCTACCGAATTGTGCAAATGGGGGGACCAGTCCCTTAGTATCCAGGGGATACAGGGACAATCTTTATGGAAGTGGTCTCCCTGGCATATGACGCATGGCGATTTAGGCCTTACGAGTGCGGTGTGTGGATTTTTGTTAGAAGACACTTGTTTGCCCCCAGTCGCCTTAGGCTCCTTCTTCTTCTTCTCTTTCTTCTTCTTCTCCTTCCTCTCCTTAGGAACCTATTTTTTAATTCGACCGGTTCCGTCAAGCGAAGAGGAAGGAGGGGAGGAAGATGAAGTTGAAGGTTGGGAGGCAACTCTTGTCTGATCTAACTGTTGACTTGACTGTTCAGGAGTGGTGGTGTTCTGAACGACACTGGTTGAAAAGAGCCAAACTGGTAGGCCAATTGTCAGTCCTGGAAGTGAGAATGTGGCCATGTGGGGCGCACCAACATCTCCCCAAGAGGAGAAGGGACTAGGATTTCCACCAAGAGGAATTCCTTGGTTGGTGTGCTCCATCTTTTCAACCTAAAGATCAACGCAGGATTAAAGGGTGATTATTCCGTTTAAAATAAATTGTTAACGATGCTTTAGACACAACTTGCTTTTTCAGTTTTAAAGAGTCGAGAAAAAGCTAAAGATGACTCTAGTCTCCTTCGATGTTTTAACGAGCCCGAAGTGACAAATGCTCGGACGGAATTTTTCTGTTATAGAGTCTGAAAAAGGCCAAAAGAAACTACTCTAGAGTTCTAGGCAGAGGGTGTGCCAAACTTTTCACAAAACCGCAGAATACTTTTTAGGGTACGGGCGGTCAATCTTCGTGAATGCTGTGTTCACTGCATTGCGATTAGTAGGGCGGCCGACACGGCTTCCTAAGGATAAAAGATATATGCCTATAGGGGTCTCCCAATATATATGTGACGGTACGTGGGAGCACAATCCGTACTAGCGCTATCGTCCCTGAGGAGGAATCACCCACCTTCCACGAGATCGACAGTCACTAGGCTTAACGACGCCGGAACACGTCTCTAGCCTAGACCTCTATGTTGTGTGTTATGTTACAAAGCGTTGTTAGGTTCATTCAGTTTATTTTAGGTTGATATTTTTAAAGTTTGCCTTTCAAGGTTCACCACGAGATGTATGATACAAATTCCTAAATGCAGTCTAAGATGATAAGCAAGCTTTATTATCTTTTCAACTTTGAAAATCCTAGCTACTAAGGGAAAAGAAAAACACTATCTTTTCTCAAAGAGCAATCAGCACACTCTAATGCACTTTCCCTAAATCCAACATGCAAACTTATCAAATGAAAAATGCACAATGCAGGTGTTTGTTTTCCACTTTCTTAGTATAAATGCCTACAAAGAAAGCTTTTTGCACAACTTTGAATTTGCTTTTCAAATGATCAATACAAACAAGTTCACTTTCTTCGAAATCAACAAGGGTAGAAGAGATTACAATCACTTTGCGATTTTCGAAATAAAGACTTGTTTTGACACTTTGAAAGAGACAAATTCAAACCAATAAGCAAAAGTAAATTTATAATCAATTTGAAAACAGCCAATGAACTCTCTTCTAAGATCACTATCAATCAGATCTGAATCAAAGGCTACAGGATGACTACTTTACTCATGCAAAGGAAAACTGTAAATGACGCCACAAACACATAAAAACATTCACAGTCTTTTTGTACAAAAAATAGGCGGAATCTAAGCAAAGAAAAGGAGTTATCAGACTGGTACCTATGCTGGTTAAAGGCTAAAAAAAACAGAGATCAAAACAGGGCAACAGACAGAAAAGAACCCCAGCTGCACAAAGCCACACTGGATCAGCGCAAGTCTAACACTGTGGAGTTTACATTCAGTGCAGGTAGCCTTCACGGGACCTGCGTTGAAATGCAGACTGCCTTCATAGTGCCTGCGCTGAAGGAGAAACTCTCGTTTCCCCTGGGTTCTGGGTCACAAAATGCTCAAAAATCAACGGTTTCAGGCCAAATCAGAAACACAAGCAAGGTATAAATAGAGGGATGCTTTGAGAGGGTACTAAAGACTATCACAAGAATCATCAAATCATCTGTGGATCTAGTTTAGATCATAGACAAGTCTAGCACTTGGATCAAAGCAGCAACTTTCTACTTTGCATCCGGGAAAGATGCAGTTCGATAGTTGCTGTCAAGTCTATGAAGCAAACAAATGACTGAAACACAAATGAAATGAATAAAAAAATTCTCCCCAGCAGAGTCACCAATTTGTTGTGGGGGAAAATGCCTATGCAGGACGATCCTATCCACCTAAAGTGTGATAGTGCCTTAGCAACAAACGAATACAGCTATTATGATTTCTTCCTTTATGAAATGTGAAAGAGGGGAGATTGGTAGACTTACCATTGTCTTCTGGTTTTTCCTCGATCTAGATCCTCTTCTCTTTGGGTGTCCACAGCTACTTGCCTCCTCGCTTGCTCAAGAGAACAGCTACTTGATTCCCACGAGATCACAAGAGAACAACTACCTGTGACAAGAGAACAGCTACTTGCGACAAGAGAAGAACACAACACAAAGGCAAATATACATATTCATAAATGATTCAGGATTAGAAGTAAATCAAATACACTAATGCAATCATACAAAATACACCAGCATATAGGAAAGAATCGAGATAGCTTAATTGATTGATAACAAGGTTCAGGAAGAGATACAACCCATAGGGCTCCAATCCAGCATCTCCTTCCCAACAGAATGGAATTCCTTCTTTAGCTCCCTTCAAAGCATTAAGCACCCAATGTTTCCAGTCATAAACCAACAGCAATTCTTTGCAATAACAAAATTCCAGCCTCTAGATCCCATGGAGGAGAGATCTATATATAGTTATTTTGGAGAGGGGATGAGTCAGCTTGAGATCTGACTAGTGTCCTCTTTCTCTCTCAGTTCTTGAGTCCACTTGGAGGTACTTGCTTCCACTTGGAGATTTGGAACCTCTTACTCATCACCAGTCGAATTCCTTGATGCAAGTGTCATTTTGGAAGCTTCCTGGGCATTGACACATTGAGGAATGAGCCTGCCACTTGTCCAATTACGCTCAGCGCAGGTAGCCTTTGTTGGAGTTGACATTCAACGCAGGTAGACAGTGGAGCAGTTGACATTCAGCGCAGATGCTCAGTGGAGCAGTTGACATGATCCAGAATTGGCTTGTTTTTGAGTGTTTTCAGGTGGAGAACTTCTGTGAATTGCTGTGGTTAGTTAGCCTTGTTCCTCTACGGGTAGGAACAACATGTTTTGGGGACTTTGGATCCCTTAGATTATGGACATTTCATGCTCGAGGCTGTAAGGCACAAAAATGTCTATAACAATGATTACACCGACAACCAAGATATTGAAGTGAACTTGATGGAGATATGGTAGCTGAAAGACAACACTATTCCTAAAGGTCTCCTACCTTTGGAAGAACTTTTTGATCAAGGTGATGTGGCTAGAAATCCAAGCTTGGTTCCTACCAACAAAGGTGTTGAGGATGTCAATCTTGGAACAACAGATATGTCCAAGTTTGTGAAATTGTCCAAAACATTGTCTCCCGAGGTAAAGTCTAAATATGTTAGATTGTTATCTGAATTTTCTTATGTGTTTGCCTGGGATTATTTAGATCTGAAGGTGTATGACAAAGATATAACTCAACACACTATTCCCATCAAGCCAAATCAGAAGCCATTTAGATAGAAGCTGAGAAGGATTAACCCAAATTTGCTGCCTTCCATTGAAAAAGAGGTAAACAGGTTGTTCAAAGTTGGTATAATTGTCCCAATCATATTTTTTGATTGTATTTCGAAACTACTTCCGATACGAAATAAGACCGGAGAAATCAGATTTTGTATCGATTTCCAGAATCTCAAAAAGGTATCTTTGAAGGACAATTACCCACTTCCGAAGATGGATCATATCCTACAGAGAGTGGTTGGAGCATCGCACATGTCACTACTCGATGATATTCAGGTTATAATCAGATTCTGGTGCATGAAGGTGATTGAGACAAAACTGTATTTACCACCCCTTGGGGAACTTTCATTATGCTAAAATGCGATTCAGTTTGAAGAATGCTGGAGCCAAATTTCAACGTGCAATGGACATCGCTTTTGCCAATGAAAAGGATGTATTTCTGGTTGTATATTTAGATGATTTGACAGTGTTTTCAGGTTCCAATGATGAGCATCTTCACCATTTAAGGATTGTGTTTCAGAGGTGTAGGAAGTTTGGGATATCTCTTAATCCCAAGAAATGTCTCTTCACCATGGATGAAGGAAAGTTGCTTGGTCACATTATCTCAAAGAAGGCATTCGCATTGATCCTTCAAGGGTGGAGGAAATTCAACACATAGATTTTCCCTGGAACAAAAAGGAGATACAAGATTTTAATGGTAAGATGAATTTATTACATATATTCGTGCCCAATCTAGCTGAGCATTTAAGGGAAATAACTAACATGTTAAAAAATGACAGCGTGGTAAAATGGATGGAGGATGCCATGAATTCATTTAATCTGGTAAAGTATGCTCTATCTACAGCCCCAGTATTGATTAGTCCCAATTATACTCAAGATTTCATCATATTTTCATTTGCATCAGAGCATACCATGGCTGCAGTATTGATGCAAAAGAGAGATTAGCTGGAAAATCCCATTGCCTTTTTCAGCAGGACCATTAGAGATGCTACCTGGAAGTAAAACATAATTGAAAAATAGGCTCTTGCTCTTGTCAAAGATTTGAAGGATTTGAGAGTGTATATTCTACACTCACACATCATAGCATACATTCCTAATGCAATAGTAAAGGATGTGCTGATCTAAACTGATCCAGAAGGAAGGCGGGGAAAATGGATTTCAGCAATGTTGGAATACAATCTAGAGATTAAGCTTACAAAGCTGATCAAAGGACAAGGCTTGGTGAGGTTAATGGCAAAATCAAATATGTATGCTTTAGATATAAATCTCATTGCAGCCATGTCAGAAGATGAAGGAGAAGGCTCTCTGATTCAAGTGTCTGCAATGTTTCTGCAGTCACCATGGTATTCAGGCATAGTGTATGTACTTCAACACCTTTCACCACCTCCGGGGATGATGAAGAACAAAGGTAGATCATTGAAACTCAAAGCTGCTAAATTCTGCATTCTAAATAATGCTCTTTATCGGAAAGATCCAGGAGGTGTGCTACTTAATTGTCTTGTAGAAGATGAGGCTCAGTAGGTGATGTATGACTTTCATAAAGGTGACTGTGGCGGTCACTTGTTCTGGAAGACAATGATGAACAAAGTGTTGAGAGCAGGGTAATGCTGGCCAACTCTAGTTTCCAATGTTTACAAAACATTCATGAGCTATCATGAATGTCAGGTCTTTCAAGGGAAACGAAAACTGCTACCTCTTCCTCTGAAACTTGTTGAAGTCAATGCACCATTTCAGCAGTGGGGGCTCGATTTCATCGGGGAAATTCATCCAACATCGTCAGTGCAGCATAAATGGGTCCTAACAGCAACCGACTACTTTACCAAGTGGATTGAAGCAATTTTGACCAGACAAGCCACAGATACGGTAATCATCCAATTTTTAGAATCAAATATTTTATCTCATTTTAGTTGTCCTACTAAAATCATCACAGATAATGTAGCCACATTCAAATCAAAGAAGATGATTGAATTTTGCAGCAAGTATAAGATTACATTGGGTCATTCTATAGCATATTACCCGCAGGGAAATGGTCTGGTTGAATCATCCAATAAGTCTTTGGTGAACATCATCAAGAAGATGCTAGAAACAAATAAGAAAGGTTGGAATGGGAAGTTGGTTAATGCCTTGTGGGCTGACAGAGTGAGCCAAAAGAAATCCATAGGTATGTCTCCATTTGAATTAGTTTATGGCATTCACACAATTTTCCTAACATCCCTTGCAGTCCCAGTTATGAAATTTCTATAGGAGGTTGGCACTGAGGAGGATGACTTTCAGAGAACAATCAATCAGATGATTCATTTATAGCAAAAAAGGGGGGAAGTTTTCCAAAACACTTTCAGATTACAGGAAAATATCAAAAAGATCTATGACGGGAAAAAAGAAGAAGATAAATTCCAACTTGAGGATGTAGTATTGCGGTGGGATGCTAGGAATGACAATAAAGGCAAGCATGGTAGGTTTGAAAACTTATGGAAAGGACCCTATAAGATTGAAGCATACAGAGGACAGAATGCCTTTATGCTGAAGGAGATGGATGGACAGGAGTTTTTAGGAGGGTCAGTCAATGGTAGGCTCCTGAAGCCCTACTTCTTCTAAGGTGATTTTTGAAATCGTGATATGATCATTGTATATACTGTTTTCCCTTTCATTGCAAGATTTCCAGGTACACAGTCATTTCAGCTTGGGGCCTGAGGTGAAGGCTATAAAGTTGAATGATATGTGTAAGGTTTGTGTGTTTAATTCAGTTTCTAGTCATAGTTTGAGTCATGAGTCAGTTTCCATTTGCATAGTGTCAGTTTTCAATTTTTGAAGAAGTTGACTTCGTTGCCCAATGGATAAGGCTACTAGGTCTACAGTGTTCTTGGCACCTCCAAGGAGCTACCATCCCCATTAGAGCCAATGTTAGTGTTAGTGTCTTCACACTGCCATCAGTGATCAAAATCTGCTCTTCTGCATTTCAAAGTAGGAGTCTCATTCTGATGAGGTTGCATTCCATCAGGTCATGGATCTACTGATGGTAGGGTTTACTTCAGTCTTTTCCTCATGATATGTACTTGTTTATCTTCTTTCATACTTTTCAGTCATGATTCATGTTCATTTTGCAGTCCATTTCATCAAATCCTAGGGTTTGGTCTCATTAGGTATTAGGGTTTCCTCCATGGTCAAATTAAGTGATTATATGTTAATAATGGTCAACAAGCACATGAGGAGGCCAATAATGATGGCTGAACTCATAATTTGTTATTCTGAAAGCTTGATGTAGTTCTCACATCAAAACTTGTGTTGAGGTGAAAATAGAGTATTATGTTTTTTTATCTTTCTTCATGATGTAATTTTATTGTTTCTATATGTAATATTTGTTCCCAAGCTTCTCGTGAAGCTTGTGATGTTCCCAAGTACTTGCCATTGCAAAAATCAAGTGATTTTTGGCATCAGTTCACTTGCCAAGCAAAAGAAAACAAGCGTGAAAAATAGAGCATTGTAAAAGACAAATAGACATTATAAAAGTGGGTTTTCACAAACAAAAAATCAAAAGGTGAAACCATATAAACCCATCCTCCCATTTTTCATCCCATTGTGTCATTATTCAAGATTGAAGAGCCAAGAAGAGAGAAAAGGTTGATTTTCAAGTGTCATTGAGCAAAGAGAGCAAAGCGCTGCGTTTTTGGAGTTTTGGAGCGGCGCTGTGCTTTTCAGGGGTGGAGCTGCGCTTTCAAGCAGGCACTATACTTCTAGCAAATTTTTGCAGTGTAAAAATACAAGGCTGTTGCGCTTTCAGGCCGGAGCTACACTCTTGTAGGTGGCACTACCAAGTTTACCCTTTTGCAAGTAAGTACATCAAAATCTCTTGTCGTTTAGGGTTTTTTCATCACGTTTTTGTGATTTTTCACCCCCAAAATAAAAACCCTAGTTTCTAGGGAAAAACCCTAGTTTTCCTACAAACCGTCTCATGAATTGAAATCCTCACTCTACTATTGTTTTCCTACTCTATCCACTTTTTATTTTTCCCTAAACCCCACCCCCACATACATTCTCCCTAAAACCTATTCACACACACATTGTCCCAAACTCCCTCATCCATACACTCTGCCCATTCCATTCCTCCACATCAATTATCCATAACACTATCCATATATAACCATATTGTTCAAGCCAAAGGAAAACATGGAAAGAGATAGTGATTATGAGTATGAAGAAGAGACACTTAGCGAAAACTCCATGGAGAGATACAGGCAACAGAGGAAGCCCCATAAAGGAGGAAGAATCATTAGAGAGGAGCCCACCAGTTTGAAGGAATTACAGGCTTGCCCACTTGCAGTTTCTTGTTTTTGGCATCAAGCATGTTTTGAATTTTTTGAAATGGTGGAGAAGTTCAGTTTCACCACAAGTTGGCCAGACTTTTTATGACTCATTTGCATAAAAATGAGGTGACACTTACCAGAGTAACCTTCACAATATCACCAGCTATCATTTCAGAGGCCACTAGAATCCCTAATGTTGGTGAAAAATTGTACAAGAGTCAGGACTTTGATGAGAGTTACTATGAGCCTTATATCAAGGCTAAATACAAAAATGAAGTGAAGAGGTTATTCCCCTTTAAGTTTTTGGAAAACAAGTATGTTCCTTTGATGAGGATTATTATCAAGTACTTTACTTGTGAAGGTAAATTCTCCTGGTTGTATGCCTATCATATTAGACTCCTCATGCATTTCACTAGAGTAAAGATGTTGAATATCCCTTACTTCATGTTTAGAAACATTAAGAAAATGGCACATATTGTACGAAGGAAATCATACCCAGAGTAGTTGAATAGCATATACCATAAGATTTTGATTAAAATCATTGTTCTAAACCAGCTTAGACTTCTTAACATTCCAAGGGAGACTTTCATTTCTCATGAGATGTTCAAAGGTCCACAGATCCCTTCACTAGTGCATCAAGAAGAAGGTGGGCCTTCTAGCCATGGAGAAACAAGTTAAGAGGCCAAGAAAACCAAAACTACTAAGGTGCCAGTGTATTTAACATATCAAAGAAGCACAAGGAGAATTTTTGTAGCTGCTAGGAAAGTGCTTGTTCCACAACGTGTGGGAGGGGCCTTGACTTCATCATCAGTCCACAAGCAAATGTTTGCTCCACAAGGTGTGGAAGGGGCTTTGCCTTCGTCATCGACAAAATAAGTACAAGTTGAGAAGTTGGGCAAATGCAAGGGAAAATTCAAGAGGAGGATCTTGGTGATGAGGAGGAAAGAGATTTTGATCTCATTGAGCATGAGGAGCCACAACAACACTCTACTCATCATGGAGTTGACATCATTGACTTGGAAGCTCAGGATCAAGAAATTGTCAAATACATTATCATAAAGAAAAAAGAGACTCAAATACAATCTTTGGCGGACAACTTAGAGAGAGCCAACTTCATCATCAGATACATGGAACAGGAAAACAAGCAACTCTATGAAAAACAAGTCCTCATGGAGTTGGAAATAGTGAAAGCAAATAGGCAAATTATCAAAGAGGGTAATGTCCCATTGACTCCTATTGAGCAGGAGATTGAGAATGATAGGGGAACATGGCTTGAGAGGGTCAACAAACATCTTGAAGGTCTTTTTGAGAAGGCCAATAGGGAAGATAAAATGCTCCAACATATGGCATACCATTACATGACCCGTAATAAAATTTGTAACTTGAGGATTAGAAAATTGAAGGCAAGGCTAAGGAGAGATTTGGAAGGCAAAAAGTAGCAAGATAGATTGAAGATGTTGACTGAAGCCTCCATAGCCCATCAAAGCAGCTAATGGTGGTGTCCCATGCCAAATTTGGGCAAGTTTTGAAGATTTTTTGCATTTTTCAAATTTTGAAATTTTCAACACAGAAAACTGGCCCAGAAACACAATGCTGGTGGCACTATGCTTTTTCCTGGTGCATCAAATGGAGAAAAATTTTGTATTTTTGGATTCATCATCACAATGACATACACCCTGGAAAGTTTCAGATGTTTTGGAGCAAATCTAGGTCACCAAAAGGTCTACAAACTACCAAAAAATGATCTCTCTGCCTCTTTTTGGACACACAAAAGCTGTCTTGGGAGATTCAAGTTTTGAGTGAGTAAATGACCTCAAAATTCTAAAATTCAAGTTGTTTTAGAAACCAGAATTGAAGAAATTTCTAATGCACTATCTTGGGATAAATTTGGTTAAGGGGAAGGCCTCCAAAGGTTGGTGGAAAAAGGTGCTGTGCTTTTGACCAGTTTGCCCAAAAAATCAAAATTTCACCTGTTTTCACTGTAAATTCACTTTCTCTCTCCTCATGGATGATTTCATTGATGTAATTGATGGTATGGCATGTAAATGTAATGGTAAAATAGTCTTAGAAGGTAGATTCATTACTTAGAGGTGGTTTTGGAGCAAATGAATCAATTTCCCTACTTATAGAGGCAAGTTGTTTGACTACCTATATTCCTGGTTCTTGTTTGGAAATGGTTGAAACCACCCCTCTTCTCATCGATTCGACCCCTTATGGTCAGGATGAGCAGATTTTTTGTCTATATTATGTATTTTCTTTCTCATTTGCAAGGGTTGAACTCACTTGGATGCTCTGAACTATATTGTACATCATTGTAAGAAGTTTGGCAAGAAATTAATAGGAGTTGCAGCTATTTTTATGGGATACCTGTGGTATGGTGTTTTTGCATAGTTTCTTCTTTGCTATTAGTTTGTTTACATGTTTTGTGTATGCCATCATCTACTCCACTTCTTCTGACTAAATGATATCAAGATAGATAGGTAGAATTCATTGTTTATAGTGCTCTACCTTGGGAAATCTTTCAGTATTTTATGTTTTCTGCTATTTGAGAAGGATACATGATTGGTCCATGCCCTCCTCAGCTCCTCACCAGTCTTAGACATCTCATCTTACTTAATTTCCGGTGTTAAAGCCTATACCTACCTTGCCCCATAGAACACCCTGCATTCTAACCTAATTCCCAGACCCAAATTGCTCAGTTCCATCTGATCTAGCAAAAGAAAAACAACAAAATTAGTCAAAACCATAGAGCTGCTATACCTAGCATAAAATCTTGTTCATGATCCAGTCATTTTGACTGATATTCATATGGAGAGAGCCCTCTCTCAACCTGGTAGGGCTAGCTACCAGGTTAAACTTGTTTTGTGGTTATCCTAGGTTTTCCTTCCTTCAGACTGAGGTCAATCTAGGCTCTAACAAATGTCTACTTCGATGACTGGATAGTATTCAGGTTAGTAAAGTTACATGTTTCTAGTCTGCACCTCACGTTGGATACTTGTAGAAAGCATCAAATAGCCCTTAATTTGAAGAAATGCACATTCTTTGTACCCTATGAGATACTCTTGGGCCATGTTGTTTACAAGCATGGATTAATGGTAGACCCGGCCAAAATTGTAGTAAAAATCAATCTAGAAGCCTTGAGGAATGTTAAACAATTGCAAGCAACGTTGGGCCATACGAGATATTATAGGAAGTTCATCAAATCATATGCACAAATCACTACACCTATATAAAGATTACTGAAGAAGGATGCGACGTTTTGTTGGGATGAGGATTGCCAAAAAAAGTTTGGATGATTTAAAGGAAAAAATGGTCACTCCACCCATTTTAGTGTTCCCTGATTGGATGAAGGAGTTCCACGTTCATGTAGATTCTTCTTGCATCATACTAAGAGTTGTGCTAACCCAACCAGGCAAAGGAGATATTGACCATCCAACAGAATTTGCAACAAGAAAGTTGTCTAAGGTAGAAAAGAACTATTCAACCATAGAGCATGAAGGTTTAGCAATGGTGTATGGAATGCAAAAATGCTGGCACTATCTGTTGGGTAAGCAATTCAAGATGTATACGGATCATTATGCTTTGAAATACTTAGTCAACAAGCCTATGTCGGGGGCGAAGATTTTCATATGGTTGCTACTTTTCTAGGAAGATGATTTCAAAGTAATTGTGAAGCCAAGGCACCTGAATTCTTGTCTAGATTGCCTATCATGAATTGAGAATGGAGATGACCCTACAAGTCTAGAGGAAGGGTTGCCTGATGTGAAGCTCTTTGCATTTCACATCGCAGATGGCTATTTCGTAGATATCATTCAATTCTTGTCTACATGCACCACTCATGAAGGGTAAATTAATGAGCACCAGTATTGTAGCAAGAATGCTGCAACTCCTGGGCTACCAACTCTACTTTGTCAACTTGGCGTTCGTACAAACTTGGAGGTGACAGTGTTGTATACACAAGTAAAAGTGATGGTTCTTCCTTTTGTCATGATTCAGCTGGTGAGAGACCACGGGGTTTTCAATCCAGACTTCTATAGAGTCAAAAGAAGCTTGGTTTATTGATGGAAGAAAGGGAAATATGCTCTAAGGGAGAGCTAATCTACTGCAATAATGGAAAATACCGAAATTCAATGCTAAATCACACAATTTCCTAATTAACTACCAAGAAACTATGATTTGCAATAATGCTAAATTAACATGAACCAAATGATACTGTCTAAGAATGGAAGTAAGAAGAATCAAACATCACTAATTTGAAAGTAAAGGGACTGAAATAAATCTATTTTTGTCTTTTTGTCTTTTCATCCAAAATCAAGTATGCAAACTAATTTCTTTTGTAGATGTGGAAGGTGAATTATGGATGTTGGAGGATGGATGGAAGGGTTAGGAGATGGTTGTATTGTGTGGGAGACCCTTTGCAATATTTTGGTGACTTCCTAGAAGTTTTCCCTCAATTTGGCCTCAAAACAGGCCATTTCAGGAAAACCTATAGGATGTACTAGAAACCTACAGGATGTACTAGAAACCTACAAGATACAACCGAGAGAAAAATGGAAGGTGTTGAAGGTGATGGGAGGCTTAGGGAAGGTGGTAGATGGGTGGAATGAAGTGAGGAAAGGTCTAGGAGCACTCAAAAGTCAACAACAAATATAGAGGATGGTTGGATTCGCTCAATGTGCTTGGAAGAATTTCTATGAAAAATGATGAAAGCTAGTGAAGGCAATGATGAAAACAAGGAATGACTGTGGTGGATGGAGTGGAAGGTGGTTTTGGCTATGAAGTCTTTTTCTTGTCCTGAAGCACCTGCTCTGCATAAAGAATGTGTACTTCCCAAAAAGCTATGTAAACAAGAAGCATTCTCATAAGCTAGAAAAGCAGAATTAATGAGCTAACTGCCTACATGATGCAGGAGGAAAGTTGTTGAAGGGAATGAAAGAATGGATGAGATATACTACAAGAATGAAGATAGAAGAGATGGAAATGAAATCCTACTTTCAAAAACTAATCAAATTCTAACTTAAATACAATAAACTCTAAGGTTTATGCAAGAAATAGAAATATGTGTTTTTAGGGCTACACAAGGGTCCCTTCCTCAAATCATGATCCCAAAGTGAGAAAATGAGGCTAAGACACCCAAAGACAACCTTTTGGTACTCCTTTTATCCCTTCTAACTTGCTACTAAAGTAAGGAAAAAATGGAAGAAAACTAATAAACAACCAATCCAATCTACACTACTTACAATGAAAACACATCTAAAAGAAAATTAACAATGAATATATGAAACTAATCTAAACATATAGATACAAGAAAAAGGATCCTTGGATACTAGGGTTGGGCACTAACCCAATATTTTCAGCCCTCTGAGTTAACTCAGTGCTAGCTCAAAAAAAAACTCATTATTATTACCAAAACATAAAATTACATCAATAAAACTTTCACAAGTTTGGAGCTCGAAAATAGCTTAGAGTTTTACAACAAAAATTTGAATCCTAATGAGGCTCTAGGCCTCTCTACTTATACAAATGAAGTCCCCAATGACTTCCTTAAAATTAGGGAGGCTCGGCTCCCAAACTTGAGATAAACTAGCTCTTTTTGCCTCACTTGCTCGGCTACCTTCTAATCCACATGGCTTGGCTGCTTGCACTCCAAGTTGGTGTGATGGATGGAGGAATATTCAAATCGGGGAGAAGTAAATGAGGAGGAATTACCTCCTACAATCCCTCTCCCTTGTCCCATTCAAGTTTTAACCTTAGTATTTTCCAAAATTCCTTGATTTTCTCCTTCAATCCTGCATTAAATGCATACTAGTCCACTAGGCATAATATCCAATGCTAACTCATCTCATAAACAAAATATAATAAAAAATATGTAATAAGTTGTGAGAAAATTTGGTTTGACTAAGCTAGGAGGGAATCAAGGCCCATATAATTACTCAATGATGAGGCTCATCATCACACCCCTACTGAAAATGTTGCTCATCCTCTAAGCAACTCAATCAATATCCATATCCATCATAGCTCTAGTGGCCTCCCTGAAATCCCATGCCTCTGTTGTGCTTTCCTCTTATTGTTCATAGAAGCTTGCTTTCCTTTCTACCTCCTCCAATTGTCTCTTTTCTTCTTCTTCCTTCCTTCCTTCTAGCATTCCTAAGAGTAGTGGTGGACTAAGTTTTAGGCCAATCTAATCGACTTTTAGCCTTTGCATAGATCGCTTGTACATGGATGTCCTATTTAGTGCTTCTCTCAATCTTTGAGGAGAGTGGTACTATCTTATCTTTAACATGTATGGAAATGTGTTCCATCTCCTCAGGCAAGCATGTATGCTATCATCCCCTAATATCCTAAACATGTCATAAAATTTGAAATTGCTTGCTCTTCGCCAGCAAGATATCTAGTTGCAAGCTAAGGATCATTTTCAATCAAATTATGGGTACTGATGAGGGTAATGGGATTTGACTGTTCAACTCTAATCATAAGAGGTTCAGTTTGCTCTCTTGCCAATATCTTCTTCATCTCTGTAGCCCTTGATTCCTCATGGTTCATTCATAATTCCAAAGCCATCAACTGTAAATATCCTAGCTTGGCATTAGGGTCCCATACATTCATGTCTGTTAAGGCCATGTTGTGCAAATAAAACTCAAACATCTTGGCCCTATCTTCTAGTGTGCTCTGATCACAAAGATCAATGAACTGCCTGTAGTCCTGAAAAGGCATGGTGCCTCTCTGTGCTAGGGTCTTGATCTAGAACTGCAGCCACTGCTCATTGAGGTATAGGGCATATGATTTAGTTGGCATCCTACACTGGATTTCTTCCAAAGAGAGACTAGCCATACATGCCAATTGATTCTCTCTTTCTTGCAACTATCCTCTCAACCATGCATTGTTTCTAGTTGATTTTTCATTGTGGCCTAACTATCTCTCAAGCTACTTAGCTCTCTTCCCATCTCCTTGAGCTTCTCCTCCATGTGCCCAATCTCTTCTACTCCCTTGGATTTGGTGATATTCATCCATCTATGAGTTATGACTCCCTCCTTCTCAAGCTCAAAGAACATTGGAATAGCAATTTTTTAGGAATGACCCTGCCTCCTTCAATAAACCTGTAGTAGGAGTCAAGGTTAGGTTGGGGGCTAGGATATTTTGAATCTATGTCCTCTTCTTTAGTTTCTTGTTGTTGGCCTACCTCCTTTTCCAATTTTTGTGTATCCTGTAGGTTTAGCAAAGTATCCCGTACGACTTCTTTTGCTTCTTGTAGATTCTGTTGTGTATCTTATAGGATTTATTTTACCTTGGAGGAGGTGGATATAGTCATAGGCCTTCTCACAAAGGTGATAGGAGACTTAGGGGAAGGCATTTTTTCCTTTTTTTTAGGTGATTCTTCAATCACAATGGGAATTTTGATTAATGTTTGGGGTTTCCCCTGCCTTATTCTTGTGTTTTTCCTTGTCCTGAAATATAAGGGGGTCTGCCTTTGTCCTTTTCCTTTTTGCTTGATGGGGGTGCTAAGAGCAGCGAGGGAAGCTATTTCCTCTCTCTTAGTGGGTTCTAGAGACACCCTAGGTGACTCCTCCTTGTCTTCTACCCCCTTTTTCCCATTGCTTTCTTCACTTGTGTCTTTCCTTTCTTCTTCCTCTTGTAGATCCTCATCTTCTTTATTAGTTTCCTCCTTAACATCCTCCTCTGTTTCTTCATCATCCTCCTTCTCCTTATCAAGATTTTATCTAGGCCAAGTTTGAAGATATTTCCCCCAATCCAAGTGAAGGGGGCACTCTTCCTCGTTATCTTTCTTTTCTCTTTGGAGGACAAGTTCGGTGGGAACTGTGAAGATACCAAATAGATTGCTATATCAGCAAACCATGGAGAGAGAACTGAACTAGAAAATAAGTGCTCATCCGATAACTGGTCATCAACCATTCCTTATTCACCTGTAGGAAAATTTAACCTGGATAAAAAGTCTACAACAACATTTTCCTTACCAGGCTTATCAATAATAATTAGATCAAATTGTTGTAATAAAAGTAACCATCTTATAATCTGAGCATTCACATCTGGTTTGTTCATTAAATATTTGATTATGGCATGGTCAGTATGTATAAACATTTTATAGCTTGTACTATAATTTCTAAATTTGTTGAATGAATGGACAACAGCCAGAAGTTCCTTTTTGGTCACTGTGTAGTTTAATTCAGCCTTTGACAGATTCTTACTGATAAAGTAGATAGCATAAGGCAATTTTTGATCTATCTGACCTAGGGCTGCTCCTATGGATTTGTGTGAGGCATTAGCATGAATGTGAAAAGGAAAGGCCCAATTTGGGCCTCGAAGAATCAGTGCAGTGGTTAGCTTATTCTTTAGGGTGTCTAAGGCCTCTTGACAACTTTTCGACCATATAAACTCAGAGTCCTTGGACAACAACCCAAATAAAGGAGAGGCTAGCTTGTTGAAGTCCTTTATGAACCTTCAGTAGTATCCAGCTAACCCTAGGAAACTTCTAACATCTCTCATCTTTTGAGGAGGTGGGACCCTTCAGATGATAGCTATTTTATTTGGGTCCACCTGCAGTCCTTGCTGAGATATTGAGTGACCTAGCACGGTCCCTGCAATCATCAAGAATTAAAATTTTTTGGTACTGAGGGACATGTTCATTTCAATGCATTTGTGCAGTACTTTACCTATTTTGGACAAAGCCTCTTGAAAATCATATCCATAAGGTGTAAAATCATCGATATAAATTTCTATCGCATTATAGACTAACTCGAAAAAAATACTCAGGACTTCTCTCTGGAAAGTGGCAAGAGCATTGCACAGGCCAAAAGGAAGGACCCTATAGGAAAAATTACCCCAAGGTCAAGTGAAGGTGGTTTAATCCTGGTCTTCTAGGTTGATTTGGATTTGGTTGCACCCATTGAATCCATGTAGGAAAGAGAAAAACATTTTCCCTGCCAGGCCATCTAGCACTTGGTCAATGAAGGGTAGAGGGAAATGGTCCTTCTTTATGGCTTTCCTTAAATCCCTATAATCGATAATCCTCCACTTACAATTTTTCTTTGGAACTAACACCAAAGGAGAGACCCACTCACTATCGGAGATAGGGTGAATGAATCCTGCATCTAGCAGTTTTTGCAGTTCTTCTTTGACTATATCTTTAAGAGCTAAATTCATCCTTCTTTGGGGTAGTCAGACTGGCTTGCAACCTTCTTTGATGTATATGTGGTGAGTACACATTGAGGGGTGTACTACCTTCATTTTTTTGTAACTACAAGTGAAGGCATCTAGGTGTTCCTTTAGCATGTTGCATAACTTATCTTCTTGGAGAGCATAAGGATATGGATTGATTTTCAATGTTCTCTCAGGGCCGAATTCTATGGTTTTGACACAGAGGGGGTTGGAATCAGCCAAGCATAGGTCAATTGGATGATTTTTCTGGGTTTCCTTTACTACATCTTCTAAGGGAAATGTATTGGGAGTTGGACTTTGGAGTAGGTGTTCAATCAAATCATCTTCATCATGTTGTCCTCCTCCAATGGTTGCTTCTAAAGTATAAAGTTGGGTGGAATAAAGTTCATCTTATTCTTCCTCCTCCAACCATAAAGGGAAATCATGCTCTAGAGATGGCTAAGCAGGAGGGTATAGGACTAACTGTTTGGACATATGCCCATTCTTGATGGTCATATTTCAAGCTCTACAGCTAATGTAAGCATCGACAGTTGCCAACCAGGGTCTCCTAGGGATGAGAGGTTAATCAGTAAGCTTCACCTTAGGCTGGAGAACTAGGAAATCTGCAAGATACTCCCAAGAGTCAATGGAGACCATCACATCCTCCACAATCCCCTCAAGGGCCAATGTGGAATGGTATGCAAGTTGCAGAACTGTTGTGGTCTTCCTCAATGAACCTTAAAGATTGAGCTTGAGCATGGTGTCCTTGGTCATCACATTAATGGTAGCCACAAGATCGATCAAAGTGTGTGGGAAAATGGTGCCAATGATGTGCACATCTACTATAGGGCTTCTAAGGTCCAAATACTTTGGACAGATCACCTACCCCAACATTAAGTCGGACAACTGTCCAATGACATTAATGGTAGGGGCATCTCTTCTTCATTTCCCTGCATGCTTGAAGCACTTCTCCTTAATCAACTTATTTTAAATAGGAACATCATTTATTTCTTGGAGAAGTGGAATCTTTAAAGATAGATTTTGAATTCTCATAGAAGTTTAGTCTCTTCTAGGGTAGGTTGGAGTGGCTAGGTTAATCTCTCACGAAAGGGCAGATTCACTTTAAGAATGCTTTCCTCTCTTTATTTCTCAACCTCCCTACGTGGAGGTGGAGGTTGGTTATCTAGGAGAACTCTCCTAGATCTCAGGTTAATCTCCTGGATTTCCACAGCATAAGTTGTATATGATGTCTCTCCACTATATACTTGTTGAGCCTATCTGTTGTTCAGGTTCAGATTTGGCTCAGTTGGAATCTAGGGTTGCTTAGGTGGAGCAGAGTATAAAAACTATGGTTGGGCAGGTGGTGGAAGTAATAAATTTCGAGAATTGTTGTATTGGGGCCTCCACCCCTGGGGTAGTGCATTCCACTGAGGTTGTGGCGGAGCATATGGTTGAAATGACTGGCTAGCTGGCTGGAAGTGATACTAAGATGCAAAGGACCAAAGAGGGATTGTAGACCAGGAAGGATGAGCAGGGGATCCCCAAGAAGGAATGGTTGTGGTTTGGTTGGGGTTGTAATATGCATGAAATGACCTTTGCATGCCCTGCTGGTATGGTCTATGCACATGAGGTCTCCTTTGGTTTATGTAGCAGAGCTGCTCAGTCACCCCTTCAGCTCCTTGATATACAACTTTGAGTCTAGGCAAAGAAGGGAACTTGTCTATGGAGTGGTTTTCTTCACAGACTCAACAAATTTCAATAGAATTCAATGGACATTCATTCCTAGGGTGCCTTCTGGTGAATCTAGGACAAAAAATAGCCAAGACTCTCTCTGCTTCCTCCTGCTTCCTATTAATGTGGATAGTGTCCATTTGCAAGTCAAGGGTTTGCAGCATCTCACTTTTGAAATCTTGCAGCATGTTTCCAATTTCACCCTTGATGGATGAGTTGGAAGAGGATGTACTGACCATAGGTTGACTACGCCTACCCTTTTTCCTAGCTGCCTTAGAATGGTTTCTAAAGATAGTCTTGATACCCTCATAGGGTAATTGGTAGATATCTCCTCCTGCTAACAGGTGTAGGGTATCCAGAAGATCTTCCCTTACTCCCCTAAGCAGGACCAACTTTAGTGACTGAGGGTCAAGTTTGCACCTATCCCTTTTGTAACTAAGATGGAACCTTTCTTCGTAATCCTCTAGGGATTCATCATTTCCTATGGTCATCCCAAAAATTTCCTCTTTAGTATCCTTTGACCGACAATAGTGTTGATACTTATTGTTAAAGGCTTGCTACATCTGAGCCCAAGTTGTGATGTTATCCTCAGCGAAACCCATGAACCAGTGCAATTTTGCATCCTTGAGAGTAGATGGAAATAGTTTTAACTTCTTCTCATCATTTGTATAGTCATAGGTTCAGCATATAACAACAAACTCAAATAATAAAGTGTTTAGGTTTTCTATGGTTAAGCCATGGAAATTAGGTAGGGCAGAGGGGCTTATATTTTTCATATTAGTGTCCCCATTTGCTTCCCTAATGGGGAATGCACCCTCAACTCTCTCTCTATTCCCTCTATCATTTTTGTTTTCAGCCATTGGTTTAGTAGGAATGGGTTCTTCTTATTCTTATTACCCTGTAGGTTCTTCAAATATGTTAGGTTGCTCACCTACAAGTTCCTCCAGTTCACAGCCACCGAAGAAGAGGGAAGGTTGGTTGTGTGATGCAGTGGGGGTATTTGGCAAAAATTTCTCTAAGTTATCCCTATTCCTACGAGGCATGAAAGAAAATGTTTTTGGGTTGGTTTTGTGTTTTTTTTTCCAAACTTGGAAATTACTTTGCAGAATTGAAATTTCTGATTAAATGAAAACTATTGACTGAGTGAAAAACTACTTGCTGAATTGAAAACATTCTTGCAAAAATGGAATCGGAAGCAGAAAATGTAGAATGAAAAAGGAAGCAACTAAATTACTTTTGTAGAAATAAACTAATAGCAAAATATTAGAGACAAGAAATAAAATAAAGGTACAGGGTTTGACGAGCTCAGTGATAAAAACTCGGGATTTTTTAGTTTAACGAGCGATAAAGTACACAAAAGAATGCTTGAGTCATATTCATAAGTTTTTAACGAGCCTAAAGAAAAAACTCAGGATTTTTTTTCAGTTTTATGAGCGAGAAAAAAGGGCCTAAAAAGAATGCTCAAGTGATCTTTCTCAGTTCAATGAGCTAGAAAAAGAATGAAAAATAGTTTCTCAGACCGTCATCGTAGGTGTTTAACAAGCCCAATGATAAAAACTCGGGGATTTTTTAGTTTAAGAGCGAGAAAATGGTCCCAAAAAAGATCATGCTCATATCTTCTTTGTAGTAGTTTAGCAAGCCCAAAGAAGGAGACTCGAGGTTTTTCAGATTGACGAGCAAGAAAAATACCATAAAAAGAATGCTTGGTCTTCCTCATGGTAGTTTAACAAGTCCAAAGGAGGAGAGCTTGCAATTTCCTCAGGGTTGCACTCTAGTCCAACCTCGATGTTTTCTATGATGTCTGTCATGACATAAATATCAATGAGTAATGTCTTTGAAATATTGCCCATATTTCCTTCCGAGTCCAGAGTTTGGATAGTCATATATGGTGAGGAAATGATTTCAGGTGTGTCAGGTGATAGGATTTGAACATGCATCATGTCCACATTAGATATCGAAACACGATGGTGCGAGTCCTCCCAATGTCGCTCTTCTAAACTCATGATCTCTTTAATAGTTTTGTCCGTAGGTAGGACCTGATTAAGGGGATCGAAAGAAGGATTAGTTATTGGAGGCGCAGTGGTACCATTGGCTATGACCAAAGTGATCAGAGACTTGGATGCATATTGAATGGCCTCGTGGGCCAATTCAGCTGGTGACAATGACATTTGTTCTCCGTAAGTGTCAATGTCTGAAGGGGCTGGTAGGATCCAAGGATCGGTCGGTTCATGAGGAATGGATGAAACCATATTGGCCATCTATGGAACCGTTGGTGGTAGAAGAGGGAAACAACCCATCAAGGAAGAGCCCTTTAGTAGACACGTATTGATATTGACGTAAGAGTCAAGTACACCACCCAGTAAGGGTACAAATCCACTTGGTAATAGGGAATAATCAGGGGTGCAAAAGGAGATTTGGTCCACTGTGACTACCTTTCCATCCAACGGAAATAGGATGATGTGAAAGACAGTAGACACAATGGAAATGATGGCATAAGTCCAACTGTGACCCAACAAGATATTATAGTCGAGCTTTCTATCTACGACTTTGATGTCCACCATTACTGTTTTCCCATACAATGTGATGGGGTAGCTAGCTAGGTAACCTTTTGGGATGAAAGTGTGGTTGTCGAAAGCTTTAAGGGAATTCGACGGTGGGGATAGGGTTGGAGAACCTAAAGCGAGCCAATATGAAGCCAACATTACACAGGTAGAAGCACCTTCGTCAATGACAGTTCTATGTATACGTTTACCTTCCGAAAAGATTTGCACCTGAAATGCAAGCTACTGAGAAAGGGGAGGTTTACACTTTTCCATGTCAAAAATTGCAAGCATGGAATCCTGAGGGTCGATACCACCAATGGTTGAAAGCAGAGCTTTCCTTTGTGTTGGACATGTTTGTAATACTTCGAGTGTTGACATAACGGATGACGCTTGCACCAAGTATTCTACAATGATGTAGTTTTGGGTAGCATGTGCATATGTATTGTGCATTATGCGTCAAAGTGCCCCTTTAGGGGGGTGAATGACAAGGTCAGAAACTGACCTTTTGATATGAAGATCGTTAAGCAGCGGGGGGTTTTGACTTGAGGAGGGTTCCTCTGCATGAGTGATTGGAGCTCCATAAGATTTGGCTTTGGTTTGTGGATCTACCGTTTCAACAGTGTAAACGATAGATGGTCTTTCACTAGCTAAAAGATGTTGCAAACTGCGATTCCCCCCTTTCAAGGGTTGGGTTGGTTTCCAATAAGGTGTTACTGCTCCTGAGCGGGGAAAGGATTGTTCAGGATAGCAAGTGTTACACTAAAAAATGTCACCATGACTATTTGCAGTTAGTATGGCTCCATCCACTGTCATACTATCCTCCTTGGCAAAGTCTCATGCCTCTGCTCTTCATGTCAAACTTCAAGAAAGAGAGAAAAGTCATTTAAAGTCAATTATCTCTGGTACACAGTTTCTCTTAGCCTTAACTGCGTGTACGCAACCCAAGTTCACAATACCTGCGTATTTGTACGCTCTGTATGTAAAGCAATGGGTGCGTACTCCTGTAAAGGTCAAAAGGCACAAGTTTCACTCCAAAAACGTTAGTTGTGGTCATTTCTAGAGCCTTCTAGAAGCTTGTTTGATGTGTATGAAGCACCTCCAGATGGTTCATGTATCCCTACCAAAGAAGAACTTATCCCATCAAGAAGGGAGCTATCCCATCCAAAGAGGGGCTTATCCCATTGATGGTGGACCTGAATAACTTCCTCTAGAGCACTATAAATACAGGCATTGGGCCAAAGGGAGAGAGGTTGAAAGCTAAACATTCCTAAGGGTAGATGCTACTGGAATTAGGACTTCCTTGTAGAAGCTTGTGAGGAGAGATTACCATCTTTGCTTGTTTCCATTGGGAGGTGGGTGAGCTGATCAGAGTAAGGGAGAACTCTTGTGGAACCTGGGAGGAGCTCGCACAACACCAAGGCTCAGGTTGTAATGGTTCCTTTTGTTACCTTTTAATACAAATTAGTCCATTCTTCTCAACAATTTGTTATTTATGAGTTGTTTCATATACTCCTTGGTCTATATGTTAAATATGTTTTATTTTATGTGATATTCAGGTGCTATTTAATCGTTTGATTGTTAGTGAATGCAGGTTTCGAAGGGAAGGAGGAGCTCATCCGGATCAACGAAGCTGGACTACTACAACAGTGTTGGATTACAGGTAGGATCTAAACACTTGATTTCTCATATTGTAAAGGCATATTTAGTGAAGGATTGCTCTTATTTGTCTTGTTTGTCACTAGAAAGTCTTAGGCTTCTAGGAAGGTCGGTTGTGTCCGCACTAACGACTCTTTCCGTGTGACAAAATGGCGACTCCACCGGGGATCGAACCCAGAATCTCTGGTGCGAGGACAGTTCCTTTTCCTGTGCCAACCTCGTTAAAAAATGAAACAGGTGTCCGTGAGGAAACTTCCTTTTACTGTGTCAACCTCGTTAAAAAATGAATCAGTGTGAGCGAGGAAAGTTCCTTTTACTGTGTCGACCTCGTTAAAAAATGAATCAGTGGTTACGAGGATAGTTTCCTTTTCCTGTCCGAACCTCGTTAAAAAAATGAAACAGGTGTCCACGAGGAAAGTTCCTTTTACTGTGTCAACCTCGTTAAAAAATGAATCAGCTTTTATGAGGATAGTTCCTGTTACTGAGTCAACCTCGTTAAAAAATGAATCAGGCATGAGGATAGTTCTTTTACTGAGTCAACCTCCTTAAAAAATGAATCAGGTAGATTTTAGGATATGTAGGTAGTCTGTAGAAAGTAGAGTCATGAGCATAGTTCCTTGTGTTGTGTCAAGCTCATTAAAAAATGAATCAAGGATTTTAGAGCACAGTTCCTTGTCTTGTGTCAAGCTCGTTAAAAAATGAATCAAGGTTTTTTAGAGTAAGGTTTTTGTTAGGTAGATTGTAGAGAGTAGTTGTGAGCATAGTTCCTTATCTTGTGTCAAGCTCGTTTAAAAAATGAAACAAGGGTTTTGAGGATAGTTCTTTTCCTGTGTCAACCTCACTAAAAAATGAAACAGCTCCCACAAGTCTTTCCAAGATCTTGAAAGTAAAGCTTCATTCCATCCACCTCATTGAATGCAATAAAGCTTGGGGGGCATGTACCTTGATTTGCGTCATTATGCTGGGGGCATGCGAACTTATAACAAGCATAGTTTTTCGTTTCAAGCTTGCGTAAACATGAAACTGAATCCGAGCATAGTTCTTTTCCTGTGTCAAGCTCGTTAAAAAATGAAACAAATCCTCCTCTACTTGAGTCGAGAGATTGACTAGATCTCATAAATGTTAAGTATTTAGGTTAGTTATTTCAGTTTTTTGCATAATTTTCTTACAGTTTTAGGTCGAGTCTTTCAAATGATCTCGTTCATGAACCTTCATTCCATCCAGCTTGTACTTAGTTGAATGAAATGAAGTTAGGGGGGCATGCACTCTAGCAGTTATGCTTAGGGGGCATCAAGCACAATTTTATCTCTGTTTCAAGCTTGTGTAAAAATGAAACTACTTTGAAGCATAGTTTTTCAATGTTTCAAGATTTTGTAAAAATGAAACCTATCTCGAGTCAATTTCAGTTATTTTCAAGACTCGTTAAACTCATGAAAATCTCGAGATTATTTTGCTATCTTTCATTCTCGTAAAACAAATGAAAATGCCGAGTTTATCATTTTTTCGAACTCGTTAAAACTGACGAAAAAGTGAAACCTCAGAGTCATCTTTTAAGCCCTTTTCTGACTCCTAAAACATGAAAAGATTGCCGAGCGTTTCTTTTACACTCGTTAAAACAGAATTAAAAGACGGTCCCCTTATAGCCCTTTTTTGACCGTAAAAAACAGGAAAAGATTGCCAGATTTTTGTCGTTTCAAATTCGATACTGGAAATAAAACGACGTGTCCTTGATCGCTTTTTACTTTTCAGGTCAAAGACACTAATCATGAAAGTACTCCTTGGTCGCAAGATCAAGCGGTTCTCTCAAGTATTATTTTATACTTTTTCGGGCTTGGGAGACACAACTTTACGAAAAAGTTCAACCCTGGAGTCTTCTTAAGTTTTTTCAAACTCTCTAAAATTGAAAAACGTCGAGTTTCTCCTATACTGGACTCGTTAAAATTTCACAGTAAAGGACCTGTTCAATTACAAACAGGAACGGACCACTCATTCTTAGGGTCCAAATCTAAACTAAGTTGGACTCATCCGAAGGATGAGCTTATAATCAAGCATATGTTATCCTCCTCAAGCTTGTAAAAAATAAAGAGGTACTTGCCAGAAATGGTGGGGGAAAAGAGAGAAGAATGAACCTATTTGTTATCCTTTGTTACAGAAGAACCTTATCACCGCTCTTGGACACGACACGTTTCATTCACCTGGATTGGGAAATCCTTTGCCTTAAAGCTGATAAAACCACTTTGAAAGTCTTCAACCTTTTCTGGGTATTAACTTTGGGTCAATCGTCACCAAGCCATCTGTCGTGTCGTTATGTGTTCAAGAGGTCTCTGCAAATAAACCATTCATATGCAAAATACTTGTCATCCATTTGACCATCCCTGAGTCAGTCCTTACAGCAACATTTCTTCAACTTGAACAATGATTTCGTGTTGTGGGCTTGCCTGCAACGGGTCGCTTTCTATCGAAATCAGCACATTATCTAGAAAGATGACTTAGAAATCATCAGTACCTTGAAGTCTGCATGCATCAATGGCAGGTTTCTCGCCTTTGACGACAATTTACATCATTGACTTTCGATCAAAGGATTCCGTGACGTGTTCGACATCAACCCATTCATTCACATTTCATGGATTGTACTGGGTACTTTGAGAACCATTGACATCACTGGTGGTCTCTCTCACACTTGTTAACAGTTTACATCATCGACTGGTAATCAAGTGGTTTCTACCATGTTCGACATCAACTCATTTATTCGCATGGATAGAATCGTACCAATTCAGGAAGTAGAGATGAAGACCCTGGATCTAGTTTCCACCATCCAGGCTGCGAGGAGTTTTGTATTCATTATATAGTAGACTAACCATAAACAGATGGCTGTGTCCATACTGTGTCTACAAAAGTCTATGATTGTGATGTACTGCAAAATCATTCTTGTATCAGAGCAGTAGTTAGATTGTTAGTTAAAGTTTTCAATCTGAGTATGGGAATGCCTACCTCAGCAATGATATCATCTTATATATGTATTTTGTGTTGAATACTTGCAGGTTCTGACTGGGCCCTTCGCAAGATACTCCTTGAAATGATAAAGTACTTCACCCTTCCTAGATCATATAAAACCCTAATCTACTACAGGCTTCGCACTTTAGGGGGCAATCTGTTACACTAAAAAATGTAACCATGACTATTTGCAGTTAGTATGGCTCCATCCACTGTCATACTATCCTCCTTGGCAAAGTCTCATGCCTCTGCTCTTCATGTCAAACTTCAAGAAAGAGAGAAAAGTCATTTAAAGTCAATTATCTCTGGTACGCAGTTTCTCTTAGCCTTACCTGCGTGTACGCAACCCAAGTTCACAATACCTGTGTATTTGTACGCTCTGTATGTAAAGCAATGGGTGCGTACTCCTGTAAAGGTCAAAAGGCGCAAGTTTCACTCCAAAAAAGTTAGTTGTGGTCATTTCTAGAGCCTTCTAGAAGCTTGTTTGACGTGTATGAAGCACCTCCACATGGTTCATGTATCCCTACCAAAGAGGAACTTATCCCATCAAGAGGGGAGCTATCCCATCCAAAGAGGGGCTTATCCCATTGATGGTGGACCTGAATAACTTCCTCTAGAGCACTATAAATACAGGCATTGGGCCAAATGGAGAGAGGTTGAAAGCTGAACATTCCTAAGGGTAGATGTTGCTGGAATTAGGACTTCCTTGTAGAAGCTTGTGAGGAGAGATTACCATCTTTGCTTGTTTCCATTGGGAGGTGGGTGAGCTGATCAGAGTAAGGGAGAACTCTTGTGGACCCTGGGAGGAGCTTGCACAACACCAAGGCTCAGGTTGTAATGGTTCCTTTTGTTACCTTTTAATACAAATTAGTCCATTCTTCTCAAAAATTTGTTATTTATGAGTTGTTTCATATACTCCTTGGTCTATATGTTAAATATGTTTTATTTTATGTGATATTCAGGTGCTATTTAATCGTTTTATTGTTAGTGAATGCAGGTTTCAAAGGGAAGGAGGAGCTCATCCGGATCAACGAAGCTGGACTACTAAAACAGCGTTGGATTATAGGTAGGATCTAAACACTTGATTTCTCATATTGTAAAGGCATATTTCGTGAAGGATTGCTCTTATTTGTCTTGTTTGTCACTAGAAAGTCTTAGGCTTCTAGGAAGGTTGGTTGTGTCCGCACTAACGAATCTTTCCATGTGATAGCAAGGGTCCTGCCAGTATCCTTTTCAGCAATGAAATCTGTGCACTCCTAAAGACACGAGAAATGATAGGTCATGTGCTCTTTGGCACAGAATTTGCAAGGGAATCTGGTGGGTTTATCCTTTCCATCGTTAGAGGGCACAACTGCCTTCTTCTTGGAGTTAGATTTCTTTGTTGACTGCTCTTTAGAAGGAGCGATCTTTTTCTTATTCTTCTTGTTCTTACCACTAGGTTTTTGTGTCGACTACACAGAGTTGATCATGGTGGTAGGAAGAGCAGTCGATTTGGTAGAGGGTTCCATTGACATCTAGGCAATGTGACCACTGAGTTGTTTTACAGTAGCCCCAAAGGTTGCGTCGATAATCCCATTGGCATGAGCTCCGAGTTGTTGAGTAGTGGGAGAATTGGAGTTACAAGGGGCATTGGGAATTATGTTGTATAGAGTGCCAAACTATGAATATATCAGATCGAAGTGTTGGGCACGATGAATGGATTGGTCTTCTATGACCGCACCACCTAAGGCGACATCCTTAGCGATTTGGGGGAGTAGAGACTTGCAGAACCAAGCCGCTAAGAGATAGTCTGGGAGGGGTGCTTTGACTACCTCGACCTACATCTCCATTCATGTATATGATCAGAGATGTGGGTGGCAGTATCATGACGTAATGAAGTGAGGAGTTACCTCCCAGTTTCATAGCGGATGGGTAGCTGGAAGTGCTTTAAAAATTCTATCGCTAGAGTGCCAAAGGTATTGACTGATGCATGTGGTATCTCTATGTACCACTTGGTTGTGTTTCTAGTATCGGTGTGGGGAAAAAGACGTAATTGGATACTATCATCCACCATGGAGTTAGAAACACACCATAGATGATAGGTGGTGATCTGTGTACTTGGATCCTCCCCTTGTTTCCCTTCGAACTTAGGGATGTCTGTCCGTATTTTATGCAAGATTGTTGGCCAAAGTAAGTTATGATAGATGGGGTCTCTTGTAAGTTTTTACAAGTCAAGGATATCAAGTGTTGTGAAGAAAGGCAAAATTGTTTGATGCCCCTGAATCAGACCAAGGCAATGACATATGACTTGAGGATCCTTACGGTCTTCCCATCGTGTTGTTCCCAATAATATACAAAGGTTGCATGGTATAGTAGGTACCTTGCAGTATGGTATTGTAATGTGGATTTCCATAGGGATTGTTAGGTTGGGGGATAGAAGTGACCACAGGATAAGCAGTGGCCCCTTGACTCGTTTGAGGTTGTGAGTAGGGTGCCCTCATGGATTGATTGGGACCTCGTTGAGGACTCATACTCGCCACAAAACTAACCATAAGTCCTTGACTATCATAAGGAGTGTTCATGTCAATCATTGACTGACCATGCATGCCTGAAAAAAAAGGGGGAACTGTTATGCTCCTGGTCGGTATATGCATATTGGGGGTGCCCCCAAATACTTGAATTTGGGGTTTAGAACTATACAATGGATGCCAACCATATTGTTGGTTGAAGGGACCCATGCTAACCATGCTATATTGAGAATTATAAGGGGTGCTATATGTAGCACTTGTCAAAGGTATAGTGTTTGACACTAAAGGGGCAGAACCTAGAATAGACTAGGTTCCACTCATGGAGGGTGTCATGTTAGGGGTTGAACCTGGGACAAATGGGATAGCATGGTTCACCATCAAAGGTGTGGTATTGACTGTCGACTGGGGAAGTGGTGGGGGAAAAAAAGTGTCCAAAAAGTCCCATGACCTGTTAGTCATTGACGAGATGGGTGGAAGTGTTCCTACTGAAGACCAAGGAGGTATAGATGAAACAGGAACCAAGAGTGGGCCCAATGGATTCGTGATTGGAGGATTGTATGGAGGAAGAAATCATTCAGTAAAAAAATCCTTCAGTAAGATTGAATTGTTGGATGTCCAAACTAATTCTGTGTGAGATCTCGGAGAGTGATTTCACAAAGGCGGAGAATCCGGTTCACTGGAGCTCTATGGATCATCCATAGTGAGTGGGGGAAGTCTTAACAATCATCTAGATTGACGACAAGAGCCAGATGTAGCCATGACGACTAATAATTTTTATCAGTAAATTTTATAATTATGTTTATTAAAGTCTCAATGATAACACTATGGCACCTAAAAAATAAAAAAAATACACTAAGTAAATCAATCAACAAGCAGAGGGAAATGACCCTCTCTGATAAGCACCCATCACTGGAGATGAAACCCAGTATCACAATAAATAACAAAGAGAGTTGGCCAAATGTACAATTACAGGTACTCTAGAACTTCGCTCGAAGCTCAGATTGAGGGGCCAAGCACTCTCATGATGATGAGTACCCTCCCAAAAATTGAAGACAGAGTAGGTTCATCTGTGTTAGGTACCGAGGCAGCCCACCCCAGTCACCTTTTGTTATTCCCTAAGAGTATGGCCACTAAGGATACCTCAGATCACAGACACTATTGAGGGGGGCATAGTCACAGATAGTATGTTGTGTGGGCACGATACCTGAGTCCCCGACTCAGCTCCGATATCCCCGAAGGGATCCTCAATACACAGAATACCCAAAGGAGATGCAAGAAAAGGTGGGCTACCTTCACTTACAGTCCAATGTTGTCTCGTATTTAGCTCCACTTTTACTAGAGTGGACCTAGTAGTATGTGTGCATAAGGATTTCTCTCTTTAATGATAGTAGTTTTGGTGTATGAACTTGGACAGTTTACTCACACTGCCTAACCCAAGATCCTAGCCTGAACAAATGTATGTTTACTCTAGAAAGAGTTGTTGATTGATTTTATTAGGTAGATTTTAAGTGTACTTTGTTAGAGTCTTTGGTAGGGGTGTTAACATCTTAGATTTTATGGGACTTTGACTCAAATCATGCAAAAACAATGCTTGTAAATTTTCAATTTCGATGAATAAGATGCTTCTACAAAGGGAGAGTCATTCATATATCAATATTCATTCCATGCATCCTTTTTAGTACAACACTAGCATAACTGACAGAACTTTTCAATGCTCACTAACAACTACTGAAACCAAATAATGCAGATCTAACAAACTAAGAAAAAAACAATAAAAAATTTTCTTTTTTCTTTTATGAAAGTAAAAAGTTTAAGAAGAAAAGTTATTTTCTTAAAAAAAAAAATTGTTCAGGACACATATCAGTAAAAAAAACACGGCTATAGATCCCTTATCAGTCTAGACGCAAGTTTCCCAACCCTTTGAGGTCACAAACACTACTGTTTATCAAAAAATGGGTGACTAACACTCTGTGCTGGAGGCCACAAAGAATTACTGGTGGCACTAATTCTCTATTTGTGAAGCCACAGTGCTTTATAAAGCTCTGTTTACACTGGTAACCTGTGTTAGTGAGGAAAAACACTTCAATAAAGAGTTGAGGGGATCAGATCTAGGGCTAAGTAATGAAAGAAGAGTGTTGTAAGGTCTTGAGTGGTTAGAAAAGGAATGAAGAAGTACATGAGGGTCTGGAAGAAGGAGAGATCTAGGAACTTTCTGGGAAAACTAGGAACTAAAGTGTAATCCCGATTAGAGTTGCCAATTCTGCTATAGGGATTAATGCAAGGTGTATGGAAGATGAAGGAACCCTCAAGGGTCTTCCCGAGACTCTTGGTAGACTATAAGATAATCTGAAGTTGTCAGAAAGATACATGCATGTCAATATTCAACAACTAACTATCAAAGCAAGACGGATTCATTACCTCGAGCCTTCGTGTGGAGTTGCTGGAGAGGACAATGAAGCTAAGTGGAATTCCCCTGAGACAACTCTAGATCAAGTCATGCACATAGAAAAGACAGGCGTAATCACATCACAAAACCTTGAAAGTCAATGCATGAATATACAAAACATATCTAGTTGCACATAACTAAGCCACTCATGCTAAAATACATTGAATAAACATATAAATGAATTATAGTACCAACATCATAAAGTGAACAGTACAGCTGCAGTTCTATATTGATATTGAAAGAGTGATTACAACCATTGATTGCATCAACCTTCCCTTACCCCTCCAAATCCTCTCTCTCTCTCCCTTCTTACCTACTTCTTATGCTTAAGTTTGAGACTCTACTCAACAATCAAGTAAGCTATCCTTTCAAGTGATCTGACCGCTTTCAAAATAGCCCTAGCTCTGCTTATGTAGAATTTGAGGTTATGGTTGCCAAGTTTCTCCATGGGTTTCTTTAGGTAAAAGCAATGATGTTGCCAATATTTTGAGCTCTTTCCCATACTCATACTCCATTAGGATTAGTAATCCCCCAAATAAGTTGATTGTTTCCTTGTTTTTCTGAGTTGATTTAGGAGAGAATATAGGGATATTTCTTAATCAATTCGCTCCTTTGACCCTTATAAAATAAGTACGGTTTAATAACTTTGTTCCTAAGGTAACAAGTAGAGTTACGTAGGTCACTAACGCACCCTTAGGCTTGCTGAGAAGCTTTATAAAGAAAGTTTCTAGTGTATAAACATCATTAGCTTGGAAACAAGGCTTGTGAACTTGGTCATTGCTTCAGTCATCATGTCTTTGCCCTCTGAACTGATCAGGAGGTCATTTTCTATATCAAAGTGTGATGAGTGCCAATATTGCAGCAAGAATGCTGCATCTCCTGGGCTACTAGCTTTACTTTGTCAACCCGGGGTTCATACAAACATGGAGGTGATAGAGTTGTATGGACAAGTAAAAGTGATGGTTCTGCCCTTTGTCACGATTCAACTGGCGAGAAACCACTGGGGTTTTCAAGCCAAAATTCTATGGAGTCAGAAGAAGCTTGGTTTGTTGATGGAAGAAAGGGAAATCTGCTCTAAGGGAGAGCTACTCTACTGCAATAATGGAAAAGACCGAAATTCAATGTTAAATCATACCATTTCCTAATTAAATGCCAAGAAACTATGCTTTGCAATAATGCTAAATTAACATGAACGAAATACTACTATCTAATCATGGAAGTAAGAAGCATCAAACATCACTAATGTACAAGTAAAGGGACTGAAATAAATCTGTTTTTGTCTTTTTTTCTTTTCATGCAAAATCAAGTATGCTAAATAATTTCTTTTGGTGATGTGGTATGTGAATTAAGGATGTTGTAGGATAGATGGAAGGGTTAGGAGATGGTTTGATGGTGTGGGAGACCCTTGGGAGGCTTTTGGTGACTTCCTAGAGGTTTTCCCTCAATTTGGCCTCAAAACAGGCCATTTCAGGAAAACCTACAGGATGTACTAGAAACCTAAAGCATTCCCTGTAAACCTACAGGATATAGCCGAGAGAAAAATGGAAGGTTTTGGAGGTGATGGGAGACTTAGGGACAATGTTATATGGGTGGAATGAAGTGAGGAAAGGTCTAGGATCACTTAGAAGTCAACAACAAAGATAGAGGATGGTTGGATTTGCTCAATGTGCTTGGAAGAATTTCTATGAAAAATGATGAAAACTAGTGAAGGCAATGGTGAAAACAGGGAATGACTATGGTGGATGGAGTGGAAGGTGGTTGTTGGCTATGAAGTCTTTGTCCCCTCCTAAAGCACCTTCTCTGCATAAAACATGTATAGTTCCCAAAAATCTATGTAAACAAAAAGCATTCTCATAATCTAGAAAAGCAGAATTAATGAACTAACTGCTTACATGATGCATGAGGAAAGTTGCTGAAGGGAATGAAAGCATGTATGAGATCTACTGCAAGAGTGAAGATAGAAGACATGGCAATGAAATCCTACTTTTCAAAACTGATCAAATACTAACTTAAATATAGTAAACTCTAAAGCTTATGCAAGAAATAAAAATCTGTGTTTTTGGGGCTGCACAAGGGTCCCTTCCTCAAATCATGATCCCAAAGGGAGGAAATGAGGACAAGAAACGCACTGAAAACCTTGTGGCACTCCTTATATCCCTTCTAACTTGCTACTAAATTAAGACACAAATGGAAGCAATGTAATAAACAACCAATCCAATCTACACTACTTTCAATGAAAACACATCTAAAAGCAAATTAACAATGAAGCTACGAGACTAATCTAAACATAAAGATACAAGAAAGAGGACCCTTTGCTACTAGAGTTGGGCCCTAACCCAAGAGCGTCATCCCTCTGAGTTAACTTAGTGCTGGTTCAAAACAAAACTCATTCTTATTACCAAAACAAAAAATTACATCAATAAAAATTTCACAAGTATGGAGCTCAAAAATAGCTTAGAGTTTTACAACAAAAATTTGAATCCTAATGAGGCTCTAGGCCTTCCTACTTATACAACTGAAGTCTCTAATGAATTCGTTAAAATTAGGGAGGCTCGGCTCCCAAACTCAAGATAAACTAGCTCTTTTTCTCTCACTCGCTCGAATGCCTTCTAATCCACATGGCTTGGCTGCTTGCACTCCGAGCTAGTGTGATGGATGGAGGAATATTCGAATGGGGGAGAAGTAAATGAGCATGATTTACCCCCTACAATCCCTCTACCTTGTCCCATTCAAGTTTTAACCTTAGTATTTGCCAAAATTCCTCGATTTTATCCTTCAATCATGCATTCAATGCATATTAGTCCATTAGGTATAATATCCGACTCCAACTCATCTCATAAACAAAATATAATAAAAAAAATGTAATAAGTTGTGAGAAAAATTGGTTTGACTAAGCTAGGAGGTGAACTAAGGCCCATATAATTACGCAATAATGAGGCTCATCACATATTCGATGTAACAAAAGAAAGAACTGGTGGTCTGGGCTGCAGATTTCTTTGTTATCATCAGACACATAAAAAAGGGGCTCTGATGAAATATTGCGTAGGTCTGTTCTGAACTATGAGCAACAAAGTATCTTTGTAGAAGCACATGGAGGAGTAGCGTGAGGATACTATGTAGGAAGAGTAACTATGCAGAAGATCCTACGCGTAGGACTTTGGTGGCTAACTGTGCATAAGGACTCCAAAATATATTGTAGGGTGTGTGGTTTCTACCAGAGGATGGTGAGACTGTCGTGAAGAGATGAATTTCCACTGACTCTGCAAGTGATGTTGCAATCATTTGATAAGTGGGAAATACACTTTGTGGGACCAATACAACCACTAGGGAAGAAAACGGGGGCCTGGAATATGCATAGTCAGTAAAATATTGCAGCATCTCTACCACCGTGAAGTATATTTTTGAATATATCTTGTCTCGGTTTGGCTACCCTAAGATTTTGATGAGTGATAGGGGCGCACACTTCTTGAATGAGACAATTGCTGCATTGCTTGAGGAATTCCAGATATATCGTCAAAAGAGTATGCCTTATCACCGTCAAGAGAATAGAACAGTAGAAGCCTCCAACAAAATTCTGGAAAGAGCTTTGACAAAGATTTGCAATGTGAAGCAAAATGACTGGGATGTGCGCATACCACCAATCCTCTAGGCATATAGGACTACCTACAAAAAATTGACAGCACAAACACGGTTCAGACTGGTATATGGGAAAGAGGTTATAATGCCCATGGAGTACACAATGCCAAGCTTACGGATTGCAGTAGTTACGAAAATGGCTGATCGTGATTCCATGGAGGAACTCCTTACGCAACTCGTTGAGTTGGAGGAGGATCACTCCTTGGATGGATTTCATCAGCAGGTGCAAAAGGACCGTGAAAAGGCATGGCATGATAGCCATATCAAACAATGCACCTTCAAGATCGAAGATTTAGTGTTGCTATGTGATAGTAAGTTTACAAAGTTCCCAGGCAAATTTCAGATGCATTGGCTGGGGCCATATGTTGTAGAGGAAATTACATATGGGGGCATAGTTTAACTCGCGAAGATGAATGGGGAATTATTTTCGAGAAAATTCAATGGGAGTCTATTGAATCTATAAAGGGGTGATCCCACCCCTAATGAATGACTACATGATTATGAGCTAGTCGTAGTACTCCAAGCAGCTGCAAGGAAGTATAGGACTATAAACTACACCTCCCAAAAGTTAGAAAAGCCAAGTGAAGGGGCCATGCGACAGGTCGAAGGATGGCTCCTAGGGAAGTTGTGCCAAAGTAGTTGTGCTAGGTGGATGCCTAGCTAAAAGGTGACCATTAGAACAACTTTAGCTAACTTGACAGGGTTTTTTTGTTGGCAGGAGTGGGGGAAAAGCGTTTATGGAGCATATATTTGAAAATCTATCACCAAATGGGCATTAATGACTGGAATTGGAGGGAATAGTTGGTTTGAATTCAAATTAGTCTATAAATATGGTATACTACTCTGCATTCAAACACCTTCATTCCAAAGATTTTTCCTTTAGTTTTTTCACCTTGCTTTGTGCCAAGTAAAGTGTTGTATGTTTGAGAATGATTGGGAGGAAATTATTTCACAACTGGAGTTCACAAACTTGCTTAATTGGCACTGTAAGATCATCATGTAGAGAATGACTACAACTCACCTTGAGATGCAGCTAGCCCAACTTGTACCTGCAGGGTTTCTGACTACTGTGCCTAGGTCACCAAGGCCTAAGCCATATCCTTCCATGGTGGGAGATAAGAAGAAGAAAAAGCCTCAGCAAGTCCCGGTGCGAAAATCATCGCGGAAAAACCTAACTGAAATCCTCCAGGAAGGGAAGATGGATTGGTCCAAATAGTCAACAAAGTCCCTGGACCTGGATGAGGAAGAACTACACGAGGGCATAGAGGAGGTTCAGCTGATAAATTGGCTGCCAAAGTATATTCCATGCTAAAATGCCACTGCTAAAGTGCCAAAAGATCCAGATAAGGTGAATTTTATGGTTTCCACACCACTATTGTTGAAGAATCTGTTGTTTGAGGGCAATTTGTTGGCCCATATACCGACTCTGAAAATGTAGGATTAGGACCTAGGGGACCATGAGAAATTTCCCTAATTGGCACTGAACAAGTACCTAAAAAAATTATTCTATGAAGAGTTGAACGTTGTGCGGTTGGAACCAATGAAATGGGTGACTGGTGTTGGGGCTGCGAGGCTCCTCAATATGTTGTGGGTTCCACACTTCAGTTGCACCAATTTTAACACCATCTATGTGCGCCAACTATTGATGCTGGTGAATGATGTGTGTCTATAATTGGGAGAACCCATCCCGATCATTGATATGTTGATCGATAGAATAACATTGCTGCCATACCCAGGAATGGACCTTGTAGAGGCCTTTTGAGATAAATCACAAGAGAAGAAGTTAGCAGATGAAATTAAGGGTGAGATTGGTCTAGTGTAAAAGTCATGCAAATATTCCATCCAGTCCATCTCAGATGTTGCGGTGCATTTTGATGCACAGATCTTAGCTAGTAAGATCATGAGAAAGTGTCATGCGGATGAAGTACTAGCACGAGTTGTCTCCTTGGATATGGAGTGTGCGAAAGGATTCTAGTATAATTAGGCTCAATACTTATGTAAAGAATTTATGGAGGACTGCAGGGAGGCCCATGATGAGGGTAAGGTGTTCCACTATGCATGGTTATTGTTGTTGATCACGTTGGTGGTCTGGAGGATGCCCGAAGAGAGCCAATTCCTTTGACAGGAATTATACCTATCAGAGATTACAAAGTTTGCTTCGCTATGGGCTACTGAAGACTCCGTGCACATAATGGAGACAAGGATATTCTGGGTTTTGTTTGAGACAAAATTAAGGATGATGATCAACCAGTGGGCCAAGGTTATCACCCACTTTACATGCGCAGTATAAAAATGTCACTAATTTTAAGGCAGATTTCCATAATCTACACATTCATGCAAATAATAATGCCATGGGCATATGGCACAAGTTGGCTTACTTGGTTGCCAAGGAAGATATATTAGGGGATGTCAGCAAGTGGCCAAGTGACTATCTCACCTGTTATAATGTTGGCATAGGTACCAGTAAGGTTACTGAAGGTTCAACAATGCAGATCGTGGTAGCAAAAAAGAATAAGGAAGCTCAAAAGACATTTGCTGGAGAAAAGGATGCGTAGAAGAATGTATTTGTTGCAAGGGAAAAATAAGTGGTGACCAAGGAAAAATAAGCAGCGGCCAAGGAAAAAGAAGCAGCGTAGGAAAAGGCTACATCGCAGGCCACCATTGATGTTGACGAGTTAGACATTGAGCAAACTCTTGTTGAGGAAGAAACAGAGGTGGAAGAAGAATGGGGTGCAGAGTTGGTATTCCCCTTTGTTATCAAGAAGCGAAAGAAGAAGGCTTCCAAATGGTCAGACAAGAAGAAAATGTCTTATAAATCAGTGGCCATGATGCCTTTGGTCCTCAGAGAAGGGGGATTAGATGAAATTCGGGATGTGGTCCACGACACCACGATGGAGTTGTGGGGCAACTTTGAACAACAATACCAATAGATGCTTGGTAAGGTATAGCAAGGCCTGCGGGAGTTGCAGGTCCAAATATGTCTTCTGCAAGCAAACATGGAGCAAGCAATCAGGAAGCAAGTGAGAGTGAATCAAGGAAGCAGGTCAGCCCAAGAAGTAGAGCTCACACTGGATCTTTGCATAGTGCATTTGCCAGAAGGGTCCCTGCATGATAACTTAGCTGAAGACAAGGCACACCTCATGTATATGAAGAACCCGAGTCTAAATTTGGTTGCGCTTCCCATTCAAACTCTGCACGAGATGGACCAAGGGGTGTCCAACGAAATGAGGATATAGGAGCAATGCACACTGCTAGTGATCAAAGAGGTAAAGATGACTAACCAGTAGATCTTTGAGGGAAAGGAACTGGCCCTCAACGAAAAGCAAGAGGTAACCATGCGAAGCCAGTAGCTGGAAGTAGCTATTGCACAAGCCTGCAGTGAGCTTCTAGAGTTCAAGATCCCAGCAGAAGCGGCCTCCATAGAGAAAAATCAAAATATGGCCATTGCAGTTAAAGAGTTTAAAGAAAAAATCATCCAAGTTAGGTTTGATCTGTAGCTTCAAATCTCAGAGTTACAACGAAATTTACAACCCACTACTCCCCCATAAGTGAGAGAGAAACGCAGAGCTACTATTAAAGAAGGAATGACCACCTTAGAAGATGCAGTCAAGGGTTGCACTATGTTATTTGAATAGGACATGAAGTTATGGACCTCGCCACAGGAGGATCCAACTCTACAAAACATTGGAGAAGACATTAGAGAGGAGCAAAGACAGTTTGACAAAATCTCATCGACAACACGCACCTTACCACCAATTCAAAGGCCCAGTATATTATAGGAAGGGAAGCTCATTCAAAATGAAATTGATGAGCTGTGTCGCAAGGAAGAGATCATCTCTTCAAGGACATAGTCGTGGGTAGATGAGGCTAGTCAATTGACTATGTTAGTACATAGCAAGCTAAAATGGATGCCATAGACACAAACGATCATGGGCCTTGTGGTTGAAGGCATAACTATTGAAAAACTGGCCCAAGAAGTGCATCAAGCTATTGTGCAGGGAATAATAGACCTGCAGTTGTTAAATATTGAGTTTAGTGAGATGCAGGTGAATATCAAGGCACCACCAGCAAAGTGACTCAAGGAAGAGTCACAAATTTTTGGTGGGGGTTTGTTGGGACAGGGTCCCCTACGGTAAATTTTGTAACTAATTTTTTTATATTTATAAAGTCTTCACATTTGGAGGGAGCGGAGTGTGAAGTTATTAGGAGTCAAAAGGAACTTTAGTCCCTTAGTTTGTTAGAATATAGGATGTTTTGTGACCTGCCCATTGTTCACGAACCATGGTATTGTAAAAGAAGAAGCTATAAAAAGGAATCATAGCGAGTCATAGGAAGTAAATAATTATTAAAGATCATTTTATGGGTTAGTAGTCTAAGGCAAAAAAGTTTGTTTTCTAGACTTAGGTGAAGGGGAAGGCTCCTACAGTTGTGTGCACAGAGACCTTGGTAAGTCTACAAGTTGAGTGCACATGACCATGTAGTTGTGTTCGCAAGGAAGAAAGAGGTTGTAACACAAGGATTAATAATAATAATAATAAAGATTATTTTGGAGCCATATTTATGTATCTATGATGTTCTATTTACTGCATTTTCTATGTATTCGCTCTGTTTTCTGTAATTATCTGAAGAAACACTTAAGTGGTGCGCGAAAGTTGTAGATCTGATAGTTTACATGAAGTTATGAATGTTTAAAGAAATAAGTGCAAAGTCAAAATTTGTTTCATGTAAGTTGCTATAAATTCCACATTTTAAGGGTTAGGGTTCCCGAAGGTCAAAATAAGCGCTAGAAGTATCAGAAACCCATCACATAGACCTCTGGATATATAAACCTAGTTTTTTCATACCTCTCTACTGCTTTGGGTAAGAATGCAGCCTACGCTATTCGTGTTGTTGCTGAAGGGGCCAACAGTTTATGGTTTTGTTGGTTTGCATAGCTAACTCTGTACTTGAGTCAAGTCACCATCAAGCCAAAAAACAACATCTGGAGATCCAATAGCCTTCCAACATGACATCAACATAACACATGTGGAAGCACCTTCATCAACTACAACTAGAAAGATATTCATTTTCCAATATGTAGATTTAATCTGGAAAGTCATGTGATGAGGGAGTCTCTTTTTAGCATTTGACATATCAAATGTTATGACAATAGAGTTTTTTGGATCCAATACCCCGATCGTAGTGAACAAGACACTCCTTTGCACAAGACACAATTGGCGTACCTCTAACACTGACATCACATAAGGGATTTGAGTTGAATCTTCAATAATAGAGTAGTTATGGGAAGCCCTAGCATTGGGATTAATAGTTGAACATTTTGTAGAGCCTTTCAGCATCCGAGGTATATGCTCAACTCTGAGCCTCTCAATATGGAGTTACTCTGGAATATCGGAAGTAGTATTAACCTTAGAAGGTTCTGGTTCACCATAATCATGTGATCTTGTAGCAATGTCAATATGGGACCTTCTCATATAGAAACTTTATGTAGATTCCCCTTTATGGTTACCCCATGTGGGGGTTCCAGTACCAACATTACTGCCAACAAACATTTGTTTCCCTTGGGGAAAAGGGTTAGTCAACATAACCTGGGAACTTGAAGAACCCTGCTGAGCTAACTAGTGTTGAGCATCCTAAATCTTAGGGAAAGGATGGGTAATACGATCCCCATTGAATAAATTTCATGGGAACTTTACTTTATTTTTCAATTCCTTCTTTCCCTCTACAATACCATTACTGGGTCTATTCACATTCCCTTTCCTAGCCTTATATTTCTTCTTACCATGTCCCTTCCTCTTCCCATTGGATTGCTGGTCTCCTTTAGGGTTTGAATATTGACAAAAATTAGCTATTGAAGGTTGGGAAGGCATACACATTGAAAGTGATGCCTGCACTAGGGAAGCAGGTTCTAAAGAAAATTGCTATAATTTATTTAGTAGGTTAGCCATGCTACTATCAATTGATACTACAATTTTGTCGGCATGGGGTTCTGGCTTGGGATTAGATAGATTGATCTTTGATCAAGGAGCATAAGGAAAAATATTATAGAGGACTCTAGATTGAGAATATATAAGTTCTAACTATTAGGCTCTGAAGATGGCATGTTCTTCAGTGAACACTTCAGAGAGTGACACGTCCTTTGAAATTTCTGGCTGCAAATATTTTAAAAACCATTCAAGAAGGAACTCATTAGGGATATAGGCTTTAATGACCTCTTCCTTATGCAGCACTCTTGGATGTGGTCAAAAATATGAGTTGCTTTGTCTTGTTGGAAACTAGCTAAAAGATGAGTTTCGGCATCATATCAGATAGGCAACTGGGAATGGTTTAAAAACATAGTATCCAAGTCGCCAAACATACCAAAGTTACACTGTCTTAGCTCAATATACCATTTTTTAGCATTTCTAGTTAGCGTGCATTGGAATAATCTCAACCTGATCAAATCGTCGACTAAGGAGTTCGATGAACACCATAAGTGGAACATGGTTATATGATCTACCAGATCTTCCACAGACATCCCTTTTAATTTAGGAATATCAGACAAAAGTTTTATGGGAACCATAGGCCAAGAAAAATTGTATCGGATTACATCGTTCGTCAACTTCGAAATATCTAGCAAGTTTAAGGTTGTTAGGAATGATAAGCGTGGAGGAGCCAGAGAATTCCACCCACCAAGAGTAAAATTTCTAATACTATGAAAAGAGTATCCTCTATTTGGAGAGGACCAGGCTACCATGGATTTCTCATAGAAGGAACCGAACCATAAGGAAATCCTTATGGCCTAGACGTTTTTAGAGGGTATCCAACCCCTGCCATAAGGTTACCATACATAGGATAATTTCCACCTAGTGGGACATTAAAAGAATGGGACAACCCCTAATAAGGATTCCATGCACTAGCTAACGGAGGAAAGATTTATGAGGTTTTGGTGGAAGTGAATGGCATGCTCCCCTATTTACCAAATGAATGGGAAAAATTCCCATCCCTTAACCCACTGACCAAAGGATTTCGGCATCCTTAAGCTCCTTGCAAAGGATTAACATTTTGAGCCTCTCCCAAGTTTAACACCGAATTGGAAGGATGGAACTGACCACTTCCAAAAGAAAATCCTTGAAAGGATGTTGAACCACTTGGAAAATAATTCATAGTTTTGGAAACAATAGATGGAAAGTTTGAGGGAACTGAGGGAATCCCACTAGGTGGAATCTGAAGAGGATAAGTACCAATGAAAGAAGTGAAAGGTTGGGTGCCCCACTCGGAATTGGAATCAAGGTAGAGCTAATAGCTACTGTAGTAGGTGTAATAGTAGAGATAAAAATAGCACCCCCTCCTACAACTAAAAGAGGGGTCTACACACCAGAAGTATTTGCAGCCATGGTTACACCACTGACATTGGCCATCTAGAAAAAAAGAGGAGAGTGAATAGGGATTATCGGCTTTTGAGTTGGGGTACCCACGTACGATAAAACGTATAGAATATGAGAGGGAATGGGTGTCAAAGGAGTCATAGGGGACTCAGGAACTTCCTCAATATCAATATTACCTTCCTATTAAAAGAGCACCCTAGTAAGGACTGGAGCGTTTCCATCCAAATTACGAACCACACTAGGTTCACCCTATGAAATAAGAGCCCCTAAAGCTGGATTAATCTATGATGTGTCAGCTACTATTGGTCAAAAATCACCAACAGAACTAATCCTATTCATTCTAGATGAAGGCTCAACACTCATAGGTGAAAGGCCATGAAACCTCCTAGACCAACCAACATTTCGATCAACGAATTTTAAATCTTAAGAGAAATTTTTAAAGACTCAAAAATAAAAACTTATGGCAATCTAGGAGCAAAGAGAACTCAATAAATAAATCCCTAAAGATGCAACCAAACAATCATATTCTAGGTATTTCCACTCCGCGTGATTAGGACCAGACACCAAAATAAAATAAGTCAAAGATAAGGACCTTCCAAAGATAGTTTGGAATAATTACAGCCCAAGCCTACCAGTGAAGGTATCATAAACAATTACACTTACCTCTAGACAATAGCCTTTGTCAATGCAAGTACCCAATCTTTGCATAGGAACCCTCCAGAAGTACTATGAAAGTGATACAACGTCTGTCTCAGGTACCATGAGTATTCCCCCCCATAGTCACCTATGTGGTCCCTAGGATAGGCAACTACGTTTACCAGTTCATAATCAGAAGCCGAGAAAAATAGTCATGGGCGCGATATCCAACAAGTAGGAGAGAGGGTATCTCTCTTTCCATATCTTCACTCTTTGGCGTGCTTAACTGATGTGTTAGAAGAGATTTCCCAGACAACTTAATGAGACTAGCTTTTTCACTCTTTAATCAACTTCTACATTTTAGTTTAGAGTGGTCTTGGAGAGTTTATTCTCGACCCACCTATTCCAAGGGACTAAACGTCCTAGACTAGTTCATGTATCTGTGAAAAAAAAAAGTCTAGGTCATTTTAATTAAGAGCTTATTTTAAGTGGTTGTTTTTTACGTCAATGGTAGCGGAAGTGAAACATATGATGTTCTGACACAAGAAATCAATATAAAACTAGGATACATGTGATATGAAACTTACGTTTCCTCGATGAAAAGTGATCTCTATAGGGTTCTATGAGAATCCTATGAAAGATAAAAGCTCATTTTCTTTTTATAAACACACTCACACATTCATCATTTATCTAAAGCGGCTAAAAGAAATTCCTAGAATGAAAACTACTTAATGCATACTAGAATGCCTAAGTGCAAGATTCTATGGAATTCCATAAATAAACAAATGTGCTCTTTAATATCCTAAAGTCAAAATTTGAGAAAACAAGGACAAATAAAAATCCATGAAAAATATCTATCAAGCTAAGAAAATTTCAACTTCAAACAAAGATTCACACATTTGTTGATAAAAAAAAAAATCAAATCAAAGAAAAGAAAGGAAAAAACAAATGTATTTTTTACATTTTCTTTTAAATTTCTTTGAATAAAATATTTAAGAAGCAAAAAAACTAATGACCTTAAGATCAAAATCAAGTGAAAAGACACCAAAGTTCAACAATCATAAACAATCACCGAAATGATAAGACCAACACAAAAGAAAAGAACATTTGAATGACTTGATCTAAAGGACACACAAAGGATTCAACGAACAAAAGATATTAGAAAACCAAAATATTTCACTGAACCAAAGTTGAAAATATTTCTCAAACCAACAAAAAGAAACAAAAAAGAGGAAAATTCAAGAATGCAAATGAAGCAATGAAAAGATTGTATCTTAAGGCAAGTTGAAAAACAATTCTCTATTCCAGATGTATAGAACAATCAAACACTTTACCAAAAGGCCTGAAATCCAATACTCAAAAGTACAAAACTTCACCAAATAGAAAACCCCAGGTTGACGAATTATTTTTTTAAAAAGATACCAAGAGATCGACACTATCAAGAAACCATATCAATACACACAACAAATGACTCTAAAAAAGTAGGAAATCCAGGTTAGCTCCCAAAACTGGAGGAAAAAATTTGAAAAATTTTAAATTTTCTGATATATACGTAATTGTGTATTAGGAAAATCATGTGTATATATGACTATGACTAAGGAAACACACATGTACGTGAGGCTATTTGGAATAAACCATGTGTGTATGTGATTGTATACAAACAAAAAGATGTATATGCAAAAAAATAGGGAAAAATAAAAAGTATAGGCCTGATCCGAAAGATCACACTAACTACCTATTGTGACCATCAACAACCCCCCTTTTATTAGTGTTAGCAATAACATTAATAAATGGGGACCCTTCCAAAAAATCAAATCTTAGCATTTAATGTTGCCTTTTGTTTTTAGAATAAAACAAGATATCAAAGTAGAACTTGCTAAAACATGTAAATTTACCTTTTCATACTCCAAGCACATGAAACATCACAAACTATGAGTTACCTTATAAAAAGTGTTATATGACCACAAGACCTAAGAAAATCTTTATAAGTCGAAAGTCTCGAATATTAATAAAAAATTTGGAAAACCCACTTTTTAAACGATATTATTGCATCGCAAAAGATCACAGTGGGCATCTCTTATAAAAGTAACTCCTCAAAAATGCAATCTGCGAGAATACGAGATCACAAAGTCTTACAACCTCATTGCATCGCAAATTCCAAAATCTGCGATGCTACTTTATGTAAAATGCCCAAATATTGTGAAATGCGATAAGCCTCTCGCAAATCGCATATCACAGCTGCCTGACGAAACAATGGTTTTTAACTATAAATAGGTTTTGCGATATTGTGATCTTCCATATTGTAAAGCAAATCGCAAAATCACTTTTATCGCAGATCAAAGGGCTCAAAGTTTTATGCCAGTACTTTCCATCATTCGATGCAAAGTTATGAACATTAAATTTTAACTTAACGGTCGATTAGTGGTCATTTATTAAAAAATGATTCGGATTAGGGTAAAGGACCATTTGATGCAAGGTGATATCTTTGATATGATTGAAGAATTAAAGCTTTACCGTCACCTTATTTTTGACTTTCTATTGATGTTTCCTGTATTCATTATCATCTTTATCATATCCTTGCTCTCTGCTTGCAAATTTTTAGAAAGAGTATGCAAAGCGTAATACACGACAAAATGGGGAAGAAAGGAAAAGCACCTGCATCTGAGAAAACAAAAAATGACTCCATTATTCACAGAAACCACTTGTACTAGGGATGTAGGGATATCTACTTGGGAAGCCATGTACTAATTGTTAGAAGAGGAAAACTCAAGAATTATGAAGGTTACAATTACAGCAGATGGATGCGGCTCTTTTGAAGCATCCCTAACTGAGATTGCATGCTCGTTCCTACACCATATTGCTGCGAGGCCGAAGATACTCCCCTACACAGATATGGTGAAATGGATTATAGATCACACAAACATATATGATAGAGAGTTCAAGATGACCAATCAGCAAGTCATGGGGTCATTTTCCCCAAACAATATGAGACGCATGTATCACTTGCCAGAACCCCAGGCTAGCTACAACAAGCAGTTTGTAGAGAAGTTTGCCAAGGAGAACGAAGACTTGGAAAAATGTACAAAGCATTGGTCGAACAACGAGGAAAGATTAAAGAAGGGAAAAAACGTATGTATGCCAGACATCAACAAGTTTTCATCAGAGTGGTTACCTCTATTGGATGTGGCTACCAATGCCACCATAATGGATTGGGCCCAAATTTTTTCAGATAATTTATCCTATGCTATTTTAGGATATCGAACTAAAAGAAGTTTTACTTCAAGGGTTTATCCTCCATTCTTTTTGAGTGCCTATGTCATGGACGCCATTTGTTTTGTCTCTATTTTTCCTATTATGGGATGGAAGTGGGCGGTAAAAAATCCTCTTCCATTCAAGTTTATCACAAAGTATTGTGGGAATCCAATTTCATCTCATATTTCTACAAAATTTGTCATGGAGTTATGCTCCCTATTCATAAAATGCCCTACAATAAAGACGCCCCAAGATTTTCCCCAGAAGTTGAAGTTGACATTCTCCCTGTGGTAAGGTGGTTTGGAGAGTAGTTGTTGACATACATCAGGGTGTTTGGCAGAATTTCTTCACCCTATGTGCTTCCTTTTTATGTTCCCGATAAACTAATGGCCAGGGAAATAACCTACCAAACCTGTGTCGTTGCGGGAATGAGAAAAGTACTAAAAGATTCTAAAAATGCCATTTGGCCTCCATTTGGTGTAGTATGTGGAGCTTTTGCACTATTTGAATTAGGTCATGCTTTTAAAGAGGTTGATAATATGCTATGTTTACAACTACAAAATTTCTCGGGGAGGCAGTAAGATCCCTTTGGTGTTGTAAGTAATTTTACTACAATGGTTAAAATAAAAGTGTTTGCTAATGAAGAAGATCCCTTTGACGATGTATTTCTGCACAAGAACACTTTCAGAGAGGTTCTACATATGGCATGAATTTAGTTTAACCAAGAATAACTTCAAAAGTTTGACAATTACAGAAAATAGAGGTTAACAAAGGTCCCTTTGGACTAATTACTCGTTGAACCAATAAGGGAGCGTACTCCCAGTGTTAGCATAAGTGGTAATTCAAAAGAAGAGAAGTATCAATCAAATTCCGAAAAAGAATTAGCTAAAAAGTCTGATGATTAGTCCAAGAGTGAACACAATAGAAGCGAGGGATCAATTAAACACACATCTCAATCTACAAAAAATCCTGACCAACAGGTTTTGTCCCTGAAACAAGCTGAAGTTCCCACTCCCCTTACAAAGCCAACAAAGCCACTTGTAGTGGATCTAGAATGGGAATGGGAGAATTTTAATAAGTTAATCAACACTGAGGAATAGAGTGTAAAGCGACTGAAAAACCCAAGAGAGACAGACACAGAAATGGTGGTAGAAGGGACTATCAATAGTCAGGAAATGAAGCCTATTCCTATCGCTCCGTCATCTGAAATTGTACTAAAGATAGATGAGATTCCTCCTCTAGACGTATTTTATAGCTCACAACATAAGGCTATTGTCAGGAGGTAAAGAAAGTAAATAAAAATAGATGCCATGCACGCTCCAGAGGATGAACCTCTAGATGTTCCTTGGAAGGACCCAACTACAGACCCATCGGAAAATCTAACTAGGCTCTCTTAGATCGCAAGAGAGTACGCTTTGGCAACAATTGATAAAGCAACAAAAGTTCAAGTGCTACTAAAAGAGAAGGAGGATAGGATTTTTCTTTTAGAATAGTAACTACAACAAGTCAGCATCAGTCATGAAGCAAAAACATAGCTAATAAAAATCCAGCAAGACTTCCAGCAGATGCAATTGAATCATCAAAGCAGTTTGGCCAATAAAGAAGAACAGTTACAAGCTATGATAGAACTACATAAGGAGGATCCCAAAATTGGGGAATTTATCATAGAAGCACTCGGTCTTAATGCCCAGCTCTTGCAACAGGAAGTAGTACTCGGCCAGAAGATCTCGCAATGGAATTCCCATTATGAAACAAGCGATAATATTACAAATCAAGTCATAGATTTACGACTTGATTGTGATTCAATTTTTAAGAAGGTTTCCGACTTCTTGAACTAGCAAAGACCAAAAGAAGGGAAAAGAGTAGAATTTCCTACAATCAATGAATTTCACAAAGAAATGTTATTTGCAAAATGGGATTCCGAGCTTAAAGAAGCAGAACAGGCGATGGAAGAGGCAGCGACAACATCAAACAATGTCATTGAGTGCATAAATGAAAATCTGCACAAGGCCAATTTAATATCAGAGACTACTCCAAGATTCCCCCAAAAGGCACAATAGCTTCAAACAAAGTGGAAACAAACAACAGAGGGGAAGGTAGAATCAATTAAACAAGTAAAAAGGTTAAGCTAGTACACATAATGGCAGTACTTGGTAAAGCCACATAGCCAATGGATGACCCTAAAATGCCTTATAACTTCTACCGAGAAGATAGTGCTAGCTCTAGCCAACACCGTATTTGTAGGACAGTTAAGAGCTTAAGTCGGCCAACCGATGCTCTTGATATTGATCCTGGACATTTGCAATCTAAAGGATCAGATATAGGATTTATCATAGATACAATTTTGTTTTGTTTTAGTTCATTTTTGCTTAAATGAGGCAGGTGGTTTAAACCTCCTCATCTATTTTTGTAATATTTATTTTTAGATTTCATTAGAGTAGTATTTAAACCCCTCTCATGCATTTAGAGAGGGGTCCAAGTGTTTTATCAAAAACAATTCTTCAGAACGTGCAGTTTTCCCCCCACTGAGGAGGTTTTGGTAAAATGAATGGAACGAGATTTATTTTTATATGAGTTTGATGTCTGCTGCTAAAATGCACTTTTGTACTCTTAGTGGATGTAGATTTATACTATGGTTGTTTCAGTAATTCAATCAATTGGACAACTATCTTGAATTTATCTAACTATTTTTGGAGACTGAAGGCATACATATCCTTATAAATTATAGTAGACTTGACAGGAGCTTTGTCCCCATTGTAGATTAGCTTCATAGGTGGGGGAAATTTCTCTATTTTGGAGGATCAAGTCTTATTTGGAATGGGATGGGAGGATTCTTTCTTGGTTGGTGGGATAGTGTAGAGTTTTTTCTTACCTTTATCCATTGGCTTAGGAGGGCTTGGATGAAGAGTGTATTCATTTTGGTCATGCCCCCTAGACATTTTCCGATATGACCTGAGATAATTCATGTGCAATTGGGGTTGCATGAAGTCTAAAAAATTCTTACAATAATTTCCTATCTTATCATCATCTAGTGGGTCCCCTACCTCATCCCCTTCTCCTTTATTGGATTCTATTTCATTTTGTCCCTTTAAGAGAGAAGAGAATTGGTTTTCTTGAAATTCTATGGTTTCTTCAATATTCTCTTAAGGACCATCTTCTAGGTACAGAGGAGGTTGAATATGATCTTATTGATCCCTTCTCTCCCTTTACAACAGTTGCAAAGGTTCCCTCCTGTATTGAGGATTAAAATTCCTATTGGGATCTAGATGACTTTGTTGAGGGGGATTTTTGTTCTCAAACTCAAGTTTTACTAGTTTGTTAGAAAAATGCCTTATCAGCTTGTTCATCTCCTTGTTGGCTTGAGGGGGGCTTGGACCTAAGTTCAAAGTTGGCTGCACTAACCAGAAGAAACCTACACTGCCGACCCTTTCGTCAACAACCCACATAGCACAGCGTGTAGTCTCACTCGAGGCAGTATTGAGGGATATTAGAACTAGGTTTCTTCATCAAAAGGACTATGTGATGTTTTTTTATCAAACTTAGGGCTTTATCTTCACTTTTGTGAACCCTAACCCTTAAGACTCGGAAGTTACAACAATTAACAGTTAGCATATCTATGCCCTTCAACGATTTCGCTAAACATTCATAACATCATATGAATAAACATATCTACTTCTACGCAAATCTATTAAGTAATTTTCCAGATTAAGTGCATTCAACATATCAAAAATATTGGAAATAATACTAAGAGGTGGGGGGGGGGGGGTGAATTAGTATTTACAATTCAATAATTTTTCATTTCATAATAATATTTATATACACTACTTCAATGAAGTGAACTTGCGTGTAAGGACAACTGTTATTACGGAAACCAACGTATATCCACTGAACTTATGATTTAGTTAATTCATCATGTGTTGATTTTTAATCAGTGCATCGCTACTTTATTAAATAATGACTATGTGCAGTAATAACAGAATAAACCATCACACATAAGAAACACACAAGAAGACCAAGATTTAAGGTGGAAACACAATAGAGAGAAAAACCACTTGCTACTGTCGTCTCTGTCTTCTTTTTAATATAAAGAAAACATGTTTACAATATTGTACTGGTGAATACTCATACCAATACGTAGGCACCCACCTGCAGAAGGCTACAACCTTCTCTCATTTTCTAGCTTCTATTGGAAGGGAGCTACAACCCCCTAGCTCTCGTACTAGATTATATGTTTAATAGTATGTAGGTGCAGCCTACAAAATGATACAACCTTCTCTCTTCCTCCAAGGACCATGTTTCATAAATTTTCACACTAGATACTCCTGGTACACAACAACACAATATGAAGACTGCGTTTCATCAAAGTTTCACATTCGACCCAGAAATAGCATTAAAGCTCAAACTCAATAATAACTACATCAACCAACAATCAGTCAATCTGAATAGTCAAATTATTGTCATGAGAACACTGTGTTGAACCCAAAAAACTGCATCATCCAGAATCAACTGCAACCTCAAAAATCATATGTCAGAAAGTATACACTACTTTAGTGAAGCCAACTTGCGTGTATAGACTACTTCATTTAACCAAACTTGCGTATACCTCCAAAATTACTTAATCATAAAAACCTCTGAATCAAAATTGTATCAACCAATAACGTTTTGAATATCTACTGTCAAATTATAGAGATCTATACAGACATTAGCAAATACCACCCTTATCACTTAATCAGTCAATCAATCATACTCAATCTCCTTATGCATTCAATTCTACTTTCAGATATAAGAAGACATCATTGATAGACAATAGTAAAAAAACAACACTAATAAGATAGATCAGTCATTTCTGAACAACTGGGTTTTCATTTGAATATGCTACTTGAAAAAGTTGAACCATCATGTATATGCACCTTCACCAAGCCAAACCAACGTATAGATTTGAAAATTCTAACTTAAAACTTCACATCTATTCTAGACTTCAGTCATACCCAGATCATAACATTTATAAGATAAAACATGTGTCAGTATTCAGATCTAGCCCAACAATTATTAGATCATAAAATGATAAGTCATTTTAGGTCTCATGATCATGATCCAACATTGTATCAAAAAGTGCACAAGATATTTCAGATCATATCATAATCGTAGCCCTTACAACATAAGGTATACTTCAGATAGAAGTATTCATGAAAAAACTTTTCACTTTCACACTTGGACTTTTGATCTTCTCCTCCTTATATAGTTTTTAGCCTTTCTCAATACCTCGGACCAAAAAACAATTAGAACCTATGGTATTCTTGGACGGGACCAAATAACATTACTTTGCTCAATATTGTGGGCTAGTACCATGGTATTGACCCTTGGTATTCTTTAATATTAATTTTCCTTGATTTTCCAACCCATACATGCTTTTCCTCTTGTGAAAGTGTGTGCATACGTATGTGCTCTGTTTGTTATATGAACCCATGTGTATACACTGCTTGGACAAGGTGAACCTATGTATACAACTTAAACTAACTTAAAACATCCTTTTCCTTCAACTTCTTGATTCTGATCCATAATCATTTGTTCCAACTTCCTGATCTTCTATACCATTGCCTTGTTACCTCTGAATTGGCCTGTTACAATGTGAGTTTCCCTTTATTAGATCTGAACTGACCTGTGAGTGAGTTTCCATCAAGGAAAACACCTATATCATAATGCCAAGAATCTCCCCCTTTTGTCTTTATGGCAACTGTATCACAAAATCATGCCCCTGATAGGCTGCTGATCAGGAAGACCTTATGTAACTCTTTCAAACCAACTTTTGGCTGAGGCTTAGCCTTCTCAACCTGAGAGGGCTCTCTCAAAGGTTAATGATTTTGATAAAGATTAGATGGCTAACTCTATGAAACAAGTGAAAAATATGAATGGTTGAACATGATCAGTAAACATCCATTGGGCTTATGGAGTCAACAACACCTCAAAATAACAATGAACTCAACCTTACATGGAAGTCAGGGCATTCAGCATTTAAACATTCAGAACATAAACTCATATGGGACCACACAGTTTATAAATGTATACAGGAAGTCAGAGCACATTCAGTGAATTCTGAGTGATTATACATCCATACCACTGTAAAAATTAAGAAAAGGACAACATCACATATTCTGAACATAAAAAATTCTTCATGAATCCTGAGAAGTAAAGTCAAGCATGTATTACTGAAAATGAGTCTTTACATAGGCCAAATACAAGTTTTTCATAAAATTTCCAACCCTTTGTACAATAGATCTTCTTCTATATATAGAGATCTTTACATAACTGAGATTCCTCCTCCAGCATGAGGGAAATTCGAATTCATCCTACTATGACACCTATTGATACATAAAACTAATTATTAAATGCAAATGACACCTAACTAGCAGTCCTAGAGACCTAATACAACTAGGAGTGTAACTCCTTATCATGATTCAACAACCTTATCTAAGCATTTAAAGCATTATTTGACAACTTGCAACCTTAATAAGTCGAATTTGATGAATCCTCCCACGTGGTCACCCAACTGCTGATGACAAACCCTAGAAATTAGGGAACATGTTTCCCTGTTTTTAGGTTTAGATCCTTGAAAATTTGCACGTGGGACAAAGCCTTTATCTCTTCATCCATGACACATTTTACGAAATTGAAAGAGGTTTTTGTAGCCCATGTTGTCCATAACAAAAACCTCTCCTGGGTTTTTAAAACATTTCTCCAGCTGTCTAGAAACTGTCCTTGAAAAACACGTGGCAAACAGGAAAAATCCGTTTTCTGAAAGTAGGGTCTCAATGAAAGCTTAGTATCTCCCAACTGAAAACACTTATGAAGAAATTGAGATAGTTTATTGTAGTAGGGGAGTTGATGAAGATAAACCTCCTTCAGAATTCCAAAATACCCTTTCATGGGACCAGAAACTGATTTTGAAAGAACAGGTGTAAAACAGAGAAATATGCCTGTGGAAAACTTGCACCTACAGTAGTTTCGTAGCGCAAGTTTGATCATAAATTCCTCCCACCTCAGAATGGATTTGAAGAAAATGAAAGAGGTTTTTGTAGTTTGGTATGTTAGGAATAAAAGCCTCTTTCAGTTTTCAAAATTAAGTTTTCAGCTGCTCAGAACCCCTTCTGGAAATTTACTAGTAAACGCAGAAAGCAGAGTTTTTTCTGCTGAAACAGGCTGCTACAGGGGTTTCGTAGCGTGCTACGAAAACTCCTAGTTCAGTGATTTCGTAGCTACTTTCAAAATTTCTCCAAAAAGATGTGAGATATGACTTATAAACACCTGGTAAGACTTCTAAAACATGGAATGAGGCTGTCAAACATTATTTGGAAAAGAGATATGATCTTAAAAGACTTCTAACCTTATGACCTAACCCTTAAAGCATGAAATGACCTAGAGACCCTTTAACACCATGACTTGACCATGATTGATACAAGAATTGAGAAACCATGTAAGTTGTCCAATTTTTTTTAAGGAAGTTTTACAGTGATAACAGTGGCTCCACTAGGGATAGTGTGCCCTTGTGGTACATTAAGAACCTGTAGCTCCAGTGCCGCTATCCATCCTCTAGAAGAAAACTTTGAACTTCTGCCCAATCTGCTCCTCAAGCCTTGAATAATTTTTTGTAAGAAGAATTCAAACTGCACCTACTGAAATAGATGCTCAGTCAACCTACCCTGAGCTTATTTGCATTTTCCTACCTACCTACTAGCTCCAATTTCCACTTTAGGTCAAGCAACATGATATTTCCAATAAAGCCAATCAATTGTTCTTTCTGATATTGGAGGCTCTTGACTGCATTCAAACTCAAAATAACCATGATAGTGAGATGACCAAATCAACTTATAATGTACTTGATCTTCATAATGCAAATGAAAATGAAATACTGGTGTGCAAAGCTTTGCCATGTATTCACTTATAGGGTCAAAGAAGACATGATTATTTTGATGACCATCATAACACTCTAAATCCTCAGACAATTGATTCTCAACCACACAAGACCCCTTTGATGTGCTATCCAACTGCCTTTCTGCATGATGCCCACAAACAATGTAATTTTCTTCATTATAAAGATAATTCTTTGATGCAAGCTGCTGCAAGGAATTACAAAAATGAACAACCTTTTCCTCTGCCTGAGGGTTATAAAAGCTATCTTCCGGTACTTCTTCTTGGTGTTTGCAATCAATTTCATACTCATTGTCATCAAAATCTTGGCAAGTTTGCTGCATCTTCTCATTTATATCAAAGGATGTAACATGGTTTTCATAAGTAAACCCCTGCTGATCTTCACGATGCGTTTCATGAGATGTTATACTTTCTTCTTGGTGTTGAAATGCATTGTTATGAAGAGCCTCTAAAATTTCTTCATCCATAAATTCATCATCATCATAACAATCCTCCAAGTACTGAATAAGACTTAAAGAATGCCTACAGCAATCTTTAAGCAGCAATAAGGAAGGATAACATTCTTTATACACCTCATAGAATTCATCATGAAAACTAGCAAGCGAATATATTGAACCATTATCCAAACTTTTATACCAAGACCATGCTTTTCCTTCTAAAGTGGTCATAAACATCTTCATGAGACAATCTTCAGGGAAATGAACCTTAAGACTGCGCACATGCATATGAAACCTAACCAAATGAAGAGCAACATCGTCTTTCTTTTCATCTTTGAATATTGGAAGATCCTCTAACCAATCAACCTTTGGCATAGGATTTGGAAAACCAGGGATATGAGACCGATTCATAGGAGCATACCTGGCATTCATTCTTGCAGTGGAATTCATCTTGTAACTTCATCAATCTACTGATCTTCTAGCATTAGAGTCACCTTCCAATTTATTATTTGATGTGTGGAGTCGCCAAGGTAGTTTTGCAGCCTCAAAAAGATGTTTGAGCTCCTGCTACCTTCAGAAGTTCAACCTCTTAATTTCGGGAATGAATAGACTTCAGGCTCCCAGCAGATGCACCAAAATGTTATCACAAAATCATGCCCCTGATAGGCTGCTGATCAGGAAGACCTTATGTAACTCTTTCAAACCAACTTTTGGCTGAGGCTTAGCCTCCTCAACCCGAGAGGGCTCTCTCAAAGGTTAATGATTTTGATAAAGATTAGATGGCTAACTCTATGAAACAAGTGAAAAATGTGAATGGTTGAACATGATCAGTAAACATCCATTGGGCTTATGGAGTCAACAACACCTCAAAATAACAATGAACTCAACCTTACATGGAAGTCAGGGCAGTCAGCGTTTAAACATTCAGAACATAAACTCATATGGGACCACACAGTTTATAAATGTATACTGAATTCTGAGTGATTATACATCCATACCACTGTAAAAATTAAGAAAAGGACAACATCACATATTCTAAACATAACAAATCCTTCATGAATCCTGAGAAGTAAAGTCAAGCATGTATTACTGAAAATGAGTCTTTACATAGGCCAAATACAAGTTTTTCATAAAATTTCCAACCCTTTGTACAATAGATCTTCTTCTATATATAGAGCTCTTTACATAACTGAGATTCCTCCTCCAGCATGATGGAAATTCGAATTCATCCTACTATGACACCTATTGATACATAAAACTAATTATTAAATGCAAATGACACCTAACTAGCAGTCCTAGAGACCTAATACAACTAGGAGTGTAACTCCTTATCATGATTCAACAACCTTATCTAAGCATTTAAAGCATTATTTGACAACTTTCAACCTCAAGAATTCGAATTTGATGAAGCCTCCCACGTGGTCACCCAACTGCTGATGACAAACCCTAGAAATTAGGGAACATGTTTCCCTGTTTTTAGGTTTAGATCCTTGAAAATTGGCACGTGGGACAAAGCGTTTATCTCTTCATCCATGACACATTTTATGAAAATGAAAGAGGTTTTTGTAGCCCATGTTGTCTAGAACAAAACCCTCTCCTGGTTTTTTAAAACATTTCTCCAGCTGTCTAGAAACTGTCCTTGAAAAACACGTGGCAAACAGGAAAAATCCGTTTTCTGAAAGTAGGGTCTCAATGAAAGCTTAGTATCTCCCAACTAAAAACACTTATGAAGAAATTGAGATAGGTTATTGTAGTAGGAGAGTTTATGAAGATAAACCTCCTTCATAATTCCAAAATATCCTTTCATGGGACCAGAAACTGATTTTGAAAGAACAGGTGTAAAACAGAGAAATATGCCTGTGGAAAACTTGCACCTACAGCAGTTTCGTAGCGCAAGTTTGATCATAAATTCCTCCCACCTCAGAATGGATTTGAAGAAAATGAAAGAGGTTTTTGTATTTTGTTATGTTAGGAATAAAAGCCTCTTTCAGGTTTCAAAATTAAGTTTTCATCTGCTCAGAACCCCTTCTGGAAATTTACTAGTAAACGCAGAAAGCAGAGTTTTTTCTGCTGAAACAGGCCGCTACAGGGGTTTCGTAGCGTGCTACGAAAACTCCTAGTTCAGTGATTTCGTAGCTACTTTCAAAATTTCTCCAAAAAGATGTGAGATATGACTTATAAACACCTGGTAAGACTTCTAAAACATGGAATGAGGCTGTCAAACATTATTTGGAAAAGAGATATGATCTTAAAAGACTTCTAACCTTATGACCTAACCCTTAAAGCATGAAATGACCTAGAGACCCTTTAACACCATGACTTGACCATGACTGATACAAGAATTGAGAAACCATGTAAGTTGTCCAAATTTTTTTAAGGAATTTTTACAGTGATAACAGCAACCATATTTGTGTTTATTACGCCAAGCTATAGAAATTGTTAGATATATCAAACAACACCAGATACGCTCCCCCTTTGACATCAAGGGCAAAGGGCAAACCAAGATCTTCTCCCCCTTTGAGATACACTATGTTGTCCATGCTCCCCTTGAGTACACGTAGAGTTTGCAAAGATATTTTTCAAAAGAATAACATGACTCTAAAACTCAACTATGTTAGTATGACCTTCCTATCACCAATGGCTCATACATACATCAAGCACCCAAACAAGTGGGGATATACCAAATGTTCATACACGACTGAAAAATTGCAATTATTACATCATCTTTCCCATGCATAGTGGGAGTATACATTATATGATATGTCCAAAATGACTCATTAATAGACTATGATAGAAAGAGACATATTATTACATCATAGGCCTTTACATGAACTTTACAACAAATGATATGAATATTTGAAACCATAGTTGAATTCAGCAACCATGATGCCAACAATGTATAATGTTTTTGAAGGATAATGCTCCCCCTGAACCTGTGCTACTTGTGCATTGTCAACAAATCATTCATCAAGGCATATTCATCATTCAAATAAACAAAAATGAACAAAGAATATCAACATACTGTAACCATGAATATCGGATTGAACATCTATGTCAAAAACTAATTTTAAGTCTGACCGACTATTTTTCTATCAAAAAAAAATATATGCTCCTACAACTACAGAAACTTGCATATATACACGTTTCTTCTTCATAAAACCCACATATAGGAACCATTCCTCTCAAAACTAGATTTAACAGCAGGATGATGAAGAAACTACTCCACCTTTTGTCTGAGATATTCAAATATTTCTCTTGGAAGCGATTTCGTAAATATATCAGCAACCTCTTCTTTGGAGGGATCATACTCCAATTTAACTTTTTATGCAAGCAGTTGTTCTCATATAAAATGGTACTTAATGGGTATGTTCTTGGTCTTGGAGTGCATGATTGGATTTTTCGAAATACTAATGGCACTTGTATTATCACATAGAATGGAGATGGGTGGAAAACATGTGATTTTAATATCTTGAAAAGTTTGCATCATCTAAAGTAGTTGTGTGCAGCAATATGTGTTGGGTTGTGTTATATTCTTTCCATGACTAGCACATGTAGTTAACCGGGGGGTTAGAGGGGGGGTGGAGCCCCCCTCCATTGCGCCAATTATGTAGTGGGGGGGGGGGGGGTCACAAGGGGTTTGAGGTGTACCATAACCCCATTTTATGGGGTTTGGGGCAATGCCAGGGAAAATTTTGGTTTTGGAACCTATGTTAGGTTGGGCGGACCCACCTATGGTTTTGTGCATGATTTTCGCACATGGTTTTGGACACGATGGTTTTCGGTCCATGGTTTTGGACGCGATGGTTTTTCGATCCATGGTATTGGATGCTTCGGCATGTATAAATATGTATTGTAACATTGAAAGGAATATAATGAAAAATCAGGTTGTAAGTCCCGGTTTTGGGATCCAGGGGAAAATCTCTATGTATATGTGTTTTATGTGTTATTATCTCGCAATGTTTATGTTTTGTGTTTTAGAATTCGTATGCAAGTAATTTCTTTACGGGGTTAAAACCTACATTTGGTATCAGAGTTGTTTTAGCTTCAAGGGGACGCCTTTGTTGCTGAGGGGTTTCACTCGGGCCTATAGTAGACCCTGTTCAATGGGAGATCTGCAAGATCGATTCTGGTGGTGAAAGAAGATGGCGAGCAGTGGAAAAATAGAGATCGAGAAATTTAATGGTCAAAGTTTTGAGTTGTGAAAACTCAAGATGGAAGATCTGTTGGTGGATAAAGATCAGTGGATCACGGTAGATCCGAGTACTAAACCAACGGGAGTGTTCGATGAAGAATGGAAGAAGTTGGATTGAAAGGAAAAGAGCACAATACGATTGTGTTTCTCAGATTTAGTATTGTTGAATGTATCAGGGGAAGCTATGGCAAAGGCTTTGTGGGACAAGTTAGAGACTTTGTACCAATCTAAGTCTCTAGTGAAGAAACTGTTCCTGTAGAAAAAGCTGTATAACCTGAGGATGGAAGATGGAGACTCGGTGACAGAGCATCTAAATGCATTTAATATTGTGGTAAGTCAGTTAGTATCTATTGATATTAAAATTTCAGATGAAGATAAGTGCATCAGTTTGTTGTGTTCTCTACTAGATTCGTGGGATAGTCTGGTTATTGCAATAGGTAGCAATGCAACTGCCTTGCATTTCGATGAAATAGTCTCATCCTTGCTGACGGAGGAGATGAGACGGAAAAATATGGAGAGCCATAATGGTGATGCCTTGTCTGTACGAGGACGATCCCAGAACAGAACCAAAAATAAGTCATCGAGTGGGAGATCTAAATTTGGAGGGATTTCTAAATCTCCAAGAAAACCTGTAAAGGTGGTGTGCTGGAAATGCGGAAAGGAAGGGCACTACAAAAGGGACTATAAATCTAAAGCTCCTGATAAAGGAAAGGGATCTAATGATGCTCCTTCTGTAGAGGCGAAAACCACTTTAGATGAAGGTGGGGATGTGTACTTGGCTTCTTCAAGTACACATGTAGATCACAAGGCATGGTTGATTGAATCATGTGCATCCTTTCACTTCACTCCCCATAGAGAGTGGTTCTGCAAGATGAGAAATATGATGGTGGTGATGTCTTCTTGTGGGATGACAGGAAGGCTAGAATCATTGGTCATGGAAAAGTAAAGTTGAAGCTGCAAGGTGGAAGGGTTAGAACACTTCCGGGTGTTCTACATATTCCTGCATTAGCCAGAAATCTGATTTCTATTAGCAAGCTGGATGATGCAGGTGTAAAAACAGTTTTCGAGAAGGATACCTGCAAGATGGTTTGGTGATCACTCGTATTGATGCAGGGAGTTCATATTGGAACTCTATACAAACTGCAAGGTAGCACTATTATTGATGGGTGTAATAGTCCTCTGGTTCCTGAAAGTGGAGTAGAAAATCTAGTGGTCTCTGGAGAGAAGGGCCTTCTAATACTTCATGGTAAAGGTATGGTAGAAGGTATGAGTAATAGCTCTCTAGATTTTGATTTCTTTGAAAATTGTGTATATGGGAAGCAGAATCGAGTGAGTTTCCCCTCTGGGAGTAAGAGGGCGAAACCGATATTAGAGCTTGTGCACAGTGATGTGTTTGGACCTATGAAGGTTCCATCATTGGGTAAGTCTATGCACTATATATCATTTATATATGACTTCTCAAGGAATACATGGATATATTTCCTTAAGAAGAAATCTGAAGTCTTTGACAGGTTTAAAGAATTTAAGTCTCTCATGGAAAATCAGACAGAGAAGAAGATAAAGGTGCTGATGAAAAATAATGGTGGAGAGTTTGCAGCAAGGAATTTGAAGAATTCTGTAAGAAGTGTGTTATATCATGGCAAAAGACTACTCCATATACACCTCAGCAAAATGGAGTTGTAGAAAGAATGAACAAGACATTGATGGAAAGGGCAAGAAGCATGCTCAGTGGTGTTGGGTTAAAACAAGAATTCTGGGCAGAGGCAGTGGATACTGCATGTTACCTGGTCAATAGGTCATCTTCATCAGCGTTGGAGGATAAGACTCCACAAGAGGTATGGACTGGTAAGAAACCCTCTCTTTCACATATAAGGGTATTTGGATGTGATGCATATCTACATGTTCCAAAGGAGGAAATAACCAAGTTGGATAGTAAATCTGAAAAGTGCATCCCTATTGGGCATAAGGATGGTTTAAAGGGTTATAAGCTTTGGAACCCAATAAAAGGGAAGGTTGTGTACAATCGAGATGTGGTGTTCAGAGAGGTGAAAGATGTTATTAAAAATGAAGTCCAACCAAAGGAACCTGAGAAGATAGAGTTTGAGCAAAAGGAGGAAGAATCAAAATCTACAATAGAGGAGGAATCAGAAGATGAAGAGCCACAAACTCCGGTTGTGAGAAGATCGGTTGAGAAAGAAGGCAGCTAGAAAGGTATAGTTCATTTGCTTTCTGTTCAAACTTTTCTTTGTCTGCTACTGATGATGATCCTAGAACTATAAAGGAAGTAGTGGATTTAGAGGATGGAAAACTCTGGAAAGAGGCCATGGTTGATGAAATGGCATCTTTGTACAAAAATGAGGCTTGGGATCTAGTGGAGTTGCCGGCTGGAAAGAAACCAATTGGCAATAAATAGGTGTTCAAGAAGAAGAAAAATGCAGAAGAAAAAGTGGAGAAATACAAAGCTTGGTTGGTAGCAAAAGGTTATTCCCAGGTGCCAGGAATTGATTTTGGTGATATCTTTTCTCTTGTTGCCAAGGTAACTTCTATTAGATTACTTTTATCTGTTGCTGCTACTTTTGAGTTTGAGGTAGAACAGATGGATGTGAAGAAAAAATTTCTTCACGAGAATTTGGAAGAGGAAATCTACATGAAGCAACCTAAAGGCTTTATGGTGAAGGGTAAGAAAGAACTAGTATGCAATTTAAAGAAGTCTCTGTATGGGTTAAAACAATCACCAAGGATGTGGTATCAGAACTTTGATACATTTATACGAGGACTTGGCTTCACTAGAAGCAAAGCAGATCACTGTGTGTATTTCAAATTAATTGGTGGCCGTGTTATTTATCTGGTCTTGTATGTGGATGATATGTTGCTGGTTGGAAATGATAAAGAAATTATCCAGGATTTGAAGACCCATTTGTCCTCCAAATTCGACATGAAATGTATTGGTGCTAAAAACTATATTTTGGGCATGGAAATCAAAAGAGATTGGACAAAGAGGAAGCTCTAGTTAAACTAGAGGAAGTATGTTGAGACAATATTGCAGAGGTTTAATATGCAGGATAGTAAACCGGTGAAGGTTCCTATTCCTGTAGGTGTGAGGTTATCTACTGAATAGAGTCCCAAGACACAAGAAGAGGAAGAGGACATGTCCCGTGTTCCATATGCAAGTGCGGTCAGTAGCCTAATGTATGCAATGGTCTATGATAGACTAGAAATTGCACATGCAGTGGTAGTATTGAGAAGGTTTATGTCAAAACCAGGGAAGGATCATTAGACAGTAGTAAAGTAGGTTTTTCAGGTATTTGCGTGGCACTAGTGATTATGGTTTGTGCTACCAAGGAAGACCAAGATTGGACAGAGTGTTGGATATTCGTGGCTTTGTTGATGCAGACTGGGCTGGAGATCTGGATCAGAGAAGATCTACAAGTGGGTATGTGTTTAACCTATTTGGAGGTGCAGTCAGTTGGATGAGTAAGAAACAATCTATAGTGGAATTATCAACTACAAAGGCAGAATACGTGGCAGCCACTCATGCAAGCAAGGAAGCAATTTGGTTGCAGAGATTGTGTTCATGTATGGGGTTAGTAGACTGTGACAACCAAAGTGCAATTTTCTTGGCAAAGAACCCTGCATATCATTCAAAGACAAAGCACATTGATGTTAAGTATCACTTTGTGAGGGATATGATAGAATACAAAAAGGTGTTGCTAGTAAAGGTGGACACTTTGAAGAATACTGTAGATGCATTGAAAAAATCTGTGACCTCTGAGAAGTTCTATTGGTGTAGAGAGACAATGGCCATTTCAGGGCTAGAAAAATGACTAAGCTCTCTTGTGGCTCCCTATGGAAAGAAAAAAACAAGTGGGAGAATGTTGGGTTGTGTTATATTCTTTCCACGACTAACCCACATAGTTAACCAGGGGGTTAGAGGGGGGGCAGAGCCCCCCTTCATTGCACCGATTGTGTAGCGAGAGGAGGGGGGGGGGGGGGGTCACAAGGGATTTGAGGTGTACCCATAACCCACTTTATGGGGTCCAGGGTAGTGCCCTGGAAAATTTTGGTTTTGGAACTTTTCTTAGGTTGGGCGGACCCACCTATGGTTTTGTGCGTGATTTTCACACATGGTTTTGGACGCGATGGTTTTTGGTCCATGGTTTTGGACGCGATGGTTTTTTGGTCCATGGTATTGGATGTTTCGGCATGTATAAATATGTATTGTAACATTGAAAGGAATATAATGAAAAATCAAGTTGGTAGTCCCGGTTTTGGGATCCAGGGGAAAATCTCTGTGTATATGTGTTTTATGTGTTATGCTCTCACATTGTTCATTTCCTGTGTTTTAGAATCCATATGAAGGTAATTTCTGTACGGGGTTAGAACCTACAAGATGCATCAGCCACATATTATGCTTTAGCTATAGATAAGGCAATCGAACTTTGTTTCTTGCTGAACCAAGAAACTAACAGTGATCCCATATAGAATGCCCCTCCACTAGTGCTTTTTCGATCATCAACATTTCCTGCCCAATCTGCATATATATATGAATGAAGAGTGAGATATGCATCTTTAGGATACCATAGACCAAAGTCTTGAGTTCCTTGGAGATATTTGGATATTATTTTTACAGCCTGAAGATATGATTCCTTTTGATTTGCTTGGAATCTTCCAACAATTCTGACTGCATGCATGATATCAGGTTTGGTACCTATTAGATAAAGTAGAGTTGCAATCATAGATCTGTATGTTGGTTGATTTAGTTTAGGCGATTCATCGTTAGAATTGAGATTAAATATTGGTTTAGAATCTTCCAGTCTATATCTCTTTAGAATATTCTTGAGATATTTAGTTTGTGAAAGAAGAATACCATCTTTTGTTTGTTCTACTTGTAGACCAAGAAAATAAGTTAGTTCACCAAGTAAGGAAATTTCAAATTCTTGCTGCACAACAGAAGAAAAGTTCTGACTCATAGATTCTTCATTTCTACCAAAGATGATATCATCAACATAAACAACAATAATTAGAATTTTATCATTCTCAATCTTTGTGTATAAGTTGTTGTCTGCAAATCCTTTTGTGAAACCTTGTTGTTGTAGATATTTGTCAAGACGATAATACCAGGCCCTTGGAGCTTGTTTTAGTCCATATAGAACCTTTTCGAGATTCCATACAATTTTTGCATAATTTCTTAGAATGAATCCTTTTGGTCGTTCAATATAAACTTCTTCTTCTAAACCTCCATTAAGAAATGCAAATTTTACATCCATTTGATACACTTTGAATTTTCGAACACTTGAAAGGGAAAGAAACATTCTTATGGCTTCAAGTCTAGCAACAGGTGCAAGAGTTTCTTCAAAGTCTATACCTTCTTGTTGACAATACGCTTTACAAACAAGTCTTGCTTTGATTCTAATAACCTCTCCATTTTCATTCAACTTATTCTTGAATATACATTTTGTTCCTATAACATTTTTATCATGTGGTCTAGGAACTAATTCCAAAGTATCATTCTTTTCAATTTGGTCAAGTTCTTCATCCATAGCCTTAACCCAACATTCATCTTTTCTAGCTTCATTAACATTATGTGCTTGTATGGAGGATAGTAATGCTAGATAACTGGAAGTTCCTGCAAGATTTCTTGTTGTATGTACTCCAGACCCATTTTCTCCTAGAATTTGAGATTCTGGATGATTCTTTTGAACATACCTCGATGGAGTCTTTTCCCTGTCTGTTGTATCTTCTTATCATGCTTCATTGGTTTCTTCCTCTATATTATTTTGATTTGATATGGGAAAGAATTCACCATCTTCGTCATTGTCATCTTCATTTCTAGATTTCATCTATTCCAGATTTCGGCATGCTTCATCAATTACTACACCAATGCATTCAAAAAAATTTCAAAGTCTGTTATTATAACATTTGTATCTTTTACATTTAGATGAATAACCATGAATAATTCCTTCATCTTCTCTAGGTTCAAATTTACCAAGTTTCTCATCAGTCCTTTTGATGAAACATTTTCTTCCAAAAACTCTGAAGTGTTTTATAGTACGAGGATTAACATACCAAATTTCATACTGAGTTTGATCACTATTTACCCAAACATTAGCTTTGTTGAGAATATTTACAGCAGTATATGCAGCTTCACCCTAGAAGGTGGCCAAAGTTCCGGATTCATCAAGCATAGCTCGAGCCATTTTTCTAACAATTTTGTTCATTCTTTCCACCATACCATTTTTTTGAGGAGATCTGGCAACAAAGAACTATCTTTTTATTCCATGTTGTTCACAAAAATCAAAAAATTCATCTCATATGAATTCTCCTCCTTGATCAGCTCTGAGAGATTTTATTTTTAGATCTCATTCATCTTCAACTAAAGCTTTGAAGGCTTTAAACTTTTCAAATGCTTCATATTTATGCTTTAGTAAACCTAGCTAGCACATTCTAGAAAAATCATCAATGAATAAAATGAAGTATTCTTCTCCACAAGGTGGATTTTTCCTTGTTGGCCCACATAGATCAGTATGAATGAGTTCAAGAGGCTTACTTGTTAATCCTTCTTTGTCATTGAAATGAACTCTGGTTTTCTTACCGACTTGACATGGTTTGTAGATGGTATTTTTTGGGATGTTGATATCTGGAAGATCATGAACTGATCCAAGTTGACTCAACTCCTGGATTTAACCAAGATCTTTTGCTTTCTTGATGTGATTATAATTGCAATTCAAATAGCATAAAGGAACATAAATGCATGCTATAAACAATAAGGAACATAACAATCATCAACAATGTAAAACTCAAGATGTTGATAATGGAGTTCATCTAGGAGGGACTACGTCTCCGGGCCCCGATGTCAAGATGGTGTAGACTGCCGCATTAAGTGTTGTCAATAGTGATGATGTACATAGGTGGTGATGTCGCTATCATACAAGGAAAATGCCCTCATGCAGAAGTGCCTCTAAGAGATGTTCTGTTGCAGGAACTCTCATTCAGAAAGGACTCCTATCAGTATGACCTAAACTCATGCATGATGATAATGAGCATCCTGCCAACATGGCATAAAACGGATCTCAATGAAAACATACATGGAAACAACATGAGGATCCCATCAACATGATGACAAAGGGATCTCAAATAAAACATGATGAATCATGACAACAAGTACATCACACAAATGATTCCACATCACATCAAGCAGGAATCATGAGACAAGTAAGAAACAAGATCCCACATCAAACATCAAACATCAAATAGGGATCTATGTAGCACAATGCATAGCAAAAAGAAGTACATGAACACATTACATATACCTCACATCCTGAGGCCATCTGAAGAAGAGGATGTCAAACTACTGAAGTTGGTTGTACCATCAATCTCGCTACGTCAAATCTCATGGAATGACTACTCACACGTTGAATGCTGACACATACACTAGACTTTGAAAAGTGGCCTAAAATAGAATGATCAAATGGAGAATCTGAGTGCACCATCAGATGCATGGTGTCGAATAGTACAAAATCGACTGTCAAATTTCTGAATTCTGAGAAAGTGAAAATTTGGGGCTTAAGGAATCTTTTAGATTCCCCCTAGATTCCTCAAAGATTCCCTCCTCCAGGTCCTTTGAAGATCTACTGCTCATATCAGGAAACTGATGTATCACTGAGAGGTGTAATATTGACATAAGGTTTGTCCAATTTGGACACTCCAAAAATTTCACCCTCCTAAGAATTTCGCTCAATCATGGTTCTGCTTGTGTTTTTCTCAATTTCATGGTTCCACCCTACATTAAAAATTAATTAAAAAACTCCTCAATCCATGTGCATGCTCTTGGCTCCTCCATGTTTGGCGTAGTGATAAAAGATGGGCTTTTATATAAGTAATTGGTAGAGTTGTCAACGAAAGGGTTGTTGGCCTGAAGGTTAAGAGCAGAGTAATTACGGTGGCAGGTCGGGGGATCAAATCCTGCCTACCCCATATATAACATAAAACTGTTTTTATAACTTACCAAAATGGTGCGGTTTTTGTTGTTTTGAGTGTGGGAATCAAATGGGTGGTATGTTGTGCTTTAAATAGCGTGAAGGTTTGAGTTAAATAGGGGGCGTTGGTTGGTGTACACACCATATGGGGCTGCTCGGTGGGGGCTGGCCCACATGGGCCAGGTGGGTTCAATCCTTGTTGGCCTCACATTTAAGGCATGTGCGAATAGTGTGGTGGAGAGGTTCTGGGCGTGGTGGGGTTGACAGCCCACGCCCCCACTTATGTTCAACGGTGTTGTTGAGGGAGCTTTGGGGGTGGCGGGGTTGGTGGCTCACCACCCCAATTTTTTTTTTTTGTTATTTAAAAACAATTAGCCATTTTTGAAAATTTGGAAAATGACTAAAGGAGACAAATTAATCAGGCCACAAATTTTCTTGGAATCTAGCACAGGCTAGCCAAGTTTGTCCAAATTGCTGCCTCCTTAAGCCTGTCAAGTCACCCAAGTCAACTTGAACTTTGATTTCTCCTAAATTTCACATACGGACTTGGTTTGACAAACCATTCACACTACCGTGATCAAGATGATGAGATCTACGCTTTGGCCCTGGTTCGAAAGCATTTTGATCACTTTGATTTTTGAGCTTCCATAAGCCCTCTCTATCATATGTGTCCCTAGAGCCACCTAGATCAATCCTGCCCACTAAAGAGCTTTTGGTCCTCCAAAAGCATAAAAAATAATCTGTAACTTCTTTGTACCTTGTCTGCATCACAAGTGTCTTGAAAAGGTCTCACTTCCATATCCACCTTTGTTCTTTGGATTCTTAAGTGATGAGCTAACACTTGTAACCTTTACAACATGTAGTAAATTGTTTCAAAAATTACATCCTTGACTTTCATGACCAACTAATGACTCAAGCATCCCATTCTTTCCACGAGTTTATATCACATACTCGGTGGTCAAGTTTACATCAAGATGGACACAATACCCCTACTACGAAAACAACGCCAACACATCGTTGGTGCTTCAACAAGTGATGGAAAACACATCATCACTACAACACATGATTTACAAAAATAAGGCTAAACACTATTTTTTCCTTGACAAGTGATGGAAACACGACATCACTTTCACAATTTATCATGAAACTCAAAATAAGACCAGACATCATTGTTGCGTAATAAGTGGTGGAAAACACATCATCACTTTTACATTTTAGAATGCAACAAATGATTTACAAAAGCACGACCATGACAAGCTAACATATCTAGAAACCATTTTTCACTTATCAATGTGAATGGGTAATTCGCTTGTGGTGGTTTGGCGTGTCGAATAACTGCTTCACCTGGTTCATGAACCAACACTTTGTATTTAAGGTGCTACTCTGGATGGAACCTCCAACAAGTGGCTCTTTGATGGCCACCTTTGTCACAATGACTGCAATACATCTTCTTCCTCAAGATCTGCTTACCATGTTTCTTTACCTACTATTGAGAGGGTCTTTCATGCCTCCTCCTTGTTTGTGCTTCTATTCTTTTCCAACACTTAGAAAATGTATCGTTATGTAATGCACAAAAGGTACATGTTTTTTAATTCCATGATTTACGTTCATCTTTAAAAATATGATTATAATTGAAATGAACATTCAAATGTCAAGAGATGTTATACCTTTCCTTGCCATCTTTGGTGTAAGTATGGCAATGAGAGCTTGCCTCAGCTCTTTCTCTTCCATGGGAACTTCTATGGGATGATGGGGATGTGTTCCAATCATTCTCTTTTCTCCACGATTTCGACGATGTCTCGGAAGAATATGACACCTTTGAGCATTCTACTTTAGTGTATCTCAAGCCTTCAAATTGAGGTCTCTACACAACCTCCAATGGTTGAGTTATGCCTTGGTTATTAACACTAAGTTCTTTTTCCTCCTCGTTCCTCATCCTGGTAAGGAGCCTCAAGTTTGTCCCTGTAATTGGGATCTCCAAATCTCCAACAAAAATCATACTATGTGAAGATGAAACTGAAAGGAATCAACATCTTTTGCCTCCTCTATCGATTTGGAAAATATTGATGAGGGTTTCTCATCATCTATTGTTGGTGGTTTGCTAGCTGTCTTGGTGCATTCCCCAACTTCTTTCCTGACATACCCAAGTCCTGCCTGACTGGGTAATTCTTCTACTTTGATAGGGTTGACAATGCCTTGGCCATCAATTCCCAAGCCTTTTCGTTCATAACCCTTTCTCTTCAACAGTTTCGAGCCAATTCCTATGGTATGATTTTCAAAAATAGTGAAATCATCATCAGGGCACATACATGAATTCAGAGAACTACTTTTTATGTCACATGGGTCATGCTACAGCTTTTCCAAGGCCTCGTCCTTTGCTTGTAGCTGTCATAGCAAATGTTGGCTTGTTGGGGTCTGACCAAGGTTTGAAGTTAATTAGCCAAAGAAATCCTTGTACTACTAGCCCTTTCGGCAACAGTCCGTAGAGCATAGACTGAGGTCTCACCTGAAGTAGTATGGGGGGATATTGGAACCAGGTTTCCACACCCTTAAGATGTCTGAGGGGTTTATGTAGTCCAAATGTGAATACTTTCATGCAGGTTACTTCATGCACTTTCCTGGCTTGTGAGGCCTTCGTGCCCTTGTTATATACGTCTTCGCACAACCTTGACCAGGGGTTGTGGGGCTTTTGTGCTGCTAGAGTAGTGATTTGCACTATTTCCCCAAGTTAGGCCGCAGATCTTACTTATATTCTTATAACAGTTACTTATATTCGCGTAAGTAGGTACCTTATATTATATTCACTTATTCAGCACATTCATATAAGTTCAAACATCAAATAAATAGTAAACTTGCAATTCATACCTAATATACTTCAATGCATAAAACAGGAAAAGATACACAAAAATATTGTAAAACTTCTCTTTATTAATGCCTCAATCAGTTACAGACTCAACTTGCCCTATGCACTTAGTTGCAGGGGTCCGTGCACTCAGCTGCAGAATACTAGACCTCTGCACACTCAGCTGCAGAGCCTTCTCCTACTCTACGACCCAAAGACACGACTCTACACTTAGACTCAATGCTTCCTTATTAGATCTTCCATTGATTCATTCCTCTATGATTATTCTTTTTACACTTAGAGCCTTGCTCTATTTGTACAATACCATGGTCAGCAGACCATGGGTAGATCTCCCAAACTAACATTACATTACAAAAAAGACGATGGACAACCCTCTGACTCATTTACTATCTACACATTTGGCGCCCATAAATCATGGAGTCTTTATATCGAACTTAGTCAAAACTTGGGATTTAAGCCCCAAAACTTTCCTTGGGGGGATCCCATGCCCAATAGACCCCCAACACAAACATCATGACTCGCCCTCGAGTCACTCTGTCGGTGCGGAGATATTCGCACGGAGACCTCCCAACTCTGCTTGGACTACTGCAAGGTCAACAATGCACTGAGCGGTTGCCTACTGTATCTCCTGTACATGTTGTTCTGAGACCACGTTGTCAGAATTACTCCCATTTTTCTATTCTTGCATCCCCTGCATCTGTTTATAGTCCTGCGCCTTCTTTCAGCTACCTGGAGCGTGAAGACTATGCATCTGTCAGCCAGTCAGATAGCCAGGCCACCTGTGTATGGCTTCAATTGACTGCCATTAACTTTGCCTGGGAAAGGTTCTCCATTAAGCTTTACCAACTACACCGCATCACCATCTGTGACCTCCTTAACAACACACAGTCCCAGCCAATGAATTCTAAACTTTCCCAGGAATTTATCAAACTTACTGTCATATAGCAACACCAAATCATTTACCTTGAAGGTGCGCAACTTAATATGTCAATCATGCTAGGCCTTTCCGCACTGCTTTTGTACCTATTGATGGAATCCAACCAAAAATCATTCCACTTCAAGTTCCTCCAACTGCGTGAGGCTCTCCTCCAGGGCTTCCCAATCCGTCATAGCTGTGAGTGCTACTATGTGTAGACTAGGCACAATATACTCCATTGGCATTACAGCTTCCACTCCATAGACCAGCTGGAAAGGTGTCTGTCCTGTCATTTTCTTGCAGATTTTCCTATAGGCCCGTAAGACTACAAGTACCCATAGGTCCCAATCACTTCGCTGCGCTTTGCATACTTTGGTCAGTGAAGTCTCTAGTGTTTTATTAAATGCTTCTACTGTCTCACTGGATTGTGGGTGATACGGTGTGATTTTCTGATGATACACCTGAAACTCTTCTGTTAGTGCGCTGATTGTTTCGTTCAGTAAATGTGTACCGTGATCTCTCATCAAGATCTTTGGACATCCAAATCATGTCAATACATGCTCAAATAAAATCCTTTTAGCCATGGCGGCCGTGCAATCTTTTACCTACTGCGCTTCTGCCCAACGAGTGAGGTACTTTATCGCAGTGATAATGTATCTCGCGCCCATTTTTCCCTGAGGTTTGATAGGTCTTACAAAGTTGATCACCCACTTTTTAAAGGGTTGCAGTGTCATTTGCAGATTCAAAGGCATCTCATCCCTCCATAATGGTTTACCTATTCTTTGACATACATCACAGGCCTTGCAATGTTATTTTGAATCATGATGAAGGGTTGGCCACCAAAACCCTGCGTGGAGAACCTTTTGTGCAGTCGCTCTCCCTGCATAGTGTCCTCCTGCAACACCCCCATGTGCGTCCACGAGGATATGAATTCCCTCAAATTCAGGTACATACCTTCACAATATCTCATCATTTCCCATCTTATATAGTTGCCCCGTAATGACAGAAAAATTTACCGCGTGCACCACCTGTTCCTTCTTCTGCTGGACGGAGTATGCTTTTGGCACAGTTCCAGTCATGAGAATGTGGATTATATCTTCAAATTGTCTATCTGCTACATGCACAACAAATAGCTATGCGTTAGGTAATCCTTCCTCCAAACTAGTAGGTTCCTCTCCTGTCTCAATGCGGGATAGGTGATCTAGTCCCGCGTTCATGCACTTATGCTCACAACGACCTCAAAATCATATTCTTGGAACAATAAAAGACACCTGCATATGCGCCCCCCAACACAAGCTTATTGACCAAGTATTTCAACGTGGAATGATTTTTATACATATTGAAGTGTCCCCCTAGCAAATACTACTGATATTTCTAGAGTGTGTACACCATAGCCAATCCCTCATGTTCAGTTGTGGAATAGTTCTTTTCATCTTTAGACAACTTGCGGCTCGTGAACGCAATAGGGTGGTCCAAGCCCTCTCCACCCTCTTTTGTTAGTACCACTCCTAGTGCTATAAACGATACGTCAACATGGACATGAAACTCCTCATCCCATTTCGGGAAGACCAAGATCGACGTAGAGGCCATTTTTTCTTTTAGTACACCCAAGATTTTCTTGTAGTCATCGTTCCAGCAAAACGTGACATATTTTTTCAGCATCTTCTCCATTAGCATGGTTATGTCACAGTCTTCAATCAGTGGTCCCTGAACCTCGCAATGGCCTTCTGTTTCTGGAATGTTATTTTTTTGTTGATCCTCATCGTCTTCATAAGTATTGACATTATAACACTCCAGCGTTGAGCTCAGCTAAGTAGCCCATTTATGCTGAATCATTTCTATTGGCTCATGTGGTATCTTAAAGATAACTTCTTTTACTGCTTGTAGCGCATCATCAACAGTGTGCCACCAATGATCCTCAAAAGTGAAGGTTAACAGAAACCCTTCATGCAGGACATCCCATTCACTTGTCCCATGGTGGAGCTGCATCTCTATATACCAGTTCATGGGTATAACCTCTAGGGTATGACAGAACAAGTGCACCCACATAGATTATGGCTCTTCCCCATAGACCTTTGTCCACTTGATGAGGTGCGCGCGCAGATCATCTTGTCTATCATACTTTTCTTTTAGATGCATTTGAGGCTTCCCAAAACACATGTGCATCATCCTCCTACATTCGCGCCAGTCCTCAAAGCTTCCTTGGTGCATACCCGACCGCCTCATGGGCGTAGCACATAGTACCCATTTCAAAGCCTCAAAATGTTGTTGTTCCAGCACCTCTCTTTCAAATCTATTCAAGAAAGCATCTACTTCACTTAGCCCATCATAAGTAGGTAGATCCCTTACTTCCGTCGATACACAATGCAATGATATTGTCATCATGTTGTAGTTCAGTGTGGGTACCTCGTGTAACTGGTTTTGCCATCGATCTATCTCTTCATAATCTGATGTATAGGAGCTTTCACGCTCTAACGAGATTCGTCCATATGCGGTGGGATTTACCCAGTCTTGCTCTCACATGGTTATCTTGTAGACACAGTCCAGGTCGTCATCGCTTTCATAGTCATGCACTGGCTCAGTGTAGTGTGATCCCTTAGCAGGGTCCAAAGGTATGACTACACGCATAGACTTTTTCTCAAAACTCATTTTGCGCTTCTTCAAATTTATCACCCTATTCATGTCGGTGGCCCCATCGATTCCTAGTAGCATGGGGTAGGGATTGCTATCACCAATAATCTCTATCACTTCAAAGTCTGCTAGCACACTTGCCCCTTCAATATCCACGGTGATTGCCTGCAATCTCCCCATGGGTATTATCTTTTGCTGGTTCACCATTCACATCTGGATAGGAGATCATTATAGTGTAGGCCTTCCCATGCGCTACCATGTCCACTTCAGTAGAACGTTTGCATCTGACCCCAGGTCCAGAATTACTTGGTCCATCTCATATTCTCCACTCTATGTAGTCAACACCATTTCTCTTCCCGTCATCGTCGCATACTTTCCAATTTTCCAGACTACGCACAGTTCTCTTGGCGCGGTCGTAGTGCATCTATTAATGAGTTTTTGCAATCCCTTCACAGCCTTACTATCATGCAGTAGCTTCATGCATGTTTCTATGAATGTCGTGAGCATGATGGGTCCATTTTTAGCTCCGGTTTGTCTTTGCTTCCTGAAGTGGAGGCATCAGCGAAGCTCTTCCTAGCTTCCATGAAGGTTTCCTTAGCGTGCTACAAATCAAATTCTGGTTCTTTCGTTGGGGCCTTGCAAACCAAAGTAATACCTTCAGGCTGTTTGCCTGTCATCCCCTGTCGTACTTCCACTTCGGAGCACAATTTTCTTATTGGGGTCTTCCTCGCTTGGCTAAGACCTCATCATCTGTAGGTTCTAAGTCAGGGGAGGTTGGAGCACTCCATTGTGGTGCAGTCTCATTATTAGTGTGGGACAATCCTCCGTCTCATGATCAAACAAGGTACAATACCGACATGATGGACGCAGTGGATTTGTCCTGTTAGCTCTGCTATGCAGTGCTGACTTTCTAAGGTCAGAAAGAAGCATGGTCTATTTGGTTGTGTCCAAAGGGGGCTCACATTCGTCACTTTTCACTTTCTTCCTTCACCCCGCTCACCTCTAAACCTTTCCCATTCCCTAAATCCGACAAAATCCCCTTTGGCCCCAGCTCTAAGCACAAGCCTAAACCAACCATAAAACCTTAGCCATACGCCCTCACATGCTCATAAACCCCTCATCACTTTCCTACCGTTGATCATTCCCCAACAATCTAATGGCCCACATCGCACCCGATAAAGGTGACCTACTCGACCAATTTCGACTGTTAGATCATCTCTGCTAGATCTGATAGTCTTCGCATACATCACGCAGACAACTTGATCAAGCGATAGCGCGGGATGAGGGCAATTTTTCTCTCTCATCCACTGCTACATGTCACTCATTGAGTGGAATCGCATGACCCTGAGCCATTACGACTTAGCCCCCGAAAGCGATGCGATGAAAACTGTTATCGCCTGACCAAACCCCCGTCGCCCCTTAAATGCTTGTGCAACTCCGTTGCTTGATGACCGTCCGATTTGTCTGCTGAAGATATAATGACACTAATGCACCCCATTCCCACCTCAGTCTATAGCTTTCACTGAATCATCTCTGCCATTCAGCTCCCTGATCCAACGGTCATCCTTCTTGCTCACCCAAATTGTCCACCTACCCATGCACTCTACGTCCCACGTCCATTCTGTTGACTGAGGAAGGAGATAACCCACTCTGCTTGACTCACAACAGTCGGACCCCCAACAAACATATTTAACATAAAGCATGGCCAAAGGAGAAAAGGACATAGCACAACTTTGTAAATGAATTTATCAATCATGGACTCCCCTCGTACAAGCACTCCAACTACCTAAAGGACAGTGCAACACCTAAATAGATCAAATTCACCAAGTGAACCAAGCAACCTCGTCCAAAGACTCCATCAGGTAGTTAAATGCAGTTGGTGGTCAATTTTAACCCCTCCATACCTAAACGGCCAGGTGCCATTGTAATGTAAACTTATAAATATCAAGAAGAAAGAGGTAATCAGGGTTGGCATTTGATGTAAGGTTCAACTTCTGGAGATTGTAGACACTTTGTCGCTTGCAACATCTCATCTTCATTTTCAGCAATACAAGCTTCTTTTGTTGTTAACTACTCACTGTCCATTTTCTTCTTTTCTAAGCTTGTACCTAATGTGATGTGTTCTGGTCTCTTAATGTTTAGTACTAAATAACTGTCATCTTATCTCTGTGTTGGAATATTGAATGCATCACTGAATAGGTTACTCGGGTTTATTTCTATCTAATGCAAGAGAGCTATCATCCTGTCTTTGCATTAATAGATTAGATTTGCAGGTTTTTGTACTAGTTGCAACCGGCCATCACATGGTCTTGTGTATCTACTGGTGTGGTTAGTATTCTCCATATCCACCTAAATATCTAAACTATGAGCATTGGTGGTCAAAAGCCTTGTAGTTTGAGGGTGTTCATGCATGTCTAGAGTGAAATAGAGTAGAAGGTGTTATATGGCTTGAACCAAACCATCATTCCTTCCATTAAACGTTGCAACAATAGTTGAATTTATATGTTACCAGGCATCTCTGAGCTACAACCTAGGTGAGTTTCTTGGAATGCTAACATAATTGGCACCGTTTTCGGGGAGAGGAGATTGAAGCTCAGCTCCCCTGGGAGAATGAAACAGATCTAGCTTTGATAATAGACAATGTTTGGACACATTTTTGGTTGTAATCATCTATATGGTGAATCTACTCAAGGCCGAACCTCTTGGAAACTCCACATCATAGTTCTGGCTCAGTTTGTGAGGCATACTCAAAGAAATCCTCAGAAATCACCAGCTGACCCAGTACCTGACCCTAAGAAGATTGTCAAGAAGAGAATGACATCACAAAAGGGAGCATCAGGATCAGGTAAGCCTAAACAATATTATGTATCTCTGCTAGAAAGGCTTGTAACAGAGCATCTACATGCTGAAAATATAGCCTCTAGTACTAGCAGTGAAGAAATATTTCTAAAGAATCATAAAGCTCACATTTATTTAGGTGCTCATTTGGATCTCAACCCAAAGGAAACCTCCCCTCCTGTCCATCATATTCCTTTAGCCCTGACTGTCATTTCTCAAATCCCTACCATTTAGACTGCTAGCACCCTTCCATCCACCCCAATCATGGCAGGTCCACAAGCACCCACCAAAATGGAGAGAATCATAGCTGCTAGGTATGGACCACTGGTCCTGCTTATTCCTTTGAATGCCATGCCTGCAGGAGAATATCAGAAATACATGCCTAAGTTCACTGGTACAGAGGGAGTAACAGTTGAAGAACACCTTCAGTATTTTTATAGCTACGTTGATAACCTAGATATCAGTGAAGATGATGTGTGGATGAGAGTATTTGTCTAAAGCCTTGATGGAGAGGCTAGAAAGTGGTTCAGAGGGCTGACTCCTAGATCTATAGTAGATATTGAAGCATTAGATGATGTGTTTTTAAAGCATTGGGGAGATAAGAAAGACCTACTATACTACCATACGGATTTTGGCAACTTGAAAAGAGAAAATGGGGAGTCATTGTTTGATTTTAATAAAAGATTCAATCGTATGTATAGCAAGATACTAGCTGAAGTGAAGCCTACCCCCACCTCAGCCAAACTCACCTATGTCAAGGCCTTTGATTTTGATTTCTACCTGCTATGAAGAGAGAGAAGATGTGCTTCTCTAGCTGAAATGCAAGATGCAGCCTTGGAGGTGGAATCCAATATCATGGCTGCAGAGAAACTCAAAGGACATGCTGATAAAAGGAGGAAGAGAGGTGAGTCTTCCTTTTCTTCTTCATCTTCAAAACCCAAAATTGACAGAATGTCTAAAATGATAGAGTCACTGGCTGCTGAGATCTCCAAGCTAAAGGTTGAGCTGAATCCTGGGAAAGCAAGGCTTCCTATTACATTTTCTCCTAGAAATCCAAATCCACAGAGAAGAGTAAATGAACAATTGCAAATAATTCAAAGGGGCAAAGAGGCCAGTGAAGAACAAAGGGTTAAGACTCCTTTCCAGAACATAGTCATGGAGGAGGAGTAGTTTGATGAAGAAGATGAGATTCACTACATGGAAGACAAGGGCAGTGCTGCCTTGTTGACATTAGCTGCATACAAGGAGTCATTACTTAGGGACCAGGCCAGTCAAGAGTGTGATAGAGAAGCTGTTCTGTAGACTAAAGACCAGCGGAGATATAACTTGAGGTCAAGAATGAGTTATGTAAAAGAGAATCCTACCCAAAGAGTTGTTGTCTCCACAGAGTAGCAAATAATCAAGCAGAAGTGACCGACAACTAATTCCACCATCCTGAAAGCACCAGCTCAAGAGGTAAGAGGCCCTGACAAGTCTCCTTCCCCTTTCAATTTTGAATCATAAGTCCAAAAGTTAAAAATATATGTGCCTCTAATAGAATTAGCAAAGAGTGAGACCTTTAAGAACGCCATCCTCGATGCCCTTGAGCTAAAATCCACACAAGCATCCAATGACTATGTGAATTTACAAGATGATAAACCTAAAGTTGTGCTTAGCCCAATGACTGAACCTACTGATGATAGTTTCCTGTCATTTTATGTCTCCTTGATCATTCATGACAAAATCCTCCACAACTGTCTACTGGACACGAGTGCCATCCATAATCTGATGCCCAAAGCTGTCATGGAAGAGTTAGGCCTTGATATTACCAGACCTTATCATGACTTGTTCTCATTTGATTCGAGGAAGGTGAAATGTCTCAGGTTAATCAAAGACTTAGCTATCACCCTAACTCAGCTGCCCATGAAAAGCATGATGATGGATATTGTGGTAGCAGATTTCCCCCCTAAGTTTGGTATGCTACTTTCCAGAGGGTGGATTAAGAGGTTGGGTGGTACATTGCAAACTGACTTGTCTTATGCCACCATCCCAGTTTTCAGAGGAGAAAGAAGAAAACTATACAGGGAAGCCCAGCTGGCCTATATCATTAGTGATGAGAAGAATCCCACTAATCATCCCATTTACGCTGTGGACATTGATTTTGGAGCATGTATTCTCCAAATTGAAGAATCCCAGAGGGCCTTAGTGCAGCTCAAGAAACCAATATGCCAGTCCATGGAAGAGGAAGGGACACAGGCTTGGGATATGTTCTTTGATGGAGCCTCTTCAAAGGAAGCTGCAAGAGCAGGAGTAGTGCTGCTGTCTCCAAAACAAGAAAGAACACATCTATCTTTTAAGCTGACTTTTCAGGTCACCAACAATATAGAAAAGTATGAGGCTTTGATATTGGGCTTAAACACTTCCAAAGACATGGGAATCAGAGACATAAAGGTGTCTGGAGATGCTGATCTCATCAGTCAACAAGTGAACAAAACATTCCAAGCAAGGCACCCAAGTCTGAAAGCATATAGAGATGAGGTATGGAGACTCAAAGACTCTTTTGATAGCTTTTGTATCTCATATATTCCTAGAGTAAAAAATAATCTTGCTAATTCCATTGCTGTGTCTGCTAGAATTTTCATCCCTCCCATGCCCCCTAGATTAGCTTATGAAGTCCAGATAAAATATAGACCATCCTTGCCTGATAATGCCCAACACTGGAAAGTATTTGAGGATGATGATGAATTAAATAGGTTTTTGCAAGTCATTGATGAATTCTTTGAAATGCAAATTGATCAAGAGAATCAAACCTTGGAGGAATGTCCCCAGCCCCAGCTAAGGAATAGAATTGGCCAAGACAATATTGTACAGTTGCCTAGCAATCATATACCTAAAGGGCTAGTGCCTCTAGAGATGTTGTTTGACCATAATGATGTGCCTCATAAGATTGCCCAAAAAGAAAATCAGTTTGAAGTCCATAGGCATAACATAGGGAGTCTAGATCATCCAAAGTATATAAATCTATCCACCCATTTGTTTGTTGCCCAAAGTTCTGAGTATTGCACCTTAATGAAGCAATTTGCTAATGTCTTTTATTGGGAATACAGTGACCTTAAAACTTATGACAAAAATATCATCGAGCATAAGATCCCATTGGAGAAAGACACCATTCCTTTCAAGCAGAAGCTAAGACCCATAAATCCTTTCCTCCTCCCTCTGATTGAAAAAGAAATCAAGAAGTTTTTGGCTTCCAAAATCATAGTTCGTCTAAGATATTCAAAGTGGGTAGCCAATTTGGTAGTGGCGAGGAAGAAAAGTGGAGAAATCAGGTTGTGTGTTGATTTCAGGAACCTGAACAAATTCTCTAAGAAAGACGACTATCCCCTACCCAAGATGGAGCATTTGCTACAAAAAGTCTTAAGAGCTAAAGTTATGTCATTCCTGGATGGATTTTCAGGGTATAACCAAGTTGTTGTACATCCAAATGACCATGAAAATAATGTTTTCACCACTCCTTGGGGAACTTTTATGTACTCTAAGATGCCCTTTGGGCTGATGAATGCTGGGGCTACCTTTCAGAGAGCCATGGATATAGAGTTTATAGGAGAGAAGGATAAATTTGTTCTTGTCTACCTAGATGATATAACAGTATACTACAACAGCCATCAAGATCATTTGCAACATTTGAAGAAAGTGTTTCTGAAGTGTAGAAGGTTTGGGATATTACTGAATCCTAAGAAGTCACGGTTCACTTTAGAAGAAGGCAAGCTTCTGGGACACATTGTTTCTACTGCAGGTGTTAAGATTGACCCAGAAAGAGTGAGAGAAATATAGGCCTTATCTATTCCAAGATCAAAAAAGGACATCAAATCCTTTTTGGGAAAAATAAATTTTGTAAGGAGGTTTATTCCTAATTTTGTAGAGTTGGTAAAACACATCACCTCTATGCTGAAATAGGGATTAGAGATCAAATGGACTAATGTAGCAAGAAGATCTTTTGAAGCCATCAAAAGAGATATTATGGAAGCTCCCACTTTAATCATCCCAGACTATAGCAAGGAGTTCCATATCTTCTCCTTTGCTTCCTGTGACACCCTTGCAGCAGTCTTATTGCAGAAAGATGATGGGGATTCAGAGCATCCAATGGCATTTTTCAGCAAAACCTTAAGGGATGTTGAACTAAGGTATGATATTATCCAAAAGAAAGCTTATGATCTTATCAAATCTTTAAAAGCTTTCCAAATCTACATTCTGCACTCCAAGGTAATTGCATATGTGCCCTCTGCTTCAGTAAAGGATGTCCTAACGTAGCCTAATGTTTATAGAAGAAGGGCTAAATGGATTGCAAAGCTTATTGAATTCAACATAGAATTGAAGCCCACCAAGCTTGTTAAGGGCCAGGGCCTTGCTCAGCTGATGGCTAAAGAAAATTGAAAAATGCTTGACATAAACTGCATGGGTACAAATTCAGAGGATGGACAGACAGAAGAAGCAACAGAAGGACAAGGACATGACCGGTAGTTGGCTGAAAATCTAGTTTCTTGTGAATGGTATTCTAGAATAGCTCAATTTTTACTGAAGCTAGAAGTCCCTCCAAGCCTTAGTTCAAGCCAAGCTAGGACTATTAAGCTCAGAGCAGCCAAGTTCTGTATTCATGAAAACTTGTTTTATTCAAGGGATCCATCTAGAATCCTTTTGAAATGTCTGGAGAAAGAACAATCTGTGGAGGTCATGCATCAGTTTCATTCTAGCATCTATGGAGGACATCACTATTGGAAAACCACAGCCCAGAAGATCCTCAAAGCTAGGAATTATTGGGCCACTCTATTTTCCGACGTCTTTTCATTTGTAAGATCCTGTGACAAATGCCAGAGGGTTGAAGGAAAACAGCAGTTGAAGTTCTCACCCTTGAAGCCAATATAGGCCAATGGCCCTTTCCAACAATGGGGTTTGGATCTCATAGGAGAAATTAGTCCACATTCTAGTGGCCAGCACAGAAGGATCTTAGTAGCCACTAATTACTTCACTAAATGGATTGAGGCCATCCCTACTAAGAAATATGATCACCATGTTGTCATGAAGTTCCTGACAGAAAACATTTTCACCAGGTTTCGCTGTCCACACAAATTGGTTACAGACAATGCAGCAGCCTTCAGGGAAAAAGAGTTGGTGGACATGTGTGACTCAATGGGCATTAAACTAGTGCATTCGACCTCATATTACCCTCAAGGCAATGGTGTGGCAGAGTCATCCAATAAGATCTTGATAAGGATAATCAAAAAGCTACTGGAAGATAACAAAAGGAACTCGGATTCTAAACTGAAGTTTGCAATGTGGGCTGACAGGGTGACCACCAAGAAATCCACAGGGAATTCTCCATTCAAGCTGGTATATGGCACTGAGGCTATATTCCCAATCTAGTTGACCCTCCCTATGGCCAAGTTCTTGCAGGAAGGGTAGAATGAGGGAAATGCCATGGTAAGGAGGATTAGTGACTTGGTTGAAGTGCATCAAATCAGAGATCAATTGATTGAAAAGTCTGCAACACATCAAAAGAGAATCAAGGAATCCTTTGATAGAAATGCAAATATGGACAATTTTCAAATTGGAGACTTGGTTCTTAAATGGGATGCGCTGAAGGAAAAGAAAGGAAATCATGGGAAGTTCGATGCTCTATGCACTGGACCTTTTGTCATTGCTCAAGTCTAGGGGAACAAGACTTTCATGTTGTAAAGTATGAAAGGAGAAACAGTTTTTGATGGCCTAGTCAATGGGTGGTTTTTGAAAGTTTATGTTAATTAAGGCCTTTAGGCCTAAGCATTGTAAATATGTTCTTGTCGGCCGGATAAGTCGTTCTTGTCGACAAGAGCGATCTCCCTAGTATCAAATGATATCTAGCGACAAGCAGAACAAGAAAATCTACCTTTCTCTAAATATTGTGATTTATAAATAAAAACCAAGAGGTGTTTTAGACCCTACCTTAAGTCCAACGCTAGTTTGTGGTAACCACGCTTCGACCATCCAAATGAGTTTCCTTTTAAGAATCTGCAAACAAAAACAAGCACACATCAAATAACACCTGCATAGCTAATATAATAAATCATATTCATCATGGTGATCAAGGAATCCATGAAATAAACCATAAGAGACAGCTTATTGAGAAAAATAAACTTGATTGTATTAACTTTAAACAAAGAAGAACTTTACAACCTTGGTGCCTTGATGCTATACAAGCTCCTCCCACGGTCCAAGCAAGAATCTCCTCTACTTTGACAAGCTTCACACTCTTGCCAATGAGATAAAAAGGTATGTGATCTCTCCTCTCAAGCTCAATTATGAAGTCTAAATTCCAACAGCATTTACCCTAAAAAAAATTCAGCTTTCAACCTCCCTAGTAATCAGCCCAATGCCTCATTTTATAGTGCAGCGGAAGGAAGTTACCAGGTCCACCTATGAAGGGATAGAGTCCTCCTTCAAAGGGATAAGCTCCTCACATCAAGGGGTTAGCTCATTTAGTTATGGGATGCATGAACCACCAAGGAGCGAACTTGCCACCTCAAGATTCCCTCTAGAAGCTTCGAGAAATAATCGAAAGTGAGTTTTTAAGAATGTACTTGCACCTTTTTGACTTTTATATGGGTCTGCACCCATTACACAGAAACAGAGCAGGCAGGTCCGTAGGGGACATGACCAAGGGATGCGGGACCGCAGGTAATGCTAAGAGAAAGTGCGGAACCAAAGTTTTAGAGATTTTCAAGGACTTTCTCTCATTTTTCAATGCTTGAAATGAAGAGCTGAGGTTTAAGACTTGCATAGGAGGAAAGTATGAGTGGTGATAGACTCTCACTGACTCCAGAATGTCATGGTGACAATATTTTGTGCAACAGATTGCCCCCTAAAGTGTGAAGTCTATAATAGATAGTATTTGTCATCTAAGAAGAGTGAAGTACTTTATCATTTCAAGGATCATCTTGTGGAGAGCTTGGTTGGAACCTGTAAAAACATTCAATATAAATATATATATGTGATCATATCATCGCTGAGGTAGGTATTCCCATACTTAGATCAAAACTGACTAGAAAACTAACTAAACTGCTCTGATATAGGAGTGATCTTGTAATACATCACACGTATAGACATATGTAGACACAGTATGGGCACAACCATTTTTTTATGAACAATCCACTGTATCATGAATAACAAAATTCCTCACAGCCTAGATGGTGGAAACTAGATCCAGGGTCTTGATTTCTGCTTCCCGAACTAGTACAATTCTATCCATGTGAATGAATGTGTCGAAGTCGAACATGATAGAAACCACTTGATTACCAATTAATGATCTAAACTGTTAACAAGTGTGAGAGAAACCACCATTAATGTCAATGGCTCTCAAAGTACTCAGTACAATCCATGAAATGTGAATAGATGAGTTGATGTCGAACATGTCACAGAATCCTTTGATCGAAGGTCAATGATGCAACCTGTTGTCGAAGGCGAGAAACCTGCCATTAAGGCATGCAGATTCCAAGGTACTGACGATTTCTAGATCATCTTTCTAGATAATGAGCTGAAGTCGATAGAAAGCGATCCGTCGTAGGCAAGCCCACAACACGAAATCATAGATCAAGTTTGAAGAAATATGTTTGCAAGGACTGACTCAGGGATGGTCAAAATGGATGCCAGATATTTTGTAGATGAATGGTTTATTTGCACTGACCTCTTGAACACATAATGACACTGCAGATGGTTTGGTGACAATTGACCCAAAGCTAATACCCAGAAGCCGACTGAAAACTTTCAATATGGTTTGATTAACTGTTAGGCAGAGGATTTCCCAACCCAGGTGAACAAAAAGTGTCATGTTCAAGAGTGGTTGAATGCTTTTCTGAGACGCAAAGTATAACAAACAGGTTCATTTTTCTCTCTTTTCCCCCACCATTTCTGGCAATTACCTCTTTATTTTTGACAAGCTTGAGGAGGATAACATTTGCTTGATTATAAGCTCATCCTTTGGATGAGTCCAACTTAGTTTAAAATTCGAACCCTAAGAAGGAGTGGTGCGTTCCTGTTTGTAATTGAACAGGTCCTTTACTATTAAATTTTAACGAGTCCAGTATAAGAGAAACTCGACATTTTTCAATTTTAGGGAGTCAGAAGAAAAACTTAAGAAAACTCCATGGTTGTCCTTTTTCATAAATTTGTGTCTTCCAAGCCTAAAAAAGTATAAAATAATACTTGAGAGAACTGCTTTCCATTACGATCAAGGAGTACTTTTCATAATTAGTGTCTCTAATCTGAAAAAGTAAAAAAACGATCAATGACACGTCGTTTTATAACCAATATCGAATTTGAAACGACAAAAATCCAGCAATCTTTTCATGTTTATGCGGTCAGAAAAGAGCTGTAAGTGGACCGTCTTTTTAATTCTGTTTTAACGAGCTTAAAAAGAAAAACTCGGTAATCTTTTCATATTTTAGGAGTCAGAAAAGAGCTTAAAGATGACTCTAATGTTTTTTGTTGAAAATGATCATTTTACCTGAAAAATCTGATATTCTGCACAAAAACTCAAACATTACTCATACTTGTTTATAAATAAATAAAAATGCATTAAATCATTACCTCTTTAAAGTGAAAAATAAACAAATTAAAAATTCATTTATTCAAAAAAGCTTATTAAAAGGGATTTTGTAAATTCATTTTTACCGTTGACTTCAGAGTGAGAAAAAAGAGCTTTTGGGTAAGAAACTTCCTGTGAAGATTGCGGAAAATCCGTCCGTTGGAATTGAAAACCATCACCTCCAGGTAATCCACATCACTTTAATCTTTCATTTCAACTGTTTGAATTTTGTTTTTAGGTTCCCATTTTGATTTTTAGGAAAAATTTAGTTTAAAAGACCGCTCGCGGGGGTCCGCAAGCACATCATGCGAAACCTGCGGACCCCATATTTTTCCTACAAAGGAAAGAGCCAGGGGCCCGCACCTACTGTTTAGGCAAAGTTTGGACCTACGCACTATCTGTAACTAGAGAGTTCGGACCCCGCGACATAGGTTTTATAACTTCAATTTTTTTAATTTCCGCCCAAAAACTTTGAATTAAAATGTTCTAATCTGCCTTTTCTTTCAATGTAGGATATATACAATGCTCAGTTGGCGGGAACGGGAGCACGAAGATGTGGACCTTGCCGCAATTAATCATCAACCTTCAATAGATGCATTGAAGGCATGCGGGTTATTTAAATTCTGGGCCATACCTGGCATGAGGGCCCAAGTAGACTTTTTGCAGTGACTGGTGGATAGATGGAATATACAGGACCAGTGTTTCATTATTAGTGGCCACTAGCTCGAAATGGAGCCAGAGGATATTTACTTCTTGACTGGTTTTCCCAAGAGTGGTGAATAATTGAATCTATTCGGGACTAGGCCAGGTGGCCAGTCTGTCGATAGTCTCCGGCTAGAGTTTTGTAATGACCAAACAAAGGACAACGGGATTGATATCAAAACCATCTCCCGTCCTGAACTCAAATTTATTGCATTTATTGTCACCAGACTCTGCGGAAGCGTAGCACTGCATGTAGCCATTGGATCTCAGATGTGAATGGCAGTAGAATGTTATTGAGGCACCATCTTCAACTCGTGCGAAGCTGTGTTGGCTAATGTAAAAGGCCAACTGACTAGAGCAAAGAACGGACAACTAAAAAACTTTGGATATGGTTTCTTAGTTGTGAGCTTTGGTCTAGAGAGGGTCCCGATGTTGGTCCCATAGCATCTTTCCGTTGGAGCTGGACTTCCCTGAGAGCCTAAGCTGATGTGTTGGGTTGCAGTTATGGCCCGTCATCCTGAGGAGGGTTCGGAGGTTGTTCGATTTCCTCCTGAGTATTTTCATTGGTTGGAGAACCAAGTTTTCTTGATTCAGGATTTTCCTTATGCTGGGATGGATTATCGTGGTGACCCAGACATGGCTCTTCCACCAGGAGAGCAGTGGGATGACTCAGGTAAAATCATTCTCAACATTTTCTATTTTTTTTATTTTTTTTTTTAAATCATCCAAAACTGATAGTAAAAAGTTTCAAATGCAGATGTGGGTCCACGGCAACCAGCCACTCTCTGGCCCTATGAGAGGAGACACCCAGCTGCTGCAGTACCAGCCCGACAGGACGAATCTACAAATATCTTGGCCGAATTAGAAAATCATCTAGAGCATTTAACAGCAGACATTCCAGAGACTAGCATAGATGACATTCCTCTTAGGTTACAGTGCTATGTGATTGGGGTCCCAGGACCTTTCAGGAGGTTCCTTTGTAGGGTGGCCCGAGCAGTGGTTTCTTATCGTGATCATCACCAGTGATAGGATGATCGCCTCTTGTAAACTCATATGACATTTTTGCTTTTTGTACTATCATTTTTGCCAATCATAAGTTGTTTTTCAACCTATGGTCGAAGACGATGTATATTTGACACACTTCTATGCTATACTATATCACTATTACTGGCTATCTTGTAAAACATGTTATGGAATGTTTTTAGATTTACTGTTTGATTATTGCAAATGTCTACTTAACATTCAAGAAGCAATTGCATCTGCTAATGTATTTAAATATCTTGGAATATGCTGATATTCAATATAGTCAAATTCACGTTCCAAGAGACGAACTCTCAAAAATAATCTTAATAACAGTGGATTTCTAATGGCATAAACTCTATTAAGCTGCAATACAACAAATTCGGAATCTAACCTCACAATCAAACTCTGAATCCCAAATGAGATGGATTCAGATAATAACTCAATCACTGCACTATACTCTGCAATGTTGTTCGTTGTTTGACCGAGGCTTACCCCATTCATAGATACCAACTCATCAGAGGGTGAATAGATAACCCAAGCTACGGAAGAAATGTTCCGTGTATTATGACAAGCACTATCAGTGAAGCCAATGTATATTTGAAGAGACGTCGACATCTGCAATATCAAGAGTAAAATCAAGATAAGCAAGAATAATGACAAAAACACTCTCTAAACTAAGCACACTTTTCTAATCTAAAACACACCAGCTAGAAAGAAAACTAATCTAACTAAAATCTCCACACCCAGATTTAAGCATAATATCTCTTCAGATAAAGACCATTTATGGGCTTACCTAAAGAGACACCATCAAAATCTACCAATTCATAGGCCCCTTTTGCCAGCTTTCGCTTAACAACATAAGGACCATGCCACATAGGTACGAATTTTCCAGCCCCTAGCTTATCATTTGCTTGATCGTATAGTAAGACTAGGTCTCCTTCCGAAAAATTACGAGGTGTAACATTTCGATCGTACTGAGCTTTAATTCGTTTGGCATGAGTTTCGATTGCTAGTGCAGAATCATGTCAATTCGCATCTAGCTGAGCCAAGTACAACAAACGTTTTTCCTCTTCAGAAGTGGCTGGAAGTAATTCTATGGCTATTTGCAATGACGAGATTTTGCATTCAATGGGTAGCACAGATTCCAAACCGTAAACTAGTTGGAAAGGAGTGAAACCAGTTGATGTTTTTACTGAGGTTCGACACGCCCAAAGCATTGAAAATAACATGTTATGCCAATTTGACCTATGAATCCCAATGGTTCGTCGGATCATAATGACTAGAACTTTGTTGATGGCTTCAACCAGACCATTAGCCTATGGGTAATATGGAGTAGAACTATCGTGACGCAGGCCAAGTTTATCTGTTAGTTCAGTCATCATGATGTTTCGAAAATGATGCCCATGATCACTGATAATCACTTGTGGAACACCGAATCTAGTAATTATATGATTGAAAATGAAAATTGCAGTAGTTTTGCTGTCTGCCAAAAATGTAGGCATCGCCTCGGCCCACTTGGTAAAATAATCTACCCAAGGATGATATACACATGCCCCCCGACCAAGTGAGGGTTACATGTAATAAATTCGATACCCCACTTTGCAACAGGACTGAAGAAAACTATAGGTTGGAGAGGAGCAGGTGGAGCATGCATCTTTCGATAAAAAATTTGACAATTGTGGCATTTTCGGACCGCGTAAATATAATCTTTAAACAAAGACGACCAACAATAGCTAGCGCACAATATCTTTTGGGCTGTGGCATACCCTGACATATGACAGCCACACGCTCCAGAGTGACATTCATTTAAAACCTTTTCAGCTTCTTCATGCGTTAAACAACGTCAGAAAACAGAGTCCGCCCCATGACGATAGAGTGTATCTCCAATGATCTTGTATTGTTGGGACTGGAAACGTATTTTCCGTCGCTGAGATCATGAAATCTCAGGCCAAAAAGATTGGGTTTGGAGATAAACTATGATATCTCCATACCATGGATCAAGAATGCTGATAAGAAACAAGGGTTCGTCCGCAATGGGCTCTTCCGCTACAGTTTCAGTATCAGCATGCGGGAAGTCACACATCAACTCCGCAAAAACTAAAGATTTCTTTGACTTAGATTTTTCAAATTCCAAGTCAAATTCTTGCAAGATAACAATCCATTTGAAATACTTGCCCCCTAGTAATTGTTTGGTCAGAATATAGATCATAGGGTTACAGTCAGAAATTACAGTAGTTTTGCGTAGTAAGATCTAATGACGAAATATTTGGATAGCTTGAACAACTGCCAAGGCCAATTTATCCACATGTGAATATTTTAACTCAGTCGGATTCAAAGTTTAACAAAGGTAGTAAATCACATGTTCACTACCGAATTCATCTTCCTGAACTAACACCATTCCGATGGTGGAACGAGAGGTGGCGAGATACAAGAAGTAATCCTAGTTGTAGTTTGGAGGATGCAATAATGGTGCATGGGTCAACACATGTTTAAGTGCATCAAAATATTTTTTAGCTATCTCATCCCAAAAGAATGGAGTATTCTATTTCAACAACCTGGTAAAACCCTTTGTTATCTCGACGTAGTTAGGAATGAATCGACGTAAAAAGTTTGCTTTCCCTTGCAAAATTTGGGGTTGGAGAAGAGTCGAAGGAGGAGGCAATTTAACAATAGCTTCAACCTTCGAGGGATCGACATGAATGCCGGCTTTTGAAACAACAAATCCCAGTAAACGACCCGTTTCTATACAGAAAATACATTTGTGTGGATTCAACCTAATTCGATAATGCCTACATCTCATAAGGATTGCTCGTAAATGAGTGAGATGATTAGCTCTACGTAATGAATGAGTAGGTAAATCATCGAGATAAGGTTGCACAATGTGCTTGATGTCATGAAATGCGTAAGACATAGCTCTTTGAAAAGTTGCTCCGGCGTTCTTCAGTCCAAAAGGTAATTTGCAATAAGCAAATGTCCCCCATGGACAAATGAAAGTCGTTTTTGGTTGATTGGCAGGTAGAATGTTAATTTGATTGTAACCCAAAAAACCATCCATAAAGGAGAAAATTTCACTGCCGGCACAATTGTCAATGATTTGATCGATATAGGGAGTTGGATAATTGTCTTTGGGACAAGCTCTATTAATATCCCTATAATCGATACATATTCTTATCGTTCCTTGTTTTTTGTTAACAGGAAAAATATTAGATACCCAATCCGTTAAGGGAATTGGATAAATGAAACCTGCTTTAAGTAATTTTTCAATTTCTACTTTAATAGCAGCAGCTTTTCGTGGGTGGATCTGATGCAAACGTTGTCAGGCGGGTTTAGCATCCGGGTAAGTTTTGATTTCATGAACAACAATTGCTGGATCAATTCCTGGCATTTTTTCATATGACCGGGCAAACACATCACGAAATTCTTGAAATACGGCCTTATAAGTTTGGAGTTCATTTTCCGTACAGGAGGCACCTATATGAATGTTTTCAATAATTCCAGGTTTAACTGAAATGTCAATAGGAACCGTTCGAGAAATATTTCCCAAATTTAACTTAGAATCAAGATTTTGCAATGGATTCTGTGGTTCTTTGACATAATCAGTAGTAAAAATAGATGAAAAATTATTTTCAAAATGATCAATCTTAGGTAAGAATGAAGATCTATGATGGAGATCTTCCCATGGTAAGTCATCAACAGACATAATTTCACGAATCTGCTCATCAGTATGAACAAGTTTGGAAAAAGTTGTTGAATATGAGTTTGATGTTGAAAGTGATTCTCCATGGACCACATTCATTAGATCAATTTCGGTTGAAGAAGGGTCGGAAAACAACTGTACAGCCTGATACACAATTTCATAGGGACTCAAAGGTATAGCATCACCAAATGAATCCATCTTAGATTTGGAAGGTACGATCCAGGGATCATCATAAAAAATAGTGTCAGATGAAATCATATGAATGGTTGCAGTAGAAGGTGATACGTTAGGAGGAGGAAAGGAAAAAGTTCCTAGTAAACCAGAATCTTTAACTAATCCTACTCCAACATCTTTGTAAGGGATAGTTGTTTTGCCGACATGCTGGATACTTTCAGAAGAGGCTGGTTCAGATGAATAGTAAGTTAGTTGGTCTATAGTTACAATATTTCTATTATGAGGAAACTTTATAAGCTGAAAGACCGATAAAACAAAAACATTCATAGCATAAGACCAACTACGACCTAAGAGAAGGTTGTAATATAGAGGGGCATCAACCACTTCCACATCTAGATTAACAGTTTTGCCTTCAACCCCTATAGGTAAATCCTGTAGAATGCCAAAAGGATGGAAACTACGGCCATCAAAAGCCTTTAGAATCGTTGGGGATTGATTAAGTGTAGGAGAACCAAGCGATCTCCAACACTGGATCGACATAATACATGTAGAGGCTCCCTCATCAATTACAGTCCTAAAGCAAGGTCTGTTTTTGACTAACACTAGAATCTGGAAAGCCATTTGATGAGGTAAGCAAGGTGTACGATTTTCTAAATCGAAGATTATAAGGTTCGAGTCCTAAATATCAATAGCTCCTATAGCCGACAATAGAAATTTACAGTGTGCTGGACATGATTGCAGCACCTCAAAAGCCGACATTGCTGAAGGGGAAATAGCTAAATCTTCAACAATGTTATAGTTCTGAGCAGCTCTCGCATGCGGATTGAAAGCTGAATTTCGAAGTATACCTTTCGCAGGTGGTTTGATTACGAAGTCTAGGTTAGGTTTCTCGATTTCTAGCGGATCAAAACCAGGAGTTGAAGTTGATGGGTTTGAATTAGAAGATTCTGCTTCCATACCATCAACAGGACTTCTACTTCCATAATCTTGTGATCGAGTCGCAATCCTAACATGGGACATCATCATTATGGGTTCTTCCGAGGAATTTGAGGAAGAACCGATCATCTTACTATCTTGACTAGGAAAAGGATCCTTGAAGATAGCATGCGTTTAAGAACCTTTGACGATTTTTGCAACCTCAATGTGATAAGGGCAGTCTCTTGTAAAATGATCTTCATCACAAATGAGACAAGGATAACGAGATTTACGTTTCTCGTCGGTAGATTCCGTTTTATCTGATTTCTCTTTTGAATTTTGCTCATTTTTCTTCTTCCCTTTCTTTTTACCGCCAGATTTTGATTTGGCCATAGATGATTCTACGACATGAATATCGGCAAGAATTTCAGCGGAAGAGTCTCCTGTTGAGGAATCTGGTAAAGCTATGATAGGAGAAGAATTCTTTGAAGATTTCTTCTTACTTTTGGTTTAACTGAACCAATCATACCATCAGCAGTATGAGACCTTGAAGGAGCTGTAGTTATTTGATTTTGATTAGGAAGGTTGGGGATTTTTTCGTGTAAGGTACCTGACTGCGTATAAACGAGCTCAAGGTACTAAGCTTGAGCAATTACATGCTCTTCAGTAACAACTCCTCCCTTAGCTACATCCTTAGTGATTTTAGGTAATAATGATTTAACAAACCATTATGCTAAGATTTGATCTGGAATAAAAACTTTCATTAAACGCCGTCGACGTCTCCATTCATGAATGTGATCTGAAATATAAGTGGACGTTGACTATTTTAATGAAGTTAATAATTCCGTGCCATTGTCATATCTGACAGGCAACTGAAAATGAGTTAAGAACGAAGTGGCTAATTGACTAAAGTTATAAAAAGAGGCTCGCGGTAACTCAATGTACCACTTAGCCGCAAGACCAATCAAAGTGTGTTGAAAAAGATGTAAACGAATTGAATCATCTATAATGGAGTTAGATGCACACCAGAGGTGATAAGTCATCACATGGTTTGATGGATCCTCTCCTGATTTACCTTCAAACTTTGGGATATCACTAGGAAACTTATTCGGCATTGGCGGCCAAAACGGAAGATAATTAATCAGATCGTTCATAAGGCATGACAAATCAGGCAAGTCCAAAGTTGCAATGAACAGTAACTGACGATTAGGGTCTCGAAAACCTTGGGTCATAAGACTAGCCCCAAGAGGAGGATATCCAGGATAACTTGGAATTGGAATTTCATTTGGGATATTATATCCTCCTAAAAAACCAGGATTAACCGGACCGTATTGGGGTTGTTGAGGTTGTTGATAAGTGTATCTAGGGTACGGTTGATACTAATAGACTGGGCTTTGAACAACATGACCAAATTGGTACTGTCCCTGGTACGGTTGATAAGTAAATTTAGGTTGACTTGTGACAACTGTACTTGGACCAGGTTTTCCTACTGGCATCTGAACCGAAGTCTGAATTGTAGGTCGAGACTGGGGTAAGGATGCTTGAGGAGTTGATGCAGGAACAGTAGAAACTGGAGCTGTCGATACTCCAGAAGTAGGTGGGGTAGATTGAACAGAAGCTGTAGTAGTTGTAGCAGACGTTTGAGGCAGAGTTCGAGGCGAACTAGGCCCAGACTGATGAGCTACACCAGGTGCAGAGGTTTGAATAGTAGGCTGGACAGGTTGCTGGGTTGAACTAGAAACTAAAGGTTGTCCAGATTGAGATGACAACTGCACATTAGGTTGCAAGATCTGTTGAGATTGAGATGGATCCCACACCATGTTCATTCCAGGGTATGGACCCATAGAAGGTTGAGCATATTGAGGACCATAACTAGGTTGAGGGTAGGGTTGATAATTCAAAGGTACATTTCTAGCTCCTTGGACAAATGGTTGACCTGAAGGTGGTTGGAAACCTTGGGTTGGGTACTGACCTTGAAGTTGATAACCTTGAGGCATGTACTAAAACTGGGGTTGACCTTGAGGTACATATTGATACCGGGGTTGACCTTGAGGTACGTACTGAGTCTGGGGTAGACCTTGAGGAATGTACTGTCCCAAAGGTATGTACTACCCTTGAGGTTGTCCCTCAGGCAGTAACTGAGTACCTTGAGGTTGCCCCCTAGGAGATAATTGAGTACCTTGAGGTTGCCCCCCAGGTGGTAACTGACTACCTTGAGGCTGCAGATTTGGAATGGTACCTGACATCATAAGAATATCTTCTACACTCAATGGTTTAGTTCCATTATTACCAGTTGATAATCCATGTTCAACAGGTTGAGGAGATGCTCCTGAAAAAGTACCAATGAGTGACTGATACCCAGAAGGAACAAAAGGACCGCAATACAAAAATGTTTCCGGAGATTGGGAAAACATGGATGATTGTCTCGACATATTCAAAGGAGGATAACAACCTCTAGGCGTTGGATGAAAAGGAACTCGAGGTGGTAAAAAACTGAGACCCGAATTTTCTAAAAAGTTGGTCAATGAAAGACACCAAGCATCCCTCCTAGGTGGACTGTAAAAGATCAATTCACGCTCCCTAAGTTCTATAGTTGGTTGATTTCCAGGGATAGTTATACCTTCTTCTGGATTAACGAGTTCTTCAATAGCAATAAGTCCAGAAGGAAGATTTTGGGTAATGATCCTTCTAATCCTGGGTGAACCAGGACCACTGGAAGTTGGAGAAGAAAATCCTGACAATGGAGTAGCAGCAGGTTCAGTTTTAGGCTCAGAAATTTCAGGTTCTTTAGTTAATTCACTAGTAGAAGAAAAACTACCAGTAACTTCAGAAAATGAAATTGGTTCGGAAATATACTTTGTTGCTTGAAATTGGTAATCAGGATGAACAACTAAAGAAGATTCTCTTTCTTCTGGTGACCCAACTCTACTGTCACTAGGAGTTACAAGAGCTCGCAGCACTTCAAGCTGGCTTGGTGAATACTCGGGAGGTTGCCCCCGAAGTCTACGGGATTGTCTCGGTAATTCAGCCATGATTAAATATTTTAATTACTTCACACGCAAACAAAGAAAAATCTCAATAAAACCACCTAAAGTCTCTAAAGAACCAAACAATTTGAATCATACGCCTAAAAAATCTAAGAGTTCAAACCACACACAAACAGTCACTTTCCGTACCGAAAACACTAGTTGGTGACGAAATCCAACGTCGCAGAATTCAATACAGAAATGGCGGTTGGAACAGTTACCCCGACAACCTGCTTAATGAAATAGACTGGCACAAGTTTCTTCACTAAACCGTCTCAAGTGAAGAGAACCCCCCAGAGAGTCCAAGTTAGTCTATTCGACGTCTGCTCCAGGTACAGTGGGATCTTCCCTCCACCATCACCTTAGGAAAGAATCCTATAGATTATGGTCACTATGGTTACCAATAGAAACAAATATACCTGGGGGAACAGTCTGTGATCCGATACACATGAGAGGGTAGAGTAATAGAGCTCAATCCCCTTGAATACTCCTTGACATAATCCAAGGTTTACCAACAAGTGACCCCAGGCTCCTCGACAATGGTCAATCCAAGGTTTACCGTTTTTAATACATGTATATCTTCTATCGTTCCCAATGAGGAAGGATTGATTACGCCACTAGTTCGAATATGATCTCGTGCTTGAATCCTTTAAGAGGAGCTTCCCAGAGCATAGTTGTAACAATTGGAATTTATCTCCTACTACAAGATATAGCTACTTGTTTGTTTTAACTATCTTGGAGAGTTAATTACTCCCTACTCCAAGATACTAGCCTAAGCTATGTTGGTGATAAAGAGCCCTAGAAATAAAAAGATTGCTAGATAAATTTTACTTTAAGCGTTATTTTTATTGGTTGTTCCTTAGTTCAAAAGGCATGGAGATGAAACTTTATGGTGTGAAGAGTCGACTCAAAAACACTAAAAAAATGCACCTAAGATGATTAACAATCCTTTTTCTTCAATGAATTTCTAGCTAAAGAAAGAGTTGAGAATGCAATTGCTTGAAAAACAAATCTTTCCTTAACAAATAAATGAAAAGAAAAACTTTTTTGTCTTTTTCAATAAACTCAAAAACAAGACTACTAATTATGCTCACGAAAAATATCCCTTTCTTTTCAACACTCAAAAACTACAAAAAACAAATTCTTTTCAAAAGAGATTTTAAAATTTCTAGAAAACACTCAAAACTATAAAAAATCTAATCTTGAGATCTACAACTTCTAAAAACCTAATTGAAGTAAAAGCTTATAAAATTTCTTTTCGAGGACGTTTTACTTATTTATTCAACAAACTAAGGACTAATTTGTTCAGAATAACAAATTAATCAATAAACACCCATCTTATGTTTTCTTTTTAAAAATGAAATTCAAAACTTTCAAAACAAGTTCTTTCAAAGTTTTGCAAAGAGGAAACGAGATCTATTCCTCACCAAAGGCATATTTCACAAATCGGTCAGACTCATTAAGAAGACCAGCAAAAACTATGGTAATCTGAGGTTTCTTAGGCTTCTAAACTCTGAGTTACTATAAAGACCAAACGAAAATCAAGCCAGGCACGCAAAACTTCTAGAAAATCACCTAAAACCAAAATGCTAATGGAACTCACCTACAAGAAGTTTCTGACAAGACACATGCAGATCTCGGCAGAGGTTAAAAAACATAAACAAATCCTAAGCTTAACTGGATGAATAGATTTTAGGTTTTTAAAAAATTTGACAGGGTCCGCAGGCATCCCGTATAACCAGATGCGGTACCGCTCTGTGTAGTAAAGCAACAGTGCAGGGATGTCTACACTGTGTTACAAACAGAACGTGCGGTGATCCGGATTTAAACAGGAACACAAAAAATTACAGAGATAACCATATACACAGAGATGCAGCAGAAATAATACTTCATTTCATTAATGGAAAATACTGAAATATGCTTACAACCAGAAATGGAAATAAACCAGCTAGGGCGATGGTAGCTTATCTCTGAGAAGAGATGTGATGGCTACATGCCTCTGAACTGTGTTACAATGAGGCTCGAAGGCCTATTTATTGTTGAGAAACAATGGAAAACCCTTAACATTCCAAAACCTAACCCTAGGAGATGAAACGCCAAACTGTGGGCCCCGTTTGGGGTAAATTGGTACATCAACTTCCCGGGGTCGTAACTTTGGCATATGATCTCCGTTTGACGCGTACAATAGCTCATTAGAAATATCTATCCGAGCACTATCATTGTTGGAATGGGAAACATCGGTCCATTCCATGGACGCATGTTGCCCCCGAATTCCCCAAAAAACGTCATTTAGGGCCTCAAAACGGCTCCGGAAGTTCAGGACCCGAAAAACTGCTAAAAATAGTAAGTTGTGCTACAATTAAGGAAACTGAAAATGCTGAGAAAGACAATGGTGGGGGTCCAGGTGGACTTGGCAGGTGGCCACCAATATCCACCTGGATCATTCCTCCCCCCTTAGGAAGCAATGGTCCCCATTGCGTTGAGCTCCTCCATGAGATGAGGAAACTTCTGCTGAACTTGTTCCCTGGTGAGCCACTTGCCCTGCTGAAGGAGTTGGCCTGCTTTGACAACTCAATATAGTTGGATATTCTGTTGGCAAGTGTTCTTGATCTGTGTGTCCATGATTCGATCAGTTGCAGCTTGTTCCATGCAATCTGGATTTAATTCTGTGGGTTTGAGTTGTTCTGCAATGTCGGATGTGTCTAGCAATGGTGGAAAGTATGGCCGAAGGCGGTCCACATTGAACACTGGGTGCAAGCCAAGGAATGGGGGAATGCTGAGCTCAAATGCATTGTCTCCCATCGCCTTAGTAATGGTGTAAGGACCATATCGGAGTGGTCTCAATTTCCGATAGGCTCCAGTAAGGCGTTCCTTTTGCAAATGCAACCAGACTTTGTCGCCCACCTGAAACTTGTGTGCCACCCGGTGTTGATCATGTCGCTGCTTGTACTTGGCATTTGATTTCTCAAGAATGTCATGGACCTGCTGGCGAATATGTTGGATGCGCTCAATGAAGCTGGTGGCCTTATCTGTTTCGGACTGGACATGAGCTGAATTCATGTGAGTAGCTGCAAGTGGCATGGCCACATCAATGGGGCATAGTGGCTGGAATCCCAAACCCACCTGAAAAGGGCTACGGCCAGTGGAGCTGTGAAGAGCTCGGTTGTAGCTGTGCTGAACATAGGGGAGGTTCTCGTCCCATGTGCGTGGATGCTTTGAGTTATACATGCGCAGAATGTGCACAATCATCCTGTTGACAACCTCTGTCCGGCCATCAGTTTGAGGATGGAAGGCTATGGACTTCGTGAGTTTGGTGTCCAGCATTGACCAAAGACTAGACCAAAATGTGCTGAGAAACCGACTGTCCTGATCTGAGATGATAGACTGTGGGATCCCAAAGTGCACCCACACTCGTTCAAAGAAGAGTTTAGCAGTGGCTTCTGCTGTGATATTCTTCTTGCAGGCCATCATAATGGCCATCTTTGAGAACCTGTCGACGACCACAAATACACAGTCATTTCCATGCTTAGTGGAAGGAAGGCCTGACATGTAATCCATGTAGATGGATTCCCAAGGTCGACTAGGGGTAGGCAACAGGGTATAGAGGCTGTGCTTCTTAATGGTTGGTTTGGCAACGGCACAGGCAGTACATGATCATATGTACTTCCCAACATCCTGTCGAAGATTCGGCCAATAGAAATAATTTTGCAGTACTGCCACTGTTTTCTCGACCCCGAAATGCCCAGCAGCTCAACTGTAGTGTGCTTCCCAAATCATATTGGCACGCTCGCTTGAAGGAACACAAAGGTGACCGAGGTGGCATAATAGGGCATCCTAGAGGTGAAAATCTGCAACATGCCGACCCTCCAAGAGTGTCTGGTATGTGTGGCCGAATTCTGGGTCGCTTTTGTAGAGAAGTGGCCAATCAAAAGTCTCGTGCCCACAAGAGTTGAGCACGGTGGTTAGCGCCATGATCGGTGGCCGACTGAGGCAATCTGCAACATTATTGGTGCTGCCCTTTTTATACTTGATGTTCAAGTGAAACTGTTGCAGGTATGTAGACCACTTCTGGTGGCGATCATTCTGCAATTTCCCTTGGGTCTGTATGAACTGCAGAGGTCGGTGGTCTGTGTGGATGATCGTTTCCTTCCCCAAAATGTAATGCTTCCATTGTCGGCAGGCCTATACAATGGAATACATCTCTTTATCATAAGTGGGGTGCTTCTAGACTCTGTCTGAAAGTGTTTCACTATGATATGCCACTGGATGTCCATGTTGAGTAAGGACTGCCCCAATAGCATAGTCGGAGGCATCTGTCTCGACCTCAAATGGTTGTTGTAAATCTGGTAACACGAGCACTGGTGCCGTGCAGAGGCGATCCTTCAACTCCCTGAATGCCTTCTGTTGAGATTCAGACCAAAAGAATTTTGCTTTCGCCCCGGCCTTGGTGACTTGACTCAAGGGCCAAGAAATATGAGAAAACCCCAACACAAACCTGCGGTAGAAGTTGGCAAGACCTAGAATGTTGCGGAGCTCTGTTAGAGTGGTTGGAGAGGGCCAATCCCGAATGACTTGGATCTTGGCTAGATCGACATGCACCCCCTGTTCATCAATGATGTATCCCAGATACTAAACCTGGGTCATGCCAAAAGTGCATTTCTCCAAATTGGCAGATAGCTTGTGTTGCCGCAGTGTTTGGAGAACCTGTCGGATGTGGTGGAGGTGCTCTTCCCAACTCTGGCTGAAGATCAGAATGTCATCCAAGTATACTACTACAAAGGAGTTGGTGAAGGGCCGCAAGATGTCATCCATTAGCCTCATAAAGGTTGCAGGAGCATTCGTCAATCCGAAAGGCATGACCAACCATTCGAAGTGGACCTCCTTGGATTTGAAGGCAGTCTTCCACACATCGGAGGGTTCGATTGGTACCTAGTGATATCCTGACTTCAGATCGATCTTGCTAAAATATTTCGCCCCCTTCAGTTGGTCTAGGAGGTCATCAATCCGCGGGATCGGGTACCTATTACAGATAGTGATCTTTTTCAGCGCCCGATAGTCAATACAGAGTCTCCACGTCCCATCCTTCTTCTGTACCAACACGATGGGGCTCCCACAGGGCGATGAACTCGGACGGATGTGACCTTTCTGTAGGAGCTCCTGAATCTGCCTCTTGATTTCATCGTTCTCCAGAACGGAGCACCGATAAATTGGTCCATTGGGTAGCGGCGCACCTGGGGTCAGATCGATGGAGTGCTTGACTTGACAGTGCAGAGGAACCCCTACCAGGGAGGTGAAGATGTCCTCGTACTCCTCCACAACCTTGTCCATCTGTAGTTTTCGTGCAGAGGGACCCCGTTTGGAGGCCACGGCCACTGTCTTCTTCTTTCCTTGAGGGCGTATCATCAGGAAAACAAATTTCCTGGTTTTGGAAATGATCTTACTGCATTGTTTTGCAGTAATCAAAGAGATGGCGGCAGGTGGTGCTACCTCTGGTATCCTGAACAACTTATTTCCCAATGTAATAATAACAGCACGGGGCCTTGATTCATACACAGCATGTCGCTTCCACAAGTATGGTTGTCCTAGTAATACATCACAAACTTCAAGGGGAGCAATGTCACACAATACCTCATCCGTGAAGGGCTTGATGTTGTATGGAAGGCGACACTGCTGGCTCACGCGAAGATCTCATCCTTGGTGAAGCCACCCAATGGTGTATGGTTGTGGATGTGATGTGGTCGGTAAGCCCAACCGCTTCATGACCTCTGCCGAAATGAGGTTCTTTTGACTCCCGCTATCAACAATGAACTCTATCGGGGAGCCCTTTACCCACATCTGGGAGTGGAAGAGACGCTCCTCCTCCTCTGGATCTTCGGGTTCATTTTTTTGGATCTTTGCGGTAGCAACAGTGGTGCTGTGATCCGCATCAATGATCTGCTTCCCTTTTTCATACCCCTTATCGGGTTCTGACTCAGAGTCGGAACATGCATCTGATTCTGAAACCTTTAGCTCAGCCACCAGTGACTGCTTGGCCCGACACTCACTTGTGTTGTGAGTGGAGCTCTTATGGAAGTCGCACCATTTTCCGGTGTCCTTTCTCGGCTTCGCGGCACTGTTCTTTGCTTGCAGCTTCGGCTGGTTGTCTTGGGCTGTCCCGCCTTGGCTTTGTCCTTTATTCTGTGGTTTAGGGGCACCTTTCCCCTGCTTTGGATTCGCAGATCCAAAGTCTCGCTTCTTTTGTTTAAACTTCTGCTCGACCTTGACGGCATATCGGTATGCTGCACCGAGCGAGGGGATGTTTAGGAATTGTATTTCTTCCTGGATGTACTTGTGCAGGCAGCCACGGTATTTGAGTATCAAATGTTGCTCCGAATCCTTGATACCCAACTTTGTGCGAAGGGTATGGAAAAGATTGGTGAACTCCGGCACGTCTTGGTCCCTTCCCTGCCGTAGTGTGCTCCACTTTATGTATTCATCCTCATAGCTTCCGACAGGGTAGTACTGCTCCTTGATGGCAACCCGGAACGAATCCAAGGTGGGTGTGGCTGAAAATAGTGAGCCAGTACTTTCATCCTTCTGCTCGCAGTAGGTTTCCCACCAGTCCTTGACGTGGGGGGCTGCTTTGAGAAGAGAAAAAACAATCTTTTCCCGACTCGAAAATTCATGAACAGAAAAATAACCCTCTAGCAGATTTAACCATTTATCTACGGCATCTGCGTCTATCTGACCCTTGAATATGGGGATTTCAAAATTAACTTGTACCTTAAAGGGTGTGGCGTTTCCAGAGTAGCTGCTGGAAGCCGATGCGTTGCTTCTGGGTAGCCGCTGAAGGATCTGGGCAAAGCTGTCCATCATCGCGTTCCGTTGTCGCTCGAGGGCTTCTTCGAGCAAGATTTTGATGGAATCTCCTGTCGCCTCGTCTTTCTTCTCGTCCGCCATGGGAGGCCGTCGGGATTTGCGAGGCTGGTCTTGCAAAGGTTCAACCAGTTCAAGCCCTAACTCTTTATATCCCGACCTTGTTGGGGACATGCAAAGAAAAGCAGAGAAAAAGCAGACCGCTCTGATACCACTGATCCACATTTAAACAAGAACGCAACAAATTACAGAGATAACCATATACACAGAGATGCAGCAGAAATAATACTTCATTTCATTAATGGAAAATACTGAAATATGCTTACAACCAGAAATGGAAATAATCCAGCTAGGGCGATGGTAGCTTATCTCTGAGAAGAGATGTGATGGCTACATGCCTCTGAACTGTGTTACAATGAGGCTCGAAGGCCTATTTATTTTTGAGAAACAATGGAAAACCCTTAACATTCCAAAACCTAACCCTAGGAGATGAAATGCCAAACTGTGGGCCCCGTTTGGGGTAAATTGGTACATCAACTTCCCGGGCTCGTAACTTTGGCATATGATCTCTGTTTGACGCGTACAATAGCTCATTAGAAAGATCTATCCGAGCGCTATCATTGTTGGAACAGGCAAAAAACGTCGTTTAGGGCCTCAAAACGGCTCCGAAAGTTCAGGACCCGAAAAACTGCTAAAAATAGTAAGTTGTGCTACAATTAAGGAAACTGAAAATGCTGAGAAAGACAATGGTGGGGGTCCAGGTGGACTTGGCAGGTGGCCACCAATATCCACCTGGATCATGCGGTCCTCTTTCAAAAGCGTGAAAAACAAAAAATAATTCAGAAACTAAAATAACTACCCAATCCCACACACATCAAGCAAAAACCAGAAATAGAGAAAAAGTTTCTCAAGTCAAAGTAAAAGTAAAGGTAAAAAACCAAAATTCAAGTCCCCAGTGGAGTCGCCATTTTGTCGGCCGGATAAATCGTTCTTGTGGACAAGAGTGATCTCCCTAGTATCAACTGATATCTAGCGACAAGCAGAACAAGCAAATCTACATTTCTCTAAATATTGTGATTTATAAATAAAAACCAAGAGGTGTTTTAGGCCCTACCTTAAGTCCAACGCTAGTTTGTGGCAGCCACGCTTCGACCATCCAAATGAGTTTCCTTTTAAGAACCTTCAAACACAAACAAGCACACATCAAATAACACCTGCATAGCTAATATAATAAATCATATTCATCATGGTGATCAAGGAATCCATGAAATAAACCATAAGAGACAGCTTATTGAGAAAAATAAACTTGATTGTATTAACTTTAAACAAAGAATAACTTTACAACCTTGGTGCCTTGATGTTGTACAAGCTCCTCCCAGGGTCCAAGAAAGAATCTCCTCTACTTTGACAAGCTTCACACTCTTTCCAATGAGATCAAAAGGTATGTAATCTCTCCTCTCAAGCTCAATTAGGAAGTTTAAATTCCAACAACATTTACCCTCAAAAACATTCATCTTTCAACCTCCCTAGTAACCAGCTCAATGCCTCATTTTATAGTGCAGAGGAAGGAAGTTACCACGTCCACCTATGAAGGGATAGAGTCCTCCTTCAAAGGGATAAGGTCCTCACATCAAGGCATTAGATCCTTTAGTTATGGGATGCATGAACCACCAAGGAGCGAACTTGCCACCTCAAGATTCCCTCTAGAAGCTTCCAGAAATAACCCAAAGTGAGTTTTTAAGAATGTACTTGCGCCTTTTTTATTTTTACAGGGGTCTGCACCCATTACACAGAAACAAAGTGGGCAGGTCCACAGGGGACATGACCAAGGGATGCGGGACCATAGGTAATGCTAAGAGAAAGTGCGGAACCAGAGTTTTAGAGATTTTCAAGGACTTTCTCTCATTTTTCAAGGCTTGACATGAAGAGCTGAGGTTTAAGACTTGCATAGGAGGAAAGTATGAGTGGTGATAGACTCACACTGACTGCAGAATGTCATGGTGACAATATTTTGTGCAACAATTCCTTTTACAAGTTTTAGTGTAGGCTTAATTAGACTCCATGCCCAATGGAACACTAGGAAATATTGATGATCTTGTTTTTGTATGAATGGTAGTGGTCTACAGTTCTTGAAACCTCACAGGGAGGCTTTCATCCCCAGAAGGAGATAGTGTTAGCTTTGCTATGCAGCGCTGACTTTCTAAGGTCAGAAAGAAGCATGGTCTGTTAGGTTGTGTCCAAAAGGGGCTCACATTGGTCACTTTTCCCTTTCTTCCTTCACCCCACTCACCTCTAAGCCTTTCCCATTCCCTAAATCCAAAAAAGTCCCCTTTAGCCCCAGCTCTAAGCGCAAAGCCAAACCAACCATAAAACCTTACCCATACACCCCCACGCACTCATAAACCCCTCATCTCTTTCCCACTATTGATCACTCCCCGACAATCTAACGGCCCACATCGCACCCGATAAACGTGACCCGCTCAACCAATTTCCACTGTTAGATAATCTTCGCCAAATCTGACGGTCTTTGCATACATCGCACAGGCAACATGATCGAGTGATAGCACGTGATGAGGGCAGATTTTCTGTCTCATCTGCTACTATGTGTCACTCATTGAGTGGAATTGCACGACCCCGAGCCATTACCACTTAGCCCCCGAAAGCGGTGCAACAAAACCGTTACCGCCCAACCAAACCACCCTTGCCCGTTAAATGCCCGTGCAACTCTGTCACCCGATGACCGTCCGATCTGTCTGCTGAAGATCCAACGACACTGAAACACCCCATTGCCACCTCGGAATATAGCTTTTGTCGAACCATCTCCACCATTCATCTCCCCGATCCAAGGGTCATCCTTCTCACTCACCCAAATTGTCCACCTACCCATGCACTCTATGTCCCACGTCCATTCTATTGACCGAGGAAGGAGATAATCCACTCTACTTGACTGACAATAGTAGGAACCCCAACAACCATATTTAACATAAAGCATGGCCAAAGGAGAAAAGGACATAGCACGATTTTGTAACTGAATTTATCAGTCATGAACTCCACTGGTACGACCACTCCAACTGCCTAAAGGACAGCACAACACCTGAATAGATCAAATTCACCCAGTGAACCTAGCAACCTCATCCAAAGACTCCATCAGGTAGTTAAATGCAGTTGGTGGTCAATTATGACACCTCCATACCTAAACAGCCAGGTGCCATTGTAATGTAAACTTATAAATATCTAGAAGAAAGAGGTAATTAGGGTTGGCATTTGATGTAAGGTTCAACTTCTGGAGATTGTAGACACTTTGTCACTTGCAGCGTCTCATCTTCATTTTCAGCAATACAAGCTTCTTTTGTTGTTAACTGCTCACTATCCATTTTCATCTGTTCTAAGCTTGTACATGATGTGTTGTGTCCTTGATATCTTAATGTTTAGCACTAGATAACTGTCATCTTATCTTTGTGTTGGAATATTGAATGAATCACTGAATAGGTTACTCAAGTTTCTTTCTATCTAATGCAGGAGAGTTGTCATCCTGTCTTTGCATTAATAGATTAGATTTGTAGGTTTCTGTACTAGTTGTAGCCGGCCATCACATGGTCTTGTGTATCTGCTGGTGTGGTTAGTATTCTCCATATCCACCTAAATATCTAAACTATGAGCATTGGTGGTCTAAAGCCTTGTAGTCTGAGGGTGTTCATGCATGTCTAGAGTGAAACAAAGTAGAAGTGGTTATTTGGCTTGAACCAAACCATTATTCCTTCCATTAAACCTTGCAACAATAGTTGAATTTATATGTTACTAGGCATCTCCAAGCTACAACCTAGGAGAGTTTCTTGGAATCCTAACACGTCCAATCATGGGCATAATGTCCTGCTGCCCCCACAATTATAACATATCAGCTATCCGCGACCTCTTCCAGGTCCTCCTCTACCCCGGCCTCATACGCCCCCATGAAATCCAGTTCGTGCCACTCCTGCATTCTGGTCAAGGGGTCGCGTTTTGGTTTGAACTCTATAGGTTTGAGTCCTATCCATCATCAGCTCATAGCCTCTACAGGTGCATTCATCGTGTCCAACCAATCTACGAAAATTATAGAACAACTATTGCGAATTTTGTGTGTACCTCTATAACAAATGGCAGTTTTCTGTAGCATGCTTTCCTGTTATTTGACAAATCGTGCACCACAAAGCAGTCACTGCGCTAGATCATGCTTATGCTTCTAGTCTTAATAGCATTAGCCCTCCTCCTAAAACATAATTCATGAACACTAGGTAGTGGTCCTTGCCATGACCCTAACCCTTACATTTAACACACCATACCTCTTCGCACACTTCGGGGTGAGCCATCCTGTCCTGTTTCAAATTCTGCATCTCAAGGCATAAGTTTTTCAACTATGCATGGATCTGCTGAACTCCGAGGTTAGGATCCTATATCAAGGTCTCATACAGCCTCATCGTGATATACAAGGCCTCTGCCTGAGTTGTTAACCTCTGTTGTGATAGCGCGTTCCTCAAATGCGGGTTAGCGATGCTACAAACCATTCGCAGTGTTGTCCATTCGTCAAAGTCATATTAGATTCGTGATTTGTGCACTTCAGTCTCTGATCCAATTCCAAAGGGGTCTCACTTGGTAGCATTCTAATCTCTTTGAACCTAATGATTGACTATGCCTCTGACTTCGGCCTGCTAAATTCTGTGTTCAGCGTAATTTGGATATCTGAGATCCCCACATTCGGATTGTCATTAGAATGCTTGATATACCAGCTCAATGCGTGATCCTACAGAGCGCTGACCAATGTTGATTTCTTTATGTTATCATCTGTAACTCCCTGCACTTCCCATACAACCTTTATCCTAAACCAAAACTGGTCTGGATCTTCATTTCCTACTCCATTGAACACCGACAACTTTATCGTGCTTGCCATATTGACTCGCGGTGGTGGCAGAGGTGGTATGGGAAAAGATGGCAGTGAAGGCAGTGAAGCTGGTGGTGGTGTGGGTGGGGGTGGTATGCATGGAATCCTCTACCTTATCAAATTGATCGTACTTCTTGGTGAGACCTTCGCGAGTTCTTCCTCATCCCTTCTTAGAGGAGAAATCAAGGGGCTTGTTTCTAGTTCTGCACTATATTTGTTTGTGTAAATTCTCCCACTTCATGTAGCCCTGAAGATTAATGTATTCACATAATCCTCTTTTCACACAGTAGCATTTTAATGCAAGTGTTGAGAGACTTAACATACTTACCTCGTGATCCTTTGAGAAAGCGTTGTTGGGCTTCGTTGTAGCTTACCGTAGTGTCTACTACGAACTCATTAATAAGTCCTCCTATAATCAGATCGAGCCAGTGATCAACAGTATGTGCGATCTTATCCTTCGATGCTTCCAATCTGCGCACCAACTCTGGAGTCCACACAATAGGACTGTTGAGCTTGCACCTTCCTTAGCTATCTGCTAGCTTCGCGATCCACTCATACAGCTCAGTAGGGAAAGATGTGAAGAAACTTTCGTGGATCTCTATGTACAGATAGTAGCCTAACCACTCTTCCTTTGATAGTCATGGATTCTTGTTCTCCTGTGCCACAAATTCATGAATTCTTTTGTCCAACCAACCTTCAATTTCTTTCTTAGTTGGATTCCAATGATACAACATCAGACATCTCTATGCATATTCCGATCCCAGTAAAGGAACCATTTTTTGGCTTGTTGGGGCCTCACTCAGGTTCAGAGTTAATTACCCAAACAAATCCTTGTACTACTGGTGCTTTCGGCAATGGTCCACGAAGCGCGGTCTGAGGTCTCACCCGAAGCAGTATGGGGGGATGCTGGAACTAGGTTCCTGTACCCTTGAGATGTGTGAGGGGTTGACTTAGTCCAACTATGAATACTTTCACGCAGGTTACTTCATGCACTTTCCTGGCCTACGAGGCCTTCGCAACCTTGTTATATTCATCTTCGCTCAACCCTAACTAGGGGTTGTGGGGCTTTCACGTTGCTAGAGCTGTGATCTACACTATTTCCCCAAGGCACACCATGGATCTTACTTATCTTCTTATAACAGTTAGTTATCTGCACATAAACATGTACCTTATATTATATTCACTTATTCAGCACATTCATATAGGTTTGCACATGAAATAAACAGTAAAATTGCTATTCATACCCAACATACTTCAATGCATAAAACAAGAAAAGATACACGGAAATATTGTAAAACTTTTGTTTATTAATGCTTCAATAGATTATAGACTCAACCTGCCCTACGCACTTAGCTGCAGACTACTAGACCTCTGCACACTCAGCTGTAGAGCCTTCTCCTACTCTATGACCCAAATACACGACTCTACACATAGACTCAATGCTTCGTTATTAGATCTTCCATTGATTCATTCCTCTATGATTGTTCTTTCTACACTTAGAGCCTCGCTCTATATATATATTTCCATGGTTCGCGAACAATGGGTAGATCTCTCAAACTAACATTACATTACAAAAATGAGGGTGGACAACCCTCTGACTCATTTACCATCTTCGCGCTCCGCGCCCATAAATCGCGGAGTCTTTATATTGGACTTAGTCAAAACTTGGGCTTTAAACCCAAAAACTTGCCTTGGGGGGTATTCCATGCCCAACAGAAAACTATGTTTTTCCTCTTTCTGTTCATCTAGAAGCATCTTCAATTCAGCATTATCTATTTGAAGACTTTGGTTGTTGTGCTTCAGTTCTTCCAGGGCCTCTCCTGTGGCTTGCAACTGAAGCTGAAATTTCTCCTTTTCCTCTGTCTCTTTTTGTAGAGCTTCATACATTCTTTCCACCCTCTGGGAAATTTTGAGCATGGTCTTGTACATCGCTTTTTCATCCTCTGTCACTGCATGTTCCATTGTTCAAGATTGTAATTCACATCCACATAAAGACCACTCCGATACCTAACTTGATCCAAGTTTACTCAACTCCCAGATTTAGCCAAGATATTTTTCTTTCATGATGTGATTAGAATTGCAATTAAAATAGCATAAAGGAACATAAACACATGTTGTAAAGAAGAAGTAACATGACAATCATTAGCAACATAAAACTCAAGACATTGATAACAGAGTTCGTCCAGGAGGGACTACGTCTCCGGGCCCCGGTGTCAAGATGGTGTAGGCCGCTGCATTAAGTGCTGCCAATAGTGATGATGTACATAGGTGGTGATGTCGTTATCATACAAGGAAAATGTTGTTATGAAACCAGCTCAAGAAAATATAGAAAAGATAGATCAACGCCTTATAATTTAGCCTCTTCAAGGGGGCAACCTCCTTTACATTACATAAATGAACAATTCTTGGATGACACAAATGAAAAGTCCTCCTTTCTATATATAGGAGTCCAAGGGGTCATAACATAATCAGAGCCGACATAACAATAACAATGTAAGGGCACAATAATAACAATAGTGGGCTTCTATGGGGCACAATAGTAACAATATGGGCACTACATGGGTACATCAATATAATAAGTGGCTTGTACTAATAACAATAAGGGGTTACACTAGTAGTATAGGGGCCTAACATGCCCCTCTCCTTCAAAAAGCATTGTCCTCAACGCTTGAGTAGTTCTTTATGCCTCTGTATAAAATTCTTGTCCTCCCATGTGGAATCTTCAGCGGGTAAGTTCTTCCACTTGATGAGATACTCTAAAATTGATTGATTTCGTAGCTATCGAGTTCTTGTTTCTGTGACTGCTCCAAGTTCCAATATGATTTTTCCTTCCTCTTCAATTTCTGGAAATATTGTTTGAATTGGGATCTTTTGCAACTTTTGAATAAGTGGCCATACTTCTTCGTCCTTCTTCCATTCATCCCTTGCTTTGTTTATCCAATCTAGTTGGATAATAGAAATATCACAAAACAATGCTTCCACATCCTCATCCTTGAAGAGTCTTCCCATTCGGTAAGGTCACCATTTTTTAAGTGCATGTAGTATTGCCAACATTTCCTTCTCATAAATAGCTTTCTTGAGATGTAGCAATAAAAATGCCCAATCACCTACATCAAAACATTTTTCATTGCAATGTTGATCTACCTGTTGTTTCGTTTGATTTTGCACCGAAGTGGCGTTATTCTTTAAAATTTGGAGAACTTGTTGTTGATGCTCAATGTGATCTTTCAATGCTTGAACCTTTTTCTTCTTGATATGTCCCTCTATCTCTGGAGTTTGAGGAGTGGTAATTTCTTCCAATCCTTTACAAGATATGGTCGGATTCATTTCTTGATGCTCGATGTGATCTTTCACTTCTTGAACATTTTTCTTCTTGATATGTCCTTCTATCTTGATAGTTTGAGGAGTGGTAATTTCGACCAATGAATTACAAGATATGGTTGGATTCATTTCTTCTTTCTCGATGTGATCTTTCACTTCTTCCACCTTTTTCTTCTTGATATGTCCTTCTATCTTGAGAGTTTGAGGAGTGGTAATTCTTGCCAATGCTTTACAAGATATGGTCTGATTCATTTCTTCTTTCTCTGCGGTAGGGTCCTGGCATATTTCTTCTTCTTTTGATGTTTCTTGATCCTTTTCTTCCTCCTCTTCATATTCTATATAAAATAATTTCTTCTCAGCACACTTATGACCTTTAATGCATTTGCTATCACAGTTGTAACAAAGCCCTTTTTCTCTTTTTTCTTTCAATTGTTGTGGTGTAACCCTTGTAGGTTGTGGAAGGCTAGGAGAAACAACACTTCCATCTTTATAGTTGTGAGGGGTATGCCTCCTGGTTTCCATAATTTTTCTTTCCAATATGTCACAAAGCCCTTTTACTCTTTCCAATTGTTGTGGTGTTGCTCTAAAGAAGGTGTTGCTCTTTGTATCCTCATAATGTGCTATCAATTCCTCTGTGAAAATTGACCACGTAACAAGTTGTTTACGAGAACAAAGCCATTCATACCATAAAAATTGATATGATTCTAAATATGAAGATGCAATACATACCTTTTGTAACAGTGGTACACCATGTAGATCAAAATATTGCTCCATCTGAAGTATCCAATTTACCAGATCCTTGCCATCAAACTTCCTCATCTTGCTTTTTCTTGATTTTAGGAGCTCAATCTTGAAACGACTGTAACTCTGTACTTTCGGATCTTTAAGTTCTGAAATTACGATCTGTGGTAGCCCTCTTTTTCCTCTTTCCAATGCCACAAGTCTAACCCAAATTGGGTTCTACAAGGAAGCGTTATGTGAAATCTCCACAGTGACTTGATTATAGACTAGTTCAGTAGAGTGAACTTGTACGACGTGCCACGAGTCACTGTTTCGACCTTTGGATCTGAAAAATGCATACAAGAAACTACAGTCTGTCCTATTTCTTTACCTTCTTATGAAATTTCAATCTGATCCCTAGAGAGAAAGTTATGATGATTTTCCCTAGGTCACTTGTTTGGAATGTAATTGAGGAGTCTGCAAAAAGACCAACTTCCTCAGATCATATCTCCGCAAATATAGTGCGAAAAGCTCTGAAATTCGGACCCGAGGTTCAGCGCGATTTCTTCTCAAATGGGTTTTTTTGTAACTTCTGAAACGTTGCAGAAAAAAGTTATTGCGAAAATGCCACGATGACTTGTTTGGAGTAGCAAAACCCTAGAATCCAAAGCTCTGATACCAAATGTTATGAAACCAGCCCAAGAAAAGATAGAAAAGATAGATCAACGCCTTATAATTCAGCCTCTTCGAGGGAGAAACCTCCTTTACATTACATAAATGAACAATTCTTGGATGATACAAATTAAAAGACCTCCTTTCTATATATAGGAGTCCAAGGGGTCATAACATAATCAGAGCCGATATAACAATAACAATGTAAGGGCACAATAATAACAATAGTGGGCTTCTATGGGGCACAATAGTAACAATATGGGCACTACATGGGTACATCAATATAATAAGTGGGTTGTACTAATAACAATAAGGGGTTACACTAGTAGTATAGGGGCCTAACAAATGCCCTCACACAGGAGTGGCTCTAAGAGATGTTCTGTTGCTGGAACTCTCATTCAAAAAGGACTCTTATCAGTATGACCTACACTCATGCATGATGATAATGAGCATCCCGCTAACATGGCATAAAAAGGATCTCAATGCAAACATACATGGTGACAACATGAGGATCCCATAAACATGAAGACAAAGGGATCTCAAATAAAACATGACGAATCATGACAACAAGTACATCACACAAACGATTTCGTATCACATCAAGCAAGAATCATGAGACAAGTAAGAAACAAGATCCCACATCAAACATCAAACAGGGATATGTGTAGCACAATGCATATAAAAAAGAAGTACATGAACGCACTGCATATACCTCACATCATGAGGCCATTTGAAGAAAAGGATGTCAAATTACTGAAGCTAGTTGTACCATCAATCTCACTGCGTCGAATCTCATGGAATGACTGCTCGCATGTTGAATGTTGACACCTACACTCCACTTTGAAAAGTGGCCAAAAAATAGAATGATCAAATGGAGAATCTGATTACACCATCATATTTGTGACATCAAATAGTGCAAAATCGACTGTCAAATTTCTAAATTTTGAGAAAGTGAAAATCTAGAGCTGAAGGAATCTTTTAGATTCAACATAGATTCCTCAAAGATTTCCTCCTCTGGGTCCTTTGAAGGTCTGCTGCTCAGATCAGGAAATTTATTGTGCCATCAGGTTCTAGTCATTAAGAGGTGTAAGATCAACATAAGTTGTGTCTTATTTGGACACTACAAAAATTTCACCCTCTTAAGAATTTCGCCCAATCATGGTTTCACCTGTGTTTTTATCAGGTTGATGGTTCCACTCTGCATTAAAAATTAATTTAAAAAATGCCTCGATCTGTGTGTGCGCTCTTGGATCCTCCATGCTTGCCGCACTGACAAAAGATGGGTTTTTATATAAATGATTGGCAGAGTTGTCAACAAAAGGGCCATTGGCCTAATGGTTAAGAGCATAGTAATTAAAGTAGTAGGTTGGGGGATCAAATCCCGCTTGCACCATATACAACATAAAACTATTTTTATAACTTACCAAACAGGCATGGTTTTTATTGTTTTGAGTATGGGCATTAAATTGTTGGTACATTGTGTTTTAAATAGTGCAGAGGTTTGAGTTAAATTGGGGGCATTGGTTGGTGTACACACCATATGGGGCTGCTCGATGAGGGCCAACCCACATGGGCCGGGTAGGTTCAATCTCCACTGGCCTCACATTTAGGGCATGTGCAAATAGTGTGGTGGAGAGGTTCCTGGGGTGATAGGGTTGACAGCCTGCGCCCCCACTTATGTTGAACATGTTGTTGAGGGAGCTCCAAGGGTGGTGGGGTCATGGCCGCCCACCCCTTATTCAAAATCTTTGGTTACAGTGGTTGACAGAGGGCCGGCGGGGGTCATGGCCCATCGACCCATAATTAATTATTTTTTATACATTAGATATTGAGGGGGTGGTAAGGTTGGTGGCCTGCCACCCCAAAAATATTTTTTTTTTGTTATTTAAAAACAACTAGCTATTTTTGAAAATTCGAAAAATGATCGAAGGAGAAAAATTAATCACACCACAAATTTGCTCGGAATCTAGCCTAGGTTGGCCAGAATCTAGTGGCTAGATGTTGTCCAAATTGCTACCTCTTTAAGCCTACTGAGTCACCCAAGTCAACCTGAACTTTGGCTACTCTTAACTTTCGCATATAGACTCAGTTTGACAAATCATTCACACCACAGCAATCAGGACGACAAGATCAACGCTCTGGTCCTGTTTCGAAAGTATTCTGATGACTTTGATTTTTGAGCTTCCATAAGCCCTCTTTGTCCTGTGTGTGTCCCTGGAGCCACTTGGATCACGAACTGTCTTGAACCCGCATGCTTTTCTTCTTTGAGAAAATCTTATGTGCCCCAATCTTCTGCAGCCAGTTCTCTTCTATTTTTCTTAGATAGCATTGTTTTTTACCCCCTTTTAGTATATATAGATTTCTTGGAGTTCTTGGACCTTTGATAATGGTCTTTCCTATATCAAGCTCACGAAACACACATATGTTTGATTGAAACACAACTTCATTTCCTTGATCACACATTTGACTAACACTCAACAAGTTATGCTTTAAACCATCAACATACATAACATTTCCAGTTTTAACCTTTTCATCCAAATAAACAGAACCTTTATCCTTAGTGATAGCTAGTGTGTCATTTCCAAAAGAGACATTATTTTCCTTTTCTAAAGCATTATATGAAATTATTTTATCTTTATCACTTGTCATGTGTTTAGAGCATATGTTATCAATGTATCACTGATTTTCTTGTCCTTCTGCAAATAGAGCTATGCCACATCTTTATGATTGAAATTCCTTATTTCTCCATACCTTGGAATTTGATGATGTTTGATCCTTTTGAATTGTTGGCCAAAATTTTCTCTTGCATTAAGATTCTTCATGACCAAATTTATTGCAAAATGAACATTCAATTTCATCTTCAAGAGGATAAAAGTTATTATAAGAACTGTTCTTGATTCTTGTCACGCTCCTTTGTTTTCATGCTTCTCTAGTCATGATAGTTTGTAAGAAACACATTGAGCAGCCTTATGCCTAAAGTTATGGCATGAAAAACATTGTCCATTAAATAAATTTATGTGATCATAAAATCTTTTGGTATTGTTTACCTTTTGGTTGATGCTTCTATTGATGTTCATCCTTGGAGTGAAATGAGCATGATTTACCTAACAAGGACTTTTAGGCTTTTGCTAAAGGTTGATGCAATATTCACTTGTCTTTGCTACATCAAGATAGCTTCCAGTGATGGCTGATGAATTTTGTGATTGGGATGTTTCTTTAGTATATCCAAGACTGGTCTTTATAAGAGGATAACACTGAACCTTGATGATTTCATCTAAAGTTTTCGATCCTTTAGCAAATATAATATTAAGATATTTTTTCTTCTCAAATTCTCTTCTTAGAGCCACTACTTCACATTCTAATTTTTCATTGTGCTTTTCTCTTTTAGTGAGTTGATGTTTCAAAGTGTCTATGACCATATCCTTTTCTTCAAAACAAATTTTGATTTTAGTGATTTCTTCACAAAAATCTTCCTCTTCTAAGGCATCCATAAAATCATCATTTTCATAAGCCATGAGTAGTTTAAAATATTGTTTAGATTCATCTTCATCACTATTAGACAATCCATCCCTATCTTCATGAGTATAATAACTTCTTCTATTAACAAACTATTTTCTATTACCTTTTGTAGACTCCTTTTCTTTTTCATGATTATCTTTTTGAGGACATTTTGCACCATAATGGCCAACTCTACCACAAGGAAAAAATTTGAATGGAAGCTTACCTCTGAATATTCTGGAACCCCGTTGAAGCTTCTTTACAAAGTTTACCTCATCTTCTTCTGAAATATATCCTGATTCATTGATATCTTCCTTTTCTTTTCCCTTTGCTGAAGCTTTGAAAGCGACTTCTCTAATATATGATGGACCTCCTTTCCTCATTTCAAAGGCAGTTAAAATTCCATGAAGTTGAACAACAGTAATAGATTGAAGATCCTACTTTTCTTCTATGGTAGATACTTTTGACTCAAATTTAGAAGACAAAGATCTCAAAATTTTCTCTACTAAAGTAGCCTCATTTATTTCTTCACCCAGATTCTTCATACAATTTACAATCTCATCTACTCGTAAAAAGTAACTAGCAATACTTTCATCACTATGCATCTTGAGAGTTTCATACTGAATTCTGAGAGTTTGGAGCTTAGCACATTTTACCTAGGAGTCTCCTTCATAGCTCTGAATGATTTTGTCCTATATTTCTTTGGCTTTCTTGAGTTGCCTGACTTTGACAAATTTTGATTCTAACAGACTTCCCAATAAAGTATTGATGACTTTGGCATTCTTTTTGTATAACTTCTTTCTTGTTCTATATATGGGTATTTCTACTATAAATTGATATCCTCCTTCCATAATTTCCCAAACATCAGCTCCAAGTCACTAAGGATAGGCTCTGGTTCTTATCTTCCAATATACTAAGTTGTTTCTATTGAAGATTGGTGGTCTGATAGATCCCATGCCTTCGTGATTTTTCATCTTGAGAGATCTCCCTTCAGGTGATCAAGCTTCTTCTGGAGGACCTTCTCTAGCACCAATTGTTGTAAATAATACTAAGAGGGGGAGGTGAATGAATATTTACAATTCAATAATTTTTCATTTCATAATCAGATTTATATATGCTACCTCAGTGAAGTGAACTTGCATGCGCACGCGACGATTATTAAGAAAACCAATGTATATACAGTGAACTTATGATTTAGTTAATTCATCATGTGTTGATATTTAATCAATGCATCACTACTTTATTAAACAGTGAATATGTGCATTAATAATAGAATAAATCATCACACATAAGAAACACATATGAACACCAAGATTTAAGGTGGAAGCCCAATGCGGGAGAAAAACCACCTGTTGTTGTTATCTTTATCTTCTTTTTAATATAAATAAAATATGTTTACAATCTTATACTGGTGCAAACTCATACTAGTACACAGGAACCCACCTGCAGAAGGCTACAACTTTCTCCCATTCTCCATCTTCTACTAGAAGGGAGCTACAACCCCTTAGCTCTTGAACTATCTAATATGTTTACTAGTACATAGGTGCCTGCCTATAGAAATATATGACCTTCTCTCTTCCTCCAGGGACCACGTTTCATAAATTTTTAGACTGGATACTCCTGGTACATAGCAACACAATATGAAGGCCACATTTCATCAAATTTTCACATTGGACCCATCAGTAACATTGAAGCTCAAACTCAATAATAAGTACATCAACCAACAATCATTCAATCTAAACAGTTAGATCACTGTCACCAAAAAACTATGTTGAACCTAGAAACCTGCATCATCATCTAGAACCAATTGCAACCTCAAAAATCATATGTCAGAAAGTATACACTACTTTAGTGAAGCCAACCTATGTGTATACGCTACTTCCTTTATCCAAACCTGCATATACCTAAAAAATTAGTCAATCATAAAAACCTCTAAATCAAAACTATATCAACTAGTAACATTCTGAAGATCTACTATCAAATTATAGATATCTATACAGACATCACCAAAGATCACCCTTCTCACTTAATCAATCAATAAATCAAACTCAATCTCCTTACACATTCAATTCTACTCTCAGATCTAAGAAGATATCATTGACAAAAAATAGTAAAATGACAACACTGATCAGATAGATTAGTCATTTCTGAATAACAGGCTTTTCATTTGAATACGCTACTTGGAAGAGTTGAACCAGCGTGTATACGCACCTTCACCAAGGAAAACCAACGTATAGTTTTGAAAATTCTAACTTAAAACTTCACAGCTATTCTACAATTTAGTGATACCAAAATCACAAAATTTATAGGATAAAACATGCGTCGATAGTCAGATTCAGCCCAACAATTACTAGATCATACAATGATAAGTCACTTCAGGTCTCATGATCCTAATCCAACATTGTATCAAAAGGTGCACAAGATATTTCAGATGATATCATAACCTTAGCCTTTACAACATAAGATGTACTTCAGATAGAAGTATTCATGAAAAACCCTTTCACTTGCATACTTGGCCCTTTGATATTCTCCTCCTTATATAGTTTTTGGCCTTTCTCAATACCTCGAACGAAAACAATGCTTAGAACCTATGGTATTCTTGGGCAAGATAAAAAAACCATTACTCTGCTTAACATTGTGGGATAGTACCAGGGTATTGACTCTTTGTATTCTTTAATCTTAAATTTCCTTGATTTTCCAACCCATGCCTGCTTTTCCTCTCATGAAAGTGTGTACATATGTATACACTCTTTTCGTTCTATGAAACTGCGTGCATATGCTGCTTAGACAAGGTGAACCTACGTATACAACTTTAACTGACTTAAAACATCATTTTTTTTCAACTTCTTGATTCTGATCTATAGTCATTTGTTCTAACTTCCTGATCTTATGTACCATTGCCTTGTTACTTTTGAATTGACATGTTACAATGTGAGTTTCCCTTTATCAAATTTGAACTGCCCTGTGAGTGATTTGCCATCAAGCACAACACCTGTATCATAATGGCAACAAAAAATATAGTAAATTCAGAGATAAATAATAATACATTGAAACATAGATAATTATTCAAAAAAAGCCTTTATTATGCTTTAGATCTTCAATTAGAATCCTTTCCAACCCTGCACACATAGTTGTAGGGGCCCGTGCACTCAGTTGTGGACTTACCAAGGTCTCCACGTACACAGATGCAGAAGCCTTCCCATTCGCCTAAGTACATAGTAGACAAAATAGACCCAAGTCTTTCACTTATATCTTCTTTCTTAGATTGTTCTATGACTCTCATATGACTTCCTTTTATATTCTTCTCCATTAAAATACCATGGTTCGCAAACCATGGGTGGGTCTCAAAAAATCTTGATTCTTAACAAACTAAAGGGATTTGAACTTCTAAAAGCCCCTTTGACTCCTATCAACCTACGGTACTCATGCTCTGCACCTCAAAAAGTGAAAACTTTAAAATATTTAACAAACCTTTACAAAATTCGACCCAAGGGACCTCGTCCCAATAGGCCCCCAACACAAAGTTGTGACTCGTCTAAAGTCACTCTTCTGGTGTTACCTCGATATTTTCTTGCAGAACTCTATACTCGATCTTCAATGCTTGAAGATCTGTTGTTAATTGCGCAGTGGCCTAACAAGCTTCTTTGACTAGTTTATCTGTAGTTGGACCATCAGCTGCAAGGACCATGGTTCTTTGTGTCTGATGCAGAGCCTTCAACTTTCTCTGGACTATCTGTGACAGCTAGCTTACCTCATCCACCTATGGCTACATCCTTGAGTATATAATGGAGGTCTTCTAACACAGCTCATCAATCTAGGTCTCGATGAACTTGTTAGTTCCAGTCTTTGCAGCTTGTCACCAGGGATCAAAATGGGCTCTTACTATGTCTGGTTTTCAGAGATATTTTGCCCATGATTTTTAGTGCAAATAATATCCTAAGTATGTTCATCAAAAGCATCTTGGAAATATATTTCCAACGGTATATTTCACACCCAAAACGGTTCCTGGATCAGAAGATATGATCGAAATGAATGATTGATTCTTGGTTATGCATGATGCATGTTTTCTTATAATTTTACATTGTGAAAAGTTACTTCACCTTTTTCATGGTTTATAGCTACAAATCCAATGAACTATGTTCGATTATGTGAACTATAATGTGTTGAAGCATTAGTTTCAATATTATTGATTTATGAAGGAGGTGACTGGCATGATGTTTTGGGGTTTTGAGGTCATTTGCTGCACATGGGGACAAGTTTACTGCAAAATCCATTTCTGAAGTAATGGACATGAATTTTACAAAAGTGAAAGAGGTATTTGTCAATCACATACCAGATAACAAAAACCTCCTTCAGTTTATGCATAGGTGTTACTATTTGGGAGATATGAAGTGAGATTTGAAGCGTGTATTAGTCATTGTCTTTTGGCGCCATTTTATAACATATGGAAAGCAATTTTGAGAATCCCAAGGAGGTTTTTGTCAATCACAAGCAATATAAAAGAAACATCTTTCATTTTATTCACAGGTGTCTTGAATTGGAATATTTGACTAGATCTTTACAGCCTAAGTTTACAGATTTAAATATTTAATGATTTCCTGTTTTAGAGATTATTTTGTGCCAAAGATTCCAAGCAACTAGAGTTTAATTTCCAAAATTTGAGAGAGTTTTTTCTCAAAAATAACCTTATCTACAAAAAACTTTTTCAGTTTTGTAACAATTGGTATGGTGCAAGAGATACAAGTTCATCTTTGACCCCTATTTTCAGAAATTCGGTCCCTATTCCTAGCAAGGAATGCCAAATTTAATGAACTATTTCTATCTTTAGGGAGATGGTTGAGCTCAACTCCCTTATTCCAGGGATGAGATAATTGTATATATTTTATAAATTTCAGAGTGTAATGGGTTTGAATCTTTCAGCAGGGGAAAGCTGCTATTGGACTGTGTAAAGCTTAAACTTTTTTGAATATTATTCTATTAGAGCAGTCTCTACCCTTTAAACTTAGGATCCATCACAGTGTTTAATGTGCAACATGATTTTTTTGTAAATTCATTTCCATTCTTTGTGTTTCCTACTAATTTCATTACAACATTCTCCAAGGCAAGTGTTAGGAATCCATCCACGCACGATGCTCCTTTCACAATGATTATGTTGTTTAATTTAGTGGTTATCTTTTTAGAATCTGTCCTTTGTTAGATGCTCTGTTGAGTAACTCTGTGCTTCTATTTCTTCTAAAGTTACCACTATAGATTCATCCCCTGATTGATGCCTATAGGGTAGCTGTCTATTTCCTCTTTTCTTCTCTCATTATATCATTAATCTGGCTAAACATTGCGCTTACTTTGCCCCAAGTTTGCCGGAAAAAACTAGCCTCAATTCCATAGCCCAATGGTCCCTTCTCTTGCCGTTTTCGACCTACAATTTTCAACCAGATCCTCGTTCTTGATAGCTAGCCTAAGATTCTTTTATTTCAGCCACCCTCAGTTGGCAAAGAAAGAGCCCTCTCTAGTCTGGCAGGGCTAGATTCTAGATCAAAAGCTTGGTCTGTGGTTACCTCAGAATTGCCTCATCTTAGCCTTCAGGTTCATTATGAGTGCTAACATATTGGCACCGCTTTAGGGGATGAGATGAAAAATCTTCTCCAGGAAAGATTGCTCAAGTTGCAGATTTGATTGCTGATGGTGGACCTCAGTCAGACACATATGAAGGTTGAAATCTTCTACCTATGACTCCATTGTTCGAAATCCTGAGTTTCAAAGCATTGATGGTGGCTCCACTGGCTAAATGAAGGGCTTAGATGTTGTTTCTATTTGTTCAAGGTATTCATGTATTGATTTTTCTAATCTTCCTGGTTTTCCTAATCAATCACAGAAAGATGCATATTTTTTTAGCAATGGCCCTAAATTCAATGGGGAAGATCTGACTTTGACTCTTGAACATGTAGAAAATTTTTCAAAATATTTATAGAATCTCTTAGAGTCAAGAAAGAGGATATTTTTATCATATTGTTCTATGATTCGTTTCAAGGGAAATGTAGACAATGGATCAAAACTTTTCCTATCAGATCTATTAAGTCATTTGCAGATTTTTTTCATATCTTTCTTGAAACATGGATGGAGAAAGAGGAATAATTCGAAATAGAGGCGGCCTCTGTTCAAGGATTTAGAGAATGGGAAGATATGTGCACAGATGATGAGGTAGATGAGAAATTTGCTTCATCTTTTTATTATTATTTGAAGTCTTTTCGATGTAGCCATGAAGTTAAGCTCAATTTTTTGCAAGAGTTTGCCATCAAAATTGAAGAAGATCTAACTGAATTGGAGACCCAAATACAGTCCTAAGATCTGGACTGTCAAGTTCCATTCTTTGGGGACCTTTTCTAGCAGAAGGAAGGAAAGGTAAGGCTACCCTTGGATGTTTGAATTAATAATTTATAGCTCGAAGCAGGTATTGAGGAGTTGGGGCAACAAACAAAGTCTACTTTCTTTGATCTTGTTGTGGCATATATGGAAAAAAATTTCAGTTTGAATAACAAGCCAGATTTCCTTTTGCACAGGCACACTCATTTTGTGCATGTATGGTTGTTAGCATTTACATTTATGTTTTGTTTCAAGCACTACAAAGCATCATCGTTGCTATAGTTGCTTGATTGGTTAATTTGGAATTATAGAATCACTTGATCTAGTGATTTGCAGAAAAGTATGGTAGGGTTCTACATAAATAAGCTGCCCAAAGCAGCATTTCAGTTTTCAGCATTTGTTTTAGTTTCCTAATGTACAGGTTGCAATATGTGTGTTTTTTTTGTTGGTATAAGTTGTTCAGGTTTGTAGCTGTTTGTGACCATCTTTCCCAATGGATGAGACACATGGTCTATGGTGTTCTTGACACCTCCAAGGAGTTTCCATCCCCAATATGGAAAATGTTAGTTTCAGTCTTCGCAGCCTGTCACCAAGGATCAAAATGGGCTCTTACTATGTTTGGTTTTCAGAGATGTTTTGCTCATTAGTTTCATTGCAAATAATATCCTAAGTGTGTTCATTAGAAGCAGCTTAGAAAGAGCTTCCCAACGGTATATTGCACGCCCGAAACTGGTTCCTAGATTGAAAGATATGATCAAAATGAATGATTGATTTTTGGTTATGCATGATGCATGTTTTCTTATAATTTTACATTGTGAAAACTCCCTTCCCCTTTTTCATGGTTTATAGCTACAAATCTAGTGAACTATGGTCAATTATGTGAGCTATAATGCATGGAAGCATTAGTTTCAATATTATTGATTTATGAAGGAGGTGATTGGCATGATTTTTTGGGATTTTGAGGTCATTTGCTGCACAAAGGGACAATTTTACTGCAAAATCAGTTTCTGAAGTAATGGACATGAATTTTACAAAAGTGAAAGAGGTTTTTGTCAATCACATACCAAGTAACAAAAACCTCCTTCATTTTATGCACGGGTGTTAGTATGTGGGAGATATGCAGTGATATTTGAAGGCTACATTAAAAGAAAACAAATTTTGGATTTTTTTTACTGTTTTAGTCATTGTATTTTGGCGCCATTTTATAATAGATGGAAAGTAATTTTGAGAAACCCAAGGAGGTTTTTTTCAACCATGAGCAATATAACAAAATCCTCTTTAAGATTATTCACAGGTGTCGTTAATTGGAATATTTGACTAGATCTTTACAACCTATTTTTACAGATTTAAATATTTAATGATTTCCTGTTTTAGAGATTATTTTGTGGGACAGATTCCAAGCAACTGGAACTGAATTTCCAAAATTTGAGAGAGGCTTTTTCTCAAAAATAATCTTATCTACAAAAATATCTTTCATCTTTCAGTTTTGTAATAGGTGTTATGGTTCAAGATATACGAGTTCATCTTTGACCCCTATTTTCAGAAATTCAGTCCCTGTTCATAGCAGGGAATGCCAAATTTAATGCAACTATTTCTATCTTTATGGAGATGGTTGAGCTTGACTCCCTTAGTCCAGGTATGATCTGATTGTATATATTTTATGAATTTCAGAGTGTAAAGGGTTCGAATTTTTCAGCAAAGGAAAGTTGCTATTGGACTGTGTAAAGCTTAAACTTTTTTGAATATTATTCTATTGGAGCAGTCTTTGCCCTTTAAACTTAGGATCCATCACGGTGTTTAATGTGTGCCATGTTTTTTTTGTAAATTCATTTCCATGCTTTGTTTTTCTGCTAATTTTGTTACATCATTCTCTAAGGGAAGTGTTAGGAATCCATCCATGCACGATGCTCCTTTCACAATGATTATGTTGTTTAATGTAGTGGTTATATTTTCAAAATCCATCCTTTGTTAGATGTTCTGTTGAGTAACCCTGTGCTTCTCTTTCTTCTAAAGTTTCCACTGTAGATCCATCCCCTAATTGATACCTACAGAGCAATGGTCTTTTTCCTCTTTTCTTCTCTTATTATATCTTTAATCTGGCTGAACATTGCGCTTACTTTGCCCCAAGTTTGCCGGCAGAAACTAGCCTCAATTCCATAGCCCAATGGTCCTTTCTCTTGTTGTTTTCGACCCACAATTTTCAACCAAATCCTCATTCTTAATAGCTATCACAAGATTCATTTATTTCAGCCACCCTCAGTTGGCAAAGGGAGATCCATCTCTGGTCTGGCAAGGCTAGATGCCCGATTAAAAGCTTGGTTTGTGGTTACCTCAGACTTGCCTCTTCCCAGCTTTGAGGTTCATTCTGAGTGCTAACAAAACTTTCCCTCTAGAAGTTTGGTGAACCCTTGCACAAATGCTAAGGTCCGTGTTGTCATTCTAATTTTGTCAAACTGTAGTTTCTTTTCACGGATGTCTCCTTCGATCTTATGCAAGTGCGAATCCTCGTAAACTAAGGTCCACATCTCCATCATATACTCAAACAATTGGCTGCAATCCTTGACTGCAGTGACGAGAGAGGTCATATATTCTTCAATAGCATCCTTGCATTTCTCTCTGAATTCTGGAGGAGTGATTGGCTACAACTTAAGTTGGAGCTCTAAAATCTACAGTTGTAGCTCAAATCACACCTTACCAATTTCCTCCTTAGATTCCTTTACCGCAGTAGCTAACTTCTTAATTTTCTCTACTGACGCCACTTCTGTTGGAATTTGGAGCTTAGGTAGCTCGTTGCATACTTGGGTAAGGGAAGTCTCTCGCTGCTGATTCTGTTGTATCACCTTCTCATGGTCCTACAAGGCCTGTGCTTTCTCCTAAAAAAATTGTTAATTGTTAGTTTTGACCTCGTCAATAGTCAACAATGCCCGCTTATCTTGGATGTGGAGCTCATCTGAAACTCCTTGGTGCAACTCATGTAAGGTCTAGATCAGTAGTGCTGGAAAGTTTATACATAGGTTCTTCTAGAATTGTGCACACTCATGCTCTTTGTCTATCTCAAACTGGAGACAACCCCCTGGTATTGGGATTGGGCAAAGCCTAGATGTGAGTTCTATTGTACAAAATCCTAGCCTGCTCGCATGATCTATGCTCACTTGTCCCATGCTCTCCTGGATCATCCCTGTCTGGACCTACAATTCTTTCAAGCCCTGCTGTACTTTATCCAATACCTGGTGGTGCTAGTCCTCAATGTGTCCCTAGATAGTTTCAGTGGCATTGTGGACAACATCATCGATCTCATCAAGGTCCCCCTCCATGAGGACCAATGGTGTCACACTTGTGGACTTATCAAAATTCTGCTTCTTGCGAGGTCTTGTGGAACTTCACTTCTCCCTCTTCCTGACCCTGAAGGGGGACTATAAGTCTGCGCCTCCTTTCCTCTTCACCTTCAGTTCCAACCTCAAGAGCAGTGCACTCCATTTTAGGTTCTTCAAGGTTAATAGTGACCTTCAACGTGGTTGCAAATTTCTTCTTTGGAATGATTGTATCTTTGGTAGAAACCTTTTGTTTCAGTGCTTCCTTTCATTTTACAGAGGCCTTTTCTTGCTACACTTCCTACTCTTTCTGCGTGACATTTTCTTTATGCATTTCCTTTTCTTTCTGCACTACCTTTTCTGTTAGAGAAGCCTTCATTGCTTCTTTCTATTTATCTTTCTTTACGATTACTATTTTCCCCGTTTCACCTTCTACATCCTTACTTTCCTATGTCAAATGGGGTGAGCCATTTTCTAATGAACCCCAGAATGTCATCCTCTGTGACTAAATGTGGCAACTTATGCCATGTTCCTGCGGTGTCCTTATTTGCGCATATAGACAGATTGTGAAAATCTACCTTGAAATCTACAATATTAGTATACTGCCCATGTAAACTTGGTGATAAATGCAGTCGTTGGTTGATCACCATATGCAACTCTAACTCGAAGAAGACCCAGAATATCTTTGTTTCCATGATGCGGTCAGGATCCTTCATCACCCACATCGAGGTGAATTTCATAACCTTGCACAATTCTAGATCATGTTTTGGGAACTAGCTCTCCTCAAGCATCCTCCATGCCACCAGCACGATCAGAAAAAGTAACCATGCATAGTGGAATGCCTTGCCTTCCTCCTGGGCTTCACAGAAATCCTCCAAGAACTGGTGACATAGATACTTGGCCCAATTGTATTGGAACCATTTGCTACAATGTGCAACCAAAGATACTATTGGTGTCATCAGTTCATCACCGTGACACTTCCTCATTATTTTTCTGGCCAAAATTTATGGAGGAAACTACACAACGCCATTCGATATAAAGCTAATTACATAGTCGCGTGACTTCTTCACCAACAAAAAGTTGCTCTTCATCTAATCTACAATATTTTTCTCCTGTGATTTCCCTACAAAATCATTTGTGGGGTTCACGCCATGATAAGGCAACAAGGGGATTCAGTGGACCAACATGTCATCAACTGGAATGGGCCCTACCGACCAGAGGCACCCATCATGAACTAACGCTAATTATTGACATACACAGGTAGTATTAATGATGTTGTGGATAAAGTGTGGCACCCACAACATGTTAAGCAAGCCCACACGCTTAATTCTAACTGCACACTTCATTGGCTCAAGCCGTGTAACACCTGATTCCTCATAGTAGACTGATTTCAAATATTTGTTGGGTTCCAACTGTGGGAACTTCACATGATCACCTAGGTCCCAGTCCTCCATCTTCAAAAAAGGTAACCAGGCCAACAAATTTCCGTCAATAGTTACATCCTCTGGCAGCAATAGTCTGAAGACCTAGAATTTCACTGATTTTGAGTCCTTAGTCACTTTGGCAGTGGGTTTCGTAGGGGGTACATAAGGTGGTAGCCAAGTAATCCACACAAATTCTTTTGCATCAATATATTCAATTCCCATATGCAATTCTTCCTCTTCCAAGTCTAGGGGTTTCGTCGGTTGCTTTCTTTTATCTAGCCAACCCTTCTGTCTAACCTCCATTGGATTTTTGTGTGGTTATTGCCACACCGATGCTTGCTAGGGCTTCTTTTTCTTCTTCTCTCCTACCACAGAGGAAATGGGTTTAGGCCTCGATGACCCACTGGGGCATCACTAACAAACCAATATTATATCACGTGCATTCATATTGGGGCATTAAAAATGGAAAAATCACAAAATAATATATTGGGGTTATAATGAAGGCCTAAAGGATTTTAATATACCATACAATAATATATATATAACCTAAGGTATTGTTTATACAAATTTTTGGCCAAACGGAGGGAAAGATACACCATATTTTTAGAAAATGTTGGGCTACACATCACCCATGGAGGGAAAGAGTGGGAAAGATTGCATTTTGGAGTTGAGCCTCTCTGCAACCTGCCTTTTTGTGTTTTTGAGTTTTAACCCTAATCCTTTCTATGTTTCTGAGTTTGAGCCTGACACAAGCAAGACCACCTTTCTATCTTTCCAGCTTGAGCAAGTTTTTCCTACAATACCGCCTTTCTGCATTTCTAGCTTGAGCAAGAACTATTGCTTTCATTCAAATCTCTGAGCATAGTTTTCTTTCTTCTACAACCAAGCTACCCTGTTTCAACCCACCTAGCTACTATCTCGTTCTCATTCCGAAGGGAGTCCATAACCCAAAATTAATGTGTTCTGTCCAACTACGGTAACCTTCATGATCAAGGATTTAAAAAATGATGGGTTCTACGAACACCCAACACAAACAGAAGAAAAGGTGAGGAGTCAGCTTGTGGAGTGCAACAAGTGGTATTAGCAGTTGATTTAGAGGAGTCGGCTTATGGAGTGCAACAAGCATATTAGCAGTTGATTCAAAGTGTTTTTGATCATAGTGTTATATTATATTTTACCTAGCGAATCTCTATAATCTACAGGTACATCCTTAAATAATGCTCTTGGCTCCTTCACAAGCATGCTCATAATTTCGACATAGCTAGGACGACATGATTTTTGTACGACAACCTATTATTACCTGATACATGGAAATAAAATATGCCCAGAAACTTAAGATGTGTATAAACTCATCACATGAAACTCCTATTCTATAATCTCTCACACTTCCATGAAAATTTCATTACAAAGGTGAAATATTTATAGTGCAAGCTACAAGTACCTTGAGTGATGTATAATATATTCCTCTAATAAATTGTGGATGCAAACTTTAACCGTTATTGCACCTAACGAAGTGAGGTGATCTTACATGCGAGTTGGAAATCCCATAGAGAATGCACCCACCTGTATCACTTTGAAATGAGATCTTCTAAATAATCAATATAAAGTTGAAAGAGTATGGGACCCAGGCGACAATGGAAATATTTTCTTTGACATGTATGGTTTTATGTATTCCATTTGTTTGTCTGCCTTGCTACTAAATAGTTTAGTATGTTTGATTTATATATGCTAATTTTATTGGTTTTTGTGGGATGGTAGTGGCACACCGACTTGGGTTTTTCTCACAGACACCAGCAGAGGGAGAATGTAAAGATAAGCAGGAGAAAATCATAGTTTCCAAATCATTTATACAACATATGTCTAAGGAGATAACATTGTCCCAATAGTTGAAACAACAACACTCAACATCCAAGAGAAATATCCTCACCCAAGGAGAGACAAAGTAGTAGCCATTTTGTTGAACACCAACATTATGAACCTGGGCTGGAGGAACATCACAATGGGTTTATTTTGATTTGATCGTAGAATTTTTCTCTAGCTTCAGTTCTAGTCACAATCATCATTTTCAGTAGAAAATTCATTGTCCTGCTCTACCATCGTCTGGGTCGAGGATTTTCCCCCTAATTAGGTCTATTTTTCTGTATAAGAATATATCGGGCTCTCTTTATGATTCACCTTCATCCTCCTCTATCTCAAGTGAAACTATTTCATCTAAGCGATCTCCTATTGGTGACTGTGTTGGGTGCTCTTTGCATGAGCCATTGCCATTAGCACTGTCTAGGGAAGCTATTGTAGCAAATAGAGTTGGTGAAAAACATTAGTTGCCCATTGACTCTTCTACACCACTGATTAGCCTCTTTATATTCATTGGTGGGTAGTTGGGCATATTTCATATGCCATTTAGGTATAAATATTTACTCAGACTGATAAGATGTAATTAATTTCATATGCATCCAATGCCTCTTTATATGCCATTTTTGGAATCAGTGCCTGCTAGACTGATAAGATGAATCAATAATATTTTTCTCATTAGAGATATATTAATTCAAGACATTAATAAGTATACATTCTTCAAACCAGTGATATCTTCTAGTAAAGATGAAATATATTCTCATAAAAATTAATCAGATTGAACTCTGGAAAATATTGATAAAGCAATCAAAATGGAATATTTCATATTTTTTTGTAGTTAGTTGTTATATTTAATTCTAGCATAACCCAATCGGTTAGCTCAATGGATTGTTTCCAATGTTTTTAGTCATTATCTAGTTCCATGCCAATAGACACTTGGTTTGAGTCCCATTAGGTTAGGTGAAATAGTCTATGTGGATGGTTTTACTAGGAGTCCCATCGAGTAATGGTCTGCTCCTTTAATTTGGACTCAAGAGATGCAATTACTGTTTCTTGATCATCCCTGCAACATTTTTGTTCCTTCAATTCTACCTCTAAATTTCTCAAATTTTCTTGTAACGTTTAAGCTCTTTATCAAGTTTGAATTTTTCCTGGTAAGATTCAAGTAGGTTCTAACTCTATCTTCTCTACTCTTGAACTCTCTAAGTCTATTTCAGTTGCATCTAAGGCTATCTTAGTATCTTCTAGGCCAGCTTTCAAATGCTCATACTCATGAGACTTTGAGTAATTTCACTCTTTTCATTCATGAGGGTTTGAACTTCATTTTGTAACGTGGCTAGCTTCAGAGACAACTCTTCAATCTAACTCCTATAATTAAGTTCATTCTTCACTTTTTTCTCAATCTCATCCAACGTGTTTTGTAGATTTGATGATAACCCTTCACTCTCTTCCTTTGAGAAACCTAACTGGTTCATAAGTTCTTGCAGATTGTCTTGATATTTCTTTTTCATATATGCAATCTCTTCTTTAGACTTTCTCAGTGATTCTTGCAAATTAATTTTCTGTAGGTGGAATTCAAAAGCTTCTTTAAGTGCTTGTGTTTCTAGTCTATCATTAGCATCAAATGTTGATGACATATGTTGAGAAATCCTCTTCAATTCTTCCCGAAGGCATTATGTTGTAGTAGAATTATTCCATCAAGTCATTCTTAGTGCTTCTTCTTCCCTTTTGGCCCTTTGTTCCTGTTCCCTTTTAGATTGTGACAATGCATCCAAATCTGCTACAAAGTTTGTTGTCTTTGTATCTATCTCTTGTTGTAATTGTTCAACCTTACTCTCTAGATACTTATGGTTGAAAAAGAAGTTGCATGCTCATCTTTGAGATTTTGTAATTCTTATTGCAATTATTCCTCTGATTTTTTAGATGAAAACTTCTCATGCTCCTATTTTAGTGCTTCAAATTCATGCTCTAATTGATCCATCTCTTTTACCAAATAGTCCTATGCTTTTTTGTAGTCTTCAACCTCTCGAGAGAGTTCAATAATACTTGCCTCTGATTCAAGTGTTTATGCAAGCTTCCTCTCCATTCTCATAAATTCCTCTCTTATTTCTTTTGTTTTTTCTTTAGATCCACTTTTTTCTTCATCATGATTTAGTTGTCTCAAGCTCATCAATTCTGTTAAGAAGTTGATCATTTTTCTCCTGTAGATGTAGTATTGTGCTATCATTATTTCTGTGATCATCCTCTACTTCATAAGTTTTCTTATCTTAGATTTCTCTTATTTCATTTTTAGATTCAGTCTTTCCTAAGGATAATGACATTTCTTCCATTAGGTCTCCAATCTATTCTTGTGCTAGCTTGCCAGCTTCTTGGCTTGTATGGAGGCAATTTTGCAACTCAAGGTTTTCTGCCTCCAAAGTTTCAATTTTTGCTTCCATATGCTAGTTAGTTTCTGTAAGTTACATGGCTTACTCATGAAACATTGCAAGTTGATATTCTAAGTCTGCAATGTCAAGCTTATATTTCCTAATTTCCTCCTCTAATTTCTTGTTCATGTTTTCCAATTCAACTTGTACTTCATCAAGCTACAAAATCTGATCCTGCAACGCTTCTATATCACATATAGCTTCTTGGCTTGCATGGAGGAAATTTTTCAACTCAAGGTTTTCTTCCTCCAAATTTTGAAGTTTTTCTTCCAGATGCTGGTTAGTTTCTGTATGTTCCTAGGCTTCCTCATCAACCATTGCAAGTTGAGATTCTAAGTCTGCAATGTCAAGATTATATATCCTAATTTCCTCTAATTTCTTGTTCATGTTTTCCAATCCAACCTGTACTTCATCAAGCTACAAAATCTTATCTTGCAAATCCTATATATGACATATAGCATTTTTCTTGAATGGGTGGTTGTATTCCAATCTTTCATCCTCTTTCAAGTCAAGAGTAAGGTTTCTGACATTTTCTTTGAGCTCCTAGATTATCTTCACTTGTTTTGACAGGATGGATTGTCTTGGATGAATTATGCATACCATATTCAAGCTCAGCTATTCTTTTGTTTCTTGTATCTATTTCATTTTTTAAGTTACAAATCAATCTTCTACTTTATTTTTCAGCCTCTTAAAAATCTATCTCTAAAGTCTCCATGTCACCTCACAGGAATTGGAAGCTTCTTCCACTATTACTATGGATAATTTTGTTCGTAATCTCTCTGAGTTTTTTCTTTGAAGATGATAGTGTTTGTAGCCACTCCATTTCAATATCCTCAAATTTCCTTCCTTTATTATCTTCACTAGATTTTGAAACATCACAAGATCTGCTAGAGATCTCCTCAATCTCTTTACTTTTCTTCTGTAATAACACTTCTAAATCTTGAACTTCTAGAAGAAGCTCGGAATTTGATTCTTGTGTCTTCTATAGCTGCAAATTGAGATTTATATTAACTTGTTTCTCATAGTCTATCTCTTGCTCGATCTCCTCTATGATATGATTGGAATTATCCATCTCATTTGATGCTTTATTTGCAGCTTTAAGCTTTTCATTGCCTTGTCCTAAACCATTGAGTTGTTCAACTTCTAATTTCATGTTATCTCGCTCTACTTTGAGAGAGGAAATTTCCCTTGCAAATTCTTGTCCCTGTTTAGTCTCCTTTGCAAGTTGTCTCTTTAGTGTTTCCATTTCCATGGATAGTTCTTCTACCTATCTGTCTAGTGATGAAACATCATTCTGGAGTTCCTCAATGGTTGTTTCAGAAGCTTGCAGCTTTGCTTTCGGCCTTTCATTTTCTTTGTATATATTTTCTTTATTAATTTCCATGGAGCAATTTGAATTCTACCTCCACCTACATCTCCACATCCACCTCCTTCTAGCACTCCACCTCCACCTACACCTCCTTCCAGCCCTCCACCTCCACCTGTCAAGTTTGCACCTACCCCTGCACCTTCCAACCATGGTAAGAATATGAAACCATTTTAAAATTATTAAATTTTCTTTTTGAAAAGGTAATGCTTTTTGAGTATATGTTATCTCAATTACAAATTCCATTTTTTTTAAAGTATTCTTTGAAACATAATTGATTTTCATTAGTATTCTTTGAAACAGAATTGTCACGAGAATCATGACTCATAAGTTTGCATTATCACTCTGCCATCATACTCAAAGAGAGCACTTTATATAGGAATCTATTCATTATTATTAACATTAATCATTAAATCATAGGTTTGGGCTTTACCTTGCCTATAAATCACTCCATATGGGTGAGAATGACTTTATAGTTTTATAGAGATAGTTCTTACCAAAAAACTAGGGTAAATCTTTTTTAGGATACACATCTATCAAACCATAAGATACATATCTGTTAAACCTTAACACAGATAAAATATTCAACTGTAAATCTGTCAATTCTGGAAAAAACTATTTAGAATAAATATAGTTTTAAATTTTGGAGAAGGCATTTATCTTAGCAAGTGAAAATTCTGAAATATTTGAGAACTTTCAATTACACCATCAAATTTTAAAAAATTATCTTTTTCAAATTTGGATTTTGAAATATTTTAGAAATCCAAAGTATATCATCAAGTTTTCAAAAATTCTTTTTCCTTGATACAAACTTTGAAATATGTCGAAAATGTTTAGTACACCATTGGAGTTAAAATTCCTCCAAATAGTTCTCGGAGCATCATGGCTGGCTAAGACTTGGTTGCCATAGGAGTTGCAATAATGCTACAATAATCTTCCCCATAGGAGCTGTCCAAAGTGGAATTTGGCCCTAGTTTCCAATTTTAATAGGTATTTACATGGTTGAAACAATTTCAAGATGCACAGATGTTTGGCCTATCTAACTTAATAATGGACATTTTTACAAAAGCATTTGAAATTTTGGTTACAAATCATGTTAAGATTATGAATTAAAAATAGTTGTACAATGTTTTGTCAAGTTCTAGTGCAACAATAAATCAGCCCTCAAATTTGTTTTAGTATATGTTTTATTTTTTGTTTCAGTTCCATTTGAGGAATCTACCATTAGTACATTTTGAATCAAGGTGTTTCATTTAAACAGTAATATTTCTTCATGTTTTTTGGAGCTTTGAATTGAAAATTCATACCTTGGTTCCTTGCTCATTGTTTTATAATGACCAATATTCTTGTGGAATTTTACTTACTTTTTCATTTATTTATGTGAAAAAATAGATGGAGTTGTTTTATAAAATTGCTACCGGTGAAGAAAATTCTATCATTTGTGTGGTTAAGTGTTGACAAGGTTGTACATTTGCTGAAATTCCTGATGAAATTGTGGATGATGAAATTGTTGGTTGTCCTTTTGATTTTATCCAGGATGGAACAAGTTTAAATCCAAAGAAAGACAAAAAATGGAAACTTTATACAACACTTTTAGGCATCAAGAGGAAACTAGGCACATTTGATGTGTAAGAAATGTGTTCAAATGTAGTGGAAACAATACCAATCTTTGAAAACATTGAAGTGAATGTGGAGGGCCTATGCATAAACAACCAAGAGTTGAAAATATGTCTTTGCCATTGGAACAAGCCATAGTTGTTGATCCTAGTGTATTTGCATCTTGGGAAAAAAAAGTTAAAAGTTTAATGAAAGAGTTTGTCAATGAGAAAATTACTCTTAAAGTATATTCAGAGAAGGGAGAATCTAAAATAAAGATCGATTGTTAAATTTGTGGCATTGATTATGGAACAAGGGACGTATCCTTGGTAGTGCGAACAAAACACAAATTCAAAAACCATCATATGAAAACAGGGGTCCATCAACAACACCTATCAATGCCAAGTGGTAGTGAAATTCCTTCCTGTAACGAAGTACAACAGACAGTGATGGTTGGATATCAATTTCATATTGATCAAGCAATCAAAATTCTAGATGATTTCAACAAGACACAAGAGCCTAATTTGTTCAAGGTGGTGGAAGAAACACTTGCAGGCTATAAGGGCATGAAAAAAGTTAGAGTGGAATTTACACGATGTACTAAATGGTTTTTTTTAGTGACAAAAAGTGGTAATATTGTTAGTTCTATAAATGAACACATGAAATCAAAGAAGCACATTGCTACTACTACAAATGAGGGTCCACATGAGGAGATTTGGATGAGGAGTGGCACGGTTGAGAGACCCAAGAAGCCTACCAATGATAAGTCCCAACAAAGTTTGACTAGGTTCTTGGTCCCATTATCACCATCAGTATTACATATAGGGGTTCTACAAGTGCAGATCCTTCTACTTCAAGTGTGTTAATTAACAACCTAGAATAAACTTGAATATGAATTTGTATATTATTTTGTTTATCTTACTTCAAATTTATTTGTTTGTTGTCATCTTATTATGGCTCAATCATCTCCCAACAATGTACAAATCCATAATGCAATGGGCATTGGCTTTGAATCTAATTCATTAATGCAATTACAACTTGCTCATGTGTACCAAATTATAATCTACGTTAATATATAATTCTCATCTAATTCAGCCAAAACCACTCACATGAAGTCCCATTTCAATGTAGGATATAGTGGTATAACAATTGGAATTCAAGTCCAATTCAACTGCCATTTTGAGAACTTATTATTCCCGTTTGAACATTTTTTAACTTGATTCGTATAAAGTTTTCATGTGGAGATAGAGCACTAGAAAAGGGATTATTTTTTCATATTGGATTTACTGAAGCATCTGAATTCATTTTTTTTGCATCATTATTACTAGATTTTTGGAACACGAGCTATATTTACATTTATTGATGCTTTCTCCTCCAGCTGGCACTCCATATGAATTTGGTGTTTTTCGAGTGAAACTAATTCTAATTCCTATTTTTCCAAACTCTCCTCCGAGAGGTAATTGTTGATCCTTATAATGGTGCTTCATCTAATTTACATTCTCTTAAATGGATATTATGTTTTCTTTACATGTTTAGTTGCCTATAAGACATTATTTTTATTTTTCTACTTACTTCTTATCTTAATCATCAAGTATATAGGGGGGATGCATGACTTGTAAAAATTGAGAGATAAACTTTCGCGTCTTTCAATAGTAATGATTAGCTTGGACTGCAGGGTAATTTTTCACAAAAATCTTCGACCCTAATATTGCAAGAAATGGAGAGATATGTGTCAATACTCTGAAGAAGGATTGGAATCTAACCCTTGGACTATGACACATTCTACTTGTATGTGTTCAACGACTTATCAATTTATCTTATTTATGGGTATGATGTGATTATGTTACAAGAGGTACTGTGTGCTTATGTTATAAACAAAATATATTGATATGGGTTTATTTTGTAGGCTTTATACAAGCATTCATGCTTTGAAGCCCAAATTGAAGAGTAAAGTGGAAATTTTAGAGTCTATTGCTTTAAATGAAGGCCCAAGAAATACCCTTGTGACCTCTCCTACCCCACTTCTACCATGCCAAACAAATATGAGAATATTATTCAAGATCCAAGCATAAATGTCGCTTCAACAAAAACTATAGGAGTTGGTGCATCAACATTTCATAAGAAGAAGGATCTAGCTTCTACCAGAGTGCACATTGATAAGAAAAACCTTGATTCAATTTAGGAGGGCATGGTACACAGTGAATTGTATGATATATACTTTTCAATTAACATATGAATATTCTAACACCAGGCTTTGTAATGTGTCTTAAAAATGGTCATAGGTTTTTCACAGTAGTCATATGTTTTCTGTAGTGCTTTTACAAAGCGTTTTTTGACCAATTCTTAACAAGTTGACTTGGCTCTAGGTCTATGGAGTTGTTTCATAGATTCAATTTATTCTAGTGTGAAGCACAATGCTAAGCGTGCAATATTTGATTTTTTAGAAGTGGAAATTTCTAGAGTGGGATGTATTGTTGGGCACGGGATCCCCCAAGGGTAGTTTTGGGGCTAAAAGCCCATATTTTGGTCCAATTTTGTAATCCAAATGTAAAGACTCCGCATTTTGTGGTCACGGAGCGCATAGATGTTAAAGAGTCATAGGGTTGTCTGCCCTTATTTTTAAAATGTAATGTCAAATGTAGAAGATCTACCCATGGTCCGCGGACCATGGGATTGTATAAATAGAGCTAATCTCTAAGTAGTTAGACCAAATTAATTTAAGAATGGAAAAAAGCAAGATATGATGTATTAGAGATAGCTCTAAGTAGAAGTCTAATTTTTGGGTCATAGCATAGGTAGAGGTTCTGCAGCTGAGTTCACAGAGGCCTATAAGTCTGCAGTTGAGTGCGCAAGGTGGGTAGAGTCTGTAACTATTCAGAATTATCAATAAAGAGAAGTATTCTACAATTTTTGTGTCTTTATTTCTTTTTCATGCATCTTGTTATGTTGAATATGAATTTCATTGATAATACTTATATGATGCATGACTATATGTAAATGTATTGGTTAAGTGAATGCAAGTAAGAACATTTGTTTAAGCGAAGCTAACAAAGACATGTTAATAAGACAAGTAAGATACTTAGCTTAGTTTGGGAAATATCACAGCTTGTTGCCCTAGCAGTGCGAAGGTATGTCAGCCCCTGGTTAGGGTTGTGAAAAATATGCTTGTGTCCTTTCGCAAAGGTACTAAAATGTGGAACAAAGCGCTAAGCAACCTGTGCGCAAGTAGATATAGCTGGGATAAACCTATTAGCACTTGGATTGAACCTCAGGCTAAATAAGGCAATTCCAGGGTAACCACAAACCATGCTTAGCCAAGTAGCTAGCCCTACTAAACCAGGAGAGGGCTCTCTCCGTAAGGATCTCAGACAAATTGACTAGATCTAGAAATTGATATTAGGCTAGGTATAGTAGCACAAGGTTTGATTTCATTTTGAAGGGTTTTGCTGGATCAGTAGGAGCCAAATAATTAGGGCAAGGAAATCAGGTCAAAACTACATGGTGTTCAATGGGCCAAGGTAGGCACAATGATCAAAACCTTAGGGTTTGTTGGATGAGGTGAAAAGATAGGTGAGGAGCTAGGAATATCATGCAAACCTCATGGATTCTTCCTAAACTGAAGAAAACACAGACTGTGCAATGTCTACCCAAAACAAAGGATAGAAGTTATGGCTTTTGCCTTTTAGACTTGTATGCATTCACATAAAAAGTATGAAATGGAGTCAAAAATACATTTTAACACATGAAAACATAAGAAAAATTGAAATGAGCATCATACCACATGGATCCCAAAGAAATATTTGAAATTTTTTATTAATCTCCTGTTATAACTGGTATAAAATGATGTCTATCAAAGCCTAAGCAATCCCACTGAATCCAACCCTTTACACTGAGAAAGAAAAAGAGGATATAGACCTCAATTCAACCTCCTCCCATCCTCAGGGATCGAATCCCTAATATGAGGAACTAGTCCATCAAAATTGTAACAAGAAAATGGAATCTAGGAAACCCTAACAACTTGCCTCTAAAAGGGAGGAAAATGATTTACATGACTTCAAGAGAAGTTTTGATCTAGTGAATCTACCCTCCAGTAACTAATATTCATCTTATTTACATCCATAGTCACCATTTACATTAGTAAAAACATCATCCATGAGATAAAATGCAAAAGTTACAGTCATGGAACAGTAAAGTGAAAATTTAGCATAAAATTGTCCCATGCATAGCGCCATAATGCTATGTGTAGCACATTTTGTAGGGAAACTTTGGAGGCCTTTCTGGTGTCCAAAGTGAGCTCATGATAGCTCATTGGAAAGACTGTGATGTCTACTTTCCAAATATACCTTTATTTTTCCATTTTGAGTTTATTTCACCCCTCAAAAACGGATTCTCCAAAGACTACTTCTATGTGTAGCGCCATGGTCAAAACAGGGGCAAAAACATGATTTTTTAGGTGTTTTTTGACCTTTTGGCTGGCCTGTTTTGCTCCAAAAGCTTAGAAAATGCATAGGGAGCATGATTAAATCATTATAAATGCAATGGTGGTCTTCTTTTTGCAATTAGATTCTCCTAGGAAAGTCGCAGCGCCAGTGGCGCTGTGCATAGAGCCAATTTAGCATAAAATTGTCCTATGCGCAGCACTAGAAGGCTATGCACAACACCTTTTGTAGGCCACTTTTGGAGGCTTTACCGATGCCCAAATTAGGCTTGGGATAGCTCGTTGGAAAATTTTTTGAGTCTAGTTTCCATATCTGCCTTTAGATTTCAATTTCGATCCTACTTAACCTGTCAAAAACACAAACTCCCAAAACTAGTCAAAAAATGTAGAATGAGGGTGAAAAAACGCATAGTGTTGTTGCAGGCAATTTTTGGAAGTCTTCCTAAACTCTAAATTGAGCTCATGATAGTTCATGGAAAATATATTATAGTCTGTTTGTCATTACACGTATCAAGCAAGTCATTTGGACACTCCAAGTAGGTGAACACTTGATTTTCCCAAGGTCACTCGAGAAGTGCAACAACTCTCCTGTGACACCTGTAGTTTTGACATTTCTCTAAAACCATGACACCTATGTAAAAAATTATGGATTTTGTTTTCATTTTTCTATGATGGACAAAACCCTCTCTCACTTTTGTCAAATTCATCTTTTGTTGCTCAGAAACACAATTTGAATAAAACCTGGCCCTTATGTGTGGTGAATGACTTGTCCCTTGGAATGACTTCTTGAAAAATGATGGAGACCTGATGTTGATGATATGAAATGGACTGATACCTGTTGATATCCCTTATGCCTCCTCTACTTAGATACCTCTGATTCCATAGAAAACCCTAGCTCAGTGGGAGAGGAAATTAGGGTTTAGTGAAGGGAAAATAGGGGATTTGTAGAAATGAAGGGAAATGAAGGGGATGGGGGATTCTAAATTCCTAGGAAAGTTTTGGGAGGTAGGGAGGGATGTAAGGAAATAGGAGAAAGTGGAATTTCAAATATTGAGTGAGGGTAAGGGGTCCAAAAGGGAAAAACACAGGCCTAGCCTAAAAAAATGTCAAATTGTAACAATAAGCTAAGGTTTGTGGGAAAATGGTGAATTTGAGGGATATAACTGATGGGTAGTGTTTAAGAAGGTCTATGAAGGGTAGGGGAAGGTATATGAGCATTAGGATATAAGTTTTGTTGATTTTTTTATCATGGGATTCATGGAACTAAGAAAAATTCCCTCTAAACCCTAGGTGAGGGAAATGAGTATTAAAAGAACAACTGAGGCAACAGGGTAAAAGATTACCCACTCACTTACAATTTATAGTTTGGAACCTGTAATAATGATGACAAATCTTTGAATAATGCTACACTCACCTGAGGGGTGACATGGACCAGTGTTATAGACATATTTGGGCACTTCAACCCCAGTCACATATGTCGATAAACTAAGGGCTCTTTAGCCCATAAAAGTGTTGTTTCATACCCTAAAGGATCATGTTCAACTAATTACATCATTTCCCAGAAGTTTCACCTGAAAAACCACTTAGAACTGGCCAAAACTAGACCATATTGACTGCTCCATGGTCAAGGTGTGATTCATACTGGCTGCTACACTAGCCAGGTGCAATGCATACTGAAGAGGCCTTTTGTAGGGTACAATGAGAGAGAATGGACAAATAGTAGAGACAGTTTGCTAAGTGGAAGCTCATGGAATCTTCTAGAAACTTCTCCCATGACACTTGCCTCTCTGAATTTTCCCAGGGATGAGTAAGAGATTAATAAAATCTCCATGTGGAACCAAGAACTATCAATGGAATGAAATTAATCAAAATCCCAAAGCTGACTCACACCCTTGCAAGGCATCTATAAATGGATCCCTCATCTGAGAGATTTGGAGGCTGGAATTTTGTAATTTGTAAGGACGTGTTGTTGGTTTATCTTTGAGAAGAGACATTGTATTGTTGGGTGTCTTGCTTTTCATGAGGTGAAGAGGGCTTTCATGCTGGGAGGATGATGCTGGATCAGAAACCTGGGCTGTAATCCTCTCTTCTACTATTAATAAAGTTTTTTGAGTTTTCCTCCATATAATCGTGTATTTGTGAATCTTGTTATTTGTGAATGCAATTGTATGGTCATTGTATTTCTGATTCTGCATTGTTAAAGATATTATAGATCGAGATGCTTTGATGATGTTTTTTTACTTTGACTCTACAGGTATTCTCTAAAGCAGGACAAGTAGGAGAGGAGTTGCAAACTCTATAAAGGGAGAGAGAAATCAAGAAAGATCCAAGCAGAAGATCCAGGTTGGTCCTCTTTGCTTCTCTATTATCTATCATACATAAAGGAAATCACAAATTTCTTTGATTGTTTGTTTCTAAGATAGCTACCCGTCTTACTGGGACTAGCAGATCGAAAAGACACTAGTTTTCCTGGAAACAAAATGGTGACTCCACTGGGGATTGAATAGTTTGTTTGTTTGTTATTGTTGTTTGATTTATAAACTACAAACGGGGCCTGAAGTTAGCCAGATAGCCTTCGAACTGCTCTTGCTATGCAATTGCAAAGTAGATGAATGCTGCTTCAATCAACCTCCGGGTTGGTTTATGAACTAAACATCTGACTTACAAGCATTTTAAGCACCCTTGTGGTAGCTCAATAACCTCCTAAGGTCATACCCATGTACTTTGTTCTTTACTGTTCATAATAGCTCAACCTAAATCCCTGAACTCAGCTACAAATTTGACCAAAAACCCAACTCAGTTTCGCTCCCTGGCCCATCGCACTATCTGTAACTGGAAAACAATATGCATTGCACCTCCCGTGTGTAATAGGTGAGATGCATCTCTGTTTCTGAGAAGCACAGGTATGATCACTGAGTGATCTCATTTTTCTCTTTGAAATTTGGTTTTTGTCCTTGTTTTCAGCTCTGTTTGATTGTGTTGCTACTTATGATCAGTATCTCATTGTTGAAGCCTACTTCCTTTACATATTTCAGCCTCCATTGATTAGGATTAGTAAATTTTTTTATGTATTTTTCCATCATTTACAATCCTTCATAAAAAAGTAGCTTAAATCGAACTATCGTTTTGACCCAAAAAAGTGTCGTAACTACCATTTTGAGTCAAAAAGAAGAGTGTCATAAAGAATTCCTCCTCTAGATAGTCAATTGTACTTTTTTTCATGTATTTGATTTTAATTGTTAATATTTGAAGTGTCAAAATTAGTTTTCTATTCGAAATCGAAAAGTGTCCTTTAGTCTTCCTTTCGTTTTGAAAAGAAATTGTCGAGATGTCGCTTTGAAGAAAATAGTTTAGATCTATACTTAGTTTTCCTTTTTGGCATTCTCACATTAAGGAAACGAAAAACGAATACATGAATTTGCTTTTTCATTTAGAATGTATGCAGAAAATGATTTAGGAAATGTGCATTTAGTGTGTGCTCTTTGCTCTCTATTGAAAAAATTGTAATCTTCTTTCCTTAGTAGCTAGGATTTTCATTACTAAAAGAAAATAAATGACTATTTATCATTTTAGATTGCATATTTAGGAATTTTACATCTACATCATGTGGGGAGCCTTGAAAGAAAAAATTCTAAACAAGATCAACTCTAAAATAAATCTCAATGAACATAAAAACGCTTTGGAACCTAACACAACACATCTAGAAGTCTAGGCTAGAGATGTGTTCTAACGTTGTAAGACCTAGTAACTATCGTTTTCATCGAAGGTTGGGTGATTCCTCCTCTTTGATACGACAAATGCTAGTACGGACTTGTGCTCCCCGTACCGTCGAGTATATATTTGGATACCACAATAGGCTGATATCCTTTATCCATAGGAAGCCATGTCTGCCACCCTATTGATCGCAATGCACTGAACACAGCATTTGGGAAGAATGACTGCCGTACATAAGTCCTTGGTAATTTCTCTTTAATTTATCACCAAGGTGCATTTTGTAGTTTTACGATTGGTTTGGTAATCCCCATATCTAGATTTCTAGAGTAGTCACTTTCGTTCCTTTTCAACTCCTTAAAAGAAAAGGTCCATCGGAGAACTTGTCACTTCAGGCTCATTAAAAATCGAAGGCAACTAGAGTCATATTTAGATTTTTCTCGACTCTTAAAATTTGAAAAAGCAAAGTTGTGTCAAAGCATCATCTAAAATTTATTTAAATCAGAATAACATCCCTGCTCCTTCATTGATCTTCAGTTGAGATAATGGAGTCCACCAATCAAGGAATCCCTCTTAGGGAAAATCCTAGTCCTTTCTTTTCTTGGGGAGATATTGGTGCTCCGTATATGGCTACATTGTTCCTTCCAGGAATCACAATTGGCCTGCCAATATGGCTATTCTCGACCTCTGTCATTCAAAACACTGTGATTCCTCAGCAATCAAATCAACAACTAGTTGACCCTTTGCCTTCTACTTCATTTGTTTCTCCCTCCGCTTCTTCCTCTTCGCTTGGTGAAAGTTGTGATGCTAGTAATCAGGTGGCCGAGAAGAAGAAGAAAGGGAACGAGAAAAAGAAGAAGTCAGTTAAGTAAGGGGGAAACCAGAAAGCATCTGGTGAAAATCCACACACCAAACTTTCCAAACCCAGATCTCCTTGCATAATTTGCAAAGAGGACCATTTTCATCGAAAATGTCCATGCATCCCTTGGATCTTGAGAGAGTTGTCTCCTTGTTCACACCATCAGGTGTCATCATCCTCTAGTGATCATGTTGACAACACACCATCAACTAGTGAAGTCAATGGAGAAGAAAGAAAGGTCATATTTCCATATAGGTTATGTGAAGGCAATCATGCTCTTCACCGTTGTCCCTTTTTGGAGGAAGCCAAAAAAGTCTTGGATAACCATCCTGCTTTGCCGCATCGACTTCCACCTGGATACAAGAAACTCTTACGAAGTCCTTTACTAGTTGAAAATCTAACTGACATGACTCAGTCATTGGTTGAAGCACCTATCATTGAAAGTGAACCTTCTGAAATCATACTGGACCAATAACAACAAGTCGAGATGGCAGTCGACCCAGTCTTACCATCAAAAGATCCACCGTCAGATGATACAATTTCCAAAGAGAATGAGAACAATACTGTTCAAATTCTTTTTGTTGACATAGAGTCTGATGAACTTGGGGGAAATCCACCCATTCCTTTACAATAGGAGGAAATCCCCTTAGTTCATGAGGTTCATCTAGCCATTTATCCGGTACCTCCTCCAACCAGTCTAGTCATTTCCTTTGATTGGAATCAACTAGCAAGACCCCGCCTTCCATCTAATGTACCATTCCAGATCATAGTACAAGTTTACAAAATGATCGTGTCTGGCACTATCATAGATGAAGGGGCATTAGTGAGTATCCTTTCCTCAACTGCTTGGAAAGCGCTTGGTTCACTATCACTTGCGCCTGTCACACATCATTTGTCAGGCTTTAACAAAGGAAATAGTCGACCGTTAGGGATCCTTCCGAAGTTGCCAATAACTTTGAAAAGGAAAACTCTCCAGTTGAACGTGATGGTAGTCCAGGGACCATTAGATTACAATCTACTTCTTAGACGTGACTATAAATATAGCATGGAAGGTATTGTTTCCACACTCTTTCGGGTGATGTGTTTTCCGCATGAAGGCAAAGTGGTACAGCTTATTGACCAGCTTTCATTTCCTGGTTCAAACACAGCTACAAGTCAAACATCATCCCTAAATGGGCTCTTTGCATTGAGAATGTCTCTTCAACCTTCATTCCATCCACCTGATTGCAGCGAGTAGTTTGATGAATGTAACGAAACTTAGGGGGCATGCACCGTGGTCTGCTTCAGCAGATGAACCCACCCCATTCACACCACACCATTCACTTTTGTCCACTCCATGGACAAATCCAGGAATTATTTTGTCTACTCGCTAACGAAACCATCCTACCATGTGAATTTCCCTATAAGTTAAGTGATTGGTCTGACAAATCATTCACCTTTGTCTGCATTACGGACAAAGCCAAGGAAATGTTTTATCTGCCCTACGAACAAAACAATCCTACTTAACCACAGTGATTTCCATATGGTTACTGGAATCTCTCCTTTTCTCGATACCTGGAGGCATGCAAACCTTTTTATGTGAGCAAAAAATGACCAATTTCATTTTTTAGCTTTTTAGCATTAATAGCTTTTTAGCGTTTTAGTTCAACTTCTTAGGTTAGGTGATTGGTCTGATCCACCATTCACCTTTGTCTTCATCGTGCAGATGAAGCAAAGGAAGCATTTTGTCTACACGAAAGATAGAACTATCCTACCTAACCTCAGTGGTTCCTTAGCTTTAGTGTAGTTAGCTTTGTAGTTTGGTTGTTTCTAGCTTACATAAAAAGGCAATGAGCATATGTTATCATAGAGTTCAAGTTCACTAAAAAATAAACCTACTAATGAGAGACATCTTTAAAAGACTGGTATGATCAATGTTTCCGCAAGGTTCAAGCTCGTTAAAAAATAAACCCGCCTATGAGCATAGTTTCTCCTGGTTCAAGCTCATTAAAAAATGAATCCACCCTCGGTAAATAACCTTTGTGATTACCCTGCTATCAGCCTTTTGAACCTTGGTTGTGTTCCTACCGTCACCTCCATTCTTTTGGCCGATCATACACTTCCACTTGATTGTTTACCCTTTTTAGGAACAACTGCGATGAGTGGTGCTGTTAGCCACCCTCTTCACATCACTATGTTTTGAGACGTTCCAAGCTTACCTGGAACGAGTTGCTACCCCAAAGCACCACTCGTTCCTCAAAAACGAGTCTCTTTTAAGATCTTTTTAGACTCGTTAAATATAAAAATATTGTCAAGCTATTGGCCTTCCCAGCTCGTTAAAGTAAGGGTGTTATAGACATTTTTGTGCCTCGTAACATGGAGCATGAAATGTCGATAATTACAGGGATCCTCAGTCCCTAAACATGTTGTTCTTACCCCTAGAAGAACAAGGTCAGCAAACCACAGCACTTCCCATCAGTTCTCCACCTGAAAACACTCAAAAACAGGCTATTTTTGGATCATGTCAGCTGCTCCACTGAGCATCTGCGCTGGAATGCAACTGCTCCTCCTTGTACCTGCGCTGAAAGTCAAATCTAATGAAGGCTACCTGCGCTGGGCGAGATTGGCCAAGTGGCACAGTCATTCTGCAAGGTGTCAATTGCCCAGGAAGCTTCCAAACTGACACTTGGTTCATGGGATTCGCCCTGTGATGAGTAAGAGGTACTTGATCTCCATGTGTAAGCAAGGATCTCCAAGTGGACTCAAGAACTAAAGTTTAACTGAAGAGGGAGAGGACACAAGGCAGCTTTATGTCAGTCTCAAGCTGACTCATCCTTTCTTCTTCTCTCCTATATATAGAGCTCTTCTATGAGGTCTAAGGAGGCTGGAATTTTGTGCAAAGCAAGGAAGTGCTGTTGGTTTACAGTTAGAGCTATTGGGTGATTGCTTTTATAGAGGTGAAGAGGAGATTTCTTGCTGCTGGGGAGGTGCTGCTGGATTGGAGCCATTGATGGTTGTAACCTTCTCAGAACCCTGTTACTTTTATCAATAAAGCTTTGAATGTTCTCCTATATACTTGTATTGCATTGATGTATTGTATTTACTTGTATATTTGATTCACTCTAATCCATGCATCAGTTATGAGTACATGTATCTTGTAGTTTTCTTCTCTCTGTTGTGCAGGATCTGTGTGTAGCTGGACCGGCAAAGGGAGCAAGGAGCTAGGAACAAGAGACCAAGAGAGAGGATAAGGATCGACAAAAGCGAAAGACACCGGTTGGTTAATCTTTTCTTCCTTCTCTCTGTACTTTCATAAAGGAAAACATTAAAGCTTTACTTTCAGTTGTTGCTAAAGACTGTCACCTTTAGAGTAGGGATAGGGTCATCCGAGTCGGATACTTTTCCCCACAACAAACTGGCGACTCCGCTGGGGAGCCTAGTATCTTGTTGGTTTTTGTAGTATCTTTGCTATTCATTTCCTGAACCAAAGAGTACTGAATCGAAAAGCTTTTGACTATATCAAAAGCGAAGTAGAGGGGCTGCTACTCTTGCTCATTTTGAGCAGATTCATGATTTGAAGAGCTGATCTACAAAAGACTCTTGTACTCTTTGTGATAGCTTTTCATCCTCTTGATCATCCCTTAGCTTGTACTTGACCTATAGCTTTTTATTTCAGCAAAAACAGTGCATTTTTGAGCTTTTTATGACCCGGAAATCCTTGTAAACGCAACTCTCGTGTCTCAGTGCAGGCTGTCCACAGGCAGTCTGCATTCCAGCGCAGGTACTCCCTTTGGGAACTGCGCTGAGAGTCAATTTGACAGACCAGAGCCTGCGCTGATCCAGTTAGGCTATGTCTTCCTGAGGTTTCCCACTGTGTCTTAGCCCTGTTTTCACTGTTATTTTGCTGCTGATTGCTTGTCATTTGTACTTGCTGTAAACCAACTTTCCTTGACATTATTCCGCCTCAGTTGTGTGATGAAACTGTGATTGTTCTTTCAGTATTTCTTGCTTCAGTTACAGTTTCCCATTGTGAAAAGCGAACCAGTATAGCTGTGGCCTCTTAGATCCTGAACTGTAAAAGTGTCTTTGTGATCTTAAGAGCTAGTTTTATTACTGTTCATGGCTGTTTGAGTTTGTTTGTTTTTCATTTTATGGTTTGAATCTATACATTTCCAGTGTCTAAACAAGTCGATCTTAAGGTGTCTTTTGATTTTGGACAAGCTTGTTTACTTTCGCTCGAAATTAGATTCAAAGTTATACAACAGTTTCCTTTTTGTCTTACATCAACATTAAGGATAACGAAAAGAAATATCTGCATTGTGCATTTTGCATTTGACTGTGTGCTTGACGATTTAGGAAAATTTGCATTTTAGTGTGTGTTCTATGATCTGTGCGAAAAGTTGTGTCTTTCTTTTCCCTCAGTAGATTAAGGTTTTCAAAGTTGAAAGATTGAAAAGTTTTGCTTCTCATCTTAGATTGCATTTAGGAAGTTGTATATATACATCTCGTGGTGATCCTTAAAGGCAAACTGCTAAGCAAGATCAACATTAAAATAAATCCAATTTACATAACAACGCTTTGTAACATAACGCAAACATCTAGAGGTCTAGGTAGAGACGTGTTCCGGCGTCGTTAAACATAGTGACTGTCGATCTCTACGAAGGTGGGTGATTCCTCCTGAGAGTCGGTGGCACTAATACGGACTTGTGCTCCCGCGTACCGTCGCGTATATTGGGAGACCCCTATAGGCATTTATCCTTTATCCTTAGGAAGCCGTGTCGGCCGCCCTACTGATCGCGATGCAGTGAACACAGCATTCACGAAGATCGACCACCCGTACCGTAAAACGTATTCTGTGGTTTCGCGAAAGGTTTGGCACACCCTCTGCCTAGATCTCCAGAGCAGTTTCTTTTGGCCTTTTTCAAACTCTATAACTGAAAAAGTCCAACCGAGCATTTGTCACTTCGGGCTCGTTAATACATCGAAGGCGACTAGAGTCATCTTTAGCTTTTTCTCGACTCTTAAAACATGAAAAAGCAAGTTTGTGTCTAAAAGCGTCGTTAATAAAATTTATTTTAAGCGGAACATAATCACCTGTTATTCCCACGTTGATCTTTCAGTTGGAAAGTATGGAGCCCACCAACCAAGGAGGCAACCTTGGCGGAAGTCCAAATCCCTTCTCCTCTTGGGGAGATGTTGGTGCGCCTCATATGGCAACATTGTCACTTCCAGGATTGACAATTGGCCTACCTGTATGGCTCTTTTCAACTAATGTAGTCCAGATCGCCACTAATCCTGAGCAGTCGAATCAACAGTCAGAACAGTCTAGAACTACCCACCAGCCTTCCACTTCTTACAATACTTCCTCTGATCCTTCATCTTCGCAAGGTGGAGCTGGCAAAAGTCAGCCTCCCAAGGAGAAGAAGGAAAAGAAGAAGAGAGAAAAGAAGCAGAAGGGGCCTATGGCGAAGGCGACTGGGGGCAAGCAAAAGACAGCTGACAAAAACCCACACACTGCACCGACCGGGCCTAAATCGCCATGTGTCATTTGCAAAGGGACCCACTTCCATCGTGATTGTCCTTGTATTCCCCGGATACTAAGGGACTGGTCCCCCAGGTTGCACAATCCGGTAGCATCAACCTCTGGTAGTCATGTTGATTGCAGTCCATCAACCAGCGAGAGTGAAGGACGAAAAGGGAGACCAAGATCACCCTGTATGTTGTGTGAAGGAGATCACGCCATTCACCGATGTCAATTCTTAGATGAGGCGAAGAGAGTTTTGGAAGATCGTCCGGTATCACCGTTACGACTTCCTCCTGGATACCAAAAACTCGTGCCTAATCCCTCGATAGTTGAAAATCCAGCTGGCCCGCTCAAGTGGTCAGCTGAAGCGTCAGTCACTGAAAATGAACCTACTGAATCCAGACCGGACGAAAGTCCAAAGGTCGATACGGCAGTTGACCCGGTTCTACCTTCAGAAGTTTCATCTTCGAATGACACCGTCGCCGAAGAGTCATCTTCATGCGACACCCTCACTGAAGAGAATAAGGATGACACCATCCAGGTTCTTTTCATCAGCACCGACTCTGATGAGCGTCAGGGCAATGCGCCCATTCCTTTATCGCAGGAAGGAACATCATCAGGGTCATATCCGGCCGTATATTCGGTCCCACCACCAAGCAACCTGGTTGTATCCTTTGATTGGAATCAACTAGGCAGACCCCGGTTACCAGCCAGTGTACCATTCAGAATCATTGTCCAGATCTATAGAATGATCATGGCTGGTACTATCATTGATGAAGGGGCGTCTGTGAGTATCCTTTCCTCTGTTGCTTGGAAAGCACTGGGTTCCCCGGCGCTTTTACCTGAGTTAAGAAATCTCTCAGGTTTTGATAAAGGAACCAGTCGACCATTAGGAATCCTCCCCAATGTGCCTGTCACATTGAAAGGGAAGACCGTTAATTTGAACGTGATGGTCGTCCAAGGACCCTTGGATTATAACCTACTCCTTGGGCGGGACTATATTTATTGCATGGGAGCGATAGTCTCCTCACTCTTTAGAGTAATGTGTTTTCCACACGAAGGAAGGATGGTCAAGCTCGTAGACCAACTTTCGTTTCCGGGATCTCGCATCGCAAATAGTCAAATACCATTCCTAAATGGTCTGTTCACTCAAGATTCGCCTCCGCCCCCAGTCCTCCTTCCCGATGAGTGCGAGTGATTCGGAAAGAAAGACTGGAACCCAGGGGGCATGCACCCTGGTCTGCTTCGGGCAGAAGAAACCCTGGGTATAAAGTAGAATTTCCGCAGAAGAATATGACTAGTCCGTACCCCGTCCGTGGATGGAAGAGGGGTTGTTCTGGAATAGTATTCTTTTGTTAAAGTTATGTGTTTGACAAAAGAGTCATTCACCTTTGTCTAAATAGGTGGGCACTGCCCAAGTAGGAATTCCCTTTATTGCGACAAGTAGTAGCCATCTTTGAATTCAAGCCTCGCCCATTAAAACATATGTTTTGAAGGATAAGCAGGGGCAGCCTGCAAAGAAGGGGACTATATTGTTGTGACAGAGGGTAACCATCTTTGGACAACCCAATGATAGACACCGCCGAAGAAAGAGATTGATTTGCGGCAGCGAATAGAACCCTCTTCGGATAATAAGAAAGAGGCAAGCCTCCCTCAATAATACCAATGTTTTGTCTTTGAGTAGTGTTCTTCTCTTGTCACAAATAGCTGTTCGTTAAAAGTTGGGCCGACGGGAAGACAAGTACCGCGTAAGACCCCTTAAAATAACGAGAAAACTAGTATCGTTAACATTAGATTGGCAAGATGACAAGTAGCTGTGAACACCCAAAGAAAAGCAGAGGTAGGGGAGAGGAGGGGCAGCCTCGAAATTCTATCCTATGTCTGGGGGCATGCAAACTTTTGGAATGTGAGCGAGGGACGACTATTTATTTTTTTAAATTTTTAGGTCCTCCCTTTAAACCCGTAGGTCTAACCCTTTAAACTCGTAGGATTAGCCGTTTCCGACCTTACATGAAGAAAGCCTGTGGGGCAAAAGTAAAAACTTGCCAAAATTGGAGCATAGCTTCGTGAGATAAAAGCTCCTTAAAAAATAGCTATCTCACAGGAGGCGTTCTTATTATGACTGGTATATCGAGCAGTTTTAGCACATAGTTCATGCTCGTTAAAAAATAAACACAAGATTCGAGCAGTTTTACCACGGAATTTATGCTCGTTAAAAAATAGAAAAGTGTGAGCAAAAGTTTCCACCAGAGTTCAAGCTCATTAAAAAATGAACCTATCTCGGTAAATAACCATTGCGATCGTAAATTTATCAGCCTTAAAAGCCTTGGTCGTGTTTTCATCCATCACCTCCATTTCATTTGGCCGGTCGTTCACCCCCATATGTGTGTTTACCCATTTTGAGGAACAGCTGCAAAGAGTGATTTCACCTAGCCATCCTTGTGACACTACCGTGATTGGAAAATTCCAATTTGTACCTGGAATCTGCTGCTATCCCTGTTTATCACTCGTTCCTCAAAAGACGAGTCTTCTTTGAGCTCTTTTCACTGACTCGTAAAATATGAAAAGTTTGCCGAGTTTTGGCCTTCCAGCTCGTTAAACGACCGGAATGCTATCCCTCCTCTAGATTTTAATCTTTTTGGACCTGAGGGATTATTGCACAAAAAGATCGAGCGCTTGTTTTGTTCGGCTCGTTAAAGCAATCGAAAACTCATCCCTTCTGTATTGTTTTATACTTTTTCGGACTTAAGGGATTAGATGACGAAAAAGGAATTATGGAGTTAACTTTCTGTACCTTTTCAGACTCTCTAAAAATGAAAAGGACCGAGTTTTCATTGTCGTTAGACTCGTTAAAATGATTAAATAGCGACAAACTTGTCTTTAGACGAGAACGAGTTTCCCTATCGCTAAGCTCGTTAAATCATAGCGATGGGCTTGCCCGAAGGGCAGGTTATAGAACAAGCATATGTTATCCTCCTCAAGCTTGACAAAAATAAAGAGGTACTGGTCAGAAATGACTGGGGAAAAATTGGGAGAACATCAAAGTTTAATGGTAGCAAGTCGCTCTTGAACATGACACTTTTCCTCCGTACCACATCGGGTTGGGTTGTTTCATTCACCGGTCTCATCACCATGGTCCTCGCCAAACCATCCACACTTGGGGTAATGCTACCAATCCATCGCATCAGTGTCGTTATATGTTCAAGAGAGGTCATTCTGAAAGTGTCAACCGTGTCCCATCCACTGCCATACATTATCCTTCATCCATTCATGATCGCCACCCTGAATCATATATCACAGTTTGTTTTCACCTCCACTAAAATCATTAGCTCCGTTCCGTGTCATTGATGTGGGATTCATTAAGGCCCTCCTTTGACGGATCGCTTCTTGTCGACTTCAGCTCATTATCCAAGAAGTTGATCTAGGAACAACCCCATCAGTACTTTGAAGCTTGCATGCCTCAATGGCAAGTTTCTCACTTCCGGCGACAGGTATACATCAATGACCTTCGACCAGAAGATTTTGCGTGGCGTTCGACGCCAAGTCCTTTATTCACGCCACGTGAATTGTACTGCAGTACCTTGAGGGTCATTATCATTATCGGTGATTCCTCTCGCGCTTGTTAACGGTTTTCATTATTGGCCGGTAATCAAGCGAGGTCTTTCCATGTTCGACTTCAGCGAAATTCTCACATGGATCGACTTGTACTTAGAGTGAAGATCGAACGAGTTTGAAGACCCCGGATCTAGTTTCATCCATCCGGGCTGCGATACATATTCAGGAAATATAAAAGCATTTGTCATGTACATCATTGCAGCAGATGATCATCCTACTCAAAGGATGATAATTTCAGCAGAAAATTATCAGTCTACCATCAGACGATCGTCTGTTCTATGTACCAAAATGTATTTATAAAGCTGAGCATGGGAATGCCCGCCTCAGCTAGATCATGAAAACAGAATGAAAAATAATGTATTGTATTGTATTGTATTACAGGGCACCTCTCAGCACTTGAATGAACTTCGGACCCTCTGGATAAAGCATTTCACCCGATAAACGGCCTCATACTTTAGGGGGCAACTGTTATAGACATTTTTGTGCCTCGTAACATGGAGCATGAAATGTCGATAATTACAGGGATCCTCAGTCCCTAAACATGTTGTTCTTACCCCTAGAAGAACAAGGTCAGCAAACCACAGCACTTCCCATCAGTTCTCCACCTGAAAACACTCAAAAACAGGCTATTTTTGGATCATGTCAGCTGCTCCACTGAGCATCTGCGCTGGAATGCAACTGCTCCTCCTTGTACCTGCGCTGAAAGTCAAATCTAATGAAGGCTACCTGCGCTGGGCGAGATTGGCCAAGTGGCACAGTCATTCTGCAAGGTGTCAATTGCCCAGGAAGCTTCCAAACTGACACTTGGTTCATGGGATTCGCCCTGTGATGAGTAAGAGGTACTTGATCTCCATGTGTAAGCAAGGATCTCCAAGTGGACTCAAGAACTGAAGTTTAACTGAAGAGGGAGAGGACACAAGGCAGCTTTATGTCAGTCTCAAGCTGACTCATCCTTTCTTCTTCTCTCCTATATATAGAGCTCTTCTATGAGGTCTAAGGAGGCTGGAATTTTGTGCAAAGCAAGGAAGTGCTGTTGGTTTACAGTTAGAGCTATTGGGTGATTGATTTTATAGAGGTGAAGAGGAGATTTCTTGCTGCTGGGGAGGTGCTGCTGGATTGGAGCCATTGATGGTTGTAACCTTCTCAGAACCCTGTTACTTTTATCAATAAAGCTTTGAATGTTCTCCTATATACTTGTATTGCATTGATGTATTGTATTTACTTGTATATTTGATTCACTCTAATCCATGCATCAGTTATGAGTACATGTATCTTGTAGTTTTCTTCTCTCTGTTGTGCAGGATCTGTGTGTAGCTGGACCGGCAAAGGGAGCAAGGAGCTAGGAACAAGAGACCAAGAGAGAGGATAAGGATCGACAAAAGCGAAAGACACCGGTTGGTTAATCTTTTCTTCCTTCTCTCTGTACTTTCATAAAGGAAAACATTAAAGCTTTACTTTCAGTTGTTGCTAAAGACTGTCACCTTTAGAGTAGGGATAGGGTCATCCGAGTCGGATACTTTTCCCCACAACAAAGGGGAAGTGCCATCCCTCCTATACGTTTTAATCTTTTTGGACTTGAGGGATTATCAAACAAAAAGATCGAGCGATTGTCTTTTTTGGCTTGCTAAAGCGATTGAAAAGTCATCCATTTGCATATTATTTTATACCTTTTTGGACTTAAGGGATTATGCTATGAAAAAGGACTACTTGAGTTTCCTTTTCTTCCCTTTTCAAACTCTCTAAACATGAAAAGAACTAAGTTATCTTTGTCATTAAACTCGTTTAAACAATAGCGACAAACTTGTCCATCCAGATAAGAACAAGTTTCTTTGTCACTAGGCTCGCTAAAACATAGCAACAGGTTTTCCCGAAGGGAAAATTATAGAACAAGCATATGTTAACCTCCTCAAGCTTCACAAAAATAATGAGGTACTAGTCAGCAATGACTAGGGAAAAAGGGAAGAAAACTTGAAGAATTTTATTGGTAGCAGGTCGCTCTTGAACATGACACTTTCACTCCATCACCATGATTGAGTCGGGTTGTGTTATTCCATTCACCGATCATATCACCATTGGTCCTCCGTACCATCCATCTTTTGGAGTTAATGCTACCAATCCATCTCAGTGTCACCGACATGTTCAAGAGAAGTCATTCAGAGAATTCACCATCCCGCTAATGCCTCATCCACTACAATACCTTCACCCTTCATTTTTCATGACCACCATTCCTGAACCTTGTATCATCAGATCCTTTTCACCTCCAGAAAAATCATTTGCTTCATTTCATGTCATAGATGTGGGATACATCAAGGCCCTTCTATGACGGTTCACCCCTTGTTGACGTCAGCTCATTATCCAAGAAGTTGATTTAGAAACAACCCTTTCAGTACTTTGAAGCTTCCATGCCTCAATGGTAAGTTTCTCACTTCTGGCGACAGGTTTACATCAATGGCCTTTGACCGAAATATTTTGCATGGTGTTCAACATCGGCTCATATATTCACACCACGTAAATTTTACTATAGTACCTTGAGGGTCTTTATCATTATCGGTGACTCCTCTTGCACCTATTTATAGCTTACATTATTGGCTGGTAATCAGGCGATGTTTTTCCATGTTCGACTCCAGAACATCTTTCCACATGGATCGACTTGTACATTGAGCAAAGACTGAATGAGTTTGAAGAGCTTGGATCTAGTTTCATTCATCTGGGCTATGATATATTCAGGAAAATAAAGACATCAATTGTACATAGAAGCTGCACAGATGATCATCCAAGCTAAGGGATGATGACTCTACATATAAAGAATCACCAGTTTGCAACAACAGATGATTATCTATCCTATGTACATGAAAATGAATTTATAAAGCTGAGCATGGGAATGCCCGCCTCAGCCAGATCATGAAAATAATATGATGATGATGTATTGTATTGTATCTTATACAGGTCACCTTCTAGTTCGAATACCTCGGATCCTCATGATATATCATTTCACCCGACATCAAAAGATTTACGACCTCATGCTTTAGCGGGCAACTGTTATAGACATATTTGGGCACTTCAACCCCAGTCACCTATGTAGATAAACCAAGGGATCTTTAGCCCCTAAAAGTGTTGTTTCATACCCTAAAGGATCATGGTCAACTAATTACATCATTTCCCAGAAGTTCCACCTGAAAAACCACTCAGAACTGGCCAAAACTGGACCATACTGACTGCTCCATGGTCAAGGTGCGATGCATACTGGCTGCTACACTAGTCAGGTGCAATGCACACTGAAGAGGCCTTCTGTAGGGTGTGATGAGCGAGAATGGACAAATGGAAAAGACAGTTTGTTAATTGGAAGCTCATGGAATCTTCTAGAAACTTCTCCCATGACACTTGCCTCTCTGAATTCGCCCAGGGATGAGTAAGAGATCATTGAAATCTCCAAGTGGAACCAAGAACTATCAGTGGAATGACACTAATCAAAAACCCAGAGCTGACTCACACCCTTGCAAGACATCTATAAGTGGATCCCTCTTCTGAGAGATCTGGAGGCTAGAATTTTGTAATTTGTAAGGAAGTGTTGTTGGTTTATCTCTGAGAAGAGACATTGTATTGTTGGGTGATCTTTCTTTTCATGAGGTGAATAGGGCTTTGATGCTGGGAGGATGATGTTGGATTAGACAGCTGGGTTGTAATCCTCTCTTCTACTATTAATAAAGTTCTTTGAGTTTTATAATCATGTATTTGTGAATCTTGTTATTTGTCAATGCAATTTTATGGTCAATGTATTTCTAATTCTGCATTGTTTATGACATTATAGATCGAGATGCTTTGATGGTGTTTTGTTACTTTGACTCTACAGGTATTCTCTAAAGTGGGACAAGTAGGAGAGGAGTTGCAAACTCTATCAAGGGAGAGAGAAATCAAGCAAGGAGCCAAGTGGAATATCCACGTTGGTCCTATTTTCTTCTCTCTTATCTATCATACATAAAGGAAATCACAAATTTCTTTGATTGTTTGTTTCTAAGATAACTACCTGTCTTAGTGGGACTAGCAGATCGAAAAGACACTAGTTTTCCCAGAAACAACCAGTACTTGGAAAACATTGGAAGGAGTGAAAACAGTCCTAGACATAATACCTAGTGACCATTTTTTTACTTGAAGACTCACTGAAATGAAAAAAATTGACTTTGACACCCTAAGATCACATTGTAAGAGCATGTTTGATCGCTGGTGGAAGGCTGCAAGTACTGAAACTAACAAAACCAACATCACATCTATCTCAAGGGTGCGGAAACTTGGTTCCAACATCCCCCCATACTGCTTCAGGTGAGACTTCAGTCCGTGCTCCGCGGGCTAATGCCAAAAGGGCAAGTAATGTAGGGATGTGTTTGGCTAACTAACGTTGAATCTAGGTTAGGCCCACTCAAGCCAAAAAATGGTTCTGTTTCTGGGATCGTAATCTATATAAGAGATGAGTGATGTCGTATCACTGGCATCTAACTAAGAAGGAAATCGAAGGCTAGTTGGACAAAATAATTCACGAGTTCGTGGCACAAGAAAATAGAAACTCATGACTGTCAAAAGAATAGTGTTTAGACCAATATTTGTATATGGAGATCCACAAAATCTTTTTCACCTCTTTCCCTACTAAGCTATACGAGTGGATTGTGAAACTAGCAGATAGCCAAGGAAGGTGGAAACTTGACGGTCCTATTGCGTGGACCCCAGAGCTAGTGCAAAGGTTGGAAGCATTAGGGGATAAGATCACGTGCACTGTCAATCATTGGCTCGATCAAATCATAGGAGGATTTGTTAATGAGTTCGTGTTTGACACCTCAGTCAGCTACAGTGAGGCGAAGCGATGATTTTTCAAGGGATTGCGACGTAAGTATGTAAAATCTTCAAATACTTGGATTAAAATGTTGTTGTGCAAAAAGAAGGGTTATGCAGCTACCTTAATCTTTGGGACTACAGCAAGTGGAAAAACTTATATAAATGAAGGAAATAAGGGTCTAGAGTATAGCCCCTTGATTGCACCTCTACGAAGGGATGAAAAAGGGATAGTGAAGGTCTCTCCATGAAGTGCTATTCAGTTGATAAGACAGGGATTTCCATGAGTACCACCTCTGCCCACACCACCTCTGTCTTCACCGCCATCACCTCCAACTTCACTCGTACCACCTCCACCACCACCGCGATTTAGTATGGTGAACACAGTGAAGTTTCCTTTGTTCAAAGGCTTGGGAAATGAGGACTCAGACCAATTCTGGTTCATTGTCAGGGTTGTATGGGAAGCTCAAGGTGTTACAGATAATCACATAAAGAAGGTGATGCTTGTAAGTGCCCTGCAAGATCGCACGCTAACCTGGTATATTAAGTACTCTAGCAACACTGAATAGGGAACTTAGCAGGCCTAAATCTGAAGTGTAGTTGATTGTGGGATTCAAAAATATCATGATGCTACCAAGTGAGACCCCTTGGGAACTAGATTAGAGGCTGAAATGTATTATCCATGAAGCCAGCATTAATTTGATAGATGGACAACATCGCGAGTGGTTTTTGGCTTCACTACTACCACACTTAAGGAGTGCACTGTCACAGCAAAAGATAACAACCCAGGCAGAGGCCTTGGAGATTGCCATGAGACTACATGAGACCCCAATGCAAGATACTAAACTAGGAGTTGAACAGATCCACGTGCAGCTGAAGAAGTCGTGCCTTCAGATGCAAACGTTGAATCATGACATGACGGTTCGGCGAGACGTACGCAAAGAGGTATGGTGCGTGAAATATAGAGTCAGGGTCATGACAAAAACCACTGCCCAGTCTTTACAAATTACCTTGCAGGAGGAGGACCGATGCCTTTAAGGTCGGAAGCTCAAGCAGGACCTAGAACCGGGCTTGCTTTGTGGTGTGCTATCTGTCAAATAGTCGGAAAACATGCCACAGATAACTGCCACTTGTTACAGAAATATATGTAAACTTTGCAACAATTGTTCTACAACTTCTGTAGATCGGTAAGATATGATGACCGTACTTCGAGGAGCTATGAATTGATGATGGATAGAACTCTGGCTGCAGGGTTTAGGACAAAACGCGAGCCCTTGACCAGAATGGAGGGATGGCGCGAATAGGATTTCAGGGGGTAGATGAGGCCGAGGTGGAGGAGGACCTACAAAGGTCGCAGATAGTCAATTTGCTACAATTGCGGAGGACCAGGACACTGTGCTTGCAATTGCACTAATCCAACACACCCGTCGTGCAAGTATTGCACCCTTTTTGATCATGAAACAAAAGATTGTCCTACGTTGATAGCTAGGATACGTGACAAAGGGGCGCTACCACCACCCCCAACCCAGAACCTACAGATGATGAGGTCTGAGCTGTGTGAGGAAGTTTCGAACATAAATATAGTGTTCTGAAGTGGAATTACGATGAGGGATGACAAGGGGAAACAACCGGAAGATAGTACATGGGTTCGTAAAGCCTCGACGAAAGAGGCCAAGTTCGATTTCGAGCATGCCCATGAAGCATTCATAGAAGCTAAGAAGAGCTTCGCTGAGGCCTCCACTTCAGGAAACAAGGATAAACTAGAGTCAGAGATGGACCCCTCTATGCTCACAACTTTCCTAGAAACCTGTATGAAGTTACTGCATGATAGTAAGGGTGTGAAAGGGTTACAGGAACTTATCTATAAATATTTTGGGATTGTACCAGGTGAACCACACGTAGTCTGCAAGATTGGAAAGCATAAGACAAGGACGGGGCATGAAATGAGACTCACCGCATAGATCAGAGAATACAAAATGGATCAAGTCATTCTGGATTTGGGATCAGATGTGAACGTTCTACCAAAGAAAACATGTGAGTGAATGGGGAGACCTATGCTGTAATGGTCTCCAATTCAGCTAAGGACGATGAATCAGCAGAAAATCATACCCATGGGGGGGCTGTAGGGAGTGACCATGGATATTGAGGGAGTGAGCGCACTAGTAGATTTTCAATTAATAGAGATTGTTGATGACAACAATCCCTACCCTATGCTCTTGTGAATTTTCTAGGCGACTGATATGAATGGGGTAATCAATTTGAAGAAGCGAAAAATGATCTTTGAGAAGAAATCACTGCGTGTAATAATACCCCTGGATCCTGCTGGAGGATTGCGCTATACAGAGCTGGTCCACGATTATGAGAGTGATGATAATATAGACTGCATCTATAAGACAATAGTGTGAAACCAAGAATGGGTGAATCCCACCATGGATGGGCAGATTACATGGGAGTGCAAGAGCTCATGCACTTCGGATTCTGATGAAGAAATAGAACGCTAGTAGAATCAGTTACTTGAAGTAACTATGCTGAATTGCAACATGATGACTCGGTTGCGGCACTGTGTGTCGTCAGAAAAAAGAAATCTGCCTACTTATGATGGACTGAGTGAGGTAGATATCTCTTTGGATGCGTTTGAAAGGGAGGTGCGAGAAAAAAATGCTTACAGGCCTTGGATTGGGCACTGCGTGGTATGCTCGCAAGATGGTGGGATACACACAAAAGAAGTTTTGATGATTGGCGCGGATGTAGGAGGATGATGAGAGCACTATTTGGGAAGCCTAGGATGTGACTTACAAAAAAGTACAATGGGCAGAATGATCTGTGCGCGCATCTATCCAAATGGACACATGCCTATTGATAAAAACCCCAACCTAAGTAGGTGCACCTGTACTTCACGCTAAATTACTTAGTCAATAAGCCTATGTTACAGGGGCACATCTACAAATGGCTCTTATTGTTCTAGGAATATGATTTTGAAGTTGTTGTGAAGCCTGGACAATTGAACGCGGGACCAGATCACCTATCACGCATTGAGACTAGGGAGGAACCCACTAATTTGGAGGAAGGATTACCTAACGCCCAAACATTTGTTGTGCGCATCATGGATGGACATTTTGAGGATATAATATACTCCCTAACAACAGGAACTGTGCTGCAAGGATACTCTGTCCAACAAAAGAAGGAATTAGTTGTGCACGCGGCATATTTATTTGTCATTGCTGGGAATCTCTATAAGATGGGGACTGATGAGATATTGTGAAGATATGTACCCGATCTTGAATGAAGCAGCATCCTCACAGATGCTCATGGAGGTGTTGTAGGAGGAAATTATGCAGGGAGAGCAACCACGTAGAAGATTCTATGCGTCGGGTTGTGGTGGCCAACCCTTTATCAGGATTCAAAAGCATATTGTAAGGTGTGTGATGCATGTCAAAGAAGAGGCAGGCCATAGTGGAGGGATGAAATGCCTTTGAAGCCGCAAATGAAGTTGCAACATTTCGAGAAGTGAGAAATCAATTTTGTAGGGCCTATTCAGCCCCAAGGAAAGACAAGCGCGAGGTACATTATCATTATGACAGAGTACTTGACTCGTTGGGCAGAAGTGCAGCCGACGAAGGATTGCATGGGCATGATTGTCGCGAAGTTTCTATTTGAGCATGTACTGATGCGATTTGGATGTCCAAAGATCTTGATGAGCGATTGAGATACACACTTCCTGAATGAGACGATCAGCGCATTAATGGAGGCTTTTTAGGTGTATCACCAAAAGAGCACACCTTATCACCCACAAGCTAATGGGACAGTGGAAGCGTTCAACAAAGTAATGGAGACCACACTGACCAAGGTATGCAATGCTCAACGAAGTCATTGGGACCTATGCATACCTGCAGTATTGTGGGCTTATCAGATGATGTGCAAAAAGCTAATAGGACAAACACCCTTTAGGCTGGTATACGAGGTTGAAGCAGTGATGCTTATGGAATACATCATGTGTAGTTTTCCAATAGCAGCGCTCACATGTATGATGGAACGTGGAGCTCTGGAAGAGAGGCTCACATAGTTGGATGAGCTTGAAGAAGAGAGATTTATGATCGGATTAAACTAGCAGATTCAAAAGCAGCGTGAAAAAGCGTGGCATAATCAACACATCAAGCTACACACAATCAAGGTAAAGAATCTGGTTTTTTTGTATGACAGTAAGTTTGATAAATTCCCCGAAAAATTCAAGATGCATTGGTTAGGGACATATGTTATTAAGGAAATTACTGACGGTGGCGCGGTCTAGTTGGTTAAACTCAATGGAGATTCCTTCCCAGGAAAGGTGAATGGTAGTCATTTGAAGGCATACACAGGCAGCCCAGCCATCTAACTAGCCAACAAAAGCACATTCTTAGCGCTCCAGGTAGCTAAAAGGAGGCACGGGACTATAAACTACATTGCCCAGGAGTTACGCAATTTCAAGACTACGCGAAGCAGCAGAGTGTTACAGGGTCTGTGACAACGCAAAGACAGTTGCGCTAGTGCACATGTCCTCCAAAATGTAACCATTAAAGTCACTATTCATGATTTGATGGTCGGTTTGAGGCCAAATGGAGCAGGCAGTAGGCATTTAAGGTGATATTTATGGGTTAGATTCTTGAAAATTTGTCACCAATCTAGCATTAACAGACTGAATGTGAGGGGAACGGTTGAATTTGAATTCCAAAGGCCCTATAAATTACAAGTGGTTGTCGAGTGAAAAACACTTGGCATTTTGACAACTGCGTTGTTGCGCACTCAAGTATACATGAACCAAGACCTATTCGAGACTCTGAAATCAAATTCATTATTTGAGCAACTACCAGAGACACTGCAAGAATTGTGGAATAGCGCTATGTCAACACTCACAAAAGCCACGGAAATAGGAGTAGTGATAGCTGAAGAAGTCATGCAGGAAATTAGGGTTGTAAAAGCTCCAAAGAGTGCTGAAAGAATAGTTGAGGTCCCTAAATCACCTAGATCACTGAGACCTAAGAAGGATAAGTAGGCTATGATACCGTTGCGCGTCTCACCAAGAAACCCATAGAGGACCAAGCTCACCTTGCAGGAAAAGGGGAAGGCCATTAATCGCGAGGCCAACAAGGAGGAATCTGAAGAAATCCTCGTGGATGAGGAGGATAAGGAAATGGAAGTCGGAACCCAGGGTGTAGACCCTCTTACATGGTTACCAGAATATGTTCCTCTGTGCAAGGGCAAAGCCAAAGTGCTGAAGGACATAGATGGGAGATAAAGCTCTCTGCAAACCCTGTTGATCCCATATGATATTGCTTTTTAGGGGCCGCACTTAGGGAGAGTTCATGTACTGAAGTTTGAAGATTGGGACCTCGGGGATCATGAGAAATTACCACATTTAGCCACTGAGTAGCTAATGCACCGACAGATTGACGTGACAACTAGAATGATTGAATTGGAGCCGTGCAAATCACTCAGGGGTATAGAGAATGTCGGGTTTCTAAACCTGCTATGGGTGCCACATTACCACCATGCCCAAGTGACCATCTTCATCGTCAGGAAGCTTCTCTGCTTGGTGCATGATGGATGTTTGTGGCTGTAGGAGCCCATTCCCATCACAGACCACTTGATTCATTGAATTACATGACTTCCTTATTCAAGGGAGGCTCCAACTAATATATCAGAAGGAAAAGGTGGTGAGTTCGCGTTCGTGGAAGTGATGAAGAAGAAGTTCAAGTTGGAGAAGAAGAAGTGAGGATAGGCCATCTCCAGCATTAACAACCACATAGTCAAGGTCGCAACACAAATACTAGTAGGGAAAGTGATGTGGAAGTGTCGCATGGATGAGGTGCCCGCATCTGTGATTGCACTAGCAGCCCAATGCGCTTAAGGAGTCCAGTTGAAGTAGATAAATTGTCTATGCGGCAAGTTCCTTACGAACTTTCGTGAGGCAGAGGAGTAGGGCAAAATGTTTCACTAAGTGTGTCTCCTATTGACGATCGTACTGGTGGCATGGGAGCTACCCGAAGATAGCCAATTCCCTTTGGTCGTGGCAGAACTTCCAAAGGCAGTGAAGTATGCTTCGCTATGGGTGACCAAGGATGCGCAACATATAGAAGAAAGCAATATCTTTTGGGTATTAATGGAGATGAATATCCGAATGGTGATCAATCACAAGCCGTAGTTTTCACCCAAGTATATGCCAGTTTGAATATCTTTGCAGAGTTCAAATTGGATTTCCACCATGTTTTTCTTAGGGTGTGGAAGGACCCCATGAAGACATGGCAAAACCTATCATACCTGGTGAATGATGATATAATTTTCACACTTCTTAAGTCTTGAATATCGGAGTGGCATGCTCCAACAGGCTCCACAGTGGAAATAGACAAGTCCACCATGTAGTGTAAGAAGGAGGAAACCAATCTCTGAATGGTGTAGCTGGCAGAGAAGCACAAAAAAGGAGGAAGCAGAGGCTAAGGCCCAGGAAGCACACAATGTTGTGAAATTGGTTGAACAATAACAAATAATAGGAGAAGAGCGTGAAGGATATAAGTCACCTTCACCCAGAACTAAGGCAGAAACAGAGATAGAACAAGGTTACGCAGACCTGCAGACGACATCCACCCAACTCAAGCGTCCGTGACCAGAAGAGCAGGTAATGCTACGAAAGAAAACAAAGGAATCAAAGACATCTTTCAACCCAATCACCCTCACTGAGGGGGATTTGCATGATATCAAAGAAACGGTAAGGGATGTCACCATGGAGGCCTTCCAACAGTTCGAAGAACAACAACAGTTGGTCTTGGGGGCTCTCTGAATAGAGATGTAGGAGTTGCAAGTACGCACTCCACAGGCTGACACAGTGTCCACCAGCCTCACGATCGGTACTTTAGCTGCCGAGGAGATGTTGTGCACAAGGGTGACCAACATGATAGTGCTACTAGATGGGGCACTTACTACAATGAAGGAGGCCATTAGGCCCATGGTTAGCAGTTTGAAAGGGGTAGGATTGAACATGGTTGCACTCCCTCAGGAGACGCTCTACCTCTTAGAGGATGGAGTCACCGAAAAAATCAGGGTCTAGGAGAATCGCGTTCTACAGGTGATGAGAAAGTACCACATCAACGTCAAGTAATTGGGCCTATAGCGTAATGAGGCAGTGGAGCAAAATAAGAAAATTATGCAGGTAGTAGAGGAAGCATGTCGAATGGTCCTAGAGTTGGAAATTCAGGCAGAAGAGCTGGTGGAGGCACACATCCACAAGTTAGACACAGGTTTGCACCACAGTCGAGCAAAGATGGACATGTTTCAGCTAGAGCTGCTCCTACAGATCGTAGAGCTGTAGTTGAAGGCATAGCCTTCAACTCCGCTGGAAGTCATGGAACAATGTACCACTAATGTTACAACAACAATGGCGGCAATTGACAGCACAGTGGTAGACTACATGTAGCTGTTTGAACAGTCATTCGAGGTCCTAACCACCCTGCAGGAGGACCCCATTACAAAGCACCTGTTGACAGAGGTGCGTAAGCTACAACAAAGGTAGGATGAGGTAAAAGGGACTATGCTGATGGTTTCCCTTACACAGAGGCTCGCATGGATGTAGGAGGAAAAGGCACTCAAGGAATAGGTGGATGTCACTAGGCATAAAGAAGAAGTCTTAAAAGTGTGCCTACAACCATGGACAGACGAGGCTTATGCGATCACAACCTCCATTGAAGGGAAGCTAGTGAAACTATAGGTAGCTTAACAAAAGATCCAGAGCAGTAATTTAGCAGTAATCACCGAACAATGAGTGGAAGAAGTCCAGCAGGCGACTGGTCAGTGCGCTACCAATGCTGCAGTGATCCAAACAGAGATGGGAGGTCTTTGCACTAAGATCTCCACACCTGTAGAGCAACTTGAGAGCAAGTCATGATGTTTGTGTTGGGGGCCTGTTGGGTGCGAGATCCCCCAAGGGTAGTTTTAGGGCTAAAAGCCCATATTTTGGTCCAATTTTGTAATCCAAATGTAAAGACTCCGCATTTTGTGGTCGTAGAGCACGTAAATGTTAAAGAGTCATAGGGTTGTCCTCCCTTATTTTGAAAATGTAATGTTGGATGTAAAAGATCTACCCATGATCTGCAGACCATTGGATTGTATAAATAGAGCTAATCTCTAAGTAGTTAGAGAAAATTAATTGAAGAATGGAAAAAAGCAAGATAAGATGTATGAGAGATAACTCTTAGTAGAAATTTGTAGCATAGGTAGAGGCTCTGTAGCTAAGTGTGCAGAGGCCTAGAATTTCATAGTTTAGTGCGCAGACCCCTGCAGCTGAGTGTCCAGGGTAGGTCGAGTCTGTAATTATTCGGAATTATCAATAAAGAGAAGTGTTCTACAATTTCTGCATCTTTATTTCTTGTTCATGCATCTTTTTATGTTGAGTATGAATTCACTGATGATACTTATATGATGTGCGACTATATGTAAATGTATTAGCTAAGTGAATGGAATTAAGAACATTTGTTTATGTGAAGCTAACTAAGATCTATTAATAATACAAGTAAGATACTTAGCATAGTTTGGGAAATATCACAGCTCGCTTCCCTAGCAGCGCGAAGGTATATCAACCCCTGGTCAGGGCTACGTGAAAGCCGATTGTATCCTTTTGTGAAGGTACCAAAATGTGGAACAGAGGGCTAAGCAACCTATGTGTAGGCAGGTGTAGTCGAGATAAACCGACATCACATCCATCTCAAGGGTGTGGAAACTTGGTTCCAACATCCCCCGATATTGCTTTGGGTGAGACTTCAGTCCGCACTCTGATGAGCCCTGAATTGGGTAACTAATTGGGCTCATTTTGCCTAATTGTCCTTGATCAATCCACCATTTTTCATAGATTATGCATTTTTTTTTAGTATGTTTATGTTATTTGAACGAATAAGGTTGGTCACTTTACCAAGGAGGCTAATACGTGGTTATTTCAGATTTTTGGACAAATTTTGGAGCAAAGCCAAGCAATTATGAACCATGTGATATCCAAGCATGAGGAAGCAAGGGTGAGGATTCGTAGGGAGGTTGTCTCTTGCATTAAATGGCCCTTCCTCGAAATCTCCACCCTCAACTCAGAGCTCAGCAGTCCACCAAAACGAATCCCAAAGACAGTCGAGCAGCTTTGTGAAGAGTGACTATTTACTGGAAATTTGGACAGCCAAGTCCCTTGAGTTAAGGAGGGCTGCTAGGCCTCAGCCTTCGTAGTTTACTTTTGGAACTGTTGGGTTTTGCACTATAGTGCTATCATTATCTCAGCTTGTTTTTGTAGCTAGTGTTGTCTAACTTTCTTGTGACATGATTATTTTTGGTTAATGAAAAGCAGCTCTATTTGGCATGAGCTCTGAGTTCTTTATAGGAGCCTGTAGCTCTTGGGGTTGGGCCCAACCCAAGTGCCAAGGCTTCCTTATGTACTGTTATTTTCTTTTTATGTCTTTGCAAAATAATTTCTGTTAAGTAGATTAAAATCTTGCTAATTATCTAGGTCACTGTTGATGATTAGAAAGACTTTTGATGTTCAAATTGAGTTGATAGGTTATTAATAGGGACAAGCTTCAGAAAAAGGCCATCAAGCACCTCTGATTTCACCTCTCCCTCAGTGCGATCAGGAGCTGAGATCAAGGTGACCTTGCTGCCACAAAAAACATTGTCTTTGCTTTGCCATGCAACCATTAGTGTTCGATTTTTATTTGCAGAAGTTGGTTACATGTTCAGATTCTTGATTGCTTCATTGCATAGTTATTATACATGGTTTCATTGCAAATAAACTTCTGTTCATTCTCTTTACTGTTAGCTAGATCAGATTAGGTTAACGTAACTAGGTCTCTGATTTTTCAAGTCTTTGTTGGTTTAGTTGGAGAAACAACTTGCAGAGCACCCGTACCACTTCTCTATCTACCCATACTCCATCAACCCCATATGATCCATCCCCTAGCATGGATTCTTGCCTCACGTTTGCCACATCTACTCACATAACCCTGATTTTTGTGCAACATTGCTTCACTCCTCCTTGAACAAATCCAGCCATCTTCATCTCTCCTCAGCTCCATCCACCAAGTCCTGGACCTCCTCACACCCTTGCCCTACCTCCATACTCACTCCTTCACCTTTCTCTCTCCATCCATTCTCCAAAATCCCATTTCTGAGCATCCTGTAGAAAATTACAGGCATCCTATAGAAATTCCAGAACATCCTGTAGAACCCCTATAGACTTCCTGTAGAAGCTCACGAATGAGGCTTCTTGATAGCCAAACTCTGTGAAACTCTCTGGAAGGGTGTTAGGGACCCCTTAGGCCCTCTCTGAACCTTCCCGACCTCCTCCAAGCATTTCCTCTCACCAATCCACCTCTGCACAGTAAAAAACAGTTAAATCGCATGCATGATAATTCTGACAACTTATTCAAAAATACAAAAAGGTGTTTTTTTTCAGATGTTACTGTAGAAGTAGCTTAGGCACATGCATTTTACCTTCCTAGAAGTAAATGGCATCTCTTTCAGTAGCTTGCATCCTCTTTCTTGCATCAGTAGGGCTAGCTGGTAAAATTAGGGTTTGCTAGGGTTTACGTTTCCTTTCAGCTTTCCAGTTTCTTTCTGCAAGTAGATCAACCTTCCTTGAGTTAGCTTTCGTCCATCAGTTAAATAGCTTCTTCTCAGAGCTCATAGAAGTTGGCTTAAGCTCCTAGCGGACTTGTGCCAGCTCACCAAGTGACAGCTGCGGCAAGAGCTAGTACTTGTGCATACAGCACCATCGCTTCCAAGTTTGTTACGAACTACCAGGTTGATAAAAGTAAAGAAGGGAGTCCCAAGAGTTGCAGCATTATTGCTGCAATACTGGAGTCCACCATCTTTTTGGTGCCTTTTCCAGGGAAGCGTCAGAGTATTTGTGATTGCTGCTTTTCTTCTATTTTTTCTACTCCAACCTTCTGCTAAGTAGTTTATTTCAATTCCATTCTGCAATTTCATTTCTGCAAAAGTAAATTAGACATTTCCTGCTTTCATAGATTAGCCTTTGAATTACACAATTTCAATTCTGCAAGCGTAGAATAGAATTTCAATTCTGCAAGCATAGAATAGCATTTCAATTCTGCAAGTGTAGTCTAGCATTTCATTCCTGCAATTTGATTTCAGCAAAATAGATTAGTCCTTGCCTGCTTTCATTTCAGTTCCATATTTTCATTTCCGCAAGATAGATTTTAGTTAGTTGTAATTCCATATGTTTTAGTTTTGCAGGTACAAGCAGAAAAAAAGAAAAAGCAACCAAAAATAATTTCATGCCTCGTAGGAACAGAGATAATACTGGAAAATTCCTACCCAACACCCCCACTACTTCACTGAGTCACCCTTCTCTCTTCTTTGGTGACAGTGACCCAGAAGAACCTATATGTGAACCTCCTGAGATATACTAAGATCCTATAATAGAAGAAGAGCAAGAAAATATTCCTTTTGAGACCATGGCTGAAAACATAAATGGTAGAGAAGATGATGAGAGAATAGAAGTTACCTTCCCCATCTGAGAGACCAACGAGGACATGAAAATGAAAAACATAAGTCCCTCAGCCTTACCTCACTTCCATGGATTGACCACTGAAGATTCTGATACCTTCCTGTTTGATTTGTTGTCCTTTGCCGAACTTATGACTATGCTGAGGACGAGCAAAAGTTGAAGCTCTTTCCTTCTACCCTCAAGGATGCAACACTCCGCTGGTTCATGGGGTTACCTGGAAACAGTATCACCACTTGGGCTCAGATGCAGCAAGCCTTTAACAACAAATACCGGGACTACTGTAGGTCCAAGGAAACAAAGGGAGAGATCTTTCAGATGACCATGAGAAATGATGAATCTTTAGAAGACTACGAGGAAAGGTTCCAACTGAGTTATAAACGGGCCAGGTGCACACTTGACCCTGAATCTCTAAAGTTGGTTCTGCTCTGAGGAGTCCCTGAAGACCTTCTAGATACCCTTCACATGCTAGCTGGAGGAGACATCTACCAACTACCTTATGAGGACATAAAGACTATGTTTAGAAACCACTCTAGGGCAGCCCGAAAAAGAGGTAGGGGGAATCCACTTTCAGCTAGTACCACCTTCTCCAAGCATGAGTTTGCTAATCAGATGGAAGACCTCAAAAGTGAGATGAGACAGACCATTGCCATGCAACTTGATACTTTCCAAATCCAACAAAAGAAAGAGGAAGCTAAGAGGGCTTTGGCCATTTTTTGTCCTAGATGTACGAGGAAGCACCCTAAGAACGGGTGTCCATTGCACTCAGTAGAGGTATGTTTCGTTTTTGAGGAAAACCACCCCACAAACCAAGGCCCAACCTTGCCTAGATTTAAAGCCATGTACCAAGGGACTGAGGCAACCACTGAACCTCTCTACTTCCTCAACCAAAGGAGGCCGCATGGGCCTACACCTTACCAGCAGGGGATGCAAGGGACATCCCAAGCTTATTATAGCCCCAACCAATCTGCTCACATACCTTCTTGGGGTCCCCCTACTCATCCTTCCTGGTCCGCACCTCCTCCGTGGTCTTATCCATCCCAATACCATACTCAACCCACTGCTCATTCGTTTCACTCACATGTCCAGCCACAACCTCAGTGGAATGCACCTCAACCGTGGTGGAGGCTCCAATACAACTTTCCTCCCACCATTCTGCCTCCACCACCGACTCATCCACAACCATTACCTCCTGCTCCTCCAAGAAAACCCTAGATGCCTGCTCAACGAAACCTGAACCCCAACAACCGACAGGCCCAGCAGGTATACACTGGGGAGACAACCTGCCCTACCTATGCTGTGGAGATCCAGGAGATCAACCTGCGATCTGGGAAGACCCTTCTAGATCGCCAAGCCCCTCCCCTAGAGGACGAGGAAGAGAAACAGGAAAGTGAACCCAAAGCCATTCCACCTTTTCCTGAGCGACTAACAGTAACCACGCAACCAAACCCAGAGGACATTGAACTTCTGGGAAAACTTAAATAGTTGTGTGTGAAAATACCACTTCTCCAGGCCATAAAATATGTACCAATATACAACAAATTGATTAAGGAGAAGTGTTTCAGGCACCCAAGCAGGCGAAAGAGAGATGCCTCGACTATCAATGTCATAGGACAACTGTCCAATCTAATGTTGGGGCAAGTAATCTGTCCAAAGTATTTGGACCCTAGGAGTCCTGTAGTTGATGTCCACATCAATGGCACTATAATCCCCAATACCTTGATTTATCTAGGGGTTGCCATTAATGTGATGACCAGGGACACCATGCTTAAACTCAACCTTCAGAGTTCCTTAAGGAAGACCTCGACAGTCCTGCAGTTAGCAGATCGCTCCACCGTGACTCCCGAAGGGATTATGGAAGATGTCTTGGTCTCTGTTGACTCTTGGGAGTACCTTGCGGACTTCTTGGTCCTTCAGTCAAAGGTAAATCTCACTGGATACCCCCTCTTTTTTGGAAGGCCGTATTTAGCCACTGCAGATGCTTACATCAGTTGTCGAGCTGGAAGCATGACCATCAAGAATGGGTCTATGTCCAAGCAGTTAGTCCTATACCCTCTTGCCCAACCTTTGCTATAACATGACTTACCACTTTGGTTGGAAGAGGGAGATGAGGATGACGTCTACTCTACACCATTGTGCACAGTAGAAACCACTAGGGGAGGCCCTCAAACCGAGGATGATTTGATTGAGAATTTGATTCAAAATCCACCTCCCAGTGCACTGTCCTTAGAGGAATTGGTGGAAGATACCCAAGCCAACACTTTAGTGGACCTCTGTGTGACTGATCCGACCTCTCCCAGAGTTAAGAATGTGGAGTTTGGGCCCGAAAGAACTTTAAAGATTAGCTCCTCCCTATCTCCCTCTCAGGAGGAGCTATGTAGCTTACTGAACAATCATCTGGATGCTTTCACTTGGAGCTATAAGGAGATGAAAGGAGTCCACCCTTCGGTCTATACCCATCACATTTAGATTAAAGAAGATTGTAAACCAATCAGGCAGCCTCAGAGGAGAATGAATCCAACCCTTAAAGACATTGTCAAAGAAGAATTGCAAAAATTGTTGGATGCAGGATTCATCTACCCCATCTCCGATAGTGAGTGGGTCTCACCTCTAGTGCTTGTGCCCAAGAAGAACAGGAAGTGGAGAATCTGTGTAGATTACCGAGAACTTAACAAAGCCACCAAGAAAGACCATTTCCCTTTGCCTTTCATAGATCAAGTGTTGGATGGACTGGCAGGGAAGAAGTTCTTCTCTTTCCTAGATGGGTTCAGTGGGTATAATCAGATCCAAATCAGCTGGGAGGACCAAGATAAGACCACCTTCACTTGTCCATGGGGTACCTTTGCCTATCGAGTCCTTCCCTTTGGGCTATGCAACATTCCTGCCACTTTCCAGAGAGCAGTATTGAGCATATTCTCCGAGTTGGTCCATGATTCGGTAGAAATCTATATGGATGACTTTACTCTTTATGGGTCCAACTTCCAAGAAGCATTGACTAATCTGGGAAAGGTTCTAACCAAGTGCATTGAGATGAACCTATCCCTCAGTCCCGAAAAATGCGAATTCCTGATGACTGAAGGGACCGTGCTAGGTCATACCATTTCTCGGCAAGGATTACAGGTGGAACCTAACAAGATTGCTATCATCTAGAAGGTCCACCCTCCTCAAAAGGTGAGAGATGTTCAAAGTTTCCTAGGCTTAACAGGATATTATAGAAGATTCATTAAAGGTTTCAGTAAGCTAGCCTCGCCATTCTTTGGCCTCTTAGGGAAAGATGTCGAGTTCAAATGGATTGACGCCTGTTAAGGGGCTCTGGAAAAGTTGAAAGATAAGTTGGTGTCTGCCCCAATCTTGAGAGGTCCAAACTGGGCCCTACCTTTCCACATCCACACTGATGCCTCGAACAAAGCCATAGGGGTAGCCTTAGGACAAGTTGAGGAGAAACTGCCATATTGTATATACTTCGTCAGCAAAAACCTATCCAAGGCAGAAATGAACTATACTGTAACCGAGAAAGAGTTCCTAGCTGTAGTCCATTCCCTAAACAAGTTCAGACACTACATCACTGGTTATCAAACATTCGTACACACTGATCATGCTGCAACTAGATACTTAATGAATAAGCCTGATGTAAATGCTCGTATCATTAGATGGTTACTTTTGTTGCAACAATTTGATTTGACTATTGTCGACAAGCCAGGTAAAGAAAATGTTGTTGTTGACTTCTTTTTTAGATTGGATTTGCCTGCAGGTGAAGAAGGGATAGTGGATGACCAGATGCTAGATGAACACCTGTTTGCTATCTCAGTACTCTCTCCATGGTTCGCTGATATAGAAAATTAATTGGTCTCAGCATAGTTCCCTATGCATCTATCCTCAAAGGAGAAGAGAAAATTTGTAAGGAAGAGTGCCCCATTCACTTGGATCGGGGCAACCTGTTTAAACTTGGCCCAGATCAGATATTGAGGTGTTGTGTTAGGGAGGAGGAAGTCTTTGACATCCTCCTAACCTATCATGACGGACCTTGTGGAGGCCACTTTGCAGCAAAAAGGACTGCCTTCAAAATTCTACAGGCAGGCTACTATTGGCCTACTCTTCATCAAGATGTCAGAAGATACATCAGCCAGTGTGACCGATGTCAGAGGATGGGGAAACCGACTCCAAGGGATGAAATGCCTCTCCAACCTCAAGTGACCTTCGAGCCATTTGAGAAGTGGGGCATGGATTTTGTGGGTCCTATCAACCCTCCTTCAAAGCAAAGGTCTTACATCATTGTGTGCACCGACTACCTGACAAAGTGGGCAGAAACAAAGGCAATCAAAGCAGCGACAGAAGAAAAGGTGGCTGAGTTTTTAAGGGAAAATATCTTCTACAAGTTTGGCTACCCAAGAGAGTTAGTCACCGATCAAGGAAGCCAGTTCACCTCCAACCTGATTGAAGACTTGCTCGCTCATCACAAGATCAAGCACAGGACTTCCACCCCATATCATCCTCAAGCAAATGGGCAGGTGGAAGTCACTAATAGAGCATTGGAAGGGATTTTGACTAAGGTAGTGAGAAGCAGCAAAAAGGATTGGGCAGATCACCTGGTTGAGGCCACCTCGGGCTACAACACCACTTGGAAGACTACAATAGGTTTCACACCTCATGAGCTAGTCTACGGGAAGAAAGCTTTGCTGTCCATAGAGTTCGAGCACAATACATTGAGGGTGGCAGGTCAACTGGACTTAGATCTCAGCCATGCTCAACGTGAAAGATTACTGTAGCTGAATGGATTAGATGAACAGCGAATGCAGGCCCTCCTCCACTCAGAAGTAGTTCAACTCTAGAGGAAGATATGCCATGACTGACACCTTAATGAAAATCAATTCCATCCGGGAGATTGGGCGCTGTTGTATGACTCAAGATACAAGGATTTCAAAGGAAAGTTGAGGAAAATATGGTTAGGACCATATACAGTGGAGAAATGCAATGACAATGGTTCAGTCCTTATCAGGACCATTGATGAAGAAGCCATCCCCATGCTTGTCAATGGGCATCGATTGAAAATCTAGAGGAAACCCCTTTCGAGGCAAGAGTTCACTGAAACTTTGGAAAAATCAGTGTTGGTATTGGAGCAGGGTTCTGCCTCTATTCCGCCCACACCTTGATCATCAAAAAAAAAAAAAAAGGAATAAAAAAGATCCCTGGGTGAAAAACTCTCTGAGGTGCCCAGGGCAGACAGTGAGGGTGAAAACCTCATGGAGGCGCCCCAGCTGTCTCTCAGAAATAAAGAAATGGAATAAAAAAGGATCCTTGGGTGAAAACCTCTCTAAGGTGCCTAGGGCAGATAGTGGGGGTGAAAACCTCATGGAGGCACCCCTACTGTCTCTCTCTCTCTCAAAAAAAAAAAAAAGGAAAAAAAGAGAAAAAAGAAAAAGAAACAGAACTAATCTCTGGAAAATTATTGAAGGTTGCAGGGAATACATTGTAGATAAAGAAGGTCGCGCAAAACAAGGACAAGGGTCTGTACCATGCTATAGGACATCCTTACAGACACTCCCTCCATAGCCACTCACTTTTCCCATGATTTGAACACATTCGGGTCGAGATTCCACCTCTTAGAGGAAGTTTTGGGTTTTCTACAGCAAGTTTTGGGGCTTTGTATAGGAAGTTCTGCATTTCTACAGGAAACATCCTGTAGAGCCTTCGGGCAGGCCAAATTCGATTTTGGAAGGGGATTTGAAGCTTGAAGTCTGTTGATTAGGCCTGTAGCCACCCCTCTCTTCCATCCATCACCTGTTTCATCTCTTTCCACCACCATTGCAACAATCTGGTTATGTATTCCTGCACAGTCATACAAAGAGCCCTGTTTTCCTCAGATTGATTTTTTTTTTCCAAGTGACAAATCAAGCACACAAAGGCTCGCACACTCTACCTGTCAAAGCTCCATCAGGATTCTTCATCCGTGAATACAACCTTTCTCGTTTAAGCATGCATCCCAGGAGGAGAAGTAGCTACAGGATGTCCTACATGCATCCTGTAGCAGCTGATTCGTCTGGAGTACATGCTCTGGAGTCAGTAGCAGCTAAAATCGACACAGGGGACATGTAAAAAAACTCCGCTTGGAAGTGAACACCTCCTCGATAGCTAAAATCAAATAGAGCATGTGCATGCAACGTTTACAACTAGAGGATCAGGTTCCAAAGCCGTGCATACAACATCAACTAATGAATGAAGGAGTTCCAGCACCTGTGCATGAAGCAACAGTAAGCAAAGTTGTCGTTCCAAGTCCCGAAACCTGCAGATCACGTCCACGGCCACACAGGTAAGTGTCTAACCTTATTCGTCAAATTGCATAGATTATATTCTGAAAAATGCATGTCTGTGAATGGTTCGGATTGAACGAATTCGGTGGCTATTCAACTGACCACCCACAGTCAGTCAAATGGCCTAGTGGGATCCGAACGAGCTCGGTTACGTTCGAATTCACCAAAGAGATGTGCAACCGACACGTGGGAAGTGTCCAGTCAGGGAGAATCGGCGGGATTGGCAGTGGTGGCGGCAGTTAATGGCATAGGAAAGGTAACGGCGGTCAGAGACACACAGAGGAATGATGGCCGTGACGTTGGCTAACAGATTGGGCTAGCCACCTCACCCCCTCACCATGAAATGCGCCGTAATTCAAAAATGCTCGGCCGAAGAGCTCACATTAACTGATGTCATTTACACTTGCAACTGTTCTCAGCGAAGTACATGTCCTCCTCATCCGTAGTCTGTTAGCCCGAGCTTCTTGGCCTGTTTCAAAATCCTCCTGTGTCGCAGGTTCATTCAGAAGCATCGTGACATCCTCTAGAAGCCGGCAAAGCATTCTATAGGAAGAGGCTCTACATGAAATACAACATAGCCTTCCAGAGCAGAGCAAATGGATTTTTCTTTGACAAATCTGGAGTCCTGAAAGAGGTAGGCTCGAAAACCACTCTTCCTTGCATGGTACATTTCAAAATGTGGTGAATTGAACTGTCTCGAGTAGGAGAATTAGAGACAAGTCTGCCTGTGGGTCAAGAATAGTAGTTTGCCTATGTGTTACATGGAATTTTTCAGTTGGTTCTGCGTAAAATTCTCCTCCACAGTTCCTGTTAAGAAATTCCTCTGCTAGAAACGATAAACCACTGTGAGTGCTAACCTGTGCATGAAGAATGTGAATTTTACATGGTTATATGTATGCTGGGGGGTGAAAATTGAGCTCTATGCCCTATTTGTGAAAACCTGATTCTTCCTTTTACATTCAGACAGTCGAGTTTTGGGCAGCAAAAGTTTTAGAACTAGGGAATTGGTGCAGGTTAAAAATTTAAACACCCGAGAGATCTTTCCTTGAAGATTCAGGGAGGAAACCATAAACAGAATTCCCCTTACTGATCAAAGCACAAACCAAAATAGAGCACTCTCACCATGCCAGGAGGGTTTATCAGAAAGGAACCCTCAGATTCCAGAAAATTGCGTGAAACTCCTGAGGTGGTGAACCTATTAACCCGTGCCAATTGGATGACCTTTTGTGACAGGATTCAAGGTCATGACGATGAGGTAACAGAAGAATTCTTAATGTCCCTATAGCCTAAATCAAAGACACTAGCCACTGTGAATTTTAGAGGGTTGACCCTAAATCTTACCCCACAACTCATTAGTCGGGTTACTGATCTGCCATTAGGGATACCCTGGAGCAAAGAGGAGAGGGCATTGGGCCAAAAAGCCAAGAAAGAATTCTTCCTACCAGAGGAACAATTTTTAGAAGATAAGAATGGGGTCCGGAGAGCCAGCCTACATCCTTTTTGGAGCGAGGTCAGCCTTCAGATCATGAAATACATTACCTGTGAGGGGCGGTTCAGTATTGTCTACAGTTATCACTTTTGATTGCTAAGTGAACTCAGACATGGGATGGATTTACCCCCAGAACAGAAGTTAAGCATCCCCTATTTCCTCCTACAATCATTAATTGAGTGTGGCACAAAATTGAAGGAAGGGACACCGGATTAGTTAGCCCATCATGGGCTTATCAATCTTCTAGTGGAAGATTCCCTCCATACCTACACTATCCCTCTCTCCTGGGAGATTTTCCGCAACATGTCCAAGGATGATGATATTCGAATTCTGGTCGAGGAACTCACTTTATCCAGCAGTGAAGAAAGGGAGCACATTGAGGTAGAAGAGAAAGCCAAGGGTAAGGAAACCCAGGACAAACCACCACAGAAAGAACAAGAAGAGAAACAAGGGAAAGGCCAAGCTGCTGAGCCCAAAACTGTGGGTGGAACAAAGGCACAAACACCAAGGGAGAAACGATTGCAGAGAAGGGCAGAGAGGACTGAAAAATTCCAAGCAAGTGAGGACACAACCAAGACAACCACACCAAAATTAAAAGGGAAGGCACCCCCAGCCAAGCAGACCAAAACAGTGAAGACAATTTCTACAAGAAGCCAGGAAATAGTCGACACAGGACGTTCTACAGGAAGCATGGAGACAGGGCAACAAAAGGAAAAATCGCCTGAGCTTTTAGCCAGGGAGGCAGCAGCTGTGATGGTCACCCTAAGCACATCTCCAAAGAAAAAAGGGAAGCGAAAGAGGGAGCCTTCCATGTATTTTAAGGCAAGAAGGAGCATGTGGATAAAGACTGGCAGACCCCAGCCACCGTCAGAAGAGCCAATCACGATTTTAGACACCCCAGCTACACAAAAGGAGAGGTCTCCCTCAAAGGCATCCATCACCTATGAACGGGGAAGCTCGAAGACATCCACCTGGAGAGAAAGAATGAAAATGTTGGACACAAAGGTCTCTCCACAGGATGCTGAGATTGTTCTATAGGAAACACTGGCCAGGCTAAAGGAGACCGAGGAAATGGAAGGAGAGGCAGCTAAATCACCATAGGAGGAAGAAAAGGTGGAGAACATTGTGGAACCTAGACCCCAGCCCAGCTTGGGCTCCTACTATAACTTCTTAGAGGCCGGAAAGATCATTCCCAAAAAATTCACATTGCCACTTTTCCTTGCACTAGAAGAAGAGAGAGTGAGGACCCACACTTGGATTAAGATCGCTAAGTCCAAGGGTGTGGCAGATATAGGTCCCTAGAGGAACAACTCAAAGAGGCGAGAAAGGAATTGGCTATGGTACGGCATGTGGAGAGAAGCCAACGGGCCAAGCTATAGGATGAAAATGAGCTGCTTAAACAACAGCTACAACTATAGGGACAGAGGAAGGAAGACATGCCTCACATCTTGGGAGAACAACAGCAACAGGAGGAGCCCACAATAGACAAAGAAACCCCTGATGAATAGTAGAAAAGACATGGGTTGCAGGCTGAAATTGAGACACTAAATAGCCAGCTACAGGAGAAGGAATTGCAAGCAAGCCAAGAGATATAGTCTCTGAAATAGAAGGTACAAGAAAAGGAGGTCCAACTGGCCTGCGTGGCCAGCTGGGCAATGGAAGCTCTGTAGTGTAGGCAGCTTGCCAAATCATTCGCCCTATACCTTAAGGATTAGTGGTTACAGCTTCATATTAACACCTTGGCCCAAAGGGGCATCACTCCATTTCAAAATTATCATCAATTTGTAGCTTTATGTGGCAGTAGTTCATCAGAGGACAGGGCCAAATTATCAGAGTTTTATTTGAAAAACATATCCCTTCCAAACATGAATGCATGGGATCCCAACACTGTGATAGGAGATGTCCAACTTATGGCCATGGCCTCTTGGATGAATCATGAGGAAAGGAGAGCAGAAGAGGTCCACAATATTATGAGCAGAGAACTCAGTGAACCACTAATGATCAGAGCAGAGCTGGATGACCCCTCAGCAGTGATAATCGCCCACCAGCACTTGGCCAACAGCCCTCAGGATTTACCAGAATATATTGAGCAACAGGCTCAATCTATTGCCCACTTTGAGGACATGGAGAGACTATTGGGGGGAAACTACCTTCATGCCTGCACAAGGCAGTGGAACACCCTGCCTCACAGCTTGAAGATAAGAAAATACCACTCTCCCACCAGGATGAGGGACGCCTTGGCAAGGGTACCTCTCTACAAACAGTTGATGCAAAATCTACAGGCCAATTGGATTGGCCTCAAATTCAGTCCTCTTTTGCTTTTGGGATTGCTAGAAGGAGTTAAGGAAGAGGAGGAAGAGAAACAGTGGGAGGAAGTGGAAAGGAAAGCAGGATTCCAAGACTGGGAATAAGATATCACCATGGAGGCCTGGGACGTGAGGGAGGTGGTCAAAGCTATAAAGGATGATAAGCTGGACTAGTTGCTCAGAGGATGAGCAACCCAGTTAGCAGGGGGGTGATGATGAGCCCCGGATTGGGTAACTAATTGGGCTCATTTTTCCTAATTGTCCTTGATCAATCCACCATTTTTCATAGATTATGCATGTTTTTTGAGTATGTTTATGTTATTTGAACGAATAAGGGTGGTCACTTTACCAAGGAGGTTAATACGTGGTTATTTCAGGTTTTTGGAAAATTTTTGGAGCAAAGCCAAGCAATTATGAGCCAGGTGATAGCCAAGCATGAGGAAGCAAGGGTGAGGATTTGTAGGGAGGTTGTCTCTTGCATTAAATGGCCCTTCCTCGAAATCTCCACCCTCAACTCGGAGCTTAGTAGGCCACCAAAACAAATCCTAATGGTAGCCGAGCAGTTTTGTGAAGAGTGACTGTTTACTGGTAGTTTGGACAGCCAAGTCCCTTGAGTTAAGGAGGGCTGTTAGGACCCTCGTAGTGTATAAATAGGAAGGCCTCAGCCTTCGTAGTTTACTTTTGGAACTGTCGGGTTTTTCACTATACTGCTATCATTATCTCAGCTCGTTTTTGTAGCTACTGTTGTATAACTTTCTTGTGACATGATTATTTTTGGGTAATGAAAAGCAGCTCTATTTGGCATCAGCTCTGAGTTCTTTATAGGAGCCTGTAGCTCTTGGGGTTGGGCCCAACCCAAGTGCCAAGGCTTCCTTATGTACTGTTATTTGCTTTTTATGTCTTTGCAAAATAATTTCTGCTAAGTAGGTTAAAATCTTGTTGATCATCTAGGTCACTGTTGATGATTAGAAAGACTTTTGATGTTCAGATTGAGTTTATCGGTTATTAACAGGGAAAAGCTTCAGAAAAAGGCCATCAAGCACCTCTGATTTCACGTCTCCCTCAGTGGGATCAGGAGCTGGGATTAAGGTGACCTTGCTGCCACCAAAAACCTTGTCTTTGCTTCGCCATGCAACCATTAGTGTTCGATTTTTATTTGCAAAAGTTGGTTACATGTTCAGATTCTTGATTGCTTCATTGCATAGTTATTATACATGGTTTCTTTGCAAAAAAACTTCTGTTCATTCTCTCTGCTGTTAGCTAGATCAGATTAGGTTAACGTAACTAGGTCTCTGATTTTCCAAGTCTTCATTGGTTCAGTTGGAGAAACAACTTGCAGAGCATTCATACCACTTCTCTATCTCCCCATACTCCATCAACCCCATCTGCTCCATCCCCTAGCATGGATTCTTGCCTCACGTTTTCCACATCTGCTCACATAACCCTTATTTTTGTGCAACATTGCTTCACTCCTCCTTGAACAAATCCAACCATCTTCAACTCTCCTCAGCTCCATTCACCAAGTCTTGGACCTCCTCACACCCTTGCCCCACCTCCATACTCACTCCTTCACCTTCCTCTCTCCATCCATTCTCCAAAATCCCATTTCTGAGCATCCTGTAGAAAATTACAGGCATCTTGTAGAAATTCCAGAACATCCTGTAGAACCCCTATAGACTTCCTGTAGAAGCTCACAAATGAGGCTTCTTGATAGCCAAACTCTGTGAAACTATTTGGAAGGGTGTTAGGGACCCCTTAGGCCCTCTCTAAACCTTCCCGACCTCCTCCAAGCATTTCCTCTCGCCAATCCACCTCTGCACAGTCAAAAACAGTTAAATCGCATGCATGATAATTCTGACAACTTATTCAAAAATACAAAAAGGTGTTTTCTTCATATATTACTGTAGAAGTAGCTTAGGCACATGCATTTTACCTTCCTATAAGTCAATGGCATCTCTTTCAGTAGCTTGCATCCTCTTTCTTGCATCAGTAGGGCTGGATGGTAAATTAGGGTTTGCTAGGGTTTACGTTTCCTTTCAACTTTCCAGTTTCTTTCTACAAGTAGATCAGCCTTCTTTGAGTTAGCTTTCATCCATCAGTTAAAAAGCTTCTTCTCAGAGCTCATAGAAGTTGGATTAAGCTCCTAGCGGACTTGTGCCAGCTGACCAAGTGACAGCTGCGGCAAGAGCTAGTACTTGTGCATACAACATCGTCACTTCCAAGTTTGTTACAAACTACCGGGTTGATAAAAGTAAAGAAGGGAGTCCCAGGAGTTGGAGAATTATTGCTGCAATACTGGATTCCACCACACTCCATGGGCTGAGGCTGAAAGGGCCAGTAGTGTAGGGATTTGTTTGGCTAACTAATGTGGAACCTGGGTCAGAACCCCTCAAGCCAACATGTACAAATCTACTATTGGTTGTATCATTATCCCATAATCAATTGTTTGATGGAGATGTTTTTTTAAAAGTTATGTCATAATATATCTAGGCCTTGGCATATATTTATTGTTTAGATTTAAACTGTGGAATGGTTGGAAAGTTGGAATTTGGTTTTTGATGGTGCACAACCTAGATATTTTGACTTCATGCTATATAGTTGGGAACTTTCAAGTGCAGTATGGTCAGATAAAGAAACTTTTTTCTTCATTATGGGGTAGACATACAAATTTAGTCTTTTTTATAGTGGGGACTATGTTTTTCACGTTATTTCATGTTATTGTGTGTTGTAACAATTTTGGTTTTGATAAGTTAGCATATAAGAAAAATGAAAAAAAAAAAATATGTTAAAATGTTAAGTTAGGATATGGACAAAAGAAAATACAAAATAAAATGTTAGGAATATTTTATATTATGTCCATATCAAATAAAATGATAGGTTAGATTGCCCTAAAAAAGGAAGGCAAAATAAATAAAATGTTAGGCAAGAAAACAAAAGAAAAAACATTGCTTTAGTTGAAATGAAATAAATTTGAGGCAGCTAGTTTAAATGCGCCATTAAAAGATCGTTTACTTTGATAATAAGGGTTAAGCTTTTAAATTAAGTTTAATTTATTTTTATCAAAAAGTTTGTAATAAGAAAAAAGCACTTAATTTGTCTAAGATTGGAAAATGATAAAACATCAACTTGGCACCGATAAGCGCTTGACACCTTTCGACGAACATGATCAATGTTGCCTAGATCAATGACGGAGGTAGCATTTCGGCCCCCCTTCAGCAACTTCCTGTTAACGTGAGGGGGGCATCTAAAATGTTGTTTCAATGGCTACCCTTTTTGCTACGTGTCACTCCCGTATCATTTTGGACCCCCAGAGCCCAAAACCATAAACCTCCTCGCCCCCCCCGGGAAATCCCACCGATATTTTTCAGCCTTCTAATGGTCGATCATACCCACACACCATATCATCCATCTGTTACCCCCTTCTCCACTCACAAGCTACCATGTCATAAATCCATTGTGCCATACACTCCTGTCCCGTTGCAAACCTCATTTAACCATTTTACGCTCTCGTTCGACAATTAATTCCTACTCCTATATCATAAATTTCCTACATTAAGATTTAAAATGGTAAATTAGCCAAATTCAGCTTATAAATAGCCTATGGCTCTACCGTTTATTACTTTTCCGCTTCAACCAATCCCTTAGAGAGCTCTGTTTTCTTCTATTCATATTTTCCCTGTCATTCATCCTTCAATTAAATCAGTTTTCCTATTTCCCCTGCAGCAAAATGGCCCCAAAAGCTAAAACGCAGAAAATGGTTGAAGAGGAAAATCCATCTGCAACCCCGATAGACCTGGATCACCTTCCCCTTGCAGACTCTCTATTCAAAGTCATAGAATGTGAATGAGAATTCAACTTTCACAAATTTCATCTCTAGCTAATGAAAAAATACACAGATAAGGAAGATCCCATTTGTTTGTGGGAGACACTCTTTCCCCTCTTCTCCTTTCCACAAACTCATCATTTTCGTGATTTGATCACCTGGTGTCAAGCCAGATATGATCTTGTGCAAAGAACAATGATGACTCAAGATGGAAACATTCTGGTCACCATTACTGCTTAGAATATAAATTGAATTTTGTTGATACCTTCATCTGACTCCCTCATTTATTTCTCACCAGTAGCTCTCATGGACTTGTATAATAAACTTCCCTTCCCATAAAGAGCCCTTATTTTTGAACTTTTCTACCAGAAGATGTTGAATTACACAAGAGAAACCCACCTTATTCATCTTCTATGTTCCCTGAAGCCACCAGACATATCATCTCCCTGTTGTCATACCTTTTAGGCTATGAAAATGATCAACTTGTTGATGAATCCATCCTTGGGTTCTTTTCTATTTTTAGTAAGGAATATCAACTTGCCTTCATGTACAATTATAGCCAATTCTTGGTTGATAGTATACATGAGAAATTTATGAATTTTACCACACAAGGAGTGTTCAGGTATAGCTCAGTCATAATTCATTTGATTTTGTTTCAGCAAGGAGATTCATTGCACATTCATCTCAACAAGAAAGATGAACAAGGAGTGAATCAATCAGTGATTCACTAGACATAATTAGTCATAGAAGCATCATCAAAGCTTAAATTTTCTCAATTTATTGATTCTTTTGTTCATTCAACCCTTCAGTTACTTAATAGCCAAGCAGAGCCCAGAATTGGAGAAAAAATCAAGAAAACATTACACCTATCTGAACAGACCAAGACTGGTGACTAGTATCTATACCAGAACTACACTAAAATTAGGATGTACAATATGAGTTAGCTCCATACAAACTACCTAAGTATTTTCCAATGAGGTTATTGTCACTGGAATAGATTAGGAAAACGATAAATATGGATGAAGTCCATTTTTTCTCTGGTAAGAAGAAGTCACATTTTAAGCTCAAAGCCAAGGTAAGGTCATTCATCTGTAATACTAGGTCTGCAGGTAGAGAGGCAAACAAATTGTTGAAGAGCCTGAACCTTCAACCAATTTTCACCTAGTCCTATGATCCTTTCGGGATCATTTTGGAATTAAGAGTTCAATTGAAGGAAACACCTTACAATCACACTCCGAGGCCAAAATTAGAGAAGTTTATGAACCACGAGTATTGGTATGAAGGGAATCTCTTGGAATCAGATGAATAGGTTATAACTACTCCACATGTGAGTACTATAGTCACTCAGAATACTCAACACAAAAGAGCCAGAGAAGAAACTCAATCAGCTACAAAATCGGTTGAGGAGTATTCTATAAGGCAAACAAAATTGAACACTAGATTATCAATTTCATCAGGAGTAGGCCTCCTTCTACATCTTCAACTCCTTTTTCAACAGAACCTATGGAGATTATTCAGTCAACTGAGATCATCTCAATAGAAGATAGTAATATCTTCTCAAGACTTCTGGAAATTAAACAAAAGAATCAAAATCTTAAGTCACAGCTGTATAGTCAGTTTTGGAAACAGACATCCACCTCTTAGAAAATACTTCTCTCTGCCTTCGACAATGAAAGAGGAGGATGAAATGGCTTTTTTGCAGTTTCAGGTTCCATTTCCCAAGTTGACAACAAATTACAAGAAGACTATATTTTCATTTGATATTAACCAGATACATCCGATTGATCAAATTTATTTTCAGAGGAAATCAAGTGAAATGTTATTTTCAACAATGACTACAACTGCCATGTCCCTCTCTAAGATTAGAACTACCTTGTCAAATATGCAACCACAACTTACGATCAAAAAACTATCATCCTTAGCTAAAGATAACAAATTAAAATATTTAGAAGATCTTATTGTTAAAATTGGATATGATCCCAAAGCATATAAAGAAATTGAAGATATACTTAAGAAAAAGAATACAAAGATAGCAGCCTTGAAGAAACAGTTGAAACTACCTTCAACTAAGGATCCACAAACCATGGAGATGGTAGAAAATGAAAAACACAGGGAGGAGATGTTGAAGCTCATTATTGAACAAAACATACAGATCAAGAACATGGAAGAACAAATAGAACAACTACTTAAGGAAAAAGAGGTCACACAACTTGTTGTAATCCCAATAACAACAGTTCCCATAATAAGTATAGAACCAAGCTCGTCCTCCACTGATATTGCCTCAAAATCAACAACAATTTAAACATCAAGGTTATCACAGGAATTGCAGGCACAAAAACAATAGAATGAAAAGTTACTCCAGAAGTTCCAAATTCTAGAGTCAAAGAAGGTAAAAAATGATACCTTGTATGTAGAGGAAATGAAAAAGTCACACAGGTTAGAACTCAAGGGTAAACAATTAGAGAGTAAGTCTCTAATGGCAAACACTTTGGCCCAAGACAAAGAGGAAATTTGGTTAGACATCAGCCACTCCATAATAGAGGTGTGGCCATCCATACAAATAATTTTTGAACAGGAGGAGTTGATTTCCAGATGCAGGACATAGACTGATAATCAGAGGGCAGCATTCAAGACAAAACCCAAAGAAGTAGTGGGAATGATCAAAGTATTAAACTCCAAGACTAAGCAAGAGTTATAGGCAATAAATATTCTAGATAGGACAACTAATATTTTGGAAATTAAGAAAGTCCTACAGAAGAAGAATTTAATGCACATTTGAAAACAAAATGTGAATCTTTGAACATTTTGTTTCAAAGATTTCATTCTAAATTCATTATGTTGAACAAGAAAGGTTTAGTAGGGTTAGTGTCATCAAATGATCAGTTAGTCAAATTGGAGGATTAATGTGAAAATTTATATATTGTTGCAGCAGATAGAATTCAATTTGCAGGGATAAAAAGACTGATTATAGGGAAATAGTTTCTTAAAGCTTTGAGCTCCGGCCTCGCAATCAAACATGAAGTTGGACACCTTTTTCTCACTAAACCCAATTTTGAAAGATATACCGAACTTGATGAGATATTTAGAAGGATGGTAAATCTAGAAATACCAAGTGAAGAGAGGTGGGATCAATTATGTGAAATAATTGATTAACGTTTCATCCCAACAAGAATACATCACAATAGCTTTTGAAGGAACAATCATCAATAACTCCCTCCCTAATAGGGACACATCATTGAACAATTTTATTTTCCTATTTTCCTTCAGGCTATTTTTGTAATCAATTTAGGATATTTTGTTCAGTATCTAAGCTAGTATAAATAACTTTCTTCTACGAGTTATTAAGGGTTTCACCCTTGCATATGCATTTTGTAAGCATTTAATGTACACATCTTTTCTAGATCAGTAATGGTAAAGCATAGGATTCTGAATTTTGTTCCACATAGTCTTGTTTCTCTTGTAATTTTTTCCAGTGCATCTTTCATTTTTTTATTCTACATATGTTTGAGTTTTAGTTATTCTTAATTTCCTTTTGAATTTATAATCATTAAAGAGAATGGGTTACTGAACTATTTGTTTAAGTATCTCACTCTAAATCACTCAATTACCAGTATGTTTATAACCTTAAGTATATTTTGTTAAATCTTCAAACATTGGTTGAAGGTTTTCTAGCTTATGATTATTTAATCTTCTATCTGAAAACTAAATTAATCATATCTTCTTATTACTTCTACTTAACATCAAAAAAAACTTAAATCACTATGGTGAATTAAATAGAAGCCCTTTGTTTACCTATTAGTATTATTCAAAAGGTTGAGCATTACTGTTATAATTTGTTTCATACATTGGTCCTCCAATTAAACCAAAACCAACAAAACATTATAGATTCTTTGGCATAACCAATTGACCTTAGGTTATCTCAAAGGACAACATTATGTATTTAGTTTGTGTTTTGAGTCTTGACAATATGATTTTTGTTTACACCATAATGTTTAAAGTAATTTTGCTTGGCTTGTCCAAGAGTTTGATTATTCTCAGGGCTCTTACACTAGAGTAGACACTGTAGGTGGCACAACTTTTATGAAAAATCCCTGTATGCCTGTTCATTGTGTTGCTACAACAATGCTTGAATTCTATTGGAAGGTCACCCACTTGGAGTTTTTGTTAACTATAAGAATATCATAGTTTTAGACTTTAGTATATTGTTTTATGTATATTTATATTTGACTAGGTACACCTTACTAGTGCAAAAAAAAAAACAATCCAAATCTTTCTCAAAGTTTTTTCCCTTGAAGGCTTTTAAGACATGATTTTCTTCATAGTTTACATGAAACTATGTATTGCTGAGGTAAGTCTGTGATATTTAATGAGAAATACTGGATATGGCTATATTGCACATCTATTAACTTGTTAATTCTTTTTGGTTATGTTACAACAAATAAGTGAGTGTATCTTTAATAATAAGTTATGTTTTTTGTTTTTTATCATTTGGTTCTCCTTAATAATGAATTTAATTACTGTGTTTTTTAGCAACTAGGAAACGTTATCTTGTTGATGTTGTCTATGTAAAATGCTAACTTATGTCTAACATTCACAGCCACACATAGAGAGCCCTTGCTTCAATTCTGTTAGGGTTAAAATTGCCTCCAATTGCAACTTTTGTATATCATTATTGCCAAAAATTTCTGCAGTGTTGCTGCAAAGCCACTTTTGAACATTATCATTCGATGTAGATTCATCTAGAGTTGCAATCTCAAGACCTGTACCTTGCAAATAAATTCATCTTTCTTTAACAACAGAAACCAAATTCAAGCGAAGGATATAAGCCTTCATAGAAACACGTTCGAAATCTACAGGGGACCAACCCTTTGCTGCTATCTAGGCTATAACAAGTTTTGAATCCCTCAAGAAGGCACGACCACTCTCATAACTATGTTCCAGATCTTCCTCTACAGCCAAAGCTATATCGCAAGATGAAACATCAACCATTGATTCCTTGATGCGAATAAGTACATTGAAATAAAAAAAATCTTATTTCTCACAAAACATTTTGATTCTTCATCCTTTATCGGCTTCAATGCCTCCACGTCCATCTTGATCTTGTCAAAATATAATTGGTAACCTCTTTTCTATTGTGATTCGCCACTGGATTTATGATATAAAAATAAAAGGGTATAAAAAATGTGAATAAAAAAATGGATACATACAGTATTTAGTGAAAATAGGGGTTTTATAAATTGGGAAGGTGTATTGGATTTATATTGGTAGGGAGTTAAATAACGTGATTTTTATAGGTATTGTCCAATATGTAGTCAAATTAAGGGTATTGTTTAGTATTCCACGAATGCACGTGCTATGTTAGAGGTTCAATGAGTGAGTCCCCCGTGCAGTGACCTAGGAATTGTGGTAGGGATTGGTGGTATTGCTTTCATCCTATCCCAGAATATTTCCTTCTGCCACTCAGGTAAAGCCTCCTCCAACTAAAAACTGTGCTGTGAAAACTTCTTTTGTATCTCTTTCCAATCCCATCCAGACATGAAGTAATCGTCTTGGTGCAAACTATTATGCAAAATCTCAAGCAAATTTCTCTAGAAGAAAAGTGTTTGAATGTGGAACAGGATGCTGCATTAATAGCCCATTTTGAATTCAAATCCATCTATTCCCTCCAGATCTCCGTCATTAATTCTCTTTTAAGTTTTGGTGGCTTATTTCCAAAGATGTGCTCCTTAAATTCTCCCCCCTGCTCCCTTTAACAGAAAAATAACCATCCCACGATATACATTGTTTCCAATGGTTACTTTCTAGCTAGGATCTGCGGGACCCACTTCGCAAGTGCAACTCCTTTATCATACCTCCCCATTGTGCCTTTCTTCTAATTGTTGTGCAACCCATTAAATTCACCAAATTATCCTTCTGGAAATGTAGTTTATAGTCTCACACTTCCTTGCAAATCCATGAAGTATTAAGACTGTCCAACATCCATATAGTAATCGCGCAAGGGTGGGATGACCCTTGTACAAATTCAACTAGCTCCAACTAATTCTTCTAGGAAATAGCTCCCTATTCAGCTTCACGAGCTGAATTACACCTCCATCTGTAATCTCCTTGACAATGTATGGTCCCAGCCAATGCATCTGAAACTTTCTTGAAAACTTAGTAAAGTTGTTATCATACAATAGTACTAAATCTCCATTTTTAAAGGTGTGCTCCTTAATGTGGCGATCATGCCATGCATTTTCTCGAGCCTTCTGCACCTGTTGATGGAAAATTTCCAGGAAAATATCTTCTTCTAATTCAAGTATCTGCGCGAGGCATTCTTCCATTATATCTTGATCTTCCATCTCTATGACGACAACAGTCCTCAAATTGGGCATGATGTACTCAATCGACATCACTGCCTCTTCTCCATAAAGCCTTCTAAATGGTGTTTGTTGAGTAAACTTCTTACAGGTAGTTATGCATTCCCAAAGAACAGCTGGTATGTGTACATCCCAATTTTTCCTATTTCTATTATAGATCTTTGTCAAAGCATTCTCTAGGACTTTATTAAAGGTTTCCATGGTGTCATTTGCTTGAGGATGATATGATGTGATTTTCTGATGATACATCTGGAATTCTTCAAGAAAAGTAGCAATCATTTCGTTCAAGAAATGCGAACCCCTGTTGCTCATGAAAATATTAGAACAGCCAAACCTAGACAAAATGTATTCAAATATAAACTTTGCAGTGGTAGTCATGCTACAATCCTTCATGAACTGTGCTTCGGCCCACCTGGTCAAGTATTTTGTTGTCGTGATGATGTATCGTGCTCCTGTCTTCTTTCCTGGTGGTTGAATAGGTCCTACAAAATCTATTACCCATTTATTGAATTCTTGTAGCAAAACTTGTGGGTTGAAAGGTAATTCATCACTTCACGATGGTTTCCTAGTCCTCTCACATACATCACATGCTCTACAATATAACTTAAAATCCTTGTGCACAATTGGCCACCATAGCTCAACTTGTAGGATCTTCTATGTAGTCGCCCTTCCTGCATAATGTCCTCCAACAAATCCTCCATGCGCTTCAGTGAGGATACTTTTTCATTCATAATCTGGTACATACTTGCACATAACTTCATCCGATCCCATTTTATAAAGTGACCTTCAATGACGGAGAAATATGCATTCTTGACCATCAATTCTTTCTTCTGTTGTATTATATACCATTCAAGAGTTGTACCTATAGACAAGAATTGGATTATATCTGCAAAATATTCATCTGCAATGCAAACAACAAAGAGTTGTGCATCAGGTAATCCTTCATCAAGTCTTGTAGGTTCTTCGCCATTCTCAATTTGTGAAAGGTGATTCGATCCAACATTTAATCTTCCTAGCCTTACAACTACCTCAAAGTCATACTCGTAAAATAGCAGTAACCACTTGAAAATTCCCCCGCTTAACACAAGCTTGTTGACCAGGTACTTCAAAGCGGAGTGGTCTATGTGGATTTTGAAATGCACACCCAAAAAATAATTCCTAAACATTTGGAGTGCATATACCATCGCCAATCCCTCACACTCCATGGTTGAATAATTCTTCTCTTCCTTAGACAACTTTGTGTTTTCTAGCCAGATCACCTTTCTTGCCCTCATAATTCTCACATATTCAATCTTGTGGTAAAACAGGGAAATCATATAACATGATGTAGGAATCACAGAGTAATCCTGTAGAAATCTTGTAGCATCTTGTAGCACCATGTAGAAGCCTTCCAAACTTGACTAGAATTATCCTCAAAGATTGATTTTCTCATTCTATCCCTAACTAATTCCCCTTAGGATTTAAAACAATTATTGAGGAATATCAAATACCACTTAGGAGTTTCCTTTCTACCTCTGCAACTCACTTAAGAACTTAGGGTTAGTAAACAGATTCATGAATTGAATAACATAACGATAATTTTCATCATTACTCTATGAAGAACCTAATGAACTCTTTGTGAGGATACAATCTCTCTTAAATATAGTGATTAAAGGTTGATTTCATGCTCTTTACTTTATGCAAGGTATATTAGAATTGCTTACTTTGTTTTATGCTTCTTAAGCTAGGGTTTCTATTTCAAGCATTGTCATTTTTTGTGCATAGACTAGGTTTCATTTTGATGCAATATTTACATTCTGCAAATATATTTGATGTCTATTTTCTATAAGTAGTGTATACTTTACATTTCTTATATTATTGTATCATTTACATTCAAACAATTAGGTTAGCATTTACATTTATGCAAAACTAGAATTTCAATAATTGAGAATATTGTAACATTTCCATTTCTGTAAATCTATTAGAACTTTTCTTTCATGTAGTTTCTTTCATTGCAAATCTAGATTGATTTGATAGTTTGTTCTATGTATACCTTGATCTGGTCCACTACTTCAAAGTGACTTAAGTAGAGGTTAGCCTATTTTTCATATAGCACTTCCACCTCTTAAGTTTGTACAAATCTCAGGTTGATAATTAAAGTTGGTAACCTTGGGAGTTGCAACACTCTTGTTGCAATACTGAGGCTCATCACTTTTGGTGTTATTTATGGGGAGGTGTCTAAGTAGGTGATTTTTCTACATAGAGTTTCCTTTTTTCAATTTTACTTTTGCTTTGCATAAATTTTTCTTGTCTTGAAAAATTCAAAATAAAAGAAGAAAAACACAAAAAGAACATACTTATTTCATGCCTCATAGGATTAGGCATAATCTAGGGAAATTTCTACCAAAAATAACCACCCGTTCTAGCAGTCAACCATCACTCTTCCTAGCTAGGTTTCAATCCAGGAGCTTCAAAGTCCACATGTTCTGTTGTGAATGGACAATTTTTTATATTTCCTTTTTTCACTTGTATTTGTAGCGATAATTCGAATATTAGAAAAAAAATGATAGATTTTGATGTTAGCTAATGGACATTAAAGGATATCAAGGATTTAGATGGAGTTTACATGTCATTTTTATTTTTTTCCCTTTTTGGTCTAGAAATTGGAGCTATAGAGTAAAATTAAGGATTTAGACAGAGCTTACAAGAGATTTTTTTTTCTCTCTTTTTGGTCCAGAAATTGGAGCTCCAATGTAAGGAATCGTTGATTCAGTGAACAGAGGGTAGATTTAGGGTTAAATTATCGAACATTTATTCATGAATTGGTGTAGAATTTTTTGATTGTCATAAAGGTTTGCTCAAATTTTATGTATATTTTGTGTATGTGATGGCTATTTTTCTTACCTCAACTTGAATTGTTTCCCTTCACGTATTTTTATATCCTTCCTTGCATGTTATTTTCCTTGTCTTGCCACCATGAACATGATTTTCTATCCCAACCTCAAAATGTCAAGCAGAGGGAATGGAGTAGATAGTGGACATAATGAGTTAATTCATTGTGAATTTATAGAGATGTAATTGTTTTAATTATTTCTTTGATTTTTAGTTTTATTTTTTTATTTTTAGTTTTAATTTCAAAATTTCAAAATAAAAATTTATTTTTTGTATATAGGGACATGAGACTAGCAAGGTGAAGGAGGCCTTGGGTTTGATATTGGGGATGGAGGTAGTTAATAAAATTGATGTTGTGGACTTGAGAATGATTGTAGATACATAGAAAAATGATCAAATAAAACCACTAAAACATTGTAAGAACATCAACTAGATCAAAGGGAATCAATTGATTCCCCAACCACTTGTAGATCGAGTATAATATCTAGGAGGAAATAATTAAGCATAACCACTAAGAATTTGGAACATGAAACATATACTTCCAATTCCCAATCCACTCCCAGGACACAAATATATTCTTCCATGCCACATTATGAATCTCACATTGGTAGCTATGATATAAGGATATAATATGACATGGTTTCAGGTGAAATTGGTAGATCAGATGTTGTGAAAGTTTTTGTGAATAGGTTGAAGGAATCATTCCTTCAATAGATCAAAGACAATCTCCATTTTCCATTCTTAAAGATATTGTTGTACCTATATAAATCAAACATTCGCAACATTGAGACTGAATTTGGTGTAGGTTGGTCCACAAGAAAGGTTAAACTACAAATTTCTTATAACTACAAGATATTTAGGTGCAAGGAAATAAAGAATATAAAAAAACACATGCCCGAGTAAAGGCCCAAAAGAAGGCCAGTTGATGTAAGTATAAAAAGTATCGAAAGAAATTTTAAAAACATATGAGAAGTTGGATGAACAGGAAGTCCAGTGTGGAGAGTATTAAGGTGTTTGAATTTTCTCATAATATTTTATCAATTTTCTTAAAATATTTGTATATGTTATTTATGCATAGTTAAATTCAATTAGTATATGTTTCAGGACGAGGCCTCTAAGGCTGGGCTTACAAAATGAAGTGCCACACATCATAATGGAAGGTATATAGGCCTTGATTTCTACCTTTTCAAAGTGTATTTAATATGTGAAATGATATGTTTTTTGTATTTCCTAAAAAAATTAAATGATTACATATTATTGATTTGAGGCTTATACGATTTATATTTTATGAGGTGTTATCTTCCGGAGTTATCACATTCATGTTTGTTGTAATCGACGTTTCGAACTAACCACTATGGTTCATCATTGGGATTAGATCCATGAGTGAATAAGTTAAAACTCAATAGAGTAATAAATAAGGATAGAGTTGGGATGGGAATGAATATCAATCGATAGGTTTGATAATGATATAATTCAGTCTTAGTTATAATTTATTGATTTTTTATTTTATTTATAATTTGTTAATAATTTTAGTTTTAGTTTTTTTGTTTTTAATTTAAAATCTAGTTTTCTTTCTTTAAGGTCATTAAAAAATTTTAGAAATGTATTTTTGGTTTTTATTGAATGATTATAAATATAACTATTAATTCATACTTAATACCACATACTGATTATAAACTAACTAATAATTTTATGTCTGATTAATTAATTTATTATTAATTATATGATTAAAATGAATATTAATGATTTACATTTTTTATTTTGGTAATAAGTTGTATTAATTATTGTTATTTCTAGTTATAATTAAATTAAAAAATAAAAATAAATAATAATAATAATACCTAATGACTAATGACTAATAATGATTCTAAACTAATTTATTAATATGGATAATAACTTAATTTTATTATTAATTTCAAAATGAATTTAATGTTTTATTTGAATAAAAAATTTAATCCTTTAATTTGTTTCAAATTAAGGATTCTAAAATTTTATCCTTTTTATATATTAATTTTTATAATCACTAAAAATATTATGTGAATGATGCAAAATTTTTAAATACTTATAAACTTTATTATATTATTATGAATTATAGTTAATTAATTTATAAAGATTTATAATCTTGAAATTGAATATAATCATTGAGATTAGAAAATATTAAACTAGAGTTATTAGATTAAAAAATAAAAATAATAAAAATAGAAATTATAAAAAAAATTATTCTAGATTATTTTATTAAAATGGTTTAATGAATTTAGGGCTCGTGAACTAAAAGGAAGATTGTGGAGGCTAAGTGTAGCGATAACATAGCAGGGAGCATTTAGGGGAAGGTAGAATCAGAGGTTAGAGTAGGAATCCAATTATCACTAATTTTCAAACCATCATCGTAGTTAAGGTTGTGAGGGTGTTTACCTATTTTGATAGCTTCTTTGAATTTCCTATGGTGATAATGATCAATTTAAGCCACAACACAAGAGTTTTCAATACAAATATGATGATTGGTTTTACTGGAGTGCTCAGCCAAAGCTGAGGTCTTGGAACGTTTATGCTTAATGTCAGTTGCATGCTCTTGAGTCCGAGTTAAGATTGATCGACCAGTCTCACCAATGTAGGTTTTTCCACAAGAACAAGGAAGAAAATAAATCGCTTTATGGCATTTAGGATCAATGGGATTTTTTTATGGATTTTAGGCATCTGCTAATGGTGCTCATAGGTGTGAAGGTTATTGTTATATTGTTCTTCTTTAAAATATAATAAATTTTATCAGTGGTGCCAAATATGTAGGTGAGATGGACCTTACCAGCACATTCATCCATAGTTTGTTTGATTTTAGGATTCTCTATCTTCTTGAAAGATTTGATTCCTTGGTGTCTTCTAATCCATTCTTTTCAAAAACATCCATAAGATGGTTCTTCTCATGTTCAAAATGATCGTGATCTGAAATGTGAACAACCCTAGTAGCAAGAGTGTTGAGAACCCCCAGTTTTTGAGTAGGATTATGGTGTGAGTTGGTGTGAAGGTAATGATTTTTGTGGGTTTTCTTATGATAGACTTGGTGAAATATTGAGCTATCTTGGTTTCTTTTGATGAGGATGTCAAGAAAGGGAAGGCTTCCATTCTCTTCCACTTCCATTGTAAATTTGATAGAATTAGATTGATTGTTAAGGTGCTTTAGGAAAATGTCTAATTTTTCTTTTCCATGAGGCCAAATAATGTAAGTTTCATCGACAAATATTTTCCAAATATTAGGTTTTAATGCGAAAGAATCAATGGATTTAGTTTCAAAATGTTCCATAAACAGACTAGCAATGATGGGAGATAGAGGTGATTCCATAGCTACACCGCAAGTCTGCTCATATATATCATCTTTATAACTGAAAAGGGTTGATCTGAGGAAAACTTCTACTAATTTAGCTGCATCTGGATCAATGATATTATGGATTACCTCCATTGCTTCATCTATGGGAATGTTAATATAAAGCGATTTCACATCAAAACTCATGAAGATTTCATTTTGGTCTAGTTTTATCTACTTGATCTCATTGATGAAGTGAGTGGAATCTTTCATAAAGGAACTAGTGTTCTCCACCAAGGGTTTAAGTCTTTAAGCTAGATATGTCACGATATGGTAAGTGGTACCTTCAATGGTGTTTACAATGGGTCTTATGGGGATACCTTCTTTGTGAATTTTGGGGGCTCCATAAATCTTGGGGGTCTAGGGATTAGTTTCAATAAGATTCTTAATGTTGTGTTCTTTTCTTGATTTTATTAAGTTATTAACAACCTTGGAGATCTTTTTTATGGGATTCTTTTTAATTTAATGTAAGAGCCATTGTTGGTTAGGTGGTCTAGCATCTTCTCGTTGTAATCATTTTTGTTCATTATAACAACCGCACCACCTTTGTCATCTTTCAAGGCCACAATATTAGGGTTTTGGTTTAGGGTCTTAAGAGAAAGATAACCTTGTTTGGTGATGTTGCTTCTAGGTGGTTTGTCTCTCCTAAGGATGATGGAGCAATCCTTTCTAATAATTTCTTTAATGTTGTCCGACAAATCCTTAATCCCATACTCAATATTGCACATAATATCTTCTTTAGGGATGGTACGAAGAGAAATGGAAACATTTAAGATTCTTTCAAGAAAACCTAAAGTGCCTTGGTCAATCTGGGTGCTGGATAGATTTACCATATTCTTTCTTACTTTCTCAGCATCTGATGATGTTGTCCCCTTCTCAAAACCATCGTTTATTGTATCAATTTTCTCAATTTTAATGGATTCAACCTTAGCTTGGGGTAATTTCACCTCTACCGCGATCTCATTAATGCATTCACTAGAAGACTTATCGTATATCTTGCTATTTGATGGAGTTCTTCTCATCTCCATAGACCCGCTATCTATTACCGAATACGACATCGAAGCCTTTTCATATTTTCCTTTGTTTGAAGCCATTTCAATTTTTAAGACTGGCTGTTCGAATAATACCTCGACCTTTTTTTGAGTTTTTGCACAGTCTTATCCTTAACTACGCAAGCCGTTTCAATTTCCAAAGACCAACTGTCCAAATAAGACATCAACCTTTTACTGAGGTTATGCGTAGTCTTATCCTTAACTACATATCTAGTTGGAGTGGAATTATGCTTCATGGATATTGAATTCGTTTCAACCTTATTTATGGTATTTACTTGAGGAACAACATTTGTTACATTTTCTATTTCTTTCACTGAGTAGAGTGACCTGGTTTCATCTGAAATGACAGAATATAGAAAGGATATCTACGTAGGGTTTATCCTAGATAGATACTGAGGTTTGCTATATGTTATCAGAGAATTCGGGTAGGTGATAGATTTCTTACTTAGTTTTTCAAATTTTAGAGCTTGTCTGAGGCTCTTTTGTTCTTCAATTTTAAGGGATTTTAATGCTGATAAGGCGTTTATTCTATACCAGAGTGCCAGATAAATATCATTGGATAAAATTAAGTGTAGTTCAAATTAAGTGTCCTCATGTTTTAATAGGAGGACAAATATGGTTGTTATCCAACAAACTTTGAAAAAGACATGTTACAAAATAAAAACGTGGACCGAATTTGTTATATGCATGGAGAATGAGGTATTAGTTGTTCACATTCAATAAGTTAGTTGCATATTGTTCTATTTATATGTCAACTTTCATTTCCTGCAACATATAGTAGAGGAAACATACCCTTCTTCTCCATATTTAGCCAATAAAAAATGATGTGCATTCTAGTTGTAAAATTGGTTGGAAGATGGTCGAAGCATGATATGATAATGGAATACTCCTAGGGTAAAATATTAATGGAGTTTTTCCCACCATATCAATGAAATGTTTCTTATTATCACACAATCTAGCAAGGCCCTATTAATAGTACAAAATGGCTAATTAGTTACTAAACAATGACTAAAATTTCCATATAAATGACCATGTTTTAGTCGGTGACCACCAGTAGCTAATTTATAGTATCTTATAATACGACCAACTTTTTAGTCATTAATTGGTTGTCACAATTTCATTATCAAGTAGTATATTTAGTCATAAATTTGGTCATTAATTTAGTCATTGATTTAGTCATTAATTTCCACGATTAATGACCAAAAATATAAAAAAATATATTACTATATGATCACCCGAAAAAACCAATTAATGACCAAAGAAATATGACAAAATGTTGGTCATGTTATAAGATATTGTAAATTAGCTACTAATAGTCATATATATGAAAATTTTAGTCATTGTTTGAAACCAATTAATGACTAAATTTGGGCCATTTTATAAGATATTGTAAATTAACTAATAATAGTCGTATATACGAAAAATTTAGTCCTCATTTGTAAACACAAATTTATCATTTGTAGTAGTCATTTATCTTTTTTTGGTAGTTTCATATTCATTATCTAAATGACTAATTTAGTAGTTTATATTCATTTCATTTACTTTCATTAATAATCATTATAAACTAATTTAGTTGTATATTCATTTTATTTTTGTTCATCATTAATCAATATAAACTACTGCTTTAGTAGTTTTAGATTGATTTTATGTATTCATTATTAATCAACATAAATTAAATAGTATGATTTATCGACTAAATTTTAAAAAAATCATACGATGTGCATGTTCATCTAATATAAAAATAAAAAGTTACATATGTTAAGTACAATACTAAACAATATCAAGTGCGACTATAAATAATTTCAACCACATAAATTATATTATATAAAATGTCAAGTATTACAATATTATATTCCAACTTAATATTGGTTGGACTACAATTTACACATGAAATGTTGTTTCATCACTTCAAAACATTATCATTGTGTTTCAAAGGCATTGCAGGTGAATTCACCAACTCTGAAGACTTGACCATCAGTGTCTATGTGTGTGTCTTACGTGTGATATTGGCTCTAAGGGTATCAGTAGATCGATTCTCTTCTCTCTCTCCTTTTGCATTTTTCTCACCAGCGTTATTGTTCTCCTATTTCTTCAATTCTTACTTCTTACCATCAATAATGAGTTCCTTTTTTGAAAAAAAAGAAGATACAATGTCGAGTGTAAGCCATGAAAGATGATGAACACTAGAATATAAAATAAAGTAGCCTATAAAGGATTTATATGAAATATACCTCAACATCAGCAAGGTCAAAGCCACATCCCCCCATAAAAGCAAGAAACTCAAACAAGTTTTTATTAGTTGGGTGATAGTGGCCACTATGTGGCCAGATTACCTGTATAAGCAAAGGAAATAAAATATCACCATAGAAAATAATACTTTTGTAACTTAATATTCAACCTTCAAGGAAATGTTAAGGCACAATCATGCCAACTAAGTTACATGCTAAAAAGATCAAGTTGTAGATAACTTGTGAAAACAAATAACCTGATGTGTGATGTACAATCCTTGTCATTTTATTCGCAATAAAATTTTATTCTATAACTCATGAAATTGGTCAAGTATATAAACAACATGTGCTCAAATAAAAACATGAAATTAAACTTTTCTAATAGTCATAAAAATATTTTAACACAAAACAACCGAAAGGATTTCAATCAATATCGTGAAATACTAATTTCATCTTCAAGCATTGGTTGTTTTTTATCATGAAACAAAGTGATTTCGATTTAATAGTTAAAAGAAAAACAAAATTGAAATAAATGTTCAAAATATAATCAAACAATGAAGAGAGGATATCATAGAATTGACATTGCAATTATAAAAAAATTGTTTACATGTCCACTGATGTTTTGTCTAGCATTCCTAAAACATTTTCTTGCCCAAAATAACCATTTAGGTGAAATAATGAGAACATTAAAACCAAAGGGATCCCTACTAGAAATATTTCCCAACTTAATGGATCATGTGCCTAAAGGATCTCCAACAACAAATGAATCATATCCAAGTCATGCTCTGCATTGTCTCCCCATCCTTTTTCCAATCACATTTCATGTAACCTGCCCACACTAGAGTCAAGTAACAATCAAAAGAAGGCATTGACATTTGTTTTTTTCTTTTACATCTATAAACTTTGAATCTTAAAATATTTTAGCACGAAACAATGATAATACTAATATTATCTTCAAGTTTTAGATGTTGTTTAAATAAATATGATACCAAGTATTCTCAATATTATAGTTAAAAGACAAAACAAAATCAAAGTAAAAGTTTAAAATAAAATCAAACAATAAAGAGATGATATCATGGAATGGGCATTGTAATTATATAAAGTTTGTTTACTTATCTACCAGTGTCTAGCATTGCTAAAATTTCTTTCCCGAAACAACCACGAGGTGAAAGAATCACAAAATTAAAAAACATGGGAATCCTTCCTATAAACATTTCCAAATTTGATGGATTAGGTGCTTGACGGATCTCTAACAACAAATGAACCATATCCAATACATTCTCTGCTTTGTCTCCCCATCATTTTTTAAATCCCATCTCTTGTAATCTTCCCACACAAGATTCCATTAATATTCAAACGGTTTTTTTTTTTTTTTTTGTAGAAAAAATTGGAGATTTGTCAAGCGTGCTAATAGCATGGTATATATACTCATAAATTTATGCAGAAAATATTGTTCAAAGATTATATATATATATATATATATATATATATATATATATATATATATATATATATATATATATATATATATATATATATATATATATGAAATTGGGCATTTTTTCGAGCAGGCTAATTGGATGGTGCATAAATTGTTTCCGCAAATGTGTCCATAAATACGATGAATCTTACTCATAAATATTTGCAGAAGGTCAAGCAGGAAGGAGGTATGACTTTGGAGTCCTAGTTGTGTGAAAGTTGGACATATTTTTTGCATATTCGGTTTTGTTCTTCTTTATTTGAGCTTTGAAGGCCCTTCATCGGGTGAACCTATAATAAGAGTGCCTATACCACCATAACCCTTACATGAAGTTGGTGCCTTGTTGTTTCTAGTCCTAAAAGTTTCTAAGAATAGAAAACAAGGAAGGTCACACCCATAAAGCATAAATTTATAGTCTTTGATTGTTAACCCAAACATTCTAAGTGTGAAAGGGACTTTTACAGCTTGGAGCATTTGGAGTGACTAGAAGGTTTCTTAGAAGATTGAACTAGAAATGTCAAGGCTTTGAAGTATGGTTATATGTCATTTAGTACCTTGACTAATGATTGTCAAGGTGCTCTAACTCTTGATTTTGGATACTAATTATTGTCTAGATGCTCTAGAAAATAACACCTTAGGAACCAGTATAAAGAAAGAAAATAAAGTGTCACCATAGAAAAGAACACCTTAGGAACTTAGTATTCAACCTTCAGGAAAATTTTAGGCACAATCATGGCAACTCAATTACATGCTAAAAAGCTTAGGATGTAGATAACTTTTGAAAAAATATGGAAATAAAAAGACAACACATAACAAGGGGAGCTTCAAGCAACAAGTCCCTGCCAATGTCAATTGGGCTCGTCATGTGAGTGAATTCTTGCCTAAAACATAATGAGTGTTTGTAGGTTGTTGTACTTCCTAAAAGATAATGAGTATTTGTGAGTTGTTGTAGTTCTTGAGAATGCTTGACATCTGCAATGTTGACTATAAGGGTTGATGTCTTAGGAATTATTTTTTAATATATTGGCTTAGAATCCAATTCTCTTTTGACTATATTTAACAAGTTTAGGAAGGGAATATCAATCCTACACCCGATTTTAATCCTACTTCTATAATTGAAGATCTGAATAGAGCAATTATGACTGTCAAGGTGCTCTGGCTTCTAGAGACTAATGATTATCAAGGTGCTCTAGCTCTAGCTTCTGGATACTAACGATTTTCAAGGTGATCGGTTGTACACAACCTTCCTTGTTACTGGGTTCCAAAGCTTATAACCCTTTAAACCATCCTTATACCCAATAAAGATGCACTTTTCATATTTACTATCCAACTTGGTTCATTTCTCCTTTGGACCATGTACATATGCATCACATCCAAATACCCTCAGATGTGAAAGAGAGCTTTTCTTTCTAGTCCATACCTCTTGTGGAGTCTTATCCTCCAACGCTGATGAAGGTGATCTATTGACCAGGTAACATGTTTTCTCCACCCCCTCTACCTATAATTCTTGTCCTAACCCAACACCACTAAGCATGCTTCTTGCCCTTTCCATCAACATCTTGTTCATTCTTTCTACAACTACATTTTTCTGAGGTGTATATGGAGTATTCTTCTATCGTGCTATACCACACTTCTTACAGAATTCTTCAAATTCCTTACTAGAAAACTCTCCACCGTTATCTGTCCTCGACACCTTTATCTTCTTCTCTGTCTAGTTTTCCACCAAAGCCTTAAATTATTTAAGCATGTCAAAGACTTCAGATTTCTTCTTAAGGAAATATATCCATGTCTTCCTTGAGAAGTCATCTATAAATGATACATAGTACACAGACTTACCTAGTGATGGAAACTTCATAGGTCCAAACACATCACTGTGCACAAGCTCTAATATCTGTTTCACCCTCTTACCACCAGAGGGGAAAGTCACTTGATTCTGCTTCCCATATACACAATTTTCACAGAAATCAAAATCCAGAGAGCTATTACTCATACCTTCTACCATACCTTTACCATGAAGTATTCGAAGGCCATTATCTCCAATATGTCCAAGCCTTTGATGCCACCGCATGGTCTTCTCTCTAGAGACCACTAGATTTTCTGCTCCACTTTCAAGAACCATAGAATTGTTGCACCCATCAACAACAATGCTACCTTGCAGCTTATACAGAGTTCCAATCTAAACTCCCCACATCAATACCAGTGCTCCCTAAACCATCTTGCAGGTATCCTTATCAAACATTGTTTTTACACCTGCATCATCCAACATGCTTACAGAAATCATATTTCTCGCTAATGCAGGAATATGTAGAACACCTAGAAGTGTTCTAACCCTTCCACCTTGCAACTTCAACTTTAATTTTCTGCAACCAACAATTCAAGCCTTCCTATCATCCCCTAAGAAGACATCACCACCATAATATTTCTCATACTCGCAGAACCTCTCTCTATGGGGAGTGAAGTGAAAGGATGCACTTGAGTCAATCAACCATGCCTCATGATCTACATGTGTACTTGAAGAAGCCAAGTACACATCCCCACCTTCATCTGAGGTGGTTGTTGCCTCTGCAAAAGGAGAATCATCATATCCCTTTCCTTTATTAGGAGCTTTAGATTTACAGTCCCTTTGTAGTGCCCTTCCCTTTTGCATTTCCAGTACACCACCTTTACAAGTTTTCCTGACGATTTATATCTCCCTCTAGATTTAGATCTCCCACTCGATGACTTATATTTGTTTGTATTATGGGATCGTCTTCGTACAGATAATGCATCACCATTCTGGCTCTCCATATTTTTCCGTCTCATCTCCTCCGTCATCAAGGATGAGACTATTTCATCAAAATGTAAGGTAGTTGTATTGCTACATATTGCGATAACCATACTATGCCACGAATTTGGTAGAGAACACAACCATACTATGCCACGAATTTGGTAGAGAACACAACAAAATGATGCACTTATCTTCATTTGAAATTTTAATATCAATAGACGATAACTAACTTACCGTAGCATTAAACGCATTTAGATGCTCTATCACTGAGACTCCATCTTTCATCCTTAGGTTATACATCTTTTTTCATAGGAATAGTTTATTCACTAGAGACTTAGATTGGTACAAAATCCCTAACTTCTCCCACAAAGCCTTCATCGTAGCTTGCCCTGATACATTAAGCAATACTGAATCTGAGACACACAATCGTATTGTGCTCTTGGCCTTCCGATCCAACTTCTTCCATTCTTCATCGGACACTCTCGTTGGTTTAGTACCTAGATCTACTATGATCCGCTGATCTTTATCCACCAACAGATTCTCCATATTGAGTTTCCACAACTCAAAACTCTAACCATTAAATTTCTTGATCTCTATCTTTCCACTGCTTGCCATCTTCTTTCACCACCAGAATCGATCTCGCATATCTCCCACTGAACAGGGTCTACCACAGGCCCGAGTGAAACCCCTCATCAACAAAGGCGTCCCCTTGAAGCCAAAATAACTTTGATACCAAATGCAAGTTTTAACCCCGTACATAAATTACCTGCATAAGAGTTCTAAAACACAGAAAATAAACGATGCGAGTGCATAACACATAAAACACATATACATAGAGATTTTCCCTTGGATCCCAAAACCGGGACTACCAGCTTGATTTTTCATTATGTTCCTTTCAATGTTACAATACATATTTATACTTTCTGCAACATCCAATACCATGGACCAAAACTGTGGACCGAAAACCATCGCGTCCAAAACCATGTGAGAAAATCATGCACAAAACCATAGGTAGGTCTGCCCAACCTAATATAGGGTCCAAAACCAAAATTTTGACCCCATAGAGTGGGGCTACCTGCACCCCTCAAACCCCCTATGACTCCCACCAATATGCAATCGGCGCAATGAAATGGGGGCTTTGCCCCCCTTCTAAACCCCCGGTTAACTATGTGGGCTAGTCATGGAAGGAATATAACACAACCAAATAGAAATTAGTCTTCTTCTCCTCATCTGTCATATATCCCATCTTTAGTTCATAGAACTCCTTGGAGTTTTTGTCGTGGTACCTCTCTAACAAATAATTCTTCCCAAAGAGTCCCTTGAATTCTTGCCAACTCAACTCCTATGTCTTGATGTCTCTAACACACTTCACATCTTCCCACCAGTTATCTGCTTTCCCTTTGAAACTGAAAATATCTATCCTGACCTTCATGTTCTTTGTATAGTCATGTAACTCAAATATCTTCTTCATTTCAAGAAACCATGCCTCTGCATCATCTGGCTTCTTCAAATCTCCATCGAATGTAGGCGGCTTATCTTTCTTGAACTCATCCGAAAAATATCCCCTCTCACTCATCCTATAACGACAATAGTGATGATGACCATGATACCTATATGAACTAGAACTAGAGTAGAACCCATATCCACCGCCTCTCCTATCATATGTATCCAAGACACTGCCATCTATGACTAGGCCATCCCTGTCTGACTTGTGCCCAACATGAAGCCTTCTACCATATGTCCCATTAGTCTTACCCTCCTGTCTACAACTGATCCATGGTTGTCCCTATCTGTACGAGTCTGAAAAACTCTTAAGGATAATTTTATTTATCTCTTCTTGTTTCTCTTGTGCCTTGGAAATCCTTTCTTGTGACAGAATGATTTTGTCATTATCTTCCATACAACTTTTTATTTATGCCTTTAGACTTCTCAAGGTTTTTTCTATGCCAGGAGAATACTCATCTCTTTGCTTCTCATCTAATGTGTACGGAGAGTCTTGTGAACTGCAATCCACCATTTTTCTAGTCATCTTTGGTCTTCTTCTTCCTGCAAACATATCATGTCAGATAAACCAAATATAAACATAATCAACATACCTCAGTGAAGTTCGGGGGAGGCTATCCCATCTACAAAATAAATCCAAATTAGGACGATACTTGTATATACATAATTAGATCAATATTTTGACATCATGCATGATAACACAAACTACATACAATGGTCTCATGAATGATAACCAAAACCATGACAACGTGTGCATAAAAACCATACAGACACTGACATGCATGCATGACAAGAACATTTTTCCCATTATGTACATGTGTTTGAACCATGCTCTGATACCAATTTGGTATCAGATAACACCCAAAGAGAACGGAACTTCACTCTGATACCAATATGTAACCACCCCTCCAAAATATACCCACTTTAACTGGCTTACCATTGTAAACATGAGCCAAGGGATACTATGACATGACCCAAACTCCTAATTAATGTTAAGGAAGTGAAGTCGACAAACTAGAACTTTACTGAGTTTCGTTGTAGCTATAGGAGTCCCAGAAGCCAAAAAACCACTCCAAATCCCCAAACCTTGAGTTGAATTTCTTTTCTAGTTACCTAGGCTCCAAACTGTATGCATGACAAGGCCTCCATGTGGCTATAGGTCTCCAACCACAAGTAAAATCCTACGAGGGTGCAATTATGGCCCAAAACTTCCAATTCAAAGGGTGTGGTCCCAAATTTTGAGCCACCATTTCAAGCTAGCCTCTAGACCACTGCCTAGAACTGAATGAGACTTTCTAGAATGATAAATAACATTATGAAAAATCCATTCTTATTTATCAAGGAATTTACCTAATCAGGCCTAAACATGATAATCATTTCGTCAAACACATGGTGAACATGTAATCTATAGGTCATGAATGTATATTTGAACATAAGGGCCTGAAACATATTTGAGAATCACCGAGAAGGTATAATTCCATTTCCTAATAGATGCAATAACATATTTTAGCCCATGCATTCATTAACCATTCATCAACTAATCAAACATATCAAGAGCCATAGCTAGAACTTGTTATAGGACCAAGCTTATAACCAACATATAACCAGAATAATAACCATGATAGAATATCCATCAAAGCAAGATAATAAAATGTAAAAATATTGATAAAATACAATAGGAAAAAAACTCTTATTAATAAATGCAAAATCCAACCAAGTCAGGGACATACACGTACCACCCGACTATAGATTAGGCTGAACCAAATATTTCTTTCATCCAATCACCCCTGCGCCATATTCCAACCATGAATGTGGGAATCAAAACATAAAAAACCAAGGCTTCCTGGATATTAAACCACCTCCACGCTCATGCTCCCATGATCTTGCCAAAACTGGTGAAGAGATCACATGTGAAAGCTAAAACATAAACAACTAGGGCTTCCCAGAGATTAAACCACCTCCACCCTTAGGCTACCGTGATTCTACCAAAACTGGTTAAGAGATCACTAAGCCCAAAGCAAGCTTGGATGCCTCAAAATTTCTTCACCATTTTATGTCTCCAACCACCAGTTGATGACTTCTCTAAGATTAAACCAACTCCACCCCTAACCTTTGGGAATTTTCCTCAGACCACCTTAATTAGTTCCAAAACCATTTGGAAATCTAAAGCTAAATGAAATAAAATAATCCCATGACACCATAGCTATCTAGAAATGCCAAGGAAATGTTGAAACCACTATCACACTCGGAAAAACAATGCCAATGACATCAAGACAACTAAATACACAAATTCATCTACCACGCATTCATAAACCAACTATGAAATCACACACATTGCAAGCTATTATTACCTGCAAGTCTTCATGTCGAAGCTACTTGATCCAACCTTCCTTACATTTACATTTCTTTCCTTCTCCTTCCTTTGCCTTCCTTTCCTTTCCTCTACTCTCCTTTCTCCAATGCTAGAGTGCTCCAAGAATGCTTTAAGTGTGTAAGAGTACGAGAGAATAGAGTAAGCTCCAAAACTGAACTGACAAAATCTAAACCAACAAAAATTGTGAACTGATCCTTAGAAGCATTTTTATTATTGAGGCCTTTATTTTCTACAATTTCCTCTATTTTTCCTTCAATTTCCCTCTCATGCAAACTTGTGACCTTTCATCTCCATTTTCTCCTATTTTCCTTTATTTTCATAAATAAAATGCCAATTAATGCCTCTTTTCCTTTACCAATGCCTTTGCCAACTTTCTTAGCCCTAATAAACAACAAGCGATGCCCACTAGGATGTTTTGCCTAACATTCATATTGGAATACGTGTCCCATGACCTTGGCATTATTTTGCATTTATTAACTTTTATGACATGAAATAATAACCCAGGGTTGTTACAGTTACACTGGATCATTTTCTGGACTGCAGCTTTCAAATTAGAAAGCTTTGTATAATCAGGTTTTGTAATAAATAGTGTCTTCATTAGCCAAAGAAGTTGGAATTCCCTCTGTAAATAATTCACTACAACACTTCCCTTTATAATTGTGGTATTTTCATGTGTTGTATCTTCTCTTCTTTTAACAGCCACTAGTTCCTTTTCATATTGTTTCGAAGAAAGTAGATTTCCTTGTTCGTGCCAACAACTAGGTAGACCATATCTAGTCCTCTGGTCAAATTTGGAAACAAACAAAGATACTAACTTGTGAACCTAATTTAATATGTTCTCAACCTTAATATGTAGTAGGTTTTTGTCATTCATTTTATTGATTTCCATAATTATTCCAACTTTGTCTATGATATCTAATTCCCTTAGTTCAATTGAAGATTTTCCATTTAAATATTTGATCATATTTTTAGCCTTCACTGCTTCTTTCTTTAAATTTTTATTGCATGCATCAATTCTTAATTGGACCCATTCATCATAATATTTTGTTTAGAAATTATATGTATAGAATCCCATTTAGAATAGACCTCCTGGATGATATCATCCCAGACAATTTGTCTAACTTCAATTAAAGAGCTATTTCCCTTCAATTTGGTTTTTAACTCCTTGATCTCATGTTGTGTTGCATTGTTCTTGGTGTTCAGCTAATAATTATTTTGTTTCATTGTATTTAGCATCCTCTCCTTGATATCAAGTTGTTCCTTTACCTAATTTAGGTTGACCTAAATTTTCTTTAGTTCAACCTCTAAAATTTTGAGTTCTGCCATAACTTTTGTAAGCTTTCTTGAGGGATCATTTGACTCACTTGGGAACATTATAGTGAAAGCATGGCTTTCGATTTATTTTTTAATCCCTACATTTGTTTCTACAAAATGACAATTTATTTATTTCTATCCACTAACTCTCTCATCGTCACTTCCTTCTCATTCTCAACGTGAGATAGTTAAGTTGTTTGAGCATGCTCAGTCCTAGGAATTTTAAACTTCTTCCTTAATGACTGCATCTGAGATTTGGTGTTTTACAATAGGGTTTTGATAACTTCCCTATCTTCTAGATCTATTCCCCATTTAACAACTAGATTCTTATAGTCCTCATTTTGAATATGCAGTGCTATAGAATTTTCCTTTTCTTGCTTGAGTTGTCTTGAAACTTTCTCCAAAATCTTTTATGCTTTACTTATTTTCAAAGAGATTTTTCTTAGGTCATAATAGAGCATTTCCCTTGAATGTGAATGTAAATTAATCATGTTAGGCAGTGGGATGTCAACTACATTTATGGATAGATCTAATGTTTTAAAATCAGGTCCTAAAGAAAGATAAAGTGAACAGTTGGATGCATGAGGGTTAATTTTAATTGCTTCCTTTCTAAATCCATAATATATAATAGTCTTGTTTGATAAGTTGGAGTTGCTTATGCTACTAGATGAGTAGCCATGTTGCTTCTCACCTTATGACTTATTTCTTCAATATGTTGATAATTTCTATATAACACTTTTTGGGTGGAGGGAGTTTCTTCATTTGAGAATGCTTCCAAACCAGTGGAAATAGAGGATGAGGTAGATAAATCTAAGTTTCCAAATTACATTTGAAAATGTCATTGATTTAAGGGTCCCTTTGTTAATCTAACTTGTACCTATGCTTCTTCTTCTCTTTGAAACTTTTCTCTCTTTTGCAATTGTGAATCTTCTATCTAAACATCAATTTATTTAGGTATATTTCTCTTCAAGCTCTTCTCCCTCACCAAATGGGTTTGAAAATCTATTATTTGTTACATTTTGCTACCTAGTCATGTTTGTCGATTTTCCATTTTCTTGAGTTCTCGCTTGCTTTCATGAATATAAGGTGCAAAACTGATATCCCCTCTTTTATTTGAAATTATGTGATGAGGGTCATAATTCCACTTCCCTCCTTGAATAAAGCCAAACTCCTTCACAATTTATTCGACTTGTAGGAGGTCTTGTCTTATATTCACGATGAATGTCCCAATAGTTCCTTCCATCTTAAAATATACCCTTTCTGTGCACGAACAAAATAAACTTGGTCAACATTTATACCTTTCCTTATAAATTCAAGAGAAAATATTCTCATAGGGAAACATATTGGCATATGGTGGTACTTTAGCCTCATACAATATTATCTCTATGTAATCCTCAAAAATATACTAATCTCCCACTCTTGTGTCCTTGTTGAGCTACAATAAATCTTTTGCTTCAGGAAAATGTCCTTAGAGGTTGTTGATTGTTAAAAACAGTATATACAGGGGCCATGAATGATGACAAGTAATAAGAAAAGTCCTCATTATTTTACTTTTTCCTAACAACACTAGTCCATTCAATCACAAATTTCATTTTTCTTTTTTGAATCCGACATATTCTTACCCAAATGGCCAAAATTATTAACATGTACATATAAGAACATATAGACTAGGACAAAGGGATATCTAAAAAAACCCTCAATATGTTAGTTCTGAAATTAAGCAATGATAGACTTAGCTAGGTAAGAATGGGTATATCCAAAACAATATTTGGTTGTCGCATCAAACTCAAAAACCCTAGGGCTTGTTCACTTACTATTCCATGATCATCTTCTCCCAAAAGAGATGAAATTATAAGACATGTTTTGCATATTTAGAAAATAATGTTTTTGGATAGTTCACTGTAGGTGGAGGAATATCATAATTTGGTGGCAGAATGAATGTAAAGAACTTCATTATTCTCTTTAGAAAGATGTCTATAAGTGAGGAGTAAGGAATCATCTCAAAATATCTTGGGATTCTATACTATATAAAAATTAAAATCTTTATGTATTAGCTCTGAAGCGACCTCAAAAATATTCTCCCCTCAAGAAGACATAACAAAATTCCTCTGTGGGACATGGAAAGACACTAACCAACTGACAAACTTTGGGAGATTATAGGTATGTGTGAGAATTACATCATAAATGTTGGACTAGATGACTCAAAAAAGATTATCTTAGTCACTAAAACAATTAAGAATGCCCTATCGAATCCCCAAAAGGTCCAAGGAGCAACGAGAATCGTATACTTCAGGTTCTTTGTCGATAAGGGGTGTCTTGTCACTCACTGCATTATCAGTTTTTCAGTTGTTCAAAGTGCCAAAGAGGAGTGAAGTTTGAATCCATCTTCCAAGCCATACAAGCACTCAAAGCCAAATTTGAACCTCTCCATTTCATAGTGCTCGATACGAGCTTTACAACGATATATGGAAGTTTAGAAACGGACTTCTGGATCAGAAGATATGACCTGGTGACGTTCAGGGGTTCTGTTGCCTCTGAAACGAAGAAGAAGAGCTTATGAGAGGTCCAGGAACAAATCAAAAATCACAATCACAGTTTCCTAGTAGCAGTAGCGGGGGAGGACACAAAAAACCTGCGATGGAGTGATCACCGATATTGGCGATTGCAAAATTGAAAGACCCAAGGCGTGGCATATCAGCAATCGGTCAATTTCAAAGTGAATTGCAAAGGGGGTAGAGCTTCGATACCAGAAAATTAGTGATCGGCAGGTCCAACGAATCATTCTTAAGGAATTGCATGGAAATACACCAATAGTGTTAAAGCAGTAAGCGAGGGTCGATGCCCATTTACAAAGGAAATCAATTGCAAAACCAAAGACAGGCATGTCTTTTCTCTCTCTCGCAAGGGGCCATGCAGCAGAATACCATTGGCCTAAATGAATACACATGAAAACTAACATTAGCATGACGTGGCATTATAGAGGACGCGTACCACATAAATTCAACATTTTCAGGGGTCCTATGGGGGCGTATCTAGGTGACATGTATCACCACTCAAGAGGTGCCACGTGGCACTGATGACATCATCAATCCCAGGTTCCTCCCCCCACCCTCAAATAAACACCCCTCATCCTCAAACGACCCATATTGACTCTGCCAAATCAATGGATCCTAGGCATTTTTGCCCCCCTTCCGGCCATGGTTCCCTTTCTCAGCGGGGGGGTCCGAAAAGGCAGTTTCCTAGCTAGGCTCTGCCAGTACGTGTCACCCTCATATCATTTCCCACCCCCCCTCACTTACCACTTACCGCTCAGGGCCCCCCTCTAAAAATTGCTCATCCTCACACTCTCTCACATATTACTATTGTGATACCCTTGGTGGGCCTAATACTGCAAATAGATGATTGCAATGGTCAAGGAAAGATATCAAATGCAAAGCATTGTAAACCACCGGTGTGCGGGATTCTGTGTAACAAAAGAGGAAGACCCCTAGAGGGGTGTATGAAGGCACTAATGCCCAAAGGACTAAGAAATTGGTCATAACACCTATTCAAATGAAGCAAAAGGAACTAAAGTGGATCTGGAGGCCCCGTCCTGTAAAATATTTTCAGTGAGAAATCCCAATATAAGAACTCTGTGACCAAGCAATACATAACTTTAAAGGCGTAGTGGGTTAGAAATGGCGGAATTTAATAAGGAAGATGGAGCATTCAAACCTGGCATGGGCTGATCCAGAAAGGCCCTCTGTGACACGAAACCATGTTCAATGCTGACAGAAGTAAACAAGTACTTGGTAGCTCAGTAAGACTTGATGATCTAGCATGGTGCCCCCATAGAGAGGGAAGATGAAGTACCACCTAGGGGTCCTGCAGCATGAAATTTATGGAGCCCATTCCCATATTCGAAGGATGAATGGTTCGAGCAGTAAAGGTAGAAATGATGGGAGTTGGCTCAGTAATGCAAGAGGGCATACCGTGAGCAAACTACATCCTGAAGCAAAAGTAATCACAGGGATGGGCATGAATATATTTCATTAACATTGTTCACCTGATTAATTTATTGATTTGTTATCCTATAATGTTCCGCCCTTTAATGAGGAAAATAACATTTTGTAATGCTTTTGGGCCACAGAGCCATCCCTAGAAGAGAAAGCAAGTCAACTTAACAGCTAAGACTCGGCTGAGGATATTTTGATATAATAAATGTTTGACACTCCCCCTCTCTAGATAAATAGGGGGAAGTAATGCTTCATAAAGGTTCGTAAATTCTAAAGAAAACATTGCATGTTATTTTCAGACTATATGACTTTATAATACAAATCTTTCAGGATATCAGGTAAATGCTTGTGATTCCCCCTTCGAGTATTTCAATATGTTATCTCTTTGTTAAAACCCATTTTGTTCATGTTTCTGCTCTAAATTCATGCGATCATAGCTACTAGAAAATTTCATACTTTCTCACAGATTCATTTGCATTGACTTATTAATGCACGCGCTTGTATGGATTATTAAAATTATATCTTGAAATTTGTGCTACATGAATCATAGCATTTAGTCCCTCTTTTATCCATTATTTCTACCCATAACACAAATAAGTGTAGAAATCCTTAATGCTTCGAGCTCTATGTGTTAAAGGTATAATTATTGATGCTTTAAGATTTATGTGATGAGTTTCTCTTTCTTCTTATCCTCTCTCATTTCTCTATAAAATATTATTAAACTGTAAGTCCTTGAGCTACTCAGCATCCACTGTTTTATGCATATATTTCTGTGATTTGTACATTTGAAGAAGTACCACAAATTCATGTCTTACTCCTTTACTTGAACGAACCAATCCATTCCATTCTATATATACCTATAGAATACTTGTGAGGTCTCCATTTTACTGACAATCATTCGATACACGCAGAATCTAGATTTTCCTAGGAATTGGTCTTGTAAGCAATTTGAAGTTGTCTCTAGGAGCGATAACATATTCTAGTGCCATCGCTGGGGAGATTATTGAAGGATTTTTCATTCGGATACGACAAGTTGAACACTCTTTGTATAGGTGTGGAAAGGTGTTCTGATTGCATCCATATCACCTTGTCAACTCCACTAACCCCGTTATAATTTATCATCCTGACTTTTAAGAAGCCCCACACTCGCTTATATGCCTCTCAGCAGAAAGCCCCATTTCTATTTGACCCCGAGAAATTAATTTTTAGGAAGTCTGGAAGGAGAAAACTCTTGCTACCTATGCCATTGTCGCATCAGTCTTTGAAGCCCCCTCATCTCGCTCTCAACCTGTTGTTACTCACTACTCAGAAATTACTCCTAAAACCCTTACATACCCCGCTTTCAGTCTAGCCACTCCTACCACTATGTTTTTGGCCCAAGTTCCTTAGGCAAGTCTTATTCCCCCTCCATTAATCCATATGGCTCTTACAGATTTTTTTTCTAAACTAAATATGCCCCTATTAATTTACCTCAACCCCTAAGTGTTATGCCCCAGAACTACCTTAAGATTCTTCCTAGGTTCAATGGGGAGTATGATAACCCTGCATAGAGAAACATCGAAACCTTCTGTTATTTCGCTGAGAATCTTAATTTGGAACGGCTAGATGTGGTCATGATACTTTTTGTATGATCCCTAGATGGAGAAGCCAGAAAATGGTTTAAATCCCTACCTAATGCCTCCGTCACTATCTGGGAGGAACTTAAAAACTCTTTCACACAAAAATGGGGTGAAAAGAGAAATCATGAGTACCTCCTCATAGAGTTTATTTCTATAAGGAAGAATCCAAAAGCAGATACCTCAGAATTTATCAAAAGGTTCAATAAGGAGTACAAGAACCTGTCGGGTGAGATAAATCCTCCTCTATTTGTTGCTCAAGTAGATTTTTTGGGAGTCTTTGAACCCAACTCAATTCTCTTGAGGTGGAAGAAAATTTCACCTGAGTCGGGAAGTGAAGACAAAAGCATGAACCTACTAAAAGTAAAAGAGGGAAAGAAGAGGCACCCTCCTCTGGTCAAGATAAAGAATCACCAGACCCAAAGTGGGATGATTGGATAAACTCATCAGGAGTTTATCACATAAGGATGGAAAGCTTGAACTTGAGAACACGAGTCTCTTCAAATAGAATGCTCAAGGTAAAAACCGTAGTTATAACCCACAACATAGAAGGCCTCCATTGAAAATACTTCCAAGGGAAAGAAAGGAAAATATTGACAAGATCCCTCATCCTCTATATTTAGAAGATGAACCTAATGAACAATCATCGGATACACATGAGATGTAGGGAAACTTGTATTCCTCTTTCTCTGAAGAAGAATAGGAAAGTATGGCTCAACAAGAGACCAGTCATGATAGAGAAGCAGTAGCAAATGAGGAGGATATAGATTATTATTGTAAACAGTTTGCAGATTTCATGCAAGCACAACCCCATCGAAAGTATGATCTAAGATCTTCAAGAAAGAGGTCAAGGGAACCAGAACAACAAGAGGGAACTGCTCCCCAAGTTATTCCCCTAGTACCAGATAAAGGGAAGGGTAAGTTGAATCCTGACTCTTCCAAAATAAATGTCCCCACAAATAAGGAAAGCAATAGTTTCGAGGGACACTAAAAAATGGAGGCACCTATTCTACAAAAAAATATTGGTGGTAAAGAAGGAGAAGTAGAGCAAGGAGATATTAAAAAGGTCCAACCTACATTCAATCTTCAGAAGGAGCTTGAAAAGGTAAAGATTCATGTCCCTCTGATTGAGCTTCTAAATCAATCTACTTATAAATCTCATGTCTCTCAATTCATGCATCAATCCACCTCAGCACCAGCCTATGGCAGTTTAAATATTCAAGAGGAGAGGCCAATGCTTATTTTTGGGCCACATGTGGAAGAACTAGATCCTTCTACTGCACCCTTCTATGTGACTCTCATAGTCCATCACCTTTTATTTCATAATTTCATGTTGGACTCCGGAGCCTCAAACAATCTCATGTCATTAGCAGTGATGGAACAACTTGGCTTGCAGATCACTAGGCCCTACAAGGAGTTGTACTCCTTTGACTCTAAGAGGGTCAAATGTTTATGAATGATAAAATATTTGGTGGTAAACCTGGATCAGATCCCTGTGAAGAGCATGGTAATAGACATAGTGGTGGTTGATATGCCCCCTCAGTTCGGCATGCTTCTATCTATATCTTGGTATTCTAAGGTAGGGGGCCCTATCAAGTTAGATCTGACTTATGCCACTATTCCCACTTTTGGAGGCAAGAAAAGGAAGTTTTACAAAGAGTCCAAGTTTTTAAAAAATGTGACCCTAGCTAAAGGCTCAAAAAAATCTCTAATGTATGGAAAAAGAAAGAGACCTCTCTTACCTGGTCTTAGAAGAAGACGAGACCCTCTTAGAAGAAACATCAGTACACCTAACAAGGAAGTCAGAACACCAGCACACAAATGAGAACAAAGTATGGAAATTATACTTTGAAGGAGAAAATTCCAAAGAGGGAAATGGAGCAGGAGTATTGTTGGTATCTCCTGAGGGCAACCTTATACCCCTCTTATTCAAGTTGTAATTCGAGGTGACCAACAATGTGGTTTAGTATGAAGCATTGCTCCTTGGATTACAGATGACAAAGAATATGAATATCAAATTCCTAATGGTCTATGGAGAGTCTGAGATGGTTGTAAGGTAGATCAGAAATTAGTGCCAAGCCAAACACCTCAGACTAAGGACTTACCCAAATGAAGTGTGGGATTTAATTGATAACTTCTTCCTGGCTTTTAATATCCAATTTCTACCCAAAGAAGGAAATAGAATGGTTGACTCCCATGATGTAGTGGCAAATAGTTTCAGACCCCCTCAAAATTTTCTCCTTAGATATGAGCTAGAAGTCAGATACAGACCCTCTATACCTGATAATGTCAAGCACTGGCAGTATTCGAGGACGACGAGTAGGTGAAAAGATTCATAGAATTCATTGGGGAGTTCACTAACTCCACCATCAATCAAGAAGAAGAAGAAGTAGAGAAGGAAACCACTTCATGGGAAGACACAGTGGTTGGGTTCAAAATTCTTCAACTGAAAGGGAATACCATTGCTCATGGATTAGTCCCACTGGAAAGGATATTTAATAAGGATGACATAACCTCCAAACTAATGGCTCTAGGGATGGACAATAAAGTATAAGATTGCAATATCAGCTCAGAGGACGAACCCCATATGATTAGGTTGTCGAAAGGGATCCCCTTGCAATACACACAAAAGTATTTAAATCTATTCCAAACCTGCAAGGATTTTGTTTCTTGGTCTTATGAGGATTTGAAAGCATTTAATACTAACATCATGTAGCATAAGATCCATTTGAAGGGTGGAATAAAACCATGCAAGAAAAAACTCATACAGATAAATCCACTCTTACTCCGCTCCATTGAAAAAGAAGTGAGAGAGCTACTACAGGCAAAGATCATAGTGCCTTTGAGGTACTCTAAGTGGATGGCCAACCTAGTCCCTATCCAGAGAAAGAATAGAGAAATAAGGCTATGTGTAGATTTTCAGAATCTAAATAGGGCGTCACTGAAAGAAAACTACCTGCTACCTAAGATGGATTATATATTGCAGAAGGTGGTTGGCTCAGTTAGGATGTACATGATGGACGGGTTCTCTGGTTACAACCAAGTGGCATTCCACCCTGATCATCAGAAGAAGACTTATTTCACCACCCCTTGGGGAACATTCATGTATGTTCACATGCCTTTTGAGCTTATTAATGTAGGGGTCACATTTCAAAGAGCTATGGACGTATCTTTCATAGGGGAGCAAGATAGATTCGTGGTGGTTTATTTAGACCATATCATAGTCTTTTATAAGATTGATGAAGAGAACATCCTCCACTTGAAGCTCACCTTTGAAAAATGAAGGAGCTATGGTCTTTATTTGAATCCTAAGAAATATCAGTTAGCCCTGAGTGAGGGGAGGCTACTAGGACACATGGTAGTGAAGGAAGGTGTGAAGATCGACCCTAAGTGAGTCGAAGCCATTAGTCATATTCCTCTACCCAGGCATTAGAAAGAATTCCAAGACTTTTTGGGGAGAATAAATTTATTGAGGAGATTCATACCCAACTACGGAGAAATAGTCAAGGGTATTACAGACATGCTTAAGGAAAATGAAGTTAAGTACCCTCTGAGATTCTTTCATTAGAATTAGAGAAGCCTTGGCTGAAGCCCTGGTACTAGTTAGCCCCCACTATTCAACGACTTTCTATATATTCTCTTTTGCTTCTCCACATACTATTGTCATAGTTCTACTACATAAGAAAGATGGTTATGAATAGCCCATCGCCTTCTTTAGCCAAGTCCTGAGGGATGATGTGCTTAAATATAACATCTTGGAGAAAGAAGCCTCTGCACTAGTCATGGATTTGAAGGCATTTCGTATGTATGTGCTACAATCGGAAATCACAACATTTTTCCCAATGACAGTAGTCAAGGACATCCTAGTGCAAGGAGACAAGTGAAGAAAAAAGGGGTAGGTGGATAGCAAAGATACAAGAATATGACATAGACATTAAGCCTGCTAAGCTCATAAAAGGCCATGGGTTGGCCAAGGTTTTATCCAAATCTAATTGCCAAGCTTTAGGGATAAACCTGATAGCAGAGGAAGGAAGACTAGAGGATCATCAGAAAGGGATTAAAATATCCAAGCATAAGATCTATGCTAGATATGAGTGATCACCCTGGTATAAGAACAATGTTCATTATCTCTTATTCCTCAAGTTCCCACTAGTGCTGGATAAATCCAAATACCAAACTCTGAGATTGCAAGTGCAAAAATATATCATATCTAATGGTCTACTCTACTAAAAGGACCGAGTGGGAGTATTGTTGTTATGTTTGGTAGAGGACAAAACCCATAAGTTAAGTGAGGATTTTCACAGAGTTTGTGGAGGTCACTACAACTGGAAGACCACAACACATAAAATCATCAAGGTGGGTTTCTACTGGCATACACTATTTGGAAATGTTCATTCCCAGGTCTGATCATGCCAGAAGTGCCAAGTGTTTGCTAAGAGGCAAAACTTTCTCCTCTCCCCCTGATTCCATTACATGTGGAAGAACCTTTCAAATAGTGGGGACTAGATTTCATAGGAAAAATAAACTCATGTCTAGTGGCCAAAAAAAGTGGATATTGATGGCCATATATTATTTCACCAAGTGGGTAGAGGCCATCCCAGCTAGAAATTCTATAGACTTAGTAGTAACCAAGTTTATGTAGGAGAACATATTATCTCTCTTTGGTTTTCCTATCAAAATTATCACTAATAATGTTCAGGTCTTAAAATCGCCAAATTCATCACCTTCTGCCAGAAATTCAACATCATCATCTGGCACTCCACTTCCTACTATCCTCAAGGTAATGGCTTGGCTGAGTCCTCAAACAAAATTATGGTGAGGGTGTTGAAGAATACCATCGATGAGAATCAAAGGAAAAGGGACTCTCAACTAAAGTTTTTCCTATGGTCCAACCGAGTAACTCCTAAATGCTCCACGAGGAAATCACCTTTTGATCTAGTGTATGGTAAGGTTGCGTCTTTCCAATCCAATTAGTAATGATGGTGGTGAAGTTACTACCAGAAGCTAAGGAGGATCCAAGTGCCTTGACATGAAGGATAAATTAGCTAGTCGAGCTTCATGAAAATAGGGAATAGGTGGGGGCCAAATTGTCAAATTACCAACAAAAGATAAAATCCCTATTTGACAAGAACGCCAAGGATCGACCTCTTAAACTAGGAGATTTAGTTCTCCGATGGGATGTCCGACAGGAAGATAAAGGAAAACACGGAAAATTCATCCTGCTATGGTTCAGCCCTTTCAAGATTGCAAAAGAGAGAGGAAACAACACGTACATGCTTGAAACTCTGCGCTGTGAATCACTAGAACTATCGGCAAATGGTCAATTCCTCAAACTTTATTTCCAAAAATAGAAGTACCTGCCTTGCACTCATTGTAAATATCAGTGTATGTATTGTAATTTTTATATGAAATTTCAAGTTTATGTTGAAAATTCCACTTTCATGAAATTATCGTTCATTTTGAAAAGACTCCATGCCCAAAGGAGAAGTTCATAGTCTGTAGGTTCTCAACACCTTGCTACAAGGTGTTATGAAACCATGTCACAAAAAGATAGAAAAGATAGATCAATGACTTAAAAATTAGCCTTTTCGAGGGGGAAACCTCCTTTACATTACACAAATGAACAATTCCTGGATGATACAAATGAGAAGACCTCCTTTCTATATATAGGAGTCTAAGGGGTCCCAATACAGTCAAATCCTACATAACAATAATATTGTAGGGGCACAACAATAACAATAGTGGGCTTCTATGCGGAATTATAATAACAACATGGGGAGTATTAGGGGGTTTCACTCATAACAATAAGGGGTTACACTAGTAGTATAGGGACCTAACATGCCCCTCTCCTTCAAAAAGTGTTGTCCTCAATGCTTGGGTAGTTCTAGATTCTTTTGTATAAAATTCTTATCCTCCCATGTGGAATATTCAGCGGGTAAGTTCTTCCACTTGATGAGATACTCTAAAATTGATCGATTTCATAGCTATCAATTTCTTGTTTTTGTGACTGCTTCTGGTTCCAATATGATTTTTCCTTCCTTGTCAAGTTTTGGAAATATTGCTTGAATTGGGATCTTCTCACCCATAACCTTCTTTAAGCATGAAACATGGAAAATTGGGTGCACTCGGGAAGATGAAGGAAGCTCCAATTTGTATTCCATAGTACCAATGTTTTGTAACACCTTGTATGGACCATAATACTTTGGTTATAATTTATTATCCTTCTTAGCTTGCTTGAGGGACATTTGTTTGTATGGTTATAGTTGTAGAAATACCCAGTCACCTACATCAAAACTTCTTTCGTTGTGATGTTGATCTTCTTGTTGTTTCATTCTATTCTATGCCAAAGTGAGGTTATCCTCTAAGAGTTTGAGAACTTGTTGTTGATGTTCGATGTGATCTTCCACTATTTGAACCTTAGAATTTTCTTTCAAATATGATGTGATGGACGGTGGATGGTATCCATAAAGTGCCATAAATGGGGTCATTTTTTCTTCAGTATGGAAGGAAATGTTATACCACCATTCATCCAGAGGCAACCACTTGACCCGTTGTGTCTGTTTGTTAGATACAAAGCAACTAAGATATCCTTCCAAACATTTCTTCACTATCTTAGTTTTCCCATAAAATTAATGATGATAAGATGAGCTATGAGGTAACTGATTACACAAATATTCCACCTCTTGCACTCCAAAGAAACATTTGGAGATTTTTGTATATAATTGTTTCTCCTCCAATGATTTGAGCACCCTATCAACATGTTGAACATGAACCTTACAAGACTTGTTGTAGATTAGTATATCATCAAAAAATACTAACACAAATTTTCTAAGGAAGGGTTTGTAAATGGAATTAATCAAACCTTGAAATGTAGAAGGTGCATTGGTAAGGCCAAAAGACATGACAAAAAATTCATAATGACCCTCATGAGTTCTAAATGTTGTTTTTGGAATGCCTTCAGTCTTCATTCTGATTTGGTGATTGATGGGCCTCTAAATTAGGCATAAATTAAGGCCCATGCCTCTAAATTAATCATAAATTAAGGCCTATGACCATCCTTCAGCACATTAAACATTTCTTTTTGCATTAGATAATTTATTTTTCACTTTAATATATTCATTAGGAAGGTTTATGAATAATTTCATATTTGTGCCTAATATTATTTATTTTGTGGAATATTATGAGAATATTTGGCAGATTACGAAGATTTGGAGGAGGAGATAATTTAGGGACTTTATTCCTACTACAAGAGGATCACTATTAAACAATAAATCAACAAGATATTATGGAATTATGGCACAGATTGTGGAAGTCCAATGATTGAGAAAATCTAGGAATTTGTTCCCTACCATTTAATGCAAATTCCTAGTATTGGGAACTAGATCCATTAATCAAGGGATTTTGGTGGGGAAAGCTTCCTCCATTCATGGGGAATGATTCCTAATTTTTTTGTATAAGTACCAAGTCGAATTTTCCTATAGGAAGAGATTTTTATTAGTCTCCTTGTGGAGAGAACTCGTATTTTTGCAGCTCCATTGTATTTTCTTGCACGGATGTAATTGTATTGATGAAAATAATGAAGATTGATGTCATGTTAGGCTTCTAAATCTTGTTCTAATCCATAGGTCTCTGAGCTTCCTTGGGCTTGGCCATACCAGGAGCCTTATAGCCCTTTTGTATCATTTTCTTTCATTCTTTTCACTTCTTATTCACATGCATCTCTTGTTTTTATTTCTTTCTATTTTTGCATTTAGTATTAATGATTTATTGTTGTAAGATTGGGTTAAATGGTTGATGTAATTTCTTTTGCAGGATCAAAAGAATCATTTCATCCTTACAGAAGATTTGGAAGGTCATAGTAATCATTTATCTACTTGGATTAGTCTTCTTATTCCAAAATCTAGATTTCTAGAACTCCTTTTTAGGAAAGAACAATATATTTATGCTATTTTTTAGAGCATGATATCAAGATTCAATCATGTTGGTTCCACTTGCATTAGATCCAAAAAAAATTCTAGTTCATAAAAAATTTACCCTATTTCATTTGCACTTGGTTAGGTTAGGAAATTTGATGGATTTACTAGCTCACTAGTTCTTAAATTTTTTATTTTTAGACTAGTGATTTTCTACTATTTCTTAGCATGGGTTAACAGAGGTTTTACTGAGTGATTCCACTTGAAATGGAGACCTAAGACATCATAGTCAATAGAAAAAATTGTTCCATCCAATTTGGATTTTATTTTCTTGGTCATTCGATGAATTATAAATTTGTATAGTAAATCTATAACATCTTGTAGTAAAACAAGGGATTCTATAGGAGAACTACGAGATCTTGTAGGAGAAATAGTACATCTTGTAGCGGCCTATTTGAGCCCAAATTGAGAAGAAACATCATTGAAGTTTTTATTACACCCCTAATTGATCTCCAGTCCATCGAAATCATTGTACCCCTCTTCCTCCACACCTATCTCCCCTGTCAACTATCAAGGAAAGATTAGCATTTACATTTATAAATAAAAAAGAATAAAAAATGAATTCTTTTATATTTACACATTCACATAGTAGTTAGTACTCTCTAGATCATATTTCATTCTTATATTAGTTAAAACATCACATGTGACAAATAAGGTTAAAATAGGGTTCATTTGCAAGCAAAGTGTGTTAATAAGTAGATATAGGATTTCATGTTACTTTACAAGAATTTTTAAGTTCAGCCTTTCATTCCTGAAAATAGGTAGCATTTATTTTCTCTCATGACAGCAAAGGAGGGACACATTGTATGCTGCACAAATAGTGCCTATACCTCTTAAGTTTGTACGAACTCTGGGTTGATAATTAAACTCGGTAGCCTTGGGAGTTGTAGCATTCTTGTTGCAGTACCGAGGCTCGTCACTTTTTTGCGCCATTGTCGGGGAGGTGTCAAAGTATGCATTATTTTATTCCCTAGTTGATTCATTTCTTTGTACTTTGTGTAAAAAACAAAACGTATTTACATTAGGCATATTTAATTTCAAAAGTAGAAAACTGCATTGCATTATAGTTTTCATTCAATCATAAAAAATAAAAATAAAAATATCCAACACCAACCCACCCCCCCATTTGACTACGTGGTGCAGTAAGAGCCACATCACCATTCAATTTTATAGGTAGAAGAAGAATATAGCAAAGAATGTAGAAGAAATGGATGAAGATGATGATAATGAGGAAGATCATCTAGAATTTCCCATTCAAGATATTGATGGTAGTATGCACATGAAGAACATCCCTCTATCTTTTCTTCCAAAATTTCATGGTCTAAGGTCATAGGATCTGAAAACCTTTCTCTTTTAATTTTAAATTGTTTGTAGATCTTATGGTTACTTATTAAAATCTCAAAAACTGATATTGTTTCCAGCAACATTGAAGGATAGAGCTCTTAAATGGTTCATGAGTTTAGGGACTAATTCAATAAGATCATGGAATGATATGCAAAATATATTTCTAGAAAAATAAAGGCAATGATCTTAAAGAAGAAATCTTTAGAATGAATCAAAAAGAAGATGAGAGTCTCGAGGATCTAATAGAAAGGTTCATGTATAATGTTAAGAGGGAAAAATTACATCACTTAGTATCCGATGCACTAAAAACCCTCTTACTTAGAACAATTAGGGATGAATGGATTGATCTCCTTGATCTCATGAGTAGAGGTGATGTATACCAATTATCATTTGAAGAAATTTGTGAAACATGCAAATACATATCAGGAGGAAAGGCAAGAGTAGGTAAATCAGCATCAAGATCGATAATTCAAGTTAAAATTGGAAATTTGTTTGATGGTTTTAAAACATAAATTCTTAGAAACCTAACCAAACAAGTAGAAATGTTAAGAATGCAAGATGAAGAAAAGGAATATGTTTATATTTTTGTTTTCCATGCAGAATCACATGATGTTAAACATTGTCCATCATTACCAAGGTTGAAGGAAGTTTACCAAGAGGACAATGGAGCAAGTCAATTGCCAACGCAACTATGTAATGTGGCTCCAAGAGGGACATGGAATCCTATTCAACCTGATATGATACAAGAGCCTAATTCACAATTTCACACTTATGAACATTCATCTCAAAGTAATTGGAACACACCCTTTCCTTGGCAACATTGGCCATCTCAACTCCAAAACAAATTTTGGCAACAAGGTTGGCAAGGAATTTATGGGAGCCATCCACAATATCCTCAGTATTTTCCTCAATATCCTCCATACTCAACTCCATGTTATTACTACCATTCATCTCCACGACAACCACAACCACAACCATCTCAAATATCCACTCCCACTCAACTACCTGTACCACCATTTCCAAACCCACACAATGAAGTAGCTCGGCCCACTTACAATGTTAAGGTACAACACTTCCAAATATCTCCTCTTAATCTCAATGGTATTCATAAAAGCTTAGGAAGAATATTAAAAAAAAATATTCTTTTAATGCCATTGAAGGACAACATGTAGAAAATGAAGATTCAAAAGAGAAGATCAAAGAACCAGGGGTTGCAACTGATGAAGAGTAGACATCAAAATTAGAGATTAAGAAATCTCCCTCATGGTTACCATCAAATCCTCCATATATTCAAGAGAACAATCAGCAAAAAGAGGAAGATTTGAAGGTCATGGTAGAATAAGACATGAACAATGAGCAAGATAAGCAAGGAAACCAACGACATCAAAGTTATATTGAGGTCTGGTTCTAGAAAATCAACAAGATGGAGCATCACTCTCTTCTTCAACTCTTATTAATCGTTTCAAAGTAAAATCATTTGGTCTCTCAAATCCAGGTACATGTCAAAGCATACATTCCAAGCCTACATGTCATTCTCTCTGTCATATTGATGTGCACATGGCTCCATTGGAAGTATTCTTACACTTGAAAGTGATTTTGTTTTTCAAGTAGGGTAGGGTAGAAAAATAAAATGAAAAATAAGAGAAAAAAATAAAAATCTCAAGTGAAATCCTCCTTTGAGGCACCTTAGATTGGCTCATTTATTGAAAACCTCCATAAGGTAGTTAATAGGTTGGGATAAAAAAAGGATCCTAGGTGAAAACCTCCTTTCAGGAACCTAGGTAGACCTACTAGTTGAAAACTTCATTGAGGCGGCTAGTAGGCCTAGAATATTTTTTATGAAAAATCCTTGCTCCATGTACCTCTTTGATGAATGTAGGTGCTCTCCAACATCTACAAGGAACAAAAACAAGTTGGCACCAAAGAAAAAAAATAGGTCAAACCTAGTTAAAAGAAGTCAAATTTTGACTTTCTCCTCCTTTGCTCAAATGCTCCAAAAGGACCAAGGCCATGGCCAATCCATCACCATAATCTATTTCCACCATACACTCATCATTATCAATCTTATACCACTGATTATCCTTACTATCCCAAAATACTACAAGAAGGCTTTGTTTTACTACAGGAAACAAAAATACATATAGCAGAAATTTGTTTTTTCCATAACTTGAAAACCATGCATCCATTTAAAAAATTGTTTCATGGGGAGATGCATATGGATGATGGTAACACGCCCAAGACATTTCAGCAAATTCCGATGCATGGTTTCCAATAAATTAGCCTCCATCAACTTCATTCATTTTTGGTTTTTCTCAAGATCTGTGCATCCATTAACCAATTTTGTTTTATGGGGACAATCCATTCTACCATTTGGGAGATATGGACAAAACAAGTCTGCTACAAGAGGTTGTCCTGAATTACTACATGAGTTTCCTGTAGTAGAACAGGAAGTTCTGAAAATCTACAGGAAAGGTAGTCCGATGGAAAAATTATGATGTAGGCCTGTTTTGGGATAGGAGAAAGGGACATTGACTTCACCACATCTCATCCAACACCCATCATGACCATGTTAATTTATGGCCACACCTTCCACTCATTACAATACCTATTTACCCTCCAACAGAGAAAGGACACAAACATTAGAAGAAAAGGGTAGTTGCAGTAGCCTATTTAGAAGTATCAGCAGGCTCCATGCCTAACCTTCAACACCATGATTGAAAGAGGAGAATCATAACTACAAGCACAATGAAACTCCTCTATAACTCAACAGCAATAGAGGAAGCCATCACTTGCACATCAACAAGAAGACAACCCTTCAACAAAATAAGATCAACAAAAAATAAAAAGGCAGCCAAGAAGATGTACCTGAGTCATGAGAAGCACGACAACATCGACTCAGCAACAACATGCATATCACTCCAACAACCATCAGGTAGGTACAAGTATGCAATATTCTTGACCTCTTCTCTTGAGAATATTATAGTTAGAATTTATTGTCAATGCATGAGATATGATGTTTTATAAGCTAAGGATGGGTCAGTAGTCTCAGTTGCCTTCAACTAGTTAATTGCAGATCACTCCTTCACTCGTGCAAAGATAGTCAAATTATGAAGGGTGATGATTTGAAGGAATGAGGAATGTAGTTAAAAGAAGATTTTTTTGCAAAGGACAAGTCACCACAGCACTCCAAGCCCTCCCTCCACTTCATATTTACTATCTATCCATCATTCATCCATCCCATTTCATAATTTCAAGAACAAACCCTATATCACCCTAAAAAATTCTTGAAAAAGCAAACAGAGCATCCTCTCCATTTTCACAAACTTGCATCATTTCTCATCACTCCCATGTAGTTAGAATACTTTGAAGGAAGAAGGAATGACTACTACACGAAGGCAAAATGTTGCTACAAGAAGGAAGAAAGAAAAAATTGTGCTAAAATCCAGAATGACAGTGCCTAAGAGAGACCTAATCAAAATAGAAAACTCCAAGGCCATTACAAAATCATCTAGGCCACAAGAGAGAAGAAGAAGGCAACAAAAGGAAATGAGGCATTCACCATCAAAACAAAACTCAAACTACAATGATAAAAAGAGGCTTTCCAAGAGGTCTCTAATCTCTTTCTAGCTTTTGTCCAGGGCCTAAAACTGGGAGAAAGGCATGGGAGTCGAGTTGAGGACCTGCCCTAACCTCAAACTATCATTTATGCTCAAAAAGGGTTTCTTGTAGTTTTAACAGGGTTTCCTGTAGGTTTTCTGTAGTTTTGACATGATTTACTACAGGATGTCCTAGTTCTCATCTAAAGAAATTTTGAAGGTTTCAGAGGTTTCCAAATGGTGAACAAGATAGCAGAAGGTTGATAAGGATGTGGAAGACCTTGCCAAATTGAAAAATATTCAAGAACCATCTTGAATAAGGGGAAGAAGGCGAACTAATGGTCTCAAGAAACAAGGATTTTTCTTTGCAAAAATTGTTGACACCTGATCCTTGTGATTGGGTAAATATATGTAAATAAATAGATGAGAAATGTGAACAGTCATCGGGAGATGAGCTGAACAATCTCTCCCTCATGTATATAATAGACCTACCTGATTGAATGAATACATGAATGAGTTTTTTGCCTAATGGAGTTACTGCCTGGCCTGACATGGTATCAGAGCCAGCTCCTTTTTAAGCTCTCATGCTCCTTGTAACTCCTTTGCCTATCTACCATATTCTTTTTATACAGACCTGCACTTGAGATTGCAAACGCTCCTCTGCCTGACACTGCTAGCGCTGTCCAAGCTGTCTTGAAGCACTGTGCATTCACCTCAATGAATCGCTACTCCAAGTTGAAACATTACCCTACCTGTTCTTCGTGCGATGCTGTCTTCAATTTGTATCTCTGAGTTTGGGCGAGGCGCTTGGTGTGGTGAGCATGGAATCCATACCACTAAACATTCAAATCCTGTCTTGTGATTTCTAGAGTATGCATTAGAAATCGTTTTGGTATCTAAACATTGTTATACGCATATAGTTTTTTTCAATGAAAACGCATATAGATATGTTAATACGCATGCAGAAATGGTGTAATAAATGGTGTTAGCACTTCTCCATTGTTACTAAATGCTGCATGTGAGATATATTCACTATGCATTGATATTAACACTGCGTGTGAATATTAACACTGCGCGTGAATATTTGAGACAGCATGATATGCGTGGACCTGATATGCGTATGCGTGGTCATGTTTTGTTAATGTATTTGCGTGGTTATTGTGGTTATAACACTTGATATGCATGGTTATTGTGGTCATAATACCTGTGATGCATGGACACTAATATGAACCATTAAGTGTTTTATACCTTTGTAATGTTGTTGATGCATGGACATGGAGACCGATGAGTGTTTGAAGTGGACATGGAGACCGATGCATGGACATGGAGTTTGCCTTTTGTATGCGTGTTTACCTTTTATATGATGGACATGGCATATAATGCATTAAAATGTTATATGCAGTAAAGACTTTTAGGGCAGCAAGGTATAATGTTTGTATTATTTGATAATACATACATATGTATTATACGTTAGTGTTTTTTGGGCTACCATAGTGTTGTTTTCATAAAGTTGTTTCCAAAGTGACTAACATAGTTAACGCTACTGCATTTGACTGTGTTTAATATATTGTTTGAGGCCATAATACATTTTTGATATCAGAATCAATTTTGTTTTAGTAGCAGAAGCATTTTTTACAGCTCTTGGATTTTACAATGCATTCAATCATATCTATGGTGGGAATAGTTCTCACTGGCAAGGAGAACTATCCTGAATGGTCCCGGATGATAAAACACACCCTCATTTTCAATGAGTTGTGGAAAGGAGTGTGTGTCAGAGAAGGAGACAATGACCCAGTACACTCTACCTCAGACAAAGAACTTGTCATTCGGGAAAACAAGAACAACAAAGCTTATGCATTAATTGCAGCATCTGTAAATGAAGAGGTGAGTTGCCATATTTCGTCATATTCAACTGCATTTGAAGCCTTACAAAAGCTGAAAGAACTCTATGACTCACATTCTACACTTAAAGTTGTTCAACTCATGATTAAACTCTTCACTCTTGAACTGCAAAATAATGATCCTCTTGCTCTTGCATCTGAGGTAAAGTCTATAATGCATGATATCAAATCTACTAAGTTTGAATTGGATGTTCCTCTATTACTTTTCTCAAGGCACTTTATCCTACTTACTCCAATTATCTTGAGTCATTGCAAGCAAATGGAAATCTCAAAGATATAACATTTGACTCTCTTTTGAAAAAGTTTGCTGAAAGAGAGAAAGCTTTTGGAAAGAAGATAGCCCCTGAATCTTCTAAAGAGACTGTGTGCCTTGCTCATAAAGAAAATCATCCTGCTCAAGATTCTACAAGAGGAAGAGGTGGACGAAGAGGAAGAGGAAGATATTTCAGAGGCAGGGGGGCAGACATTCTCAAGGAGAAAATGCAGATTTGTACTGCATTTGTTGCAAAAGAAATGGATCACATGATGCCTCTACATTCAAGCTACCATGGGACAAAATTGAACAGAAAAGAAACCAGCAGAAAAGTAAAACTGATGATACAGACAAAGGTAAAGCACCTGAATCCGCTCACTATGTTGAGGCACAATGTAACATTGGAGTAAATGAAGATTTGTTTAATGCTTCACCTGCTTCATGGAAAAATGATTGGTTGCTTGATTCAGGAGCAACCTGCCACATGACTCATAGAAAAGATTGTTTTGAAGATTTCACTGACAATGTTGATGGAGCAGTATACTTTGCAGATCAATCAAAAATCAAGCCATCAGGGTTTGGCACAATTAGGCTTAAACTGCATGGTCTTCTAGACTTTCTTCTGGATCATGTTATTTATCTCCCACAGCTCAAGAGAAACTTATTGTCCTTGGTCCACACTCGCCAGCAAGGTCACTCCATTCATATGTTTGATGGAAAGCTTGAGGTAAGAAAAGCATCTAACCACTCACTTGTCATGAGGGGAATAGAAGAAGAAAGACTTCTCAAACTGCAAGGAACATCTGCTCATGCACAACATTTCTCATACAATTTTCATCATGAAGAAGGTACACTTCCATCAAGTTTATTATGGCATGCTAGATTTGGACATTTGAACTATGACAGTCTCCGCTTGTTGAAGAAAAATGGTGTTGCTGGTTTGCCTACAATTCCCGGGAAACTTAAGCAATGTGATGCTTGCATTCTAGGAAATCATAGCAAACAGTCTTTTCATGATTCACATTCAAGAGCACATAGGAAACTTGAACTCATTCATTCAGATTTATGTGGTCCAATGCCTGTTCCTTCTGCAAATGGAAATAAATATATCATGACATTTATTGATGACTACACCAGAATGTGTTGGGTTTATTTATTGAAGAACAAATCCGATGCTTTTCAAACATTCAAGAATTTTCATAAATGGATTGAAAATGATGCACAATCTCATATTGGGTCTATTCATACTGATAATGGAAAAGAATACACATCAAATGAATTTGAAAACTATCTTCGCCAACATGGGATCAAACATCAAACAACTATGCCTTATAATCCAAAACAAAATGGTGTAGCTAAAAGAATGAATAGAACAATCTTAAATATGGTACGATCCATGCTTTTCTTCAAAAATGTAAAGATAATGTTTTGGGCTGATGTTGTTCTATGTGCTGCATGTATAAAGAATAGATGTCCATCTAATGCTATAAGAAACAAGACTCCTTATGAAATGTGGTATGGACATGTTCCTTCGGTAAAGCATCTCAGGGTCTTTGGTTCCACCTGTTATGCCTTGATACCAAAGGTACATAGAAACAAACTTGGTGCTAGAAGTCGTAAGTGTATCTTCCTGGGGTACTCAAACACCTCCAAAGAATACCACCTCTATGATGAAGTAAATAAAAAGTTTGTTGTATCTCGAGATGTAATTTTTCTTGAATCATCCAAAACTGACAATGTTGTTGAGTGGCAACTTGATCTCTTGGATAGGTTCACAAAAGCAAAATCATTTCAAGAATTTGATAATCAGATTCCACATCTTGAAGGGGGGATTCCTATACTAGATCAACATGTGGAATCTTCTTCGAAGAACACTCTCCCCCGCATGAAACTCCAACAACGGATGATGCTTTAAGTGATGTAATTGATAAAATTGGGAGACTCAATCTTGATTCAGTCCCAACTCAATCAACATAGCAGCCTGGACCATCTCAGAAAGGTCCCCCAAAGTGGCTGACAAATACACTTGAAAGTGTTCATCCTGATGAAGTTGGAAATACAGGAACCATAAATTCAAACTGGAAAAATGGAGGTGATGTAGATGACTCTAATTCACCTATTGATATGAATGTTTCTTATGATTGTGAATTGAACTTGTCTACAGATTTTGAACCAACTTCCTTGAAAGAAGCTACTTCTCATGATGAATGGAAAGAAGTGATGCAAAAGGAGTATGATGCCCTCATAAAGAATGGCAATTGGAAGCTGGTTGATCCTCCCTTAAGAACCAAACCAATTGGCTGCAAGTGGGTCTACAAGAACAAGTATAAAGCTGATGGCTCACTTGACAAGCACAAAGCTAAGCTTGTGGAAAAAGGTTTTGCATAGAAGGAAGGGGTCGATTATGAGGATACGTTTGCCCCCACAGCAAAATGGGCTACCATCTAGACACTCTTTGCATTAGCAGCTCAGAATGGTTGGAAAGTCCATCAAATGGATGTAAAAACTGCTTTCTTGATGGAGATCTAAAAGAGAATGTTTTTATGTCCTAGCCTGAAGGATTTGCTGTGAAAGGAGATGAACATAAAGTATACAAACTTGTGAAGTCCTTGTATGGCCTCAAACAAGCACCGCGAGCCTGGTATGAAAAACTAACTGAGCATCTTCTGAAACTCATTTTCAATCATTTTGATCTTGATGCTACAACTTTATTTGTCAAGAAAGTTGGAAAAACAATTGTATATCTTGTGGTATATGTAGATGATCTTTTAATGACAGGGAACAATGAAAGCTACATTGCATCCATAAAGAAGGAATTGGGGAAAAGTTTTGAAATGACTGATTTGGGCTATGTTCATTACTATCTTGGCATTGAAGTAACCCAACATCCAAAGTCCATATTTCTTTCTCAAAAGAAATACATTGGAGATTTGTTGAATGGGTTTGGCATGATAGAGTGCAATCCTCTTACTACTCCAATGGAACAAAACTTAAAGCTCACATCTATTGAAGGAAAGGAATTTGAGGATGCAACAAAGTATAGACAGCTTGTAGGAAGTCTCAACTACCTAACTACTACCAGACCAAACATTATATTTGTTGTTGAAATCCTCTCCAGGTTTATGCAAAAGCTTTGTGAGGGACATTGGTCTGCTGCAAAAAGAGTTCTAAAGTACTTGAAGGGAACTCAAGACTTTGGAATCAAGTACACATAGTTGGATGACTTCAGATTGATCAGATACTCTGATTCAGACTTTTATGGCGACAAAGAAACTAGGGTATATACTTCAGGATATGCTATGAGTCTTGGATCAGGAGCTATCTCCTGGAGATCACGCAAACAATAAGTTCCAGTAGATTCCACAACAGAAGCAGAATACGTGGCAACATCTGAAGCAACAAAAGAAATTGTGTGGCTTAGGAAAATTCTTGAAGATTTGCAGGTAAAACAAGTACAATCAACTCCACTCATGATTGACAACACCTCTGCAATAAAGTTGGCCAAGAACCCAAAGTTCCATGATCGAACAAAGCACATCAATACTAAATATCATCTGATTCAACATCATGTTGAGGCCAAAACAATCCATCTCCGTCATTGTTTCACAAATGAGCAAATTTCAAACATCTTCACCAAAGCGCTTGGAAGAGAAAAGCTTGAACGATTCAGAACGATGCTTGGACTCACCAACATCCCTTGAGATTAAGGGGGGAATGTTGACACCTAATCCTTGTGACTGGGTAAATATATGTAAATAAATAAATGAGAAATGTGAACAGTCATCGGGAGATGAACTGGACAGTCTCTCCCTCATGTATATAACAGACCTACCTGATTGAATGAATACACGAATCAGTTTTTTGCCTAATGGAGTTACTGCCTGGCCTGAAAAAAATATGTTTTTGGGCTTGTCCTTGCAGCAATTATAGCCAAAATTCATAATGCACAAGAGAGAGTCCACCAGGGCCATGAATGAGGCACAATGAGGTCACTAAGTTTTTCATAGGATGAGAAACACTTTCAGCAGGGGGTTATGATGGGCCTCTAAATTAGACATAAATTAAGGCCCATGACTCTAAACTAAACATAAATTAAGGCCTATGACCATCCTTCAACACATTAAACCTCTCTTTTTGCATTAGATAATGTATTTTTAATTTTAATATATTCTTTAGGAAGGCTTATGAATAATTGCATATTTGTAGCTAATATTATTTATTTTTGTGGAATATTATGAGAATATTGGGTAGATTATGAAGATTTGCAGGAGGAGATAATTTAGGGACTTGCTCCCTACTATAGGAGGATCACTATTAAATAATAAATCAACAATATATTATGGAATTATAGCACATGTTGTGGAACTCCAATGATTGAGAAAATCTAGGAATGTGTCTCGTGCCATTTAATCCAAATTCCTAGTATTGGGAACCAGATCCACTAATTAAGGGATTTTGGTGGGGAAAAATTCCTCCATTCATGGGGAATGAGTCCTAATCATTTTTTATAAGTACCAAGTCAAATTTTCCTCTAGGGAGATATTTTTATTAGTCTTCTTGTGGATAGAACTCATATTTTTGCAACTCAATTATATTTTCTTGCAGTGATGTAATTGTACTGATGAAAATAATGAATATTGGTGTCATGTTCAGCTTCTAAATCTTGTTCTCCTCCATAGGTTCCTTATTTTCCTTGGGATTGGCCATCCCAAGAGTTGCAGATCCATTTTGTATCATTTCCTTTCATTCTTTTAACTTCTTATTCTCATGCATCTCTTGTTTTTGCTTCTTTTTATTTCTACATCTAGTATTAAGGATTTCTTGTTGTAGGATTGACTTAAATGGTTGATGTAAGTTCTTTTGCAAGATCAAAAGCATCATTTCATCATTGGAAAAACTTTGGAAGGTCATAGTAATCATTGAGCTACTTGGATTAGTATTCTTATTCCCAAATCTAGATTTTTGGAACTCCTTTTTAGCAAAGCGTAGTAATTTCTGCTATTTTTTAGTACATGCTAACGAGTTTCAATCAAGTTGGTTCCACTTGCATTGGATCACAAAAACATTCTAGTTCATAAAAAACATTACCCCATTGCATTTTCACTTGATTAGGTTAGACATTTGATGGATTTACTAGCTCACTAGTTCTCAAATTTCTGATTTTTAGACTAGTGATTTTATGCTATTTTTTAGCATGGGTTAATAGAGGTCTTTTTGAGTGATTCCAATTGGAATGGATACCTTAGACAACCTAGTCAATAAAAAAATCTGTCCCATCCAATTTGGATTTGATTTTCTTGGTCATTCCATGAATTATAATTTCGTATAGTAGATTTGTAACATCCTATAGTAAAATAGGGGATCCTATAGGAGAACTAGGGGATCCTATAGGAGAACTAGTGCATCCTGGAGGAAATCTTGTAGTGGCCTGTTTTGAGCCTGAATTGAGAAAAATCATCATTGAAGTTGGGATTAGGCCCCTACGTGACCTCTAAGCCATCAAAATCATTGTACCCCTCTTCCTCCACACCTGTCTCCCCTTCCAAAGATCAAGGAAAGATTAGCATTTGCATTTATAAAGCAAAAAGATTACAAAAATGAGTTCTTTTATATTTACACATGCACATAGTAGTTAGTACTCTCTAGATCAGATTTCATGCCTAGATTAGTTAAAACATCACATATGACAAATAGGGTTAAAATAGGGTTCTTTTGCAAGAAAAGTGTGTTAATAAGTAGATAGAGGATTTCACGTTACTTTACAAGCATTTTTAAATTTAGTCTTTCATTCCTGCAAATAGGAAGCATTTCTTTTCTCTCATGATAGTGAAGGAAGGAAACATTTTATGTTGCACATATAGTGTCAATACCTCTTAAGTTTGTACGAACCCCAGGTTGATAATTAAAGTTGGTATCCTTGGGAGTTGTATCATTCTGGTTGCAATATTGAGGCTTATCAATGATATCCTAAAAAAAGATCCAACTTGGTGAAGTAAATTTCTCCATGTAATTCTTCCAATAATTCATCAATGACAGGAATGGGAAATTTATCTTTAATATTAAGCTTGTTTATCTCCCTATAATCTGAACATGTGTGCCATGATCTATCCTTCTTTTGTACTAATACCACTTGAGTGGAGAAAGAACTTTGACTAGGTTGAATTATACCAACCTCTAGAATTTATGCAACCATATGTTCAATTTCACTCTTTTGGGAATATAGATATCCGTAAGGTCTGATGTTTGCGGGAACACTTATGGAATCAAATGAATAGCATGATCATGATCACAAATAGGTGGGAGGCCTTTCGGAGTCTCAGAAACCTTTGAAATGATTGTCCAAAATGTTTTGAAGATCTGGAGAAATAAATGATTTTGATATGGGAACCTCTAGTGAACATAACTGTGCAATTACACCCCATTGTTCTTTCTTTAGAGGCTTTGTAGCAATGTTAGAGATGATTATCTTGCCCGATTTCCCTTCGAAACCCCTTAATTCAGCTTCCTTTCCTTCCCATAAAAAATTCAAGAAAATTTCTTGAAAATTAAAAGTTATCATACCCAAATATTGTAGCCATGGGACTCCTAGTACAACATCTATACCCCTCATTGGAATGGAAAGCATTGGAATATTCAAGAAACATTCTCCCATGGATAGATTCATATTATGGCACTTTCGAGAGAAATTTATGGTTCTTCCATTTGCAACCATTACTTGACACTCTGGTGCTCGATATAGGAAGCAATTCAATTCCTTGGCTATCTTACAATGAAATAAATTATGGGTACTACACAAATCAATCGACACTATTACCCTTTCCTTATTGATATGCCCTTCTATCTTGAGAGTTTGAGGAGTGGTAATTCTTGTCAATGCGTTACGAGAGATGGTCAAATTCATTTCTTCTTTCTCTAGGATTGGTTCCTAGTGTGTATTTTCATCTTTTGGCGTTTCTTGTTCCTTTCCTTGCATCTCTTTCCCATCTATGTAAATTAATTTCCTTTCAACACACTTATGACCTTTAGTGTATTTTTTATCACAATTGCAACAAATCACTTTTTCTCTTTTTTCTTCCAATTGTTGTGGTGTCAACCTTGTAGGTGGTGAAAGGCTAGGAGAAAAAACACTTCCATGTTTATATTTGTGAGTGGTAGGCTTCCTTGTTGCCATAATTTTTCTTTCCATTTTGCTTGCCAACCTGAATGCCTTCTCCAATGAATCAGGTTCCCAAAGGTGAACCTCATGTTGGATGTTATCCCTTAAAGTCCCTATGAACACATCCATCCTCTGCTTCTCTAGAATATCATTTACCCTTATATTCAATTTTGGGAAGTCCACAATTTGCTCTGCCATTGAACCCTTTTGTTTGAGATTTATCAATTGGCTAAAGAAGGTTCTTCTCTTTGTATCCTCATAATGTGCTATCATTTCCTTTGTGAAAATTGACCAGGTGACAGGTGGTTTACGAGAACAAAGCCCTTTATACCATAAAAATTGATTCGGTTGTAAATATAAAGATGCAACACATACATTTTGTAACAGTTGCACCTCATGTAGATCAAAATATTTCTCCATCTGTAGTATCCATGTTATGGGATCCTTGCCATAAAACTTCCTCATATTGATATTTGGAATATGGTGGGTCTTCAATCCAATGTTAGATTCTATGAAATCATGACTAACATTGATTTTTTTCTCATCATGAGTTTCCTCTACTACCTTTTCATCATTAGGAGGCCTTTCTTGTAACAGTTTTGTCCCACCTTCCTTCAAACCTTCCATGTCTTTCTTCAAATATTCCATGCCTTTCTTCAAATTTGTTTCATGTCACATATAAAACTATTTATCTTAGACTCAATCACATTCTTCAAATCATCCATCCAATTTTGCTTACTAGGTGTTTCTATTTTCTTGATTCGAGTCAATATTTTCTTGTTTTTAGGAGCTCAATATTTAAACGACTGTAACTATGTAATTTCAAATCTTCAAGTTCTACAATTTCTATCTCTCATAGCTCTCTCAGTCCTCTTTCTAACCCCACCATTCTGATCAATATTGGATTCTTCAATAAATAGTTATGCCAAATCTCCAACGATGACCTGATTATAGTTTGGTTCAGTAGAGAGAACTTTTACAACATGTTACGTGTCATTTTTTTGACCTTCGAACCTAAAATCGATACACAAAAAACTAAATTCTGTCTTATTTATGTACATTTTTATGATATTTCAATCCAATTCTCAGAGAGAAAGTTATGACAATCTTCCCAAGCTCACGTTTTTTGGATGTAATTCAAAAGTTTGCAAAACTCTAATTTACATGGATCATATCTCCGAAAATATAGTGAAACAAGATTTGAAGTTTGGGCCCATGCTTCCCCACTATTTCGGCTCAAATGGGTTTTAATTTTAGAGTCTAAACCTTTGTAAGAAAACATTATAGCTAGAATTCCACGTTGACTTATTTGAGATGGAATTCTGGATCTTGCAAAAACCCTAATTGCCTTAGATCATATCTCTGCCAATATAGCAAACAAGATCTAAAATTCGCAACCAAAGTTAAAAACGATTTCGACTCAAATGGGTTTTGTTTTTAGCTTCTTAAAATTCTTAGAGAAAAGGTTATAGTGAAAATTCCACAATGACCTGTTTGGAGTAGTGAAACCCTATAATCCAAACCTCTAATACCAAATGTTATGAAACCACCTCATAAAAAGATAGAAAATATAGATCAACATCTTAAAAATCAGCCTCTTCGAGGGGGAAACCTCCTTTACATTACAAAAATGAACAATTCTTAGATGATACAAATGAAAATACCTCTTTATATATATAGGAGTCTAAGGGGTCCTAATACAATCAGAGCCTACATAATAATAATATTGTACAACACAAAAATAACAATAGTGGGCTTCTATGGGGCATAATAATAACAACATGGGGAATTTATGGGCACAATAATACAGTAATGGGGCTTCACTAATAAAAATAATGGGTTACATTAGTAGTATAGGGACCTAACACAATGCATTGTCCCCAATTGGAGCCAATGTTGTCACTCACTGCATTATGGGTTTTCAATTGTTCAAAGTGCCAGATAGCAATGAAGTTTGAAGCGATATTCTAGGTTACCGAAGCAATCAAAGCCAAATCAAACCCTCTCCTTTCCATAGCGCTCAAACGAGCTTTCCAATGGTATATGGAAGTCCAAAAATGGACTTTTGGATCAAAAGATATGACCTGGTGAAGTTCAGGGGTTTTGTTGCCTCCGAAACTATGAAGAAGAGCTTATTAGAGGTCCAGGAGTAGATCGAAAATCACAATCACAGATTCCTAGTAGTAGTAGCAGGGGAGTACACATCAAACTTGTAATGGAGCGATCACCATTTTCATTGGTCACAAAAGTCAAAGATCCAAGGCGGGACATATCGGCAATTGGCAGATTTCAAAGTGAAGTACAAAGGGGCAGAGCTCCGATACCAGAAAATCGGTGATAGGTGGGTCCAATAGACCATTCTTAAGGAATTGCAGGGAAATACACTAAGAGCGTTAAAGCAGCAAGGGAGGGGCGATGTCGATTTACAAAGGAAATTAGTTGCAAAGCCAGAGGCAAGCACTCCTTTTTTCTCTCCTCCAGGGGGGCCACGTGGCAGAATACCATTGTTCTAAATGAATACACATGACAGCTAATGTCAGCATCACGTGGTAGTACGGAGGACGCGTGCCACACAGATTCGACATTTTCAGGGCTCATATGGGGGCTTATCCAGATGACACGTGTCACTACTCAGGAGGTGCCACATGGCACCAATGATGTCATTAATCCTGGGGTTCCCCTTCCTCCATCAAATAAACACCCCTGGTCTGTAGATGAACCATATTGACTCCGCCATATCAATGGCTACCAGGCCTTTTTGGCCCCCTTGCCATGTTTCCCTTCATTAGTGGGGGGGGGGGGGGTGGGGGGGTTGTCCGAAAAAGTGGTTTCCCAGTCAGGGCTCTTTGCTACGTGTCTCTCTCATATCATTTCACACCCCCCCCCTCACCTACCACTTACCACTCATGTCGCCCTCCAAAAAATGCTCATCCTCGCACTCTCTCTTGTATTTTGATTGTGATACCCCGGGTGGGCCCAATACCACAGATCAGTGATCGCAAGTGTCAAGGGGAGATATCAAAGGAAAATCATTGTAAAATAATGGTGTGCGTGATTCTATGTAACAAAGGAAGAAGACCCCTGGAGGGGAAGCTAAAGGCCCTAACACCAAAAGGACTAACCAATTGGTCATAGCCCTCGATCACATCAAGCAAAAGGGACTAAAGTGGATTTGGAGGTCTCATCCTGTAAAAGCTTTTTAGTGAGAAATCCTAATATGAGAACTCCGCGATGAGGAAGTAGAGAACTTTAAAGGTGCAGTGGGTCGGTAGCAGTGGAATTTAATAAGGAAGATGGAGCATTCCAACCTGACATGGGTTGATCCATAAAGGCCCTCTATGACACGAAACTAGGGTTGACACTGACAGAAGTAAGGAAGGACTCGGTAGCTCAGGAATACTTGATGATCCAGCATGGTGCCCCCATACATAGGGAAGACGAAGTACTGCCCAAGGGTCCTCTGCTTCAGTACTACGACATGAAATTGATGATGCCCACTCCCAGATTTGAAGGATGAATGGTTAAAGTATTAAAGATAGAAATGACGAGAGTCAGTTGAGAAACATAAGAGGCCATACTGTGAGAAAACTACAACCTGAAGTAGAAACGATCACAGCGATGGGAATAAAGATATTTTGTTAAAATTGTTCATTTGATTGATTGATTGATTTGTTATCCTGTAATGTGTCACTTTTTAATGATGAAATTAATGTTTTGTAATGATTTTGGGCCACAAAGCCATCCATGGCTGAGATAGCTAGTGAACCTGAGAGCTGAGACTCAACCAAAGATATTTTGACGTAATAAATGTTCAACACTCCCCCTCTCTAGATAAATAGGGGGAAGCAACACTTCACAAAAGTCTATAAATTCTAATGAAAATGTTGCATGTTATTTTCAAACTGTATGACTTTATAATACAGATCTTTCAGATTATCAAGTAAATGGTGGTGATTCCCCCTTCGAGTATTAAAGTACGCTATCTCTCTGTTAAAAACCATTTTTTTCATGTTTCTTCTCTGAATTCATGCAATCATAGCTGCTAGAAATATTTCATACTTCCTCATAAATTCATTTGCATTTACTTATTAATCCATGTGCCTGTATGCATAATTGAAATTATATCTTTAAATTTTTGCTACATGAATCATAGCATTCAGTCCCTCTTTTAACCATTATTTCTACCCGTAACTCAAATAAGTGTAGAAATTCTTAATGCTTGAAGCTCTATGTCATGAGTTTATCTTTCTTCTTATCATCTCTCATTGCTATATAAAGTCTTATTAAGTTGTAATTCCTTGAACTAATCATCCTCTACCTTTTTATGCATATATTTCCATAATTTTAACATTTGAAGAAGTACCAGAAATTCATGTCTAATTCCTTTAGATGAACAAACAAATCCATTCAATTTAAAATATACCTATAGAATACATGTGAGGTCTCCATTTTACTAAGAATCATTTGAGACACACAAAATCTAGATGTGCCTAGCCACTAGCCTCGTAAGCAATCTAAGGTTGTCTTTGGGAGTGACAATAGGGTGTATGAACATACGTCAAAGAGATTGCAGGTTTTGAGTTGATTTTGGGGTTTTCTCCATGTTTACAATTTGAAAGAAAGGACAAGGAAGAAATCTGGAATTATGATTTACGCATTATGAAAAACTAAACGCTGATGTTGAATCGACGATGTAAACCTCGGACGTTGGTCACCATAACTTTGCAACTAAAGGACAAATAAAATAGTATGTGAGCCAACCTTTTATTAAAAAAATTTGATGACATGTAAGAGCTCGCTTGCTTTCCTAGCTCGCCTTATGAGTACATGAGCTATAACCAACTTCAGATGTGTGGTTTTAATAAAAACCATTAACAACTCTGAGGGGTCCCCATAGTGGTTTTTGAAAATCAGAGGGGGCCTATCGGAATGAATCATGGTCGTGTTAGAAAATATTAACGAAGCAACGAAATATACAAAATATTGCAGAAACACAAATATTGAAATGATATTGAAATGCATAGAATAAGAGAGACACATATATACATGATTCACCGAATGTGGGTTACGTCCATGAAGAAATAGCTAATCATCCATTTTATATTAACCAGCAAAATGAAGAGATGAAAACTACACCAGATCCATTGTAATTCCCTCTTCAATCTCATAGAATATCCTCTCTCTTTCCCTCTCAGAATAATAATACACATTTGAAATACAATTCCCTCATATAAACCAAGGGATTTCATTCTAGGGAAAAAAACCCTAAATGAAACATAACTTCTACCATCAGATCATCTGCCTAATGAACAACCCAGATTAACTATGAAGTTACAATATTTTACAAGAAAAATTTTCATCTATTTTTATCTTTAGGGGTTCTTTCCCTGAATCGTCATTGGGGAGGGCGGAGGGCTCCAAACATGTAGTCACCCCGCCTGAACCCCCCAGGAAGAAATAGTGGGGGAGGGGGGGAATCCCTCCCATAACCCTCATCAATGATTGGTATCCAAATGTAGCTGAAACAATATCCATGAGTCAAGAATATAATCTGGCTCCACATCCCATAGGTCATTGATTTGGAGATAGGTTGTTTAGTCATCCTTCTTTCAGACGGCTTCTCATCCTATAACTTTTGATTTCTTTAGCTTGTCGGAAAGACTTTAATTCCTTGGGTTGATTCCAATAAGAGATGATCTGACCCAAACATTCCTGTGGTTTAATTTCCAATTTACAAAATTTTCAAGCCCACTTTTAGATAGTTTAAGGTTGTGTAAACAATATATAAATAGAACTTTTGAAAAGTGATTTTTATATAAAAGTTTTCCTATTCCATACATCCAAGGCCTTATATATATATGTGTGTGTGTGTGTGTGTGTGTGTGTGTGTGTGTGTGTGCATGTATGTAGACACCTAATCTTTGGGATTAGGTAAAACCATGTAAATATTGTAAATATAAAATAAAGAGAATTGGAAGATGACAAGACATTGGGAGATGAAACCCAATCGTCTCCCTCTCCATGTACATATCCATGTTCCATATTAATGCAAAACATAATTCAATTTGTGGAGTTACCTCCTGGCCTAACATTGTATCAGAGACAACTCCCAAAATAGTCTTTTGTATTGTAACTCCTGTCAGTTTTCTTCCACACTCTGTCTCATTTTATCTTCCCTCTTCTCGTGTAACTCCCTTCTGCCATTTTTCGTAGCTCCAGAATCTATCATTTCTGTCAGTTTCTCTACTTGTTTCATGAGTACTGTTGTTGGTCAAAATGATGAATTGAGTTGAGTGTGAGAACCATTGTACTAGCTCTACGTTAAAATTTTGGCAGTAAGACTATAGTGAAAGACTGATGGTTGTGTTCAAATGTTTTGATGTTCGTGTTCTTGCTTTTAATTGAGGTTGGTATGAATTTTCTTGGTATGTGATGTTGTGCATTGGAAAATAAATAAATGTAATAGTCGTAAAATATGCTTTTGTGCATAAAATACCATTTTATTTGGTGCATTAAAATTTGTTGAATACCTTGAACTACATTGAATGGTGCACTCATTTCTATCCATGAATCAAATATATATCTATATATATATATATATATATATATATATATATGAACATTGTTGACATATGGTTGAATATTTGACATGGTGGAAGAAAATGCCTCTGGTCCAACTGTTAATTTGTGAGGTGTGACCAGTTTGAGGCCCAAATTTTATCATTGTTGCTACCTCAATACTACATTCGACATAGCTTTCAACAACCTTGAATCATTATTTTTTGCGAGAGGGTATGATAAGGCCAACCAACATTAATGGTGTTCCTTTGATATACTAACAACGACCATCGATAGTCCTTGTGCTCGGACCTCTTTGGTAGTTGTTGCATTGAATGGTATGTCATAACTCATTGGAATTGATAAGTTTGTATGCTTTGAAGGTTTTAAATGACATATTCTTGGCTCATATAAATCACCATGGCATAAAGTGATAAATGCATTGAGTTGTTTATACGTTGATTTTTTTTATGAAGGCGTTAAGGGGTATCGCATGTATGATGTAATATTGAAGTATGTTGAGTTTATTTAAAAAAAGTGCCATGGTATACAATATATTATGGTCATATAATATATGAAGTGGGTTTAATTGAATAGATATGCCACATACTATATTAAGGGTGGAAACATATTATTTTATGGAGTGATATACTAATATATTAAGGAGAGGTGACATGTTATATATGTCACGTTAAAGTGTTTTTTCATCCATATAATTAAAGAGAAGACATCAATAGAGGTTGTGATATTTTGGAAGTAGATTGTCTTTTTGACTATGCATTCACTCATCTCCATAGTGGGATTAGTTCTCACTGGCAAAGAGAACTATCTTGAGTTGTCCCAAAAGATAAAACACACCCGCATTTTGTGGAAAGGGGTTTTTGAAGGAGAAGGAGATAATGGACCTCAAAAATCCACTTCAGATAAGGATCTTTCCATTTTGTAAAACAAGAACATCAAGGCCTATGCCTTGATTTTAGAATTATTAAACGAAGAGGTGAGTTGACATATTTCACCATTTTCAAATTACTTTGAAGATTTGAAGAAGTTCAAGGAATTGTATGACTCACACTCTAAACTCGAAGTTGTTAAGTTCATGATTAAGTTGTTTATTCTTGAGTTGAAAAATGATGACCCTCTTGCCTTAGAATTAGAAGTAAAATCCATTATGCATGACATAAAATCCATTGGTGTTGAAATATATATGCCTCTCATAGCTTATGTCAAATCACTATATCCCATCTATTCACATTATCTTCGGTCATTGCAAGCAAGCGAAAACCTTAAGGAGAATACATTTGAATCCCTTGAAAAGACTTTTGCTGAGAGAGAGAAGGATTTTGGGAAGAAGACAACTCTTCACTCTACTGAAGAAGTTGTATTATTTGCACAAAGGGAGAAGAATCATGCACAATATTCTTCTAGAGGAAGTGGTGGCGGAAGAGGAAATGGTGGATGAAGAGGAAGAAAAAGGAGGAATTTTAGAGGTAGGGGGACAAATAGTTCCAAAGAGAAAAGTATGATCTTCATTGCATACGATGCAATAAACATGGGCATGATATTGCCACATGTAATTTTCCGTAGGACATAATCGAGCATGAAATAAATGAAGGACAAGGTAAAACAACTGACAAGGGGAAAGGTAAAGCACCTGAATCTACTCATTATGTTGTGGCACATTGCAACATCGGACTAACTGAAGACTTATTCAATGCTTCACTTGCTTCATAGAAAAATGATTGGTTGTTTAATTCAGGATCAACTAGCTACATGAATTTCAGGAGAGATTTCTTGAATAATTCACTGACAATGTTGATGGATAAGTGCACCTTACAGACAAGTCAAAACTCAAGCCATCATGGCTTGGCACCATCATGCTCAAACCATTTGTCTTCCAAACTTTCTTTTGCATCATGTTCTATATGTTTCGGAGCTGAGGAGAAACGTATTATCTTTGGTCCACATTTACCAGTAAGGACACTCCATTCATATATTTGATGGGAAGGTTGAGCTCAGAAAAGCATGAGATCACTCACTTGTCATGACAGTGATAAAAGAATAAAGACTTCTTACGCTGCAAGGAACCTCTCCTCGTGCACAAAACTTTTCACACAGTTCTCATTATGATGAAGGTACATTTCCATCAAGTATTTTATGGCATGCTATATTTGGACACTCGAACTATGAAAACCTATGTTTATTGAAGAAAAATGGTGTTACTGGTTTGCCTCCTATTCCAAGGAAACTTAATCAATATGATCTTGTATTCTAGGAAAGCACAACAAACAGTCTTTACATGATTTTCATTCCAGAGCACATAGAAAAATTGAACTCATTCATTCTGATTTATGTGGATCGATGCATGTTCCTTATGCAAATCATAATAAATATACGATGACATTTATTGATGACTACAACAGAATGTGTTAGGTTAATTTATTGAAGAACAAATCTGAAGCTTTTGAAACGTTCAAAAACTTTCATGCATGGATTGAAAATGATGCACAATATCATATTGGATTTATTTGCACTGATAATATAAAAGAATACACTTCAAATAAATTTGAAAAATATCTTTTCTAGCATGGGATCAAACATCAAACAACCATGCCTTATAATCCCCAATAGAACGGAGTAGATGAAAGAGTGAACATGACAATCTTAAATATTGAATGTTCCATAATATTTTTCAAGAATGTTAAACTGATGTTTTGGGCTGATGTAGTTCTATGTTTTGTGTATGTAAAGAATAGGTGTCCATATAATGCTATCAAAAACAAGAATCCCAATGAAATGTGGTATGGCCACATTCCTCTAATGAGGCATCTCAAGGATTTTAGCTGCACCTGCTATGACTTGATACCTAAGGAACAAAGAAACAAACTCGATGCAAGGAGTCACCAGTGTATCTTCTTGGGGTACTCAAATACCTTCAAAACATATCATCTCTATGATGAATTCAATAAGAATTTTATAATATATAGAAATGTAATCTTTCTTGAATCTTCGAAGGCTAAAAATGTTGTTGAGCGGCAGCTTGATCGCTTGTATAGATTCGGACATGAAAATTATTTCCAAGAATTTGATAATGAGATTCCACATCTTGAAGGGGGATTCCTATACTAGATCAATCTATGGAATCTTCTTTTGAAGCACCCTCTCCCCCACATGAAGCTCCAACCACTGATGACACTTTGAGTGATGTGATTGACATAATTTGGAAATGAAATATTGATTTAGCCCCATCTCAGTCAACTAAGTAGCCTACGCAATCTCAAAAATTTCCTCCAAAATGGCTGACAAAGACACTTAAAAGTGTTCGTCCTGATGAGGTTGGAAAGACAGGAACAAGAAGCGCAACCAGACAGAATGGAGGTGATGTAGACAATATTTATTCATAATTTGATATGGATATTTCTTATGATTGTGAACTGAATTTGTCTATAGGTTTCAAACAAAATACCTTCAAAGAAGTCACTTTTCATGATGAATGAAAAGAAGTGATGCATAAAGAAGATGATGCTTTGATAAAGAATGGCACCTAGATGCTGGTTGATCCTCCATTGGGATCCAAACCAATTGGCTACAAGTGGGTCTTAAAAAACAACTATAAAGTAGATAGCTCAATTGACAAGCATAAATCCATGCTTGTGGCAAAAGGTTTTGCATATAAGGAAGGGGCCGACTATGAGGATACCTTTCCCCCACAACAAAATTGGTGACCATATGGACACTATTTTCCTTGACAGATCATAAGGCTTGGAAAGTCCATGTATGCAAGCTTGTAAAATCCTCGTATTTCCTCAAGAAAGCACCGCGAGCCTGGTACAAGAAGTTAATTGAGCATTTTCTGAAACTCAACTTCAAACATTAAGATCGTGATGATTCAACTTTGTTTGTCAAGAAAGTTGGAAAAATAGTTGTATGCCTTGTAGTGTATTTAGATGATCTTTTGATGATAGGGAACAATGAGAGCTATGATTGCATCCATAAAGAAGGAATTGAAAAAAAAAAATCAAATGACAGATTTGGGTTATGTTCACTACTATCTTGCTATTGAAGTAACTCAAAATCTGAATTTTATATTCCTCTCTTAGAAGAAGTACATTGGATATTTTTTGAACAGGTTTGGCATGGCTAAGTCCAATCCTTTGACTACTCCAATGGATTAGAACTTAAATCTCGCATCCACTTAAGGAAAGGAATTTGAGGATGCAACAAAGTATAGATAACTCATAAGAAGTCTTAACTACCTGAGTACTACCAAACCAGACATTTCATTTGTTGTTGGAATTCTCTCCAGCTTTATGGAAAAGCCTTGTGAGGGTCATTGTTCTACTATAAAAAGAGTTCTAAAGTACTTGAAGGGAAATCAAGACTTTGGACTTAAGTATACACAAGTGGGCGAATTCAGCTTGATTGGATACTTTGATTCACACATCGATGGAGATAAAGAAACTGGGGTATCTACTTCAAGTTATGTTATGAGTTTTGGATGAGGAGCTAACTCCTAAAGGTCACATAAATAATCAGTTCCAACATATTTCACAACTAAGGCAGAATATGTGCCAGCAGTTGAAGCAACAAATGAAATTGTGTGGTTCAGGAAAATTTTGGAATATTTACAATAGAAATAAGTGTATTCAACTCCTCTTTTGATTGATAACACTTCTGCAATAAAGTTTTCCAAGAACCCAAAGTTCCATGATCAAACGAAACACATCAATACAAAATACCATATGATTCGACATCATGTTCAGGCTAAGATAATCCACCTATGCCATTGTTCCACAAATGAGTAAATTGCAGAGATATTCACCAAAGCACTTGGAAGAAAAAACTTTGAATGATTCAGAATGATGCTTGGATTAACCAACATCCCTTCAAATTAAGGGGGGGTATCTTGACACCCAATATTTCGGGTCAGGTAAAACCATGAAAATATTGTCAAGAGAAAAATAAAGAGAATTGGAAGACAGAGAGACATTGGGAGATGAAAACCAATAGTTGTTGATCTAAAGATGATCTGAGGTTGTCATTGATGTAAACCCAAGTAGCACCAGGGGCTACCCTGATCTTGTAAGGGAATTTTGATTCGAAAAACTACTCTATTTTGAGTCAAGGATCTTCTAGATAGATTCTACTCATCGAGATGTTTCCGTTGATGTATGGCATGCCATGTAATTCTTCACGGTTTGAGAGATATTCATGTTTGAAGTTAGTAACCCCAGTTAGTGAGCTAAAACCCTATGGGGTTGTGCTATCGCACTCATAATTGGTTTTGATCATTGAATAGTCAATAATTAATAAATTTTTAAGCTCCTAAAATACCTCCAACATTCTCTATAAAAGCCCCTCTCAACGCTATAAAAAGAAATCTCATACATCCTCCAAATGTAGTGATCGTGGCATTTTCACTATAACTTCATTTATATGAAGTCTTAGATTTTGAAATGAAAACCCATTTGATTTGAAATCCTGATGAACATCATGACTAAATTTCAGATCTTGGTTCGCTATAGTTTTAGAGATATGATCTGTGGAAGTTAGGGTTTTTGCAGGCTCTTGAATTTCATCTCAAAGTAGTGAACTTGGGAAAATCGTCATAACTCTCTCTGAGAAGAGGACTAGAATTATGTAAAAATTCGTAGATAGTGCACAGACTGTATTTTTCTATGCATCAATTGCAGAGCTAAAGGAGGAAGCAATGACACGTGGCACGTCATACAATTTCGCTCTACTGAACTAGTCCATAATTTAGGTCATTGTGAGAGATTGGGCATAACTTTGCCTTCAAGAGTCCAAATCGGGTCATAACTATGGCATTGGAAAGAAGACTCAAAGGGATATTGCATGACCGATGATCGCATATTGGGGATTTGAAATAACAGAGATACATCAGATTAAATATCGTGCTCCTAGAAGGCAAGAAAAACTAGATCAAGTGTTGTCAAGGGGTGCAAAGGACCAGACTTTCTACGTCAGCAAAGAGCAAGGTGCAGCAAAGTGATGCAATAGAGGTAAGGTATAGGTAATTATATTCTGTATATGCATGATCACCTCTTAATTTTATTAGTTTCTTTGTATTCTAATTTGTTGTTTTTGTTTAGCATTGACATATGTTCGGCACGATGAGGTAAGTTTTTCTATTATCATGTCATGGTTATTTCTCTGAATACCTTTTATACGTATTATATATTCATCAATAGAAGACTCAATACATAATATAATGTTCTGAAGCTTGAGAAAGGGTAGCATGACAAGAGAAGCAATCAAGGTGTAGAACAGCAGCAAGAAGTTCACCACATGAAGTCTTCAAGTGCGAAGCACTACATACAATCATTGTAAAAGTATCAATGTACAGAGTCATTGTAAAAGCATCCTTGTAAAAGTTGTACAAGTGTCTATCTGCCAAGAGTTGAAGAGGTGTTGTTGGGAGGTCTAGGATCATCATTAGGTGGTTGTGTCATAGTTTGAGTTATGGTCTAGTGTGTATTCTTCTTCTACATCATTCTATATCATTTTAAAGTGGACAATTTTCCCTGGTACAGGAGTCCATTCTTTTTTTATTCTTCTATAAGGTGGTAGGGTGATGCTAGGCTGGTGCATGAAGTCACCAATAGGTTCAAGCCTGTGAAAAATTTAGGGTGGTAGGGTTGTGCTAGGGTGAGTTGTAGCTCATTAGGTGTTGGGGCATCTGTTCAGTTGATTACTAAAGAATCTCGGGCATTGTAGCGTCCATCCAGTGGAAGCTGGAGAAGAATGCTTTTCTAGAATTCTAGGAAGTTGTTTCTTTCATTTCAGTTGGGGCTGAAGATTAAAGAATTTATTAGAAAAGTGTTCGGTGTTTTTTGACCCAGAGGGGGTTTTCCACCTAAAATCTCTGTGCCTCTTGGGTTCTTTTATTTACTAATATTACTGCATAAACGTTAAAATAATTGAAGATTGACTAATGCTCTGAAAATATTTAAAAGTGTTAATTGCTAAGGAATACTGATTCACCACCCCCCCATCTCAGTATTTTCCAACAATAGTCTCCCTCTCCATGTGTATGTCCATGTTGCATCTTAATGCAAAACACAATTCAATTTTTAGAGTTACCTCTTGGTCTGACAATATATATATGTAGGAAAAGTAAAAAGTAAGCTTTGACTACCTCATCTTGCATTAAATAACTAGGGTCATTGAATTCTTTACCCTTCCAAATCTTAATTCTTCTTCTTTTTGGATTCCATTTGGGTAATAATGTACACCATGGCCTTATGTAGGCCTTCCAATTGACTCGCTAGGTGTCTCATCTCCTTCCTTATCTCCTGCATCTTGTCACATTAACACCCTCTAGGAGGAGGATAGCTAGTCATGGCATGATTGTATCTAGGATTTTCCAAAATCCAAGACTCCAATTATTTCCATAATTAATACTACCACCACATAGGAAAAAGGAAAAAATAAGAGGATTGGAAGGATAATAAAAAATCCTTCTTGATTATTTGACAAGACCAATCAACTCATAGATAAGAAGGCCCAAGAACACCACTATCATACCCAAGTTCTTAGGACCATTAGGGCACTATCACACCACAAGGTTGAGGTCCATTAGGGTGCTGTACACAACAAGACTGAGGCCCATTAGGGCACTATTACACCACAAGAATGAGGCCCATTGGGGCATTGTTAAGCCACAATATTGAGGTAGAAGTTCAAAGACCCATAGGATGGAATGATCATTATATAATTTCCAATTAATTATAGGTCATGGTGTGCATTTACTTGAGGCAAACAAACCCTACCTTTTATCCAATGAAATCCATACCATTTGGAGTATTCTTGAACAACAAAAACATATATGTGAAAATTTAAAAATATTTAATTCTATCAATGTTACTTATGAGTAAAACAATACTCTACAAGTTGAATCATTTAATTTGGCCTTAAAATGAAGGTTGGACATGCATTTTTGTGAAGCAGGCCAAAATTGCCTTGCTTCACTAAAATGCATGCTCAACCTTCATTTCTTTTCCAATCTAATTTATTCAAATTGTAGATTGTTTATTTTACTATTTTACACACTTTTACATTGTTATATACTTACTAACCAGTAGAGTAGTAATAGTCTTAATTTTATTATGGCTAGAATTATTTAATTTAGATAATTGCATTTTAAAACATTCTCAACATTTTAACATTGCATTCACCCCATATCATCACAAGGGTTTATGTACAAAGAATGTTAGCAATAACAATGCATCAGAATAATCGTACATCTGTCATGATATATCTATCATAGTGCTCAAAATATCTCCTTCATATCTATGCCATAATCTTTTCTCATATCACACACAAGAAGGCCCAAAGAGGTCGCTGTCATACCCTAGAACTGAGGCGCATGAGGGAACTATTACACCACAAGACTAAATTCCATTAGGGTGTTTTTACACCACATGAATGAGGTATAGTTTCACATACGCATAGGACAAAATATCATTATATCACTGCTAATTAATTATAGGTCCTGATGTGAATTTATTTGAGGCACACAAACCTTACCTTTTACCTTATGAAATCCATGCAATTTAGAGTATTCTTGACAACATAAATATATATGTGAAAAAAAATAAAAATATTTAATTGTATTAATGTTACTTATGAGTAAAGAAATAATTTCTAGGTTGAATCATCCAATTTGGCCTTAAAATGAAGGTTGGGCGTGCAGTTTTGTGAAACATGCCAAAATTGGCTTGTTTCACTAAAATGCATGCCTAGGCCTAATTTCTTGGCCAATCTAATTGATTCAAATTGTAGATTGTTTATTTTTTTATTTTACGCACTTTTAAATTTTTATATATTTACTAACCAATAGAGTAGTAGCAATGTTAATTTTCATAGGCCTAGAAGTCTTCGTTGTAGATAATTGCATTTAAAACATTTTCAACATTTTGACATTGCATTCACCCCATATCATCATAAGAAATTATGCAGAGAGAACATTAACAATAACAACATAGTGGAACAATCAAAGGTAATTCAAGATATCTCTATCATAGGTTTGTCATGACATCTATATTTTAGGGCTCAACATATCTCCCTCTGTTGATGGTTCTGGAACTGCCAAGTAAAAGTGAGCCTCTAAATGAGAGGTAGTAGTACCACCCAGGGAGAGACACATGAGAAAACAATAAGGGTCTGTCTGTTATCCAGCGGAATAGTTTATGGTGGATTTGGCAGTCACTAAAACAAAAGTGTAAGGGAGAAAACGTACACCATCTAGCGGAGTAGTCCACACGGTCGTGAGAGTCATTATAACCAAGAAAACAAGAATGGTCTGTCTAATGTCTCGCAGAGTAGTCCACATGGGCGAGACACCAGTAATAAACAGTACAACACATCTTCAACAATGTAAGTAATAAAATAACCAAGGTAGTTCAATTATCTTAGTATAGGTTAAGCAAACATGCATTACAAATGTTTAAAGAATAGTATTACAAATGGATAAAAAGCATGTGTGAAAACGTGTTGGCCTAAGGTAGGCTTCTAAATTAAGAAAAAGTTCCAAGACACGTCTATACACCATACATCACTAGTCCTAGTAGTGGGACATTGGAGCCTGCTACACAACATTTTGTCACTATCCTTGTACTCCCCGTTCCTCGATCTTGGAGGACCTCTACAATGACCCTCATATGAAGAACACGTCCCTACATCCCTCTTTATCTGTAGAACATTTCCCTCTTTCATCATTTCCCAAGAATCTTCCTTCAAACAAAGTTTTCAAGACTGACACTAGTGCTCAGTTCTTCCCCTACGCCGATTTGTAGGGTTTAAAACTAGGACTGGCACCGAATGATGCAAGTGAGCCATTCATCACATGTGTTGATCCTCTTTTGGAAAGTTTTTAAAAATGGATTCGAAGCTTCCAGGTCTAGAAGCTTCGTGAACAAAAATCTGGTAAATGGTTTAGCAAGATAGAGATGAGAGAGACTGTTTGGGCTCCTTTCCCCTATTAAAATGGAACAAACCCAAAGGGATAAGGCCTCTACCACCATAATACAATCCATTTCCCCTCCATCAAAGCTATATAAACTCCCCATTTCACACCCTTAGCTAGCTAATGAAAGGGCTGAAATAATCTGCAAATCTTGAGAGCCATATTGAGAACCTTAGCCTTCTAGTTTGTGTGTGAAGGGAGAATAAGCTTGTTGTGTTTGGTTTGGAGCAAAAGGAAAGAGACCTTGAACTTCCATTGTTTTGAGGGTGAATCATGAGTTGCTTCTAGTGGTGCTAGAACCTGGACATGCCAAAGGGATCCTGCACCATCAAGGCTCTGGTTGTTTTCCTCTTTGAAATTTTATTAACAAAACTAATGGTTTATTTCCTATATTGTGTGTAATATTACATTTGATAGCTTAAAACTCCTTGACCTTTTAAGTAGATTAAATTTGATTTTGTGCTATCATGTTTGTTGTTGTCTCTTGCATGTTTTTTTTAGGTATTTGAACGAAAGTAATAAAAGGAATCTAGAGCAAGTAGGCAAGATCAACATCAAATGATTAGCACTATAAGAGGTAGGTCCTCTTATTCGATTCTAATGTAAGGAAATTTGCATTAGATTGTCTTGTTTGTAGCTAGACCCACTATTGGGCTAGAGGGATCACCTCTGTCTGCAGAGGAGATTTACCTACTCCACAAATTGGCGACTCCACTAGGGAGCCATCCCTCTCTTTATATTGTTTGCATTTCATGATTTGTGTTTTCTTTTGTTGTATCACCCTTTCCTTTTGGTTTTATGTGCTTTACACTATCTGTTGCCTAGAGTCTTGAATTTAGAGTGACAGGTCTGGTTTTGATATTTGATGTTTTTTATTTTTCCTTGAAATCCTCAATCAATGTTGTTTATTTTTTGACAGTCACACTGACCAACACGATTTACTCTTAAACAGTTGTGTCGCGCCCCATAGTGGCACTTGTTTTCAGTTAAGATCTCATGTCGATTCCTGTAAGTTAAGGTCAGGGTTTCTCCTTAATCATTGCCAATCTGTCCTGCCCTCATAGCTTCTATTTCTTGGCTTCCTTTCCTGTATTCTCCCCTGCTAGAAAGCTTCGTTAGCTTGATTATTTTTCTTGATTGGTTTGAGTTTGCCTTGCCTGTTTTTTTGAGTTTTTGGATGGTTTGTATCCCTAGGGCATCTAGGTCATCGTCCATTCATCTATTTGTCTACTCATCAAGTCAAGTTGTTGGTTATCTGCCCTATGCATTTCATGTTTTAGTCCTTGTACTACTTTATTTTGGATTGAACAAGTAAAAGTTTTGTTTGCTCCTCTTGATTGAACGTCTCATTTCGAGCATAGATTACAATGCTTTTTTTGTTTCGGTTGAGTCTTTGCATACTTGGTTTGAGAGGAGTTCTTTTTATCTTTCTTGGTATATGATTGATGCTCATTGTTGGAGAATTTTCATTGAAATGTCATTTGAAAGATTCATTTTATCATTCCATTGAAAAAATACATCATTATCGTTTGGTAAATTGTTATGTTGCATTAAGTAGCATCATTGAAAGCTAAAATTACATCATCATGAGCATTTGAAATGAAAGGAACTTGTTTTACTATTGAAAGGAGTTGAAGTGCATCCGATATGGAAGATAGGAAGTGGAAATAATTGTCATTATTTTGTTTCAGAAAGCGAAGTAGTGAAGAGTCATCTTGCTTTGTTTGTTGCGTGTTTGCTACATTTTGGAATTTTGCAAGTGACAATGATAGGGCCTGAAAACTGAGACTTAATTTCAAGATAAACTTCTAAAATATATTTAATTAACCTAAGGCACATTTGAAACTTAACGCTCAAATTTAGAGGCTAGGCTAGATACGTGTTCCGGTGTCTTTAAACCTAGCAGTTGTTGTTCACTTTGGCACTAGAAAACTCTAGTATGGACTTGTGCTCCCTGTACCATCACGTAAATAAGGGGAGACCCCACTAGGTTTGCAATCCTTTATCCGTAGGAGGCCAAATCTACCACCTTGTAAATGTGATACACCAAACACATCATTCTGGGAGATTGCCTACTCGTACTTCTTGGTTCGCTGGGAGTTATTTTGTAGTTCACGGTTACTTGGTATTCCTTTTTCCTAGATTATCTTGAGCAGTCGTTTTGGTCTTTTTGACTCTTTAAATTTAAAATATCATCGAGCACTTGTCCTTTAGGGCTCATTCCAACTGAAAGCGAGTGGAATCATCTTTTCCTTTTGCTCGACTCGTAAAACATGAAAAGGAATCAATCTATTTCAATGTCTTAATTTTTTTTGCCCGTGATCACATCAAATTCCTGATAGTCTTATTCTGGACTAGATCATGATTTTACCCTTAATATATTTTAAAGAAGCCTTGAAATTAATCTCTTTTATCTTGTTGTTTGAGACAAATTCATCGTGGAAGAACCATGAGGTCCACCTAGTTCCTCTTCCACTCCATCTAAAAAATCATCTGAGCCGCCACTCCTTAAACTCTTGCAGTCACTCGAGGATCAATGTGTTGAACATGGAATTGTTCTGAGTATTAACCCTTTTTCATCTCGTCCTCCTCCATCAGATACTGGGTCACTTTATGAATATGGACCAAAATCTCTCGATAATCCTATCTACACTCCCGAGAGTCCGCCGACTCCTGAAGGTCAGCATGGACTGGTTGTTTACCCTCTAAATCCTTTGTTCAATCCTGTCGTGATGTCACCGCAACATCCATATAGTCTGTACAATTAACCGAGTATTCCTTTGGAATTATCCCCTCGAACATATTCAGTTGTCTGTCATCGCTTGTTTCCACCCATGGAATCATAAGGTGAGATCCCAGTCTCCTCTCCGGGCCACTCAGAGGTTTCTGCTACACACACTCCTCACGTACTTGATGAACAGGGATATCCATTCCCTCTTAAGGTTTCCCTTACACGAGAAGCATTCTGACCAAAATTTACCCTTAGTATAGTGGGCCATCATTACTACATGGTTATACCTCTCTAGCTCAGTTGGTTTCAGACACTCTTAGTGCCTTGTCATTGTATCACAACCCTATCTGGTCTTCTAGTGCTATGCCTACCTGAGGTCTCTTTGTTTAGAACCCGACCTCTCGAACGATTGTGAAAACTGCAGTCACTTCAGTTTTTGTGCAACCCACCATTCCAACTCCACTCATTTTGTCATTTCAACTGACTCTTCCAGTTCAACCGACATTATTGATTCAAGTCTCTGTAAGTTCTTTGACCCCTCTAGTAAGTCGACAAGCTGTACCACCGCATGGGGGGCAAGATCCAAATATCTCTATGATGTCTGGCACAACTAATGTGAGCGGCTCACAAACTCACATGGTTGGCATGAATCAGCCCTCTTACAGTGTTATTCTAAACCCTACTAATCGTTCTAGATCGAGTAATGTCCAACACTAGCAGCGGAACCTGTTGGTCCATCTGTGTCAAGTAATGTTTAGTACCAGCAACCATATGTGGCTCAAGTTCTGTTCCAACCTCCTTATGTTCCATATGGTTCACAAGTGATGGTAAATCCACCTTACATCCCTCAAGATGGACCCTATGTTTAGCCTGATCCATCTGTTATGCCTGGTGGATATGGCCAGATCCAATTCGGGAAATTGCAGTACCCTCAGGATGTCATCCCAAGAACTGTCCAGGTACCCTTATAGCAGTAGGGGCAACCTTCATAACAGGAAGGGCAGGTAGTGCAACAGCAAGTACAACTGCAAAAACTGCAGGGGAAACCCTTGCAATAGTCACAATAAAATTTGTAGTTGTAGATGCAGTTTGTTCACCATTCCTCCTAGCCTATGTCCTTGCAAGTCCAACCTTTGCAGCCGCAGGGATAACCTTTACAACAACAAAGCCAACCTTTGCAACAACAAGTTCATCTCGGGTAGTAGCAACCCTTGTATTCATATCAACAAGGTCAGCCTTTGCAAGGTCAAGGTCAAGTCCTGCAGCAACAGGTTCAGAATCCTTATGACCAGGGGCAACAGGTTCAAAACCCTTATGTCCAGCGGCAGTAGTTGAAAAATCTATATGTCCAAGGTCAACAGGCTCAACAACCTTTTAACCCATATGTTTCTTATCAACAGCCTATGGCTAGATAGTATCAAGACTACCTAGGCCAGAATCCTCCCTATGGATAATGTAACCTAGAGTGGGGGAAAAATCAGATGCCATATGGACAAAATCCTCCACTCTGGTCAGGAAATCCTTATCAACAAGGATGGGTACTGCATTTTGGGCCTACTCAGAGGCCCTAAATGCCTTTAAACACACAATTTCCATTCTTGGCCACACTGGAGCTACCAGATGTTTCCAGACCTACAAATGATCCCATTCTTCATTCACCATACTAGCCTCCAGTTCCGTCCAAGATTCTAAGCAATTGTCTAAAGTTTGAGGGAAAAGCAAAGGAGGATCCACAAGCCCACATGATGACATATCACTTCTTGTGCTCCTCCAATCCATACATTGATGATCCCATTCATCTCTAACTTTTTCAATGAACTCTCATAGGTGTTGCAGCCAAGCGGTACATCAAATTTCCTCAAGGAAACTACAATGACTACAACACTCTTTCTATGGCTTTCCTCATTCATTTATAGTTGTCGGTTTGCTATGAAACTAGCTCCCATCTTCTTACGTCACTTAAGCAAGATGTTGCAACCCATATCTCTGATCACATCCATGAATGGAGACATTGACGTTGCCTGATCAAATTTGAAATCGCTGATCAGTTGTTGACATAATGGTTCACCTAGTCATTCGTCAACAAAATTGCTAAAGACATAGTTATGGGTGGTTGTGTTACTGAGGAGAAAGTCATCGCTCATGCTTGGTATTTAGACCTCGTCTACTCGCAATCTTGCACATTATATGATATGTTTCCCGATGCTCCAAGACCATCATTAGATCTAACTACATCGAATTCTTCGTCTACCCCACCTATTGATGGAGTGATTGGTTCTGTGTCTCATACCCCCACAAAATATTCTTTCAAGAGGAAGGTGGTATCGAACACTAGTTCCAATGATCGCTCTCGAAATTCACCTCGTCCTTGTAAAACCTCTAAGGTTCATGTTGTCCAGTCTACCACAATGGACAAATCCTCTAAAGGTAAAAAGAAGGGCAAAGGCAAGGCCAAAGCCGATGCCCTGAAATAGTTCCCTCCTAAGTCGTCTAATGGATATGCTTCTCAAAGAAATCCCAAGTATCCATGCCTCATCTATGAGGAGGATCACTATACTAAAGATTGTTTGTGACAATTTGAAGTTAGTTTCTTTCTCAAAGGGAGCTTGGCTGTCTTTAAAGAGCCCTTTCTATCCTAGCAGACCCAAATGGTAGACCACCCTCAATATTTTGTTTCCACAAGTTCCCAATTGTTTACGATGAATACGTCTATAAATGTAGCTACCAGAAAAAAATATTATCAAACACCTAATCTAATGGAAGGGAAAGAGAAAGAAGGTACCCCTTCTGCCTATATCCCATCTATCTCTGGTCCTCTCCATATAGAGTGACCTAATCGTGATTCTGCTATTCAACCACCTTCTCAGGGTGTGCGGCGAAAGTCCTCATATAATTCAAACGCTCAAGCCACTCAGCATTATAACATTGTTGAGGATTTGGTTCAAGTGCCATCAGCTATGTCTGCTCTTGAAGTCCTTCAAAGCTATCCTTCCCAGCAGAAAGCGTTGCTACTGGTTAGCGGGAGTATTGATCCATCTAATTCTAATATCATTTGTTTTTATCTGGAAAAAAATGTTCTACGCTTACCTCATCAAATCGCCTTTCTCATTCAGGTGATCATTAATGAGAAGACAATTCATAGGACCGTCATTGATGAAGGTGCTTCCACTTGCATCATGTCTGTCTCTTGTTGGAAGGAAATTGGTTCTCCTACCCTGAACCAATCACCAAACATGTTGGAAGACTTTGATGGATGCGACTCTCGACCATTAGGTGTCCTTCCTAATCTTGACATTACCTTGGAAGGCAAGACATTACATGTCAAAGTAGAAATTTTGAATGCAAATCTTAACTATAATCTTCTACTCTGATTGAGTTGGACCCATGCTATGCATGTTGTAGCCTCCTCTCTATTCTACGTGCTCTATTTTCCTCATCAAGGGAAGATCGTCACAGTTGACCAGTTGTCTTTCTTTGCCTCTTCTTCCTCAGATGGAAATGTGCCTTACATGAAGCATATCGGTGCTCCTTATGAGAGTGTAGGGGTTGGACTTTTTAAAGATCCCGCCTTGATGGGTACTTTTCCTCTCCCACCTCGGCATGTTTCCTCAGTCAACATGATCTTGGTTGAGTCTGATCCTTGGGTCATTCCCTCTCCTAATCTTGTTGACACATGGGGTGATTTCATGCCATTAAGCCCTGTTGAGATCAATTATGGGGTGATTGTTTCAGCTTCATCTTCGGTACCTACTGATCATACTACTTCAAGTACGTCTTTTGATGTGTATTCTCAATCCCCGTGGCTTGGTTATTTAGATTCTCCCAATCCCTTAATCGATACCTTTCCTTCTAATGAAAGTACCATGGAAAATATGTCTCTGGAGGAAGCACCATGGAATGATACTCATCATCATTCCTTGTTCTTACCTGGCCTGACGGTCATGTCTACTTGTCTTGAGAAGTTATCTTCTCATTTCCCAACCCAACCACCTTAGATGCCTATCATGACCCATGAAGTTTGGTTGGAAGGGGACATGGCTAATATTACCCAAATGGTGCCTATTAACATTTCAGTTTATCCTGACATTGTCAAGATCTTTCAAATTCAGGTTTGCCTCATCTCCTTGAGTTTTTACTGTTCACCCATTATCACAATGGGTTTTTCATCTTCTGGCTCATAACCTTCACTTGCCTAGGGGCATGGGGGCACAACCTTTTATAATTTTCACTCTATTATTTGGCCGAGTTCATGCTTACATGTCATTTCAATGGTAAAACTCTAGTTTTCCTTGCTATTGATTAATTACCCAAGTTGGCAATGGACTCCATCAAAAAGTACTATGCCTGAGTCATCTCGCATGGTTACTTTTGTACATAAGTGTGTTATTCATTTTTGTGCAGTTTGGTTTGGTGTGTTTTTGAAGTAGCTTTCCTACTTATTATGTCCTCACCTACTTTGCAGATTTCTGTGACTCCTTACATTATTTCGCTGATGGTGCTTGTCGTAGTACCTAGAATCTATCCTCTGCGGCATGGGATATTTACGCCCCTAATGGTGAGTTGATTGATCTTCAAGGTATTTGTTTGGTTCAAACAACTAATAACATTGTTGAATATAATGCAGTTATAGAACTCTTGTCATAAGCCATTGCTCTTGACACTCAAGAAATGGTTGTTAACCTTGATTTGCAAATTGTTGTTCTTAAGCTCAATGGGCAATATTCCATTAGAAGTTGTCACATATTGAGAATGTATTTGTGTATTTGTATATTAGAAAGAAATTTTTATTATATCACATATCATCACATTCCTAGACATATGAATACATTAACAGATGCATTAGCTAATTATGTGTTAGATAAACAGTTACACAATATGTGAAAAAACAAAATATTGTATCATTAATGTTTGAGTGTCATACATCAAAACCCAAAAAATAATATGTGTTCCAAGTACATTTTTGGCTCGTAGGCCTCAAAACTGTAAATGCTAAAACTATGGACTACTTGACATTATTCTCATGATATCACATCATTGCTCGTACTACGCGAGTTAGTAATCAGTAGACCTGATCTGACACTCCCACTATGTGCTGCTAATATTGGCATGGAATGTCTGCCATCCGAGCATACTCTAGGATGCCTCTAGTCAAGTTATCAAGATTCCACACAATTTCTTCCTAATTATCGACTCCTTCCTGATAAGGAGAAATCTCAAACTATCAAGCAACACGTCTAGTGACCGGGGACATCCTGAATGGTTGTTCTAGTCCTACAGCTACAATTACAATATCGAAGTGTCACAAATGCATATATTTCAAAAAAAAATCAAAAATCAAAAATCAAAATTGTTTTCTTACCGTCATAATCAAAATCCTCCCCTTCTGGGAGCGTCATGTAAGGATCGTCACGAAAGTCAGTACCTCTATATGGCCAATCCTCTACCACAATCAGCTGATGCCTCAGTCACACAAAGAAGGTAGGCTTGTATGACATATCCTAGCCTCCTCCGGTTATGGGCATTAGATCACTCCATCGGACCATCCGTGGATCTCGTGGCATTGGGGGACTTACCTCTGCCAGCTAATAGTGGAATAGCGGGATTTGTTCCAAGAAGAAAGTGACAAGAATAGAACCATATCCAAACTGCCTTAGATTCCCCACCTTGCATTTGGATAATTGGTGTTTCATATTCACATTCATGGCTTCTGCCCAGTTGAAGATAGTCAGCACTCTGCAGTGTATGTCATACTTGAATTTGGACTTATTTCACTCATGCAATGCTTAAGCCCCGACAACTCTGTTAATGGTCAAGAGCAACACCTTTAGTAAAAGGTAATTTATGGTCATGATGTCAACCTTGCCACTTTTAGATTTCAGAGCTTCGGGACAATGTTCTACAAGGTGAATGTTCACACTCGCCCCAATGGGCTTGGCCCCATACAATTGGACCGGTTCCCCTCCACGGGATAGTTTGGTGATGAAGTAGATGTCTAAAGTCTCTAGCTCCAGCTCTTGGTCACAGATTACAAAAGCTTCCCATCCAACATCCCACAAACTGGTTAAGTATTTTTACAGCTTAGGTTGAGATCGAAGACACATTGTAACAAAGAATTTGAGGAGCCCACGGTTCATCAGAGCATCAAGACATTTTTGATCTGTGAATGCCAATGAATCAATTGCTTCATGCTCACGTTCTTTCCAATCAACCATGTTATTTGCTGTAATTTTCCTACAAACACCATGCATTCAAGTTAAAATCAATCCTTGGTAGAGGAATTGTGGATTTAGAGCAATAAATTTGGGTGAAAATGAAAACAATTATACTCTCTACGCCAACGCAAATATTTTAAAAATAGTAGCGCTAACGATGCAAGTGCCCATGGTATTAACCCTCGATTAGTGAAATCCCATGCTTGGATCTCGCACCGATTGAGGACAATTTTTTTTGCAAAAATCCCATCAAAAACCTAAAATAAATGGTTAAAATAGAGATAAACGGATATGAAAACAAATCTTATCGCCTCAGCTCTTACTTGCAAAAGACAATTCAACGATTGACCGCCTAGATTTGCTGCAATCCACTCTTGAAGATTTAGGTCACAAGTGGGTAAAAATTTCTCCAAATGAGTTAAAAGAGGTGAATGGTAAGAAACATTTTACTTTTTCCCTTTTTATAAACTCTTAATGATGTTTTAGGGTTTTAAAAGGATTTTTTTCGACTATTTTACCTTAGAAATGGATAATACATTTTCTTATTTTGCTGCAATAGGTGATGATTTTTTGATGATGGTGTTGGAGTTGTGTTTAAGATCTTTTCTTGACTCATAAAAAAATCAAATGAAAAGATCACAGAGTATTTTTCCCTTTTTGACTCGTTAAAGAGAATAAAAATGGAGGGGGTCTCCTTTCAGCTCTTTTCCGACTCTTAAAACACTAAAAGATTGTCGAGCTCTTATCGTTTTGAACTTGTTAAAGGCTGTGAAACATTGTTTACCTAGTATACGTTTACTCCTTTTTTGGGTTGGGATAAACTATTTACAAAAAAGGTACTCCTTGGCCAACATGGTCAAGCGGTTCTCTCATGTATTGTTTTCTACCTTTTCGGGCTCGAGAGACACAACTGTATGAAAAGGGCCCTTTTGGAGTTTTCTTTTTGGTGAGCTCCAGTATTGTAGCAATAATGCTACAACTCCTGGAACTCCCTTCTTTAATTTTATCAACCCGGTAGTTCGTAACAAACTTGGAAGCGACGGTGCTGTATGCACAAGTACTAGCTCTTGCCGCAGCTGTCACTTGGTCAGCTGGCACAAGTCCATTAGGAGCTTAAGCCAACTTCTATGAGCTCCTAGAAGAAGCTTTTTAATTGATGGATGAAAGCTAACTCGAAGGAAGCTAATCTAATTGCAAAAAGAAACTGAAAGCCAAAAAGAAACGCAAACCCTAGCAAACCCTAATTCTACCAGCTAGTCCTACTGACTCAAAGGAGAGCATGCAAACTACTGAAAGAGATGCCATTACTTCTATGAAGGTAAAATACATGTGTCTAGACTACCTATATCTGAATAAAACATCTTTCTCTATTTTTGTTTAAGTTGTTGGAATTATCATGCATGTGCTTCTAACTATTTTTTTACTGTGCAGAGGTGGATCAGGGAGGAAAAATGCTTGGGAATGGTTGGGAAGGTTCAGAGAGGGTCTAAGGGGTCCCTAACACCCTTCCAGAGAGTCTCACAAAGTTTGGCTGCCAAGAAACCGTGTTTATGAGCTTCTACAGAAAGTCTGCATGGGTTCTACAGGATGTTCAGGATTTCTACAGGATGTTCTGTAATTCTTCTACAGGATGTTTCGAAATGGGATTTTGGAGCATGGATGGAGGGAAAAAGATGGAGGAATGAGTATGGAGGTGAAATAGGGGTGTGAAGAGGCCTAGGACTTGGTGGATGAGGCTAAGGAGCGATTGGATTTGTTCAAGGATGGATGAAACGATGTTGCACAAGGAGATGAGAATCATGGCAAAGTAAGCGGATGAGGCAAATGTAAGGTAAGGGTTATAAGTGAAGGGTGAAGCAGGTAGGTTGGATGGAGTATGGGTAGGTAAGGAAGGATAACAGGTACTCTGCAAGTGGTTTTTCAAACTGAACAAACAAAGACATGCAAGAAAACAAAGATCTAGTTATAAAACCTAAGACCTAGTTACTTCACTCTAATCTGACCTAACAACAAAAGGAAATGAACAGAAGTTTATTTGCAGTGAAACCATGTGAAACAACTATGAAACTAAGTGATCATAAACCTAAGCATGCATCCAAACTGATATCAAGTTCTATGAACGAGATTCAAACACTAATGATTGCATGGTGAAGCAAAGAAAGTGTTTTTGTTTGGGACAGCATGGTTACTTCAACTCCAGCCCCTGATCCAATAAGGAAGAGGTGAAACCAAAAGCGTTTGCTAACCCTTTTTTGGAGATTTTTTCTTGTTATTATCCTACCAATATATTCTAAACATAAACAACTACTTTAACCATCAAAAGATATTTAAATAACGAAGCAAGATCTAAATCTAAATAGTAGATTTTATTTTAAGAACGCAGCAAACACATAAAGATAAACGAAGGAGGTACTGGGCGCTTGAGATGGGCCCAACCCCAAGAGCTATAGCCTCCCAAGAGAGATTTAGAGCTGGTGCAAAGCTGGATTCATCTTTATTGATCAAGAAATGAAGAGTTACATCAAAACTGTCCACAAGAAGGACTTGAAAATGAGCTGAAAGCAAAGCTAATCTATTGCATAAAAATCGAACTACAAACTAGCTAACTAATGGCTGAAAAATGACTAAGCACTAGCTACTATCTACTGGCTAACTAGCTAACATCCACTGGATAACCAAAATGAGGCCCTAAGCCTTCTTATTTATACAATTTGAGGACCCAACAGTCCTCCTAAAATTTAGGGACTCGGCTGCCCAAGACTTGTAGTTAACAACAGTCCTACTTGACTTGCTTGGCTGCCCTTGTGCTAATTGATTTGGTGGCCTTTGGACTCCGAGCTGATGGTGGAGAATTCGAGGTAAGGGCCCATAAATGAGGGGACACCTTCCTACAAATCCTCTCCCTTGTTCTCCCACGAATTTGGCTGCCAAGTGCTCATTAAGACCTTCAATTTTGTCTCCAAGTTGACCAAAAAGGCTACACAAAGCACCCATTAGACTTGTTGGCATAATGACTAACCAAATTCACTCTATTAGCATAAATATAATAAAAAACATGCAATAAACTAATGAGAATGGTGGATTAAGTCAAATTAGGAGGTTGAATGAGCCCAAATAATTATCCATTTTTGGGGCTCATCATCACCCCCCTACTGAAAGTGTTGCTCATCCTCTGAGCAACCAATCTCTCTCCTCATCTTTGATGGCCTTGGTGGCCTCCTTAGCTAAAATCTCGGCCAATTTCTCCTTCTGCTACCCTTTCTCCAAACTTCCTGTAGAAACAGTTCTCTGTCTTCCTGTAGAAACAGTCTGCTAACTTCCTGCTGTTCATTCCTATCATTCTGTTTTTGCAAGATGTCGTCTTCACAGCTCTCATGGTGATCAGAATCATTCCATGGCTCATCATCACTTGAGGTAGCTTTCCTCCAGTATTGATCAGGTACAGGTCATCTTCCGCTTTCTTAAATGGTTTGCTTGATCCTTTGGAGGTTTCTCAACCTCGTTGGATTCTTGAATATTGACAGGCCTTCTAAGCCTTCGGAATTCATGTGTGGGAGGATTCAGTTTAGGTAAATCTCCTGCATCAAGCAACTTTGTTGAATGTCGAGCTATTGAGAGTGCAGACAATGATCTGGAAGCTTTTGAGACAGAATTTAAAGAAAATTTGTCCCCATCATCCTCTGTTGGGCGAGACCTTTGAACACGGCATTCAAAACCTTTGACTTGGTCAAAAGGTGTCAACACTCCTTTACGGATAAGCTTATCACGTTTAGTTTCAATGAGCCCTGAAGTTGCTGCATCCAACGCTGCATCAAGCTCATCATCCTCCTGCAACGAAACAATCTTCTTTTTCCCTCTTGTTGGCTTATCCAACAGATGCCCAGTTCCCTTAGTCACTGCTTCTTCTTTATTCCTCACTGAATCCAGAAGCACTTTATGTTCCTCAAGTTCCCATGTCTTGCCATCTCCCTTAAAAGCTTTTAGGTGTTTCTTAAGCTGTCCTCTTTCCTGCTTAAGGCTTCTAAGCCTTTCAGTAGCTAATGCTCGTTGAAGCACTCCTCCATCCACTACAAAAGGCTTATGTTCACTCGAGTCCTGATCATTTTCATCCTTTTCACCTTTTGAAATCTCTGAATCTTTGTCTGCAATGCTTTGAACTATTTCAAGGCCTGCTGAAACTGCAGCTATTTCAGCCTCCAGTGCCCTTAATTGAGTGTGAATCTGCACCTTCGTAAGCAAATTTTCTTGATTTCCTTCTTCTCTTTCAGGAGTTTTTCCACCATCGCTTACCTGTGCAGGTTGACAGATGTTTTTGTGAGCTCTATTCTCAGCCTTAGCAAGTAGCTGGTGCTCAATGTCATCTGGGTTAGCAGATACAACACCTAAGCTAGTCAGCAAAAGTCTGTCCTCCTCTTTCATGACTGTTCTATGTGGTACTCGATTTCACTCGTTTGGAGCTTGAATTTCGATGAAAATCCCATATTTTCTTTCTGCATGGTTGTTTATGCGTTTCCTGTAGAAGACCCCACCTGTTTCCTGTAGAATGTTATTTTGCCTTTGAGTGAGCCCGATGCACTAGAGAAATTCGAAAATAGGTAGAAAAACTCAGCGGAGGATGTTAGGTTAATCATTTTGTGGAAGCAGAGGATGTATACTTCAGTTGAACATGTTGCAAGTGCAAGTTGAATAACAGTCTATGAATTTCAGCTGAGCGCTCATTAATTTCTGCGTGATTTTTGGTGGAGTGAGGTGGCAAAGACGTGTGCTGGCCCATGCAAACTGTTGTGCTATCATGAACTGCAGTGGTTAACTATTTGTTCTCTGCTTGTATTCACTTCCATTAGTTGCACTGGAGTTTAGAATATCCACAACTGTCTGTGTTTTTTAAATTTCACGTGAATGACTGATCCATGCATGCTGCGTGATTTTTGCCTTGATGAGTGCAATCAAATCTGGCTAGCTTCCTAGCTGAATCCACCCATCTCATTCGTTCATGCAATGCTTAGATTAGATTCATGCAATAGAGGAACAGGGTTTAGTCACGTACCTGAAGTCAAATGGCTGCTGTGAAGCTTTTTGCTGCTGCATGCTCGTATTCTGCTGCTGCATGCTTGGATCCTTTGGTTGCATGAGGGCTTGGCTGATGATTTTTTATTGTTTTTCCTTGTGCAGGTGTCCTCTAGCCAGATCTAAGCTCCAGGCAATTGTTTCCACGTTCAAATCTGCACGTTCAAGCTGTTGCTGCTGCATTGTCACAAAACCAAAACTTGTTTTCGCCATTGCTCTCAAACGGTAAACCGGATTGATCTGAAACTTGCTGAGCATGTTCCTATCATCATTATGCATCTCCCATAGAAAAATCGTGATCAATGGATGCACGGATTTCGAGAAAAATGGAAAATTGCTGAAGATTTCAGCGATCGATTTCTCGGAAACCGTGCATCGGAATCGGCTGAAACTGCTTGGGTAGGCTACTATCACCCATATGCATATCCCCATGAAACAGGTTTTGAAACGGATGCATGGATATGGAGAAAATGCAAAAATGGCTGATGGTGATGGAGGCTGATTTCTTGGAAACCGTGCACCGGAATTGGCTGAAACTGCTCAGGCATGTTGCCATCTCCCTTGTACAATTCCCCATAAAACTTTTTTTCAAATGGATGCATGGTTTTCAAGTTATGGCAAAAACAAATTTTGTTCTAGGTATTTTTGCTTCAAGGCATTTTGCATTTTTGTTGCATGTTATGAAAAATGAATTTGGGTTGTGATGCAGGTATGGAGATGATGGAGGAGGAGTTGGAAGATTGCATGAGGACTTCTGAACCCTTGAGGAAGCTACCATGTTCGCCCAACCACTTTTTGAAATCCATGTCTAGTTTCCCACAATTTCTACAGGAAGTTCCTGTAGAAGCACAATGAGAAGCACAATGAGGTGGAAAAAATGATGGAGAAAGGCAAGGGATGGACACACAAGTGCTTGTAGGCCTAATCAACAGATTCCCACCATCAGATTCCATTTTAGACTTGAATTTGGTTCGTCCCAAGGTTCTACAGGATGTTTCCTGTAGAAATACAGAGCTTCCTGTAGAAGGCACAAGAAAAATTCCTTTAACCTTGATTTGAGTGCTCCTCCTGTCATGAAACGTCCTTCTTGCAACCTACAATTAGCCAATGGAATTAGTTTTATTTTTCTTTTCTTTTTTCTCTTTTTTTTTTTTTTGAAAAACAACTAGGGCGCCTCATGGAGGTTTTCACCCTAATTGCCTACCTTGGGCGCCTCCAAGGGAGGTTTTCACCCAAAGATCTTATTGCCTTTTTATTTTCTCTTCTTTCCAACCCATTGACCGCCTCATGGAGGTTTTCAATCAATGAGCCAATCTAAGGCGCCTCCGAGGAGGTTTTCACCTTAGATTTTTATTTTCTTCTTATTTTCATTTTTTCCTTTTCCGTTTTCTCTCTTTTTTTTTTTTTCTTTTCTCTACCCTACCCTACTTGAAAAACAAAATCATTTTCAAGTATAAGAATACTTCCAATGGAGCCATGTGCACATCGAGATTAGAGAAAAAATGATGTGAAGGCTCGAAATGCATGCTTTGATAGGTATCCAGATCTCAGAGACCAAATGATCTGACCTTGAAGGGATCAAACATAGCTGAGGAAGAGAGTACTGCTGCAACTTAGTGACTGTCTGGAACCATGTCTCAATATAGCTTTGATATCCTTGGTCCTTTTGTTGATCTGGATCATTCTTCATGTCACCTTCTATCACGACTTTCTCATCTTCCTCCTTTTGTTGATCTTTCTCTTGAATACATGGAAGATTTGATGGTAACCATGAGGAAACTCTCTCGATCTTTGATTCTGATCTATTCTCTTCATCAAGTGCAGCCCATGGTTCTTTGATCTCCTCTTTTGAATCTTGTTTTTCCGGATGTGGTCCTTCAATGCTTTCAAGATAATCTCTTTTTTGCAAGGCTCTTCCTGAGCTATGGTGAACATCTTGGAGCTCAAGAGGAGTTGTTTGGACATGTTGTGCCTCAGCATTGTAAGGGACTTGAGCTACTCCAATGTGTAGATTTGGAAATGGTGGTATGGGTAGCTGAGTGGGGGCATAGATTTGAGATGGATGTGGATGGCATTGTGGTTGGGTAGGCATTTGGGGTTGCCTTGGTGGAGGAGGAGGCGATGGTTGTGGATGAGTAGGTGGTGGAGGAAAATAAGGGGGAGGAGTGTTGTATTGGGGCCTCCACTCCTGATGAGGTGCATTCCACTGAGGCTGTGGCTGAGCATAAGAGTGAAATGAATGAGCAACTGGTTGGGCATAATATGGATCTGTGAAGGAACAAGGAGGAGATGTGAACTAGGAAGGATGAGCAGGGGGACCCCAAAAAGATGGTGAGCTCCAGTATTGTAGCAATAATGCTACAACTCCTGGAACTCCCTTCTTTAATTTTATCAACCCGGTAGTTCATAACAAACTTGGAAGCGACGGTGTTGTATGCACAAGTACTAGCTCTTGCCGCAGCTGTCACTTGGTCAGCTGGTACAAGTCCACTAGGAGCTTAAGCCAACTTCTATGAGCTCTTAGAAGAATCTTTTTAATTGATGGATGAAAGCTAACTCGAAGGAAGCTAATCTAATTGCAAAAAGAAACTGAAAGCCAAAAAGAAACGCAAACCCTAGCAAACCCTAATTCTACCAGCTAGTCCTACTGACTCAAAGGAGAGCATGCAAACTACTGAAAGAGATGCCATTACTTCTATGAAGGTAAAATACATGAGTCTAGACTACCTATATCTGAAGAAAACATCTTTTTGTATTTTTGTTTAAGTTGTTGGAATTATCATGCATGTGCTTCTAACTATTTTTTTACTGTGCAGAGGTGGATCAGGGAGGAGAAATGCTTGGGAAAGGTTGGGAAGGTTCAGAGAGGGTCTAAGGGGTCCCTAACACCCTTCCAGAGAGTCTCACAAAGTTTGGCTGCCAAGAAACCATGTTTATGAGCTTCTACAGGAAGTCTGCAGGGGTTCTATAGGATGTTCAGGATTTCTACAGGATGTTCTGTAATTCTTCTACAGGATGTTTCGAAATGGGATTTTGGAGCATGGATGGAGGGAAAAAGATGGAGGAATGAGTATGGAGGTGAAATAGGGTGTGAAGAGGCCTAGGACTTGGTGGATGAGGCTAAGGAGCGATTGGATTTGTTCAAGGATGGATGAAACGATGTTGCACAAGGAGATGAGAATCATGGCAAAGTAAGCGGATGAGGCAAATGTAAGGTAAGGGTTATAAGTGAAGGGTGAAGCAGGTAGGTTGGATGGAGTATGGGCAGGTAAGGAAGGATAACAGGTACTCTGCAAGTGGTTTTTCAAACTGAACAAACAAAGACATGCAAGAAAACAAAGATCTAGTTATAAAACCTAAGACCTAGTTACTTCACTCTAATCTGACCTAACAGCAAAAGGAAATGAACAGAAGTTTATTTGCAGTGAGACCATGTGAAACAACTATGAAACTAAGTGATCATAAACCTAAGCATGCATCCAAACTGATATCAAGTTCTACGAACGAGATTCAAACACTAATGATTGCATGGTGAAGCAAAGAAAGTGCTTTTGTTTGGGACAGCATGGTTACTTCAACTCCAGCCCCTGATCCAATAAGGAAGAGGTGAAAGCGTTTGCTGACCCTTTTTTGGAGCTTTTTTCCTGTTATTATCCTACCAATATACTCTAAACATAAACAGCTACTTTAACCATCAAAAGAAATCTAAATAACGAAGCAAGATCTAAATCTAAATAGCAGATTTTATTTTAAGAATGCAGCAAACACATAAAGATAAACGAAGGAGGCACTGGGTGCTTGAGATGGGCCCAACCCCAAGAGCTACAGCCTCCCAAGAGAGATTTAGCGTTGGTGCAAAGCTGGATTCATCTTTATTGATCAAGAAATGAAGAGTTACATCAAAACTGTCCACAAGAAGGACTTGAAAATGAGCTGAAAGCAAAGCTAATCTATTGCATAAAAATCGAACTACAAACTAGCTAACTAATGGCTGCAAAATGACTAACCACTAGCTACTATCTACTGGCTAACTAGCTAACATCCACTGGCTAACCAAAATGAGGCCCTAAGCCTTCTTATTTATACAATTTGTGGACCCAACAGTCCTCCTAAAATTTAGGGACTCGGTTGCCCAAGACTTGTAGTTAACAGCAGTCCTACTTGACTTGCTTGGTTGCCCTTGTGCTAATTGATTTTGTGGCCTTTGGACTCCGAGCTGATGGTGGAGAATTCGAGGTAAGGGCCCATAAATGAGGGGACACCTTCCTACAAATCCTCTCCCTTGTTCTCCCACGAATTTGGCTGCCAAGTGCTCATTAATACCTTCAATTTTGTCTCCAAGTTGACCAAAAAGGCTACACAAAGCACCCATTAGACTTGTTGGCATAATGACTAACCAAATTCACTCTATTAGCATAAATATAATCAAAAACATGCAATAAACTAATGAGAATGGTGGATTAAGTCAAATTAGGAGGTTGAATGAGCCCAAATAATTATCTATTTTTGGGGCTCATCACTTTTTCAATCTCTCTAAACATGAAAGAGATACTGAGTTAAACCTTTGTTGGACTTGTTAAAAGATTAAACGAAATTGGACTTATTGCCATGGCATACATGAGCTTCTCCTTCCTAGGGCTTGTTAATCTTACTAGGTTGGATTCATCCGAAGGATGGACTTATAATGCAAGCACATGCTATCCCCTTTAAGCTTATGATAAAAGCTAATTGGGGTACTTGCCATAAATGGTGGGGGAAAATGGGAAATTTTTACCAGTTCTATTGGCAACTAGTCACTCTTGAACATGACACTCTTCTACTTCGTGTTGGGTTGGGATATCCCCACTACATCGTTGACCTTCCTGGGTTTGGGCCACCACTTTTCTTGTTTCCATTTGATCTCTGCCTCATCATCATGACCTTTGATCCTATGGATCCAAAAGCTGCCAAACTCCGGAATCATGTCGCCGATATGTTTAAGAGTTAATCCTTCTGTAGTTTACACTCATCCCTGATTCTCTGTATCATTCATAATCATTGCATCCCTTGTCTCATGTCAATGATGTAGGATACATCATGGCCCTTCATTGACACGGTCACTTCCTGTTGAATTCAACTCATTATCTGTGAAGTTGGCCGAGAGACTCCCTTCCAGTACCTTAGATCTTGCATGCCCTAATGGCAAGTTCTTCGAACTTGATGATAGGCTCACATCATTGGCCTTTGATAAAGTGACTTCACGGGTGTTCGACTTCCGTTCCTTATTCACTCTCCATGAATTGTGTTGTTGGTACCTTGAGATCCATTGTCATTATTGGTGGTTTCTATCGTGGTTGTTAACAGTTCACATCATTGACTGGTAATCAAGAGATTTTCTAGCATGTTCGACATCAACACATCTATTCACGTGCTAGAAATTGTACTTTGATCGGGTCATGTTGGAGTGAAAGACTCTGGGCTCAAATTACACAAGTCCAGGTTGCAGGGTGATGTGACATGATCATTCTTACATACATGTGTCTTTTAGATGGATGGTTGTGACCATACCATGAGTCTATTATATGTGATATTTCTCATTATTGGATGGTTGCGACCATACCTTAGGTTTTTTATGATCCTTCCTATTGGATGGTTGTGCCCATACCTTGGATCCATTTACATGACCTTCTTCTGGATGGATCCATCCATACCAAGATTCATGTATCAGATATTTCAGTGATGTATATGTATCTATGCTTGCTTGCAGGTTTTCTGGTGGCGGCCTTCGGTTCCATGCATCTACTCATAAATCATTTCAACCCTTACTCTTGTTTTAGCTTCATGCTTTAGGGGTCATTTGTTACATGACATTTTGTCACTGTCCCTGTACTCCCCGTTCCTCAATCCTTGAGGACCTTTATAGTGAACCTCATATGAAGAACATGTCCCTACATCCGTCTTCACCTACAGAACATTTCCCTCTTTCATCATTTCCCAAGAATATTCCTTCAAACCAAGTTTTCAAGACCAATGCTAGTCCTCAGTTCTTCCCCTATGCCGATTTGTAGAGTTTAAAACTAGGACTAGCACTAAACAACACAAGTGATCCATTCATCACCTACATCGACCCTCTTTTAGCAAGATTTTAAAAATGGATTCGAAGCTTCCAGGTCTAGAAGCTTCGTGAAAGGAAATTTGGTAAATGGTTGAGCAAGATAGAGCGGAGAGAGACTATTTGGGATCCTTTCCCCTATTAAAATGGAACAAACCCAAAGGGATAAGGTGTTTTAGACATTTTTGGGCACTGCAACCCCAATCATAAATGTCCATAAACCAAGGGCTCTTAAGTCCCTAAAAGTGTTGTTCCAACCTCTAAAAGAACAAGGTCAACTGATTACATCTTCTCCAAGAAGTTCTCCATGAAAAAATACTCAGAACTGGTCAAAACTGGACCATTTCACCTGCTCCATGGTCAAAGTGCGCTGCATCCCACCTAAATACACATGGGAGATGTGATGCATAATGAAAAGCCCTTCTATGGGGTACGATGGGCGAGAGTGGACAAATGGCAGGGTCAATCTGCATGGTGGAGGATCATGGAATCTTCCAGAAACTTCTCCTGTGACACTTCCCTCTCTGCATTCGCCCAGGGATGAGTAAGAGATCATCAATCTCCAAGTGGAATCAAGAACTATCAGAGAGAGGACACTAGTCAAATCTCAAAAGCTGACTCACCCCCCTTGCAAACATCTATATATGGATCCCTCATCCCAGAGATCTAGAGGCTGGAATTTTGTACCTTGTAAGGAAGTGCTGCTGGTTTCTTGGTGCAACATCATAGTGTTGGGTGATCTAAGCTTTTCATGAGGTGATGAAGGGCTTTCTTTCTGAGAGGATGACGTTGGGTCAGAACAATTGGTTGTAATCTTCTTTGCTATTCTTGATTATTAATAAAGCTATTCAAGTTTTCCTCCACATTCTTGTATGATTGATGATATATGCATTTTTGTGGTCAATATACAACTGGTCCTATATTGTTTATGATAATAGATCTATGTTCTTGGATAGTGTTATGCTACTTTGATTCTACAGGTGCCCTTTGAAGTTGGGTAGACGAGGAAGCGAGTGGCAAAGATCTATCAGAAGGAAGAGGAATCAAGCAAGGAACCAAGCGCAAGACAGAGGTTGGTCTCCTTTATTCCCCTCTTATCTACTTCTCATAAAGGAAAACGAAAGTGGCAATCATAAATTTGCCTCCACCTTCAAATTTGCTTCAGATTCAGAAACTCCAAGGGAAAGCAAACTTTCTGAGGAGGTTCATTCCAAATTACGCCGAACTTGTTAAAGGTTATACACGTCTATTGAAAAAAGAAGTACCCTTTGTATGGGATCAGGTCGCGCAAGCTTCCTTTGATGCTTTAAAAGAATCCCTAATGAAAGCATCATTAACGTACGCTCCTGATTATCAAAAAGACTTTAACCTGTATCTGGCTACAGGGGATACAACCATCGCAATGGTTTTAGTTCAAGAAGACAACGGAATTGAACATCCTAAATATTATTTGAGTAAGAACTTAAATGGTACAAAAAGCAAGTATTCCTATGTTGAAAAGTTGGCTCTCGTAGCTGTTCAAGCAATACAGAGATTTCGACACTATGTCCTCTTTCGAAAAACTACCATTTTGTCATATTGCAACCCCATGACTTATATATTGTCACGACAGTTGTTGGGGGGCAAATATTCAAAATGGATAGCAATTCTTCAAGAGTTTGATTTGGAATTCGTAAAATCCAAATCAAAGAAATCCTTGGTTTTCGCGGAATTACTATGTGATCTCCCATCATTATCCAACGATGAAACATCCGAAGAAACCATCATGGATGAATCTTTGTTTCTGATATCTTCAAGAAATTTGTGGTATGGAGATATAATCATCTATCTCCAAACCCAAAAATATAGGTCTAATACCTCTCGCTCGGAACAAAAACGTATTCGATACCAATCAAAAGACTACATGATTGTCAGTGATACACTTTATCGTCGTGGTGTCGATACAGTTCTGAGGAGGTGCCTCACCCATGAGGAGGCCAAAAAAGTCCTGAATGATTGCCATTCAGGCGCGTGTGGGGGGCATCAATCTGGTTACGCTACGGTACAAAAAAATCTACGAGCAGGATACTTCTAGCCAACAATGTTCAAAGATTGCATAACCACAGTTAGAAGTTGCCATGCATGTCAAATTTTTGATAGCAAAACCAGAAAACCACTTGCACCTCTGCAACCGATAGTTGTTGTTGGGCCATTTGCCAAATGGGGCATTGATTTCATGACACGTAACCCCACCTCAACCGGGGGGCATGGGTATATCATAGTCGCGGTAGACTATTTTACCAAATGGGCCGAGGCGATGCCTACATTAGATAACACTGGTGAAACAGCCGCCCTTTTCTTTTTCAATCATGTAGTCGCCAGATTCGGTGTTCCACAGGCTATAGTCACAGATCATGGATCATATTTTCACAATCACATGATGGTCGAATTGGCTGCCAAATTAGGGTTGTCCCACGACAGCTCTACTCCATATTACCTGCAGGCCAATGGACAAGTTGAAGCAATCAACAAAGTCCTGAAGTGGATCCTGCAAAGGATGATTGGAGTCCACAAAAGGAGTTGGCACCTAATCATGTACTCAGCCTTGTGGGCATACCGAACATCGGTAAGAAATGCGACTGGGTTTACACCTTTTCAACTGGTGTATGGCCTAGAAGCAATCTTACCAGTTCAATGTGAAATCTCGTCCCTCAAACCCGCAGTTGACCTTCTCCCCGGAACTTCAGAAGAGGAGGCTCGTTTCTTGGAACTAATCCAATTAGATGAAACCTGTCATGACGCCACTTTGGCAACGAAGCCCATAAGAAATGAGTCAAGGCGTAGTTTGACAAGAATGTCAAACCACGTGTCTTCTCAGAAGGTGAATTGGTCTTACTTTATGACCAGGAATCCGATAAATTGGGAGCAGGAAAGTTCAAGTCTTTGTGGATGAGCCCCTATATTGTTAAACGTGTGTTAGCAAAAGGAGCCTATGAGTTAATGGATTATGATGGGATTCCACTGGCGCAACCCCGTAACGGGTTGTACCTTAAGCGTTACTACGCATGATTCAGTGTGGTAACCCATATGATTTTGTTACATTTTTTTTTTTCGCTAAGAGTAATTGTTTTGGTCAAGTAATCCACTTTTTACATTTGTCGCAGATGTCGAACCTATTGGAATCTTTTGTTGGATATGCCGACGGAGTGAGTTGTAGTTCGCGGAACCTATCTTCTACGGCCTGGGCCATTTTTGATTCGAGCGGCGAGTTAGTAAGTTTCAGAGGGGTATGTATTGGTCAGTCAACAAATAACATCGTTGAATATAGCGCGTTGATAGAACTTCTCTCTGATGCCATCACACATAGCATAAGCCGACTTGTCGTCAGGCTAGACTCACAGCTCGTCATACTACAACTCACTGGTATCTACTCCATCCGAAATCCAGCTATCTATCTCATGTTCCTAAGGGTCAGGATTTTGGAAAGACAATTTGATTTTATTCAATATCAACATATTTCCAGAAACTTAAACACATTAACAGACTCATTGGCAAACTATGTGTTAGATAGACATTTGCAATGTTTATAAAAAGAAGCATTGCATCAGTATTTGCATCAGGATCATGTAACTTAACCAAAATAAAACTCTGAAAATCAAATATATATATATATAACTGTTTATGGTTTACACATAATGTTCTGTAACCAAGAAAAAATTGGTCAAATGACCCAAAACTCAAAACGCTAGGGGGCACCCTAGTCTAATGATGCTGGTGATAACAAGTCACCACCTGTGCAATCATGTGTAAAAGCCTAGTCCACCGACTCGGCATGCTGGTAGTATGTCACTGCAACCTCAGAGGCAGCTCGTCAGTCCTCACGTCGAGAATACCAAGAGTGAGGCCTTCGACCTAATCCTGCAATGCTGAAAGAGTCTCGACCACATCAAGGTCGTGAAGGATAGCCCTTCCCACACCCTCTCTTGTTGGAGCGGCAGCTGGCACTCTCAAGTGTACTACTGGTCGAACTAGTCCAACATCTGCATGAGCACATGAGTTTTGATTAGTCCTGATAGAAGAAAGCACAAGAACATTATAAAGAGAAACAATAAACAGAGATATGGTCAAAGAATTTACCATTGACACCCCACTGCTCGCCAGCCGGCAGTACCAAATCCGGATCACCCCGGAAATCCATACCAGCATATGGATACTCGGAAAAAACCATCTCCTAACAGTTGAACCACTCAAAAAAGGTATCAGAAAAGGAAACTTGGGACTGACCAGCATGTCTGGCCATAAGGTCGACCCATCTCTGCATTCGTGGCTCAGTCGTTGGAGGTAAACCAAGTGAAACATATTGCAGCTGCATCAACGGGATCTTTTCCAAGGCGAAAGTTGTCAAGATAGAACCATATCCAAAGTTCTTCAATCTTCCATTTTTCACCTTGGTTAGTTGTTCTTTCATCACAGAGAGTACTGCATCACACCAGTTGAACACCTTTGGTTCAAGGCATTCCAAGGCGTACTACATATAAGACATGTTGGCCACGTGAAGTGCCGCGCTACCAGCCAGTCTAGCAAAAGTGAACAGAATGGTCTTTAGGGACCTGTTAGTGACATCTCTGATATTGATCTTTCTGTCCTTACTCGGCTGAGATCCCTCTCTACAATACCTGCGAATGTAATCTCTCACTGATTCACCCCCACGGGCCGAACCTGATAATGAGATAGGGGCACCCCGCCTCGATAAGCCGGTTAGAAAATAGATGTCCACGATAGTCAAGGGGATGGACTTGTGCCTAATCTGGAACACCTGGGTGGTAGGATCCCATGCATCAAGAAAATATTGCAACAGGTTGATTTGTTGCCTCATGCAAGAGATGCGGAAAAACTTGAACAGGCCACAGTTCCGTAGTGCATTTACCGTAACTGGATCATGTAAAGCAAGCATGTCCTCTTCTTCATGCTCATGTTCTCACCATGTAACAAGCATTTTTCTCCAATGAATCTCTGAAACAAACAAGAGAAGAGTCAAGATCCTGATTTCGTGAAAAACAGGCAAAAATTCCCATGAAAAACTGTGCATAAATTCCCATCTTTGCGCCCATCGCACCCCCAACAGTGTTCTAGGTGGGATGCATGCTGACTGGCTAATGGCCAAGCCAGCATGCATCGCACCTTTCGATGTAGAAGAGGTGTGATGGAGCCAGGGCGAGTTTTTCAAACCCCAGAGGCTCAGAAAAACTACAAAACATGCTCAGAATTCAAAAAGGAAAGGATGAAACTAAAAAGCTCAGGTTTAGCTCCTACCTGGTCCAGAAGGCGCCGAGAATCGTCCACAGAATCTCTCAGAATCAGCTAGTGAAAATCAAGGGGGAAAGCACCTCGACAGCTCCAACAAACCAAATTTCAAATGAAATGGTAAAATGAGAGGTAAAAAGCACTTTTAAATTACTTTTCACGTAATTTAAGTAAAATATTAGTGTTTTAACTCATTTTTCAAACATATATTGTTCATTTCTAACTAGTTTGATGAAGCAATTGAGCAGACAGTACAACCTTTGAAAGAACAAAGTTGTCAATGTTAAAATCAAGATAATCAATGACCATTATATCGAGTAGTTTTAACGCGGAATTCAAGCTCGTTAAAAAATAAACATAAGCAATGAGCAAATGTTCCCCCAAAGTTTAATCTCATTAAAAAATGAAGCATTTTCCGGTAAATAAGCTTCGTGAATGTATTATCATTAGCCTTTGAAGCCTTGGTCGTGTTCTCATCATCACCTCCACTCTATATTGGCCGATCATTCACCTCCATTTGATTGTTTACCCTTTTTGAGGAACAGTTGCGAAGAGTGATCCTGTTAGCCATCCTTGTGACACTGCCGTGATTGGGAAAATTCCAAACCTTACCTGGAATCAGCTGCAACCCGAATTTATCACTCGCTCCTAAAAAAACAAGTCTCCTTTAAGCTCTTTTCAACTGACTCGTAAAATATGAAAAGATTTCCAAGCAATTGGCCTCTCCAACTCATTAAAGGGACCAGAAGTGCTATCCCTCCTTTAGATTTTAATCTTTTTGGACTTGAGGGATCATTACACAAAAAGATCGAGCGCTTGTTTTGTTCGGCTCGTTAAAAGTATCGAAAATTCATCCCTTTTGTATTATTTTATACTTTTTCGGACTTAAGGGATTATATGACGAAAAAGGATTATTGGAGTTTTCTTTACGTCCCTTTTTCAGACTCTGTAAAATTGAAAAGGACCGAGTTATCATTGTCGTTAAACTCGTTAAAACCGAATAGCGACAAACTTGTCCATACAAACAAGAACGAGTTTCACTATTGCTAGGCTCGTTAAAACATGGCGATGGGTTTTCCCGAACGGCAAATTATAGAACAAGCATATGTTATCCTCCTCAAGCTTGACAAAAATAAAGAGGTACTAGTCAGCAATGACTGGGGAAAAATTGGGAAGAAAACTTGAAGAAACTTTATTGGTAGCAAGTCGCTCTTGAACATGACACTTTCACTCCGCATCGAGTCGGGTTGGGTTGTTCTATTCACTGGTCATATCACCATGGGTCCATCACACCATCCATATTTTGGGTTAACGCTACCAATCCATCATGCCAGTGTCGCTGATATGTTCAAGAGAAGTTGCTCAGAGAATTCACCTGTGTCTCACCCACTGCAATACATTTACGCTCCATTCTTTCATGACTGCCACCATGAACCTTATATCACCAGATCGTTTTCACCTCCATTAAAATCGTTTGCTACGTTCCATGTCATTGATGTGGGATTCACTAAGGCCCTCCTATGACGGATCACTTCTTGTCAACATCAGCTCATTATCCAAGAAGTCAATCTAGGAACAACCCTTTCAGTAATTTTAAACTTGCATGCCTCAATGGCAAGTTTCTCACTTCCGGCGACAGGTTTACATCAAGGGCCTTCGACCAAAAGACTTTGCGTGGTGTTCGACGCCAACTTATTCACACCACGTGAATTGTACTGTAGTACCTTGAGGGTCATCATCATTATCGGAGATTCCTCTCGCGCCTATTAACAGCTTACATCATCGGCTGGTAATCAGGCGATGTCTTTCCATGTTCGACTCTAGAACATCTCTCGCATGGATCGACTTGTACTTTGAGTGAATATCGAACGAGATTGAAGACCCCGGATTTAGTTTCATCCATCCGGGCTGCAATATATATTCAGGAAAATAAAGACATCAAATGTACATCATTACTGCACAGATAATCGTCCAATCCAAGGGATGATGGCTCTACCAGGATCATCAGTCTACACTCAGATGATTGTCTATCTTATGTACATGAAAATGAATTTATAAAGATGAGAATGGGAATGCCCGCCTCAGCTAGATCATGAAAATATTATGAAGATAATGTATTGTATTGTATCTTATTACAGGTCGCCTTCCAGCTTGAAAAAACTTCAGATCCTCATGATAAAGCATTTCACCCGACATCAACAGATTAACGACCTCATACATTAGGGGGCAACTGTTATAGACATTTTTTGGGCACTGCAACCCCAATCATAAATGTCCATAAACCAAGGGCTCTTAAGTCCCTAAAAGTGTTGTTCCAACCTCTAAAAGAACAAGGTCAACTGATTACATCTTCTCCCAGAAGTTCTCCATGGAAAACTACTCAGAACTGGTCAAAACTGGACCATCTCACCTGCTCCATGGTCAAAGTGTGCTGCATCCCACCTAAATACACATGAGAGGTGCAATGCATACTGAAAATCCATTCTATGGGGTGCGATGGGCGAGAGTGGACAAATGGAAGGGTTAATCTGCAAGGTGGAGGATCATGGAATCTTCCAGAAACTTCTCCTGTGACACTTGCCTCTCTGCATTCGCCCAGGGATGAGTAAGAGATCATCAATCTCCAAGTGGAATCAAGAACTATCAGAGAGAGGACACTAATCAAATCTCAAAAGCTGACTCACCCCCCTTGCAAAAATCTATATATGGATCCCTCATCCCAGAGATCCAGAGGCTGGAATTTTGTATCTTGTAAGGAAGTGTTGTTGGTTTCTTGGTGCAACATCATAGTGTTGGGTGATCTAAGCTTTTCATGAGGTGAAGAAGGGCTTTCCTACTGAGAGGATGATGTTGGGTCAGAACAATTGGTTGTAATCCTCTTTGCTATTCTTGATTATTAATAAATCTATTCAAGTTTTCCTCCACATTCTTGTATGATTGATGATATATGCCTTTCTGTGGTCAATATATATCTGGTCCTATATTGTTTATGATAGTAGATCTATGTTCTTGGATAGTGTTATGCTGCTTTGATTCTACAGGTGCTCTTTGAAGCTGGGTAGACGAGGAAGTGAGTGGCAAAGATCTATCAGAAGGGAGAGGAATCAAGAAAGGAACCAAGCACAAGATAGAGGTTGGTCTCCTTTATTCCTCTCTTATCTACTTCTCATAAAGGAAAACGAAAGTGGTTTTAGTTTGTTTGTTTCTATGGTAGCTACCAGCCTTAGTGGGACTAGCAGCTCTGCATAGACACTAGATTTCCCGATCAAATAAGGCCTATCCCACCATAAGAGGATCCATTTCCCCTCCATCAAAGCTATATAAACTCCCCATTCCACACCCTCAGCTAGCTATTGAAAGGGCTGAAATACTCCACAAATCTTGAGAGCCATATTAAGAACCTTAGCCTTCTAGTTTCTGTGTGAAGGGAGAATGAAATTTTTGTGTTTGGTTTGGAGCAAAAGGAAAGAGGCCTTGAACTTCCATTGTTTTTAGGGTGAATCATGAGATTATTCTAGTGGTGCTGGAACCTAGACATGCCAAAGGGAACCTGCAACGTCAGGGCTCCCGTTGTTTTTCTCTTTGAAGTTTTATTAATACAACTAATGGTTTATTTCCTATATCATGTGTAAATATTACATTTGATAGCTTAAACATCCTTGACCTTTTAAGTAGATTGAATTCGATTTTATGCTATCATGTTTGTTGTTGTCTCTTGCATGTTTGTTTCAGGTATTTGAATGAAAAAGACAAAAGGAAGTTAGAGCAAGAAGGCAAGATCAACATCAAGTGGATTAACGCTATAAAAGGTAGGTCCTCTTATTCGATTCTAATCTAAGGAAATTTGCATTAGATTGTCTTGTTTGCAGCTAGACCGACTATTGGGCTAGAGGGATCACCTCTATCCACAAAGGAGATTTACCTACTCCATAGAGCCACTCGTCGCTCCTCAAAGCACAGACTACAGACTCTCTAGGTTATGTGGGAGGAGCCAAGGTGAAAAGTCCTATTCTCATACAGTGAGGGGCTATATATAGCCAAGGGTGATGCTTGACCCTTGTGTCTCTTAGAATTCCTATGAATTTTCAACTAACATGACTCTTCAACTTCATATGTGTGTCTCTTGGAATTTCACATTCCATGACATTTGATTACAACAAGTATGGCCCATAGTAGTGATTTGGTCGAGACAAATCATGACACAACTCGACATGACACTGCTGACATATATTGGCTGACTATGGCGTCCATGTCGAGCTGCTATGCTGATAAGTGATGGATGTGATCTCGGTATGTTATGTCTTCACCTCTGCATGGAAAAGTGTTGTGGGGTCTTTGATGGCCTTGGTCTTTGCTTGATAGTACAACACATCTACTTTGAAGTAGGAAAGTGTTCCCTCTGTGGACAGAGGCAACCCCTCTAGCCCTAGAGTGGGTCTAGTCACAGTAAAGATGAAAAAACAATTGATTCCATTAAATAGTCATCGTTGGAGGCCTACCTCAAACCAATGGTTGATGAAGTTCTGTTGCTCTGCTCCAGCTTCCATTTCCTTCTCCTTAATGAGTAATCAGCCTAAAACACCACAAGAAAACAATAGAGCGCATAACCAAGAACAACAATGATCTATTTACTCACAAAGTCAAGAAATCATGAGCTATCAAAGTAAATTACATACAAGACATAGGAAATCATCATTGATTGTATAAATAATAAATCAAGAGCAAAGATTACAACCAAGTCTTGACGTCGCAAGCCTTTTCGAAGGGTCCAGTCAGTATGTTTCTTCAAGCATTCACTCACAAGGATGGGTCTCCTAAATAAACAATATCTCTTTCTCACTCACAAGCTTTAATACAATGTTAAGGGCACTCCACAACCTCTTGCAAAATATTCAGCAATCCCACACTTGTCACACTCATGCCAAAGCTATCTACCAAACTCAAATGCACTAGCAGCACTATACAACCAAAAGAACTAGCAGATCATAGCAATGGTGAGTGATTTTATAGGAGAATGAGACTCCATGAAATGAGGGAGAGGGAGCTTATCCTCAAGGAAGGTAGCACAAAAGATGGAACTACCATCCCAGAGGAGGAAGGGCGACCCAAACTGACCCAACAACCAGGTTTAGAGACATCAAGAAGGCCGATTGTTGGAACAAATTTGCCCAATCTGGATCGTCGCAAGCTGTAAACTAAGTCTTCGCGATGACATCGCAAGGAGGCAATGCATGCAATCCAATCATCGCGATAAATAGTTAATAGTTTCGCACCAGGCCTTGAAATTCGACTGTCGCAGGAAACAGGAGTACACCTGCGATGGGGTCACAATGAGACCGTTTATGATAGGGGACCGTCACGTATATTAAGGGTTTACTCATGACAAGGCAGAAACTTAGGGAATGAGGGTCAACTTGCAACATCAGAGAGCATTTGCTTAATCTTGTTATAGTGGTGGGAAGATATGAACATGTTTATTTGACACATGACACAACAGAGGGACTGAGATGAGGACAGTGACAAATTACTGTGTAATAGATTCCCCCTAAAGCATGAAGCCCAAGAGAGTGGGAGGGGTGAAATGCTTTATGAAACTGTCTAAACAGGGATAGCACTTGGAAGAACCTATAGGCGCAAGTACAACTGATATCTCTAATAGTGAAATACATGTGGTATAGGCATGGGCGCAGCCATCCAAAAGACATATGGAACGTGGTCTGTGGTATGGACGCAACCACCCAATTGACAAGAGTAGGAGAATTAAAGGTATGGTCACAATCATCCATGAAGACTCAGGTATGGTTGTAGCCATCCATAAAAGAGTCATGTATGTAATCACGAACCAATCCATGCAACCCGAACATATGTGATCTCTGTTCAGGGTCTTGAAACCCAACCAATCATAATACAAATTCTAGCATGCAAACAGATGTGCTGAAGTTGAGCATGGTAGAAAGTCACTTGAGTACCGGTCAATGATGAAAGCCGTTAACAAGTGTGAGAGAAACCACCAATAATGCCAATGGCTCTCAAGGTATTGTCTAGTACAATCCACGAAGTGTGAAAAAGGAGCTGAAGTCGAACACTCATGGAATCACCCAATCGAAGACCAATGGTGAGAATCTATCGTTAGGCATGAAGAACTTGCCATTGAGGCATGCAAGCTCTAAGGTACCAAAAGGGATCTCTAGACCAATCTCCTGGATAATGAGTTGGTGTCGACAGGAGACGATCCATTGTAGGAGGGCCATAATGTTTCCCCCATCAACGACACGAGATAAGGAACAAGTGGTAGATGGTGAAATAGAGTATCAAAGGAGGAGGTAAGAGTCTAAACCATAGAAGGATTATACTCTTGAACATATCAGCGACACGACTCCGGAAGTGGCAGCATTTAGGTACCAAGGGATTGGAGGCTCGATGGAGACAACATGGATCAGATGGAATGAAGCAAAATGGTAACCCAAAACCCCAGAAGGCCAAATGACGATGTATGGATATCCCAACCTGATAAGAAGCAAAAGTGTCAATGTTCAAGAGTGACTAGTTGCCGCAGGTAACCAATGATGACTTCCAAATTTCCCCCCACCATTCTGGCGAGTACCACAATTATTTTTGGAAACAATCTTGAAGGCGATAGCATATGCTTGTAATATAAGTTCAACCTTTGGACGAATCCAACCTAGTGATGGTTTAATGAGCCCTAGGGAGGAGAAGCTCGAGTATCGTCATAGCGATGAGTCCAATGTCGTCAAGGTTTAACGAGTCCGACATAGGGAAAACTCGGAGTCTTTTTCATGTTTAAAGAGTTTGAAAAAGACACAGCAAAGAAAACTCCTAGGGGTCCTTTTTTCATAAATTTGTTTCCCTCGAGTCCAAAAAAGTATATAATAATACTCGAGAAAACCGCTTGACCATTACAATCGAGGAGTACTTTTCGTAATTAGTGGCCTCAATCCGAAAATGTAAAAAAGTGATCGAAGACACGTCATTTCGTAACTAGTATTGAACCTAAAACAATAAAAGTTTGGCAATCTTTTCATGTTTATATGATCAGAAAAGAGCTCAAAGTGGACCACCTTTTATTCTGTTTAACGAGTCAATAGGGAAAACTCAGCAATCTTTTCGTCTTTTAAGTCAGAAAAGAGCTTAAAGAAGACTTTTGAAAAACATGGATCAAGTGTATATGGATCATGACATGTACCTGCCATCTCTGTTTCTGCAAAAAAACACCACATCATAAGATCCATTCGACATAAATATTATGTGTGGAAATTAGGTAAAAAAACTCAAAACCCTAATTAAAATTCCAAAATAAATGGGAAAACCCCAAAGCATATATTGTAAAATTTTATTTTTTTTGGAAAAACACTATAAAATGGGGGGTGTGGTAAGCTCATTTTTACATTTACCTTGTGATTTTTTACCTTTGTTGTTTTGGTGTGCAAAACTGAGCAAGGACCTGAGCTGGATTCCTACACCGATGGTCAACGATCTCGCCCGAGGCTTTACCAAGTAAGTAATCTTCCCTTTGCACTACATTTCAAAGTTTTTCCGTTCAATTTGATGTTGGATAAGTGGTTTTTGTGTAGATTTAAGAACCAAATCCACCACTCGGTCATCGCAGAAGATCCACACGGGTACCCTCTTTGGAGATGACAAACCCAAGAAGTCTGCTGAATTCAACGCAGAAGACACACTTATGCAGATTAAGATAGATACGATAGTGTTGACAGCGAAGAAAAATTTCGCGAAGGTGATTTGGATCATCTTGGCGCTTCGCTGAATGAGCCGGAAGGTCATCCAGGTAAGGTTGCACAATGTGTCAAATATCATGAAACACATAAGACGTTGCGCATTGTAAGGTTGCACTAGCATTTTTTAGACCGAAAGGGAACTTTTTATAGGCGAAAGTACCCCACGGACAGATAAAGGCGGTCCCGTGTTGATCCGCAGGCGAGATATTAATCTGGTTATAACTAGAAAAGCCATCCATAAATGGATAAATCTCACTCCCAGCACACTCATCAATGAGCTGGTCAATGAAAGGTGTAGGGTAGTTATCTTTGGGACGGGCACGACTAATGTCATGATAATCAACACATACCCTAATAATGCCTTGTTTCTTAGTCACAAGGACAATATTAGAAACCCAATCAGTGAGTGGGATAAGGTAAATAAAGCCAACTTTGAGAAGCTTCTCGACTTCCACTTTAATAGTTGCAGCCTTTCGGGGGTGCACTAGGCGTAGACGTTGTCGAACAGGTTCGGCACCAGGATACGTAGATATTTCATGCACCATGATGCTAGGATCGATGTTGGTCATCTCTTTGTACGACCAAGTGAAAAAATCTCGAAATTCTCGAAAAGGATCAGTATAAAGCTGAATTAACTAGATAGAGTATAGGTTACTCCGATATGAATGTGCTCGACAACCCCTGGTTTAATAGAGATGTCGATAGGCTGAGTTTGTCTAATGTTCCCCATATTGCCTTCAGAGAAAACTTGATGGATTTGGATAGGCGTCTGAAGGGGTTGGGAGGGGACACAGGAAGAAAACTGCTCAAGACAATTAAGCATTGCCCCTTGGGTGGGGAGAAACGAGGAATGATGGTTATGATCAGACCAAGGGGGTTCCTCAAAAGACATAGTCTTGATAATCGCTTCATCAAAAGGAAAGATTTCCTGTAGAGGGTCTGAAGAAGTGCCATCTCTGAGCCAAGGGGATTGGACATACAAGTCAAGAGCACTGCTCGAAGGAGTAGGTTCAGGAGATGAAGCCGATACAAAAACAATTTCAACGTAGTTGAGCTCGGCAGGACTCAACGACATCACATCGCCCCAGGATTCTATCCGATCCATAAGAGGAAGAACCAAAGGATCAGAATGGATAGAAATAATATGAACAGGAGAAATGTTGGGAGGTGGGAGTGAAAAAACACCCATAAGGGAAGGATCTTTAAAAATTCCATCACCCACACTCTCATATGGAATGGACGTATGCTCCACGAAAGGCACGTTGCCATCAAAAGAAGAAGAAGTGAAGAAGGACAGCTGGTCTTCCATGACAATCTTCCCTTGAAGGGGAAAACAAAGGACATGAAATAGAGATGAAGCCACGGCTCGCATGGCATATGTCCAGCTTCGTCCTAAGAGGAGGTTGTAAGTTAAATTGGCATCGACAACTTCGACCTCCACTTCAACCGTCTTCCCTTCCAGGGTAATAGGAAAACGTGGGAGTATACCATAAGGATAAGAATCTCTCCCATCGAAGGCTTCCAAGGTATTGGGAGACTGACTCAGAATCAAAGAACCGATAGCCTTCCAACAAGAAATAGACATAATGCAAGTAAAAGTGCCTTCATCAATAACAGTAAGGTGAATAGTCTTAGAATTGATGATGACTTGTATAAGAAAGGCAATTTGGTGAGGCAGTCTCGGTAAAAGTGATCAAATCCAAGTCAGCCTGGTCAATGCCACCGATGGCCGATATCAACGACTTCCTCTGGGAGGGGAAACTCTGGAGGACTTCTAATGCATACATAGCCGAAGGAGCTTGGGATAAGTCCTCAATGATGCTATAGTGATGTGCAGCACAAGAATTAGGATTGTAAGAAGACTTCCATGAAACTCCTTTAGGAGGAGGTCAAATGACTGGCTCAATACTAGGTCACTCGATATGGAGCGGTCCAGAGCTGGATGAAGGAGCACTGGAGGGGACCTCTGTTTCTTTACTGGCAGGCAAAGGATACTCTTTTGACCGCGTACTAATATGGATGGGAATTCTCCCAGCCATAAATACCTGAGAGTCGAAGGGAGAAGAGGATTGAGAGGGATCAACCACCTTTTGAGTCTGTTGTGACGGAAAAGGCTCTTTCAGCATGGCAAGAGTCCCAGGGGCACCCTTTAAAAAATGACTAACTTCAAACTGCCTTGGACAGTCTTTAGTATAGTTGTTCTCGTCATAAATAAATCAAGGATACTTAGGCTTGCGCTTGGCACCTTCCTCGGTCGAAGGTTTAGGGGAATCCTGCTTCGGTTGATTGGATTTATTCTTTCCTTTCCCCTTCTTCTTTCCTTTCGAAGTTTTGTCTGCCACGGTGGACTGAACGGTGTTAACCTCAGAAGTTTTACGAGAATGGGATACAACCTAAGAAGAATTTTCATTTGGAGCATTAGACTTTTGCTTCGCAGGGTTCACGTAAGACTTTTTGGAGGATGCATTAACGGAACCAATGACACCGTCAACTGATGGTGTCGATGGAGCTTTGGAAGTTCTAGGTCGTGGAGCATCAAGAAAATAATCGTATAGCATACTAGACTATGAGTAAACCAAGTTGAGATAATGAGCACGCGCGATAGATTTCTCTTCAATTACACATGCCCCCATAGCAATGTCCCAGGCTATGAGACTGATGAATGAGGTCATGAACCAGTCAGTCAGAAGCTGATCGAGGATCTAGAGCTTAATAAAATAATGATGCCTCCTCCATTCATGGATATGATTGGAGATATGCATGGCCGTGTCCTATTTCAGGGATGTCAAGAGATGTGTGCATGTTTCATATCGAATCGGCAACTGAAAAAGAGTTAAAAATGCCATAGCCAGTGAGTTAAAGTCCTGAAAAGTTCTACGAGCTAGCTCAATATACCATTTTACGATAGAGCTAGTGAGAGTCCGTTGGAATAGGCAGAGCTGGATTAAATCATCAAGCCATGAATTCGATGAACACCATTGGTGATAGGTCATGACATGAACTTAGGGATCTCCTCCAGCCTTACCGTCGAATTTGGGACAATCACCAGGGATCTTAGTTGGAACCGGTGGCCAATATAGATTATGAAGAATGGGATCATTTGTCATTTTGGACACATCCGGTAATTCCAACATTACCAAAAAGGGTAATTGAGGGTTGAAGGACATCTGAGGCCATGGGTAAGAAACAACGCTAGAGTTTCATCCAGCTGTCGGTTGCCCTCCGGACAGATTCGGCCATAAGGGTTTTGTCCGTAGGGATTTTGTCCATTGGGGTTATAGCTGAAACTGGATGGTTGACCATGTATTTGACCCCTAGCATTCCATTGATTACCAACTTGACTCATAGGAGCAACGTATAGTTGCTGAAAATTCTAATAAGGCTTAATATGCATCTGTTGATAATTTTGGTATGGGGCAATTTGAGTTTTCCCTTGGGTCTACTGGAAACCATAAGGCAGCTGAGCTCCAAACTGGTAAGCAGGTTGGGTTTGGAACCCAACTTGAGTTTGAGGGCCGGATTGTGTCTAGAGCCCAGACTGGGGCTGAAAACGAGGTGGAGCTTGAGAAGCAACGAGCGTTTGAGTGGCCAGTTGAGCAGGCCCAGATGGATGTCCTTGTTAAAACTGAGGTTGAGCCACCTAGAGAGAAGGTTGACTTAGTTGAGATTGAGGTTGACCCATTTGCCCCGAAGGATGAGTTTGCTGGGTATTGGGTTGACCCTACACAACCAAAGGTTGTCCTGACTGACTAGATGGTTGAATAGGCTGAACAATTGGTTGGCCTTATTGGATTTGAGGCTGACTAACTTGCCCAGAGGGGTGACCTTGTTGAGTACCAGGTTGGCCTTGTTGGATGTAAGGATGTCCTGGGTTGCTATAAGGTTGCCCAAAATATGTGAAAGAGGAATCACTGAAGGCCGAAGGTTGTCCCTGGAAGGGCTGGGCTTGTGGGCCAATAGGTTGCCCTGGATAAGGTGGCCTGTAAGATGGTTGTTCATGAGATGGATGCCCATAAGATGGCTGACCTTGGTAGGGAGGACCTTGAAAATTTGAAGGTCGCACTTGGCCACCCTGATAAGTGGTGGTACTCTAAGTAACAGATAATGGAACTGAAACCTCAACAGTAGGTTGAGATTGCATGGCATGGGTCCGGGGTGATAAATATGGGTTCCTCGAGAATCATAATAATGAAACAGATTTTGTGGATCCAGATTCTAAAGAGCTTGGAAGTATTGGTCATATGCCCCCCTACTGGAATGGAACCAGAAGAAGGTGGGGCACTAAGGCTAGGATTAACAACCCCAGATGTGGAGGCCGATGGGCCACTATTTGGAGGACCAGCTGAAGGTCTGGCAATAGTGGTCACAACTAAAGATGCAATGATGACATTAACAACAGGGGCTGAGGAAGCCACACAAATGGTTGGAATAGTCGGAACAGATGTGACAGTCACATTGTGGATCTGGGGTGTAAAAGGCTCCGAAGTTGGAGTGATGGTATGAGACCACATGGAACTTGTAAGGGTTGATCTAGAACCTATGATATCATCCAGAGCATTATAGCATAGAGGCAACGTGATGCCAAGAGGGGTGACACGGAAGGGTGAAGTCTCCATAGGTATAGGGATTTCACCACTCGCCATAAAGGTCTCTTCACCTGGGATGGGGTTCATCTCATCCATGTTGGAGGAAGACATTGGGACCAAAACACCAGAAGGAGTAATAGGAAAGTCTTCTTTGGAAGGCTCCCAAATAGGGTTCCAATGAATATCACTAACAACTGGTACCTCAAAAGTGACAGAAGATGGAGATCCTTGGTCGCTTGGAATAGGAGATGGGATCGACGATTCTGCCAGGATGATTGAACTAAAAAATCCTAGGAAAAACTAATCAAGGAAGACAACCCTACGAAAACTAAAATGCAACAATATCTAACAGCGTAAGTGTGAACGTGGCCGAATAAATTTTAAGATACAGGAACAAAACTTGACCTTTTCATCTTTAGAGAGTCGAGAAAAGGACGAAAAGATGACTCTAATCGCCTTCAAATATTTAATGAGCCTAAAAGGACAAGTGCTCAGATGGACCTTTTCTTTTAAGGAGTTCGAGAAGGAACGAAAGTGACTACTCTGGAGAACTAGGCAAAAGGTTTACCAAACAACCCGTAAAACTGCATATACACCTTGGCGATCATATGAAAACCAAGGACTTCCCGTACGATAGTAAATCTTCCTGAATGTTGTGTTCGATGCGTTACGGTTTGCAAGGCGACAGACACGGCTTCCCAAGGATATAGGATGATAACCTAGTGGGGTCTCCCAACATATACTTGATGGTACTGGGAGCACAACTCCGTACTAGCAGCTATTGAGTCACAAAAGGAGGAATCACCCAACCTTAAGTGGAAGCAATAGTGACTAGGTTTAAAGACGCCAGAGCACATCTCTAGCCTAGACCTCTAAATAATGTGTGTTATGTTCCAATGCGTTTTTAAGTTCATTCAATTCATTTTAGAGTTGATCTTGAATTGCATTTCAGTTTTTAGGCCTTATCGTATGTATATCAAAAAACCTAGGATGCAACTAGAATGAATAAAGCATCTTTTATTTCAATGAGCACCTACTTATAGGAGGATAGAGAGGTCATTCCCAAACCAATATAAAACCAATATCAGCTAAGAGACACAATGCATAAACACATCAATCCTACAGTGCATCGATACTACTAATGATAGATTTTAAGTTTGCTTTCCAATTTCTCAAACATGAAAACTTGAAATGCAAATGTACTTTCACTTTCGTATACTAAATGAATGCAAATTTTTTTATTTTGATAGCTTTGAATTTTAAAGAGATAAATGAGAAAGCGTGATTCAATTGATCCAAACAATGCTGATCTATGTCTGGTAGTGAAAAATCGAATCAATATCAAAAATTGGTCCAATAATCGTCGCTAAAAATCAACCAGCAAGAAACAAGAAATGAAAGAAACCTCAAACAAATCAACAAGACGACTGCAGATGAACCTTGGAAAGACAAGCAACCAAGCCAAATAATTCAAAAGACTTGGAAAAAAACAAGGTCAGAAAGCCAAAAGTACAAGATTCACTCAATGAAACCAAAGAGACAGTAGCTTAACCAGAATCAATTAAAACAAACTAATGGGCAATAGAAAGACCTGACTATTCTTATAGACAGTAAAGGGATTTACCAGATGCCCCAGGTAACCTTAAAGCCTGATGGTTTAAGCCAAAAAATTCAAGAGACACTAAACCAAAACCAAACAAAAGAAAACAAGAAAAAAACATATAAGGGACTCCCCATCGAAGTTGCCAATTTGTCAATTAGGAAAGTGTTCCCTCTACGGACAGAGGCCACCCCTCTAGCCCTAGAGTGGGTCTAGTCACAGAAAAGAAAAAAAACAATTTATTTCCTTAAATAGTCATTGCTGGAGGCCTACGTGAAGCCGATGGTTGATGAAGTTCTGTTGCGCTGCTCCAGCTTCCATTTCCTTCTCCTTAATGAGAAATCAACTTGAAACACCACAAGAAAACAACAGCGTACATAACCGAGAACAACAATGATCTATTTACTCACAAAGTCAAGAAATCATGAGCTATCAAGTAAATTACATACAAGCCATAGGAAATCATCATTGATTGTATTAATAATAAATCAAGAGCAAAGCTTACAACCAAGTCTTGACATCGCAAGCCTTCTCGAAGGGTCAAGCCAGTATGTTTCTTCAAGCATTCGCTCTCAAGGATGGGTCTCCCAAATAAACAATATCTCTCTCTCACTCACAAGCTTTAATACAAGGTTAAGGGCACTCCACAACCTCTTGCAAACTATTTAGCAATCCCAGACTTGTCACACTCACACCAAAGCTATCTACCTAATTAAAATGCACTAGCAGCACTATACAACCAAAAGAACTAGTAGAACATAGCAATGGTGAGTGATTTTATAGGAGAAGGAGTCTCCATGAGATGAGGGAGAGGGAGCTTAACCTCAAGGAAGGTAGCACAAAAGACGGAACTACCATCCCAAAGGAGGAAGGGTGACCCAAACTGACCCAACAACTAGGTCTAGAGACATCTAGAAGGCCGACTGTTGGAACAAATTTGCCCAATCTAGATCATTGCAGGCTGTAAAATAAGTCTCTGCAACGACATCGCAAGGAGGCAATGCATGCAGACCAATCTTCGTGATAAATAGTTAATAGCCTTGCACTGGGCCTTGAAATTCGACCATCGTGGGAAACAGGTGTACACTTGCGACAGGGTCATGATGAGACCATCTATGACAGGGGACCGTCGCGTATATTAAGGGTTTACTTGTGACAAGGTAGAAACTTAGCGAATGAGGGTCAACTTGCAACATCAGAGAGCATTTTATTAATCTTCTTACAGTGGTGGGAAGATATGAACGTGTGTATTTGACACATGACAGAGCAGATGGACTGAGATGAGGACAGTGACAAATTACTGTGTAACATGTGCCCCTTTTATTTTTTTCTCGATGTGCTTTGTACATCCATTCAGTCACGAGAAAGTATTCTAGCATGCACTCCTTGTTTATCCCATTTGTCATCATGCCATGTTCCATCAATGTACCTATTCTTGCAATTCACTCATGACTTGATGACATCAAATCCAAAAATCTCTTAGTCTAACATTTGTAGTGTTTTCGGTTTTGATTCCAAGTAAATGGGAGGGAGGAACAGACATTGAAACTACACAGAGCACAACTGAGGCTAGGATGAGGGGCTTCAGAGTACTGTTGGGAAAAAATGTGCATAGGTCACTAGAGGAAAGAATTTCACAATCAGTGATAGCAGTGAAAGTTGGAAGGTGGAACCTAGCTGGGAAGAACTGTACAATTCCTAAGAGGAAGATAAGTCAAGATGTTGGGGCATCTTCTTGGATAGTTATACATAATTTTTAGAATGAGAAATGAGAGGGTCGCTCGAGTTCCATCTTGGAATCTTCATAATTTCTCAGAGGGAGAAAGAGTAGGGCAGTAAGGGGCACTGGCAGGAAATTATGTATAGTTTTCCAGAGCAAGACATGATAGGCTGCAGGGAGTTCCTGGTCATAATTGCACATTAATGAGAGACACTGTTGGATAGGCAATGTTGTGAAATTTCTAGAAATGGTATATGACAGGGCAGCAGCAGGTGTACCAGTCAGATCTGCCAAATTTTCAGGGACGATGGAGAGTAAGCTAGTAGGAGGACTGACTCGGAATGACTACACAATTTCTTGAGGAAGTGTACGTAGGAAACTGAGAATGTCTACACAATTTTAGAGAGCAGTGTAGCCGCCGATCATAGTGTAGTGCACATTTCTAGTTGACCAGAGGTAGACTTGATAACTGATCTTGTGGGACGAGTAGACTAGATGGGGCTTGGAGAGAACTTATACGTAATTCTCACTTTGTCACTTCCAATATTTCACAGTGCAGCTACCTCGGAGGATGGCCTTAAGCACTGCATAGTTCTGGGCAACAGAGCAAGGTCACTGAGAGCTAACGCTATGCAGTGTAGCTCTATTGGGGTCTACCTGAAGGAGTTTATTCGGTCGATAGATTTTCAGGAAAAATGTCTAAGTGTGAGAGCAAGTCAACTTGTGTAGACATGACATTGTTATTAGACACATAGCATGAGTCGACGACATGACACCATAAACGAACAAGACAAACATGTTCTCAATAAGCCTATCTTTAAGATTGAGGGTGACAAGTGCAACATTTGAGATAGACCTTGGAATGACTAAGATGACACTTAGACGAAGGTGCATGCAAATTTGTTTGTGAGTATGCCCGATGTTCATAGAGTGAAGAAAACTCATGCACACAAAGATCAACCTTCAAAATTGTGAGAGTAAGACCACAAGCATGACAAAGCAATCAACATGCCAAAAGACGACCATTGGTTGAACAAGAGAAGGTTATACAAGACTCTACAAGAGCTCATAGAATGATCCCGAGTGTTTGCAACCATCATTGGAAAAACCAAGTAAGGCTCCAAAATTTGGATGCGAGCCAAAATTTCAGACAGTGTTGTAGCCACTGCAACACTTGGCGACACATTGGTTGAATACCAGCTTCTCTATTTTGGTTCATTTTCAAAACAATGCCTTGGCCTTTCAGGGAGTATTGATTCATTGTGAAGGTTACCTTGGCTTCCCCACTTACGCCATGGATAGATATGGTTCACCTTGTACTAACTTAGTCAAACATGGTAAAAGATTCAACTAGATCACAATGTTTCAAAATCGGGAAGGGTAGTTTGGCTCGCGAGCTTAAGATTTTCAACGTACAAGTTTTCATCTCTGGTGTTGCTCCACTATCAGCAGGCTTGGAGAGTACCCCAGCAAAGTCACGTGGGAACACAAGCATTTCTCCACTGCCATCTAGCTTGGTCGGTACCCCGATGGAGTTACTTGCTTCACCTCTCTACGCAGGAAGCCTTTCTCTTCTTTCACCTTTGTATTTTTTTTGAAAGAGGATTGTGCATAGGCACTTATTTATTTTCGGGGCAGAAGAGGGATCCCAATTTATTGAGAGCAGGAGAGGTTGTTCCTTCAAAGAAGCATGTAAGACCTATGATTTAGGTTTTCTTGTTTAGACTTTTCCCCTTCTCCTTTTCTACTAGTTGGATAAGCTTGAACACACGCAACAGAAGACTGAGTATAGGCATCGGGTTTCCCAGCTTAGACACAGGTTCATGGTTTGACCATAGCTTCCCTTACAGACAGATTATATTTTCCTTTGATGCTTCATTAGCCAAAAGTTACAACCAAGAATAGAGAAGATGGACACAATACTAGCCAAGTGCTGCAATATCACAAGACTCCTAATCTTTAGCCACATACTTATCCAAAAGCCAGAACACAGTGCAGGACAACACTTATTTACAAAATGAAATGACAAGACATTAAAACAAAGCAAGCCAAAATGAAGCAAAAATAGCAAAGAAAAGCATCATAACAGAGATAAACCTACTATATACATAGGGTGGGTTGTGGCCCCACATCATTGAAAATAACATTTTAGATCTTGGCCATTGATAGTAAGGTTGTTAATGCTCCTGTCGAGTGATTGTAAATGATAAGTGTTTTGGCCAAGTTTTTCGTGAACTCTGAAAGGACCAATCCACAGGGACTGAAAATTTGTGTGTTTTCCTTTGTCCTTGTGGGGATTGTCCCACTTCAAGACTAAATCACCCACACTAAAGGTGGTGTTCCCTGAAGATTTTCGATCAAACCATCTCTTGATACAAGATTGGTGGAGTGTAAATTTTCTTTTTCTTTCATTCATTCTTCCTGTAACTTGTGTAATGTCTACATCCTACACTAAACTAATAGACATGGCCTGCCTTGGGATTGTTGGGATAACTAGAGTGCAGGAAAGTAGATATTTGGTGCGAGGATGGATTCTTTTCCATATACAAGGAAGTATGGAGATGTGTTCAGAGAGGATTTAGGTGTAACTCAGTCAGCCTAAAGAGTATTTACCAGAGCGGAATGCCAATTTCGTTGTTCATAGAAAATGGTTTTTTTTGTTATGTGAATGAGATTTTTGTTTGTAGATTCAGAAATACCATTTCCCTGCAGGTAGTATTTAGCTAAATGGTTAAGCACAATACCATATTACAATGCAAAATCATAAAGTTTCAACAAAGAGAATTAATTTGCATTGTCATAAGCAAGTGATACAGGAACGTCAAACTTCGAAATGATGTTCTGCTGAAGGAAGTTGATGACTTCCTAGTCATTCACTTGTTTTAGAGAAACTGCTTCTGTCCACCACATGAACTGATCTATAGTAGTCAAGATGTAGTGGTGCTGATTTGATGAACGTGGGAAAATTTCTTGAATGATGTCTAAGCCCCACTGTTGGAATGGTTCATCCACTGCAATAGGCTAAGGGAAGACTGCTGACCTTTGAGTTCTGCCAACGCATTTCTCACAGACCATGCACTTGCTAGCATAAGTGTGTGCATATTTGAACAATGTGGGTTAGTAGAAACCAACTCTCATGACCTTATGCACTATTTTGTTACCTCCAAAGTGACCCCTGGATTGTCCATCATGCAGATGACGTAACACTCTCTCTTAATCCTATGCTTCCAAGTACCTAAGAAAAATGCCATTGTGATGCTTTCTATAAAGAACCTCATGCACCAACTAGTAATGTAAGGCTTTCAGTCAGAGTGCCCTCTTATGATGCATAGAGAAGTGAGAGGGCATGGTGTCGTGCTCAAGGTACTGGTGCACATCTTCATACCAAGAGTTACCATGAGAAGTGGGGGTGCTCGCTCTACATTGTACATGTCAATTTCTTACTCCCAACTAGGGAGCTCCTCTTCTTCCTCTTGTGTGTGTACTGCTTCCACTGCTAGTCTACAGAGACCATGCCCCTTGATGGCATGAAGTGCCTTGATGTCAAAATCATACTCTTGTAGTCCTTTCATCCAGTTCACACGTCTTTCATCCAGCTCTTGTTGAACAAGCAGTGATCTGACTGTTGGATGTGGCACAAAGAATATGAAATGATTCTTCAATAGGTAACATCTGAAGTGTTTCACCACCTTATATGCTACATGTGATTGTTTATAGATGCCGAGATAGTTGATCTCAGGTCCATGCAAGATCGCCCTCATGAAGGAGATGGGACATTCATTGTTGAGCTTGTCCTTCTGAGTGAGCATTGTAGCGACTGAAGTGTCAGAAGCAAATGTGTAAAGAAATAAATATTTATTGAAATCTAGGCTATATAGCACAGGTGCTTCTACTATTTATTGCTTAATACAAGTGAACATGTCCTTTTCATTCTTCCCCCAGTTGTAAAATTCATCCTTCTTGATCATTTATTTTATGGGTTTAACAATGTGCACAATATGAAATGAACTTCTAGAGGAAGTTGATCTTTCACAAGAAGGACTGCATTACCTTCTTACTCAGGGGATGAGGAATCTATGTGATGGTCTGGAAACTGTCCAGATCTACCTTGATCCCCTGTTGGAAATGATGTGCCCAAGGAGGTTCCCCTCAGACACTGCAAAGATGCTCTTCTTGGGATTCAAGCATATCTCGTACTTGCAACATCGATTAAAGGTTTTCTTGAGATGGTGCAGGTGGTCTAACCATTTTCTGGAAAATAAAAATGTTACGTCATCAAGGTAGACCACCATGCTCTATATGATGAGCCCACAAAAGGTGATGTCCATTGCTTGCTAAAAAGTTTTACCCACGTTTACCAGCCCAAATGGCATTCTTCGATAAGTGAAAGTACTCCACTTTGTATGGAATGTAGTTTTCATTCTGTCAGGTTCTTCTACTAGGACTTGGTTATATCCTGAAAATTTGTCAAACAGAGAAAACATTTATTCTCCAAATATTGTTTGCATGATGTGTTGCATAAACGGCACAGGGTAATTGCCTTTTTCCGAGACGATTGATATTTTGAAAATCAACGCACAGGCAGATCTCCCCAGACTTCTTTCTGACATGAACTAAGTTTGAAACCCAAGTAGAATGACAAAGCTTGTAAATGATCTGAGCATCCAACAACTTAGTCAACTTTAAGAGAAATTCTTCGGCGTAAATCACAAGATAAAACATTTGTGACGCATTTCGAACCAACTAGTGTGGTTCATCGTCAGGACAAGTTGAAGAGACAGATCCGGCCTAGCATGTTAAATAGTTTGAGCAGAGCCTCCAACGACTATCACGACTAACATCTACTTTTGACTATAGGACCAGAGTCCAAATTAGTTATCTTAGGTGACCAATAAAAATATATAAAATAATTTAAATGGTGTTAAAGGTTAGTTAAAAAAGGGGTATAGTTTGTTAATTAAAAATTGCCAATTAGCTAGAAAAAGGGGGATAAGTTGTATAATTATACATAACAACTTAAAGTTAGTTAGAGTTAATAAAAAATAATGGATCGAAAAAATAATAAATAAATAAATAAAAGAAAATAAAAAATACATACATAAATAAATAAATAAATAAATATAAATAAAATATAAATATAAATAAAAAATATAAATAAAATAAAAATAAAAAATATAAATATAAATATAAATAAATAAAAACAAAACAATTAATAAATAATTAAATAAATAAGCAGATAAATAATAAAAATAGAAATAATTTAATTAATTAATTAATTAATTTATTTTATTTATTTAAATAAATAAAAATTATTAAATTAATAATAATAAAAAATAAATAAACAAAAAAATAAAAATAAATAAAAATAAAAAATAAATAAATAAATAAAATAAGATAAAATAAAAAATAAAAAATAAAATAAAATAAAAGTAAAAAATAAAGATAATAGCAATAAAATTAAAATTAAAAATTAATAAGAATATATATATATATATATATATATATATATATATAGTTTAATTAAGAATATTATAAACGGTATAAAAATAAAAAATAAAAACTAATAATAAATAAATAATACTAATAATACTAATAATAATAGAGTACTATTAACTTTAAAAAATAAATGAATAAATAATTATATCGCGCCAAAAGGAGAAACTCTAGGATGAAGACAAGGCGTCAAGGAAAAAGATCCGCGAAATAAAAAGACAACATCGAAAGCTAGAAAAAACAAGACTAGAAGAAAGGGCAGGGATCCAATAGCTACTGATCTTCCAGCCGTCATCTCTATTGAGATTGTTCGACCTTTTTTCAATTTCAATAGCTTCCCTGAATTTACGGTGATGGAACTGTGCAACTTTGGCAATAACTTTGGCCTCCTCAATACACACCTGATGCTTGGTCTTTTCCTCATGCTCTGCTAACGTTGAAGACTTGGTTCTGCCATGTCTTAGGTCAACTGCATGTTCACTGATCCTTTGCTGAATGGAGCGCCCTATTTCCCCGATATAGGGTGTCCCACAGGAACAAGGGATCAAGTAGACACCCTTCATATCTTTAGGATCAATGGGATCTTTCACCGATCGGAGGGATTCGTTAAAGAGCTTAAGGACATAGAGCTTAGCCCTAAGGACATTCTAGTCAGCTTTGATGTCGTCTCCCTTTATACTTGTATCCCTATAAAGGAAGCCATGGAAGTGATCTATCGCCTAACGGATCCTGACACCGCGCATCTGGTTGAGATCTGTCTCACTTCCACTTTCTTCTGCTTCGAGGATGAGTTCTTTGAGCAGACTTGTGGTGTTGCCATGGGCTCACCCCTATCCCCTATTGTTGCGAATCTTTTTATGGAAGATTTCGAAGCCAAAGCTTTAGCCTCGGCTCGTCTCCTTCCCAAGCTATGGAAAAGGTATGTGGATGACACTAATGTCATCTGGTCCCATGGCCTAGAAGAGTTGGATATCTTCTTCAACCACCTCAATTGTCAGTCCTCGGCCATTAAGTTCACCATGGAAAAGGAGGTGAATGGTTGCCTCCCTTTCTTGGATATTCTTATATCGAGGAATATAGACGGTTCTCTCTCCCACTCAGTATTCCGGAAGAAAACGCATACTGAGCAGTATCTTCATGCCGATTCCCATCATTTCCCTGCTCAAAAGTTGGGTGTTCTTAACACCCTTGCCACTCGTGCCCTTAGGATTTCTGATAGGGAGAGTTTCGAGAAGGAGAAATCCCATCTCCTTAATGTCTTTGTGGAGAATGGCTATAGTAGGCGCCTAGGTCAAAAGGCTTTCCTCAAAGCCTCTAAAAATGCGTTAATCGATAAAGAACCTAAAGAGCGTCGGCTAGGTGTCCATCTTCCCTATGTCCAAGGAACCATGGACATGATTGCTCGGATCCTTAAGAAGTATGATATTCCCTCAACCTTGAGGCCCCTCAACACTATTCGCAAATCCCTCCGATCGGTGAAAGATCCCATTGATCCTAAAGATATGAAGGGTGTCTACTTGATCCCTTGTTCTTGTGGGACACCCTATATCGGGGAAACAGGGTGCTCCATTCAGCAAAGGATTAGTGAACATGCAACTGACCTAAGACATGGCAGAACCAAGTCTTCAGCGTTAGCAGAGCATGCGGAAAAGACCAAGCATCAGGTGTGTATTGAGGAGGCCAAAGTTATTGCCAAGGTTGCACAGTTCCATCACCGTAAATTTAGGGAAGCTATTGAAATTGAAAAAAGGCCGAACAATCTCAATAGAGATGACGGCTGGAAGATCAGTAGCTGCTGGATCCCTACCCTTTCTTCCTAGTCTTGTTTTTTCTAGCTTTCGATGTTCTCTCTTTATTTCGCGGATCTTTTTCCTTGACACCTTGTCTTCATCCTAGAGTTTCTCCTTTTGGCGCGATATAATTATTTATTCATTTATTTTTTAAAGTTAATAGTACTCTATTATTATTAGTATTATTAGTATTATTTATTTATTATTAGTTTTTATTTTTATTTTTTAATACCGTTTAGAACATTCTTAATATATATATATATATATATATATATATATATATATATATATATATATATATATATATATATATATATATATATTATATTTATATTTATATTTATATTTATTCTTATTAATTTTTAATTTTAATTTATTGCTATTATCTTTATTTTTTACTTTTATTTTATTTTATTTTTTATTTTTTATTTTATTTTATTTTTTATTTTTACTTTTTTTGTTTATTTATTTATTATTATTCTTAAGTTTAATAATTTTTATTTGTTTAAATAAAAAAATTAAAATAAAATAAAATAAAATAAAATTAATTAATTAATTAATAAAATCATTTCTATTTTTATTATTTATCTGCTTATTTACTTATTTATTTAATTATTTATTAATTGTTTTGTTTTTATTTATTTATATTTATATTTATATTTTTTATTTATATTTTTATTTATATTTTTTATTTTATATTTTATATTTATTTATTTATTTATGTATTTTTTATTTTTTATCTATTTATTTATTTATTATTTTTTCGATCCATTATTTTTTATTTACTCTAACTAACTTTAAGTTGTTATGTATAATTATACAACTTATCCCCCTTTTTCTAGCTAATTGGTAATTTTTAATTAACAAACTATACCCTTTTTTTAACTAACCTTTAACACCATTTAAATTAATTTATATATTTTTATTGGTCACCTAAGATAACTAATTTTGACTCTGGTCCTATAGTCAAAAGTAGTTGTTAGTCATGATAGTCGTTGGAGGCTCTGCTCAAACTATTTAACATGCTAAGCTGGATCAGTCTCTTCAACTTGTCCGGACGATGAACCACACTAGTTGGTTCAAAACGCATCACAAATGTTTTATCTTGTGATTTACGCTGAAGAATTTCTCTTAAACTTGATATGGATCACAGAAGCCTCAATTCAACGACTTAGTCAACTCTTTCTAAATAAGAGGCTCCAGTGACGGATGTACTTTCTTAAGCTTGTGCTGGAACGGTTTGGGCCCTTCCTTAATTGGGATGATGTGTTGGATTATTTGCATGTCATATGTTTTCAAGTCCTCGTATGTTAATGCGAATACATGATCTGTAGATGAGATCTTAAAAAATTATTAAGGTATTACAAACTCACTTGCATGGATTTGCCTATGTTATTTTGTGCAATGGATCGATAAGATTGCGAAATACATAGAAAATGAAGCAGTAAAAGAAACATAATAGACATCACACTTAACCATAGCAAGTTTAATAAGGAGTTCACCCAACACTCCTGGGCTATACCTCTTGGTCCAACCTTCAATGGTGACCTCTCTATTATGTATTCAAAATATAGTTTTACAACAGTGAGCTCAATTTGAGTCTTACACAACAGATACAAAAACAATAAGGCTTTACTTGGATCCCCCAAGTCTCTTCTGAGTACACAAACTCTACTCACTGACTCTCTGTCTATGTTGCTCTATCTCGGCACCGCCTGCCCCTGTTTGCTCTTTGTTTGTGGCTTTAAAGTCAATCTATGTTGTCCTTTCATTTCACCTTCTCAGGTTCTCTGGCTTCTTGACCTCTACCTGCTTAGATCCCTTTCGTAGCATTAGAAATCATTACTAAATGGTTCCAGGGAGGGTGGCCACCTATACTGTAACGGTATGGTCATCAGGCCTTTGAACTCCTTCGAAATCATCGTTCTCTGTTTACACAAAGAAATATGTTCAACATAGGAAAAGTCCACCAAACACTGTCTATCAGACTTGAAACATTATGAATCCACCTTATAACTCCTATCAGGTCCGCTTGTATACTGACATCGCATCTCCACGATTAATCTGGGAGATCCAGATCCAATGACTGAGATCCATTTCGGGTGGCCCCTTCATACGCAAGTTAACTGCTCGATGAGGGTGGTTTTCTCTCTCCTCAACTTGGACACGTGGTAGCCATTGTATGGGATCGGGTGGAGCCTAGCCCAAACAACTTTCCACCTTTAGTCCTCCCGAAATCTTGCCTATTTTTTTATTTCTCTTTTATATGAAAAATACATTGAAACATGAAAATCCAGCTTATCGGACTTGAAAACATATGTAATAGTATTAATAATCCTTTCGAGTCTGGAAACATCGCCCAAATCGTGTTGCCCTTGGTTTTCATTTATTTAATGAAAACACAACTTTACATAGAAAAAGCTCTTTTGACGGATCTCAAACTATATCAAATATCACTTATAAGCCCGTCTGGTCTGGGCAGTCACACACACACACACACAGCCCCGCTCCATTGTACCACTCTGAATGCGATATTACAATGCGACTAGTTGCAATCGCATATTGCATAAGTCCCTGGGCTGTTGTAAGCACTCCATTGTTACCTGTCGATGCCACATGGCAAGTTAACCTAGGTCGTCGATCTGCACACTTGATCGACTGTCCTTTTTGACCCCACTGATCAATATCACAAAATTCACGTGACTGCCTCAGATAGCCTCCGATAGCCCTCGCCGATTTGCAATATGCTGATCGGATCTGGACTATTGATCTGCCAGATCCAACAGCTCCGATTCAAGGCTGCCGATAACTTGTTTTTCCATTGTTTCTTGTGTTTTTCATTGCCGATAGTGTTTTCCACCTGTTTTAAGAGTTCCTCCTCTTGTGATAGTCTTGATATTTTAAGAGATTTGGAAGACTGAGAGGGTTTTTGGATCCAATTTGGATCATGCCTTCCCACTGAAAAAGTCTTTTGGACCACCAAAAGTTGGTTTTTAAGCATCAATTAAGTGAGGATACAGCTTCCCCACTTGCCCAATCTCTATCCATATTGCATTGCTTGGTTTTAAACCTTTGAGTCGAATTCTGAGGTACTCAACCTCCCCTCTACGCGTAGTACTCACCTTCCTATCCAGAACTGTATCTTCATGCAACTCATTGAGATATTTGGGCAACGGATCCTCAATAGAAGGCAACAGACTTTGCTCTTCAGGATCTTCAATCAATGAAGGTTCAAATAGTCTGAATAGATATGCATGTAAGCTGGAAAATCAAGGCCGAAAACATTCTCACCAATTTTCTCAAGTATCTTGAAAGGCCCATACCTTATTGGCTTCAGCTTCTTACCTTCACCTTGCATTATGTCCTTGCTGATGTACAACCAGACTTGATCAACAACTTGGAAACTATGCTCAATTCAATGCTTATCATGCCTTGCCTTGTATTTGGCTTGGCTCTATTCCAGCTGTTCCTGCACTACCTGGTGAGTTTCTTGGATCTGTTCAATGAACTTGATTACTTTGTCCACATCACTGTGTCCATCAACTGCTATGTCTTTACTAAAGACAAAATCTAAGGGAGACCTTGGTATAAAACCAAAACAAGTCTCAAAAGGAGATCTTTGTGTAAAAGAATGTTTAGCACGGTTGTAAGCATGTTGCACATAACATAAATGTTCATCCCAAAGCTTGGGATGCTTGCTACAATAGCCTCTAAGAAACTAGATCACTATCTTGTTGACAATATTTGTTTGTCCATCTGTTTGTGGATGAAAGGTTGTGCTCTTCTTTACTCTGGTTTCCATTAACTCCCACAAACTTGACCAAAAATTCCCAACAAATTGGGAATCTTGATAAGATATAATAGAAGTGGGTAACCCAAAATGAACCCATACATGCTAAAAGAACAACTTTTTTGTTTGTTCAGCTGTAATCTGCTTGTTACAAGGTATTAAAATACACATTTTGTTGAACCTGTCCACAATAACATATAAATAGTCATGACCTTTTCTAGATCTTGGCAATCCCCCAACAAAGTCCATGGAAACACTCTCCGAAGGATGAGAGGGAACTGGAAGTGGATTGTACAAGCCTAGTTTTCTATTGTTGGGCTTTCTTTTAGCACACATTGTACACCCTTTAATATATCTAGAAACTATTTCATGCATTCTTCGCCAATAGCAGAATCTTTGTAGCTATGTAACTATTTTACTTACACCAAAATGACCTAATATTAGAGAAGTATGTGCTTCTCGGATTATGTTAAGTCTTTCAGTTTGAGGAATTCATAACTTTCCCAAATGATACAAGAGTTGGTCCTTAACATGATAATCCAATTCCTCTACTTGTTTGCCATGACTTAAAGTTGCATATACATCTTTAAAATCTACATCTTGAGCATATTGTTCAATGTAGCTTTCATGCAATACTGAATTGTGCTTAAGTATAGTAGATGAATTTATAATTGGTCTAGATAGCATATTTACAACCTTATTGTGTATGCCTTTATTATATCTGATGACAAGATGAAACTGTTGTAGAAAACCCATCCACCTATAGTGTCTTGATTGCTGCAATTTAGTTTGTGAGTGCAAATATTGAAGTGGTTTATGATCATTATGTATAACTGTTTCTTTGCCCAATAGGTAATGTTTCCACTTTTTCACACTCTGCACTAATGCATACAATTCTTTATCATATGTGGGATAATTAACTACTACAAAATTAAATGTATCAAAATGATAACATATGGGTTTACCATGTTGCATCAACACTGCTCCCATGGCATAGTCACTGGCATCTGTTTCAATCTCAAATGCTCTTTGAAGATCTGGCAATGCTAGTACTGGTGTTGTAATAATCTTTTCTTTGAAGGTGTCGAAGGCTTTCTGCTATTTTCCTCCCCACTGAAACACCTTGTTCAATCTTGTTAAAGCCTGTAAGGGAGCTGCAATCAAGAAAAAGTTAGCAATAAAATTTCTCCAATATTGTGCTGCTCCTAGGAAGCTCCTAACTTCAGTAACAGATTTGGGTTTAGGCCAATTCACAATGACTTCCACCATAGAGGGATATATCTTCAATTCACCACCCCCTACAATATGACCCAAATAATTCAAAGATGTTTTACCAAATTCACATTTTGATAAATCAACATAGAGATTTTCTTTTTTCGAAACATCTAGAGTCTGATTTACATGCTTCAAATGTTCTTCCCATGTTTTACTGAAAACAAGAATGTCATATTAATATAAATTTACAAAATCATCAATAAAAGGCCTGAGTACATCATTCATTACTCTCATGAAAGTGGTAGGAGCATTAGTTAAGCCAAAAGGAATAACTAGCCATTCTTACAACGCTTGCTTTGTTTTGAAAGCAATCTTCCATGCATCTTGTTCTGCTACTCTAACCTGATGGTAGCCACTATGCAAGTCCAACTTGGAAAAGTAAAAAACTTCTTTCAGCTGATCTAATAGATCATCTATGCGAGGAAGAGGATAACAATTCTTGATCATTATTTTATTCAGTGCTCTGTAGTCAATGCACATCCTCCACAAACAATCTTTCTTTCTCACCAATACGATTGGAGATCCGCATGGTGATGTGCTTGGCCTTATGAACCCTTTTTCGAGCAACTCCTGTACCTGCTTCTTGATCTTTGCATTCTCTAAAGTGGATAACCTGCACATTCCAATGTTAGACAATGGAGCATCTTGCTACAAATGAATATCATGTACAATTTCCCTTTTGGGTGGCAGACCTTTAGGTTCTTGAAATAGGATATCATATTCTGAAACAACTTCTTCTAAATCAGATTTTTGTTTAGCATCACAACCTTCAAATACATTGGCTTTATCAGGCTTCTTTTCCTTTACAACCATTAGTAAAAATTGCTTGCATGAATTTACAATTCTTTACATCTACCCTGAGTTAATGAGAGTGTAGTTATTTTTGAGCTGATGAGCTCTTACAATATATTCTATCCCATCTTTTGTGAGTTGATACTTATTTTTAGTTCTACATAAAATGGCTTTTCTATCATACAAGTAAGGACTTCCTAAAACAATACCACATATATCCAAGGGAACTATATCTAACTCAACCTCATCTACAAATGTTGACCCAAAAGAAAACCTATGTTTACATTGTCTAGTCACTTGTAGCTTTGCTTTATCACATACCCAACCTAATGGATATGGCTTCTTGTGAGGTGTGGTTAGTAGTCCCAACTTCTTTACAATTGCTTCAGAAATCAAGTTTACTTGTGAACCACTATCAAATAAAGTATCAATCTTTTGATGCTTGGAAATAACTCTAATATGAAAAAGCTCATGTCTTTTCCTCTCATTTTCTTCATTATCAATAATTTGTGCAGAATTACTAGTAGATGCTTCAGAATTTTTACCTTTTATACATGTAGTTGTGATTGTTGTTTCATCACCTGAGTCTGACCCCAAATCTTTCTAAATAATAGCAACAATCTTCCTCTTCTTTCCATCGAACTTCTTGGGTTTCATCTCCGGATGCAAATACCAGTAGTTTTGATCATCGTGTCCAACCTTCTTGCAGTGAGCGCATGAAGGTTTGTCTTTCTGTATATCATTTGCCTTCATCTCCTTCCATTTATGCTTCCTCTTTTCCTTGTTCTTTCTAGTAGTGGGTTTTAATGATCCCCCAATCTCTAGGTTCACATTCTTGCCTCTAGCCTCTAGATGTGTAGCCCAAACAGATACCTCATCTATGCTAGTAGGGTTAAACATAAGAATGGTGTGCCTCAAATAGTTGTGTAGATAACCTATATAATTCTACAAAGTTTCAAGTGAGTCTAGAGAAATGCCTAGAATTAAAGCTCTTTTTCTAAATTCCGGGGTATAGCTTTGTACACTTTGCCCCTTTAGCTGGCGAAGAGTTTGCCAACTCATCATTGCTTGCTGCATATAAGCTAGTGATAAAAAAAAAAATTAATGGCAGAAACAAATTCAACCCAGGTAGAAAGAATTTTACAATGCTTCTTCAAATCAACTTGTGTCCTGCTTTCCCACTGTTATGCTCCTATACCAATAGGTGTCATATATCATGATTGACTTTATGAGCTACGTAATATGTTCATACCTTTCCTTGTTGCAAAGGTTTTCAATATTTTCAAAAAATCAAAAGAATTAAAAAATGTAAAGAGGGTATACCAAAAAGAGAAAAAGCAAAGGGTAAAAAGAATAAAGATGGTCAAAAAAGTGAAAGAAAATGAACCCCGAAAAAAATAAAGACCAAGGAAAATGTGCAAGTCCAAATGCCACTACCTTTTTACTTGTGTAAAATAAACAATTATGTGCATCTTGTTAACTTATGCCACAATTGATGAACAGTCAAACAACTTAAGCTTGGCTAGTTCATATTTCAATTTCATGTTTTAGATATAGAGAATAAAATCTGACCAGACTGTTTAATCTTAGCAGATAAGTAGATAGGTAGAGTGAATAAAAGGAGCTCAATAGTTTAATCTGAGCCCTTGGATGTAATAAGGCTAGACTTAGATAGATATCTGCATGTAAAAGAAAAGAAAAGTTTGATAAGGGTTTTCCAGTTTAAGTGCACCCTAATAAAGAAGAAAAAATGCTAGGTTAAAGTATGTAGGGTAGGTAGATGATGTTGTAGAATTATATGTGATGAATGATGACTCTAAAATGTGTTAATTTTTTGCCCATGGGGGTTTGGATTGACGGTGAATGGGTGTGCTGTTAAGGCACTCCTTGCGATAGGTCACCGGTTCAAATCTCCCGTGGGTACGTAGGTTAGTCTTAATATAGAAAAAAAAAAAAATGTGTTAATTTTTTACTTTCATCACAAGGCCAAGGCATACAGTACATTGAAAACATCTCAAGCAAAGAAAAGTCAAATAATTAACTCCCCTTCTTATTTTCCCTAAATTTTCAATAATTTCCCTTAAATACTAAGGTATTTGCTAAATTAGAGGGGCTCAGAGCATTTCTCTGACTTCTGGAGGGACCGGACCCTCAGCCTAGTAATTTATAAAGCCTAAGTACTTAAAATCATTCATAAATCATTCATTCACCCTCACAAGTCTTTTCCTAAGTAAAATCCTATTTTACTTAGGAAAATTACAAAATTTCTCATAAAAACCCTTTTTTCACTTTAAGCCTAAGTTTAATTACACACACCAAATGTTTTTTATTCTTGGCACTTTTTCATTTCATTTATCATATTAACTTATATTATATAATTCCCTTATAACATTTACCCTTTCCCGTATTATATAATTATATTAAATATCCCTGAAATGTTATATATCCCACTCCCAGTTAAATATGACCATAATCAGTGTTAAAATAGGATTAATGAGTTAATTCGTAACTCATTACGAACCTTAATCCCCCACCGCATTAAATGGGATTAATTAACAGTCATGGCTAATTAATAACCTCCCCGACCTATCACACTGCTCCCGATATGATTAAATTAACCGTTAATTATATTGGGTATGCCTTTGTTAAAACTCTGCATATCGCATCCTCCGTTAACCATCTGATCAGGTCCTCAAGATCTGACAGTCATTATGAATATTGCGTGACCCTTTGTGACCGTGCGTTAGTGTGCGATCACAAAGCGATTTCCTGAACAGTACCCTGCCACGCGTCGAACATTCTATGGAATCGCTGTCTCGAGGTCTATTACTACCTTTCCCCAAAAGCATTGTGATATGAAGCCGCTTATCACCTTCTCACATACGACAAAACATCATGTTCTTTGTCATTCGCCACTGACATCACCCATCCAAAATCCAAAACCCCGCCAACCCTTTACTTTGTAAATAAAACAAACAAGTCATTTTCAGTGCTTTACACTGTAAACCTATGCGCCCATGCAAAAGAATGTCGAGGTCAACCAGGCAAGCTTTTAATCGCCATCCTACTCCAAAACCTTACAGCCAACGCTGACCAGAACCCTCCAACCGTGCCCAATACCTGAATTTCATTTCTCATTCCCCAAAAAGAGGTATTTATCAAATTCTCAACCAAAACCCTGCAAATACTTGTTTCCACTGTTAATTGATGAAAAAGGCCCAAATTCATAATAATTCAGTTATTATTTTCATCATTTAATTCCCCTATAACCTCTGTGTTGCCCATTTCACAAAGAAAACCATAGTTTCCTTATGAATCCACAAGAACCAGACATGGAAACTCGGTTGGCTTTGAATGTTGCACCCCTAAAGCCCCTCACTGAGATTTACACTATCTGCCTTTGGTAGATATGGACTTACAGATAAAAGAACTGACCACCAATAAAAATGACCTTAAAGTCTTTTGCCAAAGAAGAGATGACTATCTGAATGGCTCTGATATCCTAGGACTGTGGGAATCTAATCTTCCCATGTACTTTCTACCCTCAGTCCATGTTTTCCCTAATATAATTCATCAATGCCATGCCAATTATGACCCTAACCACCGAGCAATTATGTCTCCAAGCCAAACAGTCCTTTTCCCAATAACTACCAAATCAATCAATGAAATGTTGCAATTTCACTCCAGTCAAGCTCTCACTCCCCTTTCCATTGGAGATTTACTTGAGAAATCAACTAAATTGTCCCAAACCGAACTTGATCACCTCTGTCAGACTTTCATACTGTAGAAACATCAGCCTAAGGGCCCACCTCCTTATATGCAAACTTTCTTCACAGATATGGGAAGACTCATAGTTGATATGATATCTTTAGTAATGGGTTTCAACACTAGTGAGTTTTTTTATGAGTTAACCCTAGTGTTGTTGTCAATATTTACTCTTGGACAACCCCCTACTGTCAAGTATGACTATGCCTCCTATATTGCTGATAAGATTCATGACCAGTTAATGAGACTAGAGAATGAAAGGGTTTTCAAGTATACCACTGTTATATACCATCTCATGCTTTATTATCAGTTAGATAATTTCCCACTCCCTATCATGAAACTTGATACCAAAGGCAATCCAAGGTCTGTTATTTTCTAATCTTCCATCTTCCATGAATCTTTTGATACCCCTTACTCCTATAATGAGTTCATTGATCAGTTTGTTCATCCAGCAACCACCTTATTGACAGGGATTTCCCCTCCCAGGATCAATGGTGACATTAAAAGGCTCCTTCAACTTTCCAAGCTGTACAGAGTGGGTCACTGGTATCTATACCAGAACTTTACAGAAATCAGGATGTACGGGTGTGAACTTGCCCCTTTCAAGTTACCAAAGTATCTCCCAATGAGACTGTTCGCATTGGAATACTATAGGCAGATATCTAACTTAGACTTGGTCCATTTTACTAAAGCCAAAAGGAAAGCACAACTCAGGATCAAACATCAATTAGTCCCTTTCATCTGCAACACTAGAGAAGTAGGGAATGCAGCAGAGAGAATTCTAGAAGATTACCTTAAATTACAGAAAATTTTTGGTTGGGCTCCATATGACCCTCATGGCTTTATCTGTGATAGAAGAATGAAGAATAGTTTGTCACCATATTTGCACCATAGAATCCTAGAAATTGAAAAATTTGCCAACATGGATGAATGGAGAGAAGGAACCTTAGTAGCAACTGATAGTGAGCAGGTCAACATAGAAATTGTAATGACAGATCTTGAAAAGAGTCTTGACTTAGATTCCTTTGGACAAGTACATTTTGATACTTATCAGAAGTCAGCATCAGGGATAAGTACCTTAGCAACTGGAACCTCTGAAAGGCAGTCACAGCAAACCAATACACCAGTCACAGGTACTTCCAAAGATAAAGAAACAGGGACAAGCACTCAGGCTACAGAACAGTCCATAATGTCTGAACAACCTGAAACTTCCAATGATCAGGCCCACATATACACTCCTCCAACCCAAGTCAATGTGGGAGAACCACCAATCTTGCAGACTCCTCTGAATGAGGAAAAGAATGAAAAAGGAGATAGGGAAGTAGCTACCCCTGCCAGTGGACCCTCAGAACAACCCAGTGCTAAGAGGCATAGGCTGAATCCTCTTTCAGAAGAAGAATTTTATGAAGATACTACTAATAGTCAAAGAAGAGAAGGTGTTGATAGTCCTCAAACTTTCCCAGTAGGTGGGACAGCTTCCAGCTCATAAAGACATGAATTGGAGAGACAACAAAGTGTAGGAGTATAATCTTCCAGGCCCCTAGGAAAAGAAAATCTAAATATCAAAACGAAGTTTGAAGAAATCAAAGCCAGACATTGATGATCTAGGTCTACAATCTGTATTTGAAAATGGTTGCCACCAATCAGAACAGATTGATGTTAGCCTATGACATCAAAGAAGGTAAAATGATAATGAGCTTTTTCAAACCCAAGGTGCAATAGCCTCAATCAGTTGCAGATTACCTCAAAACTATTTTGAGGTCATGGCAAAGGACATTCATCCCTTGGACTAGATTGAGTTACACAAACAGACAAGGGAAATGGTCTACTCTACATTGACTAGTAAGGCCATGATGGCCCAAAGACTAGAAAATTCTTTGAAAAATACAACCTCCCAATTACAACTGCAGAAAGCCTCTTCATAGGCTAAATACAATAGAATAAAATCTTTAGAAGAATTGATCACTGGGTTGGGTCATGATCCCAAACATGTGAAGGCTGCAGAAGCCTTAACTAAAAAGAAAGATGAAGACATAGCTGCCTTAAGAAAGCAGCTAAAGTTGCCTCCTTCAAGGCATCCATAGACTTCTGAGGTCATACAACAAAGGTCTGAAGAAGAGCTAATGGATTTAGTCCTAAAACTTAATGAGCAGCTGAGGGAGACTGAACAGGAATCTAGAAAAATCATTGAAGGACAAGCAGGGAGAGTTGACCTCTCAGCCTCCCAATGTGATTCCAGTAGTTTCCACTGCAGTCCCTTCAACCCTTCGAACAGCTCTGGCACGAAATGTTCCAGTGGTCACAGTAGAAACAATAACATGAACAACAACAGCAGGAACAACACAAGTAGGGATTTCAGGTCTTAACACAGAAGAATTGGTAAAATCAATGGAGGAGTTGAAGCTCCAAGTTTCAAAATTGCAAAAGGTAAAAGAACAATTTGTTACCTTAGAACAAAAATATGATATTTCAAAGATAAATTTTGCAGAAAAGGTGAGGGAGAACAAAGGGTTAGAAAAAAAGGTAAAATCATTAGAAAAATACCTCACATTCGATAGACCCTTAGAAGATATTAGGAATATTCTTTGAACAAACATCACTCAGTCAATAAATGATGTTTGGCCATCCATACAAATAATTTTTGAACAAATGGAGTTGGTAAAGCTAGCTCTTAAAGAAGTCCAGAGAACTAAGGTAGAATTAGGAAGGATGCCTGAGGAGGCTACTAGACTAATTAATTTTTTGAATACCAAGAACAAGTACCAGTGTGAAGAACTAGGCATAGGAGACAGAATAGGGACAATTCTGGAAATCAAGAAGGTTTTGACTAAAAGGTCCTTAATGTAGAATTTGGAAAGAAGATGCCTAAACATGCAAGAGGTAATTGATGACTTTATGAAGAAATTTGGCATATTGCAGAGTAAAGGACTTCCCAATCCTTTAGTTGTCAATGAGAAGCCGATGACACAGATAGACTATGTTGACAAGTTGGCTAAGTATGCAGACAACTAGGCCAACTCATCTTCTAGTGCAGCTAAATCAATACCTATAGGCAGAGTCCTTTTTGACAATCTTGAGAACCTATTCTATGTGGAGCACGAGATAAAACATCTGTTCCAAGTTCAGCCTGATTTTTCCAGATACACCGAGGCTGATGAGATCCATAGAAAACTTCAAAGGACCAGAATACCACAGGAAAAATCGTGGGTAGAAATGATAGAAATTTTGTAATTCACCTTTGGTAAAAAGGTAAATTTCCATTTTTACCATAGTCAATGATGGTAATAGAAGGTAAACAAGGATCAAACAGGTCAAAGAGTATCAGAGCAGGTAAAGAGTGTTAGTAAGAAGATCAAAAGCAGGGCAACCAGCATAGAATTACAAAGAAGATAGCAACATGCCAAATCATACGGCCTGTCTCCAGCACATTCACAAGAATAGGGACAACAAGCCATCAGTTTGCCTTTTCCTTCTATCTACGAGACCATCTGTCTCTATTTTTCATGTAACTTATAGTTAGTCATCCTAGAATATATCTCACTCTGTTATGAGATATTTTTTGTTATTTTTTGTATAAATACTCCCTCATTCAGACTCTTGAGGGTGGATTCTTAGACATTGCTGTAAAAACTTATTACTTTGGAATAAAGTGTTGTTGGACAAATCTTGCATGGCTGGCTGGATGAAGAATTAATGCAAAGGGATTTTCACAGGATTCATGTGTCAAACATTGGACAAATAAGTATTTTATATCTCATATGTTATTGTTTTCTTGTTTATTATATCAATTTTGTTTCATATCTGAATATTAAAACGAAAAAGAATAATTCAGAAAGTGCTTAAGTGCAATATGTCCTCAATCGTTTTTATTCTAAATGTTTTCTTCTAAACTAGCATAAGCAGTGAATTCTTAATTGCTCTTGTTTCGTAGTTTACTCATTTTGATCATTTAGTAAAAAATCCTTAATTGTTTTTTATTGGTGATCAATCATTTTCCCTCTCTTAAAACATGTTGAAGGATTCTTAATTTCCCTTCATCCCTTTTAAGTCCATTCCACCTTTTCACGTCTATATTTGCTCCCTTTTTAGCTGTCTTGCCCTATGAAGCCATCCTTTGTTGAAAAACCAAATCTAGTTGAGACATCTTCATTGACTCCATTAGCCCAATGGCCTAAAATATTCAATCCTACCCCTCTGCTGTTGAATTTCACCACAAAACACAATCAAAACCCCAAGCTTTCATAACTAGCCTAATATTTTCCAAAACAAAGCTAAATCCTAAAGAGAGAGCCCTCTCTAGGTACAGATTGGTTAGATTATGTACCTAAAAGTTGGTTTGTGGTTGCCTTGGACCCCTTTCCATCTTATTACAACTTCTGGGAAAATCTGAGTGATAACACCCACCATACTAGGGCAGTTCATCCAAGGCGAAGGCTTGCCAGCTGAATCTTTCTCCTTTCTGAATTGATGTTCTATACCCTGTAATATACATCAATCTATCTAATCCAGTTACCTAGCTTTTTTGCATTTAATTCTCCATCATATATTGGCAAATCCAATCTTACATCTAATTTAATCAAAGGGCTAGAAGGAGGTGTTGATAGAGGAGGTTCTTTTCCTTTCCCTTTGCCTTCAGAATGGCCATCTAGAAGAGGTTCTTCTGTTCCTTTGTCTTCTTTGGAGGTTGAAGTATCTTCACCTCTACCTTTCTTAAATTCTCGATACATCTCTTCTACCATGTCTCTCATGGTCATGAAACTGTCCATGAACTAAGAGTATGATTCTGAGGGAATTTCTTCTGCCATTTTCCTCCTAGGATAGACACTTCCAATTTCTGGGTTAGTCTCAACCAGTTCTCCTCCTCCTAATTTGGGCTTTGCCCTAGTTAGCATTCAACAATATAGCACAAGCTTGTCTAATCTTAGCAAACCTAAAGCTCTGATACCACTTGATCTGTAAATGAGTTGTTAAACAATTATTAAGGTATTATAGACTCATGTGCATGGATTTTCCTATCTTATTTTCTGCAATGGATCGATAAGATTGTGAAATACATAAAGAATGAAGCAGTAAAAGAAACATAATAGACATCACACTTAAACACAACAAGTTTAATAAGGATTTCACCCAACACTCCGGGCTACATCTCCTGTTCCAGCCTTCAGTGGTGACCTCTCTATTATGTCTTCAAAACATAGTTTTACAACAGTGAGTTCAATTTGAGTCTCACACAAAAAATACAAAGACAATAAGACTTTACTTGGATCCCCTAAGTCTCTTCTGAGTACACAGACTCTACTCACTGACTCTCTATCTCTGTTGCTCTGTATCGGCACCACATGCCCCTATTTTCTCTCTTTCTATGACTTTAAAGCCAATCTGCGTTGTCTGTTCATTTCACCTTCTCGAGCTCTCTAGCTTCCTGACCTCTATTCGCTGAGATCCCTTTTGGAGCGTTAGCAATCATTGCTAAATGCTTCCAGGAATGGTGGCCACCTATACTGTAACGGTATGGTCATCGGGCCTTTGAACTCCTTCAAAATCATCGTTCTCTGTTTACACAGAGAAATACGTTCAACACAGGAAAAGTCAACTAAACACTGTCTATCAGACTTGAAACATTATGAATCCACCTTATAACTCCTATCAGGTTTTCTTGTATACTGACATCGCATCTCCACCCTTGATTTGGGAGATCTAGATCCAACGGCTGAGATCCATTTCGAGTGGCCCTTTTGTATGGGAGTTAACCGCTCAATGAGGGTGGTTTTCTCTCTCCTCAACCTAGACACGTGGCAGCCATTGTATGGGATCGGATGGAGCCCGACCCAAACCACTTTCCGCCTTTGGTCCTCCCAAAATCCTGCCTATTTTGTGATTTCTATTTTATATTAAAAATACATTGAAACATGAAAATCCTGCTTATTGGACTCGAAAACATATGTAACAGTATTAATAACCCTTTCAGGTTCAGAAACATCACCCAAATCGCGTTTTCCTTGGTTTTCTTTTGTTTAACGAAAACACAACTTTACATAGAAAAATCTCATTTTACGGATCTCAAACTATATCAAATATCACTTATAAGCCCGTCGGGTCTGGGCAGTCACATCACACACACACACACACACATATATATATATACAACACCCCTCCATCGTACCACTCTGATGCAATATTTCGATGCGACTAATCACAATCACATATCGCATAAGTCCCCGGGCCGTTGTAAGCGCTTCGTTGTTACTTGTCGATGTGATATGGCGGGTTAACCTAGGCTATCAATCTGCGTGCTTGATTGACGGTCCTCATTGACCCCACTAATTTCTATTGCAACATTCACGTGACTGACTCTGATAGCCTTCAATAACCCTTGCCGATTTGAGATATGTCGATCAGATCTGGACCATTGATCGACCAGATCTGATGGCTCCGATTCAAAGTTGCTGATAACTTGTTTTTCAACTGTTTCTTGTGTTTTTCACTGCCGATAGTGTTTTCTACCTATTTTAAGAGCTCATCCTCATGTGATAGTTTTGATATTTTAAGATATTTTGAAGACTTATATGGTTTTTGGATCCATTTTGGATCAACACATCACAGTACTATCTAAACAGGCAGACAAAGGCTTGCCGCTCTTCTGGTGTGCAACATGTATCGAGATTCATGAACTTTGATATTTTTATGTTCCCTGATCAATTTTTGCATGCATCAGTGTGGAACAATGGGTTTTCATGTTTGTAGGTTCCTTGAATTAGTTCTACAAGTCATATAGCTTCTCGAGTGAAACCACACCCTTGGGGATGAGGCTTCCTTTACTGTCATCAGTTTTGTTTTACATAGACTACTTGTGTTTGTCCAAATCTATTGTTGTGTCTTTGGAGATGTCAGCATTGGCTATGAAGTGTAGTATTTGTTCATCATCATCAAAAACATTTAAATTAGTCATGTTGTCAGGGTTAGATGGCTTATACAAAATTTAAACAGGAAATCTATCCCTAAGAGGTGTCATCCTAGTAGCTACATTTACAAGATCATCTACATTTGCATTACACATTCTTGGTTAGAGACAAGTTAACATACCTCTTGTTGGTCACTATTAAGATGAGGTGAAACACAATGTATGGTCTTACGTACCTAATGTACCATGGTCTCTGAATCACCTACCAATTTCAGCACATCAACTTTGAGGCTGATGAATTTCTATAAACCCAAAACTAGTGCTTCATATTCGACATTATTGTTCATGCACTCGAACTCCAAGTGGCTTGAGAGTAAGTGTTTAGTTTGCATTAGGTCTATCAAAACACACTCGGACCCAAAGCCATCTTGTGTTTTGGGTTCGTCGAAATAAAAGGTCCACAAGTCATCTGTACAAGGACTACTTTTCATGCTAGTACACTAACACTACTGCTACTATTGTTACAATGTATTATACAAGTTTCATTTCTATCAATTGGATAAGGAAGGAGACCAAAATATGTGTTTGGTGGGGTGGGGCTTAGCTAAGCAAGATAACACCTCAGTTGCATTTCGAGAAATCAATTGTCGAACAGAAGTTTTTTGAAATCCAATAGTTCATTTTGACCATTCAAGGGAGTAACGTTATGTTTCATTTATCTCTCCGACAACACCTAGATCTGGTTGTTTCTGCCATTCCAAGGATTCTGGAATCCATAAGTGTGACTAGTCCATAACAAAATATCCTTGCAATTTCCTAGACTTGTCTCTGATGAGCAATAAGCCATATGCTTCCGGGAAGTCCACGATCACAATGTTAATTAACTAATGAACTCGTTCATTAGGCGATAACGAATGATCACATCCCGGAGTTCACTAATGGTTGGTACACATGTTTGGTCAAGATGGATGATATGCACAGTTGTACTGCTCCATTTCCCATTGATCTATTTAGTGATGCAGAGTGGCATGACATTGATTGACGCATCAGAATCAACCAAATAGTTGTGGACATTGAAGCTGAATATTTCAAATGATAACAAAAAAGGTGGGAAAAGTGAGTTTGCTTCCTCCAAGCGAAGTGTGTTGAGAAAATATTCGATCGATCTGGGAGACTTTCTTTGTCCCATGCTGGAAGAAGCAACACTGTCTGTGGAGGTTTCCCCTAGTGAACGTAAAAGAACATCCTGCTGACCTGAGAGCTTAGTTAACTCATAGAGAAAGATGTTCGCATGGGTCTTTTTCATATCTTCAACAATGTTGTAACCCAGAGCTGGAATACTCACCGAGTTGTTTGGGGTAGACTTGTGTTCATATTGTCCGATGGGCTGCTTTTGTCTTTGTTTCTCACAGACGTACTTTTATTCGTAGCTATCTTAATGGACTTGCCTTGTGTTTTTTGTATTGATATGACTGGTGGATCCACTTTTCTGAGCAGATTTTGTCTTACTTTTTCTCTTGGTATCTCAAAATAGTGGGGGGACCTTAACTCCTCAAACTGTATTGATTTTTCTGCTTTGGGGTCAGACAATCACTTGAAGGCTCCTTCTCGGTGGTTGTCTTAAGGGGAGTGTTAATACATTGATACATGTTGATAACATGCCCAACACTTTGTACTTCATTAGATGCAACAACTTCCTCTTCATCTTCAACCTCTGGTTCAAACTACTCGTTGACCATAAATTAACCAGTCAACTGTGTAGCCAGTGCGCTCATTCCTTGGTTCCATCCTTCAGATGTCCTCTTTGAATTTTGTTCGTGATGGAACTTGTAATAATGATATGTCACGCTTGAATCCATGCTGAACAAAAGGTTAGAGATCTACGTAGTTTTGGCCAGGTGACTATTTCTTCTTGACACTGAGTTCTTCTTCTGTGTGAATCTGAGAGGTCTGATGTTCACGATTGTCTCACTTTTTCATTGCTTGAGTTCAGAAACTTTCGTTGTCAAGGACTTGATGAGACGAGTAAGGTTTTTGATTTCGCTTGCTTCCTTTTCCTTTTCATTACTCACAGTAGCCTAAGACCTCCTACTTGTGTCTTTGGATTCATTAGTTGGTTCATCATCTACAATGACTCCAATAGTGTGCAAGTCTTTCTCCACCTCAATTACCTCTTGGAAATTTTCCAAAAGTATTAGTAACATAGCTCGCTTGACAAACTGTTCAATCTTGGTCAACAGTGCAGACGTGTAGTGGTCAACTATGATGGAGTCGTGAGGTTTTGTTTCGGCAATGAACTTGTTCAAGATAAGGTTAAACCTATAGTTAAAATATTTCACTTTTTCTTTCTGTTCCATCTTGAGACTACCCAACTCTTTCAACGACATAGTGGAGGTTTTGTCCTTAGCAAATTTCTCAAGGAAAATTCTATTGAACGACCCCCATTTTTTAATGGATTTGGTAGGAAGGCTATGGTACCATACAGTTGCTCTACCATCCAAGATGCATGGAAACAATCTACATGCAACATCGTCATAACGTACCTCGAGTGTATGCAAATGTAGGTAGAACATGTCTAGATGATCCTCCGCCTTCACTGCTCTATCACGATCATAATTTGTTAACAGTTTATCTACATGCCTTGGCATCTTGTGTAAGATGCTCGGGAGTGCCAATGGGGCCTGTGTCATCCATTCTAGATTTTGATCAGCCATGTTGTCCTCTTCTTCTTCCTCCTCCTCTTATTCTGAATATGATGGTTCAACCTCTAAATATGTTGGTTCATCTCCATCTCCACCTCCTCCATTTCCTTCCCCTATCTTGCCTCTGACAGAACCTCAGCCCAAGAATAATTTGTTATCTTCTTCTCCTTCGAGGAAAACAAGAGGTTCCTCTTCAATCTCAATATCTTTTTCCAACTCTTTAAGAATGGTGAGGATTACTTCTTCAACATATGAGACTACCACTCCTGTGGGAGTAGTATTTTGCTTCCTCTGCGAAGAGGGAAGAGTGTGTACTCCTGGTATAACTCAAACAGCTTGGGAAAACTAACGAGTGATGTGACATACATCACGAATGTGATGATATGAAATTTATTATTTGATTCTGGGAGGTGAGTGTTATAGACATTTTTGTGCCTTACAGCATGGAGCATGAAATGTCCATAATCTAAGGGATCCAAAGTCCCTAAACATGTCGTTCCTACCCCTAGAGGAACAAGGAAAACCAACCACAGCAATTCACAGAAGTTCTCCACCTGAAACCACTCAAAAAACAAGTCAATTCAGGATCATGTCAACTGCTCCACTGAGCATCTGTGCTGAATGTCAACTGTTCCACTGTCTACCTACGTTGAATGTCAACTCCAACAAAGGCTACCTGCGTTGAGCGAGTTTGGACAAGTGGCAAGCCCATTCCTCAATGTGTCAATGCTCAGGAAGCTTCCAAAATGACACTTGCCTCAGGGAATTCGACTGGTGATGAGTAAGAGGTTCCAAATCTCCAAGTGGAAGCAAGAACCTCCAAGTGGACTCAAGAACTGAGAGAGGGAGAGGACACTAGTCAGATCACAAGCTGACTCATCCTCTCTCCAAAATAACTATATATAGATCTCTCCTCCATGAGATCTAGAGGCTGGAATTTTGTTATTGCAAAGAATTGCTGTTGGTTTGAGACTGGAAACATTGGGTGCTTAATGCTTTGAAGGGAGCTGAAGAAGGAATTCCATTCTGCTGGGAAGGAGATGCTGGATTGCAGCCCTCTGGGTTGTATCTCTTCCTGAACCTTGTTATCAATCAATAAATCTATCTTGGTTCTTTCCTATATGCTGGTGTATTTTGTATGATTGCATTAGTGTATTTGATTTACTTCTAATCCTGAATCATTTATGAATATGAATATTTGCCTTTGTGTTGTGTTCTTCTCTTGTCGCAAGTAGCTATTCTCTTGTCACAGGTAGCTGTTCTCTTGTGATCTCGTGAAATGAAGTAGCTGTTCTCTTGAGCAAGCGAGGAGGCAAGTAGCTGTGAACACCCAAAGAGAAGAGGATCTAGATCGAGGGGCAAACAGAAGACAATGGTAAGTCTATCGATCTCCCCTTTTTCACATTTCATAAAGGAAGAAATCATAATAGCTGTATATGTTTGTTGCTAAGGCACTGTCACACCTTAGGTGGATAGGATCGTCCTGCATAGGCATTTTTCCCCAGTAATATCCGGCAACTCTTATGTTGAGACTCGCTAGATTGATCCTTTTGGAGGTCAGTTTGGGCAATCCAGTCCCCAAGGACAATCAATCCCCTTGAGTTCCGGATTGCTACCGTATGTGGGGCAGTATGCCCTTTCATTACCCCCTCCGGGAGGGTATCCATACGGGAGTTCACAACAGTATTCAGGTTATACTGGGATTACATCAAGTGGTTGGGTACCTATGCTACGTCAACAACCAAGGGTTGTATATTCTATGAAACAGTGTGTACCTATGACTAGTATCCCGACCACAACGGCTATTATAACAGTGTCACAAGTTCAAGCGATGCCTGTTGCATGTCAACCTCAGATTTCTCAGGTTGTAACCCCACACCTTGGTCCAACGGTTAGCATAGCGCAACAAAACATGGCTTCAAAACCATGGCTGGTGCAATACCAACAACAACAATTCCAGCAAGTGTACCAAGGTTCTGAGCAGCAGATCTTTGCGAACAGTGGACAACCGTATATTCAAAACGGTCAAAACCAACCACCTTACAGTGGTCAAGTCCACCAACCGTATCAGTCATACCAACATCAATTACATTATGCTGGTATGCAAAGGCCTACCGCTCAGGCGATTCCATCATATCCTGGGTACGCCTCACCTAACCTGAATCAACAGTTACCATTCGTGGCAACTTTAGAGTTACCCGATTTACATCGGTTAACCAACGATCCGATTGCTTATGCCCCTTGGTGGCCAGCGATTCCTCACAAACTTCCATCTGACATTCCTAAATTCAATGGAAATCCAGGAGAAGACCCATCGAATCACGTGATGACTTTTCATCTGTGGTGTTCATCAAACACCCTAAATGATGATTCGATAAGGCTTCACCTTTTCCAGAGGACGTTAACGGGTCTAGCGGCTAAATGGTATATTGAATTACCTAGAGCCTCGTTCGACAATTTTAGCTCCCTAGCCATGACTTTCTTAACCCATTTTCAATTACCGATAAGGTATGAAACGGGAACCGAAATCTTGACCAACTTCAAGCAGACGACAGCCACACATATATCCGATCATATACATGAGTGGCGTCGTCGACGTAGGATGGTGAAAACATACGTTCCCGATCAGCTGTTAGCTGAATGGTTTATAAAGTCTTTACTTCCTGCTATAACGGAAGATGTGGCAAAGGGGGGAGTCGTAACAGAGGAGCAAGTTATTGCTCGTGCACAATATCTAGACTTAGTATATACTCAGTCTGGCACGCTCTACGACAAAATACCTGACGCCCCTAGACCGGAATTTTCAATTCCTCCTCCTCCTAAATCGAATAGTGACTCTCATGTCGGCGATGGCGTGATTGGCACGGCAAACGCGAAATCGACAAAGGCTTCGTCTAAGAAAGCCCGTAAGAATTCGAATCAAAATGCAAAAGATGAAATTCTTGATTCGGAAGTAAATGTCGTATCAGCAGATAAAGGAAAAGAAACCAATCAACCAGGAGGCAAGAAGAAACAAAACAAAGGGAAGAAGAAGAAACAGGGTGAGTCATCTCCTAGAAAAACTTCTTCAAACCCTCCTGGGAAAGGGAAACAAAATTCTCCATGTCAAATATGTGACGAGGAGGATCACTGGACAAAGAATTGTCCATACAAAGCTGAGTTGAAGAGGTTCTTTAAAAGTTCGCAAACCTCAGCTGTGTTAACTGATCCATTTCCCAAACTAGGTCAAAATCTGGTTGATAGTGGAAATGCTTCCCCGTCGCAAGTGCTTATGTTGTCGGTTTCAAAACAGCAGAATGATGCTTTGATTTCGACAAGGAACAAAGATTACGGAAATCCGCAGCTGTCAAACGACAAAGGTAAAGATCAACCAAGTAGTTCGACAACAACTTCGACAGAAGTTGTACCACCCATCATTCCTGAATTAACAATAAAACCGCCAAAGGGAGTAGTACACAAGTCGACATTTAATCCTCGCACCAGAGCGGCGCAAAATTATAACATAGTGGAAGATTTGGCCCAATCGCCATCCGCTATGTCGACTCTTGAAGTATTACAAAATTGCCCATCCCAAAGGCAGGCTTTGTTATCGGCTATTGGTGGGGTTGATCCTAAGAATTCCAATCTTGTATCCTTTGATCACAAAGGATACGATCCTCAGTTACTAGCTCAACTAGCTTTCCTTATTCAAGTGAAAGCCCTCAACAAAACTGTTCACCGAACAATTATTGACGAGGGGGCATCTACATGTATTATGTCGATGAGTTGCTGGAAAACTTTAGGATCTCCAACCTTGTCGAGATCTTCGACGACATTAAAGGCTTTCGACGGAAGGACCTATACCCCGTACGGTATCCTAAATAACTTGAAGGTTGAACTAGGAGGAAAAACAGTAGAAATAGATGTTGAAGTCATCGATGGGAATCTTGACTACAACATCCTACTGGGTAAACCATGGATCTATGCCATGGCAGCTGTTGTGTCGACTTATTTTAGGAAGATCGCATTCCCGTTTGAAGGAGGGATTACGGTCGTCGACCAACAGAACTTTGTCCCTAATGGTTCACAAGTTACAGGAAGCATTCCCATGATCCATGAGAGCAACCATTCGCTTCAAGACATCGGAGTAGGTCTAATGAAAGACCCCACAATGATGGGAACTTTCGCGTTTCCACCTCCTATCTACATAGGAAATATAGCGTTGGTAGCAACCTGCAACATGATATCTTCCACGAAGGTCGCAGGAGATGATATCGTCATGGATCATGCCATGGTTTTGCCCCCGAGCCCAATAGAAATATTGTAGCAATCAACGTTTCGAGCATGGGAGGCGAACCCAAATCAACGCTCGTCAAGCGTTTGGGTAGATAGGTCTAGAGAATATGGTACCCCATTAGATCCTTGGTCGAAAGTACATGGGACTGACGAAGGAATTCTTCAATCAATGTTGATTGAAGGGACACCATGGAATGACTACCACCATCATTCCCTTCTTCAGGAATATGAAGAAGATACTCAACATGACCTTTATCACCCTTCAGTTTTTGAATTCCTCTCAAATACTGTAAATACGGTGGATTCCGAGCGAAACTTATCCAATATTGAAGAGACTATAGCCATAAATATCTCGACTAAAACAAATGTTGTAGAGAATATTTATGTGGGCAAAGGTTGTTCCCCTTCAGAACTGGAAATATATAACGCTCTTTTTCGCGAGTTCAGAGATGTCTTTGCTTGGTCATATGATGAAATGCCAGGCATTGACTCGAGTATCGTTGAACATGAAATTAAAATGTATCCTGATGTCAAACCAGTAAGACAACGGCTTCGGTAGGTGCACCCCAAGAAAGTCGTTGCCATTAAGGCGGAAGTTGAAAAACTTCTCCATGCTGGATTCATCTACCCGGTTCCTCTAACCGATTGGGTATCGAATATTGTCCCTGTTATGAAGAAACAAGGGACGATTAGAGTGCGTGTCGATTATAGGGATGTAAACCAAGCTTGTCCAAAGGACAACTACCCTACACCCTTCATCGACCAGATAATTGATGAATGCACCGGATGTGAAATCTTTTCATTTATGGATGGATTTTCCGGGTATAATCAAATAAATATCCGCCCACAGGACCAGTCAAAGACTGCATTTATTTGTTCGTGGGGCACATTCGCTGATCGAAAATTACCCTTTGGTTTAAAGAACGCAGGGGCGACGTTTCAGAGGGCAATGAATTATGCTTTCCATGACATCAAGAACATCGTTCAACCATATCTCGACGACCTTCCGGCTCTGGCTGCAGCGGATACGACCATTGCGATGGTTTTAGTTCAAGAATTCGATGGAATTGAACATCCTATATATTATTTAAGTAAGAACTTAAATGATACGGAAAGTAAATATTCTTATGTTGAAAAACTAGCGCTTGCAGCTGTTCAAGCGATTCAAAGATTTTGACATTATGTCCTTTTTCGGAAAACTACCATTTTATCAGATTGCAACCCCATGACGTATATACTGTCGTGACAGTTGCTGGGGGGAAAATATTCAAAATGGATAGCGATCCTTCAAGAGTTTGATCTGGAATTTGTAAAATCCAAATCAAAGAAAGCTCTAGTTTTCGCAGAATTATTGTGCGACCTCCCATCGTCGTCCAACGATGAAACATCAGAACAATCAATCGTGGACGAGAATTTGTTTCTGATATCTACAAGCGATGAGTGGTATGGAGATATCATAATTTATCTCCAAACCCAAAAGTTTAGGCCTAACACCTCTCACTCAGAACAGAAACGTATACGATACCAAGCTAAAGACTACATGATCGTCGGTGATACGCTTTACCGTCGTGGTATCGATACAGTCCTGAGGAGGTGCCTTACCCATGAGGAGGCCGAAAAAGCCCTGAATGAGTGTCATTCAGGCGCGTGTGGGGGGCATCAATCTGGATATGAAACAGCACAAAAAATCTTATGAGCAGGATACTTCTGGCCAACCATGTTCAAATATTGCATAATCGCAGTCAGAAGTTGCCATGCTTGTCAAATTTTTGATAGCAAAACCAGAAGACCGCCCGCACCTTTACAGCCAATAGTTGCTGTTGGGCCTTTCGCCAAATGGGGCATCGATTTCATGCAATGTAACCCCACCTCGACCGGGGGGCATGGGTATATTATAGTCACTGTTGACTATTTTACCAAATGGGCCGAGGCGATGCCTACATTGGATAACACTGGTGAAACAGCTACCCTTTTCTTTCTCAATCATGTAGTCGCCAGGTTCGGCGTACCACAGGCTATAGTTACAGATCATGGATCGCATTTTTGCAATCATATGATGGTTGAATTAGCTGCCAAGCTAGAGCTATCTCATGACAGATCTACCTCGTATTATCCGCGAGCCAACGGACAAGTTGAAGCAATCAACAAGGTCCTGAAGCGTATGTTGCAAAGGATGATCGGGGTTCACAAAAGAAGGTGGCACCTAATCCTGTACTCAGCCTTGTGGGCTTATCGAACATCGGTAAAGAACGCGACCGGGTTCACACCTTTCCAATTGGTTTATGGCCTGGAAGCAGTCTTGCCAATATCGAGCAGTTTTAGCATAAAGTTCATGCTCGTTAAAAAATAAACGCAAGATCCAAGCAGTTTTAATGCGGTCTTCATGCTCGTTAAAAAATAAATATAAGCAGTGAGCAAATGTTTCCTCTAGTGTTTAAGCTCATTTTTAACTAAAAAATGAACCTATCCCGGTAAATAACCACTGTGAATGTAATATCATCAGCCATTAAAGCCTTAGTCGTGTTTGCACCTGCCACCTCCACCTTTCATTTGGCCGATCGTTCACCTCCATATGATTGTTTACCCATTTTGAGGAACAGCTGCGAAGAGTGATTTCACATAGCCATCCTTGTGACACTGTCGTGATTGGAAAATTCCAACCTGTACCTGGAATCAGTTGCTAACCCTGTTCATCACTCGTTCCTCAAAAGACGAGTCTTCTTTAAGCTCTTTTCAATTGACTCGTAAAATGTGAAAAGATTGCCGAGTTTTGGCCTTCCAGCTCGTTAAAGGACAGGAAAAGCTATCCCTCCTCTAGATTTTAATCTTTTTGGACCTGAGGGATTATTGCACAAAAAGATCGAGCGCTTGTTTTGTTCGGCTCGTTAAAACTATCGAAAACTCATCCCTTTTGTATTGTTTTATACTTTTTCGGACTTAAGGGATTAGATGACGAAAAAGGAATTTTGGAGTTAACTTTATGTACCTTTTCAGACTCTCTAAAAATGAAAAGGACCGAGTTATCCTTGTCGTTAGACTCGTTAAAATTATTAAATAGCGACAAACTTGTCTTTAGACGAGAACGAGTTTCACTATCGCTAGGCTCGTTAAAACATAGCGATGGGCTTGCCCGAAGGGCAGGTTATAGAACAAGCATATGTTATCCTCCTCAAGCTTGACAAAAATAAAGAGGTACTGGTCAGCAATGACTGGGGAAAAATTGGGAGAAAATCGAGAAAACTTTGATGGTAGCAGGTCGCTCTTGAACATGACACTTTTCCTCTGTACCACAATCGGGTTGGGTTGTTTCATTCACTGGTCACATCACCATGGTATCGCCATACCATCCATATTTGGGGTAATGCTACCGATCCATCGCATCAGTGTCGCCATATGTTCAAGAGAAGTCGTTCAGAAAGAGTCAACCGGGTCCCATCCACTACCATACATTATCCTTCATCCATTCATGACCGCCACCCTGAATCATATGTCACAGATCGTTTTCACCTCCATTAAAATCATTAGCTCCGTTCCGTGTCACTGATGTGGGATTCATCAAGGCCCTCCTTTGACGGATCGCTTCTTGTCGACATCAGCTCATTATCCAAGAACTTGATCTAGGAACAACCCCTTCAGTACTTTGAAGCTTGCATGCCTCAATGGCAAGTTTCTCACTTCCGGCGACAGGTATACATCAATGACCTTCGACCAAAAGATTTTGTGTGGTGTTCGACGCCAAGTCCTTTATTCACACCACGTGAATTGTACTACAGTACCTTGATGGTCATTATCATTATTGGTGATTCCTCTCGCGCTTGTTAACGGTTTACATCATTGACCGGTAATCAAGCGATGTCTTTCCATGTTCGACTTCAGCGCAATTCTCACATGCATCGACTTGTACTTAGAGTGAAGATTGAACGAGTTTGAAGACCTCGGATCTAGTTTTATCCATCCGGGCTGCGATATATATTCAGGAAAAATAAAGACATTTGACATGTACATCATTGCAGCAGATGATCATCCTACTCAAAGGATGATAATTTCGCCAAAATTATCAGTCTACCATCAGACGATCGTCTGTTCTATGTACAAAAATGAATTTATAAAGCTGACCATGGGAATGCCCGCCTCAGCTAGATCATGAAAGCAGTATGAATCATAATGTATTGTATTGTATCTTATTACAGGTCTCCTCCCAACAGATGGATGAACTTCGGACCCTCCTGGATAAAGCATTTCACCCGATAAACGGCCTCATACTTTAGGGGGCAACTGTTATAGACATTTTTGTGCCTTACAGCATGGAGCATGAAATGTCCATAATCTAAGGGATCCAAAGTCCCTAAACATGTTGTTCCTACCCCTAGAGGAACAAGGCAAACCAACCACAGCAATTCACAGAAGTTCTCCACCTGAAACCACTCAAAAAACAAGTCAATTCAGGATCATGTCAACTGCTCCACTGAGCATCTGCGCTGAATGTCAACTGCTCCACTGTCTACCTGCGTTGAATGTCAACTCCAACAAAGGCTACCTGCGCTGAGTGAGTTTGGACAAGTGGCAAGCCCATTCCTCAATGTGTCAATGCTCAGGAAGCTTCCAAAATGACACTTGCCTCAGGGAATTCGACTGGTGATGAGTAAGAGGTTCCAAATCTCCAAGTGGAAGCAAGAACCTCCAAGTGGACTCAAGAACTGAGAGAGGGAGAGGACACTAGTCAGATCACAAGCTGACTCATCCTCTCTCCAAAATAACTATATATAGATCTCTCCTCCATGAGATCTAGAGGCTGGAATTTTGTTATTGCAAAGAATTGCTGTTGGTTTGAGACTGGAAACATTGGGTGCTTAATGCTTTGAAGGGAGCTGAAGAAGGAATTCCATTCTGCTGGGAAGGAGATGCTGGATTGGAGCCCTCTGGGTTGTATCTCTTCCTGAACCTTGTTATCAATCAATAAAGCTATCTTGGTTCTTTCCTATATGCTGGTGTATTTTGTATGATTGCATTAGTGTATTTGATTTACTTCTAATCCTGAATCATTTATGAATATGAATATTTGCCTTTGTGTTGTGTTCTTCTCTTGTCGCAAGTAGCTGTTCTCTTGTCACAGGTAGCTGTTCTCTTGTGATCTCGTGAAATCAAGTAGATGTTCTCTTGAGCAAGCTAGGAGGCAAGTAGCTGTGAACACCCAAAGAGAAGAGGATCTAGATCGAGGGACAAACGGAAGACAACGGTAAGTCTATCGATCTCCCCTTTTTCACATTTCATAAAGGAAGAAATCATAATAGCTGTATATGTTTGTTGCTAAGGCACTGTCACACCTTAGGTGGATAGGATCGTCCTGCATAGGCATTTTTCCCCACAACAGTGAGGAGTAACCAACTTCAAAGTTGCATGTGAGAGAGAGGGAGTTCATGTTACTGCCTTGACTAGATGATAGATAAGTGGGGTTGAGAGGAAATTCAGCCATAAACTATTGGCAGCCCTCCTTCTAGCACCAAAAATATTAACGGTGGCCCTCCTTCTAGATCTCAAACAGTTTGGTGTAGGAGTCCCATCTAGTACGATGGCTCAGTTTCCATTATCTTAGAGATTTTATTTACCTCTTGTTGTTCAACACATGAGAGTGTTATGCTTGTAACTTCAAGAAAGAAAGGTGAGTATGCTTGGTGAGTGCATAATGTAACTTTGTGTCTGAGTTCATTTACGATAAGGGTGAGGGTAAAAGTGAGCCTCTAGATGAGAGGTAGTAGTACCACCTAGGGAGAGACACATGTGAAAAGAACAAGGGTCTGTCCAGCATCCAACTAAATAGTCCACGGTGGATGCGACAGTCATTAAAATGAAAGTGAAATGGAAAACACATACATTGTCCAGTGGAGTAGTCCACATAGGGATGATGGTCATTATAACCAAGAAAACAAGAATAGTCTGTCTAATGTTCGGTGGAGTAGTAACACAGGAAAGACAACAACGATAAAAAATACAACACATCTTTAATAATGTAAGTACTAAAATAAGCGAAGTAGTTAAGCTATCTTATTATAGGTTAAGAAAACATGCATTACAAACATTTAAAGAATAGTTTTACAAATAGGTACAAAACATGCATGAAATCATGTTGGCCTGAGGCATGCTTCTGAATTAAGCAAAAGTTCCAAGACACATCTGTATACCATACATCACTAGTCCTAGTAGTGGGACATTGGAGGCACTCCTCACTCCTTAAAGATTAGACTACAGACTCTCTAGGCTATGGGGGGGGGAGCCAAGGTGAAAAGCCCTTTGCTCATACAATGAGGGGATATATATAGCCAAGGGTGATGCTTGACCATTGTGACTCTTGGAATTCCCTCATGGCCATTCAACTTCCTATGACTTTTCAACTAGCATGACTCTTCAACTTCATATGTGTGTCTCTTGGACTTTCACATTACATGGCATTTGATTACAACAGGTATGGCCCATAGTAGTTATGTGGCCAAGACAACTCATGACACAACTCGACATGACACTGCTGACATGTACTAGCTGACTGCATTATAGCGGTGTTCATGTCAAAATGCCATGCTACTAAGTGATTTATGTGCTCTCGGTATCTTGTGTCTTCACCTCTGCATGGAAAAGTGTTGCGGGGTCTTAGATGGCCTTGGTCTTTCCTTAATTGTATAGTGCGTGTGTCCCCTTTGCTTGCTGCTCGATGTCCTTTGTAAATTTGTTCAGTCGCGAGAAAGTCTTCTAGCATTGGCTCCTTCTTCATCTGATTCATCATCGTGCCATGTTCCATCCATGTACCCATTCCTGCAATTCACTCATGACGGGACGACATCAAATCTGAAATTCTCCTAGTCTAGCATGTGAAATGTTTTTAGTTTTGGGTCCAGGTGACTGGGAGGGAGGAAAAGACACTAAAACTATATAGAGCATAGCTTAGGCTAGGATGAGAGCCTCCAAAGTACTGTCAGGAAAAATTGCTCATAGGCCACAGGGAGGCAAAATTTCGCAATCAGGGACAATAGTGATAGTTGCAAGGTGGAACCCAGCTCGGAAGAACTATGAAATTCCTGAGAGGAAGACAAGGCGGGGTGTCGTATGGGGTGGGGGAACTGCTTGGAAAGTTTTTCACAATTTTCAAGATGAGGACTGAGTGGGTCGCTCAGGGTCCAGCTGGGAATCTTCACAATTTATCAGAGGGAGAAAGAGTTGGTCAACAAGCGACACTAGTAGGAAATTATGCATAGTTTTCCAGAGCAAGACATGATGGGATGCGGGGAGTTGCTAGCCATAACTATGCATTTCTGAGAGACACTATGGGACAGGAAGTGTTATGCAATTTCTGGAAATAGTGCAAAGCAAGGCAGCAACAGGTGTACTACTCTGATTTTCACAATTTACAAGGATAGTGGCGAGAAAGGTAGTAGGACGCCTGACTTAAAATGAATGCGCAATTTTTTCAGGCTATGTAGGGCAGGAAGATGGGAATTTCTTTACAATTCTAGAGAGCAGGGAAGACCTAGGTCATAGTGCAGTACAAATTTCCAATTGACTAGAGGGAGGCTTGATAACTGATCTTGCGGGAAGAGAATACTGGATCGAGCTTGGAGACAACTTCTGCGTAATTCTGGGAGATAGACAACTTGCTCACTTCCAAGATTTCGCAGTGGAACTACACTGGAGGATGGAATCAAGAACTGTGTAATTCTTGGCAACAGAGCAAGGTCACTAAGAGCTAAGATTGTGTAGTACAACTCAGTTGGGGTCCGATTGAAAGGGTTTGTCCGATCAACATATTTTCAGGAAAAATGCCTAAGTGCGAGAGCAAGTGATCTTGTGTAGATGTTACATTGTGATTAGATGCTTAGCATGACTCAACGATATGACACCAGAAACCAACAAGACAAACATGTAATTAGTGAGGTTGTCTTTAAGGTTGAGGGCGACATGTGTGACACTTGAGATAGACCTTTCAATGATCGAGACAACAATTTCATGCCAATGCTTACAACTTTGTGTGTGAGTATGACCAATGTTCATAGAGCAAAGACAAATCATGAACACAAAGATCAACCTTCAAAATTGCCAGAGGAAGACTGCAAGCATGACAAAGGAATCAACACGCTAAAAGACAACTATTGGTCAGACAAGAAAAGGGTGTAAAATACTCTACAAGATCTCATGGAATGAGCCTGAGTGTTGGCAACCATCAGTGAAAAAACCAAGGAAGGCTACGAAATTTGGATGTGGGCCAAAATTTTGGAGGGTGTTGCAGCCCCTACAACACTTGGCAACACATTGGTTGAATACCAGCTTCTCTGTTTTGGTTCACTTTCAGCGCAATGCCTTCGCCTTTCAGGTAGTATTGATTCATTGTGTAGGATACTTTGGCTTCCCCACTTACCCCATGGATAGACCTTGTTCACCTTGTACGAACTCAGTCAAACATGGAAAAAGATTCATCCAGATCACAGTGCTTCAAAATTGGGAAGGGTAGTTTGGCTCACGAGATTAATATTTTCAGAGTATTAAGTTTTCATCTTTGGTGTTTCTCCACTGCCAGTAGGCCTGGAGAGTACCTCGGCAGAGTCACGTGGGAACATAAGCATTTCTCCACTACCAGCTAGCTTGGTCGGTACCACGATGGATTTACCTTCTTCAAATTTCTCCACAGGAAGCCTTTCTCATCTTTCACCTTTGTATTTTTTTTTGAAATAGGACTCTGCATAGGCACTTATTTATTTTTATGGCAGAAGAGGGATCCCCACTTATTGAGAGAAAGAGAGGTTTTTCCTTTAGAGAGGCATGTAAGACCTCTGATTTAGGTTTTCTTGTTTATATTTTTCCCCTTCTCCATTTCTACTAGTTGGATAAGCTTGAAGACACGAAGCAGAAGACTGAGTACAAGCACGAGGTTTCCCAGTTTGGACATAGGTTCATGGTTTGACTAGAGCTTCTCTTATAGACAAATCATATTTTCCTTCGATACTTGATCAGCCAAAACTTACAACCAAGCAAAGAGAAGATAGATACAAGACTGGCCAAGCACCGCAGTGTCACAAGACTCCTGAAATTCAACCACATACTTATTCAAAATCCAGAACACAGTATAGGAAAAAACTTATTTACAAAACGAAATGATAGGACATCAAAACAAAGCAAATAAAAATGAAGCAAAAATAGTAAATCAAAACAACATAACAAGCAATAAACATGTTATGTACATAAGGCGGGGTGTGGCCCCGGATCATTGAAAAAAATAATTTAAATCTTGGCCATTAATACGAAGGTTGTCAATCCTCCTGTCGAGTGATTGTAAATGATATGTTTGTTGCCCAAGCTTTTCATGGATCATGAAACGACCAATCCACAGGAACTGGAACTTTGTGGGTTTTCTTTTGTCCTCTTTGGGTTTGTCCCACTCCAAGACTAAGTTGCCCACACTAAATTTGGTGTTCCCCATAGACTTTCAATCAAACCATCTCTTGATATGATTTTTATGGAGTGTAAATTTTTATTTTTCTTTCATTTGTTCTTCCTATAACTTGTGTAATTGGTCCATCCTACACTAAACCAATAGACACGGCTTGCCATGTGATTCTTGGGATAACTAGAGAGAAAGCAAGTAGATATTTGGTGGGAGGATGGCTTCTTTTCCATATACAAGGAAGTAAGGATATGTGTTCAGAGAGGATTTAGATCTAACTCAGTCAGCCCAAAGAGTATTCACCAAATCAGAATGCAAATTTCATTGTTAAGAGCAAATGGTTTTTTTTATGATGCAAATGATATTTTTCTTTGTAGATTCGGCAAGCCATTTCCTTGCAGGTAGTATTTAGTTGAATGCTTAAGCACAATACCATATTGCAATGAAAAATCATAAACTTTCAATGAAGAGAAGTAAGTTGCATTGTCAAAAGCAAGTGATACAGGAACGCCAAACCTTGAAATGATGTTTTGCTGAAGGAAGTTGATGACTTCTAGTTCATTCACTTGTTTATGCAAAACTACTTTTGTCGAGTGTGTGAAGCAATCTGTAGTAGTCGGGATGTAGCGTTGTTGCTTTGATGAATGAGGGAAAATTTCCCCAATGATGTCTAAGCCCCACCATTGGAATGGTTTTTCCACTACAACATGCTACAACAGGGCTGCTGACCTTTGAGTTTTGTTGACGCATTGCTGGCAGATTGGCCACTTGCTGGCATAATCATGTGCATATTTGAAAAATGTGGGCCGGTAGAAACCATCTCTCATGACTTTATGGATTGTTGTGTTACCTACGAAGTGAACCCCAACTAGTCTATCATGCAGATGATGTAACACTCTCTCTAAATCATGTGCTTCCAGGAACCTGAGCAAAATGCCATTATGGTGCTTTCTATAAAGCACTCCATGCACCAACTAGTGATATAAGGATTTGAGCTAGAGTGCACTCTTCTGTGACATAGAGAAGTGAGAGGGCATGGTTCCATGCTCAAGGTATTGGTGACATTATTCATACCAAGAGTTACCGTGTGAAGTGGGGGGTGCTTGCCCTACATTATACATGTCAAATTCTTACTCCCAACCAACGAGTTCTTCTTCTTCCTCTTACATGTGCACTGTTTCTGTTTCCTGTCTACAGAGATCGTGACCCTTGATGGTGTGAACTAGCTTGATGTCAACATTGTACCCTTGCAGTCCTATCATCTAGTTCACACGTCTTTCTCCCATCTCTTGTTGAACAAGCAGCGATTTGAGTGTTGGGTGTGGCACAAAGACTATTCAATGATTCTTCAATAAGTAGGGTATGAGGTGTTTCATCACCTTATATGCTACATATCCTTACCTATCCATGGCAGGATAGTTGATCTTGGATCCCTGCAAGCTCGTTCTCATGAAGGAGATGGGGCGTTCATTATTGAGCTCATCCTTCTGAGTGAGCACTATAATGAGTGAAGTGTCAGAAGAGAATGTGTAAAGTAGGAAATATTTGTTGAAATCTAGGTTGTATAGTGTAGGTGCTTCTTCTATTTCCGCTTAATATAGGTGAGTGCATCCTTTTCATTCTTCCCCTAGTTGTAAACTGCATCCTTCTTGATCATTTCTTGTATGGGTTTAACAATCTCCACATAATATGAGATGAACTTATAGAGGAAGTTGATCTTTCCCAAGAAGGACTGCATGATGTTCTTATTCAGGGGATGAGTAATCTACATGATAGTTTGGAAACGATTTGGATCTTCCTTGATCCCACTCTCGGAAATGATGTGCCCAAGGAGGTCCCTCTTAGACACTGAAAGGATGCTCTTCTTGGGATTCAAGGATATCCCGTAATTGTGACATCACTCAAACATCTTCTTGAGATGGCGTAGGTGGTCTGATCATTTTCTGGAAAAAAAATGTTACGTCATCAAGATAGACTATCATGCTCTGTTTGATGATCCCACGGAATGTGATGTGCGCGCTGAAAATTTGCGCCTGTGTTTACCAGACCAAATGGAATTCTTCAATAAGAGAACATACCCTACTTGGTACGGAATGTAGTTTCCAGTATGTCAGGTTTTTCTAACAGCACTTGGTTATATCCCGAAAACTTGTCTAGCAGAGAAAACATTTCTTCTCTAAATACTGTTTGCAAGATGTGTTCCATAGACGACACAGGGTAATTGTCTTTTTTCTGAGGCACGATTAAGATTTTGGAAATCAATGCATTGTCATATTTCCCCGGACTTCTTTCTGACATGAACTAAGTTTTAAACCCAAGTAGAATGAAAAACCTTGTAGATGATCCGAGCATCCAACAACTTAGTCAACTCTTTTTGAATAAGAGGCTCCAGTGACAGATGTACTTTCCTGATCTTCTGCTAGAACAGTTTGGCCCCTTACTTAATTGGGATGATGTGTTTGATTATTCATGTGTCATATGTTTTCAAGTCATTGTATGTCCATGCAAATACATCAAGGTACTATCTAAACAGACATACAAAGGCTTGCTGCTCTTCTAGTGTGCAACACATACCGAGATACACGAAATTTGGATCTTTGTCTGTTCGTAGATTAATTTTTTCATGCATCAGTGTGGAACTACGGGTTTTAGTGTTCCTAAGTCCCTTGAAGTGATTTTTCAAGTCATATAGCTTATCGAGTGAAACCACACCCTTGGGGATGAGGAAGTATTTACTGTCATCAGTTGTGTCTTGTAGAGCCTACTCGTGCTCATACTCATCTATTGTTGCATCCTTGAAGACGTTAGTGTTGGACATGAAGTGCAGTATTTGTTCATGATCATAAAAAACACATAAATTAGTGATGTTGTCAAGGATAAATGGCTTATACAAAATTTCAACAAAAAATCTATCACTGAGCGGTGTCATCCTAGCAACTACATTTGCAAGATCATCTACAGCTGCATTACACATTCTTGGTTAGAGATAAGACACCATACCTTTTATCAGTAAATCTTAAGATGAGTTGAAACACAATGTATGGTGTTACGTACCTAACGTACCATAATCTCTAAATAACCTACCACTTTCAGCACAATAAAGTTGAGGCTAATGGATTTCTTTAAAACAAAAAATAGTGCTTCATATTCGGCAGTATTGTTCGTGCATTCGAACTCCAAGCAGCTTGAGACTATGTGTTTCCTTTTCATTGGGTCTATCAAAAATGACTCAGCTCCAAAGCCATCCTGTGTTTTGGATTCGTCGAAATGCAAGGTCCACAAGTCATATGCACAAGGACCTCTTGCCACGCTAGTAACGCTAACATTGCTGCTACTATTGTTACAATGTACTATAAAGGTTTCATTTCCATCAGTTGGGAAGGAAAGGAGACTCAATTGTGTCTCTAGTGGGGTGGGGCTCGACTGTGCAAGATAACACCTTAGTTGTGTTTCCAAAAAGCAATTGTTGAACAAAAGTTTTGCGAAATCCAATGATTCATTTTTTACCATTCAAGGGAGTAACTTTATGTTTCATATATCTCTCCAACAACACCCAGATCTGGTTGTTTTTTCTCTTGTGCGGAAGCTGTAAGTGTGACCAGTCCGTAGAAAAATATCCTTGCAACTTCTTGGAACAATCTCTACAGAGCAATAAGCCATATGCATCCAAGATTTCCATGATCACAATGTTAATGCATTGATGAACTCATTCATTGGACAATAACCCGATGATCACATCCTGGAGTTCACCAATGCTTGGTACACATGTTCGGTCAAGTTGGATGATATGCATAGTTGTGTTTCTTCATTGCGCATTGATCTATTTAGCGATGGATAGTGAAATTAAATTGACTAACGTGTCAGAATCAACCAAACAGTTGTGGACATTGAAGTTGAATATTTCATATCATAACAAAAATGGTGAGCAGAGTGAGTTTTATTCCTCCATGTGAAGTGCATTGAGCGAAGATGCGAGCAATCCGGGAGACTTTCTTGGTCCCTTGCTGGAAGAGGCAACACTGTCCATGTAGGTTTTCCCTAGTGCATGCAAAATAATATCTTTCTAACCCGAGAGCTTAGTTAAATCATAAAGAGAGATGTTCGCATGGGTATTTTTCATATCTTCAAAAATATTGTAATCCAGTGTGGGAAGACTCACTGAGTTGTCTGGGGGTAGGCTTGTATTCATGTCTTCCAATCGGCTTCTTTTGTCTTTGTTACTCACAGACATACCTTTAGTTGTAGCTATCTTCCCAGACCTGCCTTGAGTTTTCTATATTGAGATGACCAGTGGATCCACTGTTCTGAGTAAATGTTGTTTTACTTCTTATCTTGGTATCTCAGAAACAATGGGAGGCCCTTAACTCATGAAAGTGTATCGGTTGTTCTTCTTTGGGGTCGGACGGTCACTCAGAGGCTCCTTCTTGATGGTTGTCTTCTAGACAACGTTAAGACATTTATACATGTTGATAACATGCCCAACACTTGGAGCTTCATCAGATGTATCAGCTTCCTTTTCATCTTCAACCTCCAGCTCAACCTACTTGTCGTCCATAATTTGATCAGTCAATTGTGTAGCCAGTGTGCTCATTCCTTGGTTCCATCCTTCGCATTTCCTCTCTGAATGTCATTCGTGATGGAACTTGCAATAATGATATGTTGTGATTGAATCCATGTTGAACACAAGGTTAGAGCTATGTGCAGTTTTGGCCAGGTGACTGCTGCTGCTCAAAGCTGAGTTCTTCTGCTGCACAAATATGGGAGATTTGATGTTCACAATTGTCTCACTTATGCGCTGCTTGAGTTCAAAAAATTTGATTGTCAAGGACTTGATGAGATGAGTAAGTTTTTTTATTTCTCTTTCTTCCTTTTCCTTTTCCTTACTCACAGTAGTTTAAGACCTCTTGCATGTGTCTTTGGAGTCCTTAGTTGGTTCGTCATCTACAGTGACTCCAATAGCATGTAGGTCTTTCTCCACCTCAATTTTCTCTTGGAAATTTTCCAAAACTATTGGTTTCATAGCTCACTTGACAAACTGCGCAATGTTGGCCAGTAATGTAGACATCTAGTAGTCAATTGTGATGGAGTCGTGAGGTTTGGTGTCTACAATGAACTTATTCAAGATAAGGTTAAACCTTTGCTTAAAATATTTCACTTTTTCTTTCTTCTCCATCTTGAGACTATCCAACTCTTTCAACAACATGATGGGGGTCTTGTCCTCAGCAAAATTCTCAAGGAAAATTCTCTTGAATACCCCCTAGTTTTGAGTGGAGTTGACAAAAAGGCTATGGTACCATACAATTGCTCTGCCATCCAAGGTGCATGGAAATAGTCTACATGTAACATCATCATAACATACCTTGAGTGTCTCTAGATGTAGGTAGAACATTTCTAGATGATATTTCACCTTCACTACTCTATCAGGGTCATAATTTGTTAATAGTTTCTCTACGTGCCTTGGCATCTTGTGCAAGACACTCAAGAGTGCCAATGGGCCCTGCATCATCCATTCCAGTTTTTGATCATCCATGTTGTGCTCTTCTTCTGAATCTGATAGTACAACCTCTGAATCTATTTGTTCGTCTCTACTTCCGCTTCCTCTGTTTCCTTCCCCCCTGTTGCCTCTGATGGAACCTGATCCCAAGAGTAAGTTGTTATCTTCTTCTCCTTCTAGGAAAATAAAAGGTTCATCTTCATTCTCAATAGCTTTTATGAGCTCTTAAAGAGTGGTGAGGATTTCTTCTTCAACAGATGAGACTGCCACTCTTATGGGTGTATTATTTTGCTTCCTCTGTAGAAAGGGAAGAGTGTATACTTCTGCTATCAGTCCAACAACTTTGGAAAACTAATGGGTGATGGGACAAACAACACTGATGTGATGATATGGAATTTCTTGTTCAAGTCTGGGAGGTGAGGAGTAACCAACTTCAAAGTTGCACATGGGAGAGAGGAAGTTCGTGTTACTGCCTTGAACAAATGATAGATAAGTGGGGTTGAGAGGACATTCAGCCATAAACTACTAGAGGCCCTCATTCTAGTGCCAAAAATATTAAGGGTGCTGGAACTGCCAACATTCAGGGGATATCGATAGTGTCCCAGTTAGACCTCACACTGTTTGGTGTAGGAGTTCCATCCAGTACGATGGCCCATTTTCCATTATCTTAGAGATTTTCCTTACCTCTTATTGTTCAACACATGAGAGTATTATGCTTGTAACTCCATGAAAGCGAGGTGAGTATGCCATGGAAGATTTGATAGTCATTAAAAGAAAATTGAAAGCAAAAACACGTACACCGTCTAGTGGAGTAGTCCACGCGGGGGTGATGGTCATTATAACCAAGAAAATAAGAATTGTCTATCTAATGTCCAGTGGAGTAGTCCACATGGGAAAGACAACAGTGATAAAAAATACAACACATCTTCAACAATGTAAGCACTAAAATAACCAAAGTAGTTCAAGTATCTTAGTATAGGTTAAGAAAAAATGCATTACAAACATTTAAAGAATATTCTTACAAATAGATACAAAACATGCATGAAAATGTGTTGACCTGAGGTAGGCTTCTAAATTAAGAAAAAGTTGCAAGACACATTTTTACACCATACATCACTAGTCCTAGTAGTGGGACATTGGAGCCACTCCTCTCTCCTCAATGAACAAACTACATACTCTCTAGGCTATGTGGGAGGAGCAAAGTTCAAAAGTCCTTTGCTCAAACAATGAGGGGGTATATATAGCCAAGGGTGATGCTTGACCATTGTGACTCTTGGAATTCCCTCATGACCATTCAACTTCCTATGACTTTTCAACTAACATGACTCTTCAACTTCATATGTGCATCTCTTTGGCTTTCACATTACATGACATTTTATTACAAGTATGGACCATAGTAGTGATGTGGCCGAGACAACTCATGACACAACTTGACATGACATTGCTAACATGTACTGGATGACTTTGGTGTCCATGTCGAGTTGTTTTCCTGCTAAGTGATGGATGTTCACTTTGTATGTTGTGTCTTCACCTCCACATGGAAAAGTGTTGTAGGGTCTTCAATGGCCTTTGTCGTTGCTTGATGGTACAGTGCATGTGTCCCTTTTTCTTGATGCTCAATGTGCTTTGTACATTCATTCAGTCACGAGAAAGTCTTCTAGCATTTTATCCTTCTTCATCTCATTCATCATCGCACCATGTTCCATCAATGTACATGTTCCCACAATTCACTCATCATGGGACAACATCAAATACAAAAATATCCTAGCCTAGCATGTGTAGTGCTTTTAGTTTCGGGTCCAAGTGACTGGGAGGGAAGACAAGACATTGAAACTATGCAGAGAAAAACACAGGCCGGGATGAGGGGCTCTGGAGTACTATGAGGAAAAATTACACAAAGGTCACTAGGAGAAAAAATTGTGCAATTAGGGACAACAATGATAGTTGCAAGATGGAACCCATCTCGGCAGAACTACACAATTCCTGGGAGGAAGACAAGGTAGGGTGTCAGGGGATCTGCTTGGAGAGTTCTACACAATTTTCAAGATGAGCACTGAGTGGGTCACTCGATGTCCAGTTGGGAATATTCACAATTTATCGGAGGGAGAAAGAGTAGGCCAACAAGGGACACTGGAAGGAAATTATGCATAGTTTTCTAGAGGAAAACGTGACAGGATACAGGGAAATGCTGGTCATATCTGCATATTTTTGAGAGACAGTGCAGGACAGCTAGTGTTGAACAATTTCCAAAAATAGTGCAGAGCAAGGCAGCAACAGCTATACCAGTCAGATCTGCGCAATTTTTAGGGAAAATGGAGAGCAAGCCAAGAGGAGGCCTGACTCAACATGACTAAACAATTTCTGCAGGTAGTGCAGGGTAGGCAGCTGGTCATGTCTGTGCAACTTTGGAGAGTAGTGCAACCCCAGGTTATAGTACAATGTAAATTTTCTGTTGACCAGAGGGAGGCTTGATAGCTAATGTTGTGGGAAGAGAATACTGGATCAGGCTTGGAGACAACTTCTACACAATTATGGGAGACAGAAAGCTTGCTCATTTCCATGATTTCAGAGTGAAGCTACCCCTGAGGATGGCCTCAAGCACTGCATAATTCTGGGTAGTAGAGCAGGGTCACTAAGAGATGAGACTACGCAGTTTAGCTTAGTCGGGGTCCAACTAAAGGGGTTTTTCTGGTTAACATATTTTCAGGAAAAATGGCTAAGTTTGAGAGCAAGTGAACTTGTGTAGATGTCACATTGTAATTATACACTTAGCATGACTCAAAGACAAGACACCAAAAACCAACATGAAAAGCATGTGCTCAGTGAGACTGTCTTTAAGGTTAAGAGTGACAAGTGAGACACTTGAGAAGACCTTCCAACAACTGAGATGACACTTGCGTGATAGTGCTTACAACTTTTTGTGTGACTACGACCGATGTTCACATAGCGAAGACAAATAATGTACATAAAGATTAACCTTCAAAATTTGGAGAGAAAGACCGCAAGCATGGAAAAGCAATCAACATGCCAAAGGACGACCATTGGTTGGATAGGAAAAGGGTGTAAAAGACTCTACAAGATCTCAAGGAATGAGCTCGTGTGTTTACAACCTTCAGTGGAAAAACCAAGGCTCTGAAATTTGGATGCGGGTCAAAATTTCAGAGGGTGTTGCAGCGGCTACAAAACCTTCATATCTTTGTCATGATATTTTATGATCTTAGAGATAAGAAACCAAAAGAGGTTGATGTCAGACCTAAGAATTGACTACCATTAGGGTGTTGTTACACCACAAGAATGAGGCACATTAGGGTGATATTTTTTTGTTGGCGAAGATTCACATTATATTAACATGGAAATATACATAATGTACATGCAAAAAATCTTGGGTCGTCTTCACCAATCACCCATCGAGGTCCTTTACCATTGGAGAGGGAAACTATAGAACCTTTCAAGAATTTGTAAATCAAGTCTTGTGCAATGGATCATCAAGAAAATGTTTAAGGTAAACATTACAAAATTTATAAGCCTTATTTTGTGGTGGGACTGAGGCACTAAGAGACAATAAAAAAAAAAGTTGTGTGTTTTTAAAAAACATAATTTTTTTTTGTGTGTTTTTACATCACAACACAAAAATGTGGCTCATCCTTGAGCCACTTAATACTTATTTAATCCTCATGGATCTGGAACCTCTATCCTTGCTAAGCTTTCCTTCTTTCTCCTAGTATAGCAGGAGAAGGGGTAAATAGGGAACTTGGTTTCCTTAGATCTCTTTGAGCGTAGTAGGAGGGGTTAGCCACATACCCACTCCCCAAAATGGTGCTCTCGGAAAGAGAAACATGACCACCAATGTTGCTCTAGGCTTGGATCCCATGCCTATTCCTAACCATTTCTCTTTTCTCCCTATTATACTTCCTCCTTCCTTTGGTGGGTAGTGGAAAATAATTGGTCTTCCTACCCTTTTCAAGATACTCTAAGGGTTACTGGGGTAGAGTGGCTCCTACATTTTCAATCAAACTAATTCCACTTCCTTCTACTGGCTAGAATAAGGATTATTCTTGATTTCAAGTAACGGTTAGTGGTAAGGTCCCCCTGTCCTACTATTAAACAATGGGGGAGAATATCGTCCTACTTCTATAGCTCCTAGAGTGGGAGCTATCCCAACAGATTTCTTCCATATGGACTCGCAACTCCTTCCTTCAAGGAGTGTTAGGATACACTTGTTGGTGAGATTGTAGCATCATGTGAGAACTATCGCTATGAGTGGAGGGAGTCATCCTTAGTCTTTGCCACCCATTGCAACATCTTAATCACCTCCCATTGATGAAATATCCTTTTTATTTATTTTATTCTTTAAGCTCTTCTTGCATGATCTCTTCTTCCATAACCACGTCACCTTACCATGGCCACTCCTTAAGGCTACTTCTCTCGTCATTTCCTCCATCTCTTTCAATTCTCCTTCAACTCCCTTTGTGATCTCCCTCATACTCCTTTGGTTTGGCACCACACTTTTGCTCCTTCTCCTGGTCCCAACTTAAATTGCCCTCATCTCCTCTAATCCTCTATTACACGAAGACTTCTTTTAACCAATTCTTTCATTCCTTAATTGTCAGTTGGGTGGTATTTTATAGTGTTTCACACTTCCTACTCCTTCATTATGGCTACGTGTGTCCTTAACTCTGCCATTATGGTTTTCCGATCTAAAACACTCTAAGTCTTCAAAAACACGGCTTACAATCTTCCTTTAAATCAACTCAATATGATGGTTCTCATATGCTACCTATCTCACCCCAGCCAATCTCAACTTATTTTATGTTTTCACCTCATTATTAGCATCATTAGTGTTCAGCATGTTGGAATTCCATGGTTTAATTTGACAACTCACATGCTCTCTTCAACAACAATAAAAATTATTCAACACTTTGCACAACCGCTTTCTTTCGCTTCAATGAATATTGCGATGTGTTAGGGTCCTATAATTTATAGGATCTCAAGGTGATTGACTATTTCATAGTTTGTGGATTTCAAATTGTTCATAGATTCCAATATTCAATTGATTTCACCAAAAAAAAGTGAAAAGAAAAGAAATGAAAAGAGGGTATATATTAAAAAAAAAAAAAAAAAAACAAAAAACAAAAGAGAAAAAATAAGAAGAAAAGGAAAACCCCAAATGTTATTCAAATCATACAATCTAAGCATGATTGAACAAATTTCAATTTTTGTTGATAGGGTAGAAAATAAACATCTGCCAAATAGTTTAATCTTGGCAAATCAGTAGCTGGGTAGAAATAAAATTGGTTCAACTATTTAATCTGGACCAAGGGAAGAAATAAGTGATAGAGTAGGTTAGAATTTAAAAGAAGAAAGAGATAAAAAAGAAAGGGTCTGTAAGTCCAAGTGCACCCTGGAAATGAAAAATAAAAAAATACTAGACTAGAAAATAAGGGTAGGTAGACTGAAGATTCAAAGAAAAAAGACATGATAAGTTCTTTAGGTTGTAAAAAATGTCAATGTTTTCCCAAGGTCGAGAAAAGAAATTAAAACGAGAAGGGGTTCAATATTAAGTTTCATAACCTTACACTATGCTCTCTATCCCTATAGTCTGCCACCCCTCATTTATTTCTCTACCCCACCATGCACTTATCCATCACATCTTATCTTATCTACACCCCATCTCTCACCAAATACCTGCTCAACCCTCATGATCCGACGGCTCGTGTCCTTTTCTGGTCCCCCCTCACCCACGAAAAGTTAATCTGAGGGGGGGCATCTGAAATCAGTGGTTTCCAACAACTGACATGTCATACACTCATAATTTTTCACCCCCCCCTCTCATACCACTTACCACACCCTAGGCCCCTCGAAATGTGGTTTATGTCGTTACATAAACTGCTCTGCCACTATGAGCGTTCAATCGCCCCCGCCACCTCATGACGCCAACCTGCCCCATCCACCCTATCACCTTTGTTCTCGCCATTATGCATTTAATTGACTAGACCGTTAGCCAATGGATCTGTGCCAAGTAATGCCAATCCAACGGCATCACTTCAAATCCATAAAAACACCATGTCACACCATTTTCAAATTTTAACTACTATTTCTACTATCAAGTGCATTTCTTTTCGCTCCAGACATACACAAAGAGCACACAATGCATACAGAAGCAACAATGCAATCGCAGAAAGATCCATTTTTATGGAGTGACCGAATGTTCCCATTCTCAAATTCCACTTATGGTTAATCCCCTTTTATCCTCCCTCATTGAAATCCCATTTCTTTCTATTCCCTTTCTGTTACAAATTCAACACAGGACAGTTTCAGAGGTTTTTAGACAGGATAACCATGGCACCAAAGAAAAAGGAACAAGAAATATTTAATCCAATGGTGCACCCACCATTGGATTTGGATCACATACCACTTGTAGACAAGGATTTTAAGATACATGAAGCACTCTCAGAGTTTGATTTGTTTGACATATAGAGCTGGTGGAAGGATAAATTTTTGGAGGAGATGGATGACATAGGTATCTGGGACACTAATCTACCTTTTTATATTTTTCCTAAAACAAAAAGTTGCTCAGAATTGATTAGGAAATGCCACTCATGCTACAATCCATAGCAAAGGGTAGTGATGGCCCCAACTAGACATATTTTGCTTATAATTGATGCCAATTCCATTATGCAGATGATGCAGGACCCTTTTATTGAAGGAACTACTCCCTTTTCCCATGAGATTCTCACTCAAATGTATCAAAAATATGATTTTTCTAAGAGAGCCAAAACCTTATAACTTTTCATGGCTGAGCAAACACCCCTTCCAAACAAGAATCCACCTTATTCCTCTTGTATTTTCCTTGACATAACTAGACAAATTGTCACTGTTCTTTCTTATTTACTTGGCTATTATTCAGATGGATGGCTTGATGAAGCTATCATAACTTTCTTATATATTCTACAACAGAATACAAGCCCTATGTTCTCTTCAATTTCAGCCAACTTTTAGCAGATGTCATTCATGAGCAACTTGTCAATTTCTTCACAAAGGAAGTGTTTCATTACTCCTCAGCTTTGGTGTATATGTTGGTTTATTTTCAGGCAGACAGGTTCCAGTTTTCAATGAGCAAGCTAAATGAGGAAGGTGAACCCCAAATCTGTTATTTTTTGGACAACATTAGTAATGAAGGACTCTAAAGACTTTAGTTACAAAAAATTTGTAGAAATGGTTATTCACCGAGCCATGAGCCTCCTCACTGGGACTGTGGAAGCTAGGATCAATGAAGAAATAAGAAGAATTATGCAGTTGACAATGCAAGCAAGAATAGGTGATTGGTACTTGTACCAAAATTACACTGAATTAAGAGTATATAGCTGTGAGTTGGCCCCTTATAAGCTGCCAAAGTTCCTTCCCATGAGGATATTTTAACTTGAGTACATCAGGGAAATGACTAATGCAGATGAAGTGCATTTTGTAGCAGCTAAGAAAAAGTCCCAGTTCAGGATCAAATCTCAGATTGGTCCCTTCATTTGTAACAGTAGAGCAGTAGGGGAGGAGGCAGATAAAAGATTGAAAGAAATGAATTTCACCCACAGTTTTACATGGTCCTATGAACCATGAGGTATCATCTCCAAGAAGAGGGTGGAAAACAAGTCAACAACCTATATTCACACTCAAAGGCCTGAAATTGAGAAATACATGAACCAGATTGAGTGGATGCCTGATACATTGCAGGAGGCTGAGGAACAAGTGATTTCTTCTTCCAGTGCACAGACTCCAAGACAATAGGAAAAGCAAACCACTAAAGACAGAACAGAAAAGGGAAAAGAACAAGAACAAGGAGTAACAGGGAAAAGGCCTAGAGAATATCAGTCACCAGGGACTGATACTTCTATGAGGGAATTCAAGCTGAAATATAGGAAGAAGCCTAGAAAGCACATGGACATAGACAAAGGATCACCACAACAAACGGTCACCAATATCATTGATATTCCAGATTCATCCCCAACTAGGGGGCAATCCTTTCCTACCACTCCGATTTCATAAAGGCAATAGTCTCTTCAAATGTCCTCATCCACAAATGCAACTGAAGAAAAGGAAGAGACAGTCCTTGACACATTCAAGGAGATTAAAATTAGAAATGAAATATTGAAAAAGAGCACTTATGTTCAATTTTGGAAATAGAGTGCAACTGCACAGGGTGGACTTCTCTCTTCCTTTTATTCAGAAAAGGGAAAAATGCATATGGCTTTTTTAGAAGCACAAACAACAAATCCCAAAACTCCAGCAGATTACCAGAAAACTTCTTTTTAGTTTGATGCAAGAAGTTTCCATCCAATTGACCAACTGGAAATGCACAAGAAAACAGATAAAATGATTTCATCTACTCTAACCAACACTTCTATGAACTTGTTTAAAATGCAGGTAGCTCTGTCAAATGCTCAATCTCAGTTAAACATAGAAAGTATTTCATCAAAATCAAAGGACAATAAAATTAACTCTTTAGAAGACTTAGTAGTGAAGATTAGGTATGATCCCTTAGATATAAAAGCAGTTGAAGAAATAATAAAGAAGAAATAGATAGATATAGCATCTTTGAAGAAGTAGTGCAAGATGCCTACCACACATGACCTACTGACCAAGGAAATAGAGGAAACGAAGAGCCAAAAGGCTAATATGATGAAATTAATAGTGGAGCTATCTCTCTAGATAAAACAAATGGAAGTAGAGAAGGAAATGATGGTGCAAGAGAAAGAAAAGGCAGCACAGATGGTCAATACAACAATGGAGGCCCTTCCTCTAACAACCTCACCCATAATCACTCTAGCAAGTGCTGCCACCGGAGTGGGAAGCAACACAGAACAACTGTCCAAATCAATGGAAGGCATGAATCTGCAGACTGAGGAGATTAAAAGATTGGAAACTCAAGTTAATGTGTTGCAAGATCAAATCAAAAGGGCTAAAAGTAACCATTTGGTGGAGATGCAAAGGGAAAAAAATTGATTGAAGCACTACAAAAATCAGAGAAGGAATCATCTATTGGGAACACTCTAGGAAGAGTGCAGGAGATTATTTGGAATAATATAATCGATGGAATGAATGAAATTTGGCCCAACATCCAAATTATCTTTGAGCAGAAAGAATTAATTGAAAAGGCCATAGAAGACATTTTAGCTACTAATGAAGAGCTGGGAGACATGCCAGCAATAGCCAACAGGATAATCACATTTTTAAATTCAAGAAACAACTAGAAGAGAAATGTCAAAATCTGGAGCTGACAATCAACAGGTTATTCAACAGAATGCAGCCTTTACATCAGAAAGGTCTCCCGTCTCTATTTGTCATAACTGACAAACTCATGGCTAGAGAGGATTATGCCAAAAGACTCCAGGGCATAGCAACAAATACTGCAAATCATTCCAACACTAAAGGAAGCATGACAGGAAAGGCATTGTTGGAAGCCATCAACAATAAAATATACATTGAGCATGAACTACAACATGTTTTTGTGGTTAAACCCACTTTTGCAAAATACACTGAAGCTGATCAAATATACAGAAGGCTAATGAAGATCAAGATTCCAGATGAATAAGCATCAAGTGACCTATGTGACTATAAAGAGAAATGAGACAAGGATGATTAAAGTGATAACACAGACCTGGGTCAACACCAACCACATCAGCAGAACCACTATAACTAAATTAATGTATCAAGAAACAACATCCATAAAAAAGAGGACCACATGTCCCATTTTTCTTAGCATGGCCACTTCCTGGTTACATTAGTCATTTTTCCTTTCATTTTAATTAATAATAGATTGCCAAGTGTATAAGGCAAATCGTTGTAGGTTTTTGTTAAATACTTCATGCATTGGAAATATTATGGGTTGGACCCAAGTCATTTGAACTATCTTTTATGTTTGGAACATTGTGATTTTGAGTTGGAGCATCAATAAAAGGACGATTTGCAAGATACTTGATATGTTTTGACCTGGTGATGTACTCCTTCCTATACTGAATGTATCTCTATTTATTCATTTATGCATCTTTGAGTCTTATTGCAAAGAAGGAATTCTAGTTTAAGATATGTTGTTGGAGCACCTTATTACTATCTGTATTTGCACTCTAAATGTTTTCCTCTATTGTATGATTAAAAAATAATTAACTACTTTTTAATCATTACTAATATCACTTTTCTATCATTTCACTTTCCACTTTGCTTTTAGATCTAGTAAAGATAGTTAGCTTGCCTTGTAAATTCTCTGGAAAATTGATGCTACCACCCAGCCTTAGACTCCATAGCCCAATGGAAAGGATTCAAATATGATCTACCCCAACCAAAAAAACAAACAACCAAGAAATTAAGTATTAAATTTCCTTCATTTTTATATCTAGCCTAACACATTAGAACACTGAAAATAAAGTTAAATATTAAAATACAGAGAGAGCCCTCTTTGAGTCTTGGAGGCCTAGATCCTGGGATCCTAAGCAGTTTGATGTATCTTTTGTAACTTTGTCTTGCCAATATTCAAAATCATAGGACGATAGCATAGTGGCGACCATACTGTGGAACTATTGAAAGTTTCTCCTTTAATTCGAATTCAGAGTACCCAATTAAATAGATTTATATGATAAGTTTATTCCTAAGATTGGTTTCTTTTCTAATTTTGTATATTTAGTATATCTATGTTTTAGATATGAACACTGGCTGCCAAAATAATCTCTACTAGATCCCATCCAAATCCAAATCCTCCTACCATAGTGGACAATCCTGAAAAGATCTTAAGGAAAACTCCTAGAACTGAGAGTTAGGTAAGCAGTAGATTTTTTCACAGAGCCAACTCACTTCTTGAAAACTTTGTTACCTTCCAAGATATCTAGTTTGATTTACACTTTGAACAAGGCTTATTTAGGACTAAATTAGAGAATTGGAAAGATCATATTATCTTTGATCCATCAATACTACTAAAAAGCCTAGTGAGAGAAATTTCTTCACAAACTAAATTAGATCTTCAACTTTCACAGCATTTTGACACTCTTTAAGATCTAGTGACATATCTCACCTCAGAAATTGATGGTGCTTACCTTCAACATTTGGTAGAATTAATGACTTTAAACCTAGCAGCTTACTCCTTCACATCTCAACCTGCATATATTCAGTCACCAAGTCATACTACCTCCATAATTCCTACCCCTTCCTTCATCCTTCAACATAAGGTTGCTCAAATTCCTTTACTCTCATTTCCACCTAGTACTTGTTGTTATAGCTCCAAATCTCACTCTTATGGTTTGTGATGCTGCACTCATGGCCTAGGGCAACCCCTCCTTCCAGATCTGGTCCTAAAATTTAAAAAACAGTGTTTTATCCCTTATACGCGACATTTCCCTGAGTTAAACGCGTGTATACGCGGGTAGGCATATACCCAACCCATGTATATGTATTAAAACACTTAAGAAAATATAAAACTCCTTAATTTCGGGCGGAGATCGTGGGTTTTACCTGCTGATCACCTGTTAGTGCCCGTGGTCCAACTGTTCCCAACCAACTCCCAACTAAAAAACTACTTTGGGAGAGGTATAAAAAGACCTCAATGGGAAGGGCTAAAGGAGGAGAGAAGAGAGAGAAAGGTTATTATGCTGAGATTTTTCCCCTGACCAGGTCTGAAGTCCCTTGTGCCCTCTGCACTTCCCCCATTTGTACAGGAAACCCTTGTTTCCTTGTCCGTTGATGTTCATCCACTACTTATGACATCATGGAGTAAGTCATGGAAGGAGTTTGTTAAAGGCTTGAGGCTGGACGGATCCGGAAGGAAGCTTTTCTTGGAGCCTACGAAAGGTGACTCAGGTGAAATTATTCCTTTTCTATACTTTATTTGTCTATAATAAAAGAAACACATGTCTTGGTTCCTGATATGAATCTTATTTATGTTTATGATATTCATGTTAGAATTCATATGTGAATGGTTGTTTATATTTCATAACTAACTACCTTTCTTTATAACATGAAGATGGTTTCTTTATAAGTTTATGTCCATATACTGTTGTGTTCTTTGGAATTGGTTGTTTTGCAGGACAAAGGAGGAAGAGGAACTTGAAGAAGGGTTTGGACCCTTGAGGACCATCTCAAACGTAGGACCTAAGGTACGTTCCCTTATCATAGAATTTGCTTACAATAGCATAATGGCTATGTGAATGTGTGTTTCTCTGTATAGACAATTTTCAGTTTGCTAGGGTTTCAACCCAAAAGCCCTAGGGGAACATTTCCCTCAATAGAATTGGTGACTCTACTGGGGACAACACTTTTGTTGTTCCTAGTTTGGGTGTTTTCAAGCCAATCAGGGCTCAGCTGCCTGTTTTCTTGTTGTTGCTGTGTGATCTGTTCTTGAATTCTTAGTTTTGCCAGTTTCTTCAGTTTGTTTTTTATTTTTCTTGAAATCTTTTATATACGGTATTTTTCTTAGTTACAGAGGCATATATACGCATGTTTCCTTAAGTGAACCCGCGTATACACAGGTTTCCTTAGTTACAGTCGTGTATACACGCAATCTGTACATCAGTACAGTCACGTATATCTTGCAATTTTCAAGATTTTTAAATCTTTTTGTCTCTGAAGGTCTGTCTGGTAGTTTGATTCAGTTTGAAATAGTCATTTTCCAGTATCAGTTGTTTGTTTTACAACAAGCATCTTGTTCCGAATTCTCTCTGATTGTAAGAATTATTGGTCTTGTTTTTGTTGTTGCAAGCGTCATCATTTCTTTCTAAAGCACGCAAGATTTTTTGCTAGGAATCTTGACTGCTCTGATTCATCAGAGCAGGAAGATTGGTCTCAATCTTTGTGTTAAATCTTGCTTTTGGTGACCTTTTTTTTGCTTGACAAAACCGCTTTTTGTGACCATCCACTTCTTTGTTTCATGAAAGTTGTTGATTGACACTTTCTTGAATTTGTCTTTTTAATATTTTTGGTCTTTGTTGCCAAAGCTTTCATTGTTGCTTTTGATTGTTAAGAGCATCCTTAAACACATTTCTTTTTGTTGAGTTTTCATCCATTATGTGGTGTCAACTTGCAAAAGTGTTTGTTGCCTATTCTTCAGTCACAAAGTTTCAGTCTTGTTGAGAGCATTTTTGAAAAGACTTTTTTGTTGTTGTTTTTGAAGAAAACTTTTTGAAAAACTTAGTTTTGCTCTCTTGAGCTTTGTTTTCATTTGATTTTCTTTTAGTGAACGAAAGTGCTTTATGTTTGTCTTGGAACTTGTTTTTAGTGTTTAGATGAAATGAATGGTAGCATTTCATATTCCATCTAGACATTTTAAGTGGCAAAATAAAAATGGATAAGCAAGCAACTTTCATTTCTTGTTTTTAGAGTAGTTTTGAATCTTGCATCAGCATATATTTGTTGCATTAGGATAGATTTGCATATATTTTTAGGCATACATAGCTTTGTTAACTTTTGTGAGTGTGAAGCATGAATTAATGAAATGAAAAGAAAAAATTGTTTTATTTGAAGTTCCTCTGAACCCTATAGAAATTACTTTTCATCGAAAAATGAAAACAAGTGCATGTGCATGTAGTTAGGTTTTTATTAATTTCTTTTGCGTCAAAAAACACCACTAGTTTCACTTCAGTTATCCCATGACTTAAAGAAAAACCAATTTTAAAATCAAGCGCTAATTAAAATTCACTAAAATTTTTTTTAAGTTAGATACACCAACAAGTTTTAGGATTTTAAGGCCTTAGATTAGGCGAGTGGAGAGTTAACTCTCCAAGGCCATTTAAACGTCAAACGTAGGAGTCTGAATAGCGAGTGAAAATCCAATAGCGTTAGGAAGACCAGGAAAGCTCCGGATCAGGGAGTTAAGCATGAGGGTTTGTGAAGACAGGGAAGAGAGATATCGCCTCTCCTAGTTGTCCGAACTTACCTCACGACTGTTCCGCTTGGCTTCTGCAACGAGTTGGTATCCATAGTTGCTACTCCTAGGGATTTACACAGGTGGCTGCTGAGGGGAATCCCGTGGCACCTGAGGTCGATGTTGCATCACTCTCGATAGTACTACTGGAGGGCACCCTTGTGAAGCTTGGGGGCTTGCACCAGCGCAAGTTGTTGTTAGGAGGTCAGCGTAACTTCCTCTGATACCTTCGCTGATAGGACTAGGCCCTCATCATCCCAGACTATCTTCGGAAGGCCCCTTAATTCACTTTCTTGAATTTTGGTGTCCGGTCCTAATCACCCGGAGCGGAAATACTTGGAAGTTGTTTGACTGGCTGTTATCTTTAGGGACTTTATAGTGTGTGCTCTGTGCTCTTAGTTGGCCTAGCTTTCAATTTTTTGAGTCTTTAGTTAGATCATAACAAAAAATTCAAAGTGGCTGACCGATCTCCTAGACGGTCTCGAAGACTTCATGGTCTTTCACCACCAAGTTTAGAGCCTTCTCCTAGAATGCGCAGAGGTAATACTGCTGATGGGTTTCGTCCCATGGCAGTTGACGCATCGAGGATTGATCCTCCACCCGGGGGCATTAGTGTTCAAGCAAGGCCTGGCACTTCCGAAAAACAAGAGAGGGACACTCCAGTCCTTTCTCGAGTTCTCTTTCAAGCGGAGAATAACATAGAGGTAGAAGAACTTTTAGAGTCGTTAGCGGCTCCGAATTCTCCACTACCATCTAGTCATCTAGACGTATTACAATACGTTGGGACTCTGACGCATAGACCGTCAAGTCCAGGTTACGCTACGCGCTTACCATCGATGACCACTACTGGAATCATGGCTTCTCCTACAAATGCTACAACTATGCAGACTCCAACATTGGTACAAGGAGGAGGAACGATTTCCATCTCCTCTGCTTCTTTGTTTGGATCTTTTGCTGCCACATCTTTAGTTGGGTCTACCTCCATTTCGTCCACGAGTGGAAATTCCAAAACCAATGCTTTTGGTTCTGGATTCTTCCCATTTGGCACCCACTCACAGGGTATTCCATCAATTATGTTTAGTGCCGCTATGTCCATGATGGGTAGATCGGCTTCATCCCAGGGTTTTCCTTTCAGAAGTGGTCATATACCACATTCCAACCCGACAATAGGATCCATGCCTTTTTCTTCTATAGGAAAAAGCAGCAATCCTTTCCAAGGTTGGACTAACCCTGGGGTTAGTGGCACGGGAACTGGGAATCCGTCTTTCGGCCAACAAGGGAATAGGCCGTACTCCACAGTTAGTTCATTTCAAAGTATTCCTCCCTTAGCTTCGGCTTGGAATCCATATCAGGGGTTATCAACTCCTTATAATCCTTTAGGAGAAAACTTTGCTGGTTATGGAGGCTTTGCGGCCGGAGTTGGTAAAACTCCGAATTTTGCTGGATCACAAGGCTTGCCTTTTGGTTCAGCTGGTTCTGCTGGTTACTTCAGGCAGCCTGGTGCCTTCCAAAATCTAGGCCAATCTTTTCAGAACTTTGGGAGCTCCGCCCAGTCTGGGTGGAATCCCCAAGGTCCTCCTAGGCTTCCGTTTTTGGCAACTTTGAACTTGCCAGATCTCACTAAGTTAACAAACGATCCAATCAAGTACAATTCGACCTGGCCTCCGATCCCAACAAAACTCCCTTCGGACATTCCAAAATTCGAAGGGAAGAGCGGTGAAGACCCAGGCGACCATGTAACCACATTCCATTTGTGGTGCTCATCTAACTCCCTTATCGATGACTCAATTAGGTTGAGACTGTTTCAACGCACCTTGACTAGTAATGCGGCCAAATGGTATATAGAGTTGCTGGGGGCAGCTTTACATCTTTCGCTAACTTAGCCAATATTTTCTTAAATCATTTCCAGTTGCCTGTCCGTTACGACGCCAGAACTAAACTTCTGGCCACTTTTCGTCAGGATAAGGAAACTCACATTTCTGACCATATTCAGGAATGGAGACAGAAAAAGAGGCTCATTAAAGCCGAAATCCCTCCAGAGTACCGTCTCAAATGGTTTTTGAAATATTTTCAACCCGAGATCTCCAAAGATGTGTCCATGTCTGGAGTCTATTCTGAGGAGCAAGCCATTTTTAGGGCACAACAATTAGAATTGATCTACTCTCAGTCTGGGATCCTACAAAAATACTTGCCAGATGCTCCTGGGTCTAAGTTTGACATAGCTAAGTCGAAGCCAGGTCCCCACGCAGATGGTATCGTTGGGTCGGTAGACACAAATGTGGTGAACTTGTTGAACCAATTGCAGCAGTTGTCTTTACAAACTTCTTCTAACAACCAAGTCACATCGTATAACCCTCTGGCTTCCCAAACTTCTTCGATTAATGCCGTCCAATCTGATAACCCCAAAGGAAATCAAAATTCCAATGGGAAAAAGAAAGGACGAGGTAAGAAAAGGAACTAGGATGGGAAGGCTGACGCAAATAAATCTGGCAATAATGTTGGTGGCGGTGGTAGAAATGAGTCTAGAAAGAAAGTCAAGTTTCAATGCAAGTTGTGCAGTGGAGACCATTTAACTCATCTCTGCCCTAAGATCGAAGATGCTCAGCGCTTGTTAGGACATCAAGGGACTTCTAGTTCTCAGGCTATGTTAACCAACCCTTTTCCCCAAGGGCAGCAACTTCTTGCTGGCACAAGTTCAAACCCTGGAACCTCCGCAGGGGGCAACCAGGAAGGGGAAAAATCATCGAATGTTTTCATGATGGGTTCTAACATCCGTGTGGCTACTCAGTCACGTGATTATGGTGAAGCCGAGAGTTCCAAGGACAAGACGGTTCCAGGAAATACCGACCTTCATATTGAGCGACCCTCTGTCGAGACTATACCACGGATACCGAAAGGTTCTGCTAAACGCGTGACTATTAATCCTAATGCTAGGGCCGCCCAGAATTACTCCATTGTTGAGGATCTGGCTCAGAGTCTGTGCGCCATGTCCACTTTAGAGGTTCTCCAGTCGTGTCCGGCTCAACGAAGTGCTTTACTTTCTGCGATTGGGGCAGTCGATCCAACTAATTCTTTAGTTCTCACTTTTGACATGTTAAATGTCAAAAAGCGACTCCCTCATCATATGGCTTTCCAAATAAAGTCTACATACCGGAAAACCAACATTTTTCATACCGTTATCGATGAAGGAGCTTCCACGTGCGTCATGTCAATGTCATGTTGGAAGGCTATTGGATCACCTTCGGCCGTTCCTTCATCTACCGTCTTGACTGCATTTGATGGTCATTCTCATAAGCCGCATGGGATTATCCCGGCCTTTCCTATATGTGTTGGGGGGAAGGTCGCCAATATTGAAGTAGAAGTCATAGATGCTAACCTAGACTATAATCTCCTCTTAGGAAGGAACTGGGTATACGAAATGGACATCATTGTTTTGACTCTGTTTCGTGTCATTTGCTTTCCTCATGAGGGGAAAATCATTAAGGTTGATCAATTGGATTATTGTCTAGTCGATCCTCAAGCAAGCTCTGACTCTACTGTTCCCTTAGTGGATAACCCTCATCCACCTACTGAGAATTTAGGAGTGGGGATGTATTCCTCATTGATGGGTACCTTTGATCTTCCCTCTCCTTTCGCTAAAATCAATGTCGTTTCATCATCTAAAGAGTCTCCTCGAGAAGAGTTCTTCCGAACTCGTTATTTTTCAGACCCTTGGACCTTGCCTTCACCTATGACCACATTATTTGAAGGACAAGTAAATGGAATGGCATTCCCAATATCTGCAGCTGAGCTTAGATATCAGTCTATCGTTAACTTTGCAGACAACCACTCTACTCCTTTTTTCAAAGAGGAGTTAGATGGTGATGTGGCCCCCGCTTGGAGCCTTGATTCTACCTCTTCCTTGGACTGCTTAGATTCAGTTTTACCTTCTGAAGAAGCAATCCTCAAAGCAATGATGGATATAGGCCGACCTTGGGAAGACTTACACCATCGTTCATACTTTCTTCCTCCACTGTAGGAAGTAGAATCTAGATTCTCCAAGCTCTTTACTAGTGATGTTTGTACGGTGTCAAATCCTTTGGCTCCAGCACACATTTGTGCCGAAGGTAATATGTAGGTGATTTCAAAAACGATACCTATAAACATCTCTAGGGACCCTAACGTGATCGAGAATCTCTTCATCAGAATTGAATGTTCCACTGAAGAAATTCAAATTTACACCGACCTGTTCCAGGAATTTCGAGATGTATTTGCTTGGTCTTATGAAGAAATGCCTGGCATTGATCCTTCTATAGTTCAACATGAGATCAAGACGTATGAAAACTCCAAACTGGTTCGTCAAAGGCTTCGGCCGGTTAATCCTAGGAAAGCAACAACTATCAAAGCTGAAGTTGAGAAGCTGCTAAAGGCGGGTTTCATATACCCTGTTCCTCTTACTGATTGGGTTTCTAATCCAGTCCCTGTGGATAAAAGGCAAGGAACAATCTGAGTATGCATCGATTTTAGGCATCTAAACAAGGCTTGTCCGAAAGATAATTACCCCATGCCATTCATTGATCATATTATCGACGAGTGTGCAGGTAATGAGATTTTTTCCTTCATGGATGGTTTTTCGGGTTATAATCAAATTTCTATCCGTCCTGAAGATCAACATAAGACAACCTTTATATGTCCCTGGGGTACCTTTGCATATAGAAAATGCCTTTTGGTCTGAAAAATTCTGGAGCCACTTTTCAGCGGGCCATGTCATATGCTTTCCACGACATCAAACATGTCATCGAAGCATACTTGGACGATCTCGCTGCTCGTTCTCGAAAGAGAACTGATCACCCTAGTCATCTTCGAATGGTTTTTGAGCGATGTCATTTTTATAAAATCTGGTTGAATCCCAACAAGTGCATTTTCACAGTTACATCTGGTCGATTGTTAGGGTTCATTGTGTCAAATGAAGGGATTCACGTTGATCCCTTCAAGGTTGAGGCAATAGTTCAGTTGCCTTCCCCGTCCTCAATTCGACAACTTCAAAGTCTTCAAGGGAAGGCTAATTTCTTAAGACGGTTTATAGCGAACTATGCCGAGATCACTAAAGGGTTCATGCGTTTGTGATGGAAAGGAGTTACATTTGTATGGGACGACTTTGCACAATGATCGTTTAATGCTTTGAAAAAAGCATTAGTCTCTGCCCCACTTTTGAGTCCACTGGATTATGGAAGAGACTTCCTTTTATATCTCGCTACAGTAGAATCAACCATTGGTATGGTTCTCGTTCAGGAGGATGATGCTCTCACTGAGCATGTGATTTATTATTTGAGCCGAGGCTTAATAGGTCCTGAACTTTGCTATTCTTCGGTTGAGAAATTGGCTTTGGCAGCTGTCCATGCTGTCCAGCGGCTCCGTCATTATATCCTGCTACGCAAAACTTTTGTCTTAGCGGCGGTCAATCCATTTCAGTTTGTCCTCAATAGGTGAGTGATTGGGGGCAAATATAATCGATGGATAGTCATTTTGCAAGAATTTGATCTCGAGTTCTTGTCTGCCAAGTCTAAGAAATCCATGGCTTTCGCTGAGCTAATTTCTGAGCTGCCTTGTGGAGAGGATACTGTTTATGAGGAAAGTTTTCCTGAAGAACATTTATTCCTCATCTCTTCACTCGACCCTTGGTATGGAGATATCATTGTTTATCTCTAGACTATGAAGTTTCCCTCTACTTTCTCCAAGGATGAACGTCGAAAATTACGTCACCTGGCTAAAAATTATGTTATCATTGGTGATATATTATACCGTCGAGGGGTTGATTCAATTCTTTGGCGCTGTTTAACCTTAGAGGAAGCAAAGTCAGTGCTAAATGACTTCCAAAGTGGAGCATGTGGTGGTCATCTATCAGGGCTTGCTACAGCCCAGCGCATCTTACTTGCCAGCTATTTTTGGCCTTCACTCTTTAAAGACTGTGTGGAAGCGTTCAAACGCTGCCACCCCTGTCAAATTTTTACTCGAAAGATGCGTGCGCATCTAGCTCCTGTTTTTCCCGTTGTCACCATCAGTCCCTTTACTAAGTGGGGTATTGATTTTACGACTTGTAATCCACCTTCAGCGGCGAATCACAGGTACATTATCGTGGCTGTAGACTACTTTACGAAGTGGGCCAAGGCCATGCCCACTTATAAAAATGATAGTGACACGGAAACATTGTTCCTTTTTAATCAGGTTATCTCAAGATTCGGTATCCCGAGAGAGATTGTCACTGATCATGGCAGTCATTTCCAGAATCAACTAATGTCTGAATTGGCTCTCAAATTGGGTTTCCGGCAGGAGCATTCGTCTCCTTATTATCCTCAGGCGAATGGACAGGTCGAGGCAGTCAATAAAACTCTTAAGACGATCCTCCAACGAACAATCGACAAAAATCGGTCCAATTGGCATGTTATGTTGTATTCGGCTCTTTGGGCATACCGGACCTCCGTGAAGACTGCTACCAGTTTTACACCTTTTCAGTTGGTTTATGGGATGGAGTATATGTTTCTGGTTGAATGTGAAATTCCATCTCTTAAGTTAGCTGTTGAGCTCCTTCCAGAGAGTTCGAGTCTCGAAAAGCGCCTCCTTCACTTGGAACATCTCGATGAGCAGCGTCGAGATGCCGCCACGATGAATGAGGATCACAAGAAAAGGGTTAAAATACAGTATGATAAATCTGTCCATCCTCGAGTCTTTTCTGAAGGTGACCTTGTCTTGGTCTATGACCAAGATAAAGACAGCTTGGGGGCAGGCAAGTTTAAGCCTATGTGGTACAGTCCTTTCATTATTAAACGAGTTTTAGAAAAGGGGTCGTATGAGTTAATCGATTTTGAGGGAAACAAGCTAGCGGAGCCTCGAAACGGGCTCTACCTAAAGAAGTACTTTGCTTAGTTTTGGCCAGGCAATGGCTTCTTTGTACTTTATTTATATTTGTACATATATCGTTGATAGTTTTTTGATATCAACACTTTTTGGTCTGCTGTGGTAGGTGTTGATGGATGACTTGGTCTATTTTGGGTTCGCCAATGGTGCTAGTCGGCACACTCGGAATCTCGCTTCCGCAGCTTGGGTACTTTATTATCCAACTGGTCAATTGATGGTATCAAGAGGCGTATGCATCGGTCCTGCTTCAAACAATATGGTTGAGTATACTGCCGTTATTAATTTATTATCTGAGGCAATCTCTCATGGGATCGACTCGTTGGTAGTGTATCTTGATTCTCAATTGATAGTGTCACAATTAAACAACATTTATTGGGTAAGGGATCCATGTTTATATTTCCAGTATTTAAGGCTGAGGTTGTTGCAAAGATCATTTACTTATATTAATTATTTCCACATTCCAACATCTCATAATTGGTTAGCTGATTCTATCGCTAATCAAGCATCAAAAAGTCGAATTGTATATATATATATATATATATATATATATATATATATATATATATATATATATATATATATATATATATATATCATAAAGCGTCTTGAGTGTACATATGTTTGTCCAAAAAAATATACAAAATTGGGACTCAAATGCCCATAATCATGTCCGGCATATCTAATGCCTCGGCTCAAGATGAGCGGCCAAGTAGGTAACTATCGCATTGGCCACACGTCGAAAAGTGCGAACCCAGTCACGTGGCATGCCAACCATATGACGCTGCATATCCTCAGGAAGGTCCTCTATGGCAGCCATCGGTACTCGGTAGCTCAGTCTCGCCAAGTGTCGCTGGACGTTATTTAGAGTCTGTTCTGTATCAGCAGCTGCCTCTTCAGCTCCTCGGCCGTGCCGTCCATGCCGTGGGAACCCATCTGCTCATACCGGCCCAATGTCTGAAACATGATCATCATATCAGTCATTTGAATCTCATCAAAAATATTTTTCAAAATTCATCATTATATTTGAAAAATCCAAAAAAATTCATAAAATCAAAAATTCTTACCAATCTCGCCCCATGCTGTGTTCGGTGGTAATGCTAGATCAGGATCTCCTTGGAAATCCAGCCCAGCATAGGGGTAGTCATCTACGGCGATGATCTACTGATCCCACCAGGTGAATAAGTCATCGTCAAAGGCAGTCCTTAGGACCTCCCCACCCCCCAAACGTTTCGTCAGATCAGCCCACTAGCCCATCCGCGGATCTCGTGGGGTGCTGATGGAAACTGCTACCCTGGGGCGAAGTGCGGGAACCTTCTCGAAAAAGAAAGTACACAGGATAGTCCCATATCCAAAGTTTTTGGTCTGTCCCCTCTTGATAGAAGTGAGTTGGCTCTTCATGTTGGCCAAAAGAGGAGTACACCAGTCGAACACTGTAGTGAGACAGTCAACTGCCATGCTCATGGTTAGCCATGATGCCTGATGCAGAGAGGACGATCCGTTCACTTGAGCTATGGTGAACAGGATTATCCTCAGTGATAAACTCGCCACATGTGTGATGGAAATCTAGCTCCCAACCTTCTTGTGATGTCTCGGGAAATATATCTGTACATAGTTCTCTATCGTGAGGCTCCTCCGTGTCCTGCCCCAGGAATGTACTACCTCTCCCGTTCGGGAAAGGCCCGTGATGAAATAGATATCCTCCACTTCTACCCTGAGTGGCATCTGGTCAATCATAAAGGCTTCCTCCTCGACATCCCAATAATCAATGAGCATCTCAAGTAGACGTGTGTTTGCTTTCATATTCGGTAGTTTGAAGAATTTAAGCAAACCGCATCCCCGTAGGGCATCAAAAGCTTCAGGATCATTCATGACTTCATTATCCATCGCTGCGTGCTCTCTTTCTCGCCAGGTGACCGACATTCTGAGAAAAAATGATTTGCAACCGTTAGTTTTTGTTTAAAAATTGTTCGCGGCATATACGCGGGTCCCTGTGCACACAATCATGTATAGGTCCCGCATGTATGCGGGTTTCATATTACCAACCCGCGTATACGCCGCGGTGAAATTTTTGGCAAAAAAATTCAACGGTGAAACATTAATTAAAAATCTTAAAACCAGTCACAATCAATTGCAAGCTAAGTATAAGAGTTACCTGGAGGTTTTTGAATAATTTGAACGGTTGAATTTGGCGTACAGGAAGTTTGCTCCTTTTGCTCCAACTCTTTGCTCTCAAACTCAAATGGTGAAAATAATGAGTCCAAAATCTCTTTTATAGGTTTTGAAAATGTAAAAATTTTTCAAAATTTTATTTTGTTTGGCCTCATGTGACTTTTAACTGGGGAGCTTGGAATGTCGAGAATGGTTTGATTTTCAGGACATTTTGGACGTTTTTCGATAGTTTCAAGACGGTTCCATGACTGTTGACCCGTCATGGCAGGTATCGCTTTCTCACTAGCATATAGGTTAGGGACACCATTTTTCCGTTGCATTATGCATACTAGTCTCCATTTGCCGATACATCTGCCATAGGGTCGACCCCATCGTGTTATGGTTCGTAAGCCATCTTCACTCACCGATTTGTTAATCATGACACGATGGTAGAACCATCCTTTACATGGGCATCGTAGTTAGCACCTCACTGACATTTGTTGCCCATGCTGCTCCGATTTGAGTAGGCTCGGGAGTCCTCTATAGTCCCGCCATGACTTATGCGTTGAAAACTCATTCCTCTTAGCTTCTTCACTTTGTTCTGGCCTTATACCCTAGAGGCTCCTTTGTGTTGAGTTGTACTACTGCATTGCATGTTGACCACTTGCACCTTTTGGCCTAGAGTCGGCTTTACTTGGACTCATGTTTAAGCCAACTTTTGACCATGACGACTGCAAAATCAACCTTGCATACCTTTTACTTCTGCAGCTTGACACACCTTGACCCGTGGAAGGAAAACACCTTTGAGTGTCACTGACCAGTTTTCACCTCCCTGCATTGAGCATAGGAATGTTCCATTCCCAGGAACTAGATCATCTGTTTCACCGACACTCGTTCTTTCCACTATACCATAGCATTCTTTTATTATTTTTCAAGCTTAATAGAAAAAGAAAAAAAAATTAAATATTCCAAAAAAGAGCAGGAACAGGACAGTATTTCCATTTATTGTTGGCATCTAGAGTCAATCGTGTCACCCTTGAACAAAGCACTCAAAGAAAAGTCTCCTCCTTTTGGGTGGGATTTAGTTTGACTTAGGTATGCCTTAACCTTGCTATTGAGTCAGTTCTCCCCCGATTGGTTATCTCTTCCAATCATATGGAGGTTCATTTGTGCCTCCTACATGGCGAACTTATACAGAGTCATCATATGCTACCACATAGTCACATTGAGTCGTGCTTTTGTTCAAGGGAAGTTAGCCTGAGTCGGCCTCTCTGCGGTGTCTCTTGAGTCATTTTTCAGTCGGCCATCCCCGGTCGTCAGTGTCATGTCTATCATCACATCAGCTATATTGGTCCTTTACTCATGTCGGTTTGAGAAGGTCCCCATTGACTTCTTGCTGGCGGGTCTTGTCCTTATTGACGACGACATCTTGCTCTGAGGACAGGCCTAGAGCTACACCTTCGACCTATTTTCATTATTGATAGGTCACCTTGTGCTCAGCATCGATCAATATCATGGGTCTTTGACTGAGTGGTTTCCCTTGTGTTCGACATCAGCTTACATTATCACACATTGGGATTCGTGTAGTACCTTGGTTTCCATTTGACCCTATTGGTGGATACCTCGCCTCTGTGTCAGATTTCATTATTGGTTGGTTCAGAGGGTTTCTATCATGCGCTAGCCACATCTTGTGTACGCCAAAAACGTACTTCGGTTGGGTTACTACATCTCTTTCGTCCGATTCCTTCCACATTATTGGCCTACGGGTTACACTCGCACTAGATTGATGAAGGATGCCTTAATGCCTTCCTTCTAGCGGATCTTTCCCTATCGACTCTGACTCATTGCTCTGGGGCAAAGGTCTAGAGTCCATTTGGCAGTACCTTGGGGTTTGCAGTCATTAGTGGCAGATCCTTCACTATCGACAGTGGGAAACCATCATTGTCTCTTGATCGATAGATTCTTACAGGTGTTCGATTCCAGCTCATCTATTCACACTTGTTGGATTGTACTAGGTACTTTGACGATCATTATCATTATCGATGAGTAGTCTCGCGTTTGTTAACGGTATACATCAATGACCGGTAATCAAACGATTTCTCACATGGTCGAATTCAGATAATTTATTCCCATGGTGTAGAAATGTACCACGACGGTCAGTGAAGACCTCAGGTTGTATCAGCATTCATTGGTTCACTTGACAGTTGCTCCTGTTGCTGCTAGTTGATACCACTCCACCTTATATGTTGCAGTCAGTCATGGCGACATTCTATATGCTGGAACCTGAGTTTGCAGTGTAGTACCATCCTATTCCATCATGTTTAGTTGGTACCTTTTGGAATCAGTCTTTGATATCAGTGGTCTGTTGCATCTTTCAGCATCATTGACAGTCTTATATGTGATATTCAAACATGTACTTTTTCGATCATGATCAGATGATCCATTATGTATTTTCCAGTCATTTATACTTGTATACTTAGTGGATCCGCTTGTACTTGATATGCGGACATGCTTTACTTTTTCTGAGCATGGGTATGCCTGCCTCAGACAGTGTTTCTTTCTGATCTCCTTTTGTGGCTTGGCAGGCTGAATTCTGGTGAAGTCCTCGGTTTTTGACAGATTTCCTTTCCATGTACTTGCTTAATACATTTCGGCCATCATGTACCCCTTCTGACCTCATATATTAGGGGGCATCTGTTATAGCTCCAAATCTCACTCTTATGGTTTGTGATGCTGCACTCGTGGCCTAGGGCAACCCCTCCTTCCAGACCTGGTCCTAAAATTTAAAAAATAGTGTCTTATCCCTTATACACGACATTGCCCTGAGTTAAACGCGTGAATACGCGGGTAGGCATATACCCAACCCACATATATGTATTAAAACACTTAAAAAAATATAAAACTCCTTAATTTCGAGCGGAGATCGTCGGTTTTACCTGCTGATCACCTGTTAGTGCCCGTGGCCCAACTGTTCCCAACCAACTCCCAACTAAAAAACTACTTTGGGAGAGGTATAAAAATACCTCAATGGGAAGGCCTAAAGGAGGAAAGAAGAGAGAGAAAGGTTATTAGGCTGAGATTTTTCCCCTGACCAGGTCTGAAGTCCCTTGTGCCTTCTGCACTTCCCCCATTTGTACAGGAAACCCTTGTTTCCTTGTGTGTTGATGTTCATCCACTACTTCTGACATCATGGAGTAAGTCATGGAAGAAGTTTGTTAAAGGCTTGAGGCTGGACAGATCCGGAAGGAAGCTTTGCTTGGAGCTTGCGAAAGGTGACTCATGTGAAATTATTCCTTTTCTGTACTTTATTTGTCTATAATAAAATAAACACATGTCTTGGTTCCTGATATGAATCTTCTTTATGTTTATGATATTCATGTTAGAATTCATATGTGAATGGTTGTTTATATTTCATAACTAACTACCTTTCTTTATAACATGAAGATGGTTTCTTTATAAGTTTTTGTTCATATACTGCTGTGTTCTTTGGAATTGGTTGTTTTGCAGGACAAAGGAGCAAGAGGAACTTGAAGAAGGGTTTGGACCCTTGAGAACCTTCTCAAACGTAGGACCTAAGGTACGTTCCCTTATCATAGAATTTGCTTACAATAGCATAATGGTTGTGTGAATGTGTGTTTCTCTGCATAGACAATTTTCAGTCTGCTAGGGTTTCAACCCAAAAGCCCTAGGGGAACATTTCCCTCAACACTTGTCCAACCTTATCCACTGTTCAACCTCCCTCATCCATCGTTCAACTTTTTTCATGTGGCACTCCAACACCACCACCAATCATGGTTGCCAGGTAAGCTCCTTTGGTGGTACCAGCCCCCTTGGCTAATATGCCACAAGACTATCAATCCAAGATCACACTATTTTATGGGACAGGTCCTTTAACAACCCAACACTATGTGGATAACATGAAGGATTGTTTTGACCTACAAGAGGTAGATGATGAAAGTATTAATCTCAAAATGTTTGCTCAAAGTTTAGAAGGAGAAGTCAGAAAATGATTTAAGTCTTTGCCTGCAAATAGTATAAATGATCTCCCTGCATTCCACCAAACCTTTCTTAATAGATGGGAAGTAAAGAAGAATCCTTTACAGATTCTATCAGAATATGAAAATATTAAAAGGGAGGCAGGTGAAAGTGTACAGGATTATTGTGCTAGATTCAACAATACCTATACTGCAATACCTATAAATATTAAACCACCCCAGGATTTAGCCTTGATAAAGTTCCCAGATGGTTTTTATACAATATGTGTTACCAGCCTAGGGAAGGAAATTCTCCAACACTAGAAGCAACGCAAAGAGGTGTTGTGAGTGTAAAGGCCAATTTACAAGCTAAAAGAGTCAGGATGAGAACTAAAAGACAAGTGACTTTTAAGGAAGAAGCTTAAACGTCTGCAGCAGAAGCCGAAATTGATTCCTTAGTAAGGACTATGGGAAGAATGATGGAGAGAATAAGTATAAATGATAGGAATGTTCCTAGGGAGAATCCACCTACCCAACAAAACCGAAATCCAAACCCTAGGAAAAACACTCCACAAATCAAACAAAGATATCAAAGAGGCCCAGATCAACAAATTAGGCGACCATTTCAAGAAAATTATGTTGATGAATGTATAAGTGTAGTTGAAGAAGTTGTGGAAAATCAGATTAATTTAATGGGATCTAATGAAGATAGTTATGTTTTTCTTACACAAGAAGAACATCAATTATTTTTATTAACTCAGACAAACTGGAATCTGAAGAATCTGATGACTATAAACATGGATTTGAGAATGCTATCTTAGAATTCCATAGACAATATAATCACAGGAGCAAGAAAAACAGTGATAACTCAAATAAAAAGGATTCTAATAACTCTTCCAAGAAAACTTTAGAGCCTGATCCCAAGAAGACAGCTAAAAGCTCTAAGAAAAATGAAAACAATCTAGAAAGGAGAAACATAGAAAATATTGCTAAGAAAATGATTGATGTATCAACAAAAGTTGTCCAATCTGGAATGCCTACTATAAGTCAGCAAAAAAAACTGATGACAAAGGCTGTGGCCGAAAGGACTGATTTCTCAAATTTTCTTAAAAATTAAACACCCTTCAGTATTGACATTGAAATTGTTAAACTCAATATCTCTATTCCTCTTGCTGAACTAGTAAACAAAAATATGTATAGGTCCTAGTTTCTAAAGGTACTCAACATAGGAGAAAGTACTGATACAATGAATTTGAATGATGACCAACCTGAACTTTTGTTTGGACCAGAAGTTAATGGCAAGCCTCAAGAAGGGGGTGTTCCTCCATTTTATGTCAGCCTTAATATTCATGACAAGATCCTTCATAATTGAATGTTGGATTCAAGTGCATCACATAATCTCATGCCAAATATTGTTATGGAGAAACTTGGACTTGAAATCACTAGATCATACAAAGATCTATATTCATTTGATTCTAGCAAGGTTAGATGTCTGGGTCTCATTAAGGAATTTTGTGTCACGCTAGCCCAGATACCAGGAAAAAGTTTAGCAATGGATATAGTAGTAGCTGAAATTCCTCCTAAGTATGGTATGCTATTATCAAGATCTTAGGGAGCTATGTTACAAGGGACACTTCAAATGGATATGAAATATGCCACAATACCAGTATTTGGCCAACCAAGGAGACTTTATAGAGAAAAATTAATGAAATAAATGGTGACTAGCCAAGAAAGGCCAGACAACTATCCCCTCTACTATGTCCATATTGATCTTGATTCTTTCATAATGTACAATGACAATGATGGAGACATAGATACATAGGTCAAGTAGGCATAAAACAATCTCAGTGAAGGACTTGACACTCGAACACCCATTATCCAATAGGACCCTGAAACAGAACCTCTCTGGAATATGACTTTTGATGGCTCATGTGCTAAAATAGGGGAAGGAGCAGGATTCTGGTTGTATAATTAAAAAACTAATCAGGCTGAAGGTCATTCTTACAAATTGAATTTTTTGTGCACAAACAACATAGTAGAATACAAGGCATTACTCTTAGGCTTGAAATTGCTTAAAAGGGTAGGTGCTAAAAGAATTTATGTCCAGGAAGACTCTGAACTCATCATCAAACAAATCAAAGGTCAATACTCTGCAAAACATACTAGATTGAGAGAATACCGAAATGATGTGATTGATTTTCTTAAAACATTTGAAGAGTATGACCTTGTTGTGATCCCTAGGCTAAAAAATGCCCTGGAAAATGGATTGGATTTTTTAGCCAGCACCTGTCAATTACATCATCCAAATAAACAATACACAGTTGAGGTGAAGCACCATCCTGCAGTGCCTGACAACATGAGATACTGGCAAGTTTTTGGAAGTGATAAACAGATTGAGAGTTTTGTGCAATCTTAGGATGAATTTGAGCATAGCAGTGTATATTTGGATGATGAACTAGATAGTCAAACTGATGTATATATTAGTATGAATCAACCTATTGTTCCGACGAATTTTTTTATGTAAATAAGACTGTACATAAAACTGAAATACATAAAGATCCAGAAAAGGAAGAATTCAAAGTACTACAACTCAAAGATAATGTCTTACCTAGAGGGCTTGCCCCTTTGAAAGAGTTGTTTGGTTTTAATGATGTTGCTAGAAAGCCAAAAATGGAACCAATAGGAAAAAACATTGAGGAATGCAACAAAGGAAGTGAATTGAACCCGAAAATCATTAAATTGTCAAAATCACCGCCTCTCATTGCTAAACTAAAGTATATAGCTCTGTTCAAAGAATTTGTAGATGTGTTTTCTTGGAGCTATAAGGATTTAAACGCTTATGACACTAGCATTATACAACACAAAATTCCAATTAGAGAAGATCAAAAACCATTCAAACAAAAATTGCGTAGGATAAACCCTGTCCTGATGCCTTTGGTGGAAAAGGAAATCAAGAAAATGTATGAGGCTAATATCACAGTCCCAATTAGATATTCTAAATGGGTATCCAATATTGTGCCTACAAGGAAGAAAAGTGGTGAAATAATATTGTGCATTGACTTTAGGAATTTAAACAAGGTTTCCATGAAAGACAACTATCCCTTACCAAAGATGGATCACATACTGCAAAGGGTAGTGGGTTCTAGTAATATTTCCTTTTTAGATGGTTTTTCAGGGTATAATCAAGTTTTGGTACATACTAATGATCAAGATAAAACTGCCTTTACTACTCCTTGGGGAAATTTCATGTATATAAAAATCCATTTTGGATTAATGAATGCAGGTGCTAGTTTCCATAAAGCAATGGACATTGCTTTTTCAATGAAATTGGACATTTCATCATGATTTATCTTGATGGCATCACTGTATTTTCAAATACTGATGAAGAGCACCTAGCACATCTAAGAAAAGTATTTGAAATATGTAGAAAGTTCGGTATCTCCCTTAATCCCAAGAAAACATTGCTTTTTATTGAAGAAGGAAAAATCTTAGGCCATATCATCTCCAAGGATGGAATCAGAATTGACCCTGGTAGGATTGAAGGTATCCTTAAAATCAATTATCCAAGAAACATGAAATAACTTCAAAATTTTATTGGAAAAATAATTTTTTTGAGAAGATTCGCACCTAATCTTGTTGAAATACTAAGAAATATAATAAACATGTTCAAGGAAGACACATAAATTAAATGGAACATTGAAGCAAAATAATCTTTTGATCTATTCAAGCATGCATTAACAGAAGCTCCAATTTTAATTAGCCCTGATTTCACTAAAGATTTCATTATCTTTTCTTTTGCATATGAACATACCATTGTTTCTGTGTTATTACAGAAAAACAATGAAGGACATGAACAGCCAATAGTAGCAAAGCTCTGAGATATGCTTCTTTAAAGTGCAATATCATGGAAAAACAAGCATTTTCTATAGTTAAAGCAATAAAATATTTCAGGGTTTACATTTTACATTCTCATATCATTTCTTATGTGCCTAATGTAATTGTCAAAGATATTCTTACACAAAATGGACCTGATGGGAAGAGAGGCAAATGGATAGCTGTGATTCTAGAATATGATATAGAAATCAAACCCACCAAGTTGATCAAAGGACTAGGATTAGCCAAATTGATGGTTGAATCAAATTTCAATGCATTAGATATCAACATGGTATTTTCTCTAGACGATCTTGAGGAACTAGCAACTCCACCAATAGATGAGGCATATTTAAACTCCCCCTAGTATGCAGACCTTTTATATGTTCTGTTCAATTTCAATGCTCCTCCTGGATTTTCCAAAACAAAGGCTAGATTTCGTAAATTAAAAGCAGTCAAATTTTGCATTGTTGATAATACATTATATTGGAAAGATGCAAGAGGTGTCTTACTTAGATGTTTGTTAAAATATGATGCTGAAAAAGTTGTGCAGGAATTCCATGAAGGTGATTGTGGAGTCCATCTTTATTGGAAGACAACTGCGAATAAAATCCTTAGATCTGTTTACTATTGGCCTACACTTTTCCCAGAAATCCATAAAATGGTGACTGCCTACCATAAATGCCAAATCTTTGAAGGAAAGAGAAAATTACTACCTTTGCCCCTAAAACCCATCTCTATTGAAAGCCCTTTCCAACAATGGGGATTGGATTTCATTGGCGGAATTCATCCTCCATCCTCTGCCCAACACAAATGGATCCTAACAGCCACAGACTACTTAACCAAATGGATAGAAGCCATCCCTTCCAGAGCTTCTACTAATTATGTTATTATAAAATTCCTTGAAACCAATATCCTTTCTAGATTTAGTTGTCATAGGAAACTGATCACTGATAATGATGTAGCTTTCAAATAAAAAAAGATGGTGGATTTCTATCACAAGTACCATATTTCTTTAGGTCATTCAATAGCTTATTACCCTCAAGGTAATCGATTGGCTGAATATTCCAACAAGAGTTTGGTAAACATCATTAAGAAGATTCTAGAGGACAATAAAAAGTCCTAGCACAACAAATTGATATATGCATTATGGGTGATAGATTGACTACAAAGAAATCGATTGGCATGTCCCCATTTCAACTAGTGTATGGAATAGATGCAATTTTTCCTTCTTCCATGGGGGTACCAATTATGAAGATCATTCAGGAGGTACAAAGTGAACAAATGATATACAAAGAAGGATATATCAGACAATTCGATTGCAGCAGTCCAGAAAAGAGGTATAAAATAGAACTCAGGTTGTCTAAGAAAACATAAAGAATTTCTTTTATAAAAGAGCCAAAGCTGATGATTTCAACATGGGAGACAAAGTTTTAAAATGGGACTCAAGTAGAGAAGACAAAGGAAAGCATGGTAAATTTGAAAAATCTATGGAAGGGTCCATATATTATTTCAGCTTTCATAGGGAATAATGCATTTTTCCTCAAAGAGTTAGATGGTACAAAATTGTCAAGATGTCATGTCAATGGCAGGATGCTGAAGCATTATTTTTCATGAGCACACAGATTCCCTCACTTCATTGTAAATATCACAGTTTTTCACATTTTTTTTAGTTGGCTAATTCATTTGACAAAAAGAAATCATATTGAAGATAATGCATATTTGAAGGATTCAAGGCTATTGGTCATGTGTTCTTGACACTTCAAGTTGAGAAGTTCCATCCCCAACTAGACCCACTGTTAGGGTCCTATAATTTATAGGATCTCAAGGTGATTGAGTGTTTCACAGTTTGTAGATTTCAAATTGTTCAAAGATTCCAATATTCAATTGATTTCACAAAAAAAAAAAGAGAAAAGAAAAGAAATGAAAAGAGGGTATATAAAAACAAAAAAAAACAAAAGAGAAAAAATAAGAAGAAAAATAAAACCCCAAATGTTGTTCAAATCATATAGTCCAAGCATGATTGAACAAATTTCAATTTCTGTTGATAGGGTAGAAAATAAATATGTGCCAAATAGTTTAATCTTGGCAAATCAATAGCTAGGTAGAAATAAAATTGGTTCAACTGTTTAATCTGGACTAAGGAAAGAAATAATTGATAGAGTAGGTTATAATTTAAAAGAAGAAAGAGATAAAAATAGAAAGGGTCTATAAGTCCAAGTGCACCGTATAAATGAAAAAGAAAAAAGTACTAGACTATAAAATAAGGGTAGGTAGACTGAAGATTCAAAGAAAAAAGACATGATAAATTCTTTAGGTTGGAAAAAATGTCAATGTTTTCCCAAGGTCGCGAAAATAAATTAAAATGAGTAGGCATTCAATATTAATTTTCATAACCTTATGCTATAATCTCTATCCCTATAGTCCACCACCCCTAATTTATTTCCCTACCACACCACACACTCATCCGTGACATCATATCTTATCTACCCCTCATCTCTCACTAAATCCCTGCTCACCCCTCATGATCGGATAGCTCGTGTCCTTTGCCAGCCCCCCCTCACCCTCTAAAATTTAATTCGGGGGGTCCAAAATCAGTGGTTTCCAACCACTAATGTGTCGCGCCCTCGTAATTTCGTAGCCCCCCTCTCATACCGCTTACCACTCCCCAGGCCCCCCGAAAAGTGGTTTATGCCGTTACTTAAACTACTTCGCCATTTTGACCATTTGATCACACCTACCACCTCATGAATCCAACTCATATCATCCACCCTATCACCTCCATTCTTGCCACTATGCATTTAATTGGCTGGACCATTTGCCAACGGATCCACACCAAGTAAGGCCAATCCAACTACATCACTCCAAATCCATAAAAACACCATGTCACACCATTTTCAAATTTTAACTATTATTTCTACTATCAGGTGCATTTCATTTCCCTCCAGACATACACAGAGAGTGCACAGTGCATACAGAAGCAGCAGTGCAATCGCAGAAAGATCCATTTTTTTGCAGTGATCGAATGTTCCCATTCTCAAATCCCACTTTTGTTTAATCCTTTTTCTTCCTCCCTCACTGAATTCCCATTTCTTTCTATTCCATTTCTATTACAAATTCAACACAATACAATTTCAGAGATTTTTAGACAAGACATCCATGGCACCAAAGAAAAAGGAACAAGAAATATTTAATCCAATGGTGCACCCACCATTGGATTTGGATCACATATCACTTGGAGACAGGGATTTTAATATGCATGAAACACTCTCAGAGTTTGATTTGTTTGATATATACAGTTGGTGGGATGATAAATTTTTGGAGGAGATGGATGACATAGGTCTCTAGGACACTAATCTACCTTTTTATATTTTTCCTAAAACAAACAGTTTCCCAGAAATTATCAAGAAATGCCACTCATGCTACAATCCACAGCGAATGGCAGTGATGGCCCCAGCAGGACATATTTTATTTACCATTGATTCCAAGTCCATTATGCAGATGATATAGGCCCCTGTCATTGAATGAAATACTCCCTTTTCCCATGAGATTCTCACTTAAATGTATCAGAAACTTGATTTTTCTAGGAGAGCCAAAACCTTAGAACTTTTCATGGCTGAGCAACCACCCCTGCAAAAAAAGAATCCACCTTACTCCTCCTCTGATTTTCCTGACATAACTAGACACGTTGTCACTATTATTTCTTATTTACTTAGCTATTATTCAGATGAATGGCTTGATGAAGCTATCATAGATTTCTTGTCTATTCTATCAACAGGATCCAAGCCCTTTGTTCTCTTCAATTTCAGCCAATTTTTAGTAGATTCCATTCATGAGAAGCTTGTCAATTTCTTCATAGAGGAAGTGTTTCATTACTCAGTTTTAGTGTATATGTTAGTTTACTTTCAGGCAGTCAGGTTCCAATTTTCAATTAGCAAGTTGAGTGAGGAAGGTGAACCCCTAACTGTTATTTTATAGACAACATTACTAATGAAGTACTCTAAAGACTTCAGCTACAAAACGTTTGTAGAAATGGTTGTTCACCCAGCAATGACCCTCGTCAGTGGGATTGCAGAACCCAGGATCAGTGAAGAAATAAAAAGAATTATGTAGTTTCCAGACCAAGTAAGAACAGGTGATTGGTACTTGTACCAAAATTACATTGAATTAAGAGTATATGGATGTGAGTTGGCCCCTTATAAGCTACCAAATTTCCTCCCCATGAGGATCTTTGCAATTGAATACATCAGGGAAATGATTAATGCAGATGAAGTGCATTTTGTGGTAGCTAAGAAAAAGCCCCAGTTCAGGATCATATCTCAGATTGGTCCATTCATTTGTAACAACAGAGCAACAGGGGAGGAGGCAGATACAAGGTTGAAATAAATAAATTTCACCCACAGTTTTACATGGTCCTATGACCCATGGGGTGTAATCTCCAAGAGGAAGGTGGAAAACAAGTCAACAACCTATATTCACACTCAAAGGCCTAAAATTGAGAAATACATGAACGAAATTGAGCGGATGCTTGATACATTGCAAGAGGTTGAGGAAAAAGTGATTTCTTCTTCCAGTGCACAGATTCCAAGATAATAGGAAATGCAAACCACTAAAGACAGAACAAAAAAGGGAAAAGAACAAGAACAGGAAGTAACATGGAAAAGGCCTAGAGAATATCAGTCATGGGGGACTGATACTTCTATGAGGGAATTCAAGCTCAAATATAGGAAGAAGCCCAGAAAGCACATGGACATAGGCAAAGGATCACTACAACAAAGAGTCACTAATATCATTGATATTCCAGATTCATCCCCAACTGGGGGGGCAATCCTTTCCTGCCACTCTAATTTTAGAAAGCAACAATCTCTTCAAGTTTCCTCATCTAAAAGTGTGACTGAAGAAAAGGAAGAGATAGTTTTTGACACATTCAGGTAGATTAAAATCAGGAATGAAATATTGAAAAAGAGCACTTATGCTCAATTTTGGAAACAAAGTGAAACTACACATGGAAGACTTCTCTTTGCCTTTGATTCAGAAAAGGGAAAAATGCATATGGCACTTTTAGAAGCACAGATAGCAATGCCCAAAACTCCAGCAGATTACAAGCAAACTCCTTTTGAGTTTGATGCAAGAAGTGTCCATCCAATTAACCAGCTGGAAATGCACAAGCAAACACATGAAATGATTTCATTTAATCTAACCATAACTTCTATGAACTTGTTTAAAATGTAGGTAGCTCTGTCAAATACTCAATCTCAGTTAAATATGGAAAGGATTTCATCACAATCAAAGGACAATAAAATTAAGTCTTTAGAAGACTTAGTAGCGAAGATTGGGTATGATCCCTTGGATATAAAATAATCTAAAGAAATAATAAAGAAGAAATAGATAGATATAGTAGCTTCGAAGAAGCAGCTCAAGATTCCTTCCACACATGACCCACTGTCAAAGGAAATAGATGAAACAGAGAGCCAAAAGGCTAATATGATGAAATTAATAGTGGAGCAGTCTCTCCAGATCAAACAAATGGAAGTGTAGATTGAAAATATGGTGGAAGAGAAAGAAAAAGTAGCACATATGGCTAGCACAACAATGGAAGCCCTTCCTTTAACAGCCCCACCCACACGAGCGGGACAACACAAAACAACTGGCCAAATCAATGGAAGGCATGAATTTGCAGACTCAGGAAATTAAAAGACTGGAAACTCAAGTTAATGTGCTACAAGATCAAATCAAAAGGGCCAAAAGTAACCATTTAGTGGAGATGCAAAGGGAAAAAACATTGATTGAAGCAGTACAAAAATCAAAGAAAGAATCATCTATTGGGAAAACTCTAGGAAGAGTGAAGGAGATTATTTGGAATAATATAATCGATGCAATGAATGAAATTTGGCATAGCTTCCAAATTATCTTTGAGCAGAAAGAATTAATTGAAAAGGTCAGAGAAGCTATTTCAGCTACTAATGAAGAGCTGGGAGAAATTCCAACAACAACCAATAGGATAATCAAATTTTTAAATTCAAAAAATAGCTAGAAGAGAAATGTCAAAATCTGGAGCTAACATTTAACAGGTTCTTCAACATCAGAAAGGTCTCCCCTCTCTGTTTTTCATAAATGACAAACTCATGGCCAGAGAGGATTATGCCAAGAGACTCCAGGGCATAGCCAGAGATGCTACAAATCTTTCCAACATCAAAGGTAGAAAAACAGGAAAGGCATTGCTAGAAGCCATCAACAATCAAATCTACATTAAGCATGGAATGAAACATGTTTTTGTGGTTAAACCCACTTTTGAAAGATACATTGAAGCTGATGAAATATACATAAGGCTAATGAAGATCAAGATTCCAGAAGGAGAAGTGTGGAGTGACCTATGTGACTATCAAGAGGAATGAGACAAGGATGATTAAAGTGACAACACAGACCTAAGTCAGCACCAGCCACATCAGCAGAACCACTACAGTTAAATTAATGTATCAAGCAACAACATCCCTAAAAAAGAGGACCACATGTCCCAATTTTCTCAGTGTGGCCACTTCGTGGTTACATTAGTCATTTTTCCTTTCATTGTAATTAATAATAGATTTCCAAGTGTATAAGGAAAATTGTTGTAGGCTTTTGTTAAATACTTCATGCATTGGAAGTATTATGGGTTGGAACCAAGTCATTTGAACTATAATTTCTATTTGGAGCATTTTAATTTCGAGCTGGAGAATCAATAAAAGGAAAGTTTGCAAGATACTTGATATGTTTTGACCTGGTGATGTCTTCCTTTCTGTATTGAATGTATCTCTGTTTATTCATTGATGCATCTTTGAGTCTTATTGCAAAGCATAAATTCTAGTTTAAGATATGATGTTGGGGAACCTTAATAGTATCTATATTTGTAATATAAATGTTTTCCTCTGAGGTATGATAAAAAAGTACTTAACTTCTTTTTAATCATTACTAATATCACTTTTCTGTCATTTCACTTTCCACTCTACTTTTAGATCCAGTAAAAACAATTAGCTCACCTTCTCTGGAAAATTGATGCTACCACCCAACTTTAGACTCCACAGCACAATGGAAAGGATTCAAATATGATCTACCCTAGCCAAACAAACAAACAACTAAGAAATTAGGCATTAACTTTCCTTCATTTTTATATCTAGCCTAACACATTAGAACATTGAAAAAAAAGTTAAATCTTAAAATACAGAGAGAGCCCTCTCTAAGTCTAGGAGGGCTAGATCCTAGGCTCCTAAGTAGTTTTATGTATCTTTTGTGACTTTGTCTCGCCAATCTTCAAAATCACAGGATAATAACATGATGCAGAGAATGAATACTTTGTTGTAGTTCACACCACGCAACCTTGACCTTCATGTGAGTTTCCAAGCCTCCCATGTTAAAGTATGTTGTCACTAGTGCACTTTGTCCATAATATTATGACGCAAGCCCTTAATTTTGTTGAATATTTTTCATTCAAATACTTAATTATCTTCTTGACCTTGATTTCTTCTTTTTGTACTTCTTTCTTGCATAGATCAATGCTCATTATTTATCCTCTTATCTTATCTCTTGTTGTGCAATATTATGAATATATTCTCATATAGAACAAAATTCTTGAATAATTTCTTCACAAACAATTTTCCTAGCCTCAATTAAAGAAATATTACCTTTGAACTTGGTTTTCAACTCTTTTATTACATCTTGAGCCTCCTTATACTAACTGGTAAGTTGATTTTTATTTTCATTTGTTATGTTCTATTGCCTCTCCATTATATTCAATTTCTCCATGACCACAACCAAATCATCCTTGTTTCCTTCAGTTCAACTTCTGGCATTCTAAGCTTTTCTGTGACCTTTGTCAATTCCTCTAAGGGGTCATTTTATTTAGCTAGAACCACAATGGTGCAAACATGATTTTTAATTGATTGTTGTAGGCTCTACACTTGTTCTTGCAAAATAAAAATCTCTTTATTTCTGTCAACTAATTCTCCTATTAATATCTCTTTGTCTTTTTCAACTTGATCCAACTCAATTGTTTTAGCATTCTGAATCCCAGGCATTTTTAAATTCTTCTTTAATGATTTCACCTCAAAATTTGTGCTTTTGCAATAGGGTCTTGATGCTATGTTGCATACTTATTCTCATTTTATTACTCTATTTAATTTGTTGATAATTATTCTGCAAAGTTTCAAATGAAGAAGGAATCTCTTCTATTGTGAATGCTGCCAAATCAATGGATATATAAGAGGAAGTAATTTTCCCTAGATTTCCCAACTAAATTTGAAAACAAGGCTCTTTTCAAGGTCCTTTTAATTTTATTTGTATGCCTTCTTCATCCTTTATTTGAATTTTAGTCCACTTCTTTGACTGAGAATCCTCCACTTCAACATTTATATGTTTAGGAGTAGTCCTCTTCAAACTCTTATATTTTACCATGAGGGTTTCAACATCCATTATTTGTTGCACCCTACCACATGGCCAAGTTTCTTGATTTTCCATTTTCTCACTTTCTGGTATGCTTTCATGAATATAAGGTACAAAACGATTTCCACCGTTTTATTAGAAATTATATGAAGATGATCATATTACCACTTTTCTCCTTTCTCAAAACCAAACTCCTTCATCATCACTTCCACCATGTGTAAGCGTTTTTTTTTTTGTTTACAATAAATGGACCTATAGTCCTCTCTAGCTTGAAAATATACCCTTTTCGTGCAGGAACAAAACCACTAAAACAAAACACGCTATTTGTGCTAGATTTAGCACCAAATTTTAGTGCATTTTTTTTCAATTAGGATGAGCAACCTAGTGCTAAACCTGGATCTATTGTACATCTTTTAAAGCATCCTTTCTTGCATCAAATTTTGAATCCTTTTTTACACCATATTTGCATCCTTTTTTACATCAAATTTTGCATCAAGATTTCCTTTTGGCTTTACAAGAGGTTTTTCTTCTAGTTTCATGCCATTTTTTCATATATTTTTTCATTGTTTTTTGCTTCCTATTTTGTGCCATTCTTTGCTTCTACTTTTATGCCATCATTTGCATCAATTTTTACGCCATATTTTGCATGCAATTTAATGCGCTTTTTTGCATCTAGTTTGTGCCAATTTTTGTATCTAGTCTTACACCAACTTTTTCTTCTAATTTTGTACCTATTTTTTCATCTAGTTTTGTGCTAGCTTTTGTGCCTATTTTTTCACCATTTTTTGCATCCAAATTTGTATCTTTTTTAGTGTCTAATTTTGCATCCTTTTCAGCATCCAAATTTTGATCCTTCTTTCTTCCTCATTTTGTGTCCACATTTGCATCTCATTTTGCGCCTAGGTTCACTAGTACGAAATGCATAGTTAATTGCTAAACAATTACTAAACTTTGCATAAAAAATAACATTTTTCAGTTGGTGTCCCATAGTAGCTAATTTACAGTATCTTATAACGCAGCCAAATTTTAGTCGTTTTTAGCTTAGTCATTAATTGGTTGTCTCAGTTTTATCTTCTATTAGTATATTTAGTCATAAATTTAGTCTTTAATTGCCACAATTAATGACCAAATATACAAAAAAATATATTACTAATGATCGCCGGAGAAACCTAAATTATGACCAAAGAAATATGACCAAAATGTTGGTCGTGTCATAAGATATTGTAAATTAGCTACTAATAATCACATATATGCAAGTTTTAGTCATCGTTTGAAGCCAATTAATGACCAGAGAAATACGACTAAATTTTGGTCGTGTTATAAGATACTGTAAATTAGCTACTAATAGTCGTATATATGCAAAATTTAGCCATCATTTGTAATCACAAATTTATCATTTGCAGTATTTATTTATCTTTTTCCATAGTTTCATAATCATTATATAAATGAATAATTTAGTACTGTTTATATTCATTTCATTTACTTTCATTAATAATCATTATAAAGGACTAATTTAGTCGTATATTCATTTTATTTGTGTTCATCATTAATCCATATAAACTACTAATTTAGTATTTTTAGATTGGTTTTATGTGTTTATTATTAATCAACATAAATTAATTAGTATGCTTTTGTGACTAAATTCAAAAAATGTCATACCATGTGCATGTTCATCTAACATGAAAACATGAAGTTGCATATGTTAATTATAATACTAAATAATATCAAGTACAAATATAAATAATTTCAACCATGTAAATTATATTATATGAAATGTTAAAGTATTACAATATGCGTTTCCAACTTAATATTGGTTGGACTACAATTTACACATAAGATCATGTGTCATCACTTCAAAACATTATCATTGTGTTGCCAAGGCATTGCAGGTGAATTCACCAACTCTAAAGACTTGACTATTAGTTTCTATGTGTGTGTCTTATTTGGGATATTGAATCTAATGATATCACTATATCAGTTCTCTTTTCTCTCTCTTTTTTCATTTGTCACTCCAGTGTTATTGCTCTCAGCCTCTTTCTTTAATTCTTGCTTCTTACCATCAATATTGAGTTCCTTTTCTGAATACAAAAGAGGGTACAATTCAGAGTGTAAGACATGAAATACAGTGAACACTAGAATATAAACTAAAATAGACTATAAATATTTTATATGACATATACCTCGACATTAGTAATGTCAAAACCATTTCCCCCATACAAGCAAGAAATTCAAATAAGTTTTCTTCAGTTGGGAGATAGTGGCCACTATAATGTGGCCAGATGACCTATATAAACAAGTCAAATAAAATGTCACCATATAAAATAACACCTTAATAACTTAGTATTCAACATTTAGCAAAAGCTTAGGCACAATCATGACAACTAAGTCACATGCTAAAAATATCAAGTTGTAGATAACTTGTGAAAACAAATAATTTGAGGTGTGATGTTTAATCCTTGTCATTTTATTCACAACAACATTTCATTTTCTAATGCATGAACTTGGTCAAGTATATAAACAACATTTTTGCTCAAATAACAACATGAAAATAAACTTTTCTGATAGTCATGAATTTTGTTTAACACAAAATAGCTATAAGGATTCAAATCAATATTGTGTAATACTAATTTCATCAAGCTTGATTTTTGTTTAAATGGACATGATACCAAGTATTTTAAATTTCATATTTAAAAGAAAAACAAAATCAAAAGAAACATTCAAAATAAAAACAAACAATACAGAGAGGATATCATGGAATGGACATTGAAATTATATAAAAAATTGTTTACCTATCCACTAATGTCTTGCCTGGCATTCCTAAAACATTTTCTTTCCTAAAATAAGCATGAGGTAAAAGAATCATCACATCAAAAACCGTAGGAATCCCTACTAGAAACATTTCCAAAGTCAATGGCTCAGGTTCTTGAAGGTTCTCTAATAGCAATTGAACCATATCCAATACATGCTCTGCATTGTCTCCCCATCCTTTTTCCAATAACATTTCCTTTAACCTACCCACAGCAGAGTCAAGTAGCAATCAAACAAAGGCATTGAAATTTGTTTTTATATTTTATATCTATAAAATTTGAATCTGATTTGTTTCAAGAATATGTTAATTCATATTTAAAGTCTTCCTGACATATGATAAGATATCAATCAAGCATGACATCAGAAAAATCGACCTCAATGAGGTACTCAAACAATATCAATATTTTTCTTTCTATGATATCTTGGGTAGAAGAAAAAAACATATTTGCAAAAGAAAAATCCATATATCACTTATGTTGAAACTTTGTATATGTTGTATTCTTAGGTAGCTTTTTAAGATGTTCCGCCGCCTTTACCAAAGAAAACTGTAGCTTGGTTAAACTATGTATCCTTTCAATTAGCATCAATTTATGCAAGATAAATGTCACACATTATTCTTTCCCATTTCTCAACATGCCACATATGATAAGTTTAAAGTCACATAAAATGAAGAGAAAACCCTTTTCTAACCAAAACAAACAAACAAACACTTCCTCTAATAAAACTTCATTCTAATATCAGTAGATGAAAAGAGAGTGGACCATTTTTGTTACTTGAATTTACCTATTTTTGTTATAAAATTGCTCGAGCTTTAGGAACCATCAAAACTAAGAGAAGTTCTAAATGTGAACAAATTTACGTTGACCTTAGTAGACTTCTGGAAGCAATATGTTGCAAATTTTCACCTAACCTTTGATCGACGGTAGGAAACTTAATATGAACAGCCCCATCATAATTAAGAGTGGCATATTATTCTAGAACATTAGTTGATCCAACTTACATTACTTTGGGCTCAGAACTAGGCATTTATAATTGCTTTAGTATTCCATATAATTGTAATGCTTGCATGGCATCAGCAAGAATGCTTATGGCTCCCTTATCCCCTACAGTGATAAGCAAGTTGAGTTGACATTATGTTTCCACAAAAGTTTCAGGCTTTTCAATTTTCTGATCAGCACCAGCCACATCAGTAGAACCACTACAGTTAAATTAATGTATCAAGCAACAACATCCCTAAAAAAGAGGACCACATGTCTGAGTTTTCTCAGCATGGCCACTTCGTGGTTACATTAGTCATTTTTCCTTTCATTGTAATTAATAATAGATTTCCAAGTGTATAAGGCAAATTGTTGTAGGTTTTTGTTAAATACTTCATGCATTGGAAGTATTATGGGTTGGAACCAAGTCACTTGAACTATCTTTTCCATTTGGAGCATTATAATTTCGATTTGGAGCATCAATAAAAGGACAGTTTGCAAGATACTTGATATGTTTTGACCTGGTGATGTCTTCCTTTCTGTACTGAATGTAACTCTGTTTATTCATTTATGCATCTTTGAGTCTTATTGGAAAGCAGAAATTCTAGTTTAAGATATCATGTTGGAGCACCTTATTACTATCTGTATTTGGAAGCTAAAAGTTTTCCTCTGAGGTATGATAAAAAAATACTTAACTGCTTTTTAATCATTACTAATATCATTTTCTGTCATTTCACTTTCCACTCTGCTTTTAGATCCAGTAAAAACAATTAGCTCGCCTTCTTTGGAAAATTGATGCTACCACCCAACCTTAGACTCCATAACCTAATGGAAAGGATTCAAATATGATCTACCACAACCAAACAATCAAACAACCAAGCAATTAAGCATTAAATTTCCTTCATTTTTATGTCTAGCCTAACACATTAGAACACTGAAAATAAAGTTAAATCTTAAAATATAGAGAAAGCCCTCTCTGAGTCTAGGAGGGCTAGATCCTAGGCTCCTAAGCAGTTTGATGTATCTTTTGTTACTTTGTCTTGCCAATATTCAAAATCACAGGACGATAACATGATGCAGAGAATGAATACTTTGGTGTAGCTCGCACCACGTAGCCTTGACCTTCATGTGAGTTTCCAAGCCTCCCATGTTAAAGTATGTTGTCACTAGTGCACTTTGTCTAAAATATTTTGACTCAAGCCCTTAATTCTGTTGAATATTTTCCATTCAAATTCTTAATTATCTTCTTAGCCTTGACTTCTTCTTTTGTACTTCTTTCTTGCATAAATCAATGTTCATTTCTTATCCTCTTACCTTAATCTCTTGTTGTGCAATATTATGAATGTATTCTCATATAGAACAAACTTATTGAATAATGTCTTCACAAACAATTTGCCTAGCCTCAATTGAAGAAATATTACCTTTGAACTTGGTTTTCAACTCTTTTATTGCATCTTGAGCTTCCTTATACTAACTGGTAAGTTGATTTTTATTTTCATTTGTTATGTTCTACTGCCTATCCATTATATTCAATTTCTCCACGCCCACGACCAAATCATCCTTGGTTTCCTTTAGTTCAACTACTAACATTTTGAGCTTTTCCGTGACCTTTGTCAATTCCTCTAAGCGGTCATTTTATTTAGCTGGAACCACAATGGTGCAAACATGATTTTTAATTGACTGTTGTAGGCTTTGCACTTGTTCTTGCAAAATAAAAATCTCTTTATTTTTGTCAACTAATTCTCCTATTAATATCTCTATCTTTGTCAACTTGATCCAGCTCAATTGTTTTATCATTCTCAATCCCAGGCATTTTTAAATTCTTCTAAAATGATTTTACCTCAAATTTTGTGCTCTGCAATAGGGTCTTGATGCCACGTTTCATACTAATTCTCATTTTATAACTCCTTTATTCATTTTGTTGATAATTATTCTGCAAAGTTTCAAATGAAGAAGGAATCTCTTCTATTGTGAATGCAACCAAATCAATGGATATAGAAGAGGAAGTAGTGTGCCCTAGATTTCCCAACTACATTTAAAAACAAGGCTCTTTTCAAGGTCCTTTTAATTTTATTTGTATGTCTTCTTCATCCTTTGTTTGAATTTGAGTCCTCTTCTCTGACTAAGAATCCTCCATTTCAACATTTATATGTTCAGGAGTAGTCCTCTTCAAACTCTTATATTTTACCATGAGGGATTCAACATCCATTCTTTGCTACACCATGCCACATGGCCAAGTTTCTTGATTTTCCATTTTCTCACTTTCTGGTATGCTTTCATGAATATAAGGTACAAAACTGATTTCCTTTTTTATACCATATTTGCGTTCTTTTTTACATCAAATTTTGCATCAAGATTTGCATCTAGCTTTATGAGAGGTTTTTCTTCTAGTTTCATGCCATATTTCATATATTTTTTCATCATTTTTTTCTTCCTATTTTGTGCCATTCTTTGCTTCTACTTTTATGCCATCATTTGCATCAATTTTTACGTCATATTTTGCATGCAATTTAATGCCCTTTTTTGCATCTAGTTTGTGCCAGTTTTTGTATCTAGTCTTACACCAACTTTTTCTTCTAATTTTCTACCTACTTTTTCATCTGGTTTTGCGCTAGCTTTTGTGCCTATTTTTCACCATTTTTTGCATCCAAATTTGTATCTTTTTTAGTGTCTAATTTTGCATCCTTTTCAGCATCCAAATTTTGGTCCTTCTTTCTTCCTCATTTTGTGTCCACATTTGCATCTCATTTTGTGCCTAGGTTCATGGTCCAGGTGGATATTGGTGGCCACCTGCCAAGTCCACCTGGACCCCCACCATTGTCTTTCTCAGCATTTTCAGTTTCCTTAATTGTAGCACAACTTACTATTTTTAGCAGTTTTTTGGGTCCTGAACTTCCGGAGCCGTTTTGAGGCCCTAAACGACGTTTTTTGGGGAATCCGGGGGCAACATGGGTCCATGGAATGGACTGATGTTGCCTGTTCCAACAATGATAGTGCTCGTATAGATCTTTCTAATGAGCTATTGTACGCGTCAAACGGAGATCATATGCCAAAGTTACGACCCCGGGAAGTTGATGTACCAACTTACCCTCAAACGGGGCCCACAGTTTGGCGTTTCATCTCCTAGGGTTAGGTTTTGGAATGTTAAGGGTTTTCCATTGTTTCTCAACAATAAATAGGCCTTCGAGCCTCATTGTAACACAGTTTAGAGGCATGTAGCCATCACATCTCTTCTCAGAGATAAGCTACCATCGCCCTAGCTAGTCTATTTCCATTTCTGGTTGTAAGCATATTTCAGTATTTTTCATTAATGAAATGAAGTATTATTTCCACTGCATCTTTGTGTATATGGTTATCTCTGTAATTTGTTGCGTTCCTGTTTAAATCCGGATCAGTGGTATTAGAGCGGTCTGCTTTTTCTCTGTTTTTCTTTGCATGTCCCCAACAAGGTCGGGATATAAGGGGTTAGGGCTTGAACTGGTTGAACCTTTGCAAGACCAGCCTCGCAAATCCCGACGGCCTCCCATGGCGGAAGAGAAGAAAGACGAGGGGGCAGGAGATCCCATCAAAATCTTGCTCGAAGAAGCCCTCGAGCGACAACGGAACGCGATGATGGACAGCTTTGCCCAGATCCTTCAGCGGCTACCCAGAAGCAACGCATCGGCTTCCAGCAGCTACTCTGGAAACGCCACACCCTTTAAGGTACAAGTTAATTTTGAAATCCCCATATTCGAGGGTCAGATAGACGCAGATGCCGTAGATAAATGGTTAAATCTGCTAGAGGGTTATTTTTCTGTTCATGAATTTTCGAGTCAGGAAAAGATTGTTTTTGCTCTCCTCAAAGCAGCCCCCCACGTCAAGGACTGGTGGGAAACCTACTGCGAGCAGAAGGATGAAAGTACTGGCTCACTATTTTCAGCCGCACCCACCTGGGATTCGTTCCAGGATGCCATCAAGGAGAAGTACTACCTTGTCGGGAGCTATGAGGATGAATACATAAAGTGGACCACGCTGCGGCAGGGAAGGGACCAAGACGTGCCGGAGTTCACCAATCTTTTCCATACCCTTCGCACAAAGTTGGGTATCAAGGATTCGATGCAACATTTGATACTCAAATACCGTGGTTGCCTGCACAAGTACATCCAGGAAGAAATACAATTCCTGAACATCGCCTCGCTCGGCGCAACATACCGGTATGCCGTCAAGGTCGAGCAGAAGTTTAAACAAAAGAAGCGAAACTTTGGATTTGCGAATCCAAAGCAGGGGAAAGGTGCCCCTAAACCACAGAACAAAGGACAAAGCCAAGGCGAGACAGCCCAAGACAACCAGCCGAAGCTGCAAGCAAAGGACAGCGCCGCGAAGCCGAGAAATGACACTGGAAAATGGTGCGAGTTCCATAAGAGCTCCACTCACAACACAAGTGAGTGTCGGGCCAAGCAGTCACTGGTGGCTGAGCTAAAGGTTTCAGAATCAGATGCATGTTCCGACTCTGAGTCAGAACCCGATAAGGGGTATGAAAAAGGGAAGCAGATCATTGATGCGGACCCCAGCACCACTGTTGCTACCGCAAAGGTCCAGAAAAATGAACCCGAAGATCCATAGGAGGAGGAGCGTCTCTTCCACTCCCAGATGTGGGTAAAGGGCTCCCCAATACAGTTCATTGTTGATAGCGGGAGTCAAAAGAACCTCATTTCGACAGAGGTTGTGAAGTGGTTGGGCTTACCGACCACAGCACATCCACAACCATACACCGTTGGGTGGCTTCACCAAGGACAAGATCTTCGCGTGAGCCAGCAGTGTCACCTTCCATACAACATCAAGCCCTTCACGGATGAGGTATTGTGTGACATTGCTCTCCTTGAAGTTTGTGATGTATTACTAGGACAACCATACTTGTGGAAGCGACATGCTGTGTATGAATCAAGGCCCCGTGCTGTTATTATTACATTGGGAAATAAGTTGTTCAGGATACGAGAGGTAGCACCACCTGCCGCCCTCTCTTTGATTACTGCAAAACAATGCAGTAAGATCATTTCCAAAACCAGGAAATTTGTTTTCCTGATGATACGCCCTCAAGGAAAGAAGAAGACAGTGGCCGTGGCCTCCAAACGGGGCCCCTCTGCACGACAACTACAGATGGACAAGATTGTGGAGGAGTACGAGGACATCTTCACCTCCCCGGCAGGGGTTCCTCTGCACTGTCAAGTCAAGCACTCCATCAATCTGACCCCAGGTGCGCCGCTACCCAATGGACCAATTTATCGGTGCTCCGTTCTGGAGAACGATGAAATCAAGAGGCAGATTCAGGAGCTCCTGCAGAAAGGTCACATCCGTCTGAGTTCATCGCCCTGTGGAAACCCGATCGTGTTGGTACAGAAGAAGGATGGGACGTGGAGACTCTGTATTGACTATTGGGCACTGAACAAGATCACTGTCCGTAATAGGTACCCGATCCCGCGAATTGATGACCTCCTAGACCAACTAAAGGGGGCGAAATATTTTAGAAAGATCGACCTGAAGTCTGGATATCACCAGGTACCAATCGAACCCTTCGATGTGTGGAACACTGCCTTCAAATCCAAGGAGGGCCTCTTCGAATGGTTGGTCATGCCTTTCGGATTGACGAATGCTCCTGCAACCTTTATGAGGCTAATGGATGACATCTTGCGGCCATTCACCAACTCCTTTGTAGTAGTATACTTGGATGACATTCTGATCTTCAGCCAGAGTTGGGAAGAGCACCTCCACCACATCCGACAGGTTCTCCAAACACTGCAGCAACACAAGCTATGTGCCAATTTGGAGAAATGCACTTTTGGCATGACCCAGGTTCAATATCTGGGATACATCATTGATGAACAGGGGGTGCATGTCGATCCAGCCAAGATCCAAGTCATTCAGGATTGGCCCTCTCCAACCACTCTAACAGAGCTCCGCATCTTTCTAGGCCTTGCCAACTTCTACCGCAGGTTTGTGTTGGGGTTTTCTCATATTTCTTGGCCCTTGAGTCAAGTCACCAAGGGCGGGGCGAAAGCAAAATTCTTTTGGTCTGAATCTCAACAGAAGGCATTCAAGGAGTTGAAGGATCGCCTCTGCACGGCACCAGTGCTCGCGTTACCAGATTTACAACAACCATTTGAGGTCGAGATAGATGCCTCTGACTATGCTATTGGGGCCGTCCTTACTCAACATGGACATCCAGTGGCATATCACAGTGAAACACTTTCAGACACAGTCCGGAAGTACCGCACTTATGATAAAGAGATGTATTCCATTGTACAGGCCTGCCGACAATGGAAGCATTACATTTTGGGGAAGGAAACGGTCATCCACACAGACCACCGACCTCTGCAGTTCGTACAGACCCAAGGGAAATTGCAGAATGATCGCCATCAGAAGTGGTCTACATACCTGCAACAGTTTCACTTGAATATCAAGTATAAAAAGGGCAGCACCAATAATGTTGCAGATTGCCTCAGTCGACCACCGATCATGGCGCTAACCACCGTGCTCAACTCTTGTGGGCACGAGACTTCTGATTGGCCACTTCTCTACAAAAGCGACCCAGAATTCGGCCACACATACCAGACACACTTGGAGGGTCGGCAGGTTGCAGATTTTCACCTCCAGGATGCCCTATTATGCCACCTCGGTCACCTTTGTGTTACTTCAAGCGAGCGTGCCAAGATGATTTGGGAAGCACACTACAGTCGGGCTGCTGGGCATTTCGGGGTTGAGAAAACAGTGGCAGTACTGCAAAATTATTTCTATTGGCCGAATCTTCGACAGGATGTTCGGAAGTACATCCGATCATGTACTGCCTGTGCCATTGCCAAACCGACCATTAAGAAGCACGGCCTCTATACCCCGTTGCCTACCCCTAGTTGACCTTGGGAATCCATATCCATGGATTACATGTCAGGCCTTCCTTCCACTAAGCATGGAAATGAATGTGTTTTTGTGGTCGTCGACAGGTTCTTGAAGATGGCCATTATGGTGGCCTGCAAGAAGAATATCACAGCAGAAGCCACTGCTAAGCTCTTCTTTGAACGAGTGTGGGTGCACTTTGGGATCCCACAGTCTATCATCTCAGATCGGGATAGTCAGTTTCTCAGCACATTTTGGTCCAGTCTCTGGTCAATGCTGGACACCAAACTCATGAAGTCCACAGCCTTCCATCCTCAAACTGATGGCCAGACAGAGGTTGTCAATAGGATGATTGTGCACATTCTGCGCATGTATAACTCAAAGCATCCACGCACATGGGACGAGAGCCTCCCCTATGTTCAACACAGCTACAACCGAGCTCTTCACAGCTCCACTGGCCATAGCCCTTTTCAGGTGGGTTTGGGATTCCAGCCACTATGCCCCATTGATGTGGCCATGCCACTTGCAGCTACTCACATGAATTCATCCCATGTCTAGTCCGAAACAGATAAGGCCACCAGCTTCATTGAGCACATCCAACATATTCGCCAGCAGGTCCATGACATTCTTGAGAAATCAAATGCCAAGTACAAGCAGCGACATGATCAACATCGGGTGCCACACAAGTTTCAGGTGGGCGACAAAGTCTGGTTGCATTTGCAAAAGGAACGCCTTACTGGAGCCTATCGGAAATTGAGACCACTCCGATATGGTCCTTACACCATTACTAAGGCTATGGGAGACAATGCATTTGAGCTCAGCATTCCCCCATTCCTTGGCCTGCACCCAGTGTTCAATGTGGACCGCCTTTGGCCATACCTTCCACCATTGCTAGACACATCCGACATTGCAGAACAGCTCAAACCCACAGAATTAAATCCATATTGCATGGAACAAGCTGCAACTGATCGGATCATGGACACACAGATCAAGAACACTCGCCAACATAATATCCAACTGTATCGAGTTGTCAAAGCAGGCCAACTCCTTCAGCAGGGCAAGTGGCTCACCAGGGAACAAGTTCAGCAGAAGTTTCCTCATCTCATGGAGGAGCTCAACGCAATGGGGACCAATGCTTCCTAAGGGGGGAGGAATGATCCAGGTGGATATTGGTGGCCACCTGCCAAGTCCACCTAGACCCCCACCATTGTCTTTCTCAGCATTTTCAATTTCCTTAATTGTAGCACAACTTACTATTTTTAGCAGTTTTTCGGGTCCTGAACTTCCGGAGCCGTTTTGAGGCCCTAAACGACGTTTTTTGGGGAATCCGAGGGCAACATCGATCCATTCCAGTTTCAACAATGATAGTGCTCGGATAGATCTTTCTAATGAGCTATTGTACGCGTCAAACGGAGATCATATGCCAAAGTTACGACCCCGGGAAGTTGATGTACCAACTTACCCTCAAACAAGGCCCACAATTTGGCGTTTCATCTCCTAGGGTTAGGTTTTGGAATGTTAAGGGTTTTCCATTGTTTCTCAACAATAAATAGGCCTTCGAGCCTCATTGTAACACAGTTCAGAGGCATGTAGCCATCACATCTCTTCTCAGAGATAAGCTACCATCGCCCTAGCTAGTCTATTTCCATTTCTGGTTGTAAGCATATTTCAGTATTTTCCATTAATGAAATGAAGTATTATTTCCACTGCATCTTTGTGTATATGGTTATCTCTGTAATTTGTTGCGTTCCTGTTTAAATCCGGATCAGTTCACTGGTACGAAATGCATAGTTAATTGCTAAACAATTACTAAACATTGCATGTAAATGACCATTTTTCAATCGGTGACCTGTGGTGGCTAATTTACAGTATCTTATAATGCAACCAAATTTTAGTCGTTTTTAGCTTAGTCATTAACTGGCTGTCTCAGTTTTATCTTCTATTAGTATATTTAGTGATAAACTTAGTCTTTAATTGCCACAATTAATGACCAAATATACAAAAAGATATATTACTAATGACCACCTGAGAAAACCAATTAATGACCAAAGAAATATGACCAAAATTTTGGTCGTGTTATAAGATACTGTAAATTAGTGACTAATGGTTGTATATATGCAAAATTTAGTCGTCATTTGTAATAAAAAATTTATCATTTTTAGTATTTATTTATCTTTTTCGGTAGTTTCATAATCATTATATATATGACTAATTTAGTAGTTTATATTCATTTCATTTACTTTCATTAATAATCATTATAAACGACTAATTTAGTCGTATATTCATTTTATTTGTGTTCATCATTAATCCATATAAACTATTAATTTAGTAGTTTTAGATTGATTTTATGTGTTCATTATTAATCAACATAAATTAATTAGTATGCTTTTGCCACTAAATTCAAAATATGTCATACAATGTGCATATTCATCTAATATGAAAACTCGAAGTTGCATATGTTAATTATAATACTAAACAATATCAAGTACAACTATAAATAATTTCAACCATTTAAATTATATTATATGAAATGTTAAAGTATTACAATATGAGTTTCCAACTTAAAATTGGTTAGACTACAATTTACACATAAAATGATGTGTCATCACTTCAAAACATTATCATTGTGTTGCCAAGGCATTGTAGGTGAATTCATCAACTCTGAAGACTTGAATGTTAGTCTCTATGTGTGTGTCTTATGTGGGATATTGAATCTAATGGTATCACTATATCTGTTCTCTTCTCTCTCTTTTTTTCCATTTGCCGCTCCAGTGTTATTTCTCTCAGCCTCTTTCTTTAATTCCTGCTTCTTACCATCAATATTGAGTTCCTTTTCTGAATACAAAAGAGGGTACAGTTCAGAGTGTAAGACATGAAATACAATGAACACTAGAATATAAACTAAATTAGACGATAAATATTTTATACGACATATACCTTGACATTAGCAATGTCAAAACCATTTTCCCCATACAAGCAAGAAACTCGAACAAGTTTTCTTTAGTTGGGAGATAGTGGCCACTATAATGTGGCCAGATGACCTATATAAACAAATAAAATAAAATGTCACCATATAAAATAACACCTTAGTAACTTAGGATTCAACCTTTAGCGAAATCTTAACCACAGTCAGGACAACTAAGTCACATGCTAAAAATCTCAAGTTGTAGATACTTCTGAAACCAAATAATATGAGGTGTGATGTTTAATCCTTGTCATTTTATTCACAACGACATTTCATTTTCTAATGCATGAACTTGGTCAAGTATATAAACAACATGTGCTCAAATAACAACAAGAAAATGAACTTTTCTGATAGTCATGAATTTTGTTTAACAGAAAATACCTATAAGGATTCCAATCAATATTGTGTAATACTAATTTCATCAAGATTTGGTTTTTGTTTAAATGGACATGTTACCAAGTATTTTCAATTTCATAGTTAAAATTCGAAACGAAATCAAAAGAAACATTCAAAATACAAACAAACAATATAGAGAGGATATCATGGAATGGACTTTGAAATTATATGAAAAATTGTTTACTTATCCACTAATGTCTTGTCTGGCATTCCTAAAACATTTTCTTTCCTAAAATAAGCATGAGGTAAAAGAATCATAACATCAAAAACCATAGGAATCACTACTAGAAACATTTCCAAAGTTAATGGCTCAAGTGCATGAAGGTTCTCTAATAGCAATTGAACCATATCCAATACATTCTCAGCATTGTCTCCCCATCCTTTTTCCAATAACATTTCCTTTAATGTACCCATAGCAGAGTCAAGTAACAATCAAACGAAGGCGTTGACATTTGTTTTTATCTTTTATATCTATAAAATTTGAATCTGATTTGTTTCAAGAATATGTTAATTCATATTTAAAGTCTTCCTGACATATGAGAAGGTATCAATCAAGCATGACATCAGAAAAATCAACCTCAATGAGGTCCTCAAACAATTTCTACAATATCAATATTTTTCTTGCTATGATATCTTGGGTAGAAAAAAAAACATATTTGCAAAAGAAAAATCCATATATTACTTATGTTCAAACTTTATATATGGTGTATTCTTAGGTATCTTTTTAAGATGTTCCTCCGCCTTTACCAAAGTGAACTGTAGCTTGGTTAAACTCTGTATCCTTTCATTCGGCATCAATTTCTGCAAGATAAATGTCACACATTATTCTTTCCCATTTCTCAACATGCTACATATGATAAATTTAAAGTCACATAAAATGAAGAGAAAACCCTTTTCTAACCAAAACAAACAAACAAACAGTTCCTCTAATAAAACTTCATTCTAATATCTGTAGATGAAAAGAGAGTGGACCATTTTTGTTACTTGACTTTACCTATTTTTGTTATGAAAGTGCTCTAGCTTCAAGAACCATCAAACATAAGGGAAATTTTAAATGTGAACAAATTTATGTTGACCTTTGCAGACTTCTCGAAGTAGTATGTTGCAAATTTTCACCCAACCTTTGATCCACAGTAGGAAACTTAATATGAACATCCCCATCATCGTTAAGAGTGGCATATTCTTCTAGAACATTAGCTGATCCAACTTCCGTTACTTTGGCCTCAGAACTAGGCATTTACAATTGGTTCAGATTCCATATAATTGTAATGCTTGCATGGCATCAACAAGAATGCGTATGTCTCCCTTATCCCCTATAGTGATAAGTAAGTTGAGTTGACATTGTGTTTGCACAAAAGTTTTAGGCTTTTTAGTTTTCTGGTAAGCTTGATAAGAATCACCCAAACCAGAATGAAAAAATGTATTCATATTCACTGAGCATTCTATGCCACCAAAACTTCCAACCAAATTAGCATTGCGATTCCGTGAAAACTCAATGTTTTTCTCAACATCGTTACCATTGGATTGATTTACTGATGTCGTCTTAGCAGGATAAATTTTATCGTCTTGGTCCAATTTTGTCTTCTGAAAAGCCATATCTGTCTCATGTGACCTCTCATTAATATGAGAATTAAGAGACGGTTATTCATCTAAATTCTCTCCACTCACTTGTTTAACTTTATCCCCTTGTAGTCCAGAAAATATGGGGGGGCCTATATTGAGTTGACAAACAGTTTGGATTTTTCCATTACCCATATCTTGTTGATCTTGGAACGACATAAATCTTATTTTTGATGGGTTTGATTTAGAATATGAAGGCATTATCCGTAATGAAATTTGTAAGCGATGAAATTGAGAAAAAATAATTCCTTCATATATAGGATGGCTTGAATTCATAACACATTTTTGTAGCATAGAATCGAAAAGCACATGAGGCGATGCATGTTGTTAAATTGAATATTCATCCAAATCTAGGATTTGTTCTTTGGGAAAGGTTTTTTGATCATTAAATTGCTCCTCGACATGAGGCACCTTCTCATGAGGGAAATTCTATTGATAAAAAACATCTTGAGGCAGTTGTTCATTATAATTATGAGAGGTTGAAGAGAGAAAATCTATGTTATTTAGTAAAGGCTATGCACGAATGTTAGTGATTTGGTACAAGGAAAGACATGGGAAGTGAGGGAATTGTGGAGATTCCCTACAACTCTTTTCCCAAATGTGACACGTGAGGATGTATGATTATTACACAACTATATTTGAGAACATGCACCACTTTGAAGGCAAGACTATTTTGGATGTAGGTGCAGGAAGTGGTAATTTGGCAATTTAGTATGCACAAGATGATGTAAGGAAAGTTTATGTTGTTGAAGCAACCAAAATGTTAGAACATGTATGTCCACATGTAATTAGAAATGGTGTTAGCCACATTGTTGATGGAAATGAAGGATCTATGGAGGATGTCATGTTTCTTGAAAAGTTGATGTCATTATCTCAGAGTGGATGGTGTATTTCTGTATACATGAATCCATGTTTCGGTGATCCATAGATGTGATCGATTTTTGAAGTTGGCTATAATCATGGAATCTATGTGTACACTTAGTTATCATTATTATTGTTGTAGTCACATGGTGGCCTTTTTGCATGCAATAGTTACATGTTACATGTTGATGAATGAACTCAAGCATTGGCTATAGTTTAGTTATTGATTTTGGATTATGAAGTTGAGTTTGTGAATTGGAAATGTTAGAAGAGAGAATTCTCAAAGCTTCAATTTATAAATTTTATATTGTGTTGATTCTTTCACTTTTCCAATGCACTAGGGGTAAAGTGCCCCACAACCCCTAAATTGGAGACAACTATGGCCTTTAAGAATCATTTTTTGGCCTGCACTATTTCTCCACACAGTACCATGTTAAGGGCTTTTAAGAGGAATAAATCTATTTGGGAGTGTCAAAATGCTTGAAGAGAAAGTTTATTCAGATTTACATTGAAACAATTGTACACACTCTCTTTGATGTTCATTCTTTGAAGCATCATACCAAGAGAGGAAACATCATTTAGGAATTGAAATTAAAAATCACTCTGAGAAAAAATTTGGATTTTTTTGAGGTAGTATGGCTTGCCAACCATCAAAGAAATTTTTTTATGAGGCTTTGTTGTTGAACTCTAGAAATATAATATTCCAATGACATGCAACATTCTGTGACATTTTTAATAGTAATAACACAATTTCTTGCCACCTTTGAATGGTTATTGAATATAAATGGCATACTCTATTCACATTGCAGTTGAAAAGCACTCTGAGAACTAATTTGGATTTTTCTGAGATAATATGCCTTACTAGCCATCAAAGGAAAACACTCTTCATCCAGAGAAGATGATTTGATGACAAAAGATGACTTGTTTGTTACACGTTTTGGTAGTGGCTTAATGATAGTAATGCCAACACTTCAGGAATCTAGCATTTCATAAGCATGCAGAATGTGAGCCTTTGACTTAAGATGTTGAGCATGTTCCTTGACACTTCTTTTCCACAAAGTGAGTAGCTATACAACATCTAGTTTCTTTTCAGCCTCTTTTGTTCCTCAGCCAATGGTCGTTGTATTGCCTTATTTTCCTAAATTAGACTTAGGCTAAGTTACAATAGAAAATTATTCAATGTTTGAGAAAGTGTCCTAAGGAAACTTTGGGTGACTTTTGCATGTCTAGACACTTAGACCTGTGTTGACCTAGATACAAACATCAACAACACAATATCCTATCTAATGGAAAATAAATTACCCAAATCAAGAATATTTAGACTCTCTTTCAAGCCTTATTTGATCCCAAATATTGATTCACTCAGTTCAAGGATTTGATGCTTAAACCACCAAGATGCTTCAACTTCCAAGCAGTTTCCTATCTATAAGTAAGAATTTTTGCTTGTTTAAAAGAAATTATTTTTTGGTTAAAAAATAATGATTTTTTTAAATGATTTTTCTCTATGGTGCTTGGTTTTTGTTCGAATTATTAGAGCCAAGAAAATGATTGTTGACATAAATTTGAGCAATAGAATATCTATAGTAGTCTACCTAAATAAGTAAGGCATTTCGATGTCTAATATTTAGGCACTCTTATTTTAGGTAAACATCCCCTGGAAAGTTGAGCAGTAGATTTAGGAAAACATCCTAGGAATTTAGGCACTCTTATTCCTTCTATAAAATGTTGGTAAATCTAGTACCTTACAACATGTACCTTCCAGGGGATGTTTGCCTTCCAACAACTCCAGGTTTCACTCAAATTTTGAAAAATGATGTGAGGTTTGTGTTTTTTTATGCCCTCTATCACAATATAACCGAGTATGTTAGTAATCACATAAGAGAATCACTAAGAGACTCAGAAATTGCATAACACTAAAACAAAATAGAGGGATAAATAGGGATGTAGAAACTTCAAAGAAAATAACCAAATTAATCATTACAAAATGAGCTAGAAATAAGAGAAATAGCATGCCCATTAAGGATTGAACATATATAGAATAGAATAACTCAGACCTATTTACTATTAGCATCAAAGAAATTTCAATCTAATTGATCCATTCCAAACAATAGAGCATCCCTTTCTTTCCAATTTTCAGAGAAGGAAAAATTTAAAATCACCCAGCATTGCATCAAGAACATTATGCATGATAGCTGCTCTAAGATACAAACCAAAATGAATTTCAACCCTTTGTTTCATCATAATTTTTTCCACTCCCTTTGAATGATGACCTTCAAACTGTCGTGCAAGCAAGTTTCCAACCCACCTTTCTAGCATTGGTACTATACCACATATGAAAAAAAACAATACCTTCGACATTGGAGCCCAAAATCCATATTCAAGTCCTTTCCCAACTGGCCCAATGTTAAAGTAATAATAAATCAAATGATTTAGATATTTACAAATTCTTATTTGTGGCATAATCTGATATACTTGTAATGATACATACTAGTTACCTTCCCTCCATGTGAAAATGTATATTATAATCTGTCTGCCAACTAGAAAGTATCTATATTTCTCAGTCAAAATTGGATATCTTCATCGACAACCAGTTTTGTTAGTCATGGAATTTCACAACATAAAGGGAAATCATTTCCAAAACATTACTTCTTACACTCCTTTCTTGTGAGTGTATTCATAGGCTTCAGATTGAAATCACAATCAAGATGAAGATAATTCAAGTTATTTTGGTGAATAATAATTTTCAACGTATTGTAACCCTGTGCGCAAATTTGAAGCCCAACCTCTACCCAATCTGGCTTAGTTGTCTAGAAAAATTTTGTAGCTTGCAAGGAACAAAACAAGTATTTCTTCTTTTGATCCTTTGGAGTCCAGTGATGAATCTCAATCAACAAATAAAATTTTAGGAGCTTCTGATAGCTCACATGAACCTTCATTGGATATGGTGGGGGGGGGGGGGGTGTGGGGGGTGGGGTTGCATGACATGAAACATTCAAGGAATAAAATCCATGGCACATGCAACACAACTAAAGAACACAAAGAACATGAATATGTGTCATGCATCATAAAAATGCATACCATTGTTCCTTGTACCAATCAGAAACAAGAGAATATTTTTCGCTCATTGCATAAGCCCTGATTGCTTATTGAATTGATATGAAGCAAACAATAATGAAATACCAACAATTGTTGTATCTATGTAAAGTGGTGTATGGTGCAACAAAGGTTCCACACCTTCTGGAACAAAAAAATCATCGTCATCATCCTCCTGTAAGTTTTCCTCTCATGGAGATTAGTATTATGAAAATAAGTTGGATGAATCAGAGGATCAAAATAAAATGCTGGTAAATCTAGATCTTAAGTTTTTATGTACATCACCATGGGACTATGATATACACAAAAATATAAAAATGTACGCCTTTTGTTGTAGAGATGAGGAAATGAAATTCTATACTCTGTCTGAAGTGGAGAGTGGATAATAAGCTTATTAATATCATTGAAATCATTCCAGTCTTTATCACCCTTCTCCATATATTGGTACAAAGGATCAAACTTTCACCCTCCTCTTTTTAAAATAGACATGTCAGTAAAAGTTTGAACTTGATTGCAACAATAAAAGTTATGAAAAGAGAAAACAAAATAGATGACCAAAGATTGACCCAACAATTTCCTAGGCATAGGCTTCATAATACCTAGTATGCACATGTTCAATGCTTTTGTTTTGAAAAATTACTCCATATCAAAGAGATAGAAATAATTTTTATCAATCAAGTCATAAAGTAGTTGTCCTGTGAGATGATGCAAAGTTTCCATGATGGGAAGTGATAATTGCAACCTTCTATAACTAGGCCCATTTATAAGTTTTGTTTTCAACTTTTCACTAGGGGCTTGTTGACATAAAACCATGTGTATACAGCAAAATCTTCTTCCTCATACAACTCCAACTAGATAGGTTCAAGAGGGTCCACATATAACAAATTGTTTGCATAATTTAAAGGAAGTTCCTCATCATCAAATGGTGGAAAGTGCATTATTTTAAAATTTGACCAGTCTCTTTTTTCTCTCCGGATCATGATCCACGTTATACCCCACATCAAGCAAGCTTCCAATTAGGCAAAATTATTCATCATAAGACTAAAAAAAGAAAGAACATAATCCAAATGTCAAAAGAACATGAACTTTACATGTGCCATATATATGGGCTCAACAACCCATGGTATTTAATTAGAAAAAGTGATAGCCCCAGTTACGTGATAGAGTACCTTCATATCCTGAACCTAAATAGGAAACATTCATCAAATATAGAAAGCATAATGCACCAAATGCACTCCTCTATTGCCAAAATAGGAAACAAATAATATAAATATACACAAGGATTATAGTTTAGCAAAAATATATTATGATAATGCATTAAAGAAGTTTAATATCTGCTCCAAGGGCATGGGCATGTTTTCAAGAATTTTGTACACTACATGAGGTACAAATTTAAGTGCTCCTAGATAAACATGCTTGTGATGGTGTTATTTTTCTGAATACATGTCTCTGTGATCTTTGTTCATAGTCAGAAACACATATCACTACATAATTCATAAATAGAAATGTTGCAATGGCATCAAATACCTACAGCCAAAAATATATGTAACTATGTAATATCATTGACTATAGAAATCACATACACAACAATATAAAAATTCCACTTGTCAAAGAGGAAGATGAAGTAAATTCTCTTAGGCTTCCAGAAGTGTAAGAGATAGCACATCCAATACTTCACCTAAAAATGCCCCATTATAGAAATGGATGACTAGTAACCTCCCATCAGCTAATTTTATTTTACGATTGTAATACAGTAGAATGAGAAGGTGATGGAAAAATGTTGCTTTAATCCACTTGGTGCTGCCAAAATCTAAACAGAAAGTTTATTGCCATGAACTTGGTGTTATGACATAATAAATATATATAGTTCTAGACATAGACAATTTTCTTATCATGTGGTGAAAGATGAATATGCTCCACATGACACCCATAAGTGACTTGGGTAGAGTCCCCTTAAATGTTTTCACATCTACAGTAAGGTCTTTAGAATAAAATGCAAGCATGATACATCTCTAAGAGAACTCCATCTCAACACTGAGAATAAACATAAAACAAGTACTGGATTTGTACATCAAATGACATACCTAGCGTGAATTCAAAGCCCAATCCTGTGAAGGTTCCACAAGAAAAGGCTACCAAATCTTCAAATAGGGCACAAGTAATAATTGGATGTAGTAGCTTCTTGGTAGTAGGTGGAAATTTGCACATGAGCATAAATAAATAAAAAACTAAAAAATCATTATTTTTTCCAATGTAGAATGAAAATAAATACAAACCACTCTAGAACAATGAGTGGATGAATATATGATTATCTCTGCCCAGAAATATAAACCATTTGAGGTGTTATTGAAAATATCTACAAATAGTAAAGATATTTTACCTAGATCTAATGATGAATCCTAACACAGTTGCCGCTAAGAGAAACAAAAGGCATGTTTGAGCATAAGTTCCAAATGTGCGGGGTGAAAAAACAATCAAAATAAATGAAACTAGCAAGATGATAATCCAGAACCAAATCTCTTTTCTTGAGAATAGAGAAGGCTTTGACATGGGCTCTGTAGTTATAATTTTTTCTAACCATCTTTCTTACAACAATGGTTGTACATCCCACAACATAGAGTGATGTTGCCCAACCTCCAACTATATAAATGAACACAAAAAAGATGTGAATATCTCCATTTAAACAATCTGAAGCTTACCACTATCTTAAACTTTACTAAGATATTTCCTTACAGTCTTCCAGTTATGTTATTTCATGATCCTAATTATTTATCTACCTTTTTCTAAAGCTCATGCAAGGTGCATTAATGAAATTAATAGAGTAGAGTTTTTTTGGATAATAAGAGAATTAAGTGACCTCACCTAAGATGGTTATTATATATAGATCCAATGCCACTTACAATAGTGTAATTTTAATGCCAACTAGGCATCAAGAATCCAAACACCAAAAAATAAAATCAATGCCAAACTGTCAAGTGTTGAGCTAATTTCCAACTGTCAAGTGTCCACCCATTAAGAGATCCTAGCATGGATGAGGATGATGGCACTCCAATTTTAGGAACCTAAACAACTTCAACTCTAAGTGCCATCTTCTTCCTCCTAATGCCATTTTCTCTTGCGAGCATTTTCTGATTCAATGGATTGCAAAAGCCATAGTCTTCAACTGTCCTTCCCAAGAGCTTATTCAAGGGAAATGAAGATCTTGTGATAGAAATTTTTGAAGTAGCTATTGATTCAACTCCAACAAATCCTCTTCTCTCATTGCCACAAACTTATTCCATTTCTTGTCCCAAGGTGCTAGAAACCAATGTGTTGTGACCACCTTTCACTACAAATGCTAACTGGAGGGTTGCTTTTACAACCACATAATTTCCCTTTTTTCTCCCATTAACAATACAAAGTGACACCATTGTGATAAAACTAGGAAGATAAATTGGTGTGGAAACCTAGCTAAATCTTAAATAATGTTGTTGTCACCCTCTGTCTACCGTGATAGAAATTGGTCAGTTTCTTTTACACTCAATTCTTCAAAAAGATGGGAGTTTGGGTGAAATAGATTTGGCCCTACTATAAGAAGGGGATATTTTGGAAATATTAAAGGTGATATGTGAGTTTAGAGAATGGAAGAAGGCCTTGGATGCATTTGAATGGATGAGAAACCATGAGGATCACAAGCCAAATGCAAAAACAATTGCAGTCATAATCAACATTTTAGGCATAGAGGCTCAATGCTCTAAAGCAACTAACTTATTTCATAATATTCCCCTAGATGGTTATCCTATCAATGCCTATGCCTATACCTTTTTAATTTCTACTTATTCCTGGAATGATATGCATGCAGAAGCGAACTCTCTATTCAAGATAATGGAGGAAGGTGGATGTGAACCAAATGTTGTCACCTACAATGTAATGCTTGATGTATATGGAAAGATGGGTAATTCTTGGAAAAAAGTTGTATCACTTTTTGAGGAGATGAAAACTTGGGGAATTAGACCTGATGAATGCACCTACAATACCATTATAGCTACCTGTGGCAGAGGAGAGTTGTATGAAGAAGCATCCAATATTTTCAAAAAGATGAAGGCAGAGGGATGTCCCCTGGGTAGAATCACATAAAATTATATTCTTAATATCTACAGGAAAGCACAGTTGCATGGAAAAGCTCTCAGTATTTTGACAAAAATGGAGAACAACAAAGAGTGCCAACCTGATACTTTCACCTATAATGAATTGATTTCAGCTTACTGTATTGTTGGATTTTGTAATGAAGTTGTTTCTTTGGTGGATACAATGTTAAGAAAAGGAGTGGAGCCTGATGTTTTTACATACACAATCCTAATATATGCATTTAGGAAAGAAGGAAGAGAGGAGAAAGCCTTGGAGTTCTTCACACAGATGAAGAATGTAGGTTGTCATCCTAATCTGTGCACTTTCAATGCTATCATTGCAATGTATGGAAAAATGGAAAGATTCCAAAAGATGATGTTAATGTTTGATAAAATGAAGTCTAGTGGCTATAACCCTGATCAAGTCACGTGGAATACTATGGTGGTTGTGTGTGGTAAAAATGGTATGCATAATCATGTTTCTAGACTTTTTAAGAAAAATGAAGAAAGTTGGATATATTCTAGATAAATACACTTATAATACCATGATTGGGGCTTATGTCTAGTGTGGATTAGTTAAGCTATAATTAAAACGTATAGCCAAATGATAAAAGCAAGATTTTTTCCTAATTCCTCTACTTACAATGCTCTTTTGAATGCATTAGCTAGGAAAGGGCAATAGAAGGAAGCATAAGTTGTTTTAGCGAATATGAAGGATGGAGGTTATGAACCAAATGAAATGTTTATGCTTCCCTATTGCATGCTTATGGAAATGGTATTTTTATAGTGCAATTGAAGGACCTTGCAGAATATATATATTTGGAAGTCATTTATCCCAGTTGGATACTCCTAAAAGCACTTGTGCTTGTATTTAGCAAGTGTAATTTCTTACAAGAGATAAAATGCCTTTATGGAGTTGAAAAGATGGGGTTTTTCCCCAGACTTAGTGACCTACAATACCATGATTGGCATCTATGTAAAGCATGGGTGCATTGATCAAGCCCTTGACATGTTAAACAACATGAAACAAAATAGGTGGGAACCAGATTTATTTACATACAACTCCTTGATAAACATGTATAGTAGAGAAGGAAATTGCATGAAATTAGAAGCTATACTAAGAGATATGTAAGCAGTTGGCGAGAAGCGAATATCATGTCATAAAACATTGTTATCAAATCATACTGCAATTAGGGTCTTGTGCAGGATGCTTCAAGGATTTTCTCAGAAATGATGGATTTATGAATAAGTCCTTCCATTGTCACCTACAATGCCTTTGTTGCAGGTTATTCAAACCTTGTAATGTTTGAGGAGGCTATGAATGTCATCATCTATATGAAGAAACATGGTTGCATGCCTAATGAGCACACCTATAATGCCATTGTAGATAGTTATTGTAATCTAGGCAGATTCCAAGCAACATCTGTTATGAAAGCAGCTCACAAAAAGATAGAAAAGATAGATCAACGCCTTCGAATTCAGCCTCTTCGCGGGGGAAACCTCCTTTACATTACACAAATGAATGATTCTTTGATGATTCAAATGACAAAACATCCTTTCTATATATAGGTGTCTAAGGAGTCACAATATAACCTAGCCAACCTAACAATAATAATATAAAGGCACAAAAAGAACAATAGAGGGATTCTATGGGGCAAAGTAATAACAATATGGGGATAATAGCAAAAAAACAATATTAATAAGGGATATAAGTATAATAGTAATGGGGTAATCACTAGTATTATAGGGACCTAACATGCCCCTCTCCTTCAAAAAAGTGTTGTCCTCAACGCTTGAGTAGTTTTGGATGCTTCTGTATAAAATTCTCATCCTCCCATGTGGAATGTTCAGCGGATAAGTTCTTCCACTTGATGAGATACTCCGAAATTGATCGATTTTGTAGCTGTCGAGTTCTTGTTTCTGTGACTACTTTCGGTTCCAATATAATTTTCCTTCCTCCTCAAGTTCTGGCAATATTGTTTGAACTGGGAGCTTGTCACCTATAACCTTCTTTAAACATGAAACATGGAAAACTGGGTGCACTCGAGAAGCTGTAGGAAGCTCCAATTTGTATGCCATAGTACCAATCTTTTACAACACCTTGTACGGACCATAATACTTTGGTGATAATTTCTTATCCTTCTTAGCTTGCTTGAGGGACATTTGTTTATATGGTTGTAGCCATAGGAATACCCAATCACCTACATCAAAACTTCTTTCACTGCGATGTTGATCTGCCTGTTGTTTCATTCTATTCTGCGCCAACACAAGGTTATCCTGTAAGAGTTGGAGGACTTGTTGTTGATGCTAGATGTGATGTTCCACTGCTTGAACCTTAGAATTTTCTCTTAAGTATGATGTGATGGATGGTGGCTGATATCCATAAAGTGCCATAAATGGGGTCATTTTTGTTGCTGTATGGAAGGAAGTGTTATACCACCATTCAGCTAGAGGCAACCATTTGACCCATTGTGTCTATTTATCAGATAAAAAGCAACGAAGATATCCTTCCAAACATTTTTTTACTATCTTAGTTTGCTCGTCAAATTGAAGATGATAAGATGAGCTATGAGCTAACTGAGTACCGAGACAAAAAAGTAATTTTGTCCAAAAATTTGCAGTGAAAATGGGATCTCTGTCACTTACAATAATCTTTGGGTTTCCATGTAGCTTTTGAATTGTTTCCATAAATGCAGTAGAAACTGTATTGGCTTTAAATGCATGTGATAATGCACAAAAGTGTGCATACTTGGTAAGTCTGTCAACTACCACCATGATGACACTCTTTACCTCAGACTTGGGTAAACCCATGATAAAATCCATTGAAACCTCCTCCCAACGTTGGCTTGGAATGGATAAAGGTTGTAATAGACCTAGGGTCTTAATTGTTTCAAATTTATTTTGTTGGCAAACCAAACATTTTGCCACAAACTTTTGAATATCCGATTTAAGGCCATCCCAAAAAAATTCCTTCTTAACCCTGTGGTAAGTTTTTGAAAATCCTGAGTGCCCTCCTAAGGGAGAAGTGTGCAATTCCATAAGAATCTTTTGTTTGAGTTGGGAATTCTTACAGAGGTATAAGCGATCTTTATACCATAACGAATCATTTTGCTAGCTAAATGTATCAAATGTACTAGAATCTTGTTGTAACTTTTGAATAAGTGCCCATACTTCTACATCATTCTTCCATTCCTCCCTTGCTTCGTTTATCCCATCTGGTTGGATAATAGAAATGGCGCACAACAATGCTTCCACATCCTCATCCTTTCTTGAGAGTGCATCTGCCACCACATTTTGCTTCTCTTTTTTATAGATGATTTCAAAGTCATAACCCAACATCTTTGTGACCCACTTTTGTTGCTCTTTAGAGGATAATCTTTGTTCTAAAAAGTATTTAAGGCTATAATGATCTGTTTTTACCTTGAAGTGTCTTCCCATTAGGTAGGGTCTCCATTTCTTAAGTGCATGTAGTACCAACATTTCCTTCTCATAAATGGATTTGTGTAAAAAATTTCCCTTGATTGGATGACTTTCAAAAGCAATGGGTCTTTCATCTTGCATTAAAACAGCACCAATTCCATTTCCTGAAGCATCACATTCCACAATAAAGGTTTTTGTGAAGTTCGATGTAGCTAAGACCGATGCTTGGCACATTGCCTCTTTAAGATGTTCGAAGGCCTTTGTTGCTTCTGGAGTCCATGAAAATGCATCTTTCTTCAATATTGTTGTTAGAGGTGCTGCTATTCTCCCATAATTTTTAACAAACTTAAGATAATACCCTGTCAACCCAAGAAATCCTTGCAGATGCTTTATGGATGTGGGGATTTTCCATTCCTTAATGGCTTTAATTTTGCTAGGGTCTACCTTAACTCCTTCATGAGATACCATATGACCCATATATTCCACCTCTTGTACTCCAAAGAAACATTTGGAACTTTTTTCATATAATTGTTTCTCCTCCAATAGTTGTAGCACCCTGTCAACATGTTCAACATGATCCTTCCAAGACTTTCTGTAGATTAGTATACCATCAAAAAATACTAACACAAATTTTCTAAGGAAGGGTTTGAAAATGGAATTCAACAAACCTTGAAATGTAGAAGGTGCATTGGTAAAGCCAAAAGGCATGACCAAAAATTCATAATGACCCTCATGATTTCTAAATGCTGTTTTCGGAATGTCTTCAGTCTTCATTTTGATTTGATGATATCTTGAATGAAGATTCAACTTGGTGAAGTAAATTGATCCATGCAATTCAACCAGTAATTCATCAATGATAGGAATGGGAGACTTATCTTTAATAGTAAGCTTGTTGATCTCCCTATAATCTAGACACATGCACCATGATCCATCCTTCTTGTGCACCAATACTACTGGAGCAGAGAAAGAACTTTGACTAGGTAGAATTATACCAGCCTCTAACATTTCTGCAACCATACGTTCAATTTCACTCTTTTGGGCATAGGATATCTGTACGGCCTGATGTTTGGAGGAACACTTCCTGGAATCAAATGAATAGAATGATCATGATCACGAATAGGTGGGAGACCTTTGGGAGTCTCAAATACCTTGGAATTATTGTCCATGACTTTTTGGAGATTTGGAGAAATAGATGATTTCGATGTGGAAACATCTAGCGAACATAATTGTGCAATTACACCTCTCTGTTCCTTTTTTAGAAGCTTTGTCATACCGTTAGAGCTGATTATCTTTCCTGGTTTCCCTGCAATACCCTTTAATTCAACTTCCTCTCCTTCCTCAGAAAATTTCATGAAAAGTTCTTGAAAATTAAAATCTATTTTACCCAAGGATTGTAGCCATTAGACTCCTAGTACAACATCAGCACCTCCCATTGGAATGGAAAGCATTGGGCTAGTCAATACATATTCTCCCATGGATAGCTTGATATTATGGCACTTTCTAGAGAAATTTATTGTTCCTCCATTTGCAACCATCACTTGACACTCTGGTGCTGGATATAGGAAGCAATTCAATTCTTTTGCTACCTTACAGTGAATAAAATTGTGGGTACTTCCTAAATCAATAAACACTATTACCTTTTTCTTCTTGATTTGTCCTTCTATCTTAATTGTTTGAGGAGTGGTAATTCCTGCCAATGCATTACAAGATATGGTCAGATTCATTTCTTCTTTATCTAGGCTTTGTTCCTGGAGTATATCCTCTTCTTTTAACCTTTCTTGCTCCTTTTCTTCTTCCTCTTCACAATCTATGTAGAATAATTTCTTCTTATCACACTTATGACCTTTAGTGTATTTGCTATCACAACTGTAACAAAGCCCTTTTGCTCCTTTTTCTTCCAATTTTTGTGGTGTCAACCTTATAGGTTGTGGAAGACTAGGGGCAACAACTCTTCCATCTTTATAGTTGTGAGTGGTATGCTTCCTGGTTTCCATAATTTTTCTTTCCATTTTTCTTGCTAGCCTGAATGCCTTCTCTAATGAATCGGGTTCCCAAAGGTGAACATCATGTTGGATATTATCCTTTAAAGTCCCTATGAACACATCAATTCTATGCTCCTCTGGAATACTTTTTACCCTTATGTTCAATTTTTGGAACTCTTCAATGTGCTCCATTATTGAACCCTTTTGTTTGAGACTTATCAATTGGCTAAAAAAAGCGTTGCTTTTTGTATCCTCATAATGTGCTATCAATTCTTCCATGAAAATTGCCCAAGTGATAATTTGTTTACGAGAGTAAAGCCATTGATATCATACAAATTGATTTGGTTCCAAATATAAAGTTGCAATACGTACCTTTTGTGTGTTTTGCACATTATTGAGATCAAAAAATTGCTCCATCTGTAATATCCATGTTTTAGGATCCTTGCCATCAAACTTCCTCATATCGATTTTTGGAATATGGTGGGTCTTCGATCCAAAATTAGAGTCTATGAAATCATGATTAACATTTCTTTTGTTCGCATCATGAGTTTCCTTTACTACCATTTCACCATTTGTAAGTATTTCTTGTAGAAAATTTGTCAAATCTGTCTTCAAATCTGCCATGTCTCTCTTCAAATTTGTCTTCAAATCTATCTTCAAATCGTCCATCTTAGCTTCCATTCCCTTTATCTTAGATTCCACGCTATTTATCTTATCTTTTGTTAGCTTTTATGAGAGTGACATTTGTTGCACTTGGTCTTGTAATTTTGATATATCATGTAGCATTTCTTCCTCTTCTTCATGAGTCATGCTAGAGCTTTCAGCTTGCTTACTAGGTGTTTTCATTTTCTTTCCTTGGGGCATCAGTTACCGATAATAATTCTCTACTATGCCCTTTTAATTCCTTCAAAATAATTTTTCAAACCAAACTTAAGCAAAAATTTAAAAAAATCTACACACCTTTTTTCACTTTGTAGGAGCTTGATATTGCCTCTGATGTATCTCTATACTTTCATATCATCCAGTTTTGAAATTGAGTCCTACAGTATTCCTCCGTGTCCTCTTTCCAATGCCACCAATCTAATCCAAATTGGATTCTCCAAGGAAGAGTTATGCCAAATCTCCCACAGTGACCTGATTATAGACTAGTTCAGTAGAGTGAATTTATATGACATGCCACGTGTCCCTGTTTCGACCTTTGGCTCTGAAAAATATATAAAAGAAACTATAGTTCGTTCTCTTTCTGCAGCTTCTTATGAAACTTCAATCTGATGCTCAAAGAGAAAGTTATGATGATTTTCCCTAGGTCACCTGTTTGGAATGTAATTCAGGAGTCTGCAACAAGACCAACTTCCTCAGATCATATCTCCACAAATATAGCACAAAAATCTATGAAATTTGGACCCAAGGTTCAGTGCGATTTCGTCTCAAATGGTTTTTTTTTTGTTTCTGAAACATCGCAGAAAAAAAGTTATAGTGAAAATTCCACGATGACCTATTTGGAGCAGCAAAACCCTAGAATCCAAAGCTCTCATACCAAATGTTATGAAACTAGCTCACAAAAAGATAGAGAAGATAGATCAACACCTTAGAATTCAGCCTCTTCGAGGGGGCAACCTCCTTTAAATTACACAAATGAATGATTCTTTGATGATTCAAATGACAAAACCTCCTTTCTATATATAGGAGTCTGAGGAGTCACAATATAACCCAACCGACCTAACAATAATAATATAAATGCACAAAAATAACAATAGAGGGATTCTATGGGACACAGTAATAACAATATGGGGATGATAGGGGAAAAACAATATTAATAAGGGATATAACTACAATAGTAATGGGGTAATCACTAGTATTATAGGGACCTAACAACATCTGATTTTATTCACAAAATTATAGAAATTGATAAAAATTTTGACCGCAAAGAAATATGTAGACTTTCTCAATGCATAAAAAATATTGCTCTAAATCACTCCCTTTTTTCATGCATTGAGAGCCACTTATGGATAATTGAACTTTTTGGAGCTTCAAATGTTGTTATTTGACAAGAAGGATTGTGAACCTTAACAGTGCATGTCAGAATTCCACCAAATGTCGTTATATATATATTTATGCCTGCTTATGCCCATTTTTCGAGGAGTTTGTAAATATAGAGAATTGTCTACAATTTTTACTTAATTTACATATATTCATGTATCACTATGGACATGGTGATCAGAAGAATCTTGGGATTTATTAGAAAAAAATTTCAGTACTATCTGCTTTGCACTCAATTTTTGTTGTTAGGATTCAACTATATTTTGCTAGAAATGTTAGCTGATTCAAAACATAAACATGAAAGGCACTTTGATTGGATTGTCAATACTCTTCTTGCATCGTGTCTTAAACTAAGAGGTATAGTATAATCCATATTTTACACTCTTGTCTACCATTGCTAGTCAACAAGGTGAGAGATTAATAGAGTCAATGCATAATACAAGTACTTTGATTAAAAGGACGCATCTTAAAGAAATTCAATTTAGTTGTTTATCAATAGGTTGTTGAAACTTGAAACAAAGAAAGGTTGTCAATACACTGTGAAACACGTGTTTTCTTTATCCACATTTTTCTGGAATCTACATAGCTTTGTGTGCTCTCTTGGGTGTGTGGATTTCGGCCTTGGCACATGTATTCCTTGATCTATATTCTTATTCTTACAATAATTATCATTTTTTTAATATTTGTTTCATTTTGAATTAACTAATGTTAAGCTTAGATTCTGGTCCATAGGGTGTTTATGACTGAGAAATCATGGAATTTGTGGTGCAGTGATTATGAGTCCATTCTATAAAGGAGTCATATTTAAGAGAGCATGATCCATCTATCGAACAAAATAGGAGAATAGATCACCTTCATTTAGGCACCAAATGAAGAATTGAGACTTCAGTTCACCTTGGCACTCCCTCACTAAATTCCATTTGTTTTGGTCAAGATTTTTTTGGATAAGTTTCTTAGAGAAAAATATGTAATTGCAACCTTTGACTATATAGTGAAACTCTTGAACATCTCTATCAGCAACATCAAAAGTAGAATTAAGTCAGGCCTTAAAATCGACTATATGTGCAGCATCAAAATTAATTTTCCCTTCCCCTCCTAAGGGATCCATCCCTATAATAATTCCACCCATAAACTTCTTATTCCAAAATACCCCCTCAATGCCAAACTTTAAACCCCTTGTTGTTCACCCTTCCAAATGTTTTGGGCCCAAAACCAAGAACTCAGCTATTCTGACACCATCAAATCTCTGCTCCAAACAATCTTAAATGTTGCACTCTATAGCCCTTTTTGTCAGACTTCCATGGATTCTAGTCAACTGCTCTAATACTATTTTTTCTTTGATCCAAAACCAAATTTTCCAAACAAGTGGAGTACTTGGGAAAACAAGTGAAGCTTAAGGCATAGTTATACTTTCTCTTTTCCTGTCTCATTTGTTTGTTGTGTACAAGATTGATGACTTAATTCTCTAGAGTATTTTGGCTAGGAATTTTCTTTTAACCATAGAATCCCTAATACTTCACACATGAACTTGCAAAGGACTGCATCCCAGTGAATTTGATCTTGGCTAAAAGTCAAGCATAGGTGTAATGCTAATTGATTTGGAAAATATTCCCTTATTTAGCCTAGTGAATTTTCTCTTCGTTAAAATTCAAGCATAGGTTTAATGTTAATTGATTTGGAAAATATTCCCTTATTCACTTCTTAGGAAGTAACAAGTCACATTTTCCCTTTATTTTTACTGTCTCTGTTGCCTATTGTATGCAATCTTGAAACTTGATGTTCGAGGCTATCTTGGCTAATAAGAATTTTAGTTTTTAAAATCTGTCCTTGATGGTTGGTGCGTACCTATCAATGGGCTTGTCAAACTATCCAGAAAAGTCATTATGCATTTTATCAATTATAATATTATTACTCTAGAATTACTAAGGAAACTATGAAAATCAATAACATTAACTCTTCCTTCTTATAACTATTTTGGATTGATAATTTTCTGGCCGAAGTGTCTTGAATCATCTTCAATTTCCAAATTTGATCTGCCAAAAAAGTTGAATAGAATTTCTAGGTTTAAAAATATTACTTTCTATGCTTCACATCTAAGCATGTAATAAGTTTTGATGTCTTATATGAGGATTTTAAAAGAATAAATCAATTTAGAAGATTCTGAAAAACCTACTAGTTTACTGCCATTATCTAAATGTGATTATTTAGAGAAAATGAGGGATGGGAGAAACTAGTACCTAAGAGGTCATAATCTCAAATATGAAGATGGTGTTATCTTTCCCTATACTCGACATTGCAGTTTGGATGAGATGTGAAATGTGATGGTGTAATGTAATAAAGACAATGGAAAAAATGACGTTTGATATTCAAGTAATGAAATAAACCATGGAAGTTCTTTTGGGTACATCTAAAAGTTATTGAAGTTATTACAAACTTCTGGGTGCATAGAAATGATGAGCTTTATTAGGTTTGGACTCAAGATGATTCATCAAAAATCAATTTGGTTGCCTTAACACTAAGAAGAATTATGGCAGAAAACAAACCAAGACTAGGCAAAAGCCATGAGTGATATTTTAGCAGTAGGTATACAAGTTTTGAAATTTCGATTTGAAATGAATAGAAAGTGAACTTGGTTTCATGATATTGGAGTCTAAAAAACTCACCAATTTTGTCATGAAACAATATATAGACATGGTCAGTATGTTGGGCTTGGGCCAAATGAAAATGGTGAGTTAATTGCAGTAGACTATGAACAATCAACCTTGATCCTATGTGGAAAATCTTTCATTTGGTGAGTTTATTACAATAGACTATGAGCAATCAGCCTTGATCCTATGTAGAGAAGCTTTCTTAGATACTTATGCCTTGAAGGGAGCACTAAATGTTGCAATCACACTAGCAATGTCTATTATCTACATATAATTCCCTTGCATTTCCCGAATGCCTTCTTGTACATGGAGAATCCATAGTTTCATTATTTACATTAGAAAGGAAAGTCTAGAGTGTCTTAGCTCTACATAATGTATTGATTTCAAACGGGGCAGATGTTGCTTCAAGTGCTGATGGAATAGGAACAATTTTTTAAAAGTGGTGGCCCAGCTCATTATTGTAATACCTAGTGGCCCAGCTTTAAGGAAACATGAGACCTTCACTCCTTCAACTAGAATATGATACATAATTTCAACTATAGATCTTAAATCATATCAATGTCTCCTAAGAGTAATATTGTCGAGGAGGTTTGTATGTTGTTTGACTGTGACATGTATGGATATCCATCTTGGAAAAGTATATTTAGCCTATGAATTAAGAAACATTTGCCTAAATACATGAACTTTTATTTTGCAAGCTACATACATGACCACAGATGTATAACCATTACTCTAGGTCATTCCACCATATAAATTAGAAATTACGCACAACACTGCAATCTTGTAACCATGCATAGAAAGGTGTGTTACCAGTGGTTAAGACATATTTGAGCATCATAGTTAATATGGAACTCAACATTGTGTGATTTAGAATGGGAATTGGGACATGTTCAATAATTCTCCTCCCACCCACTAATAGGCTGCTAACAATGTTCCTTCAGGAATTAGAAGAAGTCATTACCTCGTTACTCTCACCAGAAGGGTTTTGAATCCTATCCAATTCATAGAAGGAGCAGCTCTATCAGCTCAAAAGAAAAAGAATAAAACTTCTTGCAGGAAAAAAAAAGGAATGAGACCTAAAAGGTAGGGTGATTTGGCTTGGGGTTGGAGATGATAATATAATTTTTTTCCATTATTTTTCAAATACCGGAAAAATATAAACTTAGTCTAGAAAATAGACAAAGGGGATGAGTCATGGGTTGATAAGTTTACTAAAACTACTTGTGAATGGGTCTCCCATTTCCATACTCCCAAACTCTATTCAAAGTGGATAACCAAGATTCCATCAACGCAATTCTAAGACTACCTAGCTTATTCCCTATATTTGTAGACCTAGAATAAAATCAATACCCCATTCCAAAGGTAGGGAAGAAGGAATTGCTCAAATCCCTTGACAACTTTCAGAAAGACAAGAACCCTAGTCTAGTTGGATTACCCATTGAATTTTCCACAGTTACTATGATTTTATAACAAAGGATCTCCAGAAGGTAGTGTAAGCCACATTTTCTACCTTCAACACCACTTTTTTTGCACTTATTTTGAAGATGGACAGCCTAACCATATTTAGGATCTTTCATCCAATCTCACAATGCAACATTATCTATAAAATTATCTCATAAATTATCTCCCAAGGACTGAAAGAGGCACTCTGTAAAATGGACTCTCTTGAGCAATTCAACTTCCTCGAAGGGAACCAAATTCACAAGGTGGTTGGTGTTACTCAAGAATAGATACAAGATGAAAAAAAAAAATTGAATGCCATGATAACTAAATTAGACCTATACAAGGCCTTCAATAGAGTTAGTTGTCTCTTCCTTCTTGACTTGTTCTCATTCATTTGTGGTTTAGCTTACACTTTGTGGCTTTGATAATCGCTTGCACTTACTCTATGACCTTCTCAATTTTAATCAACAAGTCAAATTCACCATTCTTCAATTCTAAAAGAGACACTTGTTAAGGATTTCCTCTCTCCCCTTTGGTCCTCCTCCTTGTAGCACAAGGCTTAAACAAGGCACTTAGGGCAGCTTCAACAAATGACTCTTTTAAAGGTATCTTAATTGGAAATTCCTACTCCATTTCTCACTTTTTGCAAATGACATCTTAATCTTCTGCAATAGTTCCAAGTGTATGGTGGATAAACTCAAAGAAATTTTAGACTTAGTCTACACAGTGATGGTATGTTGATAAATTCTTCAAAGTCTTTAGTTATTAGTTGGGGTCTCTCTAAACCCAAGAATCACTATATAAATCATATTTTCCCTTTCATGGCCTCTACCTTCGAAGTCAGATTTAAGTATTTGGGTTTCCACATAAACGTTAACTTATACCTAAAGGACACTATCAATGGCACATAGCCAAGATAAAAAAGAACTAAATTTTCACTGCAACATATGGTTTCCACACAGTAGCTGCCTAATTCTTGTAAAATTAGTAGTTAAGGCCATCCAGTTGACTAGATGTCTCTTGCTTAGATACTAAAAGGGGTCTTCAACAAAATATGCCTGCTCTACCACTATTTATTGGATATTCCCATAAATAACATAATAAAGGATAATATACTTCTGATTTTTCCAAAATAAACAACAAACTAGTAAAGAAAATAGAACTAAGGAGGTCAATTGGGAAGAGTTTACTAGAAAATTTATGTTTTCGTTTCCAGAAACTGTTCCTTGACATCTTCCCTATTTCATGTGGTTTCCCAAGAAGTTCATCTTCAGTTTCCAGGACATTTTAGACTCTTGCAAACCCTGTTTTTTCCACAACCTTTACCTATTATTTTTAATATAGTAAACTCTTTGAATAAGATAATGAATAGGCCAAAGGATGTGGATCTCGAAGGGTTTGAAATTTTATGGCATGGAATGGACAAAATTTTTCAACAATAAGAGAATTACCCAAATGATAACAAATATATTATTGATGTTTATACTACAATTCCTAAAAGGAACTTTTGTTCTAGGCCCAGAAAGTTGAGAATTGCCACTTCATATATTTACACATTAAAACTACATTCACAAGACAATATGATACAAAAAATTTCAAGAAACAAAATCCACAATATCAACACATATTTACCTTGAATTCAGTATTTTGAAGCTTTCTGGCGCAAATCCCCTACAACTATTCTTGCAGCCTATGTGCGAGCCTGCGAGAGAGTGAAAATGGCATGTAAATGTGCCACGGTCTATGGCATGTACTCAAACTCTCGAAAATCTCTATCAGTAGAATCAAACGTAGAATTAAGCTAGGCCTTAGCATCGACTATATGTGCAGCATCAAAACTAATTTTCCCTTACCCTCCTGAGGGATCCATCCTTATAATAATGCCACCCATCAAATTCTTATTCCAAAATCCCCCCTGAATGTCAAAATCTAAACCCCTTGTTGTTCACCCTTTCAAATATTTTGGACCCAAAAACAACCAGTGACACCATCAAATTTCTTCTCCAAACAATCTTAAATGTTGTACTATATAGCCTTTTTTCTCAGACTTCCATAGATTCTAGTCAACTGCTCTAATGTTATTCTTGCTTTGATCTAAAATAAAATCAATGCTACACTTTGCGATCTGTGATCTTAGCATTTACAAATTCCATGGAACCCAAAAAAAATTACCCAACTTTTGTAAACCGATCGTAGTTTCATTGGCCTTGTGCCTTAGCTTTGCCTCCAATTGATAACCCTCCAAAGTTCAAATGCTTAACATACATCCATCTTGCCTCTCATTTTTTACATTTGTTTTGCTACGGTTGAGGCTTTAGAGCATCTTGTCTATTCCCTTGGGGTTGAGTGAGGTGTGGATGATTCTCATAATGACCCTGGCAGCACAATGTTGGCCTTTTGGGCAACTAAGCTTCTTATTCGAGTCTTCTGCCCCTACTCCTTTATTATGATAAATGGCCTCCCAAGCTCATCAAATTCCAATTCCATCCCTACAAATAGTAATGGAATGTAGCATAGAGATTAAATCCTAAATATACAAGGGTGGTTGTAAGAGAAAATGGATTTTGAACCAGAGACCCGAGGTGTGTGCACTTCTCTGTGTGTGGAAGAAGACTGAATGTGCGGTGTAATGCATTAAGACAAAAATGGAACATACCTTGGCGCTATCAATCGATAGAAGATCCAATGGTGGCATTACATATCGATTATGCTACAAATAAAACTCTAATTCATAAGTTTATGATATCTCTGGTTGGGAGGGGTTTGTAAAGAAAAATTAAAGCTTAAATTTTTCAAAAATGCTTAAATTTTCCTTTGTAAAAATTAATGGATGCAAATATTTTATTTTCACTTATATAAGATTTTAGTTTTATTTGAGATACCAACTACCTCTTGCATGTTTTTTGTGGTGTATGGAGGATGGTACTTTAAGGCATTTATCCCTACTATGTAGAATGAAATTCAAAGGTTTAAAGAATTGTGGGGCTATAACAATCACAAATCCAAGGTTTGGTTGCTTTTCTAAGCAAAGATCATGCCCCATCAGAGGCTATCTATGATGATTAATGAAACACTTCACATTCTCAAATCCAATGGGTAATGGAATAGAAACAATTATTAGAGAATTTCAAAGCCTTTGGTGATACTTGAAGTGACCATGCTATGAATTCCAAAATGAGAAGGAATGAACCTACATAAGAATTGAAGAGAAGGGAACCCAACTAAATTCCAAATCTCAAACCAAATATCTCTAGGGCTCACCTTTACATGAGCTTTGTAATGCATCTTGAAATAAATTAGATAGGACTTGGATTCAGATTTCCCTTTCTATGCTATTCAATTTTGAATTGGAAGAGCACTGGTCCAATAAATGAAAAGAGTGAACGTGAATAATTGGAGTAAATTGAAAAAATCATGGGCTATCATAAAAATAATGCGCAAACCCATTTGAAATTTATGATTTTAGGGAAATTAGATAAGAATTACATGAAAAACTTTATTTCACAAGGGTGTACAGTTGCTTCAGTTTGGGGGTGATGTTGAACCTCATAAATGTCTTTCTTTTCTCATCTTCCACTGACATTTTCATAAGTATAAAAAACCTAACACATCCAATTTTCTAGATAGCTTAACCACCTTATTATAGAAATTTGTCTTTAAACAAGTAATTTATTGCAATTTAATGTGTTTGACAGTCTCTATGAAGGTTTTGAATGAAATGAGTTAGTTCTCACCAATTGTGATATGTCGAAGGTTACCGGTGTTCATCAACATCTTGTGTAGAATTAACACCTACCACAGAATTCCTTATAGAGAATGATTAAAGGCTATTGTAAATCTCCAGAATCACTTCCTTAAGGTAGTTGCAAAATTCTTCTTAATTCTACAACGCGCTAATTCTAGGGAGGAATTCCCAAACAACAATCAGGTTGACACATGGCATGTGGATTATAGGGAAACATAGTCCCCACAATATCAACTCACTAGCTAAAAGTATAATCTATTAATTCTACAGTTGTTAGTTTGCACTTCCAAGAAGTTGTTAGGTTGTTCTTCAAAATTTGGTTTCAAAACGTTGCTAGGTTATACCTGGGAATTCCATTCAGGAAGTTATTAGGTTATACTAGGAATTTAGCTTAGGAATTTGTGAGGGTATTTTGAGATTCTGTTGGTATACAGAAACAAAAAAATAATTTGTTGGCATTAAAGATGATATAAGATAATTTTATTAATGTCCATAAATTACCAAAAAGGTAGGTGAATGGGACGCAAAGGTACAATTAGTGGTGACAAACTGTATGAGCATCAGAGAAATTCCTATAGGATAATCTCTAAGAGGTCAAAATTAAAAAAAAAACATAAACAAAAATATTGAACATGGCCCTAAAAATAACAAGATAAAATTCTACACATCACCAAAAGTAGGAGAGGAATGAGAGGGGAAGGGGGAATCCCTCCACCCATAACAAAGATAGAGGTGGACATCAAGGAGGAAGAAAATGGAAATGTCCATATAGGATCATTAATAGTGGAAAATAAGCCAATACACTATCTAAGAATGTCCTCAAGAGGGAGTCCAGGTTTGAGAGGTTCAAACAATAAAATTGATGAGCCCCAATTTTTGGTATAATTTGGGCTCATTTGGCCTACTTGTTTTGCTCAAACCATTCACTTTTTACTGCTTATGCATGCATTTCTTAGTTTATTCGTGTTGTTTGTAGGAAGAAGGGTAGACATTTTATCTACGTGACTAATGCATTATGATTTCAGGTTTTTGCATTAAAAGGGAGAAAAGACCACGTGAAAAGGAGACAAGGAGACAATGAGGTGGCACTGCTAGTTTTTAGGAGAGGATGTCCACAGTCTTGGGACCCTCCTCGTGATTCCCACCATAGCTCCGAGCTCCAATCCATCTCCCCACCGAGCTTAGAAGCAGCCAGCTGTTCTACAGGAACAACAGTTATAACTGTTCTACAGGAACAACAATTATGACTGTCCTACAGGATCAGCAGTTTAAACTTCAGTTGGACAGCCGAGCTCCTAAAATCAAGGACACCTGTTGGATGATCGTTTTTGCATAAGTATGGAGGCCGTAGCCTTTGATAGGTTGTTGAAACTTTCGCATTACTATTGTAATTTTTGAGCACAGCTCGGTGTAGTTCTTTTTGTAAGCCAAGTTTGGCATGACATCAGATTATGAATAAAGAAGGCAGATTTTGATCTAGTTCTGAGTTTTCTCAAGGAGCTATAGCTCTCAGGTTAGGGCCCAACCTGAGAGCAATAGATCTCCTCAGTGTTGTAATGTGTTTGCATTTCGTTCCAGCACTTTGAGTTTGTTTATTTTCACATGCAATTCGAATTCACAGTTTGGTAATTTAGTCGTTTTCATGAGCATAGATAGGACTAGTTTATGGTGATTTGCTTTCAGTTGCTTAAGTTTGATAGGAGGATAGATATAATCTCTTGGAGCTCCAGCAAAAAAGGTTGAGGAAGTCTCCACTGCCATCTCTGTTTGGAGATTGGAGTGCAGCCTATACCAGCCACAAAAATACGCAGTTCTTCATGCTATACATGCTGCAACATAGTCTCGTTTATGATAGATCTTTCCATGCACTTCACTCTTGCACCATACACCTTCATCATCGCTTCATGCACATTCCTCTACACGCTTTATCTTGTTGTTCATTGAGTTCAGGTAGCTTAGGTTAATGAATTTTCATCTTGGTGACAGTCATAAGCCATTTGTTTCATTTACACTGCTTTTCATCATTCTATTACCTCCTTCTTCGTCTTGATCACGCATACAACCACATCCTTGACCTCTGCTCCGCTCTGTTATCTCCCAAACTCCTCAACTCCTCACGTAACTTCATTCTCTAGACATTTCGTTGTTATAACCCTTCATCCATCAACCCACTTCATACACTCATTCTCCATCCTGCTTCTCCACTCCTGAGCCATCACCAGCCTTGTTCCTACCTTACACATCTCCCCCTACCATTCCATCACTCCACCATCACTTCAAACACCCACGGTAGGTCATCCTGTAGCAATTTGTAGATTTCCTGTAGAAACCCCTGCGGTTCCTGTAGAATCCCCTGCAGACATCCTGTAGGAGGCCACTCACTCAGTTGCTGAGCCTCTGAACATGAGGAACCTCTGTGGACTGATGCTAAGGATCTCTGGGGACCTCTCCTAGCCTCTCCAACCTTTCCCAAGCTTTCCTTCCTTCCGCATCACATCTGCACAACCAAACCCTAATAAGCACAAAATCACAATCACTCCATCCACTTAAGGAAAAAATACAAAAACATGTCTTTTAAGATGCAAGTAGATTAGATTCATGCATTTTCACTTATTAGAAGTAATGGCACCATTGGTAGAAGTTTCCTTCACATTCTTTGCATCATAGAGGTTAGACTAGTTAAATTAGGGTTTCCTAGGGTTTCCATGTTTTGATTTGCTTCCAGTTCATTTTCGCCAAGTAGATTAGTCTTCTTTGAGCTAGCTTTCGTCCATCATTTAACAAGCTTCTTCTGAGAGCCTATAGAAGTTGGCTTGAGCCCTAGCGGACTTGTGCCAGCTGACCAAGTGACAGCTGCGACAAGAGCTAGTACTTGTGCATACAGCACCGTCGCTTCCAAGTTTGTACGAACTACCGGGTTGATAAAATTAAGAGACAGGAAGCCCCAGGAGTTGTAGCATTATTGCTACAATACTGGAGCTCACCATATTTTTGGCGCCATTGCCGGGGAAGCGTCAGAGTATTAGTAATTGTTGCTTTTCTTCTACTTTCTTACTCTTGCCTTCTGCTAGTAGTTTACTTCATTTCCATTCTGCAAAAGTAGCATAGACATTTCCTGCTTTCATAGATTAGCATTTCCTGCTTTCATAGATTAGCATTTCCTGCTTTCATAGACTAGCATTTCCTTTCTGCAATTTCATTTGAGCAAAGTAGATTAGTTCTTTCCTGCTTTCAGTTAATTTTGCATCTTTCATAGTTAGTTGTAGATCAATCTGTCTCAGTTTTGCAGGTACCAAAAGAAAAGCAAAGCAAAAGCAAGCAAAAAGAAAAAAGAAAGTCTTTTCCATTTCATGCCTCGTAGGAACCGAGATAGATCAGGTAAATTCCTACCAAACACCCCAACCACATCACTGAGTCACCCTTCTCTCTTCTTTGGTGACAGTGACCCAGAAGAACCTATAGGTGAACAACCTGAGATATCCAAAGACCCTATAGTAGAAGAAGAGTTAGAGACCAATCCATCTGAAGCTATGGCTAACAATAGAAGAGAAGAAGAGAGAATAGAAGGTGCCTTCCCCATCCGAGAGACCAATGGAGAGATGAAAATGAAAAACATTAGCCCCTCCGCCTTACCTCACTTCCATGGGTTGACCACTGAAGATCCAGATACCTTCGTGTTTGAGTTTGTTGTCCTTTGTAGAACCTATGACTATACTGAAGATGAGCAAAAGTTGAAACTTTTCCCTTCCACTCTCAAGGATGCAGCACTACGCTGGTTCATGGGTTTACCTGGGAATAGTATCACTACTTGGGCTCAGATGCAGCAAGCTTTCAACACCAAGTACCGGGATTACTGTAGGTCCAAGGAAACAAAGGGGGAAATCTTTCGGATGTCCATGGGAAATGATGAGTCCTTAGAGGATTATGAGGAGAGGTTCCAACTAAGCTATAAGCGGGCCAGGTGCACACTTGACCCTGAATCCCTCAAGTTGGTCCTACTCCGAGGAGTCCCTGAAGACCTCTTAGATACCCTTCACATGCTAGCTGGGGGGGAAATTTACCAACTGCCTTATGAGGACATCAAGACTGTATTTAGAAACCACTCCAGGGTAGCTCGGAAACGAGGTAGAGGAAACCACCTCTCAACTAGTGTCCCTTTCTCCAAACATGAGCTTGCAAACCAATTAGAAGATCTTAAGAGTGAGGTGAGACAAACCATTGCCATGCAGCTTGATACATTTAGGATTCAGCAAAAGAAAGAAGAGGCTGAGAGAGCCTTGGCTGTCTTCTGTCCTAGGTGCACAAGGAGGCACCCTAAGAACGAATGTCCATTGCATTCGGTTGAAGTGTGTTTCGTTTGTGAGGAGAACCATTCCACAAATCAGTGTCCAACCTTACCTGGGTTTAAAGCCATGTACCAAGGGACCGAAGCTCCCACAGAGCCTCTCTATTACCTCAACCAAAGGAGGCCACAAGGATCTAGACCTTATCAGCAGGGGATGCAAGGGGCATCTCAAGCTTATTACAACCCCAACCAGTCAACTCCTATGCCTTCCTGGGGTCCCCCTGCTCATCCTTCATGGTCCATGCCTCCTCCATGGTCTTATCCACCTCAGTACCCCACTCAACCTACTTCTCATCCATATCACTCACATACCCAGCCACAGCCTCAATGGAATACACCTCAGTCAGGGTGGAGGCCCCAATACAACACTCCTCCTGCCATTTTGCCTCCACCACTAGTTCAACCTCAACCATTACCTCTTGCTCCTCCAAGGCAACCTCAAATTCCTGCTCAACCGAACCCGAACCCCAACAATAGACAGGCCCAGCAGGTATACACTGGGGAAACCTCATGCCCTACCTATGCTGTGGAGATCCAGGAGATCAACCTTCGATCTGGAAAGAATCTACCAGATCGCCAACCTCCTCCCCCAGAGGATGAGGAAGATAAACAGGAAAGTGAACCAAAGGCTATTCCACCCTTTCCTGAGAGACTAACAACCACCACACAACCTAACCCAGTAGAAGATGAGCTTTTGGGTGAGCTCAAGCAGTTGTGTGTAAAAATCCCACTTCTCCAAGCCATCAAGGATGTGCCAATATATAACAAGCTGATTAAGGAGAAGTGTTTCAAACACCCAGGCAGATGGAAGAAAGATGCCTCAACTATCAATGTCATAGGAAAACTGTCTGACCTTATGCTAGGACAAGTCATCTTCCCAAAGTACCTAGATCCTGGAAGTCCTGTAGTAGATGTTCACATCAATGGCACCATTATCCCCCACACCTTGATTGATCTGGGGGTGGCCATCAATGTGATGAGCAGGGATACCATGCTTAAACTCAATCTTCAGGGTCCCTTGAGGAAGACCTCGACAGCACTGCAATTAGCAGATCGCTCCACCGTGACTCCCGAAGGGATTGTGGAGGATGTCATGGTCTCCATTGATTCTTGGTAATACCCTGCAGACTTCCTGGTTCTGCAACCAAAGGCCAAGCTTACTGGATATCCTCTCATTTTGGGAAGGCCTTGGTTAGCTACTGCAGATGCTTACATAAGTTGTCGGGCAGGAAACATGACCATCAAAAATGGTCCCATGTCCAAGCAACTAGTCCTATACCCTCCTGCCCAACCTTCTTTAGAGCATGATTTACCACTCTGGTTGGAGGAAGGAGAAGAAGACGAGGTGTATTCAGCACCTCTGTGTACCCTAGATACCACTAGAAGAAACCCCCCAACCGAGGATGACTTGATCGAGAACTTGATCCAAAACCCACCTACCAGTGCACTACCCTTAGAAAAAATGGTGGAGGATGCCCAAGCTAGCACCGTAGTGGATCTTTGTACAACCAACCCTGTCACTCCCAGAGTTAAGAATGTGGAGTTCAGCCCTGAGAGAGCATTGAAAATCAGCTCCTCCCTATCTCCTTCTCAGGAAAAGGAGCTGTGTAGTCTGTTGGCCAACCACCTAGATGCTTTTGCTTGGAGCTATAAGGAGATGAAAGGAGTCCATCCTTCGGTCTGTACTCATCACATATATATCAAAGAGGACTGTAAACCGGTTAGGCAACCGCAGAGGAGAATGAATCCTGCCCTTAAGGACATTGTCAAGGAAGAATTGCAAAAACTGTTGGATGCCAGATTCATCTACCCCATCTCAGATAGTGAATGGGTGTCCCCTCTAGTGTTGGTTCCCAAGAAAAATGGGAAATGGAGAATTTGTGTGGACTACCGAGAACTGAACAAAGCTACCAAGAAGGACCATTTCCCTCTACCTTTCATAGACCAAGTGTTGGATGGACTGGCAAGAAAGAAGTTCTTCTCTTTCCTGGATGGGTTTAGCGGGTACAATCAAATCCAAATCAGCCCGGAAGACCGAGATAAGACCACCTTCACTTGCCCTTGGGGTACCTTTGCCTATCGAGTCCTTCCGTTTGGGCTATGCAATGCTCCTGCTACTTTCCAGAGAGTTGTCTTAAGCATCTTCTCGGAGCTGGTCCATGATGCAGTGGAAATCTATATGGATGACTTTACTCCTTATGGGGCCAACTTCCAGAAAGCATTGTCCAATCTGGGAAAAGTCCTAGTCAAATGCATTGAGATGAACCTGTCCCTTAGTCCTGAAAAATGTGAATTCCTAATGACTGAGGGGACCGTGCTAGGCCATACCATTTCTTCCCAAGGATTGCAGGTGGATCCTAACAAAATTGCTCTCATCAAGAGGGTTCCACCTCCTCAAAAGGTAAGGGATGTCCGGAGTTTCTTGGGATTAGCAGGATACTACAGGAGATTCATTAAAGATTTCAGCAAGCTAGCCTCGCCATTGTTTGGTCTGTTGGCAAAAGATGTGGAGTTTAAATGGACTGACGATTGTCAGAGGGCTTTAAATGAGTTGAAGTACAAGTTGGTGTCAGCCCCAATCCTGAGAGGTCCAAACTGGGCCCTACCTTTCCACATCCACACTGATGCCTCGAACAAAGCCATAGGTGCAGCTTTAGGACAAGTTGAGCAGAAACTTCCATATGCCATTTACTTTGTTACCAAAAACTTGTCTAAAGCTGAGCTGAATTACACTGTAACTGAGAAAGAATTCTTGGCTGTGGTCCATGCATTGAACAAGTTCCGACATTATATTACTGGTTACCAGACCTTTGTACATACTAACCATGCTGCTATTAGATATTTGATGAATAAACCAGATGTGAATGCTCGTATTATTAGATGGTTACTTTTATTGCAGCAGTTTGATCTAACCATTGTTGATAAACCAGGTAGAGAAAATGTTGTTGCTAACTTTTTATCTAGATTGGATTTGTCTGCAGATGAGGATGGAACAGTGGACGATCAGATGCCTGATGAACATCTGTTTGCTATTTCAGTACTCTCTCCATGGTTTGCTGATATAGCAAACTATCTTGTTTCAGCACAGTTCCCTCCACACCTATCTTCCAGAGAGAAGCGCAGAATCATCAGAAAAAGTGCCTCATTCACTTGGATCGGGGGCAATCTGTTCAAGCTTGGCCCCGATCAGATCTTAAGGCGTTGTGTAAGGGAGGAGGAAGTCTTTGATATCCTCCTCACTTGTCATGATGGGCCTTGTGGAGGGCATTTTGCAGCAAAGAGAACTGCCTTCAAGATCCTGTAGGCAGGCTACTATTGGCCCACACTTCATCAAGATGTCAGAAGATATGTCAGTCAGTGTGACCAATGCCAAAGAATGGGGAAACCGACCCAAAGGGATGAGATGCCTCTCCAACCTCAAGTGACTCTTGAGCCATTTGAGAAGTGGGGCATGGACTTTGTGGGCCCAATCAACCCCTTTTCGAGGCAAAGGACTTACATCATTGTGTGTACTGACTATTTGACAAAGTGGGCAGAGACCAAAGCAATCAAAGCAGCAACAGAAGAAAAGGTGGCCGAGTTCCTAAGAGAGAACATCTTCTATAAGTTTGGCTATCCAAGAGAGCTGGTCACCGATCAAGGGAGCCAGTTCACCTCCAACCTAGTTGAAGATCTCCTAGCTCATCACAAGATCAAGCACAGGACTTCCACCCCTTATCACCCTCAAGCAAATGGGCAGGTGGAAGTCACCAATAGAGCATTAGAAGGGATCTTGACCAAAGTGGTGAGCAGCAGCAGAAAAGATTGGGCAGATCGCCTGGTTGAGGCCACATGGGCTTACAACACCACTTGGAAGACCACCACCGGCTTCACACCTTATGAGCTGGTCTATGGGAAGAAAGCTTTGCTGTCCATTGAGTTTGAGTATAACACTTTGAGGATGGCAGCTCAGCTGGACCTAGATCTCAGCCATGCACAACAAGAAAGGCTGCTGCAGCTGAATGGCGTGGACGAGCACCGCATGCAGGCCCTCCTTCACTCAGAAGTGGTTCAACTTCAGAGGAAGGTGTGGCATGACCAACATCTCCATGACGAGCAATTTCAGCCGGGAGATTGGGCTTTGTTGTATGATTCCAGATACAAAGATTTCAAGGGGAAGCTGAGAACCAGATGGCTAGGACCATATACAGTGGAGAAATGCCATGACAATGGATCTATCCTCATTCGAACCATTGATGAGGAAGCCATTCCCATGCTTGTCAATGGGCATCAATTGAAGATCTACAGGAGACCTATCTCAAGACAAGAGTTTATCAAAACTATGGAGAAATCTGTATTGGTCATAGAGAAGGGTTCTGCCTCTGCCTCTGGCACACCCTGAAAGAAGATCTGAAAAAAAAAAAAAAAAAAAAAAAAAAAAAAAAAAAGGGAAAAAAGAAAAAAGAAAAAAGAAATAAAGATCCTTGGGTGAAAACCTCTCTAAGGCGCCCAAGGCAGGTAGTAGGGGTGAAAACCTCATTGAGGCGCTCCTATTGCTTTTTCAAAAAAAAAAAAAGAAGAAAAGAGAAAAGGTTGAAAAAGATCCTTGAGTGAAAACCTCTCTGAGGCGCTCGGGGCAGGTAGCAAGGGTGAAAACCTCTTTGGGGCGCCCCTGTTATCTTTCCAAAAAAAAAAAAAAAGAGAAAAAAGAAAAAATAATAAGCACAATATGAAAATTGCATGCAGGTTGCAGATGCTCTATGGAGAAGAGGAAGCCCTTCAACTCACAGCCAAGGGTCCTTATCATGCTGTCAAGGAACCTCATCAGTACCTCCTCCAAGAGCACCCATGTTTTTCAAGGTATGTGCAATTTTATCATGGTTTGAATCTTCTACAGGAAGGCACAGTCTTTCTACAGGATGGCGCAGTCTTTCTACAGGAAGGCGCGGATTTTCTACAGGAAGGTGCAGACTTTCTACAGGAAGGCCGAACTTTCTACAGGAAGCTTTGTGTCTACAGGAAACTTCCTGTAGAAGTTTGGGACGGCCAAAAATTTGTTTCAAACGGAGATCTAGCGGCTGAGGAATGGGTTGGATGCATGCATGCCACTGTTGGCACCCCTGAACATTGCTGTTACCTTGCTCCACCATCCTCGTCGCCATGCAACCAAGATCCCTGCACCAGTAAACCAGATCAATGAGTTCTCGTGGTAAAGCCATTTGTCAAAGAAAAACAAGCACCAAGAGCTCATACCACATCCATGTCGAGCATCAGAAGCTCCGGGAGCGTGATCAGAAGATTCTATCCATCGTCGTGCAGCATGCACCCAAGGAGGCGAGACTGTTACAAGGCACCCCGCGGGAATCCTGTAACAGTCAAACCTGCATGAGTGGATACCATTCACAGCACCACCCTCTGCAAACAACACACGGGCGCAGGCAACCAAAGCATCCACTCCATCGCCAGCATCCTATAACCATGAGCCTCCGGGACTGGTAAGCCGCATGCAGCAGGTAGATCCGCTCCCCGTCGTCCAAAAACCGAAAAATCCTGTGCAGCCGCGCGCAGGTAAGTGTCTCAACCCTTCCTTCCACCAAATCGCATGAGTATTACTTTGATTTGTTTGCATGGCGTAGAAATGAATGGTTGAGCAGCCGTATGGCCAGTTGACTGGCCACGTTGGCTAGTTATGGTATAGTCGGATGCTTGGGTGGCAGCCATGACAAAGAAAATACGCAGCACGCACGTGAGGATAGTCCCGTCAACCGAGAAACGAGTTTAACCGAAAAGGGCGGCGGCAGATCTGTGGGAATGAATGCGGCAGCGAGTGAATATGCAGGCGAATGATGGGTGACATCGCCCAATGGTCCGGCGGGGACAGCTCACCCCCCGCGCCACGAGCTGCGCCGATTCAAAATCTAATCGGCTAGATTATGCGCATGTATTCATCAACCTCCACTTCAAAACTCGAGTGGCTCTTCTGATTTCCTCTACACGTTGATACGCCGAGCTTTCGGCTACCAGAACGCCGGTGAAGCACATCTCGACCACTGGCCAACTACAGTCCTCCCCGAAGTTTGCACACTGCTCCTACAGGAACAGTTTCTACAGGAACGCAGTCCTACAGGAAGCAGTCTCTACAGGAACGCAGTTCTACAGGAAGGTGAATTCCTCACGTAAGAAAAGGTGGCAGAAAAAGGTAACCCTGAAACTCCTTCCGCAATTGGCTTTCAAAGGTGGCAAGATCATTATTCACAGTCTGGTCATAAAAATATTGGATTGCTATGCCTATACTATCGCTTCTACAGGATAGCAGTATAATTAGACTGTGTTTTGTGAATTGTATGCATGCTCTGCCTAAAATAGACCGAATCTCCTTTGCATTTGTCACCTTTAGTCAAAACCCCCGTGTTCATCATGCCGGGTGGGTTTATCAGGCGGGAACCCACAGATTCCACCAAATTAAGAGAAAACCAGGAGGTGGTAGAACTATTCACAAGGGTTCAATGGATGTCTTTTTGTGATAAGCTGCAGGGCTACGATGATGAAGTAGCCGAGGAATTCTTGCAGGCTTTGAAGCCTAAATCCCAGACACTGGCCACAGTAAACTTCAGAGGTCTAAGCCTCAAACTCACCCCAGAACATATCAGTCGGATCACAGAACTTCCTATGGGTCTGCCGTGGGATAAAGAGGAGAGAAAGCTGAGTCAGTAGGCAAAGAAGGAATTCTTTCCACCTGAGGAAGAATTCTCGGAGGATAAAAACGGGGTGAGAAGAATGAGCCTATCACCACCTTGGAATGAAGTCAGTTTGCAAATCATGAAATATATTACTTGTGAAGGTCGGTTCAGCATCGTGTATGCATATCACTTTCGGCTAATCACTGAGTTGAGGCACCGAATTGACCTTCCTGTAGAGCAAAGACTGAGCATCCCTTATTATCTCCTGCAGTCCCTAATGGAGTGTGCTACGAAGCTAAGAGAGGGTATCCCAGATCAGGTGGCACACCATGGGCTGATCAAATTGCTTGTGGAGGATGCACTGCACTCATATAAAGTTCCCCTCTCCTGGGAGTCATTTAGGAATCTAACACGAGATGGGGACATAAAAATGCTAGTCGAAGATAGTGGCTCCTCCAGCAGTGAAGACAAGGAAGCAGTGGCTGAGGAAAATAAGGACGAAGAAAAGGGTGGCACACCTATCCTGTCAGCAAGGGAAAAGAGGATGAAAGGCAGAATGGACAAAGCTGAGGTAGTCCACGTCAGCCCAAGTACCCCAACAGCACCTACAACCAAAGCAAAGAGCAAAATTCAGGCAGGCAAGCAAGCGGAAGTGGAGACACCTGTGTCTACAGGAAAGCAAAAACAGGCTTCCACAGGAAGCCCGAAAATCACTAAGGAACAGACTTCTACAGGAAGCCGAAAGACTCAAGAAAAGGCTCCTACAGGAAGCCCAAAGCTGCTAAAGGAAAAGGCTCCTACAGGAAGCCCAAAACCGGTCAAGAAAGGGTCTTCTACAGGAAGCCCAAAAGTGCTGAAGGAAAAGGCTTCTACAGGAAGCCCGAAATTGCAGAAACAGGCTTCTACAGGAAGCCCCAAAAAGGTAAAAACCAAAGAAAAGGAGGTGGATATTCTGGCACGGGAGGCAGCAGCTGTATTAGCTGGCCTCAATATGCCACCTAAGCCAGAAGACAAGAGGAAGAGGGAGACTCCTCTGTACTTTAAGGCTCGGAGAAGTGTTAGGATAAAGACGGGCAAGCCACAGGCCCAATCCAGCAGCCCGATCGTCATCGAAGATACACCTACTTCTCCCAAAGAAAATTCACCCTCCAAGGTCGCAGTCACCTACGAGAAGGGGAGTCCAAAGAAAAATACATGCCAGGAAAAGTTAGAAAAACTCAGCTACAGGAAGCAGAAAACGTTCTATAGGATACTTTGGCCCGGCTACAGGAAACAGAAAAGAGGGAAGGAGAAGGACCCTCATCACCAAGGGAGGGTGAGGCAGAACTGCCTGAAGAGATAGCAAGAGAACACATACCAGAACCTAGCCCTTCGCCCAATCTGAATTCATATTACACCTTTTTAGAGGCGGGCAAAATCATACCGCAGAAATTCACCGTGCCTCTATTTTTTTGAACTAGAGAAAGAAAGAGTCCGTTCCCACACATGGATGCAGATCGCCAAATCAAAGGGTGTGGCAGACATAGGCCCTCTACAGGATCAACTCAGGGAGGTCAGGAGTGAATTCACCATGGCTAAACATGTGGCTAGTTGCCAGCAGGCACTTCTACAGGAAGAAAATCAGAAGTTACGGTTGCAGCTACAAGAACTAAAGGCAAAGGCAGGAACATCCTCCAAGGACATCACAAATGAACAAGAAGGCAAAAAGGAGCTGACCACCAGTCTTGAAGAGACAATGACACTTCTACAGGAGGCAGAACAACAGACAAGAATTGAAGTGCAAGCCTTAAAGGAACAGCTGCAACAAAAGGAAGCACAATTGGCCTGCATGGCCAGTTGGGCCATGGAAGCAATTCAGTGCAGAACGCCCGCAAAATCCTATGGATTGTTTTTAAAAGATCAATGGCTTCAGTTCCAAATAAACACCTTGGCCCAAAGAGGTATTGCACACATCTAAAACCCACAACAATTTTCTGAATTATGCACTACTAGTTCGGCAGAAGACAAAGCCAAATTGGCAGAGTTTTACCTCCACAACTTGGCTTTGCCTAATGAAGTCTCATGGGATCCCAACATTGCCTTGGGTGATATGCAATTGATGGCCCTCGCCTCATGGTTAAACCATGAAGATCAAAGAGCAGCTGAAGCAAAATCGGTCATGAACCGAGAAGTGATCGAACCACTGTTCATTAGGCCGGAACTAGAGGACCCGGTGGCACTCATCTCAACCCACCAACAGCTGGCTACGGATCCCACAGCTTCCTTGAGGTTTATGGACCAACAAGCCCAGGCCATAGCTCACCTTGAAGACATGCAAAGGTTGTTGGGAGAAAGTGCTGCCCAGGCTTGTGCATGCAGATGGAATACCATGGCCCACAGCTTGAAAATCCGAGAGTACCATACCCCCATCCGGATGAGAGAAGCTTTGGCAAGGGTTGACCTTTACAAGAAGTCCATGCAAAGCCTCCAGGCCAGCTGGATTGGCCTTAAACTTAGCCCACCGCTATTGCTAGGATTGACTGAAGGAAATACAAAGGAAGATGACAGTCAACAATGGGAAGAGGTAAACAGAAAAGCAGGGTTTCACATCTACAGAGAGGACCCTACCACAGAGCCTTGGGATGCAAGAGAAGCAGTGAAAGCAATGAAAGATGAGGACTTGGACTAAGTTGCTCAAGGATGAGCAAATAGTTTAGCTGGGGGGTGATGATGAGCCCCATTTTTTGGTATAATTTGGGCTCATTTGGCCTACTTGTTTTGATCAAACCATTCACTTTTTACTGCTTATGCATGCATTTCTTAGTTTATTCATGTTTTTTGTAGGAAGAAGGGTAGACATTTTATCTACGTGACTAATGCATTATGATTTCAGGTTTTTGCATTAAAAGGGAGAAAAGACCACGTGAAAAGGAGACAAGGAGACAATGAGGTGGCACTGCTGGTTTTTAGGAGAGGATGTCCACAGTCTTGGGACCCTCCTCGTGATTCCCACCATAGCTCCGAGCTCCAATCCATCTCCCCACCGAGCTTAGAAAAAGCCAGCTGTTCTACAGGAACAGCAGTTATAACTGTTCTACAGGAACAGCAATTATGACTGTCCTACAGGATCAACAGTTTAAACTTCAGTTGGACAGCCGAGCTCCTAAAATCAAGGACACCTGTTGGATGATCGTTTTTGCATAAGTATGGAGGCCGTAGCCTTTGATAGGTTGTTGAAACTTTCGCATTACTATTGTAATTTTTGAGCACAGCTCGGTGTAGTTCTTTTTGTAAGCCAAGTTTGGCATGACATCAAATTATGAATAAAGAAGGCAGATTTTGATCTAGTTCTGAGTTTTCTCAAGGAGCTATAGCTCTCAGGTTAGGGCCCAACCTGAGAGCAATAGATCTCCTCAGTGTTGTAATGTGTTTGCATTTCGTTCCAGCACTTTGAGTTTGTTTATTTTCACATGCAATTCGAATTCACAGTTTGGTAATTTAGTCGTTTTCATGAGCATAGATAGGACTAGTTTATGGTGATTTGCTTTCAGTTGCTTAAGTTTGATAGGAGGATAGATATAATCTCTTGGAGCTCCAGCAAAAAAGGTTGAGGAAGTCTCCACTGCCATCTCTGTTTGGAGATTGGAGTGAAGCCTATACCAGCCACAAAAATACGCAGTTCTTCATGCTATACATGCTGCAACATAGTCTCGTCTATGATAGATCTTTCCATGCACTTCACTCTTGCACCATACACCTTCATCACCGCTTCATGCACATTCCTCTACACGCTTTATCTTGCTGTTCATTGAGTTCAGGTAGCTTAGGTTAATGAATTTTCATCTTGGTGACAGTCATAAGCCATTAGTTTCATTTACACTGCTTTTCATCATTCTATTACCTCCTTCTTCGTCTTGATCACGCATACAACCACATCCTTGACCTCTGCTCCGCTCTGTTATCTCCCAATCTCCTCCACTCCTCACGTAACTTCATTCTCTAGACATTTCGTTGTTATAACCCTTCATCCATCAACCCACTTCATACACTCGTTCTCCATCCTACTTCTCCACTCCTGAGCCATCACCAGCCTTGTTCCTACCTTATACATCTCCCCCTACCATTCCATCACTCCACCATCACTTCAAACACCCACGGTAGGTCATCCTATAGCAATTTGTAGATTTCCTGTAGAAACCCTTGCGGTTCCTGTAGAATCCCCTGCAGACATCCTGTAGGAGGCCACTCACTCAGTTGCTGAGCCTCTGAACGTGAGGAACCTCTTTGGACTAATGCTAAGGATCTCTGGGGACCTCTCCTAGCCTCTCCAACCTTTCCCAAGCTTTCCTTCCTTCCGCATCACATCTGCACAACCAAACCCTAATAAGCACAAAATCACAATCACTCCATCCACTTAAAGAAAAAATACAAAAACATGTCTTTTAAGATGCAAGTAGATTAGATTCATGCATTTTCACTTATTAGAAGTAATGGCACCATTGGTAGAAGTTTCCTTCACATTCTTTGCATCATAGAGGTTAGACTAGTTGAATTAGGGTTTCCTAGGGTTTCCATGTTTTGATTTGCTTCCAGTTCATTTTCGCCAAGTAGATTAGTCTTCTTTGAGCTAGCTTTCGTCCATCATTTAACAAGCTTCTTCTGAGAGCCTATAGAAGTTGGCTTGAGCCCTAGCGGACTTGTGCCAGCTGACCAAGTGACAGCTGCGACAAGAGCTAGTACTTGTGCATACAGCACCGTCGCTTCCAAGTTTGTACGAACTACCGGGTTGATAAAATTAAGAGACAGGAAGCCCCAGGAGTTGTAGCATTATTGCTACAATACTGGAGCTCACCAAAAATCAATCAAGGAAATATAGAATTATCTGCCGATAATATCCTAACAATCTAGGCCCCCATAAAGAACCTGATGATGATAGAGCCTAGGGGGTGGGGGGCAAGAGAAGCTATCCTGTACTCACTGCTAAGATCAGGAACTCAAATTCCTCAAGAGTCAAGGGGGTCGATTTGCTAGTTGAAGAGGGAGAAAAGTTCCATGGTTTCATAGATCTAATTCCATAATTATACCAGGTCCCTGCCTGTAACCTTCCCCCACCAACAAAACTGTAGAATCGACAGAAGGAAAGAAGGAAGCAATATACCTTATGGAATTTGTTATAGGAAGTCCTCATAAGATCTTAATTCCATTCCCTAACACCTCCAAGAGATAGGAATATTTAGTCTAGATGGGGGAATTAGGAGGTTAGGGAACCCCTCAATTCGTAATTAACACAGATGAACCTACCTGTAACCTCATAGTAAAGGGGACATCAAAAATCTTGATGTCTCTACCAAATACCAAGCATAAATTTAGAGGATTAACATAAAAATTGTCCTTCAAGCCAGAATCATATAACCACTTTCTCAATATTGAATTAACAATAAATATAAAGCCTTGAAAACTTATGTCCTAGATTGTAAATGACCACACGGTAGTTGTTCCTAGTCCATTCACAGTTTTAGGATGAAACAAACAAAAAAGTCAAAATTCTAGTGCTAAATGTTTCATAAAACCAAATGCCATTTCTTGAGAGCAAAAAAGGTAGTGTAACGTGTTTTTGCGTTTCTTTTTTGCGACAATGCTTGACAATGAAGACTTTTCTATATTGTTGAGCCATGTTGTTTATAGGATAGTCTCCTTCCACCCTTTGGTCATAACAACAACAGACTAACATTGAATGAATTTAATAGGCCAATGATCATCGCAACACCATATTAGGAACATAGTGTGAATAAAAAGGATCTTTTGGAAATTGTACGATACAAGATGGCTTGATTTTCAACAGTGTACATGTCAGGGCTCCTTATATGTTATCCCATTCTATATTCAACTAAATATAAGCACTAGTATACAGTGGTGTTCCAAGGCTCAAAACTTAAAAGTCGTAACTCATATTAGGTTAGTAGATAGAGTAATTAACCACAGTTATGGAATTCAATCATTATGTACAACTCTACAAATAAGCTATCTAAAGCTATTGTTCTCCTCTATTGAAGAAGCTACTATAGTAAAAGTCCTAGTGTGTAAGGTAGTGGTGGGAGCTCTGGACATGAGTAGAGAAGTTCATTTTCATACTAAATGCCTATACGCATGAGGCAACGCATTTGCAGTGTGGGTACAAGGTCAGGAAGTGGCTATGGAATTTGTAGCTATGATGACTATGTACACCTCATTTAGTAGGCAATAATCTACATCCAATCACGTTGAGAATCCATGTTGATATTATAAAATGGAAAAACTTTTAGAGAGCAGAAGAAAAGTGAATTTGAAAGGGGAGTACCTTTCCCAGGAGAATATCTCCGAAGGGAAGGGACACAACAAGAGGAGGGGCACTTCTGCCACAAGGGAAGAGCTCGAAGAAGGCTCCAGTTAAATTTTTCATAATAACATATTCCCGCATAATTCTTAGTAAAAGGTTGTCCCCACACCATGCCATCGGGTACAGAGAATTCCTTCACTTCCACAAACTCGTGGCTTCCATCATATGGGTAGAACCCCAGCCCCTCAGTTCGGTCTACGAGGAGCCTTCCACGACTTAGAGTCCATAAATGAATATCCATAATGAATGTAGCATCCATCAAGACCAGGGCCTAGAAAGGACCACCTCTCTGGGATGTGTAGTTTATTAATTTGATCTCATAGTAGTTCATTCCTAGATCAAGACTATTATAGTTTCATTTTGATTCTTTTTTTGGTGCACAGCCTGTATGTTAGTTTCATCGTGGTTTTTCTCTCTAATTGGTTCCCTTTGAGACTATTATTTCCTTGTCTACTCCCATTTTAGACAGGCTAGTCTTTGGTTTAAAATGGCCCGATACTATTTGGAATTAACACAAACCCACTTCCCAGCTTTGGTGGATGAAGTAATTTTCACTTGTCCTAGATCATTTGTTTCCACAAAATCTAAAATTTCTTGTCCCGTTGTCATGTTTGAATGCATTTCCATCTGATCGGATTCTCTACTACTTGAAACAACAAATTTTTAAAATTTCCCCAAAATTGTAATTACATGTAGTCTTCTAAAGTATCATTTCAAGGCCCAAAGAAGTCACTCATTTCAAATAATCTTCTATTTTGTGTGCTCGTATTTTATGTTATGCTTACTTTTATAAAAACATAACTTTATTTTGAGGTCAAATTTGCACTGATTTTGTATAGTCCATAAGCTTCGTGAATTGACATTGGCTCTTCTTCTTATCCCTCTGAATCAAATATGTCACATTGTTGACTTGGTAACAATATGTAGATGATTTCAATTAGGTTTTCTTATTAGAAGGAAATTGAACAACTAGATGCCAATTTTGATCGTGGTCTTGAGTCTGGTTGTTGTTTCTAACTTAAATCATAATATTTCTAGTTACTGTTTCTAAGAATAGCAAGGAATAGAAGTTTTAAAATGGAATAAAACTTAAATCACACTATATAGGTAAAAAATATAGCAGTGATAGTGGAAGAAAATTAACAAAGGGATTATAGATGTAAGAGTTCGCATATTTATAATACCTTGCTTCATGTAATTCTTCCGCTGCTATAATTGAAATTATTTTTTCTTGCAATGTGTAACCTACACGTAAGAAATTCAGTATAGTTACAAAGGAGATCCACTGCGGCAAGGTCTAAGCACCCCCGTACCTCTGCGCGCCAAGGCTAGGATACCTATCATCCCTTCCCTCCTTCTAATCCCCTCCCCTCCTTACGCACCTATATACGCATCTTAGAAATGACAAAGTATATGATAAATCATATGGTGCATGTCCTCCTCTAGCTCTTATGCTTACATTCTTTCCCTGTCTGGCCCGGCTGGTCTTTGTGCCCCATCTCAATGACAAGTTACCGAAGCACCACAAAGAGTATGTATATATATATTTTTTATCCATTATTTTAGGAACAACCCACCAAACGCTTGATGCAGTGACCCACCTAGACCTTGGATGTGTAGAGGGAAATTTAAAATGAAAAATAAAATAAATTTGTGATCGCTAAAAAAATATGGAGGGAAGGAAACAAAGAGGGCTTTGTTATAGTTTAACTAACACCATATGTTAATAGTAAAAAATAACCAATTTCTTAAGTTAAAGTGTTTATTCCACATTGATACACACATTTTCTCATTCTATGTATATTTATATATTGAATTCTTAAAAACTAAATTAAAGTGAAAATATGGTGGTCATGATAGTCATTGAGAAGAACCATATATCTATATATATATATATATCTATATATATATATATATATATATATATATATATATATATATATATATCTTATTTGTTCTATTTATGACAAGGATATTGAGTATGTTAATATGTGTTGTGGTTAACCATCTTAATAGTAACTTCTACGTTGGTTTAATATTGATTGTCTAAAAGTGTTATAATTTTAGCATTATAGATGGATTCATGGACCCTTTTAAGAGGGTCATTGAATCCATCTACCTAAAGTTTAACATTGCAGACGACGGTCTCTAAATTTTAACACTGCAAATGGACTCAAAGACCCCTTTGTCTCTAAATTTAACACTGCAAATGGATTCAAAGAAGAGTGTCTCTAAATCGATCTTCAGTGTTAAACTTTAGAGACAAAAGGGTATTTATAATTTTAACACTTTATATGGATTCAGAGACCCATTTGTCTCTAAATTTTAACTCTGCAGATGGATTAAAAGACCCATGTAGTGAAATGTAACACTTTGGTATCAAAATTCCAATTTTCCATTTCTAGAGTGACACAATCAAAAATTACTAACATAAATGATTAATTCATATCCTTGTAGTACTTGTTATTTGGTCATATTTTTATTGTTGTACTATAATAGTCATTTACATAAATCATTATTAATTTTGTCACTTATTATATAGTCATATATTTTAATCCAAGACTAAATTAGTAATTTAAGTTAGTCATTTTAGTTTAGTCACTTATTATCTAGTATTATATTTCATCCCTAGATTAAGTTAGTCATTTTTAGTTCAGTCACTTAAAATTGCTCAAATTTAGTAGTAATTCACTTGAAATAATTGTGGTGACAAACCTTTTTAGTCAGCTAGTCACTAATTTCATCATTTTCTACTAGTGGTTTAAGTATAAATTTGCATCTAGTTATGCATCAGTTTTGACATCCAATATGGTGTCCTTGGTTTCACCCTTTTTTTAACCCAATTTTGCATCCCAATTTTACACCATTCTCTGTATCCTCATTTGGTGTCTAAATTTGCATCCTTTTTTATTTCTTTTTAGCACCCAACTTGCCCTCCCCTTTTGCATTCAATTTTATGTCTAGTTTTTTTTCCTTTTTTGCATCTAGTTTGGTGCCCATTTTTGTGTCCTTGTTTGCACCCAGTCTAGTATTTTTTATGCCCTATTTTGTTCCCTCTTGTGTCTAGTGTTGCATATTTTTTTACTTCTAGCTTAAAACCCTTTTCTATCCTTGTTTGCATCTTATCTTGATGCATAATTTAACATCCAATTGTACTTATAGTTTTGCATCCATGATTACATCCACATTTGGCTTCTTGTTTAGAGTGTACTTTTCTTTCCCTTTATGGTTCATTTTACTGATTTCAATTACACAATGAAATATATTATAGTTTCTAAATATCATTAAATAAGATATCACAATTTAAATTGATAACATAATGTTTGTAAATAAATTTAAAGGAAATTGAAAACCTCCATCCAAGAAATAGCAGTATCATCATATATAATAATTCCCCATCAAAAAAACATTGAAAATTTTCAATATACATATATGACTACTAAATCAACACGTAACGCAGATATCACTATTCTAAGGTAAATTCACAACAATTGTCCAAAAATAGTAATCTCATCGTACATAATAATTCTCCATCAAAAAATATCGACAATTTTCAACATATATATAAAGTAACAAGATAATACTAATAATAGCATGGTCATCTTTAATAAAATCAACTAAAATTCAAATGTGTGATTACGAGAACAAAATATTTCATAAATATCAATATTCTAAGGTAAATTCAAAACATCCATCCAAAGGTAATAATATCATCATACATAATAATTCCCCGTCAAAATAATGTTGATAATTTTCAATATAAACATAAGGCATATAAAATTTAATCTTATAATGTAGTGATATCTAGTGAGCAAAGCCCTAAATAAGCAGTGAGGCCATGACCCTTTATTACACCATTATTCAACAAATGAAAGCTTGAACATACAAGCGAGAGTATCATATTAATAAATTTTGTAACCAAACTGTTGTAGTGTTTTCTTCTCAATGATGTATGAAAAGAACCCACTTAAGATTGTGGATGACAAACAATCTCAACAATAAAAATGACTACTAAGCATTGTAGATCTGTAGCTATTGATAGAAACAAAACCTGCCAAAATTCTGATCTATGCTACGATCATAGTTAAACACTGAAAGAAAGAGTAATAACCCCAAACATCCAATGGAAACCAGATATGTAAAGAATAATTTTATAATAACACCTACGAAGAGAACAGATAAATGTTACCAGTCCCCCTCTATGGGACAGGTTCTTGGCTATCCTCAAATGTCTTCATCTTCTATAGAGTTTCTCTCCTCTATAATGCATAAACCCAGCAACAATATCGTGTGCGACAATGAAAATAATCAGAGTTACAACAGTGAGTGCAACGATGAAAATAAAAAAAATGAATAATGAATGGAAAACCCTTCTATTTATAACAAAATATTGAGTTATCCTCAAATAATGAGCAATAATAAAATATTATTGATCCCATTCTTGGAATAACCACTTGCAATATCTTATTATATTTGTTTAGGAGGGAAAAAGTATTTAAACTTTTATTTAGAAATAATAAATAAATAAATGATTTATTTATCATCTCAATGAATTAGTTAAGGAATAATAAACAAATAATGTTTTATTTAATTACTCCTAAGGGATTTAGTCAAATTTGACAAACATTAATAAATAATTAGTGATTAATTAGTTATTCTTAGAGAAAAATACGCTAAATAATGATTTATCTGTTTACTTTTCATGTTTGGGTCAAATTTAACAAAGAATAATAATAAAACAGTGGTTTAATTAATTATTCCTAGAAGAAAATCAAATAAATAATGTTTTATTTAATTATTCTTCATGGGTTTGACTATAAATTACTTTAAAAAGGTGGATTATTAAGTAATTTCTCACAGTGAAAGAAATTTTACTATGGTAAAATTGGCTTTACATGGTGTACTTTGATCCATCTAGTAAATTAGGCTAGATGATCAATTTTTTAGTGATACCAGATTGCCCCCGAACGTACGAGTGTTAGGAGCAAAAAATATGACTAAGTATGTTGTAAAGACACAATCACTTAGACAACACAGGGGAGTTAAGGGGAGAGAGAGAGAGAGAGAGAGAGAGAGAGAGAGAGAGAGAGAGAGAGAGACCAACGAAGCTGAATTGAAGGAGGATAGAGACAGAGGGGGCAAGACTAATGTAAGTATCCTTTTATGTTGTGGTACCAGACCTCAATGAGGTGGGGGAGGCATACCCATACCTACCGAGATAACTTAGTACAAAAATAATGGTGTGCTCAGAAATATGAAACTGAGCAATAAAGTACATGCTTAATGGTACATGACATGCTGGCATAACAGAGCCAAAAAGTAATACAATGTGTCCCATATACATAATGCACCTGGTAAAAACATGAGCCAAGACTGAACACAATAATATCTGAGTACATGAGATACAAATCCCCTTCCCTCAAGAAGTGGGTAGGAGGGAGGGTAGAACAACTGTAGAAGCCCTCCTGAATAGGGAAAGGCTCTGCAAAACTGAACAGATCATCTAAAAGAGATGTGCATGCTATGGATATTGTTGTTAGGGACCGAACCCATAAACTTTGCGGAACTACATCTGAGGCCGTAGCATAGTAGATATGCATCCAGGCATGTGGGGGGCTACCATAAGGGCCACCCCCTCATGATGTCTGAAAAATCTCACACACACCGGAGAATCACTGGTACAATCTATTGCATCACTAGACCATTAAGTGTATGGATCACGAACATGAAAGAACCAAGTCAAAGGGAAATAATGAGACTCTCTTCTCAATCCAAGGCATCAAACAAGAATGGAAGCTGGAACTGAGATACATCACCCTTTAGGTTGTTCTTCTGGAATAAATGTGCTGATGTCAATAGAATAAGGCTCACGATAGATGAGACAATGAGGATCCTCAACTAAAGCACGAGGGAAAATAGTAATGTGACTAATGGACTAACATCGGGATAATTGAACTGAGGTACAAACATATGACTACCCTTGTCAGACTATAAAGTGCATGGTTGACCTGGTAGCAACTGACTCAACTCCGGAGGGGATGGGGACAGTATGCTCGGAGGCCAAAATGGGCAACACGGGATCAACGGTATTCAAATATGGATGTAATATTGTGACATGATATGATGGGGCATGAAATAGACTCCAAGGATGTAAGGGTGACCCATCGCGGATGCTTTGAACAAGGCTAACTCGATGACGCTGCCACACAGATGAGGCTCGGTGGAGACCATGAAAACATGAGTAAATTGATGGTTACTCATGACAAAAATTGACATATGGTATGAAAATTATTAAGAGGAGGTCGACCTCAAATTAGAAGTGTCGCGTTATGACAAAATTCGATTTTGAGAGATGACGAAGTGACCTTCTTCAAAAAATGGTTTCTGGGTGAACTTTCAAATCATAAAAAACTGAGGAAGACCCATTTTGGAGCTCGGTGATAGATTTCCAATGATGTTGATGGTTCATCAAGCTGAACTATAGTATAGTCGTAATGTGCGATAGAAAAACTATGGGTTTTCCTATAAAAGGGTGTTTTCCCTCCAATTTGAGAGGAGGAGAAGGCCCTAAATCTTATGGAGATCATAGTAGACAAACCTACCATTGGAATCAGCATCTACAAATTTCAAGCAAGTGGCCTTGCTTGTCTAAGGATGGCCTTAATTCTTCTTGGAACAATGGTTCCTAGTGAAGAACTAAGGGAAGAGTAAAATGAGAATGAACTACTAAAGGAGGTCTAGAATCATCCTTGCCCATGAAATCAAATATGGGGACTATGTGGAGAGAGAGTAGAATATTTTAAGATATGGTATCAAACTTCTATGATATGCGATGTGCATATGGTTCACCGGAGAGGCCGATAGGACAAATTATCTAAGGAATGGGAGGATAATCGACCATACCTAAATTAAGTGGGATCCAGGTCGAGACTTAACTGAGAAGATGGCCAAAGGGAAACCATCATGCCCCCATGCATGGGATAATGATCTGGTATGAAAAGGTGGGAATGATACCCCTTAGTAGGAGGAGCTTGGGGAGTTCCATTGTGTTCTGAGTGCTCGAAAAAGGGATTCAAGCATCTCGGCCTAAGTTGGCACGTGATCCTTCAAAGGAGATATAGGGGCCTATGTGCCCCCAGTATGATATGGGCATACTGGATGTATTTAGAGTGGTGGAATCCAAACACATTTATATGATACATAATGTGATTATGCATTTTATATGATGATGATGGTTCATCATTTGTTTTGTTTATAGTTGTCTTATGTGGTATACATGTGATAAATGTCAATCTAGAATGTTGTTTGCAATGGTATCTACGTAGTGATTTTGGGCTCTAGGCACATGACTGAAAGTAATGGTTTCAAATTCACATACCAATAGCTTCACTCATAGATATTTTCTAAATAGCACTTGTTTATGCACATGATACACACCATTTAATTGCATGATAAGTAGCAAGGAATCTAAACGAACATGAAGATGAAGGATGCGATGAGCAAGGGCATCGACTAACAAACATATCATTGCATCATATTTGGCCTTATTATTTGTGGCAGATCCAATGCACACGCTGTTTGAAAGGACTAACATATCCAAGGGGGTAAAAATGGCCCAGGCTACCAAGGCTAGATTCTGAGAGAAGCGACTTGCACCATCAGCATAACTGATATACGGTGTGGATGATGGATCCATCTAAAAGGTGCAAAAGGTAACTGATGAGATGATGCAATATACCTAACTTCATGGCAAAAATAAAGAAATGCAACTTAGAGGGATGTGCTGTGAGCGAAATTTCTTGAGGTAGAGCACATTTGAGAGAATTAGAAAGGAAATGGCCTTCAAAATTCTCTAAAGAAATGCCCCCTTACTTAAGGGTAGGGGTAATTAGGGGTAGACATAGCTTCCACGATGTCCTCATTAGGCTGGGAGATGGGCGAATGGGAGGAATACTGACTACATGATGCTATGGCATTACCTAGTGCATCAACCTGAGAAATAAGGTTCACACACACATCATTTGGAATGGTAGACGATAGACTGGTAGATGGAGGATCTACTGATGTTAAGAAATGGGATTTTGTCGAAGGAGGTTTGATAGAAACACACATAGAAATCTCAGAAGGGTTTTCCTGCGAGGAACTGAAGGATGACGACAGGTATGGGATGGAGCCTATGATGTCTGTCTTCTCAACATTGGGGGGATGGATCACAATAGTAGGGCTAGAGTTTCCCTGTTCTGGTTAAATGGTGGTACCAAAATCCATAGGTAGAGGAGTAGAGGCTCCACTACGAGTGGCCTCATATTCCCAAATCACCCTGAGGTAATCGCGAAATTCATCAAGATGAGGGAAACAACGGGAATAGTGACCATGAAGATCACACAGGGCACAAGGGTTGTTTGTGTGAATCATTTGAGTTTCTTAGGTGGGACTGGTGAGTTAACATGGAATCCCAGAATATTTGACTCAGGGAACACCTCATGAACCAAAGGTTTAAGTTGAGGAATTTCAGGACAATTATTAGTGGCATGCCCAATGACTTCACACAAAGCGCACAGATATGACAGCTTTGGGGATTTGGGGAGTGGAGAATCTTGAGTAGCCTTATCCTTAGGTTCATTCTTCTTGGATTTTCCCCCTTGTTTGGATGTTTTCGCAACAGGAGTGGGTTCCTATTGAGGTTGCAGTGGAACTGGACCAGTGACAGGGGTCATAGGGACCAGTTGAACCAGCGTCAAAGCATGATATGATCATAGTTGACCAGGTGCAGTGCTTGCTGGGGGATCAATGTACCATAATGGGATCCCCAAAGTCTTGTTAGGAAGGACTAGTGATGCCATGACATGGACAGAAAAGGTTCCCGAAGCAGGAAACAAGAAAGGTATTTGTCCTGCAGGGAAATGTCCCGGTGGAACAACTCCTCGATGGTTAAGACCTAGAGGAGTGGTTCCTAGTGGGAACATAGGAGAGGCACCCACAAATGGAGGAAGTCCTGGGTGTGTGGATCCATATGACTCAGTTGAGATGCTAACAACAAAGTGTTAAGGAGCTGGTTATTGATCAGAGGTATTGACCTTGTCAGAATCCATCATGAGGAACTAGTAGTCATCGAGATGAAAAGGTTGCGGGGGATGGATTGCTTGACCTAGTTGAGGTTGAGCAACAACAAATCCTTGCTCAGGGAAAGAATTTTTGAGCATGGCCAGTTGAGATGGCATAGGATTTTGGCAATTGTTGACCTCGAGAAGCTGCTTGAGCTTCCCACATTTGGCGCATCTGGGGTAAAAGAGGACACTCATGTGTATAGTGGCCATGTACACCACAAAATGCACAAGGCTTATTCGTATGAATAGCCTTATTCTACTTGGGATGTCCACCCTGTTTCCGATTGTTGGTGTTAGGATAGTTCCCCTGGGGTTCAGTAGGCTGGTTACCTTGGTTACCCTCGTTACCATTGTTACCCTTCCCCTTATTCTTTTTCTTTGAATTTTGGGAATTGGTAGCACTCTGTTGTGCAAACACTTTTCCCTAAGGGGGCAGTGGCTGCTAGGGCTAAGGATGCATGGCAGACTGTGGCACTAATGCTGGAGGGGCTGGAGTGCTTGGCTGTGCAAAAGGAGGAGCAACAATTTGGTAGATGGGTTGGGGTCCAGAAAACATGTTGCTAGCATGAGGGGCATATGCGTTAGAGGAACTGGTCCCCCCTGCAGGTAGCCAAAACTCTGTTGAGTATATGTCAAAGAATGTGAAAGGGATCCAACGATACCGTTAGTGACGTGAGATGTCCCTGGTGCATTGGCACTTCCAAGATGAGGGAGGTCTGGAATGATGGTATAGACATAACTGGATTGGGCATAAATCAGGTCATATCTCAAATGGTCTGGAGAGTTTCTTCCTTAGTCTGAGGAAAATTGGATCCGACATCTTTCCCCATGGGGGATAAAAGGATCTTAAGAAACCAATCTATATAGACACGATCTTTGAAAGGTGGGGCACAACATGTGCTTCTCCTTCGACGCCACTCTTGAACATGATCTAAAAGGCGAGTGGCAGAGGATTGACAGAATGTGGTCAATAGCTCCATACTAGTGGCGTACCAGAGAAGTAACTGGAAATATGAAAGGAACACTTTAGTAAGTGTCACGGAAACAGAATGAGATGCAGAGGGCTGGTTTACATACCATTTTGCAGTGTCTCCAGTGAGCATGCATTGGAAGAGCCGAAGATGAATGGAGTCATCGGTTATGGAGTTGGATGAACATGACATGTGGAAGGATCGAACATAGTTGGTAGAATCCTCTCTAGCAATACCCTCGAACTTTGGGATCTCTGAGGGAAGCTTAGTTGGCATAGAGGTCCAACCAGCATCATGGTGTATGGGGTCATTTTTCAACTCGTTAAGATTCAATAGACTTAACCCAGCCATAAAGGGGAGCATGGGGGCTGTCAGAACGGTTCCTTAGACTGTTGCACCTATTGTGACCACTGGTATAGAACCGGAGCCAACACCAATTTGGGTTCCTACACTAGTTTTGGTTCCAGACATGGTGATGATCTGCGATGAAGGAGGCTTGGAATCAGATGAGGAATTAGAAGGACTAGGAGAGGAGTCGGTATGGCGACTTGGAGGGCTATGAACTTGAACGTGATGGAGAGGAGTAATACGCCCAAGCAAAAACTGTGGGTGAAGGCCTAATAGCCTCTGTGACACATGCCGTGGTGGTGCAATGATGGAAGGACACATAAAACACAAAAATTGTGAAGGGATATCAACAATATATCAATGTCTCTCATGCGAGGAGATAAGTTTATTATGTTAAGTCTTGGCTTGGCGGTGTAAACCAAGTGCCCTTCACTTAAGGCGTGCTTGTGTGTGCAAGTGTGTTAATTGATTAAGTCCAGATCATGTTTGTAGAAATGAAAAAATATTGTTGCAAATAAACTAAAATAAATAATAGAAAATGAACAGCAAAACAATTAACTAAACACCACCCAAACTGGGTTTGCAAAAACTGTACTGCTTGGTGGCTAAACCAATGGAAAATACACTGAAACGGTCAAGAGATCTAAATGTCGGTGTGACTGGGATCAAGTTTCTCTAAGCTACTGGAAAGAGGTGCAGTAACAACAAGAAAAACAGAGGGGAAGATCGCTTGAAAAAGGTAGGGAGATGGGTGAAACACCTATGGCAACCGATGGGACCCTAATGAATGACCAAACAAGTTTAAATTTGAAACTATCCATGGTAGTAGCCTATATTAATAGATCTAAAACAAAAGGTTATAGATCTGGAAAATGTGGCTGAAGGTACTATAGAAACTCAGACTTCTCACTCAGCTAAACTCCTCATAGAAAGGTGGAAGTGTAATACAAGCCCTAAGAGAGGCTAAATTCAACTTTGACGAGTAAATCAGAGTGGATCAAGGCCTAAGCGGGATGAGATAGAGGTCAAACACCTAATAGACAGCTCTTAGCAAAACCCAGAAATAGATCTGAGAAAAACCCTAAAACCCAGAAATTGCAAGTTCTTACCTGTTTTCTGCTGAAATCCCACTTTTTGAGCTGAAATTTTCATTTGCAAGCCCAGATTGCACCTTTTGGGCTGAAAACTACGATTTCTGTTCTAAGGATCCCAGTCTACAAATTTCAGAAAAAAGTGCCGCTTTTGTCGCGGCTGGTTCTTGTGACCCGTTGAAACGATCAGAAAGCTTGCGGAAGTCAAAATTTAATCAGATCTAGGGTTAAAAAAATAGGAAACATTAAGAGAATTTAAAAAAGAAGAAACCCTAAGTTGAAAACCAAATGTCCCCTAAGTTTTAGATCTGAAGTATAAAACCCTGTGGAGTTTCGAATTTTTTGTAGTGTTTTCTTCTTAATCATGTACGAAAAGAACCCAATTAAGATTGTGGATGACAAACAATATCAACAATAGAAATTACTATTAAACATTGTAGATTTGCAGCTATTGATAGAAACAAAACCTACCAAAATTCTAATCTCTGCTACAATCATAGTTAAACAGTGAAAGAAAGAGTAATAACCCCAAACATCCAATGGAAACCATATATGTAAAGAATAATTTTATAATAACACCTATGAAGAGAATAGATAAATGTTACCCAACCCCCTCTATGGGATGGGTTCTTGTCTATCCTCAAATTTCTTCAGCTTCTGTAGAGTCTCTTTCCTCTATAATTCATGAACCTAACAAAAATATGGTGTGCGACAATGAAAATAACTAGAGTTACAACAACGAGGGCAACAATGAAAATAATCAAAAGTGAATAATGAATGGAAAACCCTTTTATTTATAACAAAATATTGAGTTATCCTCGAATAATGAGAAATAATAAAATATTATTGATCCCATTCTTGGAATAACCACTTAGAATGTTTTATTATATTTGTTTAGGAGGGAAAATTTATTTGAAATTCTACTTAGAAATAATAAATAAATAAATGATTTATTTATAATCTCAATTAATTAGTTAAGGAATAATAAACAAATAATGATTTATGTGTTTATTTTTCATGATTGGGTCAAATTTAACAGGGAATAATAATAAAACATTGGTTTAATTAATTATTCCTAGAAGAAAATCAAATAAATAATGATTTATTTAATTATTCTTCATGGGTTTGACTATAAATTACTTTAAAAAGGTGGTCTATTAAGTAATTTCTCACAGTGAAAGCAATTTTACTATGGTAAAATTGGCTTTACATGGTGTACTTCGATCCATCTAGTAAATTAGGCTAGATGATAAATTTTTTGGTGATAACACAAATGTTGCTAGTATCATATACATTATGTTAGTGACCTTTTAAAATAGTTGAGATATGGATAAAAGTCCAAAGATTTCCATATTCTCAAGACAATATCATATACATAAGGTTAGAGGTATTATAAAGTAGCTAAGATACAGAGAAGAGTTCAAAGGTTTCCATATGCTTTAGATGGTCTATGTTTATGCCAAACCTTTCAAAAGTAGAACCTAGTAGTAGAGAGTAGCTACAAGTTCTATGGATGTTTCTACTATTGTTGGTGGTGACGAAGCCTCGGGCATAGGATGTGAGGTTGTTTCTACTACTTCCATTAGTATTGAAGCTTCAAATATAGGAGTTGCGGGAGACGAAATAAGTAGAGTAGCAACTGGAGGATCATAAATGAACAAAGTAGAAGTGACACATGGAATATGCTTGGTGTATGAATGTGGTGTATACTAGAGATATGGAGGGGGTGGGATTTGGAATGGCCTTCACATGCACATATCCTTGCACAGTAAGAGAGCACATTCACAAATTCTAATGATGCAACTTCGAATGGTGGAAATGGAAAAGAATAACATTAAAATTATGCATTCCTTTCCCCTCTATTGTGAATCCATTTTTCTCGTGTGTGAACCCAATGAATGGACCTGCATGATTAAAACACATGTATTAGTTGCTAGGTCAAAACGATATGGATTACCATATACCATGATGACAGTTATAATAACAGATATCTAACCATTCAATATAGTTGTGATGATTCCATATTATATAGTGAATGGGTTAAGAAGATTCATTATAAACAAGAAAACAACATATTCAATATAATAAAAATATCTCATGATTGAAAAGGTTAAGATTAAATCAAAATTCAATATAAATTAATAATTAATCAAAACAATATGGATTACCATATACTATGTTGATAGTTATAATAACAAATATCTAACCATTCAATATAGTTGCGATGATTCCATATTATCTAGTGAATGGGTTAAGCAGATTCATTATAAATAAAAAACAACAGATTTAATATAAATTGAAATATCTCATGATTTAAAAGCCCATCGAGTGAATAAAATGAGCAAGGTAAATTCCACGGCATTCTCGTGGAGGAACCAATTGGCAAAAATGGGGCTATATGTTTATAACATGGAAAAATCATAGGCTAAGTACTCAATGTGGCTACGACTCCATAGATGCAAACTTTTTTTTATTAAAACACATGTATTATGGAACTATGGCTACTGTGGACATAGAAATTTCACAACAATAAAAACCCTTTATTCTTGGAAGTAATTGGACTAAGTGGAGAAAAATTGGTGCTGAAACCTTAATGCTTCTTCAACTTATGAGTTATAGGGTTCTTATCATTGCTAAACCTGCATTATCAAAACCCATGCATTAGAACAGTAGATCTAGCTATGGATATATGCATTCCATAACAGTAAAAATCCTATATCTAAAACCCGTGTATTAACTATGGATATACACATTCTAGAACAACAAAAATAGTATATTTAAAGCTCGTATGTCAACGAAATAGATATGGAAATCACTTGTATCATTGAAGTAGATCTAGAAAACCCCTAGATCAATGAACTGGATCTAGCAAGCCCTTGTATCAACAAACTAGATCTAGCAAACTCTTCTAGCAATTCATTGTATATGTGAACTAGATCTACCAAACCCTTCTAGAAAATGCATGTATTAGCAAATTGGATCTATCAAACCCCTGTATCGGTGAACTAGATGTAGCAATGGATATATGTATTCCACAACAATAAAAAAACCCCCTAATCTTAAAACTATCTAGAATAAGTGTAACATACCTCAAGTTGTGGAAGCCCAAATGCTTCTTTTTCTTTTTACTTATGCAGTTGTTATAAGAAAAAATAGATAGATATATTGACAGAATCTATAGAAAGGTACGGAGGGAAAAAAGATAATAGGAAGGAAATTTAACAATAAAAAATGAGGAAAAAAAGATAATCTAATTTAATTATTAATTATTTAATTCAAAAAAGTATTTCTTTCTATTTTTAATACATAATATCTGAGTTGTCTTTAAGTGAGATTTTTTTATAAGTTTTTTTATTTATATTACGATCTAATTTTTCTAGAATCGGGCACAGATTCATTGAAATCACAAGTTTGACGGGTGAAATCTACACAATCCAAGTGCCCCAGGGGTTTTCCAGGGTGTTGAATCCATATATGCAATCAAAAAACAAATCAAGATTTTTTCTAGAATCACGCAAGGATACATTGAAACGACAAGTTTAATGGGTGAAATATGCATAATTCAAGTGCCCGAGGGGTTTTCCATGGTGTTGAATCCATATATGCAATCAAAAAACAAATCAAGATTTCACTACAATTTTTTCTGTAGGACCTGAAACTCCAAAAAGTCGCACTGACAACTCCCGTAATATCTAATTTAAAACCATTGTATTTCCAATTTAGTTATATATTAGCCACAAGATTTAGCCTTTTTTATAGAACTATTCATAACCTTAATTGCTTTCAATTAAAAAAAATGTTCTTGTTTTTAACAAGGGTTACATAGTAATTAGTACATGTCACTTAGCTTAAATACAGCTTAATTAAACCAAAAAATAATAAAGACAAATATTTCATCACAAAAATAAAACAACTAATAAAATATTGCATTGTTGAATGCCATCACCAAAAATTAAGAAATATGCTTAACTAAGATTCTTTATATTAACATGTATACACTTTAATATATATGTTTATTTTTTATACATATTTATGTGTTTTATTTTTTATTAATATATATAAATTTTGTAATTAAATTTATTAAAATGTGTTTTAAATAAGTAATAAGTCATATTAAATTAAAAATATGGAGAAAAAACTATAATTGAAAGAGGAAAAAAGTCAAAATCAAAAAATTAATTAAAAGGGAAGTAAAACTAAAAACAAAAAGGTAGTAACTAATAGAAGTTGAAGTTACTAAACAAACTATAGTATGACCTCAATCAATCACTTTAGAAATAAACAAATTTAAATAATAATAATAAATAACAAAAATTGAGTTCCCAATGTTAAACTATGGATAAAGGGAAGAAATGGGGCATAATTTTTTGGTCAAAGCAAAACTGAATGCCTAAGTATAATAATAATTATTTTTAAAAACTTATTATATTTATATTTGTAAAAAATATATATCTATTCTTTATATTTTTTTAAATAATTTATTGTTTTATTAGTTTTTTGACTAATTAAAGTTGACTTTTTTTTACTTTTTATACATAATATCTAATTTAATACCATTAGCCCCAGGATTTAGCCTTATTTATATAACTTTTCATAACTTATTTTCATTCAAATTTAAAAAATGTTCTTGTTTATATTAATAACTTCTAATATTAGAAGGGAGGCGCTGAAGGAATGGCTCTGCTCAACCGTTACAGCTTCCATGGAGGCCTCGGGGGTCTTAACCCTGAGGATTGACTGTCACCTGAGCGCACAGCCGACTTGAGACTACCACCCCCTCACTGCCTAGTTTACCTTCCGTTGTAGTCAGTTTTTTGGAGTTTTCTAAGAAGCTCCTGTCTTTCCTTACCCTCGTTTTCCTAACCTCTCCTGTTGTTTTTTCGCCGACCGTTACTGTTGTTTCCCGATGGATTCGAAACATCTCGTGGACTACAAGGAGGACCCCAACCCTGAACAAGTCATATGGATTCATCACCATTTGGGGACAGGCTCTAAACCCTCCACAGTTAAAAAATGCTCGCTGACAACTGCCCAGTCCACTCCTTTCCACCTGGGCTCCTCTAAAAATCCCCCTCCACCTAACATTCACATTGAAGACTTACCTGGCTTGGACTGCCTCCCCCTATCTCCTGCTACCCTCCATCTACTGGGGACTTACCTACAACCCTCCCCTACCTTTGATTCCCCCCTGGTTCATCCTCCACAGATCCTTGTGCCCTCGGGTGCACCCTCATCCTCCCACACTACTCCCTTCGAACCCTCTCCCCACTCCATTCCTGCTCTGTCCAGTGCAACCCTAGCTCCTGGCAGCAGGAACCCTACGCCCCCCATTCAGTCAGGGTGCTTCAGTTCCCCCATCCCTAACCCTAAATCCACCCCGACTACCCCCCTCACTGTCAACCAGAGCTACAGAAGCTTGCTTAAGGAATATTCGACGGCACGTCGTTTAGACAAACCCAAAAGGGGAAGGTGCTTAAGGGTTGTGGATAGAGATATTAACTTTACCCTGGGTGGGGACATCTGATGAGAGAAGTTACAGACACAGCTAAGAAGGTTCTAGTAGTTTGAGTAAGAGGCAGAAATTACCTAGTGGAGCGTCTCAGGCTCTAGACCTTGAAGATTTGGGGTACCCTCCTTAAAGAACTCCTAGTTATCAGAGTCTTGGCATGGGGTTGGTTTGTTATTCGATTTCATAGGGAAGAGTACACGGATTGGATTCTCTCACGTCTCTGGCACATTGAGCTTGCTCTAGTTCTATTAAAGTGATGGGATCCCTTAATTGACCTAGAATGCGAACATATGGGAGCAGGGCCTATATGGGTTTACCTGCCTGGCCTCCTAATGCAATTTTGGACCCCTCCGGTATTCAAGAGAATTGGAGATGCTCTGGGGACTTATTTAGAACATGACCAGTCCTTTGAAAAAACTAGTATTATGACTATGGCAAGAATCCTTGTCCATTTGGACACCAGGGAGGGGTTGGAGGAGAAAAAAACTCTCCACTGGAGGCATTTCTCGTGTCGCCAGAACCTGGACTACGAAGGAGTGCTCTTCTGCTGTCGAAGATGCCACAAGGTCGAGCACCTATATAAGGATTGTCCTTTACTCTCTTCATCTACACAGGAGACGGCTAGGGGAGTCAAACACTGTCTGTCAGAAGATTCAAATATGGACAAGCATCACTCTGGACAAGAACATCCTGAGGAAGCAAATGAAGGCTTGGCACTGCTAACAAATCTTCCAGAGATCGCATCTTCATCCCCTCCTCAAACTGGATCCAGGTCTGCGAAGGGTGTCGTACCTTCATCAGGTATTGATACTTTTTCTTATTCCTCTACATTTCTATTTAATCATGTTCTTACTTAACTGCATTCTCCTTCATCTCATATTGATGCATTTTGAAGCACTCAGCCTCCCATCAAATGTGGTATCGAGCCTTCTCCCTTGATTCTCCCTACCACCCCTTTGTCTCTTCCTGCTTTCAGCCCCCCTCCTTTTCCATCCTCCCCCCCCTCGCATCAGGATCCCATTCCTACAACCTCTGATATCGACCACTGCACAATATCCCTTTGCTTGGTCTAGGTATTCCCACCCCAACCTGCTGAATCTAAACCTATCAGAGGTAGACCTACCAAGATTGTAAAAGCTATCAAGGCAGTGGTGGCAGATGTGGCAGAGGGTCGTCAGACCACCATCGAGAGGGAACTTAGAGCATCCGAGCCCTTGGAAATTATTCCCTCATGATTTGGCTTTCCTTCAATTGTAGGGGTTTAGCCAAACCCAAGAAAAAATTGGCTCTTAAGCACCTTCTGAATCACTCCCCCTGTGACATATTATTCCTTCAGGAAACCCTCGACCCCTTTGACATGATCTCCAAAACTCTCTTCTCTCTCCTTCCTGGGTGGCACTTCCAAGCCCTGGATGTTGTGGGCAGATCTGGTGGCCTCGCTTTGGGCATCAACCCCAAAACTGTAAAGGGTATATCCTCTTGGGGAGACCATGGCTTTCTAGGCATGGAAGTTCTTGCTGCTAATCTAGTGAAACATATCTGAATCATCAATATCTATGCTCCTAACCAGAATAGACTTGATTTTTGGCATTCCTTTCTGGGTAATCCTATGCTCACCAGCTCCACCATTGTTTGAGGTCATCTAAATTTCTCCATTGGGAATGAGGAATCCTAGGGCCATCACTCTCAAAATGACCCCCTCTTAGACCAGATGAGATCCCTCCTGGATCTCCATGGGCTTATTGACGTCGCCATGAATAAGAAAATTCCCACTTGGTATAATAGATGCATAGGTGATGCTACAGTTGGAAGAAGGCTAGATAGATTCTTAATACATGAAGATCCCCTCTGAACCCTCTCCCTATATAGATAATGGGTTGATTTGGGAGGCATATCGGACCATTCTCCCATATACCTTTAAGTGACCGGCCCTTCGAGGAAGCCTCAGGCTCCTTTCAAGTTCAATTCTTCATATCTAAAAGACTCGAACTATGTCAAATTAGTCTCAGATTACTAGAGAGCACAGCCCCCTCTCAGAGATGAGAGAAAAGTTGTTGATTTCTGTAGGCACTTGAATCAGCTCAGGAGACTAACCATTGATTGGTCCAAAAGGAAAAAGGATCGGGATGATCAGTCCCTAGTGGACATTGAGGACCAAATTGCCTCTTTAACAGATGAAAATGGGCTTGGCTTTCTATCTAATGATGCTAAGATCTATCTTGTGGACTTGGAATCTAAGAAATCCAAGATCCTTATGGATAGGGAAGAGCTATGGAGGCTTAGAAGCAGAGGTATCTAGATGCAAGCAGGGGATGAAAATACAAAAGAAATTCATAATTTCGCAAATGGAAGGAAAGCCAATAACACTATTTGGAAGATGCCCATGGAATAAGAGGGTCTGGCCACCCCGCATCCTCAGCTAGCTCAGCTTGGTACTACTCATTTCAGGAGACTCTTCAAAACACCCTCTGCCCACTCTCTTCCCGAAATCATCAATCTGGCTGGTCACTTCCCTAGATATTTGGATCCTAAGGGCATAGATGATCTCATCAAGGCTGTGTCTATGGGGGAACTTGAAAGTACTTTAAAATGGTTTAAGAGAGACAAAATCCCAGGCCCAGATGACTGGCTTGTGGAATTTTAGATTGCCTTCCTGGAGATTGTTGGTCTGGACCTACTTGCAGTAATTGAAGAGAGTCAGACTCTTGGCCGTATATATGCCCCTCTCAACTCCACCTTCATCACCCTGATTCCAAAATCAGACTCCACCTCGTCTGTCAATGACTTTCGCCCTATTTCTCTCTACAATTTCCTATACAAAATCATAGCCAAGATCATTGCCAACCGCATCAAACCTATCCTACCGAAACACATCTCTCAAGAACAGTTAGCATTCCTTCAAAACAGGCATATCCATGAAGCCATCGGATCAACCCAGGAAACCCTCTACTCTATCAAATTGAAAAAGATCAAAGGGATGGCTCTCAAAATTTATTTAACAAAAGATTTTGATAAAGTAAGCTGGTTATATATCCGAATGATTCGCACTCACCATAGCTTCCCACTGGACTTCATTAATTGTATTATGGGCTACATTACTTCTATATCCTTTCCAGTTCTCATCAATGGGTCTACCTCTCATCCCTTCCAGGCGCAAAGGGGTATAAGACAAGGTTGTTGACTATCCCCTCTTCTATTTCTTCTGGTTATGCAAGGGTTGAGCAAACTGATTGACATGGAGAAGAGAATTGGAAGCCTCAGTGGATTGAAGATCACTGATCATTACACATTGACACATCTTCTCTTTTTGGACAATATTCGTATCTTCCTCAATGGGAGTGTACAAGGCATCACCACTTTAAAACAAACATTAAAGCTCTTCAGTATTGCTACATGTATGGAAATCAAAAAGGAGAAATCTACTATATCCTTTTCTGAATGCTCAAATCAAGAGATACAGCTCTCGCTACAAAATTTCCCTTTTTAGGTTTTAGACCTGTAGGTAGGTCTGAAGTACCTTGGTTTTAGACTCAAAGCAGATGGTTACAAACTTGCTGATTGGACCTGGCTGATCACAAAGGTGGAGAAAATAATCAACATCTGGTGTCATCGATTCCTATCCAGGGCAGGAAGATTGATTCTTATCAAAGCAGTCCTTGAAGCTACCCCTGTTTTTTGGATGTCATTGATATGGATCCCCATGGGAATTCTCAACAGAATACAAAAAGTCTGCAGCCATTTCCTATGGAAGGGTCGAAAGGAGGGGAAGCCTTTCACCTGGGTTAAATGGAGCAAAATTGCAATTCCCAAAAAATGGGGCCGTTTGGGACTCAAACATCTTCCGGCATTCGCTCAAGCGCTGGCTGCAAAACAAGGGTGGTCTCTCCTTAAACACAAGAGTCTTTGGACGGAGGTTATCTACCACAAATATATTTGGCCCAACTCAATTATGGGTTGGATAAGGCGCCCCACTTGGAGCAGAAAAGGAATCTTTGTTATTTGGAGGGCCACACTTAATACATTGCCCATCATTAAAGATGGACTCATTTGGAAAATCGGAAATGGAGCAGCTATGCGAATTGGGATCAACCCCTAGATTGGCAGTGGGAATGCTTATCAACTCCCACTGGAGCTTATCACATTTTTAAACAATATTGGCATCCTGTACATTTCACAACTTGGCGATCAGAGAAACACATCCTTCTTGTCACAAGCTTGGCACTCTGGGATCGAGTGGAATATCCCGATTCAATGGGATGAATCGTGGAAAAATTACATACAAGCGCTGATTGAGTCCCATGTTTGATTAATTGAAGACGAGGATGAGCTAATTTGGGGTCATTCCAAAAAGGGTCTATACTCCTCCAAGCAGGGCTACGACATCATTCAAGCTCATACAAAACCGGAAAGACTGAAAGGTTGGTGGACTCATCTCTGGAAATTGAAAGCTCCCCTGCATACAAGACTCTTGATGTGGAACATCCTCGAGGATAAAACACCTACCAGAACTGTTCTTAGAAAAAGAGCCTACACAGGACCCTCATGGTGCGTCCTCTGTCATAAGGAGGAGGAATCGAATCTACATTTATTCCTCACTTGCCCCACAACTAAGATGCTCTGGTCATAGGTCCTGTTATCTCTTAACATAAATCAAATTTGGCATGGTGAAGATATCCTCAGTGCCTGGGATAATTGGTGGGGTAGTGCAAATGACCCAAAATTAAGGAACTTACCGCTTCTGGTCTCTTGGCATATTTGGCTGGGACGCAATTGTATTATTTTCCAAGACAGGCCTATAAACTGGGACCTGATCCCACCTAATATTGTTTCGGGGTACGAGGAAATACGTGCTGAAGTAACCATCAACAGACCTAGAAACTTAAATCATGAATTAATTGACAAAACTCGGCCCTAGGCATACTTTGATGGGGTAGCACAAGCCCAGGGCTTCGTGGGTGGCATAATTTTCCATCTATCAGACACACACATTTTCCATATTAGCATGGGCTTGATCGAAGGCACAAATAACTTCGCAGAGTTTATCTCTCATCGTCACATGATTTATTTTGCTATCCTCAAACAGTGCAGACATATTCAAATATTTGGGGATTCCAAAAATGTTATAAATTGGTTTAATGATGCAGCTACATGCCATGCATTTTCTCTAAGAACTATAATGGATGAAATTGTTTTTTTCAAAACATATTTTGACCATATCTCATGCTCTCATATCTACAAGGAGCGCGGTGAAAGTGCGGACAAGCTTTCGAAAGAGGCAACAAATCGTCCTCAAGGAGAATGGATGATCACTGAACATTCACCAGAAAGAACCTACCAGTTCTTTCACAGGCCATATATAGAACATGAACTTTGGAAGGGGAACAGCCCCTAGCTTCACAGCAGATTTTGATTATAAATTCTAGTTTTGTAATTATTGTAATTAATACTTTTGAGTTCTGAATAGTTATCACCTTTGGTGACATTTTGATATGTAATAGCTATAGCTAAATAGTACACCCTACTGGGTCTACTCAGTACCTATTTTTGAGCTTCTAACAGTTGACAAAGGTCGCAATTTGCATATGCTTAAGGGCATCTACAACATGTAATTTCAGAAATTAATGAAATTACGATATTTTCTCCCTGGGAAAAAACTTCTAATATTATGCTTTTAATATATTCATATTTATAAATATTTGTATTTTTAAATACTTATATTTATTAATTTTTTATATGTTTAAATAAATAAATAATTAATTATTAGTTTGACTAATTAATGTTGACTTTCTTTTTTCTTTGATTTTTCCAGTTGAATGAAGCATCTCCACATTATTTATTTATTGTTAGATTAGGTCCTCCATCTATGTTATAATGATGAGTTAGAAATGTTGACCCCAAAAATATTGCTGTGATTAATTCAGAAGAAATCATTCTCTTAAAAAATACTTTGGATTACATTAATATTTAATTTTGATGTTCACATGATTTTTCATCACATAAAGTTCGTAAAAGCTAAAATTTACATTGATTTAGGTTGAAGGCACATTCTCATTCTCTAAAATACAGAAATCTATACCAATTTAGGTTGAAGGTATATTCTATTTTTCTAAAATATAGAATTAGAGTAAGGTAGAATTAATACTAATTTAGGTTATTCAAAGTTTGTAAAATACAAAAGGAGATTGTATTGATTAAAATATTTATCTTTACTTTGAATCTACCAAGCATAGAGAAGGATTGAATTTCTAGTGATGTAAACCTCTTTTTGAGTGCAAAACTTAAGAAAATTTTTGCACCTTAAGAGATTTGATCCCTCTCGACACTTATAGATTTGGAATTAAGATAGATCTTTGTTGGTTTTATCAAATGTCGAGAGGGATCAAATCTCTCATGATGCAAACTCATTTTGAGTGAAAATTGTGAGAAAATGTTGAACAATGTGATCCCTCTTGACACTTAATAGGTTCATAATTAAGATGGGCATATGCATGTTCTTTATAATACTATTTGTATTATATAAATTTCCCATATCTATCTATAAAAGCTCTTATTATTAATTTAATTATAATACTCATAATAAATATAAGTAGAGATGGAATGTGCACATGCTTAGAAAAAGAGTTTTTTGTAAGTATTAGGTAATTATATGTTTATTAATTAAATTTAAATATAAAGTTTTGAAATGTCATACATATAAATATGAATCTCCCCTCAATGGAATGACTAAGATATGCTAGGTGGGAGAGTGAATGGCCATCATCCCATCAAGTACTCACAGATGAGGATGTGGCCATGCTGCCTACCCAATGCCATTAACAAGCCATCATAAAGTTGCATGGAGAATCATTTGACATTAATCCAATTTGGTGTCAGATCCCTCTCGAACTAGTATTGGTTTAATGGTTGCAACTGAGTTGAAATTAATATTAGTTATGATATTGGGGTATGTATATATGGATCCATCATTGATTTCATTCTCATTGTACATGCCTCTGCAGAACACTCATAATTTCTAGGTGTGGCCATTTGCTCCAAGAACTAGTAACAATTTGCATGAGGTAGATGTTAATTCATGTTACAGATCCTTGTAATATGGTCAATTTTTAACTTTCATGGGCTATTGTTCTTTAACTACAATAATTTCATAGGAGCTTTCCTCTAGGCATACTACTTTAACTCCATATAGTGGATAATTTTATACCCTTTGTTGTTTCCTTTATTTATGTTGTTCTCTCCTAGTGTATCCCCCGAGCATTGGTTACATTATTTTCTCTTTTCTTTTTCTTCGTATCAACTCTAAACCCCTCATACCATTATAGTTTGGTTTTGTTGGGATTCTCCTCCACTTTGGATATATTTTTCAAGTTAGGAATGATCTTTCTCCTTTAAGTTCTTCACTAAGTCCATCCTTGAGAAACCCCTCATCTCCGAAGTTCCTCCCCTCCTTGGCTTCTTTTAACCTTGACTTCCATCTCTTGATAAAACATTCATATTTTAGGAAGTTTGTGCTATTATTGATTCAAGCTTACAATGTATTAGCAAAGAACTAAAATCTAACAAGGAGTGGCCCACTACATAAAACAAGGAGGTGTTTTGTTAATTTTAGGCAACAATGGTACGTTTTATGCTTTAGAGCAATTTTACTTCAATTTATTTATTAGTCGAGTATCAATATTTAGATTAGCAATCACATCAACATGATAGTAAAATGCAGATAGAACATAAACATAAATAGTAGAAGACAAACCAAGACATGAGGACATAAGATGTGGCACCAACCATAGACAAACCCCAATGTGGGGAAACCCTTGATCAAATATTCTTTTAGTCTTCAATAGTTTAGTAGAGAGAGATAGTACAATTTACAAATCTGATAATATAACAGTAGCAAAAGAGCCCTAACCAAAAAAGTCAATGCTGGTCAACATGGTAGATTTGACCCCTAGAAAATCGGTCAACTTCAAGCAACTTCAGTCTCCAAAAAGTAAGATAAAATAGCCCTCAAAAGAGTCAAATTCAACCCAATCAAAGTATGGTCAAACAACCCACCTGCAGTTAGCCCTAACTGTAGTCAACGCTCGTCAACAACCAATATTTTGCCTCGATTTTTGTGCCCAGCAATGTAGCCTACCAAAATAGAGATAGCCCTCACAAAAATGTAGTCAAAGGAGGTCAGCGCATGCTGGTGAACACTTGGTCAAATTGTCCAAAAATTCGGTCTCTTGAAATTTTGGCCTCCTGATATTTTGCTCTCCTGAAATTCCACCGTCCTAAAATCTTGGACGTGTGGAGAGAGAGAGGCCCTGGAATCCATGCCCAATCAATGAAGAGAGAGAGGCAGAAGTGTGCAGATGAATGTTTCCAAACGAGGCTAAGCCACCTTCTATTTATATGCAACGTTGACGATGAATAGACGTGACTGTTGGGCTTCTAAGCCTACATAAGTTTGTTGGCTGACCTTGACAATTTGACCATAATCAAAATAAATTCATAACCTCAATTGTACATGTCAAAATCAGATGATCTTTAGATCAATCCTACACCTCTCAGATAGAGGAATCCAAAAAAAATATCATTTGTCACAAATAAGATGACCCATGTGGAGTTTGGCCCTAGTTTCCAATTTTAACACTCCCTCTCAACTAGGGAGAACTCCATCTGCTAATCCATCTGCCCATCTGTACTATCTCTGCCATCAATGCACTGCTCTAGACTGCTTTGCACTTCTCTACTCTGCTGAACTATGAAGAAGAAGAATTGATCGAGAATGTATCATACCATTCTCTACTAACCCGAATTCAGTTCCAATCAAAGGAGAGTGTGTCATACTACTCTTACTGATCCAAAGTCAATTCCAATCAAAAGAGTGTCTCATACCACTCTTACTAACCTGAAGTCAGTTCTAATCAAAATATTGTCTCATACCACTCTTACTGACCCGAAGTCAATTCCAATTGATCCCATATCAATATCGTTCATCCTAGCATAGTGAGTACAGTAGTACATGATGTGTCTATCAGTAATACTATGGTCCATATCCTCATTTCCCTACTCAATGGCCAGATAAGAGGTACTTCCCATGATTCCCAGACTACATGGGTAGGATGTCTCAGCAGGAGAAGGATGAACCACTTATTTTCCTAAATGTTACCAAAGGTTATCATAGGGGAAGCCTGAACCACTCACCTTGTACACAACAAACCACTAGGGGAAGGTTGAACCACTCACCCTATCATTGCTCATTGCTCCAAGAAGTACCCCAAGCCCCCTAGAGCTCCCAGATCTCAATGACCATCTCATACAGGACCCTCATAAGAGGGTCTCTCCACAACACCAAGTCATTCTCGAAAAGCCAAGAACTTTACCTTCCCCAGGGGCTATGTCAGAATATCGACAACCTTCTCATCAGTCCCAATGTGATAGAGCCTTATTTCTCCTCATTGTACCATATCCCAGATAAAGTGGTACCTAATATCTATATGCTCGAAGTGATCATGAAACATAGGATTCTCTGATAATTGGATCCCACTCTAGTTGTTGTAGAGTATCACGGTGGTATCCAGCACATGTCTAAACAACTCACTGAAGAGCTTTCTCAACCAGACAGCTTCACAGGCTGCCACACTAGCAGCTATCTATTTAGCCTCGATTGTGCTCAAGGAAACTGATTTCTGTTTCCTGCTCATTCAGGATATCAAAGCAGAACCCAAAGACAAACAACATCTAGAAGTTCTCTTGCAATCCACCACACTGCCAGCCCAATCAGCATCAGAATAACCATGCAACTTGACATCTCTAGCAGTGTATCTCAGTCCATGAGTGATTGTGCCCCAAAGATATCTCATAAGATTCTTGGCACCAATATAATGTATATGATGAGGCTCAACCATATATTCTCTCAATGTGTTATCTGCAAAATATATGTCTAGATGGGATTTCACCAAGAAAATCAATGCTCCTATGAGTCAATGATACTCAGAAGCATTTCCCAATTTAGGTCTAGCAGCACTACCAAATAACTTCTTAAAGTTAAGCTCCATCAGAGTAGTCATAGGCTTGCAGTCCACTATCCCAAATATTTCCAATATCTTCACAACATATTTTTCTTGAGAGAGGAAAATTTTGCCTGACTTTTGCCAGACCTCCAACCCTAGGAAACAGTGCATCAGTCCTAGGTCCTTCATCTCAAATTCAAAAGTCAAATCCCTCTTATATTTATGAATGAGAGGGTCTACACCTGTCCAAAAGAGGTCATCCACATAAAGTACGAGAATGAGAGGTTTATCATTTTCAACCTTAAAGTAAAGGTTCGGATTGGCTTCACTTCTAGTGAATCCCAACTTCATCAGATATATATTGATCCTCTCATACCAAGCCCGAGGTGCTTGCTTCAATCCATAGAGATATTTCTTCAACTTGCATACATGAGATTCCTGATCATGTACCTCAAACCCTTCAGGTTGTTATACATAGACTTCCTCTTTGATTGAACGATGCAAGAAAGCGGTCTTGACATCCATCTGACGTAGGTTCCATCCTTGCAAGGTAGCAAGAGCTATGTTTGAGAAGATGGTGGTGTATCGGGCAACATGTGCAAATATCTCATCGTAATATACACCTTCCTTTTGAGAGAAGCCTCGAGCAACAAAGTGAGCCTTGAACTTTACTCCACTTCCATCAGCTCCATGCTTGATTTTGTAGAGCCACTTAAAGGTGACAACCGATTTGTCCTGGGGTCTAAGGACCACATCCCAGACATCATTCTTCATAATTGACTCATATTCTTCATTCATATCATTCTTCCATACTTGATGCTTCACAGATTCTTCGAATGACGAAGGCTCATTTTGAATGATAGTGGTCATGGCGGTCAAATATCCTTGATACATGTTCAGCTTCTTGCTTTCACGAAAAGTCCCCTTTGGTGCAATGTGTCTCTCGGCATATTTGAGAGTCTCCCTAGGCCATAAGGGTCTCCTTTTCAAGGAGGAGGGCTCATGAGGAGGAGGATCAATAGGATTGATAGGTTCATCAACATCAGGCATCGTTTCGTCTTCTTTTGCACCCTAATTTACAATGTCAGTTTCTTTGTCCTTCCTTAGGATAGGAAGTTTGTTGATCTTCCTGAGGGCCATATCTTTGTTGAAGGTGACATCATGACTTATCTCACTTCCTTTTGACCAACCACATAAATTCTATATCCCTTAGAATTTTCATTATATCCCAAAAATATTCATTTCTTCCCAAATGCACCCAATTTGCTTCCTTTCTCTTTCGGCACATGAAAATATATGGGACTTACGAAATTTCTAACTGGTGAAAATTTCTTCAGGATTCTTGGAGTCCAATGCTTGATGAGGCAATCCGTTTTGAACATAAATGATTGTGTTTGTAGCTCCAGCCCATAGGAACTTCGGAACGCCTTGATCATGAAGTGTGGCACGAATTGCTTCTACCATGGAGCGATTATTCCTTTCAGCCAAACCATTTTTCTCAGGAGTATATGGCATTGTAGTCTCCCTCTTAATGACAACTTCTCTGCAATAATCTTGGAATTCATTGGATTCGTACTCGGTCCCATTATCAGTCCTCAATATCTTGATTTTATTCTTGGATTGGTTTTCGATCACGGCTTTGAAGTGCCGAAACCAGGGGAACACTTCATCCTTCTTCTTCAAGAAGTAGATCTAGTTCTTGCGGGAATAATCATCTGTAAAGGTGAGATAATATAAGTATCCTCCCAAAGAGTTTACAAGCATCATACCAGATATGTCAGAGTGGATCAATTGAAATATATCTGTGGATTTTCTATTACTTAAGGGGAATGGTCCCCTTGTAATCTTTCCTTCTGCACATCCCGGACATACACCTTCATGCTCTACTTTGAACTCAGGAATACATGTCACCATCTGTCTCACATCGAGTAGGGCCTTATAATGAGTATGGGAAAACCTATGGTGACATAGTTCAGATTGTAGAGATGTGTCGCAAGACATGGCTCCCAATGGACTTCCTCCAACTTGATACAAAGTGTCAACCCTGAACCAAAGAGTAAAAGAATCTTTAAAATTTCTTTTCCAAACACGTAATTTTCCATCGATGAATGCCACCTTGTATCCTTTGTTCTCCATGGCTGATATGGACACCAAGTTCTTCTTGAGATCAGGTACATATAATAATTCTTACAAATGAATAGTTTTACCTTGATTCAATTAAAGGGTAACATTCCTACTCCCTTCATGGGATAGGTGGCATCATCTCCAAGGATTATCTCCAAGTTTGTCTCCTTTTCTATCAGATTCGAGAGGGATTCCTTGTATCTAGTGAAGTGCCTTGAGGTACCACTATCAATTAGCTAATTTCCCAATTTTTCCAGAGGAAAGGCAGTGGAAAGGGCTGATATAAGATAGTACTCTTTTTTCTTATTGTTAACAACATTTGATTCTTCATACGTGGATTTCCTTGATTTCTTAGAGGGTCGACCATTTTCTTGATGTCACGCATTCCTTTTTCCTTTGCCATTGGACCTACCATTCCTTTGAACGTTATTGTTGAAGTTTCCCCTGGAATGATTGTAATGATCATCACGCGACGTGTCCCTTCTATTTGGACACTCCCTTGCATGGTAGCCAAACTTATTGCAAACAAATAACATGCCCTTCCTTCCTCCCTTAGATCCAGGCTTTCAATGGAAATGACCTTTAGACCCTGCATTATTTCTCCTTTTTCCATGAGCAGGGAATGCAGTGGGGTTGCTTCTATTAGAAGGCATTTCTTGCTCCACCATTCTTGTTTCTTATTGAATGCGTCTCGACATCAATTCTTCAAACCCTGGAATTCGATCATTGTTGAGGATGGTGGTTCGAAATACATACTACTCAGGTGGGAGTCCTCCAAGGGTGGTGAGAGTAAGTTCCCTATCATGAATGACCTCACTAATTGAGAGTAGATCATTCTTGATCTTAGTAATCCTTAAGAAATATGATTAGATATCCTCTTCTTTCCCTTCTTAATATCCTTCAACTTATTCTTGAGAAATAAAATTTGATTAGAATTACTATCCTTGAACATGCTGACCAACCTATCGTAGATCTCCTTGGAGGTCTTCAATTCAGAGAAGTAGGCCACCAGATGCTTGTCAATGGAATCCCTTATAATATTCTTTTCTTTGACTTCAGTCCTATTGTCCTTGGTATTCGCAATAGTGGGTACATTTGAAGGAGGTTCAGGGATTTTACCCTGCACATAGTCCATCACTTCTTTTTCTTCGAAGGTCAAATCAAGAGACATATTCCATCCATGATAATCAAATTTATCATGGATATTGTCTTCAGTCGGGTAGGATGAGGAACCCATTGAACCTTTTGTCCTTTTCTAACTGTCTTTGGTTATTTCTCTTTCACTCTTGCTTGGGCTTTGTGTTCACCTCAACTCTGATACCATGTAAACTTTAGGAAACAATGGTATGTTCTATGCTTTAGAGAAATTTTACTTCAATTTATTTATCAGCCCAATTTCAATATTTAGATTAGTAATCACATCAATATGATAGTAAAATGTAGATAGAACATAAACAGTAGAAGACAAGCCATGACAAGAGGACACAAGATGTGGCACCAGCCAAGGACAAACTCGAATGTGGGGAAACCCTTGATAAAATCTTGTTTTAGTCTTCAATAGTTCAGCAGAGAGAGATAATACAATTTACAAATCTTATAACGTATAATTGCAACAAAAGAGATCTAACCAGAAAAGTCAATGCTAGTCAATAGGGTAGATTTAACCCTTTGAAAATCGGTCAACTTCAGACTTCAAACAACAAGATAAAAAAACCCTCAAAATAGTCAAATGTAGCCTAGTCAAAGTCTAGTCAAAGATCCCACCTGCGGTCAGCCCTATCTATAGTCAACATTCGTCAACAATTAACGTTTAGCCTCAATTTATGTGCCCCGAAATGTGGCCTGCCCAAGCATATATAGACATCACAAAAACATAGTCAAAGGAGGTCAAAGAATGCTAGTCAAAGCTTGGTCAAATTGTCCCGAAATTCGGTCTTCTGAAATTTCACCTCTTGAAATTTTAGCCTCCTGAAATTTCGTTCTCCTGAAATTTCGGCCTCTTGAAATTTCGCTCTCCTGAAATTTTGAATGTGTGGAGAGTGAGAGGCCTAGAAATCCTTACCCAATCAATGAGAAGAGAGAGAGAAGTGTGAAGATGAGTGTTTCCAAATGAGATTAAGTCGCCTTCTATTTATATGCAATGTTGAGGATGAATAGATGTGACTGTTGGACTTCTGAGCCTTCATAAGTTTGCTGGCCGACCTTGATAATTTGATAATAATCAAAATAAATTCATAACTTCATTTGTACATGTTAGAATCAGATGATCTTTAGACGAATCCTACACCTTTCAGATTGAGGAATCTAAGAAAAATATCAGCTGCCATAAATAAGATGAACCATGTGGAGTTTGGCCCTAGTTGCCAATTTTAACACTTTTGAACCTAATAGAAAGCTTAAACTTCAAGGCCTCTGTATTACATCCACAGTCACTAAATATTCACGACAAAATAATGAGAGTGAAACATGAAATTGTAGGAAAGTGCAGATGTTTGATAGATATCGAATTGGTTAGAGAGGTAGCATATTGGGTGCTTAACACAATATGCACTAGAGGAAGATACAACTAGTACATGTATATTGTTGATATCTACTAGCACTTGAAAATTTTATTGGGTAGGGTATTGCTAGATCACAATGAGGCCAAGGAGGAAGTCTTCCTCATGTTAGATGAGTTATAACTTTCCATGTAGAACCTAGAGAAACACTTGAATCAAATTGAATATTGTTTGGGCCTTCATCCATATCTAAGCTATGTGTCAAGTAGTACCAAAGAGCTAATCACAGTGGAAGCGCCAAACTCTTCTAAGTTTGAATAATGGGTTATATTCAATTGGTTGGGAGGTTAAACTAGTTAGTTATTTCTCATATTCCTACGTTGACTGCACCTACAGCCTAGACAACTAAATTTTTTTCCCAAATGACCATGATTAACTTGGTTCATTCCATAGGACTAGATAGACCACAACAGCCTCATGGTAAAAAGAAGAAGAACAAGAAAATTACTTCCAATGAGCAGAAAGAACCACAAGCTCCAAAATCCAATGTTGGGGGAAAGAAAGACTGAAAGATAAAGTTCCCATGTAAGATTTGTGGTATGACACATCATTTTCCACATTTGTATGACGCTAATGAGAATAATACTAAGTGAAAGCCAGCCACATGACCTGTTTTTTTGAACAATCCTTTCCCACCTCAGCAATAATTCCAAATCATGATTGTTGCAAATATTTAACCTACATAATGCAGAAATCTAGGTCATCCTCCTAATGGGGATGCACATGCAACCATTATTCTATGTGAATAAATGGTAAACTTGACCACGAGATTAAAATAGATGAAATAGTTAATGAAAACTTGGATGCAATTGTGGATTCAAAAGTGGAAGAAAACATGGGCACAATAGTAGGTGCAAAACTTGGCACAAATTGCAGTGAAACAAAAGTAGATGCAACAATGGACACAAACTTGGAAGCCAAAAGGATGCAAACTTGGATCCATAATAAGATGTAAAAAGGAATGTAAATGTGGACACAAACATGGGTGAAATAATGAACACAAAATTAGATGCAAAAGTGGATGCAACAAAAGTAGATGAAAAAGTAGGTGCAAAATGAGATGCAAAAACTAATGCAAAACCTAACATAAAAGTGGATGCAAAAGAGGACATGAAAATATACACAATATTCGGCGAAAACTTGGACACAAAATGGGATTCAAATGTGGATGCAAAAGTGGAAGAAAATGTTGGTTCAATGGTAGATGCAAAACATGGCACAAATTATGGCTCAACAAATGTGGATGCAAAAGTGGATACAGTAAAATAAACAAAATAACACGTAAACTTGGATGCAAAAAATGATGCAAAAAGGGATGCAAATGTGGGTAAAATAGTGGAAACAAAATTGGATGCAAAAATGGATGCAATATAAGTAGATGAAAAAGTGGATACATAACAATATACAAAACCCAATGCATAAACTCGACAGAAAAGTGGATGTAAAAGGAGATGTAATATTTGATGCAAATTTGGATGAAAAATAGGATGCAAATGTGGATGAAAAATTGGAAGCAAACATGGATTCAACAGTAGGTACAAAACATCATACAAATTATGGAGCAACAAAAGTGGATGTAAAAGTGGATGCAATGATAGATGAAAAAATAAACAAACTTTGATGCAAAATAAAATGCAAAAAGAGATACAAAAGTGGATGTAAACATGGGTGCAATAGTGGATGAAAAATTAAATGCAACAAAAGTTGATGAAAAAATAGATACAAAATGGGACCTAAAACTCAACGCAAAACATGACAAAAAAGTGCATAAAAGAGGGATGCAAAATTTGATGCAAATAAGGATGAAAATGTGGATACAAACTTAGAAGAAAAAGTGGGTGCAAAGATAGGTGCCAAAACAAGTGCAAATTGTGGCACAACAAAAGTGCATGCAATAGTGGACACAATAATGGATGCAAAAGGGGATGTAAATGTGGATGCAAAACAAGATGCAAAAGTGGATGCAACAAATATAGATTCAAAACTAGACACAAACATTGATGCAAAACTTGGTGTAAAAGGGGATGCAAAAATGGATGCAAAAAAAACTCAAAAAATTTTGATGCAAAACAGCATGCAAAAGTTCATGCACATGTGGGGAAAAAGTGGAAGCAATAGAGGATGTAAAAATAGATGAAACAAAAATTAGGTGCCAAACTTGATGCAAAACCTAGCACAAAACTTGGTGCAAATGATGGTGCAAGACTTGGCACAAAACATGGTACAAAACCTCATGCAACACCTCATGCTAAAATTGGTGTAAGACATGGTGCAAAAGTTGGTGCTAATTTTGCACCATATTTGATAAATGGATGCAAATAGCACCAAAAATGGGCTCTAGATGCAAAAAAGGAAGCAAAAAGCGTTTTTTGAAGTGAATGTACTTTGTCAACATTGAGATTGTTCCTTATAAATTCAAGATAAAATATACTCATAGGAAAAAAGATTGGCCTTGAAATGAAGGTTGGGTGTGCATTTTTGTGAAGTGGGCCAAAATTGTCTTGCTTCACTAAAATGCATGCCCTGGTTTCATTTGATTAGAATTGTAGATTTTTTATTTAATGAATTTCACACTTTTACATTGTTATATCTTTACTTTGAACTTAAATAGTTATACTTTAGATTTCATACAACATTCTAAGTTTTGTTTCAACTTGGCTTATGTGAAAGTTGTGTATAAGTGGGAAACATAGTTATGTAGGATATTTTTTTAGACATGATGCAAGATTACATCCTAAGGTTAGAAATTATCCAATCATGTCTCATCTCAAATTTCATTACCAAGAGTGTAATTTATTTAGCCTAGGAGCACATATTTGTTTCAAGTGTGACCATTGCCAGATATGATCAATTGTTATTACAATAGACTTGGATTTTAGTGTATAACATTTCCTTTATGAAAATGACTATGATATGTTGCATAAAATGTTTTTATATTTAGTTTGGAATGATCATTATCACACATTCAATTAAGTACATGTCCTAGTGTGAATTATATGGAGGCACATAAACCTTGACTTTAACCCTATGAAATCTATCCAGTTTGGCATATTCTTGCACAACATAAATTTATATGTGCAAAATTCATGTTAATTATGAATAAAAAAAATACTCTCCGAGTTGAATAATTCAATTTGACCTTGAAATTAAGTTTGGGCATGCACTTTTGTGAAGTGAGCCAAAATTGCCTTGTTTCACTAAAATGCACAGCGAGTCTTCATTTATTGGCCAATTTGATTGATTAAAATTCTAGATTGTTTATTTAATTATTTTACATAGTTTTACATTGTTATATATTTATTTTGATCTTAAATATTTATACTCCATATTTCATACAACATTCTAAGTTTTGCTTCAACTTGCCTTATGTGAAAGTTGTGTATAAGTGGGAAACATAGTTATGTATGATATTTGTCAGACATGATGCAAGGTTATATCCTAAGGTTAGGAATTGTCCAATCATGTCCCATTTTTCCATTACCAAGACTGTAATTGGTTTGGCCTAACAATGCATATTTGTTCCGACTGTGATCATTGTCAAATATGATTAGTTGTTATTCTAGCAGACTTGGATGTTAGTGTATAACATTTCCTTTATGAAAATGACTATGTTCTGTTGCATAAAATGGTTTTATATTTAGGTTGGAATGATCATTATCGCATATTCAATTAATTGCAGGTTCCGGTGTGCATTTATTTGAGTCTCACAAACCTTGACTTTAACCCTACAAAATCGATCCATGTCATATTCTTGCACAATAGAAATTTCTATGTAAAAAAATAATGTTAATTATGAGTAAAAAAAGTACTCTCAAAGTTGAATCATTCAATTTTTCCTTGAAATGAAGGCTAGGCATGCATTTTTGTGAAACATGCCAAAATTGCCTTACCTCACTAAAATCCATAGCCATACTTCATTTCTTGGCCAATTTGATTGATTCAAATTGTAGATTATTTATTTAATTATTTTAAACACTTTTGAATTATTATATGTTTACTTTGACTCTTAAATAATTCCTCTTCAACATTCCAAGTTTTTCTTCAACTTGCATTATGTGAAAGTTGTGTATAGATTTTTATTCAGCTTGCTCTTGGGTAAAACAATTATCCTTTTAATTTAAAGCAATAGTTCCAACTCTTCACATTAATTGCCAATTCAAGTAGATTTTCTTATTGCAAGGCTATTACACAAAATATATGCAAGGTAAAATGATGACTAGTGTTAATGAATCTCAAACTCAATCATTGTAATCACACTCTTAGCCACTCAATATTGGTTGTTACACTGTCAAATCTTGTTTACACTCTTAGGAAATAAACAAACAATGCAAAACAAAACCACTCTGTCACATTGTCACTCTTATTTAAAAAAGAAGAGCACTCCTGGAAACCATTCTCTTAATAAATGTTGAAACACACATTCAAATGAAATGAACAATCCATCAAATTGTAATACAAATTAAATAACTTTCACACTAACAAAGGGAATGGCCCAAGGCCTATGTTGTTACATAATATAGAGTTTAGAATTTAAATACAAGCATTAAAGCATGAACAAGACTAATAATAACAGTAACAACAATCACACATGAATTATAACTAAGAGGAAATAAATCAAATAGCTATAATACCTTCCTAACTAGTGATCCCTACTAAGGATGGCCCTTCTTTCCTAGCAGGGATTGGTACACTGCACAATGCACAAGCCAGTCAACAAAAAGGTATGGTGTCATTCCACAGTTTACTACCGCTTATTAGCATTGTTGTATTTTTTACATCATTGGAATGACATCTTAGTTGTATCTTAATTGAAATTGTATTATGGTATACATGTACACTTTGATATGATGTAATATGATTATGGCCTCATTTCATATGTTGTAATATTATAAGTATAACAGAAATATTCAATGTTGCATGAAATAAATAATAACTTTTCATTTTAAATGTCCTTCTTTTACAAAACACAGGTCTTCCAGAAGATACAATGGATCCTATGATCAATCCAAATCATGTTGGGTCTATTTTAGACAGTCTAGACAATGACGTTGGGGTAGATGGAGAGGACACTTAGGGAGATGACAACGACGATGATGACAGTGATGATGATCATGATAGACATGAAGATGATGATGAGAAATATGTCAGTGGTAAGCCAGTGACATCAATCATATAGAATCCATCATGGATCATTGTTGATAAGTCGTTATGATGCCTCTTTTCATGTTTATTATCATATGTATCATTTTCACCTGCAGTACCATATTGAGTTGTATCATTTTGACATGTATCATTTTGACTTATATCATTTGGACATGTACTATATGGGCCTGCATTATGTTTAGTTCGTCACGAACCAAAAACTTTGTTTAATAATAATATAAAAATATAGGTTATAGTTAAAAAAAATTATCTTGTTATATTATTCAAATGTTGTGGTGTGGTCTATAACCATAAGAAACCTAAAAGAGTTATGCTTTGGAAATCTCTATGATGTGAAATTGGGCCTGCATTATGTGTAGTTAGTCATGACGAACAATTTTGTTTATTAATAATATAAAAATATTGTTTATAGTTAAAAAAATGTTGTTAGTTTGTACAGATGTCCATTTCCCTAAAAAAAAAATTATAAATGGTATGCTATAAAATATTCCAAATGCAATATGACTTACTCTATAATCATCTATGTTATTTAAGAGGTATGATATACTTAACTAATTTAATTAAAATATAAAATATTAAATTACTAAATGGAAGTTATAAAGGATGCATCATGAGTTGTTAAAATGGAAGAAGGATGTGGCTCTAAAATGGCAGTAAAATTCGATACTAAATTGGAAGCCATACTTGGAGCTATTATTGGCTCTAAATAGGAAGCTAATTTGGTTTCTTAACAAGAAGTAAAATTGGAGGCTAATTCAGAAACAAATCCTAACACTAAAAGGAGGCAAACCCTAGACCTAGAAAAGAAGCAAACCCAGGTGCTAAACAAGAAACATGCCTTCCAACTAAAAGGAAGCAAACCATGAGGCGAAAAGGCAAGTAATTCTAGAAGAAAAAAAGGAAGCAATAATGGAAGTCAAACTTGAAGCACATGAGAAGCAATCTTGGAAGAAAAACTTAGCGTTACGTAAGAATCAAAACAAGGAGCAATTTAGGTAGCAAACCAAGAAGTAATAATGGAAGCAATACTAGCAGGAAAACTTGGCATTACTAGAGAAGCAAAAATAGAAGCAATTTATGTAGTAAACAAAGAAGTAATAATGGAAGCAATATTGGAAGCCAAACCTAGTGTTAATTGAGAAGAAAAAATAGAAGCAATTCAGGTAGCGAACAAAGAATTAATAATGGAAGCAATATTAGAAGCCAAACTTAGCATTCCCAAATAAGCAAACAAAGAAGCCATTTAGGTAGCAAATCAAGAAGCAATAATGGAAACAATATTAGAAGCAACAAAAGACACTATAATGGAAGCCATATTAGAAGCTAAAGAAGATGCCATAATGGAAGCAAAGCTAGATGCAACAAGTGGCGCCATATTGGAAGAGAAACTTGACACAACAAAGGATGTTATAATGAAAGCATAACTTGATGTTAATGATGAAGCCAAAAAAGAAGCTATATTTGATACCATACCAGAAGAAAAACAAGAAGTACAACTGGGAGAAAAACTAGAAGTACAAATGGATGCAACAAAGGAAGCACAAATGGAAGAAACAATTTATGTTTATATTCCCAATGCTATTCTTAGCGCAAATCAAGGTGCCCATGTGAAGATGCCATTTTGTGTCAGATTTCTCAACATCGATTAAAGCCAATTCACATCGTCATAAAAACTGGATTCTGACGCTAATGGCCTATTTTGTTGTAGTGTCATTTTCTAGATCTTTTTTATCACGTGGTTCCTCAATCGATTCAACTTCTAAGTTAGAGCCACCAATCTCCGTAAAATGTTTGAACTTGTTCACTAAAGCCATCTTGAGGAGGGCCATGTTGGAGAGATATTAGTGATTTTCTCTTCCATGCTCGTAAATCTCTCTTTTGTTGCAACTTAAGGGTTTTTTTGAACAAAACCATCCAACATGGCTAAAGTTCTATGACATTCTTCTTAAGCTAATTATTGGACCCTATCGTTTTCCACAAATACCCCAAAGAAAATTGCTTTGATACTAATCTAATTTGTAAGTTATTCTAATGGAATATCAATGATAATTTAAAGCTCATAGCTTAATGACAGAAAACATCTTTAAACTTTCCTTAAACAATACCCATTAATGTATTCAATTTTAGAAGATAAATTAAATAAAACTAAATATCCAAATAAAAAATAATAAACCATAAATCAAAATCAAGTAGAAAATTACCATAATTACAAAAAAAACTATAACCTGGAAATCAATTTTCATTAATTAAACACAATTAATCTAAACCATATCTTTACAATATTATGAATCCAAAACAATAAATAACATAAAACAGAATTGAAATGTTTCTTTTAAAATCAATTTTAATAACAAAGTTTTGAAGAAAACATCAACTCCTCATTTTCACCTACATAACCTGTTTATGGAAAATTAACTCTTTGACATCCTTGTGTTTATCATCACAATAATAGCCTATTATTTTTCCTTAAAAATTACATCCCAAAGAAAACTAAATATTGAAATACTTTTTCCAAGCACTTGATAATTACATCCCAAAGAAAACTAAATATTGAAATATTTTTCCCAAGATGATTATTTAAATAACCATAATGTAGACTGAGATATATATCACTTAAATTATTTTAAGTATTCCATACCACTTAAGTGGTTATAACAATTTACAAGAAATATCTAATAGAGACCCGTGCTATCAAAATAATAATACCCAAAAGATAATAAGGTTGTGTATAAATGTAGCTATATAATGATATCTTTCCTTCTTTCCTTTTAAAGAAATATTTCATATTTTTATAAATTTAAACATTTTATTACTTCAACTTAAAACATGAAACATGAGAGCAATAATGGTTTTCCTCCCCTGCAGCAATAATGGTTTTCTTCCTTAATAAAGAGAAGGAAGGATATATATAATGATGGTGGATTGTAAAGAGAAAGTTATATAAAAATATATTTTGGGGTAAAAGTTAATTTTAATGTTGAAAGGATGGATTGCTATTATGAGAAATTTAATTGAATTTGGAAATTTGGATTTTTTTGGGAATAATTTAATCTTTCTAAAAAAACTTATTTAAAACGTGATAAACCCCACAAAAACTAACTTATTCACACCTTATAAGTAAAATATTATTACATATTGTGAATAAGTAACATTACTCTGAATGCATTATGTCAAAGAAAAACTGAGTGTCTTTATGCTGTTATTTTTACCATATGTTAATTGTACACTTCATAAAAGCAATTTTATTGTGTTTTTATTATTATCCCATGCACAATTTATTTTGATAGGACGATGCATTGAATGAAATTTATCCATTTCCAAAAATATATGATATTGTTGTTTTTCCGTAATTTATTGAATACAAACAAAAGAAAATAGAGAGGTTTGGAGAGATTTAAATCTCCACTCAAGGCCTTCAATGAGAATGAAAATGATAATTAAAATTTAAGGGAAAGTCCACCGCATAGGACACATTACCTAAACTAGGACCTCCATTATTAGAGAATTGACATTTAATACTCTTCACACGTGCAACCATCCATATGTGGCAACATAAAACATCATGTCACAATCAAGCCAATGGGTTGGTCTCTCTTACATTTGTTATTAAGCAATGTTTGAACCACCTAATTGGCCACATAATTGAAAAAAATTTCACTAAAATCACGGCCACCAAATTACAAGAACATCTTTGATTTCCCACCATACATCAATCGCTTTCCTTGCTTAGAATATCTCACAAGGACGGCCTACCCCACACCTGTAAGGACGGTCGTGTAAATTTGGAGGCAAAAGCATAAGTTTGGAGGGTAGTGGGTCATAATGAACCAGGCAAGTGGGGCTACCTAGGGTTTGAGACTCTCAAATTATCTAACCTACCTTGGTGTTTAATATTTTGAGATTATAATATTTAGCCGCCAAACTGTTCAACGCGGTTTCGGTGTTTGCTGATGCCGACGGTTGTGGTGGACCGTAGAGGGGGAGTCGGATCGATACGACCTACGAAGAGCAAGCAGTGTCGTGTCGGACCTTCGATGGATAAATATTGGACTTCCCTGTCAAACGTCAAGCTGCTATGACGCGCCATGGCGATTGAGCTTGAAAAATCGGACGGCGGCTGCGAGAAGAGAAGAGATGCCCAGTCTTATTTTTTTGTTTTTTTCTTTTGATTGGGGCAGCCTATTTTTTGAACCTAATTATATAAATAAGTATTTGCAAATTGAGGTTGTAAAGGAAGAAGGTAGATAGCGAAAGATCACAAAATTAAGCCCAAAGGGAGTGTCATGCATTAAACATAGAGTTGATTTTTAAATTGCTTACGGATTTTGGTGTTTGGAATCGATTTGCAAAAATTCTTATTAATATTTTACAATATCAACTTACTAATCTCTACCGTATTACTTCATAAAACCTCACAATAAAAAACACCTTAAAATTAACTAAACATATTATTTCCCAGAATCTAACGCCATAAACCAGAGAGTTAACAAGGCACCTCAACCAATCTACCTTACTTGACTTTAAACATGATGCGAAGTTGCACAAGGGTTTAGGGTTCGCGTTAGGGTCGTTCACGTGCGCGGCGTGTTGTGGATGGGTCAAATCGAGCGGCGCTGGCAGAATCCCCTTTCCCATCTCCACCACTGCGGTGACGTCGAGTGTCGTGTGTCGACTGAATTCAGTAACCAGCGGCTTACAACTCTGATGTGATCGCTCGTTGTCTTTTCAATGCCAAAAGCAGCGCAGGCTGCGGAGCCCGGTCTGATCTGCTAATCCGCGACGACATTCCCTTCCAATGCCCCCATCGTCTAGCAAGTCGGGGGACCCAACTCATCCATTGCCCCGGTCCCCCGCCCGTCCCGGGCTTTCTCAGCTTTGAGCTGCACCAGACGTTGCTTTTGAATTTGAAACCCCCACCATCTCATGTACGATTGCTCCTGAGATGAAATTGGCCACTCCTTTCGATGTAAAGTATTGGGGACATAATATTATTGGTGTGGATAGTTATATCCAACGAGTCTCAAATCTACCATTTGATTATTATTTATTTTGGAATTGATCACTTCTTTTGATGTAAATTATGGGGCATTATATCATTGGTGTGGATAGTGATTATCGGAAGAGTTGCAAATTTATTTGATTATGGTATATTTTGGAATTGATCACTTTTTTCGATGTAAAGTATTGGGAGCATTATATCATTGGTGTGGATAGTTACTATCAAATGTCTCAAATCTATTTTATTACTTTGAAATTGATCACTTCTTTCTATGTAAATTATTGGGGGCATTATCATTGGTGTGGATAGTTATTATCGAACAAGTCTCAAATCTATTTTATTACTTTGAAATTGATCACTTCTTTCTATGTAAATTATTGGGGGCATTATATCATTGGCGTGGATAGTTATTATCGAACAAGTCTCATATTTATTTGATTATTAACGACTTTCGAATTCATCACTTCTTTCGATGTAAAGTATTGGGGGTATTATATCATTAGTATGGATAATCAAAGAAGTTTCAAATTCATTTGATTATTATCTACTTTGGAATTGATCACTTCTTTCGATGTAAATTATTGGGGGGCATTATATCATTGGTGCGGATAGTTATTATCAAACAAGTTTCAATTTCATTTGATTATATTGACTTTGAAATTGATCACTTCTTTCGATGTAAAGTATTGTGCGCGTTATATCATTGGTGTGGATAGTTATCATCGAAGAAGTCTGAAATCTATTTGATTATTACTAGCCTAGATCCATCCAACTCTAGATTTATCATGCGTAAAGAGGGATCAAATTCCTCGGGGTGAAAACATCGTTTTTTGAGTGTAGAATTTGAGGAAAAGTTTTCACCTCAAAGGATTTGATTTCTCCCAGCGCACGATAGATCCAGAGTTAGATGGATCTAGGCTCGTTCGAGTTGAGGGCAACAATGTCACTTTTTAATATTATCATTATTATGTATATGTTTGAGATAAATTTCATACTTCAAAATTTACATTATGTTTTCTTTGCTTGACACGGCCATATCATTCTCTTCTTTAATTGCGTTCATGTTGCTTCCCTTGAATGGTTTGTATGTCTGTGTTTGGATGCTTTGAGTGGTTTGTGTGTGTATGTGTTTTTATGCTTTGAGTGGTTTGTGTGTTTATGTGTTTGGATTTGGATGTTAATGTTTGTGAATGTTATAGTTGTGTTATATTTTTATATGTATATGCAACTTTCTATTACAATTAGTTGGTGATAAAGAACACAGACAATCTTGTCAATAGTTTGCAGGAGGATTGATATTGCACATCTATTTCATTTAATTTTAAGTATCACAAGTTTGGACAACTAATTAATTATTAATAGTGTCCCTCTAGTATCACTAAATATATCTTGAAGAGTAGTTTAATTTTAAATTTTCTCACCTACTTCAGTCTGTTGAGATTATAGATGTTATTAATAACTTTAATGATGAAAAATGATGAAATAAAATTTTTCAATCCAAAGTGATAATGTAATAGTGTTGAATGGCAAAAAATGTGAATAATAAGAATGTAGTCAATTAAAAATAGTCTTCATTGTTGTGAATCTCAAACTTGTTTCTTCTACTATTCTTATTGTCACCAATGTTAATTTTTCAATCTTTTCATATCGATTATATGAAAAGGGCAGTTGAAATCGTAAACCATTCAAATATGTAATTCAAGATATTGTAGTAAACATCATTTATTCTCTCTCTTTCTCTCCAATATTAATAGGTTGAATTACTATAACACAAAAAACAATGCATATTATCAATAATGTTTTTGTGCTTACATTGAAATCAATGACACTGTTAATCCAATCTCTTTAAAATTAATGCACTGTCATCCATCCAGTTACATCAAATCAGCAACATCTACACCAAAATCAATGCATCTAATGCAAGAAATCAAATATAATTAGAAATCAACATCTACACTGTAATCAATGCATCCAGTGAAAGCAATCAAATAGAATTAGAAATTAACATTTACGCTGAAATCAATACATTTAGTGCAAGCAATCAAACAGGATTAGGAGACATCTACACTCAAATAAATGCATCTAGTGCGATCAAATAGGATTAGAAATCAACATCTACATTGAAATTAATACATCTAATGCACGCAATAAAGTATTCTTAGAAATCAACATCTATTGACAATAATGCATCTAGTGCAAGCAATCAAATAGGATTAAATATCACTATCTACATTGAAATCAATGCATCTAGTGCAAACAGTCAAACATAATAAGAAATCTATATCTACATTGAAATCAATGCATCTAGTGCAAGCAATCAAATAGAATTAGAGAACATCTACAATGGAATCAATGCATTTAATGCAAGTAATCAAATGAGATTACAAATCAACATCTACACTGAAATCAATGCATCTAGTGCAAGCAATCAAATATCATTAGAAATCAACATATACACTGAAATTAATGCATCTATTGCAAATAATCAAATATCACCGTCTACACTGAAATCAATGCATATACTGTAAGAAACATTCTTCCCTCTCTCCCCCCTCCATCTATATCTATATATCCCTCCATCTCTCCCTCGTCACACACACACACACACACACACACTCTCTCTCTCTCTCTCTCCAATTTTCTCTCGATGTCTTTCTTCTTCCCTCCATCTCTCCCCTTCCAACTCCATCTCTTTATTCCTCCCTCTCTCTCCCTTTCTCTCCTACCTCACTCTCTCTCCCCCCATCACTCACTCTCTCTCTCTCTTTGGTCCCTCCAACCCTGTCACTCTCTCCCTCCCTCTTTCCTTCTCTCTCTCCCCTATCTCCCCCCTCCATCTTTGTCTCTCCCTCTCTCTCTCTCTTACCCTTCTCTCTCTCTCTCTCACTCCTCTCCTTTTCTCTCTCTTCTTTCCTCCTCTCCCCTCTCCTTTAGTTTGTCTCCTTTAGTGTAAGCAATCAAATAGGATCAAAAATCATCATCTATACCGAAATTAATGCATTTAGTGCAATATATATTCTTGCCTCTATCCCCCCTCCATCTATATTTATATCTCCCTCCATCTCTCCTTCTTCAGCACTCTATTTTATCCCCCCTCCCCCCCCCAAATACACACAAACACTCTCTCCACATATATCTATATCTCCCTCTCTCAATCTCTCTCTTCTTTCCTCACTTCACCTTTCATCTATATTTCTATCTCCATTTGTCTCTCTATATCACCCCAAATCATACACACTCTTTCTCCATATCTATATATCTCTCCCTCCCTCTTCCTCTCCCCCCTCTCTCTCTTCCCCTTCTCTCCCTCTCTCCCCCCTTTTATCTCTCTTCCCTCCTACTATCCTCTCTCACTCACTCTCCATCTCCCTTAACACTCCCTTTCTCTCTCTCCACCTTTTTCTCTTCATGTATTTCTTCTTACTTCCCTCTCTCTCTCCCTTCCTCTCTCCTTCTCTCTCCCACATCTTTGTTCTCTTCCTTCCTCTCTCTCCATTCCTCTCCCATCTCCCTCCTTCTCCCCCTCATCCCCCACCTCTCTCTTTCTATCTCTCTCTCTGCCATCCAACTTGGTCACTATCTCCCTCCCTCTCTCCTTCTCTCCCCCCTCTCTCCATCTCTCCTTTATCTCTCTATCTCACCCCCTAACATACACACACTCTCTCCATCTCTCCTTTGTCACTCCCTCTCTCTCTCCTCTTTTCTCTCTCTGTGTCTTTCTTCTTCCCTCCCACTCTCTCCTTCCAACTCCATCTCCCTATCCCTCCCTCTCTCCTCCTCTCTCTCAAGTCCTCTCTCCTGTCCTTCCTCTCTCTCGCTTTCTCTCACTCCCTCTATATCTTCACCTCTATCATTCTATGTATTTGTTCTTACTTCCTATATATATCTAGAGTTTATATATCATGATATATTAATATATATTATAATATAACCAATTTAATATTTTATTAAATTTAATAGTATTAATATTATAATATATTAATATTAATATTAGATTTAATAGAAATATTAATATTAATATTTCAACATTAATACCAGATTTAATGATTTTTTTGGCATGGCGTGTTAACAAAATTTATATTAAAACTACATCAAATTAATATTTTCAAATATTACAACTTTGATGTGGAAATATTTATGTTTTTAAATATTTTAATATGGTTTTCCTTTTAAAGATTCATTTTACAAATATTTAATTAAAAGAAATATTAAAAGATTTTAGAGAAAGATTTTTTATTCTTTGTGTTGAATTAACCATTTTACTTTGATTCAAGAAATGGTATTGGCTTTAGTAAAGAGTAAAGATGTTTAAAATTTTAACTAATTTGGAATTTTAATTTGATACAAATTTTTGTTGAAGGTAAATTTATGATCCATTCAAATTCAATGTATATGAAAAAACAACTATTAAATGCATGAGATTATCGTATTGTATTTTTTTTTTTACCTATATGGCTATTTTCATTTTTGTTTAGGGCCAACATTATTTTTATTTTTGTTTTTATTTATTGGATGGATGGACCACGGATGGACATACTTACACATCACCAACATACTGGGTTGTAGAATGCGCCTCTTGGTGCAATCAACTTTAAAATTGATCACTTCTTTCGATGTAGACTATTGGGAACATTATATCATTGGAGTGGATAGTTATTATTGAACAAGTCTCAAATACATTTGATTATTATCGGATTTAGAATTGGTTACTTCTTTTGATGTAAAATATTGGGGGAAATATGTCATTGGTGTGAATAGCTATTATCAAACAAGTTTTAAATCCATTTGATTATTATCATTTACAGTATATTCATTACTTATTGTGGCATTCCCTACATGGATATGGGCAAAATTGTATAGTTAGATAAATCTCAAAATTCTTCATGCTAGAGATTTGTTACCTTATCCACACATCATTTGCATAAATGTCACACTTGACCCTACACATATTTGTTGTTACCAATGGCCATTCACATCAATATCACAGATCACTTTGCATGCAATGAATGCAACAAGAGAAGTGAGGCACGTTTTTCAATTGGGGTCATTTAATCTTATAGTAAAAATTCAATGACATAAGAACTCAAAGTTTTGATTAATATTTAAAGGATCTTAGGTTGATTGAGAATTGGCAAATCACATGGTGGTAACCATTCCACCATGCATATACAATTTCATAGCAGATAAAATTGACCACACTTTCAATGCAAAGTATTATAGGCATTATATCATTAGTGAAAATAACTACTATGGAACAAGTCTTAAATTCATTTTATTTTTATCACCTTTGGTATATTAATGAGTTATTAAATAGAAGTACCCTATATCCTTGGTGTGAATAGCTATTATCAAACAAGTTTTATATCCAATTGATTATTATTATTATTATTATTTATAGTATATTTATTAATTATTATGTGGTGGTGTTGTAAAATTGGATATGGGAGAAATTTTATAGTTAGATAAATCTCAAAATTCTAGGGAACATTTTTCATGCTACACATTTGTGACCTTATCCACACATCATTTGCATAAATGTCACACTTCCACCTTACATATTTTTAGTATTACCCGTAGAAACTCACATCAACATTAGACATATCTTTGTGTGCAATGATTGCATCAAGAGAAGCGAGGTGCTTTTTACAATAAGGTTAATCTAATTTCGTAATGAAAATTAGATGACACAATAAGTCAAAGTTTTGATTAATATTTATAAGATCTTAGGTTGATTTCTAATTGGAAAAGTGCATGGGTGTAACCATTCGACAATGAATATATAGTTTACCAACATATGAAATTAACCACCCTTTCAATGTAAAGTATTGGGGGCATTATATCATTGTTGCAAATAACTATTGTCGAACAAGTCAATCCATTTGATATTAGTTACCTTTAGTATATTAATGAGTTATTACATGGCAGTTCCCTAGGAGTGGATATGGGTATTATTTTATAGTTAAGACAAATATGTCATCAAAATTTTCGAAATTCCAAAAAATGCTTTTAATACTACACATTATCTCCTTATATACGTTGTTTTTCTATGTAGCACCAAGAGGTATTATTGCATGCTAAGAGGCCTCGTAAGTCAACCTAGGAGAATTATGGAAATTAAATTTTATTTTTGGCGTCATATAGGCTCAAGAAGTCAAGTTAGCCCCACCATGAAAGGGTGTGGCTCTTGGTTGAAATTCACCCATTCGAATTATATATATATATATATATATATATATATATATATATATATATATATATATATATATAGACACACACACATACATGATGTGACACTTCATTTGATCACTTATCATGCCATCTCTCTTCTAAAGTAGTCACATGTGGGGGTAGATGGAGGCCTAATTGACTGAAGTTGAATTAACTAGGTCTGGCTGGTATTTGGACTTGGATTTTGGCACATAAATCTAGACAATTTGGAATCTTAAACCTTGTTAACAAATAATTTCTCCTAGAAGAAAATTTTGGCCTCTTCACGTTGGCCTTGGAGATTAAAATGAAGGATTTTTGCCAGAAACACTATTTCTTGGGATTGGAGATTCATATTTAGTGGATCTCACAATCTACAAGAAATTGATTAGATCCTTGATGTACCTAGTTAACACTAGGCTTGATATTTTCTTTGCAGTAAACACTCTAAAGGAAGAATATCATTAGGTCATCGTAGATTCATTGGGTTGGAATAAAGAATGTGTTGAAGTACCTACCTGGTATAGTTTGATATGGTTTGAGATTAGTCTCAGGTGGTGAAGTGAAACTGCAGGGATATATTGATTTAGATTGGGTCAGGAGTATAGGGGATAGAAACATTACATCAGGGTGTTGCTTCGACTTGGGATCAACTATGATATCTTGGTTTAGCAAGAAGCAGATCTTTTTCACACTCAAAAAAATATAAGTAGAGTATATCTAAGTTTGTTTCACAAAATGTGAAGCAGTGTGGCTTCAAAATTTTCTTATAGGACTATTTGGCCAAATATCACTTCATCTGAGACATGGTGCAAGGAGGACCAATGGAGCTCCAGTATATATCTAGAGATGAGAATATTTTGACATTCTCACCAATCATTTATCTAGAGTGAAGTTTTCATACTTTAGATAAAGGCTTGGTCTAATGCAGAATGTCTCCCTCGTTGAGAAGGAGGGATGATGTCTTTGTAGGATTAGGGTGGACAATCTCTTGAAGCCATAAAGTACTTTGATTCATTAATAAATACTTTGACTAGAGGAGATGAATATATTCATTGGAGAAGTCAGAAGGACTTAGATGGATTATAAAGGACTTTAACTAGAGGTAAATATCCTAGGGAAATTATAGGATTGGACAAATATTCTCTTAAGAATCCAAAAGGAGTTGGCTACGAGAAAGACTTGGTTAGGTCATAAAGGAATTTTAATAGAGGAGATAGATGTAATTCACCTAAGAAGCCATAAAGGATTTGGCTAAGGGTGAATGGTCCAAGGAAATGTAGAAATTCCTTGTAGATTCAAACTACTTATGTAATTTTCTAAAACAAAAGACTTGAATCTACACTACGTATCAGTAGAAACAATTAATCGGTCAAGAAATCATGAAGCATACAAGAGAAAGAATTCAGTCAACACATTACATAATGATTTCCTAGGGAAATCCACTACTAAAAACCCCTACTATCTGTATATTGCATTAGTAAGAAAATATTAGAAGATTACATTGCTTTTCTCAAGCCCGAGCAAACTCTGCACTATCTTTATATATCTCACATCTTCTTAGACAAGCCTTGGCCAATACCTAACCAGTTTTTTGCTTTCCCAAGTTGTTATTTCCTTGTGTTGTTTCCTTGGGAATTAACCCCTATTAATTAGGAAAATTCCTCAATTAGAATTGTGTAATCCTCATAGGCCTTCCTTTGATTGCATGCACCACTTGTACAATTTGGATGATTATACAACTGATAGTACACTTCCCTTGAACTCCAATCGCAATTGGGTAACTCTCAAATCTGACATGCATGAGTTATTTATGAGTGAATCATTAGTTCGATGGTTGAACACATGAAGCAACACCCTACTGTATGCCCTCCTACTAGTTCCTCCATCAGTTGGAACTATTTTAACTGACTCTAACTCAGTTAAATTGAATTAATTAATTACAAATCAAAATAAACTTGACTAGGGCTCCTATAAAGTAGGAAACGCTCTACATGACTCAGGTTCGACCCTCAATCTGAATTAACTAAGCCAACTAAGTCAAATTAAATTAGTTAACTCATACAAGTTGTCTTGTGATGTGGATTTTTTCAAAGGAAAATTAAATCAGGATTTTTCTTGTTGCATTTTCAACGGTCCCTCTCAACAAGAAAGGGATTATCAGATACCCCAATCCTACCTCTGTGGAACTTGAATTTTCCTCTTGATAGTGCCTTAGACAAGATGTCTGCATCATGTTCCTCTACATGAATGTACTCCAGCAACATCATTCTCCTCTGCACACAGTCTTCGAGATGGTGATACTGGATGTTGATATGCTTGGACTAATAATGAAAAACCAGATTCCCAGAGAATTTGATACAACTTTGATTGTCACACTAAATAACTATAGGATCCATCTATTGACCAAAATAACCCAACAAGGATCTTCGTCATCCATATAACCTCAAAATATGGTTGACTAGAAGCCATGTACTCTGCTTCTGCTAAACTGAGTACAACTTATCTCTGCTTCCTACTGTACCAAGAAATTTTTGCTGACCCAATACTGAAGACTCCCCTTAAAGTGCTCTTCCTGTCTGATGGACTCCCTACCGAATCTACATCTATTAATCGTTGAATCTTCACTGCCTCTTTCTATATGTACCAACGACCGAACTGAGTTGTGCCTCTAAGGTATATCAACACATGTTTAGCTGCCTTCCAATACAATTTGGTTGGATTAACCATTGCTTGACTAAGTTGGTTAGTTGCAAAAGACATGTATGGTCACGTGTTCACCAAATACATAGGAGAACACACAAGCTTCTTGTAAATAGTAGCCTCCACTACTTCACCTGAAGTAGCATATTCCTTCCTCCAATTCCCTGTTAGAGGAGTCTCCATGGGTTTGCTTCTCTCCATGTGGAACTTATTGAGTATCTCATTGGCATAATTTCCCTAAGAGACAAATAATTCCCCATCTCCTTCCCATACTTCCATACCAAGGAAATAATGCACGAGACCAAGTCCTTCATCTCGAATTCTCTTGCAAGATTCTATTTACAATATTTGAACAACTTCTCATCTCCTCTTAGAATTAAATCATCAACATATACTACTATAATAAATAATTCACCTTCAACCACAGTATGGTAAAGGTTTGCATGTTCTTTAGTTTTGGTGAATCCCAAATTGGTGAAATAGTTGTCAATCCTAGTGTACCAAGCACAACGTTCTTGTTTCAATCCATATATCACTCGCTTGAGTCTGCACACATGCGACTATTCGTTGAAGGTCTCAAATCCTTTCGGCTACTCAATGTACACCTCTTCCTCAATCACTTTGTTGAGGAAGGCTGTATTCACATCCATCTGATGTATCTTCCATCCCAACTACTCTGAAAGTGATATAATAGATCTGCTTGAAGAGTACCTTGCTACTCGAGAAAATGTCTCCTCGTAATCAATTCCCTCCACCCGAGAGAACCCCTTGGCTACAGATTTGGCCTTGTGTTTTTTGAAACTCCCATCTGATGCTTGCTTCACTTTGTAGATCCACCTGGAGCCTACCACTAACTTGTTCTTTTGCCTTGGGACAACTTCCCAAGCATTGTTCCTAATAATGAAGTCATACTCCTCTACCATGGCATCAACCCATATTGTTTTCTGAACTACTTCCTCGAATGAGGATGGCTCAATCTCTACACTCTCGCTCATCAGAGCCATGTAGCTAGTGTACTGATTTGGTGACCTCCTCTTCCTACACTATGATGTGGGTGATCTCACATTCTCCCTAGTATCAAGCATCAATCTATCAGCCTCTCTAGTGCACTTCCATTCATCTTTGGATGTCTCTGCATGAATGGGTGCTTCCACTCTTTGCTCCTCTGCATGTGGATGTTGCACATCATCCTAAGGTTCTTCCTTTGGAGCTAAAAGATCCTCATTTGCATGTAACTGAAGCCCCCTCTCAAGGGAACATATCATGGCCTTCTCTTCATCAAACTTCACATATCTACAAACAATTATCATCATGTGAGATGGCAGGTACACCTGATAGTTGTGAGGTGTATCAGTGTACCCCACAAATATTCCCTAATCAGTTGTCAGCTCTAGCTTTTTCCTTTCATCCTTGGTAACATGACAATAAAATGATGAACCAAAGATCTTGAAGTGTAACACATCTGGTTTCTTCTGTCAGGCTAGGAGTAACTCCAGTTTGATAGAAAACTAATTCGATTTATTTCATTAGGTAGCTATTGTTATATACAAAGAATGTGACTACTCAGTTCATCTTCTGATGACTGTTCACATTCCAAATTCACCCAACCGTAGAGGATAAGGTGTCAACATTCGCCCCCTTGATCTGAAGGGATGTTGGTGATTCCAAGCATCATTCTGAATCTTTCAAGCTTTTCTCTTCCAAGCGCTTTGGTGAAGATGTCTGCAATTTTCTCATTTGTGGAACAATGATGGAGATGGATTGTTTTGGCCTCAACATGATGTCGGATCAGATGATATTTAGTATTGATGTTCTTTGTACGATCATGGAACTTTGGGTTCTTGGCCAACTTTATTGCAGAGGTGTTGTCAATCATGATTGGAGTTGATTGTACTTGTTTTACCTGCAAATATTCAAGAATTTTCCTGAACCACACAATTTATTTTGTTGCTTCAGCTGCTGCCACGTATTCTGCTTCTGTTGTGGAATCTGCTGGAACTGATTGTTTGCGTGATCTCCAAGAGACAGCTCCTGATCCAAGACTCATAGCATAACCTGAAGTAGATACCCCAGTTTCTTTGTCTCCATCGAATTCTGAATCAGAGTATCCAATCAAGCTGAAGTCGTCCACTTGTGTATACTTGATTCCAAGGTCTTGTGTTCCCTTCAAGTACCTTAGAACTCTTTTTGCAGCAGACCAATGTCCCTCACAAGGCTTTTGCATAAACCTGGAGAGGATTCCAACAGCAAGTGAAATGTCTGGTCTAGTAGTAGTGAGGTAGATGAGACTTCTTATAAGTTGTCTATACTTTGTTGCATCCTCAAATTCCTTTCCTTCAATAGATGTGAGCTTTAAGTTTTGTTCCATTGGAGTAGAAAGAGGATTGCACTCTGTCATGCCAAATCTGTTTAACAAATCTCCAATGTATTTCTTTTGAGAAAGAAATATGGATTTTGGATGTTGGGTTACTTCAATGCCAAGATAGTAATGAACATAACCCAAATTAGTCATTTCAAAAATTTTCCCCACTTCCTTCTTTATGGATGTAATGTAGCTTTCATTGTTCCCTGTCATTAAAAGATCATCTACATATACCACAAGATATACAACTATTTTGCCAACTTTCTTGAGAAATAAAGTTGCATCATCAAGATCAAAATGATTGAAGTTGAGTTTCAGAAGATGCTCAGTTAGTTTTCCATACCAGGCTCGTGGTGCTTGTTTGAGGCCATACAAGGACTTCACAAGTTTGCATACTTTTTTTTCATGTCCTTTCACAGCAAATCCTTCAGGCTCGAACATAAAAACATTCTCTTTTAGATCTCCATTAAAGAAGACAGTTTTTACATCCATTTGATGGACTTTCCAACCGTTCTAAGCTGCTAGTACAAAGAGTTTCCAGATGGTGTCCCATTTTGCTGTGGGGGCAAAAATTTCCTCATAATCGACCCCTTCCTTCTATGCAAAACCTTTTGCCACAAGCCTAGCTTTGTGCTTGTCAAATGAGCCGTCAGCTTTGTACTTGTTCTTGTAGACCCACTTGCAGCCAATTGGTTTGGTTCCAAATGGAGGATCAACCAGCTTCCAAGTGTCGTTCTTTATGAGGGCATCATACTCCTTTTGCATCACTTCTTTCCATTTATCATGAGAAGCAGCTTCTTTGAAGGAAGCTGGTTCAAAATCTATAGACAAGTTCAATTCACAATCATAAGAAACATCCATATCAATAGGTGAATTAGAATTATCTACATCACCTCCATTTTGTCGGTTTGAATTTCTGGTTCCTGTTTTTCCAATTTCATCAGGATGAACACTTTCAAGTGTCTTTGTCAGCCACTTCGGGGGACCTTTCTGAGATGGTCTAGGTTGCTCTGTTTATTGAGTTGGGACTGAATCAAGATTGAGTCTCCCAGTTCTATCAATTACAACACTTAAAGCATCATCCGTTGTTGGAGTTTCATGATGTGGAATCCCCCCTTCAAGATGTGGAATCTGATTATCAAATTCTTGAAATGATTTCTTTTTTGCGAATCTATCCAAGCGATCAAGTTGTTGCTCAATAACATTGTTAGATTTGGATGATTCAAGAAAACTTACATCTCTAGATATAACAAACTTCTTATTTACTGCATCATAGAGGCAGTATGCTTTGGAGGTGTTTGAATACCCCAGGAAGATACACTTACGACTTCTAGCACCAAGTTTGTTTCTATGTACCTTTGGTATCAAAGCATAACAGGTGGAACCAAAGATCCTGAGATGTTTTACCGAAGGAACATGTCCATACCACAATTCATAAGGACTCTTGTTTCTTATAGCATTAGATGGACATCTATTCTTTATATATGCAGCACATAGAACAGCATCAGCCCAAAACATTATCTTTACATTTTTGAAGAAAAGCATGGATCGTACCATATTCAAGATTGTTCTATTCATTCTTTCAGCTACACCATTCTGTTGGGGATTATAAGGCACAATTGTTTGATGTTTGATCCCATGTTGGCGAAGATAGTTTTCAAATTCATTTGATGTATATTATTTTCCATTATCAGTGCGAATAGACCCAATATGAGTTTGTGCATAATTTTCAATCCATTTATGAAAATTCTTGAATGTTTGAAAAGCATCAGATTTGTTCTTCAATAAATAAACCCAACACATTCTGGTGTAATCATCAATAAATGTCATGATATATTTATTTCCATTTGCAGAAGGAACAGGCAATGGACCACATAAATCTGAATGAATGAGTTCAAGCTTCCTATGTGCTCTTGAATGTGAATCATGAAAAGACTATTTGCTATGCTTTCCTAGAATGTAAGCATCACATTGCTTATGTTTCCTAGGAATTGTAGGCAAACCAGCAACACCATTTTCCTTCAATAAGCGGAGACTGTCATAGTTTAAATGTCCAAATCTAGCATGCCATAATAAACTTGATGGAAGTGTACCTTCTTCATGATGAGAAATATATGAGAAATGTTGTGCATGAGCAGGAGTTCCTTGCTATTTGAGAAGCCTTTCTTCTTCTCTTCCCCTCATGCCAAGTGAGTGGTCAGATGCTTCTCTTACCTCAAGCTTGCCATCAAACATATGAATGGAGTGACCTTGCTGGTGGATGTGGACCAAAGACAACAAGTTTCTTTTGAGCTGTGGGAGATATAGAACGTGATCCAGAAGAAAGTCTGGAAAACCAGGCAATTTAAGCCTGATTGTGCCAAGCCCTGACAGCTTGATTTTTGACTGATCTGCAAAGTATACTGCTCCATCAACATTGTCAGTGAAATCTTCAAAAAAATCTTTTCTATGAGTCATGTGACAGGTTGCTCCTGAATCAAGCAACCAATCATTTTTCGAAGAAGCAAGTGAAGCATTAAACAAATCTTCATTTAATCCAATGTTACATTGTGCCTCAATATAGTGAGCAGATTCAGGTGCTTTACCTTTGTCTATATCATCAGTTTTACCTTTCCGTTGGTTTCTTTTCTGCTCAATTTTGTCCCATGGTAGCTTGCATGTAGAGGCATCATGTGATCCATTTCTTTTGCAGCAAATGTAATGTAAGTCTGCCTTTTCTCCTTGAGAATGTCTGCCCCCCCTACCTTTGAAATATCTTCCTCTTCCTCTTCGTCCACCTCTTCCTCTTGTAGAATCTTGAGCATGATGCTTTTCTTTATGAGCAAGGCACACAGTCTCTTCAGAAGATTCAGGGGTTGTCTTCTTTCCAAAGGCTTTCTCTCTTTCAGCAAACTTTTTCACAAGAGAATCAAAGGTTATATCTTTAAGATTTCCATTTGCTTGTAAAGACTCAAGATAATTGGAGTAAGTAGGATAGAGTGCCTTGAGAAAAGTAATAAGAGGGATATCCAGCCCAACCTTAGTGGATTTGATATCATGCATTATAGACTTTACTTCAGATGCAAGAGCAAGAGGATCATTATTTTTCAGTTCAACAGTGAAGAGTTTAATCATGAGCTAAACAACTTCAAGTGCAGAATGTGAGTCATAGAGTTCTTTCAGCTTTTGTAAAGCTTCAAAGGCAGTTGAATATGATGAAATATGGCGACTTACTTCTTCATTTACAGATGCTGCGATTAATGCATAGGCTTTGTTGTTCTTGTTTTCCCAAATGACGAGCTCTTTGTCTGATGTAGGCTATCCTGGGTCATTGTCTCCTTCTCCGACACACACTCCTTTCCACAAGTCATTGAAGATGAGGGTGTGTTTTATCATCCGGGACCATTCAGGATAGTTCTCCTTGCCAATGAGAACTATTCCTACCATAGATATGATTGAATGCATTTTGTAAAAAAATACTTCTGCTGATAGAAAAATACTTCTGCTGAAAAAAATACTTCTGTTGATAGAAAAAATACTTCTGCTGATATACAGTGAAATTGTACTCAAAAGGGCAAAAAGATTTCAAATACTTTATGCACTATGTTTCTTCAAATCCCTCCAATGTTTGATAAAAGCATCAACATTTCATTGAAATATTATGTACATATCACTTCAATGTTTTAAAATGTAATATATTTATATATTACATATCATTTTAATGCTTTAACTTTACGACGCAGCAGGGTAACATTACCATTCAAATGATTTAAATGAAAAAAACTGCGCATTGATACTATTCACCTCCACAAAACTTGTGACTATGCGGCTATTGTGAACGAGGTCTCGGTTCATAGTCATTCACAAAAATAAGACTCAGAGAGGAAGAAGAAGACTCCTCCCCCATACCCATCACAATCCAACAATATCTCTCATTATTCACAGCAGGCAACGATGCCAGAAGCTCAGATGGGTAATGGTACCAATGACCGACACAAGCCAGCTCTGGAATTCATCGAGAATGTCACCACAAATGCAGATCAGGTGCAGACTCGCGTTCTCTCCTCAATCTTGATGAGAAATGGCCTGAGGGGCAGAACTAACAGAGCAAGAAGTGTTTACCAGTAAAATAAAACCGCAGAGCACTGTATCAGATCATAGAAAAACGAGCAAACGAGCAAAACCGCAGAGTTCAATACCATATATATACGCTGGACCATTTCAACCGCACATACAACATTTCAAATACCATTTAAACAGCGCACAACTCAATACCATACAACGTTTCAGCGTTAATACACATTCAACGTTAATACCATACAGTGTTAATACTCCATTCAACGTCAATACCATACAACGTTTCAATGTTAATACACATTCAACATCAATACCATACAGCGTTAATATTCCAGATTAAAAGAGCCGTGGAATAGTGAGTAAAACCCACAGCGTTAATACACATTCAGTTTGAATCGCTTGGAGAACTGGAGTTTGACTGCAGCTGGAGAGCGTCCTTCATATTCCTTTCAATGAAAAAAATTTGAAAAATGAATACCTCTCTGCAAGAAGGCCGAAAATTGAATAACTTTGCAAGAAGTATCTTCCGGATTCGATGCTCCGCTTCCACGATGGCCTATGGTTTTCAAAAAAAATAAACGGTAAGGCAGACCGGTATCACAACGAAAAACCGGAGAAGTGAGGACAGAGGCGTTGAGGACAGTGCTCAGTGAACATAACGACAGAGGCGTTTGAGGACAGAGCTCAGGTCAGAACGACAGAGGTGTTTAAGGACAGAGCTCAGGTCAGAACGACAGAGGACAGCGCTTAGTGGACAATGCTCAGACCAGCGTACAACCCACAATAGCAAAAATGAAGGGAGTTACAACTATTTTGAGAACTGGCTTTGATACCATGTCAAGCCAGGAGTAACTCCAGTTTGACAGAAAACTGATTCGATTTATTTCATTAGGTAGCTATTGTTATATACAAAGAATGTGACTGCTCAGTTCATCTTCTGATGACTGTTCACATTCCAAATTCACCCAACCGCAGATGATTAGGTGTCAAAATATTCCCTGAAAAATCTCTTCTGGTGTACTCATCCCGAGAATTTGATGAAGACTCTTATTCTGCACATATACAATTATGTTGCATGCTTTAGCCCACAAGTACAATGGTCGGCCCAAATCATGTAACATCACTCGTGCAACTTCCATAATACTTATGTTCTTCCTTTCAGCCTCCCCATTATGCTGTGGGTTATGGGGTGCTATTAACTCTCGTTGAATGCCTTATGATTCACATAATTTCTTGAATTCATTCAACACATATTACCCATCATTATCACTCCTAAGAGCCTTCACCTTCCTGCTAGTGTCTTTCTCGACAAGTTATTTAAATTCAATAAGTTTAGAGAACGTTTGATCCTTCTTTTGCATGAAGAAAATCCAGCACTTACGTGAGAAATCATCTACAAATATCACATAATACATGTACTTCGTTGTGGATGCTTTCAAGAACAATCCACGCACATCAGCGTGAACTCTTTCAAGAATCGCTTGTGCTCGACTATTTTTATCATGAAAGGTGGCTTTGGCGTACTTCGCCAATCTCCACCATTTTCATGTAATTCACTACTCTAGTGCACCCTTGGAAAGTCTTGTAGAAATTTGTTGCATGATCTTCAAGGCTCCATGGTGCAAGTGGCCCAATCTTCTATGCCATAATTCACCAATGTCTCTGCTCTACAACTTATCTGCTTTTGTGCTCAATGCTGCACAATCTTCTACATCTAATTTGTAGAGGTTCTTCACCCGAACTCTGATTTGCTTCACTTGTCCCATGGCTATGTGATGAAGGAAAGCATTTCCTTTACTAAATATCACATAGTAGCCATAGTGTTCCAACATCGAAATTGAAACTAAATTCGTATTCAGAACCGAAACATACGTGACATATTTTAAAGTGAGAGGAGAACTAGACTTCCTCTGAAAGGTAATAGTACCGATGTCAGTCACACTATACCTTCCATCATTTCCCACCTTGATGTGCATCTGAAGGTCCTTCTGGCCCAAGTCACTGAAAAATTATGTGTTGCCCATCATATGGAATGAGGCTCCACTATCCAGATACCACACACTACCCATCAGCAATGTCACCATGCATGCAACGAGGATGAAATCCAACTCGAATTGTGAAGCAAGAGCTTCACCTGCCACTCCTCCTGAGGGATTCTTGTTGGCCTTCTTGTGCGGACACTTCGTGGCATAGTGTCCCAACTCATGAGAGTGAAAAAATTTAATCTTTGACAAGTTCTTCTTTTTTCCACCCTAACTCGAATCCCCTTTGGATTGGAATTCATTCCCCTTTCCTTTCTTTTCCTTTCTAGCCAAGGCATAATTCTCCTCATTATCGTGCTTGGATGAGGTTCCATCTCTGGTGCTTTGCGTTATCTCTTCTTGCACCAAGTCAAACCAAAAATCCTACCACTTTGGTAGATGCTCCCTCTCATTTACCAAATCCTGGTAGCTGTTCCAGCTCTTGGGAAGGCCTAGAAGTGTTAGGCTAACCTAATCATCTTCACCAATTGTATGCTCCCAAGCTCATCCCAATATTAGGTGAACTTTCTCAATTACTGTGGTATTGTTTCGCCCTTCTCCATATTGATCTTCCAAAGCTTGTCCTTCAATGCCAACTTCCTATGGTCACTACTGTTCTGAAATAAGTCGATCAAGGCTTTCCACATTTCATATGGTGTATCCTTCCCATGGAGGTTCGAGACAATTTGATCTTGAACCCCTTCTAGTATGATTCTCCTCACGTTTGAAACAAATTTCTTCTACTCTTTCAAATCTTGAACATTTATTGTTGGAGTCTTAAGAATTTTATTTCCAATTAATTTCTCCAGCTCGTTGCCTTCCAACACTGCATCCATCCTTTCCTTCCAAGCAATATAATTTGAGCTACCCTCAAGGGCATATTCGAGTCTCACTCTGTAGAATGACATCCTATTGGCTCTGAGTAATGATCTTGCAAATTCGATTTCACCTGAAAAGACAAACTCATATTCTTCTCTTCTAGTGTGATTTCTTCTCTAATACCATGTAGAAATTCCTTGTAGAATCAAACTTCTTAAGTAATTTTATAAAATAAAGACTTGAATCTACTCTACTCATCAACAAAAACAATTAATCGATCGATAAATCATGAAGCATACAAGAGAAATAATTCAATGAACACATTACACAATGATTTCCTGGGGAAATCCACAACTAAAAACACCTGCTATTTGGATATTGCATAGTCAAAAAATATTAGAAGATTACAATGCTTTTCTCAGGCCCAAGCAACTTCTGTACTATCTCTATCTATCTCACAGTTTCCTAGAGAAGCCTTGGCCAATACTTAATGAGATTTCTTCTTTCCCAAATCCATATTTCCTTATGTTGTTTCCTTGGGAATTAGCCCCTATTAATTAGGGAAATTTCTCAATTGGAATTGTGAAATCCTCATAGGCCTTTCTCTGACTACATGCACCACTTGTACAATTTGGATGATTATACAACTAATAGTATGCTGCCCTTGAACCCCAATCTCAACTGGGTAACTCTCAGATCTTACATGCATGAGTTATTTATGAGTGAATCATTAGTTAAATGGTCGAACACATAAAGCAACATGCCACTGTCTAACCTCCTACTAGTTCCTCCATCAGTTGGAACTAGTTTAACTAACTTTAACTCATTTAAACTGAATTAATTAATTACAACAAAAAAGAAAAACCCAACCAGGGCTCCTAAAATGTAGGAGACACTTTATATGACTCAAGTTATACCCTAAAATTGAATCAACTTAACCAACTAAGTCAAATTAACTTAGTTGATTTGTACAAGTTGTCTTGTGATGTGTAATTACAATTTTATTCCTAATTTAATTCAAGGGAAAATTAAATCAAGATTTTTCTTGTTGCATTTCCAATAGACAGATTCTCTCCTAAGAAGCTAGAAGGACTTGCCTACCACAAGGACTTGATTGGGTTATAAATGAATTTGACCAGAGGAGATTGATACATTTACCTAATGAGCCATTAAGGACTTTGGTTACAGGTAAAGGCCCTGGATACTCACATTTCCTACACCAGGATGGAGAGATATATAAATGGGCATATGAGGAGTTACATTTCCCCCTCCAAGATGGAGTTATCTATAGACATGAATCAACATAAAAATTTCATGAACTTTTCTTATGGAGGAGAAATTTTAGTTGAGGGGAAATTCGTTGTAGCCAAGGAGAATACCTCCCTCATTGAGAGGGAGTGTTGAATTTTTGTTTGGCATCAGGAGATGTTCCTACATGTCAAAAGGCATCTTAAGTTGACCTAGAAGAATTATGGGAATTAAATTTTATTTTGGGGATCATGTAGGCTCAAGAAGTCATTTCGACCCCACCATGAAAGGGAGTGACCCTTGGTCAAAATTCACCCATTTGACTTATATATATATATATATATATATATATATATATATATATATATAATGTGACACTTCATTTGATTACTAATTTATCACATCATGTCTCTTCTAAAGCAACTACACATGGGAATATATGGAGGCTAAAATGACTGAAGTTAAATTGGCTAGGTTTGACTGGTATTTGGACTTGGATTTTGGCACAAATTTGTAGACAATTTGGAATTTTAAACCTTGTTGAAGAGTAATTTCTCCTAAAAGAAAAGTTTTTGGGTTTTCTCCTAAGTTTGGGTTTCCGAGGGTAAATTTTTTGTCTCTATTGTGCATGACTATCTCTTTATAATCTTATAGTTTTCATTGTATTACTGTTTAAATATTCTGTGTATAATTGCTCAATAATATTAGTGGCATAAGATAAATTATATGAAGATTATTAGGCAGTGATTAACGAATGAAGAGATTGGTTTCTACTATGCATATTGTAGAAAAATCAACAATCCACACATCATGCACATAAGAATTACATTTTGACCTTACACATTTTTTTCATTACCCATGGTCACTCATATAAATATTGCAAATATATTTATGTATAATGTTTACATTAAGAGAAGTGAGGTCCATTTTAAAATTGAGGTCACTTAATATTGTAGTGAAAAATTGATGATATGAGAACTCAAAGTTCCTATTGATATTTAGAGGATCTTAATTTGATTGAGAATTGAGAAAAACACATGGGGGTGTCCATTCCATGATGCACCAATGTTTGATTATGGTGGAACTTTAACCATATCTAAAATTTATGTGGTACTCTTCTCAAAATTTTGATATGATAGAGGGTATGTTAAGTTAGTCCTTTTACAACCCAATATGGATGAAATGTATAGTGTAACACATTGCTAATAAATTAAAATTGCAAAACACTTGGTGTCTATAATGTAAATTTCTCTGTGTGTGTGTGTGTATAAACAGTTCCAACCATAATATAAAATATATACTAATAAAATAAATCAACATAAATTCATCTTAACTACAGTATTTTAAGGGCCAAGAAATTTACATTTGATTTATTTCTTTTATCATTATTGATGATTAATAAAATAAAGTTAAGATGGAGCTATGTTGATATTTATCATCACCTATATTTGTGATAGTACACCACCTTGACAATAATGTAAGCATTTGAATATTCATTCACAATTAGAAAGTTTAGATTATCACTAACCCTTATTTATGTGTTAAAAAGAGAATTATATTCTTGGTTTTAAACTTGATCCAACATGGCTTCTATTACCAAAAAAAAGAATATTTTTGAAACATTGTACAATTTGCCAATTCAATGTCCTTTGGATATTACTTAAAGTGTTATCAAGATAGATATGTATATAATTAGAATATTGGGTTCTCTTTGACAGTCACTATCATTTCTATCCAAATGCAGAAAGCTTTTCATTCTTGAATTCAACTTTGAATGGGATAAAGCATAGGTGGTCACACATAGTTATTGGTCTATGGACAAAACCAACCTCTTCATGATCCATGGAATTTGGGTTTTAACTCCCATATGAAATCTTCCATAGGGTTTAAATTTTATAATCTATCCATGAGATAATGGGATTCTCAATATCTACAAGCCATTCACGATATGACATATGAGCTTATTACCTTTATTGTAGACAAGTCTAATGTTTTTTTCTAATACTTGTACTCAATAATGTATTTATATTGAGCTAAGTAAAGGCCGCCTTACAAATTTTGTTAGGAAAGAAAAATCAAAGATAAATGCAATTTTTAGGCAAAAAAAAATTTCATTTTAACACACAGTTTGTTTTTGATCATGTACATGTCGCAATATTGTATTTGAAAGAAAATTTTCTAAACACCAAAAGTAAAATTGGGAAACTTGGAAATATTCAATGATGAATTACCATTGCGTTAATCTAAAAAAGAGCATACAAAATCCGAAACTTGAAGCATTAATAAATTTTCATATCATTTACCTAGCCCCATAGGGATGCAACATCAAAACTACCAATAAAATCACAACTCTAGAGTTGACTTCTCTCCCACTATCTTCACTGTAAGAATAATCTTTTAGGAAGAGATAAAGTAGATATGGATTGAATTATTTTGTTTAGAATAAAGATTTGAGCTCATTGGCTTTGACAAACATGACAAGCTAATTGTTGATGACAAAATATTCAATTCTCTCTAATCAAGGACCTAGGTAGACAAAAGTAAGAAGAAAGTGAGATAAAGGGATGGAATTGAAGGAGTATGGCCTTTAACCTATAGTAAACATAAATTCCTAACCAAATGATGTAAAAATAGAAAGCTTATTTTTAGAAAATGTACAACAATTAAAATGGTACATGACTTAATGAATTATAGTTATTTATACATAAGGAAAGGAATCACAAATTATTACAAATTCCCAAAACTAAAGATTTAAAACCAACTTTTAAATAATAAGTGTATATATAAGTTTTAGTTTAATGATATAGTTTATAAAATTTTATTTTAAAAGGCAAAAAAAATAGAATTAAAAAAATATCTAAAGAAGTAAATCGAGTAAACACAACACTAAAATACTTTAAATCACTAGGAAGATAAAGTTATTGAGTATAATAGATTAGCTTAGATAATAAAAAAAATAATATAAGAGTAGGCTTGTGAGAGAACAAGGTGAATACAAATTTAAAAGTAAATAAAAAAAATAATATAAGAGTAGGCTTGTGAGAGAACAAGGTGAATACAAATTTAAAAGTAAAAAGGAAGGAAAAATAAAAGTATTTGAAGTTGTAAAAAATGATGAATATTATTAAAAAATTAAAATTAAAATTAACAAATTAAATTTAAAAAATAAAAAAATAAATTAAAGAGAAAAATAATAATAGTTAAAATGATTTTTCCTTTAAATATAATAATATTTTACATTATTAAATAAATAAAAATAATATTAATAATCATTTAATTTACTCACTTCCTCCACTATTATTGGAAGCGAGGTTGACAAAGATGCACATTTGACTTGAAAACAAATTGGGCATTTTTAAAAAAGTGTGAATGACTTGATTAGGTTGAGATCATGTTGTTCATAAAGAGGAATTAAATTCCAAAAGAAAGGCCATAGCCCATCATCTCAAGGAGATCCATGTTTCATGAAGTTCTGTGTGAGTCATGATGGAGATGAGTGATAGACATCCCTAAATGCTTTTTGTGGAGACAACATGCCATGCATGATTTGGTCTGTACTCAATTGCCAGTCACATTTCAAAAGGAAATCATAAAGTAAATCCACTCCAATGCCTTATATTTTAAGGCTTGTCATTGAGTTTGAAAGGATGTATGGAGGAATTTTATTTTGTTAATAAGTTTTCTTTTCTAATTAGTAAGTCGGTGGGCTTTTGTTAAGATAGTGGTGCAACTTTCTACTATTAGGTACCTCTAGTGTGATGTAAGGAAAGGACTTCTATTAGGAGTTCTGGTGAAATGATTTTGAAAACATTCTACGCAGAGTCAAAAGTCGTTTTTTCCCTCATGCTTTCAATCACACCCACACCCTTCTCGCCTAGTCAAATTCCAACTCTTACCGCAACCATCAAGACAGTGGCAAATTCGAGGACACTGGATCCCAATGCCCCTCCCCTGTCAGGTCCCTCCAACGAAATTCAAACCACAACTGCAATGTAAGACGTTATCAGGAATCTTTACCTTTATTAGAAACCAAACCTTCATAATACAAAATGTCATATAATATAATATAATATTATTATGATTAAAAATTTTGACAAGTTTAATTTCCATCCAATTCTCACCACGGTAACTCAATATTCTTTGTCCTTATATTCTATAATAGAGATATAAGTAAAATTACACGTATTTATTTGAAAACCAAAAGAATGTTTAAAGTTTGACCAAATATTTCATATAATTTTATTTATATTCAAGTATAAATATGTTAAATATAATAAGATTTAAAAATAATTAAAATTTTAATATAATATTAAAATATTTAAAAATGAAAAATCATTACTTTTAACAAAGCAATTTTATTGTTCGAAATATCTAATAGTATTTAAAAATAATTAAAATTTTAGTATATTATTAAAATATTTAAAAATAAAAAATCATTACTTTTAAGAAAGCATTTTTATTGTTCGAAATATCTAATAAATAAGAGCATATATAGATTCTTAAAAATTGATAGATGATATTAAATTATAAATTATTTATTTCAATTTTTTTGGGTTAAAAATTGTTCTTTAAAGTGTAAGAAGTCAAATAAAGATTTACATTTTTGAAAAATAAAATAATGACCACAATGTTGTAGTAGACCTATTTTATTTGAAGTTTTTGTAGACGTTTTTAAGTGAGATATATTTAGATCTTTTAAAGTTCATCTAGTTTTTATACAAGTTTTTAAGTGTGACATTTTTTTAGGTCTTCTAAATCTAATTTAGAAAAGTTTAAGTCTTTGTATTTTCAAAATATATATTTCAATGAGTGTTTTTGTCAAAAATGATTCAAATGATATATTTGAGTTGTTAAATTTATATAAATTTAGTGTCCCCAAGGTTTTTTTAAGAAATCTGAATATGTTTATGCATTCAAAAATACATTTCAAATAAAAAAGTGATAATCTCACCTAAAGTTATATAGTTAAATGCCATTCAAATAAGAAAACACATAAACATTTAAACTTCATGAATTTATTATAATCATACCACTTATTTCTTAAGTAAATAATCTAAAAATTGAATTTATAAAAAATCTTTCTAAAAAATCATTGGTAAATTCCTTGCATTAATATGCAAAAGTAATTCACCTTAACCATACCAATTTTTTAAAAATTTACATCCCAAAGTACAACCACTTTCAAATCCATTTTTCCTTTTATAAAAACAGGTAAATATCTTAATATTACTAATCTTTTCATATACAAATTAAATGATATACAAATAAAATTTTAGTTTTTTTAAAATTATATACTAACATAATCTTAATATTTTCAACAAATTATTAAATGATATATTGATAAAATATAAATATATAATTATGTAATAAACAATGTCAAATAAAAATTAACGCAATTTAAAAAAATAATATACTAAAGATTCATCATCTAAATGAAAAAAGCACTCTAGACATAAACAAAAAAGCATCTCATGATGAGAGAATCTAACTCTTCAATAATGTTCATCTTTAATCATGAAAACATTGAATAATTTATAAAGATTTAATTATAATAAATATATAAATTATTAATAAAATAAATTAATATAAATTTAATGTTATTTTTCTTTTTAATAAATCAATAATTATATTTTTTATTACATGATATTTAACCAAATTTAAATCAAAATAAAATTATCTTAATATAATATAATTAAATTATGATTAATTTATAATTCAAATTAAATTAGGATAGATTTATTTTAAAATAACAATATAAAAGTTACATAATAACAATAATATTAGTATATTAGTATATTCAGTTAAGTTGAGAATCTAACTCTTCAATAATGTTCATCTTTAATCATGAAAACATTGAATAATTTATAAAGATTTAATTATAATAAATATATAAATTATTAATAAAATAAATTAATATAAATTTAATGTTATTTTTCTTTTTAATAAATCAATAATTATATTGGTTATTACATGATATTTAACTAAATTTAAATCAAAATAAAATTATCTTAATATAATATAATTAAATTATGGTTAATTTATAATTCAAATTAAATTAGGGTAGATTTATTTTAAAATAACAATATAAAAGTTACATAATAACAATAATATTAGTATATTCAGTTAAGTTGTGAAAGCTGATAAGCATTTCGTGGGGTTGAGTGAACCACAAAATATTGAATGACGTAAGAAACACAAATAATATAAAATAGTGACAAAAAAAATAATCAAACATTTCATTTTTCACTAATCTAATAAATGACTATGAACCACTCATATAATAAATTTATAATTATATTAAATAAATATGAAAATATAATTATGAATCTAGATATTCAAAGAACTCTATATATAAGAAAGATAACCAAAATATGTCAACATTTTGGATTTTTCACTAATCTAATAAATGACTATGAATCATTCATATAATAAATTTATAATTACATTAAATAAATATGAAAACATAATTATGAATTTAGATATTCAAAAAACTCTATATATAAGAAAGATAATGAAAATATGTCAACATTTTGGATTTATGATTATAATATAAAATTTTTGATTGAATGAGCTTTTGGGTAGTTCAATTGACAATCAAAATAATATAAAATCTGGAAAATCCAAAATTCAAATCAACCTGTTTGTGACTTGGTTTAAAGACCACCTGTTTTAACTAAAAAAACTAAATTCTATAATACAATTTTGTTAAAATATATTTTTAACTCTAATAAAATTTAGAAGTTACAAATTTAACCTCCTCAACATTTATATTTTTATAATAAAATTTAACCACCTCTAAAGCCCATACTGCAATTCGATTTAGAATGTAAACATTTAACTATAAAATTTTCATTAAAGAAAAATGATTTCCATACATTTCATACTTGCGATTTTATCGCACAACCAAATTTCCTTTCAAAATGGCTGGTTTTGCCTATCGTTAGCGTTTTATACTACGTCTATAGGAAATTATTAGAAGGTTAAGTATAATAATAATAAAAAAAACATATGCCTATTCCGAGTTTCCAAGAGGCAGCAGCTTTTATCTGGCGATCTATGACACTAGGGTGGCAGTTAGTTTCAGTTTTCTTGAAGTGATTAAGAATGAACAGTAGACCGTAACCATTAGTGCACTGAAGCGATCCAGAAAATTTCTTTAATTATTCAATCCACAGGATGGAGGAACGTATATTATTATTATTATTGCATTATTATTATTTTTATTTCTGAAATGGAGTAGATGGACAGCAGGGGTCGTTAATGCTTGCCAGAGGAGAACTGTTGCAGGTGCAAGCTGGTCCAAGAGGTGCTTGCTTAAAGAAAAAGAGGACGAAATGGTGGTGAAAAGAAGCAGCCAAAGGCGGGGCAATGATTTTGGTGAGGGCCCGCTTGTGCCCCCACTAATTATGTTAGAGCAGGACAGGAGTCCCACCAGTGGGTGTGCTCAGGGGGTGAGGAGAGGAGAGGAGGAGGCTGAGCTCTATTTAATTTGTGGGGGAGATAGGGTTTTTAACAGTCCCCCAGTGATCAGAAGAAGAAATGAGTTGTGGATTGGTAACACTAATACTGTGTGTGATCCATGGATCATAAAGATCACCGCACGTGGAGACCTGCTGGTGGGTCTGACAGAAAGGACGAAGGGTAAGGTCGACAGTACTGAACTAGGGACGGGACGGGACTACTCCTCCATCGTCATCATCATCGCATCGCAGCGCTACAACTGGGCGTTTAAGGGAGGGAAAGGTAAAAGCCAAAGGCAAGGTAATAACAACCCACATGACCGCAACTCTCAGAGTTCACAGCAGCAACAACAACAAAAAATCATGCTGATCTGCTCGCTCGCTCGCGCGCCCGCCCTATAAGATTTCTTGAACGTGTTATTTGTGGGTGTCTTATCATGTTTGGTTCACTGCAAAACTCCTGCCCCTTCACCAGAGTCGAAGAAGCTTCACAAGCGTGCGCTTCTCGGGTTTACTTTTTGTTTGGAGAAAACCCAAAAATCGGTGAGGCCGAGATCTGAATTAGGTATTTCAATTTTCCTTTGCATTAAGGTAAGATTGCTGAAACTCTGAGAAGGGGGCAATATTGTTAGACACTTGTGAAATCTATTTGCGTTTTGGTTCTGAAAATGAACCATATTAGAGAGTTCCAAAGTTCGACCAGCAAATATTGATTATAAGAAGTTTTATAGATTTTTTGTTAAGAGACTCAAGTGATTTCCAAAAGTTCGATCAGGAAATATTGATTATGTGATCAATCCCAAAGTCAAGCTTCATAGAATTTTTGTTAACGTTATTGGGATTGAATTCCAAGGGATCCTGGGACTGGATGTCGAGGATCTGGGCATCTGTCGGGAATCTAGAGGAATTGGGGTCGTCATAGCATGGAATCTCATGTAGAGAATGGGAGAACCAAGTTTAATTTAGAGACCGGGATGCAACCCTTGCAGCTCCTTTCGTATGATCAAGAAGAGCAAAGGATGGTGGGATATAATGTTCAGAATACTGCGGGTAACAGGCAGAATCAAGATGATCATGGTCGTTCGGGTTTGGGTTCTTCTGGGTATTTGCAGGCGCAGGCGGCTTTGGCAGCTTCATCGCAGGTGGATTCTTCTTTGGCTATGTCAGCCGCCAAGTTGTATAGTAACTCTGAGAGTACTGCAATTATTATCCCCAAGTCACATGAGCAGCAGAAGACCGGTGGTGGTGGCGGTGGTGGTGTTGCTGTTACCGAAGACGCTGCGAAGAAACCGCTGGCGAAGCGCTCGTCGACAAAAGATCGGCACACGAAAGTGGACGGGCGCGGGCGGAGAATCCGGATGCCGGCGACCTGCGCGGCGAGAGTTTTTCAGCTGACACGAGAGCTGGGGCATAAATCGGACGGAGAAACGATCGAATGGTTGCTGCAGCAGGCGGAGCCGGCGGTTATTGCTGCGACGGGGACGGGGACAATTCCGGCGAATATTGCTTCTCTCAATATCTCGACCAGGAGCTCGAGCTCCAGCATCTCGGCCCCCTTGAAACCGCCCTATTTTCATTCTGGTTCGCTGAATCTGAACGCGAATTTGGCTGCCAGGTTGGACCAGCAGATTCGGAGCAGGAACGAGTGGGAGCGGGTACAGGAGGAGAGGTCGGGGATGAATACTGGATTAGGTATTGGGCATCATCATCATACTGATACCAGTGGGCTGACACAGGCATTGATTCATGAGCAGAACTTGATAAATGACAGAGCTGAGATTAATGACCTAATGAATTCTGATTGTGGGAATTCAAGGAAAAGGTTGAGGGAAGAACAACAACAACAGCAGTACAAGAACATGCAACCCATGTGGGCAGTGACCCCTGCAACTGGGTTATCTAGTAGTGGACAAAATATGCCTGGGACCTTCTGGATGTTGCCCCCTACCCCAGGTGTTATGGGTCATGCTGGTCCAGGTTCTGATCCCATTTGGACTTTCCCAGCTTCTTCTGGTGGAGCCATGTATAGGACCTCTATGTCTAGTGGGCTTCACTTCATGCCTAGGCCTATTAATCTCAATTCAAGCAGTACAAGCATGGGCCATGTTCAGTTTGGTTCTATGTTAATGCAAGGCCCAGCAGGATCAGGATCAGGATCAGGAGGGGCAGGAGCAGGAGCAGGATCAGGGTCAGCTTCCCAACAGTTGCCACAAACTGGTCTTGGCTTAGGAGGTGGAGGAGGATCAAATGAAACACATTTGGGTATGCTGGCTGCTCTCAATGCAGCCTACAACAGCAGGAGCATGAATAATAATTCAGAACACCAATCCATGGGATCATCAGGCCATAACCATGCTGACAGTGGAGAAGACCGCCGAGATAACTCTCAATAGATACTTGTTTTCATGAAGGCTCTCTCAGATATTTGTCATATGGGATTCTTCCCTGCAGACATGAAACTTGGTTTACAAGGGTCAGGCAGAATTCAAACCAGCTGGAATATGTTTTACTTTTTCCTTTTCTTTTTTTCTCTACATATTGATCGATCTGCATTGGTCAAATGCTTTGCTTGCTTGCTACTGAGAGATCCAGTAGTAGTGATCACAACTCAGATGTGAATTTAGTTCAATTGTGTAAGGTTTTGAACAGGTCCTTTTGCTGACGATTTTTACCCACTGATTAGGGATCCAGATTTATTATTTATTGGCTTTAGATTCAGTGAATTAGCTGGGACTGCTGCTGCTGATAGAGATTTGTATAGGGAGATGTGGAATAGGGTAGAGCTGTATGTGTGCAGTGCTATAATTGTTTTTTTCTCTTGTGTTGAAAATAGAATGAATTCGGGACTGTATGTGAGGCTGTTGAGTTAGGGTACCAGGGGCATACATGATTCTCAGACTGGCTGACATGTACGTGATATATGTTATATGACCTGACCTGATCATATATGTATTTTTCTCTGTATTTAACTTGTTATTATGTCTAATTTTTGGGGAACGTTAATACCAGATAGATTTTTGAATGAATATAATGAAGTTGGATCTTATCATATGGTCTGGTAACAGAAAACCCTAATGCAAAATTTCAGCGTTTTTTCTATTTTGAAATTATGGAGGGAAAATTTGCACCAATGCAGGTGCCATACATCCAGCCTTTCATGTTTCAATAAAGAAATATTTGTTTTCTGATGGCAGATCGCCTGACTGATTCCTATGGAATAATTGTTTTCATATATAAGGCTGGAATTTGTTTTGAATGGTGGAATTCTAGCAAATACTGCACACTGAACACTAAAAAATTCATATAGGTGTCTTGTTTTTTTTTGTGATTACTTTACACATTTAGCGTGGGCATATTCCATCAATTTGTTCTTTGCTATATCATTTGTCAAGGCTGGCTTTCTGCAGGCCGAAGCTTTTGCCCATGTTAGTGATAATAGTTTACAATTTTTGGAAATAAAAAATGGTTTTGCAACTGGCCAATGGACAGGGCTTGTCACTTGAATATTCATCAATCATGCAATGCTTTCACTCTTAAGTGTGGCACAGAGCGGCATGGGGTTACTGGATTTGACTGCGTAATGGGCCACGTAATATGGTGTGATCCCATTGACAAAAAAAAATTGAGATCAGTATTTGTTATTAACATTAATAAAAATTAGTGTGATGAAATTAAAAAAAGAAGCTAAAGTCCCACTATCGTGGATCAGGCTGTCCAATGCAGCTGCCATATCTATTATTACCTCTGCGACATTTTGATTGGTGCTTGCAGTGTTTGTCGGATCTAGTGATGATGGCAGTCACTTTGGCGTTTATTCTACGCATCCCGGGTGTGCACTTTACGTAGAAACAAAGTGCTTTTGGTGCAACCTTGAATGAAGGCACCCGCCAGTAGCTCTGACCCACTTTCCGGATAACGAGCAGTGGAATTCGGGAGACACAGAGGGGACGCCATACAGGGAGGCCCGCCCCGGCAGTTAGATTTTACAGGACCGGTGGCCCATTCTGCGGCCTGCACAAATACGGGATTTTCTTCTCGGCTCTCACCCCAAACATCAGCAGCACGAGTTTTTTTTTTTTCTTTTAAGTCCAAAAAAACCTCTGCAAGTACCATTTCTTTTCATCATCAGTCCCGTAATTGTTCCAAAATCCATTCCTGAATTCAATATCAGTAGCAGGATATTGATAGGAAGATAAAACGCCATAAATGTGTAGAAGACAAGTTCACTGGTCTATATCATATTTTGCCATAACTGAGCTGAAAACAAGATCACTGGTCTATTCTCATTTTTTTGACAGCAACTTTTTAAATGAAGAGAACATTAGAGATGTTACCAATTGTATTTCGATATCTAATTACAGATGCTAGCCACCTAAGTGTCACTATGATTATACAATGCCTATTTCTACGTGAACTCAAACTTGATGCTACTGCATTCACACTAGATATTCCTTGCCTGCGGTATTGTAATACGGCAGATTACAAGTTACAACCATGAAAGGGGCCTGCAAGCACTGTTTACTCCTAGGATCAAGCTATGGTTATGGCATTGCCATGGATTGTTATTAAATCCACTGTTTACTAACAAGGATTTATGAGACAGCATGCACCCATATTTATCCTATTGTCTTAATGCAATATGGATTATCATGCTATCACGAGCCGGTTGCTAAGTGGGAATTACAATTATAATTATAATTATCATGATTTCCATAACTTGGAAACTACAACTATTATTTTATTATTTATATATTAAATTATCAACTCAGAAAAAGGTGAAGCGAAAGAATTGGAAAAATGGTATATATAATTACATTTATAGTAGGTAGGGTGTTTTATAATGGATGGTGGAGAAAAATGGTTATTTAGTCATTTATAAACATCATATTACATTAAATTAATATAGGCTTATTTCAATATAGATTTATCTTAATTTTGGATTTATTATGTGTGAAGAGGATCAAATCTTTTAAGTGCAAAATTTGAGAAAAAATTTACACCTTATGAGATTTCATTCTTCTCAAAACTTCATAGATGTAACATTAATATGAATCTAAACTAATTCTTAATAATATTATTTATATTTATATAAATTTCTCACACACACACACACACACACACACACACATATATATATATATATTTTTTTTGGTAGGTAAGTACTCACGGGGATTTGAATCAGTGACCTATCGCAAGGAGTGCCTTAACAGTGCACCCATTCACGGTCAAGTCAAAGCCTCATGGGCTATTATTCTTTTTAATTTGATTAAAACCCTATTAACAATTTTTTTTGACATGTTTTATATAATTTGTTAAATTTGAAAGGAATAACATTAATTATTTATAATATGAAGAATTATTTTAATTTATCAAGTAAAATAGACCTTACTTATACATTTTATTTATATTTTATATCTTTAGAAATATTTTTATTTTATTTATTAAATTTATATTAATCATTATTATTTTAATTTATTTTAATGTAATATCTATATTATGACTTTTCTATTAAAACAAGCATATATCCATCTTAACCACTAATCTATCAAGCATCGAGAGAGATTAAATCTCTCGAGGTGCAAACTTGTGCAAAACTTGTGGAAATGTTTTCACCTCGAGAGTTGTGATCCCTCTAGATTCGGGGTTAAGATGGATCTATACTAGTTTCCGTCATCCATGACCATACAAAATTTGTTGAACATCTAATTATTCTGATCATTTTAAATATGTTAAATATGTCTAATATTGATTTGGTCAAATTTAATTTTAATTTTTCTTAATTACCTCAGTTTGCTAAGATGAGAGAGATTATTAGTAACTTGAATAATGAAAAATGATGAAATAAAAATTTTGAATGCGAAGTGACAATGTAACAATGGTGAATAATAGAAAATGTGAATAATAATAATTTAGTCAATTACAAATAATCTTCATTATGGTCAATCTCAAACTGTTTTCTTCTATTGTTCTTATTTTTGCAAGTATCAGTTTTGTCATCTTTTCATATCAAGCATGAAAAGGGCACTTGAAATCATAGATCATTCAAATATTTAACTCAAGCTACTGTAGTAAACATCATACCTTGTCTCTCTTGCTCTCCAATATTAATAATAGTTTTCTCCAAAGTCAATCATTGTGACTTATGGAGTGTTAAACCCCAAATAATTTTCAGTGGTAGTTGTTTTCTATTACCTCATTTGAATGGAAAGTGATTAACAAAGTTGAATGATGGAAAATGAGAATAATAAGAAAGAATCCAATTACAAATAGTTTACAGTGTCAAGAAGCAAGTATTTCAGGTAAGTGAACATTTTATTTAGGATGAAAATTCATGTATTGTATTTACGGTTGAATTACCGTAACATAGAAGTCAATGCATGTCATCAATAAATTTTATGTGCTTACACTGAAATCAATGCAAAATATTAATCTAATTACTTTGAAATTAATGTACATCATACATATATTTGCATTAAACTAGAAATCAACATCTGCACTGAAATCAATGCATCTAGTGCAATCAATCAAATAGGATTAGAAATCAATATATACACTGAAACCAATGCATCCAGTGAAAGAAATCAAATAGAAGTACAAATCAACATCTACACTTAAATCAATGCATCCGCGAGCTATAAAATAGGATTAGAAATCGACATCTATAGTGAAAACAATGCATCTAGTGCAAGAAATCAAATAGGATATAAATCAACAATTACACTAATCAATACATCTATTTTACTGAAAAACCAAAATATTCATGAATTTCTAGATCTAACTTCTATGTCTGTATTTGTCTCTATGTGTCTTTTTTCTTCCCTATCTTTCCACCTTCCATTTCTGTGTCTATCTCCCTCTGTCTCTCCTTCTCTCTCCCCACTCTCTCTATCCCCCATCTCTCTCTCTCCACCTCTCCATCCCTCTTTCTCTCTTTTCTTCCCTCTCTCCCTCCGTCATCTATATCTATACCTCCCTCCATCTCTTATTATTTATCTCTCTATCTCACACCAGTAAGCACATGTCACTCTCTCTCTCTCTCCATATCTATCTCTCTTCCTCCCTTCCTCTATCCGCCTCTCTATTCTTCCCTCTCTCCCCCCTCCATCTATATCTCTATCTCCCCTTGTCTCTCCTCCTTTGTCTCTCCTTCTAACCCCAAAAACATACACTCTCTCTCTCCATATCTATCTATCTATCTCTATCTCCCTCCCTCTTCCTCTCCCTCTCTCTTTTTCCTTTCTCTATCTCTCTATTCCCCTTCTATCCCTCTCTTCCTCACTATCTCTCTGTCTCTCCCTTGTTAGTCCATCTCCCTCTCTACCTTTCTCTCTTTATGTCTTTCTTCTTCCCTCTCTCTTTCACCCCCTCCAACTCCATCTCTCTCTCTCTCTCTCAAGTCCTATCTCTCTTCCTTCATCTCTATCCCTTTCTCTCCCACCTCCCTCTATCTCTCTCCCCATCACAAACTCTCTCTCCACTCTCCAACTCTATCACTATCTCACTTCCTCTCTCCCCCCTTCATATTTGTCTCCCCCTCTCTCTCTCTCTTCCCTCGTCTTCTCTCTCCATCATTATGTCTTCATCTCTCCCTTCTCACTCCCTCTCTCTACACCACTATCTCTCAATGTCTTTTTTCTTCCCTCCCTCTCTTTCCCCCTCCAAATCCGTCTCTCTCTCCCTCCCTCTCTCCTTCTTTCTCCCCCCTCCTCTCTCTCTTCCTTTCTCTCCCTCGATCTCTTTCCCACCTCAGTCTCTCTCTCCCCCACTCTATTCCACCTCCATCTCACTCTCCTTTTGTCTCTTAAATCCAATCCCATTGTATTGTATTCAAGAAAGTATCTAAATTAAAAAAACATACTTGGTTGTAAAATATTAAACCTATATTTTGGATCCATCATGTCAAAGAGAATAGAATAATAAAAAACTTAAAAGAATCATGTACTATATTTTCTCGACCATTGTTAGTCACTTTTCTTTCTCTCTTTGCTTGGATCCTTGGTTAAGATGCATCTACCTCAGTTCTTTATAATATTATTCATATTATATAAATTTCACATATGTATATATAAAAGTATTCTAATTCTTAATTTTATTAAAAACTTGATTTAATCTCTTATCCGAGTTCTTTATAATATTATTTATATTATATAAATTTCACATATGTATATATAAAAGTATTCTAATTTTTAATTTTATTAAAACCTCGATTTAATCTCTATGGGAATATTTTTAGTAGTCATGAGGATGGAGGGACTGAGGCTTTAGATATACTCAAAAGAAATTATAACCTTTTTGCTTTTAGATTTAATTAAAAAATGTCATAAAATTAAATTAAATTAAAATATTTATAAAATATTTTGATTGTGAAATAAGTTATGGTTTTTGGGAATGTGGTATTGATTAGCCATGGTATTATAACAAAATAATTAAAATCTTAGATCCATAACATATAATCAAAAGCCTAGATGGCCCATGGTATTATGATTTTCTTTGATATAAAAACTTGTTTGTAATAAAATTAATAAAAACAAAATTAGAATATAAAAAATTATATTTTATTATTCTTATTCCTTTTCAAACCAATTTATTGCACTAAGAATGACCAAAGAGAACATGGAAGATTATGTTACTTTAATAATTTATTATTATTATTATTAATAGTTATAATATAGCCTACACTAAAAATGTTGACATACAATCTTTCTTACATTACATCTAACACGTACACATATACCCTATACTAGGCTATAGAGTGCCTCTTGATGCAATAATTGTTTGTAATTTTATTAATAAAGAAAAAAATATAATATAACAAATTCAATTAAATTGATTTAATCTTTTTATTACTTTTTACTTTTTATTATTTTTAAGTTGTTGTTATTATTATTATTATTATTTAATCTAACACTTTATTTTACTATCATTGCAACATCTCTCCATACTAGATTTTATAACACCACCATGATATGTAATAATCATATAAGAGGGAGGCAGATTGCCCACACCTAGTAGCTTGCATGGCATATCCATTACCACCATCCTAATTCTGACTAGGATTACATTTATGGTCTTAGATGCATTAATGCAAAAGGTGGGTTATCTATGGTCTTGTAGATCTCAAACTCTTCAAATCGAGCACACATTCATAGTTTTGTGTAGGTGAGTACACCACAATCATTTAAAGAAGTGAAGGGTAGATTGATGGATCATTCAACAAATAATATAGGTAGTTCTTGAAGGCTTTAAAATGTGGCATATGCTCCTAGGGTGTTGCAATGCTTAGCCGATAACTCTAGCTTTTAAGTGCCATGAAATATCTGGAATTCAAACTTGCCATCAACCCCTTAGGATATTGATTGTCAATCATCATTTATGCATCTCCTTTGTAGTTATTTTTGTCAATCAAGTTATGTCTTCTCCCTCACTCCCACTTCAACTCATTTCAATATCGACTCTTTTTCGTGACCAGTCTTCTTGCTCCACTTTGGATTTTGAATCCCACCTCTCCGTCCCCTTGCTTAGATCTTTTTTTGTTGCAAGATTCCTCAACTCAACCTCCTAATGATTTTAATTCTCTCCCCTTTCTTTTAGTTGGAGAGGTCAACTCTCTCTGGTTTATTTTTACCCACCATCTACATAGTTATCTTATTAATTGACTTGCTACCTCCCCTATCTCTCACTTAGTCATGGTTTGATGTCACACCACCATCTCCACTACAACATGACATATAGGTAGGCCAAATCAACCCCCTCTCCTACCTCTCCCTCCCTATACGCCTTCCATGCTCAGGATTCCACCAAAGCCTCCATGGAATATTGTTGACATCTCATTTTAGAGGTTGTGCAACGAGCCAATGCTGCAAGTTTTCCATGCTAAAATATTCATGTCAAATCATCGTGTGGAGCGAGAAATCCAGGTTTTGATTCCTGTTACTAGAACCTCCATTAGGACTAGGACCTATGCATACATTAAGAGTATCAACCTATACTGGCATATCATTTTCATGTGCCGAGTCTTTACCCTAAATGTTTGCCAAATTTGAGAAAATAATTGCACCTCAAGACTTCATTCCTCTTAAAACTTGGTAGATGTAGAATTAAAATAAATCTAAGCTATATTATTTATATTTATATAAATTTAAAATTCACATCTTTATATAATTATGTAATTTAACATACTTTATAATTAAATATTACAATTTGATCTGAATAGCATATTTACTATAAAGTTTTGAAACATAATAGTTATTGATATCAATAACTGCTTTAATTTATAAAATAAAATAGATCTTTCTTTATATTTTTGTTATATATTTCATATTTGTATATTTAGAAATAATTTTGTTTTATTAATTGAATTTATTAAAATTTTATGTATTAATTATTTGTTTTGAAATATATGAATTATTATTATTTAAATTTCTTTTAATGTTATATGCATATTATTATTTTTGTATTAAAAATTTGTTTGTAATTTTATTAATACCAAAAAAACACTACAATATAAAAAATTGAATTGATTAATTAAATTTTTTATTATTTTTTGATTGAGTTGTTATTATGTTTTAGCATTATTATTATTATTATTATTTTAACCTAATAGTGCATTCTACAATCACTACAACTTCTCTCCATACTAGGCTTTATAACACCTCTAGACACATTGGCTACATTTTTAATAAATAAATAAAAAATAAATAACTATATACATGTACATGTAACATCATAGAGAAAAATAAATGAGTCTAGATGTATATAAAACTCATATTTATCAAGCCCACATATGGATTAAATTGTTAAGGTACATGTTTTTTTTTATATAAAATAATTAATATATGACATTATATATGTAGTAAGTTGATATTGTATTTCCTTGAAAAAGCATGAAAACCAAATACATCATACCATCATCCAACTTAAACATGTCATTGAGTAGGTGGCCTTAATATGCCCATTGTAAAACTGGATATTTTTGACAACCTATCAATTGAGTAATTTGTTGAAAATTCTAATAGTTTTAAGAGATCTAACATGATTAACACACCAACTACAATATTGTAAAACAAAAAACTACATGCTAGCATTCAAAAAATCAGGATTTTGAGGAGGTGATAGTGTTGGAGCTTTCACATTGGAACTTGGAGGAGCTAAAGGAGCAATATCACATCGGAGGTGGTACTCTATATGGGCCAACCTCACATCCATTATTTTTAATCATACCCACATGTTTCTTTAGACTCATTTAGCATCTTCCAAACCTACAAAGATATTATATATTTCTTCCTAATTATCCTTCAATACCCCACCTAACAAGGTCTCCATATGCCAATACATAGATAAGGAATTAAAGTACCTCTTCTTCTTCCCCTAGTATGTCTAGGGCCAGGAATCTAGGTGGAAACATCCTCTAGGATCTCAAAGTCTAAGAAAGCTTGTCTTTCTCTAGAAGCAAGGGATTCCAATTGGTGAATCTCATTCCATGTTTCCTCTTGGTTATGTCCCTGGTGCTGTGACCACCCCCTCCATGCATATTACGCATCCTTTATCAATGCATGTCAAAGAGAACAAGATTGCACCAATGGTTTACAGAAGGATGATTTGTAATAGAATCCTAAGAGTGTATGTGAGGCAAAGACTGAGATGATAACAATGCAAGGAGCCGAGAAAATAGGTGGATTAAAGCTAAATACATGGCCAAGTGGAGCATCCCACAGGCAGAAAAACCACATTGAATGGAGTGGTATAAGGGTATCAAAACAATACTCTTGCCACAACGAAGAAACAACAGGCCATTGTTAAGATTAAAAAGATAATAATGAACCCAAACAAGACCCCCTCTAAGCCAACACCTATATCCAAATAGAAAAATGAGATATAGATTGAAAAATATCTTCATGGAGTAAAGAGTTACCATGGGTCATATGAACAAGATGACACCGAAAAAGAAGGCTAAAGGGTTGCTAGAGAACAAGGCATGTCAAAAGAGTGATGAACACTTGAGCTGTGACTTACTACAATGTTGAATCCTCCTCCGTCTACCTTCATCTGATAACTAGGAAACCTTCACTCTAGCACAAGAGATTCAACCTAATAGATGGACGAAAGAACTAAGGTGATAGCTTTTCCCCCCAAATTAATTCTAGTAAACTCAATAAAGATACCTATAATTGGTAGAAAAAGGGTGTTGATAGTCCTCATAGTCCTCCAAATTTCTCCCGGTCATTCCTCCTGCAATGAAGGACTTGGCTCCCCCCCGCCCCTGATGCTACAAAAGGATGCACTAGTAAAAAATCCTCTAATTGTCGTAACCCATACATCCCTTCATCTTTACTAATCGTGTGCTCGTGCATGCATGGGGATGCCCATGCCACCTTCGATATTTAATGATCACTTTTTTGTGGGGTGGCCGGCTCATCCCCTAATCCCATTACTCTCAAAGAACACCCCCATTAGGGATACGTGACATAATATTAAATAACTAAAAAACTTACATATTAAGAAATTTGATTCCTCTCAATACTTATTACGATAAATGTAAATTAATAACTAAATAACACATAAAACTTATATTTCATAGGATAACAAATGCATTATAGGCAATAAAAAAATTCTATGAATTACAAAAATAACCTTATCAAATAATTTGATTATAACAATCTCATAACTAAATTGAATATATTACTTTTACAATTAAATTTAATCAATAAATATTACAAATATCTATTTCATGTTTTTTATGAACACAAGTATATATATATATATATATATATATATATATATATATATATATATATATACGCTTCTCTCTTAGCCTGAGGGCTAGAGTAGAGGTTGTTGGTATTAGGCCAGCCCACAAGTATACTAACTTAAGAACCTAATACAACAATATTCATAGGCATGAAGCCATTATGAAAATATTTAGCATGGAATTATAGCTCACCATGTCACTCCCAAGAATTTAAACTTGGGTGAGAAAGATAACAATCATTCCATCCAACCACTCGAAACAAACCCAATGCACCAAAATTAATTAATATATATAGAAAGAGTAATAATAATATATTGAGAAAATGTCCAAATTAAAATTATATTGAAACAATTTTATAAGTACATTTTAAATATGTAAATATTATAACTAAATATAATAAATAACCTTAAGAATTAATTGATTTAGTTACAAATTTATATTATAACCCATTTTTAAACAATTGTTATAAAGCGAATGCATAGTAATTATAAACATAATCACAAGGCCAATGCTTAGTGATTATAAACATAATTGGGTGAACCCACGGAGGTGGGTTACACTTTTTAGCAAGCATACGGGGGGCAAAGAGGAAAAAATAAGCTCAATTGAGTATTTTTAAGTGCTCCCTTGAACAATTTTAGCCGTCTATCAAGTAGTTTGAGCACTTAAATATTGCTCAATTGAGCTATAAAACAACACGGGGGCTTCACTCAATGAACCTCTGACATATCATGTGCATTCATGGCATATTAAACAATACCCTTAATTTGACTACATATTGGAAAATACCTCTAAAAATCACATTATTTAACACCCGACAAATGTTAACCCAATACACCTTCCCAATTTCAAAAAACCTCTACTTTCATTAGATATTGTAAGTATTCATTTTTTTATTAAAATTTTTTATACCACTTTATATTTTTCATTAACTTTCAACTTCATTTTTTATACCTACCAATATAAAAATCCTTTACCCTATATATCCCCAATATATTATCTCATTATTTGTTCAATATATATCCTTGAATATGAGCTCACGTAGTATGGTATTTCTCCCCTAGTGAAGCCCCTCTGTAAAACAAACTCTCAATCAAACTCCTATGTAACTTGTGGTTAATTAGGCACTCAATTAGGAATCCTATTGATTTTGGTGAGGTTTTCAAAAATGGAGCTCGATCAAGCTATCTTTTCTACCGCCCTAATCCTTGAACGTGAAGGAGTCTATGGAATGCCATTATTGCACAGGAAAAATGAGCTTGATCAAGCTCCCTTCTTCACCACCATAATACTTGAATGCACAATAGTGAATGGTATTCTATTGTCACGCATACAAAAGGAGCTTAATCAAGTTAAAACTTGATCGATCTCCCTATGTAAGTGTCATAAAAAAAGGAGCTCGATCGAGATCCTTTGGTGCATGTAAAAGGGAGCTCAACCAATCTCCCTTTCAGTTGTTAAAAACCCTGTGTTGTGGTTTGCGGATGAAGGTTTTGTAGCATAGACCATGACAGAGGAGCTCGATCGAGGAGAGTGCAACAGAGCTCATTTGGAAACTACCATACACTTCCATCCTTCCACTATTGCACCAAATGCAACCATCGTCGACCACAAAATGTCAGTGTCTTGAGGTGAGTTTTGTGGCCATTTCCTTCCTCTTGAATGTTCTATTGCTTCAATCCACTAAACGATGAGCCATTTCAACAGGTTATTTATAAGAGCAAGGGATAAATAACCATATGTGAGTCTTATAAAGGAAATGTATTAGGTGATATATTACGTATGGAAATACATCCTAACTCGGCATAATACATTGTCCCAACTATCCAAGCGTTATGCTAGCTACTAAAATGAATTATGGTATACATTCTTAACACTAACATATCGGTAATTTATTCTCATTACCAATCTTCCCATTCAAATTGAATTGCAATGAATTTGAAGGCGTAATCATTAGCCAACATGAAAAGAAATGATCCACTATCATCACAACCATAGAAAAAAATAGTAGCATAGCCAAGGGAAGATTTAGGACTAGGTGGTGAATAACTTATCAACAACTACCCATTCCTTGTCCTTCCAATAACCCACCTATAATAAGGCAAGCATAATTACATATACGTGTTTCTTATTCCAGTTTTGGGGGCTCGTTACACCCACTGAAACCAAAGGAAAAGTCATTTTCCAATGTATCCATTAGTTGAGAAATTAATGGCAGAGGAAAGGAGTCAAGATAAAGCCATTTGACGGCATTTAGAGTATAAAAGAAATAAAAATTTTATGAACACAAATTATTTTTGAGTGCTCAAATGCCAATATATAGTGCCTAAAATCCAAAACCAAGACAATTTTTTTTTGAGTGTAGGCGTGCAAAGATTATTTTTCTCCATTTTAAAGAACTAATATGGACCGAAATGGTAAAATATGCAAATTATATTGAAAAATTCTCCCAATCCACTATGTAATTTGAGAACCTCTCAAGAAATTCCAAGTGTACCCAAGACAATGATATGATTGAAATTTATGGTATGAAATCAACCAAAATCCCATATATCAATAACAATAGAATGATTTTTTTATATAAGGGTTAAATTCTCCTCCATATATAGCATAATCCATGGGTTTGGATATTTTCAATTCGAATTGAGATGTAAGATAAAGACCTTTGTGCATTAGGTGTTAGCTTTTGTTATTTAGGAATGATGAATTTTTTGATATTGCATTGAAGGGAGGATTTTTTACGTCATAGAGATGAAAACAAATGACATGGATATATGGACATGAGGATGTTCCAATTTTTGAAACTTGTATGTGGCACTTTAGTGAGGAGGAGTTCCTTGGTTATAGAACCTTATAAAGATTTTGACATCAAAAGGCTCATAAAAATTTCAAGACAACAAGAAATGGGGGGGACTTCACTTGCATCCAATGAATTCATATGTGGGACCCTTCCTTGCAAATAATTTATTGCTTTGAAATATTATGCTATCCATTGATTAAAACATAAAATTCAACCTCCATTTGAAACCTCATAAATTGACCTTCATATTATATACTCTGAAGTGGGTCTTTTTAATTCAAAGTGAAAATGATATTATAAAGAAGAAAGAGGTCAAGAGTTCTATCCCTACCCACTCTAAAGAGCTACTACAACCATGTTTTAAATGCCAAAGGATACCAAATAACAGTTGGGCTTGCACATGTTATTCCACTTGAATGATTCTTTTAACTTGGGCATGATGTGTTTGACATAGAAATATACTAACTTTTGATTATTTTTACCATCCAACCATTTAAACATTATAGTAGGCTACCAACAAAGCCATTACAACTAGAAAATGAGAAAAATCTGTAGCTTAAATTAGCATTAGATTTTTCCATGAATTTGGTAAAAGGTCAACAAAGCCTTTATCTTAGCTGAAAAATAACAAATATAAATGAAAAATTCTCATTGATGGGAGAAGAAAAATATTTAATATATTAGGTCTCATGTTTCCCTTTCAGTAGTCTATAAAGAAAGGGCATCCTCTTATACATTTTGTGAGGAATTATAACATCTAGAGGTATTTGAAACTTTTTGAGCTCATACTAAATGGATTTCTTGGGATTTTATAATATCTTTTTAGACTTTATTCTTTTCCTTATTCTCTATATTTATGTCAACTAGTATTCTAGGTAGTATTTTTGTTAAGGATGCAAAGAGGCCCAAGAACACACCTCTTTCACTTTTGGTTCTCTTCATTAAACGTAAATAAGATGTATCAAGTTTTTTGAGAGAAACAAAGACTAAGGAACATACTTCTTTCCCATTTGGTGTTATTTATTGTGCCGAAAGACTTATTGTATTGTATGTCTAAGAGACCAAGACTGAGGCAAAGTTTCCACTAATGCAATTAATACAAAAATTCAAGCAAGTTCTATTGGATTTCTATGAATGCATTTTCTAGTTTATGAGGTTGAATGAACAAATGTGTTTGTAATTTCCAAGGAGGATTTGAATTTCTATTTATGTAATATTTATGCAATAATATAATACATTTTTTCTTATTTTACAACATTTTCATTGGGAACTTCTATGATTTGGATGCATGTTGAAGATACCCTACCTTTTATTTTCAAAATGAGTTTATATTCTTTTTTATATTTCAAAGTGAAGACTACCCCACTTGTGGGAAAATTTGTAATTGATGTTATATCCTTGAAAAGATTGTAATAAAATTCTATCAATTGGATTTAGTATATATGCCACAAGAACACTAAAGTATTAGGCCATGTAGCTGTTTAAAAACTCAACTTGGTAGATCACTAAAAATATGCATGAAATACACAAGAGGCAAAAGCACTAGTTTTATGCAAATACCCATTTTATTAGAATCTAAGTTTATTCACTCATCTTCCATCCATGTCCATCCACCATCATTTGGTGTAGTTACCATTGTTGTGCAATGTTTATTAGGGATATGCAACACTTCCTCTTGGGGTTCCATTTGTTCCTTAATGTATAGGATAATTTATACAAAGGTAATTTTCCATAGATGAATTTTTCAGACTATTAAAGAAACTAAATGGTGAAATTCCTTCCTCCACATGATTCATATTTAAATTCCTACTGTAATCATAAGATGGAGTGCCACACACCAATGTGACCCGTAAATGCATAGAAGAAGACTAGTGAAATCTAAAAATGTGGTAGAAATGGACAATGAGGCACATGTATTATGGGGATTGGGAACACTACTGCTTGAATGTGTGTGAAGCACTCTGGAAGAAAGTAAAAGTGAAAATTATGGCTTGTTAATGTTTTTTAACTCCATTGTGCTATGATTTCACCTTTATTGACAAGGAAGGATAAGATTAGGATCATCACCATCATGATGATGATCATCGGATGTCATCATCATCATGATGTCATCTAATTTTATATTTGTTTTGGATGCAAATTCTTCTCCATCGCCATCCCCATCAACAAGCCACAAGAGTATGAGGAGATCAACAAAACATTGTGGGTCTCAACAAAGATCACATAGCCTGGCCAAATGTCAAATTTCACGGGTATATCCTAGCTCCAATGCTAGTGGGAATGTGAGAGGAAGTGTATCTGTCTCCATGCCTAATGTTGCACATCATCCAAATTAACCTATTCTAGATATTCCAAGCACATTTGGACTACATTTTAAAATTATCTTTCATTTAGATTTGTTCAATTTATGTGTTTGAATTTAATGTATATGTTATGATGTTTAGTGTGTAATATGTTAAATTATGTTTATGACTTGTAGAGTCTAAGTAGGGTGGAGATAAGAATGATAGCTCAACTTCGATCCCTTCATGGGATGATGCTGACCAATATCACACTCCAAGATATTAGGGGACAACATGCCTAGATTACACAACAACTGGTTACATTCCCTATTGGCTCTTGGACTAGACACAACTTGAATATAATGCTAGATAACATCAATTGATTAACAGAGGTCTACCAAAGGGTGGGCCCACATGCGACATCCTGCATGCCATATAGTGGGCTAGGAGGAAAGATGTTCTAAGCACATATCCTTGGAAAGTGGTGAAATCCACAACCAAGGACATTGATGTGCATGTGAAGTTGTTTGAGATCCCTACAGGGCATGCTAGATATGGTCTGCTTAAAATCATACATTTTAGGAATGTTGATGTTGCTCTTTATGTTTATGATTGATTCATTAGAGCTTGGGCATATTCCCCCATATGATGAGGCCCCCCTATACTTTTTCTCATAGTTATATGCATAGTTTGTGCTCCATACAATGCCAGATTACATCAACACTCCATCACAATTTTATGGATCTGGCATTGGATGTAGCTATGATAATTCTGGGGCTCGTAGGGACCCTTCCCATGTACCATTATCTCTAAGGTTGGTTCCACTACCATCTCATAGTTTTGTATTCCCAATGGAGCTAGAGGACACATCAAAACCCAACATTGAGACAAGGCAGGGTACGATTGTAGAGACCATGCAAAACATATTGTTCAATGCAATTGTCGCATTGCACAGGGAGAGGAGAAGACCACCACCATTAACTCATTCCGTGCTAGTCGACTTTGTGGATGATAATGTGGTCGATATTATACCTTGTGAGGATATTTTGTCATATGAATGTAGATGTCATGATGTCATCTAGGAGCTATGCAAGATGCATAACTAGTATGACTCAAGAGAAGTACATATATACATAAATTTTGACTCTTATCATTAAATTATATATTATTTATATTAATAAATTTGTACTAGATTTCATTTATATTAATAAGTCCATAATAAAATTTAGACATAAGGCTATATGGATAAGCTTACAAGGCCATTCAAGGTATCAGTTGATCATCCAGTGTAGGCTCGAGCAGTGCATGTGGCCATAGAGTCTCCATCACCACCACCTCCATGTCATCACACTCACATTGAGGAGAGTCACAATGTCTCTCCACATGGACCAACACTTGAGGTAAAAAAATTTATTCCTAAGATTTCAACATTTTTTTAAAGTTCTATGCATGCTAATTTAATTGTAGACTACTTATAATTATGTCTCTGCCATTGTGTACAAAGGCCCAAATACAGGGTGGTGTTTAGGGCACAATGATGTGGGAACATGAGTCGAAGGCATGTATTAGAGGTGATCCTAATATGGTCCCATCGAAGCAGGCACCGACTACTGAGCCACAAGCCTAGAACCACCAAACTCATATTGATGTGACCCCCATCCATAGACCTTTCATTTGGACTCAAGTCAGGTTAATAGATTCATATGTCATTAAAATTAAATAATTTATTGCTATATTGTTTATTTTGTAAATAATGATAGTTAATTTAAATTTGAATTTGTTATATTGATGTACCAACATCTGGACACCATTTTTGACTAGAGTCACATAGGAGTAGTGGTACTTAGACCACATAGTTTGTATATTTTTGGGCCCATTTCAAAGGGCACATTCATATGCTATACTTTCTATAATTTCATACGGATATTTTATGGATACATGAACTTTATGTCAGTTTATGGTTGTTCATTGAATTTCAGTTTATGGATGTTTATCGATGTTAATTAGTTTTCTAGTTTAAATCAATTTCTATAGTATAACTTTTATTAAAAAAAATAAAAATGATAATAAAATTAATTAAAAGACATATCTCATAAATGTAATTAGTACACAGAAATTTCATGATTCATAATACATTTAGCATACTATGGAGTAATTAAAAAAAAATACTTGCAATTAATTTCTCAATTTCATCAACCCTAAGATCATAATAATAAAATCATGATTTCTAGAATAAGTTTTACATAACTTTATAATTTTATAAAAAAATAATGTAATAAAATTTGGTATTTTTTATTGATTAAATGTTAAAAATATATATTTAATTTAAAACATTTTTAATATAAAAATAATTATAAGACATTGATTCTTGTGAGTGATAATGGATTTTGATTTTGATTTTAATTAATTTAATATTATATATATATATATATATATATATATACTAACTAAAAAATGAAATGTTTCAATAATTCTTTTTATAATAATAGTTCTAGATGATATGAATGATGGTAACATTGAAGGGAATACTCTGTTTAGGGTTCACAAAAATTGAAAAAATATGACTTCCATATGAGCAGAAAATGGAGGAACATCACTCTAGTTATTTTATTATTAAAACATTTTGGTGTTCAACAAATACCTTTATATATTCTCTATAAATATTCACTAATGGGGATAGGCTGGGTTGCCTCAGCTGCCCATAACTAAGGAATTAAACACCCACAAATAAATATTTGTTATTAACTCAATTATGGAAATTAAAAAATTAATTCAACATATGCAGTTACAATAGAGAATGGAGATTTCCTTCACAAATGCTTTGGGAGATCTCTCTCATGCCTTCCTACTCTTTTCTCAACTCATACAACTCTCATCTTTTTCCATCCAACAAAAGATACAATGGGTAGGCCAAACGAGCTTCAAAAACCCAAACTCACTGTCTTGAAAAATGTTGGTTGTGGGCGTTGTGAAATGATTCCGTAGTGCTATCAAAATCATGTATGTGCTACGAAATATTTTTGTAGTGCCCCAAAAACTATCTTTTCATATTATAGGAAGCCAAAACTACTTGCCCTCTACAAGGGAAATTCTCCATAGCCTTGAGTCGTTCCTTAACAGTATCAACAACTTCACATGCTCTTCTCCATGAGGATTTTCATTCTAACTCATATTTACCCATTATAAGCCAATCCAAAGGGATTTGACAACAACAAAGCAAGGTGCTCCATTTTTCTCTAAACATTGAAACTCTACATCTACATTGACTCAACTTTGTTAGCACAACTATAAGCTACTGGCAGTATGCTCCATACTCAAACGCACTATTTGAAACCTGAAGGGAATCCACAAACAAACTATGCACATCACATGCTAGTCCAAATGGGTGTGACTACATCCAACTATTGGAGCTCTATATTACTCTAATAGTTCTCAAATCACCAACACTCTTGCCTACCAAAACCCAATAGGAACTCCTTCATGGGTTGGAAATAGCTACAACAAAACACCAAGCATGACTAACATAGACAACAGTTAAGGTCACAAGGTGTTAGTTCTTAATACCAATCGATTCATTGGATTAGAGGTTCCCAAAACATGTAACCAACAATGCATAGCCTATAGCACGCTTATGTGTTGCTACCATGTACCAATAAAATTAACATACATTGATATTCATACCACCAACATATCCCAAACATATCAACAAAACATATGGCCACAATATGAAGTTAAACTTTCATACACACAGGGAAATATATTCAGCCTCAACTACACTTGAACAAGAAATTTATCTTGTCCCCAAGGTGTACAACTACCAATTTCACAACATACTCATATTCTTAATTAGTGCAACAAACAACCTCATTAATGATAGACAGAGATAGGAAAATACAAACATAGAGGTGCATAAACACATTTTCTCATTAATCAAATTTGACATACATTAAACTGGTCCTATCTACAATGTGGGCATGTGCAACCCAAGCTTCTCATCCTTTGCCTCTTCCCCTAGTGCTAAAGCTTCTCCTCTCTTCTTCTACTGCACCTCTTCTCTGCTTCCCACTCTTCTTCTCAAACAATCATGTCTTATAAAGAAACCTAACATGGGTAACCAAGAGTCACAAGTGATGATTCATTTCCCCTTCTCACAAAATAAGGAAACATGAAGCTACATTTACATTATGAAATATTTCCTCCAACCTATTCTTAAAAAAAACTCTATTCCTGATGTAAATATCTACAAAAACATTTAAAATATCTCCCAACATCACCATGTGACCATCCCATCACATTGGCAAGCTCTGGTCTAGTTTTCATCAAACTTTGTGCTCCATCTATGAACTTACATTAGACTCCCAAGATACAAAAATTTATGACTTCCTAGCCATATGAAAATAGCCTTATCTTAACAACTTTAACTTATGATTTTCAACATGCCTATGTAGTAACAAGTATCCACCTTTCTCACGATACCTCATGAAATATACTCTAGAGTTTGGGATTTTGGCATATTCATGATTCTCTTCTTTAGAATGCTGCAAGCACTCCTTGCTCAAGGCTGCTGTAAATCTCCTCACCTTCCTCAACTGTCACCTTCACAATGAAAAAAAATCTCTTACCAGATCCTTAACTCAACTTGTAACTTCTTCTACTGCTTTCGCTACGAACTCTGAACTTTAATTGTTGTTGAATTATCCAAACTTTTCAATACATCATAGGTTTCCTCTACATCCAACCAAATATACCTTCCTTCTTCCTTTTGTCAATTTCATCATCTAACTCAGTCCCTGGCTGAAATTTGTTGTCTTCAAGCTCATCAAATTTTCATCTGCTTCATCACACGTGTTCATAACCCTTAGGTTGTTCTTCCATGGTTGCAACTCAAATTATTTGAGATTTCATCCAACTGAGAATTTAATATATATCTCAGATTCACCTGCAACAAACTTCATTTTACTATCATATATAACCCTGGTCTTCCTCATCTTTCTGTAGCAGTCCTCTCATCATCTCTAGCTATAATTTGATTTCAACTACTTCTCTATCAAGTTTGTCTTGACTTGATCTACTATGGCTTCTCTCTAAACCTTTACTATGACTCTTAGTAGTCACAAATCTCATTCTTCTATTATATTCTCACTGCTCGCTGTGATATGCACACAAGCCACTACAACAAGCTTACTCCATCAACCTATTTGTAAATAACAAACTAATTTCTTCCATGGCTAGCCTTCTCCCAGTATTTTTGATGACTCCTTCCTCTGGAATCTTCACCTGAGCACTCTCTACTCTTCTATCTTTTGCATGTAATTTACCCACCCTCTTCCTCTAAGAACTTTGTTGTTCTTTCTAACTTTCTACCACAAGATTCCTTACCATCATCCTCAACTGTAAACATTCATCATTTCTACTTGTAATAAAAAATCAATCCACAATTAAATTGAAACAAAGGAAATTTACCACCTTGTTGAATCTTTCTTGAACACATAACTACTGCTGCAAAAATATTCTTACTGTTGTCATCCATTTGTTGTTGCGGACCTTCTTGTTCAACACCATTCTTCCTGCTCATAACTTTGGTCATCTTTACTTTCTTGTAGCAACTATTTCACATGATTGAGTCCTTCTCTCAACCATCTCCTTCTCAAATCCTTCATGAGGCATTCCTTTGAGTCCAACTGCTTAGCACATTTTTTCTTCTTCTTGTGACGTTTCTTTGAGCCCCTGCTATGACTAATAATAATCATGTTCATCTCTTCCTCTACTAAATTCTCCTTATCTATTAGTGATCTACAACTAGTCCTTCTTGTAACAAGTCGACGAATTGTCACCCATACTAAGTCATCCTCCTAGTATCTTCTCTTTTATAGGTTTTATGCAGTAGAACCTCTTCTTGAGCACACTTTCTCCTCAAATTTCAAAGTTGTTGGTTGTTTCATATTCGACCGCTTACTCTTATTAGTTTTACCATTGGGTTTTGTCACCATTTTTTCATCCAAGTGATTTTCTTGCTCCTTCTCCTTTGACATAGCTTAATTTCTATGGAAAATTCTACCAATTTAGTCCTGCAAACACAATTCATTTAATGACCCAAATTAGCATAAATATCATATTCAATTTTATAAGATTTATAACAAGATCTCATCTTACACTAGTTGTTGAACCAATTCCTCTCCAACCAATTGATTCAGAATTATGCAAGAATGAAACATAATATAGATATAAACATAAGCACAGATATGCAACAAAAATAAATCTTCATTTCATTAATATCAAAGAACTGAAAGATTCTTACATACAAAATGGAAATAAAATAGCTCAGGTGATGGTAGCTTATCTATGAGAAGAGATGTGTTGGTTGCATGCCTTTGCACTGTGTTACAATGAGTATCAAGGGCCTTTTTATTATTTCAAAACAAAGTGAAACCATAAACAACCAAAACCCTAACCCTAGGAGATGGAATACCAAGAGTTTGTGGGCCCCATTGGGGTTAGTTGGGCAGCCAACTTCTCGGGGTCATAACTTGGTCATATGATCTTTGTCTGGCACATACGATACCTCTTTAGAAATTTATCTTCATGTAATTCAAAATTTATCATAGCCTCCTACCTATGAATATGGACCTGTTGTGGACCTCAAAAAAATTTCGTTTAGGTGGTCAAAATAGATTCGAAAGTTCAGGACCCAAAAAGATACTAGAAATAGTAAATTGTGTTATAATCAAGGAAACTGATGAAACTAACTGGAGGTCTAGGTGGAATAAGAAGGTGGCCAAAAATATCCACCTGGACCAGTCCTCCCCATTTAGGAAGAAATGGTCCCCATTGTGTGCAGAGCCTCCATGAGATGAGGAAATTTCTGTTGAACCTGGTCCTCGGTGAGCCACTTGCCCTAATGAAGGATGTGACCTACTTTAACAACTTGATATAGTTGGATCCTCTATTGGTGAGTGTTCTTGATCTATATTTTTTTGTATCTTTGTAGATATTTTTAGGTTGGGGAACTATGCCAAAGCATCGAAGTAGGGGTTTTAATTGAATTCGATGACCAATGCATTAAACCATTAACACTTGTATAATCCAACTATTTCTGAGAAGTTCAAAGGGTTGATTTTCATCCATAACAACATAAAATATTTGAATTGATTTGGAAAGTGTAAAAGGTAGAAGATATATGACAATTAAACATTCAAATTGAATAGTTAATTCACTAGATATAGTAGACGCATGTAGAAGAATTATACAACCAAACAATATATATTAAAGAGATGACAGAAGGCAAAAATTAAAAGGTGCAGAGGAATTAATTCAAACAGATTGTTCAATTAGCTAATCTCCATAAAAATGATAACTTTGAAATGTGTTATCAGGGAAGCTAATACTTAACTTAGCCCTACCCTAACTCTAATGTTACCTTGATTATATGATGGAAAACATAGATGATTATACCAAAAAACTCACATGGACACAAATTTTGTTAAGTGTGAAGTCAAAATCCGTTGATTATCTTTGAAAGCTTTCAAATAGGTACAATAATGTCTCTGGATTATCATAAGGGTTCAACCCTTCTCACTTTAGACTACAAAATATTTGTAGATTTAAATTCAAAAATATCTAATCTAATATAATCCTTTACAAAATGAAATCAATATTATCTAAAACGATATGGATATGTCAAACTAATAAAATATAAAAATAGACTTTATGAACTTATTTGCATAATCAACACTCTATTCAAGGGTGTTATTGGTAATTGTTGCCTGAAAATCTATTTCTTTTCTTTATGCTCGTTCTTTCGTTGTGCTAACTCTATATGTACTATACTGCTGCCCTAAAATGTGGCATTCGGTTTTACTCGATAAGCTCGAGTAATGTATCCCATCTTTTTAAATCTAGAATGGAGAATTTGATCACTATCCTATATGCTTCATTCACCTCTGTGTATTTTTCAAAACTTGGCGTAGTAATAAATAAATGTTTAATTTCATGTTGGATAAATAAATCATATTCTAGGCCTTAAATAAAATATTTACCAGTTATGATACCCTTTGCTTTAGCAAATTTTGATCTACTTACTACTATATTATGTAATCTATGTTCATAATTTTCTAGTGGAATCAATTGGCCACTAGAATCTCTTAGAGGTGGAAGTCCCTTATGCTATAGGATGGAAAATTTTCTGTGAAATTTCTTTACTTTCACTTGTAAGTTTTGACATTTATTTTCTAATTGTAACATCAAATTTCTTTTAGTTAAAACTTTTCTGACTTCTAGGATTGTATTAGTCCTATCTTCAATTCCTAGTTCTTCCAATTCATCCTTAGTTTTTGAATTCAATACTTTGATTATCCTCATTGCCTCCCTTGGCTTATGATCCAAGTCTTCTTTAATTTATGCTATGCCTGCCTTTGCTCTTCTTACTAATTATTCTTGTTCAAAAATAATCTCGATAGATGTCTAGAACTCTATTATGGTTGAATTGATGTCAACCCATATCTTCTGATTTGCTTCAGATAATGTCTGTGTTGTGAGTGATTCATCTTCATACTTTTCAAGTTGTTTGGTTAGCTTGAAATTTTTCTGTATTTCAGATATATATGCATTATCTTCTTTTATTTTATTCTCTTCCATCCTCTGCAGTGTTGATTTCAACTTTTCTATTTCCACATTTCTGAGAGATAAATCTCCCATGGCCTTTGATAATATTTTTGTTTCTTCCTCACTGACTATTATCATTTGTACTACAGAAGTCCCTGCACTTGTCTTCTGCTCTTTTTCCTTTAACAAGATTTCCATATCAGCCTCCATTTTTTGTATTTTGATCTTCTGCCCTACAATCAATATTAACATGTTTTATTTCTATTTCTCAATTTGTCCTACTTCTTAAGTCTGCGGATTCTCTGTTGTAGTAAAATTCCATTGTTTTATGAGTGCTTATATATCTGAATTTCTTCTTTTGATTATCTTCAACAACATTGACATCATTAGGATCCAATCCTATATTTATCACCAGGTCTTCCATCCCTTTTGTGCTGGTATCCTTGGTTAAGGAAGACATTCTTTCTAGCTTGAGATGTGAATGAATATTATTTAAAGATGTTATCGATTTAGAAGTTTCCATAGTTGAACTTGTTAGTGAGGAATAAATCATCTCACCTACCTTTTTTGTGAAGGTCGATTTGATAGATTAGATGTATCTTCTTAATATCAATGGGAAACATAGAAGCCTTATAATCATCTTCACTTTTAGAAACTAGTACTTTTGGCTCTAGGAATGCCAACTAGATTTTCGCTCTCTTAGGGTCTAGTGTAGATAACAACTTGGGTTGAGTAGTGGATGATTGATTCCAGAACTCAGTATAACTTGAAGTTTTCAATGATTCATTCTTTTTCTTCATCTCTCTAAATCTGAAAAATATATATTTTTTGTCCTTAAGATGGAGAAATAGGAGAAGTAGGAGAACCAATAGTTATTTCCTTAGTTTGCTGGAATAGAAAAGCAAGCTCGTTTAATAACATTATTGTAGTTTGTTCTTCTAAATTTCTACCTTTTGATGACTCCTATTTTATATTTATTGATCTTATTCCTTTTAAAACTTTGAAACCAATTCCTTTAGGTGCTGAACTTGTAGGTGATACACTTTCTCTTGGTATTTTCAATTTATTTTATTTCAATCTTGGAGTCTCCGATATATCCTAACTGTATGTTTACTCTTCAGTTTCCTGAAGAGTGTTTTCTTCCCATCCTTCCCTATTTGAAAACTACTCAATCTCTGGCTTTACTATGTGAACATAAGCTACTGACTTTTGCTCAAAAATTATCTTTGAAATAAATCCTAGGGGATCACAAGGCCAACTGAAACTAAGTCTAAATTTCATTTGTTTTAGTAGACTATCCACTTCCTTCTCTACTCCTCTAGTGTTAACAAAAAATGGACCAGTCCATGCTTTTAATTTCAACTGAGCTTTCTTCTTCCTAGACACAAAATGTATTTCATCCATATTCATCCTCTTCCCCATGAATTCTAAAGAAACAATTCTGACATGAAGGAAAACTGGCAGTTTATAAGGAGGAGTTCACAACCATAGACTCTTATTTCTATGAAATTTGGGTAGAGATACCATTCTCCGACCTTATATTGTTCACTGAAATGAAAAAATCTTTTGATTTTTGTGGAGACTCTAGGAACTATATCACTACTCAAAAAAATAATTCCATATGCAAAAATTGATTAACAAAATCACTGAAACAATATTCCTCTGTGTTTTCTCTAAGTAAAGAGGTCTAGTGGATGACTGATTGTGCTTTGCCCTTAATCCATATTTTATAATAGAAATTTAAACCTCTCACACTGATGATACAAAAATATATAAACTAGGATAGAATGATGCTTGAAGGATCCTTCAAAACTAAATATCAGGAATTGATCATGGATAACATCTGATAAAAACTAACAAAAATTAAACAGAACTGAGGGCTTGCTTCTAGATGAAAATATTGATATAAATCCAAGGATGAATTCATGTACCTACTGATCAGATTAATACCCTAAGAGACTATAAACCATAGAAATCACTTGCCTAAACATATTTGGATAAAATTTAGAAGAATATGGTGGAAGGTAAGCTTCTGGTAAATTTCCATTAGGGAAATAGTTGAAAAAGGATGAAGTGGGCCTTGATGATTGACCTGCAATGCTTGACAAATTGATTCAAGGGATATTGAAAATAGAATTTCATTATTTCTGGCCACTATGGCTCTCTGGCCAGGTAAATATCGACTCTCGTACTAGGTGATGAATTCAGGGAAATGGTGAGTTTGGGGAAAACAAAATTGGGGAAACACTGACTCCCAAAATAAAAATTCATGACTAACATCGTCAAATTTTTGGTATGCCCAATTGTAAAGTTCATAAAGATCGAATTTAAATTGAGTTTCAATGATTTTATACTGTGCATCAAATAAGCGAAGCTCATCGAGGTTAATTATAGCGCGTATGGTTAGACTCACTACCAGTGATCTATATTTTCCCTTCTTACTAGCCATTTCGAGAAAATGATAGAACAAAGGATAAATTTATGAGATTACCTAGTCAAAATGATGGCCAGTAACACAAAGGATTGCTGCAACTGGTCATTTTTTTCATATGCAAGAGAACTTCATGTAGGAATGGCAAATGGTTAAGTAATGGAGCAATGGCACAATTTAAATTCAGAATGAACTTCAACTGTTTATTTCGAATTACCATTATTGGCACATCGATATGTATTAATCAAACATTGGAGGGGGAATTAATAACTTAACGAGTGGATCTGCTAAGTTATCGGGCGATCTGGTGATGGCTAATTTAGTGGGGGCAGGAAAGGCATACTAAATTAGCTGGAGAGTTGGCGAAGGAGTTGGCAACGAACAAAAGTGGTTTGCATGCGGGGGGGGGCTAGACGGTAAGTAGTTTTAGGTGAGGGGGGTCCCACATTTCATGAGAGAATGACACATTAAAAAAAATAGTAAAGGGAAAAAAAAAGATTGCAGACCCCCCGTTTCCTTATCCGTCAAGAGTGCGATGGGTCCCCCAATTGCATGATAGTCGTTGATCCTGACAGGTGCGATCGTGATCATCAAAATGTGCCTGTCATTTAAATATTCAATGAGAAACACTGTATTTACAAAAAATAATAATTTAAAATTTTTTTTGCACCTATTCAAAACTTAAAAGCTCCGTTTAGTCTTGCTCATTTATTACATAGTACAAAAAATAAATTTAACCCTTTTTGTTTTTGGGAAAAAAAGTTATTCATTTTAGAAAGATCAAATGCATAGGTAAAATTAAGTTACAATAGTGTCCATGATCCTAACACTTGTGGCCTATTCAATATAGATTGGGTTAAGCTCTGTTGGTGTCAGATGCTCAACAACATTGAATGTATCTAGCAATGGGAGAAAGCATGGTCGTAGCATCTCCACACTGAATACTAGGTGAAAGCCAAGGAATGGTCGAATTTTGAGCTTGAAAACATTATCACCTATAGCCTTAGTGATGGTGTAAGGCCCATATCAGATCGAGCAAATATTTTTGTGGGCCCCATCAAGGTCATCCTTCTACAAATGTAACCAAACTTTGTCGCCCACCTAGAACTTTTGTGGCACCTGATGTTGGTCATGATGTTGTTTGTACTTAGCATTTGCTATGTCCAATATGTCATGGAACTATTGGAATATGTGTTGAATGAAATCAATGAAGTTGTTAGCTCTGTCAACTTTGGACTGGACATGAGTCAAATCTGCCTAAGTAGCTGCAAGTGGTGTTGCAACATCAATGGGACATAGTGTCTGGAATCCAAATCCCACCTAAAAGGGGTTGTGCCCAGTTGATCTATGGAGAGATCCATTGTAGCTGTGCTGGACATAGGGGAGTCTTTCATCCCGTGTGCATGGATGCTTTGAGTTGTACATGTGTAGGATTTGCACGATCATCCTATTGACGATCTTTGTTTGGCCATCAGATTGGGTGTGGAAGGTTGTGGATTTAGTGAGCTTGATATCCAACAATGGTTAGAGGCTTGACAAGAATGTACTTAGTAACCTGCTGTCATGACTTGAGATAATGGACTATGGGATCCCAAATTGTATCTATAATTGTTCAAAGAAGAGTTTGGTAGTGGCTTCTGCTATGATGCTCTTCTTGCGGGCTGTAAGAATGACCATTTGAGAGAACCTGTCAATGACCATGAAAACACACTTGTTGTTGTGCTTGGTAGAAGGAAGGCTTGACATGTAATCCATGGAGATGGATTCCTAGGGTCGGCTATGAGTAGGCACAAGAGTATACAAGCTTTGCTTCTTGATTTTAGGTTGGACAATGACACAGGAAATGTAGGATATGATGTAATTCTAAACATGTTGTCAAAGGTTTAGAGAATAAAAATACTTCTGCAACACTATCACTATCTTTTCTACCTAAAAATGTCCAATGAATTGACTATAGTGTGCAGCAAATCATCTTCACATGCTTGCTTGAAGGAACACAATGGTGTCCCAAGTGGAATAAAAGTGCATCTTAGAGGTGAAACTCTAGAACTAGCTTAGCTTCTAGGAGCATCTAGTATGTGGTGTCGAATTTTGGATCACTCTTGTAAAGATGCGGCCATCCCAAACTCTCGTGTCCATGAGAGTTGAGTACATTGGTCAATTCCATAACTGATGGTCGGCTGAGGTAGTCTACAACATTATTGGTCTTTCCCTTCTCGTGCTTAATGCTCAAATGGAACTGTTGCTGATATGTGGACCATTTGTGATGGCAGTTATTATGAAACTTTTCATATGTTTGTATGAACAATAGGGGTTGGTGGTCTATGTGGATGACCATCTCCTTCCCTAGAATGTAATGGTTCCATTTTTGGCAAGCCTGCATAAAGGATTACATATATTTGTCATAGGTGGGATACTTTCAGACTGTATTTGAAAGTGTCTCACTGTGATATGCCACTGGATGCACCTGTTGGGTAAGAACTACATCAACAACATAGTTGGAGGCATGTGTCTCAATTTCAAATGGTTATTTCAGGTCTGGTAATGTGAGCATTGGTGTAGAGTAGAGGTTATGCTTCAACTTGGAAAATGCCTTCTTTTTGGATTCAAACCAAAATAACTTTTCTTTCACGACACCGTTGGTGACATGACTTAAAGGCCAAGTGATATGAGAGAATCCCAGCATGAACCTCTGATAGAAATTGGCAAGACCCAAAAAGATACAGAGCTGTATTAGAGTGGTTGGGGTTGTCCAATCCTGAATTACTTTTATCTTATATGGGTCCACCTGCACACTTTGCTCATCAATTATGCACCCCAGATATTGAACCTGGGTCATACCAAAAGTGCATTCTCCAAACCGTCACATGATTTGTGTTGTCGTAGGGTTTGGAGGACCTGTCAAATATGGTGTATGTCCTCTTCCCAAATCTGGTTAAAGATCGGGATGTCATCTAGATATACTACCATGATGAGTTGGCGAAGGGTCTCAAGATGTCGTCCATATATCGCATGAAGGTTGACGGGGCATTTGTCAACTCGAAAGGCATGGCCAACCATTCAAAAATGCCCTCATTGGATTTGAAGGTAGTCTTCCACAGATCAGATTGTTCGATTGTTATTTGGTGATAACCAAAATTCAAGTCAATCTTGCTAAAATATTTGGCCCTCTTGAGCTGGTACAAAAGGTCATTAATCCATGGGATTTGATCCCTATTCTAGACAATGATATTATTCAATGCTCTTTTTTTAATACAGACTCTCCAGGTTTCATTCTTATTTTATACCAACACCATCAAGATCCCACATGCTGATGAGCTTGGCCTCATGTGCCCTTTCAGTAATAGCTCCTAGATCTACCTCTTGATTTCATCATTCTCCTTAATAGAGTGTCGGTAGATTGGTCCATTGGGTAGCAACGTGCTTGGGGTCAGATCGATGAAGTGCTTGAACTGACAGTGTAGGGGTATCCCTATGGGTGGGGTGAAGATGTCCCTATACTCCTCCACAACCTTGTCCATGTTCTGCTGCCATGTGATGGAACCTTATCTAGAGGCTATGGATGTGGCTATGGTATTCCTCTTGCTTCGAGGGTGAATCATAAGGAAGACGAATTTCTCTGTCTCAGAAATGATATTACTGTATTGTTTAGCAGATATCAAAGACAAGGCGGTATGCAACACTATCTCTGGTATCCTGTACAATTTCTGACCCAAAGTAATAATAATAGTATGAGGTCTAGATTCATATATATCATGATGCTTCCATAGGTATGGCTGAACTAATAAAACATCACAAAATTCCAGAGGGGAAACATTGCACAATACCTCATATGCAAAGGGATTGATGCTATAAGGCAAGCAACACTGCTAGCTGAAATAAAGATCTCGCCCTTGGTGGAGCCACCCAGTGGTGTATAGTTGTGGGTTCGATGTCATTGGTAGCTTCAATATCTTAATGACCTTGGCTGAGATCACGTTCTTCTACCTCTCACTATCAACGATGAACTACACGAGTGAATTCTTTATCCATATTTGCGAGTGGAAGGGGTGTTTCCCCTCATCTAGATCCTCAAGTTCTACCTTTTGGATCTTGGTCGTGGCTACCATCACAGTGGGTTCAAAATTAATGATATGATTTCCCTTGTTAGTTACATTTTCAAGTTCTCACTCAGAGTAAGAGGATGCATCCATATTTGAGTCTTTTAACTCAACCACTAGCGCCTGCTTCGCACAACATTCATCCATGTTGTGAGTGGGAGTTTTATGGAACTCACACCACTTGTCATTGTGTTTCTTCAACTTCCCATTATTATTGGCTTGCAGCTTCGAGGAGTTGTCCTGGGGGTTCATGGCCTGACTCTACCCTTTGCTATGTGGCTTGGGGGGGCCTTTGCTTTTCTTTGGGCTCGCAAATCCAAAGTCTCACTTCTTCTGCTTAAATTTTTCTCAATCTTGGTAGCATATTGGTAGGTTGCATGAAGTGAGGAGATGTCTAGGAACTCTATTTCTTGCTAAATGTATTTGTGCAAACAACTATGGTACTTGAGAGCCAGATGTTTCTCAAAATCTTCAATACCCAACTTTGTGCATTGGGTATGGAAAATATTCATCAACTCATGCACATCTTGATCCGTTTGATGTCGCAGCGTAGTCCATTATATGTACTTGTACTCAGAACTAACCACAGGGTAATATTGTTCCTCAATGGCATCTAAGAAAGAATTCCAGGTGGGCGCAGTTGAAAATAGTGAGTGTTCTCTCTCATCACTTTGTTCACAGTAGGTTTCCCCCCAGTCCTTTACATGGGGGACAACTTTGACGAGTGCAAAAGTAATATTTCCCTATTGGAAAATTCGTGAACTAAAAAATATCCTTCTAACATACTTCACCATCTATTTATGACATTTACATCTATTTGGCTTTCAAATGTGGGAATTTCAAAGTTGACTTGTACCTTGAAGGGAATGGCACCTCCAGAGTGGCTGCCAGATGAAGATGCGTCGCTTGTGTGCATTCACCAAAGGATTTGGGCAAAGTTGTCCATCATCATGTTCCTTTGTTGTCCGAGGACTTCTTCGAGAAATATTTTTAATGGATCTCCTACTTCCTCATGTTTATTTTATTCTACCATGGGAGGTCATCGAGGTTTGTGAGTATGATCTTGCAAAGGTTCAACCAGTTCAATCCCTAACTCCTTATAGCCCAACCTTGTTGGCGACATGCAAAGAAAAATAGAGAAAGAGAAGACCACTATGATACCACTGATCCATAATTATGAAAGAAAAAATCAGAATACAAATATAAACTTAAACACATAGACAGAACATAAATAAATCTCCACTTCATTAATATCAAAGAACTGAAAGATGCTTACATACACATTGGAAATAAACTAGCTCGAGTGATGGTTGCTTATCTATAAGAAGAGATGTGGAAGTTACATGCCTATGAACTGTGTTACAATGACACTCGAGGGAATTTTTATTATTGGAAAGCAAAGGGAAACCCTAAACAACCAAAACCCTGACCTTAGGAGATGGAACACCAAGAGTTTGTGAGCCCATTGGTGTTAGTTGGGTAGCCAATTTCTTAGGGTCGTAACTTGGTCATATGATATTCGTTTATCACATACGATACCTCATTAGAAAGGTACCTTTGAGTAATAAAAGATTTATGGCAGGCTATGGGTGTACCTGTGGATCTCAAAAATGTCGTTTTAGGGTGTCAAAATAACTCCAGAAGTTCAAGACCCAAAAAGCTGCTAAAAATAGTAAATTGTGATATAATCAAGGAAATTGATGAAACTGACTAGAGGTCTAGGTGGAATAGGTGGGTGGCCACCAATATCCACCTAGATCACCAATGCACTTGTTCTATCTCAAGGGTATATCAAATATTCACTCCCTTGAAATCACCTCCCTTACTGTTGTAAGGTTCCTTTTCTCTTCAATCTATTTTCATTGTCAAGATGTCTTCAAACATGCAAGCATCTCAAATATTCATTCTTTGTTATTCTGTCTACATCACCAAGGATAATTTGGTTCTAATTCAAGGTAGACACTCTCCAATATGTCTACACAACACCTCACACTCAACAAACCTCAATTCAACAGAGATTTACCTTAATTTGCTATAAAGTTTTCTTCCTCTAGGAGCTTCCTACATATTTATCCAAGAGTTGAAAAGTTGAAAGCCTTTTGTTGCTCTAACATTCTCTGAAAACATAGCTAAGCTATGATACCACTTGATGGGGACAGGCTCGGTTGCCCCAATTGCCTATAACCAAAGACTTAAACACCCACAAGCACATCTATGTTCTTAACTCAATTATGGAAATTACGAAATTAAGTCAAGAGATGCAGTCACAATAGAAAATGGAGATTTCCTTCACGAATGATATGAGAGATCTCTCTCATTCTTTCCTACTCTTTTCTCACCTCATCCAACTCTCATTTGCTTCCATCCAATGAAAGATACAATGGCTAGGCCAAACGAGCTTCAAAAACCCAAACTCGTAGTCTTGAAAAATGATAGTTGTATGCACTACGAAATATTTTTGTAGCACCCAAAAAACTTTATCTTTTCATATTCTAGGAAGCTGAAATGACTCGCCCACTACAAGGGTGGTTCTCCATAGTTGTGAATCACTCATTAACGCTATCCACAACTTGACATTCACTTCTCCATGAGGATTCATAAAAACTCATATTTTCCTATTAGAAACCAATCCAAAGGATTTTGACAACAACAACGCAAGGTGATCCAATTTTCTCTATACTTTTACACTCTAGAGCTACAATGACTCAACCATTCTAGCACAACCATAAGCTACTAGCTGCTTCCTTCATACTCAAATGTATTATTTCAAACCTCAGGGGAATGCAAAAATAAACTGAGCACATCGCATGCCAGTCCAAATGGGTGTGATTGCATCCAAACATTGGTACTCTATCTTACTCTAAAAATTCTTAAATCATCAACACTCTCACCTAAAAAAACCCAATAGCAACTCCTTCATGGGTTGGAAACAACTACAACAAAATACCAAGCATGACCAACGCACATGAAAATTAAGGTCACATGGTGTCAGTTCTTAATGCCAATCAGTTCATCAGATTATAGGGTCCCAAAACCTATAAACAATAATGCATAGCCTCTACAACGCATATGTGGTACTACCATGTACCAACAAAAATAACATACATCAATATTCATACCAACAACAAATCCCAAGAACATTAGAAATAACTATGGCCACAATATGAAGTTGCAGTTTCATATGCACACATAAATTCATTTAGCCCCAACTACACGTGAACAAGGAATTGATTTTGTCCCTAAGGAATACAACTACCATATTTCACAACATACTCAAATTCTTGATAAGTGTAAACAAATAATCTCATTAAAAATAGACAAACAGAGGAAAATACAAACATAGAGGCACATAAACACATTTTCTCATTAATCATATTCAACATACATTAAACACATAGAGGCATCCCAGGCATCTCATCCTCTACCTCTTCTTCTAACAAAGGAGCTTGTCCTCTCTTCTCTGTTTCACCTCTTCTCTGCTTCGCACTCATCTTCTCAAACACTCATGTCTTATAAAGAAAACTAACATGGGTAGCCAAGAGTCACAAGTGATGATTATTTCCCTTTCTCATAAAATAAGGAAAGATGAAGCTAAATTTACATTATGAAATATTTCCTCTAACCTATTTTGAAAACAAACTCTCTTCCTAATGTAAATATCTACAAAAAAATTTAAAATATCTCCCAACAACACCATGTGACCATCCCATCAAATTGGAAAGCTCAGATCCAGTCTTCATTGAACTTTGTGCTCCATCTATGCACCTGCATCATTCGCTCTCCCAAAGTGTGAATTGACGAGGAGGGAAAAAGGAAAAGGATATATTCAAACAAGGTCAATGATCACCACTAACTTTGACCATAATATTATAATAATGAAATCAAATCAAAACAAATATAAAAGAGAACTATGGTGGAAGGAAAGGGACACCACATAACTTATATTTCTCTCTTCGGAATTCATTTACTTTTGCAAATGTGTCAAGCATGAATAAGACTAGGATAGAGGGGAGCATAGGTCTATGCATTGAATTACAGTGGAACAACATTCGACAAAATAATGCCTATGACCTCCATTCAATGCCTTAGATACTGACAAGGTATAAGACAATATACTAAAGGATGTAGTCTAGTAATTAGATGGGCAATGGGAATGTAATATGAAACAATTGCATTTCCCTAAACCTTCATTTTTCTAACCTTTAAATAAATAATTTAGACTTTCCATCTATTTTAACCAAGAGACACAATGTTGGAAAATATAATAGACAATGCTTAATACCTCTATGTAGATAAATTTAACCAAAGTATAGTAAAATGAAACATAAAAATTAAGGACATCAATGACATACCATTCAATGAAAAAATGTATTAAGTGTTTTCGTTGGAAATAAAGATGATTAAACCAACATTTGAATAACATCTCTTACCACGTTGAAATTGGATGAAGTCCCTTTGGATTAAGAGGGAAATATTTCAATCCTTTCACATACCTGTTTTTTTTACATTAAACAGACTACATCCATCCGCACCAATGCAACACTGATAAAACCATGTGAATTTTCTTGTCTCAATGGAAAATGTTCGCCCCCATGTCTTTACTCTGCACTAACTATTATTCCCCTGTACCTTCTATGGCATTAAAATACTAGGGAAAGGGTCTATTCACCTCACCAAGTTAAAAATTCCAGAATAACCTATGTATAGGCCTATTTTGTTTGTGACCTTTATGTCCTCAATGGGATCTACACTAGTTGACCACCTCTATTAATTATTGGAGTCGATCTGCATCATATCCCATTTCATACCCCGTAATTGCTCATTTCACACAAGAACCTACACCATCATGCTCACCACTTCCATGTCTTCTTTAAAAAAATCTCTAAGTATGTTGAATATTTGTTTCCTTCACTACTAAATTTGGGCATAAATTATGATAGCAGAATTCGAGGGAACGATTTAAATAAAAAAAAGTGTTGGAAGTTAATTTTTTTTTTGTTTTGTTTTTTTTTTTTTAAATCTTGACAATTGTCGAATATATAACAAGAGTTCTTCAACTATCGAATATATGAATGAAGGTATTTTCCCATGGACTATCCAACTTTTTTGTTTTATTTTGTTTTGTTATTTTTTATAATCCCGTATGTCTTTGAATATCCGACGAGAGCTCTTTTATCATTGAATATCTAAAATTTTATCCAATATGAAAATTTGTTGTCCAATATCTGATAAATAGAAATTAATCGTTGCACAACGTTCAATTCAACCATTAATGACTTTTTTCCCTTGACAACGTCTAATATGGGACCGCTTTACATTGATTTTAACTTATAATTATATTAAATATAACTAACAATGTAAACTTTGAAACGAGAATTGATACGATTACCCGTTTCGTTGAGGTAGCAAAAAAGTCAACCGATTTTGAAAAGTGGTGATGCAGAATACACCTTTTTTTTTTCGGAGCATATTTTGACACTTTAAATTTTCTTACGTATCAAATATAATTATTTTTTTTTAAATGTTAGTGATGTTCATGTTGATTTTGAAACGTGTTGATGGAGCAACATCCCTTTTTTTAGAGGGCTTATTTTTGACACTTTAAATGTTACATTTTTTGACACTTTAAAATGTTTTATGTCTCAATTTTTTTAAAATCATAATTACTTCACAAATTTTCTAGTTGCCTTATTTTTCTTTTCTTTAAATGTTTATTACTTAAAAAAGTAAATATAAAAATATATATATAAAAGACAAAATAAAACATAACAATGTGAAAAAAGAAATTAAAATTAAAAAATTAAGTAAGTAAAAATAAAAAAATTTAGAAAAGCATTAACAAAAAAAATAAAATAAAAAGAAATTAAAAGCAAACTAGATCAAAAGAAAAAAGAAAATTAACAAAAAAAACCAATTTTTTTTTTAAATATTAAAATTAAGATTAAAACCTAAAAAAACAAAAAATATACTCATATTAAAAAAAGAAAAAGAAAAAAAAATTAAAATTTAAAATTATATATATCTATAATTTAGGGTGGTTCATGAACACCCTGGTCAGTGAGTGGTCGCTACTTCCACGGAAAAATTTCGGTTAATTGCCCCTCGGCCTACTGGCAAGACCTAACCCCAAGGGCTTGTGGCAGAATCGACCTTGTGACCTCCTAATGGCAAGGCACAGTTTTTGACCAACTGAGCTAAACCTTGGGGCTTATATATACATATACATATACATATACATATACATATACATATATATATATATATATATATATATATATATATATTCAAATTAAAAGAAAAAAGACCAATAAACATTTCAAATTATTTATATATATATATATATATATTCGATTTAAAAAAATTTAAAATTTTTAACAGAATATATAATTTTGATTTAGAAAAAAAAAATTGTGCCCTGCCAGCTGCCAGTGGGGGCGCAGCTAGGCGGTGGTAGGTCGATTCCTAGAATTGACCTGCCATTGTTTGGCTGCATGTGGGGACACGACCGAGCGGTGGTAGGTCGATTCATAGAATTAACCTGCCACCACCTGGCCGAGCATGGGGGTGCGACTCAGGTGACCGGGAGGTTGCAGGTCGATTCCAAGAATCGACCTGCAACTTCCCAGATGCTCGTGAGGGTGCGGCCCGAGTGGTTGGGTTCGGCCGATTGTGGGGGCACGACCGGGGCGGTCGGACGCTGGCAGGTCGATTCTGGGAATCGAACTGCCACCGCTGGGCTGGGCATGGGGTTGCGGCTCGAGAGGCCAAGTAGTGGCAGGTCGATTCTAGGGCTAGGCGTGGGGTTGCGGTTCGGGAGGCCAGGCAGTGGTAGGTTGATTCCTATAATCGACCTGCCACCATCCAACCGCCAATGGGGGTGTGACCCAGGTTGTAACAACTTGCAGTCCTTGAATGCACTCCCGGCTTGAAGTGCGAGCTCAAGTCCTATAACACACAGGTGTTATGTTATAATGTAAGTGTGTAGAAGGTTGGGCGAGCTATTTTATAGGCATGGGAGCTTGGTTGTTTACCCACGGGCCGACTTACAAATGTAACAGGCCGACCGATGGTTGAGGTCGTTTGCAAGAAGGTTGACTCATGTTTGCAATGGAGGTTGAGGGCATGGGCAGGTTGGCTAAGTAGCCACGACCTTTCCTTGCCACTCGTATATATTGATGGTGTGTGAACTCATTTGGCATCATCGCTCATCACAACGAACTCGCTCAACATGTGAAAGAAAAGGTGCAGGTCTAGTGTGAACGTAACAAAGAAGAGGAAGGCGAAGTTTTAGTGATGTGCCCATTCTTGGGCAAGGCCGCACAGAGATAGCACTGTTTCTTGGTTTGGGTGAAGGATGCGGGTAGAGGTCGCTCACCGATTGGAGTAGGGTGTGCACGGGTGTGGCACTAGGGTCATGCGAAGGAGCACCCGATGGTGAAATGAAGGCATGGGCACCTGGTTTGTGTGATGACTTGGCACGGGTTCTTGGGTGACTTGGGTGAGCGCCCGCCCATCGTGCAAGTGTGCACGGTGTGAGTTTGGGTGAAGTGTTGAGATTGTGAACGAAGGTGTGACTTATGAAGAGGTGCCCGTGTGTGGCAACTTGGTTACGATGAGGTGCACCTAAGCTGGGAAAACAACACGATCGTGCGACGAGGTGAATGAAGGGTTGGTGAGTCGTGTGGTGTCTATGCAGAGGCGCTGACGAGCTAGGCAACCAAGTTTGCCGAAGATTGTAAATTTGGCTAAGTATGAAACTTGGGGTTTCCAAGTATACTTGTAAAGTTTTGTAATATTGAAAGATTGTATAATATATTATTCGGGCAGACTTATTGTTCAGGGAGATGCCCCTCCCTTTATATTGTGAAATTGTGTTCTTCATGTATAATTGCTGATGATAATGAATGTGTATGGGTGTTCATTGGTATAAAGAAAACATTAATAATACTTGGTTGGAAAACAAAAACTAAGTAGGATAAGTGGTTAGGCGTAGTCCACGAACATATGTATTGGTGAAAAGAAAGTGTTTGGTGGTGCCGCACCTTGCCTAGAGCAGTTGAAAGACTACCGCAGGTGTAGGGGCGTGACAGTTGGTATCACAGCTAGTGTGAAGACTTGGAGGAGTCTTGTAGGATGCGGGGTGAAGCAGGTGTGTAAGCACTTGACAGTTGGTGTTTGAGCAGGGTTGCTCGTGACAGGTACTTGCAGGTGAAGGAAACTGATTTCACATACAAGTGGGACAAGAGATGGTTCATGTTTTGCAAGGAACTTGGAGAAGGCTGAAAGGAAAAGATGGTGGATGAACCTACGACATGTGAATCTAGCCATAATGCAGGTGAAGTCTTCCAGTACAAGGTGTTGGAATAGATGGGTCGATGGAGTTCTAGTTGTGTTTCGATGAAGGCTGAGAACATGAAGATTTGGGAAGGCTCTTCAGAACTAAGGAGGGAACTTGAAGAACTCAAGAGCCAATGCGGAAGTATGATGGATGGTGAACTCAAGGATCTTGATGAGGAGATCCAACGAAGTGGTCTTTGTCTTCAAGATCTCTTGGATGAAAGAGCCCGGTTGAGGAAGAAAAGAGCCTTGGTGGAAGCATAATCAAGCAAATTGAGGAAGAGATAAAGAAGAAGCTTCTTGGTAAGAAGATCGTTGTGATTAAGCAGGAAGAGCTTGACTACATTGAAAGGCTGGAAACTCACTACCGAGACAATCCAGAGGATATTCGAAAGCTTAGTTCTATGGAAGTAGTCAATGGGTACTTAGTTGGTGCACTTGAGCAGAATGCGATGGAGGACAAGCTTGAAGGGAATCAAGCTAGACTAGGATCGAGTTGCTTAGAAGAGCCAAGGAAGGAGGTGAAGTACCTTAGGAGGAATTTCAAGTTGGAGCACAAGCCAATTGACACTTCTGAGGCTGAATTCTTGAAGAAGGTTGCTGATGTGAGACACAAGATAAAGCGGACAGAAGGAGGTGATGCCTTAAAGCTGAGTTTTGTGCAGGTGACCGTGAAAGGCAAGAGATTTACAGCTTTGGTGGATATGCGAGTTACTCATAGCTTTTTAAGCAAGAAAGTAGCAAAGTATTTTGGAAAGAAAGCAAAGATGGAGAGGGAATGGAGTGCTTTCAAAGCAGTCAACTCTACCATGAAAGCTGTTATTGGTGTGATGGAGAACACTAAGGTGAGAGTGGGATCATGGTTTGGAAAGTTGGACTTGAGCATCGTGGACATGGATGATCATTCTATGGTGCTGGGGCAAGGTTTCATGAGACTTGCACAAGCAATACCAATGGTGGACTGGGACATTCTCTTGATCACAGCTGAAGGAAGAACTATGATGGTTTCAATGAATAGAAGGAGTTGCTTGGGGTATAGATGGAGGATGAATTCTACGACTTTGTATCCCAAAGATCTGAATGTAAAGCATGAGGATGTGGAGCAAAGAGGACTTGGGAGTATGACTCAAACAACGAAGGAAGGGAAGTTTATTGAATTCGTTACAAAAGCGATGAAGAAGGATGGAAGTGAGAGGACAATCTCATGGATTAGGGAGCACTAGACAGAGACATCTTCTACTAATGATCTTCATAATGGAGTTGCAAAAGAAGGGAGTCCGAGTATTACTTCAAAGGCATTGGTTGGAGAAGATTATGAAGGTAGAGATCTGGCTAGTATAGTGGATTTTTGTTGGTATGCTATGGGCATATATTACTTTCAGTTGAAGAAAGCCAAGCTTGGGGAGCTTGGGTGTACATGTGAGGAGATTGAGGCTATGCACAGATACTTGAGGACACAACATCAATCTGATACATGGGTGGATGAGAGTCAGGGAGGAAACTTCCTAGCCCTCCTTTCTCTATAGAAAACATTGGAGATGGGTTGGTGTAGGGACCTCATTTGGAAGGGGCTACACCAACCTTAGCAAGGGGCCTTGGGAGGAGGCTTCTTTATGATAGATTGCAGACTTGGATGTAGATGGCCAGATGTTGGGATGGAGTCTACATGGGTTGGAAATCATGGAAAACTAGAGTCATGGACATTAGGTTGGAGATATGGAGCATGATAGTTATGCAGGGACATTATGCAGGAGCATGTATAGAGGTGTCATGGACATTCTATGGGGAATGCCGAAGCAAAGGATGTTGCGCAGATGCTTTTATGACATGGAGATGTATGAGCTAGTGGAGAGGTTGTACACTCTTGTACAACAAGGCCATGGTTCGAACATGTTGTAGATGGGATGGAGTTTCCATGGACCTGAGCATGGGATTGAGAGCAGACTTTGATGAGTCCGAGATGTAGCAGAAGTCAGGGAAAGATTGATGGGGACATAATGATGTACATTCTTGTGTTTTGGACGTATGGTTGGATTAGCTACCCAACTAGTTCGAGTCATGAGTGGTACCAATGTGCAGAGGTGTGTTGGCATGAGTTGGATCCACATGAGTTGACATTTGTGTAGACAGGTGTCCATATCAGGTGGAGTATCTTGACAGGTAGCCTACGGAGGGACAACACATAATGGAGATGGTAGTTCTACATATGTTGCAGGGATGTTTGCAGTATGTGGAGGAGTTGATATCATGGATAAGACTATTCGGATATGGAAATCTTGATCTTGGTGGAGGGCTACTAGGGTGGTATGTTGTCGAGGACGACAACGACTTCAGGTGGAGGATGATGTAAGGACCTGCAGTCCTTGAACGTGCTCTCAGCTTGAAGTGCGATGACAAACGAAGAAGTGCGAGCTCAAGTCCTATAACGTGAAGGTGTTATGTTATAATGTAAGTGCGTAGAAGGTTGGGCGAGCTGTTTTATAGGCATGGGAGCTTGGTTGTTTACCCACAGGCTGACTTACAAACGTAGCAGGCCGACTGATGGTTAAGGGCGTTTGCAAGAAGGCCGACTCATGTTTGCGATGGAGGTTGAGGGCGTGGGCAGGTCGGCTGGGCAGCCACGACCTTGCCTTGCCACTCGTATATATTGGTGGTGCGTGAACTCATTTGGCATCATCGCTCATCACAACGAACTCGCTCAACATGTGAAAGAAAAGGCGCAGGTCTAGTGTGAACGCAACAAAGAAGAGGAAGGCGCAGTTTTAGTGATGCGCCCGTTCTTGGGCAAGGCCGCAGAGAGATAACACCATTTCTTGGTTTGGGTGAAGGATGCAGGTAGAGGTCGCCCACCGGTTGGAGTAGGGTGTGCACAGGTGTGGTTCCCGGGTTGTGCGAAGGAGTGCTCGACGGTGAAATAAAGGCGTGGGTGCTCGGTTTGTGCAATGACTTGGCACGGGTTCTTGGGTGACTCCGGTGAGTGCTCGCCTGTCGTGCAAGTGTGCACGGTGTGACTTTGGGTGAAGTGTTGAGGTTGTGAATGGAGGTTTGACTCGTGCAAAGGCACCTGTGTGTGGCGACTTGGTTACGATGAGGTGCGCCCAAGTTGGGCAAACAACATGACCGTGCGACGAGGTGAACGAAGGGTTGGTGAGTCATGCGGCGACCGTGCAGAGGCGCCGACGAGCTAGGCAACCGAGTTTTCTGAAGATTGTAAACTTGGCTAAGTATGAAACTTGGGGTTTCCAAGTATACTTGTAAAGTTTTGTAATATTGAAAGACTGTATTATATATTATTTGGGCAGACTCATTGTTCAGGGAGTTGCCCCTCCCTTTATACTGTGCAATTGTGTTCTTCATGTATAATTGCTGATGATAATGAATGTGTATGGGTGTTCATTGGTATAAAGGAAACATTAATAATACTTGGTTGTGAAACACAAACTAAGTAGGATAAGTGGTTAGGCGTAGTCCACAAACATAAGTATTGGTGAAAAGAAAGTGTTCGGTGGTGCCGCACCTCACCTAGAGCAGTTGAAAGACTACCGCCAACTTGGGGACGTGACATGGGTAACTGGGAAGTGGTAGGTCGATTCCTAGAATCGACTTACCATTATCTAACTGCCCAGGGACGTGCCCCCACGGGCGACCAGGCGGTGGCAAGTCGATTCCCAGAATCGACCTATCACTGTCGGGCCACCCTTGGGGGCGCGACCCTGGGCGGCAGAGTTGCACGTAGCTCCACATCCCCACGGGACATCGGGCAGTGGCAGGCCGATTCCTAGAATCGACCTGCCGTCGCCGAGGGCCACGCCCCCACAGGTGGCTGACGTGGCACAATTTTTTATTTTTAAAGTCAAAAATATATATTTTGTTAAAAATTTTAAATGTTTTTTTTTCTTAAATCAAATATATATATATATATATATATATATATATATATATATATATATATATAATGTTTTTAGTTTTTTTTCTTAATTTCAATACATATATTAAATTTTAATTGTTCTTGGTTTTTTTTTTAATCTTAATTTTAGTAGTTTTTAAATTTTTTTTGGTTTTTTCTTATTAATTACTTTTTTTTTAAAATCTAGTTTGTTTTATTTTTTTTATTTTTTTCATAATGCTTTTGTAACTTTTTTTTATTTTTACTTAATTTTATAGTTTTTTTAAAATTTTGTTTTTGATTTTGTTTTTCTTTCCAAAATTTTTTATGGTTTATGAGATGAATTTATTTTTTTACATTTTTTTGGAAAATATGTTTTTCTTATTATTTATTTCGTTATATATATATATATATATATATATATATATATATATATATATATATATATATATATATATATATATATATATATATATATATATATATATATATATTTTTTTTTTTTTTTTTTTTTCACATGGAAAAAAGTCATAATTTATATTCATATTGAAATAAATTACATTTTGTAGATGCTTAGAGCATATGCAGATAACTGTCCATGAATTGGACGAGTGTACATAAAAAAGAATAAAAAATTACAGATAGCATCAAAGCCTATACTTTTCTGCCTTTCTTCTTCTCCACCCTACGCCAACCCTGTGAGTCAGAAGGGGGGACAATGATTGCCTGTGAGTATTCCTGCGTTGTCGCTGGTGGTTCTTTGTCGGATTCTGATCCTTCTGATCCATGGGTTCTTTTGTTGCGACAAGCATCCGGCCGTGGCGTTTCCTGCTGCCAAACATGGTCCTCCATTTGCGGGTCTGGTGCTTTTTCTTCATGTGTACCATTCTGTTCCATATTTATATCCGGTTCCTCTTGATTCACATTATGCTCTGGCTGATTGTCCTCTTCTTCCAGCGGTTCTGTATTCTGCCACCCATTTGGTTTTCTTTGCTGTTTTTTGTTTCCTTTTGTATTCTTTCTGGTCAGTGGGCAAGAATTTTGAAGGTGCCCTGTTTGTCGGCAGCTACGGCATCTGAATGCTGTGTTTTCATAGTCTAGGGGCTGTATCCTCTCAGTGTTATTATAGAGTAATGATATCTTATCAGGCAGCCCCTGACTCAAGTCCACTTCAACGCAAATTCTGGCAAAAGTGTATATCCCTCTGCTATTTCTATCTTCATCAACTTTTAGGAGTTTCCCCAAGGAATTCCCAATGGCATATAAAACTGTGGGGTGCCAGAGATGTAATGGGAGGTTGTGAAGCCTCACCCAGACAGGTGTTGTTGTGATTTTCATAGTGTTTGGATCGAAATCAGCAAACCAAGGGGTAATAAAGAGACCTGCACTACCCCAAAACCATGGCCCCTCATTGATGATGCTATCCCTTTCTTCCTATGTGTGGAATTGTACAATAAAAAACCCTTTTGAACATAGGTATATATTACATTCTGGAGTCCAGCGGGAATGTATCCATTGATGTAAAGCATCTGATTTTGGCCAGAAACCATTGAATCTACATATTACAGCATGTTTTGTGAAATCAGAGTGTATTTCAGTTACCTCCGGTATAGTAACTTGGAGCATAGCATGTTCCAGTTTTTGTTCTACTATATGTGGCCCAGGTTGTTCTGGTGGTAACATTGGTTTGTCCTGCATCTTTCCCTTCCCCTTTACTGCATCACGAAAGGAGCCTGTGGTTTTTGAGCCAGAACCATTGCAGCCTCCACGCAGTCTTAGATTAAGGTATATGGTTGTATCCTGACAGATCCCATATTCCTGTAGAGTAAGATGGTCCTGTAAGCTACGCCCTGCACATATCAGGTTCTGGAGTCTTGTGGGAATTCCCAGTTGGATTTGTACTTTGTTTTTTAGCCCTTGTATGTTTGAATTTTTGCTGAGTCGCATGCAGCAGTGGCTGCCCCCTGTTTGTTTGATGAAGATCTGGATCCAATCTTTACCCTGGCATTCCCCTGTTTTTTTTAATTTTTTCCATCCCATGGGGTTTCCAGATCTGGCTGTCCCTTGGTAATGTCTCCCAGGCAGAGCCCCATGGTATGTAGGTGCTCAGATCTACTTCATATATTGATAGAACAACATTCTGATATTCTGTAAAAAGGGTTTTTCCATCATACCTTAGATATAAGCTGCGTTCCGGCCTGAAGGCTCCATTTTTACTGAAGAAAAAGCCTCTATTTATAGAAAAATCTGGTTTGGGCATTTTGTCAAACACTTGCCCCGTAACCTTCGAGGTTTTTGGCAGAAGTGGTTTTCGAAGCTGGTAATGGAAATCCAAGCTCCTAAGCACGCCCGCACTCCATCTCCTTTCTCTATGGACCCTGATAGTCACAATAACAATGACGACAGGGACTGCAATCATCGGATCTGGACAGAAACGAAAGAAGAACTCTGCCTTTATGCCCTCGATGGCTCTTCCCATGGAGTCACCTGCCGCTTTTCCTTTCAAACCCTTCGAGGCATAGTCTCTCACATGGTTTCCGCAGTGATCCGCAATGACTTTCTCCTGAAGTCCCTTCGAACCGGCGTGTGCCTGCAAGTCAAAAATATCAGCGAGCAGGGAGGATGCAAGTTGAAACCCCCATGGATCGCGCTCAGAAGCGTGAATGGTTTTTCCCTTGTCATCAGTCAACCTTACGAGCCATGAGGCCTCAAAACCAGACGCACCCGTTACACAGGCCTTGGTTCCTTTGCCGTCCTGTCCATTAACAAACAGTGCCGCCATTTTTCGCCTCTCCGTCACTTTGTATGGTTCACTTCACCTCTCCTCAATATATATCCCTCAATATGCTATGTCATTTTTTCTTCAATATATATCCTTCAATCTATATATATATATATATATATATATATATATATATATATATATATATATTTTCTTTTTAATTTTTAATTCTTATCTTTTATAGGTGAATTTTGTTTTTTTGTTTTTTAACATTTTTATGATTGATTTTTTTTTTTTTTGTTATTTTTTTTATGTTTGCTTTTTTTGTCTTTTTTATATATTTGATTTTTTTTTGTTTTTTTTTTATATATATATATATATATATATATTTATTTTTTTTTTTAATTTTATGTTTTGTTTTTAATATATATTTTTATTTACATTTTGTTTTTTGTTTGTTTTTTTCATTGTTTTAATTTTAATTTTAATTTTTAATGATATGTTTTCATTATTCTTTTGAAATTTTAATGTTTTTCGGAGTCATGATAAATTCTTTTATCCCATTATTTCATAATGTTGAAAATTTTCCCTAGAAAAAAAAAGTGTTATTGCAACATCAACACTTTTCATTTTGAGGGTGTTTTTTGCACAATTTTTGCATAGAAAATTGGTTTTCATTGCCATTTTTAAAACATGTTGACAATTTACCCTAGAAAAAAAAAAGTGTTATTCCAACATCAACACTTTTCATTTTTAGCACTGCTTTTCATGTTGTTTTGGGGGTTTTTGGTTAGAGTTCCCGTTTTGAGTTTATAGTTCCTGTTTCTTAGTTTACATTGTTAACTTTAATATTATAATTATATATAATATTGTTTATATATATATATATATATATATATATATATATATATATATATATATATATATATATATATATATATATATATATATATATATAGAGAGAGAGAGAGAGAGAGAGAGAGAGAGAGGTTCGAACATCATATAACTTCGACATAGTTTCTATATTAGTTGCGATTGTTTTGAAAGGTTGTAGGATTATTTTGAGGTTAATTGGTGAAAAAAATCATCACTAAAAGTTTTGTGGCAAATCAATTCACATAACATTTCTTAAGGAGATCAAGGATATGTGGGATAGGCATCAGGGTCTTCTGAGGAACGAAGTTCTTATTTCCCTTGTAGAAATTGCAAGGGCTTGAGGCCAAGGAGAATTCTAATAAAGTGAGCAAAAAATTATTGTAGAGATTATGGACACGCTGAAGGTGGCCATGAATATCGTCCATTAGTAAGTTATTCATTATATGTCTTTGTAATATTGTAAATTTTTTTGTAAATGTTTATATGTATATTTTATTTTAGATTGTATGTATTTGTATTGTCTTTCTATTGCAAATGTATTTTATATTCTTTCAAGAGGTGTTTTACCTATGATGTCATATTGATGTGGATAAATAATATTTGATTATTTTCATTATGGTCGATTCAGGGGTTAGGTCATGTTAATTACTTTATGGGCTTAGGATAAGGGGTTAGGGGTTGAGGTATTAGGGGTTAGGGGTTAAGGGCTTAGGGTTAGGAGATTAAGGGAATATGGGAATGGGGTTAAGATGTTGGGGGTTTAATGTATGTTTAGGGGCTTAATTAGGACCTAGACAATTTAGAGGTTAATCGTGAATTTTTATGGAGCATTATTAATAAGTTTTTAAAAGTATATTGTGCACATAATTTAAAGGGTGGACGTAGTGAATACATTTTGAGAGGAAAGAAGAAAATGATTATCTAATATATTGTAGTAAAATTTTATAAGAAAAAATAATAAAATATAGATATCACTAAAAAATTAATTAAATCGAAATATGTCTAAAAAAAATTATTATAAAGAAAAGATATTGGTTAAAGGTAAAATGAGTCTATTTTATTAATTTAGTTAATATGATAATTAATAAAAAAGATTACTTTGTTTATTAAAAAGTTTGAATTTATAAGCCACAATTTATTAAAATGTTACATTCCTAACCACAATCTATTTCTCTCATAAAAGAGTCTCTTTCTCATTTTTTAAGGAAAAAAGTATGGGAAACAAGTCTTTCACTTGGTGTTTCAAAATGTTTTAGGTGGCAATGAGATTTTTATGCTCAAGTGATATAGAGTGAATAAATGTCCATATAAAGTCTCATTTTCCAATAAGGGTCTCATTTGTTGTAAATTATTAGAAAACTAATTGAAGTAATATCAAAGGTATAATAGTTCTAGGAAAAGGGTAGATTAATGAAATATTTGATAAATCATCAATGGTTATTTATTCCATAAAGAAAACATTGCACTCCCTTTATGCAAGCTTAAACAAGCATAGCACCATCAATCAAGATAGTGCCTGTGTGATGTTCAACTCATGTTGACAATCAATGCATACTTTTGTTGACAACCTACCTCACTTTGGTTGCATTTGTACTTCTATTTTTGTGAGTTTTCTCAACTTTCGTCTTTTGCACACTTTTGCTTTCACAAGTTTCACTTTCTCATTTGTGGGTGTCATTTTGGCTCACTTTCACTTTAATAAGTGGAATTTTCATTTTATCTTCGCTCAAGCATTTTCCACTTTCAAGGACATTTTCACATGCAAGTGTCTTTTTCATGTATTCTTATAGTTGCAGGTGTCTCTTTTAAGTATGTTCACCCCCTATATGTGATGCACCTTTGCAAATCACTAGAGTTAGTTCTGGTGCACTTCTCTACATTAAACACTCTTACATATCATTAGAATATGTGCCAATCACATTCCTACATCTCACATGTGTTGATTATTCCTTATTTTTTTCAACATAGTCTTAAAAATCTTGCTAAATTTTACAAGCTTGATGATCACATTGATTTGTTGTATTTGTTTCTGGCTCTCACCTAAGCTCATGGTTGCTCACCCATCCTCTTAAAACTTCTTGTCTCTAAGTGAAACTAAGAGAAAGTATTGCATTATGATGATGAATGAGAAATAAGATCAATATTTTTTTTATTATGGTTGTGAGTATATACCTCAAAAAGTGTCTCACTTCCTACATGTCAAGAATGTAGAAATTTCACCTATAGAACAAACCGGTATGTGCAATGTCCTAAAGCATAATACTTGTTCTACTTCTACAAAACATTTTTTTTTCCGGAAGAAAAAAATCACTTTTTATTGAGCAGAATAAAAAGTTACATACAGTGATCCACTTGCAGACCTGTTGCAAGATTGTTGCGCTGTAGAGTACACAAAAAAAACACAGTCCTAATTGACTGTTAGAAAGGAGTTCAGATAACTAACACTCCGAAGATATGGACATATAGCTACCTGTTTGGTCTTCCTCCTTGGGCGAGTCTTTGAGCACTAAAACTATAAGAAAACTTTTTCAGATCGAGGTCTCCTACAGAGAGGATAGAACACACTCTTACAAAGCTGTTTTCAGAACTTCAGGCGAGATGAAGATCAGTATGATGCGGAATATATAATGGAGTTCTGATATGAAAAATCTGTCCACATATTAAAACATGAAGCAGAGGAACAAAAACATATATGAAGAAATATCCAAGACCAAGAAAGCGTATAGAGACAGAGTGTCGCTATCACTGAGGTTGTTCGAAAGGAGGGTCATTCGAGACGATGGACTGCCCCTGCCTGTATTCTGTAATTGCCCAGCTTCCCAAAACTTGTTGTACACCAGCCTTAGAGAACCTGTCGGCATCCTCGTTTCTGTCCCTGAATACATGGCAAAGGATGAAGACATTGAAAGATGACTTTAAGCGCTGTATTTCCTCAAGAATAATCTTCAGGATTTGATTTCGACATGCAGCATTTCCGTTCACCCAATTGATTATGTTCAAAGAGTCGCCATAAATTTGAATTGAGTGAATATTTCGCTGAAGAAGCAAACATAGAAGAAAGCGCAAAGCAGAGATCTCAGCAAAGTTATTTGTGCCTGGTCCGAGGCCTACAGAGGCTTTAAGAGAATGTTCTTGATTAAAATGAATACACAGTCCAGCCCCAGCCTTGTTGTTCTGAGAGGCCCCGTCAAAAAAGGCCCAGGGAATACCCTCTTGGATATTTACAGGCTTAGATATTTTTTGAGGAGTTTTGAGATCAGGAACAGGAATGGCAGAGTAGATAGCTGCACAGTTTATCGCTGTAATTGCAACGGGGATGTCTTTATCTTGAAACAAGCTCTTATTTCTCGCAATCCACACTCCCCAGAAATAAATAAGAGGAAGGATTCTCATATTCCCTTCCTTGTAGGTTTGCCACCACCTACTCCAAACCGCTTCCAAAGGATCATCACCCAGCTGTGCATTGATGTTGAGCAGACTAGATAGCTCCCCCCAAATCTTTTTTGATTCAGCGCATGTGATAAAAAGGTGGTTAATAGATTCCTCTTCTGATTTGCACAAAGGGCATCTCCCTGGTCCAACTAGATATCTGGCTCGCAATGTATCCCAGGTTGGGACTTTCCTTTTTAGCATGCACCAGAGGAAAATCTTGGCTTTTGCAGGTCCTTTAAGCTTCCAGATAAGTTTCGACCACCAATCTGGATTGCCCCAACCTTTCTTTTGCATAAGGAAATTGTAACCATCCTTAGGGGAATATTCGCCTGTTTCCCCCTGCGCCCATATCAAAAGATCTGATTCATTTTTGAGCCTGACATTAGAGCGGTGAAGTTCTTGGATATAAGAACACCATTCGTTCTTCCACCTGATATTTAATCCCAGATCTTCTGCACTCTTCCAAGCCTGTCCCCATATTGAAAATTGACCAATTTTCTCCACCTGGTTTAGAGTATATATGCCCTTGTGTTCAAGATGCCTGAGTAAACCTGGGGATAGGGCATAAGCTTCATTACAGCCTACCCAGGGATCCCTTCCAATCCTGCAATGACTTCCATCACCTATCTTCCACGCTAGCCCTTGTTCAATCACAGAGAAAGCTTCCACCGTTGCTTTCCATACGACTGAAACATTTTTTTTCCTCTTTTCCTGGCTTCTGATCCAGTCCTCCATCGGGACAGGGTCGATATATTTTCTTCTGACCACTCTGGTCCAAAGATTCTCCATCGAAATAAGCCGCCAACCTGATTTGGCTGCCAATGAAAGGCTAAACTCGGGGAGCCTTTTTATTCCCCATCCTCCCCAATCTTTGGGTCTTGCCAGCTTGTCCCAAGCTACCCATGGGAGGACAGAATTTTATTTAGCCCCTGCCCATAAGAATTTGCTACAGATCCTCCTGATTTTTTCCATCACACCTTTTGGAACCCAAGTTAAGGCTGCCCAGTAGACAAGGATGGCTAGTAGAACTGATTAAATAAGGGTTAATCTGCCTGCTCTGGACAACCATCTATGACTCCAGTGTGAAATTCTAGCTTCAATCTTAGCAATGAGCCAGTTCCAGTCCTCTATCTTGTATGCTGAAGGTTTTAACCAAAAGCCCAAATATTTAAAAGGTGATTCCATCTGTTGATGAAGGAAGGGGAAGAGATTTTGCATCAAGGATCTTTCCCTTCTTTCAATGTTTGCCATAGATACCTGGGATTTCCTATGATTAATCTGCATGCCTGTAGCTTTTAGAAACAGATCAATTATGCTTTTAAGCTCTTTAATTTCATTGATAGATCCATTAGTGAAAAGAAATATATCATCGACAAAAAGGAGGTGGGTAATGAAAAGATTAATTGCTACCTCAATACCTTTTACCTTCTCCTCTCTTCTGGCTTTGTGAATCAACCTGCTTAAGCCCTCTGCCACTAGAAGAAAAAGAAGAGGTGATAAGGGACATCCTTGCCTTAAACCTCTTTGGCTTTTGAAAAAAGGGGATGCAGCTCCATTAATAAGTATCGCATAGCTGACATTGGAGATACAACCCATTATCCAGCTGATGAAAGAATAGTTGAAACCCAAGTGAGTTAGCAGCATCCGAAGGTAAATCCAGTTTATTCGGTCATAGGCTTTAGATAGATCAATTTTGAAGACCACCCCTTTCTTTTTCTGCTGCCTGACACTGTGAATGACTTCCTGTGCTACTCCTATGGCCTCATGGATTTGTCTTCCGTCCAAAAACCCGAATTGTTCCATAGAGATATTCCTTGACAGAATGGGAGAAATTCTTATAGCTATTACCTTTGCAATAATTTTGTATATGCAGTTGCATAAAGATATCGGCCTGAAGTCATCAAAGGTCTCCGGATCATCCTTTTTAGGAATGAGGGCTAAGAATGTTGAATTGAAGGGCTTGTAAACTTCTCCTTTCTGTCTTGATTCTTCAACTACATCAGTTATTTCAGAACCTATTTGATCAAAGAAAGAGAGGAAGAGTTCAATAGTCCACCCGTCCGGCCCAGGGCTTTTATCTTTGCCCATGAGTTTCATGGCAGCTTCAACTTCATCCTTGGTAACGGGGGCTGATAAGTCCTCTGCTTCATCCTCTTCGACAAATCTTGGGAAACACTGTGCAGTTCTAATAACCTCAGCTATTGTGGCTTCTCCCGAATCTAAGAAAAGACTCTGGAAGTGACTCTGTCCAAGACCAGAGAGGCCTGTGTATGTATTTACCTCTCTGCCTTCTTCATCTTTTAGACTCCAAATGGTGTTAATAGATTTTCTCCCTTTTGCAAAATTATGAAAAAAGCTGGTATTCTCGTCACCTGCTTTCAGCCATATAGCCCTGCTCTTGAGCCTCCATTCTTCCTCCTTATCCAAAAGAATTTTGTTCTGAAACTTCTCCAATTGAAGAATTTTATCCTTGGTTGCCTGCGAGATATAGCCGTCCTCCTCAATGCTTTCCAGAATTTTCAACTCCTCCCTGATTCTATGTAATTCTTCATTCTGTTTGTATTTCCTATCCTTTGCCCAGGAAGTAGTTGCCTTCTTCAGTCTCTTGAGATTCTCCATAAATAAAAAACTTTTGTCCTCCCTTGCTTCCCTGTCCAGATGAATCCATGTTTCCACAAAAAGATTTTTGAAGGAGGGATCTTGTAGCCATGAAGAGTTAAATTTAAAGGGGGAGGGAGGTTTAGGGGGAGGGCAGGAGATATCAAGGAAAATAGGGAAATGGTCAGAATTGCCAATTTCCTCCACCCATTGCTTGAAGATAGGAGCCTTTGAGATTAAATCTTCAGAGAGGAGGAACCGGTCCAATCTTTTTGCAATGCGATCCTCCCCAATCCTTCTATTCCTCCAGGTAGGTTTCAGTTTAGAGGGGGACGGGTCAATGAGATTATTATCCAAGAGAAGGCTGTGGAAGAAGTCCGATAGGGGGTCTTCCCTTGCTGAGGGGCCCCATGCTTCTGCGCGCCCTATTGAAAAATTTAAGTCACCTCCCACAATCAGTAGGGACGATTTCATCAAAGATTTGTTCAACAACTCGATCCAGAATGACTCCCTTCCTTGACAGGGGCCATATATATTAACAATCAAAAAGGGAAAGGAAAAATCTGGGGAAATGATCTCCATACCCATTACTTGTTTTGACCCCCATAGGTTCATGACCTTTATTCTTCCTTCTTTGTAGCCTATCGCCAACCCCCCGGAATGGCCTGATGAGTCGATTGCTGTGAAATTCCAACCTGGGAGAAAGGAGTTTAACATATTTTCCACTTCCAACCCTTTTCCCAGAGTTTCTTGAAGGAAAATAATGTCGGATTTGGAGGAGAGGAGCCAATCTCTAAGGGCCAGTTTTTTAGGTTTGCTGGCCAAACCTCTGCAATTCCATGAAGACAGGATCATTTGATTACCGAGACGGGGTTCTGCACTGCTCTAAGTACCCCAGGAATTGAAAATTGTTTCCCGTCAGCTACATCCATCTTCGCTTTTAACTTAGCCTTTGATAGCTCCGAGATTCTGCCCCTTTTGTTTTTAGGTAAGCTATGGGAGGCCATAACCCCTAAACCACCTACAGAAACGGACGACCCGGACTTCCCAGCCATTGACCTGAGATTATAGGGACAAGGAGTCTGGGGAACCGAATGACCAAGAGGAGGCCACTTATCATCACTATTTAAATCTAAGGAAGGCATGGCATCCGGAAGGGGGTCGATGACAGGGGATCCCGCAAGGAGATCAGTGTTATTATTTAAACCATGATTAGGAGAAGAATGAATAGGAGAGGAAATTTGATGGTTATCAGATAAATGCCCAGGAAAAAGATAAGTGGAGGGAGGAGGATTATCCTTCTCAGGAACTGAAGCTTCGGGCTGATCACCGCTTGGATCTCTTGCAGGCTCCTCCTTAGAATCCTCCATTCGAGCTTCTGGATCCTTGACCGCTTCATGGGACTGGGAATCCACCGGAGCTTCTGCGTTCTGTCCCCCCTCCGACTCCATGACATCCGCTGGATCCTTGACCACTTCATGGTGCTGGGAATCCACCGATGCTTCTGCGTTCTGTCCCCCCTTCGATTCCAAAACTTCCGCGTTCTGATCTGCCATGCCTTTTTCCTCTTGAGAGGCGAGTCCATGCCTGAAACCTGGTTGTCTTGGTATGGGGGTCCTCCAGCTACGCCTTCTTCTTCTGGCCTGTGTGCAATCCTTGACAAAGTGACCATATGCATGGCATTGATAGCATCGAAAGGGAAGATGCTCGTAGTCCAATAACTGTTCGAACACAAAATCTTTGTATTGGAGATTGATTTTTTGCGCAAGACCATTGCTGGGATTAAGACTCACCAGAATGCGTGCCATTGCTCTATCTTTGGTCTGCAAGAATGACATATCTGCCGCCAAGAAAGTTCCCAATCTGTTACCAATGGATTTGAAAACTGCTTCGGTCCAAAGGAACGACGGAAGTCCCGGGGCCCTTACCCAGACCGGGAAAACATCGGATTTTTCTTTGAAAGCATCAAACAATGGACTCCACTTTTTCAACAGGACTGGTATGTTATCGATACTCCAATTCCTGCCGAGCACCCACTCCGCTGCCTCCTTGTCCTCGAACTTGAGCATAAACCAGCCCTTAGCAAGAGCTAAAGCTTCAAACCCCAGGGGTCTGTCATAGACAAAACGTTGTTCTCCCCATGACTGCAAAAAGCCTGACGAAAACTTCTTACCTCTTACCCTGCCTACCAGCGAGCATTCTGCCATAACTATGGTTTCATCAATAGATACCTCCATTCCGAGGATCAGGTTGCCCTCCAACTCCTGGGATCCAAAGCGCCTTTGATTTTTCCTTTTTCCCCCTTTTTTCCAGAATCCCTCCGCTGAATCCCTAGCATCCTCAACAGAACCAGTCCTTTCTGGATCCTCCAAAGGCGGGACCGATTGTTTCACTTCCTCCGGAACAGACTGATAGAGCCCAGCGTTTTTAGGTTTAGGAGTATCTGTTTTGGGTCTCCCAGCCAGCAATACCTTGTTGCCTTCCGGCTCTCCCTCATGGCTGCCAACCTGACCGTTGCGCCCTCCTACTTCGATGCCGTTTGAAAGAGAATGGTTATTCGCCAGAGAGGCCCCTGCTTTGCCCTTTGACCTGGGTGAATGACCCGCTGTGAACACTCTATCAGTTGCTTCTTCCCTGGCTGGCTGCTCTTGGAGAGCTTGTCTGCAAACCTGGGTGGCCAAACTGTCCTGGACCTTACCAGTTTGCTGAGACAAGACCTTATTTCCATGCGAGACCGGGAATGACTTGGAGTATTTGAACCCTCCAAAATAACGCTCCACATTTTGTATTGTCGGTTCCTTCCCCCAAACAGAGAGAATGTCTTCCACCTCTGGGTCCAAATCGACCAGTTCGTTGGGGTTTACCATTGTTACGGGAGCCTTCCAAGATAAACACCTGAAACAGTGCTAAAAGCCAGTACAAACTTTGTCCTTACTCTGGTAAAAACTATAAAGGCGGGGTCAGTCTTTACGATTGCTGATGGAGGGATTACAACTGTTGAAGGGGTCTCACTGTGAAAAACTCTTTCGAAACCCCTCCAGCTGCCAGTCAAAGACGATGAGCCCTTCTTGCTCCTGCTGCTACACACTGACAGCAATAACTCACTCCCTACCCGTGCCCTGAGCGTGGATCCGCCTGTGATCCTAGCTGCCGATCCCTGGCCATCGCTCCCGCCTGCAAAAATGAGAGTACTATAAAGGCACTTCTACAAAACATTAAGCGGAAGCATAATCGAATTCATGAGAAACATCAAGTAGAAATATGCATAACTGATCAAGAGAAAAAATCACACATAACACAAGATATATCTAGGGGAAAGCACCAGCATAAAACCCCAACCATGTATTATAAATCAAGTGGAGATCCTCAACAACATACAAAAATAATCAGCTCAATAGCTATCTTACTCTCTCTGTAATCAGAAGATGAAGATCATAGACTACGTAGGCCTCAATATATAGGCCACAAGTCCTCCAATCTCCTAAAATATGTATTTCTCTTGGAAATAGATCCTTCTCCATGCAAGGAATACTTACTAGAAATATCCAAGCATCTGATAGTACATTGTCCCTCATCTGATCTCAACTGGGTCTCTATCTAAACTGACATGCATCAGTTATCCATGAGTGAATTCTCAATTATCTAAAATAATAGTTGTCACATGCATGCAAGCATTAACAAACTATCTTTTATTATTTTAACAACTTGTTAAAATAATCTAACTGGACTTGAGTAGTTAGAACTAAGTCAATTGATTCTCTCATTATAGAAATCATACTTATTCACTCAATCAGTGGAGGAAATTAAGGATAAATTCCTCAATCAGTGGGACAACTCATGTGCATGCTCACAAAGACTTGAAATTCAAATTTCCTTAACTAATTAACTCAATTGAACTAATTAATTAATATTTCCAACTACTATTAAGACCAAAACTAATTTTACTTCCTATAAATAGACTAGGGACTACTATAAATAGGAAGGGACCCAAAAATGCTATTTTTAGAACTTTCTATTATTAGCAGTTTCACCTCTCACCCAATGTGGCCGATGACCTCACTGGCCAAACTGCTATTTTTAACAGGTCTATTTTTAGCACATTCTAAATTTAACATTTCTTGTTGCACATTTTTCAACACTCCATCTCAACAAAAAAGGCTTTCTTTTGAACCCGATCCTGTAATTCTGGAATGTTCTGCATGCAACACATCTACCCAGTCCACTTGCTCCAACAACACTTGGAACAAAAACACTCCCAACTGACCACTCTGTTGGGCTAGGAACATACTTTGATGCTGAAGCTCTACCTGCTGCTGACAAATGCTCCCTCTCTGACATCTGCGCTACTACAACATCTCCATGCATCTTGCACCATTGCATACCTCTTTTTGCCACCTAGAACTGTGAAAAACACTTGTACCTCTCGCTTTGTTGCAGCCTGCTAGCTATGCTTTATCCTGGGATTCCCTACATTGTCACTCTCTCTGCCACTCCATCCGCATTTGTCTATACCCAATCAATCAATTCTTGCTACTCCACATCGGGGATTCCGTAGCAAGGTCTCATCCAAGAGGTTGGGTACCTCAAGGATCCTTCCCCTCCTCCTTGGGATGATCACTCTATATCGCCCCACCTCCTACTTGGAGGTATGGCTACATGTGATCCCTCAGCCCACCTGGCTCGAAGTTCCTCCCTACTAGAGGTCTCTGCATGAATAGATGTCTCTACTCAATCTCCACTTAGCGTCCCCTGTTGTGGCTGCTCCACAACCTCTTGAAGATGCTGCATCAATCGTGGCTCCTCCACAATTGTCTGAGACTTCTTCTAGCTTTGCATGTTGAGAGGTAATATACCCTCCCTCTCAACCACTAAGTCTCCATTAGTTTCTTTGCTGCTCAAGGCTTTGCATGCATCTTGAACCTCAAGAGCATACAGGTTCTTAACCTGTGAACCAATCTTCTTCACCTGTCTAGTGATGATATGTCTAAGGAAAACCTTTCCCTTACTGAAGACTACATCATAGCCTTTGTCTTCCAGCATTGCAATCGACACCAAGTTTCTCTTCAGTCCTGGTACATACTTGACATCGATCAAGGTGAGGCGAGATCCATGCTCTCTCTAAAAAATAACCGCGCCTACACCTGAGACACTATACTTCTCATCATTACCCATCGCTATGAGTATCTAGAGATCTTTCTCCTCCAAAGTACTGAACAAACTCTTATCGCCAGTCATGTGGAAAGAAGCTCCACTATCAAGAAAAAAACCACTTCCCACCATGGATGAAACCATGCATGCGAAGAGTGTGAAATCCAACTCAAACTATGAAGCAAGTGCCTCACCTTCAGATCCTTCCCCGGATCCCTTCTTGGATTTCCTCCATGGAAAATTTGCAGCATAATGGCCCACCTCATGACAATGAAAGCATCGCACTTTCGATTTGTCAACCTTGTTCCCATCATTGGAAGAACTGGATTCGAAAAGAGAAACCTTCTCCTTCCCCTTCTTCTCCTTACTCGCTAAGGCACAGTTCTCCTCATCATGCATGGATGAAGAACTGTCTCTAGTGCTCCGTCTAATCTCCTCCTGCATCAAATCTGACCATAGTCGTTCCCAATCTGGTAGTTTCTCCCTTCCATTCACCGAGTCTTGGTAGCTATGCCAGCTCTTAGGAAGGCCAAGGAGTGCTAGACTCACCATATCCTCATTCTATGTCACAAACCCTACACTTGCAAGCTCATCCCTGCATGTGATGAGCTTGGTTAGATACATAGAGATCGTCTCATCCCTTTCACACTTGATCTTTTGAAGTTTGTCCTTCAGTGCCAGCTTTGTCTAATCACTACTATTCTGATATAAATCTTTCAATGTTTTCCACATTGCACGTGGAGTCTCCTTCCGATGGAGGCTCGAGATAATGTGATCTCGCACTCCCTCCAAGAGAATTCTCCTAGCTCTAGCCACACACTTCCTCCATTCCACCTGCTTAGTCTTGTCAATAGGCTTAGGAATTTCTTGATCAATCAAATCCTTAAGGCCATTATCTTCCAAAACTACTTCCATGCAATCCTTCCAGGCTATATAGTTTGAGCTGTCATCAAGGGCATACTCAAACCTCAAACCATAGAATGCCATTGATGAAATAGATGTGATAAGAACTTCAAATCAATATCTCGAATAATAAACTTCGAATTTCTCCTGCTAGTATATTGCTCTTACTTGATCACCTGTGCTCCGATACCATGTAGAAATTTCAACTATAGAACAAACCGATATATGCAATGTCCTAAAGCATAATACTTGTTCTACTTATACAAAACATTAAGCAGAAGCATAATCAAATTCATGAGCAACATCAAGTAGAAACATGCATAACTGCTCAAGAGAAATAATCACACATAACACAAGATATATCCAGGGGAAAGCACCAGCATAAAACCCCAACCATGTATTATCAATCAAGTGGTGATCCTCAACAACATACAAAAAGAATTAGCTCAATAGCTATCCTGCTCTCTCTGTAATCAAAAGATGAAGATCAGAGACTACCTAGGCCTCAATATATAGGCCACAAGTCCTCCAATCTCCTAAAATACGTATTTCTCTTGGAAATAGATCCTTCTCCATGCAAGGAATACTTACTAGAAATATCCAAGCATCTAATAGTACACTGTCCCTCATTTGATCTCAACTGGGTCTCTATCTGAACCGACATGCATCAATTATCCATGAGTGAATTCTCAGTTATCTAAAATAATAGTTGTCACATGCATGCAAGAATTAACAAACTATATTTTATTATTTTAACAACTTGTTAAAATAATCTAACTAGACTTGACTAGTTAGAACTAGGTCAACTGATTCTCTCATTATCAAACTCATACTTATTCTCTCAATCAGTGGAGGAAATTAAGGATAAATTCCTCAATCAGTGGGACAACTCATGTGCATGCTCAAAAAGACTTCAAATTTGAATTTCCTTAACTAATTAACTCAACTAAATTAATTAATTAATATTTCCAACTGTTGTTAAGACCAAAATTAATTTTACTTCCTATACATAGACTAGGGACTGCTATAAATAGGAAGGGACCCAGAAATGCTATTTTTAGAAATTTCTATTTTTAGCAGTTTCACCTCTCACCCAATGTGGCCAATGACCTCACTGGCCAAACTTCTATTTTTAGACATGCTCTTTTTAGCAAGTCTATTTTTAGCCCATTCTAAATTTAACATTTCTTGTTGCACATTTTTCAACAAAGAAAATTAACATATTTCTTAGATTTTTTCAACATATTCATAAATATCTTTATAAATTGCACAAGCATCATCATTGATTTTTTGTCTTTGTTTATTGGTCTCTCCTAAGTTGCCTTTCTCTTTGTTTTTGTTATATTTGTGTTACATATATATTATATTTGTAAATGATTCTTATATCGATGTTTAAATATTTGATATATATACTAATATTACTAGATTGATTGTAATTGTATAGTATGCCCCCCCTAGGACATTGCTTGATGAGGAAGAGGTGGTTGTAGTATAAGTGTCTGTTCAAGAACATGGAGCAATGAATATTTAGGATCAATCTAATGATCCTATGGAAGAAAATAATGATGTTGATAACATTGTTGAAGAAGATGGAACAAATAGCTTGACCTAGGAGACATTTAATAATGTTGGAATTGATGATGATAGAAACCAGTATGATGACCATGCTTTTGATATACCTATACTTGAGATGGAAATTAAACCTCTTTATGAAGGTTCATAAACATCTCTTCTGTTTTTTGTATTGTTGTTGGTCAACTTAATGTTCGCAAATGGTTTTTCAAACACACGTGTGACGCAAATCCTAAGTTATGTAATATATTTTGTGACGTTTAGTACTATATACATGATAACGAAATTATTTTTTCCTTAACCAGTACCATTTCTTCTTTATGTTGTATATTATTAGGTGAATTTATGTTACCACTATCAAATGTTTTACCTCGTACATACTGAGATTTACACACAATTATGAAAGATATTGGAATGGAGTATCAAGTTATTCATGCATGCCCTAATGATGATGTTCTATAGTATAAAGAACATGTGTCGAAAGATAAATTCCCAAAATGTGATGAGAGTAGATATCAAAACAAAGCAACAAAAAATGTTCCTTGCAAGGATCTTTTTTATATTCCCATAATTCCATGTCTGCCACAAATTTTCAGGTGTAAAAGCATAGTAGAACTTATGGATTTCCATGCAAGAACAGAAGTGAAGATGGTGTTCTTTGAATGCCTGTAGATGGATATGCATTTAGGAATATAGAGGAAAAGTGGCTAGAGTTTAAAAGAGAACCTTGTAATCTTAGGCTTTCATTTGCAACTGATGATGTCAATCCATTTGGAGAGCCCATATCTACTTACTCGGTGTGGCCCATTTTTGTTGTCAACAATAACATTCCTCCATGGAAGTTAATAAAGAGGGAGCACATAATGTTGAAAATGATTGTTCCTGAGGTATTAATATTTTTAGAATTTTTTTTTAAGACAATAAAATCTCATTTGTATTTTTTGTTTCATAATTATGTCTTATATTTTTTTGTTTACTCATATCTGTTCAATTATGCCTTATATTTTTTTTTATTTACTCATATATGTAGTAATTATGTATTGTATGTTCAATCAATTAGGTAAGTACTAGGTCAAATATATGAATGTACATATTGGTCCTTTTATCAATGCATTAGTGGCATCATGGAATCGTGTCATTATGTATGTTATCTCTAGACTACTAGATACACAAAGGGAATTTTAATTCCATGCAATGCTTGTATCGACAATTCACGATGCCCCAGGGATAACACATTTTTGTGGTATGTTATAATGTTACCATGCATTGTAATAATGTTTAATCTTATGAATTTAATTTTATCTATGTTTTTCAAATAGTTTGACCTTCATTGTACATACTTAAAATAATTAATATAAAAATTATTCCATCTCTTCAGATCTTCAAAAAAAGGGTAAATTTTCTTGTCCAATTTGTGGTCCTAAGATAAATATCTTCATTCAATAAGCTTAAGAAATGAGGTGTTTTATGAGTATATGCACTTCCTTTCTAATAACCATAGGTACCGAAATATTGAAAAACATATTTTCAATGGGAAAAAAGAGACTAGATTGAGTGTTATATAGCAAAATGACCCCCTCATCAGCTCATAGGGGAAAGACATGATAGCTGAAGCAAAGACCAAGATCACATGCCTTGTTTCCACACTAACGTTGGCTATACACTAACAACCTACTTTATAAAGCTTCTATGTAAGCCTAAGGGAGCGTTAGTGACCCTACTAACTCTAGTTGTTAGTTCGGGAACAACATTAGTGGATCCTAATGAAGTTATAAAAGTCAAAGGAGCAAATTGACTCATAAATATCTAGATATTTCCTCCTAAATCTACCCAAGAAAAGCAAGGGAACATCTCAGGTTGACCTACTTTTCGAATTTCTAATCCTAGTGAAGGAGGCAAATGGGAAAGAGCAGAAAAGCATGGCAACTTCATTGCTGTTACCTTAAGGAACTTATGGAGGAACTTGGCAACCCTAACTTGATTGCTACATAAGAAAAGCTAGGGCTATGGTGATAGAGGGTAGATCATTTGAAAGGATAGCTTACTTGATTGTTGAGAATAGTCTCAAACCTAAGCATAAGAAGTTTGTAAGAAGGGAGAGAGAGAGAGAGAAGCTGGAGGGGTAAGGGAAGGCTGATGAAATAGATGGTTGTAATCACTCTTCTGACATTAATATACAACTGCAATTCTATATTAATGTCAGAAGAGTGATTACAACCATCTGTTGCATCAACCTTCTCTTACCCCTCCAACTTCTCTCTCTCTCCCTTCTTACCAACTTCTTATGCTTAGGTTTGAGACTATGCTCAACAATCAAGTAAGCTATCCTTTCAAATGATCTGACCTCTATCACCATAGCCCTAGCTTTTCTTATGTAGCAATCGAGTTAGGATTGCCAAGTTCCTCCATGAGTTCCTTAAGGTAAAAACAATGAAGTTTCAATGCTTTTCAACTCTTTCCCATTTGACTCCTTTAGGATTAGAAATCCCACAAATAGGATGAACTTGAGATGTTTAATTGGTTTTCTTGAGTATATTTAGGAGCAGATATCTAGATATTTATGAGTCAATTCACTCCTTTTACCTTCAGAACTTCATTAGGATCCACAAACGTTATGCTTGAACTAACAACTAGAGTTATTAGGGTCACTAATGCTCCCTTATGCTTACAGAGAAGCTTTATAAAGCAGGTTGTCAGTGTATAGCCAGCATTGGTGTGGAAGCAAGGCATGTTATCTTGGCCTTTGCTTCAGCTATCATGTATCTCCCCTCTGAGCTGATGAGGGGGTGATTTTGTTGTATAACATTGAGACTCAAGAAAATGACACCTCATGCATGGAATTTGAAATATAATAGAGTCTCTCAAGGTATGGATCGAATTTTCTATATATCAATATACATGATATGTTTGGATTATTTTATATTTTTATGAATTTTTCTTCATTGTACTAATTAAAATCTTATATTTTTGTTATAATATCTTTAATTATGATTCACGTTGTAGGTCGTCAAGGCATTAATAACATGGCACTTCCATGAGGAATGAAAAGTTATCCCGAGCAATTCAATAGACTCCCCTACTATGAGCACCTAGAATTTTTTCATTTGTTTGATAGAATGCACATCAGGAAGAATGTAATAGAGACCTTACGGTGAATCTTAGATGAAAGGAGAGATAAAGAAAAAATTTCAAGATTTGTAATGAAATTAAGGAGGTTGACCATGAATTGCAAAGTGCGGCTTGTTCAAATAGTGATGGAGATGGCCAAAATATAAGCACCCTTTCATGGTTATTAACAAAGCAACAAAGAAAGGATGTTAAAGAGGTTATTGAAAAAATTAAATTTCCAACTGGATTTTCTTCAAACATAAAGAATATCCTAACAAAGAAAGGTGATTTAGGTGGGGTAAAAACTCATGATTAGCATACTTTCATTAAGGTGATTATTTTGGTGTGTATCTATATATATATATATATATATATATATATATATAGAGAGAGAGAGAGAGAGAGAGAGAGAGAGAGAGAGAGAGAGAGAGAGAGAGAGAGAGAGAGAGAGAATAAAAATAGATATATATATATATATATATATATATATATATATATATATATATATATATATATATATATATATATAGAGAGAGAGAGAGAGAGAGAGAGAGAGAGAGAGAGGGAAGTCGATATTTATGTTCAAAGTGTAATTTTTTCAATAATTTGTTGGGCCATTTTTTTTACTACATGTGTTTTACTTGTCATCATGTAGTATATGCTTTTTTGTTGAAATCCATGATTTCGTTTCTTCATTTGTAGATGATTTTCATTTAAATAAAATGATAGACAAGATATAAATGATTGGAGGTAACAAATTCCTCATCTAATGTGTGAATTGCAAAAGTATCCACTTTCAACATTTTTCAATGCATAAGCACACTACCTCATACACCAAGTCGAGGAGATTGAAAAGTGTGGACCTGTACACACAAGATCAATGTGGATGGTTGAGAAGCACTTGAAATCACTAAAGGCTTTGGTAATACAAAGAGCATGCCCTGAGGGCTCTATAGTAGAGGGATATATAGTGTATGGAACCATGGTTTATATTTGTCAATTTAGTCACGCAACAGGAAAAATTATTAATGTATTGGATCACATTTGAGATGTGAACTCCATGAACACATTCGAAGGGGGAAACTTATTGGGGAAAGGTAAAATGAGGAAAGTGAGATATAAGTAGATAGTGGATATTTATAGCACATTTAACTTTTTTGTTTTTATGTATACCATACTTATTTAATTTTGAGTCTCCCTGCATAATCCATTATTATGAATGTATAACATGGTAACTAATTATATGTATGTGAATTGTTTTATTTTACTACAACAAGTAGAGAGTGGGATGCAATACATTTATACATTGCGAAAAATCTTGATTGCATGAAGGTATGGATTGAATGATGCACAAAAGCTAATAATAGAAGGTTATCATGGTATGGTGTGTCTAGATTGGTCAAAGAAGCTCAACTTAGTGGAGATACCAATCTTACATAGAGGGAAATTGATTTAGAAAATGGTTTAAAAGATTATTAGGAAAGCATATTCACCCATACTAATATTTTTTTACAACTATATTGATGCATATTGCATGTTTTTATCTTAATTTGCAAATTTTGTAATTATAAATATGCATATCAATTGACAATTCATTTTTTATTTGTTTGAAATATTGTAGTTGAAACACCATAGAAAAATGTGGTGTAATGGTTGAAAATTTCACATCAAAAGGTTGGATGAAAAGACAAAGATTTTTGATAGTGGGATAATTACAGTATTTCAAGTTATCAATGTTGCCTATATAGGTGACAGACATCCAAAAATCTTTGATAATTAATACTATGGGTATCTGCATGATATACTTGTCTGTGACTTTGAATCCTTCAAAATAGTTGTTTTCGGTGTCAAATGGTTTAGACTACGAATCCATGAACATGAGCTTGATAGAAATGTTATTGAGGATGCTAACAGATTTTCCATGGTTGACACAAGGAATATTGAGCTAGGATTAGATTCATATGTTCTTCCAACCCAATGTGAACAGGTATTTTATGTAGATGTCCCAAGTAAAGAGGGTGGGTCATATGTTGTTATATATGATCCCAAATGAAGGCTCGTAAAGTATAATGTAGCAAAAGAAGATGAAATTGAAGAAGAAGATGATGTAAAGAGCATGGTGTTCATGAAATGTTAGACAAAGATATCAAAGAAGTTCAAGGAACATATGTTAATCAAGACAATGTTAATTTGAATGAACTAGATGATTTTGACATTGTGTCAGACGAAGAACTAGAAGAAGTTGAGCTAAATATAGAAGAGCATGTTCCAGATGATGATATAGATGATGATGATGTTGTTGATATGGTGAATCCTTTAAACATGAATTCTAAAATGGATGATACAGATGATGAGTTGGATGATGAAGAATATTAATGATAAAAAAATGTTGAAACGTATGAGGTATGTATTTATATGTTTTCAGTGAGTTTGTTCTCTTTCGTTCACCTTAATTTTTTATTTTCCTAGTTTTATGTTTGAATGTTACTATGTTTCTTTCAAATATATTATAGTAGATATATTGAGTATTGGGGAATTGAGATTAATGTGGGGGCGAGGGGCCGTATGAGCTTCCACCTTCATTTGGTTGGACTTATTCAGCAGAGAATATAATATTATATAAATGAAGAGAATTTCATTTGCGTTTATACCATCATTTCTATTTTTAACTTTCGTTCATTAAGTAGACATATCAGGTGAGTTGGGTGACAAGTGAACCAGGTGACATAATAGTCCAACAAACATGTGAAATAAGTAAGGACAAGACATGAAAGCAGTCAAGTGAAAAGTGGCATATGATTGAAGAAGCCAACAAGAAAAGTCATAGCATGTGACATGCAAGGAAGGGAGAACACTCGCTCAAAGGCAAGGCACTTGAGCGTCGATGGGGGCGTCGCCTGCTAGGCACGCTAGTGCACCCATGTGACGAGTTGGTTGGTCGGCTTGACTTGGAAAGGGACACCTACATAAAATAAGTATGTTCATCCCATGACTTCCCATGAACATATTTCCCACAAGGGGGTCTAAAAATGTTCTTAGAATTTTGACTAAATAAATGTTTAGGAGTTAAACATAAGTTTATAATTGACTGATTATGCAACATGATACTAAAAAATGAATTTTTTTTTTGTCATTGATGATCTAATTATTTTTGTTGATTGATTTGCACGACAAGACGAATGGTTGCACCCTGGGCGTGCTCATACAAAGGCAAGGCTCCTAGGCACCTATGAGGGTGTTCTATGTTGGGCATGTCAGGGTTCCCACCCAACAAGGGTGCATGTGTGAAGAGTTAGTGGTTCAATCAGACTTGGCAAGGGGAACTCATACAAAATAAGTAAGGTCAGACCATGACTACCCATGAACATATTTACCACAAGGGTGTCTCACAATGTTATTAAGAAAATTGATTAAATTAATGTTTAGGTGTTGAAAGTCAGTTTATAATTGATTGATTATGCAACGTGGTAGTAACAAATGACAATATTGTTTTGTCATTGATAAGATAATTCTTTTTGTGGCGACTGATTTGCATGACAAGGAAAATGTTCGTAACCTAGGCATTCTTGCATAAAGGCAGGTCACCTAGGCATTGATTGGGGCATTGTGTGTTGGGCATGCTAGGGAAGCCACCTAGGAGGGGCACCCATGTGACGCGTTGGTGGGTCAACCTGACTTGGAAAGGGGCACCGACACAAAGGAGGTAAGTTCGGCCCATGAATGAAAATGAGTAGATTTCCTAAAATGGTGTCTCATAATGATTTTTAGAAAATTGACTAAATTAATGTTTAGGTGTGAAAACCTGGTTTGTATTTGATTGATTACGGAACATGGTACTAACAAATGAAAATGCTTTTTTTTCATTGATGAGCTAATGATTTGTGTTGATTGATTTGCATGGTAGGGGGAACTCTCACACCCTATTCACACCTGCATGAAGTCGAGGTGCCTGGGCACACATGGGGGTGTCAAGTGGTGGGCACACCAAGGCACCCACACGACAGGGGCGCCTGCGTGATGAGTTAGAGGGTCAACTTGACTTGAAAAGGGGACTGTAAAAAAAGGTAAGGTTAGCCCATGATTGCCAATGAACAAATTTTCCACAAGGGGGTCTGATAATTATTTTTAGAAAATTAACTAAAGTAATGTTTAGGCGTTAGAAGTCAGTTTGTAATTGATTGATTATGTAGCATGGTACTAACAAATGATAATATTTTCTTATCATTGATGAGATAATGATTTGTTTTGACTGATATATTTGTTTGTCTACTACCACGAGGTGGCACCATTATTCTCATCACCATCACCATCATCTGAAAGTGTTACTAGTTGATTGTGTAATTTATTGTTTTGCACTATCTATTCTTTGCGAGTTTCAGTGAATCAATTTCCAAAGGGTTGTATAACTATCTTGAGCTAGTCATGATGTGACTTGAGAATGGGGCCAACATTGAAATGTTTTTTTCTTGTGCTCGTATGCACTGAAATTTGACATGGTTATGGTAGATGCATGCAATGACAATATGGGAGGGTTTTGAGACTAAAATATGACTCACAAAAAGAATTCGACAATCGAATGACAATGAAATTCTTGAATTATATATAGTTACTCAAGCAATTAATTATAAATCCATTGAAAAATGTATAAAAGGACTTTTGGCAAAGTGTATAAGTTATTAATGAATTTTGGAAATTCATTAAGGTATAAACATATTCTTCAACAATTTTGGAATGCTATGAACATAAGTATAATCAAAATGGTACTTAGAATCAACAAATTAAAACAATCTAACTATTAATAGGATTTACCTGGGTGGTTGGGAGGCATCATTGTTATCATCACCACTTATGTTCAATTCTTGCAAGTGACATGTTGAGCTCTTAATGATTATATCATTGTAATGGCTTCATACTATCCTTGAAATTAATAGCTTGTTATGTGTTGAATTAAATTATTTATAAAAGAAAGATTTTGTAATCTTTTCTTAATATTGTTTTTTCAAATGCGTAAAATTATTAAGTATATAATGCCACAACTTGTGATATTTCATGTTTATAACTCATGCAAATATAAATATTTATTTTCTTAACTCCATAAAATGACAAATGTTTTGAAGTACAACTTTTATCAATCTATTGGATCTTAGTACAATCTGAAATAAAAAAATAAAAATATTATACCTTAGGCTAAATCTCCCCCAAAACTCATTCCAATAAATAATCCTACATTCATGAAACTATGAAAATGTGTATACAAACTTTCATGAAGCAACAATTAGTAATTTAAGCAAAGGATACCCTTCCATTTTATAATTTGTAAAGGTGACTTCTCTTGTAAAGGATTTCTACATTCACAAGACGCTTGATAGATTATCCACTAACCAACCTTGTTTTTTTCTTTTTGTCAAGTGGTCTAAGGTCTCCAGAGATTACATCAAGCTTGCCCTGTGGCTTGAGAAACCATGACTCAAGGGCATCTAAGATGTCAAAATCACCTGGGGATCTACGCCCCTTGGGAAATCAACCTTGTGATTAAATGGGAAGTACTCATCTAAGGGAATTTTAAGGAGTTTTAGGATGGTAGGAAAATGAATTGTAGGGCTCAACTACAATATATGTTTGAGGGATACTATGTTTATCTTCGCAAGCCAATGTAGAGGTTGATAGATCAAATATCAAGACAATACATGAATATTATCATATTATGAGTCATGGATTCTTATGGCTAACTAACACCTTCTACTAAGTATTGAATTCCATGAATTGACATTATTTGTTTCAAGATTCTCTTCTACTTCACCAAAATATGGATTGAATGTGTATTAACAATAGTGATTTAAGACATTTTATAACAATTGATAAAATTATCAACTAAAATATACCTCTACTAATTCAAATTACATTAATTTTTTTTAAAAATATAACCCTTACTATAAATTTATTATTCATTAATAAAATTAGTAACTATTATCTATCACATAGTTGTTGAATTTTTTTTAATAATATATATTTTAAAAATTAACAATTACATTATAAATTATATTATTAGTATAATTCCTAGCTCAATATATGGTGTTGGCATGTCATTGCATAGACATTATAAACATATATAGACCATGACTTTCTTGGTGGCTGCTTCCTACATTTGATTTGGTGTTCCCTTGAGTGTTTCTCGATGACGCCTATTGAAAATGGCAACAAGAAATGCTAAAAATAGAAGTGATAAAAATAGCACTGCTATAAATAATAGTTTGGGTACCAATGCTGGATTGAGCAACAGGGAATGAAAAATGGAAGTGCTAAAAATAACATTCTATTTTTAGTAGTTTAGGATGGATTCCTATTTTAGTCAGTCCCTAAACTAAAATAGTGAAGTAAAATTCGAATTTGAACTTAACAGTTGTTTGAAAATAAATAAATTAATTCACCATGAGTTAATTAGTTGTGAAAAATCAAACATGAAGTCTATGTAAGGACATTCAACAATTTCTCTATTAATTGAGGAATTTATCCATCAGTTAAAGAGATAAGTATGAGTTCTAATTGAGTTGTAATTAGTTGGCTCAGTTAGCTGAGTCAAGTCCAGTTAGATTTATTTCAATAATTTTTTTAAATTAATGTGAGTTCAGGTAGTTAATGCATGCTTGCATATAACTACTGCACTTCAGATAACTGATTATTCTCTCATGAATAACTCATGCATGTCAGTTCAGATAGAGACCTAGTTGAGATCAGAGGAGGGACAATGTACTATCAGTTGGATGGACTTTTCCTATAAAGGAAACTCATCCATGGAGAAGGATTTATCTCCTTCAGGATTGCTCAGTTGGAACAAAGGTTAGTGAGTCTGTGAAGAGGCCAATTCACACAAGTGGATGCACTATACCCCAAGGAAAAGTTCGCAATGAAATAGGAGGCTTGGAGGGCAGAGGAGAAGGTTTGAGAGAGGCCTTTGACTATCTATGAGCAACAGAGGGATTGTAGAGAGAACAAGATAGCTTGTGAGCTGATTCTTTTTGTAATCCAGACTCTATTTGCACTTGTATGATAATACAGAGTTGGGGTTTTATGCTGAGGCCTTCCCTCGGTTATTTCTTTTGTGTTATGTGTGATTGCTTCTCATTCTCAGTTATATGTGTTCTCATTGATCATGCTCAAATTGATTAAGATTCCGCAAATTGTTGTAGAAGTAGATCTTGCATTGTGTTTTTAGTATATTTCATAATCTATTGATCTACAGTGGGAATTTCTACAACACCTCCCTACATTTGATTTGACGATCCCTTGAGTGTTTCTTGGTGGCTCCTCCCTACATTCAATTCTTGTATATTCATCTTAAAGGATTAGGCGAAAGCCTCAGTAAAGGGTTTGGGGAGGGGAGAGTGGTCATGTGTGGTCTCCTTTAAGAATCCATAGTAGTTGGAAGATTTGGGCATTATGGTTAAGAAATGGTAAGTTTACATTCCTTCTTGAACACCTGCAAAAATAGGGTTTTCATAGAATTGTAGAATTAGCACCTATCACAATTTGTTTCACCAAATGAAAAGAATCTTAGGCTTGAAAATGGCATGAATTGAAATTATTTCCCTTTGTTTTATAATTTGGACATGATAATTTTGTTTTGAAGATAATTGTGAAAGGCTACATTAACTAAAATTCCTCCAGGAACCTCAAAACCCTTGGAGCAACACAAGATTGTAAGTTCCACCTTGACTACGCTGAGTCTACTGTCATCGGGCCATGTATTGAGATGACGTATTTTCCATTGGTCCTGTTTGGAGGGGTTGTACACATAGCTAAACTTAGGCTTAGAGAAGGGAGAGGAAACCAAATATTCATAGGCATGACTAAAGTTGACACGTAAATGCCTCCTTGGAGAGGACTGTACTCATCAGCCCTAAACCATGGTGTTCCTTCTGTACTTGTGACAAAATCGTATTTAGCAGTAGTCCCATATGGGTTTTCTCTATAGAGGATGAAAACCGTAATGCTCATTGAGAGCCCCATTTTCCAACTAGGGTCACCTTGCGATTTCATTTATATGGTTTTGTAAGCTAACTTACAAAAGATTTCTTTTCTTTATTTATAAATATTTTGATAGAAAGTGCATGTTAGAAAGCTAAATATGTTGGGATACATGATTAACTAGTTGTTGTTCAATAGTATATTTTTTGGTCATATGCATTCTCGTTCTAGAGAATGCAATTTTGTTTTTATCCATAGTCAAATAAAACAAGAATTTATAGTAATTTACTAAAATATTAATATTTATTCTAATTATAGATGTGTGTATTGAATATCATTTTCAAAATTTTAAATTAATTGTCAGCAATTATTAGTTGGAATTTGGGATTTAACCTCACCTTAGCAAGTAAGGCAAAGAAGGGGAAAGAGAAGGATTCTCTTTTCCAATCCAGTTCTTCCCCATTTGACAAATCGAGTGCAATGCTTTCATTTTCATGAGGTGGACCATTTTTCTACAAATTGTCCATTGAGGAAATCCAAGAAGGGATCTGTGGAAGGATCAGAAGGTGAGGCATTGGCCTCACAGTTCGAGTTGGATTTCACATTGTTCGCATGCATGGTTTCATCCATGGTGGGAAGTGGTTGGTTTCTTGATAGTGGAGCTTCTTTCCACATGACCGGTGATAAGAGTTTGTTCAATACTTTGGAGGAGAAAGATCTCGAAATACTCATCACGATGGGTAATGATGAAAAGTATAGTGTCTTAGGTGTAGGCACGATTGTTTTTCAGAGGGAGCATGGAGCTCGCATTACCTTGACCGATGTCAAGTATGTACTAGGATTGAAAAGAAATTTGATTTCGATGGCAATGCTGAAAGACAAAGGCTATGATGTAGTCATCAGTAAGGGAAAGGTTTTCCTTAGACACATCATCACTAGACAGGTGAAGCAGATCAGTTTATGGGTCAAGAACCTGTATGCTCTTGAGGTTTAAGATACATGCAAAGCCTTGAGGAGCAAGGAAATTGATGACGACTTAGTGGTTGAGAGGGAGAGTACATTACCTCTCAGCATGCAGTGCCAGAAGAAGTCTTAAACGATTGTGGAGGAGCTATGATTGGTGAAGCAGCTTCAGGAGGTTGTGGAGCAATCACAACTAGAGAAGTTGAGAGGAGATCGAGTAGAGACATCTACTCATGCAGAGACCTCTAGTAGGGGGAAATTTTGAGTTGGGTCGGCAGAGGGATCACATGAATCCATACCTCGCTGTAGGAGGTGGGGCGATGTGGAGTGATCATCCCAAGAAGGCTGGAATAGGGGAAAGATCCTTGAGATACCCAACCTCTTTGATTTGACTTTGCTAGAGGAGCCCCGATGAGGAGTAGCAAGACTGGCTGAGTGGGTAGAGACAGATGCGGATGGAGTGGCAGAGAGAGCTACAGTGAAAGAGTCCCAGGTCTATGTAGAGCTAGCAGGCCGCAACAATGTGAGAGGCACAGGAGTGTTGCACCAGTGCAGGATGGCACAGATAGGTGTGCAACATGCGAGATGCATGGAGTGTTGTAGTAGCTCAAAGGTCAGAGAGGGAGCACTTGTTAGCAACAGGTAGAGCTTCAACATTAGAGTATGTTTCTAGCCCAACAGAAAGGTCAATTGGGAGTTTTTTTGTTTCTAGAGTTGCTGGAGCAACCACACTTGGTAGAAGTGTTGCATGCAAAACATTCCAAAGGTATAGGATCGGGTTTGAGTTGAAGCCTTTCTTGTTTGAAAGGGAGTGTTGAAAATGGCAACAAGGAATGCTAAAAATAGAAGTGCTAAAAATATCACTGCTATAAATAGCAGTTTGGGTACCAGTGCTGGATTGAGCAACACAAAATGAAAAATTGAATTGTTAAAAATAGCATTATATTTTTAGCAGTTTAGGGTGGATTCCTATTTTATTCAGTCCCTAAACTAAAATAGTGAAGTAAAATTCGAATTTGAACTTAACAGGTGTTTGAAAATAAATTAATTAATTCACCATAAGCTAATTAGTTGTGAAAAATCAAACATGAAGTCTATGTGAGGACATGCAACAGTTTCTTTATTAATTGAGGGATTTATCCTTCAGTTAAAGACATAAGGATGAGTTCTAAATTGAGTTGTAATTAGTTGGCTCAGTTAATCGAGTCAAGTCCAATTAGATTGATTTAAACAATTTGTTTAAATTAATGTGATTTTAGTTAGTTAATGCATGCTTGCATATAACTGCTGCGCTTTAGATAACTGAATATTCTCTCATGAATAACTCATGCATGTTAGTTCAGATAGAGACCCAGTTGAGATCAGAGGAGGGAAAGTGTACTATTAGTTGGATGGATTTTTCCTATAAAGGAAACTCATCCATGGAGAAGGATTTATCCCCTTTAGGATTGCGTAGTTGGACCAGAGGTTAGTGAGCATGTGAAGGGGCCAATTCACACAAGTGGTTGTACTGGACCCCAAGGAAAATTGCACAAAGAAATAGGAGGCTTCGAGGGTAGAGGAGAAGGTTTGAGAGAGGCCTTTTACTGTCTATGAGCAACAGAGGGATTGCAGAGAGAACATGATAGCTTGTGAGATGATTCTTTTTGTAATCTGAACTATATTTCCACTTGTATGATAATACAAAGTTGGGGTTTTAGGCTCAGGATTTCCCCGATTTATTTCTTTTGTGTTATGTGTGATTGCTTCTCGTTCTCAGTTATATGTGTTTTCATTGATCGTGCTCAAATTGATTGCTTTTGCAAAGTGTTGTAGAAGTAGATCTTGTATTTTGTTTTAGTCTATTGCATAATATGTTGATTTAAAGTGGAAATTTCTAAAACGCCTCCCTACATTTGATTCGACAGTCCCTTGAGTGTTTCTTGGTGGCTCTTCCCTACATTCAATTCCTACATATTCATCCTAAAGGATTAGGTGAAAGCCTCGGTAAAGGGTTTGGGGAGGGGAGAGTGGTCATGTGTGGTCTCCTTTAAGAATCCATAGTAGTTGGAATATTTGGGCATTATGGTTAAGAAATGGTAAGTTTACATTCCTTCTTGAACACCATAAAATATAGGGTTTTCATAAAATTGTAGAATTAGCACCTATCACAATTTGATTCACCAAATGAGAAGAATCTTAGGCTTGAAAATGGCATCAATTGAAATTATTTCCCTTTGTTTTATAATTTGGATATGATAATTTTGTTTTGAAGATAATTGTGAAAGGTTACATTAACTAAAATTCCTCCAGGAACCTCAAAACCCTTGGAGCAACACAAGATTGTAAGTTTCACCTCGACTTCGCTGAGTCTACTTGCATCGGGCCATGTATTGAGATGACTGATTTTCCATTGGTCCTGTTTGGAGGGGTTGTACAAATAGCTAAACTTAGGCTTAGAGAAGGGAGAGGAAACCAAATATTCATAGGCAAGACTGAATTTGACACGTAAATGCTGCCTTGGAGAGGACTGTACTCATCAACCCTAAACCATGGTGTTCCTTCTGTACTTGTGACAAAATCGTATTTAGCAGTAGTCCCATATGGGTTTTCTCTATAGAGGATGAAAACCGTAATGCTCATTGAGAGCCCCATTTTCCAACTAGGGTCACCTTGCGATTACATTTATATGGTTTTGTAAGATAACTTACAAAGGATTTCTTTTCTTTATTTATAAATATTTTGATAGAAAGTGCATGTTAGAATGATAAATATGTTGGGATACATGATTAACTAGTTGTTGTTCAATAGTATATTTTTTTGGTCATATGCATTCTCATTCTAAAGAATGAAATTTTGTTTTTATCCGTAGTCAAATAAAACAAGAATTTATAGTAATTTACTAAAATATTAATATTTATTCTAATAATAGATGTGTGTATTGAATATTATTTTCAAAATTTTAATTTAATTGTCAGCAATTATTAGCTGGATGTTGGGATTTAACCTCACATAATATTTCACAATATTGTTAGTAGTATTAAGGCCAAAAGTAGTTATGAAATTTTAATTCATTAATTGTAATGGGTTGCAAAGGCAGAGAAAATTTCTTCTCTTTCCATATGCATGTTTGGTAACTTGTTTTGTTCCAATTGAGTTCTATTCACCACCTCCTTTCTCCAATGGAGAGGGAAGAGAATTGCCAATACCATTTGAAATGATGACAAACTCACAACCCATTCACCCAGTTAGCGACAATTCTTAGAATGCATAACCCACCTGGGAATAGAAATCACGGCCCTACCTCGTACTTCTCTTGCTGGTTTGAGAATCCCCTCATATCATGTTGTTGGGCTCATAATCCCCTTACCTAAGCTAGTTTCTAATCAGTGACTGAATATAGGGAGGAACAAAGCCTCTAGAATACTTCATGACATAATGGATTGTACCCTTTATATTTATATGAGTACATTCTTACCATATTTCCAATGATATTGGTGAGGTTGAACCATAATTTGCCTCAATTTATTCATTTCTATTTAGTGTATTTGTTAGCTTTTATATATCTAGACACAACATCCAATACCATTCAAATATTTAATGTGTGTGTCTATATATATATACGTTTTTTAGGTAATGATTTACTTCTTCATGTGAAACTTTTTACATAAGAATATTGGATTTTTTCTTTTCCTGAACCAGTTTGTAGATGTTATTTGTGATTCCTAACATGGATCCATTAAGAATGTGCTAAAGCATGTGTTTATATATATATATATATATATATATATATATATATATATATATATATATATATATATATATATACTATTAAAACACCTATAACCCACCCTAGTGCATGAAGGAATATGATTTTGTTGTGGGTTCTTCCTTGCATAATGTGCTGATGAAAAATTTTATTATTTTTGTGCCCTTCGCTTGACCATCAGAGTCTATATTTTCCCCTCCGTAAACAATATTCCTGAATATTATGAGCTATAATTTCTTCACCAATAATATTTTCCTCATTTTATATGTCTATTATTCTAGTGTTCATTATTTCTCATTGAGTTGAGGCTACTTACTTTTCCAACTACAGTTTGTCCGAGAAGATGTTACCAAATTATTCTTTGTGTGATTCCGTAAGGTGATCCTTGATGTTCTTAAGAATTTTTCAGGAAATGTACATTTTGGTGCCCATTTTATTGTTGTCTTATTTCCAATAGATCCACATGTCTTCCCTAAAGTGTGGTTGATGAAGCCAAAATTTTGAAAACTAAATGAGGTTGGACTCAGGGATCTAATTTTCTTCCATTATATAAAAACATCCTAATATTATAAAGAGTTTTTAGTAGCAGTTATATTGCTACCTTGTATCCCATTTCCCAAAATATGTTAAATACGAAGAACTTATCCAAACATACTACCTCCATTTAATGTTTTCTTCTTCTATTGTTTCAAGTATCAAGGCCATATATGGTTTGGATGTTTATGAGCATAAGGTTCTTATTGAATTTATTGAAATGGGTTTAATTTTCCCATAGTTTGTGAGCTCCCCTTATTTTCTCAAATAAAGAGTTGACAATATTTTTCTCATTACCTTCTAGTGTACCAAATTTAGATTGTTTAATAATGTTGATAACACACTGTGAAAAGTTTATTTCTAGTCTAGTTGTTATAATATAAATCAAAATTCCTACATGACACATGTTCCAATTTACATCTTTAAACTTGTCATATTTCGAAAGTTTTAATGTTACCTCCATTATTTCTCGATCAGATTTATCTTGAATTTTTCAGGCAATTCTAATTCATACTAATTGGCCTATGTAATAAACATCATGGTATTGATTTCATTTTTTATTTTATTTAATATAGAAGTATGGATTTAAATTACTCCTTTTCAAATTGTTGGACCTAAGTAATTGATCAAGTTTCTTATACCATATTTGGGGTCTTACATTAATCCATATAATGTCTTCGCTAACTTGCAAACCTATACTTTTTACCTTTGTTAATAAAACACTATGGTTAATCCATATAAACGCTATCCATGTCTTTAAAAAACCATCCATTTAGTGTACTTACCACCTAAATATTTTCTTTGAAAACTAAAACATTTGGAAATAAATTAAGTTGTGGATGCAAAAGTATATTGATAGTTTATACCTTATTGTTTTCCCTTCTCCATGTTGTATCCCATTGTTAGAAATCAACGCTCACAACAAAGAGATAGAAGGAGACCTAGTTTTGCATTTTTATTATGGAGGACCATACATATGAATACATTTGCATGAATATGTAAAATAATTTGTACTTATTTCTGAAAAATGATGTTTCCCCTAACTATGTTTTAATACATCATTATTACATGGATTTATTTATACTAACTTTTTATTGAATCTATTAGAAGTCACCTTCAAATATAAACTCAAACATTTCACCTCAACCTTGAGATTTTCTAGATCTATTCCTCATCAAATTTAAACCTTATGGCTGAAGCTAAAGCATGACTTGTAGTAATATATATTTCACTTCAATCCAACTAGATACAAAAGGAAACCCAAGAAAATAAAATTAAAATCAGTTAGGGCATTATTCCTATCATATAATATATCTAAAATTACTTATTACAACATATTTATTATAGCCATAAATATTCCCACCTAACTTCCATATATTTCCCAAATTTTTTAATGCTCATGATAATGTAAAATAAACATGCATAACTATCTCTAGAAATTTGTCAATCATTATGAGAAGACAAAGTGATAGCAAGGAAATATTAATATATACAGCAGATGAATTTACAAGTAGATACCAACAACATAATTCAAGCCAATATAACTCATCCTCTTGAAACCCTAGCTAGGTCATCCAACATATACAACAAACCCTAGTCACCAAATTGATCTATTATCTAGGAATAACTCCTAACTATAGTTGGTCGCACCACAAGATATTCACAAATAGAAAACATACACATTGTAAAATCCACTTTGGCACCTACACTTACATATCGCAAGTGCAGAAGTGGAAAAAATATAGTGTCCCTCTATGTTCTCCACATCAAGAACTTTGTATATCATTTCCCAAAATACTTTAAATATGAAGAACTTATCCAAACATACTACCCCCATTGAATGTATTCTTCTTATATTTTTCTAAGTATCAAGGCGATATATGGCTTGGATGTTTATGAGCTTAAGGTTCTTATTGAATTGCTTGAAATGGGTTTCGTTTTTCCATAGTTTGTGAACTCCCCCTATTTTCTTGAATGAAGAGTTGACAATGTTGAAATCCCCTCATTGAGTCCATTAAGTTATCTTATTTCCCATCCCTCCCCTACTTGCTGTAAAGAGTCAATGAAGGTTCCCTTTAAGTGGGACACTCATTGCCCATAAAATTTAGCTATTGTTCCTATTTCTTTGGATCTAATTTCCTAACAGGCTCTTAAATGAGGCAATTCTCCATTATCACATCTAAGATGATGATATTAGAAATTTTCTAGAGAATGGATATTCCCTCTACCATTTCATCAACATTTGTTCTATTATCTCATTACTTGGAGAATATGTTGTGATGATATTTTATATGTGCCAAGCACTACACTTTTTTTTTTGTAATAGTAGGATGTCTAGTTTTTATGTCATGACTTTATTTCTAAAGGGGAACAATTTTCCTTTTTTACTTATATTCCATGCTATAAGTCACATATTTCATTGGGAAAGTCATGGATCACATATTTATATAAAAGTGATTCGCTTTGTCCTAAGAGTGCATACATGAATATAGGTAACACATTTTTGGTGAAACATGGTGATGAAAATTTGTTTAAAATTTTGAAGCCCTTAAATCTCATACACACCTTGTGTATTTTGATGTTTAAGGAAAGACGAATTTGCGGAGAATTTTATTGTGTTTAGGGATTTTGAAGTTTTTTTTTATGAAAAAACATTATTCTTGTCAGGTAAGAGGTTCTTGATCCAGGCATGAATCCCTCCTTAAATGATGAGGATGTCTATCTAATAGGATACTTGGATGAATCTCTCTCCAAGGATATTATTTTCTGATATGTATTTATCACAATTATGTCATTGCAAATCTCAAAAAATCACTCTAATAATGATATAGGGTTATATCATGGTGACATTATAGTGACAAGTAATTATTCACTGACAATTCCTAATTTTTCCACTCATGGATTTGGAATTCTACATACACTATCATATGACATTAATAACAAGCATAATACATCTCATGTGGCACTTAATGTGAATGTTTTTGTGGGTATGGGTGTCCATAACATGACATGTAGCACTATACCAATGGAAGGTGGGTCAAACTTCATGTTTGGCACTCTTCATCGTTTCCCTCCATCAAAGTGGGATTAGGGATTGAGGAACATAGAGGTTCATTACCTATTCCAAAACAAATCCACAATAGTCATTGGTATAGGACAAGTCCCATCAAATCCCATGGGAATAATATTTCTCTTGTGGTAGGAAAGGACATTTCTATTTATCAAGTTGAGTAAGTTCAATTCATCTTCAAATGATCAATAATTCAGTAAGTTTTTTAATTGATGAGTTAATATATGCCATTTGTCTTTGTGTATGAAATAATATGTGTTTACTTTTCTCATGTATAGCACCATTAGTCATTTCATGTTGAGAGGATGGCAAGTTTTTATCCTTTAATATGAGGAAGGAGCATGGAATATATTGGCCCAAAAGTGGTTAATGAATCATTTTTTTCTTGGGCTTATACTACGTCACCTTTTTTTTTATGCATGGGTAGATATAAATCATATAATGTTTTTATTTGGGTAAAATTTCTCAATATCCCACTTGAACTTTGGAATAATGTAGATATTAAAGCCATACGATATGCAATTATATTCTATATTATAGGCGATGATGGGTATGTAGAGAATAACTTGTGGTTAATGGCCCAGATTCTAGTTGATATCAATGCTAGGTAGGGTTTATATGAACCAATACAAATTGTTAGTGGTGATATTTACTATACTCATATTCTTAAATATATGATGTGTCATTTTTTGTTCTAGATCCGATGCAGTGGTCGACTGAATGGTGGATTGCCTTGATCTTACATTAGTTAAGACCATGGGGTGGGTATATGTAATGGAAAAGTTTATCTCAAGAACATGAATGAGGATAATTCACCCAAAGTAGTTCTAGTTGTGGATAATGGACATCTTGTTATTTATCTAGTCAAGGATATGGCTCTTGTGACTAATCCTATGAAAATGTTTATTACGATGCAGCTAGAGGGAGGAGTTCCATAGGGTTAAACACAAAGAACTTTCTTCTAACTCACTTGTACTGTTATAATGTTCTTGTGGTTTTGTCAAGAGGTTTCTCAACATCCCTTATGACACTCGCTAATAGTTTCTCTCATTTGATGGAGTGTTATGGGACTTTCTAACAAATAGGTATTTGTTAGATCTATCTTCATCGAATGATGAAAGTTCAATTAGGATGGAATAAATTGACCAAATATATGCTACATCATCTAGAAGGTAATGATAATCTATAGATTAAAATATTAGAATAAAATTCCATAGACACATGGGTATTTTTCTCGCTAAAGGGGGTCATGTTCTTATGATAATGAGAGCATAGATTACATTGAGGTGCTCTTGAGGCACAAACCTCTAGTGAAATAGTGGGCACCTAATGATCGTCCTGAAATAAACACTAATTTTTCTATCAAGAAAGGATATACCGCATTTTCCCATCATAATTACATGGTTTGGGGCTATTTTCCATGGATGGAATAAAGGTATGTTATGGAGGATTAACTGAATTGATGGAGTATGTAGAACCCTATTACAAGTACAGTGATTGGGTACGACTAGTCCAATATACCAAAATTATGTGAAGATATGGAGTGGCTGAAAATTATATACAACTAAAATACAATGATAAAAGTAAAGGTGTAAATATGTATATTGATGGAAGGCCAAAAGCAACAAGGAAAATTGCAAGGTTTATAAATAGTACATGACCCATGACCACAAATAAGAAACCCAATTTAAAATTTGAGGGGCATGAAGGAAACTGTGTATTCGTATGTGCCATTAGATTAATCATTGTAGGGAGGAGTTTCTACAATTTGGATCGAATAGGTAAAAATATTGCTATTATCGAGGTGATATGTATTCAATTTTAGCCAATTTGTAAGTAATGTCTATTATATCTTTTGATTTTCATTTACTACAATATATTGTCAGACATCTTGTAAGTTGAGGAAAATTTTTCATATGTCATGGTTATAATATTGTGGAAGGTTGATCAAGGTCAAAGGGAGCCAACCTCATAGTAGGTAAACATCAATGTAGTTGTATGTAAAATAATATAACCACGTAGTTTATTCTAGAATAGCATTTTATCCGTTATAGAGTAAGTCAAATTCATATTTTTAGGTATCATATAACTAAATGAAAGATTCACTATGCATATGACCAACCTAAGAAAATTCATTCCTTCATCCTTTTCAAAGTATTTTTTCTATACAATATGGAATATATATTGATATTGTGATAATTCCTCTTCCAATAGCCTCCCAAGATGATTAAGTTTTTATAAATTTAAAGCCTTTTATATTGGCCATGATATAACGTCAAGTTTCTATATAAATTTATACATATGTCAATAATGGTATTCTTATTAATATAATGATGATTAATTGTGGATGAATTGAAAAATACACTTATTTTATAAACAACGCGATAAGGGGAAGGCACCAACCTTAGAGTAGTCCAGAGATGCTCCTAAGGAAGAGCTTACTGAAGAAGCAATTTTTATGTCCGCCGATCAAGTCCAAACAATTAAGAAGCTTCGAATGAAAGAAAAAAAGAAATTTAGTTCTATAGTTCTAATTAAGCCTAATACAAAATAAATAGGAGGAAAAATCAAAACCTTTATGTGCCAAATTCGTCAGTATGGGGTGAGTAACTCATTTAATTATCCCATTTATTTGTTTATGATTTTGTTTATCTCATCCTTTATAAAAAATAATCATTATTTTACAGGTTTTTTGGTGGAGTACAATCCTCATGCTGTGACTATGGGGAATGGAATTTATAGCAACACCAATGATCCACCTACGAGTGACGCATAGCTCATTGAGATAGGTATACCTACTCAACCACACACTGCAGGATGTGCAGATGATGTTGTGGATGTAGAGCATGATATCATTACACAATTTGATGTGATAATTCCTGTATCTTGTCATGTTACTATCACGGGAACACTACCAATTACATTTTTGGTAGATCATGACAATGTTCCCATGAAAATAGAGAAATTTCCAGGTATTTACGAAGTATGTAAAATATTAAGTATAATCTAATTGAAATTAGCGTATAGTCTATGATAATTTTAAACTAATGATAATATCATTTTGCAGGAAATGAGGTATTCTACAGGATTTTGTATGACCTAACCTTGGAAATATTTGTTCCCACATTTTGGACAAACTAGAAGCCCCAAAGTTCCAAGTTGAAAGAAGAAGTTATGACCAGGACGGTTAGCCTATTCAGTGAAGGTACCTTCAACAAAACTAGAGTTACCTCCAAGGCAAGCTTACATTTCAAATATATAAGGGACCAATATAGGTCACATTTGTAAAAGAAAGGGTTACATGAGTGCCCTCTAGCGATTCTAGAGATGGAGTGGAAAGCGCTTGTGGTAGATGCAAATGAGAAGGAAGTTCGAAAAGCAGGGAAGAAACCACCTAGACTAGGAAGGTATGAGGCACTTTTAATAATGTAATTATGATGCTTTATCATCATTGTGACATCTAATTAATTTTTTCAATATTTTAAATATAGGCTCCTAGATACATCCAAAGCCACGATGGCTAGAATAGCGAAACATGGTTACCATCATCCTAGCCTGGGTGGTTACTCAAAACTGAAAGCAAAAATTACCAGTAGATTAAAAAAATGCATTCAAATTATAATTTCTTAAAAGTTTTAATTTGATATCATAGAAGAATAAAAATTCATGTTCTCATGCAAAATTGGAGGGTTTACAATTTAAAGAGGTTCCCATGGATGAAGACCTAAATCTTTCTTTCAATCATTCCTATCAAGTCGTGGATGAACACAAGACAAGCTTAGCATCTTCACAGTCTTCTGACACCTAATCTAACACTCAAGGAAATAAAAGAAACAAATATAATTTATAAATGATTACTCGTACAATCTATTGGTTGTTATTTTTGGTCATAAGTAATGTGCTTGATTGTAAGAGGCAGACAAATAATGTAGATACAACACATGAGCCTATTAACAATGGAGGGCCTCTTGAGGCTGATGTTCAACTCAATACTAGAGGTATTTAATGTGTTATAAAAAATTGGTAGTATGGAACACAATGAAAAATATTTAAATGAAAATGGTGTATTAATTATAACCCTTCTTGTTTATACACCAGAGCATGTACAGGATGAGGCCAGAGAAGAGGAGGAACATATGGCCACATTTGAAAGTATTCCACTTCACTCGAATATTGAAGAAGGTAAAGAAAATTGTACTAATATTTTTAATAATAAAAAATTGTAATACTAATAACTATAAATATGAATTTAACATTTATTTCTTATTGCATTTAATGCTCAGCCCTGCTTGCAGCAACATAGTCGTAGGACTAGGTCAACAACAGGACATACAGTAGAGCCCACAACAACTGAATGGGACCTAGACCAAGACATCCTTGCCAAATACATATTAAAAAGGAGAAAGAAACCTCATAAAAAATGATTGCACTTGATTATTTAGTGCCCAATTTTTTGAGTACCGCATTTTTTACCGAGAGGTTGAGTGCCTCATAGCATGTGCACATGTAGATTTTGACTATCTTAATAAAAAGTTGTGATTTTTCCATTGGAAAAAAATAGAATGATTTTGGTTCATTTTATGTAAACATATTTTTTGTGATAAATTTTATTGATATAAATTATTTTGTGGATGTACGAATGAATGAATGATGACACCCTTCAAGACATCATATATTTGTGATCTTTCATCATCCAACTTTGCTTTGACGTTATGATTAAATTATAATGCAGCTATTACTTTATAGAGGCTCAACCAAAACCCACGCTAATTGAATAAGGGGAAAATCTAGAAGACACACTCTAATATTTTGTCTCATATAATTTTTTTTGATGTTAAACATCTTGGTGTACAAGTAATTTTCAAATATGTACAAACCTTATGACCACTAGGAAAGTGAAGGAAGTCCTCATAGGTTATAACACTAGTTTCCATAAGATTTATAATTATAACTACCATGCATTGAACTTGTTTCTAACATGCCAACATTTTTTAAATCAGTCACCCATTTTAGTCTTGGGGATGAGATACTTATAAACATTTCCCTAGTGAAGGATTCGAGTAACTACAATTATGAGATTTTGGACTAATGGGATATTATAGTGCAATATACATGACCTTTAGGATTTTCCATCCATAATTTTGTGTTACAATACTTATAATGTTCTTGTTAATAAAATAGTTGATGCCTTCATTTTCTTGAATAATACCCTTCTTCTCTTCTATCTGAACTACACCCTTAGCTTTGATGCTTCAATCAACCTTCCAAGTGAATAGTTAAGGGCTTAATCCTTTAAGTTGCAGTGATTAAGTTGTTCATCCTCATGTTCCCATTTCAATTAAATAATGGTTTCAATTCATGGGATAATTAACTCAACTATCCATTTGAAAAGATCATGATCCATGAAAGACGAGCTTCTCATTGAAATGCACCATTGACTCACTTAGTACTACTAACTAGGCCTCCTAATCTAAAACTAATCCAAGTCAGTTCAATTTAAAAAAATATTATAGTCCATTGTCCAGTCACCTCATGATCGTTATCAGCTAAATGATTCCCATTCCAATTGAGCTAACTCATTAAATTGGAATTTTTTTATTGATCTAAAATGTTTCATCAAATTCAAATCTTTGAATGTTTATAGTTGATGATGGTGGAATAAAATTAAAAATTACGCTTATTTGATAAACAGGGTGACAAGGGAAGGCACCATCCTCAGAGTAGTCCACAGATGTTGTTGAGGAAGTGCTTAGTGATCCTGATCGGTTTGATGATGGTGAGTTGTTCATGTATCCCGACCCAATCATAACAATAAATAAGCTCGTGCTTAGAAGGAATGAAGAACTTTCTCATTTGATTCACATTAGAAATAAAGTCATGAGTTAAAGATAGGATCAACATGTTCAACCAACATCTTCAGGGATACCATGTAATAACCATATTTTAAAGTGATTTTTTAATGTCATCAGTTCAATTATGAATGATTTTTTAACCTTTACATTGTCTAATAAAAAAAAAATATTTCTTTCTTATATAGAATATTTTAGTAGAGTTCACACCACAAGATACAAACACCATGAGTTGGATTTCAATGGTTAAAAGTGTCATACATGAGGATCTTGTACTAGAAGAAGAGCACAGGGAATCCATTCCATGAATGTCGACTAGTGCACGAGATTAAGAAAACTCTAATTCTATTTTTATCAATGAATAATAACAAAAAATATCAATTTAACATTTCTTTCTTGTTATAGTTAATGATCCACCCCTCTTGCGACAACCTCAATAATGTCATGAGTACACGACGAGGCCATAAAAAATAAGGAAAAATAAAAATGGATGATTGTACTACTTATATCATTAGAAACATCACATACCATATTACGAAAACATATTTTTGATGATAAAAGAATTTTAGATGAAGTATTTTGTGTTTATGATTAATGAATGAATGAATGAATGTTATAAATTAACGAATAATTTATATACATTACTTTATGTACATGACCTTGTTTCATATTATGATCCAAGTGGATATTGGTGGCCACCCTCCTATTCCATGTGGACCCCCCATTAGTTTCATATGTTTCCTTGCTCATTTTAGCATTTATTATTTTTAGTAGTTTTTTGGGTCCTGAACTTTTAGAGAAATTTTGACACCCTAAACGGCGTTTTTTTGGGGTCTGCGGCTGGCCCATAGCTGTATGCAAGGGATTTCAATGAAAACTATAGTAATCGGCAAGACCTTTACAACAAGGTACTGTATGCAGAAAATGGAGATGATATGACCAAGTTACCAGCTCAAGAAGTTGACTGCCCAACTAACCCCAACGAGGCCCACAAACTCTTGGTGTTACATCTCTTGGGGTTATGGTTTTGGTTGTTTAGGGTTTTCTGATGTTTTCCAATAATAAGTAGAACCTTCAGCCTCATTTTAACACAATTCAGAGGCATGTAGCTACCACATCGTTTCTCAAATATAAACTACCATCCCCCGAGCTATCTTATTTCCATTACTTTCCTAAGCATAGTTCATTATTTTTATATTAATGAAAATAAGTTTTTTTCTACCACATCTCTGTGTTTATGATTATATCTATAAGTTGTTGTGTTCCTATTTAATTTCATATTAGTGGTATCAGGGCGGTCTTCTCTTTCTCTATTTTTCTTTACATGCTCCCATCGAGGTCAGGGTATAAGGAGTTAGGGCTTGATCTGGTTGAAGAATTGCAAGATCAGCCTCGTAAAACCTAATGATTGCCTATGGAAGAAGAAAAGAAAGATGAGGGGACAGGAGATCCTTTCAAAACATTGCTCGAGGAAGCCCTCGAGCAAGAAAGGGATGCTATGATGGATAACGTTTCCCAGATCCTTTGATGGCTACCCACATGCGATGCATCTTCATCCAGAAACCACTCTTGAGGCACCATTCCTTTTAAGGTAAAAGTTAACTTCAATATTCACATATCCAAAGGCCTGATAGATGTAGACACCATAGATAAACGGTTAAATCTACTGGAAGGATATTTTTCAGTTCATGACTTTTCCAATCGGGAAAAGATTACTTTTGAAATTCTCAAAGCCGCGCCACACAACAAGGACTAGTGGGAAACCAACTGTGAACTAAAGGACGAGAGTCAACCCTCATTGTTTTTAGCCACTCCCACTTGGAATTCTTTCTGAGACACCACTAAGGAATAATATTACCCTATACAGAGCTATTAAGACAAATACATAATGTGGACCACGCTACGATAGGGAAGGGACCAAGATGTGCCAGAGTTCACAAATATTTTCCATACCCTTCGCACGAAGCTAGGTATCAAGGATAATGAGTGGAATTTTATGCTCAAGTACTGTGGCTGTCTACACAAGTATATCTAGGATGAGATGGAGTTCTTGGACATTTTGTCGCTCGGCACAACGTATCGGTATGTTGTCAAGACTCAACAAAAGTTTAAACAGAAGAAGCGGGACTTTGGATATGAAAATCCAAAGCAAGGAGAAGGTGCCCCAAAAAAAAATACCAAGGGACAAAGCCAAGGTGGGGCTTCCGAGGACATCTTGCCCAAGCTGCAAGAAAAAAACAACACCACAAAGAGGAAGAAGGACACAAGAAAATGGTGTGAGTTCCATAAGAGCTCCACTCACAATAAAAGTGAGTGTCAGGCAAAACAGACAGTGGTAGCCATGTTGAAGGCTTCCAAATCAAACACATTTTCCGACTCTGAATCAGAACCCGATAAGGGAACTGATAAAGGGAAGCAGTGTTGGCATTATGACACAGGTTTGGTGCTATGACACAGGTGTTGTCCTTGATGGCAACTCACTCAAATGATAGATCTCAGTTCAGGCTCTCAGAATGAAGGAAAGAGAGATATATGCAAGTTCCTCTTAACCAAGTCGCATATACATGTGGGATCGACGATCAAAAGGCACGTATACATATGCACACACTTTCATGCACGAAAAAGCATGTACATGTGGGAAAGCTTATTTTTTGGTCCATGGTATTTAGTCCTTGGTATTTGGACCTATGGTTTTGGACCATGGTATCTTGTTCGAAGTGTTGAACCGAGGTATTGGGTCCATGGTATTGGCTCTCTATGGTTTTGGACCATGGTTTTGAGTAAGGCATAAGACTATAAAGGGGAAGGAGATCATTAGGCAAAGGAATTCACTAAAGCATTGAATATCTTATGAAGAGCAAGATCTAGAATTGGGTTATGGTGCATAGTTGGATCTGAACCAAGAAATAACACGAGCACTAGAATAAGGATAAGTTCTATTGATGGGTTAAGATCTTAAGGCTTGAATAGTAATATCTATATGTGATTTTGATCTGTTATATTTGGCACATGAATTGATCTATAAATCTGATAATCTAGGTATAACTGATGTCTGAATAAGTGAAAAGGGTAAATTATCTTTTATATATCTGTACACAGGTTCTGCATAGCAGAGGTGTGTATACACGCTGGTTCAGTAAGTCAAAACAACGTATACACAGGTTGGCCTTAATACATCATTGTATGCATGTAGGTTTCTACATATTGAAGTAGTGTACATCTCATGAAATATGTTTTAGCTACTTCTGTTTATTGTTGCAGTGTTCTAGGTTCAAGATTGGTTTCTAGTTCCTGTTAATGTATTTTGGTTACAACATTCAGAGAAGTAATTATTTGACTCAGTTTTGATTGAAGAAAAGGAGATTAGTTGATGCAGATATATTTGATGTTTGATTGATGTTATTGATGGATCCAGTCTAAAAATTTATGAAACGTGGTCCCTGAAGAAAAGGGAAGGTTGTAGCCTTCTGTAGGTTATCGGTTACGTACTAGTACATTATCTAGTACAAGAGCTAAGGGGGTTGTAGCTCCCTTCCATGAGAAGCTAGAGAATGAGAGAAGGTTGTAGCCTTCTACAGGTAGAAGCCTGTGTAGTGGTATAAGTTTGCACCAGTACAGAAATATTGTAAAAATAAGTTTCTTATTAAAAGAAGATAGAGACGAATTGCATCAGGCGGTTATCACCCACATTGGGTTTCCACCTTATATCTTGTGTCCATGTGTGTGATGATTTGTTTTGTTTTACTACACCTATTTACTGTTCTTATGGTTAATGAAGTTTCGATGCATTGATTATAGATCAAAATTTAATGAATCATAAGTTTACAGATATATGCTAGTTGCCTTAGACACAGTAGTGTATATACGCAGTTTCCCATAATTGAAGTAGCGTATACAAATTTGATTGTGAAATGGAAAATAATTGATTTGATAATACTGATTCACCGCCCCTCTCAGTATTATTTCCAATAACTGGTTTCAGAGCAGGTCCTTCAGAAGAAGCTTGATCACTTGAAGGAAGATCTATCATCATGAGCAACTACGAAAAAGAGGCATCTATCAGGCCACCAATCTTTGATGGGATCAACTTCGTCTATTGGAAGGTAAGAATCACAGCCTATCTTCAATCTCTTGGTACAGAATTTTGGGATATCATGGAAGCAGGGTACACATTTCCATCAATAACTCCTACAGATATGGCTAGTAAGAAGCAATATGAAACGAATGCAAAGGCTGTCAATACTCTATTAGCGAGCTTATCTCAATTAGAATTCGTTAAGGTTATGCAGCTCAAAACCGCAAAAGAAATATGGGACAAGATCGTTCTAAGCTATGAAGGAGACGATTAGGTAAAACATGCAAAACTACAGTCTCTCAGAATTCAATATGAAAATCTTAGAATGCACAATGATGAAAGTGTGGCTAATTACTTCTTACATATAGATGAGATTGCTAATCGTATGAAAAAATTGGGTGAAGAGATAAAAGAAGTTACTTTGGTTGAAAAGGTTCTAATATCTTTGTCTTCTAAGTTTGAATCAAAATTTTCTGCCATAGAAGAAAAGAAGAATCTACAGAGCATTACCATGTCATAGCTGCAAGGAATCCTAACTGCTTTTGAAATGAGAAAAGGGGGACCATCACATAGGAGAGAAGCCACATTCAAAGCTTTAGGAAAAGGAGATTACAATGAGTCAGGACATACGTCAGAAGGAGAGGAAGAATCAAACTTTGTCAACAACCTTCAACGGGGTTCTGGAAGATTCAAAGGTAAGCTACCTTTCAATTTTTTCGCTTGTGGAAGAGTCAGTCATTGTGCAGCCAAGTGTCCTCATAAAGATAAGATTGACAAAGGTAAGGAACTAGTTAGATGGAACAAAAAACAAAATGTAAGTAAGAAGAGCTATTATACACATGAAGACAATGATGGATTTTCAATTAGTGATGAAGATGAATAATGTAATGATTATAGACTTTTGATGGCTTTTGAAGATGATGATTTCTTGGATGCTATAGATGAGGATGATCTCTATGAAGAAATTTCTAAACTTAAAATTTGTTTAGAAGAAAAGAGTATGATCATAGATACTCTGACATTCCAACTCGCTGAAAGGGAAAAACACAATGAAAAGTTAGAATGTGAAATTGTGGGACTTAGATAAGATATTGAGAAAACAAAAGCTCTTAATCTTAGATTTGCTAAAGGATCTGAAACTTTAGATGAGATTATCAAAGTGTAGCGTTCTCCTCTAATGAAGACAGGTCTTGGATATTATGAAGAAGCATCTCAAGCACAAAAGGCATCCACCTCCAAAAGTTATCTAGATGCAGCAAGGAGAAGTGAACAGGTTGACAATTGACATCAAAGGAATAAAGTAGATCACCAGGTAAATCAGGGTCAATCCACTTCAAGGATGAACAAAGATCACCAAGTAAATCGGGGGAAATCTACTTCAAGGATGAACAGAAGTTACAACCAACCATAGGTAAATCATTCTCAAATTTGCCTATGGAAACTACAATCACCTAGATGGTAGGTTTGATAATCGTAGGAATTCTACAATGGCCAATGTTTCTCTTTTCATAACTTTGGACACAAAGCTGCTCAATGTATTGCCTACAAGACCATCATGACTAGAGAAGCACGAAATCAAAGGAGTGTGACTGGGATCATGAAAAGGACCTACAATAAATTTTTTGGTCTTGAAAATGAAATAGAATGTTCTATTTGTCACAACTTCAATCATGAAGATTCTGAATGCAAGAGTAGGTTTCGGCAAACAACTCAGAAGGAGCAAGCTTCATTGAGTCCCAAAACATGGAGAAAGAAAGAACCGCAACTAGAAGGATATGGTATAGCCTTATATGTGGAAGGATAGGAAAATCAGTGGTACATTGACAGTGGATGCTCAAAACATATGACAGGTGATAAAGAAAAACTTTAGTCATATAGTGCCTTAGAAAAGGAAAGGAAGGTCTCATTTGGAAATGACACCCCTACACTCATAAAAGGTAAAGGTTCTGTTCTTTTGAAAGAAAAGGTCAAAAGCATAATAACTCCAAATAATTTATACATACTCAAGGGAGGACAACAACAATGCTATCTAAGCAAGAATGATGAACACTGGCTATGGCACAGAAGATTGGGGCATCTAAGCTTCTCTCAGATAAGGAAAGCATGCAAATATCAGGCGGTTCGTGATCTCCCTCACATCAAAATTCCAAACAATACAATATGAAAATCATGTCAGTTTGGCAAGAAAACCAGAACTAATTTCCCTGAGAAGGAAGGATCAGCTAGTAAGCCACTTGAACTTGTCCATACTGATGTATGTTGTCCATCCAGGAAAAGGTCACCTCGAGGAGAAGAATACTTCATATTGTTCATTGACAAATTTTCCAGGATGTGTTGGATAGGACTTCTGAAGCATAAAGACAAAGCTTTCGAAAATTTCAAAGCATTTGAAGCCTTGGTTGAAAACAAATCAAATCGCAGAATCAAATGCCTCAGGTATGATCGAGGAGGAGAATTTACCTCGGATTAATTTTTCGATTTTTGTGAAGAACATGGAATAAGAAGGGAATTATCTACTGCAAGGACTCCTCAACAAAATGGAGTAGTGGAAAGGATGAGCAGAGTGGTTCAACAAATGGCTCGTGCTATGCTTGATGAGTTTATAACTCTTGCAACCTTTTGGGGTGAAGCTGCATTTTCTATAGTTACTATTCTCAACAAGACAAACATCCGGGTGAATAGCACTCAAACTCCTCATGGAATTTGGTATGGTAAGACTTCTAAGATAAAATACTTCAAAATTTTTGGAAGCAAATGTTACATCAAAAGGATTGATGAAAACCTTGGCAAGTTTGAACCTAGAGCAGGTGAAGGAATTCTCCTTGGTTACTCTTCCCAAAGCAAAGGATATAAGTGTTACAATAAAAGACTTGGAAAAATTGTTGAAAGTATTGATGTAGTGGTTGATGAAGAAGGAAACAATCTAAGGTAGGTAAAATTCGAAGAATTTGAAGATGATGAGGACTATCCTTCAACATCAAATCAGACTTATGATGAAGAAGAAACCTATGAGGCACCCGAAGAATAGATAAGGGTATAATAAAAGACTCCATCCAAGTACGTTCAGAAGAATCATCCAGAAACTCAAATTTTGGGGCAGAAAGAGGCAGGTGTACAAACAAGAAGAACTATTTTAGAAGCTTCAAGCTATCTAGCATTTCTCTCCTCCACTGAACCACGATATGTAAGTGAAGCATGCAAAAATGAATATTGGGTCAAGGCCATGAATGAAGAACTTGAGCAGATTGAAAAGAATAACACTTGGGAGTTGGTTCCTAGACCAAATGATAAGAATGTCATAGGGACAAAATGGATATTCAAAAACAAGTTGAATGAAGATGGAGATGTTATTAGAAACAAGGTCAGACTTATTTGTAAACGGTATGCTCAACAAGAAGGCATAGACTTTGAAGAAACTTTTGCACCAGTTGCTAAACTTGATGCAATAAGAATGTTCCTTGCTCTTTCTAGCTTTCAAGAGTTCAAAGTATATCAAATGGATGTGAAATATGCTTTTCTAAATGGAGACTTAGAAGAAGAAGTGTACATTGAGCAACCAGATGGATTCATCCTTGGGAATGGTCCAAAACTTGTATGCATACTCAAAAAGGCTCTCTATGGTCTTAAACAAGCTCCAAAGGCTTGGTATTTTTGGTTGGACAAATATCTCCATCAACAAGGCTTTTCAAAAGGATCAACAGATATCAATCTATATATAAAAATTGATAATGATAAATTGCTAATACTTTTTGTGTATGTTGATGATATCATCTTTGGTAGCAATGAGGAAACCATGAGTCAAAAGTTTGCTTTGGTGATGCAGAAAGAATTTGAAATGTCCTTACTTGGTGAGCTCACATATTTTCTTGGTTTACAAGTCCAACAAAACAAAGACGGTATTTTTCTATCACAAACCAAGTATCTCAAGCAGATCTTGAAAAAATATGGGATGGAGGATTCGAAACCAGTATGTACCCCTATGGTAACAAGATGCAACCTTAGTGCAAATGATGAATCAATAGCAGTAAATCAACCAACCTATAGATCCATGATTGGTAGTCTGCTCTATCTGATAGGTACCTGACCAGACATCATGCATGCAGTGGGAATAGTTGAAAGATTCTAGGCAAATCCAAAGGAAGCAAACCTTCAGGCAATTAAGAGAATTTTCAAATATCTTTAAGGAATGCAAAATTATGGCTTATGGTATCCTAGAGATACAGATCTCACACTTCATGCATATATGGATGCAGATTGGGCAGGAAGCATGGATGACAGAAAAAACACTAGTGGTGGTGCATTCTTTATGGGTTCCATATTAGTATCTTGGTTCAGCAAGAAACAAAGCTCAATTGCATTATCTACAGCTGAAGCAAAATATGTGGCTGTGGCATCTTGCTACACACAACTCCTTTGGATGATGCAAGCATTGCAAGATATTCAAATCACTTGTACTCCACATATCTCCATTTTTTGTGATAATACAACTGCAATCAGTATTTCAAAGAATCCAATCATGCATTCGAAGACCAAGCACATACCTATCAAATATCATTTTCTCCAGGAACAAGTGCCTCAACAAAAGGTCAAATTGGAGTATGTTCCCTCCAAGGAACAGGATGTTGATATATTCACCAAACCACTGCCCAGGGAGACTTTTGAATACCTCAGATAGAAGCTGGGGGTAGTTGATGCATCATCTTGCTGTTAAAATTATCTGTTTCAGAGAATAGTGGTTGTATGCGACTTTGATGAAGCGTATCCGTGTACATACGCACATTTTTAGGGATACAGTCGCGTATATGTTGGTTTGAAGTCAAACAGTGGAGCGAGACTCAGAATGAAAAGATTCTAATATGGGTCTGACAGAGACCATCTGGCATAGGTTCAGGGGGAGTAATATACTTCTAATAATGCATTGTTTGCATTATTTTAGAAGATATTGGTTCAATTTCATATTTGTTTTTGTTCAGGTGGAACAGGTGCAGAGGGAGCTCATGGTTGCCGGTCTAAATGATGATTGACAGATGCTGCTAGTTGCTGATGACTATCATAGTCTTATCTTAGATATTAAGTCTCTATGTCATGTATTTCTTTTATTATCAAGGTCATGTAATGACCTATGTTGGTTTCCCCACTATGCTTGGGATGGATGATGTAATATTCTTATTTTATCATGTGTAAACTTTTGGTGTATCCTCACTTGGTTGGGTGGATGATTCAATATTGGTGTATCCCCACTTGGTTGGGAGATGGATGTATGTATAAAGTCTTTGGTGATAGGAAGGTCATTTATGATGCATTAAGTCATGTTTCTTCTTGTAGAACATCCTTTTGCAGACCTTGTCTACAGTCAAGGGGAGCATGGATAGCACAACAGAGCATAGATTTCAGCATGTACTCAGGGGGAGCATAACCCTTCGCCCTTAATGACAAAGGGGGAGAATGAGTTTGAGTGACTTGGGGTTTCCATCAAGTCCAAAGGGGGAGATTGTTGGCATTATGACATAGGTTTGGTGCTATGACACAGGTGTTGTCTTTGGTGGTAACTCAGTCAAATGATAGATCTCAGTTCAGGCTCTCAGAATGAAGGAAAAAGAGATATAGGCATGTTCCTCTTAACCAAGTCATGTATGCACGTGAGATCGACGATCAAAAGGTGCATATACATATGCACAAACTTTCATGCAATAAAATGCACGTACATGTGGGAAAACTTATTTTTTGGTCCATGGTATTTAGTCCTTGGTATTTGGACCTATGGTTTTGGACCATGGTATCTCGTATGAAGTTTTGAACCCAGGTATTGGGTCCATGGTATTGATTCTCTATGGTTCTAGACCATGGTTTCGAGTAAGGCCTAAGACTACAAAAGGGGAAGGGGATCATTAGGCAAAGGAATTCACTCAAGCATTGAATATCTTATGTAGGGCAAGATCTAGAATTGGGTTATGGTGCATAGCTAGATCTGAACCAAGGAGGAACCTGCGCACTAGAAGAAGGATAAGTTCTATTGATGGGTAAAGATCTTAAGGCTTGAATAGTAATATCTATATGTGATTTTGATCTGTTATATTCAGCGCATGACTTGATCTGTAAATTTAATAATATGGGTATAACTGATGTCTGAATAAGTGAAAAGGGTAAATTATATTTTATAGATCTTTACGCAGGTTCTGCACAGCAGAGGCACGTATACATGCTAGTTTAGTAAGTCAAAAACAACGTATACACATGTTGGCCTTAATATAGCAGTGTATGCATGCAGGTTTCTACATATTGAAGTAGCGTGCGTCTCATGAAATATCTTTTAGCTACTTCTGTTTATTGCTACAATGTTCTGGGTTTAAGATTGGTTTCTAGTTACTGTTAATGTATTCTGGTTACAACATTTAGAGAAGTAATTGTTTGATTCAATTTTGATTGAAGAAAAGGAGATTGGTTGATGCAGATATATTTGATGTTTGATTGATGTTATTGATGGATCCAGTCTGAAAATTTATGAAATGTGGTCCCTGGAGAAAAGAGAAGGTTGTAGCCTTGTGTAGGTTAGCACCTATGTACTAGTACATCAGCTAGTACAAGAGCTAAGGGGGTTGTAGCTCCCTTCCAGGAGAGGCTGGAGAACGAGAGAAGGTTGTAGCCTTCTACAGGTAGAAGCCTTCGTACTGGTATAAGACTGCACCAGTATAGAAATATCGTAAAAATAAGTTTCTTATTAAAAGAAGATAGAGACGAATTGCAGCAAGTGGTTTTCACCCACATTGGGTTTCCACCTTATATCTTGTGTCCATGTGTGTGATGATTTGTTCTGTTTTACTGCACCTATTTACTGTTCTTATGGTTAATGAAGTTTTGATGCACTGATTAAAGATCAACACTTAATGAATCATAAGTTTACTGATATACGCTGGTTGCCTTAGACACAGTAGCGTATATACGTATTTTCCCATAACTGAAGTAGCATATACAAATCTGATTGTGAAATGAAAAATAATTGTTTTGATAATACTGATTCGCCCCCCCCTCTCAGTATTATTTCCAACAAGCAGATGATTGATGTGGAGCCTAGTTCCATGGTGGCCACCACCAAGATCCATAAGATTGAGCCTCAATATCTAGAGGAGGGGGAACACCTCCTCTACTCACAAATGTGGGTGAAAGGTTCTCCGTTGCATTTCATTGTCAACATTGGGAGCCAGAAGAACCTCATTTCAGTAGAGGTCGTGAAGTGGTTGGGTGTAAAGGCTACAACACATCTAGAGCCATACACCATCAGGTGGCTTCACAAAGGATGAGACCTTCACGTCAAGCAAAATTTTCACCTTCCCTATAGCATCAAGCCCTTCACGAATGTGGTACTGTCTAACGTTTCTCCTCTTGAAGTTTGTGATGTATTGTTGTGAAAACCATACTTATGGAAGCGACATCCTATATATGAGTCTAGACCTCTTTGTGATTATTACTTTGGCTAATAAGTTGTACAAGATACCGAAGGTAGCCCCACCTACCACCATCTCTTTGATCACTGCAAAGAAATGCAGTAAGATCATTTGTTAGACTAAGAAATTTGTTTTCCTTATCATTCACCCCAAGGGAAAGAAGAAGGTTGTGGCTAAGGCTTCCAGGTAGGGATCCTCTACATAGCAACAACAGATGGACAAGGTCATGGAGGAGTACAGGGATATTTTCGCCTGACCCACAAGGATACCTCTGCACTATCATGTCAAGCACTCCATCGACCTGACCCTGGTCACACTGCTGCCCAATGGATTGATCTATCAATGCGCTGTTTTAGAGAATGATGAGATCAAGAGGCAGATTTAGGAACTATTGCAAAACGAGCACATCAGACCAAGCTCATCGCCTTATGGGATCTAAATTGTATTAGTCTAGAAGAAGGATGGGACCTAGAGGCTATGTATTGACTATCGTGCATTGAAAAAGTTCACTATCCTGGATAGGTACCTAATCCTGCAGATTGATGACCTTCTAGACCATCTCAAAGTGGCCAAATATTTCAGCAAGATTGAATTGAAGTCAGGTTATCACAGGTGCGTATCGAACCCTTTGATGTGTGGAAGAATTCCTTCAAATCCAAGGAGGGCTTTTTCAAATGGTTGGTCATGTCGTTCGGATTGACGAATGCCCCTGCAACATTCATGAGACTGATGAACAACATCTTGCGAACCTTCACCAATGCATTTGTGGTGGTTTATTTAGCTGACATATTAATCTCCAGTCAGAGTTGGGAAGAGCACCTCCACCATTCGACAGGTCCTTCAGGCCCTGCAACAACACAACTTGTGTGCTAACTTGGAGAAATGCACCATTGGCTTGACCCATGTTCAATATCTGGGATACATCATTGATGACAAGGGTGTACATGCGAACCCATTCAAGATACAAGTCATTTGCAATTGGCCAGCACCAACCACTCTAATAGAGTTCTACAGCTTTTTGGGCCTTGCCAATTTGTACCATAGGTTCATGTTGGGGTTCTCCCATATCACTTGGTCTTTAAGTAAAGTCACCAAGGGTGGAGCAAAAGAAAAGTTTTTTTTGGTTGGAAACCCAACAAAAATCATTTTCTGAGTTGCATAATAAACTCTATTCTGCACTAGTGTTCACATTACTAGACCTGTAAAAAACCATTTGAGATTGAGACAAATGCCTCTGACTATGCTATTAGTGTGGTTCTCACTCAGTTTGGGAATCCAGTGAATTACCTCAAAGAGACACTTTCAAACACAGTCTGAAAGCACCCCACTTACAACAAACAAATTTATTCCATTGTGCAAGCCTACCGTCAATAGAGGCATTACATTCTAGGGAAGGAAATGGTCATCCAAACGGACCACCGCCCTCTACAATTCATACAGACACAAGGGAAGTTGTAGAAAAATCTCCATTAGAAATAGTCCACCTATCTATAACGTTTCCATTTGAACATTAAGTATAAGAAGGGCATCACCAATAGCATCATTGATTTCCACAACCGACCACCGATCATGGCGCTGATCATTGTGCTGGAGTCTTGTGGGCATGAGACATCGGGGTGGCCACATCTTTACAAGAGAGATTTAGAATTCAAAAGCACATACTATACACTCCTGGAAGAGAAAAAAGTTCCAAAATTTCACCTTCAGGATGCACTGTTATGCCACTTGGGACACATCTGTGTTCCTTCAAGTGAGTGTGGCAAGATAATTTAGGAGGCACACTATAGTCAGGTCACTGGACATTTCGAGTAGAGAAAACAATGGTGGTATTGCAGAATTATTTTTATTGGCCGAAACTTCGTCAAGATGTTGGGAAGTACGTTAGGTCCTACACTGCCTACACCATTTCCAAACCAACCATTAAGAAGCAAGGCCTATATACTCCTCTACCTACTCTTGGCCAACCTTGGGAGTCTATCTCCATGGATTACATGTTAGGCCTTCCTCCACTAAGCATGGCAGCGATTGTGTTTTCGTGGTGATCGATAGATTCTTTAAGATGGCCATCATGGTGGCCTACAAGAAGAGTATCACAGCAGAGGCCGCCGCTAATCCCTTCTTTGAGTAAGTGTGTGTACACTTTGGGATCCCACAATTGATTGTCTCCTATCGGGATAGCATATTCCTGAGTTCATTTTGGTCGAGTCTCTGGTCGGTGCTCGATACAAAACTTACTAAGTCCACAACTTTCCATCCCCAAACTGATGGCTAAAAAGAGTTTGTCAACAGGATGATCACACACATTCAGCACCTGTAAAACTTGAAACATCCACGCACCTGGGATGAAAGTTTCCCCTATGTCAAACATACTACAATAGAGCTATACATAGCTCAACAAGCCACAACTACTTTCATATACGGTTGGGATTTCAACCATTATGCCCCATTGATCTGGCCATACCATTTGCAGCCACTTAGGTATATTCAACTCACATTCATTCTGAAGCTGAAAGAGCTAACATATTTATTGAGCACATTCAACACATCTGCCAATAGGTCCATGATGTATTGGACAAAGCCAATTCTAAGTACATGCAGCGTCATGAACATCATCGAGTGTCGCACAAGTTCGAGGTGGGCGACAAAATTTGGCTAGATTTGCAGAAGGAGGGCCTTGCTCAATCCCACCAAAAGCTTCACCTGCTTCGATATGAGCCATACACCATCACCAAGGCCGTCGGTGACAATTCCTCTGAGCTCAACATCCTGCCGTTCCTTGGTATGGACCTATTGTTCAATGTAGATAACCTTTAGCCATACTTTCCACCATTGTTGGAAACCTCTAACATTGCAAAACGACTCACACTAAAAGAGCTCAACCCATAATGCATGGAACAAGGCAAAATTGATCAGATCATGGACACACAGTTCAAGAAAAATTACCAACAAAGGATACAGTTATATCGAGTTATCAAACACATGCCAACTCCTTCACTAGGGACTAGGTTCAACATAAATTTCCTCACCTCATGCAGGCTCTGCACGCAATGGGGACCATTGCTTCCTAAATGGGGAGGAATGATCTAGGTGGATATTGGTGCCCACCTGCCTATTCCACCTAGACCCCTGAGTCAGCTTCATTTGTTTCCTTATTCATTTCAACAATTACTATTTTTAGCCGTTTTTCAGGTCATGAACTTCTGGAGTAGTTTTGACACCCTAAATGGAATTTTATTTTGGGTATGTGGTAAGCCCATATATGTAGGCATGTGCCTACAGAAAAACCTATAGTACTCAACGAGACCTATCGAACAAGGTATTGTATGTGCCAAAAGATAATATGACCAAGTTGTGAACCTAGGAAGTTAGCTGCCTAACTAACCCCAACGAGGCCCACACACACTTGGTGTTACATCTCCTGGGGTTATGGTTTTGGTTGTTTAGGGTTTTCTCATGTTTTCCAATAATAAATAGGCCCTTGAGCCTCATTGTAACACAGTTCAAAGGCATGTAGCCATAACATCTCTTCTCAGAAATAAGCTATCACTGCCCAAGCTATCTTATTTCCATTCTGTTTGTAAGCATAGTTCTGTATTTCTCTATTAATGAAATGAAGTGTTTTTTTGTTGCATCTCTATGTTTATGATTATATCTATAGGTTTTTGCATTCTTGTTTAAGTTTAGATCATATTATGTAAACATATTTTTTATGATAAAAAAATTTTGAGATGAAATATTTTATGGATTTATGAATTAATGAATTTTTGCTATTTGTTTTTTATGTATCTTAATGTATTTCTTTCAACTATTTCCTATATAGTATATAGATTGGGTACCAAGGAATTGAGAGTGATGTGATGGGGGGCAGGGGCCATGAGAGCTTCTACCTTCATGTGGTTTCCGTTTTTCAGTAGAGAATAAATTAGGATTTGGATAACCTTGGAGAAAAACACCTTCGATCCAATAGAGTAACAACAAAGTCGATGTTGACTTTGTTATTTCTTTGTCGAGTGGAGGGAGATTTTCTCCAATATTAAATGACTCCAATAATTTATTCTCGAAACCAAGAGGATCTCATTCAGGAATTCATGCACTCAAGTCATTTTAATTATTACTTATTCATGACATTAAATTTAATATTTAGTCAAATTTAATCTATGTTTTCCTCATTGGTCTGATGAATACATGTAGGACAACTAGTATTAATTCATATGTTGAAGTGGAATGACTATCTAAAGAAAACAACTCAAAATCGTAAGGGTTTAGGTGAGAGAACAAAATTTGTTTGATATTTGTGTCGTATGAAATTCAATAAATTGTTGCTTCTCTGCTTACAACTTTGTGATGCACATGTCCCATAGAGCTCACTGCTACAGGTGCAACAATATTCCTTATACGCTAAAATTTCTTTAAAATGTTTATTTGAGTATTATAATGAATAAACACAAAATTGTCTTGCATTGAGTTTTGTGATATTACCAATTCCTCTAGCTTTTTTCTTTCCAACATGACCAATTAGATTATTATACCACTGAATCAGGTATTTCAAACATAGAACCTTATTCTTGTTGACAACTTTATAGAGCTACACTAAAAAAAATTCCAAAAATAATGCCACTCTAAATTCAAATAGATGTACCTTTCAATGAAGGTTGGATCACTAATTTGCACAGGCTCAAACTATGTATTTTTATATGCCAATGTCATCATGGAACCTACACACATATTTTTGTCTTCTTGTGCCACTTACACACGTCATCAAATTCTATCATGATCAATGATGCCTATAGCTTTGAATATGAGTTTGATGTTCCTTTAAGACATTCGATCTAGGTATCTTTTGCTTAGAATTAGAATAGGAGGCTTGCCTTCCTTTTCAAGATTATTGGTGCTTCAATTTATGTCCTTTTGAAGTATGTTTATACCCAGAACAAGACGATATCTATAATTTTTTCTTTATAAGACTAAAATTAATCCTTCTAGATTTCCAATTAGGCCATTATCCTAGATTTTATTTGATACCAATGAGAGAATTGATCTACATTTGCAATATGACAATCTAAACAAGGAACATGCTTAGAATTTTGATGTCTTCATCCACAGGTGTAGAGTATGGTTTTTTGAATTCGTTCAATAATAATTAAGCTTAGAATGAGATCATCAATACCCTCAATCTTGGATCTCTTTTATGCATAGGTGTATCCTCTTTCAATAGTTCTTTCGGCTCCCTTTGAAAAGGTGAAAATGGAAAACATTTTAGGGCTTCCAAAAGAGACTCATGCACATGCCTTTCAATTTCAGACTATGATCACTCAAAACATGTCCAAAACAGAGGCTTGATATGTCTTGATCCTCTTGTAACAATACTAATGCTTAGAATGAAACTTGGTCATGAATTTCTATGCACAGGTATAGAGAGAGTATCTCGGTCCTATTGAAATCAGAAAGGATGACTTTCTTCTAGGATTGACAATAAAGTTTTATGCTCATAATACTTTAATAATACTCAAAATATTTTGAGGAATATTTGACATCTAAACAGGATGATAGGTAATAAAAATATCTTATTATAACTTGTCTTAACTACAGTAGCATGCAATTTTGAAGACTTTATATCTTGTAAAATTACCTCATACCTTCGCTTAATTTTTCAAGATACTTGAAATTTCTTGAGCTCCAAAAACAACCTTTTAGTGTGCCAAGATCATAATCTTTAAGCTCTCACACTTGTTAAGTAATCAGTCAGAGGTTATGTCATTGAAAAGTGGGCTATTAAATTGAGCCCAGAACTTCACTTTTTTATTTGATAGGTTCAATCCAGAGAGAGAAGGTATTATAGCTATTTAATCATCAAGAAAAATTCTTATATCCCTCCAAAGCACATTTCTTGTTTTTGTGTATACTATTGACCCTATCTGTATAGTGAGGGCTAGTAATTATGCCCATATTTTTATTTTACTTGCCTTCACAAATTTGGACTAGGAATTCACATTTCTTTAGATTAGCTGGTGCCAAGTTGATCTTGTTTTCCAACCTCACTTCAAAACCTAGCTCTGCTACCATGTTGAGAAATCTAGCGCAGAGCTAGGTTAAATATTAACTTGATTTATCTTTAATCTTTGACACTTTCTTGAGATTTATATCCTTCCATAACTTTGATTACAGATCAATGTGATGGGTCGATCATATAATTATAGCCCAATAAAATCATCACAAATTCATAGGCTGATCCATCTTAGCTAGCCCAAATAGACTGATGGATCGTCACTTCGGTCCATATAGATAGAGAGATGGGTAGGGTTAGGATATACACGAGGGACATGTTATCCCACCCGGGCTTAATAACTCCTGTTCACTGACCCCAAATACAAGGAGGGTGTAGAATACTATATATTTGATTAATTCATAGTAAAATTCAATTAACTCTCTCAGTAACACCAAGACTCGATAATCAAATTCTCGTGTTAAACTAATGGTTGGAAATTTACATATCTCTTTCATTTCTTCTCCTTTCTAAAGGGTGTTGATGGTAGCATTGTTTTACAGACCTCTGAACTAGGTGTAATATCGTGCACTTTCTTTGGCCAGCATAGATATTTAACTTTCTCTATGCACCTAAAAAGAAGATCAACCCAATAAATATGATCTATTCTCTTATTCTGAACATCTAGATCTTTCATGATTAGATCTCCTAGATTACCTAGAAGCTTGGATAAAAATGAAACCTTTTGAGCAATGTCATTGAAAAGATTTGCTTTAAAGACTTTTGCCATAAAATATTTACCAAATTGATCAAGATACTTTAAATCCTTTGATTCCATATGGCTTGAGTCTGTGAGCAACTGTTTTTTCTCATCTACTGGCTCAGGTACAAATTGTGTCTTTAGTAGAAGCTCTAGAGTGGCCAGTCCTGCTTCCATGACAGCTCTTCTTTCTTCATCGGATGGTCCTATCCACCAATCGTATATAATGTTGGACATTCTCTTTTCGGCGAGGACCATGATAGAAAATTTGTCTAATTTTGTGGTGACCCACATTTGATACAGAGCACCAATCCATATCCTGATTGACTCTTTAGGATTGGATGAATTATGTAAATCAAGAATATGCCCACTAGAATTTGCAGCATGTAAATCTTCTTCAATACGTGGGTATTTTGAGACTTCTTTTAGCACATGAGCTTTATTCTGATTGTTTATAGAGTGTAAGATAAAAGAAGGAAACTTAGAGGCTGATTGATCTAAGGTCGTAGAGAGGGATAAGGATTCGACTAGCCCCACTGTTTTGGCATGGCCTTAATACTCCATGTGTATCTAAAGTTTTTGTCACCTGACATCAGAACTATGACCATGCTTGCATCATAACCATATTAGGAAATTTATCCTTAGGTTGTCAATATGGTACCATTTTCCCCGATTATTCTATTAGTCTATCTGATGTTCATTTAAAATACTATTGGATATTATTAGTTGGTGTCCAAGGTCTTGAAATGGTAGAAGATAGTGAATTCCTTTCCGTGTTAGTCCAAACATCTTTCCAGCTTACAAATACTATTCATCCCAAGTTAAAGCAACCTTTGTTAAAAGATTGTGTCACTGTAGGAGTTAGTAATGCTCAAGTAGAAGGAGTTCCTTATGATAAATAATCCCTTCCTAGTGACTGGTATATTTAGTATAAATCTTTTGCATCAATAGACACCTCAAGAAATAGAACAAGAAGAATGTTTGTAAGCGATGGTCGTGTCCGTATATTACTCGATAGGTCTTCAATACCTCGACCAATCTTTACGCTACAAAAGCATGTTTTACCAGCCATTCCTGAAGCTGAGAAACCATCTACCAGTAGTCACAAGTATTTTTGAAGAAATGTATATAGTCATCCTTCTAAGGAAACCACTGTATCTATTCCATCAGACCAGTTGTATATTCCTGAAGAAAAGCCATTTCTTGCAGTCAATAAAATGTTCAGAACCTATGTACCTAACTTTTATCCTATAGAAGAATTTCAATATGCTAACCATAGATATGTCAAAGGTGGAAAATGGCCACCAAAAACAAATTTTTGTACTTCTTCATCTCGATCCAAACAACCACCCACCAGGGCTGATTGTGCACCACTCTTTGAACATAATTCCCAAAATCCTACTGATCTTGATCAGATCTATCAGATATGAAACTATCTCACTACTTGGTGTGCACATGCCAAATATGTCCTTGATGATTTGGGTAGGCAATCAGATTTAATTAATGCCAACCTCAAACTACTTTATGAAGAGCAACAGTCTGAGAAAACTGCAAAAGAAGAGAGAAGAGGAAGAAGACAGGAGAAAAAAGCAAAAGAAATTCCCAAATTCAAAATTGACATGAGCACTCCCAACTACTGGGATAAGGAAGAAGAGGAGGAAGATACATAAGAAGAATTTAATGCCACTAGTGCAGAAGAATCAAATTCAGAAGTTTCTAGTAAGTTGACTAGTGTAGAAAAAGAGGCATATAAAGTAGAAAATCATTTTACTTCAAAGAAAGAGATTATGACCTTAAATCAAGTAGCCTCTAAGTTTCCTTCTTTTATATTACCCTCTATAAACAATCAGAATAAAGCTCATGTGTTAAAATAAGTATCAAAATACCCGTGTATTGAAGAAGATTTATATGCTGCAAATTCCAGTGGGTATATTCTTGATTTAGATAATTCATCCAATCCTGAAGAGTCAATCAGGATATGGATTGGTGCTCTGTACCAAATGCTGGTCACCACAAAATTAGACAATTTTTCTCTCATTGTCCTCACCGAGAAGAGAATGGTCAGCATTGTATATGATTGGTGGATAGGACCATCCGATGAAGAAAGAAGAGTTGTCATGGAAGCAGGACTGGCCACTCTAGAGCTTCTACTGGAGACACAATTTGTACTTGAGCCAGTAGATGAGAAAAAAAAGTTTCTCACATAATTAAGCTGTATGGAATTAAAGGATTTAAAGTATCTTGATAAATTTGGTAAATATTTTATGGAAAACGTCTTTAAAGCAAATCTTTCCTATCACGTTCCTAAAAAAGTTTCATTTTTATCCAAGCTTCGAGGTAATCTAGGAGATCTAATCATGAAAGGTCTAGATGTTCAGAATAAGAGAATAGATCAAATTTATTGGGTTGATCTTCTTTTTAGGTGCATAGAGAAAGTTAAATATCTATGTTGGCAAAAGAAAGAAAACGATATTACACCTAATTTAGAGGTCTGTAAAACAATACTACCCTGGAAACCCTTTAAAAAGAAGAAGAAATCAAAGAGATATGGAAAGTTCTAACCCAGAAGAGTCTCCAACCCTAGGAAGCCTTTCAGAAGATTTAAATTTTTGAAAAAGAGAAAGAATCCAAGAAACAACAATTGTTGTTTCATCTGCGAGCAAGAAGGCCACTTTGCACGAAAATGTCCTAATATTTCATCTTCGAAACTAAAAGCTTGTGTTGATATCGAGGAATTTCAAGATGATTGGTCTCTAGTTGCTTCAAAGGATGAAGATATTAACCATACTAATGTACAAAAGAAGAATATTTTCCCTTCTTGTACAGATAGTGATTTATCTGAAGAACTACATTATAGTGATCTAACAGATGCAAGTGAAACTGATGAAATAGAAGAAGTTACAGATGTTTCAGATGACGATGAGTCTACTTCAGCCAATTTACAACAATCCAGTAGTCATCCCATTCTACCACTGCCTGAAATCAATTCTTGTTTTCCATACGAAAATAAAACTGTTGCTTCTACCAGTTTCACAATCCCAGATAATAATCGAATGGATGAACCTGCTCTCTTCAAAAATATTATTAAAACCAATAGTCTTATTTATGTTCCAGTACAAGTCCAAGTCAGAAATGAATGGATCAGTGTTGACGCATTCATCAATACTGGGGGTTCTAATAATCTGTCCCGTCCAACATTAAGTGATGTTTACCTCTTTAATTTGGTATCAGATAGTGAATTCCTTTCCTTGTTAGTCCAAACATCTTTCCAACTTACAAATACTGTTCATCCCAAGTTAAAGCAACCAGTGTTAAAAGATTGTGTCACCATAGGAGTCAGTAATGCTCAAGTAGAAGGAGTTCCTTATGATAAAGAATCCCTTCCTAGTGACTGGTATATTTGGTATAAATATTTGGCATCAACAGACACCTCAAGAAATAGAACAAGAAGAATGTCTGTAAGCAATGGTCGTGTCCGTATATTACCCGATAGGTCTTCAATACCTCGACCAATCTTTATGCCACAAAAGCATGTTTTACCAGCCATTCCTAAAGCTGAGCAACCATCTACCAGCAGTTGCAAGTCTTTCTCAAGAAATGTATATAGTCATCCTTCTAAAGAAACCACTGTATCTATTCGATCATAGGTTTCTATCAATGGAAGGTGGTACCATTTGGTCTCAAAAGTGCTCATACATTATTCCAATGAATAATGGATTTTATTTTTGGAAAGTATGATTTTATTGTAACATATATTGATGATATTCTTGTACATAGCCCAGATCTTGCAACACATCTCAAGCATTTAGATATTTTTCTAAGTGAAGTTCAAAATCATGGTATAGTCCTTTCAGAAAAGAAAATGGATCTATTTTAAGATAGTATAGACTTCTTGGTATCAATGTAGTTAATGGACAAATTCAAATGCAATCCCATGTTATTACTAAGCTATCTTAGTTCCTAGATGGAATAAAAGACACTAAAACAATTCAAAGAATTTTAGGTGTCTTGAATTATGTGCATAGATATATTCCTAGATTATCAGAAAAAACAGTCCCGATCTGAAAACATCTTAGAGAAGGATGGTCAGCAAAAGGCACTACAGTAGTTAAAGAGCTTAAAGAAAAATGTCAGAAACTGCGAAAATTTCAACTACATGGTGATGGCCTCTTGATCCTACACACTGATGCTTCTGACAGTTTTTGGGCCGCTGTTCTTTTTGAAAAAAGGGAGGATGAAGAAGGAAAGGAAGAACCATATACTTTTACAAACTGAAGAAAAGATTTTGTAAAACTTCTTGTACAGATAGTCATTTATCTGAAGAAGTGCATTAAAGTGATCTAACAGATGCAAGTGAAACTAACGAAATAGAAGAAGTTATAAATGTTTCAGATGATGATGAGTCAACTTTAGCTAGTCTACAACAATCCAGTAAGCAGCCATTATATCAACCCAAATTTCTCCTTGTTTCTCCCTCGTTCCATTCAATTTATATGCTAACCCACCTATGTTAAGTTCAAACCATTTGTAGAGCTTCTACTGAAGACACAATTTGTAGAAGCATCTTCGGCATGTGCACACCAAGTAGTGAGATAGTTTCCTATCTGAAATAGGGTTTGTGCTTGTGAGATAGATTGCTTGTGCCCTTATCTTAAACTTCCTCAAATTAATGCCAACCTCAAGAGAAAGCCTAGGTAACAGGAGGCAATCAGATTTAATTAATGCCAACCTCAGGAGAAAGCCTAGATAATAGGAGATAACAGGAGAAATTAAGACCAATAAGTCAAATTTTGATCTTCTTTCAAAATTTAGGATAAATTTCCTAATATTTTGTAATTAATGCAAGTTTTTTGTGATGAGATAAAAGGAGAAATTAAGACCAGTGATAATATAGAAATTAACCAAACTGTGTTAATCACAATAAGCATTATTTCAAGAAATTGGAGTAATAATGTTGTTCATCTTATCAATTTATTGTTGTCAAACAAAATCTGTACTTCAGTAATTTTTGAAATGCGATGGCAAACCAAAGCATTCATTAATGAAAATTGTAGATTATGGGTGTAGCCTACTATAGAAACCTCCACTAATATGTTCCAGATTTTTAAGTGGGAGCTTCTAGATGGTATTGAGTTGGCAGTTCAATTGTCTCCCTCGTTCTGAAAATTATAGGAATTTATGGAAGAATACAACTGGTCTGATAAATACCCGCGTATTGAAGAAGATTTATATGCTAACCATAGATATGTCAAAGGTGGAAAATGGCCACCAAAGACAATTTTTTGTACTTCTTCATCTTAATCCAAACAGCCACCCACCAGAGCTGATTGTGCACAACTCCTTGAACATAATTCCCAAAATCCTACTGATCTTGATCAGATCTATCAGATAGGAAAACTATCTCACTACTTGGTGTGCACATGCCGAAGATGTCCTTGATTATTTGGATAGGCAATCAGATTTAATTAATGCCAACCTCAGACTACTTTATGAAGAGCAATATTCTAAGAAAACTGCAAAAGAAGAGAGAAGAAGAAGAAGACAAAAGAAAAAAGCAAAAGAAATTCGCAAATTCAGAATTGACATGAGCACTCCCAACTACTGGGATAAGGAATAAGAGGAGGAAGATACAAAAGAAGCATTTAATGCCACTAGTACAGAAGAATCAAATTGATAGCAGTACAATTGGTCTGATGGAATAGATATAGTGGTTCCTTTAGAAGGATGAATATATACATTTCTTAAGAAAGACTTGCGACTACTGGTAGATGGTTCCTCAGCTTCAGGAATGGTTGGTAAAACATGCTTTTGTGGCATAAAGATTCGTCGAGGTATTGAATACCTATCGAGTAATATACGAACATGACCATCACTTACAAACATTCTTCTTGTTCTATTTCTTGAGGTGTCTGTTGATGCCAAAGATTTATATTGAATATACCAGTCACTAGGAATGGATTCTTTATCATAAGTAACTCCTTCTACTTGAGCATTACTTACTCCTACGGTGACACAATATTTTAACACTGGTTGCTTTAGCTTGGGATGAACATTATTTGTAAGCCAGAAATATGTTTGGACTAACATGGAAAGGAATTCACTATCTTCTACCATTTCAAGACCTTGGACACCAACTAATAATTTCCAATAGTCTTTTAAATGAACATCAGATAGACTAATTGAATAATCGTGGAAAATAGTACCATACTGACAACCTGAGGATAAATTTCCTAATATGGTTCTGATACGAGCATGGTCATATTTCTGATGTCGGGTGTCAAAAACTTCAGATATACATGGAGTATTAAGGCCATGGTGAAACAATGGGGCTAGTCCAATCCTTATCCCTCCAAAATGAAAATAAGCAAACTTTTTCTCTGAGACATATTTTTTGAATTTTTGAATTTCATCTTTCGAAAACAAACTCAAACCAACAATCTGTACAGAAGGACCAGAAATCTTAATTTTTAATTCAACTTCTTTCAAATAATTATTTTTTAATAGATTGGACAGGGATGGAACCTAATAAATTATAAACTTAGGACCACAAATTAAAGGGAACAAGCAGAGTAAGACTTAATTCAAACCAAAGCTCGAAGATCTGAGGTAGCAAGCCTGATAGCAGATTGAAACTTCCTCACAACGAGAATACAAGCGGAACAACCTCTCTCTCCTTGGGTCTTCTTCAACGCCTTTGCTTTACTTCTCCAGGTTCTTTTGGAACATAACAAACTCTCCTCAGATAGGTGGCCTAGAGGCTTCAATATTAATTCAAAACAAAAATTACAATGCTTGGAAGATTACAATACAGGATCAAGATCAAGAAGCACTTCGTCCAACATGTGGGCTTCTATCCATTGATCTCTTCTTTTATAACCTCTTTCTGGAATGTAAGATCTAACTAAGACATGACATAAAGAGAAAATAATTGAGGGTCCTATTGGTATTTTCTTTCACCGATGACATCTACTCAATCCTTCTGGTACAATAATTCTACCAGTATCCTTTCGGACTCTGGACAAAATCATAATAATCATCATCAGAGGAAAATTATCGTTATAAATCTTTCGGTTCAAGCATTTGGAGGTAGTCGTATTCCATCATCTTGGAGTACTTGGTGTCCGAATTGATATCATGTGGATCTTGTGCATCCGCATATATGTCCTGAAAAGTAGATTCCTCAACTTTACCTTTTCCTTTGGCATCTGTTGATACTATTTCGTTGTCGTTTTGGGATGCTTTTGATGTCTGTCCTTGGGGAGAGAGGTCGTCCCGGTCATATTCTCGGTGTGAGGAAGTTTCGATCTGCTATTAGGCATGCTTCCTCAGACCTTTGAGCTTTGTTTTGAAGTAAGTCTTACTCTACTTGTGCCCTTTAATTTGTGGTCTTAAGTTTATAATTTGGTATCGGAGCCCCGTCCAAGTCCTATGTTTATAAACTATAAACAGAGCCTAAAGCCAGTCAAGAAGCCTTCGAAAAGCTTTTGTTATACAATTGCTGAGTAGATAAAAGCTACTTTAGTCAATCTCTAGTCTAGTTTATAACCATGTCAAACTTCTTAAGACGATTCTCTAACATAGATAGATGAACTGTTACTGAAGTCGATTCTTGCTCTATTGAAAACGATCATATTGAACATGAGAGAGTTGAAGATCCCGAGAACTGGAACCCACCTGTGTTAAGTTCAAAATAAATTTATCAGGTTCCATCCCTGTTCAGTCTATCAAAAAATAGTTATTTGAAAGAAGTCGAATTAAAACTTAAGATTTCTGGTCCTTCTATATAGATTGTTGGTTTGAGTTTTTTTCGGAAGATGAAATTAAAAAATTCAAAAATATGTTTCAGAGAAAAAGTTTTCTTATTTTCATTTTGGAGGGATAAGGATTGTACTAGCCCCACTATTTCGCCATGGCCTTAATACTCCATGTATATCTGAATTTTTTGACACCCGACATCAGAACTATGACCATGCTCGCATCGAAACCATATTAGGAAATTTATCCTCAGGTTGTCAGTATGGTACCATTTTCCCCGATTATTCTATTAGTCTGTCTGATGTTCATTTAAAAGACTGTTGGAAAAGTATTAGTTGGTGTCCAAGGTCTTGAAATGGTAGAAGATAGTGAATTCCTTTACGTGTTAGTCCAAACATCTTTCCAGCTTACAAATATTGTTCATCCCAAGTTAAAGCAACCAATGTCAAAAGATTGTTTCACCGTAGGAGTCAGTAATGCTCAAGTAGAAGTAGTTCCTTATGATAAAGAATCCCTTCCTAGTGACTAGTATATTTAGCATAAATCTTTGGCATCAATAGAAACCTCAAGAAATAGAACAAGAAGAATCTTTGTAAGTGATGGTCGTGCACGTATATTACCCGATAGGTCTTCAATACCTCGACTAGTCTTTATGCCACAAAAGCATGTTTTACCAGCCATTCCTAAAGCTGAGCAACCATCTACCAGTAGTAGCAAGTATTTCTCAAGAAATGTATATAGTCATCCTTCTAAAGAAACCCCTATATCTATTCCATCAGACCAATTGTATATTTCTAAAGAAAAGCCATTTCATGCTGTCAATAAAATGCTCAGAACCTATGTACCTAATTTTTCTCCTGTAGAATTATTTCTATATGTTAACCATAGATATGTCAAAGGTGGAAAATGGCCACCAAAAATGAAGTTTTGTACTTCTTCATCTCAATCCAAACAACCACCCACTAGAGCTGATTGTGCACCACTCCTTGAACATAATTCCCAAAATCCTATTGATCTTGATCAGATCTGTCATATGGGAAAGTATCTCACTACCTGGTGTGCACGTGTCGAAGATGTCCTTGATGATTTGGGTAGGCAATCAGATTCAATTAATGCCAACCTCGGACTACTTTATGAAGAGCAACAGTCTGAGAAAACTGCAAAAGAAGAGAGAAGAAGAAGAAGACAGAAGAAAAAAGCAAAAGAAATTCCAAAATTCAGAATTGACATGAGCACTCCCAACTACTGGGATAAGGAAGAAGAGGAGGAACATACAAAAGAAGCATTTAATGCCACTAGTGTAGAAGAATCAAATTCAAAAGTTTCTAGTAAGTTGACTAGTGTAGAGAAAGAGGCATATAAAGCAGAAAAGCATTTTACTTCAAAGAAAGAGATTATGACCTTAGATCAAGTAGCCTCTAAGTTTCCTTCCTTTATCTTACCCTCTATAAACAATCGGAATAAAGCTCATGTGCTAAAAGAAGTCTCAAAATAATCGCGTATTGAAGAAGATTTATATGCTGCAAATTCCAGTGGGTATATTCTTGATTTAGATAATTCATCCAATCTTGAAGAGTCAATCAGGATATGGATTGGTGCTCTGTATCAAATGTAGGTCACCACAAAATTAGACAATTTTTCTATCATGGTCCTCGCCAAAAAGACAGTGGTCGGCATTGTATATGATTGGTGGATAGGACCATCTGATGAAGAAAGAAGAGCTGTCATGGAAGCAGGACTGGTCACTCTAGAGCTTCTATTGAAGACACAATTTGTACCCAAGCCAGTAGATGAGAAAAAACAGTTGCTCACAAAATTATGCCGTATGGAATTAAAGGATTTAAAGTATCTTGATCAATTTGGTAAAGATTTTATGGCAAAATTCTTTAAAGCAAATCTTTCCAATGACATTGCTCAAAAAGTTTCATTTTTATCCAAGCTTCTAGGTAATCTAGGAGATCTAATCATGAAAGATCTAAATGTTTAGAATAAGAGAATAGATCAAATTTATTGGGTTGATATTCTTTTTAGGTGCACAGAGAAAGTTAAATATCTGCGCTAGCAAACGAAAGCGCATGATATTACACCTAGTTTAGAGGTTTGTAAAACAATGCTACCCTAGACATCCTTTAAAAAGAAGAAGAAATCAAAGAGATATGGAAAGTTCCAACCCAAAAGAGACTCCAACTCTAGGAAGCCTTTTAGAAGATTTAAATTTTTGAAAAAGAGAAGGAATCCAAGAAACAACAATTGTTGTTTCATCTGCAAGCAAGAAGGCCACTTTGCACAAAAATGTCTCTATAATTCCTCTTCGAAACTAAAAGCTTGTGTTGATATTGAGGAATCTCAAGATGATTGGTCTCTAGTTGCTTTAGAGGATGAAGTTTCTGATGTATATATTTTGACAGAAGCTTCAGGTGATGAAGATATTATCCATACTAATGTACAAAAGATTGATATTTTCCCTTCTTGTACAGATAGTGATTTTTCTGAAGAACTGCATTATAGTGATCTGACAGATGCAAGTGAAACTGACGAAACAGAAGAAGTTAATGATGTTTCACATGATGATGAGTCAACTTCAGCCAGTCTACAACAATCTAGTAAGCAGGCCATTCTAGCATTGCCTGAAATCAATTCTTTTTGTCCATACCAAAAGAAAACTGTTGCTTCTACCAGTTTCACAATCCTAGATAATAATCGAAAGGAAGAACCTACTCTCTTCAAAAAGATTATTAAAACCAATAGTATTATTTATGTTCTAGTACAAGCCCAAGTCATAAATGAATGGATTAATGTTAACGCATTCATTGATATTGCAGGTTCTAATAATCTGGCCTATCCATCTTTATTTAAGTCTCTTTGGAAGCCTCTCTAAAATATTATTGTGCCTAAAACCATTGGAGGCCCTGTTCATTTAACACATTATGTTGATAACATCAATTTGAATATTTGGGGGAGTATTGTTTAAATCTCTACTACTTAGCATTTTGATCCATCTACAATTTTAATGCTTGGCATGCCTTTTATCAACTCTGTGCTGCCAGTCACCATTAGTGAAGATAAGCTGATAATCAATCTAAAAAAGAAGGCTATTGCTATGCCTAGATTATATATAGCAAATTCTGAGGCAAGGAGAGAAAATAGCCAAAAGAAAGTAGGAGCATGTAAACCTCTTAAGGACTCTAATAATTGGCAAGAGGTTTTACAAATATAAGAGCAAAGAGCAGAATTAAAGAATGAAAAAAAGGCCCGCATTGACCCAAATTTGTCAGATGAGCAGATTGCTATGCATAATAAATTGTTGGAAAGTTGTTCAAATAATCCACAACAACTCTGGACAGTAGAGAGTCTGAAGCAAGAAATAGTGACTCTACACGATAATGGAGTCAAAGGAAAATTAATTCCATGCACTCCCGCAGATGAACAAGAAATCAAGAAACAAACAAGTGAGCTACTCCGCATGAACCTTATTGAACCAAGTATGTCTCACTATTCTTGTTCATGCGTTTTTGGTTAGGAACCATTTCGAAATAGTCAGGAGTAAGCCAATAATTGTAATTCCTGATATTGTTGAAGAACTTGAAGCCTCTTATTTGCAAAGAAATGATGAAAATTATGCTCCTAATGACACTTTTCCTCAATATGAAATTTTTGAAAATTTTGCTGATTGGGAAATAAAAGGAGGATTTTGTAGAAAAATCCATCTATGAGAACATCCCAGTGTGTTCAAAGAACACTATAATACCTAAGGACTTTCTCATCTCCTTGGGATTATCAAAGTTTAAGATTTCGCGAAGAAATTTCTCCAAATCCTTTTACAGAAGTTTTTCATCATGAGATAACAGGAGAAATTAAGACCAGTAATAATATAGAAGGAATTAAAAAACTGGCTCTTTGGTTTAAAGACTTTGGGATGTTAAAGCTAACAGAAAAACGCCAGGTATTGCAACAATTTGATGAACTTCAAGGTGAACCAAAATTTTTACGCTTTATGATTAACCAAACTGTGTTAATCACGATAAGCATTATTTCAGGAAACTGGAATAATAATGTTGTTCATCTTATCAGTTTATTGTTGTCAAACAAAATCTGTACTTTAGTAATTTTTGAAATGGGATGGCAAACCAAAGCATTCATTAATGAAAATTGTACATTACAGGTGCAACATGCTATAGAAGCCTCCAGTAATATGTTCCAAACTTTTAAGTGGGAGCTTCTTGATGGTATTGAGTTGGCAATTCAGCCATCTCCCTCGTTCTCAAAAGTTTTTAAAGATTCCTTTCCAGATATTGATGTTAGCCAATTATCTTTTCTCAACAAGTGGGAAAAACAAAGTGATGTTTACCCCACAACAATAGGATCTCCACAAAATTAAAGTAAATTTGGACCAAGGACAGACATTAAAAGCATCCCAAAACAACAACGAAATAGTATCAGTAGATGCTAAAGGAAAAGGTAAAGTTGAGGAATCTACTTTTCAGGACATATATGCAGATGCACAGGATCCGAATGATATCAATTGGGACATTGAGCACTCAAAGATGATGGAATACAACTACCTCCAAATGCTTGAACGAAAAGCTTTAGAACAACAATTGTCCTATGATGATGATGATTACGATTTTGGCCGGAGTTCGAAAGGATACTGGTAGAATTATTGTATCGGAAAGATTGAGTAGACGCCATCAGTGAAATAAAATACCGACAAGACCCTCAATTATTTCCTATTTATTTCATGTCTTAGTTAGATCTTAGATTTTGGAAAGAGGTTATAAAAGAAGAGATCAATGGATAGAAACCCACATGTTGGATGGAGTGCTTCTTGATCTTGATCTTGTACTGTAATCTTCCAAGCATTGTAATTTTTGTTTTGAATTAATATTGAAGCCTCTAGGCTGCCTGTCTAAGGACAGTTTGTTATGCTACAAAAGAACTTGGACAAATAAAGCAAATGTGTTGAGGAAGACCCAAGGAGAGAGAGGTCGTTCTGCTCGTATTCTTCGTGTGAGGAAGTTTTGGTCTGCTATCAGGTTTGCTACCTCAGATCTTCGAGCTTTGGTTTGAAGTAAGTCTTACTCTTCTTGTGCACTTTAATTTGTGGTCCTAAGTTTATAATTTGGTATAAGAATGCAGGACCATTTTTTAGACCAAATGGTACCACCTTCCATTGATAGAAACCTGCAGAACATGTGAAGGCAGTTTTGTGTCTATCGTCTTCTTGGATTTGTATCTGATAGTACCCAGATTTCATATCAAACTTACTGAATACTTTACTATTTTGAATTTTCTTCATGATTGTTTCTGGTCTTGGCAAGGGATAATGAAAACCTTGAATTATGGAATTTAGAGGTTTGTAGTTAATTACCATTCTTGGCTTACCTCTGACTATTTCAAAATGGTTCCTAACTAGAAATGTTGTACAAGAATAGTGAGACATACTTGGTTCAATATGGTTCATGCTGAGAAGCTCACTTATTTGTTTCTTTATTTCTTGTTCATCTGCAGGAGTGCATGGAATTAATTTTCCTTTGACTCCATTGTCATGTAGAGTCACTATTTCTTGCTTCGGACTCTCTACTATCCAGAATTGCTGCGGATTGTTTGAAAATTTTTCCAACAATTTACTATGCATAGAAATCTACTCATCTGACCAATTTGGGTCAATGTAGGTCTTTTGTTTCTTCTTTAATTCTGCTCTTTGTTCATATATTTGTAAAACCTCTTGCCAATTATTATAGTCCTTAAGAGGTTTACGTGCTCCTACTTTCTTTTGGCTATTTTGTCTCTTTGCCTCAGAATTTGCTATATATAATCTAGGCATAGCAATAGCCTTCTTTTTTAGATTGATTATCAGCTTATCTTCACTGATAGTGACTGGGATCACAAAGTTTATAAAAGGCATGCCAAACATTAAACTTGCAGATGGATCAAAATGTTGAATAGCAGATATTTTAACAATAATCCCCCCAATTTTCAAATTGATGTTATCAACATAATGTGTTAAATGAACAGGGCCTCTAATGGTTTCCGACACAAAAATATTTTGGAGAGGCTTATAAAGAGACTTAAACAATCAGAATAAAGCTCATGTGCTAAAAGAAGTCTCAAAATACCCGCGTATTGAAGAAGATTTATACGCTGTAAATTCTGGTGGGTATATTCTTGATTTAGATAATTCATCCAATCCTAAAGAGTCAATCAGGATATGGAGTGGTGCTCCATATCAAATGCAGGTCACCACAAAATTAGACAACTTTTGAATCATGGTCCTCACCGAAAAGAGAATGGCCAACATTGTATATTATTGGTGGATAGGACCATCCGATGAAGAAAGAAGAGTTGTCATGGAAGCAGGACTGGACACTCTAGAGCTTCTACTAAAGACACAATTTGTACCCGAGCTAGTAGATGAGAAAAAATAGTTGCTCACAGACTTAAGCCATATGGAATTAAAGGATTGAAAGTATCTTGATCAATTTGGTAAATACTTTATGGCAAAATTCTTTAAAGAAAATCTTTCCAATGACATTGCTCAAAAAGTTTCATTTTTATCCAAGCTTCTAGGTAATCTAGGATATCTAATCACGAAAGATATAGATGGTTAGAATAAGAGAATAGATCAAATTTATTGGGTTGATCTTCTTTTTAGGTGCACAAAGAAAGTTAAATATTTGTGTTGGCAAAAGAAAGCGCACGATATTACACCTAGTTCATAGGTTTGTAAAACAATGCTACCTTGGACACCTTTTAAAAAGAAGAAGAAATCAAAGAGGTATGGAAAGTTCCGACCCAAAAGAGTCTCCAACCCTAGGAATCGTTTTAGAACATTTAAATTTTTGAAAAAGAGAAGGAATCCGAGAAACAACCATTATTGTTTCATCTGCAAGCAAGAAGGCCACTTTGCATGAAAATGTCCTAATAATTCCTCTTCAAAACTAAAATCTTGTGTTGATATCGAGGAATTTCAAGATGATTGGTCTCTAGTTGCTTCAGAGGATGAAGTTTTTGATGTATATATTTTGACAAAAGCTTCAGATGATGAAGATATTAGCCATACTAACGTACAAAATATGAATATTTGCCCTTCTTGTACACATAGTGATTTATCTAAAGAATTGCATTATAATGATCTAACAGATGGAAGTGAAACTGAAGAAACAAAAGAAGTTACTGATGTTTTAGATGATGATGAGTCAACTTCAGCCAATCTACAACAATCCTATAAGAAGCCCATTCTACCACTGCCTGAAATCAATTATTTTTGTCCATACCAAAATAAAATTGTTTCTTCTACCAATTTCGCAATCCCAGATAATAATCGAATGGAAGGACCTGCTTTCTTCAAAAAGATTATTAAAACCAAAATTCTTATTTATGTTCCAGTACAAGTCCAAGTCAGAAATGAATGGATTAGTGTTGACGCATTCATAGATACTGGAGGTTCTAATAATCTGACCCATCCATTTTTATTCAATTCTCTTTGGAAGCCTCTCCAAAATATTCTTGTGTCTGAAACCATTGGAGGCATTGTTCATTTAACACATTATGTTGATAACATCAATTTGAAAATTGGGGGGAGTATTGTTAAAGTCTCTGCTATTCAGCATTTTGATCCATCTGCAAGTTTAATGCTTGGCATGCCTTTTATAAACACTGTGCTCCCAGTCACCATCAGTGAAGATAAGCTGATAATCAATCTAAAAAAGAAGGCTATTGCTGTGCCTAGATTATATATAGACAATTCTGAGGCAAGGAGAGAAAATAGCTAAAATAAAGTAGGAGCACTTAAACCTCTTAAGGACTCTAATAATTGGCAAGAGGTTTTACAAATATATGAGCAAAGAGTAGAATTAAAGAACAAACAAAAGGCCTACATTGACCCAAATTAGTCAGATGAGAATATTGCTATGCATAATAGATTGTTGGAAAGTTGTTCAAACAATTCCCAACAATTCTAGACAATAAAGAGTCTGAAGCAAGAAATAGTGTCTCTACACGACAATGGAGTCAAAGGTAAATTAATTCAATGCAGTCCCATAAATGAACAAGAAATCAAGAAGAAAATAAGTGAGTTGCTCAGCATGAACCTTATTGAACCAAGTATGTCTCACTATTCTTGTTCAACGTTTCTGGTTAGGAACCATTCTGAAATAGTTAGAGGTAAGCCAAGAATGGTAATTAACTACAAACCTTTGAATGCCATAACTTAGGGTTTTCATTATCCCTTACCAAGGCCAGAAAAAATCATGCAAAAAATTCAAAATAGTAAAGTATTCAGTAGTTTGATATGAAATCTGGGTACTATGAGACACAAAATTGCCTTCACATGTCCTACAGGTTTCTATCAATGGAAGGTGGTACCATTTGGTCTCAAAAATTCTCCTGCATTCTTCCAACGAAGAATGGATTTTATTTTTGGAAGGTATGATTTTGTTGTAACATATATTCATGATATTCTTGTACATAGCCCAGATCTTGCAACTCATCTCAAGAATTTACATATTTTTCTGAGTGAAGCTTAAAATCATGGTATAGTTGTTTCAGAAAAGAAAATGGTTCTATTTCAAGATAGTATAGACTTCTTGGGGATCAATGTAGTTAATGGATAACTTCAAATGCATCCCCATGTTCTTACTAAGCTGTCTCAGTTCCCAGATGAACTAAAAGACACTAAAACAATTCAAAGCTTTTTAGGTGTCTTGAATTATGTGCATATATATATATATATATATATATATATATTCCTAGATTATCAAAAAAAATAGGCCTGATCCGAAAACATCTTAGAGAAGGATGGTCAGCAGAAGCCACTACAGCAGTTAAAGAGCTTAAAGCAAAATGTCAAAAACTGCCAAAATTGCAACCACTTGGTGATGGCCACTTGATCCTACAAACTGATGCTTCTGACAGTTTTTGGGCAACTGTTCTTTTTGAAAAAAGGGAGAATGAAGAACGAAAGGAAGAAGAAAAACTTTGTGCATATGCTTCAGGTGAATTTTCTCCTAGCCAAAGGAATTATTTCATTGCTGAAAAAGAAACTTTCGCAATTTTTAATGGAATACAGAAATTTGAATTATATCTAGCACCAGTAAAATTTCTTATAAGGACCGATTTTATGAACTTCAAGTATTTCTATGTGCCAAGATTTCAAGACATCTTGCTAGAGGAAGGATACTCGCATGGCAGCTTTGGTTTCAACAATTTGATTTTGATGTTGAGTGGGTACCAGAAAATTCTAATTTTTTAGCAGATTGTTTAACCAAAGACATGAACAAAGCTTTTGTCACAGCTCCAAGAAGTTATTTTATCCTACCAGGAAAAGGACCTCAACATGATAATTTTAGCACATTTTTTGATAGGTTCAGAATTCTTGAAAGTCATGCAAATCATTTGACAGCAGAAATCAAGAAAGTGGTAGGTCTGCGACTGAGGAGAAATCAGTGGATTTGGAGATGTCAGGCATGGCAGTCAAAAAATGTTGGCATCTCTTTAGGCCTAGATGCAGATTTGGTAAAGGTATATCCTTTGCCCAATATGCAGGTAAAAATTTACTTTCAAACTCTATCAGATCTATGGTATTCTCAATACACTGAAAATATGATTTGGATCGTCAAAGCATTGAATTATTATCAATTAATTGGAGGAATAGACTTTGCCATCAGTGTATATACAAGATTTCAAATGTTGGAATTGGAAGCTATTCTAATCAAAATAGACTTGGAGAAATATTTTTTGTCGTTAAGAATTCTTGACATTTTTGAAGAACTTGAAGCCTCTTATTTGCAAAGAAATGATGAAAATTATGCTCCTAATGAAACTTTCCCTCAATCTGAAATTTTTGAAAATCTTTTTGATTGGGAAATAAAAGGAGGATTTTGTAGAAAAAAGCCATCTATGAGAACATCCCAGTGTGTTCAAAGAACTCTACAATACCTAAGGACTTTCTCATCTCCTTGGGATTATTAGAGTTTAAAATTTCGGGAAGAAATTTCTCCAAATCTTTTTATGCAAGTTTTTTGTCATGAGATAATAGGAGAAATTAAGACCAGTAATAATATAGAAAGAACTAAACAACTAGCTCTTTGGTTTAAAGACTTTGGGATGTTAAAGCTAACAGAAAAATGTCAGGTGTTGCAGCAATTGGATGAACTTCAAGGTGAACCGAAAGTTTTACGCTTTATGATTAACCAAACTGTGTTAATCACGATAAGCATTATTTTAGGAAACTGGAATAATAATGTTGTTCATATTATCAGTTTATTGTTGTTAAACAAAATCTGTACTTCAGTAATTTTTGAAATGGGATGGCCAACCAAAACATTCATTAATGAAAATGGTATATTATGGGTGCAACATGCTATAGAAACCTCCACTAATATGTTCCAGATTTTTAAGTGGGAGCTTCTTGATGGTATTGAGTTGGAAATTCAGCCTTTTCCCTCATTTCGAAAAGTTTCTAAAGATTTCTTTCTAGATATTGATGTCAGCCCATTATCTTTTCTCAACAAGTGGGAAAAACAAGAAGTGATGTTTACTCTACAACAATAGGATCTCCACAAAATTAAAATAAATCTAGACGAAGGACAGACATCAAAAGCATCCCAAAACGACAAGGAAACGTTATCATCAGATGCCAAAGGAAAAGGTAAAGTTGAGGAATCTACTTTTCAGGAGATATATGCAGATGCACAAGATCTGCATGATATCAATTGGGAGATCGAGTACTCAAAGATGATGGAATACAACTACCTTTGAACGGAAAGCTTTAGAACGGCAATTATCTTCTGATGATGATGATTACGATTCTGACCAGAGTCCAAAAGGATACTGGTAGAATTATTGTACCGAAAAGATGGAGTAGACACCATCGGTGAAAGAAAATACTAACAGGAGCCTCAATTATTTCCTCTTTATGTCATGTCTTAGTTAGGTCTTAGATTCCGAAAAGAGGTTATAAAAGAAGAGATCAATGGATAGAAGCCCACATGTTGGACAGAGTGCTTCTTGATCTTGACATTGTATTGTAATCTTCCAAGCATTGTAATTTTTGTTTTGAATTAATATCGAAGCCTCTAGGCCACCTATATGAGGACAGTTTGTTATGTTCCAAAAGAACCTAGAGAAGTAGAGTGAAGGCGTTGAAGAAGACCCAAGGAGAGAGAGGTCATTCCACTCGTATTCTCGGTGTGAGGAAGTTTCGATCTGCTATTGGGCTTGCTAGCTAAAATCTTCGAGCTTTGGTTTGAAGTAAGTCTTACTCTGCTTGTTCCCTTTAATTTGTGGTCCTAGGTTTATAATTTGGTATCGGAGAATTTCATGCCACTAGTGCAAAAGAATCAGATTCAAAAGTTTCTAGTAAGTTTACTAGTGTAGAAAAAGAGGCATATAAAGAAGAAAAACATTTAACTTCAATGAAAGAGATTATGAACTTAGATCAAGCAGCCTCTAAGTTTTAATTCAACTTCTTTCAAATATTTCTTTTTTGATAGAGTGAACAAGGATGGAACCTGATAAATTTCTTTTGAACTTAACACAGGTGGGTTCCAGTTCTTAGGAACTTCGAATCTCTCATGTTAAATATGATCATTTTCAATAGAGCGAGAATCTACTTCAGTAATAATTTGTCTATCTATGTTAGAGAATGATATTAAGAAGTTTGACATGGTTATAAACTAGACCAGAGATTGACTAAACCAGCTTTTATCTACTCAAAAATTCAATAAAAAAAGCTTTTCGAAGGCTTCCTGGCTGGCTTTAGGCTCTGTTTGTAGTTTATAAACCTAGGACCTGAACAGGGCTCTGATACCAAATTATAAAATTAGGACCACAAATTAAAGGGCATAGGCAAAGTAAGACTTACTTCAAACCAAAGCTCGAAGATCTGAGGTAGCAAGCCTGATAACAGATCGAAACTTCCTCACACCGAGAATACGAGTAGAACGACCTTTCTATCCTTAGGTCTTGTTCAATGCCTTCAATTTAGTTCTCCAGGTTCTTTTGGAACATAACAAACTATCCTCAGACAGGTAGTCTAGAGGCTTCGATATTAATTCAAAACAAAAATTACAATGCTTGGAAGATTACAATACAAGATAAAGATCAAGAAGCACTCTGTCCAACATGTGGACTTCTATGCCTTGATCTCTTCTTCTATAACCTCTTTTCGAAATCTAAGATCTAACTAAGACATGACATAAAGAGGAAATAATTGACGGTCCTATTGGTATGGACTAGTCCCACTGTTTCGCCATGGCCTTAATACTCCATGTCTATCTAAAGTTTTTGACACCCGACATCAGAACTATGACCATGCTCACATCTGAACCATATTAGGAAATTTATCCTGAGGTTGTTAGAATGGTACCATTTTCCCCGATTATTCTATTAGTCTGTTTGATGTTCATTTAAAAGACTGTTGGAAATTATTAGTTGGTGTCCAAGGTCTTCAAATGGTAGAAGATAGTGAATTCCTTTCCGTGTTAGTCCAAACATCTTTTTAGCTTACAAATACTATTCATCCTAAGTTAAAGCAGCCAATGTTAAAAAATTTTGTCACCGTAGGAGTTAGTAATACTCAAGTAGAAGGAGTTCCTTATGATAAAGAATCCCTTCCTAGTGACTGGTATATTTAGTATAAATCTTTGGCATCAATAGACACCTCAAGAAATAGAACAAGAAGAATGTCTGTAAGCAATGGTCCTGTCTGTATATTACCCGATAGGTCTTCAATACCTTGACCAATCTTTATGCTACAAAAGCATGTTTTACCAGCCATTCCTGAAGTTGAGCAACCATCTACTAGCAGTCACAAGTCTTTCTCAAGAAATGTATATAGTCATCCTTCTAAAGAAACCATTGTATCTATTGCATCGGACCAGTTGTATATTCCTGAAGAAAAGGCATTTCTTCCTGTCAATAAAATTTTTAGAACCTATGTACCTAACTTTTCTCCTATAGAAGAATTTCAATATGCTAACCATAGATATGTCAAAGGTGTAAAATGGCCACCAAAAACAAAAATTTGCACTTCTTCATCTCAATCCAAACAACCACCCACTAGAGCTGATTGTGCACCACTCCTTGAACATAATTCCCAAAATCCTACTGAGCTTGATCAGTTCTATCTGATAGGAAACTATCTCACTACTTGGTGTGCACATGCTGAAGATGTACTTGAAGATTTGGGAGGGAATCAGATTTAATTAATGCCAACCTCAGACTACTTTATGAAGAGCAACAGTCTAAGAAAACTACAAAAGAAGAGAGAAGAAGAAGAAGACAGAAGAAAAAAGCAAAAGAAATTCCCAAATTCAGAATGGACATGAGCACTCCAAACTACTGGGATAAGGAAGAAGAGGAGGAAGATATAGAAGAAGCATTTAATGCCACTAGTGCAGAAGAATCAAATTCAAAAGTTTCTATTAAGTTGACTAGTGTAGAAAAAGAGGCATATGAAGCAGAAAAACATTTTACTTCAAAGAAAGAGAGTATGACCTTACATCAAGCAGCCTCTAAGTTTCCTTCTTTTATCTTACCCTCTATAAACAATCAGAATAAAGTTCATGTGCTAAAAGAAGTCTCAAAATACCCGCGTAGTGAAGAATATTTATATGCTGCAAATTCCAGTGGGTATATTCTTGATTTAGATAATTCATCCAATCACGAAGACTCAATCAGGATATGTATTCGTGCTCTATATCAAATGCAAGTCACCACAAAATTAGACAATTTTTCTATCATGGTCCTCACCGAAAAGAGAATGGCCAGTATTATATATAATTGGTGGATCAGACCATCCGATGAAGAAAGAAAAGCTGTCATGGAAGCAGGACTGGCCACTCTAGAGCTTCCACTAAAGACACAATTTGTACCCGAGCCAGTAGATGAGAAAAAATAGTTTCTCACAAAATTAAGTCGTATGGAATTAAAGGATTTAAAGTATCTTGATCAATTTGGTAAAGGTTTTATGGCAAAAGTCTTTAAAGCAAATCTTTCCAATGACATTGCTCAAAAAGTTTCATTTTTATCCAAGATTCCAGGTAATCTAGGAGATCTAGTCATGAAAGATCTAGATGTTCAAAATAAGAGAATAGAACAAATTTATTGGGTTGATCATCTTTTCAGGTGCATAGAGAATGTTAAATATCTGTGCCGACAAAAGAAAGCACCCGATATTACACCTAGTTCAGAGGTCTGTAAAACAATGCTACCCTAGACACCTTTTAGAAAGAAGAAGAAATCAAAGAGATATGGAAAATTCCGACCCAAAAGTGTCTCCAACCCTAGGAAGCCTTTCAGAAGATTTAATTTTTTTAAAAAGAGAAGGAATCCAAGAAACAACAATTGTTGTTTCATCTGCAAGCAAGAAGGCCACCTTACACGAAAATGTCCTAATAATTCCTCTTTGAAACTAAAAGATTGTGTTGATATCGAGGAATTTCAAGATGATTGATCTCTAGTCGCTTCAGAGGATGAAGTTTCTGATGTACATATTTTGAGAGAAGCATCAGATGATGAAGATATTAACCATACTAATGTATAGAAGATGAATATTTTCCCTTCTTGTACAGATAGTGATTTATCTGAAGAACTGCATTATAGTAATCTAACAGATGCAAGTGAAACTGACAAAACATAAGAAGCTTTTAAAGATTCCTTTCTAGATATTGATATCAGCCCATTATCTTTACTCAACAAGTGGAAAAAACAAGAAGTGATGTTTACCCCACAACAACAGGATCTCCACAAACTTAAAGTAAATCTGGACAAAGGACAGACATCAAAAGCATCCCAAAACGACAACGAAATGGTATCAATAGATGCCAAAGGAAAAGGTAAAGTTGAGGCATCTACCATTCAGGACATATATGCAGATGCACAGGATCCACATGATAGCAATCGGGACACTAAGTACTCAAAGATGATGGAATACGACTACCTCCAAATGCTTGAATGGAAAGCTTTAGAACGACAATTGTCCTCTGATGATGATGATTACGATTTTGACTACAGTCCGAAAGGATACTGGTAGACTTATTGTATCAGAAAGATTGAGTAGACACTGTTGCTGAAAGAAAATACCAACAGGACTCTCAATTATTTCCTCTTTATGTCATGTCTTAGTTAGTTCTTAGAGTTCGGAAAGAGGTTATAAAGGAAGAGATCAATGGATAGAAGCCACATGTTGGACAAAGTGCTTCTTGATCTTGATCTTGTATTGTAATCTTCCAAGCATTGTAATTTTTGTTTTGAATTAATATCGAAGCCTCTAGGCCACCTATCTGAGGACAATTTGTTATGTTCCAAATGAACTTGGAGAAGTAAAGCGAAGGCGTTGAAGAAGACCCAAGGAGAGAGAGGTCGTTCCACTTGTATTCTTGTTGTGAGGAAGTTTCGATCTACTATCAGGCTTGCTACCTCAGGTCTTCGAGCTTTGGTTTGAAGTAAGTCTTACTCTGCTTGTGCCATTTAATTTGTGGTCGTAAGTTTATAATTTGAGTTTTTCTTCTTCCTTTCATTTTTTTTCTTTCTGTCTTCTTATTCTTCTCTCTTCTTTTGTAGTTTTCTCAGACTGTTGCTCTTCATAAACTTAGGACCTAAATGAGGCTCTGATACCAAATTATAAGCTTAGCCTCATTCAGGTCCTAAGTTTATAAAATACAGACAGAGCCTAAAGTTAGCCAGGAAGCCTTCGGAAAGCTTTTGTTATACAATTGCTGAGTAGATAAAAATTGCTTTAGTCAATCTCTAGTCTAGTTTATAACCATGTCATACTTCTTAAGATCATTCTCTAACATAGATAGACGAACTGTCACTAAATTCAATTCTCGCTCTATTGAAAATGATCATGTTGAACATGAGAGAGTCGAAGATCCCGAGAATTGGAACCCACCTGTGTTAAGTTCAAAAGAAATTTATCAGGTTCCATCCCTGTTCAGTCTATCAAAAAAGAAATATTTGAGAGAAGTTGAATTAAAACTTAAGATTTCTGGTCCTTTTATACAGATTCTTGGTTTTAGTTTGTTTTCAAAAGATGAAATTAAAAAATTCAAAAAATATGTTTCAGAGAAAAAGTTTGCTTATTTGCATTTTGGAGGGATAAGGATTGGACTAGCCCCACTGTTTCGCCATGGCATTAATACTCCATGTATATCTGAAGTTTTTGACACTCGACATCAGAATTATGACCATGCTCGCATTGAAACCATATAATTTGGTAGGTTCAGAATAGGAAATAATTTGATTGATAGGTTCAGAATTATTGAAAGTCTTTCAAATAATGAAATATTGAAAGTCATGCAAACGTGGATAGGATGAAATTAAAAAATTCAAGGGTGTCTATGTCATTCCCTGTTCCTGTGGGACCCCTTATATTGGTGAGACTGGTCGTTCTATCAAACAGCGAATTAGCGAGCATTCAGCTGACTTAAGGCATGGGAGGACCAAGTCCTCGGCCTTGGCTGAGCATGCGGGGAAGACTATGCATCATGTTTGTATAGAGGAGGCTCGAGTCATTGCCAAAATTGCGCATTTTCACCATCGCAAATTTAGAGAGGCCCTGGAAATTGAGAAAAGGCCGGAGAATCTTAATAGGGATGATGGCTGGAAGATTAGCCGTTGCTGGGTCCCAGCCTTGTCTTCCTAGGTTCCTCATTCCCCTTTGGGGTAGGTCTTAGGTTTCTGTTTTTTCCCCCGCCTCTTATTCTTCTTTTGGCTGATTTATGAAGTGTTTAAGTCCTTTTTAAGTTATGAATTAGGTAGGCATATTACTTTTAGATTTGATTCCATTATTAATTCTATTATATCCTTAGTATTGAGTTGACCTTTTGTCTAATAAAACCTTTTTATTTTGACATAATTAACCTAATAATATATTTTTATTGGAATAAATAAATTAATACGGATTATCATTGAATATAAAATTTACCATTAAGGATTAGTTAGGATATACCAATAAATACCATTTTTAATAAACATTACCTTATAAGTAATTAAATAACGTCTTAGTTAAACTTGAAATATTAAATTATTATTAATTATTTAACCATAAGGATAATTAGTTATTCTATGTACCTAATGGAACTAATTCCTAGGAATAAGTAATAATTTAACAATTTGTTTGGAATTATGGATTATTAAGTAGATATAGTTTATTATTAAACATTCATTACTTATTAATTTAAAGACCATTATATTAAAATAATAGATAAGAATAATATAATTTAAAGATCTAACTTACCAATGAACCTTTAATAATTATTACGCATTACCTAAATAATAATGATTTATCACCTTTTAGTTGTATTTAAACAATATTGGGATGATTACTAATATAAATATGTACTTTATACGAGATATAATGACCTTTATAACTAAAATATGAATTTTCTTAATATTTAGTATTAGATTATTTATTTATAAATAAACAAGTGAAATGCCTTACTTACCTTTTCTAGGAATATATATATATATATATATATATATATATATATATATATATATATATAATTTATATATATATATATATATATATATATATTCTTTTTATTTTTGAATTTGACTAGGGTGATTGGTCAAAATTAGTCGTTGGCATTATAACCGTTGGAGTCTCTGCACCTCTATTTAATCAAGCTAATCCAGATTGGTTCTTCAACTTGTCCTGACGATGAACCACACTGGTTGGTTCGAAAACGCGTCGACAAACGATTTATTATGTGATTTTGCCGAAGATTATCTAAACAAAAAATATATTTCAGAGAAAAAGTTTGGAACATAACAAACTGTCCTCAGACAGGTAGTCTAGAGGCTTCGATATTAATTCAAAACAAAAATTACAATGCTTGGAAGATTACAATACAAGATAAAGATCAAGAAGCACTCTGTCCAACATGTGGACTTCTATCCATTGATCTCTTCTTTTATAACCTCTTTCCGAAATCTAAGATCTAACTAAGACATGACATAAAGAGGAAATAATTGACGGTCCTGTCGGTATGGACTAGTCCCACTATTTCGCCATGGCCTTAATACTCCATGTATATCGGAATTTTTTGACACCCGACATCAGAACTATGACCATGCTCACATTGGAACCATATTAGGAAATTTATCCTCAGGTTGTTAGAATGGTACCATTTTCGCCGATTATTCTATTAGTCTGTCTGATGTTCATTTAAAAGACTGTTGGAAATTATTAGTTGGTGTCCAAGGTCTTGAAATGGTAGAAGATAGTGAATTCCTTTTCGTGTTAGTCCAAACATCTTTTCAGCTTACAAATATTGTTCATCCTAAGTTAAAGAAACCAGTGTTAAGAGATTGTGTCACCATAGGACTCAGTAATACTCAAGTAGAAGGAGTTCCTTATGATAAAGAATCCCTTCCTAGTGACTGGTATATTTAGTATAAATCTTTGGCATCAATAGACACCTGAAGAAATAGAACAAGAAGAATGTCTGTAAGCAATCGTCGTGTCTGTATATTACCCGATAGGTCTTCAATACCTCGACCAATCTTTATGCTACAAAAGCATGTTTTACCAGCCATTCCTGAAGTTGAGCAACCATCTACTAGCAGTCACAAGTCCTTCTCAAGAAATGTATATAGTCATCCTTCTAAAGAAACCATTGTATCTATTCCATCGGACCAGTTGTATATTCCTGAAGAAAAGCCATTTCTTCCTGTCAATAAAATTTTCAGAACCTATGTACCTAATTTTTCTCCTGTAGAAGAATTTCAATATGCTAACCATAGATATGTAAAAGGTGTAAAATGGCCACCAAAAACAAAATTTTGTACTTCTTCATCTCAATCCAAACAACCACCCACTAGAGCTGATTGTGCACCACTCCTTGAACATAGTTCCCAAAATCCTACTGATCTTTATCAGATCTATCTGATAGGAAACTATCTCACTACTTGGTGTGCACATGCTGAAGATGTCCTTGAAGATTTGGGAAGGGAATCAGATTTAATTAATGCCAACCTCAGACTACTTTATGAAGAGCAACAGTCTAAGAAAACTACAAAAGAAGAGAGAAGAAGAAGAAGACAGAAGAAAAAAGCAAAATAAATTCCCAAATTCAGAATGGACATGAGCACTCCAAACTACTGGGATAAGGAAGAAGAGGAGGAAGATATAGAAGAAGCATTTAATGCCACTAGTGCAGAAGAATCAAATTCAAAAGTTTCTATTAAGTTGACTAGTGTAGAAAAAGAGGCATATGAAGCAGAAAAACATTTTACTTCAAAGAAAGAGAGTATGACCTTACATCAAGCAGCCTCTAAGTTTCCTTCTTTTATCTTACCCTCTATAAACAATCAGAATAAAGTTCATGTGCTAAAAGAAGTCTCAAAATACCCGCGTAGTGAAGAATATTTATATGCTGCAAATTCCAGTGGGTATATTCTTGATTTAGATAATTCATCCAATCACGAAGACTCAATCAGGATATGTATTCGTGCTCTATATCAAATGCAAGTCACCACAAAATTAGACAATTTTTCTATCATGGTCCTCACCGAAAAGAGAATGGCCAGTATTATATATAATTGGTGGATCAGACCATCCGATGAAGAAAGAAAAGTTGTCATGGAAGCAGGACTGGCCACTCTAGAGCTTCTACTAAAGACACAATTTGTACCCGAGCTAGTAGATGAGAAAAAACAGTTGCTCACAAAATTAAGTCGTATGGAATTAAAGGATTTAAAGTATCTTGATCAATTTGGTAAAGATTTTATGGCAAAAGTCTTTAAAGCAAATCTTTCCAATGACATTGCTAAAAAAGTTTCATTTTTATCCAAGATTCCAGGTAATCTAGGAGATCTAGTCATGAAAGATGTAGATGTTCAAAATAAGAGAATAGAACAAATTTATTGGGTTGATCTTCTTTTCAGGTGCACAGAGAATGTTAAATATCTGTGCCGACAAAAGAAAGCGCCCGATATTACACCTAGTTCAGAGGTCTGTAAAACAATGCTACCCTAGACACCTTTTAAAAAGAAGAAGAAATCAAAGAGATATGGAAAATTCCGACCCAAAAGAGTCTCCAACCTTAGGAAGCCTTTCAGAAGATTTAAATTTTTTAAAAAGAGAAGGAATCCAAGAAACAACAATTGTTGTTTCATCTGCAAGCAAGAAGGCCACCTTGCACGAAAATGTCCTAATAATTCCTCTTTGAAACTAAAAGATTGTGTTGATATCGAGGAATTTCAAGATGATTGATCTCTAGTCGCTTCAGAGGATGAAGTTTCTGATGTACATATTTTGAGAGAAGCATCAGATGATGAAGATATTAACCATACTAATGTATAGAAGATGAATATTTTCCCTTCTTGTACAGATAGTGATTTATCTGAAGAACTGCATTATAGTAATCTAACAGATGCAAGTGAAACTGACAAAACATAAGAAGTTTTTAAAGATTCCTTTCTAGATATTGATATCAGCCCATTATCTTTACTCAACAAGTGGAAAAAACAAGAAGTGATGTTTACCCCACAACAACAGGATCTCCACAAACTTAAAGTAAATCTGGACAAAGGACAGACATCAAAAGCATCCCAAAACGACAACGAAATAGTATCAGCAGATGCCAAAGGAAAAGGTAAAGTTGAGGCATCTACTTTTCAGGACATATATGCAGATGCACAGGATCCACATGATATCAATTGGGACACCGAGTACTCAAAGATGATGGAATACGACTACCTCCAAATGCTTGAACGGAGAGCTTTAGAACGACAATTGTCCTCTGATGATGATGATTACGAATCTGACGAGAGTCCGAAAGGATACTGGTAGAATTATTGTATCAGAGAGATTGAGTAGACACTGTTGCTGAAGGAAAATACCAACTGGACCCTCAATTATTTCCTCTTTATGTCATGTCTTAGTTAGTTCTTATATTCTGGAAAGAGGTTATAAAGGAAGAGATCAATGGATAGAAGCCACATGTTGGACGAAGTGCTTCTTGATCTTGATCTTGTATTGTAATCTTCCAAGCATTGTAATTTTTGTTTTGAATTAATATCGAAGCCTCTAGGCCACCTATCTAAGGACAATTTTTTTTGTTCCAAAAGAACTTGGAGAAGTAAAGCGAAGGCGTTGAAGAAGACCCAAGGAGAGAGAGGTCATTCCACTTGTGTTCTTGGTGTGAGGAAGTTTCTATCTACTGTCAGGCTTGCTACCTCAGATATTTGAGCTTTGGTTTGAAGTAAGTCTTACTCTGCTTGTGCAATTTAATTTGTGGTCGTAAGTTTATAATTTGAGTTTTTCTTGTTCCTTTCCTTTTTTTTCTTTCTGTCTTCTTCTTCTTCTCTCTTCTTTTGCAGTTTTCTCAGACTGTTGCTCTTTATAAACTTAGGACCTAAACAAGGCTCTGATACCAAATTATAAGCTTAGCCCCATTCAGGTCCTAAGTTTATAAAATACAGATAGAGGCTAAAGTTAGCAAGGAAGCCTTCGAGAAGCTTTTGTTATACAATTGCTGAGTAGATAAAAACTGCTTTAGTTAATCTCTGGTCTTGTTTATAACCATGTCATACTTCTTAAGATCATTCTCTAACATAGATAGATGAACTGTCACTGAATTCAATTCTCGCTCTATTGAAAATGATCATATTGAACATGAGAGAGTCAAAGATCCCAAGAATTGGAACCCACCTGTGTTAAGTTCAAAAGAAATTTATCAGGTTCCATCCCTGTTCAGTCTATCAAAAAAGAAATATTTGAAAGATGTTGAATTAAAACTTTAGATTTCTGGTCCTTCTATACAGATTCTTGGATTGAGTTTGTTTCCGGAAGATGAAATTAAAAAATTCAAAAAATATGTTTCAGAGAAAAAGTTTGCTTATTTTCATTTTGGAGGGATAAGGATTAGACTAGCCCCACTGTTTCGCCATGGCCTTAATACTCCATGTATATCTGAATTTTTTGACACTCAACATCAGAACTATGACCATGCTCACATCAAAACCATATAATTTGGTAAGTTCAGAATAAGAATTAATTTGATTGATAGGTTCAGAATTATTGAAAGTCTTTCAAATAATGAAATATTGAAAGTCATGCAAAGGTGGATAGGATGAAATTAAAAAATTCAAAAAATATGTTTCAGAGAAAAATTTTGGAACATAACAAACTGTCCTCGGACATGTAGTCTAGAGGCTTCGATATTAATTCAAAACAAAAATTACAATGCTTGGAAGATTACAATACAAGATAAAGATCAAGAAGCACTATGTCCAACATCTGGACTTCTATCCATTGATCTCTTCTTTTATAACCTCTTTCTGAAATCTAAGATCTAACTAAGACATGACATAAAGAGGAAATAATTGACAGTCCTGTCGGTATGGACTAGTCCCTCTATTTCGCCATGGCCTTAATACTCCATGTATATCTGAATTTTTTGACACCCGACATCAGAACTATGACCATGCTCACATCGGAACCATATTAGGAAATTTATCCTCAGGTTGTTAGAATGGTACCATTTTCGCCGATTATTCTATTAGTCTGTCTGATGTTCATTTAAAAGACTGTTGGAAATTATTAGTTGGTGTCCAAGGTCTTGAAATGGTAGAAGATAGTGAATTCCTTTTTGTGTTAGTCCAAACATCTTTTCAGCTTACAAATATTGTTCATCCTAAGTTAAAGCAACCAATGTTAAGAGATTGTGTCACCATAGGAGTCAGTAATACTCAAGTAGAAGGAGTTCCTTATGATAAAGAATCCCTTCCTAGTGACTGGTATATTTAGTATAAATCTTTGGCATCAATAGACACCTGAAGAAATAGAACAAGAAGAATGTCTGTAAGCAATCGTCGTGTCTGTATATTACCCGATAGATCTTCAATACCTCGACCAATCTTTATGCTACAAAAGCATGTTTTACCAGCCATTCCTGAAGTTGAGCAACCATCTACTAGCAGTCACAAGTCCTTCTCAAGAAATGTATACAGTCATCCTTCTAAAGAAACCATTGTATCTATTCCGTCGGACCAGTTGTATATTCCTAAAGAAAAGCCATTTCTTCATGTCAATAAAATTTTCAGAACCTATGTACCTAATTTTTCTCCTGTAGAAGAATTTCAATATGCTAACCATAGATATGTAAAAGGTGTAAAATGGCCACCAAAAACAAAATTTTGTACTTCTTCATCTCAATCCAAACAACCACCCACTAGAGCTGATTGTGCGCCACTCCTTGAACATAATTCCCAAAATCCTACTGATCTTTATCAGATCTATCTGATAGGAAACTATCTCACTACTTGGTGTGCACATTCTAAAGATGTCCTTGAAGATTTGGGAAGGAAATAAGATTTAATTAATGCCAACCTCAGACTACTTTATGAAGAGCAACAGTCTAAGAAAACTACAAAAGAAGAGAGAAGAAGAAGAAGACAAAAGAAAAAAGCAAAAGAAATTCCCAAATCCAGAATTGACATGAGCACTCCCAACTACTGGGATAAGGAAGAAGAGAAAGAAGATATAGAAGAAGCATTTAATTCCACTAGTGCAGAAGAATCAAATTCAAAAGTTTCTATTAAGTTGACTAGTGTAGAAAAAGAGGCATATAAAGCAAAAAAACATTTTACTTCAAAGAAAGAGAGTATGACCTTAGATCAAGTAGCCTCTAACTTTACTTCTTTTATCTTACCCTCTATAAACAATCAGAATAAAGTTCATGTGCTAAAATAAGTATCAAAATACCCGCGTATTGAAGAAGATTTATATGCTGCAAATTCTAGTGGGTATATTCTTGATTTAGATAATTCATCCAATCATGAAGAGTCAATCGGGATATGTATTTGTGCTCTATATCAAATGCAAGTCACCACAAAATTAGACAATTTTTCTATCATGGTCCTCACCGAAAAGAGAATGGCCAGTATTGTATATAATTGGTGGATGGGACCATCCGATGAAGAAAGAAAAGCTGTCATGGAAGCAGGACTGACCACTCTAGAGCTTCTACTAAAGACACAAATTGTACCCGAGCCAGTAGATGAGAAAAAATAGTTGCTCACAAAAGTAAGTCGTATGGAATTAAAGGATTTAAAGTATCTTGATCAATTTGGTAAAGATTTTATTGCAAAAGTCTTTAAAGCAAATCTTTCCAATGACATTGCTCAAAAAGTTTCATTTTTATCCAAGATTCCAGGTAATCTAGGAGATCTAGTCATGAAAGATCTAGATGTTTAGAAGAAGAGAATAGATCAAATTTATTGGGTTGATCTTCTTTTCAGGTGCACATAGAATGTTAAATCTCTGTGCTGGCAAAAGAAAGCACCCTATATTACACCTAGTTCAAAGGTCTGTAAAACAATGCTACCCTAGACACCCTTTAAAAAGAAGAAGAAATCAAAGAGATATGGAAAATTCAGACCCAAAAGAGTCTCCAACCCTAGGAAGCCTTTCAGAAGATTTAATTTTTTTAAAAAGAGAAGGAATCCAAGAAACAACAATTGTTGTTTCATTTTCAAGCCAGAAGGCCACTTTGCACGAAAATGTCCTAATAATTCCTCTTTGAAACTAAATGATTGTGTTGATATCGAGGAATTTCAAGATGATTGATCTGTAGTCACTTCAGAGGATGAAGTTTTTGATGTACATATTTTGAGAGAAGCATCAGATGATGAAGATATTAGCCATACTAATGTATAGAAGATGAAACTATCTAATTTGTGGTCCTACTGATCTTGATCAGATCTATCTGATAGGAAACTATCTCACTACTTGGTGTGCACATGCTGAAGATGTCCTTGAAGATTTGGGAAGGCAATCAAATTTAATTAATGCCAACCTCAGACTACTTTATGAAGACCAACAGTCTAAGACTACAAAAGAAGAGAGAAGAAGAAGAAGACAGAAGAAACTATCAATTTAATTTGTGGTCCTACTGATCTTGATCAGATCTATCTGATAGGAAACTATCTCACTACTTGGTGTGCACATGCTGAAGATGTCCTTGAAGATTTGGGAAGGCAATCAAATTTAATTAATGCCAACCTCAGACTACTTTATGAAGACCAACAGTCTAAGAAAACTACAAAAGAAGAGAGAAGAAGAAGAAGACAGAAGAAAAAAGCAAAAGAAATTCCCAAATTCAGAATTGACATGAGCACTGCCAACTACTAGGATAAGGAAGAAGAGGAGGAAGATATTGAAGAAGCATTTAATGCCACTAGTGCAGAAGAATCAAATTCAAAAGTTTCTATTAAGTTGACTAGTGTAGAAAAAGAGGCATATAAAGCGGAAAAACATTTTACTTCAAAGAAAGAGAGTATGACCTTAGATCAAGAAGCCTCTAAGTTTCCTTCTTTTATCTTACCCTCTATAAACAATCAGAATAAAGTTCGTGTGCTAAAAGAAGTCTCAAAATACCCACATATTGAAGAAGAGTTATATGCTGCAAATTCCAGTGGGTATATTCTTGATTTAGATAATTCATCCAATCATGAAGAGTCAATCAGGATATGTATTCATGCTCTATATCAAATGCAAGTCACCACAAAATTAGACAATTTTTCTATCATGGTCCTCACTGAAAAGAGAATGGCCAATATTGTATATAATTGGTGGATGGGACTATCCGATGAAGAAAGAAAAGTTGTCATGGAAGCAGGACTGACCACTCTAGAGCTTCTACTAAAGACACAATTTGTACCCGAGCCAGTAGATGAGAAAAAATAGTTGCTCACAAAATTAAGTCGTATGGAATTAAAGGATTTAAAGTATCTTGATCAATTTGGTAAATATTTTATGGCAAAAGCCTTTAAAGCAAATCTTTCCAATGACATTGCTCAAAAAGTTTCATTTTTATCCAAGATTCCAGGTAATCTAGGAGATCTAGTCATGAAAGATCTAGATGTTCAAAATAAGAGAATAGATCAAATTTATTGGGTTGATCTTCTCTTTACGTTCTCAGAGAATGTTAAATATCTGTGCCGACAAAAGAAAGTGCCCGATATTACACCTAGTTTAGAGGTCTGTAAAACAATGCTACCCTAGACACCTTTTAAAAACAAGAAGAAATCAGAGAAATATGGAAAATTCCGACCGAAAAGAGTCTCCAACCCTAGGAAGCCTTTCATAAGATTTAAATTTTTAAAAAAGAGAAGGAATCCAAGAAACAACAATTGTTGTTTCATCTGCAAGCAAGAAGGCCACTTTGCACGAAAATGTCCTAATAATTCCTCTTTGAAACTAAAATATTGTGTTGATATCGAGGAATTTCAAGATGATTGATCTCTAGTCGCTTCAGAGGATGAAGTTTCTGATGTACATATTTTGAGAGAAGCATCAGATGATGAAGATATTAGCCATACTAATGTATAGAAGATGAATATTTTCCCTTCTTGTACAGATAGTGATTTATCTGAAGAACTGCATTATAGTGATCTAATAGATGCAAGTGAAACTGACAAAATAGAAGAAGTTTTTGAAGATTCCTTTCTAGATATTGATGTCAGCCCATTATCTTTACTCAACAAGTGGAAAAAACAAGAAGTGATGTTTACCCCACAACAACAGGATCTCCACAAAATTAAAGTAAATCTGGACCAAGGACAGACATTAAAAGCATCCCAAAACGACAACGAAACAGTATCAGCAGATGCTAAAGGAAAAGGTAAAGTTGAGGCATCTATTTTCAGGACATATATGCAGATGCACAGGATCCACATGATATCAATTGGGACACCGAGTACTCAAAGATGATCGAATACGACTACCTCCAAATGCTTGAACGGAAAGCTTTAGAACGACAATTATCCTTTGATGATGATGATTACGATTCTGACCAGAGTCCGAAAGGATACTGGTAGAATTATTGTATCAGAAAGATTGAGTAGACACTGTTGCTGAAAGAAAATACCAACAAGACCCTCAATTATTTCCTCTTTATGTCATGTCTTAGTTAGTTCTTAGATTTTGGAAAGAGGTTATAAAGGAAGAGATCAATGGATAGAAGCCACATGTTGGACGAAGTGCTTCTTGATCTTGATCTTGTATTGTAATCTTCCAAGCATTGTAATTTTTGTTTTGAATTAATATCGAAGCCTCTAGGCCACCTATCTGAGGACAATTTTTTTTGTTCCAAAAGAACTTGGAGAAGTAAAGCGAAGGCGTTGAAGAAGACCCAAGGAGAGAGAGGTCGTTCCACTTGTGTTCTTGGTGTGAGGAAGTTTCTATCTACTGTCAGGCTTGCTACCTCAGATATTTGAGCTTTGGTTTGAAGTAAGTCTTACTCTGCTTGTGCAATTTAATTTGTGGTCGTAAGTTTATAATTTGAGTTTTTCTTGTTCCTTTCCTTTTTTTTCTTTCTGTCTTCTTCTTCTTCTCTCTTCTTTTGCAGTTTTCTCAGACTGTTGCTCTTCATAAACTTAGGACCTAAACAAGGCTCTGATACCAAATTATAAGCTTAGCCCCATTCAGGTCCTAAGTTTATAAAATACAGACAGAGGCTAAAGTTAGGAAGGAAGCCTTCGAGAAGCTTTTGTTATACAATTGCTGAGTAGATAAAAACTGCTTTAGTTAATCTCTGGTCTTGTTTATAACCATGTCATACTTCTTAAGATCATTCTCTAACATAGATAGATGAACTGTCACTGAATTCAATTCTCGCTCTATTGAAAATGATCATATTGAACATGAGAGAGTCAAAGATCCCGAGAATTGGAACCCACCTGTGTTAAGTTCAAAAGAAATTTATCAGGTTCCATCCCTGTTCAGTCTATCAAAAAAGAAATATTTGAAAGATGTTGAATTAAAACTTTAGATTTCTGGTCCTTCTATACAGATTCTTGGATTGAGTTTGTTTCCGGAAGATGAAATTAAAAAATTCAAAAAATATGTTTCAGAGAAAAAGTTTCCTTATTTTCATTTTGGAGGGATAAGGATTGGACTAGCCCCACTGTTTCGCCATGGCCTTAATACTCCATGTATATCTTAAGTTTTTGACACTCGACATTAGAACTATGACCATGCTCGCATTGAAACCATATAATTTGGTAGGTTCAGAATAGGAAATAATTTGATTGATAGGTTCAGAATTATTGAAAGTCTTTCAAATAATGAAATATTGAAAGTCATGCAAAGGCGGATAGGATGAAATTAAAAAATTCAAAAAATATGTTTGAGAGAAAAAGTTTGCTTATTTGCATTTTGGAGGGATAAGGATTGGACTAGCCCCACTGTTTCACCATGGCCTTAATACTCCATGTATATCTGAAGTTTTTGACACTCGACATCAGAACTATGACCATGCTCACATCGAAACCATATAATTTGGTAGGTTCATAATACAAAATTATTTGATCGATAGGTTCAGAATAGGAAATAATTTGATTGAATAGACACCGTCGGTAAAAGAAAATACCAACAGGACCCTCAATTATTTCCTTTTTCTGTGATGTCTTAGTTAGATCTTATATTGCGAAAAGAGGTTATAAAAGAAGACATCAATGGATAGAAGCCCACATGTTGGACAGAGTGCTTCTTGATCTTGATTTTGTATTGTAATCTTCCAAGCATTGTAATTTTTGTTTTGAATTAATATCGAAGCCTCTAGGGCGTTGTCTGAGGACAGTTTCTTATGTTCCAAAAGAACCTGGAGAGGTAAAGCGAAGGAATTGAAGAATACCCAAGGAAAGAGAGGTCATTTTGCTTGTATTCTCGATCTAGGGAAGTTTCGATCTGCTATCAGGCTTGCTACCTCAGATCTTCGAGCTTTGGTTTGAAGTAAGTCTTACTTTGCTTTTGCCCTTTAATTTGTGGTCCTAAGTTTATAATTTGGTATCAGAGCCCCGTTCATATCCTAAGTTCATAAACTACAGACAGAGCCTAAAGCCAGCTAGGAATCCTTCGAAAAGATTTTGTTATACAATTGCTGAGTAGATGAAAGCTACTTTAGTCAATCTCTGGTCTAGTTTATAACCATGTCAAACTTCTTAAGATCATTCTCTAACATAGATAGATGAACTGTTACTGAAGTTGATTCTCGCTCTATTGAAAATGATCATATTGAAGATGAGAGAGTCGAAGATCCCGAGAACTGGAACCCACCTGTGTTAAGTTCAAAATAAATTTATCAGGTTCCATCCCTGTTCAATCTATCAAAAAAGAATTATTTGAAAGAATTTGAATTAAAAATTAAGATTTCTGGTCCTTCTGTACAAATTGTTGGTTTGAGTTTATTTTTGAAAGATGAAATTAAAGAACCTAGAGAAGTAAAGTGAAGGTATTGAAGAAGACCCAAGGAGAGAGAGGTCATTCTGCTCTTATTCTCGGTGCGAGGAAGTTTCAATCCACTATCAGGCTTGCTACCTTAGATCTTTGAGCTTTGGTTTGAAGTAAGTCTTACTCTGCTCTTCTTTCTTCATTGGATGGTCCTATCCACCAATCATATACAATGTTGGCCATTCTCTTTTTGGTGAGGACCATGATAGAAAAAATGTCTAATTTTGTGGTGACCTGCTTTTGATACAGAGCACCAATCCATATCCTGATTGACTCTTTAGCATTGGATGAATTATCTAAATCAAGAATATACGCACTGGAATTTGCAGCATATAAATCTTCTTCAATACGTGGGTATTTTGAGACTTCTTTTAGCACATGAGCTTTATTTTGATTGTTTATAGAGGGTGGGGAAAGAATTTCAATATGACTCCTGTAGAAGAATTTCAATATGCTAACCATAGATATGTGAAAGGTGGAAAATGGCCACCAAAAACAAGGTTTTGTACTTCTTCATCTCAATCCAAACAGCCACCCACCAGAGTTGATTGGGCACCACTCCTTGAACATAATTCCCAAAATCCTACTAATCTTGATCAGATCTATCAGATAGGAAACTATATCACTACTTGGTGTGCACATGCTGAAGATGTCCTTGATGATTTGGGTAGGAAATCAGATTTAATTAATGCCAACCTCAGACTACATTATGAAGAGCAATAGTCTGAGAAAACTACAAAAGAAGGGAGAGTGAAGAAGGAAAGGAAGAAAAAAACCTTTTTTCATATGCTTCAGGTGAATTCTCTCCCAGCCAAAAGAATTATTTCATTGCTGAAAAAGAAGCTTTAGCAATTTTTAATGGAATAATAGGCTCTTTAATTTTGTTCTTTGCTCATATATTTGTAAAACCTCTTCCCAATTATTAGAGTCCTTAAGAGGTTTACGTGCTCCTACTTTCTTTTGGCTATTTTCTCTCCTTGCCTCAGAATTTGCTATATATAATCTAGGCACAACAATAGCAACCCTTTACACAATCTATGCCCATGATAATTCAAGCATCTACTACTTTGTATCCCTATCCCACTCCACCATGCACTACCACACTCCTAATTTAAGTGCTAGATACTCCCGCTTCAATGCCTAATCACAACAATTCGTGATTATGATGACAATTTAAGTACATATGTGTGTAATTTCCATGATGGGACATATGGATTTTCCTCACCACATTTCACATCAATGATTATAACCTTGAATGGGTTGGAATTGGTCTATCTCATCATCTCAAAATGACCCTAAAGATGAAAATTAATAATGTTTGTCATCATCACTTCACAGTATCTCATGGGTGACCCTTTCTATAGATTATATGCACGAATTTATTAAAGGTAATCCACTCTACCTATCCTATGATTGATTATGAGAACAAGTGAATAAAGGACAATTGACAGATATCTATTGATAAGATCCCCTACTTATAAATTGTCCTTTATTCACCTGTTATCACAATCAATCATAAGCAAGGTAGAGGGGATGGCTTATCGAGAATTGATGCATATAATCTATAGGAGGGATCATCTATGAGATAATATGAAATCATGATGACAAACATGGTAAATTTTCATCTGTCAGGTCATTTTGAGATGATTATGACATACCAGTGCTAGCCCATTCAAGTTTATAATCATTCATGGGCAATGTGGGGCTCATAATTGATAGATTTAATCATGGACATTACACTCATATGTACATAAATTTTTATCAAAATCACAAACTGTTGAGAATTGAAAACCAATATATGTTAGAATTTTGTTAGACTAATATATATTAGAGAATTCAACCAATATACAGATTAGTTACAATAAATATAGTATAAAATATTGCATGTGTAAGAATTGAAGCCTCCCATTGCACTAGCTAGTGGAGATCCATTTATGTTCTTAGGCATGTTCATCTAAAAAAAAACTGGAACAATTGTCTTCAAAACGTTGCTAAAAACTTTCCTGCTGATGATAGCATTACACACCACTGATTTCCCATGCCCTTCAACCTAGTTCATTGCTATGGGTTTCTTGTCTACATAGAAATTGCTAGAAACATTGATTAAAATCCATGTCATTAAACTCATTTTGAATGAAATCGAAAACATTCTTCACACCCTTGGATAGCGAATGATCCCCATATAATCCTTAATAAAGCAATTTGGTCAAAGAATCTATGCAAATTTACAATGTAGCCTAATAACTTGCTATTAAAAATATCATTTGATAGGATTGAAATAGATTCTATATAATCCATGTCTTTTAAAAGCTCCCCTAATGTGTTTCAAGTGATATTCTCTCAATTTTGAATAGATGGTGAACTTTTCTTTGATAGTTAATCATCATATTTCCAATCATGTTCTCAAAAGCATGATGTATTTCCCTTTGAAAAGTGGCACTAGCATTCATTATCCCAAAATTAGTTTGAACATAATTGTATGTTCCCTAGGATATTTTGAAAGTAGTATGGTGCCTATATTATGCAACAAGGACCTCATTATAAGAAAAATAAACATCCAACATGGAAATTAACATAGATACAATTACGTGTTGCAACAAAAATTTGATGTTCGAAGGTGTTAATTATCCTTTGAGTGTGCTCAATTGAGATCTCTCATTAAGCGAATTTTGAGGTATAAAATGGGCCTCCTAAGAAAAATGTATAACCAAAATAAACTTTATAAGAACCAATAGGATTCAATATGATGATCTCAACCATGGGGATCATTCACCATTTTTGGAGTAAAAAGTAAAAACATAAAAAAAATAACAAAATAATAAAACTACTTTTTCAACTCGTATTTTCAACCTATCTCCCTAAGGTTTTACTCAAATTTTCAGTGGGAGTACTCGTTGGATGAAAAATTTAATTCCTCATCTAAAGAGTACCCATGTTGCATATTTTTTAAGGACCCTGCTACATTAAAAGTAACAAATACATGAAAAAACGTGATTGTGATCACGTTTTTTCATGTATTTCTCATTTTTTGTGTAGCAGGGTCCATCGAAAGTATGCAAGATGGGTAATCCTTGGATGAGGAATTAAGTTATGTATCGAATGAGTGTTTACGCTTGAAATTTGAGTAAACCCATAGGGAGATAAGTTGAAAATATGAATTGACAGATGTAAGCGTTGTAAAAATAATTACAAAGTGTCATATTTTTAATGAAAATTTCAGCCATTTTTGGTGTTCGATATTTGATGTTAGTCCCATTAAATATCTGAAGTTTAATAAATTATCGATTATTCGACAAAATTACAGTGACAAGTTTTCCCCCTCCAATCTGTTGGATATTCGACGCCAATAAGTCGCATATCCGACCAATAACTGTTGAATTTTGGCCCCATTTGTAGTAGTGCTTTTGTTTCCAAATCATCCAATAAAAAATACATGTTGAATTGAACTACCCTACAGAACCATCTAACCAAATCCAATGCTTATGAATGATATGTTGTTCTTTCTGAATGATTCATAAAGAAGATTAAAGAAATGTTGCATGAACAATGTGTCCTAATCATGATTATCATTGATGTAGAAGTGATACTCCTCAATCACATCACATGACTTGCTAGTGGTATCCCTACCATTAACATCAATTATCCATGTTTATACAAAACATGTATGAATATGGACACCTGGTATGAATGATAATACTGACTTTGTATCTTTGTTTGAGGAGAAAATGTGTAATTATCAGGAAATTCTACCACTGATAAGAGTATGTCTAGCTGGAATACCTTGCTAGAATGCTTAAATTCATAAGATATCCACCTAGACATCTCTGAGCTTTTGACATATTTATAGTTCTTGTTCAAAAACTTCCCCATTAATTTTGAAATAGGAATCTCATCCTCAACATAATTGATCCTGCCATGTGTCAGAGTTGAAGAAGGTGGTTGATTTACGATGGCACACTCATATTGCTTCCATGTGACCATGATAGCTGACATCCCAGATTGGTTGGGATCAATATGAAAGTTCCTATTTAATAATATCAAATCCTAACATTCAATGCATCTTCTACCACGTACACATATTTTCTTATAAGACAACTCTTTTGGATCCCTTGCATAATATTGATATCACACACCATGGGAGGAGGAGTGTCACCATGCCAGTTCTTCTTGAAAAATTCACAGAACATGTCATAATGAAGTGGGAATTCAACATGATATTAATAATAATACATATCACATATTGTATTAGGCCTAATAAACCATGGTTTCAATTTGTAAAACATGCTTATGGATATCTTGACATGGGCATTCCTTTCCTGAAATTACTCAAATAGTGAGACTTTTGTAATTTTTACAATGTGGTTAATGTGATCTACATACTGACCTTTAGATAGGCGATGTTGCACAACATGTTTTCTATTTAATATAGTATAAGAATAGCTCTCCCAAAAAACTACCACAAGTGGTTTGCTTCCTACTGTAAGCCTACCTCATTAGGGTTTCCTAGTGATAAAAGCACGAAAAGAAAATTCATCACTTTCATTTACTCAAACCCTGAATTGGTTATGCTCATGCAATGTTTTTCTCAAGACATGCAACAATTTCGACATTTTTGCACCATTTGTTGTCTTGATGTACTTGGTGAAACAATAGCAGTTGTAATTTCCCTATAAGAAACTCGAACAATGGGATTTATTGATTTTCCAAACTTAGAGAATTCCTTTGACATATTTTTAGTGACATTCACATGTGTCTTTGTGCTTTTAGCATCTTGGATACCCAAAATATTTGTGGCATGATTTAGTTTCTTATGTTTGGTCAACCCATGCAGTATCCAAGCTTTTGTATCAACTAAATGATTCTCAAAATATTGTTGGATGATGTTACTGACATGCTCTCTAACATTGAAATTAAGGATATGCTCCCCAAGGTCCTCTCCTATGCTTGCATCCAAATTTTCTGCAAACCTTCCACCACTTCCTAAACCACTACTCCCTATTATCCTATTGAGTTGAGAGCGCATAGTCCATTCTTCTAGTGGTTTATAACCTTCATAAGGCACATATTTTTCCTCTAGTGGTTGATCATCTTGATAGGGCACATATTGTTCCACTAGTGGTTGAAAAACTTGATAGGGCACATCTTGTTCCTCATATGTTTGATCAAATTGCATGCCTAAATAGTGGAATACAAAATATAAAAGTGGGTGAGAATTGTGGCAGCGACATAATAATTGTCGCCACTAGATTGTAGTTGCTCTTATATGATTGTTTAAAAATAAATACTCATAACTGGATTTATTATTATTAAGAATGTCCCCAAAATAATAATTTAAATTTCCCCCAAATTCCTAGCCTTTATTACCAATAAAATTGGTTGGCATGGTAGAACTAGCCATTGACTCATTAAAGAATATAAACTTCAAGGCTGTTGCAAGTATCTACAAACAAAGTGAACAAGTGAACTTGTTTATCCTTTTGATTTCCTTACAAATTTAGTTGTACATAAGATATTTGGAATCCATATATTATATATATATATATATATATATATATATATATATATATATATATATATTTAGTTTAAACTACATAATTCTTACATTTGAGAATTGTAATAGAAAAATGAGATAAAGAAATACCTATATTTGCATCAAGTGGTTGAATTGGATTATCTTACTATTCTTTTTATTCTCTCATCTTTCTCGCCTTTACCTCATTCTTTCTTTAGAAGTTTTTTGGGCTTCCTCTTCGTCTGGCACTGAATCCCCTCTTCAAGAATGACTCCTCCAATTTCCCATGTTGTTTGTTGTCAATCTATGAATTTTAATAGAGCTAATATGAAATAGAACTTCAATTCTTCATAATTATAATTCAATTTCAAACACATACAACTCAATTGGCTTGTCAACCACATGCAGTTTACTTTTCCTTATAGAAAGTGAGGAAAATGTTTCCAATTCTGTTTTTATTTCCTTCAATCTTCATCATTGTCTCTATAATTTTCGCATTTTATGTATCTTTTCTATAAATTTTTTGTAGTTTTTGTTTTATTTTTGGTCGGGTGGAAAAAGGAAATCGATCAACCTATAGCTCGAGAAGGATGTTTATTACATAAATTCCCAAAAACACATTAATTGACATCGTCAAAAATGGATTTGGACCGAAGAATATCTTGATCGACCTCCTGGTTATGCAAACATAAAGTATGACATCATGTTACAGTACCAACATTAATGAATACTTGCTTGGTGAAATTTTTTGAGTAAGAGTGCTCGATTGAGCTATACCTCGATTCAGTGCCTAGCTAAGCCGATAAAAGTTCCATTTCTATGGCACAGTAAAAATGTCAATTAATATGTGGTTGGTGGGAATTCAAGACTAAATGAGCTCAATTGAGCTATAGCTCTATAGATCTCTTAGTTACAAAAATGAAAATTCCAACATTGTGTTACATCGATGAATATGTGGTTGGTGGGAGTATATGATTAAATGTGCTCAATCAGGACATACCTTGATCAAAGTCCTGTGTGCCATTTGTTCCATGCAATCCTACTGAGAATGATGCTTAATAAAAGAGGAGGCTTGGTTGAATTCATGTTTAAATGTTTTTTGCAGGAGTAAAACAATGGCTCGATCAAGAAATTGTTTTTCTTAACCCGCTAGTTGTTCAATCAAGGGCTTACTAAACCCTTGATCAAGCTATTTCAAATTTTACATAGATATCTTGATTAATATTTTTAAGTGCTTGAACGAGCTATCGAGGGCCTAAAAACAAAGTTTTAGCTCCCCATTCTATATATTTATCTGCAACACCATCTTGTAGAATTGCAGACTTAAGGCAATATTTGACCTTAGGTGTAAAACTCGAACACATTAGATTCTTGAAGGAATTCTCTATCCAATGGCACAAGAGTTTGAATTTTTTGAATTCATATTCCATTTTTCAGCTAATTTCTTTTAAACATTATGCTTGAAATTTTTTTGGACAACTTTAAAGGGGTTAAATGAATAATCAATAACATAAAATATACAAAATGAAAAGGATTCCATTCACATCATTTTTTATTCCTCTTCAAATGGGTACTCGTGATCTTCTATTTTTTTTAGATAGTAGAAAAAAATCATGCATAAACACATATGCTTGAAAAAAACAATTCAAATATTAATTAACTAACTTCAAAAAAAAATAAAAAATTGCATAAAAAAATAAAGTTTCAATACACATTGATTAATTCTCTCTGTGTAGATCAAGCTTATATATATATATATATAGACACAAACACATTTTAGACGAAGTTATTTCGTGCCAACACATGCATACTTGTTAAGATGTGCAAAAAATTGCAAGGACATACATTTAATTTAATGAAAATTTGATAGACTATATGACAACAATATTTTTTTGAAGCAATATAATTACGACAACAACATAATTCTTTGAAAATTGTATGTTTACTCCAAATAGAAAAATTCAAAAAGCTTATATGAATTTTGAGGGCTTCAATTCAATAAAAGAGTAAAATTTTGAAATTTCATTACCACATTTGGCCCAAAAGTGCAACCAATCTTCATAGATTCATCCAATCACAAAGACAATATTTATATCAATAGGAACCAACAAGAAGGATTTTGTCTCTTGTGGATACACAACAAATATGGTCTAATCCCCGTTTCCAAATAAATCAATGTTAAAAGCTAAAATTAAAAAGAACGAGGGATTTAAAGAATAGGGAAAATTTGAAAATCATTCTCAGTACACATTCAAATGATTGGCAGTTGCACTTGAGAGAGAGGAAAAGGAGAATGACTTCATATTCTTTATGGTTCTTTAGAAATACACTAATCAAATATATAAATTATAATAAAATAAAATTTCAAAAAATATATATATATATATATATATATATATATATATATATATATATATATATATATATATATATATACACACACACATTATTTTTACGAGTATGATAAGTTATTTTCTATATCTAAATTTTTAGTTTTCTTTTAGTAATTATCTTTTCATAATATAAGATATTAATATTTATTATAGAATCTAAGAATGTAGCCTTATTCTCAATACAAATATTTATTTTGTGTAAATTACTACAAATTGTATTCATAATCAAAAGAAGGTTACATTAGTTTTCAAAGCTCAAATAGAGATTTGCTAACCCAATTAGAATAGTAGCAGAGCCAGATTGCTCATGACCATACAAACTAACACAACTACCAGTAACAAAGAAAAATCCCAAGACCGTGAATAACAGTTACAACAATTAACCAGTTGATCTACGAAAACTCAAAGTAGGGAGATGACAAGTGAGCATTGCAACAAGCCATATAACTAAGTGTTCAGTGTGCACATTGACACCATCAAATAGAAAATCAAAATATGCACTAGGAAATCCTCCATAGTAGCCAGAGAGAATTCAAAACCAAATCAATGCCCTATAGAGAATTCATAATAAACCATGAGTCACACAGTCTCAAGAATAAGATGAAACTTCTTGAAAATCCCCGACCCTTCTACCAATGCGAATTGAAGAATAGAACCTTCACCAACAGGACAATAGCTCTACAAATGAAACAATTCCCATGCACTGTAGCTAAGCCAAAATTCATACCAAAAGGAATTGTATCTAGTTCTCCAAAAAATGACAGTATAATAATGTCACATGAGATAGAAAAATTAATTTCTTTATCTGCAAAGATAAAACAATAGATATAAGAATTGTAATCCCTCCAAAATCATCTGATAGAAAAATCTAGAGATACATTACTCCTAGAGAAACCAAAAGAAATGGAGTATACATGAAAATAAATAATACCATCGCTTCATGCACCAGAACAAAGATAAGATGTAGACCACCCCGAAGAAAGCAAACTATAGGAAATGTATGAAAATTGAGGACAAAAAGACCTGAAACCTCCATTGCCATTAGAGAAAATTTGAGGTCAAAAATGGGTCTCAAAACAAAAATTTACAACCAAAATTAACTTTATAAGAACTAATAGGATTCAGGATGATGATGTTAACCATGGGGGATGATTTACCATTTTTGGAGTAAAAAAGTAAAAAATATTAAAAATAAATAAAATAAACAAAATACTTTTTCAACTTGTATTTTCAACTTATTTCCCTCCAGTTTTTCTCAAATTTCGAGTTAGAGCACTCATCAGATGACAAATTTAATTCCTCATCTAAGGAGTACCCATGTTGCATACTTTCGATGGACCCTGGTACACGGAAAATAAGAAATGCATCAAAAACATGATTATAATCATGTTTTTCATGTATTTCTCATTTTTCATGTAACAAGTTCTATTGAAAGTATGCAACATGGGTACTCATTGGATGATAAATTGAATTTGGCATCCAACGAGTGCTCCACTCGAAATTTGAGTAAAACTATAGGGAGATAAGTTGAAATACAAGTTGAAAAAGTAGTTTTTTTCTTCTTCTTTTTTTCCTTCTAAAATTTGATGATATAATCTAATATTATTTTATTATTTTCACTATTATTCTATGATATCCCTTAGGAGGTCCATTTTAGACCTCAAAATTTCTCTAATGTAGTTATGATACACATAAATTAAAGCCTGGTGTTTGAGTGCTATCATCTAGAGGATTTGTAAGATCACTAGAGGCAAAATCACTCTCCAAAAAGCTTTCCACATGAACCAAACGTTCATCCACATACTCCAGAAAGAAGAGTTGGTTTCTCAACGTACGATTAATTTCCTCCAAAGAATGAAAAACATTATAAGCCTCATTTGTTTGTCCTTAAAACTAAGGCACAAGAGAGACACCATTTAGTGATGAACTCTTGGAGAACTCATAAAATGGAGTCACCTTTTCTAGAATCGACTAGGATCATGGACCCGTTTCATATCCTCCCTTGCAAATTAAAATTTTGAGTAATACAGTCATTCCCTAGACTCTTTCATCTCCAACAAATAGATTTCCTTTCATACCTCTAATGGAACAACATTTAAAAATGTTGCAACCGAGTCGTAGGCAAAATGATAAACCCTTTTGTGCCCAATGCTACTACTACCACCCCTTTTGCGGCTCATTCTTTACCTAGGATGCATGACAAAAGATGCAAAATGACAGTGTGGATAGATACAAGAAGAACATCTGCCAAGAAGACTATAGAAATGAAGAGGCAGAGGACCGCTAAACCTAGATCTAGAAACAACTATGTCATCACCCACACACCACACTATAGTACCCAAAGCCAACAAATAGTCAAAACTATCGCATTGCAATGACACAACACAGGCAAGAGACGACCAACGATAGTTCCTAAGAAAGATCATTGACACAACAATACTATAAACTAGGCTTAGACCTCGAATTAAAACTTGTACTTCATCAGGAAACCCATACCACTAAACCTTTTGTACAAATTGGAAAGGACATAGAGAGATAAGGGTGACAGCTTCAAACACAAAGTTCTTCCAAAACATAATAACACCATTAACAAAAAATACCCACGATGGTAAGAGAGACTTGCTCAAGAACAGAGGAATTAAAAGGACAAACTGACCACATTCATAATGCAGATCAAATACAAAAAAGTTTAGGTCCATGGCGATCTGAAAGAAACTCACTATCACATAACAAAATAAACAGGTTCATGCAGGACTAAACAAGACCCATGCATGCCACTGCTACAAATAAAGAACGGAGGGAGATGGCACCAGGAAGAAACCAATAATGGAGGGCAAGGAGAAGTCCTTGCCTCTTGTTGCACAAAGAACATGCCTCAACCAACCCCTCATCAAACTTGGGTATTTAAATCCAGAACCCACTCACACATCAAACACATCAAAATTAACTACCCACTTCCATGCCATTACATCGCGAGGACAAGTGTGAGGGAAGCACACACTATAAAGTGTCCCTGACATGTTGAGTATCATCCCCATCAGGGATAAATTTGTCTGCCTCCAATAAACCCTGTAGGGCTCTAAATCCATCTCCGATCTAGTGAGAATCCAAACTACATTTAGATCAAAATCTCTAAAACAACAACCAAGGTTTGTTAGAAAATATGCAACCTCGTTAGTCGATCTTTAGGAATATTGGACAATGACATATTCCAATTTGCATAACAAAAGGTTCAAGCTACCAATATTACTTTCCAACCACCAACTCTTCACACTCTTACCTAGAGGTTGACTATTTAAAAACATTTATACACTAAATAATAATCTTCGAATCACCATCAATTTGTGATAGCTAAAATCCTTAAACAAAATTAATTTTATATGAATGAGAGTTTTTTACAAATTTGTTGCTTATTTTTAAACCTTTACGTGTAATAATAATCCCATAATCCCATGCCTAATAAATCTTTAAATATGTACACTTTAAATTATTGTTGGTGACCAAAATTGATTTTATGAACCTCATATGCGTTACATTTTTTTAATAGATTTTCTCACTATCAACATCTCTAACTAAACATTTATAATAAGGATATAAAATACGAAATAAAATTTTTATAAAATTGAATGAAGTTAAGTATTTATACATTAAAAATGATAATAAAAACCAATGAATTATATATAGATAGATAGATATAAAATTAAAAATGAAATTTTTTCTATAAAGTAATTGATTTTTTAAAATTATAATTTTTTGAATTTAATCTTTACTAAATAATCTTTTATTTTAAATTTACATTTAAAACATAAAATATGTTCGATTGTTTCATGTAGTATTTTTAAAATTTTACAAAGCATAAATATATGCATTTTTTATTTTATCTATGCTTAAAATTGCTTTATAAATGGAGATACTTTTTTCCGAGATTTTTTTAATTATAATTTTATTTATTTATTTAACTTTTAATAAATAATTTTTTTTTTAAATTTACATTTATTTGCAATTTTCTCTACTTAAATTCCTCAAACAAGAAAATCACATTTCAATTTACAATTTATGAATAATTACTTATATTAAATTTATATTCATTTTATATATAATTCTTATATGAATATAATTTTGTGTAAAATTCAAATATTTATTTAAAAAAAATTAAATGTGTATTTGTGAAAGCCGTTTTTATTATTTCATATATATATGCCTTCCGAAACCAATAAATAATTAGTTTTTAGTGGTTAACTTTTATGTTTATATTTTTGTAATATATAGTGATCGTTTTTTCGGTCTTTATACAGTTTAAATTTTGGTTATCTCATGCATTAATGTCTATGTAGTCATTAATGCAGTCTTAAGATTACTTAAGATGACTTATTTTATTTTATATATATATAATTTTTAATATTTTTTTTATAAAAAAAATATTATTTAATTTATGTATTAAAAAAAGTTGGTCAAAATTTATGGTAATATTAACTAAAAAATAATATCATTAAATACTTAAAAAAATTTAATAAATTTTTTTTATATATATAAATGATATGTATATTAAGAAAAACACCATAATCAATCTTATCTTTACTATAATTAACTTAAAATTATATAACATTAGATGCTAATTTTTATTTTTATATAAAAAAATTAAATCAAGATAATACTATTAAACATTATAATAAAATATCACCATTATGTTGAGAATGCAACAAGATGATGGAGCTTAGTGGAAAGAAGTCGCCTTCACTAAGTGGGCCTGCAGGCTATTTTTGGCGCAAAGTCTATTTTTAGACTATGTCTATTTTTAGACATATGGATCATGGTCTATGAGTTGCAGGATGCTATTTGTGAATAATTGGTCACGTTGGTAAAAATAGATGGACTTCTATTTTTAGACATATAGGCAGGATTCTATTTTTAGACTGTCAAGCTAAAAATAGAACAGTCGAATATTTTTGTCTCATAACAATATTTGGACTATAAACATTATCTTATCCTCTTGGAGCACTTCAGTTTGAGCTACAGATGTGGCACATGCAGCTGTCAGAAGGAAATACGCTTTTCTTATGGGTCAGTTGGGCTATTGCATGTAAGACTTCAGTTAGAACTCATGTGGTTGAGTTTCAATGGAGTTGATTGTGGAGTTGATGGAGTTGTGTTCAGTTTGACTTGGTTGAACTAGTTGTATTTTAGTCTAACTAAAGAATACACTAGTGATGAGTTGTGTGAATTAAATATTAATTAATTCACTAATTAAAAACTCATAAAGCAACTGAAGAATACATCAGTTAACTCAGTATATGTACAGTTCAGTGGAGACAGGTGTTAGAGGTTGAGATTGCTATTAATTGTGACTATAGTTGTGCATGAGATTTGCACATGCATGGATGGAGATTGCCCATGAGGCTTGTGTAGTATAACCAAAGAAATTCGATTTCACAGAGGGATTGATTCTCTTGCCGTATTGCGTAGTGGAGGTAGGCAAACAGTGGAGAAGATTTGAGGCTTCAGATCTGAGCTAGTTTGTGTGTAACAGGTGGAGATAGTACTGAGTGCTTGTGAGGAGTATTGTACTATGTATTGTTACATGTTCTCTATCATTATAATATAAATATAGTGTGGGGTTTTCAGCTGTATGCTTTCCCCGGGTTACATACTGTGTTAATGTGTGCATGTAATTGATGTTTCATTGTTTTTGATGTTGCTAAATTGATGATCAATGTAGAGGAGATTATGTATTATGCATGTACTCCACAATAGTGTATAATCAGGATAATCTCTGTGAATAAGTGTCATATTATTCAAAATTTCTACATGGTATCAGAGCTGTTGATCATCAGATCTACTATTCAGAAAGTGTTTACATTTTATTTCTTCAAGCAGAGTCTGTAATCGGGCCAGGTAGCCTCTGGATTCATCCTTCCTTTGGAAGGTGAGATATCCGGTAAAATCCCATACAGTTAATCTCTGTACGAGAAATACTTTGTTCTCACGAATTTTAGATCAGAGGCAGTTGAGTTTTGAGTTGGCGGAATTCGAATTTGTAACAGTGTTTTCTTGGTGTCAACATTGCAATGTCTTTCATCGGATTGTGATTGGAGTATGCTCTTGAGGGCAACTCGAACTATATTGCATGGAAGGACAGGATGGAGGCGGTGTTAGATGATAATGGGCTGAAGGAGTTCATAGAGGCTGATGTCCCAAAGCCTACTGATACTGCGCAAGTTGATGCTTGGAAAAGGAAGAAAGCAAAGTGTCGAAGGATTTTGTTGGAGGGCGTGAAGGATCACATAGTGTCCAGCTTGCATGGAAATGCTTCTCCATACTTGATGTGAAAGCGTTGACAGATCTATTCCAAAGCAAGAGCGATCAGAGGAAGCTGGAACTCAAGGATAAACTCAGAAACATTAAATGTGAGAAGGGAGACAGTATGCCCAAATATCTCACGAAGTTCACTCAGTGCAGGGATGAGCTAGGAACTGTGGGGGTGACTATCGATGATGAGGACTTGGTGAGCTTGGCTCTCCTTGGTCTTCCGAAGAGTTGGCATTCCTATCAGGACTCTGTCAATGGTCGGGAGAAATTGCCAGGATGGGAGAGACTTTGGTCAGATCTTGTGCAGGAGGAGATCAGGTGGAATACCAGGGAAAAATCTTCATCAAAGGGACTTGATGAAGAAAATTGTGCTTTGGATGCCAAAGCAAAGAAGGGGAAGAACAAGAAGGCTTCTCATTCTGGTGCAAAAGGCTAGAAGTAGGACATGTTTAAGGTGAAGTGCTTTCACTGTCACTAGCACAGACACTATGCCACTAATTGTCTGGAGAAGAAGAAGAACAAGCAAGCTACTAGATCTGCAGTAGGAGAGGCTCTAGCCCAGCAGTTTGAGCTCGATTTTTCATTGATCGCATGCTTGGTTTCAAGTGTGATGGGATCGGTGTGGTTCTTGGACAGTGGTGTGTCTTTTCACATGACAAGAGATCGAGATTTGTTTTCTTATCTGGACGACAAAGATCTTGAAGTGCACATTGAGATGGGTGATGATGGTAGATACATTGTGACCAGTATCGGTACCATTTCCTTTGAGAGGGAGTCTGGTAAACCCTTCGTATTGAAGGAAGTGATGCATGTTCCAGGATTGAAGAAGAATCTTATCTCTGTGGCGATGTTAGAAGACAAGGGATATGATGTTGTTTTCAGCGAGGGAAAGGCTTTCCTGTGTAGTAAGACAACTAGAGAAACCCAGAAGATAGGGGTTCGAGTCAGGAACCTTTATCAGTTGCATGTAGATGGTTGTGCAGCAATGGCGTGCAAGGCAGAAGGATTGGTGAGCCGGGATGATGGCGAGCTGTGGCACAGGAGATTGGGTCACCTTCACCATGGAGCCTTGAAGATACTGCAGCAGATCACTACAGGGCTTCCTAAAGGCACTGTTGTGCAGTCAGATCAGTGCAAGGGGTGTACTTTGGGAAAGTTTGTGAAAGCCACATTTCACGAGAAGGATAGTCGCGCCAGGACGATCCTTGAGAGAATTCACACAGACGTGTGTGGACCTTTCTCAGTAACTTCGACAGCAAAACACAGGTATTATGTGATCTTTGTTGATGATTTCTCTCGTAAGCGCTGGATCTTCTTTATGAAGAAGAAGAGCGAGACATACTCAAAGTTCTTTGAGTTCAAAGCACTGGTCGAGAAGGAGTCGAGGAAGAAGGTGAAGGCTCTTAGGAGCGACAATGGTGGTGAATACATCTCTTGCGAGTTCAATGATTTCTGCAGTGCAGAAGGGATTTGAAGAGAGCTCATATCTCCCCATAACCCACAACGGAACGAGGTTGCTGAGCAGAAGAACAGAACGATTGTGGGTGTTGCGCGAGCGATGTTGCATGATCAGGGCCCACCCCTTCACTTGTGGGTGGAAGCATGCAATACTACAGTATATGTGCAGAACCATTGTCCTCATAAGATACTTGGCATGAGTACACCCGAGGAGGCTTATTCTTGTAAGAGACCTGATATTTATCATTTGAGGATTTTTGGTTCTAACGTTTACATGCGTGTGACGAAGGATGACAGGAAGAAGTTGGAGCTGACCGCAGAGGTTGGGATATTTGTGGGGTACACTGATACGTCCCACAACTATCGTGTGTATTTGCTAGATAGTGGCAAGACTGTTGTGCGACGAGATATAAAATTTCAAGAGGAGAAAGCCATGAATTGTTCGCTTGAGAGGGAGCCACACTTGCATGCAGATGAGGAGCTATTAGTTTGTAAGGATGAGCTTCAGGACATGGATCAACCACAGGACAAAGTTCATGGAGTGGAAGAGACCACTCATGCAGCGCCAACCATCAGAGGGTGAAAGCGCTTGACAGAGGCTGAGAGACTGGCTCAAGATGCAGAGAAAGTTGTAGGACCACCTACAGCTCAACGTAGATAGAGACAGTCACCCGATCGGTACAATAGATACATGGCTCTTGTGAGCAAATGTGTTGTGACTGAGCCATCCTCTTTCAAGGAAGTTGTGGAGGATCTCGCATGGGTAGACGCCATGGTGGAAGAGTATGATTCGATTGTCAAAAACAGTGCATGGGATATTGTCCCAAGATTGGAAGGGAAATCGGTGGTGGATTCAAGATGGATCTACAAAGCTAAGCAGGCAGCTGAGGGGAGTGTGGAGAAGTACAAGGCAAGATTTGTTGCCCGAGGCTTTTCACGGATAGAGGGGATCGATTATGAGGAGACCTTTGAACTTGTCGCAAGGTATTCTTCCATACGGAGGATTCTTGCTCTCTCAGCGTAGATGGGGTGGCACATTGATTAGATGGATGTGAAGACTGTGTTCCTCAATGGAGTCATTGAGGAGGAGGTGTACATAGAGTAGCCCGAAGGTTTCGAGATCCTCAGTAGCGAGTCACATGTGTGCATGCTTAAGAGAGCGTTGTATGGGTTGAAACAAGCACCACGTGCTTGGTACACATGGATAGACAATTATTTCACCGGACTTGGATTCTCTAAGAGTGAGGCAGATCCTAACCTATACCATATTGTGGTTGAGGGTAAGTTGCTTATAATTGTACTTTATGTAGATGATTTGATTCTAATGGGTGATTAGTTGTTGATACTTTCATGCAAGGATGATCTTGCTAAGGAGTTTGAGATGAAAGACTTGGGCCTCCTTCATTATTTCCTGGGATTGGAAATCTGGCAGTGCAATGATGGACTATTTGTTTCTCAGGGTAAGTATGCTCGGGAGATACTGGAGAAGTTCAACATGCATGGCTACAAGCCTGTTGATACTCCTCTTCCTAGAGGTTGGAGGAAGGAGGATGCCACTTCAGCAGAAGAAGTCGATGCCACTGTTTATTGATAGTTGGTGGGGTCACTTATGTATCTGGTCAATACATGACCCGATATATGCTATGCTGTTAACCAGCTTTCACAAGCTATGGTTAAGCCAACCAAGCTCTTCTAGAAGGCAGGAAAGCATGTATTGTGTTATCTCAGAGGCACATTGGGATATGGATTGTGGTATAGACAGGAGGATGAGATGAAGCTATATGGCTTCATAGATTTAGATTGGGCAAGGAGCCCAACCGACAGAGAGAGCACATCAGGAGGGGTCTTTAGTATCGGGTCGACAGTAGTTTCTTGGTACAGCAGGAAGCAGAGATCCATGGCACTCAGTTCAGCAGAGGCCGAGTATATGGCAGCAAGTTTGGCTGCATGCAAGGCTATATGGATGAGGAAGATCCTGGTCAGGTTGATCGGTTCATACTTGGAGCCTACTGTGATTTACTGTGATAACTAGAGTTGCATTAAACTCTCGGCTAATCCAGTATTTCATGATAGATCTAAGCACATTGACATCATGTACCATCATATCAGAGATTGTGTGTAGCGGAGAATCATGTTACTTTCATGCATTCCAATGGAGGATCAGGATGCTGATATCTTGACAAAGGCGCTCACCAGGAGCAAATTCGAATACCACCGAGGCAGGATAGGGGTTGATAATAATCCATATGTTGTTGAGAGGGAGTGTTGAGAATGCAACAAGATGATGGAGCTTAGTGGAAAGAAGTCGCCTTCACTAAGTGGGCCTGCAGGCTATTTTTGGCGCAAAGTCTATTTTTAGACTATGTCTATTTTTAGACATATGGATCATGGTCTATGAGTTGCAGGATGTTATTTGTGGATAATTGGTCATGTTGGTAAAAATAGATGGACTTCTATTTTTAGACATATAGGCAGGATTCTATTTTTAGACTGTCAAGCTAAAAATAGAACAGTCGAATATTTTTGTCTCATAACAATATTTGGACTATAAACATTATCTTATCCTCTTGGAGCACTTCAGTTTGAGCTACAGATGTGGCACATGCAGCTGTCAGAAGGAAATACGCTTTTCTTATGGGTCAGTTGGGCTATTGCATGTAGGACTTCAGTTAGAACTCATGTGGTTGAGTTTCAGTGGAGTTGATTGTGGAGTTGATGGAGTTGTGTTCAGTTTGACTTGGTTGAACTAGTTGTATTTTAGTCTAACTAAAGAATACACTAGTGATGAGCTGTGTGAACTAAATATTAATTAATTCACTAATTATAAACTCATAAAGCAACTGAATAATACATCAGTTAACTCAGTGCATGTACAGTTCAATGGAGATAGGTGTTAGAGGTTGAGATTGCTATCAGTTGTGACTATAGTCGTGCATGAGATTTGCACATGCATGGATGGAGATTTCCCATAAGGCTTGCATAGTATAACCAAAGGAATTCGATTTCATAGAGGGATTGATTCTCTTATAGGATTGTGTAGTGGAGGCAGGCAAACAGTGGAGAAGATTTGAGGCTTCGAATCTGAGCTAGTTTGTGTGTAACAGGTGGAGATAGTACTAAGTACTTGTGAGGAGTGTTGTACTATGTATTGTTACATGTTCTCTATCATTATAATATACAGATAGTGTGGGATTTTCAGCTGTATGCTTTTCCCGGCTTATATACTGTGTTAATGTGTGCATATGATTGATGTTTCATTGTTTTTAATGCTACTAAATTGATGATCAATGTAGAAGAGATTATGTATTGTGCATGTATTCTGCAATAGTGTATAATTGGGATAATCTCTGTGAATAAGTGTCATATTATTCAAAATTTGTACACATTAAATATAAAATAATAATAATAATAATAAAACAACAACTTCAAATTTAATTGTCAAACCTTAGATTCATCTCACAACAATAAAATCTCAATTGAAAAGTGATCAAAAGTGATGAAATAGTTAACATAGAAAAAATTTAAAAATTAAATATATCAACCATAAGTAAAAGCATCAATCCAATTATATAATGTAACATGTTTATATATATATATATATATATATATATACCAATATTTAAATATATAAAAATAAGGTTAATTAAAAACAATTTTTTTGAATTTAATAGTCAAGTCTTTCACTTCCTAAGACAATAAAATCTTAGTTGAAAAGAGATGAAGTCCCGAAGATAGAAAGAGATAAGCAATTACATATATTAACGTTCTTACAAAATTGACATACGTAGAACCATCAATCCAATTATATAATCTAATATATTTATGCATATAATTTTCTATGTTTTAATCTATTAAAAAATTTAATTTATAAGAAAAATAAATTATAAAATATAAAAAAAAGATTTAAGTATATTTGTATTTTCCATCAACCAGATTTTTCAGAATATAAACTTTTATTTTCTATTTATTCAATCTATATAATCAAAATTATTCAAAATAAAATTCCATATATTGATAACTACTATAGGAGTACTACAATTTTCATTGTTGTGAAGATGGACTAAAATTTTGATACACATAATTGTTTAAAAATATTAAATTAATAAGATATTAATGAGTTTTAAGTTATTATATATATGAAATTTTTTGAAATGGTATCTATATATATATTATTATTTTAAGGGTGGTAAGAGTAGGGTTATCTATCGTTTCGATGAATAAGTAAAGTTACAATACGATTTGGATTTGGACACTACAACTAACAACCAAGTTGAATATCTAGTGTTTTGGTAGGGATTAAAATTAGCAATAACAAAAAAATCTCCAAAATTATGGCATTGAAAGACTCAATGGTGGTGATTCACAAGTGTGGAAAGCAAGAGGATCACATAACATCACCCTTTTCCCCATCCTGCTAAATATTACCTTACAAATTAATCATTTTGAACAAATAATTTTTTATCATGTGTACATGAAACTAAATAAAGAAGGTAACGCAATGGAAAATGAAGGGACAACATTTGAACAAGGGTTAATGGAGATAGAACAAAGGTTGGCAATAAACCTTCCTTTACCATGAAATTACTCGACACATATCAAAGTTAAAGTATAAAAGTAATTATCCTTGTAGCTGAATAAATAATCAAATGTGCACATTGGGAGATATACCAATTGCCCCATCTCTAAACAAGTGGATGTTGGCACAAATATATGTTATCCCATGGAAGGGGTGAAAACTCTCCTTAAATCTTCTATTGTGAAGCTCAATGGAAGTGTACCATTTTCTTATACAACATCACAACTAATGGATAGACATAGTCCCATGCATACACAAGTAGGTATAGGCTCCAACTATTAACGATGTAAATTGGTGGAATCAGGTGGAAAATATATCAACCATGTTAAAAAATTCAATTCACTTCAAAAGGGTTTTAATTCTCCTTTTCCTCCATATTTCCCATCATTTTTTATAGTCTTTTCAAGAAATTTGCTAGGATTTGGTTATGGATTCGATAATTTTTCAATTTAATGCCTTAGGATGACAAAAAATACATAGGCATGGATTGATATGGTTTGATGTTTCCCTTAATAGTACTTCATTGTTGTATGAACCCAACCACTATCTAAGGTGGCTACCATTGCCTGGAATCAGAAGCTTCATGTAGAAAAGAGGACCCCTCATGGTAGACTGGGGAACTCCACCTCATGAGCATGAGCAAGCCAAGATAAACCAACTCTTGATATGTTTGTTGGAGGCTATGGAAGGAATGATTAATGCTATGCAACAATAGGGTTCTTCTTGGGAAGTAGAAAGGTAGGCATATCAATTATTAATGAAAAGATGCAAATTGATATATAGAAATTTGAAGTTGAGATTTGAACAGGGAAGGTTGCAACAGATACTAGGTTGATAAAAGTAGAAGAAAATCCCAACAATAGAGCACAAACAATGTTGGAGGAGTCTAAATGGAAGGGGTCATTTCAACAGCGCTCAGAACCTTTCCTTCCTTGAGAGCTTTTATTTGTTCTGGTTCCATTTCTTGGCATGTATTTATCAGAATTCCATGAGCTTCCTGAAGCCGAAGGGAATGTTGAATGAACCAGTTGAATGAAATATCAGATCTGTCTAGAAGAGGGTTTGGCAAATCTATTCCGGGAATCGGCGGAAGGCCCGGCACTTCGATCGGGAAATCCACATCTTTGAAGGAAATTTCAATGTTGTGGACAAGTGTTGGAAGGTAGAGCATGATGCAGAGGAGAGAAGCCCCAGAAGTGGAGAATATGTAGCAAGGTATTTCCAGTTTGGAGGCGACATCCAACATGGGTGTACCGAAAAAATCGATTATGAAAGCGCAGATAGGAAACGAAAAGGATGTGAGAGCATCTTGCACTAATATTTTAGCTTTCTCAAATAGTAAGGGCATGCGTACAAAAATGTTCATCTCGACATGATCCCCTTTGGCCTGAACATCAGGGAGCTCTATGAAGCGGATCATATCCTCTGACGAAGACTGCAGGGTGTGGTGAGGAGAGCCGTCCATCCATTTGGCAGTGAGGAAGGTAACAGAAAAGCCATGGTACACAGTCAGCTGCTTTGCAAGCTCGAGTAGTGGGATGTGATGGCCCAACCCAAACCTAGGGAATATTGCGACATGAGGCTTTTGGCTCTGCTCTTGCGACTCCATGAATGTCTCTATATTCCAACAAGCAAATTCCAATATTTGAAGAGTGGGTTCTATAACGATGAAGCAGAGAATTTATAGTTATAAAACAAATGTATGAGCGCGCTTGCGAGGTAATTAATAATTTGGGTAGGCAGCCAAAACTAAAGTTTAAACAAATATATGACCCACCACGTTTTTGTTTTTCTGAGGACTTGGTAAAAGACTACAGACAATTTAGGGTGGATTTTTCATTCATTTGTTGACTTTGCAATAGCATGTTGGCAATTTAGGAGAGATGTATGGAAAATGGCAGGACCCAGGGCTATATTAAACAATTTAATTTTTCTTGCAATGTCAGTGCAGACATATGGATGATGCCACCAATATTTTAAATAGTTTAGTTTTACTTGCCACAACACTGCAGACATATGGGAAATTTAGGAGAGACGTATGGAAAATAGCAGGACCCGGGGCTATATTAAATAGTTTAATTTCGCTTGCAACGTCAGTGCAGACATATGGACGATGCCACCACGATATTAAACATTTCAGTTATGATTGCAACAGATTCATAAGTGGTTAATATATATAACGTGGGTGGGGGGATGATTTTAAAAATTATATGTTCTGTTTTTTATTTATTGGGTATTACTGTCATGACATTAATCTTTAGAGATTTTGACTAAGCTGTTAGATTGGCATCACAGAAGTATTATCAATTTTCTAGAAAAATGAATTATAACTCAACAACATAAAAATTCAAATGAAATAAGGCCTAATCCTTTAATCTAAGTCTATAATAGCTTCACTTGTAGGAAATCAAGTTGCAATATTTCATTGCCTATATGGGTAAATGGCTTATGTAACAATACCTTGTTCACTATGTAGTTAATGATTAAAAGAAGATTAACAAACATTCATCCAATAATTACTATTTAGCTAAGAAATATGGAAGACATGCAATCAAGCTTCAATACTCTAAGTAGTATCCACTATGGTTCCACTAGTATAAAGGAAATGTATAGCAATTTATCACAACTCAGTGATTAGATAGCATTGGTAATAGTACTTTGATGACCACTCTTAATTGTGACTAAAAGGCAGATTCAAGCTTCAGTTAAAGGAAAGATACAACTAATCAAACATATGAGACCTCAAAGAAAACATAAACAATTGATAAATAATAGAAAGTTGAGAAGAATTTAAAGTATTTCCTAAGAATAAATCTATACGGTGGAAATAGTGAAATGTATACACAGTAACTCACATAAATATAATAGTGCACATGTCCAAACCATGGGGTCCCTCTAGAATTTTCATATCCACATCATGACTATTATCTTCTAAAACTTAGAGTCATATATGAACATAGAAACATGAAAATGCACATATCTTAATTAAAAGTTCGTTGTATACAATGTTCCCTTTCTTCTACTCTTTATTTTTATTTACAAAAACTAAAATATAATAAACAAAGTTATGCTCGATCTCCTTGAGTAATGACATAACGATATAACATCTAAACTTAGGCAATTCAATCCATCAAAAGTGTGATATCAACCTCAATTGTGCTTTTTAGATAAATATGGAAGTCAAACCTGACATTTTTGCATTATTTGGGTTGATGGCACTTGTGTTGACTAGAACATTAACTAGGGGTGTTTGTTTTGTATTCTACACATCCAAGGGGAACCACATTGTGCCATGAAGGTGATGATTGAAACCTGTATTCCCTATTTCTAATTAGGAAATTTCTATGACCTACTGAACAAATGAAGGAACCAAAATGAAGTTATTGTTTAATGTATAATAAAATCAAACAAAAACCTTTCCTAGAAACTTCAACATTTAATATATCCATTCCTAAAAAGTCTTCCTTTAAAAATTTAAAAATCAATGTCCTTTCCAAAACAGTCTTTCCCAAAATCTTTATAAATTAATATCCTTTTCCAATTAATATATTTTTGGCCATATAAACTAAAATTTGGAAATTATGTCCTTGCCACACAATTTGAAGAGGGCAACGACCAATATTAATTTTTTTATGTGAAAAAATGGTAACTACACCTTTGTCAATAATAGTACATCTAATAACCTTGAAAATTTAGATAAATCCCAATGGATCTAACAAATTAAAGCAAGCAATTTGAAAGCATTCTAAATCCTCATTTGATGCTGCCACCCTCTGTTGGCTCTAATGGCCAATCATGAAGCAAGCAAACATTCTAGTGTATATTTGTATTGTACAAGATAGTCAGTATATATAATTATGGCTAGCATAACAAATACATCATGGATGATAAAAAATTTCAAACCACCAACATGAATATATGCTCAAATCTTTCCATAAATCTCTCGATAAATCTTCATCCCTATTTTCACTCATTTCTCCCAATATCTCAATCTTCCATAGACTTCTATATTTGGTCTACATCATTACATTTTCATTTCACAATTTAGATATTAAATTTACTTTATAAGTAGGACTTATTCCATTATAACCCCCCTTAACAAATTATTGTGATTTGAATATCTTCAATTGTCCTTTGAATTGGTCCCATCTTCATCTTCAATCATGTTAGCCTCCTGTTGCAACAGGTGTTCATCTTTCATGATTGACAATTTTACATGCCAAATATGTCATATTTTGCATCCTGCAATGCTCCATATTTCCAGAAAAAGGCCAAAGAAGAGGCCATGAAAGTGTGTCAGTACAAATGCCACTGCTGTATTCCAATTTTGATGATTTAACCATTTTTGAAGAATGTTCTGTTAACGGAAGTCCAAACAACTTAATCTTGGCTTCCCTAGGTTTCAATTTCTTATTTTAGAATTAGAGAATTGATATCTGTCCAAACAGCTTAATCTTGGCATATTTGTAGATAGGTAGAGAAACAAAGGAGTCTAACTGCTTAATCTGGACCCTTGGAAGAAATAAGGATAAATTTAGATAGGAGGGCAGTCAAAAGAAAAATTATAAAGCAACATCTGCAAGTCTAAGTGCACCCAAAACAAAAAGAAGAAAAATGCTAGGTAAGTAGGCTGGGTAGGTAGTTTTTGAGGTTGTAGAATGTTGATATGTGACCAGTTTTGTGTTTTAAAGTGATATTGTACTTTAGATCACATGTACAAGGTAGTTTTCATTTGGAGGAGCTCAAACTGGACATCTCTAACCTCCCCTTCTTCCTCTTCCCCAAAATCACTCACTAATTTCCCTGAAGAGGTCAATATCTACTTCATTCCTCTTAGTTTCATCATTTTCCATATCATTTGCCTGGTGAAGATCTGCTTCACTCAAAGATTTCCATTCTTCCTCTAAGAGTCACTTTTCCCCCTTCGATAGCCTAAGATCCACATACTTAGCGCTTTCTTGTCATTTCCATATTAACTACTGACTCTATTATATAAATCCCTATCTATGTTCCCCTTCGCCTATTAAAATTATGTTAATAGCTCCCCTATATACTTATCCCCTCCCCCTGGTTGAAACATAACCATAAGTTCATTCGGAATTGCTAAGTTTATCTGAAACTCAGTAAGAATGCTCATCTGCACCCTCAAACTATCTTTTCATGCATACTACTCCACCACACAGCATAAAACTCCTTTCGTGTGTATAAAAACCATCTTATTTGACTTATTTTCACCCTCCCAAGGCATAAACCCCTCGTTTTGCCTTAAAACCCTTCTCAAACTGCACAAATCCACCATTTTAGGCTTTCGGACCCCTTCCAATGCCTTAAAAACCTGTTAAAACCCCCCAAACTCCGTAAAATCAAGGTTTTGGACCCCTGTGGCGCTGTATTAACATTCGAATATTCGTGGGCCCCGTCCCTAAACCTCCGCCGCCTCATCTTTGTCGCCAACCGTTAGACCTGGCGTGCCGCAAATCAATGGTGGGCGGGTCCTTTCCCCAGTGAAGCTACCGAGGGTTAACGCTCGGGAGATCGGTGGTTTTACCATCGTACTCCCGCCATGCGTCACCCTCTCAGCTGTGGCGGAGCCCCCTTTGCCAATACCACTTTTGCCCAAAGGCGGTGCGCCCAAAACCGAAAACCACCTCCGCCCAGTGATGTCATCAGCCTGCGTCAGGCCTCTTGCCAAGTCGTCACTGCCACATCACTGCCACCATGTACCGCCACGTCACCTCCTCTGTTGTACCGCCACGTCACCTGGCCGTACTGCTAACGTCATCTGCTGACATCACCCTGCCACGTCACCCATCCGTACTAGGACCCAATGCTGACGTCATCACTCAAAAAGGCGCGAAAGGCGAAAATCATGCTTAGGAAGCCTGGATTCAGATTCTGAGGCAGTTTTTCATGCGCGATTAGTGCCTAATCGCGCATGGCTATGGGAAATGGGCCAAAATGGAAAGCCCCTCATCGCGCAACCCCTAGCAAGACCGAAAGGCGCAAAATGACATATTTTTCTTCGCAAAGCATTCAGAAAGGGGCAAACACACTTTTTAAAGCAACAGGAGGCCGAACAACTGCCATGAAGGATCGATGGGACAGTCTAAACCATTCAGAAGATATTAAAGACTCCAGGATCAACGCCAAATAGTATCAGGAAGCGGCAAAGAGTATCAATTCAACAACATCAAATCAGGTGAAAATTAAAAACCTTCATCAAAGTCAGCAAAGCAGTTAAGGCCATTTAAAAGCCTATTTGGTCGGGATTAGTGCACATTAATGCCAGCAAAACAACGGCAAAACCAAGTTAGAGGTGGAGAAGGACAAATCACAATTATTACAGGAGGACTGCACCGAGCCACCCAGGACAGACATTAACTCAGTTTCGATACAGCTTCCCTTAGCACAGCTCAAAGATATTTTCATGCATTTATTTCTGGATAAGATTAGGTTAAAGTAGTCATTTTCTTTCAGACCTGTTTAGGTCGGCTGTAATAGATTAATTTTTGGATAATTTTTCCAATATATACTGACCCTCTATATTGTTTAAAGGGTTGGTTGGTTGATAATCCTCATTAGAGACTCACACTGGATATCTGAGATGTTTTACTTAATCAGAGATTGCGGAAAATCTTTGGAGGAATGACTGTCTGCTCTGTGTCTAATGGTTTGAAGAATTGAATGTGAAATTCTTGTGCTGCTATATGAATCAATAAGTTTTCCTTACCTCTATTATTTCGATTTCACATATGCTCAAGTCACAGAACAAAGGATTGGTTTAGAATTTGCTTGGTTGCACTCTATGCTCAGTTTCTGTGGCTTCTTAATGTTTTCCTCTTGAATTAGGCATAAATATGAATTCTGTTATGGTTCATGTTTGACCTATTTTCACATATAAATGACTGTTATTTAGGAATTCTTAATTGCTCCTAGATAGGGCTCATTTGTCTTCTATTTGCTAACCTGAATGAGAGATTCTTAATTTCCCCTCATTCCTTAGCCTTTAATCCACCTCTTTTACCTTGAATGATTGTTTCATATACAGCTAGCTTGCTCCATATTCCTTCTTGTGACCAGGAAAACACACCAGCAGTCATACTCCTTGACTCTACGCCCAATGGTTCTAAAAATTTCATGCTATCCCTGCCTCTTTACTTGAAAGCATCATCCTTCCCACCAAAAAACAAAACAAAACCCCTTGAACTCAATAACTAGCCTAAAAACATTATCAACAAAGCTAAATCCGAAAGAGAGAGCCCTCTCTGATTGCAAGTGGGCTAGAACCTACAGTCCAAATATTGGTCAGTGGTTACCTCGGCCATATCCTTTTGATGCCAACCAGAAGGACAACCTGAATGATAACATAATGGCGACTCAACTGGGGACCTCCTCAATTATTTTCACAAATCAAGTTGGAAAACTCCATAGGAACAAAAATCAATGCTGTCTATTCCTTAAAACTACAGATGAAGTCTGAATGTCGGCTAGGAAGCCTTTGAAACTGTTCTTGCTTTGCAGTTACAAGAGTAAATAAATTCTGCTTCAGTCAATCTTCATGCTAGTTTTAAACTACAGATAGCTGTCCCCGAAATTTAATCAGTTCCTTGCCAATTCTAAAAACATTCGCAGAAAATACCAAAACAAATTCAGAATATGGCTTCCAAAAAGAATTCTCGTTATGCTAGGTCAAATCCAGACCCAAATCCACCAGCTTCTTTTGAAAATCCGAACTTAATCCCAAAAATCCTTAGGAAGCAATAACAAAGAGAAGATTTTGCTGATAATAATCCTCAAGCAATTCGCCCAAGCAGTGTTCCAACCCCTGTCAAAGTCTTATTTCGTTCAAACCCTACTTCCCGTTGTTCATCATCTAATTCCCAAAGCACTCCTTCCACACCTCCATTCACTGCACATACTACCATTACCACTACTGTTGTTCCAATTGTCCCAGTTGTTCCACTCATCCCTGTTGTTCCGGTCGTCCCTGTAAACATGGCCAATAGATATGCACCCCTGCAATTACCTGCAAACCCTGGGGCTATGCGTCAGGATTATTAAACTAAAATCACATATTTTGATGGAACTGGCACTTGCACAACCCTTCAGCATAGAAAGAAGATGCAAGCTTATTTTGAGAACTACGAAATAGATGATGATAGTGTGAGAATGAAAATTTTTGTTCAAAGTTTAACAGGTGATGTAAGAACTTGGTTCAGATCACTTTCTGCAAATTCCATAACTACTCCTGATGAGCTTTACCAATCCTTTACCAACAGATGGGAGAAAAAGAAAGACCCCTTGCACATACTTGCTGAGTACGATACAATAAAAAGAGGCCCTCAAGATTCTGTCCTAGATTACTGTGCTAGATTCAATAATGTCTATAATGCAATACCACAGAACCTAAGACCTCCACCTGACCTTGCCTTGTATAAATTCCCTGATGGATTCAACCCAGATATGGCCTGCTAGTTAAAAGAAAGAGCCCCTCAAACCCTTGCAGACATGTAAAATGTTACTGTTAGCGTAGAGGCCAACCTGATTGCCGAAAGAAATAGAGCTAGAATGGAGAGAAGAACCACTTTCAAAGAAGAACCCACAACCTTAGATCAGAAACTTGATGCTATTATCAATGGCATGCAAAGGCTGGGAGACAGAGTAGAAAGTGTTGATAGGAAATCATCATGGGAAGGACAATAGTCCAATACAAGGAACCCAAATTTTAGGAAAACACAGAACACAAATGTTGGTAGGTCTAGTCCAGACCATGATATAAGACCACCCTTTCATGAAAATTATGCGGAAGCATCTACATATAGTGAACCCCCAGAGGACACTCACATGAACCTGGTGGATTCGAGGGCTGAGCAACAAATTTTCCTAACTCAACAAGACCAAGATGAGCATGACTTTAATCAATTTCAGACTAAGTCTGGTGAATCTTTTGATTTTAAACAAGGCTATGATACTGTTGTGTATGAGGTCCACAAACAATATAAGCTGAGAACTAGGACCATTGACATTCCTGAACCTAACAAACCAAAGGATGGGAAATAGCCCAACAAGATTAAAGGCAAGGCTGTCATAACAGAACCAGCTGATATACCTGTCCCAAACCCGCATCAAGTGACTGTAGAGGATATAACACAAATGCAACCTTCTATTGACCAGCCTCGGCCACCTTCTTCCTCGAAAGAAAATTTGAACATCATTCCGAGAAGCCCTCCTAAAACAGAAAAACCGCAATCAAACACTTCCCATAACACTGATAAACAAGGCCAAGTTGCTAATACTCCAATGGAAAAAGGGAAACCTGCTTCTCACATTACTAAAACCCAATCTTAAAAATCATTTGACTTAGAGGTATAAATAGGTAAATTGAAGATATCCATCCCCTTATCCGAACTGGCCAAACATGATGTGTATAGGCAACAAATTCAAAGATCACTTCAAATTCCGGAGGTAAAGGATGATGTGAATGTTCTTGATGATCAACCTGAGCTGTTTTTTGGTCCAGAAGTTAACGGAAAATCAACATATGGATCTGTCTTGCCCTTTTATGTCAGTTTACATATACATGACAAAGTCCTGCACAATGCCATGTTTGACTCAGGTGCCTCCCACAACCTTATGCCCAAAGCTGTAATGGAAAAGCTAAACCTTGATGTTACACGACCTTACAAAGATCTATTCTCCTTTGACTCAACTCAGGTCAAGTGTTTAGGCCTCATCAAAGACCTGTGTGTCTCCTTAGTCCAATTTCCTAACAAGACAATCCTCATGGATGTGGTGGTTGCTAACATTCCACCAAAGTATGGCATGTTATTGTCAAGATCTTGGGGAGCAAAACTCCAAGGATCCCTCCAATTAGACCTCTCTTATGCCACTATATCTGTCTTTGGACAACCAAAGAGACTGTATAGAGAAACACTGATGAAATATGTGGTAACTAGTGAGAGCAAGCTTGAAAATTTTCTCATTTACTCAATCCATTCCGATATGGATTCTTTTATTTTATTTAATGATGAAATAAGTCCTCCCATTGATGACAAGCCATTGGCTTTAGAAATGAACACAAACATCAATGAAGAATCGGTTGCCCATATTGATAAAACTGTCAAAAAAATCAAGGCAACCAGCTTATAAGAAGAACCTCCCCAAACAGAAAATTCAAATTTGTCTGCTGCAAGAATGACTGAAACGCTTGACACTAACCACAAGCAAGAAATCATATGGTATTTAGAGTTTGATGGCTCTGTCAACAACTTAGGAGCAGGGGCAGGTGTCTGGATTCACAATACACATAACAACCATGTAGAAGGCCATGCCTACAGACTAAACTTCAAATGCACTAATAACATGGCAGAGTATGAGGCTCTCCTCTTAGGCCTTAAACTACTCAAAGCTCTAGGAGCTATAAAATTATCCATTTTAGGTGACTCTGATTTAATCATACAACAGATGCAAGGTAATTTTGTCACCAATGACAATAGAATGAGGGCCTATAGGACTACTGCCACTAGTATACTCAACACATTCACTGAATCCAAGCTTGCCAAGATTTCAAGAGAGCATAACATTCATGCACACAGCTTGGCCACTTTTGCTAGTACATGCAAGCTTCCCTTTGAACCAAATCATCATTTTACTACTGAAATAAAACACAGGCTCGTTGTCCCAAATAACGTTAAAGATTGGCAAGTGTTCGAGAATGATGCCCATATTAACAATTTCCTCACCCTTGAGCATGAGTTTTCAAATATTAACATTGACATGGATGCTATGATGGATGAACAACAGCAAACCAATGAAAATCAGTAGGCTGTAACACCTATAACGGCCAAATGAAGGCTGAACCCAACTGTTTTTGATAACACAAATATAGAAGAACTAAAACTGATGCATTTGGAGGAAATAGCCGAAACAGAGGCCGAGATGGTTGATCTGAAAGATAACTTACTCCCTGCTGGCCTCACTCCATTGGAAGACATGTTTGATGCTAATGGTGTTCCTAAGAAACCAAAAATGAAACCCCTAAACGCTGCTATAGAAGAACATAACATCGGGACAGCAGAGAAGCCCAAAATGATCAAATTATCTAAAAATTTGCCACCTGATCAAAAGCCCAAATATGTCGATTTGTTCAAAGAATTCCAAGATGTATTTGCTTGGAGTTATGAGGATTTGAAATCCTATGACACCTCAGTAATCCAACACACCATTCCCTTAAAACCAAACCAAAAGCCCTTCAAACAAAAACTGAGAAGAATCAATCCTATGCTTCTCCCTTCGATTGAAAAGGAAGTGAAAAGAGTGTTTGAAGTAGGTATCATAGCACCCATCAGATTTTCTGAAAGGGTATCCAATCATGTTCCTACAAGAAAAAAGACAGGAGAGATTAGGCTATGCGTAGACCTAAGAAATTTAAACCAAGTCTCCCTAAAAGACCACTACCCATTGCCCAAAATGGATCATATTTTGCAGAGAGTAGTGGGATCATCTAGAATTTCTCTGCTAGATGGATTTTCAGGTTTCAATCAAATACTGGTTCACCCGGATGACCAAGACAAGACAGCCTTTACCACACCGTGGGGAACATTTAAGTATGTGAAGATGTCATTCGGACTTAAAAACGCCGGTGCTACCTTTCAAAGGGCAATGGATATTGCATTTGCCGAAGAAATTCATGATTTCCTAGTTGTATATCTTGATGATCTAACCCCTTTCTCTAAATCTGATCAAGAGCACCTGAAACATTTGAGGCAAAGATTCATGACACGCAGGAAATATGGCATTTCCTTGAACCCAAAAAAATCCCTCTTTGGCTTTGAAGAAGGCAAACTCCTTGGCCATATCATATCAAAGGACGGGATTAGAATTGATCCTGAAAGAATCCAAGCCATCCTCCAAATCCCATATCCAAGAAACATAAAAGAGTTGCAAGCATTCCTGGGAAAGATCAATTTCCTAAGGAGATTTATTCCAAATCGAGCTGAGCTGATAAGACTGTTAAGCAACATGTTAAAAAAGGATGCCAAAGTAAGATGGTCTCTCGAAACCAAACAAGCCTTTGAGGGCATAAAATCTGCCTTAACCCAAGCCCCTGTCCTCACAAGTCCACAATTTGATAGGGACTTTATCATATTTTCTTTTGCATCTGATCACACCATAGCTGTTGTCCTTTTGCAAAAGGATGATCAGGGAGCTGAAAAGCCAATTGTATTTTTTAGCCAAGCCTTAAGAGATTCCCCTTTGAAATACCCAATCATGGAGAAGTAGGCCTATGCCTTGGTCAAAGCAATCAAAGATTTCCGAGTGTACATTTTATATTCACATGTGATTGCCTTTGTCCCAAATGCTGTTGTAAAAGACATATTAACCCAAGACGGATTAGAGGGCAAAAGAGGCAAATGGATTGCAAACATCCTTGAGTATGACATAGAAATAAAACCAACCAAGCTCATAAAGGGACAAGGTTTAGCCAAACTGATGTCCAAAACAAACTTTCAAGCCTTGGACATTAACCAATTGGACAATGAACAGGAGCTGGCGACTCCACAGATTAGTGAAACCTTTTTGCAATCCCCATGGTACACTGATATATGCTTTGTTTTGTTAAACCTGTCTGCTCCCCCAGGATTGTCCAGAACTAAGAAAAGATTTTTAAGAATGAAGGTTTCAAAGTTTTGTGTCATAGATGGTGCATTATTTTGGAAAAATCATGAAGGTATATTGCTTAATTGTTTAATCATGAATGAAACTAACAATGTCATGAAAGAATTCCATGCAGGTGACTGTGGAGGACATCTATATTGGAAATCCACTGCTGATAAAATTCTAAGGGTTGGTTACTATCGGCCCTCTCTTTTTTCAGATGTAAAGAAGTTTTCCATTTCATGTCACAAATGCCAAATCTTTGAGGGCAAAAGAAAGTTGTTGCCCCTGCCCCTTAAACCCATCTCAACTGAAAAGCCTTTTCAACAATGGGGTCTTGACTTCATTGGAGAAATCCATCCCTCTTCCTCAGGCCAGCACAAATGGATTTTATCCACCACTGACTGTTTCACTAACTGGGTTGAGGCCATCCCATGCACACAAGCCAATGACACGATCATTATCCAATTCCTTGAGTGCAACAACCTTTCTAGATTTGGCTGCCCTGAGAAGATCATTACTAATAACGTCGCTGCTTTTAAATCCAAAAAAATGATCAACTTTTGCCACAAATTTCACATCACCTTGGGGCATTCCACAGCCTATTACCCCCAAGGTAATGGCTTGGCTGAGTCATCTAATAAGAGCCTGATTAATATCATAAAGAAAGTGATAGAAGAAAACAAGAAGAACTGGCATAGAAAGCTCACAAATGCCCTATGGGCAGACAGACTTTCAACAAAGAAATCCATTGGGATGAGCCCTTATGAGCTAGTATATGGCATGGAAGCCAGGTTTCCTTCATCTTTGGGCATCCCTAATATCATACTGTTATAGGAGATTCAGGCTGAACCAAACGACATTCAACGAAGAATCAACCAAACCATTCATCTTCAGCAAACCAGAGAGCAAGTTTATGGCAGAGCTCAGATTTTGCAAGAAAAGCTCAAAAGGATGTTTGATAAGAGAGCTAAGGCTGAGGATTTCTATATTGGTGACAAAGTTCTAAGGTGAGATTCACGGAGAGAAGACAAGGGAAAACATGCAAAATTTGATTTTTTATGGAAAGGGCCATTCGTTGTTTCTACTGTTTAGGGAAATAACACATATTTTCTCAAATCTGTAGAGGGCAGCACAGTTGAGGAAGGCCCTGCAAATGGACGAATGCTGAAACATTACTATGATCCCTTTTAAAGGGATACAATCCAGCTCTGTACATATCTCTTTGTACATTGATATTTGTATATATCAGCGCTTTGTTTTTAGTTTTTGTATAAGCAATCTGAGTGTTAGAGGAGCAGCAGCAATGTTTGTGAAGACACAACCAATTGCCAGTATTCTATTCTTTAAAGCTCTGTCTCTGCATTAATCTCGATAAAACAACAATAGTAGCATTGTCATATCACATAAATTCATGTTAAAAGAAAACAGTGGGCAGCTTGTAGTCTTCAGTCAAACAGTATCAACAAGAGACGAGCACTTTTTAAATCTCACATCAGCAACTGTTTCTAGACCAGAGCTAAAGGAAACACATCAGTTTTGATATATGTTTTTCAAAGGCACAATGCTCAAGTAATACTGTACATAACATCAAGCACGCAGAATAAAGCAGGCGATGCTATGCAGTTCACAGTAATTTAGTTGAGTAAAGAGCTGTTCATATTTCAAAGTTTCACACTATAACAGCCAGCATAAAGAAGTTTTTCAATCCACAGCAACAATAGAATATCAAGGCAGTCTGACTTGGTATTCTTGGCTTTTCACAAGGAAAAGCCATCCCCAAGTGGAGCCACTGTTAGCCTCTTGTTGCAACAGGTGTTCATCTTTCATGATTGACAGTTTTACATGCCAAATATGTCATACTTTGCATTCTGCAATGCTCCATGTTTCCAGAAAAAGGCCAAAGAAGAGGCCATGAAAGTGTGCCAGTCCAAATGCCACTATTGTATTCCAATTTTGATGACTTAACCATTTTTGAAGAATGTTCTATTAATGGAAGTCAAAACAACTTAATCTTGGCTTCCCTAGGTTTCAATTTCTTGTTTTAGAATATAGAGAATTGATATCTGTCCAAACAGCTTAATCTTGGCAGATTTGTAGATAGGTAGAGAAACAAAGGAGTCGAACTGCTTAATCTGGACCCTTGGAAGAAATAAGGATAAATTTAGATAGGAGGGTAGTCAAAAGAAAAATTATAAAGCAGGGTCTGCAAGTCTAAGTGCACCCAAAACAAAAAGAAGAAAAAATGCTAGGTAAGTAGGTTGGGTAGGTAGTTTTTGAGGTTGCAGAATGTTGATATGTGATCAATTTTATGTTTTAAAGTGATATTGTACTTCAGATCACAGGTACAAGGCTGTTTTCATTTGGAGGAGCTCAAACTGGACATCTCTAACCTCCCCTTCTTCCTCTTCCCCAAAATCACTCACTAATTTCCCTGAAGAGGTCAAGATCTGCTTCATTCCTCTTAGTTTCATCATTTTCCATATCATTTGCCTGGTGAAGATCTGCTTCACTCAAAGATTTCCATTCTTCCTCTATGAGTCACTTTTCCCCCTTCGATAGCCTAAGATCCACATACTTAGCGCTTTCTCGTCATTTCCATATTAACTACTAACTCTATTATGTAAATCCCTATCTGTGCTCCCCTTCCCCTATTAAAATTATGTTAATAGATCCCCTATATATTTATCCCCTCCCCCTGGTTTAAACATAACCATAAGTTCATTCAGAATTGCTAAGTTTATCTGAAACTCAACAAGAACCCTCATCTACACCCTCAAACTATCTCTTCATGCATACTACTCCACCACACAGCATAAAATTCCTTTCATGTGTATAAAAACCATCTTATTTGACTTATTTTCACCCTCTCAAGGCATAAACCCCTCGTTTTGCCTTAAAACCCTTCTCAAACTGCACAAATCCACCGTTCTAGGCTTTCGGACCCCTTCCGATGCCTTAAAAACCTGTTAAAACCCCCCAAACTCCGCAAACCCAAGGTTTTGGACCCCCGCGACACTGTATTAAGATTCGAATATTCACGGGCCCCGTCCCTAAACCTCCGCCGCCTCATCTTTGCCGCCAACCGTTAGATCTAGCACGCCGCAGATCAACAGTGGGCGGGTCCTTTCCCCAGCGAAGCCGCCGAGTGTTAACGCCCAAGAGATTGGTGGTTTTACCATCGTACTCCCGCCACGCGTCACCCTCTCGGCTGTGGTGGAGCCCCCTCTGCCAATACCACTTTTGCCCAAAGGTGGTGCGCCCAAAACTGAAAACCGCCTCCGCCCAGTGACGTCATCCTGCTGCATCATCAGCCTGCGTCAGACCTCCTGCCAATCCGTCACTGCCACATCACTGCCACCGTGTACCGCCTCGTCACCTCCTCTGTCGTACCACCACGTCACCCGGCCGTACTACTGATGTCATCTGCTGACGTCACCCTACCATGTCACCCGTCTGTACTGGGACCCAATGCTAACGTCATGCTGATGTCATCACTCAAAAAGGCGCGAAAGGAGAAAATCGTTCTTAGGAAGCCCAGATTCTGATTCTGAGGCAGTTTTTCATGCGCGATTAGCGCCTAATCGTGCATGGCTACGGGAAATGGGCCAAAATGGAAAGCCCCTCATCGCGCAGCCCCCAGCAAGCCCGAAAGGCGCAGAATGACCTATTTTTCTTCGCAAAGCATTCAGAAAGGGGCAAACATACTTTTTGAAGCAACAAGAGGCCGAACAACTGCCATGAAGGATCGATGGGACAGTCTAAACCATTCAGAAGATATTAAAGACTCCAGGATCAGCGCCAAATAGTATCAGGAAGTGGCAAAGAGTATCAATTCAACAACATCAAATCAGGTGAAAATTAAAAACCTTCATCAAAGTCAGCAAAGCAGTTAAGGCCATTTAAAAGCCTATCTGGTCGGGATTAGTGCACATTAATGTCAGCAAAATAGCGGCAAAACCAAGTTAGAGGTGGAGATAAAGGACAAATCACAATTATTACAGGAGGACTGCACCGAGCCACCCAGGACAGACATTAACTCAGTTTCGATACAGCTTCCCTCAGCGCAGCTAAAAGATATTTTCATGCATTTATTTCTGGATAAGATTAGGTTAAAGTAGTCATTTTCTTTCAGACCTGTTTAGGTCGACTGTAATAGATTAATTTTTGGATAATTTTCCCAATATATACTGACCCTCTTTATTGTTTAAAGGGTTGGTTGGTTGATAATCCTCATTAGAGACTCGCACTGGATATCTGAGATGTTTTACTTAATCAAAGATTACTGAAAATATTTGGAGGAATGACTGTCTGCTCTGTGTCTAATGGTTTCAACAATTGAATGTGGAATTCTTGTGCTGCTATATGAATCAATAATTTTTCCTTACCTCTGTTATTTCAATTTCACATATGCTCAAGTCACAGAACAAAGGATTGGTTTAGAATTTTCTTGGTTGCACTCTATGCTCAGTTTCTGTGGCTTCTTAATGTTTTCCTCTTGAATTAGGCATAAATATGAATTTTTTTATGGCTCATGTTTGACCTATTTTCACATATAAATGACTGTTATTTAGGAATTCTTAACTGCTCCTAGATAGGGCTTATTTGTCTTCTCTTTGCTAACCTGAATGAGAGATTCTTAATTGCGCCTCATTCCTTAGCCTTTAATCCACCACTTTTACCTTGAATGATTGTTTCATATATAGCTAGCTTGCTCCATATTCCTTCTTGTGACCAGGAAAACGCACCAGCAGTCCTACTCCTTGACTCCACGCCCAATGGTTCTAAAACTTTCATGCTATCCCTGCCTATTTACTTGAAAGCATCATCCTTCCCACCAAAAAACAAAACAAAACCCCTGGAACTCAATAACTAGCCTAAAAACATTATCAACAAAGCTAAATCTGAAAGAGAGAGCCCTCTCTGATTGCAGGTGGGCTAGAACCTGTAGTCCAAAGATTGGTCTGTGCTTACCTCGGCTGTATCCTTTTGATGCCGACCAGAAGGACAACCTGAGTGATAACAAATCCTCAACACTTTTCTTCTTTGGCCTTATTATTCCATCTTCATTTATCTTCAATTTTCATATTATACCTAAACAAACATAAATAATGTGTTTGTTTAAGTCAATATAAAAAAGTTACCATCCACCTAAATGCATGGGTTTTCTACCACTGTATCCACTATTTCTACAGGAAACCTTTTCTCTTACGTAGTTTGTCAACATATATTTATACCGTTAACTCCCATATATCAATATAATCATCAACTTAGGTTTTTAGGTTTATCCTTAACCACACAAACCTTAGGTGGTTTCAAATTACCACAAACATACATTACATCAAGTGGTTTTGGATGACCACAAACCTTTCTCTCTCACAAAAATCATAGCAAGTAGTTATTTAGCATAACTTATTACTTCATGGAAAGTGGTTTTTTAGGGCCACTGCCTCTTCAATGGGGGTAGACTTTACTCATCAAGCATTACATTGACTTAAGTAAATTAAGTTTCCTTCTACGTATGCTTTTTAATCTGAATCTTCCACTACACCTCCATAAATTGTTTCTAGTAGGTGAATGTCTCCATCCAACAAGAAAACTTAAATTACTTACAAAAAATATGTGTCTTCGATGGAGTTATATCAAGATAATAAAATAAATATGACTTTGACTTGAAAATTTAATTGACACACCATGGACATGACCCAAACATTGATTTGACTTTTAACTTTGACATGGCCTTATTTTTATTTTAACTCCACATTTTCAACTAGACTTCAATTCTCATGTAATGAATTTACATAATTTGTTAGGGTGTTAGGTACCATAGAACATCACCCTTTTACACATCAATATGTGAGTCACTTAACTTGGTTTTGAATATATTTCACTTGATATCAATTCTTACATCAATATATTGTCATTCAAATCTTGACTTAACATGACTCCTTTTATAAATCTCCTTTTATTGATCACTTGGACCCCTTTCTTTAAATCAAAGCTTCCCATCACTCATCACTCTTCCACGGTAAGTGAGACCTTGAAAAAAATTTCCATTACATATCAAAACCATCAAAAACTTCATTTTATATTTCAATGATATATATATGTTAAAATTAGTTTTACCCTTTATGTTTTATCTTGGTAAGTGACTATGTCAAAAATAAATAAAATAGGGAAACATCGTGCTTCTTTTTATCTAAATAAAATAGGATACCTCTTTAGACACTTGCAATATTTCACTACCTCTAGGATGGATATTTGGACCTACTACACCTCCCATAGCCATGTTTATGTGAACCAACATAATTTCGAGCATGTTGAGCCCCGACAAGTTTTCTGGATTAAACCTAGTGGAGCTAGCTCCCGTGGGACTGCTTGATGTGTTCACTGGCATGCGTATGAATGATGTTAGGAAGTGTTGATAATTAACTTTAGTGGGATCATGATAAGGAAATTTGTTTGTAAAAACATAAGATTTGGTGTTTGCAATGCAGAAATCCTCCAACCGCTCTAGATATTTAATGATTCCCTTCATTACCATGAGAAGAGCTAAGAGGAAGAGGATACCAATAGTGACTCTTCAACCAGAGGAGATGAATTCACACAAGTCCATTACAAATAGCAATATAAAGTGAATTTGAAATGGAGTCACATATTATTTGCACAATGCTCACAAATCCAGGTCACCTATTAACATTATTCAGTGAGTGTGAAGTTGGGTTTTGAACCATGAACATGGAGAAATTCTAATGTATTATTTTCCAACAAATAAGAGTCTATGCTTATTAGCATCATGGATATGAAAAGCTATCACCTTCCAAATTTCTTTAGTGTGACTGTTTCCATTGCAAACTCGAGTATGTATCATGGACAATGGGATTAAGTCCACTGAGTATCTCCAAATCTCATAGTTGTAAAGCTTTACAAAAATGTTAGTCTCATATGCATCTTAACACATGAAAATTCAGAAAACCTCAATGCATATCGTTGTTATGATACCATTTGTTGGCTCTAATAGCCAATCATGAAACAAGGGGACCATTGAATTAGACTAAACAAATCTTCAAAGGGAAATTATATTAAATAAATTGTATTGTACAAAATGGTCACTATATATAATGATGGTGGCCATAAAAAAATATTATATTTGAGAAGTTTGTTCAAACCACCACCCTAACTATCTATGAATCTTTGAATGAATATTCATCCTTATTTTTAGTTATTTCTCCCAATATCTCAATCTTCCATGTTTAGTATAAATCATTACTTTTTCATTTCATAATTTAGATATTAAATATAATTCAGAAGTAAGAGTTATTCCATCACCCTCCATGCCTCCAAAGAGAAAGACCCATGTTGAACTGTATGATGAAGCCACTTTCCTGGCTCAATGATTGTACTATTTTGAATGGAAAAATAAATTATCATGCAAATCTAGGTAAAACACAAGGGAAAGAGAAATGAAAGAATTAATATTCTAACACCCATTTCTAATTCAAGCAGCAATGGTACCAGTATAATGAGTAGTGCCACACAATAGATGGCTTCCTAGTGTGCGGATGAAATGTTGAAGGGAATGGCATTGATACCAACAAATTATGTTGAGAATGAATATGGTAATGAAGGAGTGCTTCTATGACCTAGGAAATAAAGGCACAAAAGAAGACACCACCTTGGGGTATATTCCAATGTGGAAGAGATTTCATAGCTAAAATTAAAAAAAAACCAAAACTTTTAATTAAAAAAACGTTTTAATGCACAACATCGGAAAAAAAATATAGAATTTATCAACTATATCAAGTGTGGGAGCCAAACCTAGCATAGGGTCATGAATTATGGTATAAAATTATGATCCAATCATAATATACAAGATGCCACCTTTTTCACCAAAGAGAATATGACCCTATCTTCGATCTAATCTGATCTTGTAGATCTAATTTAAAGCACACTACCTCTCATAAAAAGACAAGGATGGTGAAAACTCTGATACCATGAAGTTTTTTAAAAGAATATCCCATGAACTAAAAACAACCTTAAAATACCAAAAAAAAAACCTTTTACAAAAGACAATGCAAAATAATCTATTAAATCTATTATATAGAAAATGCCAATGTGTGTTTCTATATATAGTAATGAAAAAGGCCTAACATATAGCAAATGGATAGGTAGCACACTCAGGCAACTAGTGCCGCCTATATCAACTTGCAATTAACACAAGTTGTATGCATTAATAAAAGACTCTTTAAAAAATGTCAATGCTTCAGAAATATAATACTAACAAGTTTGATCTATTCTCTCTTTAGCAATATCAATTACTTCTATTTGCATATGTACACATCATTTAAATGGTAAGTTTTATTAAAATAAAATGCACACCAATTATATTAATAAAAAGAAAATTCATATAAATAATTATATCATAAAAATATTATTATTCATAAATAATCTTAGTATTATAATATACATAAATTGATTAATTGATGATAAACACATTTGAAAAATCATCAAATATAATGATATTTTGATTCATATATTCACAATTTCATCATTAATTTTTTTGTCTAGGATAAAAATTTAATAAAATTTAAAATACTAAAAAATTTACTTATTATCTTATTTTTATATTTTAAATATTTAAAAAATATACATTTGAATAATTCAAAGTTAAAAGTGCCAGCATTAATTTATTTTTATATTCTAAATATTTAAAAGTACATATTTAAATCATTCAAAGTTAAAAGAGATATTGAAATGATCATAAAAGTCTCCAATTTCAATGTTAATCAAAGTTAAAAGAGATTGAAATTATCATAAAATCTCCAATTTCAATATTGATTTGGAAATTTGATCTCTAGATTTTTTTATAAATATTATTTATAATTAAAAAAAAAAAACATGAAAAATATTATAATATTTGTTTTATAATTCAATGTATTTATTTATTAATTATATTTACGCCGTAAGGCGTTTCCCTCTGAAATCAACTCCCCTCTCTGCCCACTTGTCATTCTTGTAAACCATAGGATTATATGTTAGACGATTGCAAAAGTTTCAGCCTTTTGATCAGAATAGTTACAAAATGGTTACAAATTAGTGAATTAGTTGCGGAAAGGGTTTGCGCACTGGTCGGCATAACTGATTAGCATGTTGTGGCAATGGAAAATCAGGCGTGGCAAGCCTCCTTCTTTACTTACGATAAGGGAAGGTTGTTTTACGACAAGGAAAAAGCAGCCGAGAATGTTTTTATACAGGTTATGTAGATAAATCATGGCCATGGCGATGGCCAGGGAGAGCTTGACACTGAAATTGTTTGGGCAGCAAATACCACCTTTATGGTACGTTTCTCGGAGAAATATAAGCCCATTAAGCAACTTAACCATCACAAATTTGGTTCTAATTCTTTTGTTTTGGGGCTCCTAATGCACAATGTTCCGAACTAATAGACGCGGGCTAGGGTATGTCTTTCTCACAATAATATTGCACATTAGTTTTTCATGATATAAGTGCCGACCATGTTTTCCTGTGATCCACCTGTGGGATTGGAATACTTGCACATGGGTTCCACTCCAAAGATAATTCACAGGGATGTCAAGACTGCCAACATTCTTCCAAAGATAATTCACAGGGATGTCAAGACTGCCAACATTCTTTTTAGATCACAATTTGAACAGAATATTGGACAATTTCGGTTTGTCAAAGATGACAATTGATGGGGAGGCTTATCACATTACCACTGCGGTAAAAGCAAAGACTGGATGCCTCTAGGACACTTATGTGAATCAGTGCGAAGAATAAATAACTTAATGTGTGAGAAACGAACTAAGCCATAGAATGGTGAACCCAGAAAATGAAGCAAACTTCGGCTAAACTTGTAGTATTTCTAGTGAAATTAAGTAGTAGCCTAGTCTCCAAAAGAAAACCCTTAAGAAACTTCTAGGCTTAAGCAGGAGTCACACTTAGGGATGGAAACTCTAACAAGAACTTAATCCAATAAAATTCGCTAGATAAAGCTGAGCACTATTAAGTGGGTAATAAAAGAGTAGAAGCTCTGTTCATAAGAAATAAACCCTACCCAATTATTTAACTTATAAACCCAATATCAGTAAAAGAAAATAACCTTCAAATAGTGAACTGATCGTCATAAGCGAAATGATTTCAGTTGCTTAACAGAATGCAAAATTTTACAGCAGAAGGAAATCAATATAATCTACACCGAATAAGTCAAGAATTGTAGCGTACACACAGAATCAAGAGAAGTCTATGCATGTAAAATTAATTAGCATAGAATGCAATCTGTGCATAAATTCTGAAATATACCTTTCATAGAGGAAAATGAGATAACAGGTCTGACATCAAGAACCCATAGATAAATTGACAACATTTCTGCGAATATAGACTTAAATGACCACGACTCCCATAGAACAATTCATTAGAAAACCAGATAACTTATATAGAGTGTCAAGAAGGGCCTCAACTCAAGGGAGGCTTCAAAAAACAAGGTACATCATAATCTGGGAGCTTATAAGGGCCGTGGCCGCTTAACATGTTTTCTTCCAGAAAGGAGATTAAAATACACAATAATCTGCCGGCAAGAAATTACAAGGCTCTCGGCCAAAATAACATAATTACAACACTACAGTCCAGAGGGCAACCTGAATAGCAGGTCTACGACGAAGCCTTGAGAGGGTATCGTGAGGCATTGAGGTGCCATCCCTCTGAGTAGCCATAAACAAACCGAACAATAGCACCCTTAGCATCCACCGAAGTGGAGCTCAAGGAGCTCTATGGATGCAAAAACCTTACATATGCCAAAATATGAAACACCTCAGTCCATTTCTTACCCAGAAGACTTGCACATCGGTGACTGCCAAAATAAGCCGAAAACCACAAGGGTTGATAGCAGAGGAATTCTCTTACTCGAACCCACCAAACCCTGAGAACAGAAGATAAGTAAGCAATTAGTATCATGAAATCCGGAGTTGAAGAGAAAAAAAAAGAATGAAAACAATAGATTAAAGAGAATTGTAGCACAAAGTTTGATTTGGGGAGAAATTTGACGACTTACCATTAAGAAGATCACCCCAGTTTTCATGGCTGACCCTTTGAGATAGGGTTCCTGCTACACACGAAGAATCAGACAGAGGTAGGAGGAGCAAAGCTCGAACATGTGCCAAGAGCTTGGGAATCGAATGAGCCAATTTCTAGCAACTTAGAATGAGTAAATCTGCCAAAGAGATCATAGCTTCGGGATCAAAGAGCTGAGCGCACCACCGTCGATGGGAGTAGGAATCCCAAGGCATCCAGCTAAGGAGGGACAGCCTGCTCGTGCCACAAAGCCATGGCAAAGCCGATGTGAATGTTAAGATTACAAATCAAACGGTCCAGAGATAAATAAGCTTTGGTTATAATTAAATTCATCATGTAAGTAATTAGTATCATGAAATTCAGAGTTGAAGAGAAAAAAAAAAAGAAGGAAAACAACAGATTAAAGAGAATTATAGCACAGAGTCTAATTTATGGAGAAATTCGATAGCTTACCATTAAGAAGATAGCCCTAATTTTCATGCCTGACCCTCTGAGACAAGGTTCCTGCTACACACGAAGAATCAAACAGAGGTAGGAGGAGCAGAGCTTGACCAGGCGTCAAGAGCTTGGGAATCGAATGAGCCAATTTCCAGCAACTTAGAATGAGTAAATCCGCTGAAGAGATCATAGCCCTTGGATCAAAGAGCTGAGCACACCACTGTCGATGGGAGTAGGAATCCCGAGGCGTCCAGCTAAGGAGGGATGACCTACTTGTGCCACGAAGCCATGGCAGAGCCAGTGTGAATGTTAAGATCACAAATCGAATGGTCTAGAGATAAATAAGCTTTGGTTATAATTAAATTCATCACATAGGGCAGTATTTGGTATTTACATAGGGATATGCGTTCCATAAAGCACGGGTTATATTTGCAATAGTTGTAAATAAAAAATATCACGGTATAGAATGAACAGTATGATTGTGATCTCTGTCCTTATTCCAAGTAATAATATTGCCGAGGAAGTAATTTAAATTACCAAGCTCAAAGTTTCGTTGGTTTCATTTTTTTTTATACTTATATAGATATATTTAATCTAGTTAAATGATTAATGTAATAAGGGGGAGACATGACAAAGGTACTATTAAAAACTGAAAAAAATAATAAAGAGTATTCATGATGGCTTTCCACACCATTACCTTAAGTCTTGTTTGCATCACTACTATAGTCGTTGAACTTGGTATCGAGGCTTAGTTGTTATGCATGGTAGCACATGGACCATTCTCTTATAAGTCCACTTATACAATTCTCTTTCCATCCTTCTCTGCCATCTTGGTAAAGTGCACTATGCCTGTTGAATTTTCTCATCCATTGTGAATGCTCGTTTCTTAATTCCCATCCATCTAAATAAACTATTATGAAACTTCTCCCCTAAATAAGTTATTGTGAAACTTCCCCCTTATCTATGTTTGTTTTAATAAATAGTTCTTAGTCGCTTAATAAATTTCTTAATAAAGATTTCACTCACTTCATTAACAAATGCATTCTCCAAATGACTTCACAATGTGGTATTAGATTAAAAAATATCTTAGAAGTGTAGATTAATACTTTGAAGTTAATTCTAGTGTAAAATGTGGCTTTCACAAACTCTGAAGAAGAGCTTAATGTTAACTTCGCATGGAACGATACTTGAAGAATTTAATTTGAGAAAAAGTTGAAGAATTTAATTTTGGAAAAGGTTGAAGTGTACATTTCATTTATTAGTACCGACATGTATGTATAGAATATAAAAAGTGTAAAGGAATAAAATGACAAAGGTTGTCAAATTGTGAAAGAATAACTATCCATTTGCATCGGTGTGTATATTTTGTATCTGACCTCTTTGTTTCCATCATCGTATTCTACTATTGATTACTTTAATGGTTTCCCTGAATCCCTGGCAGGATGTAATAGAGTTCTTGTAATTGCTCCTCTCATTGCAAAACCATAGTGTCGTTTTCTAACAGATTAGATCATCATGAGCCACCAATCTAGGGTCATGCAGGAGATCCACACAGATATAATCTCTAGTTGCACCATAGTTTACATTTATGCAAAATCAGTCAATCACAGTTAATGTCCACCAAACATTAAAATTAAAGGAAAATACTCACGAATAGTTAATGGTCATCAAGAATTCAAATTAAACACCGGAGAATTTTTTTTTTTTGTTTTGGCCTATAAACCTATATACAAACCTTGTGAGTTGCAAAGGGCCATGGCTGTAGTATTTTTGTCTGGATGCGCATCGATACAACGTTCAAGAAATCTGATACGATACGGTCATTAAACATTCTCCAGTAATATGGCATGTATAATGTGGCGAACAACAAAAATTATTAGGGTGTGTTGTATCATGCTTCCAAGGATGTAATTTGGGAATAGCTTTCAAATTTCAGCTGTCCTTTTGACATTTTCATGGTTAACTTGAAACATATCTCATATAGAGAGCTAATGTTTCTCGCATGTTTATTTAATTTTGAATGGGAATTTCCCACCTGGTTATATCTGCAACATTAAATAAATAAAACTTTTATACTCAAATAATTAAATACTTATATTCTGAAGTGCACCACCATGGAAGTATATATGGATTCATTAAATACGATAGGGAACTTGGAAGCTCTTTTCCTACACGAAGAGGAAATCAAAGTTTTTAATATTAAAATTATAGGTATTTATATATAAATTTATTTTAGTTTATATATTTATTTATTTTATATAAAAATCAATAAAATAAATAAAAATCAATTACATGAATATTTTAATTTTTTTACAATGTTTTTAATATTAAAATTAAAGTTATTTAGGTATAAATTTATTTTAATTTAAAACACTGCAAGTTTTTGATGAAGTGAGACAATTCAATATTGAAAATTAAACTTTTTCCACTTTTTCGGAATAGAGTTAAAAATCCTTTTGTGTTTATTTATAGGCCTCTACCTGGTCATATACATAACCTAGGCCTCTACCTGGTCTAATACATAACCAAGTCTCGCATAATACCATGCTAAATAAAGGAAAGCTCGTGGTTCTATCATAGGGGTTCACCATGGTACCTCTCAATAGCGAATTCAAGTTTCTATGTCAACTAAAATTATTATTTAATCAATGCTCAACAAAAGATCCACTTCTCTATGATTCATTTATTTGAAAGGATTGGACCTAGGCATTCAACCTACTCAATATCATGATATACTAAATAAGCAAGACTCCTTAATTAATGGTCAACAAAATATCCACTTCTCTAATATCATATGTCATGATTCTTCTCATTTTATGATTTACGGTGTTTCCTTTGCAACATTTGGTGTGAATGCTAGTTTATGTTTTGTAGATATAAATTGTTATTAAAATTCTCTAATAATGATTACAACAACCATCTATTTAAAATAATTAGCAAAAAAATATCAAATCATAGAATATCTATATTTTATACTATTGAATATAGTATAATAATGAATTATGAAAAACAATGTAAAAATTCCATCCCATACACTAACTTTACATTATAATATTAAACTCCTGAGTGTTATTTTTAAAATAGTTGGCAAAAAAATATCAAATCATAGAATATCTATATTTTGTAGTATTGAATATAGTATAATAGTGAATTATGAAAAGCAATGTAAAAATTCCATCCGATACACTAACTTTACATTATAATATTAAACTCCTAACTGTTATTTGATTTTTTTTTGAAAAAGTATTTTAATTTTATGATAACATCTCACAATGATTCATAAGACATGATAATGAAATATTTATACTCATTCAAAACAAAGGGAAAAAAAACGCACACATCACATGTTATGAATAATTTTTTTCATAATTTCTACTCAGATTAGAGGTTAATCACATCGCATCTTATGAAAATTGCACGAAGCAATCTTTTAAAAATTACATAACAATTTAATTTTTATTTTCATATTTTAATATTCAAAGAAAGAAAAACCACTATTGTTTTTAAGAAAGTTCAAAAATTTCCTATGGTAATATAATTTTGACTAATTTCATTAATAATAATTTATAAGATAAAAATCGAGTAAGCATGCAAATCAAATTATAAAATAAAGGGAGTGTACAAACTTTTTGAGGTGATTTGCACTATGTATCAAAATTAGAAAGATTTAATTTATTTAGAGTCTTCAAGCGTTCTAAATGTTTAAATCCATGAAAAAAAATAAAGTATTTAACCATTTATAAAACAAGGAAATATATTTTTAATTTTTAATTTTTTATTATTTTTTGAATTTAAATTAGTATTATTTTAAAATATTAATGTAGGAAGATACAATTATCAGATAGTCAATGTATTTACTAAGTTCACTATAGATAGTTTTAATTTGATGTAAGAGAAACTATATTTTTTGACTGCTTTCAGAGGAGAATGACTTGTCAAAATAAAGCCAATTATTGTAAACTAATAATCTTATTAGCTATTGAATTGTAAGTAAAAGTGCTAATGTAATACATAATAGAAGATCAGGAATTTCAGCAAATCACTAAAGTTGGATCTTGGGCACTAGACCCTAGAGGAGTTGGAGGCTTAACATCACACTAGTGATGGCTCTCCAAGTGGGCTACCCTAGCATCCAGGCTCTCCAAATACAAACGTTGGTAATGTTGAGAACACACGATATCTTTCAAAGCATAGATAGGGATATTCTTCTCCTCATGTTCCTCCTTGAGGACCTTGCCCATGAGCATTTTCATCTGCCAATAAAGGATAATGGAGTTTAGGTACTTTTTATGTCTTCCCCTTGTGTTACAAAGGTCACGAACTTAGTTGGATACCTCCTCAAGGTTATCATAATATGAGAATGATTGACCATCATCGGTTGTGAGAGTCTTGACATGGTGAATCTCATCACAAAAATTGAAAGCGGTAGCCAAATGGTAGATGGTTGCAGCCTACTAAGCCTCGGTATGGGATATACTTATTCCTTAGGGGACATTACCTCCTCCCTCTTAGTGAGTGCACATGCATTAGAAATGCAAGATAAAGGGAAACACCAATTACAAATATCAAGATAAAATGAACCAAAGAAGGAATTATAAATGTAGGGAATATTAGAAGGAAGGTTGATACATGAATTAATGGGAGGCTTGTTTATATTATACTAGTACAGGATGTCAATAAAAACCAATAAAGTAGTAGATAAAATTCCTTTGGTTAGGTAGGGCTTCTAGTAGTTTTTGACGCATCGTGGACTAGAATGTTAGTTACTAGAAACTATTATGGAAAGGAATAGACTAAAACCATTAAATTTAGGGCCAAATGAAATGTGAATGGAAACAAAAGAATTGGGAAGTACCTTAAAGGAATCCTCTAGTGGTATCAAATCCTACAAATGTTGTAGAGATGAAGATGGGGAAGTGACTGCTATAGTAGAAAACACCAGCTCTAGAAGAAACGATCGTATCGAGTGCAAAATCTTGTTGTTGGGTCCAACATTGTCATTTAATTTGTAATTAAACTCTCTTTATGAGAGGAAATCCATCTATAATCCATCAAATTATCCTAGGCATGAACAAAATCCAACCACTGCAACTCCATTGTCTAGCATGAGTAGGAATGTTTTAGGAAAAAGTAGGAAAACATTCCTCGAGATTGCATGAAATTCACCATGCACAAGTCCCTCAATGCCAGAAGATCCCATAAAAATCACACCTATGGCAAGGGAAGGACCTTAACAGAACATAAAAATCATAGAGGGAAGCTCTATAGTCAGAGATGAAACTGAGTTGAATGCCTGTCATGTCCATAAATGACAAAAGATATGCTCACATGCTTGATGCATGGGGAGCCCCCCCAGCCCTCTTTGATATTTGTGAGGAATTTGGGTGGAAGGCTTGCCCCCAACCTCTTGCATGTTATTGTTGCGCTAATTGAAGGAATAAGGATACATAATTTTATTCATGCACCTCTTAGAGAAATATTTATTTTCAACATATATTTATGTAGTTGTTTGAAGTAAAGAAATGATCTATACCATTACTCTAACAAATGAAGAAATGGGAAAACAAAAAACTTAATTATTGTCCCCACATTGACTTATTTAAGACGTGAAAGGATGAGTAAAATTGAGCAATTATGATGTTTATCAATTCACACTTTCTACACTTCACTTTATTCTTGTCCCTTTTTTAGACTCCCAACAATTTAAAAGATAGTTTTCATTATCAAGTCCTCCTGCATATTTCCTTTCTAGGTGTCTTCACAGGGGTTTCACTCCAATGATCTCCCTAGTTCCTTCTCTTGTTCATTTGGTAGTCTATCAGCTGGTGGGTTATTTGTATCAGTTTTCTTAGCTCTCCCTAAGAAAGATTTCATCTCCTTGTTACCTTAATCTTATTATGGATAAATGTACGAGAGGAAGAAGTGGTAGGGGGAAACGAGAGGGTCATAGTACCACTACCGTCTCTGTCTAGCAAGAGATTGAGAAGGAAAAATAGGAGGCTTATGTGGAACAAAGGTTTATGACCAATGAGGAAGTGTTGGTGTATGTGGGGAAATGGATTCCTAACACTGGAACAATAAACATTCACAATACAAAATATACATAGCTTGTTGACATATATGAGTAGGTCAAAACAATAATGGGATAAGTTGTGGTGGAGTAATTAGATGAGCAACATGAAGTATTTCTTTTCTTGGATTAAACCTAATAACAAATGAATAATTTGGGTATGAAGGTGACAAATATGGAAACAACACTAGCTAATCTAGAGTTTACGGACTCCAAGAACAACAACAACCCACCTATGATTATATAGGTGGATTCAACCTCTAAATGATCAACTATGTTATGTAATTGTATCCATCAGTCTCCTTCTTTTTTGTGTGTTTTCAATTGAAAATGGTAGGAATAGAATTAGCAAGGCTAGTTATGTCATTATTAGCATGTAGTTTTGTTTCAATTTCTATTTGAGTTTTAAACATTTTAAATGGAAAAAGTCAACTTTGAGGTGTCATTGGCATGGTTTCCCTAGTAGTAAACTAGTCACACAACACACATTAGTGTGTAATATCTGATTTGATATAATATAAAGTTATACCTATCTAACTTGTAAAAATGATAATAAAAAATATAATTCAATTAAGTTATTTTTAATGAAATTACTTTATAGATTAATAATAACAAATAACTCTTACACTTAAATCTAGTGAATAATCTATATAACTAATTTTTTTAATAAATAGATATATAGAAAAGAGATTATTATATTAGGTGATTTTTACTGAAATAGTTTTATGAAAAAATAATAAATCTATAATATTTATATCTATATTTAATTAATAACTTTTATAATTACCCCATGAGGCCTAGAACATATGGTGATAAATGGTTATAAGGTGTTATGTTAAGGAACTTCATGGTGTAAAATTTACTTGTTCGAAACTCCATGGGAAAAATCAACCATGCTAAGGGCTAGTGTGGCCCAGGTTGAGTAAGATCCTCAAGTGATTTTAACAGTTTAGATGCCTTTGAGTCACTATTACTCAAGCCACAAGTTAGACATGCCACTCATCTTAGAACTCACATTATCTAGAAAACACAGAAAAATAACTTTTATAATTAGTTAATTTAATTAGAAATTTATACTTAATGAAAATCATAATTTAACATATCATTCGACCTGAATAATTATTAGAGGCGTTGTCTTTAGTGTGACTTTTTGGACTCTCTGGTGTCGGAATCCACATGAAAAAATTGAGGTGAAATCTTGATTTGTGTTATTTAAACCAGTTTTTGACTATATATATGGATTAAGCACCGTGAAAAACCCCTAGGGCACTTTGATTGTGCAGGATTTACCCATCAAACTTGTGATTTCAATAAATTCCTATTGGATTTTAGAGAAATTAGACTCAAAAAACCCACTAAAAAAACTTCCAAAAAATCACATTAAAGACAATTCGATTATTAAATATTGTTCTAAATATTTTAATATACAATTTATATCTTTAAAATATTTACAAACATTAAAAGATATGGAATAATATGGAATAATATAGTGTGACAAAGTAGAATCCACTCGTGGATTGTTTTACCATTACAAGCATCATGATATACCAATTTACAAACAAATAAATGAAGGACTAAAATCATTCCCAAGCTTTGGAAGTTGATTGGGGAGAGTGGGAAGAGAAAGCCGAGATACTTCAATGGATAGTTATAAGTAACATACATATACAATTTTTAAGAATTTTTTTATTTTATTTTAAATAAATAATATTATTATAGATTTATCTTAACTAGAAATCTAACGAGAGTTGAGAAGGATCAAATTTCTTCAAATACAAATTTACTTTAGAGTGCAAAAAATAATGTGTAATTTTTCCTTGATGAAATTGTATTTTTGAAAGTTATAAAAATTACATAACATGTGTATTAAGCCATTTTATCACTGCACATCAATATACTTTTTAATATATATCAATATTAATTCATATTAAAATATCTTATTCATAACTCACATTCAGTATTTTATTCCATATAACATTAAAATATTTTATTTTAACATTTTTCTTCTATATATAGATATATACTAAATTGATATCACATGCTAAAATTTTTCCATATATATATATATATATATATATATATATATATATATATATATATATAACTTCTATTTATTTTACATGAAATTATATTAGGTGATATAGACAATTAATTAAATAAGTATATCATATTTTTTTCTATTTAAAATATATTTTATTTTTATTTAAAGAAAAATAAACATACTTACACATCACTTTCACACTAAATTATGAAATAAATTTCTTGACTCAATAAACCTTAATTCAATTCATATTTTTTTTTAAGAAAAATACCTTAAATCCATTAACGATGTAATAAAACCTGAATTTAAACATTTAAACACACTAAATCATAATGCAATATATTTAGGAAAAATGATACATCTCATTAAAAGGATCACAGAAGAGATTATTACCTTTTGTGTATGATGAAGTACCTTTTAATATAACAATTATTTTGAAAGTGAAAATTCATGTTAATAGAATATGAGAATATTATACTGAGATGGATAACTTTTAGTTCATATATAAAAGAATTTAAAATATAATTAATAATTTAAATTATTTAAAAGTAAATTAGAACATTTATATAAATTGGATGGTTCATAAATATTAAATTATCATAAATATCAAAATATTTCATATATATTTTATATTATTAAAATTAAATAAATCATAAAAAAAATAACTACATTGTTATCACCTTAGATTTATTTTAACTTTAGATCTACCAAAAGTTTAGAGGGATCAAATTCCTTATCACTCTAAAAGATGTTTGCACTTCAGATTTGATCCCTCTTGGTGTTTGGTAGATTTGGAGTTAAATGGATATAAGATGGTTTAAATATGAATTATAATTATTAATATTTTATCTTATTTTAATTTTAATTGTATGTAATCATAAGAGTCAAAATTTTTTTTAGTTAATTATAATAATTATTATTTTATTAATTTTGTTTAGTTTATTTTATTTTTAATTTGATTTGATTTAATTTGTATTTTTATGTTATTTGACAAAGTCAAAATATTTACATAACATCCCTTCCATATTGGACTAGAGAGCACATCTGAGCGCAATGATTATTATTATTATTATACTTGCCACAATCATGGTATTAAGCATTCAAATTTTCATTTGACGAGTTATTACTTTGTTTTTTACCAAAACATTTTGTAGTTTCTCCATAGTATAACATTATGGATTGAATTTTATTATTTTTAATTAATATTTAAAATTATTTATGAATTGGTTTAGGTCTTATTCTATGATGATTTGCTATTGGGGCATTTGCAGAACTCAATGGCATGTGATAACTACTTAATATTTGTCTGTTATAATTTTTGTATGTAGGTGCGATATTTATACCATGATTTTAAGGTACTTTTATATTTTTTCATTGTTAAGCTTCATATAAAACAACAAAAATTTTAAATCCTTGAAAATAGTTCATACTCAAGTATTTCACATATTTGCCATCATTTACTACCCACTATTGGCTTGATAGGCCCTGACCCAGGTTCAACGTTAATTAGCCAAGAAAATCCCTACATTACTAGCCCTTTCAGCATCAACCTGCGAAGTGCGGACTAAATTCTCACCCAAACCGATATGGGGTGATGCAAGAACCAAGTTTCCGCACCCAGAGATGGTAGTGATGTCGTTTATACCCGAAAAATTCCTTTGTGTAGGTTGATAAGCCTTCTAAGGCTTATCGATATACTTCTCTTATTCATCCTTTGGACCTCCACGAAGGTCTACGATTGTCCTTCATGTACCTTAGATAGGTGGATCAGGCACTTACATGCCTTATAATTACTCTTTACTTCGATTTTTACCCAGATTATCTTAAGTATTGAATAACTTCACATGCGTTAAGATGATCTTCGCGTAAACACCTATTCTTACTTGCATTCACATAACAAAGCAAAACATATAGATTCACGCATCAATAGAGCATTAAAACATAAAACCAGTATTATTTATAACATAATCATATGCAGAAGTAAAACAGATTATACACAGATAATTCCAAAATAATTCTCTTTATTTATGTTCAGATCCTCTTTACAGACTACAACTACCATGCACACAGAACTGTAGGGGTCCACGCACTCAGCTCTGGACTTCTACCATAAGCCTCTGTGCACACAGTTGTAGAGCCTCTTTCCTACTCTAAGACTCTTCATTGTTAGCTCTCACAGACCCATAAACATAACAAGACTTAACCGAACTTCTAAAAACTTCCTTAGACTCTTCTAAGATTTCCCTTTCTACACAATCCCATGGTCCACGGACCATGGGTGGATCTCTTGAAGCCGACACAAGTTACATAAACTAAGGGTGGAAACTCTTATTGACTCTTTACATCTTCATGCTCCGTGACCACAAAATGCAGAGACTTTACATTTCTTATGCAAAAACTTAGGCTTTCTGGGCTAAAACTTGGGCTTTTAACCACAAAAATGACCATAGGGGACTCATTCCCAAATGTCCCCCAACACAAATATGGTGACCCACCCTTGAGTCACTCTGCTGGCATGGAGATCTTGTCGTGAAGACCTCCCAACCCAAATTGTACCACTGCAACTTCTGCAGCACACTACGTCATCACCTACTTAACATGTTCCACCAGATCCCTTGTGTACTTAACCCAGAATGGATTAGTCTTAGGTTTGGACCACCCTGTCTTGATTGCTGCTCTTCGTCGTCCATCTCGGGTGAAGGAGACTTCTGACTCCTATCAGAGTCACGCTCTTCCACATCTTTCTTCTCTTCTGCCTGCTCCTTAGCAGCATGCTCTGCATTGGTGTTTTCCTCAGCCTCCTTTTTCCTCCTATCATCCAGCTGCAACATCTTCAACCGAGACTCTTCCTTCTTTTGCTTTCTTTTGGACTTGCTAGATCCCACGAATAAGCCTGAGGCTGTGCGCCATTGTTGGGAATGGGTCCCATAGGGGTCAATTTTAGGGTTAAACACCCAAGTTTGGGGCAGAAGGCCCAAATTTTGTGTAAAGAAATGTAAAGTCTCCGCATTTTGTGGTCGTGGAGCACAAAGATGTCTAAAGTTAAAACGGTTTTTTTCCCTTAGTCTATATAAGTTGTGTCATTTCGGAGATCTACCCATGGTCTGCGGACCATGGGATTGTATAAAAATGGAAGTCTTAGAAGATCTACGAGGACAGTACAGTAAGTAAGTTAGGAGTCATGAGTCATTGGTAAGTTTGGGTAAGCTAAGAGCAGGAGTCTTAGTGTAGGAAGAGGCTATGCAGCTCAGTGCGCAGAGGCTTAGGGTGGAAGTTTGCAGTTGAGTGAGAAAACCCCTGCAACTGTGTGCGTAAGGTGGATAGAGCCTGTACTTGGAACTTGAATCAGAAATAAAGAGAAGTATTATGGAATTACTATGCTTTCTTTCTCTGATTATTGTATGTGATTATGATATGTTAAGTTCGGGGTTAACATTATAATGTCAAATTGATGTTCAAATATATCTATTTCTATTTATTATTTGAATGCAAGTAATAATGTCTGTTTACATGAGGGTAACCTTAATTGCATGATAAAGTTGGCTAACCACTAAGATAATTAGGGAATGAGACAGTAACATAGTCAAAGGGGTGCGTAATTTCCTGAATCGTTGTTTAGGGTTGCGCGAAGGACAATCAAATACCTTCACAGAGGTTCTAAAAGACAGAAGAGGAAATACATCGATAAGCATAAAAGGATTATTGATCTGCATGAAGGCAATCATTACGATATAAAACCGACATCACAAACATCTTAGGGTGCAGAAACTTGGTTCTTGCATCCCCCCATACCACTTTGGGTGAGACTTCGGTCCGCGTTCCGCGGACTGATGCCGAAAGGGCTAGTAGTGTAGGTATTTTCTTAACTGCCTAATGCTGAACCTAGGTCAAGGCCCATCAAGCCCAGAAATGCTTCCGTTGCTATGACCACGATTTGCATAATGAGATGTGTGATGTTGTATCATTTGAATCCAACTAAGAAAGAGATCGAAAACTGGTTTCAGAGAGAGATCCAGGAATTCATGGCGCATAAAAACAAGAATCTATGATTGATGAAAGAAAAATGGCTGGATAGATACATATGCACAGAAATACACGAAATTTTCTTCTGTTCCTTCCCTGTTGAGTTATATGAGTGGATAGCGAAGTTGGCAGATGGCCAAGCAAGGTGGATGCTCGACACTCCAATTGTTTGGACACCGGAGTTAGTAAGGAGATTGAAAGCATCTAAAGATAAGATCGAGTGGACCATCAACCATTGGCTTGACCGCATCATAGGAGGATTTGTGACAGAAGTTGTGGTCGACACCTCTATCATTTATAACAAAGCAGAGCGCCGCTTCTTTAAAGGACCACGCGATAAGTATTTAAAGTCACTAAATACTTGGATTAAGATGCTCTTGTATGAAGAATGGTTTATGCAGTTACCTTGTTGTTGGAGCTACGCGAAACGGAAAGTCTTTCAGGGATGGAGGAAGAAAAGGTCCTGAGTATATCCCACTGATCGAGCCTCCTTTGAGTGACGATGAAGGAGCACCGCAGACTTCTCCCCTAAGTGCTAGTCAATTGATAAGACAAGGGTTGCTGCAAATACCTACACCACCTTCACCGTCATCCCATCAATCTACACCACCTCCATGCTCGCCTCCACTGCTCACCCCATCATCCACACCACCGCCACCTCCACCACTGTTCAATATCGCGAACTCCGTAAAACTACCAGTTTTGAAGGGCATAGGGAATGAAGATTTGGACCAGTTCTAGTTCGTCACAGAGGTTGTATGTGATGCCCAGGGTATCACGGATGACCAAATGAGGAAAGCCACGCTGGTTAGTGCTCTGCAGGACCGCGCACTAACGTGGTACATTGAGTACAGTACTGATAACCCAACGTCCGCGTTGGCAGATATCTAGGCTGCACTCAATAGAGAATTCAATACACCTAAGTCTCAAGCACAATCAATTGTGGAATTCAAGGAGATTATAATGAAGCCCAGGGATACACCCTGGGATTTAGATCAAAGATTGAAGTGTATGATCTGTGAAGCCAACATGAACCTAATTGATGGGCAACACTGCAAATGGTTCGTAGCCTCGTTTCTGCCCCACCTAAGGGTTGCGCTATCACAACAAAGGATTGGGACCCAAGTGAAAGATTTGGAAATCATAATAAGGCTACATGAGACCCTAATGTAGGATGCTAATCTGCGGGTTCAGAAAATTCATGCGCAGTTGCAAAACCTTGTCTCGAAATGAAAATTCTGAAGAACGACAGAATAGCTCAGAAAGAGCCATGCAAAGAAGTTTGGTGCCTAAAAAGAAAGGGTCAGGGGCATGACAAGGACCACTGCCCAATCTTTGTGAACTATGTTACAGTAGGGGGACCAATGCCTCTACGGCTTGAGGCTGCGGTAGGGCCAAGTACAGGGCTTGTGCTATGGTGCAGTATATGTGAGGTGGCTAGGAAACATGCAACCAACAATTGACATTTGCTGCAGAAATTCATACAAACACCACAACAAATCGTTTGCAATTTCTATCAATCAGTAGGTCGCGATGAGTGCAATTTCTTTAGTTACAAATTAATGATTGACATGACACTTGCATACTAGGTGCAAGCAGAAACATGGCCTCTGGGCCAAGGCGTTGGGGAAACGTGATGTGAGTATCAGGGGAGCAACCAAGGCTGGGGGGAGGAGGGACTGGTAGAGGCCAAGGACAACTGATTTGTTATAGTTGTGGAGGCCCAACAAACTACGTGAGGGGCTATCCGAATATGATGTGATTGTCATGTCGTTACTGTACTCAGTTTGACCATGCAACTGAGGATTATCCAATATTGTTGGCAAAGATTCGTGAAAAGGGGGCACAGCCTCCACAACCAACACATAACGTCAAGAGGATGAGGGTTAATCCTTGCAAGGAAGGTCCTAAGGTAAACATTATGCTGCGAAGTGCTACTATGATGGGGGAGGATAAACGCAAGCAACCTACAGAAGGTGAATGGGTGTACAAAGCACCAGAAAAAGAGACTGGGTTTGATTTGGAATGCACAAAAGAAACATTTATGGAAGCAAAGAAAAGCTTCGTTGAGCCCTCCACCTCAGGAAGTCAGGAGAAACCAATTGAATAAATGGACCCATCCATGATTACTACATTCTTGGAGACCTGCATGAAGCGGGTAATCAACTTGAGGAACTGATCAATTGGTGTGCTGGTAAGGATGGCGCTACTGGTGAACCATGCATCGTCAGGAAGCTTGGCAAGCACAAGGCAAGGACCGGGTGTGAAATGAGACTCACCTCATAGATAAGGGAATATGAGATGGTCCAAGTTATCCTGGATCTCGGGTTCGACGCAAATGTTTTGCCAAAACAGACTTGGGAAAGAATGGGGGGACCTGTGCTCTGGTGGTCTCTGATCCAATTAAGAATGGAAAATCAATAGAAAATTATGCCAATGGGGAGGCTCTAAGGGGTAACAGTTGGCATCAAGGGTGTGAGCGCACTGGAAGATTTCTAAGTAATAGAGATTGTGGATGATAGAAATCCCTACCCTGCACTCCTTGGAATCGATTAGGCCACTGACATGAATCGGGTAATCAACCTGAAGAAATGAAAGATGATATTTGAAAATAAGTTTCTCCGTGTGGTGGTGTCGCTAGATCCTACGGAAGGACCACGCTATACAGAACCAGTCCGAGATTATAAAAGTGATGACAATCTGGACCATATTTACAAGATAATGGCGTGAGACCAGCATTGGGTGAATCCAACAGTGGACAGACATATTGCATGGGACCGCGAAAGCTCCTGCACATCAGATTCAAACAAAGAATTGGAGCACTAGTAGAACCAACTGCATGAAGTATATATGCTGCATTGAAATATGATAACCAAGTTATTGCGCTGTGTGTCATCTAAAGTTAGGGATTTTCATGATTATGATGGGCTAACTGATGTTGACTGCTTTTTGGATGAATTTGAAAGAGAATTGCTAGAGAGACATCGCTTCCAGGCCTTGGATTGGGTATTGCACGCTATGCCCGCGAGATGGTGGGGGACACACAGATGGTGGGGGACACACAAGGATAATTTCAATGATTGGTGCGACTATAGGAGGATGATGAGAATACATTTTGGGTAGCCAAAAGTGTGGATGACAGATAAGTATGATGGAAGGGATGATCTGCCTGATCACTTGGCTAAATGGACTAAGGCTCATGGAGCAGAGCCCCACCTTGAATGGGTGCATCTATTTTGTCATACCATGGGCATTATACCAATTAATGGGTACTTGGAAATCAAGCTTCACCATGGCATTGAAGAGTGGAACATCTTACACCAGGGATTTGTAATGATGTTCAACTTTGAGGATGGGTTTGACTGTATTGACGCGACATTACAAGAGGTTAAAGCAACGATCTTTAGGATACTACAAGATCCTTTGGACCTGGTCTAACTTGATTTGACTACCCAGATGAGCCATGCACTGGAATGCTATAACGTGACCACTGAAGAAGAAGACGAGGATCCCCAAAAGATTAATATTCCGAAATTTGAAGGTCACTGTGAGGTTGAAGGAATGCAGATAGAGGATCCTGATATAACCGCAACGCTGAAAACCAAACAGATCAACATTGGCACAGAGGCGAAACCAAAATTTCCAAAGTTTGGGGACTATGGGGATGATGCGATATTAGACAAGGTCGCTGAGCTCCTCCGCGAATATCAAGATTTGTTCCCCACAAAGTTTTCTGATTTGAAAGGAATAAGAGGAGACCTGTGTGTCATGAAGATCACCCTGAAACCAAACACGAAACCTATAAAACAAAGACCTTACTTCCTTAATCCTAAGTATAAGGAAAGGGTTTGCACTAAGTTAGATAAGATGCTCACAGCAGGAATTATTGAACTAGTGGAAGAATCTGATTAGGTAAGCCCAATAGTGGTTTAGGAAAAGAAACAGAAAGAAGAAATAAGGATATGCGTGGATCTCTAGAAGTTGAATGATGCTTGCGTGCATGATCCTTTCCCAACCCTGTTCACTGATGAGGTCTTGGATAATGTGGGCGGCCAGAAGAATACTCTTTCATTGATGGGTTCTCTGGGTACCATCATGACTGAATGGGGATGTTTTCAGCACACCGCAATGCATTTTGGGATAAAGAATGCACCAGCAATCTTTTCGCGCATAGTCATTACAACATTCAAAGAATTCATTCATAAGTTTATGGAGGTATATTTTGACGATTGGACAGTGTTTGGATTGGTCAAGCTCCATGTGTCAAGTCTGCGCTTGATGTTAGATACATGTCAGAGATACCAAATCACGCTCAATCTAAAGAATTGTCTGTTTTGTGTCCCTTTTGAGATCCTAATGGGTCACGTGGTATGTAGACAGGGATTGATGGCAGACCCCACAAAGATCACAGTGATAATTAAATTAGAGCCGCCAAGGAATGTGGAATAGTTATGCGGAACTCTAGGGCATACCAGATAATATAGGAAGTTCATCAAGAGCTATGCCCATCAAGAGTGATGAATGTCATAAGATCTTGGACGTGTTGAAAAGGAAAATGGTCACCGCGCTAATCCTAATCTTCCCAAATTGGAAGAAGGAATTTCATGTGCATGTGGACACCTCATGTATTGTGCTGGGGGTCATGCTGACACAGGCAGGTGAGGAGGAATTGGACCATCCTATAGTATTTGTGAGCAGGAAGCTGTCCAAGGCTGAGAAGAACTATTGCATTACAAAGCGCGAATGACTAGCCATGTTATACGTGCTCCAAAAGTTCATGCACTATTTTCTAGGTGGACATTTTAAGATGTACATGGATCATTTTGCATTGAAATACCTGGTCAATAAGCCTGTGTTGAGGGGGAATATATGCAAATGGTTCTTGTTGTTCAAGGAGTATGACTTTGAAGTTATTGTGAAGTTAGGACGACTGAATGCGGGACTTGATCATCTGCCATGCATTGAAACAGGAGAGGAACCTACTCATTTAGGGGAAGGGTTCCTTGATGCACAACTCTTTTCAATGTGTGTCGCGGATAGTCAGTTTCAAGATATCATACATTTCCTGATGATGGGAACTTCTCCAAAAGGGTATACAAGCCAGCAGAAGGAGGAGTTAGTAGTGCACATGACAGACTTCTCCATCATTACAGGGTACTTGTAAAAAATGGGGTCAAACAAAATATTGTGATGTTATGTACCTAACTTTGAACGAACAAGAATTCTCGTGGAGGCTCATCGATGCAGAAGTATATAGCTTAGCAATTTCATTATGTTCTAGTTAACTTAGGGGGTCTTGTGTTTCAAGGAAGTTGGATTCCTATGTATGTAATTACTAAAGTTTTGAGTGATTAGAATAGGAATTAATTAGATATTGTCAGGATATTTGTAAATGCTCTCGAGTGTAGGAGAACATGAGTGATAATTAGTGATGACGAGAGAGTTGGAAATCAATTATAAGTCTTAGAATAGAAAGTGGTGTCATGATTCATGGAACTAGATAGGATTCTTAGGGATTATTGGAGTTAAAAGTGGACTTAGAGGATATTCAAGATTTAGTTCAGCAGATTAAGGATCTAAACCAGAATTGGTTAAAAAAAACCTTTTGTATAAATGTAAGCCTAAAAGGCATAGTAGTCAAGGTAGAGATGTAGAGAGTTAGTCAACCAGGAGTCAGAGAGTCAGTCATTTAGGCCTACGGGTAGGAAAGGAAAGGCCACTGATATTGAAAATCATGCCGAGGAACAAATTCCTATGTAATGGTTCTTTATTAATACAAATAACTCCATTCTGAGTTTGTATGATGTGTACTATGTAATTGAACTATAGATTGTGTGTGTGACTAGAGTAATTCTATGTAACTTAGGTTGCAGATCTGCAGAATCAAAGAAGGAGTAATAGAGAAGTGTGTTATGTGGTTGTGCATAGATAGTATTGGATAAAGCCTTTAATGTTACAGTGAAGGTGAAGGAAGCACAACGGTGTGAGTGGATATTGAGATCAGAACAAGTGAAAATCGTGAGGTGAAGACAAATACACAAGCAAAAAGTCGAATGTGCAATTACACAGTAAGAACCAAAAGAACTTAATGGTGCACAGGGACCATTAGATCAGTTGGATCAATGGAAGAGGTTTTGTGCAATAGATGACTAAGATTAATTCGCGCAAAATAAAATGAAGAAGATGAACGACGAAGATTAAGCACTAACCCTTTATTAAGCTGAGATTCTTTAAGTTCATATTAAGCAAATGGGCAGTTCCGAAAGACGGGAAGTAGTTTCTCATGCACCCTAAAGGTGGTAAGCGGTCTTTCTAAAATTCACGCGATTAAGCTTAGAGGCCAACATGTAGCAAACGATGGAGAGAGAAAACCACTTTTCACGCGTGCCTCCAATCTAATATCGGTCATGCAAGTATCTGCGCGAGATTGCATGATAACTGTTGGATCAAGTAGGATTGATCAATGGTGGAGATCAGCCAAGCTTGTTGGCGATCAGCTAACGTAATAGCCATTGGATTTGACAGAGCAGATCAATGGTGGAGATCGCCCAAGTTAGTTGATGATCGGGTGACGTGATAACTGTCAGATGGAGGAACGAGATCGATGGTGTAGATTTAACATGCTAAGGAGAGCATCGATATATGTGAAAATGTTTGAAGAATGGTGAAAAGATAAGGTTTAAATGTGGGTTATCAATATTTATATTATACAAGAGTTATAATAGAAATAAGCGGGATTAATGTATTTTGGGTTAAGTTAAGAATTAATCAAATATTATGGAGGGTCTATGTAAGGTTCCGCTTAAAGGCTTATCAAAAGTTTAGACTTTGGATAGTTAATTCAAATGAAATGTTTCCACATAGAGTTTATCAGAAAAGACTTAAGCGTTTGATTAAAGAGAGTTAAACCTTGGGTTAAGGAAAGTTTCTCTAGGTATGGAATTTTTAGAATTCCTGGGACACACATAGTGTGACATGCAATTGTATTTTCATAATGTGGGTATACACGGCTTAGGATGCATCCTTGGGGCATATGTAGCTTAGGCTAGCATCACTCATGGAGGAGCTGCAACAGGACATTATGCAGGAAAAGAAACAACGCAGAATATTTTGTGTGTTGGGTTGTGGTGGCCAACTCTGCATAAAGATGTAAAAGCATATTGTAGGGCCTGTGAAATATGTCAAAGGACTGGCACGCCATCGCAGAGGGATGAACTGCCTTTGATGCCACAGGTGATGTTGGCCGGATAAATTGTTCTTGCGGACAAGACCGATCTCCCTAGTATCAACTGATATCTAGCGACAAGCAGAACAAGAAAATCTACCTTTCTCTAAATATTGCGATTTATAAATAAAAACTAAGAGGTGTTTTAGACCCTACCTTAAGTCCAATGCTAGTTTGTGGCAACCACGCTTCGACCGTCCAAATGAGTTTCCCTTTAAGAACCTACAAACTCAAACAATCACACATCAAATAACACCTGCATAGCCAATATAATAAATCATATTCATCATGGTGATCAAGGAATCTATGAAATAAACCATAATAGATAGCTTATTGAGAAAAATAAACTTAATTGTATTAACTTTAAACAAAGAAGAACTTTACAACCTTGGTGCCTTGATGTTGTACAAGCTCCTCCCAGGGTTCAAGCAAGAATCTCCTCTACTTTGACAAGCTTCACACTATTCCTAGTGAGATCAAAAGGTATGTAATCTCTCCTCTCAAGCTCAATTAGGAAGTCTAAATTCCAATAGCATTTACCCTAAAAAAATATTCAGCTTTCAACCTTCTTAGTAACTAGCCCAATGCCTCATTTTATAGTGCAAAGGGAGGAAGTTACTGGTCCACCTATGAAGGGATGGAGTCCTCCTTCAAAGGGATAAGCTCCTCACATCAAGGGGTTAGCTCCTTTAGTTATGGGGTGCATGAACCACCAAGGAGCGAACTTGCCACCTCAAGATTCCCTATAGAAGCTTCCAGAAATAACCCAAAGTGAGTTTTTAAGAATGTACTTGCGCCTTTTTTACTTTTACAGGGGTCCGCACCCTTTACACAAAAACAGAATGAGCAGGTCCGCAGGAGACATGACCAAGGGGTGCGGGACCGAAGGTAATGCTAAGAGAAAGTGCGGAACTAGAGTCTTAGAGATTTTCAAGGACTTTCTCTCATTTTTCAAGGCTTGACATGAAGAGTTGAGGTTTAAGACTTGCATAGGAGAAAAGTATGAGTGGTGATAGACTCACTCTGACTGCAGAATGTCATGGTGACAATATTTTGTGTAACAGATTGCCCCCTCAAGTGCGAAGTCTGTAATAGATGAGGATAGTATTATCATCTAAGAAGAGTGAAGTACTTTATCATTTCGAGGATCATCTTGTGGAGAGCCTAGTTGGAACCTGTAAAACATTCAATACAAAATATATATATGTGATCATATCATCACTGAGGTAGGCATTCCCATACTCAGATCAAAACTGACTAGAAAGCTAAACTGCTCTGATATAGGAATGATCTTTTAATACATCACAAGTATAGACATATGTACACACACTATGGGCACAACCATTTGTTTATGAATAGTCAACTGTATAATGAATAACAAAATTCTTGCAGCCTGGATGGTGGAACCTAGATCCAGGGTCTAGATTTCTGCTTCCTGAACTAGTATGATTCTATCCATGTGAATGAATCTGTCGAAGTCAAACATGGTAGAAACCACTTGATTACCAGTCAATGATGCAAACTGTTAACAAGTGTAAGAGAAACCACCAGTAATGTCAATGGCTCTCAAAGTGCTCAGTACAATCCATGAAATGTGAATAGATGAGTTGATGTTGAACATGTAATAGAATCCTTTGATTGAAGGTCAATGATGAAACCTGTCATGGAAAGCGAGAAACTTGCCATTGAAGCATGCAGATTCCAAGGTACTAACGATTTCTAGATCATGTTTCTAGATAATGAGATGAAGTCGATAGAAAGCGATCCGTCGTAGGCAAGCCCACAACACGAAATAATAGATCAATTTTGAAGAAATATAGTTGCAAGGACTCACTCAGGGATGGTCAACATGGATGACAAATATTTTTCAGATGAATGGTTTATTTGCAGTGACCTCTTGAACACATAACGACTGTTACACAAGAATATTGTCACCATGACTATTTGTAGTCAGTATGGCTCTATCATCACTTGTACTGTCCTCCTAAGCAAGTCTCAGACCTCGACTCTTCAAGTCAAGCTTTGAAAATGAGAGGAAGACATTGAAAATCAACAAAGCTTTGGTTTTGCACTTTCTCTCACTGTTGCCTGTGGTCCCACACCCCGTGTTCACAATACCTGCGGACCTGCCCACTTTGTCCCTAAAGGAGTGGGTGCGGAACCCTATGAAAGTCAAAAAGGCGCAAGTTTATTCTAAAAAACTCACTTTGGGTTAATTCTAGATGATTCTAGAAGGAATTTTGACATGGATTGGTCACTCTTAGGTGGTTCATGCATCCCAAAATAGGAGCTAATCCCTTGATGAGAGGAGCTATCCCTTTGAAGGAGGGCTTTATCCCTTTGAAGGAGGACCTAGTAACTTCCCTCCATTGCACTATAAATTAAGGCATTGGACTGGTTGCTAGGGAGGTTAGAAGCTGAACATTTTTTAGGGTAAATGCTGGTGGAATTGAGACTTCCTAGTTAAGCTTGAGAGGAGAGATCACACACCTTTTTGGCTTCATTGGGAAGAGAGTGAAACTTGTCAAAGTAGAGGAGACTTCTTGTTGGACCCTGGGAGGAGCTTGTACAGCATCAAGGCATAGCTTGTAAAGTTATTCTTTGATTTGAATTAATACAATCAGATTCATTTTTCTCAACAAATTGTCCTATGTCATTTGTTTCATGAATTCCTTGATCATCATGATAAGTATGCTTTATGATATTGGCTTTTCAGGTGCTATTTAATTTGTTTGCTTGTTTGTGTTTGCAGGTTCACTACAAGGGAGCTCATTTGGATCAAAGGAGCGAGGCTTCCACAAACTTGCATTGGACCCAAGGTAGGCCTAAACACTTGTTTTCCTTTGTTTATAATTGCATATTTAGAGAAAGATAGTTTTTGATTGGCTTGCTTGTCACTAAATATCGTTAGATTCTAGGAAGGTCTATCTTGTCCGCAAGATCGACTCATTCCGTGTGACAAAATGGCAACTTCAATGGGGAATTGATTTTTTCCTTGTTTTTACTTTGACCTGAGAAATTGTGTTTTTGTTTCTGTTTTTGGCTTGTTGTGTGTGGAATTGGGTAGATTTAGTAGATCTAGGATTATTTTTTGGTTTCCATAACTTTGGGAGAGGACTGCACCCTCGGCTTGGGACACAGTGCGGACCTATCCGCACTTTTGCTTTTAGAAAAGAGCGGTACCGCACCTGTGTGAACTGTGGACCTGCGGACCCTGTCAAAATTTTTGAAAACCTAAGATTTTCTCTGTTAGTCAGCTTAGTTTTTGTTTAGATGTTATTATCCTCTGCCCAGACCTGCATATAACCTGTCAGAAGCATTTCTTAGGTTAATTCGATTGGTGTTAGGGTTTTAGGTGAAATTCCTAGAAGTTTTGATTGTTGGGTTTGGTTTTCATTTTGGTCTTGTAGTAGCTCTGAGCTTAGAAGTTGTAGAAGCCTCAGATCACCTTGGTTTTTACTAGCCTTCTTATGAGTCTGACCATTTGCAAAATCTACCTTTGTTGAGGAATCCACCTTGTGTTTTCTCTTTGCAAAACTTCGAAAAGGCTTGTGTTAAAAGTTTGGATTTCATTTTTAGAAAAGAAAACAAAAATTGGTTGTTTTTTGGCTGATTTGTGATTTTGGACAAATTAGTCATTAGTTTGCTTATAGCTAAGTAAAACATCCTTGAAAAGACATCTTGTAAGCTTTGACTTCAAATCGTTTTTTTATAGTTTATAGATCTCAAGATTAGCTAGTTCCATAGTTTTGAGTGTTTTATAAAAAATAAAAAATCTCTTTTGGAAATAGTTTGTTTTTGTAGTATTTGAGTGTTTTGAAAGAAAAGGGAATTTTTTGTGAAAATACCTAGTTGTCTCATTTTGAGTGCATTGGGAAAGACAAAAAACTCTTCTTTTAATTTGTTGGTTAAGAAAGATTTGTGTTTACAAGTATTTGCATTCTCAAACTCTTTCCTAGCTAGAAGTTCATTGAAGGGAAAAGATTGCTTAATCATCTTAAGTGCATTTTTTAGTGATTTCGAGTCAATTCTTCATACCACGAGTTTCATCTCCGCACCTCTTGACTTAGAAAAAAACCAATAAAAATAACGCTTAAAGTAAAAATCTATCTAGTAATCTTTTTGTTTCTAGGGCTCTGATACACCAACATAGCTTAGGCTAGTGTCTTGGAGTATGGAATAATTAACTCTCCAAGACAGTAAAACAAACAAGTAGTTGTATCTTGCGGTAGGAGAGAAATCCAATTGTTGCATCTATACTCTGGGAAAGCTCCTCTTAAAGGAGAAGCACGAGAACTTGTTCGAACCAGTGTGGGAATCAATCCTTCCTCATTAGGAACGACGCCAGATATTCACGTATTAAGAACGGCAAACCTTGGATTAACCATTGTTGAGGAGCTTGGGGTCACTTTTTGGTAAACCTTGGATTATGTCAAGGAGCCGTCAAGGGGATTGAGCTTGTTACTCTGCCCTTGCGTGCGTATCGGATCATAGACCGTTCCCCAAGGTATATTTGTTTCCATTGGTAACCTTAGTGACCATATTCTATAGGATTCTTCCTAAGGTGACAGTGGTGGGAAGATCCCACTATACCTGGAGCAGACGTCGGCTAGACTCACTTGGATTTTCTGGGGAGTTCTCTTCACTCGAGACGGTTTAGTGGAGGAACTTGTGCTAGTCTATTCATTATGCAGGTTGCCGGGGTAATTGTTCCAACCGCCATTTCTGTATTGAACTCTGCGACGTTGGGTTTCAACACCAACTAGTGTTTTCAATACGGAAAGCTAATTTTTGTGTGTGGTTTGATCTCCTAGATTCTTTAGGGATGTGATTCAAATTTTTTTGGTTCTTTAAAGGCTTTAGGTGGTTTTCATTGAGATTTTACTTTGTTTTCATGTGAAGTAGTTAAAATTTTTAATCATGGCTGAATTACCAAGGAAGTCCCATAGACTTTGGGGCCAACCTCTTGAGTTTTCACCGAGCCAGCCTGAAGGGTTAAGAGCCCTCGTAACTCCTAGAGACAGTAGAGTTGGGTCACCTGAAGAAGGTGAATCTTCTTTAGTGGTACATCCTGATTTTCAAGCTTCTGTAGCAGATTATAATCCACAATCGATGTTTGTTTCCGAAATTACTGGTAGCTTCTTATCTACTAGTGATATAGGTGAGGAACCTGAAATATCTGAACCTAAAAGTGAATTTGCTGCTAATCCAACATCGGGGTTTACCTCTCCAACTTCTAGTGGTCCTGGTTCACCCAGGGTAGAAAGAATAATTACCCAAAATCTTCCTTCTGGACTTATAGCTATTGAAGAACTTGCTACTCTGGAAGAAGAAGTAGGCATCCCTATCCCTGAAAATCAACCTGTTACCGAACTTAGGGAGCATGAATCAATTTTTTACAGTCCACCTAGGAGCAGTGCTTGGTATCTCTCATTGAAATTTTTTTTGGAAAACCCGGGACTAAGTTTTTCACCACCTCGTATTCCTTATCACCCAACACCTAGAGGTTACTATCCTCTGTTAAATATGTCAAGATAGTCGTCCATGCTTTCTCAATCGCTAAAATCCTTTTTGTACGGCGGTCCTTCTGTTCCCTCTGGGTATCAGACACTTTATGGTACTTTTGCGAGAGCTTCTCCTCAACCCATTGAACAAGGGTTATTAACTGGAAATAATGGTGCTAAGCCGTTGTGTAGAAGATATTCTTATGATGGCAGGTACTATTCCTAATCCTCAACCTCAAGGTGGCTAGTTACCGCCTAGGGGGCAGCCTCAAAATCCTCAATTATCGCCTGGGGGTCAACCTCAAGGTACCCAATTTGCGCCTGGGGGGCAACCTCAAGGATAGTACATACCTACGGGACAGTACGTTCCTCAAGGTCAACCCCAGACTCAATATGTACCTCAAGGTCAACCCCAGTATCAATATGTACCTCAAGGTCAACCCTAGTATTAGTACGTGCCTCAAGGGTAACAAGCCCAAGGTCAGTACTCGAACCAAGGTTTCCAACCACCCTCCAGTCAATCATATATTCAAGGAACGGGAAATGTACCTTTGAATTATCAACCCTACCCTCAACCCGGTTATGGTCCTCAATATTCTCAACCTGTTATGGGTTCGTACCCCAGAATGATCTTAGTGTGGGATCCATCGCAAACTCAACAGGTCTTGCAACCAAATGTACAGTTGTCATCTCAAACTGGACAACCCTTAGTTTCTGGTTCACCCCAACAACCTGTCCAGTCTACTATTCAAACTTCTGTACCTTCAGTAGTTTCTCAGCCTGGGCCATGTACACCTCGTACTCCGCCTCAAATGGCTGCTGCAACTGCTGCAACATCTGTTCAATCAACCCCACCTACTTCTGGAGTATCGACAGCTCCAGTTTCTATTGTTCCTGTATCAACTCCTCAGACATATTTACCTCAGTCTGGATCCACAATTCAAACTTCAGTTCAGATGCCTGTAGGACAACCTGGTTCAAGTACGGTTGTCACAAGTCAACCACAATTTACTTATCAATCATACCAGGGACAGTACCAATTCGGTCCTACTGTGTAGTAGCCAGTCTATTAGTATCAATCGTACCCTGGGTATACATATCAACAACCTCAACAACCCCAGTACGGTCCGGTTAATCCTGGTTTTCCGAGAGGATACAATATCCCAAATGCAATTCCAATTCCTAGTTATCCTGGATATCCTCCTCCTGGGGCTGGTCTCATGACCCAGAGTTTTAAGGACCTTAATCATCAGTTACCATTTATCACAACTTTGGACTTGCCTGACTTGTTGCGCCTAACAAATGATCCCATTAACTATCTTTTGTTTTGGACACCAATGCCGAATAAGTTGCCTAGTGATATTCCTAAGTTTGAAAGCAAATCAATAGAGGACCCGTCGAAACATGTGATGACTTATCACCTCTGGTGTGCGTCTAATTCCATTTTAGATCATTCAATCCGTTTAAGGCTTTTCCAGTGCACTCTAATTGGTCTTGCGGCCAAGTGGTACATTGAGTTACCGCGAGCCACTTTTTATAACTTTAGTCAGTTAGCTACTTCGTTTTTAACTCATTTTCAGTTGCCAGTCAGATATGACAATGGCACGGAATTACTAACTTCATTAAAGCAGTCGACGTCCACTTACATTTCAGATCACATTCATCAATGGAGACATCGACGACGTTTAGTGAAGGTTTTTATTCCGGATCAGATCTTAGCTGAATGGTTTGTAAAATCTTTATTGCCAAAGATCACTGAGGATGTAGCTAAGGCCAGAGTCATTACTGAGGAGTAAGTAATTGCTCAAGCACAATACCTTGACTTAGTTTATACTCAATCAGGTACGTTACACGAGAAAATCCCCGATCTTTCTAAGCAAAATCAAATCGCTGCAGCTCCTTCAGGGTCTCATGCCACTGACGGTATGATTGGTACAGTTAATACCAAAAGTAAGAAGAAGTCTTCCAAGAATTCTTCTCCTATCATAATCTTGCCAGATTCCCCGACAGGATATTCTTCCGCGGAGATTTCCGCTGATATTCATGTTGTAGAGTCATCTACAGCCAAATCAAAATCCGCTGGTAAGAAGAAAGGGAAGAAGAAAAAAAAAACAGATAAAAATTCGAAAGAGAAACCTGAAAAAGCGGAATCAAATGATGAGAAATGCAAACCTCATTATCCTTGTCTCATTTGTGACGAAGAACATTTTACAAGAGACTGCCCTCATCGTGCAGAGGTTGCAAAGATTGTCAAAGGTTCCCAAACTCCTGCTGTTTTGAAGGATCCTTTTCCAAGTCAAGACAGTAAGATGATAGGTTTTTCCTCAAATGCCAATGAGGAACCCATTCTGATGATGTCCCATGTTAGGATTGCAACTCGATCACATTATTATGGAAGTAAAAGTCCTGTTGATGGTAAAGAAGCAGAATCTTCTCATTCTAACCCATCAACCTCAGCTCCCGGTTCCAATCCACTAGAGATCAAGAAACCTAATCCATACTTAGTAATCAAACCGCCTACCAAAGGTATACTTCAAAAGTTAGATTTCAATCCACATGCGAGAGCGGCTCAGAACTATAACATTGTTGAAGATTTAGCTATTTCACCTTTAGCGATGTCGGCTTTGGAAGTGCTACAATCATGTCCAACACAGCGTAAATTACTTTTGTCGGATATAGGAGCTGTTGACGTTCAGGACTCGAACTTAATAATTTTCGATCGAGAAAATAGTACACCGCGCTTACCTCATCAAATGGCTTTCCAGATCCCAGTGATAGTTAAAAACAGACCTATTCATAGGACTGTGATTGATGAGGGAGCCTCAACGTGTATTATGTCGATATAGTGCTGGAGATCACTTGGTTCTCCTTCACTAAATCAATCCCCGACGATTCTAAAGACCTTTGATGGCCATGGGTTTCATCCTTTTGGAATTCTATAGGATTTACCTATAGGGGTTGAAGGAAAAACTATTAATCTAGATGTGGATGTGGTTGATGCCCCTCTAGATTACAACCTTCTCTTGGGTCGTAGTTGGTCTTACGCTATGACAACTGTCATTTCATCGGTCTTTCGGGTTATAAAGTTTCCTCATAATGGAAATATTGTAACAATAGGCCAGCTGGCTTACTTTTCATCTGACCCAGCCTCTTCTGAAAGCATTCAGCATGTCGGCAAAACGACTATCCCGTATAAGGATGTTGGAGTTGGACTAGTTAAAGATGCCAATTTACTGGGAACTTTTCCTTTTCCTCCAATCAATGCATCGTCTCCTTTTGCGACCATTCATATGATCTCGTCAGACACCATTATTTATGATGATCCTTGGATCGTACCTTCTGAATCTGAGATAGACTCATTTGGTGATGCTATGCCTTTGAGTCCATATGAAATTGCGTATCAGGCTGTGCAATCGTTTTCGAACCCATCTTCAACCAAAATTGACTTAATGAATGTGGTCCATGAGGAATCACTTTTCACATCAAACTCAGAGTCAATGAGGTTTTCTAAACTTGTTCACAGTGATGAGCAAATTCGTGAAATCCTATGTGTCGATGATTTACCATGGGAAGATATCCATCACAGATCTTCGTTTTTACCCAAGAATGATCGTTTTGAAAATGATTTCTCATCAATTTTTACGATTGAATATGTCAAGGAACCTCAAAGTCCAATGAAAAATCCTGATTCCGAGTTAAATTTGGGAAACATTTCTCGAACTATTCCTATTTATATTTCGGTTAAGCCTGGAATTATTGAAAACATTCACATAGGTGCCTTATGTATGGAAGATGAAATTAAAATATATAAGGCCCTATTTCAAGAATTCCGCGACGTGTTTTCCTGGTCATATGAGGAAATTCCAGGAATTGACCCCGCAATTGTTGTTCATGAAATGAAAACTTACCTGGACACTAAACCCGTCCGGCAACGTTTGCGTCAGATTCACCTGAGAAAAGTTGTTGCTATTAAAGAAGAAGTTGAAAAATTACTCAAAGCAGGTTTCATTTATCCGATTCTGTTAACGGATTGGGTATCGAATATTGTTCTTGTTAACAAAAAGCAAGGGACAATAAGAATATGTATCGATTATAGGGACATTAATCGAGCCTGTCCAAAGGACAATTACCGAACTCCCTATATCGAACAAATCATTGATGATTGTGCCGGCACCGCAATATTTTCCTTCATGGATGGTTTTTTCGGATACAATCAAATCAATATTCTACCTGCCGATCAACCAAAAACTGCTTTGATTTGTCCATGGGGACATTTTCTTATTGCAAATTACCTTTTGGGCTCAAGAATGTTGGGGAAACTTTTCAAAGGGCCATGTCTTATGCATTTCATGACAAAAAGCACATTGTGCAACCCTATCTCGATGATTTTCCTGCTCATTCATTACCTCGAGCTGATCACCTCATCCATTTACGAGTAATCTTTATGAGGTGTAGGCATTATCAGATTAGGTTGAATCCACACAAGTGTGTTTTCTGTATAGAAATGGGTCAGTTGCTAGGGTTTGTTGTTTCGAAAGCCAACATTCGCGTCAATCCCTCGAAGTTTGAAGCTATTGTCAAATTGCCTCCTCCTTCGAGTCTTCGCCAACTCCAAAGTTTGCAAGGGAAAGCAAACCTTTTACGACGATTCATTCCTAAGTACGCCGAGGTTACAAAGGGTTTTACCCGGTTGCTAAAATAGAATACTCCATTCTATTGGGATGAGATAGCTCAGAAATCTTTTGATGCACTAAAACATGCGTTGACCCATGCACCGTTATTGCATCCTCCCAACTACGACCATGACTACTTCTTGTATCTCGCCGCCTCCCATTCCACCATTGGAATGGTGTTAGTTCAAGAAGATGAATTCGGTACTAAACATGTGATATATTACCTTAGTCGAACCTTAAATCTAACTGAGCTAAAATACTCATATGTGGAGAAATTGGCATTGGCAGCTGTTCAAGTTGTCCAACGTTTTAGTCACTACATTTTACTACGTAAAACTATAGCAATTTCTGATTGCAACCCTATGATCTACATTTTGACCAAAGAAATTGCTAGGGGGAAAGTACTCCAAATGGATTGTGATCCTGCAGGAGTTCGACTTGGAATTTGAAAAATCTAAGTCTAAGAAATCTTTAGTTTTTGCGGAGTTAATGTGTGACTTCCCGTGTGCTGACACGGAAACTATTACAGAGGAGCCCATTCTGGACGAATCCTTGTTTCTAATCAACACTTTAGATCTATGGTACGGGGATATCATCATTTATCTCCAGACCCAATCCTTTCAGCCAGAAATTTCAAGGTCAGAACATCGAAAAATATGATTCCAGTCCCAACAATTCAGAATTATTGGAGATACTCTTTATCGCCGTGGGGCGGACTCTGTTTTTTGATGTTGTTTAACTCAAGAGGAAGCTGAAAGGGTTCTAAATGACTGTCACTCTGGAGCGTGTGGCGGTCATATGTCTAGGTATGCCACAACCCAAAAGATATTGCGCGCTGGCTACTTCTGGCCGTCCTTGTTTAAAGATTCTATTAACACGGTCCAAAAATGCCACAACTGCCAAATTTTTGATCAAAAGATGCGCGCTCCACCTGCTCCTCTCCAGCCTATAATTCTCGTTGGTCCTTTCGCCAAATGGGGTATCGATTTTATTACATGTAACCCTCACTCGGCTGGGGGGCATGCATATATCATCGTTGTGGTAGATTATTTTACCAAGTGGGCCGAGGCGATGCCTACATTTGAGGCAGACGGTAAAACAACTGCAATTTTCATGTTCAATCATATAATTGCTAGGTTTGGTGTTCCACAAGCGATTATCACTGATCATGGGCGTCATTTTCGAAACGTTATGATGACTGAACTTACAGGCCAGCTTGGTTTGCGTCACGATAGTTCAACTCCTTATTATCCACAAGCTAATGGTCTGGTTGAATCCATCAACAAAGTTTTAGTCATCATGATCGAACGAATCATTGGGATTCATCGGTGGAATTGGCATAACATGTTATTTTCAGCGCTTTGGGTGTATCGAACCTCAGTAAAAACGTCAACAGGGTTCACTCCTTTCCAACTAGTTTATGGTCTGGAAGCTGTGTTACCCATTGAATGCGAAATCCCATCATTGCAAATGGCCATTGAGTTACTTCTAGCCACTTCTGAAGAGGAAAAACATTTGTTATACTTAGCTCAACTAGATGAGAATCGAAGTGATGCTGCATTAGCGATCGAAACTGATGCAAAACGTATTAAAGCTTAGTATGATCGAAATGTGACCCCTCGAAATTTTTCGGAAGGAGACCTAGTCTTATTGTACGATCAAGCTAATGATAAATTAGGCATTGGAAAATTCATTCCTATGTGGCATGGTCCCTATGTTGTCAAGCAAAAGCTAGCAAAAGGGGCCTATGAATTGGTAGACTTTGACGGGGACTCTTTAGGTAAACCCAAAAATGGTCTTTACCTGAAGAGGTATTATGCTTAAAGAATGGGTGTGGAGATTTTTAGTTAGGTTAGTTTTCTTTCTAGATGGCGTGTTTTAGTTTAAAAAGTGTGCTTAGCTTAGAGAGTGTTTTTCATCATTATTTCCACTTATCTTGGTTTTACTCTTGATATTGCAGATGTCGATGCCTCTCCAAACATACATTGGTTTTGCTGATGGTTCTTGTCGTAATACACGAAACATTTCTTCCGCAGCTTGGGTTATCTATTCACCCTCTGACCAGTTGGTATCTATGCATGGGGTAAGCCTCGGTCAAACAATGAACAACATTGCAGAGTATACTGTAGTGATTGAGTTATTATCTGAATCTATTTCATTTGGGATTTGGAGTTTGATAGTGAGGTTAGATTCTGAACTCATTGTATTACAACTTAATAGAGTATATGCCATTAGAAATCGAGTGTTATTGAGATTATTTTTGATAGTGCGTCTCTTGGAACGTGAATTTGATTATATTGAATATCAGCATATTCCAAGATCTTTAAATACATTAGCAGATGCAATTGCTTCTCGAATGCTAAGTAGACATTTGCAATAATCATACATGTAAATTTAAAGGCATTCCATAACATGTTTTACAAGATGAACCGGTAATAGTGATATAGTATAATATAGGAGTTTGTCAAAATATACACCGTCCTTGATCATAGGTTAAAAAACACCTTATGATCGGCAAAAATGATAAGTACAAAAAGAAAAATGTCATATGTGTCTACAATAGGCGATCATCCTATCACTGGTGATGATCTCGATAAGAAACCATTGTACGGGCCACCTTACAAAGGAACCTCCTAGAAGGTCCTAGGACCCCAATCACATAGCACTATAGTCGACGAGGAATGTCATCTATGCCAGTCTCTGGAATGTCCCCTGTCAAATGCTCTAGATGACTCTCCAACTCGGCCAAGGTCTCTGTTGATTCATCCTATGGGGCTAGTGCCGCTACAGCTGGTTGTTTCCTCTCATAAGGCCAGAGAGCGGCTAGTCGCTGTGGACCCACATCTGCATTTGAAACTTTTTACTATCAGTTTTGGGACGAGATAAAAAAAATAAATTAAAATAGGAAAATGTTGAAAATGATTTTACCTGAGTCATCCCATTGCTCTCTTGGTGGAAGAGCCATGTCTGGGTCACCGCGAAAATCCACCCCAACATAAGGGAAGTCCTGAATAGCAAAAACCTGGTTTTCCAACCAATGGAAATACTCAGGTTTGAATCGAATGACCTCTGTCCCCTCGTCAGGATGATGGGCCATAACTACAACCCATCGCATCAGTTTGGGCTCTCGAGGAAGTCCAGCTCCAACAGTGAGGTGCTGCGGGACCAACATTGGGACCCTCTCCAGACCAAAGCTCACAACTAAAGCACCATATCCAAAGGTATTCAGTTGTCCGTTCTTGGTTCTGGTCAGTTGGCCTTTTACGTTAGCCAACACAACATCGCACTAGTTGAGGATGGTGCCTCGAAAGCAGTCAACTGCCATCTGCATCTGGGATCCAGTGGCTATATGTAGCGTGGCACTCCCGCAAAACCTGGTAACAGTAAACACGATCACCATGAGTTCAAGACAGGATATGGTTTTAATTTCTATCCCTTTGTCTCTAGCTTGGTTGTTTCAGAACTCTAGCCAGAGGCTATCGACAAACTAGCCACCTGGCCTAGTCCCGAATAGAGTCAAGCCTTCGGCTCTCTTAAGAAAACCAGTCAAAAAGTACATGTCTGTCAGCTCAATTTCGAGCTAGTGGCCACTAATGAAGAAGCCCTGGTCCTGTATGCTCCACCTGTATACCAACCACTACAAGAAGTCAACCTGGGCCCTCATGCCAGGTATGGCCCAGAATTTGTACAAGCCGCATGCCTTCAATGCATCGATTGAAGGTTGGTGATTTACCGCGGCAAGATCTACATCCTCATGCTCCTATTCTCGCCAATCAAGCATGATGTATACTCTACATCCAACAAAAAGGCGAATTAGAATGCAAAAAATTAAATTGTTTGGGTCAATTTTGAGAAATTTAGGGTTAAAAACCCTTTCTGCGAGGACCGCACCCTCTCTGTTAGAGACAATGTGCCCCTGACTTTTTCCCCATTGAGAAAACGTCGGGGTCTGCGGGCTGCCATTGTTATGCCTGTGGGCCCCCGCACACGGCTTTCTAGCCTCAAAACCCTCTAAAAAATGAAATAAAACCCTAAAAAACAAATTGAAATGGATGGAATTGAAGAGTAGGATGATGTGGATTACCTGGAGGAGACGACACTCAATTCCAATGGATGGATTTTCCGCAATCTTCACGGGAAGTTTCTGACCAAAAGCACTATTTTCTCACCCAAATCTCAAACGGTAAAAATAAGTTGACGAAAGCCCTTTTTATAAGTTTTTTGAATAAATGAATTGTAAATTTGTTTATGTTTCACTTTAGAAAGGTAACTTTTGCAGCATTTTTATCCATCTCAAACAAGTATGAGTAATGTTTGCATTCTTGTTCAGGATAACGGATTTTTTCAGGTGAAATCGGTCATTTTCGACGGAAAAACATTTAGAGTCACCTTTAAGCTCTTTTCTGACTCCTAAAACATGAAAGGATCATCGAGTTTTTCTTTTTAAAATCGTTAAAATGGAACTAAAAATACGATCCACTTACAGCTCTTTTTTTTACCGTAAAAACATGAAAAGATTGCCGGATTTTTGTCGTTTCAAATTCGATATTGGTTATAAAACGACGTGTCATTGATCGCTTTTTTACTTTTTCGGATCAGAGGCACTAATTACGAAAAGTACTCCTTGGTTGTAAAGATCAAGAAATTCTCTTAAGTATTATTTTATACTTTTTCGGGCTTGGGAGACACAAATTTACGAAAAAGGTCAACCCTGGAGTCTTCTTAAGTTTTTTTAGACTCTCTAAAATTGAAAAACGCCGAGTTTCTCCTATACTGGACTCGTTAAAATTTAACAGTAAAGGACCTGTTCAATTACAAATAGGAATAGACCACTCCTTCTTAGGGTTCGAATTTAAACTAAGTTGGACTCATCCGAAGGATGAGCTTATAATCAAGCAAATGTTATCCTCCTCAAGCTTGTCAAAAATAAAGAGGTACTTGCCAGAAATGGTGGGGGAAAAGAGAGAAAAATGAGCCTGTTTGTCATACTTTGTAACCACTCTTGAACACGACACTTTTATTCACCTGGGTTGGGAAATCCTTTGCCTAACAGTTGATCAAACCACATTGAAAGTCTTCAGCCGGTTTTTGGGTATTAACTTTGGGTCAATTGCCACCAAACCATCTGCTATGTCGTTATGTGTTCAAGAGGTCAGTGCCAATAAGCCATTCATCTGCAAAATGTCTGTCATCCATCTTGACCATCCCTGAGTCAGTCCTTGCAACTAAATTTCTTCAACTTGATCTATGATTTCTTGTGGTGGGCTTGCCTACGAAAAATCGCTTTCTATCGACTTCAGCTCATTATCTAGAAAGATGATCTAGAAATCGTTAGTACCTTGGGATCTGCATGCCTCAATGGCAGGTTTCTCGCCTTCAACAATAGGTTGCATCATTGACCTTCGATGAAAGGACTCCATGACATGTTCGACATCAACACATATATTCACATCTCATGGATTGTATTGGGTACTTTGAGAGCCATTGACATTACTGGTGGTTTCTCTCACACTTGTTGACAGTTTACATAATTCACTGGTAATCAAGTGGTTTCTACCATGTTCAACTCCAACACATTCATTCGCATGGATAGAATCATACTGTTTCGGGAAGTAGAAATGAAGACCCTGGATCTAGTTTCTACAATCCAGGCAGTGAGGAATTTTGTATTCATTATATTGTGGACTATTCATAAACAGATGGTTGTGCCCATACTGTGTCTACATGTGTCTATACTTGTGATGTATTACAATATTATTCCTATATTGGAGCAATAGTTAGTTTTCTAATCAGTATTGATTTGAGTATGCGAATGCCTACCTCAGCAATGATATGATCTCATATATATATATTTTGCATTGAATGTTATTACAGGTTCCGACCGGGCTCTCCACAAGATGATCCTCGAAATGATAAAGTACTTCACTCTTCCTAAATGGTAAATGAAATCCTCATCTACTACAGACTTTGCACTTTAGGGGGCAATCTGTTACACAAAAATATCATCACCATGACTATTTGCAGTCAGTATGGGTCTATCATCACTTGTACTATCCTCCTAAGCAAGTCTCAGACCTCAGCTCTTCAAGTCAAGCTTTGAAAATGAGAGAAAGACATTGAAAATCAACAAAGCTCTGGTTCCACACTTTCTCTCATTGTTGCCTGCGGTCCTGCACCCCCTGTTCACAATACCTGTGGACCTGCCCGCTCTGTCCCTAAAGGAGTGGGTGTGGACCCCTGTGAAAGTCAAGAAGGTGCAAGTTTATTCTAAAAAACTCACTTTGGGTTAATTCTAGATGACTCTAGAAGGAATTTTGACGTGGATTGGTCACTCTTAGGTGGTTCATGCATCCCAAAAGAGAAGGAGCTAATCCCTTGATGAGAGGAGCTATCCCTTTGAAGGAGGGCTTTATCCCTTTGAAGGAGGACCTAGTAACTTCCCTCCATTGCACTATAAATTAAGGCATTGGGCTGGTTGCTGGGGAGGTTAGAAGCTGAACATTTTTGAGGGTAAATGTTGGTGGAATTGAGACTTCCTAATTAAGCTTGAGAGGAGAGATCACATACCTTTTTGGCTTCATTGGGAAGAGAGTGAAACTTGTCAAAGTAGAGGAGACTTCTTGTTGGACCCTGGGAGGAGCTTGTACAGCATCAAGGCACAGGTTGTAAAGTTCTTCTTTGATTTGAATTAATACAATCAGATTCATTTTTCTCAACAAATTGTCTTATGTCATTTATTTCATGAATTCCTTGATCATCATGATAAGTATGCTTTATGATATTGGCTTTTCAGGTGCTATTTAATTTGTTTGCTTGTTTGTGTTTGCAGATTCGCTACAAGGGAGCTCATTTGGATCAAAGGAGCGAAGCTTCCACAAACTTGCATTGGACCCAAGGTAGGCCTAAACACTTGCTTGCCTTTGTTTATAATTTCATATTTAGAGAAAGATAGTTTTTGATTGGTTTGCTTATCACTAGATATCGTTAGATTCTAGGAAGGTCTATCTTGTCTGCAAGATCGACTCATTCCGTGTGAAAATGACACTGCAGATGGTTTGGTGAAAATTGACCTAAATCTAATACCCAAAAACAGACTGAAGACTTTCAATATGGTTTGATTAAATGTTAGGCAAAGGATTTCCCAACCTAGGTAAATAAAAGGTGTCGTGTTCAAGAGTGGTTAAATGTTTTTCTGAGACACATTATAAAAAACAGGTTCATTTTTCTCTCTTTTCCCCCACCATTTCTAGCAAGTACCTATTTATTTTTGACAAGCTTGAGGAGGATAACATTCGCTTGGTTATAAGCTCATCCTTCGGATGAGTCCAACTTAATTTAAAATTCGAACCCTAAGAAGGAGTGGTCTGTTCCTATTTGTAATTGAACAGGTCCTTTACTGTTAAATTTTGATGAGTCCAGTATAGGAGAAACTCAGTGTTTTTCAATTTTAGGGAGTCAGAAGAAAAACTTAAGAAAGCTCCATGGTTGTCCTTTTTCGTAAATTTGTGTCTCCCAAGTCCGAAAAAGTATAAATAATACTTGACAGAACCGCTTGACCATTACGATCAAGGAGTACTTTTCATAATTAGTGTCTCTAATCTAAAAAAGTAAAAAAGCGATCAACGACACGTTGTTTTATAACCAATATCAAACTCGAAACGACAAAAGCCCAGCAATATTTTCATGTTTATATGGTCGGAAAGGAGCTGTAAGTGGACTGTCCTTTTAATTCCATTTTAACAAGCTTAAAAAGAAAAACTCGGCAATCTTTTCATATTTTACGAGTCAGAAAAGAGCTTAAAGAGGACTCAAATGTTTTTTTTTGAAAATGATCAATTTGGCCTGAAAAATCTGATATTCTGCACAAAAAATCGAACATTACTCATACATGTTTAAAATAAATAAAAATGCATCAAAAATTTACCTCTTTAAAGTGAAAAATAAACAAATTAAGAATTCGTTTATTCAGAAAAGCTTATAAAAAGGGCTTTTGTAAATTCATTTCTACTGTTTGACTTCAGAGTGAGAAAAAAGAGCTTTTGGGTAAGAAGCTTCCTGTGAAGATTGTGGAAAATCCGTCAGTTGGAATCGAAAACCGTCACCTCCAGGTAATCCACATCACTTTAATCTTACATTTCAACCGTTTGAATTTTGTTTTAAGGCTTCTATTTTGATTTTTAGGAAAAATTTAGTTTGAAAAACCACCCGCGGGGGTCCGCAGGCACAACATGCGAAACCTGTGGACCCCGACTTTTTCTTACAGAGGAAAGAGCCAGGGGCCCGCACCTGCTGCTTGGGAAGAGTGCAGACCTACGCACTATCCCTAACTAGAGAGTGCAGACCCTGTGACATAGGTTTTACAACATCAAATTTTTTCAAATTACGCCCAAAAACATTGAATTAAAATGTTCTAATCTGCCTTTTCTTTCAATGTAGGATATACACAATGTTCAGTTGGTGGTAAAAGGAGCACGAAGATGTGGACCTTGCCGCAATTAATCATCAACCTTTAATAGATGCATTGAAGGCATGCGGGTTATTTAAATTCTTGGCCATACCTGGCATGAGGGCCCAAGTAGACATTTTGCAGTGGCTGGTGGACAGATGGAATATACAGGACCAGTGTTTCAGGATTGGTGGCCACAAACTCGAAATGGAGCTAGAGGATATTTACTTCTTGACTGGTTTGCCCAAGAGAGGTGAACAATTACCTCTATTTGGGACTAGGCCAGGTGGCCAGTCTGTCGATAGTCTCCGACTAGAGTTTTTTAATGACCAAACAAAGGACAAAGGGATTGATATCAAAACCATCTCTCGTCCTGAACTCAAAGTGATTGAATTTACTGTCACTAGACTCTGTGGAAGCACAACACTGCATGTAGCCACTGGACACCAAATGCGAATGGCAATAGACTGTTATCGAGGCACCATATTCAATTGGTGTGAAGCTGTGTTGGCTAATGTAAAATTTGTTGGCATTATGATTTCTGGTTTGGCTCTATGGTTCATGTGTTGTACTTGATGGCAACTCATACAGGTGGAAAAACTCTGATCAGGCTCTCAAAATGATAAAAATTAAGAGGTACGCATGTGCTCAGAGAAAAGCGTGTGTACCCGCAGGTACGCCATGCAGGAAATGCGGTCATACCCGCAGGTTACCCGTTCAGAAGGTGCGGTCCCCCAGTTCACTCACTTCAAGGCAGAGAAGCGCGCTCATATTGGGTTTCTTATGTATGGCCCGTGGTATTTATCCCATCGTTCATGATCCTATGGTTTTGGCCCATGGTATAGGATCTAATTTAGCCCCGGTTTGGATCCCTTGTTTTGGTTATTTAATGGTTTTGTCCCATGGTGTGAATGAGGGCTTGACTATAAATAGGGAAGGAGATCACTTGGCCAAGGTATCTTTTTCAAATTGAATATCTTAAGATCTAAAATATTGGGTTATCGGTTTAAAAGCTTGATCTATATAAAAGTGAAGTTGAAAGTGAATCTATGAAGTGTGATCTCTCGGGCGCATGATCAGATCTGGGCATCTGACTATCTGTGGCACACTGGTGGACTGCCAATTTGGCCCTAATCAGAGGTTCGCAGGTGATTAACCGTGCAAGTGCGGGGGTACGCATAGCAGAAGAAGGTGCAGTGCGTGGGTACGCAGCGCGACAGAATTCCAGGTGCGGTGGTTCGTAGTGAAGAGAAAGCTGAAGCGCGGAGGCACGCTGCACGATAGAAGTCGTAGGTGCGGGGACACAGTGAAAGTACACGGCGCGATAGAAGCAGTGTCCGCAGAGGCACAATGAAAGTACGCAGCGCGATAGAAGCAGTGGGTGCGGGGGCACAGTATAGGTACGCGACGAATTTAAAAGCACAGTGCGTGGATACGCAGTGCAGTTCAAGGCTCTATGGAGGGATACGCAGAGGTGCATGAGGTGAAGTGCGTAGCAACACATGCCAGATAAAGAAAAATTGTGGATCTGTATTAAGGAATTTATTTGACTGACCTTTCTCTATTGATAAGGTGTTCTGGATTTTGTTTACTGTTACTATTGATCTTCTTACTGCAGTTGACTGGGTGATTTAGTTGTACTTGATGATCACTTGATGTTTATGGATCCATTTTGAAAATTTATGAAAAGTGATCCTTGAAAGAAAAGAAGTAGGGGGTTGTAGCTCCCTTCCAGGAGAGACTGGAAAACGAGAGAGAGAGTTGTAGCTCTCTGCAAGTTGCAGCCTGCATACTGGTAAAGGACTGCACCAGTACAAAATCATTTTAAAAGGAGTTTCTAATTTGAAGGAAGATAGAGAAATATTGGAGCAGGTGGTTTTCACCCACATTGGGTTTCCACCTTATATCTGGTGTTCTTTGGTGTGACTATATGTTTTTCTTGTTCATGCTCATTATTTTATGGTACTGAAATACAAAAATAATTCAAAGTATAAATAAGGAAGATTTATTAAAAGAACTTGATAATACTGATTCACCCCCCCTCTCAGTATTATTTCCAACAATTGGTATCAGAGCAGGTCCTTTAGAGAAGCTTGATCGCTTGAAGGAAGATCATTCATCATGAGAAACTACGAGAGGGAAGCATCAATCAGGCAACCAATTTTTGATGGGACAAACTTCAATTATTGGAAGGTAAGAGTTACTGCCTATCTTCAATCTCTTGGTACAGAAGTTTGGGATATCAAAGATACAGGCTACACTTTTCCTTCAGCTACTCCTACAGATCCGGCCTAAAAGAAGAAATATGAAACAAATGCTAAAGCAGTCAATACTCTACTGGGATGCTTATCTCAAATAGAATTCGTGAAGGTTATGCAATATAAATCCGCAAAAGAAATATGCGACAAGATTGTCTTGAGCTACGAAGGAGATGAACAGGTAAAGCGTGCTAAACTTCAAACCCTCAGGATTCAATATGAGAATCTCAGAATGTATAATGATGAAAGTGTGGCTAACTATTTCCTTCAGGTAGACGACATTGTTAATTGCATGAGAAACTTGGGTGAAGAAATAAAAGAGGCTATTGTGGTTGAAAAAGTTTTAAGATCATTGTCCCCCAAGTTTGAATCTAAAGTGTCTGCAATAGAAGAAAAGGAAAATCTACGAACCCTTACTATGTCTCAGCTACACGGAATTCTAACTGCTTATGAAATGAGAAAGGGAGGTCCATCAGACAGGAGAGAAGCCACTTTCAAGGCTTCAGGCAAAGGAGACTACTATGAAGCAAGTCACGTGCCAGAAGAAGAAGAAGAATCAAATTTTGTTAGAAATCTTCAACGGGGTACTGGAAGGTTCAGAGGTAAGTTACCTTTTAAATTTTTTGCTTGTGGAAGAGTAGGTCATTATGCTGCGAAATGTCCTCATTAGGATAAGATTGACAAAGGAAAGGAGCCTGCTAGATGGAACAAGAAACAGAATGCAAATAAGAAAAGCTACTACACTCATGAAGATATTTATGGTCTATCAAATAGTGATGAAGATGAACGAGGTAATGACTATAAACTGTTAATGGCATTTGAAGATGATGATTACATGTATGCTATAGATGTGGATAGCTTTTATAAAGAAATTTGTAGACTCAAGACATGTATAGAAGAAAAGAATATGATTATTGATACTCTACAATTTCAAATTGATGAAAAAGAAAAATATCTTGAAAAGTTAGAAGGTGGAATTGTTGGTCTTAGAAAAGAGATTGAGAAAACAAAGGATATTAATCTTAAGTTTGTCAAAGGATCTGAAACTCTGGATGAGATCATCAATGTACAACGTTCTCCACTAAACAAGACAGGTCTGGGGTATAATGGAGAAACTTCTCAACCATCCACATCAAAGAGTTATCTTGATGCAGCAAGAAGGAATGAGCAAAAGCACAATGGAGATCACCAGGTAAAACATGGACAAATTACATCAAGAACAAACAAATACTATTAGGTAAACCAGGGGCAATCCGTCTTAAGGATGAACAAAAGCTACAACCAGCCACAGGTAAAATTTTCTCAATTTGCTTCAAGAATGAATGACAATAGAAATTACAATCATTTGGCCAGAAGATTTGATAACTGCAAAAATTTCTTCAATGGACAATGCTTCTCTTGCCATAACTTTGGTCACAAAGCAGCTCAATGTGTTGCATATAAAACAATCATGACTAGAGAAGCTCAAAAACAAAGAAGTATGACCGAGATTACAAAAAGGACCTATAACAACTTGTCAGCTCTTGAAAATGAAGTTGAATGTTCTATTTGCAATAAATTTGGTCATGAAGCTTATAAATGCAGGAGCAGGTATCGGCAAATAAAGGAACAAGCCTCAAGCACCAAAACATGGAGAATAAAGGAACCACAAACAGAAAGATGTGGGATAGCATTTTATGCAGAGGGACAGGAAAATCTATGGTACATTGACAGTGGGTGTTCGAAGCATATGACAGGTGATAAAGAAAAACTTGAATCATATTCTGCTTTAGAAAAGGGAAAGAAAGTTTCTTTTGGAAATGATACTCCTGCAGCTATAAAAGGAAAAGGCACTGCTCAGTTAAAAGAAAAGGTCAAAGCTGGAAATGTTTTGTATGTTGATGGATTGAAGCATAATCTTCTGAGTGTCAGCCAGATGTGTGATCAAGGAACCGAGGTGATATTTAGATCAAATGGATGTCTTGTTCGTGATCTTGATACAGGTGAAACAATGATCAAAGGTAAAAGAACTCCAAATAATCTATACATATTTGAAGAAGGACAACAACAATGCTATTTGAGCAAGGATGATGAACACTGGTTATGGCATCGGAGGTTGGGGCATCTAAGCTTTTCACAAATAAGGAAAGCATGCAAATATCAGGCAGTTCGTGGTCTTCCAGATATCAAAATTCCAGACAATGCCATATGCAAATCATGTCAGTTTGGAAAGCAAACCAGAACTAACTTTCCAGAGAAGGAAGGATCAGCTAGCATGCCTCTTGAGCTAGTACATACAGATGTATGTGGTCCATTTAGGAAAAGGACACCTCGAGGAGAAGAATACTTGATATTATTCATTGACGATTTCTCCAGGTTTGTCTGGTTAGGACTTATGAAGCACAAAGATGAAGCACTCGAAAAATTCAAATCCTTTAAAGCCTTGGTTGAAAATGAATCAGGATACAAAATTAAGTGCCTCAGGTCCGACAGAGGTGGGGAGTTTACCTCAAATGAATTTTTCGATTTCTGTAAAGAACATGGGATAAGAAGAGAATTCTCTACAGCTAGAACTCCTCAGCAAAATGGAGTGGTGGAAAGAATGAACAGAACAGTCCAACAAATGGCTCGTGCTATGCTTGATGAGTCTGGAACCCCCTAAACTTTCTGGGGTGAAGCTGTATATGCTGTGGTTGTTATCCTCAACAAAACAAATGTCCGAGTGAATAGCACTCAAACCCCTCATGAGCTCTGGTATGGTGAGACTCCTTCGGTAAAGCACTTCAAAATATTTGGGAGCAAATGCTATATTAAGAATACTGATGAGCAACTTGGCAAACTTGAACCTAGAGCAGATGAAGGCATTCTTCTTGGTTATTCTCCACACAGCAAATCATATAAGTGCTACAATAAAAGACTTGGAAGAATTGTTGACAACATTGATGCAGTGGTTGATGATAAGGGATACATTCCTAGGCAAGTAAATCATGAAAATATCGAAGAAGATGAAGACTACCCTCAAAGATAGAATGATGAAGAAGAAGAACCTCAAGAAGCACCAGAGGAGCAGATAAGGATAGAAGAGAAGACTCCATCCAGGTATGTTCAGAAGAATCACCCATAATCTCAGATTTTGGGGCAGAAAGAAGCAGGTGTACAAACAAGAAGAACAATTGCAGAAGCTTCAAGCTATTTGGCATTACTCTCTTCTACTGAACCACAAAATCTGAAAGAGGCATGCAAAGATGAATGTTGGGTCAAAGCAATGGATGAAGAACTTGAGCAGATCGAAAAGAATGACACTTGGGAGTTGGTTCCTAGACCAAAGGATAAGAATGTTATAGGGACAAAATGGGTCTTCAAAAATAAGTTGAATGAAAATGGAGAAGTAATTAGAAACAAGGCCAGACTTGTTTGTAAAGGGTATGCGCAGCAAGAAGGAATAGATTTTGAAGAAACTTTTGCTCCTGTTGCAAGACTTGAGGCCATCCGAATGTTCCTTGCTCTCTCAAGCTTTCAAAACTTCAAAGTATTTCAAATGGACGTGAAATCAGCCTTTCTGAATGGAGACTTAGAAGAAGAAGTATACATTGAGCAGCCAGATGGTTTCATTCTTGGAAATGATCCAAATCTTGTATGCAGATTGAAGAAGGCTCTCTATGGTCTCAAACAAGCTCCCAGGGCTTGGTACTATCGTTTGGACAAATATCTTCATCAACAAGGCTTTTCAAAAGGATCAGCAGATAGCAATCTTTATATAAAAGTTGAAAATGACAAATTGCTAATACTTGTTGTGTATGTAGATGACATTATCTTTGGCAGCAATGAAGAAGCTATGAGTCAAAGCTTTACCTTGGTGATGCAGAAAGAATTCGAAATGTCCTTGCTGGGAGAACTGACATATTTTCTTGGTTTGCAAATCCAACAAAAAGAAGGAGGGATTTTTTTGTCTCAAATCAAGTATCTCAAGCATATTTTGAAGAAATATGGCATGGAAGATGCAAAACCAGTATGTACACCCATGGTCACAGGATGTAGCCTCAGTTCAAATGATGAATCAGCAGCAGTGCATCAACCAACCTACATATCTATGATTGGAAGTCTACTTTATTTGACAGGTACCCGACGAGACATCATGCATGCAGTGGGAATAGTTGGAAGATTTCAGGCTAATCCAAAGGAAACTCATCTTCAGACAGTGAAGAGAATCTTCAAATATCTTCAAGGAACTCAAAACTATGGCTTATGGTATCCTAGAGATATAGATCTCACACTTCATGCTTATACAGATGCAGATTGGGCCAGAAGCGTGGATGACAGGAAGAGCACAAGTGGTGGTGCATTCTTTATGGGTTACATATTAGTATCTTGGTTCAGCAAGAAACAGAGTTCGATTGCCTTGTCTACAGCTGAAGCAGAATATGTTGCTGCTGCATCTTGCTCCACTCAACTCCTTTGGATGATGCAGACCTTGCAGGATTTTCAAATCACTTGTACACCACCTATCTCCATCTTATGTGATAATACAAGTGCAATCAGTATTTCAAAGAACCCAGTCATGCATTCAAAGACCAGGCACATACCAATCAAGTATCACTTTCTCCGTGAACAAGTGCTTGAACAAAAGGTCAAGTTGGAGTATGTTCCTTCTAAGGAACAGGTCCCTGATATACTCACCAAACCATTGCCCAAGGAGGCCTTTGAATACCTCAGGTAAAAGCTGGGGGTTTTTGATGCATCATCTTGTTGTTGAATCTCATCTGTTGTTGTATGTGAGGATCATATGGGGTACACATTTGATGGCACAGGTTCAGGGGGAGCATATAATGCATTGTTGGCATTATGGTAGAAGTACAAAAGGAGATCATGAATGCTGATCCAAATATCGATGCAATATGTCTCTATCTCTTTCATGTTCATTTATGGTGTTTGCTGATCATTCTTTTGTAGATCTGGTCTATAATCAAGGGGAGCATTTTCTCAGGGTGAGTATAACCCTTTGCCCTTGATGTCAAAGGGGGAGAATGACGTGGAGAATCTTGAGGTTGCCATCAAGTCCAAAGGGGGAGATTGTTGGCATTATGATTTCTAGTTTGGCTCTATGGTTCATGTGTTGTACTTGATGGCAACTCATATAGGTGGCAAAACTCTGATCAGGCTCTCAAAATGATAAAAATTAAGAGGTCTGCATGTGCTCAGTGAAAAGCGCGCGTAGCCGCAGGTACGTCATGCAGGAAATGCAGTCATACCTCCAGGTTACCCGTTCAAAAGGTGCGGTCCCCCAGTTCACTCACTTCAAGGCAGAGAAGCGCGCTCATATGGGGTTTCTTATGTATGGCCCGTGGTATTTAGCCCATCGTTCATGATCCTATGGTTTTGGCCCGTGGTATAGGATCTAATTTAGCCTCGGTTTGGATCCCTTGTTTTGGTTATTTAATGCTTTTGTCCCATGGTGTGAATGAGGGCTTGACAATAAATAGGGAAGGAGATCACTTGGCCAAGGTATCTTTTGCAAATTGAATATCTTAAGATCTGAAATATTGGGTTATCGGTTTAAAAGCTTGATCTATATAAAAGTGAAGTTGAAAGTGAATCTATGAAGTGTGATCTCTTGGGCGCATGATCAGATCTGGGCATCTGACTATCTGTGGCACACTGGTGGACTGCCAATTTGGCCCTAATCAGAGGTTCGTAGGTGATTAACCATGCAAGTGCGGGGGTACGCATAGTAGAAGAAGGCGCAGTTCGTGGGTACACAGCGCGATAGAAGTCCAGGTGTGGTGGTTCGCAGTGAAGAGAAAGCTGAAGCGCAGAGGTACGCTACGCGACAGAAGCTGCAGGTGCGGGGACACAGTGAAAGTACGCGGCACGATAGAAGTAGTGTCTGCGGAGGCACAGTGAAAGTACGCGGCGCGATAGAAGCAGTGGGTGCAGGGGCACAATATAGGTACGCAGCGAATTTAAAGGCATAGTGCATGGATACGCAATGCAGTTCAAGGATCTATGTGGGGATACACAGAGGTGCATGAGGTGAAGTGCGTAGCAACACATGCCAGATAAAGAAAAACTGCGGATCTGTATTAAGGCATTTATTTGACTGACCTTTCTCTGTTGATAAGGTGTTCTGGATTTTGTTTACTGTTACTATTGATCTTGTTACTGCAGTTGACTGGGTGATTTACTTGTACTTGATGATCACTTGATGTTTATGGATCCATTTTGAAAATTTATGAAAAGTGATCCTTGAAAGAAAAGAAGTAGGGGGTTGTAGCTCCCTTCCAGGAGAGACTGGAAAATGAGAGAGAGAGTTGTAGCTCTCTGCAGGTTGCAGCCTACGTACTGGTAAAGGACTGCACCAGTACAAAATCATTGTAAAAGGAGTTTCTAATTTGAAAGAAGATAGAGACATATTGTAGCAGGTGGTTTTCACCCACATTGGGTTTCCACCTTATATCTGGTGTTCTTTGGTGTGACTATCTGTTTTTCTTGTTCATGCTCATTATTTTATGGTACTGACATACAAAAATAATTCAAAGTATAAATAAGGAAGATTTATTAAAAGAACTTGATAATACTGATTCACCCCCCCTCTCAGTATTATCTCCAACAAAAGGCCAACTAACTAGAGAAAAGAATGGACAACTAAAAAACTTTGGATATGGTTTCTTAGTTGTGAGCTTTGGTCTAGAGATGGTCCCAATGTTGGTCCCACAACATCTTTCCGTTGGAGCTAGACTTCCCCGAGAGCCCAAGCTGATGCGTTGGGTTGCAGTTATGGCCCGTCATCCTGAGGAGGGTTCAGAGGTTGTTTGATTTCCTCCTGATTTCCTACTGAGACATGGCTCTTCCACCGGGAGAGTAGCGGGATGACTCAGGTAAAATCATTCTCAAAATTTTCTAATTTAATTTTTGTTTTTTGTTTTTAAGTCTTCCAAAACTGATAGTAAAATGTTTCAAATGCAGATGTGGGTCCACGGCAACCAGCCACTCTTCGGCCCTATGAGAGGAGACACCCAGCTGCAACAGTACCAACCCCATGGGACGAATCTACAGAGACCTTCGCTGAATTGGAAAATCATCTAGAGCGTTTGACAACAGACATTCTGGAGACTAGCATAGATGACATCCCTCTTAGGTTAAAGCGCTATGTGATTGGGGTCCTACGACCTTTCATGAGGTTCCTTTGTAGGGTGGCCCGAGCAGTGGTTTCTTATCGTGATCATCACCAATGATAGGATGATCGCCTGTTGTATACTCATATGACATTTTTTCTTTTTGTACTATCATTTTTGCAGATCATAAGGTGTTTTTCAACCTATGATCGAATATGATGTATATTTGACACACTTCTATGCTATGCTATATCACTATTACTCGCTATCTTGTAAAACATGTTATGGAATGTTTTTAAATTCACTGTTTGATTATGGAAAATGTCTACTTAACATTCAAGAAGCAATTGCATTTGCTAATGTATTTAAATATCTTGGAATATGCTGATATTCAATATAGTAAAATTCATGTTCCAAGAGACGAACTCTCAAAAATAATCTTAATAACAATGGATTTCTAATGGCATAAACTCTATTAAGCTGCAATACAACGAGTTTAGAATCTAACCTCACAATCAAACTCTGAATCCCAAATGAGATGGATTTAGATAATAACTCAATCACTGCACTATAATTTGCAATGTTGTTCGTTGTTTCACTGAGGCTTACCCCATGCATAGATACCAACTCATCAGAGGGTGAATAGATAACCCAAGCTGTGGAGGAAATGTTCCATGTATTATGACAAGCACCATCAGTGAAACCAATGTATGTTTGAAGAGATGTTGACATCTGCAATATCAAGAGTAAAATCAAGATAAGCAGGAGTAATGATAAAAACACTCTCTAAACTAAGCACACTTTTCTAATCTAAAACACACCAGCTAGAAAGAAAACTAATCTAACTAAAATCTTCACACCCAGATTTAAGCATAATATCTCTTTAGATAAATACCATTTCTAGGCTTACCTAAAGAGACACCGTCAAAATCTAACAATTCATAGGCCCCTTTTGCCAGCTTTCGCTTAACAACATAAGGACCATGCCACATAGGTGCAAATTTTCCAGCCCCTAGCTTATCATTTGCTTGATCGTATAGTAAGAGTAGGTCTCCTTTCGAAAAATTACGAGGCATAACATTTTGATCGTACTGAGCTTTAATTCGTTTGGCATGAGTTTCGATTGCTAGTGCAGCATCACATCGATTCTCATCTAGCTGAGCCAAGTACAACAAACATTTCATGTCTTTGGAAGTGGCTGGGAGTAACTCTATGGCTATTTGCAATGATGTGATTTCGCATTCAATGGGTAACACAACTTCCAAACCGTAAACCAGTTGGAAAGGAGTGAAACCAGTTCATGTTTTTAATGAGGTTCGATACGCCCAAAGCGCTGAAAATAACATGTTATGCGAATTCGACCTATGAATACCAATGATTTGTCGGATCATAATGACTAGAACTTTGTTGATGACTTGAACCAGACCATTAACCTCTGGGTAATATGGAGTAGAACTATTGTGACGTAGGCCAAGTTGATTTGTTAGTTCAGTCATCATGATGTTTCGAAAATGACACCCATTATTAGTGATAATCGATTATGGAACACTGAATCTAGTAATTATATGATTGAAAACAAAAATTGCAACAGTTTTTATGTCTACCGAAAATGTAGGCATCGCCTCGGCCCACTTGGTAAAATAATCTACCGCAAGGATGATATACGCATGCCCCCCGGCCGAGTGAGGGTTACATGTAATAAAGTCGATACCCCACTTTGCAAAAGGACCAACGACAATTATAGGGTGGAGAGGAGCAGGTGGAGCACGCATCTTTCGATCAAAAATTTTACAATTGTGAAATTTTCGGACCGTGTAAATACAATCTTTAAATAAAGACGGCCAGAAATGGCTAGCACGCAATATCTTTTGGGCTGTGGCATACCCAGACATATGACCACCACACGCTCCAAAGTGACAGTCATTTAAAACCTTTTAAGCTTCTTCAAGAGTTAAACAACGTCCGAAAATAGAATCTGCCCCACGACGATAGAGTGTATCTCCAATGATTTTATATTGCTGGGATTGGAAACATATTTTCCATTGCTGAGATCATGAAATATTAGGACGAAAAGATTGGGTTTGGAGATAAACAATGATATCTCCGTACCATGGATCAAGAGTGTTGATAATAAACAAGGATTCGTCCGCAATGGGCTCTTCTGCCACAGTTTCAGTATCAGCACGCGGGAAGTCACACATCACCTCCGCAAAAACTAAAGATTTCTTTGACTTAGATTTTTTAAATTCCAAGTCAAATTCCTGCAGGATAACAATCCATTTGGAATAGTTTCCCCCTAGCAATTGTTTGGTCAAAATATAGATCATAGGGTTACAGTTAGAAATTACAGTATTTTTGCGTAGTAAAATGTAATGACGAAATCTTTGGATAGCTTGAACAGCTGCTAGGGCCAATTTCTCCACATGTGAATATTTAAGCTCAGTCAGATTCAAAGTTAGACTAAGGTAGTAAATCCCATGTTCACTATTGAATTCATCTTCCTAAACTAAAACCATCTGTTATAGACATTTTTAGGCACTACAACCCCAAGCATGAAATGCCCATAAAACAAGGGCTCCTAAGTCCCTAAAAGTGTTGTTCTAACCCCTAAAGGAACAAGGTCAATTGATTACAGCTTCCCCCAAAAGTTCTCCACGAAAAACTGCTCAGAACTGGTCAAAACAGGATCATTTCAGCTACTCCATAGGCAAAGTGCCTTGTATCTCACCTAAATACACTGTGTGGGTGCATTGCATTTCAGAAAGCCCTTCTATGGGGTGCGATGGACGAGAAGTGACAAATGGCAGTGTCATTCCGCGAGGTGGAGAAGCATGGAATCTTCCAGAAACTTCTCCTGTGACACTTGCCTCTCTGAATTCGACCAAGGATGAGTAAGAGATCATCAATCTCCAAGTGGAAGCAAGAACTATTAGAGGGAAGACACTAATCAAATCACAAGCTGACTCATCTCCCTTACAGATATCTATATATGGATCCCTCATCCCAGAGATCCAGAGGCTCGAATTTTGCATATTGTAAGGAATTGTTGTTGGTTTCTTCAAACAACATCAGATTGTTGGGTGATCTAAGCTTTGTATGAGGTGAAGAGGGGCTTCCTTGCTGAGAGGATGATGCTGGGTCAGAACAATTGGTTGTAACTCCCTTGGCTCTTTCTTGTTTATCAATAAAATCTATTCAAGTTTTCGTCCATACTCTTGTGTCATTTATGTTTTATGCATTTGTATGGTCAATTTACATCTGATCCTAGATTGTTTATGATTATAGATCCATGTTCTTGTATAGTGTCATGCTACTGTGATCCTATAGGTACTCTGTGAAGCTAGGTCTACAAGGGAGCAAGTAGCGAAAGGCTATCAAGGGAGAGAGGAATCGAACTAGGAGATTAGCGCAAGACAGAGGTTGGTCTTCTTTGTTCTTCTCTCATCTATATTTCATAAAGGAAAAATGAAAGTAGATTTACTTTGTTTGTTTCTAAGGTAGCTATCACACCTTAGTGGGATATGAAGTTCTCCGTAGACACTTTTCCCTGTAACAAAATGGCGACTCTGCTGGGGACAAATTAGTTTTTTTGTTTATCTTCCTTGTTGTCTATTTTATAAACTTACAGATGGAGCCTGAAGTCGAGCCAGGTAGCTTTCGAACTGCATTTGCTATGCAAATGCAAAGTAGATAAATGTCGCTTCAGTCAATCTCCGAAATTTTTTTATGACTTAAACAACTGATTCACAAACTCTCTGATTGCCCCTTGTGGTAGCTGTTAGAACCTCCTTAGATCTACTCCTGATTATTGCATTACTGATTACCATTTGCTCGGCCAAAACCCCTGAACTGAACTGCAAACTGTGACTCGGAACCCAAGCAAAGTCTCGTCTCTGGCCCAGCGCAGGTACTGTACTGTGAATCTGAAATTCAGCGCACTTCCTGAGTGTAGTAGGTGCGCTGCATTTCAAATTCCCTGTGTTATAGGGCACTGATCAGACTAGGCATTGTTCAGTTTTGGTTTCTGTGATTCATTCTTTTCGGTTCTATTCATGAATTTTGCGGCCTGTAATCAATATATCTCTGTTTGAAACCCCTTTCCCTTGCTGTTATTCCGCCTCCTTTGTGCAAAAGAACTGTAAATGTTTTTGTGTATTTCTTGAGTCAATTTTAGTTCTCCTTTGCAAAAAGTAACGTAATCGTACTGTCGTCCTTTGATTTGAAAGTGTCGCAAGTGTCGTTTTCAGTCATAGGAAAGAGTTTGGTTGCTATTGATAGTCGATTATCCTGTTACTATTGTATTAGGTCTGAATTTGTGGTTTTTCTAGTGTCAAAAACAAGTATTCATTTCCAAATCGTAAAATGTTGTGATTGTCTCCATTTTTTATTTTGAAAAGAAACTTGTTAGTAATTGTCGCTTGGAAAATAATTCAAATTTGTGCATTAGCTTTCTTTTTACCATTCACATACTAAGAAAGACAAAAACAAATACATGCATGTGCATTTGCATTTAGACTGTTTGATTGGTTTGATTTAGGACAGTGCATTTAGAGTGTGCTCTTTCCTCTTTGTGAAAGAATACTATCTCTCTTTCCTTAGTAGCTAGGATTTTCATTGCACAAAGATGATAAAAGACTGTTTATCATCTTAGATTGCATTTTAGGAATTATACATCTACATCTCGCGGTGAACCTAAAAGGAAAATTTCTTAAACAAGATCAACTATAAAATAAGTTCAATGAATCTAACAATGCTTGGGAACCTGACGCACAACATTTAGAAGTCTAGGCTAGAGACGTATTCTGGCGTCGTAAAGCCTGGTAACTTTTGTTCTCACTGATGGTTGGGTGATTCCTCCACTTTGAGACGATAAGTGCCAATACGGACTTGTGCTCCCACGTACCGTCGAGTATATTTTGGGAGACCACAATAGGCTTAATCCTTTATCTATAGGAAGCTGTGTCTGCCGCCCTATCGATCGCAATGCACTAAACACAATATTTGGGAGGATTGACTGCCGTACCGTAAAAAGTATTTTTCAGTTTTGTGATTGGTTTGGTAAGCCCTCTACCTAGATTTCTAAAGCAGTCCCTTTCGTTGCTTTTCAGACTCCTTAACGAAAAAGGTTCATCTGAGCACTTGTCACTTCAGGCTCATTAAAAATCGAAGGCGACTAGAGTCATGTTTTGTTTTTTCTCGACTCTTAAAAATTGAAAAAACAAGTTGAGTCAAAGCGCCTAAAATTTATTTTAAACGGAATAATCATCACCCTTTCCTACGTTGATCTTAGGTTGAGAAAATGGAACCCACCAACGAAGGAATTCCCCTTGGAGGAAATCCTAGTCCCTTCTCCTCTTGGGGAGATGTTGGTGCACCCCATATGGCCACATTGTCGCTTCCAGGATTGACAATCAGCTTTCCCGTATGGCTCTTCTCAACCTCTGTCATTCAGAACACCGCAATTCCTGAACAATCGAGTCAGTAACTAGACGAATCCAGAGTTGCCCACCAACCTTCTACTTCCTCCAATTCTTCCTCTCCTCCTTCTTCTTCGCTTGATGGGGTTGGTAAAGCCAAAAATCAAGTACCTGAGAAGAAGGAAGAAAAGAAGAAGAAATAGAAGAAGAAGAAGGAGCCAAAAGCGAAAGGGGGCAACCAAGCATCATCTAGCGAAAATCCACACACTGCACCGACCAGGCCTAAATCGCCATGTGTCATTTGCAAAGGAGACCACTATCATAGAGATTGTCCCTGCATCCCTCGGATCTTAAGGGACTGGTCTCCTCATTTTCACAACCCAGTGTCATCAACCTCTGATGATCATGTTGAAAACACATCGTCGACTAGTGAAAGTGAAGCCCCAGGACAAAAAGGAAAATATAGATTTCCTTGTAAACTGTGCGAAGGGACCATGCCATCCATTATTTTCCCTTCTTAGAAGAGGCTAAAAGATTTTTGGACAGTCGTCCAGTCTCACCGTTACGACTTCCTCTTGGATATAAAAAACTCTTGTCGAGTCCGTCACTAGTTGAAAATCCGGCTGACCCACCCAGGTGGTCGGCTGAAGCATCTATCATTGAAGACAAACCATCTGAACCCATACCAGACGAAAGTTAAAAGGTCGAGGCAGCAGTTGACCCGGTCTTTCCTTCAGAGGTTCCATCTTTAGATGATACAGTCACAGAAGAGAATAAGGATGACATCATCCAAATTCTTTTCGTAAGCACAGACTCTGATGAACATGGGGGAAATTTACCCATTCCTTTACCGTAGGAAGGAAGTTCGTCAGAGTCGTACCCGGCCATCTATTCGGTCCCACCTCCAAGCAACCTGGTTGTTTCCTTCGACTGGAATCAACTAGGCAGACCCCGTTTACCAGCTAGTATACCATTCTGAATTATTGGTCAAATATATAGAATGGTTATGGCCGATACCATCATAGATGAAGGGGCTTTTGTGAGTATCCTTTCCTCGACTGCTTGGAAAGCGCTTGGTTCGCCATCGCTTTTGCCTGAGATGAGAAATCTAACAGGCTTTGACAAAGGAACCAGTCGACCGTTAGGGATCCTTCCCAATGTGCCCATAACATCGAGAGGGAAAACCGTTCACATGAACGTAATGGTAGTTCAAGGACCCCTGGATTATAATCTACTCGTTGGATGAGACTATATTTATTGCATGGGAGCCATTGTCTCATCACTCTTTAGAGTGATGTGTTCTCCGCACGAAGGAAGAGTGATCAAGCTCGTAGACCAGCTTTCATTTCCTAGATCACACAGCGCAAATAGTCATATGACATCCCTGAATGGTATTTTCACACAAGGAATGTCTCATCAATCTCCAGTCCATCCATCCGATGAGCGCGAGTGATTCGGGGAACATGACTCAAACCCAAGGGGCATGCACTCTGGTCTGCTTCGGCAGGAAAACTTCGGGTATAGGGTAGGTTTCCGCGAGAGATATATGACCAGACTGTACTTCTGTCCGTGATTGGAAGAGGGGGTTAGACTGAAATAATATTCTCTTGTCAAAGTTATGTGAGTGGATTGTCTCACCTTTGTCTATTTCGGTAGACATCGCCGAAGAAGTGTTTTGTTTGCGCTGTGAGTAGAACAATCTTTGGTAACCTGAAAGAGGTAGACCTTTCCTGATAAAACAAATGTTTTGTTGGAGATTTGAAAGGTGACCTTGAAACTCTGTTTTATACTTGGGGGCATGCAAACCTTTTGGCATGCAAGAGAAGAGCGGCTATTTATTTTTTAAATTTATAGGTCCTCTAACCCTTTAAACTCGTAGGATTGTTCATTTCCTAACTTACATAAAGAAAGGATGTGGGGAAAAACTCTAAAAATTGCTATTCTAAAATGGGACATTCTTATTATACAACTGGATTAATTGAGCAGTTTTAGCGCATAGTTCAAGCTCGTTAAAAAATAAACATAAGCCATGGGCAAATGTTTCTCCCCGCGTTTAAGCTCATTAAAAAATGAACTATTTCGTGGTAACTAACCATCGTGAATGTAGTACTTCAGCCTTTAAAAGCCTTGGTCGTGTTCTCATCATCATCTCCACTCTGTATTGGCCGATCATTCACCTCCATTTGATTGTTTATCCCTTTTGAGGAACATCCGCGAAGAGTGATCTCACTAGCCATCCTTGTAACACTGCCATGATTGGAAAATTCCAAACCTTACCTGGAATTAGCTGCTACCCAATTTTATCACTCGTTCCTCAAAAGACGAGTCTCCTTTAAGCTTTTTTCAACTGACTCGTAAAATATGAAAATAATGTCGAGCCATTGGCCTCTCTAGCTCGTTAAAGGGACTGGAAGTGCTATCCCTCCTCTAAATTTTAATCTTTTTGGACATGAGGGATTATTACACAAAAAGATCGAGAGCTTGTTTTGTTTGGCTCATTAAAAGTATCGAAAATTCATCCCTTCTGTATTGTTTTATACTTTTTTAGACTTAAGGGATTAGATGACGAAAAAGGAATTTTGGAGTTTCCTTTACGTTCCTTTTCAGACTCTCTAAAATTGAAAAGGACCGAGTTATCTTTGTCGTTAAACTCGTTAAAACTTAATAGCGACAAACCTGTCCATAGCAGACAAGAACGAGTTTCACTATCGCTAGGCTCGTTAAAACATAGCGATGGGTTTGCCCGAAGGGAAAATTATAGAACAAGCATATGTTATCCTCCTCAAGCTTGAAAAAAATAAAGAGGTACTGGTTAGCAATCACTGGGGAAAAATTGGGAAGAAAACTTGAAGAAACTTTGTCGGGAGCAAGTCGCTCTTGAACATGACACTTTCACTCCGCATCCAAGTCAGGTTGGGTTGTTTCATTCACCGGTCACATCACCATGGTCCCATCACACCATCCACATTTGGGGTTAATGCTACCAGTCCATCACGTCAGTGTCGCCGATATGTTCAAGAGAAGTCATTCAGAGAATTCACCTGTGTCTCACCCGCTACAATACATTTACACTCCATTCTTTCATGACCGCCACCCTGAACCTTATGTCATGATATTGTTTTCACCTCCATTAAAATCATTTTCTCTGTTCTGTGTCATTGATGTGGGATTCATTAAGGCCCTCCTGTGACAGATCGCTTCTTGTCGACATTAGCTCATTATCCAAGAAATCGATCTAGGAACACCCCGTTCAGTACTTTGAAGCTTGCATGCCTCAATGGCAAGTTTCTCACTTCCGACGACATGTTTACATTAATGGCCTTCGACCGAAAGATTTTGCGTGGTGTTCGATGCCAAGTCCTTTATCCACACCACGTGAATTGTACTACAGTACCTTGAGGATCATTATCATTATCGGTGATTCCTCTCGTGCCTGTTAATAGCTTACATCATTGGCTGGTAATCAGGCGATGTCTTTCCATGTTTGACTCCAGAACATCTCTCACATGGATAGACTTGTACTTCGAGTGAAGATCGAACGAGAGTGAAGACCCCGGATCTAGTTTCATCCATCCTGGCTGCGATATATATTCAGGGAAATAAATACATCAAATGTACATCACTGCTATACAGATAATCATCCAATCAAAGGGATGATGGCTCTACCAGAATCATCAATCTACACTCAGACGATTGTCTGTCCTATGTACATGAAAATGAATTTATAAAGCTGAGCATGGGAATGCCCACCTCAGCTAGATCATGAAAATATTATGAAGATAATGTATTGTATTGTATCTTATTACTGGTCTCCTCTCAGCTTGAAAGAACTTCGGATCCTCATAATAAAGCATTTCACCCGACATCAAAATATTAACAACCTCATGCTTTAGGGGGTAACTGTTATAGAAATTTTTGGGCACTACAACCCCAAGCATTAAATGTCCATAAACCAAGGGCTCCTAAGTCCCTAAAAGTGTTTTTGTAACCCTTAAAGGAACAAGGTCAACTGATTACAGCATCCCCCAGAAGTTCTCCACGAAAAACTGCTCAGAACGGGTCAAAACAGGATCATTTCAGCTGCTCCATAGGCAAAGTGCGTTGCATCTCACCTAAATACACTGTGTGGGTGCATTGCATTTCAGAAAGACCTTCTATGGGGTGCGATGGACGAGAAGTGACAAATGGCAGTGTCATTCCGCGAGGTGGAGAGGCATGGAATCTTCTAGAAACTTCTCCTGTGACACTTGCCTCTCTGAATTCGACCAAGTATGAGTAAGAGATCATCAATCTCCAAGTGGAAGCAAGAACTATCAGAGGGAAGACACTAATCAAATCACAAGCTGACTCATCTCCCTTACAGATATCTATATATGGATCCCTCATCCCAGAGATCCAGAGGCTGGAATTTTGCATATTGTTAGGAATTGTTGTTGGTTTCTTGAGACAACATCAGATTGTTGGGTGATCTAAGCTTTGTATGAGGTGAAGAGGGGATTCCTTGCTGAGAGGATGATGCTGGGTCAGAACAACTGGTTGTAACTGCCTTGGCTCTTTCTTGTTTATCAATAAAATCTATTCAAGTTTTCCTCCATACTCTTGTGACATTTATGTTTTATGCATTTGTATGGTCAATTTACATCTGATCCTATATTGTTTATGATTATAGATCCATGTTCTTGTATAGTGTCATGCTACTGTGATCCTATAGGTACTCTGTGAAGCTGGGTGTACAAGGAAGCAAGTAGCAAAAGGCTATCAAGGGAGAGAGGAATCGAACTAGGAGATTAGCGCAAGACAGAGGTTGGTCTTCTTTTTTCTTCTCTCATCTATATTTCATAAAGGAAAAACGAAAGTAGCTTTACTTTGTTTGTTTCTAAGGTAGCTATCACACCTTAGTGGGATAAGCAGTTCTACATAGACACTTTTCCCTATAACACCATCCCAATGGTGGAATGAGAAGTGGCAAGGTATAAGAAGTAATCCTGGTTGTAGTTGGGAGGATGTAATAACGATGCATGGGTCAACGCGTGTTTAAATGCATCAAAATATTATTTAGCTATCTCATCCAAAATAATGGAGTGTTTTGTTTCAACAACCTAGTAAAACCCTTTGTTATATCGGCGTAGTTAGTGTTATCACTTAAGAATTCTAATTTCAAAATAGCTCACATTAGTTTGATGCTTTTTTCAAAGGTTATTATGTGCTACAAAGATCTTTAGGTGATTTCGTAGCGCATAAGTCAGTTTTAGGTCCATACAAGCTCTACAAGCACCATAGCAGGACTTCTTCACCAGAATTCTATGAACTCCAGGCAGAGTAGTCTCTTAAGTGGTGTCACAACTTCTTTTGGAAGCACTATTCAAGTTCCTTCTATTGGTTCCTCAAACTCTGTCCAGCAGTCACAGCTCCACTCTGCACCACCTTTTGCAAATTCAGGTACATCTGTTTCAAATTCTATACAACCTTCTTCTGTTGCTACCATAACATCTACTTCTATTCAGTGGGCTCCTATTACTGCAACTTCTAGCCTATATCAACAGCAGCCTGTGCCAACTACTGATCTTGGCTAGAATGATTCAGAAATTTCTGTTCAACACATTGGATTTGTTTCTGGGAATTGTCCATTGCTTTCATTCGCTCTAGCTATGTATCGTCAACCAATCTGAACAAATAGATTACAAGCCCAGGAGCCGGAGGACTCATAATCAGCTCTATTTCTTTTTCTGCATTTCACAGCCAGTGTAGGCAAATAAAATATATATAGAGACATCATATCCATGGAAGGAGGGTATATCAAATCAATGAAAGGAGGGTCGGGGCCTTACAATCCGCGCACGGTGGAAGAAGTCTTCAAGGATTTCAAGGGCTGAAGAGCCGGAATGATTAAGGCCCTCACCAATGATGTGGAAGAGTTTTACCAATAATGTGATCCGGAGAAAGAGAACTTGTGCCTTTATGGGTTGCGAAATGAGTCATGGGAAGTTAATCTTCCAGCTGAAGAGGTACCACCAGAGCTTCCGGAGCCAGCTCTGGGAATTAATTTTGCGCGGGACAGAATGCAATAAAAATATTGGTTATCTTTGGTTGCTGTTCATAGTGATGCGTGGCTGTTGGCTATTTCGTTCTACTTTGGTGCAAGATTTGAGTTCGACAAGAATGAAAGGAAAAGAATTTTTATGATGATCAATGAAATTCCAACTATTTTTAAGGTTGTTACTGGAGCTGCAAAAAAGCAATCAAAAGAAAAAACTACTGTAACCAACAACAGTAGCAGCAAGAACAAGTCTGGTATAAAGCCTCGAGCATCTGAATCTCAAACAAAGCCATCAAAGTTAATACCACCTAGAGATGAGGATGATATGTTGGATGAAGAGGAAGACGATGAACATGGTGATACACTTCATGGAGCTTGTGGTGACAATTATGCCTCTGATGAAGTTTTGGATCTGTTGTGATATGTGTGAGAAATGGTTCCATGGCAAACGTGTTAAGATTACTCCTACGAGAGCTGAACACATTAAGCATTATAAATGTCCAACTTGTAGCAACAAAAGGCCCCGAGCTTAATGGATGGCCGAGGGGAACTTTAATTCAACTTAACAGGTGATGACTATCTGTGATGTTTCTACCTAGTGGTTTCGGATGCAGAAGTGTCTTCAACCCTTGTGGTTTGTTCCTAACTTCCTTGCACTCGGAAGGCTTCCAATTAAGCTCTAGGCTGTCGCAAGCTGAGACCTGTTGGAGGCGGTCAGTTTTGTATGCAGTATCTGTATGAATATTGGGCTGGCTGGTTGTATACAGGAGATGATGATATCATCTCAACTCAATGGAGGAATACCTTTCCAACCCAGTGGTGGGGGGACTAATACTGGAGGCACTTTAGGTGTTAATAGTGTCATATGAAGAACAAGCAAATCATTTTTGGCGCAAATTTGGCTCTTGGAGCTCAGGTTCCAAAGTTCTGTTTTTATGATGCCAAGAAGCCAATCTTCACATCACCCCGTGTTCTGCCACCAATTACAAATTTCCCGAAGTCTTGTTGCTTTGACATATCTCAATATAAAGTCATGTTGTGTAACTGATGTTGAATGCTAAAAGATTGAAGCACTTTTGAATTTAAAAATCGCTGAAGATGATGACTAAAGCTCAGTAGTTTCTTAGCGCGCTACGAAACTGCTGAAGCTAAACAATCTAATATCAGTCAACCGGTTTTAAGATACAAGCGGAAATTTTGAAAGGGGAATATATACAAGGCATCATCTGAAGCTATCAACATTCAACCATGTAAAGATAAGTGGAGAAAATATGGATTCGAATCGAGCTTTAAATTTTTGTCATCAAGTGAACACACTTACCACAGTTCAAGATATGTCAAAACAGTTTGAAAGAGTTTTTGCCTTTACACATGACAAAGGTGGCCAGCACATCAAGGACGTGGCAATCTGTTCTATTTTGGGGCAATGGAAAGGATACGACATTAAAGGCTAGCAAGTAGTTACAAACACCTACCATAGCCAAACTCAAAGAGACCACTTGTCAGGGAATAAATCTCGATTGTAATGAATGCTATGTTCAGCATGATGTAGAATTAGAATCCAAATTGTTTTAGGATTCTAGAGCTGTCAATTAGTAGTCAGTTGGATTTATTAGTTTGTTAAAGGGTTAATAGGTGTCATTAGAAGTAGACTTCGACTTCCCCTCATGCTGGAGGAGGAATCTCAATCAGGTAGAAGAAGGCTATATATTGAAGAAAATGAAAGGTAATAGGGGTTGGAAAACTTTATGACAGAGCATTGTATTTGGCTTATGTAAAGACAGAGTTTCAGTAATATAATTTGGCTTTACTTCTCAGGATTCATGAAGGATTTCTATGTTCAGAATGTGTGATCTTGTCTTTTCCTTAATTTTTTACAGTTGTATAAATGTATAATCACTCAGAATTCACTGATTGTGCTCTGATTTCCTGTATGCATTTATAAACTGTGGTTCCATATGAGTTGTGTTTTGAATATTCAAATGTTGAATGCCCTGACTTCTATGTAAAGTCAAGATCGTTGTTTATTAAGATGTTGTTGACTCCATAGGCCCAATGGAAACTTGTTTAATGTTTTTCCAGCATCCATATTTGTCTCAGTTATTTAACAAAGAGTTAGCCATCTTATCTTAATCAAAATCATTAACCCATCCAGAGAGAGCCCTCTCAGGTTGAGGAGGCTAAGCCTCAGCCTAAAGTAGGTTTGAAATAGTTACTTAGAGTCAACCTGACTAGCAGCCTATCAGGGTTTGATTTTGAGATAACAGTTAGGAATGAATCGACGTAAAAACTTTTCTTTCCCTTGAAAAATTTGGAGTTGGCGTAGAGTCGAAGGAGGAGGCAATTTGAAAATAGCTTCAACCTTCGAGGGATCGACATGAATGCCAGCTTTCGAAACAAAAAATCCCAATAAACGACCCGTTTCTATATAGGAAACAAATTTTTGTGGATTCAACCTAATTCAATAATGCCTACATCTCATAAAGATTGCTCGTAAATAAGTGAGATGATTGGCTCTACGTAATGAATGGGTAGGTAAATCATCGAGATAAGGTTGCACAATGTATTTGTTGTCATGAAACGCGTAAGACATAGCTCTTTGAAAAGTTGCTCCGGCATTTTTCAACCCGAAAGGTAATTTGCAATAAGCAAATGTCCCCCATGGACAAATAAAATCCATTTTTGGTTGAGCAACAAGTAGAATGTTGATTTGATTGTAACCGGAAAAACCATCCATAAAGGAGAATATTTCACTGCTGGCACATTCATCAATAATTTGATCAATATAAGGAGTTGGGTAATTGTCTTTGGGATAGGCTCGATTAATATCCCTATAATCGATACATATTCTTATCGTTCCTTGCTTTTTGTTAACAGGAACAATATTTGATACCTAATCCGTTAAGGGAATTGGATAAATGAAACTTGCTTTAAGTGATTTCTCAACTTCTGCTTTAATAGCAGCAGCTTTTCGCGGGTGGATCTGACACAAACATTATCAGATGGGTTTAGCATCCAGGTAAGTTTTGATTTCATGAACACTAATTGCTGGATCAATTCCTGGCATTTCTTCATATGACCAGGCAGACACGTTGCAGAATTCTTGAAATAGGTCCTTATAAGTTTGGAGTTCATTTTCCGTACAGGAGGCACCTATATGAATGTTTTCAACAATTCCAGGTTTAACTGAAATGTCAATAGGAACCGTTCGAGAAATATTTCCCAAATTTAACTCAGAATCAGGATTTTGCAATGGATTCTGTGGTTCTTTGACATAATCAATAGTAAGAATAGATGAAAAATCATTTTCAAAATGATCAATCTCAGGTAAGAACGAAGATCTATGATGAATATCTTCCCATGGTAAGTCATCAATAGAAAAAATTTCACGATTTTGCTCATCAGTATGAACAAGTTTGGAAAAATTTGTTGAATCTAAGTTTGATGTTGAAAGTGATTCTCCATGGACCACATTCATTAGATCAATTTCTCTTGAAGAAGGGTCGGAAACAACTATACAACCTAATACACAATTTCATAGGGACTCAAAGGCATCACATCACCAAATGAATCCGCCTCAGATTCGGAAGGTACGATCCAAGGATCATCATAAACAATACTGTCTGATGAAATCATATGAATAGTTGCAGTAGAAGGTGATACGTTAGGAGGAGGAAATGAAAAAGTTCCTAGTAAACCAAAATCTTTAACCAATCCTACCCCAACATCCTTATAAGGGATAGTTGTTTTACCGACATGTTGTATACTTTCAGAAGAGGCTGGGTCGGATGAAAAGTATGTTAGCTGGTCTATAGTTATGATATTTCCATTATGAGGAAACTTTATAAGCCGAAAGACCGATGAAACAATAACAGTCATAGCGTAAGACCAACTACGACCCAAGAGAAGGTTGTAATCTAGAGGGGCATCAACCACTTCCACATCTAGATTAACAGTTTTGCCTTCAACCCCTATAGGTAAATCTTATAAAATGCCAAAAGGATGGAACGCATGACCATCAAAAGTCTTTAGAATCATTGGGGATTGATTAAGTATAGGAGAACCAAGTGATCTCCAACACTGAATCGACATAATACACGTAGAAGCTCCCTTGTCAATTATAGTCCTAAAGCAAGGTCTGTTTTTTACTAACACTAGAATCTAGAAAGCCATTTGATGAGGTAAGCGAGGTATACTATTTTCAAAATCGAAGATTATAAGGTTCGAGTCCTAAATATCAATAGCTCCTATAGCCGAAAATAGCAATTTATGTTGTGCTGGACATGATTGTAGCACCTCCAAAGCCAACATTGCTGAAGGGGAAATAACTAAGTCTTCAAGAACGTTATAGTTCTGAGCAGCTCTCACATGCAGATTGAAAGTTGACTTTCGAAGCATACCCTTAGTAGGCAGTTTGACTACTAAGACTTGGTTAGGTTTCTTGATATATAGTGGATCAGAATGAGGAGTCAAAGTTGATGGGTTTGAATTAGAAGATTCTTCTTCCTTACCACCAACAGGACTTTTACTTCCATAATCTTGCGATCGTGTCGCAATCCTAACATGGGACATCATCATTATGGGTTCTTCTAAGACATTTGAGGAAGAACCGATCATCTTACTATCTTGACTAGGAAAAGGATCCTTCAAGACAGCAGGCGTTTGAGAACCTTTGACAATTTTCGCAACCTCAACGCGATGAGGGCAGTCTCTTGTAAAATGATCTTCATCACAAATGAGACAAGGATAATGAGGTTTATGTTTCTCATCAGTAGATTCTGTTTTCTCTGATTTCTCTTTCAAATTTTTCTTATTTTTCTTCTTCCCCTTATTTTTATTGCCAGATTTTGATTTGGCCGTAGATGATTCTATGACATGAATATCGGCAGGAATTTCAGCGGAAGAGTCTCCCATCGGGGAATCTGGTAAAGTTATAATAGGAGAATATTTCTTTAAAGATTTATTCTTACTTTTGGTGTTAACTGAACCAATCATACCATCAGCGACATGAGACCCTGAAGGAGCTGCAGTTATTTGATTTTGTTTTTGAAGGTCGGGGATTTTTTGTGTGTAAAGTACCCGATTGCGTATAAACGAGGTCAAGGTACTGAGATTGAGCAATTACTTGCTCTTCAGTAACAACTCCTGCCTTAGCCACATCCTCAGTGATTTTAGGTAATAATGATTTAACAAACCATTCTGCTAAGATTTGATCTGGAATAAAAACTTTCACTAAATGTCGTCGACGTCTCCATTCACGAATGTGATCTGAAATATAAGTGGATGTTGACTATTTTAATGAAGTTAATAATTCTGTGCCATTGTCATATCTGACAGGAAACTGAAAATGAGTTAAGAACGAAGTGGCTAATTGACTAAAATTATAAAAAGAGGCTCGCGGTAACTCAATGTACCACTTGGCCCCAAGACCAATCAGAGTGCATTGAAAAAGATATAAACGAATTGAATCATCTATAATGGAGTTAGATGCACACCAGAGGTGATAAGTCATCATGTGGTTTGATGGATCCTCTCCTGATTTACCTTCAAACTTTGGGATATCACTGGACAACTTATTCGGCATTGGTGGCCAAAACGGAAGATAATTAATCGGATTGTTCATAAGGCGCGACAAATCAAGCAAGTCCAAAGTTGCAATGAATGGTAACTGATGATTAGGGTCTCGAAAACCCTAGGTCATAAGACCAGCCCCAGGAGGAGGATATCCAGGATAACATGGAATTGGAATTGCATTTGGGATATTATATCCTCCCAGAAAACTAGGATTAGCTGGACCATTCTGGGGTTGTTGAGGTTGCTGATAAGTATATCCAGGGTATGGTTGATACTGATAAACTAGGTTCTGCATAGCAGGACTGAATTGGTACTGTCCCTGGTACGGTTGATAAGTAAATTGAGGTTGACTTGTGACAATTGTACTTGGACAAGGTTGTCCTACAAGAATCTGAACCAAAGTCTGAATTGTAGGTCCAGACTAAGGTAAAGATGCTTGAGGAGTTGATGTAGGAACAGTAGAAACCGGAGCTGCCGATACTCCAGAAGTAGGTGGGGTAGATTGAATAGAAGCTGTAGTAGTTGCAGTAGTCATTTGAGGTGGAGTTCAAGGTGAACTAGGCCTAGACTGATGAGCTACACCAGGTGCAGAAGTTTGAATAGTAGGTTGGACAGGTTGCTGGGTTGAACTAGAAATCAAAGGTTGTCTAGATTGAGATGACAACTACACATTAGGTTGCAAGATCTGTTGAGATTGAGATGGATCCCACACCATGTTCATTCTAGGGTATGGACCCATAGAAGGTTGAGCATAATGAGGACCGTAACCAGGTTGAGTGTAGGGTTGATAATTCAAAGGTACATTTCCAACTCCTTGGACAAATGATTGACCTGAAGATGGTTGGAAACCTTGGGTTGGGTACTGAACTTGAGGTTGATAACCTTGAGGGATGTAATGAACATGGGGTTTACCTTGAGGTATCTATTGATATTGGGGTTGACCTTGAGGTACGTACTAATTCTGGAGTTTACCTTGAGGAATGTATTGTCCCGAAGGTATGTACTGTCCTTGAGGTTGCCCCCTAGGCAATAACTGAGTACCTTGAGGGGTCCCCCGAGGAAGTAACTGACTACCTTGAGGTTGCGGATTTGGAATGGTACCTGACACGATAAGAATGTCTTCTACACTGAACAGTTTAGTTCCATTGTTACCGGTTGATAACCCATGTTCAATGGGTTGAGGAGATGCTCCTGAAAAAGTACTAGTGAGTGACTGATACCCAGAAGGAACAAAAGGACCGCCATACAAAAATGTTTCCGAGTATTGGGAAAACATGGATGACTATCTCAACATATTTAAAGGAGGATAATAACCTCTAGGTGTTGGATGAAAAGGAACTCAAGGCGGTCAAAACTTGAGACCCATATTTTCTAAAAAGCTAGTCAATGAAAGATACCAAGCGTCCCTCCTAGGTGGATTGTAGAAAATTGATTTACGCTCTCTAAGTTCTATAGTTGGTTGATTTTCAGGGATAGTTATACCTTCTTCGAGACTAACGAGTTCTTCAATAGCAATAAGTCCAGAAGGAAGATTTTGGGTAATGATCCTTCCAACCCTAGGTGAACCAGGACCACTGGAAGTTGGAGAAGCAAATCCTGACGATGGAGTAGCAGTAGGTTCAGTTTCAGGCTCAGAAATTTCAAGTTCTTCAGTTAATTCACTAGTAGAAGAAAAACTACCAGTAACTTCGAAAAACGATATTGGTTCAGAAATATACTATGTTGCTTGAACTTGATAATAAGGATGAATAGCTAAAGAAGATTATCTTTCTTTCGGTGACCCAACTCTACTATCACTAGGATTTGCAAAAGCTCATAGCCCTTCAAGCTAGCTTGGTGAATACTCGGGAGGTTGGCCCCGAAGTCTATGGGATTGTCTCGGTAATTCAGCCACAATTAAATATTTTAATTACTTCACACACAAACAAAGAAAAATCTCAATGAAACCACCTAAAGTCTCTAAAGAACCAAACAGTTTGAATCACATGCCTAAAAAATCTAGGAGTTCAAACCAAATACAAATAGTAACTTTCCATACCAAAAACACTAGTTGGTGATGAAATCCAACGTTGAAAAATTCAATACAGAAAGGGTGGTTGGAACAATTATCCCGACAACTTGCTTAATGAAATAGACTGGCACAAGTTTCTTCACTAAACCGTCTCGAGTGAAGAGAACCCCCCAAAGAGTCCAAGTGAGTCTAATTGACGTCTGCTCTAGGTACAGTGGGATCTTCCCTCCACCATCACCTTAGGAAAGAATCCTATAGATTATGGTCACTATGGTTACCAACAGAAACAAATATACTTGGGGGAACTGTCTATGATCCGATACACATGCAAGGGTAGAGTAACAAAGCTCAATCCCCTTGAAGGCTCCTTGACATAATCCAAGGTTTACCAACAAGTGACCCCAGGCTCCTCGACAATGGTCAATCCAAGGTTTACTGTTTTTAGTACATGTATATCTTCTATCATTCTCAATGAGGAAGGATTGATTACCCCACTGGTTCAGATATGATCTCGTGGTTGACTCCTTTAAGAGGAGCTTCCCAGAGCATAGATGTAACAATTGGAATTTATCTCCTAACGCAAGATAGAGCTACTTGTTTGTTTTAACTATCTTAGAGAGTTAATTACTCCCTACTCCAAGATACTAGCCTAAGCTATGTTGGTGATAAAGAGCCCTAGAAATAAAAAGATTGCTACATAAATTTTACTTTAAGCGTTATTTTTATTGCTTGTTTCTTAAGTCAAAAAGTATGGAGATGAAACTTTATGGTGTGAAGACTCGGCTCCAAAACACTAAAAATGCACCTAAGATGATAAAAAATTCTTTTTCTTTGATGAATTTCTAGCTAAAGAAAGAGTTGAGAATGCAATTTCTTGAAAAGCAAATCTTTCCTTAACATATAAATGAAAAGAATTTTTTTCTTGTCTTTTCCAACAAACTCAAAACGAGACTACTAATTATATTCATGAAAAAATCCTTTTTCTTTTTCCACACTCAAAAACTACAAAAACAAATTCCTTCAAAAGAGATTCAAAAATTTCTAGAAAACACTCAAAACTATCAAAAATCTAATCTTGAGATCTACAAATTCTAAAAAGCTAGTTGAAGTAAAAGCTTACAAAATTTATTTTTGAAGAAGTTTTACTTAGTTATTTAGAAAACTAAGGACTAATTTGTTTAGAATAACAAATTAATCAAAAAACACCCAGCTATGTTTTCTTTTTTAAAAATGAAATTCAAAACTTTCCAACAAGTTCATTCAAAGCTTTGCAAAGAGAAAACGAGATATATTTCTCACCAAGGGCAGATTTCAGAAATCAGTCAAACTCATTAAGAAGACCAGCAAAAACCAGGTTAATCTGAGGTTTCTTAGGCTTCTAAACTTTAAGTTACTACAAAGACCAAACGAAAATCAAACCAGGCACGCAAAACTTCTAGAAAATCACCTAAAACCAAAATGCTAATGGAACTCACTTAGAAGAAATTTCTAACAAGACACATGCAGATCTGGGCAGAGGCTAAAAAACATAAAAAAATCCTAAGTTTAACTGGATGAAAAGATTTTAGGTTTTTCAAAAGTTTGACAGGGTCCGCAGGCATCTGATATAACCAGATGCAGTACCGCTCTATGTAGTAAAGCAACAATGTGGGGATGTCCACACTGTGTTACAAACAGAATGTGCGGTCCTCTTTCAAAAGCGTGAAAAACAAAAAACAATTCAGGATCTAAAAAACTACCCAATCCCACACACATCAAGAAAAAACCAGAAACAGAGAAAAAGTTTCTCAAGTCAAAGTAAAATTAAAGGCAAAAACCAAAATTCCAGTCCCCAGCGGAGTTGCCATTTTGTCCGCCGGATAAATAATTCTTGCGGACAAGACCGATCTCCATAGTATCAACTGATATCTAGCGACAAATAGAACAAGCAAATCTACCTTTCTCTAACTATTACGATTTATAAATAAAAACCAAGAGGTGTTTTAGACCCTACCTTAATTTCAACGCTAGTTTGTGGCAGCGACGCTATGACCATCCAAATGAGTTTCCTTTTAAGAACCTGCAAACACAAACAAGCACACATCAAATAACACCTGCATAGCCAATATAATAAATCATATTCATCATGGTGATCATGGAATCCATGAAATAAACCATAAGAGACAGCTTATTGAGAAAAATAAACTTGATTGTATTAACTTTAAACAAAGAAGAACTCTACAACCTTGGTGCCTTGATGTTGTACAAGCTCCTCCTAGGGTCCAAGCAAGAATCTCCTCTACTTTGATAAGCTTCACACTCTTCCCAATGAGATCAAAAGGTATGTAATCTCTCCTCTCAAGCTCAATTAGGAAGTCTAAATTCCAACAACATTTACCCTAAAAAATATTTAGCTTTCAACCTTCTTAGTAACCAGCCCAATGGCTCATTTTATAGTGCAGAGGGAGGAAGTTACATGTCCACCTATGAAGGGATAGAATCCTCCTTCAAAGGAATAAGCTCCTCACATCAAGGGGTTAGCTCCTTTAGTTATGGGATGCATGAACCACCAAGGAGCGAACTTGGAACTTCAAGATTCCCTCTAGAAGCTTCCAAAACTAACCCAAAGTGAGTTTTTAAGAATGTACTTGTGCCATTTTTACTTTTACATGGGTCTGCACCCTTTACACAAAAACAGAGCGGGCAGGTCCACAGGGGACATGACGAGGGGGTGTCAGACCATAGGTAATGCTAAGAGAAAGTGTAGAACCAGAGTTTTAGAGATTTTCAAGGACTTTCTCTCATTTTTCAAGGCTTGACATGAAAAGCTGAGGTTTAAGACTTGCATAGGAGGAAAGTATGAGTGGTGATAGACTCACACTGACTGCAGAATGTCATGGTGACAATATTTTGTGTAATAGGTGATGTTATAACCATTCGTGAAATGGGCGATCAACTTTGTGGAGCCAATTCATCCTCTAGGAAAGAAGACAGGTGCATAGTACATCATTACCACGATTGAGTACTTAAACAAGTGGGCGGAGGCACAACCTATGAAGGACAGTACATGTGCAACAATAACAAAGTTTCTTTTTGAATACATTTTGACAAGATTTGGTTGTCCAAATATCTTGATGAGCAATTGTGGTATGCAATTTCTTAATGAAACAATCAACTTGTTGATAGAAGAATTTCAGGTGTATCATCAGGAGAGCGCGCCTTATCACCCGCATGCCAATGGGATGGCGGAAGCATTCAATAAGATATTGGAGAGTGCACTGACGAAGGTCTGTAATGCTCAAAGAAGTGATTGTGATGTGCATGTACTAGCAGTGCTATCAGCCGACAGAATGACTTGCAAGAAGTTAACTGGGAACATTCCTTTCAAACTCGTGTATTGCGAAGAAGCTGTGATGCCAATGGAATACATTGTACCTAGTTTGAAGATAGTGGCACTCATAAGAATGGCGGACCACAGAGCCCTGGAAGAGAGACTTGTGCAGCTAGCAGAGCTTTAGGAGGACTAATTTTTAGCTGGATTTCATTATCAAGTTCAAAAGGAGCGCGAAAAGGCATGGCACGATCGGCACATCAAACTGCGCACCTTCAAGGTAAATGATTTAGTGTTATTATATGACAGAAAGTTTGATAAATTTCCAGGAAACTTTCGAATGCATTGGATGGGGCCCTATGCCATCAAGGAGATTACTGATGGTGGAACAGCTCAGTTGGTGAAGTTGAATGGAGAGCCATTCCTAGGCAAGGTGAATGGTAGCTGATTGAAGCCATACATCGGTGATCCAGCTAGGTGACTATATGAGGGAAGCATAGCCTTAGCACTCTAGGTAGCTGAAAGGAAGCATGGGATTATAAACTACACTACCCAAGTCAGAGAGATGTGTGATAGGGAAATTGCATGGAATGAAGATATGTCACAATGCCCATGGAAGTGCATAGGGGGTTGCACTACCAAGGAAGCAATCGTGCAGAACAACTACAAAGTGACCATTAAAGTCACTGTTCATGATTTGATGATGAAAAAATGGCCAAATGGAGTGGGGGTGAATTTTAGTTAGACTTTATGGACCAGATCTCTGAAAATCTACTGCCAATATAGCATTAACGAATCGATTTTGGGGGAAACGGTCAGATTTGGATTTGAAAGTGCTTATAAATTACAGGTGGCTACCCAACGTAAAACACTTGGAATTTTGAAAATTGAGTTGTTGAACTATCAAGCAGACATGAACTGTGAAACCTTCAAGCTTTTGCTAGCAAGTCTTATGTTTGAGACATTGCCACAGGCAAATCAGGAGTTATTACGTAGCATTATGATGACAACCATTGAATCTATGAGTGCAGAAGCAATGATAACTGAGAGAGTTGTTCGAGAGGTGGATGTGGCAACAAAAGGAACTGCCCTTGAGGCTGCACCTATAGAAATACTAGCTGAAGTACCAAAGTCTCCACAGCTGCCTAGGCCAAGGCCTACCCCAACGAGAGAGGGTCCGAAGAACAAGAAGGGAAGGCAGGCCGCGCCACCACAGCCAGTGTGCACATCCCCCAGGAAACACCCCCAGAAGGTTAAGCCTACTACATAGGAAAAGGGCAAGACGATTAACCTATAACCAAAAGAAGAGGAGTTTGAGGATATCCCCATGGATGATGAGGACGTTAGGGTGGAAAGGGAGGATGTGGAAATTGTGGGTTTGACCCCATCACTAAGCTACCTGAGTACATTCCTTCGCGTAAGGGAAAGACCAAGGTGCCTAAAGACACTGACAAGAGTAAGGTCACTCTACATGCACCCCTCTTGCCAGACCGAATTGTGTTTGAAGGACTACGCTTAGGGTATGTCTCCCCTCTCAAATTAGAAGACTAGGATTTAATGGACACATAGCGGTTTCCTCACCTAGCAACTAAGCAAATCATGCACCGCGTGTTCCATAAAACCACTGGGGTAACCACATTGGAGTTGTGGAAGTGGTCGAGAGGTGTGGATAAGGCATGTCTGCTCAACCTGCTATGGGTTTTGCATTACAGCCACGTGCCCATAACAATGATGGTAAGGAAGAAGCTAATGTGCTTGGTACACGATGGGTGTTTGTGGCTGGAGGAGCAAATACCCATCACTGATAGACTGATCGATAGGATCACGTAGCTGCCATATGGAGGCAAAAATCTCGCCATGGTGTTTGGCAAAAAGGCTGGTGAACATGTCCTCATGGAGGCCATGTAGGAAAAGTTCAAGTTAGTGAAGAATCCGCGTGGTTATGCCATTTTGAGCATCTGTGACCCTACAGTCAAAGTAGCCACAGAACTCTTAATAGGGAAGGTCATGCGGAAGTGTCGTGCAAACGAAGTGTCAGCACCAGTCATAGCTTTGGCAACCCAATATACGAAGGGTGTTCAATTTAATTAGGCACGCTACTTCTGCAGTGAGTTCCTCGTGAACTACTGTGAGGCACAAGATCTCAGAAAGGCATTTCGCTAGCATGGTTGTTGTTGTCCATAGTGCTGGTAGCATGGGAGGTACGTGAAGATAGTCAGTTTCCTTTAGTCATGCCTAACCTACCAGAGGACACGAAGTACGCTTCGCTATGTGTGACCAATGATCCTTAGCAGGTAAAGGACAACAAAATATTTTGGACGCTGATGGAGATGAACGTGCACATGGCCATCAACCGTAAGCTGTGGTTGCTACCTACCAATTTTTACGAATTGCAAGAGTACGTGGAATTCGAGGCTGATTTCCAACGCGTATTAATAATGGCAAGGAAGGAACCCGAGAAGAAGTAGCATGATTTTCCCTTCTTGGTGATAGACGACGTGATTGAAGCAGTCCTTGACAGCTAGCTGGTAGACTGGTGCACTGCCTCAGACTTAGTTGCGGGATTGAGTAGGACCATCGCACAATGGAAGAAGGAAGAAGCCAAGCTAAAGATTGAGTAGTTGGCTGTGAAATGGAGAAAGGAGGTCTATGCTAAGGCTAAGGCAGAGTGCACTGTCACACAGGAGGTAGACAGACAAGTAGGACAGCTAGGCAGACAGGCAGGTGGAGATTAGCATAGCTCTAACAAAGAGAAATCACCCTCACCAAAGACAGAGGAAGAAGCAGATGAATAGACAGAGCAAGGAGGTGTTGGGTATACGACCAAAGTCCCACATTGACTAGAAGTGGGGAAGATCATGGGTATATAAGGATTGACAAATATCTCCATTGGTATGAGGCCTTTTGGGGTAAGTCCAAAAGCAAATCCATGAGGGCTTAGGCCAAAAGTGGACAATATCATACCATTGTGGAGATATGTGGTGTCAAGAGTCCTTAACAAGTGGTATCAGAGCCAGATTCAAAGTTAACCAAGTAGATGAATCCTCGGAATGCTGAACGAAGGTGGTGGGCCCTGGTTAAAATCATCATGGGATCCGCGGATGAGCTCGGTTAGAGCAAGCTCTCGAGGCAGGTGGTGCTTCGATGTAAGGCGTGTGCTTCCAATGTGTTAACACCCAGGTCGTTCCCTATGACTCCCAAGGGAATACGGCCGGGGTAACCACTAACCAATCTTTGGATTACAATGCCTAGCCACACAGTAATCAGAGAGGGCTCTCTCTTTATAGTTTGTCTCTGTTTTGGAATGATTTTAGGCTAGCTATGAACTGAGGGTGTTTATTTTTATGCTTTGGTTGAGGGATATCTTTCTGTACCTGAAGTGTGCAATCTGCAGATGATTTTATTTCATTGGGCAATGGAGTCTATGGCTATAAATGTTTAGAAACCTTGAGGTGGTTTACTGAGATTACAGGGCCAATTAAATATTTCATATAACAAAGTTAGATTATGATGATGACATGTGAACAACCAGTGGAAAGCATTTAAGAATTTTCCACTAAAGCTGGGGTGTGGGGAAGAGATAAATGCCTCAGGAGCAAACTTGAATTCCTGAAAATATTTATCACAGTGAAAGATATAGCTTGAAAGTGTAGCAATTAAGAATTACACCTTATTTACTCTATCTGAAGAAAACATGTATAACAGCTTAGATTGAGTTCAGGGTAATCAGTGATCAAATCCTGGAACTATTCTTTTACTTTGCTATTAAGTGTAAAACTCATAAATATGAAAGAAGATGAAAGACTAGAAAACATATAACACAGAGGTTTAAAGAAGACTTATTGTGCTGTGAAACATGCAGGAATCCTGTAACAATCAGCCAGCCACCACAGTGCATCAAGGAACATAGAGCTTTGGAAATTCCATCCACCTTTTGTATTATTTCTCTGAGAGTTATACAGCAACAGAAGTATAGAAATGAAATCAACAACAACCCTTGCAAACTCATTGCGAAGGGGACTTTATAGAAATGTTTATACAAAATATCTCAGGCATTGAGTCATCTGAGAGAGAAATATCTTCATTACTTCGTACAGAAAAGTAGAAAAGAAGTTATTGCAGCTTTGAATGCAGCATAACTGCTCTTTAAGTCTATCAGAGGATATTTTGACCTTTGGAGGTGACTGAGTCAGTTGGAACACTTTTCTTTAATGCTGGAAAATGTGCCTTTACGTTTGCTGCGCTGTATTTTCTCGGCCCTGCCACCTGTGACTGTGCTTGCTGCTGTGGTGACCGAATAGCCCTGCTGAGTTGGCTCAGCCTTTCATCTTTCCTCTGTATGCTTATCTACCAAAATTTTCCCTGTGTATGATCTCTTATAAATTGGACAAAACATAATATTACAGGTTCTGGCTTGATAATATTATCTGTGTCAATTTATTCCAGACTTCCTGTGTGGGCAATTGGTGCTTGATAATTGCCTCTATGGTTTCATCTGCTTCTGTATATTTATAGAAATTTGGAGGGACATCAAACAGATGATTGATCTCGTTCATGATAAAAAACAGGTTTTCCACCCTGTTATATAGAGTCTGCCCTGATGCTGGTCCTAATTCTGCTGAAGTGCTGGGCTGTGCTGCAATTTGACTTGCAGCAAAGGCATTGACCCTTTTAGCATAGTTTTCATGGGTAAGCAGTCTTCCCACACTGCTTAGTAGGCTGGGGAGGCCTCTGTTTTGCAATACCTGAAACCTGTCCATGAATTTGTTGATTTCGGTCTGCATGTCTTGGGTTCTCCTTTCTAATGTTCCAACCAGGTTTCTTAATGTCACGACCCTTTTAACCATTGAGATTGTCTCAGTCCTGTGAGCAATTCCCATGGTGGCCAGTTGAGAGCTTGTCCTCTTATTCAATATGTTGATCATTCTGTTGGCAGCATCAGGCATGTTGCCAAGGCTTGCTCTTGCTCTGTGCATTTCCCTATTTTCTTTTGTCATGAGTACTGACTGTTCATCTATGGTCTCAATGAATTACCACTGATCAGTAATTGACTGGCCAATATTGGCCCACAGGACTGTTTTGAGCTCTGTTGTCACCTTATCTAGTGTGAGCTCTTTCTCAAGCTCAGTTATTTTCTTTTTGAGAGCTTTTATCTCTCTTTCCTTCTCAGCCACATTCTATTTGCTCTTGTCATATCTTTCATTTACTTTAGCCAAAGATTCTTTGGCTTGATTAAGCTCTAACATTTGAGCTTCCAGGACTTGAATTTCATTTTGAAGCTTCTGCATATCCAGACTGTGAGTCTGCTCTGTTGTTGGTGCAGCTGTCGATGTAGTTGGTGTTGTAGGTTCTGTTTGCTGAGGAGGAGGAGCAGTAGTTGGAGCAGTTTCCTCAAGGTTGATTACTTCAGGAGGAGGCTTGGAGGTTTTCCCTTCTTCTCTTTGTTTCAAGGCTGCCTGTAGTGCTACTTTTGCAGCCTCTGATTCTCCCAGCTTTTCCTGAGTTTGGATTAGCTGCTTGTATAGAGATATCAACAAGGTTGTGGCCTCTTGATCATGTCTTTGCTAGGCAACCTCATCTGTTTGAGGGTGAATTGTGGCTGGGAGTTTGATCTTTCTCCACAAGGCTGCCATGTCTGCATCCCTCAGTTTTAATATCTCTTGTATGCCCTTGATATCTTTGAGATCATGCCCAATTTCAACAATTATATCTTCTAAGGACCTAATTCTGTTGTCCTTAGCCTGTGATGATGCCCTTTCCAACTCAAGTTGGGCAGCTATATTATTAAGGCTATTTTGTAGCCTATAGTTATCCAATGTTTGGTCTGCCAAGGAAGCATAGACCATCTCACCCGTTTGCTTATGCAGTTCTATCTTGTCCATTGGGTGGATATCCTTGGCAAGGACTTCCAGGTTAGTCCTCAAGTAGTCAGAGGCAGATTGGGGCTGCACTGCTGTTGGCATAAAATGACTCATGATCATTTTGCCTTCCTGCACATCATATGCAGACATGAGTCTTTGTTGATTGGTGGGGGCCATGTTTAACAGATGGTTATACAGATGTATCTTGATGGGCTCATTTCTCCTCTTAATGTCGATGAACTACTGTTTAATGCTGGGTCCACCTTCCCTTTGCTGATTTGAGGAACTCACTTCTCCTCCTATTGCTCTATCATGTTCCTGTTGAAAGGAACTTGCTGACGCTTCCCTGCTGGGTGGGACCATACCAAAAGACTGTCCTATTGGCATTTCTTCCTCTGAGAAGGGATTGATTCTCTGTCTTTTCTCCCCATGAGTTGCTAATGTTGTAAGGGGAGTCTCTCTATCCATTTTCCTGCTTGTATCCTCCTTTTGTGGAGTTTGGAGGATTGATGCCTCAGCTGAAATTTCTTGCCTTGGAGGCATAGTTTGTTCAGCGGATTTAGGGGCTTCCACTGTTTGCTCTTGCTGGACAGGCTGTTCCTGCCTTTGTTCTTCCTGTTGTTGCTGTTCTTCTTGCTGCTGCACTTCTCCCTACTGCTCCATCTCTTCTTGTTGCTGCACTAGGGTTTCCATTTGCTCTTCTGTCATGGGAGGTGGCTGTTCCACCTGCTTTTCTTTGCTTTTGTTGGCTGTCTGTGGAGTGTTCATGGCAGCTCGCTGAGGTGTTGTTGAGGATGAGGCAGCTGCTCCAAGTTGTCTTTGATAAGAGAGGGGGACCTGTCCACAAGTTTCTAAGTCAGCTTCTTTTTGAATATTTCTAGCCTCTCTTTCTAGTAGCTCTTCACTAGTGATTTCCTCTTCTAGGGTGCCCTCTTCCCAGCTCAATGCATTGGCATACTGCTAAATCTCAGGCTGCCTCACATGTGAATAGGTACCCAATTTGTATCTTATCCTCCTGAGGGAAATAAAATGATTGGGGTCATAGGGTATCCACTCAAAACTAGTTTGCAGTTTGAGAGCCTCTAGGATACTATTTGCCTCTTTCCATCCCTCTTCTTTTTTCTTATATAGGAAAGGGCCCAGCTGGCTCCTTACCTTCAACTGTGCCTTCTTGTTCTTACTTTGGAAGTGGAGGTAGTCAGCATTCCCAAATTTCCTGAAGTATTCTAGGGCAAAAAGTCTCATAGGGACATACCTTGGTAGCCTATAAGGCTTCAACTCACAGCCATATACTCTGACGACTGTGTGGTCTTGGTAAAAGTACCAATTACCAATGCTGTAGGTTTTGTTTAGATGGAGAATTCTCCTCATGTCATCAGTTAGCCTTGGAGGAGAAACACCATACAATAATGTCATAGCTGGATGAATGAACAAGTCTATGAACTCACAGTATGTGTATGGTGATACCGAGGTGCAATGAAAAACAGATGTCCAAAACACAACTGACCTTGGATTCCCCTAGGCGTTAACTTGTTTCAGGGGAATGAGGAAGCTGCCTAGTTGATAAAACAAGAATAGATGGTAAATGTATGAAGTGTATCTGAACAATCTTTCCCTTTGCAGATTCATTAGCTGGTCATGGATCTTATCTGCAATATATGTGGCATAGTCATAATGTACAGCTGGAGGCTTTCCAGGAGAGAATATAGACAGCATTGCCATTATAATATCATCCACATCCTCCACTCCCCTGAACCCTAGGACATAGCTGATCAAATCCACTAGCATTCTGCCCAATTCATTTAAGTATGCATATCGAATAGGAGGAGTTCTGATGGCTTCAGAGCCTGGTTGTACAAACAGCTGGTTGATTTTGATGATCTGGTCATTTGACAACTTAGTCCCCTTCTTTATCAAGTTCTGCATGTAGAGGGGGGTCAATGGTTTTGCAGTGTGGAAATGCAGCATCTCATTTATGCTCTCTGGGGTGATATGGAACAGAATTGAGCCTGTGGGGTTGAGGATAGCTCTTTGGCATGGATCATAGCACTCCTGGCATCTGTGGATCAATTCTGGCATAGGATTTACCTGTGGGAGGTTGTAGATGGGCAAGTTTGAGTCCCAAATGCCTAGGATATCAGCTCCACTAAGGTGCTGGGCTTTTAACTCATTCAGCATCTGAATATTATATTTGGAGCCTAATGGAAAATAGTCTAACATTTGATAATCCATATCTCCCAGAGCTTTCCATTCTAACTCCCTATGAGGGGTATTGAGAGGCTTGATGTTCAGTGCAATTGGAGTTTCCATGGCCTATTAAGCTTCTGACTTGCAGGTGAACTGGTTGAAGTAAGAAGAACAACACAGAGGTGATTACTTGCAATGAAAGTGTGAATTTCAGGGACCAGAGGGTGAAATGAGCATACAACAATTGAAATACTGTTTGAATTACGAATAAGACCAATGTCTGGTCTCGCTCTGTCTTTTGTGGCAGGTTTTTAATGGATTGACCAACTGTCTCACGATTGCGCGAGCAGTTTATAGTTTTTGATAAGAACTCGGGAAATCAAGGCTCAGCTGGTGGTTTTCGAGCTTGCAGTTGGAAATAGAGGCTTTGCAGAGGGAATTTGCAGGTAAAATGATGCGTTTTAGTGTCCTTTGAGCCTTCTGAGTAATTTACAGACAATTTAGGCGTATGGAGGATAAATGATGAGAAATACCTGGAAAACAACGAGCAGTGGTCATAAATCTGGGCAGAATTGGTGCTCTGGAGGTCTTCAGGTCGATTCCAGTGGGGTGGCGCAGTTTTGGACGTAAAAGAACATGCAGCGGAAATAATAGCAAATGAGCGAAAAGGTACGCAAAACGTGATTTTTGGCCAAAATATGGACCCTTTCGCAATTTGGCGCCTTTTCTCGGATGACGTCAACATGACGTCATAGGGTGGGGTCAAGCTCGGATGATGTCAGCATGACATCATCGGGTGAGGTGGCGAGCTGCTATTGGTCCACGGTGATGATGCGGTGGCAGACACGTTGGCACAGAGGCTGACAAAAGTACTGATGCGATGGCGACGTGGTTCTGACGTGGGCATGACGTGGGACCAGCAAACCGGGCGGTAAGTGCCATAGCGGTTATGGTTAAGTACCATAGCGGTTACGGTTTCTCTGAGCGGTTACAATACGGCCCTGGTTTTGTCAGAGGCCTCTCCGAGAGCCTTAAGAGGGTGACGCGTGGCCGAGGACTGACATAACCCTTCGTCAGTTTCTCGGGCGCTAATTGTCGGGCATGGGGGCCGCTCCGATATCAATGAGGGCCGTCGGATCACATGGGTCCGATCCGACAGTGGACGGGAAGGCGATGTGATCGGTGGATACGGAAGCGGGCGGAGGAATAAACAAATATTTCTTTTGGGACACGTGCTCAGCGGGAAAGATTCAAATATGGTATTTTTCAATGTTTTTCAATATATTTCAAAAAATCAAATATATGTGCCAACTTTGGTTAAGCGGCAAAGTGGGTTTTTTGGGTTTTTTCATAATTTCAAAGGGGTTGTGGGTAGGAAGGGGTTTTTATAGGGTTTTTCTTTGCAAATGAAGGTTTAATGAGTGGAATGACTTCAAAGAAGGGAGAGGGGTAGGTTTAGGTTCATCAAAGTGACCAGATGCCAATTTGATCCCTGACAGAGGATTTATTGGCTATAATGCCAAGGGGAGGGATATTTATACAAAATTTGGGGTTTATACACCATGGTGTTTATAATATTAGGGGAAAGGTAATATAGGGGATTTACGTAGTAGAGTTAGAGTTAATATGGGGGGAAAGGTGAATGAGGGGGAAATCACTAAGTTTATTTGAAATCCTTTCTTTGGCTTTTTCTTTTGTTTTTCTATCTACTTCTACCCTTATTTCTTCCAGGGTCCCAGATTAAGCTGTTGGGAGCCTTTTTTCTCTACCTAAACTACTTGTCTGCCAAGATTAAACAGTTTGGACAGACTCCTTTCTCTATTCTACAACTGAAAATTTAAACCATGACATGATCCAGATTAGACTGTTGGACCATCCATCAAAATTTGAGTCCATACCAAGCTATAAGCACATATTGGTTTCTGTTGGAAATATGTGATCTTTGAATCATCAAAGCAGAGCATATTTGGACCTTTTCATAGCCAATCATGAAATATGAAACCTATTGGTATAGGTAGCTAACAGTGGCTCCACATGGGGGTGGTGTTTCATTTGAAAGACCAAGAACAGCAGGTTAGATTGCCTTGCTCCTTGACTGCTCTTGCCAACCTTGAAGTTTGATGCTTTTTAAAAATGCCAAAATTGTGTGCTTCTCTCCTTGGTAGACTCTTGATTGTATTCACCTTTTGCTGGTAGTTTAGGAAAACTTTGAGAAATTGCATTTCTACATGTTGACAGAAAATAATATATACATCTGGATATGTACAAGAAAACTCAGGGTGCACTTTATGGGTGATATTCAAAGTAGTGCTTCAGCATCCTGCCATTCACAGGACCTTCATCCAAATCAGTTTCATTGAGACTCTTAAGGAAATAAGTGTTGTTTCCTTGTACTGCTTGGACTGCAAAGGGTCCTCTCCAAAGGGAGTCAAATTTTCCATGTTTTCCCTTATCCTCTCTTCTTGAATCCCACTTGAGGAATTTGTCATCAATGTTGAAATCTTCTGCCTTAGTTCTTCTATCAAAGGCCTTTTTTAATTTTTCTTGTAGAATTTGAACTCTGCTGAAAACTTGGTCTCTAGTTTGCTGTAAACATATGATTTGATTGATTCTTCTTTGCATATCATTTGGTTCAGCTTGGCTTTCTTGAAGAAGTTTCATAACAGGCACTCCTAGTGATGAAGGAAATTTGGCCTCTAATCCATAAACCAACTCATATGGGCTGGTCCCAATTGATCTTTTGGTTGTTAGTCTATCTGCCCATAGGGCATTCACAAGCTTCTTATGCCAATTCTTTTGGTTCTCTTCTAGTACTTTCTTTATGATGTTTACCAGACTTTTATTTGATGACTCAGCAAGGCCATTACCTTGGGGATAGTATGCAGTAGAATGGCCCAAGGTGATCTGAAATTTATGGCAGAAGTTCACCATTTTCTTGGATCTGAAAGCAGTAGCATTGTCTGTTATTATTTTGTCAGGACAGCCAAATCTAGCCAATATGTTGTTCTCCAAGAACTGAATGATAGTGGAATCATTTGCTTGTCTGCATGGAACAGCTTCAATCCACTTGGTGAAGTAGTCTGTGGCTGTCAAGATCCATCTATGTTGGCCTGAAGATGAGGGGTGAATTTCCCCAATGAAATCCAAGCCCCATTGTTGGAAAGGTCTTTCTGTTACAATAGGCCTCAAGGGAAGGGGCAGCAACTGTCTCTTTCCCTCAAAAACTTGACATTTATGACATGAGGTGGTGAATTTCTTGACATCAGAGAACATGGTGGGCCAGTAGTACCCAACCCTTAGTATTTTATCCACAGTGGACTTCCAGTACAAGTGCCCACCGCAGTCACCTGCATGAAATTCCTTTATGATATTGTCAGTTTCATTCTCAATTAGGCAGTTTAGCAATATTCCTTCATGGTTTTTCCACAATAAATTTCCATCCATAACACAAAATTTAGAAGCTTTCATTTTTAAAAACCTACATTTAGTTCTGGACAATCCTGGGGGAGCACACAGGTTTTGCAATACATAACATATATCAGAGTACCAAGGGGATTGTTCAAAGGCTACATTGATCTTTGGAGTCGCCAGCTCCGGTTCACTGTCCAGCTGGTTAATGTCTAAGGCTTGGAAATTTGCTTCTGTCATTAATTTGGCTAAGCCTTGCCCTTTTATTAGTTTTGTAGGTTTTATCTCAATGTCAAATTCCAGGATGTTGGCAATCCATTTTCCTCTTCTGCCCTCTAAATTTTCTTGGGTGAGAATGTCTTTGACAATAGGACTTGGTACATAAGCTATAACATGTGAATAAAGGATATAAATCCTAAAGTCTTTAATGGCTTTGACCAAAGCATAAGCCTGCTTTTCCATGATTTGATACTTTAAAGGTGCATCTCTAAGAGCTTTGCTAAAGAAAGCAATTGGCTTCTCATTTCCTTGGTCATCTTTTTGCAATAAAACAGTAGCAATAGTATGTTGGGAGGCAAAAGAGAAAATGATAAATTCTCTGTCAAACTGAGGATTGGTCAACACTGGGGTTTGGGTAAGGGCCAGTTTTATACTTTCAAAGGCCTGCTTGGCTTCAACAGTCCATTTGACTTTTGAATCCTTTTTAAGCATGTTATTTAATAGTCTGATTAGTTTTGCTAAGTTTGGGATAAACCTTCTCAAGAAATTGATCTTTCCCAAGAATCCTTGCAACTCTTTGACATTTCTTGGGTGGGGCATTTGTAGGATAGCCTGTATCCTATCTGGGTCAATTCTAATTCCATCTTTAGAAATGATATGGCCTAACAGCTTACCTTCCTCTAAACCAAACAGGGATTTCTTGGGATTCAGGGAAATTCCATATTTTCTGCATTTTAGGAAGATCTGTCTCAAATGTTTTATATGTTCTTGGTCTGATTTTGAGAAAGGTGTAAGGTCATCTAGGTAAATGACTAAAAATTCATGAATCTCCTTGGCAAAAGCAATATCCATTGCTCTTTGAAAAGTTTCCCCTGCATTTTTCAATCCAAAAGGCATATTTACATATTTGAAAGTTCCCCATGGGGTAGTGAATGTTGTTTTATCTTGATCATCAGGGTGTACCAGGATTTGATTGAAGCCTGAAAATCCATCCAGTAATGAGATCCTTGAGGCCCCTATCACCCTTTGGAGAATGTGATCCATCTTGGGTAATGGATAGTTGTCTTTGAGGGATACCTAGTTCAAGTTCCTTAGGTCCACACATAGCCTAATCTCACCAGTCTTCTTTCTTGTAGGGACTAAGTTGGAGATCCATTCAGAGAATCTGATTGATGCTATGATGCCAGCCTTGAACATTTTCTGTACCTCTTGTTCCATTGCTGGGAGAAGCATAGGATTGATTCTCCTCAATTTTTGTTTAAAGGGCTTTTGATCAGGTTTGAGAGGGATTGTATGCTGGATAACAGAGGTGTCATAGGACTTTAAGTCCTCATAACTCCATGCAAAGACATCCTGGAACTCTTTAAAGAGGTCAATGTATTTAGGCTTTTGGTCAGGAGGTAAAGAAGCAGACAATTTAATTATTTTGGGTTTGTCAATTGTACCTATGTTGCATTCTTCAATGGCTGTATTTAAGGGCTGCATTTTTGGTTTTCTGGGAATATCATTTGAGTCAAAGATGTCTTCTAGGGGAGTTAGGCCTGTTGGTAAAAAATTGTCTTTCAGCTCTATGATTTCAGTTTCAGCATTGGCCACTTCCTCACCATTGATTGATTGAATTTGCTGAATGTTGTCTTCGTTGAAAATAGTTGGATTTAGCATTTGTTTTGCTGTTCTAGGTGATATTGGGTGAGTAATCTGTTGAAACTGTATTTGTGATGGACTTGCTCCATCAAGTATTTGTGATTGACTTGCTGTATCAAGTATTTGTGATTGACTTGTTGTATCAATGTCAATATTTAGTCCTGCAAATTCTTGCTGCAGAGTTAAAAAATGGTTTATTTGCTTGTCATCCTCAAATACTTGCCAATCATTAACATTGTTTGGAATGGAGGGTCTGTGTTTTACCTCAGCTGTAAAACAATGATGAGGCTCAAAAGGCAGCTTGCAAGTACTTGCAAAGGTGGCTAAACTGTGAGCATGTAGATTTTGGGTTCTAGGAATTTTAGTGATTTGGAATTCAGAGAAAGAGTTTAGTACCTCCGCAACAGCAGACCTATAAGTCCTTAGTCTTTTGTCATTGGTGACAAAATTCCTCTTCACTTGTTAGATAACTAAATCTGAATCACCCATGATTGAAACCCTGGCAGCTTGTAAGAACTTTACTAACTTGAGGCCTAGTAAAAGAGCTTCATATTCTGCCATGTTATTAGTACATCTGAAGTTCAATCTATAGGCTCTGCCCTCTGCATGACTGTTTTCTTTATTGTGTACCCAAACTCCAGCTCCTGCCCCTAACTTGTTGATTGAGCCATCAAATTCAAGGAACCATAGAATATCCTGTTGGGAAGGAGATTGAATGATCTGTTCATGGGCTGGCAATGTGAGTAGAAGTTGTGGTTTTTCATCTAGCTTGTCTTTTAGAACAGTTTCATCATTTGATTGGGTATGTTTGATATTTAGAACAGCAGCAGTATCTAGTGTTTGATTGACTGTTGTCTCATGGGTGATAATTCTTTCATTTGAGTCTTCCTCTTGTATGAGTATCTTGGTGTCCATCTCACCTTTTAAGGGAGTTGTGGTGTCATTGAAGAGAATGTATGAGTCTATGTCTGAATGGACAGCATATATGGGAAAGTTTTGAGGCTTTTCTTCACTGCTGACCATGTATTTCATGAGTGTTTCTCTGTACAGTCTTTTTGGTTGCCCAAAAACATAGATGGTGGCATATGACATGTCTAATTGCAGGGAACCTTGGAGTTTAGCTCCCCAAGATCTTGATAACAGCATCCCATACTTAGGTGGAATATCAGCAACTACCACATCCATTAGGATTGTCTTGTTTGGGTATTGAACCAGAGACACACACAAATCTTTTATGAAACCTAGACACTTGACTTGGCTGGAGTCAAAGGAAAACAGGTCCTTGTATGGTCTTGTTATGTCTAAATTCAATCTTTCCATGACTGCTTTTGGCATGAGATTGTGAGAGGCACCTGAGTCAAACATTGCATTATGTAATATTTTATCATGAATATGTAAACTGACATAGAAAGGTAATACCCCTGTGACTACCATTTTTCCATCCACTTCTGGGCCAAACAGGAGTTCTGGGGTGTCATCCAGCACATTGACATCATCTTTGTTGCTAGTGAGTTGAAGGGACTTTTTGATCTGTAGTTTATAGATGTCATGCTTGGCTAGTTCTGAAAGCGGGATAGCTATCTTTAGTTTGCCAATTTCAGTCTCTAGATCAAAAGGTTTTTCAGATTGAGTCTTGGGGTTATGGATGACAGTCTTTTCCTTGTTCATTAAATCTTCTTCTTGATTTTTATCTTGACTTTGGGACTTGCCTCTTTTTCTCATCTCTTGGGGAGTATCATTCAGATTAGGCTGAGACAGTGAAGTGGCCACAGGGTGTTGTTTTAAAGACAGTGGTTCAGTGATCTCTTCAATAACCACTTCTTCTGCAGGTGAATTTATTTTGTCATTAGGCTCTGTGACTATGGCTCTTTCAAGCTGCTGATTATCCTTTATCTTTTCAGGCTGGTTTACATTCACAGTTCTGCTCCTCAGCTTGTATTGTTTATGGACTTCATAGACAGCAGTATCATAGCCTTGTTTGAAGTCAAAGGATTCACCTGATTTAGTTTGGAACAGTTTGATTTCATCATCCTCATGGTCTTCTTGTGTTAAGAAAACTTGGCTTTCACCATCTAGACCCATTAAATTAATCTCAGGATCTTCATTGGGCTCTATTGATGCTGAAGTTTCTGCATAATTTTCTTGGAAAGGGGGCCTTATGTCTTGGTCAGCACTGGCCTTGCCAACATTTGGGTTTTGAGTTCTCCTAAAATTTGGATTCCTAGGAGGGTTGTTTTGTGGTGCTTCCCATGATGATTTTCTTTCAACCGATTCCACTCTATCACCCAATCTTTTCATTCCAGTGAGAATTGCATCTAGCTTTTGATCAAAGGCAAAGGGTTCCTCTTTGAAAGCAGTCCTCTTTTCCAACCTTGCCCTGTTTCTTTTGGAAATTAGGTTGGCTTCCACTGTGACAGCAACCCTTTGGGCCTCCGCAAGGGATTGAGGATCTCTTTCCTTCAATTGATAGGCCATGTCAGGGTCAAAACCATCAGGGAATTTGTACAAGGCTAAATCAGGAGGAGGTCTTAAATTTTGTGGAATCGCGTTATATACATTGTTGAATCTTGCACAATACTCCAAAACAGTCTCTTGGGGACCTCTTTTGATAGTGTCATATTCCCCAAGTATGTGCAGAGGATCTTTCTTCTTCTCCCATCTACTAGTAAAGGCTTGATACAGTTCATCAGGAGTTGTGATGGAGTTTGCATTCAGGGATCTAAACCAAGTTCTTACATCCCCAGTTAGGCTTTGAACAAACATCCTCATCCTGACACTGTCATCATCTATTTCATAGGTCTCAAAATGGTCTTGCATTCTCTTAGCATGCTGGACAGCTGTCAGAGGGCCATTGGAGTCAAAATATGAGATTTTGGTTTGGTAATCTTGGGGTAGAGCTGTAGCATTAGCTGGTATCTGCAAAGGTGCATATCTGTTGGCCATATTTACAGGGTTTAGAGGATTAATAGGGGTAGCTGGGATAATAGGAACAGTGGGTACCACAGGGGTGACAAGAAGGGGTGAACCTAGTGGGTTGGTTAAGGGGATATGTGCAGTGGATGAAGATGTGAGAGGAGGACTTTGAGATGTGGATGGTGAACTAGGGGATTTAGGGGTAGACCGGAAGAGGACCTTGCATGGGGTAGAGATAAGGCTGGGATGATCGGAATCTGAGGTTAGATCAGCAGGATGCTCCTGCCTTTGCTGCCTCCTGATGTTTCTAGGGATAGTATTTGGATTATCAACAATGATGGGTGGATTAGGGTCAGGATTTGCCCTAGTATGCCGTGGATTTTTCTTAGGAGCCAGCTTCTAACTGTTTTTTAGGATTTTATAGGAAGTTTTTATATCTGCAAGGACTGAATAAAGATTTTGGAATGGCTATATATATTCAAAGCTGAGATGAAGATTCACTGAAAGAGCTCTTCCCTAAAACTGCCAATGTTACACAGAAACAGCTTTAAAGGCTTCCTGACTGATATACAGGCTTGGTCTATAGCTTTGGGAGATAGACAGAAATTGGAAAATCCTACGAAGTCCCCAGTGGAGTCGCCAATTATGTTAACACCCAGGCTGTTCCCTATGACTCCCAAGGGAATACGGCCGGGGTAGAGAGGGCTCTCTCTTTATAGTTTATCTCTGTTTTGGAATGATTTTAGGCTAGCTATGAACTGAGGGTGTTTAGTTTTATGCTTTGGTTGAGGGATATCTTTCTGTACCTGAAGTGTGCAATCTGCAGATGATTTTATTTCATTGGGAAATGGAGTCTATGGCTATAAATGTTTAGAAACCTTGAGGTGGTTTACTGAGATTACAGGGCCAATTAAATATTTCATATAACAAAGTTAGATTATGATGATGACATGTGAACAACCAGTGGAAAGCATTTAAGAATTTTCCACTAAAGCTGGGGTGTGGGGAAGAGATAAATGCCTCAGGAGCAAACTTGAATTCCTGAAAATATTTATCACAGTGAAAGATATAGCTTGAAAGTGTAGCAATTAAGAATTACACCTTATTTACTCTATCTGAAGAAAACATGTATAACAGCTTAGATTGAGTTCAGGGTAATCAGTGATCAAATCCTGGAACTATTCTTTTACTTTGCTATTAAGTGTAAAACTCATAAATATGAAAGAAGATGAAAGACTAGAAAACATATAACACAAAGGTTTAAAGAAGACTTATTGTGCTATGAAACATGCAGGAATCCTGTAACAATCAGCCAGCCACCACAGTGCATCAAGGAACACAGAGCTTTGGAAATTCCATCCACCTTTTGTATTATTTCTCTGAGAGTTATACAGCAACAGAAGTATAGAAATGAAATCAACAACAACCCTTGCAAACTCATTGCGAAGGGGACTTTATAGAAATGTTTATACAAAATATTTCAGGCATTGAGTCATCTGAGAGAGAAATATCTTCATTACTTCGTACAGAAAAGTAGAAAAGAAGTTATTGCAGCTTTGAATGCAACATAACTGCTCTTTAAGTCTGTCAGAGGATATTTTGACCTTTGGAGGTCACTGAGTCGGTTGGAACGCTTTGCTTTAATGCTGGAAAATGTGCCTTTACGTTTGTTGCGCTGTATTTTCTCGGCCCTGCCACCTGTGACTGTGCTTGCTGCTGTGGTGACCGAATAGCCCTGCTGAGTTGGCTCAGCCTTTCATCTTTCCTCTGTATGCTTATCTACCAAAATTTTCCCTGTGTATGATCACTTATAAATTGGACAAAACATAATATTACAGGTTCTGGCTTGATAATATTATCTGTGTCAATTTATTCCAGACTTCCTGTGTGGGCAATTGGTGCTTGATAATTGCCTCTATGGTTTCATCTGCTTCTGTATATTTATAGAAATTTGGAGGCACATCGAACAGATGATTGATCTCGTTCATTAATAAAAACAGGTTTTCCACCTTGTTATATAGAGTCTGCCCTGATGCTGGTCCTGATTCTGCTGAAGTGCTGGGCTGTGCTGCAATTTGACTTGCAGCAAAGGCATTGACCCTTTTAACATAGTTTTCATGGGTAAGCAGTCTTCCCACACTGCTTAGTAGGCTGGGGAGGCCTCTGTTTTGCAATACCTTAAACCTGTCCATGAATTTGTTGATTTCGGTCTGCATGTCTTGGGTTCTCCTTTCTAATGTTCCAACCAGGTTTCTTAATGTCACGACCCTTTTAACCATTGAGATTGTCTCAGTCCTGTGAGCAATTCCCATGGTGGCCAGTTGAGAGCTTGTCCTCTTATTCAATATGTTGATCATTCTGTTGGCAGCATCAGGCATGTTGCCAAGGCTTGCTCTTGCTCTGTGAATTTCCCTATTTGCTTTTGTAATGAGTACTGACTGTTCATCTATGGTCTCAATGAATTACCACTGATCAGTAATTGACTGGCCAATATTGGCCCACAGGACTGTTTTGAGCTCTGCTGTCACCTTATCTAGTGTGAGCTCTTTCTCAAGCTCAGTTATTTTCTTTTTGAGAGCTTTTATCTCTCTTTCCTTCTCAGCCACATTCTGTTTGCTCTTGTCATATCTTTCATTTACTTTAGCCAAAGATTCTTTGGCTTGATTAAGCTCTAACATTTGAGCTTCCAGGACTTGAATTTCATTTTGAAGCTTCTGCATATCCAGACTGTGAGTCTGCTCTGTTGTTGGTGCAGCTGTCGATGTAGTTGGTGCTGTAGGTTCTGTTTGCTGAGGAGGAGGAGTAGTAGTTGGAGCAGTTTCCTCAAGGTTGATTACTTCAGGAGGAGGCTTGGAGGTTTGCCCTTCTTCTCTTTGTTTCAAGGCTGCCTGTAGTGCTGCTTTTGCAGCCTCTGATTCTCCCATCTTTTCCTGAGTTTGGATTAGCTGCTTGTATAGAGATATCAACAAGGTTGTGGCCTCTTGATCATGTCTTTGCTGGGCAACCTCATCTGTTTGAGGGTGAATTGTGGCTGGGAGTTTGATCTTTCTCCTCAAGGCTGCCATGTCTGCATCCCTCAGTTTTAATATCTCCTGTATGCCTTTGATATCTTTGGGATCATGCCCAATTTCAACAATTATATCTTCTAAGGACCTAATTCTGTTGTCCTTAGCCTGTGATGATGCCCTTTCCAACTCAAGTTGGGCAGCTGTATTATTAAGGCTATTTTGTAGCCTATAGTTATCCAATGTTTGGTCTGCCAAGGAAGCATAGACCATCTCACCCGTTTGCTTATGCAGTTATATCTTGTCCATTGGGTGGATATCCTTGGCAAGGACTTCCAGGTTAGTCCTCAAGTAGTCAGAGGCAGATTGGGGCTGCACTGCTGTTGGCATAAAATGACTCATGATCATTTTGCCTTCCTGCACATCATATGCAGACATGAGTCTTTATTGATTGTTGGGGGCCATGTTTAACAGATGGTTATACAACTGTATCTTGATGGGCTCATTTCTCCTCTTAATGTCGATGAACTACTGTTTAATGCTGGGTCCACCTTCCCTTTGCTGATTTGAGGAACTCACTTCTCCTCCTATTGCTCTATCCTGTTCCTGTTGAAAGGAACTTGCTGATGCTTCCCTGCTGGGTGGGACCATACCAAAAGACTGTCCTATTGGCATTTCTTCCTCTGAGAAGGGATTGATTCTTTGTCTTTTCTCCCCATGAGTTGCTGATGTTGTAAGGGGAGTCTCTCTATCCATTTTCCTGCTTGTATCCTCCTTTTGTGGAGTTTGGAGGATTGATGCCTCAGCTGAAGTTTCTTGCCTTGGAGGCATAGTTTGTTCAGCGGATTTAGGGGCTTCCACTGTTTGCTCTTGCTGGACAGGCTGTTCCTGCCTTTGTTCTTCCTGTTGTTGCTGTTCTTCTTGCTGCTGCACTTCTCCCTACTGCTCCATCTCTTCTTGTTTCTGCACTAGGGTTTCCATTTGCTCTTCTGTCATGGGAGGTGGCTGTTCCACCTGCTTTTCTTTGCTTTTGTTGGTTGTCTGTGGAGTGTTCATGGTAGCTCGCTGATGTGTTGTTGAGGATGAGGCAGCTGCTCCAAGTTGTCTTTGATAAGAGAGGGGGACCTGTCCACAAGTTTCTAAGTCAGCTTCTTTTTGAATATTTCTAGCCTCTCTTTCTAGCAGCTCTTCACTAGTGATTTCCTCTTCTAGGGTGCCCTCTTCCCAGCTCAATGCATTGGCATACTGCTCAATCTCAGGCTGCCTCACATGTGAATAGGTACCCAATTTGTATCTTATCCTCCTGAGGGAAACAAAATGATTGGGGTCATAAGGTATCCACTCAAAACTAGTTTGCAGTTTGAGAGCCTCTAGGATACTATTTGCCTCTTTCCATCCCTCTTCTTTTTTGTTATATAGGAAAGGGCCCAGCTGGCTCCTTACCTTCAACTGTGCCTTCTTGTTCTTACTTTGGAAGTGGAGGTAGTCAGCATTCCCAAATTGCCTGAAGTATTCTAGGGCAAAAAGTCTCATAGGGACATACCTTGGCAGCCTATAAGGCTTCAACTCACAGCCATATACTCTGATGACTGTGTGGTCTTGGTAAAAGTACCAATTACCAATGCTGTAGGTTTTGTTTAGATGGAGAATTCTCCTCATGTCATCAGTTAGCCTTGGAGGAGAAACACCATACAATAATGTCATAGCTGGATGAATGAACAAGTCTATGAACTCACAGTATGTGTATGGTGATACCGAGGGGCAATGAAAAACAGAGGTCCAAAACACAACTGACCTTGGATTCCCCTGGGCATTAACTTGTTTCAGGGGAATGAGGAAGCTGCCTGGTTGATAAAACAAGAATAGATGGTAAATGTATGAAGTGTATCTGAACAGTCTTTCCCTTTGCAGATTCATTAGCTGGTCATGGATCTTATCTGCAATATATGTGGCATAGTCATAATGTACAGCTGGAGGCTTTCCAGCAGAGAATATAGACAATATTGCCATTATAATATCATCCACATCCTCCACTCCCCTGAACCCTAGGACATAGCTGATCAAATCCACTAGCATTCTGCCCAATTCATTTAAGTATGCATATCCAATAGGAGGAGTTCTGATGGCTTCAGAGCCTGGTTGTACAAGCAGCTGGTTGATTTTGATGATCTGGTCATTTGACAACTTAGTCCCCTTCTTTATCAAGTTCTGCTTGTAGAGGGGGGTCAATGGTTTTGCAGTGTGGAAATGCAGCATCTCATTTATGCTCTCTGGGGTGATATGGAACAGAATTGAGCCTGTGGGGCTGAGGACAGCTCTTTGGCATGGATCATAGCACTCCTGGCATCTGTGGATCAATTCTGGCATAGGATTTACCTGGGGGAGGTTGTAGATGGGCAAGTTTGAGTCCCAAATGCCTAGGATATCAGCTCCACTAAGGTGCTGGGCTTTTAACTCATTTAGCATCTGAATATTATATTTGGAGCCTAATGGAAAATAGTCTAACATTTGATAATCCATATCTCCCAGAGCTTTCCATTCTAACTCCCTATGAGGGGTATTGAGAGGCTTGATGTTTAGTGCAATTGGAGTTTCCATGGCCTATTAAGCTTCTGACTTGCAGGTGAACTGGTTGAAGTAAGCAGAACAACACAGAGGTGATTACTTGCAATGAAAGTGTGAATTTCAGGGACCAGAGGGTGAAATGAGCATACAGCAATTGAAATACTGTTTGAATTACGAATAAGACCAATGTCTGGTCTCGCTCTGTCTTTTGTGGCAGGTTTTTAATGGATTGACCAACTGTCTCACGATTGCGCGAGCAGTTTACAGTCTTTGATAAGAACTCGGGAAATCAAGGCTCAGCTGGTGGTTTTCGAGCTTGCAGTTGGAAATAGAGGCTTTGCAGAGGGAATTTGCCGGTAAAATGATGAGTTTTAGTGTCCTTTGAGCCTTCTGAGTAATTTACAGACAATTTAGGCGTATGGAGGATAAATGATGAGAAATACCTGGCAAACAGCGAGCAGTGGTCGTAAATGTGGGCAGAATTGGTGCTCTGGAGGTCTTCAGGTCGATTCCAGCGGGGTGGCGCAGTTTTGGACGTAAAAGAACATGCAGCGGAAATAATAGCGAATGAGCGAAAAGGTATGCAAAACGTGATTTTTGGCCAAAATATGGACCCTTTGGCAATTTGGCGCCTTTTCTCGGATGACGTCAGCATGACGTCATAGGGTGGGGTCAAGCTCGAATGACGTCAGCATGACATCATCGGGTGAGGTGGCGAGCTGCTATTGGTCCACGGGGATGATGCGGTTGCAGACACGTTGGCACAGAGGCGGACAAAAGTACTGATGTGATGGCGGCGTGGTTCTGACGTGGGCATGACGTGGGACCATCAAACCGGGCGGTAAGTGCCATAGCGGTTACGGTTAAGTACCATAGCGGTTACGGTTTCTCGGAGCGGTTACGATACGGCCCTGGTTTTGTCAGAGGCCACTCCGAGAGCCTTAAGAGGGTGACGCGTGGCCGAGGACTGACTTAACCCTTCGTCAGTTTCTCGGGCGCTAATTGTCGGGCGTGGGGGCCGCTCCGATATCAATGAGGGCCGTCGGATCACATGGGTCCGATTCGACGGTGGACGGGAGGGCGATGTGATCGGTGGATACGGAAGCAGGCGGAGGAATAAACAAATATTTCTTTTGGGACACGTGCTCAGCGGGAAAGATTCAGATATGGTATTTTTCAATGTTTTTCAATATATTTCGAAAAATCAAATATATGCGCCAAATTTGGTTAAGCGGCAAAGTGGGTTTTTTGGGTTTTTTCATAATTTCAAATGGGTTGTGGGTAGGAAGAGGTTTTTATAGGGTTTTTCTTTGCAAATGAAGGTTTAATGAGTGGAATGACTTCAAAGAAGGGAGAGGGGTAGGTTTAGGTTCATCAAAGTGACCAGATGCCAATTTGATCCCCGACAGAGGATTTATTGGCTATAATGCCAAGGGGAGGGATATTTATACAAAATTTGGGGTTTATACACCATGGTGTTTATAATATTAGGGGAAAGGTAATATAGGGGATTTACATAGTAGAGTTAGAGTTAATATGGGGGGAAAGGTGAATGAGGGGGAAATCACTAAGTTTATTTGAAACTTACTTAGTTTAGGGAGTAGATCAAAATGAAAAGAATTTTTAGACAAGAAATGTGGTTTCTAAAAGATTAAGAACCACCATGAAACCATAATCTCTTCCATGAATCTCAGCTGATGAGGGAGTGTTAGTAATGAAATAGAAAGGGGAAGAAGGGAGGTTAGACATGCTTCTTGCTTGCTGCAACTTGATGAAGAATGACACCTTCTCAATTCACTGATTTTGCTTTGGTAAACAGAGTTAGCACACATGCAACTTATAAAAATTGACCTTTCTGCAACCCCAACTACCTACCCATCTATTTGCCTAGCATTTTTTATTTCTTCTTGGAGGGTGCACTTGGACTTGCAGACCCTTACTTGCCTTTTCTTTTCTTTGGCTTTTTCTTTTGTTTTTCTATCTACTTCTACCCTTATTTCTTCCAAGGTCCCAGATTAAGTTGTTGGGAGCCTTTTTTCTCTACCTAAACTACTTGTCTGCCAAGATTAAACAGTTTGGACAGACTCCTTCCTCTATTCTACAACTGACAATTTAAACCATGACATGATCCAGATTAGACTGTTGGACCATCCATCAAAATTTGAGTCCATACCAAGCTATAAGCACATATTGGTTTCTCTTGGAAATATGTGATCTTTGAATCATCAAAGCAGAGCATATTTGGACCTTTTCATAGCCAATCATGAAATATGAAACCTATTGGTATAGGTAGCTAACACAATGCATTGGAGCGGAGAATCTTGGTTGGTAGAGAGTAGACGGATAGATAATCGTTCGAGGGGAGGCTCGATGGTCCTTTGTTCGAGGGGAGGATTGTTGGGTATACGACCAAAGTCCCACATTGACTAGAAGTGGGGAAGATCATGGGTATATAAGGATGGACAAATATCTCCATTGGTATGAGGCCTTTTGGGGTAAGTCCAAAAGCAAATCCATGAGGGATTAGGCCAAAAGTGGACAATATAATACCATTGTGGAGATATGTGGTGTCAAGAGTCCTTAACAGGAGGAGCAGACCTAGAAATGACACTCTTCCATATCAAGCGCACTAGGGGTCCAGAAAACATAGGGCCACAGAAGAAGTCAAAAGCGAACAAGATGTCTTTGGATCTGATCACCCTAACAAATGGGGATCTGAATGATATACAGGATACGGTGTAGGATGCCACCATAGATCTACTGCAGCAGTTCAAGTAGCAACAACAGCAGGCATTGGGCGCTATTTAGATGGGTCTGCATGAACTACAGATCCATGCCTCACACATGCAGACCAGCGTGGTGCACACCAATGTGGCCATTGGCACCTCAGAAGCCACAGAGATGTTGCGCGTAGGGAACCTCGAGCCATATTGCTGCCAGGCGGAGAATTGAAGACTGTGACTAACGCTGACAGATGCGTTGTCATCACCCTCAAGGTTGTGGGACTTAATCTGGTAGTGGTTCCTAGCAAAGTGCTTTACCATTTGTAGGACGGTGTGATCGCTGAAGTTTGGGCCCGCAATCACTATGCTTTATAGGTGATTAGCAAGAAAAAGGTCAATAATGCTCAGATGGTTGTATAGAACGACTCCTCCATCAACCTTGTGTCATACCTCATAGATAAGAATCAGTGCCTCACTAAGGTTGTGGATGAAGCATGCCAGACTGTCCCGGAGTTGGACATCCTTGAGGCTGAGCCAATAGATGTGCGGGTTCGAAAGCTCATTGTGTGATTACGTGATGCACACATAAAGTTAGCCAAATTTCAGCTGGAGCTGAAGCTCAAGATCGTGGAGTTGCATTTGAAGGCCCAACCTTCGACTCCACTAAAAGTTAGTGAGTAGCGCACGACTGCTATGGTAGATGTCATAGTAACAGTAGCAAGCGCAGTGATAGACTGCACGACACTTTTTGAGTAGTCGCTCGAGGTCCTCACTAGCCTATAAAAATATGCTAATTACAGAGGCTCGAGACAGAAGTGCGTGGACTGTAGTAGTGCTACGACAAGGTTAAGGCAACAACGTGAAATATTGTCATCACAAAAAGGCTCACGAAGCTGCAGGAGGCGAAGGAATTGAAGGAACAAGTAGACACAAAACAACACAAGGAAGCCATGCTAAAGGCTCACTTGGAGCCTTGGTTAGATGAGGCCTATGGGATCATGACTACCATTGAAGGCAAGCTGGCTAGTCTATAGGAGACTCAGCAGAAGCTACAGACTGCTAGCACAGGGCCAGTGATAGAACAATTAGTTGAGGAGTTGATGTAGCCAACAATAGAGTGCATCGCTGAGGTAGCAATTATTCAGGTCGAGCTGGGAGGCCTTCGTGACAAGATCTCCACACCAACCAAGTGACTCGAGGGTGAGTCATGATGTTTTTGTTGGGGTACCTGTTGGGAACGAGTCCCCAGGGGGTCAATTTTTAGGTTAAACAACCAAGTTTGGGGTAGCAGGCCTGAATTTTGTGTAAAGAAATGTAAAGTCTCCCCATTTTGTGTTCGCATAGTGTGTACATGTCTAAAATTAAAAGGGTCTTCCACGCTTAGTCTAGATAAGTTGTGTCAGTTTTGGAGATCTACCCATGGTTCACAGACCATGGGATTGTATAAAAAGGGAAGTCTTAGAAGGTCTAAGAGGACAATACAGTAAGTAAGTTAGGATTCATAACTCATTGGTAGGTTTGGGTGAGCTAAGAGAGGGAGTCTTAGCGTAGGAAGAGGCTTTTCAGTTGAGTGCACAGAGGCCTAGGGTAGAAGTTCACAGCTGAGTGCCCGGACCCCTGCAGTTGTGTGCGTAGGGTGGATAGAATATGTACTTGGAACTTGAATCATAAATAAAGAGAAGTATTATGGAATCACTGCGTTTTCTGTCTCTGATTATTGCATGGGATTATGATATGTTAAGTTCTGGGTTTACATTATAATGTCAAATTGATGTGAAAATATATCTGTATCTACCTATTATTTGAACACAAGTAATAATGTATGCTTATGCGAGGGTAATCTTAATTGCATGATAAAGTTTGCTAAGCACTAAGATAATTAGGGAACGAGATAGTAACATAGTCACAGGGGTGTGCAAGTGCCTAGATCATTGTTTAGGGTTCTGCAAAAGGCAGTCAGATACCTTCATAGAGGTTCTGAAAGATGAAAGAGGAAATACATTGATAAGCCTAAAAGTATTATTGATCTATGTGAAGGCATGGATTATAATATAAAACCGACATCACAACCATCTCAGGGTGTAGAATCTTGGTTCCTACATCCCCCCATACTTCTTTGGGTGAGACTTCGCTCCACACTCCACGGGTTGATGCTGAAAGGGCCAGTAGTCTAGGGATTTTCTTGGCTGCCTAACGCTAAACTTGGGTCAAGGCCCATCAAGCCAAAAACCACTCTGATGGCCAACAATCGAGGATCACTATGATTGGATCATTTGTTGCTAGGTATGGAAGATCATACCATTTCTGTACAGGGTCCTTTCATGCCCACATGAAGACACAGTGGATGTCCGCCTTGAACTCCACATATTCTTCCGACTGCTCAAAGATAGTTGGTGATAACGTGGCTTGCGGTTTATCATGACACGGATGTTCGATTCCATGAGTACCCAAAATATCTTACTGTCCTTGAACCTTTCAGGGTCCTTTGTGGCCCATAGTGAAGCGAACTTCGTTGCTTCTGGCAGATCTGATTCGACTGGAGGAAATTGATTGTCCTCTAGTAATTCCCACATGACCAATACAATTGACAGCAGAAGCCATGCATAATGGAATGTCTTACTCTGGTCTTATGCTTCTATGTATTTTGTGAGGAACTCACTGAGAGGTAGAGTGCACAATTTAATTGTACGCCCTCCGTGCACTGGGTCGCTAATGACACAATCAGTGATAACACTTCATCTGCGTGACACTTCCTCATTATTTTCCCAGCCAGGATCTGGGTGGCTACCTTAACCACGGGTCAGTTATGCTGGAGATTGAGTAGCTGCGTGGCTTCTTGGCAAGCTTGAATCAATCTTTCATTATTTTGGCGAGGTCACTCTTGCCTATCTTTCTACTAAATGATTTGGTTGGATTCAACCCTGAGTGTGGTAGCAATGAAATCCTATGGACTAGCATGTGGGTGTCTGGCATCAGTTCTCCTAATCATAGGCACCCATCATGCACAAAGAATAATAGTTGTTTGATTACTATCAAAGTTATGGGCACACGGTTGTAATGCGGCACTGATAACATGTTCAATAGACCTGCCTTGTCCACCCCTTTTATCCACTATCGCAGCTCCAACGCAGCCACACCAGAGTCTTTATAGAAGATACTGTGCATAAATGTATCAGTCGCGAAGTGGGGGAACTGCTCAGTATCTGCCAGGTCTCAATCCTCAAGTTTTAAGTGGGGGATGCATGCCAAGCTTGGTTCTTTGAACATGATCTTGTTTGGCATCAATGTTATATTGAGTAACAATTTTCCCTCATCTAGGTCCTTCAGGACCTTCACCTTGCCTCAACGTGGTGAAACATATCCTGGTAGCTTTAATATTGGGTCTACATCCTCAATGTTAATGTCTTCTATGCCTATATCAATTTCTTCTATGTCTTCGTCAGCTTCTAGGTCTACGACCTTACACTTCTCCTGCGCGGTGGGATTCTCTTTCTTTTGTGTTTCTTGGCTGACTCACGCACTTACTGCGTCATTTTATACTAGTCGTTCTTTGTCTTAGGACCCTCTCTAGTTGGCGTAGGCCTCATCCTGGGTGATCTTGATGACTTCGACACTTCTGTGGGAATTTCCACACTCATGATGTCTGGGGCAACTCCCTTAGATTCCATTGATCCTCCAACACTTTCAGTTTCCATGGGTGCCGACATGAGTCTAGTAAGAAGCTCCTAGGTTGCTTTAGGTAACTTGTCAAATATTGAACTAGCCACTAAAGCCACAAAATTCTCAAGGTTCATGCACGCTTGATAGCTCAGCACCTCAATTCTCAGAATGTAAAGTGTTTTTTGCTGGGTGGCCAATTGTAATTTATAGGAAAATTTGAATTTGAATTCGACTGTTCCCCCCAAAATTCGCTCATAAATTCTAGATTGGCGACAAATTTTCAAAGATCTCGCTCTTAAATTCTAATTTAAATGTTTCTCCCTCACTCCACTTATGGATTTTCCCACTATCAACTCATGACCAGTGACCATAATGGTCACTTTCTAGCCACCCTACACGGTCTCTCCTACTATAACGCAACTTCCTTCGTGCTTGTGCTGATACTGTGAGATTCCTTCCTTTTGCACTGTCCCACAGTCATGCAACTGTACAACCCAGGTAGTGTAGTTTATAGTCTCGCGCCTCCTTTTAGCTACCTGGAGTGCTAAGACTATGCCTCCACCATATAGTCATCTGGTCAGAACCCTAGTGTGTGGCTTCAATCAGCTGCCATTCACCTTCGCTAGAAATGGCTCTCCATTCAACTTCACCAGCTGAACTGCTCCACCATCAGTAATCTCCTTGATGATATAGGGCCCCAGCTAATGCATCCAAAATTTCGTAGAAATTTATCAAACTTACTATCATATAATAACACTAAATCATTTACCTTGAAGGTGTGCAGTTTGATGTGCCAATCGTGCCATTCCTTTTCACACTCCTTTTGAACTTGGTGATGGAATCCAGCCAAAAGTCTATCCTCTTCTAGTTCTATCAGCTACACGAGCCTTTCTTCCAGGGCTCCTGGATCCATCATTGCTGTAAATGCCACTATGCGCAGACTAGGTACAATGTACTTCATCGGCATCACAACTTCTATGCCATAAACTAACCTGAAAGGCGTTTTCCCAATCAGCTTTTTGCAAGTCATCCTATAAGCCCATAGCACCGCGGGTACGCACACTCCTAGTCATTTCTTTGTACATTGCAAACCTTCGTCAGCGTATTCTCCAATATCTTATTGAATGTTTCAACTGTCCCATTAGCCTGCAGGTGATACAATGTGCTCTTTTGGTGATAAAATTGGAATTCCTCCATCAACGCGCTAATCGTCTCCTTAAGGAAATGTGTACCATGATCGCTCATAAAAATCTTTAGGAAACCAAACCTAATAAGTACATACTCAAATATGAACTTTGTTGTTGTTGCCCCAATATAGTTCTTCACAGGCTGTGCCTACGCCCATTTGGTAAAATACTCTGTCATGGTCATGATGTACTGCGTACCTGTCTTCTTTCCTGGAGGCTGAATTGCTCTCACAAAATCAATCACCCACTTCTCAAATGGCTATAATGATAGTTTCAGATTCAGAGGTAGTTCATCCATCCATAATGGCTTATCCATCCTCTAACATGCATCACATGCCTTATAATAATCCTTGAAATCCTTATGAAGCATCGACCACTATAATCCAACGCGTAAAATCTTCTGCGCCGTTGCTTTTCCTGCATAATGTCCTCCCGCAGCTCCTCCATGAGCTTCAATGAGGATGCTGCTTCGTTCAATCTCAGGCACATAGCATTGTAGTATTTCATCCAGACCCATTTTATATAAGTGCCCTGCAATGATAGAGAAGTCTGCCATGTGCACCACGAACTCCTTCCTTTGTTGACTAGTATACCCCTCCAGAGCCATCCCTGTCATTAGGAAGTGTATGATATCTGCATAGTGATTGTCCGTGACACGCACTACAAAGAGCTGCACATCAGGGAGTCCTTCCTCCATATTACTGGGCTCCTCTCCTATTTCAATCATCTAGTCAGGCATTCAATCATCTTGGCTTCACAATAACTTCAAAATCATATTCTTGAACCATCAAAAACCATCTACATATCTTCCCCCGAACATAGGTTTGTTAACCAAGTACTTCAAAGCAGAATGGTCTGTATACATCTTAAAGTGTCTGCCTAGAAAGTAGTATCTGAACTTTTGGAGTGCGTACACCATAGCCAAACCTCCGCGCTCTATAGTTGAATAATTTTTCTTAGCTTTGGATAACTTCCTACTCGCAAGCGCTATAGAGTGATCCAATTCTCCCTCATTGGCCTGTGTCAGTACTGCCTTGAGCACAATACATGACACGTACACATGCACAAGAAATTCCTTCTTCCAGTCTAGGAAGACTAGGATTGACACTGTGACAATATTTTCCTTTAACACACTAAGCTTTGCTAGCACTCTTCATTCCAACAAAATGTAGCATCCTTCTCTAGTAACTTCTCCATCGGTGTGGTAATCTGGGCATAACTCTTAATGAATTTTATATAGTATCCCATATGCCCCATCGTTGTGTGTAGATGTTTCACACTTCCTGGTGCTTCTAAATTAATTATAACTACTATCTTACCTGGGTCGACCATTAATCCTTTTCTGCACACCACATGCCCCAACAATATTCCAAAGGGAACACAGAACAAACATTTCTTCAAATTGAGCACGATCTGATACCTCTAGCATGTATCTAGCATGAATCGTAGGCTAGCTACATGGTGTTTCACCAGCCCAAACACCATCCAATTGTCAAAGTTTACCTCAAGAAACTTGTTAATGAAATCCTTAAACGCCACGATGACCACGCATGAAAATATCATCGGCGTGTTCTTGACCGAAAAGGCGTTATGGTATACTGGAGGCAACCCCACTTCGTCATGAAGATTGTCTTACTTCTATCCTCCGGTGCAATCTTGATCTAATGGTACCCCGAGAACCCATCAGTGAACGAATATGCCTCCTGTCCTCCTACATTATCCAGCACTTCATCAACGAATGGAGTTTGAAAGGGATCATGTACGCATGCGTCATTCAACTTTCTGAGATCTACGCATATCCTTATTTCATCCTTCTGCTTCTTTTCCTAAACTTCTATTGGGCTCACCCAATCAGACTCTTCTACTAGTTCAATAATACGCGCCACAAGAATTTTATTCAAATCTAAGTAGACCCTTTCTTTATACTTTTGATTGAGGTGGTAAGGCCTCTGCTTGATTAACTTCACATTCAGTTTCAACGTAATTTTCATAACTCCTAGGTCCCCTATTATCCCCTTTAGCTTTAAGAACTTCATAGGAAACAAGTCTTGGTATTCGCTGAGCAATTCAATGACCTTATCTCTTGTTGCATCATCCTAGTAATCCCCAGTATTTGTAAAATTCGGGTTTGCCCCTGTCCCAATGTTTACTTGTCTTGTTTTCAGCGGTGCAGTGATATCTAGATTTTCAATTTGTGGTCCTTCAACATCGTTGTGACCTCCAGTGTTAGGGATATTAATATTCCTCGGGCCCTCATCCTCTTCTACAACAGTCACATTGTAACACTCCAGTGTGTGGCTTAGCTGGGTGGCCCAATTCGGTTGTACTAAATCCATGGGATCCTATGGTATTCTAAAGATTGCTTCCTTAACTTCCTGCAAGGCTTCGTTAATACTTTTAAACCCATCCTTAAAGCTAAATGTAATCAAGAATCCCTATTGCAAAATGTCCAATTCTTTAGTGCCATGGCAAAGCTCTATTTCAAAGTACCAGTTCATCGGTATTAAATCCAAAGTATGAAAAAATAGATGCACCCATTTAGGTTGAGGCTTCACTCCATAAACCTTAGCCCATTTGGCCAGGTAATTGCACGAGTCATTCCTTCCATCATATTTCTCCGTTAGCCACACTTGTGGGTGGCAAAATTGCAACCTTATCATCTTTTTGTATATGCACCAATCATCAAGACTTTCTTTGTGCATACCCCACTATCTCGTAGGTGTAGCACGCAACGCCCAATCCAAGGACTAGAAGCAATGCTTCTCTGGAACTTACCTTTTGAATGCATCCAAAAATTTATCAACATCAGTTAAACCATCATAATAGGGTTGACTCCTTACCTCTGATGATACACATCATAGTGACTTCGTCATCATATTACAACGCAACTTAGATACTTCATGTAGTCAATTCTACCAGTGCTCCAACTCCTCATCTGAATTTAATGCGCAGGAACATTTGTGGTCCTAGTTAATCTGTCCCTCTACTGTCGGATTCAACCAATCCTAATCTTGCTCTTTTATCTTATAAATCTAGTCCAAATCGTCATCGCTTTCATAATCACAGACAGTTCAGTGTAGCGCAACCCTTCTGCAGGGTCCAGGGTCACTACTACGTGAAGAGATTTCTTCTCAAATATCATCTTCTGTTTCTTCAAATTGATTACCCCATTCACGTCAGTAGCCCAAACAATCCCAAGGAGCGCATGGTAGGGATTTTGGTCATCCACAATCTCTATCACTTCAAAATTAGCCAATGCGCTCGCGCCCCCAATATCAATTGTCACTGCCTGCCATCTTCCCATGGGGATGATTTTCTGCTGATTTTCCATTCTTAACTGAATTGGAGACCAATATAGCACAAGTCTACCCATCCTCTACCATGTCTATTTAGGCAAGACATCTATGTCCAACCCAGGTCTAGAATAACTTGATCCACCTCATATTCTCCTATCTGCGTAGTGAGTCTCATATCATGCCCCGTTCTTGCCTTATGCCTACCAATCTTCCTGAATACATGCGGTTCGTTAGTAGCGTTTTATTTTCCAGTGCACTTATTGATTATCTCCTGCAATCCTTTTATAGCCTTTCTATTGTGCATTAGCTTCATACAAGTCTCCAAGAAAGAAGTAACCATGGAAGGGTCCATTTGTTCAGTTGGCTTATCCTGACTTCCTAAGGTAGAGGCCTCTGTAAAGATTTTCTTTTCTTCCATAAACGTTTCCCTTGCACGTTCTCGATTAAACCCGATCTCCTTTTCTGGTGCTTTGCAGACCCACTCACCTTATTCAGGCTACTTTCGCTTATCTTTGCTAGTTGTTATTCCATTATGCAGCACAATATTTACCTTAGGATCCTCCTCGTGATGCTCAACCCTCATCATCTACAAGTTATGAGTCAACAGCTAAGGTTGCACCCCTTTTCGCGTATCTTAGCTAATAATATAGGCAATCCTTTGTCACATGGTCAAACTAAGTACAATATCGGCATGACAAATGTGTCAGATTCAGGAAGTCTCGTGTGTAGTGTCCCGATCCTCCATAGTTGTAACAAATGACTTGTCCCCAACCTCTACTAGGTCCTCCTCCACCTCGGCCTCGTTTGCACCCCTGATATTCGCCTCGCGCTCCCCTAGTGCCTTGGTCAGGAGGCTGGGTTTCTGCCTGCACCCTATATGTGGGAATTCTATCCATCATCGGCTAATAGCTATGGCAATTATGCTCATCATCACCTACCGATTGACAAAGGTTGCAAAAGAGTTATTGTGGTGTCTGTACAAATTTTTGTAGCAAATGGAAATTGTCTGTCGCATTTTCTCCAAATACCTGATAGATAACACACCATAGCATGGGCTCTATACTTGGCCCAACTGGAGCTTCCGGCCTGAGAGCCATTGGTCCCCCTTCTGCAACATAATTTGTGAACATTGGACAATGATATTTGTCATGGCCTTGACCTTTACACTTCAAGAACCAAACTTCTCCACGCACCTCTGGTCGAGTTGTTATATCTTTCTTCAGACTCTGAAATTCTGGGCACAGGTTCTACAATTGCGCATGAAACTATTGAACCCCCAAATTAGCATCTTTCATCGGTGTCTCGTGTAATCTCATTGCAATATCTAAGGCTTCTACTTGGGTTCCAATATTTTCCTATGACAAAGAAATCCTTAGATGAGGCAAGAGTGAATCCACAAATCATTTGCAGTAATGCTCATCCATAAGATTCATATTGGCTTCACGTATTATGCACTTCAACCTATGATCCAAATCCCAAGGTGTCTTGCTAGGCTTCATCATGATCTCCTTGAATCCCACAATTGACTGAGCTTCAGATTTGGGCATGCTGAATTCCTTATTGAGCACGGTATGAATATTTGTTGATGCAGCCAACAAATTATCAGTGCAATATTTAATGTACCACGTTGGTCTGGGTCCTCAGTTCTCGATCCCTTGAATACATGCAATTTTACTGAATTCACCATATTGGATGGTGGTGGAGGTGGTGATGATGTGGGTGAAGGCCTATGCGATGGAGGTGAAGGTGGAGGTGGTGAGGGTGGATGGGGTATTCGTGGGAACCCTTGTCTTATCAGTTGAACAATGCTCCATGGAGAAGCCTGTGCTGCTTCCTCGTCATCACTAAGAGGAGGTCCAATCAATGGGCTATATTCAGGGCTTGTTTGCCCTTTATTCGCAAAGGTATTCCCACTTTGTGTAGCTCCAAACATCAAGGTAGTTGCATAACCCACTTTTCACACAAGAGAATCTTAATCCAGGTATTTAAAGAGCTTAAATACTTACCTCGTGGCCCCTTGAAGAAGTGGTGCTCTGCTTTACTGTAACTGATCGAGGTACCAAATGCGGACTTTGTCAAAAAACCTCTTATGATACGATCGAGCCAATGATTGACAATGCATGCGATACTATCTTTAGAAGCTTCTAATCTCCACACTATCTTCGGGGTCCAGACTATTGAACCATCAAGCCTCCACCTTCCTTGGTTGTCTACTAATTTCATGATCGACTCATAAAATTCGACCGGGAAGGAACAAAAAAATATCTTGTGTATCTCTATGTACAGATATCTATCCAACCACTATTCTTTCATCAATCACAGATTGATGTTCTCTTGTGCTATGAATTTATTGATCTTTCTATCGGACCAGTCTTCAATCTCCTTCTTAGTTGGATTCCAGTGATGCAACATCGCACATCTCAATATGTAGATCCTGGTCCTAGCAACAAAACCATTTTTTGCCTTAATGGACCCTGACCGAGGTTCAACATTAATTATCGAAGCAAATCAGTACACTACTAGCCCTTTTGGCATCAACCTACGAAGCGTGGATTGAAGTCTCACCCGAAGCAGTATGGGGGGATGAAGGAGCCAAGTTTCTGCACCCAGAGATGGTAGTGATTTCATTTATACCTAAACCTTCCTTTGCGTAGGTCGATAAGCCTTATAGGGCTTATCAATATACTTCTCTTATTTTTGCTTCGGACCTCCATGAAGGTATATGATCGTCCTTTGCGTACCCTAGATAGGCGGATTAGGCACTTACTTGCCTTATAATTACCCTTTACTTCGATTTTTACCCAGATTAGCTTAAGTATAGAATAACTTCACATGTGTTAAGATGATCTTTGCATAAATAACTATTCTTACTTGTGTTCATATAACAAATAAAAAAATATGGATTCGCACATCAATACAACATTAAAACATAAACCCGATATTCTTTATAACATAATCATATGCAGAAGTAAAACATGTTATACATAGATAATTCTAGAATAATTCTCTTTATTGATGTTCAGATCCTCTTTACAGACTCCAACTACCCTATGTGCATAACTATAGGGGTTTGTGCACTCAGCTGTGGACTTCTACGCTAGACCTCTGCGCACACAGCTGCAGAGCCTCTTTCCTATGCTAAGACTCTTTGGTCTTAGCTCTCACAGACCCATAGACATAAAAAGACTTAATTGAACTTCCAAAAACTTCCTTATACTCTTCTAAGACTTCCCTTTTTATATCATCCCATGGTCCGTAGACCATGGGTGGATCTGTTGAAGCTGACACAAGTTACATAAACTAAGGGCGGGAACCCTTATTCAGTCTTTACATCTTCGCACTCTGAAGCCACAAAATGCAGAGACTTTACATTTCTTATGCAAAACTTGGGCTTTATTCACTAGAACTTGGGCTTTTAACCCCAAAAATGACCTTAGGGGACCCATTCCCAACACCGTCATAATTTAAGTATTTATTTGCATAAAAAGTGGACAAGAATAAGATGTAAATAAATACACTTACTAGGAATTATTATTCCCCTCCATTATTTATATTTTCTTCAAAACTTAATAAGTAGGAGTAAAAACGTAAATGTGATTGGAATTGGATCATTATATTGTTTGCATCCATATTGATGCATTTGGAGTGGAAAATGTGGAGGAATTATCTCACGTGATCATTTTTATCGGTGAAACCTTGGGAAAATAATGTCTGAAACCTTCTAGGAGAATTTTGAGGCATGATTTTGTGCAACAATTTTTATGATATTCTACACACAAATACCTTTCCAACGACACAATAAGTGTGTCAGTCAAAGTCACTATGTAAAATTATGCCACTCAAAAGTTGACCATCTTATTTTCACACCTATAGTTCGGGAGAATGTCGCGTCAGGCCCCATTATTTATGGAATTGGGGCTAGCCATATGTTTGTGATGTAAAAGAACCTAGAAGAGTCTATATTCTAACTCTAGTTAACATTTTATATAGTCAAAATTAACCACTAGTAGGCTATTGGGTTGTGTTATAACCAAGCCACTAGGGGGAAGAGGCATTCCATTATTTTGAGAGCATTTTTCTTAATAGATGAGCACAGATATATATGAGAGATAGGAGGTAGAGCACAAGAGAAGATATGTGGACCATAGCAACCCACATGCCACATGAATTACTTCTTTGTACCTGTAGCCATATTTTGAGACAGAGAAAGAGAGAGAAGAGACCTCACCTTCCAGCTAGGTTTTCTACCGAAATGGTTTCTAAGAGAGCATATCTTGTGTCTTATATGTGTGTGAGATCACTTTTTCATTCTCTACTTTTCTGCATAACTTGTATTCGCATGCATGCACTAAATACAGTAAAATTTATAGATTTGTGGCAGTTTACATATCAAAATGTGTGTAAGAAAAATTATTAATAATAAATTAAAATGGTTATCAATTCAAACAACAAATAACTAAGTAAATAAAGCAACTCTATTTTCAATATTTATATTTCTTTTAAGGAATATATTCAACCTATCTTTCATAGATATATATGACAAGAACACCTACACTTTAAAATATATTTATTTATATTTTGCACAGAACATGTAAAACCTTCTAGACAACCTTCTCAACAAAAGCGTCATCATAATAAGAAGACATTATTATTATTACTGGATAGGATTGAATTGTCTATCACCACAATGCATAATTACAATTAACAAAATACCTCAATATACCAACTAGTTAAACATAAATTGACTCGATTCTAAACCTTAGCACTAACTTGAATTCAATATTTATACTTGAATTTAGCTATATTTAAACTAAGAAACAGATACTAGCTACTATGTAGCAATTTTCATATAAAGAATTAATAATGTAATTTAATCATATATATATATATATATATATATATATATATATATATATCATATATATAAATGTAATAATATTCTTAATCACGAGATTCACCTCCACTTTACTATAGATATTCTTAATGCCATGTCTTATCAATACCACATCCCCAAAAAGCATAACTAATTTCATATGACATTTTTAAATTAATCAATTTAATTAAAATGGTAGAAAGTGCATGTTGTCATTGCAACAAACACCCTCCGAGATTTTTCCTAAACTTGAATTTTGGAGCTTACTGTGGATCTCATGATCGATCGTTCCATATCCACTTCTTGGTCAGTGGATGATTTTGAGCTTCCTACTTGGATTCAAAGTTTCAAAGTCACTTGCTCACAGATGCTCAATTTATTACAAGTGCATGAGCACATTCTTTTACACAAGCTTGAACAAGCATAGCATGGTCCATCAAAATTGTGCCTATGTGATGTCCAATCCATGTTGATAGTCAGTGTGCACTCACATCAACATTTTCTCACTTCTAGCTGCTTTTGTACTTTTGTTTCGATGAGTTTTGAAAACTGTCACTTCCTGCACCTTTGTTTTTACGAGAATCATTTTCATGTTTTCATCTATCATTTTCACATTCTTTCCCTTTAATTCAAGTTGTTTTCATGTTATCTTCACCTCGACATGAGTTGTTTTCACTATCTTTCGCATATAGAAAGTGTCTTTTTTTGCATGGGAATTGTCTCTTATCGTGTCATGTGGAGTTTTGGTTTGCTTCAAGGCGAAATATTTGTGATAATGAGTTGTTCTATCATGTGGACATGTTCCACACTCATTTCCAAAGTTTCAAGCATTGTCACACAAGTTTCGTCATTTTCATCGCAAAGTGTATCTTTAGTGTCACACTTGCAATGTGTTGTTGCAATGTTTTTGCATTAAGGAAAATATGTTGTTCATGTTTTCTGAGTGTCCAATGTTTTTTCATCAAGTGAACCAAGTGGGTGATCATGTTCAAGTCGTACTTTTATCCAACTTCCTCTCACTGATCCAACACATAGTCAAAATTGGAAAAACACCCAACCTCGTTATTCATCCTCATCCAGCCCCCTTGAACTATGCACTACATAGTGTCAATCCTCAAGAAACAACCTTTTCTATTGGAGCTATGCAATGTGCAACCTTTTCCTCCTAGAACTGTGCATTTCACAACGTCAATGCTCAAGCCCAGCCCCTGAGTCCCAGAATTGTGAAATATTTCTCTCCAGCTAAGCTAGCATTGTGTATTGCGCAATATCAGCCCTCAAGCCTTAGTCTTGAGATCATGAATTGTACAAATGCATAATAACTTGGCCACATGTCCTTCCAGTACTATGAATTTCACAATTTCAGTGCTCAAGCCCAGGCCTTGGCCTCCAAAACTATGTAATCATGCCCTCCATCCAGCTCTAAACTGCACATTGCCTAGTCTTAGACCTAACCCGACCCTTAAGATCCTAAGTTGTGAAACTATGCAGTCACTTGGCCTCTTCTGCCTTCCAAAACTATGCAGTTGGTTGAAACAGTGCAAAACCCCTTAGCCTGGCTCACTGGCTCCCAGAACTACATAATCTGCTTGCCCAGTCTAGCTCAAACTGCACATTGTGTAGACTCGAGGATTAATATTCACCCCTAACTTCTTATGCTACACAACTCCACAATCAGTGAGAATCTCCCTCACCCTATCACCCAGTTTTGGCATAGTCAGCAAATCATCATGCAACATCTATGATTAAGGGTTTATCGGACTAATGCCATCTTTTCATGAGTGGATTGCATATGAAAGTACTCTATCATGCTATGGAAAGACTATGAAGAAGGAAATGGATTAGTATGACATGCTAGAAGACACATATAGAGATGAAGAGACAACATGATCATCAAGTGAGAATACAAAGGAACACTAGATTACAACAAAATATTAAAGCTTAGGTCCGCATGAAGACTTCATCTGTTTGATAACCCTTTCAAAGGGTGGATATGAATAAAAAATCATATCTCTCATGAAGATGAAGCATTACACATCTTTTGTTGAAGACAAAGGAGCAACAAGAATGTCTTGACATTTCCATGTCATCAAGAAGTCATTGTTAGCAATGTCATGCTATGTCATGTCATGATTTGTCATATGCCACATCATTCTTGTGGGTTATGTAATTTCTTATTCAAAAATATATTTTAAAGTGGAAGTCCCAAGGACATGTACAGAAGATGAAGAGTCATGTAAAGTTGAAAAGTGATAGGAAGTCAAATGGTCATGAGCGTAGTAAAAGAGTCACAAGGGAGGTGAAGCATAAACCCATTGATTATATATACACCTTCATTGTAAGAGAAAAGGACTTTTTCACCTTGGCTCCACCCGTAGGGCATTAGAGAAACAAGCTAGTTCTTGTTGGGAGAAAGGAATTCCCCAACTTTTGTAAATCATGAAGCACCTCTACTTTCAGAGGAGGAACCCACTACTTCTTGTGTTCCTTGTCCTCCTTGTTTTACAATTGTGATGTGGGTGCCTCCTTGTGGTGATAATAAATTTCAAAAACCCACAAATCAAATTCCTAATCCATTTGTTCATCCTCCTTCCGCTTCTCATGATTCATATCTAATGAAAGAAAGCCCGGAGTGGCTCATGGAGCCTAGAGTGAAGGCTAATCCTTTCATTTTTCAAGATGACATTGGCACTCTTAACATCAATCTTGAATCTCGTTCCATTCAAAGTGTTACATATTCAAGGAAATCTATCATTATTTATCATCTACTTTTCATGACTCTGTGTATCATGATATGTTTGATCAATATCCTCCACCAACTAGCTCTCCATCCTCTCTTTATTTTCGAGTTGTCAGTTCAAATTTTGATGAGATACAAAGCAGTCACATTACACTGATAGAGGATGAGGAAAGTGAAGAGAATTTTATCTCTCTTCTCATTTTCAAGTTCCCCTATGTCAAAATGATGCACCTCCAGTCTTGGATGATTTTCAACCTGATAATTTGGCTAGTGAATCAAATGCAATCAATTCTTCCAAGAAATTTGTAGCCTTCAACAACAATCCTTTTGATGGTGATAATCTTGTTGAGGTAGGTGATGATGAATGCGCAAGTGCACCAGTTGATCTTTTAGTTTCTCCTGAAGATTTTAATTTAGATCTAGAATCTCATTCGGTCAAAGAAGATGATTTTATTGAAACGTCCTCTTCATCTCACTATCCATTGTGCTCTGCAATTTGCAATGAATCTACTTGCGATAGAGATACTCCATTCTCTTTAAGTTCTTCATCCGATGAGTTAACTTTTAAATTAGTACGAGGTGGTGAGATTATCTATGTTGAAAATGAGAACAATTGAATCATTGAGTACTCTTTCCATTCATCATCATCTCTTCTCTTGTATAAATACAACTCTTCAAATTAGCTTGCTCATGAAATTTCTCCAATTCGTACAACTTCATATTTGCGATCAAAATAATCTTTCAACTTGAGTAATCTGGTTGTTGGAGTTGAGGAATCTGGTCAAATTAGTGACAAAGATGGCTTCCATCCGGTAAGAAGTGGTCTTATTAAAACCAGTGGTAGCACTTATCCTCACACCATGCACAATTTGTTTCAATCTTTAAAAGGTTATTTTACAATCATTAAAAGTTTTGGGACTTGTCAAGAAGTAGAGGAACTTCAACTTTCGTTGATTGTTATGTCAGGATCTCACGACACAAGTGAGCCCCTCGAACTAAGCCAATTCTCTTTTCTCTCACACAATCCTTTTCTTTGCATGGTTTAACTCGATGAAATTTCTTTTTAAAATATGTTTGGTATTTCATATGTAATTTTTCAACTTTTCAAGATTTTACATTCGAGCGGATTCAAGAATATTCTTCAGTTGATTCATGTTCATCCAAATTTCTTGCATAAAAAGTAGGTTTGCAATGATTATTTATATTGAAGTCATGGAATTGTGAAGTTGATCACCTCAAAGATCATCTTTGGTCGAAGGAATCATATCTATCAGATTTATTTCATGATAAGCGGCTGCTAGTTTTCCTTATGAATATCATATCGTGAATATTGTTCTTCATAGCACCTGAAATCCTCTTGAGTGCGAATGAATGCATGAGGTATTGTGAAAATCAAATTATTCTCTATTCATAATGTCATGGTTGATCTCATGTGTTTGTGTTACTGGTATCCCTTTTAAATTATTTCAATGATTATGACGCTTTTACAATTTTTCGCCAGTTACAGGAAAATTGTTTATCACATTCATCTTGTGACAAAGTTGGTTCAATTCCTTAGAGAATTTCCATATTTGTTCAAATTGATGATTTAATCAGTCCATCTAATCATAATGTTAACTTCCAATTGTTTTATCATTTTCGCACCAGTATATTTGATGCCAGTTGTTTCACATTGATTAATGTTTCTGGTTTATGTCACCATTCAGATACTTGTCAAGCAGTTGATGCACTTCAGCCTTCGCTGATGGTTCTGTCAGGTCTTCACTATCTTGACAAGCCTTATAAATATGATCGGATCTATTTTCCCTAACATGATTCTCATCCCAATCCTACACTTTTAATTGAAGATTCATTACTTCAAAGTTTTTAGGATTTTCAAGAGGATTGTATCAAATTTCATGACCTAATCGCGGAATGGTTGGAGAAATATTACTTGGAAAGCTCTATTTCAAAGAATAGGTTTCAGACTTTTCTCATGCTTTCTAAGCAGGATGACACATAATAAGGTGCATTCGCAAGAAGTATTCAAGGTTTTTCTGATTATGGTTTCCGTAGAAAGGTTAAGAATATGAACTGGATAAAAGTAGCTATTGTGACACATCTTTCTGCCCACAGGAAATACCTTCAACTTTTTGTGCAAAATATTCAAGTTCTTATCTTTTGTGCTGCACATTAATTTATATTTTTCTAATTGATCGTATCTTTATGGATGCAATTTGGGAACAACTACAATGGTTACATTGGAAATTTCATTATTCGTGACCCCGACCTTCTAGTTGTTAGGTTAGGAGTAGGATTAGTTGCATTCTAGTTTCCCCCTCTCTCACACTCGTTTTGCACTTGTTCTCTTTAGTATTTCTTATATTTTCTTAATTCTATATTTCATCATGTTTGGTTTAGCCTCATTGGGTGTACTATTTTCCCTTGAAAGGACTGTTAAGTTCCTATACTACCAGTGTAACCCCTTATTGTTATTAGTGCAACCCCCTTATTATATTCTTGTGCCCATGTAGTCCCAATATTGTTATTATTGTTTCCCATAGAAGCCCATTATTGTTATTGTTGTGTCATTACATTATTATTGTTATGTCTGCTCTGATTACATTATGACCCATTAGACTCCTATATATAGAAAGGAGGTCTTGTCATTTGTATCATCCAAGAATTGTTCATTTGTGTAATGTAAAGGATGTTGCCCCCTCGAGGAGGCTGATTTCTAAGGCGTTGATCTATCTTTTCTATCTTTTTGTGAGCTGGTTTCATAACAAGGACAATGTGGAAAAACAGAGGACTTTGTGGTACTACAACATTTGGCTAAATCTCCATCCTTCTTCCTTGTCTTCATTACACCTTTTAGTTGACGATGTTCCGATGGAAAATATGATCCTTACATTAGGAAATCCTTGTGTCGAACCATGATCTCCATGTCTATTATGGAAAACCTCATCCCTACACTCGGCCTTAATGTTTCAGTCTTTTCAAGTTGATCCAATAAAGTAGAGAAGGGAAAGGGGAAAATCTAAAGAAGAAAACCAATATCAAATGTCTTATATATGCTTCTCAAAGGGATAACCTCTCTTGCTCTCAATAAGTTAGGATCCCTCTTCTTCCCACGAATAAAATAAGCGTCAATGCACAGTCCCTTATAAATAAACAAATAAAGCCAAAAGACGAAAAAGGCTTCTTGTGCAGAGAGGTGAAGAAAATAACTCTACCGAGGTACTTTCCGGGCTCGCTGACAATGGATCAATGTTTCTGTTCTTGAAGTGACTTCATTGGGATATTTTCTAGGCCTTCTACCTATAGAGCAACACCAGAGATGAAAAAATACACTATGAAAATCTAAATATCATGAATTTCATTCCCTTTCTTGATTCGAAACATTGTGTGATCTCTTAACTTATGTTATTATTTAACTAAATGAAGGAATGAAGGGGACTATGTTTATGAATAGGGTATGCAACACCCTTCGAGGTAAATTAGCATATAAACAAGATAATAGGAACACAAATACAATAAACATATCAGCCATCAAAATCCATATATATGTATATCAATACATTTTCACATGAAAACCAAGGGAACTAATTTTTCATTAATAAATGCAATGAACCAACTGGTGATGGGACTACCACATTCCACCCGACCATAGTTTGGCTGAGTCAGGTATCTCTTCAGCCAATCACCCCTGTGCAATATTCCAAGCATGAATGTGGGACCCATTTAACACATCAAGAAACACAAATCAATGTGGATACCATCGGAGTTCTTCACCTACACCGTGAAGAATTTGAGTGCCTTCTAGTCTCTCAGGCTTCACTGTGCATCCGTAGTCTGATTTAGGGATCACTATGCCCTACACCAAGACATACTCTCCAGGTTTTACCATGCATTCCCTCCCGTAATCACTATGACCAATGGAGAGAAAATCCACCTCTTGGCTTTACTCTATATCCCGCCATTCATCGGCAAGGATTCCTAGGCCCATTGAGGCACACAATATGGCTTTATCACAACCCACAATTTGGTTCAGGGGTAACTAGGCTAGTGGCTTCATGCATCCTTAGTTTGGTTCAAGGACCACTACCACCATGTGTTTTTCAATTCAGAGATCCACCCCACTCAGCTTCTAATCCAATCCAGACATCCCCCACAAAATGCATGAAAGAAACCATCTCATCAAAGTTATCAGGAAATGGCAAGGCTAGATTGAAAATACTGTCACACCTGGAAAGATCCATGCCATGGTAGAAAAGAAACACATGCAATCCCATGCATGCCAAATCTAGAAAAGGAAATACACATGCAATCTCATGCATGCCAAATCTAGCAAGGAAAATACACATGCAAGTTGATACCTACAATGAAGCCTGTTGTAGTTGCTTGATCCTTGCTTTCACTACTTGATCCTTGCTTCCTCTTTTCTTCTTTTCTTTTCTTACTCCAATGGCAAAGTGCTCCAAGAAAACTCTAAGTGTTCAAGAGTATGAGGGACATAGAGAATAATGAGAGAGACCCAAATCTAAACTAACCAAGGCTTGCTCACTGATTCTCGTAAGCCTTTTTATTAATGAGGCCTCCATTTTCTTCATTTTCCATTATTTTCCTTCAATTTACTCATCATGTGCAAAATTTGACTTTTCACCTTCCTTTTCTCCTAATTTCCATTATTTTCATAGATAAATGTGCCAAAATACCTCTTCTCCTCTTTAATTACTTAGCTATTGCCTTTGCCAATTTCCTCAGCCATAAACAACAAAATGAACACACCCTAGGATGTCTTGCCCAACATCCAACTTGGAATATGTGTCCCATCATCCGTGGTATTTATATATTTTTACATGGAATTTTCACAAGGGCTGTTATATAACCCTCCCCCTTGGGGGAACACTGTCCTCGGTGTTCAATGAAACTGATAACTAACATGACTACTAAAAACAAAGCATATTGCCCATGGAGCTTCATAAAATAGCTCATTGCAGTATTTACAATGAATGACCCACTTAAAAGAAAACATCATGACAATATACTGCCTATTAGAGCTTTATAACATAGTTCATTACGGTATTTACAACAACCACCTATACATATAGACATATGTACATTTGCTTAACCAACAAATAAAGGATACGATGCCCATATCAATCAAAAAGGGAATCTAGAGGCTCACACCTCCACCCTCAAAGTAATAACAGGATTCATCTCCTTCCCAGGAATTCCAAAATCCACTGCAAAGTCAAATATGCATCCAATGTCCAGCGCTATAATCATGTGCCACTTATCCTCTTAGCGAATAGTTACCGGTTCATTGTTCCAGGGCTCACTCCCAATGTGCATCTAATTCCATATGGCAATGCTAATGACCAAAACAAATCCACCTGTGACCTTCCTTTCTCTTCTACACAGTCCCTCAGGAATCCGGTCACCTCTTCCATGCAATCACTCACCTTCCAAGTTCCACTGGCACCCCGATCCCAGGAAGTCCATCCCTTGGCAAGAATTCCTCGCATCGGAAGATACAAAAGCCAAGGAATATACCCACCTCAACACATCATACTGGTCATAAAATTATCATGGAAATCAATGGACACTATTGTGTACCAGTGTCCCACAATGGCCCTGCTCCTGTATACTTTACTAGCATGTTGTTGGATGTTCCAATTTCTTTTGTTGTTCCTGCCAATTCTTGTAGTCGATTTCAACCACCCAATTGGCCATTTCATTTATTCATGTACCAAGCACATAACTTCCATTAGATATAAAATAAATTGAAATAAATTCACATCATACCTCGTCATTGGTATCTCGTAAATAAGGTAAATTTGCAATCATGTTTGCTTCTTGTCACAACAAGTCAAACTAGCATACTTGACCAAATCAACATATAAAAAGATATCACATCATGTTAGCTCAAACACAACCATCGTTGATCAAAATCATAAATCACATGTAATCATCATAAACCAAAATTATAGATCCCATATAATCATCATATACCATAGTCATAAATCACATGCATAATAAATTGAAATAAAATGATGATACTTATCCTTTCCTCAATCCTTAGCTTCTACCTTTGTCCTTGTTCCATATGCACTCCAGATCAGTTTCTACACCCAACAAACACCCACTGCCTTCTACTCAACCATGTGCATAGACACATAGTGTGCATCACACACATACAACCACACGACATACCACACCATGCAATACATGCATCTACAGCTGACATACAACACATAAACCTACACCCAGTGTATACAATACAGTGCATCCATCTATACTCAATGTGAAATACCACCCAATTAATGTACCTACAAAGAGTACCACACAATGAGTATACATGCTGCAATACCATGACTACATGATGCACATACATAATACCACATGCCCTCAACACAACATGTATGACATGCACACAATACCACACATGTACCAAAACCATATGTACACCATGTACACAATACCACCTGTACACTGTACCACTTGCAGAACGTGTGCACAAAATCACATATACACGGCGCCACCTGCACAACATGTACACAAAGCCAAATGTACACTACACCACTATACCATGTGTACACAATACCACATGTACACAGTACCACACGCACAATGTGTACGTGACACCATATGTATATAACATCACATGCACGGCATGTACATAGCACCTCATGCTCATAACACCTTATGTACAACATGTACATGGCACCACATGCTCACAACACCACTTGTACAATCATTCACACAACACCATATGTACATAGCACCATATGTACAACATGCATGCAACACCACATGTACATAGCACTACATATCCAACATGTACATAACATCATCCATACACAACACTGCATATCCAACATGAACAAAGCACCATATGCACACACACTACATATACATCATGAAGATAGTACAATATGTATACAACACCCCATATGAAATATTCACACAACCTTATTTGTACCATCCTATACATAATATTGCATAAATAACAAGTACACATGCTATATATATGCAACACCACAAGTGCACACATCATAGGTGCAACATATACAACATATACAACATATGCACAACAATAGTAACGTACATCCAAAACTACATTGTTCTTACCAAGAAACCTTGCTTCTAGTGTCCTATCCATGCTCACCCTAGCATGCCGAGGACCACAATTCTTTCACTTTGCTGATGTATCCTTAAACATTACCTATCATAACATAAACATAGGCATGATACAAGTATACAATAACAAATCATATCCACATGATACTGACCTCGAATATTTGTCGTGACTACTCTTCCCAGTTGATTCCTCATAAGACCAAGAACCTCTTCATGTCATTCTCTTGCATAAGCAATCATTCCTCCACAAGAATGATCCTCGACAACCCTGTCAGACAGTAACATAGATACATGGATATATACATACATATAAAAGTATTAGCATAAAACAATCATGATCCTGTCAAACAACAACATACATTCATACATGTATACATATATAAACTTCAACATAATCATGATCATAAAATAATTACCAGATAGAATAAGGTCTAGGTTAAGAGAACTTCCTTTCTTTTACCTTTTTACCTTGCTGCAAGTGAGTCTTACCATGTACTGTCACATCACGAAATCGTTATTTATATAAACACTTAAATTGTTACCTTGTCACACGAATACCAAGCATGTTCCTATAGCTGCTCACACATTTCAACCACATGTTCCAAATATCCAGACAATCATATCTATCAATTCGAAATCAACCATTACCGAGACTAACAATCATGTCATAATCCATAGTCAGCTCATAGTCATGAGTCATAATACTACAACTATCACCTACTACACTCAAGTACATACAAATTGTCTCAACACATATATTTTAGTACAATCATCTTAAAACAAGATCATCTGAACACATACTCATATTATTCAATTCATCAAACATTCATACCATGTTAAATAAATCAACTAGATGAAATAATCAATAGTCAGGCACAAAATATATGACGTAAGAAATTAATACTTTAATGTATCTCATGGGAGGTGAGCTTATCTACATAATCAATCTAATTAGCACAATATAAATTTACAACACATCAGCTCAAGCACTCATAAGATCATGATATCCATAACAATATCTACATAACATGTTCACATCGTAAACTCATACACATATGCAAAGTCAATCTAGATTAGTATGACACCATCTCACAAATATGTCAGTTCATACCTGAATATCGCAACCATAACTGTTTGCATAGGTCAAACTAGGTTAACACAATACATATAACATCAAGATCTTCAAGGCAATGGACATAACCATGACGCATATGACCAATCCAAATTATAACATCAATGTCTCAATGAAATGACCCTAGTCATCAAGTTAATATCATGAAAAAACAATAAGCTATATATCATACTCATCAACAACATATAACATAATCATTAGGTTATCTAATATAAAACAACAAAGCAATGCATACAACTACATGTTATTATCATTCTTGACTATCTTACACATGTGCATATAACCACACTAATCATCTAACATCTATGATGAATGTAGCCATAACATCAAATACATGTTCATAAACCTAATATATATAATCCTAATGCATATAATAAACCTTAAATTACATACGTGCATGCCAAACGTACACTACCTGTATGATGATTTGCTCTTATCCCAAAGTCTAATGCTAGAACCTCATTATGATGATCTTCATCTCTTGCTCTATCTCAACTGTCTCATTAGCATCATAACCACCAATAGCATCATGATGACCTAAATTACATGCAATGACTTCAAAAGGTATGTTTTACCTACTATACATGCATAATCATAGCCACGACCATACATGCTTAACAATAACCATTACTCGATTGTACACATTGCCACATGCAACCAACAATATGCATAGGCAATACCAAATAAACTACACCTATGTACAAATGCATGTAGTCGAACATAAGCGATCAATTCTTGTAATCAACCTACAAGACTGATACACGTAATCAAAATATTCAAAAATGTAACCTAACATACAAGGATGTAGGTAGGTATCATGGAATCAACATGTAAGCGACATATAATTCATACATAGTTAGTCACATGCTCTAAAAATCAAGACATCATGTCTATTAAGATGAAATCAACATTTACCAATACTAACAACCTATAAGCATACCCCGTTATTATCCATGTTCGACACTAAGGTAGAAGGAGGAAGCTACTATAATGGTTCTCCAATATCCAATTATGGAAATGGGATCTCCAAATCTCTATTAAATTTAACCATACTTGAAAAGAAACTCATTTTTATTTCTCATACATTTGTATCAGACTAAATAAAAAATATTCCACTTATTCCACTTGTAACATCATAACTAAAAACATGCCACTTTTCCATTTCCTTACATGCAACTTTTCAAATTCCTTGCATGCAACCTTTCAAATTCCCTTCATGAAAATCTTCAAATTATTTGAATGCAAACAAGCATAGATAAACTACATCCATATTATCATACTACAATACTATCCAACCAAGAAAAAATAACATTTTCTTTGAACAATTACCATACTTTTACATTTTCCACAAACAATTACTATACTATTAAATTTGCGTGTAAGCATTTATTCAAACACTTTAAATGCAAATTAATATTGAAAACTATTTGCATACAAGTAAGAATATATCAAATAGAGAAATACTATTACACATCAATACTATCCCCAACCACAAGTAACATACTCATTGGGTCATTTTATCAAACAATTTGTATGCAATTAATCATTGAACCATTTAAGCATTTCATCAAACACTTTGCATGCAAACTAATACATAGAATGATTAAATGCGTATATCCTAAACTGTAGTAGTACAAGTTATGGAAAATGAACCATACAATCAGTGGAATTATCCCTCACTATGGTTCAAGTTTTAGCTTCTGAGATTTCATAGGTGAAAAGTTATACCAAAAATACAAACACAATCCTATTTGGTGCACAATTCTAGGACTATCCAGAAAACTCGAATTCCACTGGTCATATCTCCTAGAATATAGTGGATAAATGTCTGAAATTTTTATCACAATATAAGCGGGATTTACTCTCATTGTGGACAAAATTTTAGCTCCTGAGAGTGTCCAGAATAGACGTTATAACAAAACTGTCAGTGTGACCTTTTTGAGACCTGATTTTAGGAGCATTCAGAAGGCTCGATCCCTCTGCTCATATCTCCTAAAATCTTCCGACCCAATATCTGAAATTTATACCACATAATAATTGGTATTTTCCCTCAATGTGGACGATTTTTCAGCTTCTAAAAGCCTACAGAAGAAATGTTATTATAGAAATTCCAACATGACCTGTTTAAAGGCACATTTAGGAAGGTCATCTTCCTTAGATCATAATTCCTAAAGTATTGTGAACCAATATAAAAAATGTTTACCACATTATCAATGGGATTTACCTTCAGTATGGACAAATTTTTGACTTCTAATATTCCACAGAAGAAAAGTTATAACAGATATGACCGAAAGGTCTAAAAATTAACCTTTGTTCTTCATTTTACCTATTATAGAACCCATCCAGTCAAAGTGTTTGAACCATGATATGATACCACTCTGTAACACCCTCTGAGGTAAATGTTCATATAAACAACATAATAGGAACAAAAATACAATAAACATATCATACATCAAAATCCATATATATAACAATACATTTTCACATGAAAATGAAGGGAATGAAATTTTCACTAATAAATGCAATGAACCAATCAGTGATGAGACTACCACATTCCACCTGACCATAGATTGGCTGAGCCAAGTCTCTCTTTAGCCAATCACCCCTGTGCCATATTCCAAGCATGAACATGGGACTCATAGAACACATCAAAACATCAATCAATGTGGATACCACCGGAGTTCTCCACCTACACCGTGAGGAATTTGAGTGTCTCCTAGTCTCTCAGGTTTTACTGTACATCCACAGTCTGATACAGGGATCAGTAGACCCTACACGAATACATACTCTCAAGGCTTTACCATGCACTACATCCTAGAATCACTAGGCCCAACGGAGAGAAAATCCACCTCTTGGCTTTACTGTATATCTCGCCATTCACTGACAAGGATTCCTAGGCCCATCAAGGCACACAATCTGGCTTTACCACAACCCACAATCTGATTCAGGGATTACTAGGCCAGAGGCTTCGTGCATCCTCAGTCTAGTTTAGGGACCACTACCACCATGTGTTTGTCAATTCGGAGATCCACCCCACTGAGCTTCGAACCCAATCTGGCCATCCCCCACAAAATGCATGAGAGAACCCATCTCATCAAAGCTATTAGGAAATGGAAAGGCTAGGCTGAAAATACTGTCACATCTAGAAAAACCCATGCCATGGTAGAAAAGAAACATATGCAATCCCATGCATGCCAAATCTAGCAAGGAAAATACACACACAATCTCATGCATGCCAAATCTAGCATGGAAAATACACATGCAAGTTGATACCTAAAATGAAGCCTGTTGTAGCCTCTTGATCCTGCCTTTCCCTACTTGATCCTTGCTTCATCTTGCCTTATTTTCTTTTCCTTATCCAATGCCAAAGTGCTCTAAGAAAACTCTAAGTGTTCAAGAGTATGAGAGAGAGAGAATAATGAGAGAGCTCCAAAACTAAACTGACCAAGTCTTGCCCACTGATCCTCATAAGCCTTTTTATTTATGCGGCCCCTATTTTCTTCATTTTCCATTATTTTCCTTCAATTTCCTCCTCACATGAAAAATGTGACCTTTCACCTTCCTTTTCTCCTAATTTCCATTATTTTCATAAATAAATGTGCCAAAATACCTTTTTGCCTCTTTAATGCCTTAGGCATTGCCTTTGCCAATTTCCTTAGCCATAAACAACCAAATGAACACCCCATAGGATGTCTTGCCCAACATTCAACTTGGAATACATGTCCCATCATCCATGGTATTTATATATTTTTACATGGAATTTTCACAAGGGCTATTACAGGGTAAATGGGGAAGCCATGGTAATATCAACGATGAATCAATACTCCCTAAAGAACTAGACCCTGCACGAAAGAATGGACCCAGGCGCAGAGGCTGGAGTTTTATCAGTGTGTCACCAAGTGTTGTCACTGCGACAAACACCCTTCAACATTTTTCTACACTTGAATTTTGGTTCCTATAGTGGATTTCGCGATCAATAATTCCATATCCACTTTTCAGTAAGTTGATGCTTTTGAGTTCCCTTCATGGATTGGAAGTGTCAAAGTCACTTTCTCACACATACTTAGTCTATAACAAGTGCACGGGCCCATTCTTCTATGCAAGATTGAACAAGCATAACATGGTCCATCAAGACTATTCTTATGCGATGTCTAATCCATGTCGACAGTCATTTTGCACTGACATCAACAGTTTCTCACTTCTAGTTGCATTTGTGCTTCTATTTTGGTGAGTTTTGAAAATTGTGACTATGTGCAACTTTGAATTTTCGAGTGTCATTTTCATGTTTTTAGCTGTTATTTTCGCTTTCTTTCCCTTTAATTAGTGTCACTTTCATGTTATATTTTCCCTAAAATGTGTTGTTTTCACCATGATTCGCATATAGGAAGTGTCATATTTTGGCGTGGGAATTGTCTCTTATCATGTAAAGTGGAGTTTTGGTTTGTTTCAAGGGGAAATATTTGTGATAATGAGTTGTTCTATCATGTATACATGTTTCATGCATATTTCTAAATTTTCACACATTGTTGCACAATTGTTGTCATTGTCGTTGCAAAGTGTATCTTTAGTGTCACACTTGGAATTGGTTGTCGCAATGTTGGTGCATTAAGGAAAATATGGTGTTCATGTGTTCTGAGTGTGTTGTGTCTTAAAGTGAACTAAATGTGTCATCATGTTAAAGTTTTGATTTTATTCAACTTACACTCATTAATCCAACATTTAGATAAAATTTGAAAATATCTCAACTGGGCCACTCGGCCTCATCCAACCACCCTGAGCTGCACACTATAAATTCTCATTCCTCTGGCAATAACCTTTTCTCTTAACATTGCACAACGTGTAGTCTCTTCCTCCTAGAACTGCATATTTCACAACCTAATTGCTCAAGCCTAGACCCTCAATCCCAAAACTGCGTAATCTTTCTCTCTAGTGAAGCCAAGAATGAAAATTATGTAGTCTCATCCCTCAAGCCTCAGTATTGAGCTCCTAAAATATGAAACTACATAGTCACCTATCCTCCTCTGCCTTCCAAAACTACACAGTTGGTTGAAACAATGAAAAATCCTCAGCATTGCTCATTAACTCCAAAAACTACACAATTTCCTTGCCCAATCTCACCTGAACTATGCATTATGTAATATCAAGGCTCGATATTCACCCCTAACTACCTGAGCTATGCAACTTTGCAGTCACTAAACCTATCCCTCAACCTATCCCCTAGTTTTGGCTTAGTCAGTGGATCATCATGCAACATCTAGGACTAAGGGTTTATCAGAGTAATGTCATCTTGTCATGAGTGGATTGCAGATGCATGTACTCTATCATGCTATGAAAATATGATGAAGAAGGAAATGGAGATGGATGACATGATAAGTTCTATCTATAGTCATTAGTGCCTCCTAAAAAGATCTAGTAAATTCATCGAGTTTCTCTAACGGATCGAAACGGCCAGTTACTAATGGAACCTCTTGTCGACTTTCTGTGAAATACTCATTTGGCTGGGTGCTCCCGAACACATCATAAGCTTGGTGGTATGTTAACTAATTGGTCTACTACAGAGATGAGACTTCAGAAGTTCAAGGATTTAAAAAAAGAACAAGATACGGGACGATTCAATCAACTTCCAAAAAAGGAAGCAGCTATGCTCAAGAGACAATTAGACCAATTGCAGAAATATCTAGGTGGGATTAGATATATGAAAAGCTTACCCGATATTGCTATAATTACCAATCAACTCATAACTTATTGTTCCGAATAACGACAGTAATATATCATCGCCAGGAATATTTCTTACTCAGAAATGGAAATATCCATAGAAAATATGGTCCTCGGATTTCTCCTTTCGATTTTGGAGTATTATTCATCCAGCATCTATTTTGGTTCTCCGGTCAGCCAGAGGTTATATTTACATTCCGCCCGGATTCGTTCTAGTCATATCGTATTTCCTTTTCGGGACAAGGAGACCAGCCTATTCGGGTATCCAGGCATGGTTTATTCCTCCATCTAAGTATGGGTGTTCCTGGATCTCCGGGCTCATCATATGTATACAAGGAACTCGATTTGACCCTTTTTCCTGATAAGGAAACTGAACGTACATTTTTTTCTTTTTCTTTATTTAACATATGGAGTTGAAGAGATAAGATGATCATCAGGCGAGAAGATGAAGGAACACTAGATTACAACAGAAGATCGAAGATAATGACAACATGAAGAGTCCATCTAACTCACATCCCTTTGGAGGGTGGATATGAAGAAGAAAACATATCTCTCGTGGAGATGAAGCATTTCAGATCTCTTGTTGAAGACAAAGTAGTAGCAAGAATGGATTGACATTTCCATGTCATCAAGAAGTCCTTGTCAGTAGTGTCATACCATGTCATGTCATGAGTCATCATATGCCACACCATTCTCACGGTTTATGTGATATCTTATTTGAAAATCTATTGTAAAGTGGAAGTCCAAAGGACATGTATAGAAGATGAAGAGATGTAAAGTTCAAAAGTCATAGGAAGTCAAAAAATCATGAGGGTAGTCAAAGAGTCACAAGGGAGGTGAAGCATCACCCCATTGGTTATATATACACCCTCATTATATGAGAAAAAGAATTTTTCACCTTGGCTCCTCCCGCAAGGAATTAGAGAGAAAAACTAGTTATTTTGGGGAGCAAGAACTAGCTCAAAAGTCCACTAATGGGGCTAGTGCTGTTTTTGTATACATGTGTCTTGTGAATTTTACTTAATATCAGAAGCCTCATGACCAACACATTCTTCTTGCATGGATTATGAATATTTGTAAGACTATTTTGTGGCTATTTTTAATTCATGTTTTCTTTCATCTGTGCTAAAGTAGTTGAATTATTTGAGTTATTTTAGTACTTTTCATATGGAGAATGTATTGTAATGGTTGTTATAATTGTCACATCCTTGTGGAGTATTTTGCTAGATGTTAGAAAAATACTTCTTGTTTATAATGGTTGCAATGACCATCACACCTTGTGGACTATTTCACTGGATGTTAGATGGATATTTTTTGTGTGTGTGTGTCTACTAGGGTGGTACTAATACCTCTTTCCTAGAGGCTCACTTCCCTGTCCCTCCATAGTAGAATACCCTTGACACACATACACTCGAACACTCACCAGACATACTCACTTGAGGATCTGAGATTATTTGTGCATAAATCTCTTGAGATGAACTCTATAGCCAAGGAAAACCTATAATAATACATGGTGGTCAGGTCGATATCCCAGATGGGTCTTCTGTTCCAAATATTGTGAGGTCTAATTGGGACTTCACATTGGGCATACCCCTCTAGTTGATAGATTTCCAGCACTGTCAACAAGGCATAACTACTGTTGAGATAAATCTCAACCTTAACTTGTGACTACTATTATGAAGATTAAATCTCTGCCATACACTAATAATTATTAATAATTAAATTAAAATCTCGGATCCAAAATAAACACATTTATTAACATTATAATATATAAATATATATAGTTTTGAACTTTTAAATAAATAAAAATAATTTGTTTATTTTTTATACAATATTTACATCCTCTTCCTTACCATTTACTCAAATTTTATAATTTATTATCTTGACTTCTCATAGATATCTATTGACTTAGTGATGTGCATTTTTCTCCTATATGTGTTCTTTAAGAACATAGTATAGGGATAAAACCTCACATTGTACTTTAATTTATTGATTCCTTTTATTTTTTTTATATTTATAAAAAATTAGTAGTAATAATAATAATAATAAGAACAACAACAACAACAAAAACAACAAAAACAACAACAACAACAACTTTAATATATATATATATATATATATATATATATATATATATATATATATATATATATATATATATATATGAAGTTAAGACAATTTTGTTTAGTATAATTTATTACTATCTTTTTAATCAACATACATTACTAGCACAACCATATAAATTAAAAGGTTGATAAATGTGAATAAACATTAGAAAACTTACATCATGATATGTTTCAAATTCATAACCATAGAGATTCACTCCCACTTACCATGGATATTCTTAACATGTAAATAGACTTTGTTACAATATCATGGCTTACTAATGTCACATGCCCAAATATCCATAACCCATGTTGATATGACACATGTTTTATGACATTTTTTTAATTAATCAATATAATTAAAAGGGAAGAAAATTGAATAACTGCTTTGAGATAAATCTTAGCCTTTGATCTGTGACTATTTATTTCCATGGAGAAAAAGTTGTAAGTTTTTTTACAAGGCAAACGAAATTACAATCCATATATTCGACATGGCACTTTGACAGTTTTATGCCATTGCAAAATTTGTGAATAATGAGAAAAAAATATGTCCCTTTTAATGAGATAGATAGAGTGGTTGTATATCCTTTACAAAAAACTAGCAAATAGTTATTTCCTATCATCCATTGTAAAGATTTCATATTACATCCCAAAATAACATTTTAAAAACAAGTTCTCTGACAAGTTACATCATGTAAACAAATTAACAATAGTCTTGTAAAAAACAAAAAGGGGATATTCACTTAGACCCAAGGATCAAGACGATATTCTTTTGTTTGAATTCTTTGTTTTATAAGATTTCAAATATGCATGCATCACAATCCAATCTAGGATATGATAATGTGTCTAATTTGCTATTCCCATACCTAAAAATGTGTTTAAAAGAGATCTAAGAAAAGTGAGTGTTATGTTGTCGAATTTTCTCAGATAATGGAAAGACGGTATAATTATGGATCCCTACAATTCATTTTACCCAATTTAGAACACTACAAGAATCCCTATATACATTAATAGTGTAAATATCTTGTGTGATGCCAATATGAAGTAGTAATTTGAGGGAAAAAAGTTTAGCATAGTCATTTGATGTAGGAACAATGCTTGTAGAGAAATAACTTGGGGTAACTTTAGAAAGAATTAGAATTCCACCCACTCCTCCCATCGAAGTGGTTCCTTATGCTACCCCATCAAGAAAACACTAAGGATATTCCATATGAATACTGTATACACGTCTATGTTGTGAATGTGAGAAACATTTTTTTGTAGGGGATATTATGCACAATGGAAGGGATTTGAATAACAATATTTGTTGTAGAAATGTATTTATTGTAAAAAATGGTTTAATTCCTTTCTAGCCCCGAGCCACAATAAGTGAGAGGGATTTGTGATAGGATTTTGTCTAAGATTCAATTTGAAGGGAGAGAAATTCATCAATGTTACACTCATTCCGAAGGTAAGAAGTTCCTTCCCTTTGAAAATTATCTCTCCAAAGGGCTAGTGTAAAGGGGAAATTTATGAAGAGATTGTTTATAGTTTCTAGATTCATATAGAAAAGAGAAAATATGCTCAATCCATTCAAGGAGAGTTTTTTCGAGGTTATCTCAAGTGGGCTCTTTGTTTCTAAGCAGTAGCCACATAATATTGTTTCCTTGGGTGGAAATTTTAATTTCCACAATCTTTTACTCCACTATAGAGGTTTTTTTAAGGGGTCCTGTGTTTCCAAGCTCAAGTAACCAAATTTAGGACAATATGAACCATGTGAAATATGGGTCCTTATTAGTATATCCTGAAAGTTAGATAATGTCACATGAGAGTATCAACGAGTGCTGATATATCTATTCCAATGATTTTTGCATTCGTCTCAAAGCCCTGGCTTAGTGAAGGTAACCCATTCATGTTGGCCTCTCAAGTAACTAGAATTAGATATTTGATTGCGAGTGAAATTTCCATCTGCATTTAATTTTTTGGTTAAGGGTCGAGGAAGAATATGTTCCTGTTGGAATATGATCCAAGGATCAATTATGATTTAAATGTAAGCCCCATTTCCAACCTTTTAGCTGAGATATTTCTCAATCAACTATCAAGGCTTAATGGTGGATTTCCATATAATAGAATCATTATTTATCATCTTTTAGGGGGATTGGATCCATTCAATAAGTAGAGTGGGATCAATATATTTTTGAATAGTGATTTATGCCCAAATATCTTGATTAAGGTGGATATTGGTGGCCACCAAGATATTCCAATTGGACCCCAACATTGATTTCTATCAATTTTCTGTCTTTTAGCACAACTTCCTATTTTGGTAGTTTTTTTTTTTTTTGACAATTTTCAGGTTTTGTACTTCGATAGCAGTTTTGAGGTCCTAAATGTCATTTTCTAGGAAACAAGAAAACATGGATCTTTGTAGTCTAAAGGTGTTTTAATCAAATATGCCTTTATAACGAACTATCATGCATGCCAAAAAAGAGATCGTATGCCAAACTTATGACACTAAGAAGTTGACATTCCAACTAACCCCATCGAGGCCCATACCTTTTGGTGCTTTATCTCCTAGGGTTGGTTTTTTAGATGTTTATGGTTTATCATTGTTTCTTCATGATAAAAATCCCTCCATGCATCATTTTCACATGGTTCAGAAAGAATGTAGCCATCATATCTCTTCTCAAAGATAATCTACCATCGCCCGAGCTAGTTTGTTTTCATTTTCCACTTAAATAGTTTTTAGCATTTTCTATTTATTAATGGAAGTTCCATTTTTCTATCTCTATATGGTTTAGATCAGTGGCATTAGAGAGGTCCATGTACCCAATGTTATTGTTGTTCAATCAATCCCTTGATAAGTCTGTCCAAGTTATTGGTTCAATAATCCCTTGTGTGACAAAGGAATGAGGTGATGGATAATTTTACCAAATCCTTCAACATATACGAATGGGTAAATTATCGTTCACCAATATTCACTTCAAAGGAATCACCCCCATTAAGATACAAGTTAACTTTTACATTCCTATATTTGAAGTCCAGATAGATGTAGATGCTCTAGATAGATGGTTAAATGTACTAGAAGGATATTTTTTGGTCGATTATTTTTCTGATAGAGTAAATATTACTTTTTCACTCTTCAAGGTAATCCCCCATATCAATAAATGGTGGAAACTTAATGTGACAAAAGGGACGATAAGAATCCTCAATAATTTCAACCACACCCTATTGGGATTTTTTCTGAGATGCCATCAAGGAGCAATATTACCTTGTTGGTAGCTACGAAGACAAGTACATGAAGTGGACCACACTACAATAGGAAAGGGACCAAGAAGTGTCAGATTTCATGAATATATTTCATACTATACACACAAATCCAGGTATTAAGGACTCTGAGCAAGATATTGTGCTTAAGTATCATTTTTGTCTACAAAAATACATCTGAGAATAAATGGAGTTCCTAGACATCTTCTCTCTTGGCGCATCATGTTGATATGTTATCAAGATTGACTAGAATTTTAAATAGAAGAAGCAAGACTTTTGATATGTGAATCTGAATTAGGTAAAAGGCACCTCCAAACTATAGAACAAAGGATAGAGCCAAGATGGAATGACCTAGGACAACCCATAAAAGTGACAACCAAAGAATAACAATAGGAAGATGAACAAAGACATAGGGAAGTGGTGTAATTTCCTCAAGTTCCCCACTCACAACAAAAATGAATACCACACAAAGGAGTCATTGGTGGTTAAGCTAAAATATTTAAATTTTGATACATGTTCCGACTCTGAGCTATAACCCAATGAGGGGAAATAGATCGTTGATGAAAAACCTAGTTCCACTATTTCCACCAACAAAGGTCAAGAAAAGTGAGCTTAAAGATTTGGAGGAGAGTGAGCATCTCTTCTGCTCATAGATGTGGGTGAAGGGTTCTTCGTTGTAGTTGATTGTCGATAGGAATCAAAAGAACCTCGTATTAGCAGATTTTGTTAAGTGGTTTTTCTTACCTAAAACGCCACACACATAGCCATACACCATTGGTTAGATCCAGAAAAGGAGAGATCTCTGCATCAACTAACAAGATCACATTCCATACATCAAGCCTTTCATAGATGACCTCCTATGTGATGTTGCTACCCTTCAAGTTTGTGATGTTTTATTAGGCAAATCATACTTATGGAATCATCATGATATGTGTGAATATAGATCTCATACTGTTATTATTATTTATGGAAGAAAACTATATAGGATACTGGAGTTATCCCTGCCTACTTCCACTTCTTTGATCTCTATTAAGAAATGCAGTAAGATGATCTCCCAGACTAGAAAATTTGTTTTCTTCCCGATTCGCTCTCAAGTAAGAGGAAGATCATGGCCTCCAAAAAGGGCTCCACCGTGTTAGAGGAAAGTGGATAAGGTCACAGAATAGTATAGGGACATATTCTTCTCACCAACAGGGGTACTTTAGCATTGTCATGATAAACATTTCATCAATCTGATACCCAGAACACCTATAGATAATGGGCCGATCTATGAATCCTCTCTTCTAGAAAATAAAGAAATCAAGCAGCAGATCCAAGATTTACCAAAAAATGGCACATTCAACCAAGTTAATCACCTTGTGGGAGACCAATTATACTTATGTAGAAGAAATACAGGACTTGGAGACTTTGCATTGATTATTAGGAATTAAAAAAAAATCATAGTCAGGAACATATATCTAATCTCATGGATTGATGATCTTCTTGACCATCTCAAGGGGGATAAGTACTTCAACAAGATTAATTTGAAGTATCGTTATCACCAAGTTCCAATAGAGCCCATGAATGTATGAAAGACAACCTTCAACTCTAAGGAAGGTATCTTTGAGTGGTTGGTCATGCCTTTCAGGTTGATAAATTCCCCTACAAATTTTATGAGGTTGACGGATGGTATCTTGCGACCTTTCAAAAAATAATTCATGGTTATATATCTAGATGATATCCTCATCTCTAGTAAGATTTGGGAAATTCACTTGCAACATATTTGACAGGTCCTTCACACCCTACAACAACACAAGCTATGTGCCAACCTGGAAAAATTCTCCTTCACCATGGACCAAGTCCAATATTTGGGCTACATAATTGATGAGAAATGATGCATATGGATCAAACTGAGATCCAAGTCATTCAGGATTGACTAGCACCAATGACTCTAATAGAGATTCAAAAATTCTTATGCCTTGATAATTTCTATTAGAGATTCATGTTGGGGTTCTCACATATTACTTGGCCCTTGAGTCAAGTTACTAAGGGTGGAAAAAAGGTATAGTTTTTCTAGTTTGAGTCACAACATAAGGAATTCAATGAGCTGAAACACCACCTTTGCTTTGCACCAATCCTCACCTCACCATACCTACAATAGCCATTTGACATTGAGACAAATGTCTTAGAGTATTCTATTGGTGTAGTCCTCACTTAGAAAGGGCATCCAGTGGCCTATTGCAGTGAGACGCTCTTTAATATTGTTCAAAAGTACTCCACCTATGATAAGGAGATTTATTTTATCATGAAAGCCTATTGGAAATGGAAACATTATGTTATGGGGAAGGAGACGAGCATCCACATGGATCACTGAACTCCTCAATTTATGCAAATATAGGGGAAGTTGTAGAACTATCACCATCATAAACGATCGACATACCTACAACAATTCCATTTGAACATTAAATACAATAAGGGTAGCACCAATAACATCACAAAATACCTCAACCAACCCCTGACTGTGGCATTTACCACAGTTATCAACCCTTGTGGGCATGATATCTGTCAATGGCCTAGCTATATTAAAATGACTTACTACCACCTACAAGATGTTGATGGTTGGATACCTAGTCCAATATTTCCACCTTCAAGATGTATTGTTGCATTATCTAGGACATATTTGTGTTCATTCAAGAGAGCATGAGAAGTTAATTTGGGAGAAAAATTACAGGCAGGTCACAATACACTTGGTGTGGAGAAGACAACGGTAGTATTGCAGGAGTATATTTATTGACCAAAACTCTCAAAGGATGTTGGAAAATATATCAAATATTGCACAACCTATGCCATCGCTAGGCCAACCATTAAGAAGTAATGCCTGTATGTTCATCTGCCTACTCCTAGCTAGCCTTCTAAATCCATCTACATGGACTATATGTCTATCCTTCCCTCTACCAAGAATGGTAATGACAGTGTTTAGTGGTCGTTGATATATTTTTTAAAATAGGCATATTGAGTTCCTACAAGAAAAGTATCACTGCAGAAGCCAATACAAAGCTCTTCTTCGAATGAGTATGGGTACATTTTGGGATCCTGCAGACCATTATATCACATCGAGATAATGGCTTCCTAAGTGCATTTTGTTCAAGCCTCTGGTCATTGTTGGACACTAATCTCACCAAGTTGACTGGATCCCACCCCTAGACTGGTGACCAGACAAAGGTCATCAACAAGATGATAATGCACATATTACATATGTACAACAATAAGAAGCCATGAAAATGGGATGAAATTCTCCCTTGCATTGAACATGACTACAACAAGGTTCTCTATAGCTCAAATAACCACAACCCCTTTCAATTGGGCATAGGATTTCAACCATTGTGCCCCATTGATGTTGCAATGCCTCTTGCAACTACGTAGACAAAATTTGAACATGTTCAATCTAAAGTTGATAAGGCCATCGAGTTTATTGAACGAATTCAACACATATACTAGTAGGTTCTTGATATCCTGTATAAAGCTAATACTAACATGATCAAGATCGGGTGCCATATAAGTTTCAAGTGGGCGACAAGGTTTGGTTCCATTTTCAGAAGGAACATCTTTCCAGGGCCCATCAAAAGCTTTGAGCACTTTGATATGAGCCTTAAACCCTCATCGAGGTTGCAGGTGACAATGCTTTCAAATTATGTATCCACCCATTCCTCAGTATTTACCTAGTATTTAATGTGGATGACCTTCAACCATACTTTCCACCATTGTTGGGCACATCAAACATTGTTGAGAAGCTAACACCAGTAAATATCAACCCAAATTATATTAAATAGGCCAAAATTGATCATATCATTGACACACAAATTAGGAACACTTTCCAAGAGAGTATTCAACTATATTGGGTTGTCAAAGTTGCAAGCTATTGCACCAAGACAAGTGGCTCATCAAGGACAACGTTCAGTAGAAGTTTACTCACATCATGGAGGCACCCAACGCAATGGGGATGATTCCTTCCTAGGGAGGGAGGACCGATCCCTGTGGATATTGATGGTGAACCACCTATGCCACTTACACCCCCACCATTGTATTATATCAATTTCCTATTTTTAAGCAATATTTCGTATTTCATCGGTTCCGTATTTTTGAAAGTTTATAGGTTTTGAACTTCTACATCCATTTTGATGCCCTAAATGACATATTTTGGGGAAAATGGAAAACATGGAATAAATATAAATGTTTATAGCTAAATTTGTTTCCCTCTTATAGACCTTTCTAATGGGATATCATGCATGTAAAACAGAGATCTATCTCAAAGTTATGACCCCAAGAAGTTCACATTCTGACTAAACCCATTAGTGCCCATGCCTTTTGATGTTCCATCTTCTAGGGTTAGATTCTTTTATGTTTAGGGTTTTGAATTGTTTATTCATGATAAAAAGGCCTTCGATCCTCATTGTAACATAGTTTAGAAGACATGTAGCTATCACATTTATTCTCAGAGATAAGCTACCATTACTTGAGCTAGTTTGTTTTGATTCTACATGTAAGCAATTTTCAACTTTTGTTATTTATTAATTGAAGTTCTATTTCATTGTATCTCTATGTTGTTGTTTAAATATGTATTTCATTTCATTCCTTCATAAATATTGATTATATATTCTCCTTATATGATATTTTAGACCGCTTTAGCAATAAGTGATTTTGAGAACCATAGGAGGCTTCTCAGACCCCCTCCCCCCTTAGCTTAAGGAATGGTGATATTTTTTCAGGCCATGAGCACAAATGTTTTCTTCCCTTCTTGTCCTTCCCAAAAGAAACGATAAGTATGATGCTATATTTTGTGTAGGATTCCAATTGGAATCTAGGCCAAATATTCTTAATATACTCTGAATTTGATATGTGACTACTAGTAAGAATATTCTAGAATATTGAATGGAGGTTAAATATCTATGATCCACCTAATGATTATAGATAATTATATTATAATTGTAGAATACATATGCCAAAATAGGCATGTCTATTGATGCAATTAATGATGAATAAGATGGCAACATAAATTAACTTATTTTAACACCAACCTAAATTTACATGTCAAGTATTTTTTTATCTTCTTGAAATTAAAATGAATCTAAATTAACATTAACTAATTTGTATGAATATAATTTTATTATAAATTGAAATATGTATTTTACCTATGTAATCAACCACTTATATATACATATATAGGTAGATATATAGATATATAGATAGATAGATATATTATTTCCAAATTAATAAAAATTATTTTCAATGTTCAAATTTCATATTTTTCATTTTATAAAATTTTGTTTTCTCTATGACTTATATCTCATCTTGATCACTAGGTCATAATAATGCCCCTTAGCACGAGGAATGTTAAACATGTAATACTTTTATTTGTGTAATCGAAAGGTTTATTATTTTTTTCTCTAGAATTTATGTCTTGATCATTAGATCATAATAATGCTCCACGTGAGGAATGTAAAAAAATAATACTTTTATTTGAGTAATTGAAAAGTTTATTATTTTTTTATTATGTTTCTAACTGAAAGATTTATTACTTTTTTATTTTATTTGAACAAAAATTTATTTTTCGAAAAACAATTCAAATAATATCTTTTTGTTTTTATGAAACAAATTCCATAATTTTATTTATACTTGGTAAATACCTAGAATAGAAGACGTAGACATAGCTTAGTTGTTAATTTTAGGTATGTTCTATGCTAGAGCAATTTATTTAAACTTTCAGAGTTTGCAATCACATCAGCATTAAGATAAACTACAGATAGAACATAAATATAAATTGCACAAGACAAGCCAAGACAAGAGGACACATGATCCGGCGCTAGCCAGGGACAAACCCCACAACATGTGGGGAAACCCTTGATCAATTCTTCTTTTATGTTCTTCAAAGTTCAACAGAGAAAGATAGAGAGAGAGAGATATTACATTTACAACAGAAGTCAACACTTTTACATATCTAGATCTAGCATAGATCATTTCGTATAACGATGAGATCAGTTGAAGACATTTTTCTCCAACTGATTCTCCAAGGTGACTCCTTCACCTATCATCGTGCTGCATCTCGTCCATTTGCTGCACCTTACCATGTAGCACCATTATGCAACATCATGCATCATCATGCTGCTCATGATCTCATACATCATGCTGCCCATACATCATGTTGTCCTTGATCTACATCATACTACCCATACATCATGTTGCTCATGCCCATTATGTTGCATCATCATGATGTCTCGTCCATCATCATGCTGCCCTGAGTTCTTCTGAGACTATGAGATCACATCTGACCAATTTTAGTTATGATCTAGACTATGATAATTATCACTCTTCCTTGAAGTATGATGAGATTGCCTCATGTTATGATGATATAGTCTCCTTCTTTATGTATGTCGAGAATCTCTGTTATGATGGAAACTTCTTCCATGGCTCTACAATACATTTTTTTGAGGCTACTACAGGTATGTCATAGTGAAGGCTGACTTATCCATCCGAGGGCCTTATCTTTTATTACAAGTATGCCAAGGGGAGGTTGATCTAGATTCTAGATTTATCCCATATAGAAATGTAGATCCATTTATGACCGTGGCTTCATTGTTACCCTCATTGCTATAGGGTTTCACCATGAATCATGCATATGTTTTCCTTGAACAGCGTATCTAGTTTCACCATAGCGTATCAGGTTTCCTTGAACAATGTTTCACCATGAACGACATATCAGATATTACCATGACTACGTATGAACTGCGTGTTACCATCAATGGCATATCAGATATGTCCATGATTGCGTATGAGTTACATGTCACCATTAATAGCATATCAGATATTACCATGATTACGTATGAACTACGTGTCACCTTGAATGACATATCAAATATTGCCATGACTACGTATTGAGCTGCATGTAATGCATGTATAGTGTGTAATATATATTGCCATGCTGTGTTGTATGCCTGCATATATATATAGATATCTATTTTTGTGTTGTGTCATTGCCTATGAATTGCGTTTAAGGTCTTCTCATGAATAGCGTTATGACTGTGGCTCTTCAGGAGAAGATTCTGACATTGACTGCAGCTTAGGGTAACGTATCATAGCGGCTTCAATCTACCATGGCTCCCTTCTACTGTGGCTTCCATCTACCATGGCTACATATATGGCATCACGTTTGTTGTGTATTGCTATGCGTTAGAACTAGGGCATCATAGGCCAGCATACATTCTCATGGTGTCTCTCTCCTACTCCAAAAACTGAAGATGTGGAGAGGAGGATATCACCTCAATGTGTATCTACCAAATGACATCAAATCCTCTTCTATTTATACCAAAAACGCATAGGTTGGATAGACATGACGTTCGGCCTTCTTGAGCCTACATAAATTTCTGGTGGACTTAACAATTTTTTCATAACATAAATAAATTCATGACTTCATAAATACTCATCGAAATTGGATGATCTTTAGATCAATCCTACACCTCTCGATGAGAGGTATCCAATAAAAATATCATCTTCCATAAATGATTTGACCCACATGGAATTTTATGCTAGTTGCCAATTTTAACACTCCCTCTCAACTAGGGAGAACTCCATCCATTAATCCATATGACCAGCTATACTATCTCTGCCATCAGTACCCTGCACTATTTTGCCCAGCTCTACTCGCTCTGCTCTACTCAACTCTACTAGCTCTACTTAGGTCTGCATAGGTCTGCTAGCTCTGCTCATCTCTATTGGCTCTGCTGGCTCTGCTCATCTCTGCTAGCTCTGCTTAGCTCTACTGGCTCTACTCAGCTCTACTGGTTCTACTGGCTCTACTCTGCTCTGCTAGCTCTGCTTAGGTCTACTGGCTTTGCTCTACTTAGCTATCCTGAACTATGAAGAAGAAGAATTGATCTAGAATGTCTCATACCATTCTGCACTGACCCGAAGTCAGTCTTAGAGTGCGTACGACTGGTCCTAGACCAGCCTTAACTGACCCAAAGTCAGCGTCATAGTGGGTACCACTCCTACCACTAGTCCCAAACCAGTATCATAGTCTCAGAGAGTGTACCACTGGTCCTAGACCAGTCTCAACCGACCAGAAGTGAGCATCATAGTATGTACCACTCTCACGGGTCCCAGACCAATCCTGCATTGAACCGAGGTCAGTCTCCGAGTATGCACCATTGGTCCTAGACCAGTCTCAACCAACATAAAATCAACAGCTTAGTAGGTATAACTCCTACAACTGGTCCCAGACCAGTATCATTGATCCCAGATCAATGACGGTCATCCTAGCATAGGGAGTAAGGTAGATACATCGATGCATCCATCGGTACTACTATGGTCCCTATCCTCATTTCCCTACTCATTGATCAGATGATAGGTACTTCCCATGAGTCCCAGACTGAATGGGTAGGATGCCTTGACATGACAACTTAATCAATCCCATCCTCACAAGAGAACTAATCATCCTGCTACAATTTTGTCATGGAGAACACATCATCCAGACCTCATAGGAGAACTAATCATCTTGCTACATAGGAGAGTGAATCATCTTGTCCCACAAGAGAGCTAATCATCTTGTTCTAGTGTGCACCACCAGGGGAGGGTGAGTCACCCTGTGGCCGTATGTTGTTCCAGTAAGAATTGCAAGCCCCAGAGCTCCAAGAGCTCAATTTATGCAACATGCAGGACACTTTTGCAAGGGTCTCTCGACAACTCCAAGTCGTACAGGAAAATCATAGATTTGATCTTTCCCAGAGTCATTGTCAAAATGTCAGCGACCTGTACATCCATCTCAACGTGATGGAGCCTCCTTGCTCATCGACTTACCATATCCAAAATAAGGCAGTATCTGATGCCTATCTACTGGAGCAATCGCCGAATATGGGATTCCTTAGTAATCGAATCCCACCTCTAGTTGTCATAGAGAATCATAGTGGTATTCATCATGTGTACAAACAGCTCACTGAAGAGCTTCCACAACCAGACTTCCTCACAAGAGGCCATATTAGTAGCAATGTATTCTACCTTGGCTGTGCTCAGAGCCATTGAATTCTACTTCCTATTCATCTAGGATATCGGGGCATATTACAAAGAGAAAAAACACTGAGAAGTGCTCTAGTGATCCTCCACACTGCTTGCCCACTGATCATTCAAATAATCATGTGGTTTCATATTTTCGGCAGTGTATCTCAATCCATGAGAGATTGTGCCTTAAGATATCTCAGAAGATTCTTGGCACCAATCTAGTGAGGCTCAACCAAATATGAGCTCACCATGCTAACTATAACACATATGTCCGGACGGAGGTTCTCCAAGAACATCAACGCAAATGAGTTTATGAAACTCAGAGGCATTTCCAAAATCTAGTTCGACATCACTACCATATAACTTCTTGAAAGTTAAGATCCTTGAGGTAGTCACAAGCTTGCAGTTTATCTTTCCACATTCAGAATCCAACTCCCTCTCTCTCGTATAAATGAGAGGGTCTGCACCTGTCAGACATAGGTGCTGGTATGAGAGGTTTATGATCCACAACCTTTCAGTAATGGTTTGGATTAGTTTAACTCCTAGTGAATCTCAACTTCATCACTCAGCTATCAATTCTCTCATACTATGCCCAAGGTGTTTTTCTTCAAGCTATAGAGGGTTTTCTTCCACCTGTATACATGATATTCCTGATCATGACTCTCAAACTCCTCAGGTTGTTCCAAGTCTGTGAACCTGCTGCATGAGGGGAATGGTTCCCTTACAAGATTTTCCTTCGGTACATTTCAAACATGTACCTTCATGCTCCTTTTTGAATTCAGGCATCCTAGTCAGCATTTGACTCATAGACCTCCGGTGCTGAGTCAATGGACATGGTCCCCAATGGACTTCCTGCAACTTGATACAACCCTAAACTCAAAAACATCTTTGAAAGATCTATTTTCAAACATGTACCTTTCCATCGATAAGTGCCACGCTCTAACCTCTGACTTCCAATTCCGAGATGGACACCAGGTTCTTCTTGCGATCAGGTACATAAAAGAGATTATGGGGTTCCTTGCTTTCTTTGAAGAGTCAACCATTTCCTTGATGACCTATATTACCAATCATTCATTTGATCATTAAAGATGTCCCTGGAATGATTGTTATCTTCATCAAGAGATGTGTCTCTGCCATTCAGACACTCCTTCGTATAATGACCAAAATTATTTCAACCAAGGCATCTGCCTTTCCTTCCACCCTTAGATCTGAACTTCCCAGTGAAGTGATATTTAGATGGGCCATCAAAATCTTCCACTGTGCCATTCTAATAACATTCTCTAGTTCGACTTCACCCTGGATGAATTATGAGGAACCCATTATGTAATATCCCTCCCCTTAATAATAAATAATAAATAATAAATAATAATAATTAATACAAAAATAATAATTAATAATAGAAATAATAAATAATAATAAATAAATCACTTAATAAAAAATAATAAAAACAATAAATCATAATTGTTAAATAATAAATGATATTAAAAATATATACAAAGAAATAAATAAAAATAAAAATAGTAATAACCATACTAAAGCTCAAAATAAGAATAAATAGAAATAAAACAAGAAAACTATCAAAAAGAAGGAAATAAAACAAGAAAGCTAAAAATCAAAAGAAAAGTAAAGAAATAAAACAAGAAAGCTAAAAATCAAAAGAAAGTTGCATGTAGACACATGGAGTGTGTGCATGTGGTTCCCCTTCCAATGTTTGTTCTATTTAATAGATGGTGAGGAGGATGGGAGGCATTCCATCTTTCCGAGATTCTATCTTTCATTCTCTTGGGAGAATGGTGTTCTAAGACATAGGAGTCACTGGCAGTAGTACGTTGATTGAGGGCTCGGGGGTGGCCAGTTGTAGCAAATCCTTGCACAATTGAGCCTATGGTTGGGTGGAGAGTCGTCCCCAAAACCTTGTTGCGGTAAGCCTACTTCTACCACAGGTAAGCACTATTCATAGTTGAATTTAATTACATGTTTATTTGGCTAGGTAAATGCCACTCTGATTTAAATTTAATGTTAATTAGAAAAGTTAATTAGATATTTATTTTTGGACTGTTACATATCGTATTTATATTAAGTGATTTATTTATTATTATTTATTATTTCTATTATTAATTATTATTTTTGTATTAATTATTATTAATTACTAATTATTATTTATTATTTATTATTATATTATTATTTATTATTATTTATTATTTATTATTAAGGGGAGGGATATTACATACTCTCCAACTTTAAGGAACTTTGTCCCGAAGTTAAGTTGAATTATTTATTATTTATTATTTTATTTACTTCAGGTTGCCAACACGCTCTGCTGAACTAGTATAACTAGCAGGCATCGAAAGTCCCCAGCACCCCGGGAAATCTCAAGGAATCTCTATCCTTTTTCCCACTTTCGGCACCAGGTTAAGCTTTACCCGGTCTGTATCCTAGTCCAAGGCTGGCCCCAAGGCTCACGCCTGACTCAGACCTCATCTGCCCCAAGGTAGGCATCTGGTCCGGTACTCAATGATCACGACATCCCCTAAGGCTGGCCCACTCCCTCCACAACTACTAAGGTGCACAGCCCCAGGCATCGAAGTCCTTTACATCCCTTCCAGACTTCTGCATCCCAATCCAATAACAGGCACCTAGCCTAAAACATCAGGCACTTGGCCTCCTCAAGATGGTCTCATAGCTCTTCAAGAGCTATCCATCAAGAGCTATACACAAGACAAAGGAACCATTGACATATGTAGTGTTGATTGAGTTTTGTCCCTAGCCCATATGGTGTTACGTATTCTCCCTCGTGCGTATGGGTTTGCATGAGATCATCAAATAAACCAGCCCTCTGAGCCCATTTGTGGAGTCCTGTGAATCATCAGATCTCATCATGCATCCAATGCATTAGCCATACCGTCATAGTATCATAGGAAATAATCCACATGGCAAATCTTGCATGTCATCATGAGAACGTTCATCTTTGTCAATCGCAACATTATGAATAATAATGAACTGCAAGCTCATGCATGTCATAGATTTGTACGGAACTATCGCATGCTTCAGTTATACCATCAACATAATTATATCAAAACATATCATGAGTTCACATAAATGAACCACATGTCAATAATCCTCATATTATAACATCATAATTCCTATGCCACGTTATGCATATCATATCCATCATGAGTATTGAACATTAAATACCTATCATCATGTAGTAAATGAAAATGTCAATATACCTTGACATAACGTCATAATACCTATGAATATCGCTACTATCGTATGGATACCTTATCACTATAAGAACCATATGTACATCATTATCTTCCTATCATGATAGCATGAAAGATCGTCAATATGTTTTCATCAAGTTGTCAAGTACTTTTCAGTAATTGGTGGTGGTGCCTTCATTGTTAAGTACCTTTCAATAATCAGTTCAACTTCTTTCTACTAGGTAGTTGACCATTTACACCAATGGTATAACTATCTAAGTACATTGTTAAATTTCATATGAGCCTCATCATTTTGAGTCTTAATCTCTCCTCATATATTCTCCCTTCCCCAAGGAAATTTTGGTGAAATTCATTGTTTAAGATATTACTAGTGATACCATCATTATTTAAATCATCTATCTCAAAATTAAAATCCCTTGATTTTACATCCATTTACCCTTTGGCTTACTGATTCCAATACCACTATATGCAATTGCTTATAAACATTTTTTCATCATGATTTAATTTTATATCATGCTTAATTTACTTGCATGAGGATTTGTTGATCCATGTTGACTTATTTAATAATTAACACTTCATCCACAGAAATATTTTCTTATCTCGTTGAGTTTGTAAAGTTTGTAACTCAATACCACTTGATTGCTTTATCATAACACCTCACGTTTAAGTTTCTCATGGACAATGATGGTAGTAGTGTTTCCAATTGTTTCAAAATCTAAAATAATGATACTATTTAATAAGAAAGAGTCTTTTGTAGCGATATTCATAGGTATTCTGACGTTATGTCAAGGTATATTGACATTTTCATTTACTACATGATGATAGGTATTTAATGTTCAATACTCATGATGGATATGATATGCATAACGTGGCATAGGAATTATGATGTTATAATATGAGGATTATTGACATGTGGTTCATTTATGTGAACTCATGATATGTTTTGATATAATTATGTTGATGGCATAACTGAAGCATGCGATAGTTCCGTACAAATCTATGACATGCATGAGCTTGCAGTTCCTTATTATTCATAATGTTGCGATTAAAAAAGATGAACGTTCTCATGATGACATGCAAGAGTTGGCATGTGGATTATTTCCTATGATACTATGATGGTATGGCTAATGCATTGGATGCATGATGAGATGTGATGATTCATAAGACTCCACAAATGGGCCAAGAGGGTGGGTTTATTTGATGATCTTGTGCAAACCCATACGCACGAGGGAGAATACATAACACCATATGGACTGGGGACAAAACTCAATCAACACTACATATGCCAGTGGTTCCTTTGTCTTGTGTATAGCTCTTGAAGAGATATGAGACCATCTTGAGGAGGCCAAGTGCCTGATGTTCTAGGTTAGGTGCCTGTTATTGGATTGGGATGCTGAAGTCGGGAAGGGATGTAAAGGAATTCGTTTCCTGGGGCTGTGCACCTTAGTAGTTGTGGAGGGGGTGGGCCAGCATTGTGAGATGCTAGGGTCATTGAGTACCGGACCAGATGCCTGCCTTGGGGCAGATGAGGTCTGAGTCAGGTGCGAGCCTTGGGGCCAGCCTTGGACTAGGATACAGACCGGGTCAGGCTTAGCCTGGTGCCGAAAGTGGGAAAAAGGATAGAGATTCCTTGAGATTTCCCAGGGTGCTAGGGACTTTCAATGCCTGCTGGTTATACTAGTTCAGCAGAGGGTGTTGGCAACATGAAGTAAATAAAATAATAAATATTAAATATTTCAACTTAACTTTGGGACGAAGTTCCTTAAAGTGGGAGAGCATGTAATATCCCTCCCCTTAATAATAAATAATAAATAATAATATAATAATAATATAATAAATAATAAATAATAACAATTAATACAAAAATAATAATTAATAATAGAAATAATAAATAATAATAAATAAATCACTTAATAATAAATAATAAAAACAATTAAAAAAAATAAATATTAAATGTTAAATAATAAATGATATTAAAAATATATACAAAGAAAATAAATAAAAATAAAAATAGTAATAATCATACTAAAGCTCAAAATAAGAATTAATAGAAATAAAACAAGAAAACTATCAAAAGGAAGGAAATAAAACAAGAAAGCTAAAAGTCAAAAGAAAAGTAAAGAAATAAAACAAGAAAGCTAAAAATCAAAAGAATGTTGCATGTAGACATATGGAGTGTGTGCATGTGGTTCCCCTTCCAATGTTTGTTCTATTTAATAGATGGTGAGGAGGATGGGAGGCATTCCATCTTTCCGAGATTATATCTTTCATTCTCTTGGGAGAATGGTGTTCTAAGACATAGGAGTCACTGGCAGTAGTACGTTGATTGAGGGATCGAGGGTGGCCAATTGTAGCAAATCCTTGCACAATTGAGCCTATGGTTGGGTGGAGAGTCATCCCCAAAAACCTTGTTGCGGTAAGCCTACTTCTACCATAGGTAAGCACTATTCATAGTTGAATTTAATTACATGTTTATTTGGCTAGGTAAATGCCACTCTGATTTAAATTTAATGTTAATTAGAAAAGTTAATTAGATATTTATTTTTGGACTGTTACACAATGATCTTTTTGTCTTGTCCCAACTGTCTTTGGTGATTTCTCTTTCACTCTTTCTTGGGCGTTGTCTTCACCTCAGCTCTGATACCATGTTAATTTTAGGTATGTTCTATACTATAGCAATTTATTTAAATTTTCATAGTTAGCAATCACATCAACATTAAGATAAACTATAGATAAAACACAAATATAAATCACAGAAGACAAGCCAAGACAAGAGGACACAAGATGTGGTTCTAGCCAGGGACAAACCCCACAATGTGTGGGGAAACCCTTGATCAATTCTTCTTTTATGTTCTTCAATGTTCAGCAGAGAAAGAGAGAGAGAGAGATAGTACATTTACAACAGAAGTGAACACTTTGACTTATCTAGATCTAGCATAGATCATTTTTTATAATGATGAGATCAATTGAAGACATCCTGCTTCAACTGATTCTCCAAGGTGACTCCTTCACCTATCATTGTGCTGCATCTCATCCATTTGCTGTACCTTACCATGTAGCACCATCGTGCATCATCATGCTGCTCATGATCTCATAGATCATGCTACCCATACATCATGTTGTCCATGATCTACATCATACTGCCCATACATCATGCTGCTCATGCCCATTATGCTGCATCATCATGCTGTCTCATCCATCATCATGCTCCCCTGAGTTCTTTCGAGACTATGAGATCATATCTGATCAATTTTAGTTATGATCTAGACTATGATCATTATCACTTTTCCTTGAAGTATGATGAGACTACCTCATGTTGTGATGATATAGTCTCCTTCTTTATGTATGTCGAGAATCTCTGTTATGATGGAAACTTCTTCCATGGCTCTGCAATACATCTTGTTGAGGCTGCTACAGGTATGTCATAGTGAAGGCTGACTTATCCATCTGAGGGCATCATCTTTTATTATAGTTATGTCGAGAGGAGGCTGATCTAGATCCTAGATTTATCACATATAGAAATGCGGATCCATTTATGACTGCGACTTTATTATTACCCTTACTACTATAGGGTTTCACCATGAATAGAACATTTGCTTTCCTTGACAGCATATCTGGTTTCACCATAACATATCAGGTCTCCTTGAACAGTGTTTCACCATGAACGGCATATCAGATATTACCATGACTGCGTATGAACTGCGTGTTACCATCAACGGCATATCAGATATTTCCATGACTGCGTATGAGCTGTGTGTCACCATTAATGGCATATCAGATATTACCATGACTACGTATGAACTGCATGTCACCTTGAACGACATATCAGATATTGCCATGACTGCGTATTGAGCTGCGTGTAGAGTATAGGGCATTGCTTTGCGTGTAATCCATGTACAGTGTGTAATATATATTGCCATGCTGTGTTGTATGCCTGCGTATATATATATATATATATATATATATATATATATATATATATATATATATATATATATATATATATATATATATCTATATCTATATCTATATATATATATATATCTATATATCTATATATATATATATATATATATATATGTATATGTATATATATCTATTGCTGCATTGTGTCATTGTTTGTGAATTGCGTTTAAGGTATTATCATGAACAACATTACGATTGCGGCTCTTTAGGAGCAGATTCTCACATTGACTGCGGCTTAGGGCAACATATCACAGTGGCTTCCATCTACCATGGCTCCCTCCTATTGTGTCTTCCATCTACCGTGGCTGCGTATATGGCATCACGTTTACTGTGTATTGTTGTGTGTTAGAACTAAGGCATCATAGGCTAGCGTACATTCTCATGGTGTCTCTCTCTTGCTCCAAAAACCCAAGACATGGAGAGGAGGAGATCACCTTAATGTGTATCTACCAAATGACATGAAATCCTCTTCTATTTATACCAAAAATGTATAGGTTGAATGGACATGATGTTTTGGCTTCTTGAGCCTACGTAAGTTGCTGGCCGACTTAACAATTTGTCCATAACATAAATAAATTTATAACTTCATAAATAATCATTGGAATCAGATGACCTTTAGATAATTCCTACACCTCTCGATGAGAGGTATCCAATAAAAATATCAGCCACCATAAATAAGCTGACCCACATGGAATTTAGCCTTAGTTGCAAATTTTAACATTAGTTAACATGCGAACAAAATAGCAATACCTAGACATATTGAACTTGTATTAAAATGAAAGCAAGGTTAGTAGTTGGAAAGAAGTATAGTCCCTACCTCTACTTCTACCTAATTGATTAAAGCAGTGTAGGATCCACATTTCACCATGAGCTAGTGATCATTTTGTGTAGTTCAAAACACAAAAACAAAAGTTGAATCATTATGTCTACTCGTAATTATATGGGAGGTAATGAACATTGGGCAGAGATCTGTACTACCACAAAATTCATGCGATATTGATAAACAAGATCTCATTACACAGAAGCATTGTTTATGGGATGTGCAGAGGAAAGATTATTTTTTCATAAAGTGTTTTCGTAGAGTGGAATCTATTTTCATATTTAATATTGTTTTTGGTCATTCGTATCATTAATTAATAATTACGTCGGTATTAAAGGATTTTATTGTTAATATTTTACTAAGCAATTGAAATATATAATATTATTTCTCATATTTTAAGTGTAAATTATGTTTATCTTATTATTTATGAATATTTTTTCTTATTTTCATATATGTTCCAAATTAAGCATATGTAAAAAAGTGCAAAAGAACTCTATTGTGTCGCATTTCATTAAGTAGAAGCTTTTTTTTATAGGGACTGTAAAAGCGCAGAAAATGCTCATTGTGCGTAAAAAGACTTCAACTATCAATTTTGTAGATAATAGCATTGTTTATGTACATATTAGGATATTTAAGTAAATGGAATCTCATTACATAGAAACATTATTTATGGGATGTCCGAAGGTATTTTTTAGGGTTTCATTGTGCAAATATTTTCATCTAGAATTGAAGGCTTCTTGCTAATATTTTAGTATCAAAACATAATTCATATTTTCCATATTAGTTATAATATTTTAGCTATACATAATATTATTTATTTCTATTTAACTGATTCATCGTATAGAGAAAGAATTGAAGATTTCATTGTGTGGATGTCCACGGTTCACATTGCATGTGTTTGCATTCTCGAATATGTTTCAAATTAGCATATGTGCAGATGTGCAGAGAATGTACATTTTGTGGAGGAAGATTTCAATGGGGGAATCATCATACTTGGTACCAAAGGATTTATTTGATAATATTTAATTATTAAAGTGATATACTTATACAAATGTAATTTATTGGGGTCCACATTTCATCCTACTCCACATAGCAATGTCCACACAAGCATTGTGAGATGGACTCCAACAGTTATTTGGATAGACAAAAACATAAGTGATCTAACAGTAATAGTAAGATCTTTTTACGGTGGTTGTTGTATTATTAATTCATAAATGTGTTGGCATTAAGGGACTTTATTGCTAATATTTTACTATGTAATTGACACATATGATATTATTGTTGTATTTTAAGTGTAAATTATGCTTAACTTCATATTTCCAAATATGTTTCCAATTAAACATATGTGTGGAAGTGCAAAAGAACCTTATTGTGTGGAGAGATCCACATTTCTATCTTAGCCCATTCTCATATTGCACTACTTGCTCTGCACAACAATGTTTTAATAGCTTCTTCAATACACTGTGCACAGAGGCCCGCATTTCATCAACATTTTTGTCTCAACACATGCTTGTTATGCATTGCTTAGTCCACAAAATATTACTGCTAATATTTCAATTATAAAGAGTGCATATTAGAAGTCAATTAAGTAAAATTTGTGTGAGGTGCATGCAAAGTTGCTTTGTTTATAGGGCTTGCAGAAGTGGGGAGAATGTTCATTGTGTGGAAGAAGCTTTCAAGTTTTCATTATGTAGAAAATAACATTATTTATGTATATATGTATAGTAACATTGTGTGAAAGTGCTTTTTTGTGGATATATGCACTTTGCACTAAATTCTTTTATTGCTAACATTATTCTTAGTTGTGTGAAGTACACATAAATTTACGCACAAAACCACATTTTGTTGGGAAGAAACTTTGTTTATAGGTGACGGAGAAGTGTAGAAAATGTTCATTATGCGTAAGAAGCTTTCAATTTTCCATTGTGCGGATACTAGCATTGTTTATGTAGATATTACGATATTTAAGTAAACGACATTGCATTGTATAGAAGAATTCTTTATGGGATATTTGGATGAAGCTTTCAGGATTTCATTGTGCGGATCTTTGCATTTGAAATTGAAGGATTTTTTCTAATATTTTAGTATCAAAACATAATCCATATTTTCTATATTAATGATAATATTTTAGTTGTAAATAATATGCTCTATTGTTATTTAATTATTTCATTGTATGGAGAAATATTTGAAGCCTTCATTGTGTGGATGTCCATTGTTCGCTTTGCATGCTTGTGCTTATATTATTGATAATATTATAATTCTAAATAATGCATGTATTTGTATTTTCAAATATGTTTTGAATTAGAATTTTTGTAGAAATGTGGAGAAATTCCATTGTGTGGAGGAAGCTTTAAATTGGGCAATCATCACAGTTTGTACCAAAGGTTTTTATTGCTAATATTTTAGTATTAAATAATAAATATTTATTATTCACAATAACACCGAAAAAAGTGTTGGACTTATATAATTATAATTTAGTGGGGTCTGGATTTCATCCACATTTCTATCTGAGCCCTTACTTTCTTCACTTTACGATGTCCACACAGCTTTCCCCACAAGCATTGTGAGATGAATTCCACCAATTATTCCCACACAATACATGAGCGCTAAAACATGAGTGCTCTTACTATAAGTACTGAGAATATTTTATGGCCATCGCAATTGTGCTTATAAATTCATTTGATCCATTGCTTTTTCCAAATACATAGTCTATTAATATTACAACAAAAGAATATGGTTAATGATTATAGTTAATATAATTAATATGTATTAATGGTTAATCGTTATAATAATTAGGTGTAGGTTTTGACCCTATATAGAAATTACTAGCAAACGAATTCTTAAAAATAGAAAATATACAATAGAGAGAACATAAAACAAATATACAAATATATTTTCCCCTGGATCCCAAAACAGGGACTACCGGATTGATTTTTCATTATATTCCTTTCAATGTTACAATACACACACACAGATATAGATATCTATCTATCTATCTATATATATATATATATATATATATATATATATATATATATATATATATATATATATATATATATATATATATATATATATATATATATATATGTATGTATGTATGTATGTATGTATGTATGTATGTATGTATGTATGTATGTATGTACATATATATATATATATGTATGTATATATATACATATATATATATATACATATATATACATACATATATATATATATATATATATATATATATATATATATATATATATATATGAAAGCATTCATAAACCCCAATCTGTTTAAATTTGATTAAAACATAATTGTAGTTCCCTTGACCATATCTACAAAATACCATGAGCAGAAAACTATCATGCCCAAAACCATGTGTAAAACCGTTGCACAAAACCATAGGTAGGTCCGGCGACCTATTATAGGGTCCAAAAAAAAATTCCCTAGGCGTTGCTCTGGACCAAAGGTTGTGTTTTGGCTTCAGAGGGATGCTATGACACCAAGGGTTTATAGGGACTGATGAGATGAATGAAAATTCAGTGCATATCTATTATGGAGAGAAAGGTTTGTAGTTGTGAATGATCTACAATAGTAAGATAGGTTGGCATGGGCATCCATGCAATCATGCGGAGGAAGATTTAGATTAGTGATGATGGTTAAAGAACATTGATGGTACGTGGACATGGTCAGGACTTGCACTGAATATCTGGCATGGTGTTTAGGCCTCATGGTAATAAAATCTATATCGATATCCTAAAGAATATTATTTTCATGCACGAAGGAGAAGGGAGTGTAATTTTCTATCAAATTTTTATTTTTTATTATCTATCGATGAAAGGAGTTTATTTTTCTCGTAACATGTTGTGATAGACTATGAAATTTTAGATGAAAACTACTTAATCCATATATCGAACAAAATCAAATGATAAGGCATAAAATATTATTAGGGATGGAAACTATGAGGATTAGCCTGTCATGAGACAATTTTTTGGAAGAAGAGAGTTCCTACGTTGAGGTCGAGAAACTTGTGAAAGGATCTGTAGTGTGAATGTTGGCAGCATCATGGACATAATAGGTTGAGAAGACTACACGTTGTTTTATGGATGTCATATATTTAGATGAAAAATTCCTTGAGAGAAATTAAGAAGAACCTATGTAGGAGAAACTGCAGTGGGCATGAGAAGTGTAGGAGTTTGTCAAAAGGGATGTAGTTGGGTCTCTACTGCCCTACATCGATCAACAATGGGATAAGAACACACACATGGAGAAGATCCTCAAGAATGTTTCTGGTGCCTTCCAGGTACTGCATCAATAGTTTCGGAGATTCTAGATATATGGACGATGAATGGATGAGCTGCACTCTAGGGATTGAGGTGTGGTTGGATTGGTGATACTCAAGATGTTTTTCCACATGTTTATGGATAACTTCATAGTTCAAGAGACACCATATGAATTTTGGGCACTCCAGACTACATGTGTGACTAATGGCCTAGCTTCATGACTTTGGTTGGATATGTTGATCCCTCAAGAATACTAAAATCACATGGACAAGTGGACTGCTTTTGAGCTTTGGCTAGTGACAAAGTGTACTTGCAAGCGAGCCATGGATTGTGACAAATGATGAAAAATATGAGAATGCGACCAAAAGGCCCTGTATGTTGCATTGTCTGAGTGCTATGCCATGATGATGTATGTCCTCAATCGTGTTAAACAATGTGATGGCAAAGAAAATCGTAGCATGGGACGATTTTGGCATGTAGGAGGTCTTCTTGAAGGGAAATTTGAGGCACAAAGTGATTTAAACAAGTCTATCAAGAACACATGGAAGGGATTGTGGCCATGATTGTCATGGAGAGATCTAATCATAGTTCTAGAAGTAGCATGTCCTTTAAAGGAATTGATGTTGGCCTTCGAAATTTTGGTGAAGTCATTGGAGACCAAATGAGAAAAAATCTTTTTAGAAGGATTCAAATGGAGTGAGAGTAGTCAAACTCAGCGAGAGAATGAAAGAAAATAGCAACAAGGGATAAACAATATTTTTTTATGACGGAGTCATTTCTTTTGCATGTAAATGGGCATAACATTGTAAGACCTGGTAAGGCATGTGTACCCCTAGCTAATCATTGGCAAAGTCTAGGATAGACCTAAGTGATATGGGGGATGCGAGCTTCAAAGATACCCTCGGGAAAAACTTTGAGGGGGGTAAAGGCCAAAGTGAGGGGGTTTGTCTCACTTAGTGGTTTTTGCTGGATTTAGCCAAGGAAATCCAAGTCAAGTTTAAGGGGGGAATTGTTAGGTAAAATTGACTCAAGATTAAATTTAAGGTTGACAAGCTTAAACAATGATGGTTTTGGAGCATGTGATATTGTGTACCCATGGTTTTATTCCCATGGTATTTCATGTAATGGAGCCTATAAAATGCTGGGAAGACTACATTGTAATCCAAACCAGGGAGTTGATTGGTGAAGGCTCACTTTTCCAGATTGGTAAGGGTTTTGGCCAAGGCTAATGCAATTTCATCAGGGTGGGGTTTCCCAACTCTAGCAAAACTCAGGTGTGACTAGTCATGGAAAGAATATAACACACAACCAACATTAGGACTCTACATTCATTTATGGTGTTCCTTATACTTATATAATAGAACATATTGAGATTATAAAACATTATAAAAATTGAATCATTGTACAGAAGATTGATGTGGAGAGATCGACATAATGCGTTGTGCACAATGAACTTCCACACAATGGGAATGCGAATGTTAAGGAATATGTTTTGTAGGGATCATTAATTGAAAGTGAGCTTGAAAATATCGTGTTGAAGTCAATGATATTGATTAATCCATATTTGTTGTTCCCAATATTTTAGTTATAAATTATGAAAATTTGCATATTTCCAAATATCACTAGTAAATTGCATAAATGTTGGATCGTTCTACAATGTAAAGAACCTTTAAGAGCATGAACAATGGGAACATTGGGAAAAATCTTTCTTTATGGCTATTTTGTTGAAATTAGGCACACATGTGGACCCCTTATATTTTGTATTAAAGGATTTTGTACATTTTTTCTTGGTACTGTTGCATCAGTAACACAAATGAAAGAGCTTAATATCTAAGTATCCCTAACACACAGTATCAGTTTTCGTTTATCAAATTTGATATCACATATTATAGACATTATTTGTGTAGTATAATGTTAATGCTTATAACATATTTTATTATCTTATTACTATAAATTATATCTGGGCAGTTGGAAGCAACAATGCAACATTAATGAAACACAATCATTGAAGTGACATTTCTAGTTATCTAGGTTCATTTAATATGTGTATAATGCAAAAAAATGAAAAAGCATTCAAGTGGAAAATTAACATCTTGGTTCTAAAATTACTTTTGCAAATTAAAAGATGAAAATACTTTTGCAAAGTAAAAGTTAGCTGAGAGTAATGCAAGTTTACGTAGTAAATTTGTTGGATACATGTTAGTTCAGTGAATAATTATGGAAAATAAATTTATTTATTGGAAAAAGAGCTTTAGCTAATGAAAATAGAATGAGGTTTACAATTATAATAAAATAGTATCTAGACACCAATTTGTAAAGTGTGTAAGGTAGATTAATCATGAAACGTAGTTTTGTGAACTTAAGTAAAATGTTTATGTTTTAAAGTAACATAGTTTACAACAGTCTCGATGGTAATTAAATGTCCTTTTAGAAATTAAATGTCAATTCATGATTTAGATGAATTATTATCTCTTTCACATTATATATACACATGTTTCCTTTTAAAGGAAATTGTCAATACTCATTTTCTTCTAGACTTGTTAGTATGTTATAATAAATCAACTTCTTTCATTATTATGAAACTAATAAGTGTTTTAAAATATTTCTTTATTATTTGCCTATTGGTCTTTGCATTTGTTAGTACCAATGAATAAATGGACCAAATAAAAAATGGAATATGCACGGGAGAAGATGTAGATGCAAGGGGCAAAGATATTTTAATGCTCAACCAAGACATCTTAATGCTTCGAAAATATATTTTAATGTTAGTGCATCAAATACCAGAACTCTAGCAAATGCTTAGCCATCTCGAAGATAAACTAGATACCATAAGAAGATTATCAGAAGAGCCATTGCAAATAAGGAATAGATGAATGAGTTCTTTGTTCTGATAACATAATCTGTACAAGGCTTAATTTCCAGAAACAATGCTTAATTAGTAGAGAAAGCGCTACCAAATTTTTTATTTTATTTTTTTCTAATTTCTGAATAGATTTTGAAATTCAGTATATTCTAAAGGCTATGTATTGTAATATTCTTGACAAAGTTAACACACAATTTTTTTTTGAATATTATGGATTATAGATTTATGTAATGCCTCATTTAGATATTTGTTTTGTAAATAAAGAAATCTTTATTGTAAAGTAATGTCACTAAAAATTGCAATTTAACAAACTATATTCCCTGAGTAGTTATAAAACTTAAAAATTCGATAAATCAAGAAAAAAATATAAAAAAATGACAATGCGGACAAAAAAGAAGAAGGTATAGCATAGTACAAAACATAAAGGTGAAATAAAAAAATCTTCCACTCGATTATGTTTATATACAATGTCATAGTAGCATTTTCATTGGTAGAAAAAATAATCTTGTTTCTTTATTGAGTAGATTGCTAATCTTCTTTGCATTATTATATTGATTGAAAATGTGAAATCATATCCCAAATGTGTAGTAAAATAAAAGAGATATTAGGATGACTCACAATGCTGTGAGAGAACATCATGCCCTTGTTGAATTGCTTAGCAAAGTAAAAAAATAAACCTATCAACATAAATGTACAACTATGTTTTGATGATCTATTGTGAATTTTCCATGTATCTCGAAGTTTTGATGGTCTATATGTAAAACTATGTTTTGATGGTCTATTGTAAAACTTCCAAATAAAACAAAGCTTACTGTAGCCCTACCATGTTCTCCATTGTCATCTTTTATTTCCATGACATATTGCATTGTTTTTCGTGTTACTGAAATTGCAATAGATACAATTGTGCCTATAGTAAAAGCATCATCATTGTGTGACAAAACTGCAATTACCGTGTTTGGAAAAAATTGATAGTCTGCACAAACAAGACAAATGTTTTCTACACTGCTAAAACTATTTATACAAATAGTTTTCTCACCATCACCACCATCTTATTTATGGTTTTGAATAATTTTGAAATCTTTAATAGAAACATCAGAATTTGTAATAAGATTTGACCCATGTTGTTTGATTAACGATGTCGGCACAAGTAATGTTATTGTCATTTATTCTTTCTTATCTATTAGGTATACACATATTATTTCTTTTGACTTATTTGTTTTGTCCAAGTATGTTCGATATGTGACCAAGAAAACCCCATCAAAAAACTTCCCGATTATATTGTTATATTCATTCAATAATGGCGTAGATTCAATCTCTTTTCCCTTGGTCGTGAGCATTGAATTGAATTTTTTTTTGTTTCTTCTAATAAAAAAGAGAGTAAAGAATAGAAAGATGAAAATGGGTTAAAAAAAGGAGAAAAAAGGAAAAATTGATTCAAAGTTAATTGAAAATGTGCAGAAGTACCTATTCACATTTATTTCTTCGCAAGTATTCGTTTATTTTGTTTCGTCTATTGCAATATCTGTCTCTTTGGTATTGCTCATTGTTATCCCCACATTATTTCGCATGTATATTGTAACATCATTCAAATTTGATAAAAAAAAAAAATTTAAATGTTACACTGAAATCATTGATTAAAAGGACACTATAGTTGAAACAAAGTAAGAATTGTTTAATGAAAACAGAATAACATAAAGAAAACTCATTGGTAGCGTAAAAAAATTCTAGATAAATTTTAGTTTTACAAAATATGTAAGTTTTATATAAATGTTCAAAGTACTTTTTCCCTTGTAATTTTTACCTTTAAGTTGAATCTCTAAGTGTCATATGTTTTATGGAAATTTTTAAAAAATTGCTTTTAGTTATAGTACATTAAAAAATATCAACGAAAATAAATGGGAGCACTTTAAAACAAAAACACATTGTTCCATTGTGTATTGCAAATATAATCAAAGTACAATAAATAAAATAGAAATGGGCCTCTTAGAAGAGCTATGATTTTAGTTAATTGTATTTTCTATGCTCATATTCATTTGTGTTGATAGGAAACTATGAGTTAGATAAAATATATAGTAATAAGAAAAAAAAGAGTTTCTAATTCCATAGCACAAAAGTGCTTCAAAAGTAAGGACTATATAACAGTAACATATTTTTTCCAAACGTCTTTAGTATTATCAAGTCATTAGTATTTGAACATTCTACATCATTACCACAAGACTGTATCATATATTGTATAACTGTTGTTAGTACTCATATAGAGAACTAATAATGTAGTGTTAACCTATCACTAATGCTACATGTTTTTCACTTTCATTCTAAATGAGACTCCCCCGAGATGTGAAGCTAGCATAATAATATCATAGAGTGCAAATGAGGACTCTATTTGTAACCAGCCCCTTTGAAAACTAGTTTGACATGCATTTGTGACGTGTATGCTAAAAATATTGGATGATGAACAACTGGTGAATGATTCTATGAACAACACAACCAAAATTAGTAAGTAGTATTACAATGTTAGCATATAAATATTGAACATATGTATTAGACACTTAACACAATTGGACCGGTAGATAGAAGAAATTGTAATAATAATAATAATAATAATAAGAAAAAGAAGAAGAAGAAGAAGAAGAAATAATGTTGGCCTAGGAATGTTTAAGTTTAATGCCTTCCTTTGAAAAATAAAGAAAATAATCAACGCCATGTGTTCCTAGATGCTTTATTTTTTACATGTATTGGAATAAATGATATTGAGAATATGTAGTAATTTACACATTAATATTCCTTTCTTTCTATCTTCTTACATGAAACTTGGTTTCTTTATTTTCATTGGCTAAACTGCATCATACATGCAAGTGGGAGCACTTAAAAAATATGTATTCTAAGGGTCGTCGAAATGGAAAGAGTATTACCTGCACTACGACAAATTTCTTATGACCAATATTGTGCAAACAGAAAAGATATTATTGAAATCTTAATCAACTTCGAGACGCGTGGCACAATAATGATATACCATTAAACAGTTTCTGTATGTATACACTGATGAAATTATGTTATGTAGCACCTATTATCCTGTACAAAGCCACAACAAAAACACCGTATAGTGAAAATTAACAATTTTAATCATTATGTTCTCCTGCAAACACTCCGTCCTCTACAAAAATTCGTAGTTATAAAAGTAAAGCTCTATGCAATTTATCCCCTGCACATACTTCGTACTCCATACAACAAAGTATTTGTACAACAAAACATAATAATATTCCCTGCTCATAGTTCTAAAATCAAAGCTCCACACAATTTCTCCCCCACACATACTTTATACTTTGCACAGAAAAATCCTTGCACAATGAAACATAACAATTTTCCTCTCCTACGCCCACGGGGCTTTGGATTGACGGTGAATGGGTGCGCTGTTAAGGCACTCCTTGCGATAGGTCACTAGTTCAATTCCCCGTGGGTACTTAGTTTAGTCTTAACCTAGAAAAAAAAAAACAATTTTCCTCTCCTACACATATATATTTTAGTATTAAAAAATCATACTTTATGCTTATATCATTAATAATATTTTAGTTGTAAATAATGTACATGTTTGTATTTCTGAATATATTTTAAATTATGCATTTGTGTGGAAGTGCGGAAGAATTCCATTATAATGAGAAATCTTTCAATGTGCAGTGCACCACATTGGCATTAAATTCTTTTATTTCTAATAATTTAGTATTAAAAAATGCATATTTTTTCTTCACAATAGCATCAAAGAAAATGTTGGAATATACAATATTATTTCTAATATTTTAGTGGGATTTGTATTTCATTCACATTTCCTTTGCAAAGGATATATCTGGACATGCTTGCTCAACAACTTTCCCACACATACTTTGTACTCCGCAAAATGAAAAAAATAATATTCGTTGTTCTCTTGTACATAGCTTGTCATTTGTAAAAAATTATGCAATATATGTCTCGAAATTGCAAAAGTGTCAACAAACACAGCCCATCTTCTGCACAACCAAAGCCCCACACAATAAAATCTTCGACAAAAACCTTGTACCTCATCCTAATCAAAGCTCCAAGCAATTTCTCTCTTGCACATACTTCATACTTCACACAGTACATGCTCTCCATAATGAAACATAATAATATTCCCCATTCTCTAGCACATACTTCATCGTTCGTAAACATTCATATGATATACATCTGAAAATTTGTAAAAGTATTAGATTTATTCGAGAAATAAATCTGGCACACACCTGGTCTTTTGCAAATATTCATATATTTAACATCAAAGCTCTACAAAAATTCTCTCCCACACAGTAAAGAATTTGTAAACCAAAATACAATAATATTTTTTTATTTACCTGCACATATTCAGTTCTCCGTAAACATTGATACGATATACGATTTGGAAGTTTATAAAATTATCTTCGCACAACCACGTTAAAGCCTTTTATTTATGGAATTCTAGTAAACGATTGATGTATGTGATATTATTAGTGATATTTTAAGTATAAATAAAGGTAATTTTTTAATTTCTGAATCAAATTAGGCACATGTGTGCAAGTGTAGAAGAACTCTATTATGCGGAGTAAGCTTTCAATGTGCGGATCGCCCCACTTGGCACAAAAGGATTATATTGCTAATATCTTAGTACTAAATAATGTATATTTTCTCAATAACATTGTTTATTCTTAGATTATCGATAATATTTTACTTGAAAATAATGCATACTATTACTATTCAATTGATTATATATTTTAGTATTAGAAATGCATACTTTATGTTTATATTATTAATAACATTTTAGTTGTAAAGAATGAATATGTTCATATTTCTGAATATGTTTCAAATTAGGCATTTGTGTGGAAGTGTCGAGGAACTCCATTGTGTGAAGAATTTTCTTAATGTGGGGTTCATTGCACTTGACACCAAAGGATTTTATTGCTAAAATTTTAACACCATAATCTACGGTTCACCGCACTTTCGTACTCAGTGATGCCATCTGATTAGTAATTGAAATTTTAAGCTATTATTAATTAAATTAATATAATTTCCTTAACTACGTACTTGTTTTATTGATGACTTACTAGGTAGGTATGTATTTCTACCTTTCTACGTCCATACATCCATCCATGTCACATGTTCTACACATTATCTATTTGCACAAGAAATGCTTCGTAAACTACTTTTTCCTTTGAAGACAACTTTATAATTATGCTAAGGGTACTTAAATGTTATTTATTTTGTTTTTATTTTGAACAAAGAAATGACATTCACACTATCAACAAGGTTTCATTGGAAATCCAATTCAATATATATGCAAGAAAATGGTTATCATTTCACAATTTTATCTGACTTTTCATTAATTCAAAGCATTAAAGTATTAAACATAAAATCATGATTTTGAAAGCTTTGAAATATTAAAATTAATGTGTATTCTCAAACATGAAGAAAAATATAAAGATTTTAAACTTTTGGTTATGATTTTGAAAGCAATAAAATATGAATCTTTATGTATAAATTGTTACTAGTTGATTTAATCGGTAAAAGAAGAAGGTCTATTCAGATTCGAAATTGTAACACATCTAATGCTCATTGTTACTAATATTCTAATGTTCACATTGTTTTTTCAATAGTGTAATGTCAATATGATTCCTATGCATTTTATTATCTCCACATATGGCTTTTATGCGAAAATGTAGAGACTTACATTATGCAACAGAAAATCCTTTTAGAATAAGCAAAAATGTAACTGAACGCCTTTTGTAGACTATGATTTTCGGACATCAGAAAAATCAATTTCTTTTTCACAAAAAAAACTTTTCTAATCAATTGATAAAGGTTGTGTGCTTCAACCCTTTGATGTTAATCTTCACATAAGTAGTCATATATGTAGAATTGTGGATTAAGTGCACTATGCGAAGAAAGCTTTGAAGCTTTCATCATCAGAATCTCTATACTAGACATAATGAAGTCTTATCCTACAAGGAAAGTTGTTTGCAAAAAAACTTTTCCCCTACGCCAAAAAAAATTTAAAATATGATGACAGTGAATATTATTTATGTTTCGTGGAAAAATGAACTATGCTCATGTTTCATGTTATTAGCATATATGTATCAATAACATAATACAAATGTTCAATGCATAAGTCTATATCATTAAGAAATACATTAGCAGTCATAATGAAAATATTGAGTTTCACATTTCAATCATCATAGCTATAGTTGAAATAAATAAACATAATAAAAATTAATAGAAGATCATATGCTAAGCATTAAGAACTCTAATTCTGAGCGTGAATTTCTTGTATCATCATAAAAATTCTCAATGGATCAGTTCATTAGCTCAATCACTATGCTATTTTGTCATCTTCTCCTTAAGTACTTGCTTCTACATCTGTGAAAAGTAAATATGTGAACTGAAATATGAAAAAGGAGAACTACAAAAGAAAGAAAGGAATTGCATTCATCAAGTAGACTATGTGACATTAGTAAAATTAACAAACTATGATGATTGAATACTAATAAACAAAAAATAAATGTGCAAATATTTAAGGACACTTAAAACTTGTGAAATCATGTAGGCTAATTATTTGACTATCAGCTACCTCTTGAATACATTGTCTCTTGAACCAATGTCTTCAAATTGGCTTGAATGAATCCTTTCATTGGTCCCATTGTAGTATCTAGCCTCACATGTTGATCCAATAATTTCTTTTTAGTTTCCATTTCCTCCTCTTGTAACTAAGCAGTGAACACATATTTCCTGTCATTAATACTAACAAAGTCAACTACCCATTTGTGAATTTATTTTGGAGTCAAATTAGTTATAACATCAAACTGCTCTACTGTTTATTTTTTTCTCTTATTTAGTTCAAATTTTAGTGTATCTGTTGTAATCAATACGTAATTTTGTATAATTCATGGACCGTCTAGATCTTTAGCAATTTGTATGGACTTTAAAAATGCATCACTTCTTCTATTCTATATGCTCTGACATTTAGAAATAAGGTTTTCTAGTATACTAATTCTTTTGGACCATCCAACTTTGATTTGCCTCATTTAATTAACAATTGATAGTTCTCTATTTCTCTTGTCCAAATCAAGAAGCAATTCAATATTTTAATTAAAATAAAGAAATTCATTGTTAACGTAAGTCTTGCAATTGTTTCAATGATATCACCATCATTTTTTTGACACTCTTTGCAAATTTTTAAATATCAATGTCATTGTTTTATCTAGTTTTGTTATGTATGAACTAAAATAAGTAGTTGTAGCATATGAATCAAGTACAAATTGGGCATAAGTATTTACACTCCAAATTGACAAAATATGCTAAGTAAAACTATTATTCCAAATGTCTGTTGGTTTTGTTTTCAATAAAAAAATTATTCGTCTCAGAGTAGACTAAACTGAATGGATACAATTATATTCACTTATACTTATTTTTAAAGGAAACTATCTAATATATATATATATATATATATATCTAATCATGTTCCATATGCTCTAGTGCATCAAATATTGTTCTTGCATTCACTTTTTTTTTTTGCAGTGTTGAATTCCATAGGCTCAACCATTCATGTTCTTGGCATTGGTGATATCGAAAAATTTAACGTACAATCCATCTGTTTTCCTTTTCTGCAAGTGCTTGTGTGATGATAACGCTAGACAATTTTTAAATTTGTAGGTAGTTTGGTTGAATCCCAAAGAAATTACTTGTCAAAAAAGTTTTGGTTTTAGTATCCATACTTGTTCCATATATGGTAGAATTTTTAATCCATATCAATCTATGTTCATGTTGGCTTCCTCAATTTTGGGATTATGTTACAAAGAAATCAGTAATGATATCACCAAAGTACTTGGACTAATGTGAAGTTAACTGATGTAGAGAATTCATTCTACTTCTTTAATACCATACACAGGTGACAAGCTCATTTCTTATGAAGATATCAATATCACCTTCATCTACTTTGTTTTTAGTACACGGTTTTTTTTGTTGGTGTATTTGTTGTAAAGCCCTTACTAAATGCTCCCAGATGTATTCAACACTACTAAATGAAACAAAGAAAGTGGTTGCACTTAATTGTTGTATCATTTCGTATAAGCTCTTACGAAAATGAGAAAAATAGTCTAGTGATGTTCGTATTCACTTAAGATCCATTAGGCAATGTTCAATGCAAGAATTCATTTCAAATTAGCCTTCGTTTTAATGTCTTTAGCTATTAGTTTTTTTCCTTTGAATTGTCCTTTTCTTATATGAATCCACGTACAACTAAATACTTGAGTGAGGATAATTCGCATTATTTTGTAAAACAAAGTTTTTATATGATATGAAAAATCATGATCTTGATGACAAACTTCAAACTTAGCAATATTGTGACATGTATAGTTTCTTGTAACACTTTCTAATCATTTTTCTATAATTTTACTGTGTGGGAAATATCATCTCTTCTGAATACTTATCCCTAAATATGCCCAACTGCTTATAGCCTTCACCTAGAGCAATTATTATTTGATTATTGCGAAGATCATAAATATTAAATGAATTGATAAATTCATATAACATTTTATATGTCAATGGCTCTTTATCACAATAATCATTATAATTGCTTCTTTCTGTATCTACATTTGTCTCACATGCATATGCATATTTTTTTATTATCAAAGACTTGTTTCCAGTTTTCTTTTATTTAGACATTCTCTAGTCTATAGAATGGCTTTTTACACAATCATCTCAATCCCCTCATGACTTTATGAACACATGTTCACGCGACAATAAATATTATTTTAAACATTAAACGTATTTTAATTGTGATGACCACAATAATAGATTCATGTATGCCATGAGGAACTGAAATTTGAATTTGAGATATGTTAATAGGTACATTTATTAGTCCATTAGTCAATTCCAATTGTGGTTTTCTAAAATGTCATCCAAGTTCTTGTATTTGAAAAAATGGTAATTGTAATGATAGCAACCATTCCTCCCATTCATAAAGTTCTTTTAATATGGAAATTTGTCTTTTGTGGCTAATTTTCTCTAGAACTACAAACTTGATAACTTTTTCTTTTTCTAGCGCCTTTCTACATTTTTCGCCTATGCATTTAATTTTCGACACACTACTAATTTGTTTTTCTATGACATATATTTTAAACCAAGTTTTATTACAAATCGCATAGTAATAAACATGAACATCTTGTATTTTCTTCAGCTAATGTCTCCATTACATAATCCAATATTTGTGATGATACTTTTTTTTCATTATCAAATGCTTTATTGACTTGCGTCGTTTCGATGCTATAGTAATATGACTTGATTCGATGAAATTTTTGTTTCTCATGTATTTTTTGAGTTCACACAATGAAGAATGTGGTATTTTTCTTCCATTGAGAGGTTTTATGTTAATTTCCATAACATTTTCATCAATGTTCATGTTCTTAGAGCTAGAATCTAATGGCTTGCATAGTTTTCTAAGAACATTTTTTCCAAAAATGCTCGTGTTTCTTATGCGTCTTTTGATTCCATGCATTGATAGTCATGATTTCTTGTTTGCATTAACAGATTCTATATCAAAATCTATGTGATTTTCATTCATGCTCATGTTTTCGAAGTTAGGCATATTAATGTCGCTATGTTTTTTATTGAATTTTCCTATAAATGGGATTTTTTTCATTATTTCATTAATACATGGAATGTTGTTTTATTGCAATATTTCTTTGAGAGGTTCATAATGAAAATGACCTACAGTCATACCAAATTGCATAATATGGAATATCATCCCATCTTCCTAGAATTCATGAAATTCATACATAATAACCAGACTGTTAGCAAACCATATGCATAAAGTTATGTTTAAAATATATGTTATCGAGTGATAAACAAAAATACCATCGTCTATCTTCCCTTTTTCATATGGCATTGTTATTTTTATAATGTATCCTTGCTAATTTTGTATTCCAGTAGATTTCTTAATTTCATCTTCGTCCATGTAATTTTCTATACAGTTTCATGCATATGAATAATGATGCATTATTGCATTGAAAACATTCTATGCAATTATGTGTCATAAACAAGTAACATAATACTCATTCTCCATCAATTAGCATATTGTTTTAAAACAACTTTCAGTGTAAATACTCTTGAATCTGGAAAATATCTTAACCATATAACTTCCCATGCTTTTATCCATATGCATGCATCCACGTTTTGTTTCTTCACATGTTGTTATATTTATTATAGGTGCATGATCAAGTCCTATTGAATGTGTTTTCTTGCATATGAGTGGTTCAAAATGTCCATCAATCGGATTCTCATCATGGAACAATATGTCATAACTTTCTTCGAATAAATATGAATTAAAATGAAAGTAGTTTTTTATTGTTGTGTTTGACCAAAGTCTTATGGCAATTTTCAGCCAGTTTGATATTCAATGTATACAAAATATGCCTCCCCAAAGCCCTGTTTCCTCGACAGTGATACTATGAAAAATTGATTTTGGAATCCTTTCAAAGTAAACATTCAGAATATCTACACCATATATATGTATTAATTCATCTATATTCGATTTGTGTTCATAAGATAATATTACTTTAGTCTTCCCTTCATGTAAACAATTCCTGAAATGTTCTACTATTCCTTCACGGAATTTTATTGACGTCTATCTAAAATGGAACAGAGTTTGCATAATATCCAATAGGAAATCTCCCACCTCATATGCAAAATTGTTCAAATGAAATAGATTATGATGCCTTAGTATTTCATTTGGACAACTAATTTATATAACTAGAAAATGCTTCTCAATCGATGCTTTAACAATCATGCTTCAAACATGCATGTTCATGCTTGCGTTAGCAATTACATTTCAAAAACAAGAAAGAGTATTTTAATTTCACTATGAACTACTGCTCAATGACAAGAACATCACAAATAATGTATAGGAAAACAAGTAAAATGATATAGATATAATTGATTTTCCTATAGATCCATGAGATGTGTTAGCAGTGGGAATTGACAATTGATGACTCCATATTGCAATTGGAGTCATTAGCAAAGGACCCAGATTTAAAGAATTTTCCAACATCTCTATTGTTGCTTTTAGTGCTAGGTTCTCTGTGTTTCATTCATCAATAGACACTGCAAGTTTCATGCAATCTAAAAACATCTGTGACTACAATTCTAGACATATGAAGATTTGTTTCTGCTATATAAATAACTTTTATTACCGTGCATCCTTGCCTTTTAAATTTTCAATATTGTACTCTATCTATTATAGTTTTCATCTTGAAAAGAAACAAACTGATCATTAAAAATATAAAATTATTTGGAAATTTGTTATTTTATGTTTTTCATTCAAAGAAATACTCAACCAATCAGGTAGTGAATTTTCAAGCTCCTCATTGATAGCTTCTTGACTTCTTCCTTTTTGCAGAGGACTTTTGCATTTTACAAATTTAGGCTTCTTGTCATCTCTGGAAGCAGATAGCTGGCCATGAATCAACTATGCAGCCTCGATATATTTTTGTCTTCTTCCACTTGAACATGAATGAAAATCAATTTTGAATATGCAAACAGAAGATTGCACAAATTTTCTACTTCCTTTTCTATGCCTTGTTTCCCTGCCAATATTCGCTTCTTCAACAATTTCTCTAATAGTGATTGCTCCTTCTTCATTATTGCTTTCAATAATGTGACTATTGTCATTTTCAGTTCCAACTTTTGTCAACAAGCCCTGGCATTTGATTGCACCTTGATGTCGAACAAATAGGCCTTCTCAATCAACATCTTGCAAGCCTTCAACTTCTTTAAAATTAAAACAATGTAAAGACCTTGCAAACTATGCAAGCTAGCTTCCATTCTTCATGGTTACTTTCCCAACGGTAAATTGAAAAGAAATAAACTATTTATTCTTGTTATATTCAAATTTAACCTTCCAATCATAATATTGTCTATATACTTTGGCAACAAAATACCTATCCATAACAATTCTTATAATCAATAGTGGTTTACCTCGAAACCCATAAACTAGAATAACCATATTATTTTCTCTTTCTTCATGTATCCCTTTCCCTCAAAGGAAAACTTGTGTTTCACTAAATATTCGATGGGGATCTCATCTAGTTATCATTCAGATAAATTGTTATACAAAATTATCTTGAATTAGACAAATACTTGAAATAGCTTGTTTATTCCACAATATGGGATAGTAGAATTGAATTAGTTATTTGTCAACATTTATATTAGGGTTATGTGGCAAGTCATCAAAAGTGTGACTCAAAATGATAGTTATTGTCAGATATGCTAGCATGAAAAACCTATCACCCTTCTGTAAATATACTAACAACACAGTTCATTTGAAATAAGATTAGGTCAGTCGAACACACACATTTTTTTATATGGGTAATAGATCACATATAGAATGTAACTTGGCATAGTGGTAGTAGTTTCTAGGCCCATTAAATGTACATACATCGAAAAAAAAGCTTTGGATGGTTCTCTAAACAAACTTATATCTAGAGAGGAAAGATCAAAAGGAACCTTAAAATTTAGCATAGCAAACTCTTACAATATTTTCAAGCCAATTGCCTATGATACTAAAAACTAGTTTCATTTGACAAGTCTAACCTCATATTTAGAATCAGTAGCTTCAATATCCACCTAAATGTCTCTGAACTCAAAGAAATATCAGTATATTTTCCTGATAGTCTAAACTTTTTTGTTTCCAAATCAAACTTATCCACATATAAATGAACTATTTCATTGAAATAATATACCTCTCGAATGCATGAAACATTTGTTATTCTGGTAGACAAAATCTTATCATTTTTCTTCTCTTTCACATACAAGTTCACATATCGCTCATACATAGTTGACCACTAAAATCTATGATCGTTAATGATGAAGGTGCATTGGGCCGAGCACATAAAAATGATAAGTTATTATAGTTAGATTAAGGGTCTAGCAATGTGATGGATTGATCACATGTCAAGGCTAGAACATTTTAAAGTTTATTTTTGAAAACGTTTTTGATATTTAGTTAAGATTAGTTAGGAATATCTAGTGAAAAGAAATGATTTTATAGCTAGTAGGTAGTTAGGGCTAAGGGAAATTGTTTCACATCCATGAACACATTTCTTGGACAGTGGATTCTTAGTTTTGAAGGAGAGAGGAGGAACATTTTTGGGTCTTGGAAATTTTGGTGTGTGATTGAAGTTAATTGGACATCATTTCCTAGACCAGTGTTTTTTTGTATCAACAAAATGAATCTATAAATGTGTGTGAGACAGTTATTTCCATACATGTTTGTGAGGTTTATGAACCATAATATTAATAACTAGAGATTGAAATTGATTTGGTCTTTATATTGCTATTTTGAATGAGAAATTTTTTCACTGTATTTTCTCTGTTATTTACATTTAAATGAGAACCCAGAGAATCATATTTTAGTTAATATTTTAATCCGGTACTTTTTCATCCAAGATTGTGTATTGGAAAGAGCAATTTTACATTTCAGATTCGAGCATACAAAGCACTCTATATCAAGCAAATAGAAGAAAGAAAATTCATAAAGGAAAACTGTCACCAATTTTGTGGGTAAATTTTTGATCAAGGGAAGATGAATTTTGAAATTCTGGCATCTGCATTTTGTGTAGAGAAGCATATATTTGGTAAATCACGAGTGATTTCCAAAAAATATCCTTTGTTTGGCAGTTACGAAGGGATATTTAAACTGTATTTTTACATACTACGTGGCTGAAAAAAAAAAAATGTTGTTCCTCCTGTAACAACACTGTAGTTTGTTGTGAGAGTCTACAACATCATTGTTGTTTGCTAAGAGAGAGCCTGTAACAACACTGTGGTTTGCTAAGATAAAAACTATCAATTTCTGTTATCAGAGCCTTAACGTTGTTGGTATCTATAGTATATAAAGATGAATAGGTGTGCAGGAAGGGCATGAGGTCAAGGTGGAAGACCCACAAGAAATGCAAAAGTCGAGGAAGTGAGAAGGAGTCTGCAAATTTGGTTAGAAGAAATGGAAGTAGGGAGACAATGAGATCCTAAAGGTGGAGACATTAATGAGGCCAACGAGGAACTTGAAGAATAAGGAGCAACACTTCTTGAAGAAGCTTCTGAGATTAAGTTGTTGAGAGCAGTATTGGGCTCAAGTTTAAGGCCAAAGCCCGAAATCTCTATTTATGATGGCAGTTTGAAAGATGAGAACATACTAGATTGGATCAGTGAGATGGACAACGATTTTGAGTACAAGGAAATTGATGAGGATAAGAGAGTCAAGTTTGTTGTGACAAGGTTGAAAGGCCATGCTGCACTATGGTGGGATAGTGTACAAGCTGAAATAAGGAAGATGGACAAACCATTGATCAAGAGCTTGGACAGAATGGTAGCAACGATGAAGAGTAAGTTCTTGCCAAAGGATTACCAGCTAATTCTTTACAAACATATGCAAAATCTGAAATGAAAGATAATGACAGTGAGAGAATACACCAAAGAGTTTCACAAGGTGAACATGAGAGCAAGCTATGTAGAAGATACCCCAGAAAAGACAACAAGGTATATCAATGGTTTGAGGCTATATATTCAAGATGAAATCAACATACTTTCTCCAATGACAATAGAGGAAGCATACTAGTGTGATTTGAAGGCATAAGAAAATATAGCTAGGAAGTAAAGCTCTAGAATAGGACGTGGTTTTTCCAAAGGGAAAGGAGAGACAAATGGAAGATGAAAGTTTCATGCACAAAAGAATGATTAAGGAAACTCAAATCAGCAAGGGCAGTTAGAGAAAGAAGGTGGCAATAGAGGAGGAAGACCTTACCAGAAGGGTATAGGTAGAGGAAGAGTTAGAGAGACTGCCTACCAGTGTTACAAATGTAACAAATTGGGTCACCGAACTTTTGAATGCCCTGAGAATGACAATAGGATAGTGAGGTGCATACATAGCTCAAACCAGCGTAGTAGAGGCACAAGTACTTAAGGTAGAGAATGTTCCAGATACTAGAGAGGTGTTGATGTTGCACAAATTCGTTTTAAAACTAGCAAAGGAGACTGTTGAACCAGTCCAAAGGAAATCCTTATTAAAGACGATGTGTAAAGAAAAAGGAAAATTCTGCAAGTTGGTGATTGACACTGGAAGTACAAACAATATAGTTTCCCAAGAAATGGTGAAAATTTTGGGATTGAAAAAGATTAAGCACCCCACACCTTATAAGGTATCGTGGCTCCAAAAAGGACAACAATTGTTGGTGCATGGACAAAATGAAGTTGAGATTAAGATAGGTAGGTATAAAGACATGGTGCTCCATGACATAATGCCAATGGATGCTTGTCAAATTATTTTGGGTCACCCATGGCAGTTTGTTAGGAAGGTGACACATGATGGAGAGAGAAATTGTTATAATTTAAAAAAGGATGGCATCAAGCACACTCTTGTACCATTGAAAGAGGAAGGTATAGCTGAAACAAACAACCCAAAAACACTGCTACTTAGTGGAAATGAATTTCTACAATAGTTGGAAGAAGAATAGGTAAGCTATGCAGTGATTTGAAAGACAAAGGTAATACTTCTTCACACCAAAATTGTATATTTACCTCTTGAAGTTCAAGAGTTTTTGCATGAGTTTCAGGATATTGTAGATGATGAATTTCCTAGTGAGTTGCCACCCAAAAGAAGCATTATTCATCACATAGACTTGATACTAGGAGCAAGTCTTCCGAACAAGACTGCATATCGAATGAAACCAAAAGAGAATGAGGAAGTGAGGAAGCAAGTCCAAGAATTTTTGGACAAAGGACTAATAAGAGAATGTTTGAGTCCATGTGCCGTACCTACAGTATTAAGTCGAAAGAAGGGTTGGGAATGAAGAATGTGGACTGACTCTAGAGAGATCAACAAGATCACCATTTGTTATAGGTTTGCATTGCCATAGATGGATGATATGATGGATTTCTTGGGTGGAGAAACTTACTTCTCAAAGATTGACCTAAAAAGTGGTTATCATAAAATTCAGATTACAGAAGGAGACGCGTGGAAGAGAGCTTGCAAGACCAATGAAAGCTTGTATGAGTGGATGGTCATGCTATTTGGATTGTCAAATGCACCAATTACCTTTATGTGGCTGATGAATGAAGTATTGAAGGAGTTCATTGGTAAGTTTTTCATTGTTTACTTGGATGACATTTTAATTTTCAGTCAAACTAAAGAAGAGCACTTAAGATATTTGAAGTATGTTTTAGAGAGATTGCAACAAGAAAAGCTATTTATTAACATGAAGAAGTGTTCTTTTCTAAAGAGTGAACTTGAATACTTAGGTTTTGTCATTTCTAAGGATGGCTTGAAAATGGATCCAGAAAAGGTATAGGCAATTGTAAATTGGCCCTCACCTAAGAATATTTTTGAGGTGATAAGTTTTCATGGTTTAGCCAGCATCTACAAAAAATTTATCAGGAATTCTAGTGGAATTTGTGCACCTATCACTGACACCATCAAGAAGAATAGGCATCCATTTTATTGGACATCAACAACAGAAAAAAAAAAGAAAAAAAAAATTCAACTATTGAAGAACAAGAACACTCAGAAGCAAGTGTTGAAGTTTCCAGACTCCAGTCAACATTTTCAAGGGAGATGTGATGCTAGTGGGACATCCATTGGAGCTGTATTGAGCTAGGAAGATAAACCTATTGCATATTTCAGCGAGAAGTTAAATGAGTCAAAATAGAAATACTCTTCATATAACAAAGAATTTTATGCAGTGGTTCAAGCTTTGAAGCATTGGAGGCATTACTCGATGCCTGACGAGTTTGTTCTATAAACAAATAATTATGCCTTACAATACATTATGCAACAACATAATTTAAATAATAAACATCTAAAGTGGGTGGAGTTCCTTCAAAGTTTCACTTTTGTTTTGAAGCACATTAGTGGGAAGGTAAATAAGGTTGCTGATGCCTTATGTAGGAGATCCTTAATCATGAATGAAAGTCAAATACAAATTTTATACATTGATTATTTGAAGAATTTATATGACATTGATGTTGATTTTAAAGAAGGTTTTGTGGCATGTAAAAATCTAGTCAATAGGGACAATAGTCCATGGAAAGAGTTTATGTTGCAGGATGGGCTATTATTCAAGAACAATCAGCTATGTATTCCCAATTGCTCAATACGGGAAAACTTGGTCCAAGAAAAGCATATTGGTGGGTTGGTTGGACACTTTAGTGTTGAGAAAACAATTGGGCAGTTGATTCACTTCTATTTTTGGCCTAAGATGAAGGAAAATATACAAAGGTACATGAGTAAGTGTAGGGTATGTCAACATGTGAAAGGGAGAAGTCAGAATACTAGACTATACATGCCATTACCCATTCCCAATAAATGTTCGGATTCGATGACTATGGACTTTGTTCTGGGTTTACGAGAACTGAATGAGGTAATGATTCAATTCTTGCAGTTGAGGATAAATTATCTAAGATGGCTCATTTTAGTCTGTGTTTCAAAACTAGTGATGCTAACCATGTGGCTAATTTGTATTTTGATGAAATTGTTTGGTTGCATGGTTTGGAAAAAAGTACAATTTTTGTCAAGGATACAAGATTCACCAGAAATTTCTAGAGAACCTTGTGGAAGAAACTTGGCACTAAGCTAAATTTTATCTCAGCGTATCATCAACAGTTTAATGGGAAAAAAGAGGTTGTAAACTAGAGTTTGGGTAATTTTTTGAGGAGTTTAGTAGGTGACCTACCAAAGTAGTGGCATCATGTGTTAGCCCATGCTGAGTTTGCATATAATGACTCACCAAATAGGAGCATAGGAAAGAGTCCATTTTGGGTCTTGTACGACCTACATCTGAGGGGAATTTGTGAGCTACGAGACTTGGGAAAGCTTGAGCATAGAAGTGTTGATGGAGAGGATTTTGCAACAGCGATGAGTGAGTTGCACGAGCAAGTAAAACAAAGATTACAAGATACAAGCAACAACTACATACAACAAGAAAATGTATACACGAAAGAGGTAAACTTTGAAGTGGGAGATATGGTCCTAGCTCACCTAAGAAAAGAGACATTTCCAAGGGGAGAATATAACAAATTGAAAATGAACAAGATAGGACCTTATGAGATGGAGTTACCCCTAGAAGTTTTCAATGCATTCTTATGAGATGGAGTTACCCCTAGAAGTTGGCATTTCACCCATTTTTAATGTAGAATATTTGTATCCCTACACAGTTGGTGATGCAGATCAAGCTTCTCGGAATCTTGACCACGATGAAGGAAAGGAAAAATAGTGGCTGAAGAAAATTCCCATGACAAAGAGTTTAGAGGCTGAACAGATTTTGGACAAACGTGGTTCCAAGAAAACGAGAAGGAAATAATAGTTGGAATATCTTGTGAAGTGGAAAGACCATCCGATGGAGGATTCTACTTGCATGGAGGAAGTAACACTACAGAAAGCAAGTCATGCTATAGAAGATATTATGAGCAGGAGCTCATAAAATTTTCTTTCTTGGGGAGTCTGATATAGGTGCATTAGACTGAGCACATAAAAATGATAAGTTACTAAAGTCAGACCAAGAGCCTAACAATGTGATGGATTGATCACATGTCAGGGCTAGAACATTTTAAAGTTTATTTTTGAATTTGTTTTTTGATATTTAATTAAGATTAGCTAGGAATATCTATTTAAAATAAGTGGTTTTATAGTTAGTAGGTAGTTAAGGCTAAGGGAAATTGGTTCACATCTGTTAGAGTCAGTCTGGTCAGTCCTCCATCAGAGATCAAAACTCTTTATGCATTTCATTTTTAGGAGTCCCGCTCCATTCACTCAACTACATTCCGCTAGGGTCATGCCATAATCTGATGGAAAAGGTCACTACTAGTCATTTCCCCCCATGTCTGGCTCCTGTTGGCTTAGGTCTTTTGTCAATGATCACCAAAGTCCATGACAGTCAAGGTTTGGTCCTTTAACAGACAAAAGTCATTTTCGATCATTAGGTCTAGGGATCAATCAATTTGGTCTTTAAATATGTCTAGTAAAGCCATGCAGGCCATATTGAGCCCTTACAAAGTAATGATTCAGAGAATTTCATCGTCATATTGATAAACTTTGACTGTTCTTCAAAACTTTGTTTTGAAGAAAAGTCAAACAGTGTTATTGGTGATAAAATTTTCAAAAAAGTTGTCAGTTGATTTCTTCAGATGTAGGCATGGTTTCCATGGCCTAATGTCCTGTCATGCAACCCCTGCAAAAAGTGCCAAAAATTTCATCATTTGAGCTAAAATTTCAAAGGGAAAGTGAAAAGCAGTGTTGCTTTAAGTCAGCAAAAAAATGTTAGAACATAACATTATAAAAATGGGTTTTTGGAGAAGCAAACATTTAACCCATGACTTCCAAGTATTTATATACAATATTTCACCAAAATCAGAGGCATTGTGGAAATCAAGTGCATAGGTAAACATTGCAAAGTGTTTGAGTGTGCATCGTGCGTGTTTGGAGCAAGGTTGGAGGAAGTTTTTAGGGCGCGACGCATATACACAGGGGCACAATGCACACAAAGGGCACGGAGCACATAGAGCCAGCCCTCAGTGTATTTTTCCAACGAGCGCGATGCACACACAGGGCACGTTGCACTGGGTTTTGCGCGCGGCACACACAGACAAAGCACCAAAACAGTACCAAATTTCCCCAATTTTTTTGTGAAGCCCCTGAAATTGAAAGGTAGGCTCTATTACGTGACTTGTTCCTCAAATTTTATAAATGATATGGTGGTTTATGGCAACGTTTGAAATGCAACAAAACTCATAAAGTCAGCCACAAGAAAACACCAAAGGCCATTGTTGCTAGGGTTGCATATTTGTGGTATTGAAGCCAAGGTTCCATTTTCACCCACCATTTTTCCCTCACCTACCATTTTTCCCTATCCTCCCTTTCTCATTTTTCCCATTATCCCTACCCTAAACACTACCAAACCCTATTCCCTTTCCCCTCCTCTTATTTGTCAACAAAACACCCCAAAACCCTACCTTGTCAAAACCCCAAAAACCTACCCTATCAAATACCCAAAACCCCTACATATCCCCAAACAAACTTCTCCCCCTAACTCCTATTCCCATCACATTACTCCCCTCCTAATACTCCCTTTTGTTTCATTTTTCCCCTTGGTGGCAGATATCACAACAACACCTAGTTTCGGGATCATCAAAGGGTAATCCAAGCACAGTACATAAACAGTAGTCATGGCATCTGAGGGTCCATCGGAGTATGAGGTGGAGACTCAAAGTGATACATCCTCAGAAGAACAGGCTCCCAGGAGACATCACAAGAGTGGAAAACATGTTAGGGATGAGCCAAACACCCTCACTGAATTGCAGCCATGCCCTCTTGCTATGTCATGTTTCCAACACCTAGCATGTTTTGAATTATGTAAAAGGGTGGCTAATGTTAGATTTCATCATGAGTTGGCCCGTATTTTTGTGCTTCACCTCCATGGAGGTCAGTCTATCTTGGCCAGCGTCACCTTCACATTGACACCTGAAACTATCTCAGTGGCAACAGGCATACAAAATGTTGGAGAACAGTGGCATAAGAAGAAGAAGGTGGATAGGGAGCATTATGAGCCTTACATTAAGGCCAGTTGTTTGAGGTAGCTCACAAGAGTCTTTCCATTCTGATATTTGAGAAATGAGTATGCTCCACTCATGAGGTTGATCATGAAGTACTTCAACTGTGAGGGGAGGTTCTCTCGTCTATACGCCTATCACATCAGGTTATTCATGCACTTTACCAGGGTGCGGATGATGAACCTCCCATTTTTCATTTGCAGGAACATAGAGAGGATGAACACTTTCATGCAGCATAAGACCCCTCAACAACAACTTAACAGTGTTTATCACTTTTCTCTTATCTGGATTTTGGTGGATCATCAGTTGGGATTGCAGGGAATTGCTTGGGAGGACTTCATCTCCCGTGACTTCTTCAACACTCCACAGGTATTATCAGAGGCAGAGCATGAGATAGGTGGTCCTTCTCACTAGTATGAGTGCCATGAGGTTGCTACTATACCAGTATTCATCACCTATCAGAGAGGAAGTAGACATTTGTTTGCAGCGGCAAAGCGAGTCTTATCTCTACCCGAGGTGGAAGGGGCCTCACTTCCGACATCGACAACACAGGAACAGGACAGAGGTAAGGAACCAATTCATGATGAGGGGCCTTCAGGTGATCCATCAAGTGAACGAGAGACCAAATTCGTTCTCCTTCATGATGATGAGACAGATACATAACCGACAAATGAAGAGCTTAGAGAGATAATCAAGGAGCAGCGATCAGAGATTGAAGCCTTGTCCCTTGATTTAGAAAGAGAAAAATGGAACATGAAATATGTGGAGCAGAGGAACAAACATCTTGAGGATCAGCAAGTGATCATGGAGCTACAAAACATTCGTGAGCATCGCCAAGCTACACAAAGGAGAAGAGTTGAGCTCACGCCATTGGAGCAAGAGATCAATAAGGACCGGGAGGCCAATCTCGAGAGAGTTAACATGCACTTGGAGAGGCTTCTGGACAAGGTCGACAAGGTCCATGCCTTACTGAGACACATGGCTTTCCATTACAGGGCACGAAATATGAGTGCAAGGGCCCGGATAAAGAGCTTGAAGGCAAAATTGAGCAAAGCAACAAAAGAGAAAAAGAGGAAAAAGAGCAAGATCAGCTTCGAATCTTGGCTGAAACTTCATTGACACAGCATAGCACTTCATAGAGAACCTCCAGCCCAAATTTCAAGAAATTTGGGGCAATTTTGGTCACATGGTAATTTTTTGGTCAAAACAGAGGTTTTTTCTCCCTGTGCGCCGCTCCACTGGAGCGACGCTTAGAATTGGGAGCTCCAAATTGGAAATGGATTGCATTTTTGGATTCAGCATGCACAATCATGTCTACTGGTGCTTGGAAAAGAAATTTGGGCATGATTTGAGTCTCCAGGAGGTCAAAAACACCCAAAAATGACCTCTATGCCCCTATTTTGACACATAGGAAGTAGTCTTGGGAGAATGAAGATTTGGAGGGGAAAATGAGCACCAAATTCAGAAATTCCACTTGGATTGGAAAGTAGACAGGACAAGATTTCCAACAAGCATACTTGGGCACATTTTGGACTCCTACAATTGCCTCAAAACAAGCTCCCAAGTGGCGTGGTGCATATAGAAAATGGTGCGGCGCATATAGGAAAAAAGGCCAATTTCACCTCCGTTTCACGAAATTTCAATTCGCGACTTCTCCAAGTGGGCTCGCTCATCTACATTTCACTTTTTCGGCACCTAAGGAAGCATTTAAATTATTTTCACTCCAGATTGGCTTCTATCCAAGTGGCAAAGGAAGGCAAACAGTCACCCAAGCCATTTTTCATGTTTGTAACGCCGCACCTGTAGCTAATGGTTGGCTTTGCACCTCCATTTTGTAATGATTCGAGTAACTCCCCAACCCTTGGGTGTTCTATCTATTCATGGCACTTTTTATATATTGTATGCAAACTATTTGCAAATGGTTGGTTGGCTTGTAATTTTTGGGAGACTATGGGAGAGAAACTCAGTTCTTCATTGTATATTTTGATAGAGGATTAATGAAAGGCAGCGGCTCTATTTCATGAGATTCATGTGATTGTGAGTGTAGCAAATGTGTCTCTTATGTTTCATCTGTATTTCGTAATGTTTCACAATTCATTTCATATTCATTTCCAGTGAAATTTTCTAAGTTAGATAAGGTAGAATTCATTTTTATTACTCTGCCTATGGGAAAATTTCATGTTCAGTGTTCTTCTTCTATTGAAAATGAGTCACGTACTTATGCCCTTTTCACCCTCCTAAGCAATTCGTCCATTCCGCGTTATTTCAAACTAAATTGTTAGACTTTCCGCCTGTCTTGCCTCACGAAGTAATTTTTTCCTTTATATTAAATTCTCTGCTCATTGCTGTCCGTTGGTCCCATGCCATCCCAAAACCTCAGTCATTCATAAAAAATTACTTCTTCAATCCATATTTACTTACCAGCCTAAGATCAATATTTCACTGTTAGTCATCCCAGACCATTTCGTTTACTTATTCGGAGTGTGACTTGGAGAGAGCCCTCTCCTGTTCTAGTAGGGCTAGCTACCAGACTGAGCGTGGTTTGTGGTTACCCTAAATTTTTCCTTCCTTCAACCTAAGGTAGATTTAGGTGCTAACAACATCCATGAACTAATTTCTTGGATAGTGGATTTTTAGTTTTAAAGAAGAGAGGAGGAACTTTTTTGGGTGTTGGAAATTTTTGTGTGAGATTGAAGTTAATTGAACAACATTTCTTAGACCAGTGGTCTTTTGTAACAGTAAATCAAATCTTAAGTGTGTGAGACGGTTATTTGCATATGTGTTTGTGAGGTTTATTAACCATAATATTAATATCTGGAGATTGAAATTGATTTGATCTTCATATTGCTGTGTTGAATGAGGAATTCTTTCACTATATTTTCTTTGTTATTTACATTTAAATGAGAACCTGTAGAATCATATTTCAGTTAATATTTTAATCCAATAGTCTTGCATCCAATTTTGTGTATTAGAAAGAGTCATTTTACATTTTAGATTTGAGAATACAAAGCACTCTGTATCAAGCAAATAGAAGAAAGAAAATTCGTAAAGGAAAATTGTCACCATTTTTACGGGTCAATTTTGGATCAAAGGAAGATGAATGTCAAAATTCTGGCATCTGGGTTTTGTGTAGAAAAGGGTCTGTTTGGTAAGCCATGAGAGATTTCCCAAAAATATCCTTCTTTTGGGAGTTATGAAGGGATCTTTAAACTATCATTTTATTGACTACATGGCTGAGAAAAAAATAAAAAAAATAAATAAATAAATTGTTGTTCCTCTTGTAACAACACTGTAGTTTGTTGTGAGAGTCTGTAACATCATTGTAGTCTATTGAGAGAGCCTATAAAAACGATGTAGTTTGTTGTGAGAGTTTGTAGCAACAATGTAGTTTGTTGAGAGAGCCTCTAACAACACTGTGGTCTTGTGAGATAACAACCATCAGATAATCGTAAGTGAGTTAATAGTATCAATGCAAATAACTTCTTAACATCCCCTTGAAGCCATTTCTATAATAAACTTTGAAAACATTTTGTCAACTAGAAACACTTGCAATGCAGTATATGTATAGATCAATGATATGCCAAACAAGCACCACTTGTTACTACTTTATCTATGAAATCCCTTATACAGGGCATTTCCAATATATAGGAACTTAGTAAAGAAAAATACGCATTTATAACAAATAGTAGAAGTCATTCACATAATCTAAACCTAGCATAACTTTGGCTAGAAAAAAATAGAAATTCTAACTCGATTTTTAGAAAATTGATCACAACGTTTTCTAAAAATTGGATTATAGTTGTCAAAGTGCATGATTTTTCGATACCAGAGTAATTGTCGATATTGCTAAATTATATTCCTTTTTTTGTTTGTCATACATGTCCCTATTCTACATGTTAAATGTGTTTTATGAAATTAATAGACATTAAAAGAATAGCAAAGAAGAATTTGCCAAGAAATCGCACAAATAGTTTAAAAAAAAATATCAAAATTCAGAAATGAGTTACTCTATGTACAAAGCAATTAAATGTGAATCTTTTCTAATAATGACAACTAGCTTACAAGCTATCAATAATTTCATCCACTATTATATAGATGTCAGTGCAGAGATAATAGTATTTACATTCCTGATTATGTATCGATCCGTCCATTTAGACAAAAGGGTACTGAACCGTTAATGTCATTATACTCTCTATGGAAATGGAGAAATTGCACTCGATACAATGAAAACATTTTGTTTTTTTTGTTTTTTTTTCTTCTCCTCCTTTATTCTACTTCTATAGTGCATTTTTCAATTCTGCCTCTTTTTCATATGTATTATACAACTCCCACATTAGTTATAATCACCAGTAAAACTTTAGTTATAACATTATTATTTTTTATTTTTATTTTTGCAATTGGTAAAACTTATTATTAAGTAATGTGATTTAATTGAGAAATCTCACGATGAAACAAGTTTCTATATATAGAATGAGTTATATAAATACTTTATTCCACAGATGCATTTGATCCTTGCAAAGCCTCCGCAAATGCACAACCACTTCCACATAGCTAGTTCCATATCCAATAACATTTAAAAAATACTCATTTGCAATTGACTACTTTCACTTTTATGACTTGAAACATAAACTTTAATATGGATTTGACACAACAAAAAGATTCCTAAAATAACATAGGTTTCTACGTTCAGTAGGTATTTCTTAAAAACTTTTTTTCTTTAAGCATACAAACTGTATATGTCTATAAGCAAAATACTTACAGAAACTAGTTTACAATTGACCATTTCCAAAAGAAAATATGGAACCTTTTCACAATTCTTCATAAAAACATTTCTCATAGTTCAATGTATAATTATTATTATTTATTATTATGAACCTATGTTGTTGTGCAAAGATTTCACTCCATGAAGCTTCCCCTACATTATGGAAACTCTTATCCTAATTTCTAGAGAGTGAAACATTTATGTGTACCATTTTGACGTTTCTACATGTATTCATAAATAAAGATGACCGCAACAGAATAGTCATGCTTTCTGGCCCAACAACCCTCAATAGTTATCAGCATAGTTACAACAAGTGTGATTGTATTCACATTGAAATTCTAGCCACATAAGATGCAATAGATACAACTTCACATGTAAAACATAATTTAAAATTTATTCAAATAAATGGTAAAAAGTTTCAATATTAGAACAAAGTAAACAAAACTGAATTTTATATACTATTCATTACAAAAAATTGGATACTATATAAACAATTGTTTAATTACTTTTTTCTGTAAAGCGTTCGAGAACTCAGGTCCATACAACATCCCATGTCAAACGTTATCTCAAAATTGTTTACATAATTAGCAAACATACTAAAGGATAGAAAAAATAGTAATTAGAATTCAAATAAGTTATCATCGCCAGTCCATGTTCTAGGAAATATGATCTATTACATAAATCACTTATGAAAATGTTAATACTTCAATCGCAAAGGTGTCCTGATGACAACTATGATTGCAATCTTGTCAACTGCGATCTCCAAAAGTCATCTAAAACAGATAACAAGGAGCCACATTTAGAAATTAGAATATTCCATCATAACACACATATAAGATCTAAATAGTAAAATGGTTTTATGGAAAAAAAAAATGTTACAATGCAATAAAACACTTACAATATGCAAAAGTAGAGTTTGATATTCTTTATCTCTAAGCTATCTCTTGCAATTAGCCTTATTTCAGCGAATTCCTTCACTTTAGCTTCGATGAATTCTTTCATCAGAGTAATGGTAATGTCCTTCTTAAAAAGTTCATTGAATATCTCCTCCTCATTTTCTTTTTCTTCTTATTGCAATTGTAAAACCGACGCATAATACTCATCATTGCCAACAACAAAAGTAATGAGAAATTTTCTAATTTCCTCTACACTAAAATTAGTTATATCATAGAACTCTGTTTCCTGTAATTTTTTCAACTTTTCCAAATCAAACACCAATTTCTCCTTTGCAATTGATCCAGATTCATGTGTAATAGACAAACCTTTTAAATTTGGAATAATCGCTAATGCCCTAAGCTACGCATATGCTCTTTGATTTTCTATTTCTGCAGACAAAAATAATCACTTCCAATGTTCTAATTTTCCTAGATCATTCAACCTTGATCTACCTCATCCAATCGGTGTTAGGTAGTCGTTATTTATCTCTTTCTAGTTTGGACAATGAATCAATCTTCAGACCAAACGCTAATAGGTCATTGTCCACAAATTTCCTATCTCCCTCCAACTCACTTTTGACCAATTCGATAGAAGACCTCATTCTGATCTTTAAATGTCAGAGATAAAAATTCCTTTTCCATGTAGATTCAATGATCCAAAATCTTTCAAATGTATTATTAATGATATATGATTTCACTACACCTAGAATATTAATAGGTTTCTCAAAGCTATTATATATGTCAGGTATCACCAATGGGGTCTTCAAAAAAGGACCCGCACTCATATTATTTTCCACTTATTTTGTTTTTGCCTTCAACTTTTGATTTGCAGCTTTTCATCGACCAATAGAATCCACAAGCGCTTCACCCCCACCTTGATGAAATTTCATCAACCCAAACATCACAATCAAAGATAGATCAACATTCAATTATGTTTGACCAACAACCTTTATGTTAGAAAGTTGTATTATTTTCATCTTCAATCTCATATTTCCCCTATCATAACTTGCATGTTGCAATGTGACAAAAGTGTCATCGAAACTAATCTCTTCAACAATTTCCTATATTATTCTTTGATTTTATTGCAAAGAAGTAATAATCCAATAAGGTATTATAATGTTATAAACTTCCAAGTCCATCGTTTCTTCAAAACTCTCTACTTTAGGTGCACTATTGGATCTAAATGATTCAATAGTATGTGCTCTCTCTAGAATTAATCTATGGGGACACCCTTCATCAACCCTGCCACCTAATAGCCTAGCATCAACCAATTTTTTACTTCCTATACTTCTTTTTCTTTTTTTACTAGTAGATAAAGTCACACAAATACAGTGTGTGTGAGATTAAAATTGCCCCGTAGGATTTTTGCCTCTTTTCTTAAGTATTTATATTGTCGAAATGATCTCTTTCTTAGCAACCTATCCAACATCTACTAACATCTTTTTTATCAACATTGTGAATTTTCTCACCCTGTTATTTGCTTCTCAGAAACAAGTTATCATAGCTCATAGACTCAAGGAAGTCCATAAAAACTCTTCCTCTATCAAAGTATTTAATAGCCTCAAGTTCACTTAAGTTTAAATCATCCAAATACTTTGTGAAAATAAGGGTGTGAGTCGTATTCTTCATAGTGACTTTATAAATAGAAAAGAAATAAATTGTCTCTTATTTTTTTGTTCAAATATAGATAGCCAACGACGATATTTCCTATAGACTTGAACAAAAAAAATACCTATCTAGAACAAATATTGGCAAAATAAATGACCTATCTTCCAAACCATAAATTTTCATAATTGTATTGCTTTCTCCTTCCGCACATTCCCCCTTGCAAAGAAAAAAAGCCTTGGCCTCTACCAATATTTGAGAAGGATCTTGTCCATTTACCATGTTATCCACTTGCCTCACAAACACATTTTGAATTAAACAAAAATTTAAACAAGCTTCATGCTTCCACAATATAGTATACCAGAACTCCATTGGTTCCTTGGGAAACTTGAATATAGGATTACATGGGAACACGTCAAACACATCGGTTGACACAAGAAGGGTTATTATATATAAGATCATAAAGAACCCATTGTTCTTGGGTAATCTATGTAACTGAAAAACTAATTTATTCGAAATGACATAAGCCCAATCGATCATACAATTATTTGTGTATGTCTCATAAAGCACATAGAAAATACATTTCGGGACATGTGATCTACCATTTAGCCCTTCTACATGGGAAAGCAACAAACAAAAATCCCTAAACAATTTCCTAAATAAATAAATATTTACAAGAGAAAGATCGAAAGGAACCTTAAAACTTATAGAAATAAATTCCCACACAATGTCAATTTTGTGACCTTCTACATTTAGGAAACTATCTACAACAAACAATTCTAAACATTTGTTTAGATTTGGTAACTTGAATAAAAATCCAAATACATAAGGATTTAGAGAAACCTTTATCACTCCTAGCTTAATTTCCCTCTTTTTGAGATAAAAATTATCTATACAAAGATAAAAGAAAAATCTCTAGAATCAAAGGCCTCTGTAAGACACCCAACATTCTTCAATCTAGTGCTCTAAATGTTGTCATCTGTTTTTTCCTCTATTGATAGATTGACATATGGATCATAAGTTCTCAATCAGTCAAATTTATCCTCGATCTCACCAAGTGAGTTAACCATATCACTACAAAAAACCTTTTTCCTTCACTTGCTGCCCATTATTCATTTGTAGCAGAGGAAAAAACAATCTATCAATGTATAACGTATTAAAATCTTGTTCCACTATACAATTCTCCATTTTCTCCATAAACACTAACTATTACTATTACTTGTGTGGAAAACCATTGCACGTGATGCTCTGAGTAAATAGAAATTAAAGAAAGAAAAACAAAGTTTTACAGATAGTAATAGGAATTTCTTTTGAAATTGTAAAAGAATCGTCTGCAGTTACTACACACTTTTCCCTTGCTTCAAGATCATCAATATACGTGCACTAAGAAACCTAAATGTGCAATATGTAATAATATAAAATGTCTATTGAACTGGTAAGCTTGTCTATACGACCAAAAATTACCATTTGTCCCAATCATTTTCTGTAATAGTTGAAATGGATTCAACACCATCGAAAACCCCATCAAAAAATCTGCCAAGAGAACTGAAAATCGTTGCAAATGAATTTTTTGAATTATTTTTTTTCATTGTTTTTCTTCTTAATATATCTTATCGACACAAAAGATGATGAAAATTGACAACTGTAATCTCTAATTACAAAAATTCACCACCATATTTTTTCAACAATGTGCTTGAACTTCCTTTCTTTTTATAATCAATTTTGAAAACCCAAAAAACTATCCATAATGTCACACTCTACTGAGACTATAAATTCATCTAAAAAACAATGGAACTTTCTGTAGAAATTTTAAAACACCTGGAATTTTTTTTAATGATTTTGCTAACATTTGTCAAGGTTCAAAACAAAAAGAAAATGATTCAACACTCTTAGCATTTGATTTCTTTACATTTTCCCCTCTGAATCCCATAGATAATTTTGTTATTCACGTCAAAAAGTATCTTCCGTCGAGAACACCACAAATAATATCTACAAATAGTAAAGTGCAAAGGACAAACAGAGTAGTCTAAAGAGACCATAATTTTTCTTGGAAAATAGTGGAAATTCTGCCACGATTTTTGCTAAAATTTTGAGAAACCTGGGTTATATCTATTAGGCTTCAATATTTTGGGTGTCTTTGGAGTTTTTGATGCTAGTGAATCCATTTCCACCATAAAAATAAAAAAATAAAAATAAATAAAAATAAAAATAAAAAATAATTAGAAGAAAAAAGAAAGATAAATAAATAGATAAATTGATTCAAACATGACTATGATCAGATTTTTTGAAAAAAAATCACTAGATTCGCAAGAAAAGAAAATTCCAAGTGAATTTGCAACCTATATTGAACCACTCTCTATGAGAAATCAACTTGGAAACTGATCCCATTACTATGTAAAACCAAATCAAATTTGATTTATGAATAAGCTAATAGTTATTTCCCTTAAAATTTGACACACATTTACGATACAGTGCAAACCTTATTTCACACAGACACATTTGATTTTAAACTCTTTTATTTTTGCAACTGTTAAAATAATTTAATTACAAAAATTTGAAACTTGTAAAACTATCAATAATACCAAAAACTAGCAAAGTTACCTTATATGATGAATTGTCTTGGAAACTACTCCCCACTACTTTGTAAAACTGAACAAAATTTGATTTATGAATAACATTACAAAATCATCTCTCACAATACCCTAGAGAAAACCAAGGTTACAAAATATTGTAGAGTATTATAGAAAAAATATTGATGAACCGAAAACTTGCAGCAATGCTAAAAGTGACAGGAAAAATAGTTTGGAAGCTTGTATTATTGTACATCTTTTGTATCCCTGCATGGTTGTGATTAACCAAAATCAGATTCAAAGATAAGATTTTATGTAAGCCAATAGAAGCTTAGACAATACACCTGTTGGGTAGCGGGAGCCCCACGCAATGGTTAAGGAAACTGGACATTTTGGGTAAAGACTCTACTGAACATGTGGAGCGCGAATTGTAATAGGTTGAGTCAAAGGGTAGTCCACCCGAAAATAATAAAAAGTAATGCAAATAGAGTCGGCCCGCACAGGAATTGTGGACCAAGGAAGGGTATAAGTAGAGCACGACTTTATGAGGGAAGGGCAATTATTTTTGGGATGAAATGTAATGCGTTCTTAGGGAAGATAGTCTAAAAGCGTATGTAAGTCTGAATCGGGGTTTAGGTAGGAGGTAGAGGCTTTGAAGCTGTGTGTGCAGAGGCCTAGAAGGTCCACAGCTATGTGTGCAGACCCCTGCAGCTGAGTGCACAAGGTGGATCTAGATGTATTGATGTATTAGTGAAGAATAATAATAAAGATAATTTTTTCTTCTATAATTCGGTCTTATCGGGCATCTGTCTTTATGGTTTACCTTCCTATAACTGGTTAATGCAAATGTGATGAATGTATGCAAATCTGGGTTCATTTTGTGTGCAAATAAATTACGTTGGATAAATGTTTTCTTAAAGACTCGGTTGAATAGTTCTGAATCATAACTGCTTCCTTCAAGTAGAATATCACATGAACAAGAATATTATAATAATCTTGGATCAGCGCGAAGGTTAAGCAGTGCGGAGTTACAGAACAGTGCGCGAAACTGCCAACACACATCTAGACATCCCTAGGGTGTGGAAGCTTGGTTCCAAAACCCTCTCCTGCTACCTCGAGTGAGACCTCAGTCTGCGCTCTACGGGCTGTTGCCGAAAGGGCCGGTAGCTGAGGGATTTGTTTGGCTAAATAGCTCTTCCGATCCTGGGTTAGGCCCAAACAATCCAACAAATGGTTCCATTGCCAGGACCGAGATCTACCTAAGGGGTGTTTAATGTGGGAACATTGGAATCCTACGAAGAAAGAACTCAAAGATAGGTGGGATCTAAAGCTTCACGAGTTCGTGCTTCTGGAAAATAGAAATTCATGGATATCAAAGGAACAGTGGTTGGATCATTATATATTCATAGACATACATGAGATCTTCTTTGTAGCATTCCCGATAGAATTATATGAGTGGTTCGCGAAGTTAGCTGATAGCGTGTGGAGGTGCAGATTGGACTAGCCCATAGTGTGGGCTCCTGAACTGGTGCAAAGGCTGGAAGCCACTGAAGATAGACTTGCGCCCATGGTAGACCGCTGGTTATATCGGATCATTGGGGGATTTATCACTGAATTCACGATAGATACAACCATAAGTTACAGTGAAGCGAAAAGGTACTTTCTCCAAGGATAGTTGGGTATGTGCATCAAATCATTGAATACTTGGATTAAGATGTTGTTGTGCGAGAAACAGATTTTGCACGTATATTGATGTCTGGGGTAACGTAGAGTGGAAAGGGTTATCGAAGAACAAGAGAAGTAGAGAACAACCCATTGCTTTTTGTCTCGCGGGAAAGCGAGGAGGATCTCGCTAGGTTCTTGCTAGGAAGTGCAGCCCGATTGATTAAAGAATGCTTCCCACTGATACATCCTTCATCTACACCACCACCCACTTCACTCGGGTCGAGTCCATCCACACCAACAGCTTTTCCACCGCCTCCACCACCAAAAGCTAGAATGGAAGCTACAGTTAAGTTACTGACCTTTTAGGGTATGGGAAATGAAGATCCAAGTCAGTTTTGGTTTGCGATAAAATCTGTATGGGCACACAAGGCATAAAAGATGAAAAAATTAAAAAGGCCACGTTGGTCAGTGTGCTACAGGGCCGCGCACTGACATGGTACATAAAATACTCAACTGACCATCCAAATGAGGTAATAGCAGTGATCTAGGATGTGTTGAATAAAGTGTTTGGCCGACTAAAGTCTGAAGCCCAATCGGTCATTGGATTCAAAGAAATAGAAATGTTCCCTAGTGAAACTCCATGGGATCTAGACTAGAGAATAAAAATTACTATTCGCGAAGTGAACATGACCTTAATATATGGGTAGCATTGCACAAGGTTTGTGGTGTCATTGATGCCCCAGTTGAAGACAGATCTGTCACAGCATAAGATCTCAACCCAAGCCGAGACATTGGAGGCAACAATGAGACTACACATGACCCCAATACCAGACCCATGGTTGGGAGTTCAGAAAATCCACGCGCAACTTCAAAACTTGATCTTCAAAGTGTAGAGTCTAAAAAAATGAAGAATGTCGCGACCAGAGGTACACCCAGAGGTAGGTTGTATCAAATGTAAGAGCCTAATGCACGATAAGGACCATTGCCCGATTTTCTTGAACTATCTGGTAGGAGGAGGTCTGACGCCATTAAAGGTAGAAGTACAAGCATGATGAAGTACTTTGTAGGCACTTGTTGCGTGATTTTCCAGGAGGGAGGGAGGCATGTGACAGATAATTACCACCTATTACAGAAGTACACCTAGACCTCAGAACAACTGTATTGCAACTTTTTTTAATCGATGGGACACGATGAATGAACTTGCCAAAGTTATGACTTAAAGCTAGAAAGAACCCCATCCTACCAGGTGCAGACTGAGGTGCGAAGAGGGTTTCAAGGACGCAGTAGGGGAAGAGGATTGGGGCCCAGACAGGGCCGTGGTCAATTGATTTGTTATAATTGTGGAGAATAGGGACACTTCGCATGCAACTGCACTAACCCAACCGGGATCTCATGCCCCTACTGTGGGCAGTCTGATCACTAATTAATATATTGTTCGATTTTAATTGGCCAATTAAGCAAAATGGGAGTACTCCAACCTCCACCAACCTAGAATATCCAAATGATGTGTGAGGAACCTCACAAAGAGGACCCTAGCATAAATATGGTACTAAGAAGCGGTGCAACTGAAGGAAATGAAGGCAGGGATAGGTGCGACACACCTATGAAGGAACAATGCGTGGAGTCAAAGCAAGGAAGGATGGGGCCAAGAGAAGCTCAGCGGAGCTTTGTGGAAGCTTCAACCCCAGATAGGAGGGATCAAATGGAGTCAGGAGTGGATGTCTCTATGGTCACTACCTTTCTGGAAACCTACATGAAATTGTTGCGCGATTGTAAGGTTGTTCAAGGATTGCAAGAGCTGATCACTAGATGCATCAGATTCAGTGAACCGTAAATCGTTCGAAAGATAGGAAGACATGCTCTACACACCGAACGTGAGATGAGACTAACTGTGCAAATTGGCAACTATGACATGGATCAAGTTGTCTTGGATTTAGGATCAGATGCGAACGTACTACCTAAAAAAACCTGGGAACGGATGGGCAAACCTGCACTGCAATGGTCTCCGATTCAATTAGGAATGGCCAACTAGAAAAAGATCTTACCAATGGGCCAATTGCAAGGAATAATGGTAAATATCAATGGTGTGAGTACCTAGACCGATTTCGAAGTTATAGAAATTGTTGATGACAGCAATCCTTACCCAGCGTTGCTGGGAATTGATTGGGCTACAGATATGAAGGGGATTATTAACTTAAAAAGGCACACGATGACCTTTGAACAGAAGTCACTACGGGTGGTTGTTCCATTGGATCCAGTAGAAGGAGAACACTATACTGAACTTGTACGTGATGAAGAAGGTGATGACAAACTTGATTGCATTTATCAGATAATAGCGAAAGACGAAGATCAGATGCATGCCGTCGAGGATAGAGGAATCTCGTGGGAATGCGATAGCATCTGCACTGTGGACTCTGAGGAGGATGCAAAGCAATGGCATAATTGATTGCAGGAAGTTACAACACTCAATTGTAATAGCGTGACTCAATTAGCATGATGTAACGAAAAACGCCACCTGGGAAGGAAGGACGCGACCCCTGAAGAACAACTCACATGCGTAATACAGGAACAGCCTAGGGCATCGATAGACATGATACGTGTACTAGCAAAAGAATCAAGGAAGCTTAAATATAAGTGAAATTTTCGACTCTAGATTGGAAGATATGTGCGGTGGATAAGATGGCATAAAACAATATCCCGAAGAATATGGGTGTATGGCGAACGGCTGACACCTCAAAAAGACCAAAGTCGAACATAGGATCATCAAGCTAGGAAGAACCTCCTCCCTATAGCCAAATGAACCATTATGGGTATAGCTTATCCCACCCAGGATGGCATCCGCGACAAGGTTCAGCAGTTGTGGGATTCCATTCTATGTGCAAAACAACGATTGGATGAGTTGGAACAAACTAAGGCCCGAATCTGTAACCACAGTAGCAAGTTGGACAAAGCCATCGCGAAACTTCAATTAGAAGTGGCCTAGCTGGATGACGAAAAGGAATTTCCCAAGGAAGCTAACATGGTTGGCTGTCATACCTTGATACAGTTACACCCAGAGCCACAGGGATGCACACACCATAGTTCTGTAATGGAAGCAGAATGACGTATAGGGTGCTCGTCCCAAGTCAGTGGGGAACTAGAAGACCCGCGTGAGGGGTTTTCCCTTCTGACTATCCGTTGGAGGTTCAGTCCCAGCACCCCAAGTAGTTGGAAGAGGGTGTACGACTATAAAATAGGCTATTGTCAAGTTACGTGATAGGACCATTGGATCCATGTAGAAACCATGCCTGCATCCCTGAGGATTTGTTGCTGTAAAGGAAAGATGGAAAGTGACTGTTAAAGATACTGCTCATGGTATGATGGCACATTTAAAGCACCTTGAAGTGAGAGGCATTCCATTAAGGCAAAATCATAATCGTCCAAATCGCATTTATGAGATATCACAAGAACAAGCCATCGGGTTTCGAATTCAATCAATACAAATAGAGCAAAGGTCATGCCACCACGTCGTATTGTTCGGCAAGAGAATTGATTTGTATTTCCTACATCATGAGCAATGAGGAAGTTGAAAATAGTCTGTGGTTTCTGGCATTGCCATAGTACTACAAAGATGTTATCCTGAAAGCTCAAAAGCCTACCACCATTAGCCCACAGCCAGAGCCATAGCAGGTATCCGAGCACTCTAGATCCCCTCGGATGCCAAATACCAAGAAGAAACCTCCACTTCTAGAATTCGTGAGACAGTCGCCGCTACACCAGCCTGTTGACAAATCCATAATGAAAGAAAAAGGTAAAACTATTATCATCGATAGCGAGGAAGAAATAGAAGAGTCTCCCACATGGGTAGAAGAGGACGTCCCCGAGGAGGACCCTATACAGCCAGTGCGATGGCCCAAGTATGTGCCTCCAGGAAAGGAGATGAAAAAGGTACTTGCCAACCAAGACGAATTCAACGATATAATCACTACCCCCTCTCTCCCGAAATCCATCCCAGTGGAAAACTCGGTGGTTGGCCATGTTGCAACAATGAAATTCGAAGGTTTCGACCTTGCAAATCGAATAAAATTTCCCCATCTAGTGACGGATGCCTTAATGGACCACAGGATATATGGTTCAGTGACCACCCTACAGCCAAAGAAGTGGTTATGAAAGGTGGATGAAGACGGATTACTTTGTCTCCTGGAAATTCCACACTTTCTTCGAACCCCCATTACTATGTTAGTCATCAAGTAGTTTCTCTGTCTAGTGCACGAAGATACATTATGGGTCAGTAAACCCATCCGTATCACAACAGAACTTGTTCACCAGATCTCACATCTTCCTTGTGCTGGACGGAACCCTCAAGAAATTACTAGTAAAAGCAACGATGTAGGGATGATAGAACGACTGAAGAAGATGTATAAGCGTGGCAAGGGACTGTGAGGGTACATCATTGACAGTATCTCCGACGACGCAGTCAGGGTGGCAACTCAGTTGCTGGAAGGAAAAGTGATGCGGAAATGTTAGGGCTCTAAGGTCCCTGCCGTCGTTATCGCACTAGTTAAATAATGTGCCACTGGTGTGCAGTTCAACTGGTCACAGTTTCTTTGTGAAGAATTTCTGACAAATTGTTGTGAAGTCCAGGAAGAAGGCAAGACATTCCATTATGCGTGGTTTGTGCTCTCTTTAATGCTGGTTACTATCGAGTTTCCTGAAGACAACCAGTTTCCCATTTTATCGCTGAAATGGCCGGAAGCTGTGCAATATGCATCCCTTTGCGTGACAAAGGATGCAAGTAGAATTCGTGGGATTAAAATATTTTGGATCTTTCTTAACATGAATGTGCGTCAATGGATTATTGAGTTACCGTGCTCGACAAATGAAGTTTATGAGAGTATGAAGCACATTGCTGAATTCAAAACAGATATGCATCATGTCTACATTAGGGCACGGAAGGACCCAGCCCAGGAATGGACCCCTCTTAGGTTCATCGTCACTAATGACATTGTTAACAAGATTGTTGAAGCTTGGTCAACAGCTTGGTGAGGACCTGAGGCAGTGGAACAAGAGGAGGCTACTATTCAAAAACAAAAAGAGGAAGCTAAGCACACCGCACAAAAGAAAAGGAATGACCAGTATGCTGCACAGGCTAAGGCAGCACGAGAGGAAAAACTCACAACAATGACAAAACCACTACCAGGCACGCATACAGTAGCCAAAGACAATGGCATTCAGAAGGAAACCACTCAACCAGTTGCAATGGATATGCCATCCACTACTACGGGTACCCCATTGAAGCACTCAGCCACACCAGAGCACCTAAAACCATGAAAGAAAGCAAAAGCATCTAAGATAGATAGTGAAGTAACCACCCTAACAGAGGGCAACCTAAATGACATCGAAAACATCATTTGCAAAGCTACTCGGGGGGCAGTTGATGAGGCTATGTTGAAGCAGCACATTGTGTTGGGGGAGCTTCGGACACAGTTACCTGAACTAGGATCAAGAATGGCACAGGTAGGCATTAACGTTTCTGCAGAAACTTTTGGCATGATAGCAGCAGCATCATTTCTTAGTGCCCAAGTTTCTCTTTCTACTCCAATTCCGACAGGTGCATTGGTCACCAACCAACTGGTGGACCGAGCCATACTAGAACGACTTAATGGACTAGGTATAAACATGGTTGCAGTCCCTTTTGATAGTTTGCGACAGCAACACGATAATACCACAATCGAACTTCGCGCTAAGGCCAGCCACATCGACCAGATACTCCACAAGTAGAAAATTGATATGGAATAGCTACGACTCCAATGTGATGTAGTAGTCACAAAAAAACAACAGATGGAAAAGGTAGTAGCAGAATCTTGTTCGAGCTCGCAAACGTTAGAAATTATAGGGGACTTTCCCGTTCAAGCATAGATTCATATGTTGTTTATGGATTTCCGAAGGACAAAAGAGGAGGCCACACAGCTACAGCTAGAGCTCAGCACACAGATTGCTGAGTTACTATTACAGGTTCCACCAACCATGCCCCTAGAGGTCGTAATATAATGCAGGAACATTATTTCTATGGGACGCGCGATCCTTACACGGTCACTCGAGGAATGTACCGAGTTGCTCAATCAATCGACTAATACGCTCACTTTCCTTCAGGAAGATCCCACACTCTGTAAATTGGAAGCAGTGGCCCGGGAACTCCAGCAAGCCTACGATTAGCTCAGGGGAACTGAACAGACCATTGTTATCCTGCAGTGGCTGGCCATAATGAGGGAGGTATAGGACATGAAACTCCAAGCCGAAGTCGTGAGACAGAAGGAAGCAGCAGCGAAAGCCTATATCCAACCATGGTTGGACGAGGCATTTGTAGTTTGAACCACCATAGAGCATAAAGTAGCACACATGAAGGCAGAATGTGCTATAATGGAGACCGCCGAGACAAGGGTAGAAATATCAGTACCGTAGTGGAACAGATGCAACACATGACGAAAGAATTTGCTGCTAGTACTAGTGATGCACTGAAGTCGTTGACCGACTTCCACCCAAAGATGAACGCACCAGCTCAATGACACGGGATGAGTCACAATGATTGTGTTGGGGGACTGTTGGGTAGCGGGAGCCCCGGGCAATGGTTAAGGGGCGCGAAGCTAGACATTTTGGGTAAAGACCCTACTGAACACAGGGAGCGCGAATTGTAATAGGTTGAGTCACAAGGTAGTGTGCCCAAAAATAATAAAAAGGAATGTAAATAGAGTCGGCCGAAGCAGGAATTGCGAGCTAGGGAAGGGTATAAATAGAGCGCGGCTCTATGAGGGAAGGGAAGTTCTTTTTGGGATGAAATGTAATGGGTTCTTAGAGAATATAGTTTGAAAGAATTCGTAAGTCTGAATCGGGGTTTAGGTAGGAGGTAGAGGCTCTGTAGCTGTGTGTGCAGAGGCCTAGAAAGTCCACAGCTGTGTGCGCGGACACCTACAACTGAGTGCGCAGGGTGGATTTGGATGTATTAATGTATTTGTAGATAATAATAATAAAGATAAGTTTTGCTTCTGTAATTCGGTCTTATCGCGCATCTGTCTTTATGGTTTACCTTTCTATATCTGGTTAATGAAAATGTGATGAATGTATGCGAATCTGCGTTCATTTTGTGTGCAAATAAATTACATTGGATAAATGTTTGCTTAAAGACTCTGTTGAATAGTTTTGAATCATAATCGCTTCCTTCAAGTAGAATAGTGCATGAATAATAAGATTATAATCATCCTAGAATAGTGCAAAGTTCAAGCGGCGCAGAGTTACAGAATAATGCGCAAAACCTCCAACACACATCTAGACATCCCTAGGGTGAGGAAGCTTGGTTCTAGCACCCTCCCTTGCTACCTCGGGTGAGACCTCAGTCTGCGCTTTGTGGGTTGTTGCCTAAAGGTCCGGTAGCTATGGGATTTGTTTGGCTAAATAATTCTTCTGAACCTGGGTCAGGCCCAAACAAGCCAACAACACCAAGCTCTTAAACGTAGTTTTCAAAGAGAAAATGCTTCATGCCCCACTGTTTTGTCCATCACTACAAATAGTATTTTCACCTTACTAAACTAGTTATTTGAAATAGGTGTAGTCTCATTTCCCTAGAAATCACCACCTGCCACTGTTTTGGATCTGAAACACACTACAAGGATAAAACCACCATCAAAGATTTTCATCTTCTCGATATCTATCCTCTAGTTAATAGAAAACAAAGCTACAGATAAATACAAGTCATCTTAGCATTCAATTCACCAACTACACATATACCCACATATTCTGAAAACCACATAAGCATGAAAATATCAAATCTATAAACATGATTTGTGTACACTTTGAACATAAGACAAATCGATATATGTGAAACCACAAAGTAAGTGTATCTACACATCCACATCTAGACTCGACAATGTTCATTTTGTTAGTCATAGATATTTGAAACTAATATTAATAAACGCGGGTCCTAGATATCATGGGAAACAATCATTTGTTCTCGGTACATGCTACCTCTGACCAACACATTCCATTATGTGCAAAATGATTTCAAGCATTCATTGTATACAATTTCACATCTAGTGCATTCTGCACAAATTTTGCACATCCATTTTTTCTTTGATAAACTCCGCACACGCACAACCATCTTCGCAAAACTTCAGCTGCGCAACTACTTTTACACTAAATAATGCCTTCATCCATTGATAGTAAAAAATGATATTAATCAATGATTATAGAGTGTGAAATATGTCCCTATATAAGAATTTAAAAAAAGAATTTGTATATTTATTATCCTATCAAACTTTGCACAAAACTTTCACATAACATCCACACGTGCATCACTTCATTTGCACAGCTACTTTCGTACCCAATAATGCCCTTTGATTAGTCATTGACATTTGAAACTCCGCACATGATACCTCTAAGCACCCAATTAGCACAACCACCTTCACATAGTTACTTCCATAGTTGAAAAAATGTTCCTACATAACAATAATAATAATAAAGGAAAAGTCTAATATACAACTGCATGAATTCTTGCATCAATAGATAGAGCATTAACATAACAATGTATTGTAACCGCATCAACAACTCTCTTCACACAACCACCTCCATACAGTGACCTCCTAAGTAGCGAAAAATGTTCTTAAATAATAATTCAAAAACATAATTGCTTCTGCAAAATCATTTTTCTTCACAAAACTTTACCTTCACATTGATTGAAAACATAGTTTATTTAGCACCCTTGTCTATGCAATAAACCCCATTTCTCTCGCACATACTCTATTTCCTACATAGTAAATGTTACATACAATGAAACAATACTAATTATTTCATCGTTCATCAATATCATAGTATTCACTATGGAAGGGACCCCAACTCTCCCACACATATTTTATCATCTGCACAAGGAAACCGGGACTAATTAGTGATTATAGACTCTGAAATACATCCCTAAATAAGAATTAAAAAATACATTTTTAATTTCATTATCCTAGTAAACTTTGCATAGAACTTTCGCATAACATCCACAGACGCACAACCACCTCTGCACAACTCCATCCGCACATCTTCTTCCACACTTGATAAGACCCTTTTATTAGTCATTAAATTAGAAACCTCGCACACAATACCTCCAAACAAGTACATTCACACAGTTAATTCCATACTTGCAAAAAAATTCCTAAATAATAATTTAAAAATATAAATCCTTCCACACATTCATTTTACCACACAACTTAGTTTATTTATCACCTTAATATATGAAACCACCTTCTCACTACTACTTCCACACTCGATAATTCCATTTGATCAATCATTGACATTCGAAACCCCAGACACAATACCTTTGAGCACCTAGCTTCGCAAAACCACCTTTGTAGAGCTACTTCCATTCCTGCAAAAAACGTTCCTAAATAATAATTAAAAAATACAAAACACATAGTTTATTTAGAACCCTCATCTATGTAATCACCCTCGCACCATTTCATCTGCATAGTGAATTCCACACCCAAAAATTCCCACTGATCAGTCATTGATATTCAAAAACCTGCACATGATACCTCTGAGCACCTAGCTTTGCACAACAACCTTCACACAACTACTTTATTACTTGCAAGAAAACATTCCTAAATAATAATAAAAAAAGACAAATCCTGCTGCACAATTTTCCTTTTCTGTACAACATACAATTTATCTAGCACCCTTGTCTATGCAAAAGATCATAGTTTTCCCACACATATTCTGTCCTTTGCATAGTAAATGTTTCACAAAATGAAAGAGCACTAATTACCATATCATTCATTAGTATTACAACACTCACTATACAAAGGACCTTAGCTCTCCTACACATATTCTGCCCTTGATACAAGTAAACATAATAACATTAATTTGACATTTGTTCATCCCCCTCGGACCTATGCAAACAACCTTAAAACTCATTAACTCTTGGATCATTGAACAAATTTAACATAACAGTGTCTTGAAACCAGATTAATTCTCACATCATTGAGTAGAGTGCTAACATAACGGTGATAGTGTTAGAGCACTCACCAAGACAATGGCCACTCACAAAATTATTTGTATTTTAATTTTAAAATGAATTTTCAGGGATTGGAAAAAATTAAAATAAAATTCCCTCCACCGCGGGAATTATGTCTCATCAGAGATCCCTTAGCTAATCGGAAATTATAAATAACATTTACTGAAAATTCGAAAATTATATTTCAATTTATACAAAAATAAAAATATTAAGAATTTTTCCTAAAACTTTGGTTAAAATTATAAAAACACAGCGAAATAATACACGCTGAACACAACCTAACAGTGAAATGAATACTATAGTCCGTAATGAAACAGGGACTAATAACTAAAGTATATCACTTATCTACATTAAAATGAATTGGAAAATTGTTTATAAAAAAACAAATGAAAAAGAAAGCTTTCTATAAAAACCAAAGGGGAAAATAAAAAAAGGTTGTGAGATAAGTTTGATTTAGTTTATAAAAATGAATTCACATAAAAAAAATTATAAATAACATTGTCATTATCAAATTAGGTAAACAATACTAAACACATCTAAAGTGTTAATTATTTTATATATAAAAAATTAAAAATATTAAAATAAACAATTAATGTTATAATAAAATGTTGACATATAAAAAAGTGCTTTTCAAAAATACAATCCATTCCTAAGCCTGAAATGCATAATGTGTATCTCATCCTTCTCATATGGGAACCAAAATAGAACCAACCATTCAAATAGATAAGCTAACATATTTATCAAGGGAAAATTTTAAGAACCACCCTAAATTTATATGTATAATAAATGGGCGAATCCCCATGATACATAGGAAAAATGGGAGGCGATTTTATCACTAATATAATATGTATATATATTTCTTTAGGCGAATCTCTCACTGGATTATATTATCTTGTAAAGTCATGGAAAATCTCTCACTGAATTATAAAATCTTGTGATCATGGAAAATCTTTCAGTGAATAATAAAACATTGTGAAGTCTTGGCAAATGTTTTGTTAAAGCATGAAACCATATATGATAATAATAAAACATATTCATTAAACTGTAATATACTAACATACATGTTTGGAAAAAAGAAACATAATTTTCACTTCCTACAAACAATGTTGCAAGTTTTAGTGGCCATGTTTGTCATGGTAGGAGAGATTAATGTTTTCTCTACCACTTTTGTCAAGCTACCACTTTTTCCAAGCTATCAAATTTCTTTCTTATTCCATAGACTCCAACTGCGAGATAAAAAAAAAGCATCAAGTTTGTTTACCTTGACACACCAACAAGTAGCAAGCCCCAACTATATACTATAATGAAGTAGTAGGTATCCCAAAGGCCTGAAGGGGATATAATGGAAAGAAGTGACCATTGTCAAAAGCCTTACAATCAATATATAAATATATAAATGTAGATTTATTATTATTTTAATTGGAAATCTTCAATTAAATAATAAAATTTAATTACATCTCTCGCCATCTAAATTTCTTATTAGCATAATTCGCTACCTTCATACAATTTTTAATAGCGTTGTAACATGTGGATTAATTTCCTTTTTGGTGCACAATCTCTACCTTTTAGGACAATATGGTGTAGTGACCCAACCCCTACAAATCATTATGAAAAACTAAGAATAGTAGAGAAGATGAAAGGTTGTACCCAACATATTTTTGAAACAACTAATCCAAGATCAGTACCTTAACTTTTTCATGAAGATATCATATTGAGAATGTTTGAAAAATGGTGCAAAATTTGGGCAGGGACTATCTCTCTTCTGTGAGGGTGATGCAGAAAGAGCTATGATTTCATTGTTTTGATTTTTTTTTGTTAAATCAGAAAACCAATATTAATGGAGATATTGGAATTTTTTCCTAAATTTTGTGAAGTGACTAAATGTAGCTTTAAGTCTATTTAATATCTTCATTATCATAAAAACCAACCTATATCCATCTTAACTCCACATCTACCACTCTTAGAGGGATGGAATCTATTTATCCCTCCCAACACTTGGTAGACCCAGAATTAAGATGGATCTAAGCTGATAGAATTTCCCCTTTAAATGGTCTATGCTCACATGAATACCATGGTATTACCATGGGTCAATACCATGGGTTATCATAAACCTAGAGCTTAAAAGCTACTATTAGTAATTTATAAAAAATAATAAAATTAATAATTGATTTTTACTTTATTTTTTTATATTAACCGAGTTAAAATGTTTAAGTGACATTAAATTACAAGATCCATTTTTACTCTTGATCTACCAAGCCTCGAGAGGGATCAAATATTTTTTCACTCTATGTTAGTTTGCATATCACAATATTTGATCTAGAGTAAAGATGGATCTATGCTAGTATAATTCCCCCCTTTAAATAGGTTGCATTCCATGTGAATACCATGGGTCAATACCATGTGCCATATTTATTTTTATTAATACTAATATTAGGGTTAATAATGTTTTTTTACATGGTATTAATAATAATTTGGCCCATGGTATTCGGCCCATAGGCTTCACCTAAATATAACACATTTTTTTAGTGTTCGTAAATATAAGGTGGCTTATGGAGTAAATATAAAAAATGTTTTATTTATTTACCATACCTCTCGTTTATTTATATTTTTATTAATTTACCATACCTCTTTTATAAGTATGGTATTTGGCCTACTTTCTATCAAGAGAGCTCTGCGGCGATACGAGGGTTTCGAATGGCGTTAACAGGTCGCACCAGAACCTCAAGCTACCTAGGATCGAAGGGCCTGCTTCCAGCCCTTACAGATCGCGAAGAAAGACTGAAGGCCGCGCTTAAATGGCAGACCAAAGAACCCAGGCAGCAACCGATAGATTCGCTGCACGAAGGAGAAATGCTCTGGTCGAAAGCGGTTGTGTCCGTCCGGATACTGGATTCAGCCCTGCGTTTCGATGAGATCTGGATGGTCAGAGCTAAGATAACTTCCAACGCCGTCGGCTCAGTACATACCGCCGAAGGAGCAGTGAGCGCTAAGAGTACCTACCCGAAATCGAGATCCAGATCTACAGAATCGGTTACGCCGCCACGGATCTGGCCTCCTTCTACGGTGGATCGATCCTCGGCGGCAGATCCATCATTCTCCTGGCCATGGAAAAACCCCCTTTACCTGACCCAGGGGTTCTCGCGCAGTCCGCAGTTGGCTAGCCTTTCAACAAGGCATGGAATGGAAGCTACAGAACAACAAAAGCCAGATCTGATCACAAATATACAGAAACAACCTGATATTGAGCTATTAACCGAGCACAAGGGTAAGGAAACAACGATCTGGACGGTAATGAGCGCGGATGCCCCAGATCCATCATGGTTGCCACTTGAAACACCACGGATGTATCCAGAAACAGAAAGAAAGCCCATTAACGCGGATGGGGGGCATGCAAACCCCAGATCCGCCATCGACCCACCAGATCCGGAGAACAAACAAACAAATCAGGGCTGGGTTAAGGCAGATCCGACAGATCTGAAACAAATATTCATCAAATCGGTAGACGGCAAACACTACTGTGTTCAATCCAAGGAAGGGATGGATGTTCTGGATTTAAAAAAACAGATCCAGAATAAACTGGGCATTCCGATATCATACCAAAATCTTTTATTTTCAGGACATTGCATGCAGGACCTACACACCCTCCAGCATTATGGAGTTTCTAATGATTCAACCATCATCCTCAACTTGAGACTTCGAGGAGGATGCAAGGGAACTACCACAAAAAGTACTGGTTCTTTCCGTGATGCAGTCAAAGGAAAAGATCCACTGCAACACAGACCAGCACCCACAGCAGAGATTCCAGGGCCCTATATCGTGGAACAGAGGCCAGAATCACCCATGCTCACTGTATCAATGCCTGAGGTAACAGATCTGTACACAGATTTAATGCACAATGATGTTATATGCAGATTTAATGGCTATTGGCCCAAAGCTGATGCACTGCATCAATGGGTTTTTTCTTCATGGACACCCAAATGTGAAATATATCTATGCCCTAAGGGTTTTTTCATAGTGAGATTCAACACAGAACTGGAACAAGACAGCATCATCAACCAAGGGCCTTGGTTTTGGGGCAATGCTGGTCTCTTTATCACTCCTTGGTTCTCGGACTTTGATGCCAATAAAATGGTAGTATCGACAATGCCAGTTTGGGTAAGGCTTCATAACCTCCCACTGCATTTCTGGCATCGAAAAGCACTAACAGCCATTGGGAATTCCATAGGAAAACATCTTAAAATAGATGAGGACAAAGCCAACCGGGGAATCTTCACATATGCCAGAATATGTGTCGAGGTGGATCTAAGTCAAGGGCTTCCAGACCACATCACATTAAACTTTAACAATTCACTGTGGACGCAACAACTTGATTACGAGAACACGGCATTCAGATGTCGCAGCTGCCTGCAGACAGGGCACCTACAATATGCATGTCCTTTGTCTAGTAAGGAGCCTAAAGGAAACAAGAAGCAACAGAAGAAACCAAAAGGTTGGCAGCACACTGAACCACTGGAGGAGGAAGCACTGAACACGGAACCCACAGATTTACAAGGAAGTCAGGAAAAAGCGATGGAGGAAAACAACAAAGAACCCAAATTGGAGCCAATCAACTCGGAACGGCAGCAAGATCTACAACTGGAAACAAGCGGAGCCAAAAGAGCACACAGCCCCAAAGGATCTGACTCGGACAAAGAACAACCAGTGTATGCAGGGGAAAATCAGCTTGCTTTAATCGTCCCCACTCCCAACGTGGGAGTCTGGCGCAAAGTAGAGAAGAAAAAAGGAAGGAAAATATAGGCCTGTAGACACAACTTTATCATTTCTGTTGTATTCCTGTACTTACAGGAACAGTTTTTGTCCTTTTGTGTTTTATTTCTGTTTGCTGCCTGTCATCACAGGAACAACCATATGCATATGCGTCAAGCATCTACAAAATGTAATTTTATCAATATGAATAAAATTACGACTTTTTCCTAGGGGAAAAAGTATGGTATTTGGCCCATAGGATTTAATTAAATAAAACCTCTCTTTTGAGCCCTCTTAAATAGAAAGAGGGTTATGGACTAAATATAGAAAGAGGTTTTATTTATTTACCATACCTATAGTTTATTTATATTTATATTTTTTTACCATACATTTAAAGTATAAAAAGAGGTTTTATTTATTTACCATACCTCTCGTTTATTTATATTTTTATTAATTTACCATACCTCTAGTTTATTTGTATTTTTATTTCTTTACCATACCTTTGGAGTAAGTATAAAAAGAGTTTTAATTTATTTACCATACCTCCACTGTATTTATATTTTTATTTATAAGTATCATAAATACATTTTCTTGAAAATGAGGGCTAATGGAAGATTGTATCTCCTAATTTCAAGGGCTAAATTTACTTTTTTTACCCTCTCCCTTAAAAGAAGGTGGGCTAACCTCCATACCTAATTTTTTTATTAAATAAATTTGAGGCCATTTGTAACAATGTACTATGATACAAAATATTCACCCAATAAAAATATAAAACCCCTTAATTTAGCCCAAGGGAAAAAATTCACCCCTAAAATTTTCCATGTATAATTTATGTATTGTTTACTTTTTAGGTAACTTTCTTAATCAATCATTTTTTTTTTAATTTTATAATAAAATAAATAATTAAATAGGGTAAATCATGGAATAAATTCATAGTTGTTTTAATATTTTCAACAATGAGTCATCTGGCTTTTATTTTTATCTCTTGAATTGGTTGAATAAAATATATTCAAGGTAAAACTCCATAATTGGATATGCAACACAAAAGTGTCATCATTTTCATTATTCTTGAGTACCAATTAATGTATATATATAAATAGATTAAAAACACAATAGTAATATCATCAAATTGAAACAATACACATATTTTGGTTAGATTGAACCATTAATATTCTTTTATATAATTAATTAATGATTTTTAAATGAGAAAAATATCATATTTTAACTTAGATATAATATTAATATAATTTTTGACTTCCTCCCTTGTTTAGAGTTTGATTTCATTTTTTTTAAATAAATTAATTTAAATATTATTTTTCAAAAACTAGTAATATTTGGTTTTAATAAGATAATTTTAATATTATTTTTCAAAAACTAGTAATATTTAGTTTTAATAAATTTATTTAAATATAATTCTTCAAAAACTAGCGGTTTAATATAGCCGTTACCTATTAATATTTTTAATAAATTTATAAGCTAGTATCATTATTTAAAATTTTATTTTTTAAAAACTAGCTGTTTAATGTAGTCATTACTTAATAGTATTTGTTTTTAATGTATTAATAACTTAATATCATAATTTAAATATTATTGTTCAAATATAGTCTTATTTGAAATTATGTCTCTACATTCCTCTCTATTTAAGCCTTTGCCATGGTCTGCCTCTTCATCTGGTCGTGATGATGAACCACACATGTTGGTTCGAAACACGTTGGCCAAAAATTTCTCTTATATAATTTCTACCGAAATTTTTTTCTTAAAATATTAATACATATTAATATTATTGTTTAGATTTTCTTTAAATGCTTTCTTAAAAAAAACATTAACAATAATATAATACCTCACAATTAGAGATATATACTCTTATAACCAGAAACAAAAAGGAAGTATATGCATAGAACATTTTCATGTACATTCCTATTAAACTAAGAATTCTTAATATCACTTTTACATTTAAAAAAATAATAATTAATAATATCTGATCACATCATAAAATATGAAAGTAATAAAAAATAATGTTTCATTCGTACAATAGGTGAATAATAATCCTTCTCATATCATCATGATGGTGACTAATAAAGAAATGAAGGAGAAATGAAGGAGGAATTTAGGATCCTCGGGGGCAAACATGAAACATATAAGAATTCATGGCTACTTATGATTCCAAAGTGGATGATTTATTTACTGTACGTCAATATTAAGGGAATTCAAGCATTCATTAGATGTGATAGATTCGTAGTTATGAAAAATGTAAGGCCCGTTAACCATTTGATAGGTACATAGAGGAAATGGTTATTTGATGCAATTGTCTCTCTATGGAATCATATCGTTAGGTGCTCATGCTTTCTTGGGCCTCCAAGGGTTAGGAGTCTTTTTATAGAACATTTTTATGTTGATTTCTTATTGTTTTAATTTCTAACAACAAAGCTATAGGTTCATGATTTTGTTGGTTGGTTTTTAGAATATGTACACACATTCAATACAAACTGAAATAATGAAAAGAATAAATAATGAACATAAGATTTTACATGAATCAAGAGATGTCTTTCAGTAGAAATCACATAAGAGAATCTTTTGGCTGATGCCTTTCGAACCAACAAGTGTGGTTCATCATCACAATGAGATGAAGAGGTAGACCATGGCAAAGACATCAATAGAGAGAAATGTAGAGACCATAATGTCAAGTAACGACTATTTTTGAACAATAATATTATGATATTAATTTATTAAAAACAAATAGTATTAAGTAACAGCTATATTAAATAGCAAGTTTTTAAAAAATAATATTTAAATTAATTTATTAAAAGAAAATATTATTAAAAAATTCTATTATTGGAAAATAATCGAAAAAAATAACCAACAAGATTCAAAAATGCAAAGTCAAACTCCAAACAAGGAGGGAAGTCAAAAACTATTATAAAATGGATGGTTAGATTATTAGTAGAAGTTGGTTTATGTCGTGCCCTCCTAGTTTTTTAGGTTTATTTCTAGGATTTATTTTATTTGTTTATTTAATTTATTATATATATATATATATATATATATATATATATATATATATGCTTTTGACACACACACACAGATATATATATATATATATATATATATATATATATATATATATATATATATATATATATATATATATATATATATTATTTTATATATTATTTTTATTTATTAAATGATCTTGTCTCGATTAGGGTCTTGACTCCTTTTTATAATAATTTTTTACTTCCCTCCTTGTTTGGAGTTTGACTTCGATTTTTTTATTCTTGTTAGTTTTTTCTTTTTCCATTAATAGAATTTTTTAATAATATTTGATTTTAATAAATTAATTTAAATATTATTTTTCATAGACTAGTCGTTTAATATAGTCGTTACTTAATAACATTTATTTTTATTAAATTAAAAAATTAATATCATAATTTAAATATTACTTTTCAAAAACTATACGTTTAATATATTCGTTACTTAATAATATTTGTTTTTAATAGATTAATATCATAATATTATTGTTCAAAAATAATCATTACTTGAAATTATGGTCTCTACAGTTCTCTCTATTTAAGTCTTTGCCATGGTCTGCCTCTTCATCTAGTCCTAATGATGAACCACACTTGATGGTTTGAAACTCAACGACCAAAAGATTCTCTTATGTGATTTCTACAAAAATACTTTTCTTAATTCATTATGGATCACATAAGCCAATTCAGAAGATTTTACGTGGTAAAACCTTGAAAAATTGTGGATGAAACATCCACAAGCAAGGAAATGATTTTATCATCACAATAATATTTTACCTAGATCCATCTTGACACTAGATCTATCAAGAGCTGAGAGGGACCCAATCCCTTGAGGTGCAAACCTCTTTATTGAGTGTAAAACTTGAGGAAAGCCTTTCACCTCATGAGATTTGATCCCTCTCGGAACTTGATAGATTCGGGGTTAAGATGGATATAGGTTGGTTATATAATATCTATATTTGTATCTATGTCTCTATTTCTTATTCACTCTCTCTATCTCACCACCAAACATACACACTCTCCTTCAATATCTATCTCTCTCTCTCTCCCTCCCTCCGTCTTCCTCTCTGCCTCTCTCTCTTACCATTCTCTCCTTCTATCTCTCTCTCTCTCTCTCTCTCTCTCTTCCCTCCCACTCCCTTCTCTCCCTCCCTCTCTATCCATTTATCCCTTGTCACACCTTCTCTCTCTCCACCTTTCTCCATCTATGTCTTTCTTCTTCCTTCCTTCTCTCCCCCGTGCAACTCCATCTCTATCACCTTCTCTCTCTTGAGTCCTCTCTCTATTTCTCTCCCAACTCCCTCTGTCTCTCCCCCCATCTCTCTCTCCCCCCTCTCTCTCTCACTATCTTCCCCCGTCTCCCCTCCATCGTTGTGTCTCCCTCTCTCTATATTCCCTCCTCTCCTCTCTCCCACACTCTCTCTCTCTCTCTCTTTGCCATTGAGTTTTGTCATTGTCTCCTTCCCTCTCACCCACCCCCCCGCCCCTCTCCTCTTCACTTTTCTTGTTGTCATCTATTGTATCCTTAGTTAAAATGGATCTATATTGGTTCTTACTAAAATTATTTATATTATATAAATTCCACATCTTTAAATATGAAAGTATTCTCATTTTCAATTTTATTAAAACCTTGATTTAATTTCTATGGGAATATATTTAGTACTTGTGAGAATTGAGGATTTAGATATATCTCAAAAATAATTTTAACAACTTTCCTTTTAGATTCAATTAAAAAATGTTATAAAATAAAATTAAAATAAAATATTTTATTGTGAAATAAGTTATGGCTTCTCGGCATGTGGTATTGACAAGGCATGGTATTAGACCATGGTATTGTAACAAAGCTTATTTACAAGTTAATAATATCCATGGTAAAGTGGGGGTGTATAGCCATGGATCTTGTCATATTGTTGAAAAATACTTTTATTATGAAATAAGTTATAATTTTATGGCATGTGCTATTGATAAGCCATGGAATTATCCCATGCTATTATAACGAAGCCTATTCACAAGTTCATAATATCAATGACAAAGTTTGGGTGAATGTCCATGATTAAAATATTGTCATATTGTTATAAAATATTTTTATTGTGAAATAAGTTGTGTTTTTTGGGCATGTGGTATTGATAATCCATGGTATTAGCCATTGGTATTGTTTTACAACTAAATAATAGCCATGGTAAGGTGGGGGTGAATATCCATGGTTAATAATATTTTCATATTGGTCTAAAATATTTTGATTGTGAAATAAGTTATGTTTTTTGGGCATGTGGCATTGGTAAGCCATGGGATTTTCCCATGGTATTGTAACAAAGGCTAATTAAATTACAAGTTAATAATATCCATGGTAAAATGGTGGTAAATATTGATTGTTAAGAATCTCTTCATATTGTTATAAAATATTTTCGTTGTGAAATAAGTTTTGGTTTTTCGGCATGCAATATTGATAAGCCATGGTATTGGCCCATCGTATTCTAACAAAACCTATTCACAAAATCAAAATATAGAAAATTGATTTTTATTGTTTTTATTACTTCAACTTTTTATTATTAATTGAACCAACATTTAAATGTTTGCAGTCATCACCGATATCACTTTTAACTTCTAATTTTTTTCTATTTTAACTTTTAACTTTTATGTTTTTTCTATTTTTAATTAATCTGACATTTAAAATTGTTTACATACTTACATTACATCTACAAATCCACTAAATTTTATTTTTTTAATCTAGGGGATGAATGTTGCAGCATTGGCAACTTAGTGTTTTGTCAAACTCTGCAATGATAGACCTGCTCAGACTACGGCGCCCCTATTACAGCTTAACTACAAGCACTGGCACCAACATAAGGAACCGAATAGAGTACTCGTAATGGATTACCTGCCATGGGGGAATCCAAGCCTCCCCCCAATGATCAAAGAGAACCTCTGAATCAGCAGGTAAACGACAGAACAACAATTTTGGAACAGAAGAACATCTAGACAAAGGAGGGAAATCAGAATAATCAAGGCAAACAAAAAAAGCCACAGGAAGAAGAAAAAACAAACTAGCAATCATAGGTGGCTAACACAGGAATTGACGAGGTTCTTAAAGCAACCTCGACAACCTGCAAACTTGTTGTAGCAGTAAGACTAAAGATCGAACTAGCCAGTCTAAGAATTAACACCCAAATCTAGTACATGAAGGATCATGCATTAATAGGGAAATTTATTGGCTTCTAGCCCATAAAGAAAGCCTTGTAGGGTCAGATTGTAGCTAAATGGAAACCCAAAGGGCATATCACCCTGCAGCTAGGACCAAACAGTTTCTTCACAGCAATTTTTAACTGCGTTGAAGACAGGAATAGGGTAATCGATGGGGGACCCTATTTTTTCAATGTTGCTAGTCTTTACTTGAGAGAATGGATTGAGAAATTCAACCCGAACAAAGAAGATCTATGTTGGGCACCAGTCTGGATTCGTCTCTACTCCCTCTTGCTAGAATGTTGGGATGAAGACTCACTGAAAGACATCGGAAATGGTTTGGGGGAGTTCATAAAAACTGCAGAAGAGATACAACTCATAAGATACACTTCCTATGCCCACATTTGTGTCTATATGCATCTAAGCAATGCTCTTCCGGTTACGGTAAGTCTATATCATGATGATTTTGAATGGGTTCAATCAATATATTATGAACATGTTCCATTCGGATGTAGAAAATGTCATTCTCGTGGCCATCTCTTTCACGACTGCCCGCTAAATGTGAAGCCCACAACCTCTACCTCCTCAGAGAAACTTGATTCTGAAGGTTTCACCAGGGTAAACAATCAAAAAAAGAATCACAAAAAACCTACATCTCAACACAAAATTCCTCTCATCAATACCTCAATGCCATCCACTAGCAATAGCTTTGACATTCTAGCCCAACCTGCATCAATAGACCCTGAACCCCCCTTGCCCTCCACAGAAAAACTCAACTTAACCTCTAAGGTCATTCCCACAGCCTTAGGGTCTACTCAAAAGCCCTCATAAATGAAAGAATCCAACACTTCCCCTCTTAACAAGACTTCGATCTGGAAACCTCATGGCATGGATATCAACATTCTTCAACAAATACCCACCGCTTCAACAGACTTCTTGATAGAAAATGATGAAACCAATCATATGGAGGAAGAACCTAAAAGTATAGACCTAGGAGATCTGGACATTTTTGGCCTAGATCAAGCTTGTAGGAAAAAGGAATTTGACAAAATCCTAGAAAGACAGCTAGAAAGCTTGGAAGTCATTCTCTCTAGAGCACATCAACAAAGATCTCTAGGAATTCAACCAGGAAGTCACTAGGATGGGAAAAATATTCCTAAAGACACTAAAAAAAGAGGGAGAAAGATAGACCTACAAAGAACCATCCGCATTGTGGAAATGCGGGTGGAATCAGGAAGATATTCCAAGCTTACAAAGTACTACAGTCCTCTCCCTATTAATGAACTATGAAGCTCACATCTTGGAATAGAAGAGGGCTAAACAGCCTTGGGAAATACAAAATGATCAAAAATTTGATACAACAGGAGAAACCTCAATTTTTCTTCATGTGAGAAACAAAATACAACATTATCACACTTGGCCAAACTATTTCTAAAGCCTGGCCAGCCAGTCAAATAATAGAAGTGGACGCTTTAGGAGCATCGAGAGGATTAGCAATAGCATGGGATGAACGAGCCATCATGCTCACAAACATCCACCAAAGTCATCACTTCATTCAAGCCACTTTCCATATATTAGGGAAAAACGTACATGGTCACCTCAACAATATTGAATACATTGACACTGCTCAACTCCACCAAAACACATCCATTGTGGATAGCAGGAGGTGACTTCAATATGATTACAAAATTCGAAGAAAAAAAGGAGGCAGAAACAAATTGGACAGTGACAGTACCCATCTAAAGAATTTCATACAAAGCAATTGGCTTATTGACATCCCATTCAACAATCGCATTCACACTTGGAATAATAGAAGAACTGACACCCAACAAATTGTCTCCCAACTTGACAGATTTCTTCTTTCGGACAATGCCATACATCTTGGAGGAGATCTTTTAGCCTCAATCTTACCTCTTGCTGGATCAGATCACTGGCCCATTTTGCTTCAATGGCAAAGACCTGGGAACATCACTTGAAGACCCTTCCGCTTTGAAGCCTTTTGGCTAACGCATCCTGACTTCAGCAATCTGGTCCAATCAGCATGGAAAAGCTTCAGTCCTCTAGAAGGATAAAAAATGTTTCAATTCCAGCAAAAACTCAAATACCTCAAAAAGAACATCAAGCAATGGAACCAACTAACCTTTGGAAATATCTTTCAGGCTCATAATGCTTTAGCTCAGGAAATGCGAAGTGTCCAGTAGACAATAATTAAAAAAGGAAGAATGGAAGCCCTTTGGGAGCAGGAAAAACACCTTCAGAATCAGATAGCAGAAAGAGAAAAGCAGGAGGAGATACTTTGGAGACACAAATCTAGAGTCATATGGATCAGGAAGGGAGAGCGGAATACACAAATTTTTCATCGCACCACCATATAGAGAAGGACACACAACAATATTGTTCACATTCAGACTTAGCAAGGAAAGCGATTGGAAAACCATGAGGATATTGAACAAGAGTTGCTTACTCATTTCAAAGAAGTGCATCAAGAACCACAAATCGACCAACAGCCAGCTATAGAGAAGATTATTTAGAACATCACAAGAATCATAACAGAAGAACATAATCAGCTACTCCTTAGTCAGATCGCCCTACAGGAAGTCGAATCGGAAATGCGACAACTCAACGAAGGAAAAGCACCTGGTCCATATGGTTTCACCTCCAACTTCTTCCATTACTTCCGGGATATCATTAAATAGGAGGTATGGTATGTAGTTGAAGAGTCTCGCACTCTTTGCTAGATGCTTCCCGCTCTAAATGCAACTTTCATTGCTCTTATACCTAGAGAAGAGCAATCTCTCACATTGGACAAATTTAGGCATATCGCTCTTTGTAATGTAATTTCCAAAATCATATCTAAAGTCATAGCTTCTCGCCTAATGTCGTTGTTACCTATGCTAATATCGCTAGAACAATCAGGATATGTGGAAGGAAGGAAAATCACAGATGGCATCATTCTCACCGATGAGATCATACACTCCTTGAAGTGTCTCAAAAAAGTAGGTATGCTACTAAAAATTGACCTTTCAAAAGCTTTCAATAAGTTCAGTTGGACTTTCATCCAAAAGATGTTGATAGCTTTTGGCTTTTCTCCTCCTTGGATTAGATGGGTCATGAGTCTGATAACCTCTACTATGTTCTCCATTCTTGTCAATGGCATACCTACCAACCCCTTTCATCCCTCCAAAGGCATCCATCAAGGGGATCCTCCTTCCCCTTTTATTTTTATCTCAATGGCGAAAGGGCTAGGGAGAAGTATCAAAAATGCTCTGCAATTACAACAACTGAGAGGAATTCCATTCCCCAATACCACTGCTTTCACCTATCAACAATTTGTGGATGATAATATGTTGTTTGGACATCCCTCGGTTCAAGATGACCTTAGATTCAAATACCTTATGAGTGAGTTCTCTGAAGCATCTAGAGCGAGCATTAATAATGTCAAATCCCAAATCTTTTTCTTTCATACCCCCCCTGATCACTCAATCTTCTATAGCCTGTATTTTTGGATTCACAGTCGCCTCTCTCCCTTCCAAATATTTGTGTGCCCCCATGACTGACTTTGCTTTAAATCATTCCTCATGACAACTACTCCTAGAAAAATTTGAAACTCGCCATTCCTCCTGGACCTTTAGAGCACTGAAGATGGCTAGTTGCCTAGTTTTAATCAAAGCCATCTTGCAATCTATACCTCTTTATATTTTCTTTGTTTTGGCAGCACCAAAATGGGTGCTTAAGAAAATCAAAAATCTGCAGTGGAATTTTTTATGGGGTTCCTAGTGACAGAATAGAAAATGGGAATTGGTCAAATGGTCAACTGTGTGCCTTCCAAAATTATCAGGGGGCACTGGACTAAGCGACCCTCAACATAGAAATGTAGTCATGTGTGCAAAATTATGGTGGAAATGGATTTCTACACCACACACACCTTGGGCAATCCTCGGGACTACCAAATATGCAAACAACTGCCCAAAAGATGAGTTAATTAGACTCACAGAAGTGGAAAAGGGATCTTTACTCTAGAATGCAACCAGTAAGCACAAAGCTATAATCCAATAACACAGTTTCTGGGAAATAAGGGATGGCAATAATGCGCGCTTCTGGGGTGACTCTTGGTAGAAAAGACCAAAATTAAGTAACCTGATCAGACCTTGTCAAACAAAAGACTAGGAAGAGCATCAGATGGATAAAGTCATCCAACATTGGAAGCCCACCCTCATTTAGGACTATAGATAGTGGATAAGCTCAGCACATATTATCAGGCAAGGAACTGAATCTACACATAAGGATTTGGACATAGAGCTTAGTAAAAGGAAAATCTTTTTCTCTGACAAGAAGGATAAAATATGATGGGGCTATAATGTAAGAGGTACGTTTACCTCTCATGAGGCTTAAAAACTCATAATTGGAAATCAAACAGTCAAGGATCCTATATGGGATAAAGTCTGGTCACCCAATATTTGGCCCAAGGTATCCACTTTTCTATGGCTAGTATACCAAAAAAAAATACTCACAGGGGATAATTTAAGGAAAAAGAGTTTCCATGGACCATCCATGTGTCCCAACTATAAACAACAGGAAGAAACCATTCAGCGCCTCATGCACACTTGTGAATTGGCAAACAAACTTTGGGAAAAAGGGATTTTTCATTGCCAAAAATAAGGAAGAGATAAATAAGATGTTACCAACAACATTCGTAGATGGGAAACCAATCCGTATAAAAGAAAACTACTCAACTCTTTGTGGAAAATCATTCCAGGCCTTCTCATGTGGTCTATATGGAAAGAAAGGAACCACGACATCTTCAAAGATCAATGTACACCATTAGAAGTTTTATGGAGTAGCTTTTGTGATAATCTTCAGGAAACCTTAATACTCCAAACTTGGAATGAAGAGGACTCTTTCATTTTTTCATAGGGCTCTTTCCTAATGTTTTTGTCAATCCACATGTTTCATTCTGATTGGATCTTACTCAGGACCCCTATGTGGACTTTACTTGTTTTTGTTTATGATTTGGGACCCCTGCGTGGGCTTTGATTTTCGGTACACTCGGACTGGATTCCCCTCGGTGGGTAGTCATGTTTTTGGGTTTTTGGTTTAATAACTGATATAACTATGTCCAGCACTGCAAAGGCTGGAGCCTGATTGTGCTTTTACCTTTTTCATTAATAGAATATCATTACATAGAAAAAAAAAACATCTACAAATCCATTCTACGGTAAACATGTTTTTTACATTTTATTTTAATTGTTGTCATACTCTAACAATATTTACCTTGAAAATAACTCGATACCTTGACCTTGCTAAAGTCCTTTTATCACCTGTTTTGTAAGTGAAGAGAAGCCAAACACCTCTACAACCCCTCTAACAACATTGGTTTCATAAACATGTCTATACGATTTTCTTTTATGTGGACCTATTTAAGATCTATTCCACCTAAATCAAATATCTATCTTATAAAATGGTACTTTATATGAATATGCTCAGTATTACTATGGTAAGTTGGATTTGTAACCAAATGTATAATATTTTTACTATCAAAAAATACAATTACATTGTTTTTCATTCTTCCAAATTCACCTAGAAGACCCTTCATCCAAATTGTCTCTTTGTAAGCATGTGAGACAACAGTATACTCTTGTTACATCATGGATAAAGAAATTTACTATACCTTCAACATCCAACTAATAGCTCCCCATGCGGAAATAAATACATAACCTAAAGTAGACCTCCTCTCATCCAATCATTTGCAACACCTAAATCTAAATAGTTGCAAACATAATCATTACAAAATCTAAAGGTGATGTAATGATCACTAGTGCCTCTAAGATAGTGAAGCACCCATTTTACTGCATTCTAATATTCTTTCCTTGGATTTTCCATGTACATGTTGATAGCACCCACTGCATGTGAAATATATGGTTTGGTACATGTTATAACATACATCAATCTTCATGTTGTATTTTCATAAGGTGCATGAGACATATAATCCTTCTCTTCCCTACTACTAGGACATAAACATGAAGAAAGATTAAAATTCGAAACCAAAGGGATATATATAGGTTTCATGTTATTCTTCCTAAATCTAACAAGTACCTTCTCCACAAATTTTTGTTGTGAAAAGTTGAGCTTACCATTTTTTCCAATCTCTATGTATTTCAATGCCCGAGATTTTGTTTGCTACTCCTAGATCCTTAACATCAAAATTCCTAGCCATATGAGTTGCCACCCTATTGATAGCATCCATGACTTTTCTTTAAACAATAATATTGTTAACATATAATACTAAGATAATGAATTTATCATTCAAGTTTTTGATGTACACATAATGGACATACTCACCTGTAGTTATGGCTCATTGTGAAGGAATCGAACTTCTTATACCACTACCTGGGTGACTACTTCAAGTTGTACAATTGTTTATTTAGCTTGCAATATAATATTATTTTTCGATAGATTAAAAACCCTTCTAGAGATTCCATGTATATCTTCTCATCCAAATCTCCATGTATAAATGATGTTCTCACAGTTAATTTCTAAACTCTAAATCAAGAAAAGAAACTAGTCTCAATACAATATGAACATATACAAGTTTAACAATTGGAGAGAATATTTCAATGGAATATATACCATCTACTTGTTAGTAACCTTTTGTGACCATTTTTTCTTTATACCTTTCAACATTACCTTCAAATCCTTTCTCCAATTTATAGACCTATTTACATCCAACAACATTTCCATGTTTAGGAAGTTCTACCATGTCTCGAGCTTCTTTCTTCTCCAATGAATGTGTTTCTTCTTTCATTTCCACTTTCCATTTAGAATTATTGATATTGTATATTGCATCCTAGTAATAATAAGGTTCCTCTTCATTAGTAACTAAAGAAATAGATAAAGTAAAATCGATATACCTTCTAAGAGGATTTCTCTTGCATGTAGATCTTGTTGGTGTTGGTTGTGGAATTTCCACATTTTCGTGATTGTATTCAACATATACTACTTATTTATCATAATAATTCTCTTCTTGATTCCTTTCATCTAGAGATGGTTCTTTTTTCAAATGAATTTGTTGATTTAATGGTACCTATTTCTATTACTAATATTGTTCCAAAGAATATTCTACACTATTTGACTTTATAGAGGAGACTCAACAAATATCACATCTCTACTAATGATTATTTTATGGGTAGTAGGATTCCATAATCTATATCCCTTCACAACATCATCATAACCAACAAATATATATTTATTTGTTCTTAGGTCAAATTTAAAACATTGATTCCTAGGAGTAAGCACATAAGCTTAAAATTCAAAAGAAATTTAATTTGAATAATCACCTAGAAGACCCATCCAAACACTTCAAATATTTTACAATTTATTGTGACTGATGGTGATTGATTTACAAGACAAAATGAAGTAATCACTTATTCTACACTATTGTCACAAATTGGCAATGTTGAGCATGCTTCTTGCCTTTTGTAGAAGAGTCATGTTCTTGCATTAGCCAACCAGGGCACGTTATATCAAAAACTATCGAATCAATACTAGCAGGAAAGAGTCAATTGATTCTTTTATAAGAAGTATATACCATGGTTTTGTGTCTTACAATACCATATTATTTTCAATACTTTTCAAATTATAAAGACATGAGTTTCCTCTACTATCAGTTCTTAAAAATTTGGTTGTTTTGATAGTTATCTTTTCTAATATTACTCTAAATTGTTTAAATGTATTAAAAACATAAACTTTTCTTTTCAAAACATAAACCCATATTTTTCTAGAGTAATATTCTATAAATGTTACAAAATATGATGATCCTCCAAAGAAAGCAAGAGGGAATGTCCCCTAAATTTGAGGATGAATAGAGTCAAGAATTCCTTTATTAATATGACGATATGTTTTAAATTTTTGTCTACACTAATTTCCAAATATACAATTTTTGTAGAAATTCAAATTTAGATGTTTGAAATTTTGAAGTAATTTGTGGTTCCTTAGTATCCATACTCCTCTCTCACACATATGACCCAATATTTGATTCCATGAATGAGCGGATTCAGCCACCTCCTCAGATTCCACTACTACTTTGTTGATTTGAGTACTTCCATCGAACTTCTAAACATTTCCTATCTTAGTAGCCTTGAACACCATTAAAGTTCCCTTGGAAATTTTAATTTCTCTACCTTGATCTCTAAACTTATGACCGTGATAATCCAAAGCTTCGAAATAAATTAAATTCTTCTTTAGTTCATACACATATTGAACATCTATTGATTTTCTTATAATGCCATCAAAGCTTTCAATTTTGACACTTCCAACTCCAAAAATATTACAAGAAATGTTATTTTCCACAAGAGCGATTCCACCATCAACTTCTTCATATGAATAAAACAAAATTATTTGTCAACACATATGATGAGAAGCATTAAAATATAACAACCAATATTCATAGCATTGAGGAACATTACTAATAGAAAAACTTTGTCAATCATACCTGAGCATGATTCAACTAGTTTTCCCTCATTTTTGGATGCATTCTTGGATTCCTGTATTTTCCAACAATATTTCTTGAGATTCCCAATTCCATTATAATACCAACATGCAAGTTTACTCTTTTTCCCTTTATACTTTCATCTGGATGTACCTCTAAAATTTTCTCCTCATTAGACTGGCCTCTAGCCACCATTGCTTTAGGTGTGGAAGTTTTAATACCTAGTTTTCTCCTCATCTCCTCATATAATGATGCTTTAAAAAAAATAATCAAATTCAAGATTTTCAATTGTGCTAAAGGTAATGGAAGAAAATAAATGTACCCATGATTTAGAAAAACATAACAGTGCAACCTCCTTATATTCACCATAGATTTTAAAATTCATACTATTCAACTAGAAAATAAGAGTAGTATACATATTCAATCGATATGCAATTTGAAAACCTTATTTAATTTTTAGACTATAAATCTTCCACTTCAATTAGATCCAATTTGTTAAGGACTTCATCATACAAAGGATTTTTAAGTTAGTCAACAAGCATATTGTTTTTACTACTTCAATGATGTTAAACAAGATAGTATTAGCATGACATAACTGAATTGTACTAAGGGCTATGACATCTAGGTCCCCTCACTCTTCATTGATCATCGTTGCAGTTTTCTTCCTAGTGGATGAAAGGTCCCAATTTGACCTTGATTCTCAATTTATTTATGACCCCATGAGGGTCATACTACCACATGAAGTTGTTTCTAAGTTTCATCTATTGTAGTATCTTGTCCGCCTCAGGTCCAACTTCTATATTATTGCATATGAAGGGGCCCAATTGGTTCTTTATTTTAAATTGGGTCTTCTTCCTACTTGCTAGGAAGTTGACCTCATCAGAGCTGATGATTTGTCTGAAATACTCAAGTGCAAATATCCTCATAGGGAGGTATTTTGGCAACTTATAAGGGGCTAATTGGCAGCCATAAACCCTAATTTTAGTGTGGTTCTAGTACAGGTACCTAGTCTCCCACCTTGTTGTTCTTAGCTAACTGTAGCACCCTCTTGATTTCTTGGTTGATTCTAGGTTGAGTGTTACTCATCATCACGTTCATAACTGGGTAGAAAAATGAATCTATGAAGTCTTTGTAGGTAAATGCCATGAAGTATTTCTAGTTCAAGGGTGTCCAGAAGGCCATTGATCTCTCTTTTCCCTTGGTATCCAACTTCCGAATGCTTACAGGGAACTTATCTACTTGGTAATAAAAAAACATGTGAAATAACACTCAAGAGTACATTTGAAAACTCTTTTAGTGGGCAGTCTTGTGAATTGTTCATGCATCCTGTCTGCGATGAACTGGGCATAATTGTACATGATAGTAGGGGGCTTTCCTGGGATGAAGATGGACAGAAAGGCTAGGATAACCTCATCCACATGATCATCTGAGGTATATCCTAGGATGCACGAGAACAGGGTGATTATATGTTTGTCTGTCTCTGAAAAATGGTGGTAGCATAAGGTGGAGTATCTGTGGGAGTATTGCAGTGTTCAATGATGAAAGTTTGGAAGATTTTCCTCATCTTAACCAAGTCCAGTGTGATATATAATTCTAATAGGTCTCCAATAGATGATAGGGTCTCATTAGGGCTAGGTTGGACTTGCAGCATTTGGTTGATGGACTTTGGGGTGATGGTGAATAAGAGCTGCTGGTTAGGGGCAACAATATCCCTTTGGCTAGCGATATACCAGGCATGACAAAAATGTATGATATCAAGGAATGGGTGAACTTCTGGGAATAGGTATTTGGGTAAATTGGATTCCCATAGATGGATGTCATCGGCATGGTTCAGGAATCTATCTTTACTCTGGCAATGGAGCTTCAGGAGGTGGACTAGGGTAGTAGTATCTTTTACCTAGAAATCCTTATTTGGTAGTTCCAAATGGTCGATGTTTAGGTCAGGGGTTGACATAGGTCTCACATCCAAAGAGGTCTGGGAAGCCATGACTGAGTTTATGGATTGAGATTAGGCCTGTATCGGCTATAGAAGTGAGGTTTGGGAAACTCTGGTACAATGAGAGGGTAATTACAGTTTGTAAAAGATGGGTTTTGCGTATATAGGAAAATTACCCCTCAATTAGGGAAATGTATTAATTAATTTCAATTAATTAATCTTTAAACTTGACTGTATGTTTTCAAATTTAGAGGGTCATTCTGGTTTTCCTAAAAATACATGGAAATTGGTGGTGCTAGCTGTAAACTAGTTTCAATGATGACTGTAGATGGTACGGTGGCTTCCACTCTACACTGGATGCTTGAATTGGGTGCCCTGAGCTTGTTCAAGAGGTAAAAAATGATCAATTTTGGTTGTAGAGGCTCAGGGTGGTGCAGGAAGGCTTGGGTAGCATTCACAGTGCAAACGAGTGAAAAGAGTTGAAATGGGCTTCTCCGGCCTTTTAACTGGAAACAGTCGCAATTTGGCATGGACACAAATGAACGGTGGATGGTTTTAGCTTTTGGTTGGGAGGCAGCTTCAGGGGCCATCGCACTGCTTTTGGAGAGTGGGAAGTATTTCCTTGAGAGCACGTGATCTCGCCAGAGGCTTCCACGTAGCAGAATAGGGCCCAGGCAAAAAGAGCGAATCTCGCATGCTCTCAGGCTGGTGAAGGTCGGGAAGGGAATGAGTGTGATATGGATGCATGTTGTTGGATATGGGGGTGGAAGATCTAAAGGTTGTCATGTAGTCAATATGCATGAAGCGAAATGAGGTCAGGATTTGTGGGTCTCGAGGGGTTAATTACAATTAATTGTAATTAATCAATAAAAAAAGTGAGGATTAAATATAAGAGAGGGTTAATGGAGTGGGATAAGGTTTTATTGTGGAAAGGTTTTCTTAAACACACCAATGGTGGTGGGTAAAAGGTATTTTGGCAAAATAGGAGTTCGGGGAATTAATTCAATAATGCAGGGGGGATAAAACTTAGGATAAGGGGTTTTCATGGGTTTTTTAGGTAAAATAGGGAGATTAATAAGGGGGAAGGTGATTTTTTCAATCGGGAATGGATTTCACACTAGGGAAAAGGGGTTTTGGGTAGGGTGATGACCTTTGGAGGGTAATTTACTAGGGAAATGTGTGAAACCAAGAGGTAGGGGTCAAAATGGAGGGAAAAAGGGTACTTTTATAAGAAGTGATGGGATAATGGGGAAATTAGTAAGAAAGCATGTGGGTGGTGAAATGAAATGAGGGGAAGTTAATCAAGTAAGCTAGTGAACATCCTTTCACTCTCATAAATGCTCCTACACATGAAACATAGGATTAAGCATGATAAATGTGCTTTTGAATGAACAACCTTGTATATTTGCAGGCTTTCTTCTACCTGTCCTTTATTTACCCTAACATTTTTTCTTCACTTTTTTCGGTGCATTTGAGCTAACAGACCCTTTATATCCTTTTCTTTTGACAAGGAAACTATCTAATTGTAACCTTATAACTTCTAATGGCTCAGACTAAGCAAATGGGCACATTTTTATTTCTCTACCTAACTACTGATCTGCCTAGGTTAAACAATTTGGCTAGGTCTTTATTCTCTATCTATAAACATGAAATTTTAAGCGTGAATTAGTCAATATTAAGCTATTTGACTATCATGGGTTGTGGCATTTATGACAAGCTACGCACAACCATTATTTTGCACATAAAAGTAAAAGCAGTAGCACTTGAATTTGCACACTTTCGTGATCTATTTTTGTTTGGGGTTCATATTTTTCACTTTTTTGATCTTTTCCTTTTCTTTTTGTCCTTTGATTATTATTTTAGGACATACCCTCTTTACACTTTTTAATTTTTAATATGGAAAACATTTTGTATAAAGCAAAAGTGTGTACAATATTACAAGACTAACCATAGCTAATTCAAAATTATGAATCCTATTATTATAGGACCCTAACAGTGGCTCCACATGGGGATGGCATTTCCTGGTGAAATGTCAGGAACATTGAGATCATTAGCCTCTGAAAATGTGACTGAAGTTACCTTGTAAATAGTTCTTCTGTGATTCTTCTTTATTCATACTTATGATGGTGAACTTCTCAAAGCTAAGGGCGTTCTCTCTGGGCTTCAACCCCGAAAGATTACCATCCAATCCAATCTAAACTCTGCACTATTATATACAATGAGTAAGGTAAAGTGAACTATTCTTAATCTGTGGAAAAGTAACGCTTCCGCATTCTACCATTGATAAGTCCTCCTGGTAGATCTAGTCCATCTACGTCTCTTAAGAGAAAAGCATTATTACCTCTGTAACCATAAATGACATAAGGGCCTTGCCACAGAAAGTAAAATTTCCATGTTTGCCCCTATATTCTCTTCTAGAATCCCATCTAAGTACTTTGTCAAATATGTAAAAATCATCAGCTTTAGTCTTTTTATCAAATATCTTTTTGATTTTATCTTGGATTACTTGTCATTTGACATAGACTTCTTCTCTAGTCTGCTGCAAGTGTATTTTTTGATTTATTATCCTCCGGATATCATTTGGTTCTACCTGCAACTCTTGGATGATCTTCATCACTGGCACTCCCAAAGAAGATGGAAAAAAAACATCCATCCCACATACTAACTAATAGGGAGATGTACCAATGGACTTTTTGGTAGTTAGTCTGTCTATCCATAAGGCATTGACCAACTTTTTGTTCCATGTCCTTTTGTTGTCTTCCAGTAATTTCTTAATGATATTGACAAGGCTTTCGTTAGAGGATTCTGCAAGTCCATTACTTTGAGGGTAATAGGCAGTGGGCTTTCCAAGGGTGAGTGGTATTTGTTACAAAAGTCTACCATTCTCTTGGATTTAAAAGCAGCTGCATTATCAGTAATGAGATTTTGCGGGCATCCAAATCTTGATAGAATATTATTTTCAATGAAGGAGATAATGACAGATCTATAGCTTGTCTAGAAGGGATGGATTCTATCCATTTCATAATATAATTAGTGGCTGTCAAAATCCACTTATGCTGGGATGAGGAGGTTAGGTGTATTTCTTTAATGAAGTCTAACCCCCATTGTTGAAATGACATTTCTGTGGAGATGGATTTGAGAGGTAAAGGTAAAATCTTTTTCTTTTCCCTCAAATATTTGGCACTTATGACAAGAGGTCACATGTTTCTTAACATGTGCAAAAAGTGTGGGCGAGTAAAAACCAGCCCTTAGAATTTTGTCAGTAATAGTCTTGTAATACAAGTGTCCTCACAATCTCCTGCATGAAATTCTTGTATAATTTTATCAGCTTCATCTTTTAGTAAACAATTTAAAAGAATACCACCATTATATTTCCAAAATAAAGAATTATCTATGATACAATATATTATTGACTTCATTTTCAAAAATCTAGCTTTAGTTCTAGATAAACCAGGAGGAGCTTGTAAATTTAGTAATACAAATATGATATCTGCCTACCAAGGTGAATCTGTAAAAGGTTCACTGATTCTTGGAGTTGTCATCTCTTCCTGATCATCAAGGGCACTAATGAAATTTATATCTAGGGCCGCACAGTTCGATTTAGCCATGATTTTGGCTAAACCTTGGCCTTTGATAAGTTTAGTAGGCTTTATTTTTATATCATATTCCAAAATTGTGGCAATCCATTTGCCTCTTTTCCCTTCAGTCCCATTTTGTGTCAAAATGTCCTTTACTACTGAGTTTGGAACATAAGAAATGATGTGTGAAGACAAGATGTATACTCTAAAATCTTTAATATATTTCACTAAAGATAATGCCTTTTTTTCCATTTTGTTGTATTTTAGGGTTACGTCTCTTAAATATTTACTGAAAAATGCAATGGGTTGTTCATATCCTTGATCGTTCTTTTGCAACAAGACTATTGCAATAGTATGTTCTGAAGCAAAAGAAAAAATTATAAAATCTTTTTGAAAATTAGGACTTATAAGGACTGGGGTTTTGGTAAGGGCTTGTTTGATAGTCTCAAAATATTGTTTAACTTCCACAGTCCATTTAAGTGTTGAGTCTTTACTTAACAGGATATTTAGTTCTCTAATAATTCTCCTAAATTTGAAATGAATCTCCTAAGAAAATTATTTTTTCCTAAAAATGACTGTAATTCTTTGATGTTTCTAGGATGGGTGATGGTAAAGATTGCCTCTATTCCAGAAAGATCTATTCTAATTCCATATTTGGATATTATATGTCCCAACAATTTACCTGCTTCTAGACCAAAGAGTGTCTTTTTGGGATTTAAGGAAATACCAAATTTCCTGCATTTAATGAAAACTCTTCTCAAGTGATCTAGGTGTTAATTATCCTATTTAGAAAAGGTTGTGCTGTCATATTGGTAAACCACTAGGAATTCATGGATCTCCTTGGTAAAAGCTATATCCATAGCTCTTTGAAATGTTGCTCCTGCATTCATTAATCCAAAAGGCATCTTCAAATACATGAAGGTACCCCAAGAACACATATTTCATTAAATATGGAAGTATTCAGTGGATCTAGAATTTATAACTTTATCTAGATTAAGTTTTTTCAAAATGAGGAATTAGAAAGTCACTTAGTTCACTAATTTTAATGTAGATATTCACCATTTTTGTGTAAAAGTTATCATGATAAACTTTATAAAACAAATTTATACAAACTTGCTAAAGAAAATCTTTCACATTTTAATCTTGGATTCCTTACATTATCTATTTTAATATTTTTTATGGTTTATAGTGAAAGATAAGTTTGTTAAGGTTACTTTATGAAAATAATGATGTGTATATTACTATTATTAATGCATTTAATTATAATCCGATATAGTAAATATCATGTATGTGTTAAGTCACGATTATTACTAAGGCAGTGTTGGCACAACTTAAAAGTCTATCACCTTTGCAACACTAGTTATATTATCATTGAAGATTTAAAAACTCTCAAAGATCATCGAGTTTATACTCGTATTGGAATTAAATTTCAAAATATTTGCGACGTTACCAACCTTCTTGATTGTTTAACTAAACAAAATTATGATGATCTTGAAACACTTCTTTTAATGTTTTTTTAGCATAACAATAAAATTCGAAATAACTTTTAATAATATCCTTTTATCTTCTTATTTACCATTTTTGGTCTTAGTTGATGATAATCATCATTATCACCATCATAATTACATACTATTGTAGAAAGTTTGCACCATTTTAGAGTTGAGGAGAAAAATAAATTTAGGATCAAATTAAATGTTGAATGTGAGTCGTAGCATAATTTATTTTTATTTATTAGTTGTACCTTTATGTTAATAAAGAAGTTGATTGAGGCTCGCTTTATGAATAATACATTAATATGAAATATATATATTGAGTACAAAGTTCTTTAATGACAAATGAAATTTTTAGTAATGTGTCCAATATATACCATTATTTAGAACTTTAACTAGATTATATTTTTTCAAAATGAGGAATTAGAATCTCACTTAGTTCACTAATTTTTATATAGATATTCACCATTTTTTGTGTAAAAATTATCATGATAAACTTTATAAAACAAATTTATATAAACTTGAAAAAGAAAATATTTCACATATTTATCTTGGATTCCATACATTATCTATTTTAATATTTTTATGGTTTATATTAAAAAGATAAGTTTGTTAAGGTTATTTTATGAATATAATGATGTGTGTGTAACTATTATTAACTGATTTAATTATAATCCGATATAGTAAATATCATGTATATGTTAAGTTACGATTATTACTAAGACAATGTTGGCGCAATTTAAAATATTGGAATTAAATTTCAAAATATTTGTGATGCTACCAACCTTCTTGATTGTTTACCTAAACAAAATTATGATGATGTTGAAACACTTCTTTTAATGCTTTTTTAGCATAACAATAAAATTCAAAATAACTTTTAGTAATATCTTTTTACCTTCTTATATACCATATTTGGTCTTAGTGGATGATAATCATCATTATCACCATCATCATTACATACTATTTTTTTTTTTCCAAGGAAAAAAACAGTAACTTTTATTAAAGAGATAATGAAAGTTACACTGATACATTCTGTTGACCGCCATTAAGGCTCGAGTGCTTTCGCACCCTCCGCAACGTTAGAAGGCTAACGTGCAATGAAAAGAGAGAAGAAAGGAGAGGGAAAGAAAAAGAAGCAAAAAAACTGAATTCCGGCAGCAAGTGGGACTCGCGCTTCAAGTTTTTCTCCCCTTTTTCTTTTCGACCTTACGCCACTCTCCTTGAGAGGGCTCGATCGAAGCTATTACTATCTGTGTTTCTGCATTCTGTGGGGTGATTTCTTTGTCTGAGTCTGAAGTATCAGAGTGGTGATGACGTTTGATGCCTCCTATGCTTGGATCCACCCTTGTCATCTCTGTCTTGCCGTTCGGATTGGTTCCCTTCTGATTCTCCATTTCTTGTGATATCTCAGTCTTTTCTGCAGGGGTCTCTTCCTCCTCTGCTTCTGACTCTTCTTCCTCTGTATCTAGAGGTTAGAATTGCCATCCTTTCTTCTGCTTCTTGTTGGTTTTCTTTGCTTTTGGACACGAGCTTTGTAGATGTCCTGTCTGCCTGCATAGCCTACATCTGAAGGCGGTGTTTTCATAATCTAGTACATGCAGCCAGTTTTGTTGTTTGTAGACCAGCCTTATATTGTCCGGCAACCCTTTACTTAAATCTACTTCCACACAAATACGTGCGAAAGTATAGATCCTATCATCAATCCTTTCCAGGTCTGTTTTAATGTATTTCCCTATACTGTTTCCAATGCCTTCCAAGACTCGTTCGGTCCAGAAGTGCAAAGGGAGGTTGTATAGTCTGACCCAGACTGGCATTTTTGTTACAGTCATTTTGTTTGGATCAAAATCTAGGAACCATGGGGTCATGAATAGCCCCGCTGTTCCCCAGAACCATGGCCCTATACTGATGACTGTATCTCTGACTTCCTGGGATGTAAATTTTACAATAAAAAACCCCTTTGAACATAGGTGAATCTCACATTCCATGGTCCATCTGGTGAAAATCCAATGGAATAGGTCCAAAGGTTTGGGCCAAAAGCTGTTGAATCTGCAGATTAGAGCCTGCGTTTCATAGGACTTGACGAAATCGTCAAGCCCTGTAGCGTCTAGATTTAAGGCTGGGGTTTGTTCTGCCTGATCTACAATGTATGGCCTGGGTATGTCTCTGCTTGGATCTAAAGAGGGCCACATTACATACTATTGTAGGAAGTTCGCACCATTTTAGAGTTAAGGAGAAAATATTTTTTAGGATCAAATTAATATTGAATATAATTGATTTTTTTTTATTATTTGTACTTTTATGTGAAAAACGAAGTTGTTTGAGGCTTACTTAATGAATAATAGATTAATATGCAAGCTATATATTAAGTATAATGTTATCCAATGACAAATGATCATAGTAATGTGTCCAATATATACCATCATAGATCCATTTTAAGTGCAGATGTAGGGATCAAATTTCTTCAAGTGCAAACATTTTTAGAGTGAAAGATACAATGTGTTATTTTTAATTGTTGAAACTGTATTTTTGAATGCTAAATAGAGTATATATATGAACAAATAATAATTTTAACCATAAAAAACTTTTTTTTGTATATATAGATATACATGAAGTTGATATTGACATAAATTAGTTAACATAATTCTTCAAATAGTTACTTTTGAAAAGCATAAGATTTAAACATCTAATTCACACATTTTTTTTAATTCTAAGTACTTTACAAAATATTCATTTTTTATATTTTTCTATTTAGAACATAATTTTTATTTTGAAGGGGCACAGACGGACAGACAAACTTACACATCCCCCCATATTGGGATGTAAAATGAGCCTCTCATCTCAATTACTAATCATTTTAATGATCAAAATCAATCATGAATTATAATAGTAACATAGTAGTACAATTTGATTATTTTCAAATACAACAAGAAAGAGAGAAAAATGATTAAGATATTTATTACAAATGTTTAGTGTTTATCCCTATAATGTTTAAGGATATTATATTGAAAAGAACATATTAACATTCATTTAAAACTTAGATTCCTTACATTATTTCTATTATCATTAACATTTATATTTATGTATTAAATTTGACTCGTGAATACTAGATTGTGTAAAAAAAAGCTTACCTATAAAGTTATTTAACAATATATTAATATTGTTTTTCTTACTATTATTGACCATTTTAAATTGACACTAACTATTTTTCCTAAGTTGAGTACAAATCAATTATACTAGTATAATGTTGGCACCACTTCAAAATCTATAAGAGGAAATATTTTATAATTCTAGTCGTATTGTTCAATGATCAAAATATAATTTTTTTTATAAATTAGAGTGCAACAAAATAGGGAATTTGATTTATATCAATTATAATAAGGAAAATTAAGGAAAACTCACCTCAAACATTATATCAAGTGCCTAGCATTTATTCATTAAGTGTTTAAATGGTTTATATTAAATAGAATACTAATTAGGTACTCCACTGTTGTTTTAATATACCAAGTTCAGAAGATGTTTTTAGGTGCATTATTGAATTTGATTATGCATATTTGATATGGTGAGAAGTCATGTTGGTCCAATAAAGCTTTGAAAACTTAAATTATTTATGGCATTGTCATGTAATTTGTATAACACATGATTACATTGAAATATTAAATAATATAAAACTCCTTCAAAACAAATATGAAGAGAATATTTATACAACAAATATGGAAAAGTGTCTAAATGTATATTAATAGATCCTCCAAAAAAGAATTACATTCATGTGTCATATAAACCTACTCTTAAGATATTCACTCAAGTAGATCAAGAATGGCTTCTACACCACAATTATTTATCTTGTTCTTCTTGCAATGTTCTTTCTTTGGCATCCATGCCCACACTATGGTATTAATTGGAATAGAGCCAAGTTCTTTGTCATCACGATTTTGTACCCAATATTTCTCTAAAAATTTTCCATTGTATTTCCCTGACATAGGCTTCTACCAGTCAACCTTTACATGAAGATTTTCACTTTCATTATCCCTAAAGATATATGAGATTGATTTTGTCATCCAAATCATCTCACCTGTATCCTCATTTCTTGATCTAACTAGCAACATCTTTCCTTTCTCAACATCAATCATCAGATTGAATGTTGGCTTTGGCTTGTTGAATTTTGGTCCAACATATATTGGTTCATCTATCGCATTATCAAAATCTCCATCCATAATACTTGAGATTACTTGGAGTACATTACGATCAACATCAAAAATGTGCCTTGTCTTGGGCCAGAAATCCTCAGAAGATAAATCACTTCCATCTATTATTCTATGATCATTATAGATTCCATCTAATGTATCAAGAACTTTCTCCCAATACACTACTTTATTTTTCCATTCCTTTCTAACAATTGGTGAATCCTCATTCCCAATAGTGTCTTTCCATATTTTTATGTATGATTTTATTCCTTCCTTTAGTTCTTTTAAATAGACATCATTCTGTTTGGAAGCTAAGAAAGATGGCTTCCCTATAGGAATTATAGGTCGACCTTCATCATCTATATACCATAACTCAACTGGTTCTGACCACTCAATATCTCTAATTGATTCTTTATACCTTACTACTGGAACATCATTGATTATAAGAAATTGGAAGTATTGGACATTAAGATGTCAAACTAGTGCATTTTTTCCCTCCTTAATCTATCCATTAAGGAAACTTTTGAAGTCATAGACCTTGTCAATAAGTGTAGGTGCGAACACTCTATTTTCTTCAATTATGCGATATGTATCGATCATTTCAGGTAAAGAATAAATATCTTTACTTTTTAGGTTGGAAGACATTCTTCCATAGGTTCCATCTATGTCTTCATGGGTGTGCCCCACAGGCAAGAACCCAACCTCAATAGTGATGAAGACACCAAGTGCAGTTAAAAGTGATAGAAACATGAAAAGATAGAGATTCTTATTATCACTTGCTGCATTGTCCAACTGTAACGAAAAATGTGGAGGAAGAGGTTTAAAATCAACATTTTGACTTTTTTAACTTCCATGAGATATAAAATCATCATTGTACCCTTGACATTTTGAGAAAATAGAGGTGTCAAGTAATGCATTTGTAAGTGGGTTTCTTGAAATTCCACTTTCATAAAGTAGATCACCATACATATCCATTTGTGGGTATTCAAGGTCCCTTAAGCACTTTGGAAGGGATGTAATAGTAAATTATGTTCCCATATGGACAAATGGTAAGGAGAAATGACCAAAACCTCCCACCTTATGCCGATGTGTAAGCATACTTGTCAATGACATACCCAAATTTGTTCCTACAATAGATTTTGATTTGACACGTAGCCTTGGGATTGAAGTCTTTGTTTTGTCCATTTTATCATGGATAATTCTCAAATACTCCTTTGGAAACCGCTCTGACATAATTCTATGGGAATAGTAGCAATATCTTCCACACATAACAATCTTGTTATGTTTCGTCAACCTACCTCATGCCTTTTCTTCCAACTCTTTTGTAGTTGCTGACTTCATTTGTGCTTTCAACACAATATATTCGCTGCATTTACTGAAGTTGGTGTTCTTTGAAAATGCCACATCTCGAAACTTAGTATTCCAGATCTTGCTCATTGTTGGCTATGATATTGATGGGTAATTGAGATTTTGAAGAGCCTCATTGATCTCTTTTAACAAAGAATTTTGTGTGTAAGTCGAAGGAAGCACTCTTAAAGGAGAAATTGTTCCATCTTCTTCAACTTGACGTGTTTGGTTTGGTGAAAAATCTGAATTATCCATTACAATTGTGTGCAATATTTCTATGGCTGCCACTGTGTGAGCTTGTGCTTTGCATGTGTTGGTGTTACCATGAATAGCTTTGATCTGTCCATGTTGGAAATAATGTTGGTAGTTATAGAATGTGCTTTAAGGAATTTTATGTATCTTATACCATGCTTTCTTACAAACAATATTCCCATTAAATCTCATGTCATTTAAATTTCTAGCAATAGGTGGTAGGCCATGGCCATGGCCATGGCCGCTTGACATGAGTGAATTCAAGACAAATTCTCTAATACCATTTGTATTTATTTGTCTCATACCCCTTCTAGCACCTGCAATGGCCTTCGTATCCACATGTTGAAGACAATATTTTCTACAACATACATCTGCTGCCAGAAGTCAAATTTCTTTCTCTTCATCTATTTTTGTTTGACATTTAGCAACTTTTTGTGTATCCATAACTCATTTAATCCTTTTATATGGCCTTGTTACATTCATATCAATTGAGTTTCTATCTTTTTCATTACAAGGGTACCCATCCCATTTGTTTAATGGATTTTTGTCCTCTATAACATCCCATATCACCATTTCTTTGGGTGGTTCCTTGAACTTTTCCTTGACCCTTAATATCACACCTTTTTTGTCCACCAACTTATTTATTGGCCATCTAACCAAACAGTTTATAGACTTATCACCAATTCTGCATATCTCACAATTTTCGTCTATCTCTTCTAGAAAAACACCAAAATCCATTTCACCTAGTGTTTCACCCTCAACAATGTCATCCTCACGAACATTAACTAGCATTCCTTTGGAAATGCACATGCTTGTTCCCATGCATTCATGTGTAAGAGAAACCTTTGCACATATGAATTTAACTGTATCTTGGGGAATATTTATGGCATGATCATGACAGTGAGGCTCCAAATCTGATTCTAGCCAAATTTCATAAGATTCTAATGCACCCCCAAGTATATGCTCAAATCCTGTTGGATATGGTAGAGGAGCATTATGTTTTCACACCTTTTCAATTTTAACCAATATGCATCCTTTCTTTACCATCTTTCCATGCACTTTATGCCCAAGCTCTGTATTGAATATGGAGCCCTTAGCCACCTTCACTCCATGTTGCAGAAGATTTACCTTGTCTCCAATAGAAAATGTAGAAGAAACATTTGTACCTATAAACAAATGTAAATAATGTTATTATTTACTAAAAGGAAAAAAAATTATTATAGTATCAATAATATATAGCACATGCTTCAATATTTTGATTTACCTATGTGGTGTCTCAAATCCACAATCTTCCATGGATGTATGTCCCCTTCATTAACATAATAATCAATCAAATGTGGTTGAATGACATCAATTATCAAAATTGCAACATAACCAGCATTAACCCTTTCTCCAACATAATAAGTTCCAAACTCTGCAGATGCAACCCTTGCTAGCCCAATGAATTGATCATTAATAAGGAGATCAACATAGTCCCCTTTTGCCAAAATTATATTTTCCATTGTAGCTTACATCATTTCTGTAACAACAATTACATCGTAACTTGTAATTAAAATAATGAGCCATGTAAAGTGTGACTTTATATTTTCCCAAAAACACACAACTTACAAAAATTAAAAATTAAAAATAGTATGGTAGTCATGTTGTATGTAATGAAACATTGTTTCCTCAAATGAAAGCTAACAATCAATATCATGCATTCTACTACAAACATAAGCATATTGCTAGAACCAACATTACATGGTGAAATAAATCTAGCACATGCTAGATTTCCTTCTAGCACAAACAAAAACACATTGCCAATAACAATATTCTAAGGCGAAGGAAATCCACCACATGCTAAATTTTCTTCTAATGTAAATAGAAGCATATTACTGACAAAAACATGTCAAAGTAAAAGAAATCTTACACATTCTAGAGTTTATTGTAGCACAAACACAATCACATTGCCAAAAATAACATTGCAGTGTAGAAGATATCTAGCATACGCTTGATTTACTTCTAGCAAAAAAAAAGCACATTGCCAACAATAACATTGTAGGGCAAACAAAAGCCAAAAAAATCCAACAACTTCAATCACAAACACAATCACATTTCCAATAACAACGTTGCAAGGTAAAATAACTTTAACACAAGCTAGCTTTACATGTAGCATAAATACAAGCATACTACCAATAACAACATTTCATGCCAGAAGAAATCTAGTGCATGCTATATTTCCTTCTAACAAAAACAAAAGCACATTACCAAGGTGAAGGAGATCTAACACGTGTTAGATTTCCTTCTATAATAAACAACCAAATTGAAAACAACAATATTGCATAGCAAAAGAAATCTAGCACAACTTCTAGCCGAAACACAAGCACAACATTTCCAATAACATTGCCAAAGGGATGGAAATCTAACACTTGTTTGATTTCCTTTTATCATAAACAACCAAATTGACAACAACAATATTGCAAAGCAAAAGAAATCTAGCATAGTTTCTAGCCCAAACACAAGCACATTTCCAATAAAAATATTGCAAAGTGAAAGAAATTTAACGCATATTAGCTTTACATGTGGCACAAATACAATCATACTACCAACAACAACATTGCATCCCAAAAGAAATCTATTGCGTGTTATGTTTATTTTTAAAACAAATCAACAAAGTGTAATGGTGATTCTCTATTGTGAAGACCCATATGAAAAGTGGCGTAATGCTAATAACACTAATGTAGCTACTGTAGGATACCCACTCACTTTTCCCTTTATCCTACAAAAACTCCCAGGTGTGAAATCCTTTTTTTGCCGAGTGTTTTCTTGTAAGAGGGGAAAGTAATGAATAATTCTTCCTACTAGGATAAATTTCTTTGGGGAAAACAGGGTGGAAAACATGAAGCCTCATCTCCTTACCAAGAAAATAAGGCTAACTAGGCTTCATTGATATCCATGCCCGATTGTTAAAATTTGCAACTAGGGCCAAACTCCATGTCAGTCATCTTTTTTTTTTTTTTAACTACATGGTGAATCAGTAACTACTAGTCCTAATCTACGGGAGATCCAAGATCAATCCTCGTAGCTGCCTCTATAACACTAGGAGTACATCCAACTACTTGTAAGTTGATATACTAAGATGCTATGATTTTGGCAAGAACGAGACTCTCGTGCCGCCAAGGCGGGGGTGGGGAATCTGCTCCTCGAGCTGCCACCACAGCAGGTCAGTGTGCTCAATGAGATTTGAACTGCAATCTCTTGGGCTTCACCCAAGTAGACTTACATTCAAAACAAACATAAAAATACCCATGTGGGTCACCTTATTAATGGAGGATGATATTTTTCTTGGATCCCTCTCATCGATAGGTGTAGGATTGATCTAAAGATCATCCGATTCCAATAAATATTCATGGAGATATGAATTTATTTGTGTTACGGGACAATTCGTCAAGGTCAGTCAACAACCAAATAAACCCCACTTGTGCTCAACGTTTTAGTATAAATAGAGGTGGCCTTCAAGTCATTTTAACACACTTGGGATCTCTTCCTCTCCACCTGTCTTTGGGTTTTAGTAGGAGGAGAGATCCTAAGGGATAACACTGCCTTAATCTAGAGGGAAGAAGTTGGAACTGTCGGGATCTGCCGGAACTGCCAGGAATAGTTGGAAAAGTCAAAACTGTCAGGAATAGTCGGAATTGTTGGAACAGCTGGGAATAGTTGGAATAGCCGAGAAGCTGACATAGAGGGGAGAAGCCGGAACTACTGAGAAAATTCGAAATTGGCAGACTGCCGAAACTACCGGGAATAGATAGAAAAGCTTTAAAAGTCGGAACTGTCAGGAATAACTGGAATTGTCGGAATTGTCGGGAATAGTCGAAATTGGCAGAATTATCGGGAACTGTCGAAACTACAGGAAAAGCCGGAACTATCGGGAATAGCCAGAACTGTCGGGACTTGTCAGAACTATCAGGAACAACAGGAACCAGTGATCAAATTTGAAGGGCATGTATTAATTTTATTTAGAAGGGTGCACATTGAGGTCATGGTTCTATAATGAAAAGCACAAAAAAATGAAATTCAACTCACAACAGTAAATTATTTTCGAACTTCTTTTTTCTTAACACATGGTGAATCAATAATTGTTTGGTTGGAACTAACGTTGTGAGTTCCAAGACAACATACTATTGGTTGTCGATGTCTTTACAATGCTGCAATCTACAAGATATTCCTCAGTTTATCAAGAACAATAACCCCTTCCAACACAGCTGCAAGTCTAGTACTTATCATACAATTCATACACATTGTAACTGATAAGTGACAAGCCAACTGTGTTCATAACATTTGTGTTCACCAAATGTTATGTTTTCTATCTTTTTCCTTAAATTACTGTCATATTAAGAAGAGGTTGGTGTAAGAACATCCAAAAAAGAATTAGTTTGAGTTTCCACCTTGTGTTAATTAGGTTCTGTCAATAATTTTGAAGGGTAAACTAAGTTTTCGGGAAAAAATTCCAGTTTCAAATCTGATGTTTAAGCATGTGGCAAAAAAAGCAAAGATCTAAAAAATTCTCTGTTTCTGAAAATTTTACAGACTTTGAACAATGGACTATTAGTCGAACCCCATGATCAGAAGGCCATAGAAAATGTATTGCTAGAGCTAAAAACCCATGGAATGAATGTCGTTGTAATGGGTTGAGAAACATACACCTTTTCTCATGGATTGAACATTGCAGAAAATATTTATCTCAGGTAACTATATGCAGGATGAGGCATCCTAAATGGAAGACTATCACTGTAATGGATACTACAATGGGGGAGGAATCGATGGGTGATTTCCTGAAGGAAATGTCTCTTCAACTTTTTGTCGATGGCGAGAAATATTCCACCAATGGCTCTCTGGATAATTCTACTGAAGTTGACAAACTTCTGGCACCAAAGGGCGACCCAGAACTTATTTTGGATAAACTGAAAAGGGTGTCACTACCTTTTAACATTGAAGAAACTGAACCTAAGACAAGTCCTCCAGCGAATAACTTGATTGTATCAAACAAGGATCCTGCACTGTGAAATAAGAAGAAGCTTTTTGTTATAGCTGTGGACTACTATGATTACAGTGGCAATGTATATCCCCATATGTTGGAAATAATTCAAGAGATAACCAAAGCTATGCGTTCTGATGCAACAACAAAAATATATTTTGGTCTTGTACTATATCAACTGCATTAACAGTTGATGAAACTCTGGGGATGTTGAACTCTGGCAATATATTGCCTCTTGAATTCAATGCTTTAATTTGTGTCAGTGGGAGTGAACTTTACTATTCAACAATTCATGCTTATCCTGATAACTTGGGAGGACTTTGGCTTCTTTCCTTTTATAATTTAGGTTGTTGGGACATTATGAATTATGACTTATGCTACTCATATATTTCATTAATTTTTTATTCATTGGATATCGAATAGTTGGGACTTAATGACTTAGGCCTAACAAGGGATTAGTTGAAGGTGCTTTGGTTAGGATTTTGATTTGGATGGTGTTTCTAATGATGAGAGCTCAATTGAACTGTAAATTGTATTGGTGAGACAGTGGAATTTAATTTATTCTTATTACTATTTGATTCAATTGAACTGTAAACTGTATTGGTGAGATAGTGTAATTTATTCTTATTACTATTTGATTCAATTGAACTATAAATTGTATTGGTGAGATAGTGGAATTTATTCTTATTACTATTTGATTCATTCATGCTATTAAGGCATTAAATTTAATTTTTGTCTTGATGTTTGAATTTCATATTCTTAGAGGTAAGTGAAAAATATAGATATCAAAGCAGAATGAGTAACTTATAGATCTATTTGTATTCAGTCTTGCTCCTTCACATCGCATAAACAATAGGACCCAGATGTATATATTGAAGCATAATGTGAAGTTCTGTGAAATCCAATATGCTATGAACTTATGAAGTCTCTTGAATGCGCTCCTCTCCAAGCATAAATTGTGCTTAAACCTTTCTTGACAGGCATCTACTGAATGATGAATTTACGATCCTCTCCAATCATCATCAAACCTTGCTTTACGGGCAGCCTGTAGACACAACCGCTAACTTGCATCATATGCACAAGTTATAATTAGAACAAGCAATTCAAAAGGGAATTGTTTCTTTTGAAATGGGAGAAACTCTGAATTTGGAAACTGTTGTTTCTGAAATGGGATTTAACATCAGTTGAGAAAGGACATTCACAAGTTCAACCATTGTAATTTGTGATAGACCCATAGTGCACTGACAGTTTGGAATTTAGAATTCCTAAAATCTAGATTTTAGAAAAAAATGAAATTTAAAAAAATAAATTGGATAGCTTGACAACTTAAGAACCCTTCTTAAAAAAATTTATAATATTATTCTAATTTTTTTTTAAATGGAAAAATTCAAATTTAAATTTTTTTTTGAATAGCAAAATTTTCTTCCTACTTCTGCGTCATGCCAGAGGCCCTTTGAAGGGCTCTGACGTGTTCAAATTTGATCACTGGTGGGAACTACCGGAACAGACAAGAAGCTGACACAGATGGTAGAAGATAGAACTGTCGGAAAATGCCAGAACTGCTGGAACTCCCGAAACTGCGGGGAATAGCCGAAATTGCCGAAACTACTGGGAATAGCCAAAATTGCCGAAACTACCAAGAACTGTCATAACATGTGGGAAGGCTAATGCAAAGGGCAGAAGCCAGAATTTCTAGAACTGTTGGGAACAATCAAAATTGTTGGAACTCTGGGGAACAACCGGAATTACCGGAACTACCGGGAATTGCCAGAATTTCTAGGAGATGATATTTTTCTCGGATCCCTCTCATCGAGAGGTGTAGGATTGATCTAAAGATCATCTGATTCCGATAAGTATTCATGGAGACATGAATTTATTTGTGTTATGGGAAAATTCGTCAAGATCGGCCAGCAACGAAATAAACCCCACTTGTGCTCAACATTTTAGTATAAATAGAGGTAGCCTTCAAGTCATTTTAACACACTTGGGATCTCTTCCTCTCTACTTTTATTTGCATTTTAGTAGGAGGAGAGATCCTAAGGGATAATTCTGCCCTAATCTAGAGGGCAGAAGCCAGAACTGCCAGGAACTACTGGGACTGTCGGGAATAGCCGAAAAAGCCGTAACTGCTAAGAATAGCCAGAATTTTCGTAACTCTCGGAACTACCGGGAATAGTCAGAAATGTCAAGAATAGCTAAAACTGTTGGAATAGCTGGGAAGCTGACACAGAGGACAGAAGCTGGAACTGTTGGGAACTACCTAAACTGTCAGGAAAAGCTAGAAAAGCTGGAAAGGTCGGAACTGCCGGAACTGCCGAAAATAGCCAGAATTGTCAAAACTACCGTAACTGCCAGAACTGCTGGAATTGTCAGGAATTGCTAGAACTGCCAGGAATAGCCAAAAAAGTCAGAACTGTCAAAACTGACGTGAATAGCTGAAACTACCGAAACTGCTGGGAATAGTCAGAATTATCAGAAACAGTCGGAACTGCCAAAATAGCCAAGAATAGCTACAATTTCTTGAACTGTCGATAATAGCCAAAATTGTCGGGAATAGCTGGAATTTCCTGAATTGCCAAAATAGCCGAAACAGCCGGGAATAGCCGGAATTGTCGGAACTGTCGAAACTGTCGGGAATAGTCGAAACTATCAAGAACAGCCAGAACTGCTAAAATAGTCGGGAAGCTGACGCAGACGACAGAAGCTGAAACTATAGGAACTGTCAAGAAAAGCTGGAACTACCAGAACTATCAGGAAAAGCTAGAAAAGCTAGAAGGTTTGAAACAGCCGGAACTGCCGAAAATAGCCAAAATTGTCAGAACTGTTGGAATTATCGGGAATTGCCAAAACTGCTGGGAATAGCTAGAAAAGTCAGAATTGTTGAAACTGATGGGAATAGTCGAAACTAGCGAAACTGTCATGAATAGTCAGAACTATCGGGAACTGCCGAAACTGACGAAACTGCCGAGAAGCTGACGCAAAGCTAGAAATGTTGGAATTGCCAGGAATAGCCAAAATTGCCAGAACTATCGTGAAGAACAAAAATTTCCGAAACTACTAGGAATTATCGGGAATAACCAAAATTTTCGGAACTGCTCAGACTGCTAGGAATAGCCGGAATTCCCAGAACTACCGGGAATATTCGAAACTGCCAGGACTAGCAGGAATTGTTGGAACTATCGAAAACTACCAGAACAACCAGAGAATCTGTCTCTGGAGGAGAGCAACATGCAAGGGACAACTAACTAACATTCGGACAGTTGTATGGTACTTAGCAGCAAATACACCAAGCATACAATTTTACAACTAGCATGCAAGGGACAACTAGCATGCAACAACAAGCATGCTAAGGACAACAAACAAGCTAGAGACAATAAGCAAGCAAGATGCAGCTAGCACATAGGTCAGTATGGCAATATGGTACAACAATGGCACAAAATGCAGTACAGTGATGGGTATAGTCATGATTAATGAAGCATGATGAGATGCAACATAGTGATGATGGGTGCAGCATGGTGAGGTGCAACATGATGACGAAATGCAGCACAACGATAGGTGAAGGAGTCACCTTGCAGAATCAGTTCAAGCAACATGTCTTCAACTAATCTCATGTATCATATTCTTAGAGATGATCTATGCACTTATCTAGATAGGTCAAAATGTTGAATTTTTGTAAACGTACTATCTCTCTCTCTCTCTGCTGAACTATTGAAGAACATAAAGGAAGAATTGATCAAGGGTTTCCCCACATTGGGGTTTGTCACTGGCTAGCACCACATCTTGTGTCCTCTTATCTTGGTTTTTCTTCTGCGATTTATGTTTATGTCCTATTTGTAGTTTACTTTAATGATAATGTGATTGCTAATCTAGAAAAGATATTGAGCTAGCTATGAAAATTTAAATAAATTGCTCTAAGCATAGAACATACTTAAATTAACATCGATGAACTATATTAGTGGTAAAATTTGTTGTTTGTGCTATGACTGGTAATGTACCTTGAAAGACACACGTGCTATCATCTTCATAATGTTAACGGTTACACATCCATAACATCTCTATTTCTTCCAACTCCTATGACATAATCAATGTAGTTGAAGCCTTGGAGATTTTTGGATCCAATGTTCTTAGAAGAATGTGGCAGGCACAAAAGTTAGTGTCCAAGAAATTACTCACCTTTATCACAAGTTGACCAACTAGTTTTCCTATTCTAGATTACTTTCAAGATCTCCTTACATGCCACAAATAAAAGAAGGTACTGTAAAGACAATCTCTCTCTGTTTCTAAAGGAAAACAATCTCTGTTTAATGACAAAAGATATTTTTTTGTTATTTTTGGAATAGTTTCCTTGAGAACATTTCCAGAGAAATCATAATACATGAAGATTCTATATACTCTCAAAATCTTCCAAGATCACGTAATCACAATTGAGCCTCAGCAACTATACAGTTATGAGGCAACCTAACCCATATTCATGTAATCAGTTTTCATTTAGATGATTATGTAAAAAACAACTATACAGACAAATATGCATTCTATTGACAAGAATCTATAAACCCCTATGAAGGTCTTACAAGGAAAGGAACATTTGTACGAGTAAGATCCACCTGAAGAAATCAATTCCTACTGGCTCAACCAACAAAGTTCATTGTGCAATCTACAAGTCCCAAGCAATAATCTGACACAGCGGTGTCCAGGTTTTGCTAGCATCTTATTAAAAAAAATTTCATTTCTCCCCATGTAGGTTGACCATACCAATGTAAAGTTTCATTGTTCAAAAGTTTAGGGCCTCCTTGGTAAAACCATGCATGTCATATTCAGGGACTATGGGATACTCTGAGGTAGATTCAGTAATGAATTTTTTTCATCAATAGAGTTTTGGCATTTTCTAGCTAAGTTAAGGCACCAACAACACAACTGTTATGAATAACCTAGTCAAGTATCAAGAGAGAGCCTCTTTTCTATCATGTATATATCAATCCATGAAATGGTGTAGAGCCTAACAACCTTCTCTTTTAATCACTCAAGCTAGACCAAATTGACAAGCTGTATTCAATGTTTTTACTTTATTGAATCTAAAACCATTTAACTATGATTAATAGGTAGCACATACAATTTGCAAGGAAGAGTCACAGTTTCAGGTTTGTACCATTTAGTCATGTTTATAGCTTAGATGGAAGTTTCATTCTTTGAGTTAAACTATCTTTTACATATATTATATAACTGACCTAGTCTACTTTTATGTCACTACTAAAACAATCCATGAAATGTGCATGCAAGGTCTAAAATCAATGCTTAACTTGGCTTCCATAGTAATGTTCCAAATTTGAATGGACTTCCCAAAACATTGCATTCTATTTATATAATGCTTCATGCATCTCTAGTGAAAACTAAAGGCTAGATGCCAAATGTGTTGGCTAGATGTTGCTTGTGAATGCATAAATAGGATTGGTTTATTTCATATATTCTCGAGAGAGAGCCTCTTTTGTCTCATCTCTATATCAATCCATGAAATGGTGGAGAGCCTAACAACTTTCTCCCTTAATCACTCAAGCTAGACCAAATTGACAAGCTGTATTCCTACCTAACCAAACATTTTCCATGTTTTTTCTTCCTCATAAAAATATATCAGTCTAGGGGATATCCTGATGCAAAATCGACATCTCAGCAGACTATTTTAACACCTTGTTTTAGGAGATTAACCCACTAGCCTTTGTTCTATGGTGACTTTCCAAACCCAATAGCTCCTCCATAATATTACTCTCGTATTGAATCTAAAACCATTTAACTATGATTAATTGGTAGCACATAAAATTTGTAAGGAAGGGTCACAGTTTCAGGTTTGGACCATTTAGTAAGATTTATAGCTTAAATTGTAGTTTCATTCTTTGAGTTAAACTATCTTTGACATATATGATATAACTAAACTAGTCTATTTTTATGTCACTACTACAATGATCCATGAAATGTGCATGCAAGGTCTGAAATTAATGCTTAACTTGGCTTCCATAGTAATGTTCCACATTTGAATGGACTTCCCAAAACATTGCATTGTGTTTATATCATGCTTCCTGCATCTCTAGTGAAAACTAAAGGCTAGATGCCAAATGTGTTTGTCAGATGTTTCTTATGAATGCATAGATGAGATTGGTGTATTTCATATATTCTCAAGAGAGTCCTCCTTTGTCTCGTCTCTATATCAATCCATGAAATGGTGGAGAGCCTAACAACCTTCTCTTTTAATCACTCAAGCTAGACCAAATTGACAAGTTGTATTCCTACCTAACAAAACTTTTTCCATGCTTTTGCTTCCTCATAAAAAGATATCAGTCTAAGGGATATCCTAATGCAAAATGTACATCTCAATAGACTATTTTAACACCTTGTTTTAGGAGATTAAGCCACGGACCTTTGTTCTGTGGTGACTTTCCAAACCTAATAGCTCCTCCATAAGATTACTCTCGTATTGAATCTAAAACCATTTAACTATGATTAATTGGTAGCACATACAATTTGCAAGGAAGGGTCACAGTTTTAGGTTTGGACAATTTAGTCAGGTTTATAGCTTAAATGGCAATTTCATTCTTTGAGTTAAACTATATTTGACATATATGATATAACCGACCTAGTATATTTTTATGTCACTACTACAATAATCCATGAAATGTGCATGCAAGATCTAAAATCAATGCTTAACTTGGCTTCCATAGCAATGTTCCACATTTGAATGGACTTCCCAAAACATTGCATTGGGTTTATATAATGCTTCATGCATCTCTAGTAAAAACTAAAGGCTAGATATGGGAAAAATCGCTTTAAACTTTACAAAATACATTAAGGCAGTTTCTGTTTGAACTATCTGTCTATCTAGATATATGTGTATGTCTCTTTATGAGAAGCAAGAAAACCTTTTGGCTAGGAGGTAGAGGGGAGACAGGCGAATGTATATGATAACTTACAGTTTGGAAAATAGATAGCACATGTTGTTAATGATGTCAAGAAGAGTCTAACTCTTCTACATTCGATAGTCTCAATAAAGGAACCATGTCAACTCTGAAAGGCCTCCAAGAAAAAAAATGAGAATGGCAAGGAAGTAATTCCACTACCTGGGTTTGGTATTTTTTTCTTCCACCTTGCAACAATTAAATGATCAGCATCATTGTTTCATGGACTGTCAATAGGGAGCAGATCAAAGAGGAAGAGGAATTATTTAACTATTCATGCAAATACTATATGGGCACCTAGAATTAACTATGATAGGAATGCATAAACTGCGCCCTTACAAGCTTGGGTGAAGATGGCTCAACTTAGTTGTGAGAAGAACAATTATTTTCTCTACCAATGAGGTAAATTGGATTCACCTTTATGATATCATGAATACTAGTATTATTTCAGTGATTTCTGAGGCATTTCCATTCATGTCTTATGATAAATATATGTCCTTCAACTATTTGAATCACTGTACAATCACTACCTTCACTGCTTTAAAGGAAATTCACTACTCAAATGGATTTGGTTAGCCCTCCCTAAATACGATTGTGGGAAGTTTTTCTTGACAAGAAATAGGGTTAATTAATAATTCTTACATCTAGCCTTAATCATCATAGAACATGCCAAATTTCTATTGGCATAGCATATCCAATCAAGGAAGTCCAAGCCATCAATTCTCCAAACTAGTATTGAATTACACAAAGTAGTAGTGCCATGCTGGAAACTAAATTATAATTGAAAACTGCCACGAACATATTAGGCGGGTCCTATTTTTCTGTCTCTATATATACGATGTTCATATAATAGAGATAAATATCGAAATAAATAGATTTCTAATTGCTTCTAAAGACAAAAAAAAATAATTCAGAGACCTCAATTCACCAGCCTAATTAGTTCAGAGATCCAACTTCAGGGTTTTACCAAGTTTCAAACTATAATTCTGGGAATATAGATTATAAATTATAATTAAGCAAATGCTGGCACATATCCTACCATACTATATCAGTTCCTTTTTCTGTTCCTCCATAAATAATGCTGATATACTAGAGATAAAAATGAATATCGATAGGGTATTTATTGCTTCCAAAGGTGGTGAAAAAACTTTTTAATGGTTTATTGATTCCAAATGGAAATGGATAAAATAAATCTATATATGTATATTCAAATCTTTTCAAAGCAAAATAGCCTCGGAGCATGATCTGTACAAATATGAAATAGCCATAAATTCTCCAAACTAGTACTGAATTGTACAAGGATTATAACAATATAAACTCTGTTCAAGGAACACTGAGCAGCATTGTTCATAAAATGCCACTTCTCACCTCAGCACAAGCACAAAATTGAATCATCTCTGTGTTTTACGCTTGCGTTGAAGAAGCCACAAATGCACATAAATATGCACCCTAAATTTGCAAGATGTGATTTAGATGGGATTTCTTTTCTTCCTAAATTGCTATGGATTTTGTTTCTTCCTAAATTGCTATGGGATTTTGTTTCTTCCATAGCAATGTTCCACATTTGAATCGACTTCCCAAAACATTGCATTGTGTTTATATAATGCTTCATGCATCTCTATTAAAAAGTAAAGGCTAGATATAGGAAAACTTGCTTTAAACTTTACAAAATACATTAAGGCAGTTTCTGTTCGAACTATCTATCTATCTAGTTATATGTGTATGTATCCTTATGAGAAGCAAGAAAACCTTTTGGCCGGGAGGTAGAGGGGAGATAGGATAATGTCTATGATAACTTACAGTCTAGAAAATAGATAGCACATGTTGTCAATGATGTCAAGAAGAGTCTACCTCTTCTGCATTCGGTAGTCTCAATAAAGGAACCATGTCATCTCTCAAAGGCCTCCATGAAAAAAATTAGAATGGTAAGGAAGTAATTCCACTACCTGGGTTTGGTATTTTTTTTCTTCTGCCTTGCAACAATTAAATGATCAACATCGTTGTTTCATGGACTGTCAATAGGGACCAAATCAAAGAGGAAGAGGAATTCTTTAACTATTCATGCAACTACTGCATGGGCAACTAGAATTAGCTATGGTAGCCTTCAAAGAGAGTCCTACCAGACAAACATGTTCAACATAAAATAACATTCTATCTCCTGATCAGTCAGACCATACGAGTATTCCAAATAAAAACTGTGGGGAATTTCGTTCTATATCAATAACATCATCTATTCCAATTACCGAAAATACCAGTTAGTTTTGTCCTAAGCTATGTGGCCTCAACTAAACAGGTTATCAAGAACAAAATGTTTGACTTATGGTTGAATCAACCTTCACAACAAAGACACAGTGAATTCTTTCATTCCAGTCTTATGTCTCGATTTGCAGATGGAAATGCAGTTTGTGTGGATAACTAGGGTAGTGAGGGTATCTCAGATGCCGAGCTTTGTCTATCTCATGATAGCTACAATGGTCATAGAGATAAACTATCAACAGTGGAACTGACAAAGACACTGTTTGAAAGAAACCAGGGGACGGGGCCTGAAATTTCTTGACAAAAGCCTTCATAATTCAAAGTCAATACGTTCACATGATCAAGATGAATTTTGCAAGTGAGAATGTAACAGTAATTTCGTAGTGAGCTCTACCCCAATTTCAACATGATGTCAATAAAAATGCTATTATGATGGCCCTCCCAAGAATGATTGGACTAAATTTCAACTTACAGTTCAGTCTTTCCACTAGTAAACATGGATATTTTCAATTTTGAGGGTTGGAAAATGTGCTTTTTAATGCTCCAGATGTTATTAACAAATGGGGTTTATGTTTTTCAGGTCAGGCATTATGCTATTGAACAAAATCTATGACCATTTTGACAACTTATGATGGGACTTACAGTTCAGTCTTTCCATTACTTGTAAGCATGGATATTTTTTAATCTTATACATTTTTTTTATTCCTATCATATAACTATTCATGAAACTAGTGCATAGGCACCTAGAATTAGCTATGATAGCCTTCAAAGAGAGTCCTACAAGACAAACATGTTCAAAAGAAAATAACATTTTAGTTCCTGACCAGTGAGACCATACGAGTATTCCAAACAAAAACTGTGGGGATTTTTGTTCTATATCAATAACATCATCTAGTCCAATTGCCGAAAATACTAGTTAGTTTTGTCCTAAACTATGTGGCCTCAACTAAACAGGTCATCAAGAACAAAATTTTGGACTTATGGTTGAATCAACCTTCACAACAAAGACATAGTGAATTCTTTCATTCCAGTCTTATATCTCGATTTGTAGATGGAAATACAGTTTGTGTGGAGAACTAGGATAGTAAGGGTATCTCAGATGCCAAGCTTTTTATATCTCATGATAGCTACAATGGTCATAGAGACAAACTATGAACAGTGGAGCTAACAAAGACACTGTTTGAAAGAAACTATGGGACGGGGCCTCAAAGTTCTTGAGAAAATCCTTCATAATTCAAAGTCAATACATTCGCATGATCAAGATGACTTTTGCAAGTGAGAATGCAACAATAATTTTGCAGTGAGCCCTACCCCAATTTCAACATGATGTCGATACAAATGCTATTATGATGGCCCTCCCAAGAATGATTGTACTGAATTTCAACTTACAGTTCAATCTTTCCACTACTTGTAAACATGGATATTTTCAATTTTGAGGGTTGGAAAATGTGTTTTGTAATGCTCCAGATGTTATTAACAAACGGGGTTTATGTTTTGCAGGTCAGGCATTGTGCTATTGAACAAAATATATATTGGTACCATTCCTTGACCTCCTTTTTCCTCTTCCAACACATCGTTTGCCTACCTTTTTCCTTCATACATCTCTTAGACCCCTTGAAATTGATTAGTTAACAGTATTATAGTTGTTAAATACATTAGAATTGATTTATGAGTTTTATGTTAAAGAATTAGGTATTTTTGATAAAAGGACTACAGGAAGTTGCAACATCCTGTAATTGGTTTATTGTTTGACATATGGCATGACAGCTAGGCTAAAACAAAGGGTAGGGATGAAAAGTAGAATGTACAAGCATGGACGAACACCTATCCTACAGCAGAACCAACGCTCCTGGAGGCATAGTCAATAACGGTCAAAGTATAGCATGTTGGCGACAAAAGCAGCAACAGCATAGGGTTCTAAACCGATGTAGTTTTATTCCTTTTTGAAATCAGTTCAGAATGGAAACAACTTAAAAAAACTATGCCATAGCAAAAGCGGCAATAGCCACATCACGAATGTACATTCATTTTGAAATGTAAACGTTGTAAAAACATATGTAAAGACAGTTCTGTGTTGTCAGTTAGTGGTTATCATTGTATCGTTTTGAAAACAGAGTTTTGAACTTAATACCAATAACACGGTTGCAGTCACGATTTCCTTGTTGCATCGATTCTATAGTTGCTTGAGCATAGTCCAGTATACCTCTGAAACGCGGACGGGCCTTGCGTGGAATGGGTATACTGTCATTTTATTTCATTTGCAACTTCTGAATATTCAATAGCATGCACAATGATTAGAGTTCAGTTTATGCTTTCGTTGATTTAATTAGAAATTTGTATGAGTAATGTTTATGATGGTAGCTTGAAAGATTAATCGCTGAGATCGTTGAATTGTATCATGTAAGGGATCTGATCTTTCATTATTTTTAAGACCATCTTCATGAACCATGTTTCTCATATATTTGGATTTTAAGTGTGCTTATGATTTTAGTATATTTCAATCTTTCATGAATAATAAACATTGAATGCTGAGTGTTCACTGAACAGGGGTTTTATGCACAGCATCCTCGTAAGGGGATTGAAATCTTGGTTTAAGTAATACATAGTGTTTTTAGATAAGTAGATGAGTTGAGTGACCTGATTGTCCAGGTGATAGGGAACATACCTCAACCTTCCGTAAAGAAGTTCTGTAACCTACCATCACGAACACTTAGTTAGGAATCCTTTATGTCTATAGATTGTAGACGCATGCCTCGAAGTTTACTGATCCTGGTCGATAATAAATATAGCCTAATCTAGCACCCTAGATAGGACACTACAATATTTGACCATCATGATGACTTACGTTGGGACTTAGAGTTCAGTCTTTCCACTACTTGTAAGCATGGATATGTTTCTTCCTAAATTGCTATGGATTTTGTTTCTTCCTAAATTGCTATGGGATTTTGTTTCTTCCATAGCACTGTTCCACATTTGAATGGACTTCGCAAAACATTGCATTGTGTTTATATAATGCTTCATGCATCTCTATTAAAAAGTAAAGGCTAGATATGGGAAAGCTCACTTTAAACTTTACAAAATACATTAAGGCAGTTTCTGTTCAAACTATCTGTCTATCTAGTTATATGTGTATGTATCTTTATGAGAAGAAAGAAAACCTTTTGGCCAGGAGGTAGAGGGGAGATAGGAGAATGTCTATGATAACTTACAGTCTAGAAAATAGATAGCACATGTTGTTAATGATGTCAAGAAGAGTCTACCTCTTCTGCATTCTATAGTCTCAATAAAGGAACCATGTCATCTCTCAAAGGCCTCCATGAAAAAAATTAGAATGGCAAGGAAGTAATTCCACTACCTAGGTTTGGTATTTTTTTTCTTCTGCCTTGCAACAATTAAATGATCATCATCATTGTTTCATGGACTGTCAATAGGGACCAAATCAAAGAGGAAGAGGAATTCTTTAACAATTCAAGCAACTGCTGCATGGGAAACTAGAATTAGCTATGGTAGCCTTCAAAGGGAGTCCTACAAGACAAACATGTTCAACAAAAAATAACATTCTAGTTCCTGATCAGTCAGACCATACGAGTATTCCAAATAAAAACTATGGGGAATTTTGTTCTATATCAATAACATCGTCTAGTCCAATTGCCGAAAATACCAATTAGTTTTGTCCTAAGCTATGTGGCCTCAACTAAACAGGTTATCAAGAACAAAATGTTGGACTTATGGTTGAATCAACCTTCACAACAAAGACACAGTCAATTCTTTCATTCCAATCTTATGTCTCTATTTGTAGATGGAAATGCAGTTTGTGTGGAGAACTAGGGTAGTAAGAGTATCTCAGATGCCGAGCTTTGTCTATCTCATGATAGCTACAATGGTCATAGAGACAAACTATGAACAGTGGAACTGACAAAGATACTGTTTGAAAGAAACCAGGGGACGGGGCCTGAAATTTCTTGACAAAAGCCTCCATAATTCAAAGTCAATACATTCACATGATCAAGATGACTTTTGCAAGTCAGAATTCAACAATAATTTCGCGGTGAGCCCTACCCCAATTTCAACATGATGTTGATAAAAATGATATTATGATGGCCCTGCCAACAATGATTGGACTAAATTTCAACTTACAGTTCAGTCTTTCCACTAATTGTAAACATGGATATTTTCAATTTTTAGAGTTGGAAAATGTGTTTTTTAATGCTCCAGATGTTATTAACAAATGGGATTTATGTTTTGCAGGTCAGGAATTGTGCTATTAAACAAAATCTATGACCATTTTGAGGACTTATGATGGGACTTACAGTTCAATCTTTCCACTACTTGTAAGCATGGATATTTTCAATTTTGAGGGTTTATATGTTGCTTCATTGTGAAGGAAAATGTGTTTTTTAATGCTCCATATTTTATTGACAAATAGGGTTTATGTTTAGCGGGTCAGGCATTGTGCTATTGAACAAACTCTATGAATATTTTGATGACTTATGGTGGGACTTACAGTTCAGTCTTTCCACTACTTGTAAGCATGGATATTTTCAATTTTGAGGGTTTATATGTTGCTTCATTGTGAAGGAAAATGTTTTTTTTTAATGCTCCAGATTTTATTAACAAACAGGGTTTATGTTTTATAGGTCAGGCATTGTGCTATTGAACAAAATCTATGACCATTTTGACGACTTATGTTGGGACTTGTTACAACAGATAGTCTATGCCCAATGATATCAAAATCTTCTATTCATGAAAAAGAAAGAGGATGGTTTCGTATAAAGATGGAAGCCTCTCAAATTAGTCTTCCTGAGAAAAAGGTGAAAGTTATTTTTGAGAAACTGGCTAGGGATAGGTCACTGAAAGAACCACCAATTTGTATCTTTTTTGGACATAATCCGAGTATCTCTCATCTCAAGCGTTCTTGTGGTAATATGCCATTTAAAATAATAAGACTTGTGGTAATATGCCATTGAAAATAATAAGACGTCCTAACATTTCTACCCAGAAAGTGCATGGTGAAGATGTTTCGGAAGAGATAAAGGTTTTTGTGCTTATCAATGTACTTCAAAGAACTTTAAGGAAAAACAAAATGATGTCAAGTAGCTGGAAGAATCTTAAAGAGGACGAGGATATGGAAACAAAAAAATATAAATTTATTTTATTCCTATCAGAATGATATGTCAAGTAGCTTGTATTTTTCAATCTTGTACATTTATTTTATTCCTATCATATAACTTGGATTGCAAAAAAGTGCTCTTAAGACATTGTGTTCTCATTGTGCAGATTCATGCAGAGCTCATGTCATGGTCGTAACTGTCTGTGCTCTGAATGGTTGGCTTTCCTGCTTCTCATTGTGCAGATTCATGCAAATCTCATATCATGGTTATAACTTGTAACTGGATGTGCTCTGATTGGTTGGCTCTCCTGCTTCTCATTGTGCAGATTCATGTAAAGCTCATGTCATGGTTGTAACTTTAGGAATCCATAGATTGTGCCCTTACAAGTTTGGGTGAAGATGGCTCAACCTAGTTGTCAGAAGAACAATTATTTTCTCAGCCAATGAGGTAAATTGGATTCACCTTTATGATAGCATGAATACTAGTATTATTTCAATGATTTCTAAGGCATTTCCATTCACATCTTCTGATAAATAAATGCCTTTCAACTAGTTGAATCACGGTACACTCACTACCTTGACTGCTTTAAAGGAAATTCACTACTCAAATGGATTTGGTTAGCAGTCCCTAAATATGATTGTGGGGAGATTTTGCTAGTTCAATCCTAAAAGATTTTATAGTTCAAACCTAAAAGATCCTATATCATGGAATCCGATAGTCCTGCTATTTTTTATGCATACTGTTACAGGGAAAAGTGTCTATTTAGAACTACTCTATCCCACTAAGGTGTGACAGCTGCCTTAGAAACAAACAGAGAAAAACTACTTTTGTATTTCCTTTATGAACTATAGATAGAGAGGAATAGAAAGAACCAACCTGTGTCTTGCGCTAATCCTTTAACCCAATCCCTCTCTTCTTTGACAGTCTCCAGCTACCTGCTCCCTTATTTGCCTAGCTTCACGAAGTACCTGTAAGATCACAGAAGAAGAACACTATACAAAGACATGGATCTATATTCATAAACAACTTAGGATCAGATTTAATTTAACCATACAAATGTAACAAGCATCAATGATACAAAAGCATGGAGAAAAAACTCAAATAGTTTTTATTGATAAACAAGAAAAGATCCAGGAGGAGTTACAACCGGTGGTTCCTGATCTAGCATCAACCTCCCAGCAAAGAAGCCCCTCTTCACCTCAAAGAAAGCATAGATCACCTAATACTCTGATGTTTGTCTCAAAAACCAACAACAATTCCTTGCAATATGCAAAATTCTAGCCTCTGGATCTCTGAGATGATGGATCCATATATAGATATGTGTAAGGAGGATGCGTCAGCTTGTGATTTGATTAGTGTCTTCTCTCTATCAGTTCTTGCTTCCACTGAGGCAAGTGTCACAGGAGAAGATTCTGTAAGCTTCCATTGTCTCTCCACCTCGCGGAATGACACTGCGATTTGTCATTTCTCGCCCATCGCACCCGACAGAAGGGACTTTTGAAATGCAACGCACCCTCACAGTGTATTTAGGTGCAATGCAACGCACCTAGCCAGTGGAGCAGCTCAAATGATCCTGTTTTGAGTTATTCTGAGCAGTTTCTGGTGGAGAACTTCTGGGAGAAGCTGTAATCTGTTGACCTTGTTCCTTTAGGGGTTAGAACAACACTTTTAGGGACTTAGGAGCCCTTGGTTTATGGACATTTCATGCTTGGATTTGTAGGGCACAAAAATGTCTATAACATTTGCCCCCTAAAGTATGAGGCCGTTAACCTTTTGGTGTCGGGTGAAATGCTTTATTATGAGGATCCGAAGTTCTTTCAATGCTGGGAGGAGACCTGTAATAAGATACAATACAATACATTATCTTCATACTGTTTTCATGATCTAGCTGAGGCGGGCATTCCCATGCTCAGCTTTATAAATTCATTTTCATGTACATAGGACAGACAATCGGCTGAGGGTAGACTGATGATTCTGATAGAGCCGTCATCCTTTTGGTAGGATGATTATCTGTGCCGCAATGCTGTACATTTGATGTCTTTATTTCCATAAATATATATCGCAGCCCGGATGGATGAAACTAGATCTGGGGTCTTCAATCTCGTCCGATCTTTACTCGAAGTACAAGTCGATCCATGTGAGAAATGTTTTGAAGTCGAACATGGAAAGACATCGCTTGATTACCAGTCAATGATGTAAACTGTTAACAAGCGCGAGAGGAATCACCGATAATGATAATGATCCTCAAGGTACTGCAGTACAATCCACGTGGTGTGAGTAAAGGACTTGGCATCGAACACCACGAAAATTCTTTTGGTCGAAGGTCATTGATGTAAACCTGTCACCGGAAGTGAGAAACTTGCCATTGAGGCATGCAAGCTTCAAAGTACTGAATGGGGTGTTCCTAGATCAACTTCTTGGATAATGAGCTGATGTCGACAAGAAGTGATCCGTCACAGGAGGGCCTTAATGAATCCCACATCAATGACACGGAACGAAGCAAATGATTTTGATGGAGGTGAAAACGATATGATGGTATAATGTTCAGGGTCGCGGTCATGAAAGAATGGAGTATAATGTATGGTAGTGGGTGGGACACAGGTGACTTCTCTGGATGACTTCTCTTGAACATATCGGCGACACTGATGTGATGGATTGGTAGCATTAACCCCAAATGTGGATGGTATGGCATGACCATGGCGATGTGACCGGTGAATGAAACAACCCAACCCGACTTGGACATGGAGTGGAAGTGTCATGTTCAAGAGCGACTTGCTACCAAGAAAGATTCTTTGAGTTTTCTTCCCAATTTTCCCCAGTCATTGCTAACTAGTACCTCTTTATTTTTGTCAAGCTTGAGGAGGATAACATATGCTTGTTCTATAATTTTCCCTTCGAGCAAACCCATCGCTATGTTTTAACGAGCCTAGCGATAGTGAAACTCATTCTCGTCTAAAGACAAGTTTGTCACTATTAATCTTTTTAACGAGTTTAACGACAAAGATAACTCGGTCCCTTTTAAATTTTAGAGAGTCTGAAAAGGAACGTAAAGGTAACTCCAAAATTCCTTTTTCATCATCTAATCCCTTAAGTCCGAAAAAGTATAAAACAATACAGAAGGGATGAATTTTCGATAGTTTTAACGAGCTGAACAAAACAAGCGCTCGATCTTTTTGTTCAATAATCCCTCAGGTCCAAAAAGATTAAAATATAGATGAGGGATAGCATTTCCTATCCCTTTAACGAGCTGGAAGGCCAAGAACTCGGCAATCTTTTCATATTTTACGAGTCAGTTGAAAAGAGCTTAAAGGAGAGTCGTCTTTTGAGAAACGAGTGATAAAACGGGTAGCAGCTGATTCCAGGTAAGGTTTGGAATTTTCCAATCACGACAGTGTCACAAGGATGGCTAATGAAATCACTCTTCACAACTGTTCCTCAAAATGGGTAAACAATCAAATGGAGGTGAATGATCGGCAAATGAAAAAGTGGAGGTGACGGTGCAAACACGACCAAGGCTTTAATGGCTGAAGTACTACATTCACGGTGGTTATTTACCGTGGAATAGTTCATTTTTTAACGAGCTTAAACACGGGTGGAAACATTTGCTCATGTCTTATGTTTATTTTTTAACGAGCTTGAACTATGTGCTAAAACTGCTCGATCAATCCAGTCGTGTGATAAGAATGTCTCATATAAAACATCAATTTTTAGAGTTTTGCCCCACATCCTTTCTTTATGTAAGTTAGGAAACGACCAATCAAAAAATAGATAAATGATCACTCTTTGCTTGCACTCCAAAAGGTTTGCATGCCCCCAGGTATAAACTAGAGTTTCAAGGTTACCCCTACTTCTTTCTAATAAAACATTTGTTTTACCGAGAGAGGCCTACCTCTTATAGGTTACCCAAAGATTGTTCTATTCACAGCACAAACAAAACACTTCTTCGACGATGTCTACCGAGATAAACAAAGGTGGGTGGCGGTGCTCGCCAACTCACATAACTTTGAAAAGAGAATCTTGTTCTAGAATAATCCCCTCTTCCAATCATGGATGGGGGTATAGACTAGTCATATTCTCCCGCGGAAACCTACCCTATACCCGAAGTTTTCCTGCCGAAGTAGACCAGGGTGCATGCCCCCTAGGTTTTAGTCATATCCCTCCGAATCACTCACGCTCATCGGGAGGACGGACTGGAGATTGAGACATTTCTTGCGTGAAAAGACCATTCAGGGATGGTATATGACTATTTGCTCTGTATGATCCAGGGAATGAAAGCTGGTCCACGAGCTTGACCATTCTTCCTTCGTACGGAAAACACATTACTCTAAAGAGTGAGGAGACAATTTCTCCTATGCAATAAATATAGTCTCGTCCAAGGAGTAGATTGTAATCCAGGGGTCCTTGAACTACCATTACATTCATGTGAATGGTTTTCCCTCTCAATGTTATGGGTACATCGGGAAGGATCCCTAACGATCGACTGGTTCCTTTATCAAAGCCTATTAGATTTCTCATCTCAGGAAAAAGTGGTGGCGAACCAAGCGCTTTCCAAGCAGTTGAGGAAAGGATACTCACAGAAACCCCCTCATCTATGATGGTACCAGCCATAACCATTCTATATATTTGAACAATAATTCGGAATGGTACACTAGCTAGTAAACGGGGTCTTCCTAGTTGATTCTAGTCGAAGGAGACAACTAGGTTGCTTGGAGGTGGGACCGAATAGATGGTCGGGTACGACTTTGACAAACTTCCTTCCTGCAGTAAAGGAACGGGTAAATTGCCCCCATGTTCGTTGGAGTCTGTGCTTATGAAAATAATTTGGATGGTGTCATCCTTGTTCTCTTCAGTGATTGTATCATCTGAAGATGGAACCTCTGAAGGCAAGACCGAGTCAACTGCCGCCTCGACCTTTTGACTTTTGTCTAGTATGGATTCAGATGGCTCATCTTCAATGATAGATGCTTCGGCTGACCACCTGAGCGGGTCAGCTGGATTTTCGACTAGTGATGGACTCGGCAAGAGTTTTTTATATCTAGCAGGAAGTCGTAACGGTGAAACCGGACGATCATCCAAAACTCTTTTAGCTTCGTCTAAGAAGGGACAACGGTGAACGGCATGATTGCCTTCACATAGTTTACAAGGAAATCTATATTTTCCTTTTTTTCCCGGGGCTTCACTTTCACTAGTTGACGGTGTGTTTTCAACATGATCATCAGAGGTTGACGACACCAGGTTGTGCAAACGAGGAGACCAGTCCCTTAAGATCCGAGGGATGCAAGGACAATCTCTGTGAAAGTGGTCTCCTTTGCAAATGACACATGGCGATTTAGACCTGGTCGGTGCAGTCTGTGGATTTTCGTTAGACCACACTCGTTTGCCCTCGTTCGCCTTTGGCTCCTTCTTATTCTTCTCTTTCTTCTTCTTTTCCTTCTTCTCCTTAGGAACCTGACTTTTGGCTTTACCAGCCCCATCAAGCGAAGAGGAAGGAGGAGAGGAAGAATTAGAGGAAGTAGAAGGTTGGTGGGTAACTCTGGATTCGTCTAATTGCTGATTCGATTGTTCAGGAATAGTGGTGTTCTGAACGACAAAGGTCGAGAAGAGCCATACAGGCAAACCAATTGTCAGTCCTGGAAGCGACAATGTGGCCATATGGGGTGCACCAACATCTCCCCAAGAGGAGAAGGGACTAGGATTTCCTCCAAGGGGAATTCCTTGGTTGGTAGACTCCATTTTCTCAACCCAAGATCAACGTAGGAAACGGTAGAATATTCTGTTTAAAATAAATTTTAGATGCTTTGACACAACTTGTTTTTTCAATTTTTAAGAGTCGAGGAAAAACAAAAGATGACTCTAGTCTCCTTTGATTTTTAATGAGCCTGAAGTGACAAGTGCTCAGATGGACCTTTTCCGTTAAGGAGTCTGAAAAGGAATGAAAGGGACTGATTTGGAGATCTAGGTAGAGGGAGTACCAAACCAATCGCAAAACTGCAGAATACTTTTTACGGTACGGCAGTCAATCTTCCCGAATGTTGTGTTCAGTGCATTGCGATCGATAGGGCGGCAGACACGGCTTCCTATGGATAAAGGATTAAAGCCTATAGGGGTCTCCCAAAATATACTCGATGGTACGTGGGAGCACAAGTCCATACTGGCACTTATCGTCTCAAAGTGGAGGAATCACCCAACCATCAGTGAGAACAACAGTTACCAGGTTTTACGACGCCGGAATACGTCTCTAGCCTAGACCTCTAAATGTTGTGCGTTAAGTTCCAAAGCGTTGTTAGATTCATTGAATTTATTTTAAGTTGATCTTTCTTATGAAGTTTTCCTTTTGGGTTCACCATGAGATGTAGATGTAATTCCTAAAATGCAATCTAAAGATGATAAACAAACTTTTATCTCTTTTGTGCAATGAAAATCCTAACTACTAGAGGAAAAGAAAGACACAATCTTTTCACAAAGAGAAAAGAGCACACTGTAAATGTACTTTCCTAAATCAAGCCAAACAGACTCTCTATATGCAAATGCACATGCATGTATTTGTTTTCGACTTTCTTAGTATTGATGGTAAAAATAAAGTTGATGTACAAATCTGAATTTCTTTTCAAGCGACAAATATAAACAAGCTCTTTTTCGAAATCAAAAACAGAGATGATTACGACACCTTGCGATTTTGAAATGAACACTTGTTCTTTACACTAGAAAATCACAAATTCAGACCAAAGGCAATAGTAACAGTATAATCGAACATCAAAAACAATCAAACTTTCTCCTATGATCGAAATTGACACTTGCGACAGATCCAAATCAAAGGACGACAGTACGACTATTTTACTTTTACAATGGAAAACTGTAAACGACTCAACAAACACACAAAAACATCTACATTTCTTTTGTACAAAGGAGGCAGAATAACAGCAAGGAAAAGGGGTTTTGAACAGACATATACTAATCACAGGTAGCAAAATTCAGAGACAGAACTGGAAAGAATGAAGCACAAGAACCACAGTTGCACAGGGCTAGTCTGATCAGCGCACCTGTAACACAGAGAAAATGACATGCAGCGTAGGTCACCCTTTCGAGAAGTGCGCTGAAATTTAGGATCTCTTAACAGTACCTGCACTAGGCCAGAAACGAGAATCTGTCCGGGTTTCGGGTCACAGTTTGCAGTTCAGTCTTTGGTTTTTGGCTGAGTAAAAGCAATCAGTAATTCAACAATCTGGGGTAGATCTAAGGAGGATCTAAGAGCTATCACAAGGGAATTCAGATAGTTCGTGAATCAGATGTTCAAATCATAAACAGATCCAGTGAATGGATTGAAGCAGCAGATGTCTACTTTGCATTTGTTATGGCAAATGCAGTTCGAATGCTACTTATAAGTTTATGAAACAAACAACAAAGAGATACACAAACAAACTAATTAGACACTCCCCAGTGGAGTCGCCATTTTGTTATAGGGAAAAGTGTCTATTTAGAACTACTCTATCCCACTAAGGTGTGACAACTGGCTTAGAAACAAACAGAGAAAAACTACTTTTGTATTTCCTTTATGAACTATAGATAGAGAGGAATAGAAAGAACCAACATGTGTCTTGCGCTAATCCTTTAATCCAATCCCTCTCTTCTTTGACAGTCTCCAGCTACCTGCTCCCTTACTTTCCCAGCTTCACGAAGTACCTATAAGATCACAGAAGAAGAACACTATACAAAGACATGGATCTATATTCATAAACAACTTAGGATCAGATTTAAGTTAACCATACAAATGTAACAAGCATCAATGATACAAAAGCATGGAAAAAAAACTCAAATAGTTTTTATTGATAAACAAGAAAAGATCCAGGAGGAGTTACAACCGGTGGTTCCTAATCTAGCATCAACCTCCCAGCAAAGAAGCCCCTCTTCACCTCAAACAAAGCATAGATCACCCAATACTCTGATGTTTGTCTCAAAAACCAACAGCAATTCCTTATAATATGCAAAATTCCAGCCTCTGGATCTCTGAGATGAGGGATCCATATATAGATATGTGTAAGGAGGATGAGTCAGCTTGTGATTTGATTAGTGTCTTCTCTCGGTCAGTTCTTGCTTCCACTTGGAGACTGAAGGCCTCTTACTCATCCTTGGTCGAATTCAGTGAGGCAAGTGTCACAAGAGAAGATTCTGGAAGCTTCCATTGTCTCTCCACCTCGCGGAATGACACTGCCATTTGTCATTTCTCGCCCATCGCACCCCACAGAAGGTACTTTTGAAATGCAACGCACCCTCACAGTGTATTTAGGTGCAATGCAATGCACCTAGCCAGTGGAGTAGCTGAAATGATCCTGTTTTGACTTATTCTGAGCAGTTTCTGGTGGAGAACTTCTGGGAGAAGATGTAATCTGTTGACATTATTCCTTTAGGGGTTAGAACAACACTTTTAGGGACTTAGGAGCCCTTGGTTTATGTACATTTCATGCTTGGAGTTGTAGGGCACAAAAATGTCTATAACACATACGATCTGAATTTATTCCTCAAGCCAGATGGGATAAGGAAGTCTCATCCTTTTACTGTCAATACTCATCTGGAAGACAAAGTTATTGACATATGTGATGGATATTCCTTGGTAGACAAATAAAGAGTATGTTATAAACACACAATTATTGAAGCTTTAAGTCAAGCAAATCCATTTCCACCTATAGATAGCTCTATTGTTGACAATAACAAAGTTGGACAGCCCCAGAAGATTGATTAAACCTGTAATGAAACCCTCAATGACATATACAACTACAGTGTTGAGAATGAAAACGATGTCAATAAAATCATTGATGAAGAATACAGGCTTGACCAAATAAAAAATTTCTCTTTGGACCAAATCAAATGCAAATATGTTCTCTTCTCCATGAACATGTTGACAATCATTCATGCACTAGATTTTTAAAAGCAAATGTAGACAACAAACCTCTAACAAATCCACATAAATTCAATGCTAAGGGACAATTTTGGGGCCTGGAAAAGGTGCACTCATAGGGATTAAATCATAGTGAAGAGAGGATCCTTCGTTGTCCCAAGAGAAGGTTCTTCATCAAAGCAAGGAGGCTTCCATACGCTATCAAAGGAAGCTCCAAAAGAGCCCTAGTTGTAGTCTTCTATTCACAGCTAAGATGCAATCAAAGGGAGCCTAAATGAACCCCTAATCCACAATAAGAAAGAGACTCAACACACAGTCCTAAAGGATGTGTTTTAGGTGTTGTTCAAGTAAGGAGACCTAACACGTCTTAGTATCTCAGTGGCAACATGATGATGATAACATTGTGATTGAAACTATTCCTGAGGATTGTTTATAAGGTTGGTAACCTAAAGTCATATTATATTAATGAAATCTGTCCTAGACCAAAGTTCAAATTAGTACACTTAGATTGAGTCAAGTCATTGTATGACTTATACTACTACATTGATATTATTTGTTGACTAAAGATTAGAGGCCAGACTTGCTGCTAGGCTAGACCATAGGCCATAGCTAGCAGCAAAGGTATTGACTTGAAAGCATGACAATGGTGGAGCTGCACCTCTAAGTCATGGATTGGTAACTATGTGAAGCAAGAGGATTGAATGCTGACGCCATATCTCATAAAGCAATTATAGCTAGTGCAGCAAGTAGTTATCAGTGTTTTTGGGAGCTGTATTGGGTCAAGGGTTGACCATGTTCAACTCAATTTGATGAGCATCCTATTGGTGCCATATGGATAAACATACATTGGTGTCAGAGTGTCAACAAGGAAATTTTCAAATGTCTTAACACAAAGAAACAAGCAATCAAATTCCATTAAAATGCACTTAACTTTACATATGCCCAAAAGCAGAGTAAATAACTGAGCTGGAATCTGATCCAAGAAAATGAAATGTATTATCATCCTATGCTTAGTAGAGCTTACAAGGAAATGTGTTGGATATGTGTTTAAAGTCTGTACAATAAAAAATATATAATCTAAAGGTGGCCCCAACAATCTGAACAGGCAACAAGATATGATAATAATTTATTCAAAGAGCTATTTTTTAATAAAACAAATTGAAAGCCTAAACACATACCTGTTTTAGGCAAAAAGTATGGAAGATCGGCCTCACAGAAAAAAAAAATGGTATTAAATGCAGAGCTTATAAAACTGTCCTGGTCATCTGAAAGGGTTGTTGATAGAGGCACCTCACCTGTTAATGCTACAGGATACTCCCCGACCATATTGGAGATAATGTGTGCATCCACTCCTCAAAGCACATGGACCACGGATTATCAAAGCACACAGATCACTAATTATCTGTCTATTCACAAGTTTCCCAAATCGTTGAATCACAGATTAGCATGTGTTTCATGTGAATTTGGGCAGGCTTAGAAGTCGGGTTGCAAACTGCTACAAGTGTCCTTATTTTTCTACAAGAAATAGTCTAATGTGAAGGTGAATATGCTAAATGTGATATTGGATGGCAATGATGCTAATGAGAAGTTGGAAAATTGGAAAGTGAACATATCCAATGCATCAAAACAACTTGTGGTAGGGTTAATATACCAAAATGCAAGGTTGTAGTGTTTCTTGTAGTTGTAAAATAGAGTAGAGTGTAAGTAACAATGAATAACACATAATGAACAAAAAAATAAAAATAGTAATGGAAATGAACTAAATTCAAAGTAAAAATTCTATATAACTAATTTAAGAGTGCTACAACTATCATCAACAAATGTTAAGATAAGCTGTAAGAAAAAAGTGCTCATAAACAAATGTGTGAAAATAAATGATACAAGAGGGATATTGACCACCTAGGTCAATGGTCCAAGTTAACACAAGGAAACTTAAAAACATTAGAAGAAAGCTAAACTAATAGCTGAAATAAAAAATCACTTCGATTAACAAACATGGTGTCTGTAACTCTGTACATGACAAAGTTACAAAAAATGCTTTCAATCTAAACCTATCGTATTATTCACATGTTTTCCTATGATTTTCTTCTAATCCTATTATCCTACTCAATCCTATTGTTTGTACAAGTGGATAGGAGGAAAACTCCTTGAGTGGAGGAATTCTTTCCCTCCAAAAAGCAATAAAAACCTAGATTTTGTTTCCTGGATCACCACACAGCAGTAGTAAGGAGGATTTACTATTCTTAGGAAGTCGTGTTGGGTTTATTATTGAACCAACCAAAACCACTCGTACACCCTGGGATGATAATAGTGTTTCTCCTTTGATGATGTCCAAGGCCCCAAAAAAAGCCATCCTTCTGGGGCAAAATTATCCTCACATTAACACCCATACAACATCTATATACCTATGGTTTATAATGATGGCAAATAGTGCTCCCCATCACCTAATTGTGCGAAAATCCCCAACTAACCTACATGCCATGTTAAACTTGTCCTCAAAATTAGAATATCATCCTACATTATCCATTAGCTCATCTAGATAGATTGATCAAGTACTCTCACTCCATGGTTGGGGACTATATTCCATCAAGTCTAGGTCAAATTTCAGGCTAATTGTATCAAGGACACCTCAAGGTAAACCAACACTAATGCAATGTATTAGTTGTTGGTACATCAACCTATAAAAATGTCACAATATTGGGTAGTTGACACTAGTAAGTAGGACACTACACACCAACAAGAAACCTTGATGTTGGCAATGATCACCACTAGGCTAACCATTCACCTTAGAGGCACTGGGAGGTGGTTTTGTACCATGTGCATACTCTGTATTATTACTGAACCAACCAAAACCACTCGTACACCCTGGGATGATAATGGTGCTTCTCCTTAGATGAAGTCTAAGGCCCCAAACAAAGCCATCCTTGTGGGGAAAAATTATCCTCACATTAACACCCATACAACATCTATATACCTATGGTTTATAAAGATGGCAAATAGTGGTCCCCATCACCTAATTGTGCAAAAAGCCCCAAATAACCTAGATGCCATGTCAAACTTGTCCTCAATATTATCATATCATCCTACATTATCCATTAGCGCATCAAGATAGAGGGATTAAGGCCTCTCACTCCATGTTTGGGGACTATAGACTATAGTCCATCAAGTCTAGGTTAAATTTCGGGCTAACTGTATCAAGGACACCTCAAGGTCAACCAACACTAATGCAATGTATTAGTTGTTGGTACATCGACCTATCAAAATGTCACAATATTGGGTAGTAGACATTAGTAATTAGGACACTAGCCACCAACAAGAAACTTTTATGTTGGCGATGAGCACCACTGGGCCAACCATTCACCTTAGAGGCACTCAGAGGTGGTTTTGTACCACGTGTATAGTTTGTATTATTACTAAACCAACCAAAACTACTCGTAGGACTTGGGATGATAATGGTGTTTCTACTTAGATGATGTCCAAGGCCCAAAACAAAGCCATCCTTGTCGAGGGGCAAAATTATCCTAACATTAACACCCATACAACATCTATATACCTACGGTTTATAATGATGGCAAATAGTGCTCCCCATCACCTAATTGTGCAAAAATCCCAAGCTAACCTACATGCCATGTCAAACTTGTCCTTTATATTATTATATCATCCTACATTATCCATTACCTCATCGACATAGAGGGATCAAGGACTCTCACTCCATGGTTGAGGACTATAGTCCATCAAGTCTAGGTCAAATTTCGGGCTACTTGTATCAAGTACACCTCTACGTCAACCAACACTAATGCAATGTATTAGTTGTTGGTACTTCGACCTATCAAAATATCACAATATTAGGTAGTACACATTAGTAAGTAGGACACTAGCCACCAACAAGAAACCTTGATGTTGGCAATTAGCACCACTAGGTCAACCATTGACATTAGAGGCACTGTGAGGTGGTTTTGTACCATGTGCATAGTCTGTATTATTATTAAACCAACCAAAAACCATTCATACGCCCTGGGATGATAATGGTTTTTCTCCTTAGATAATTTCCAAGGCCCCAAAGAAAGCCGTCCTTGTCCAAGGGAAAAATTATCCTCACATTAACACCCATACAACATCTATATTCCTTTGGTTTATAATGATGGCAAATAGTGATCTCCATAACCTAATTGTGCAAAAAGCCCCAACTAACCTACATGCCATGTCAAACCTGTCCTCAATATTAGCATATCATCCTACATTATCCATTAGCTCATCTAGATAGGGGGTTAAAGGACTCTCACTCCATGGTTGGGGACTATAGTCCATCAAGTCTAGGTCAAATTTCAGGCTAACTATATGAAGGACACCTTAGGGTCAACCAACACTAATGTAATGTATTAGTTTTTGGTAGATAGACCTATCAAAATGTCAAAAATTGGGTAGTAGACATTTGTAAGTAGGACACTAGCCAACAGAAAGAAACTTTGATGTTGGTGATGAGCACCACTAGACCAACTATTCACCTTAGAGGTACTCAGAGGTGGTTTTGTACCATGTGAATAGTCTGCATTATTACTAAACCAACCAAAACCACTCATAGTCCTTGGGATGATAATGGTGTTTCTCCTTAGATGATGTCCAAGGCCGCAAACAAAGCCATCCTTATCAACGGGCAAAATTATCCTCACATTAACACCCATACAACATCTATATACCTATGGTATATAATGATAGCAAATAGTGCTCCCCATCACCTAATTATGCAAAAATCCCCAACTAACCTACATGCCATGTCAAACTTGTCCTCGATATTAGCATATCATCCTACATTATCCATTAGCTCATCGAGATATAGGGATCAAGGCCTCTCACTCCATGGTTGGCGACTATAGTCCATCAAGTCTAGGTTAAATTCGGGCTAACTATATCAAGGACACCTCAAGGTCAACCAACACTAATGCAATGTATTAGTTTTTGGTACATCGACCTATCAAAATGTCACAATATTGGGTAGTAGACATTAGTAATTAGGACACTAGCCACCAACAAGAAACTTTGATGTTGGCGATGAGCACCACTAGGCCAACCATTCACCTTAGAGGCACTCAGAGGTGGTTTTGTACCATGTGCATAGTCTGTATTATTACTAAACCAACCAAAACCACTCGTAGGACTTGGGATGATAATGGTGTTTCTACTTAGATGATGTCCAATGGCCAAAACAAAGGCATCCTTGTCGAGGGGCAAAATTATCCTAACATTAACACCCATACAACATCTATATACCTATGGTTTATAATGATGGTAAATAGTGCTCCCCATCACCTAATTGTGCAAAAAACCCCAGCTAACCTACATGCCATGTCAAACTTGCCCTTTATATTAGAATATCATCCTACATTATCCATTACCTCATCAAAATAGAGGGATCAAGGACTCTCACTCCATGGTTGAGGAGTATAGTCCATCAAGTCTACATCAAATTTCGGGCTAGCTGTATCAAGTACACATCTAGGTAAACCAACACTAATGCAATGTATTAGTTGTTGGTACTTCGGCCTATCAAAATATCGCAATATTGGGTAGTACACATTAGTAAGTAGGACACTAGCCACCAACAAGAAACCTTGTTGTTGGCAATGAGAACCACTAGGTCAACCATTGACATTAGAGGCACTGTGAGGTGGTTTTGTACCATGTGCATAGTCTGTATTATTATTAAACGAACCAAAACCATTCATATGCCCTGGAATGATATTGGTGTTTCTCCATAGATGATGTCCAAGGCCCCAAAGAAAGCCGTCCTTGTCTAGGGGAAAATTTATCCTCACATTAACACCCATACAACATCTATATTTCGTTGGTTTATAATGATGGCAAATAGTGCTCTCCATAACGTAATTGTGCAAAAAGCCCCAACTAACCTACATTCCATGTCAAACCTGTCCTCGATATTAGCATATCATCCTACATTATCCATTAGCTCATCTAGATAGGGGGTTAGAGGATTCTCACTCCATGGTTGGGGACTATAGTCCATCAAGTCTAGGTCAAATTTCAGGCTAACTATATCAAGGACACCTCAGGGTCAACCAACACTAATGTAATGTATTAGTTGTTGGTACATCGACCTATAAAAATGTCACAAATTGGGTAGTAGACATTTGTAAGTAGGACACTAGCCAACAATAAGAAACTTTGATGTTGGTGATGACCACCACTAGACCAACTATTCACCTTAGAGGTAATCAGAGGTGGTTTTGTACCATGTGCATAGTTTGCATTATTACTAAACCAACCAAAACCACTCATATGCCTTGGGATGATAATGGTGTTTCTCCTTAGATGATGTCCAAGGCCACAAACAAAGCCATCCTTATCGACGGGCAAAATTATCCTCACATTAACACCCATACAACATCTATATACCTATGGTTTATAATGATAGCAAATAGTGCTCCCAATCAACTAATTATGAAAAAATCCCCAACTAACCAACATGCCATGTCAAACTTGTCCTCGATATTAGCATATCATCCTACATTATCCATTAGCGCATCGACATAGTGGGTTCAAGGACTCTCACTCCATGGTTGGGGACTATAGTCCATCAAGTCGAGGTCAAATTTTACGCTAATTGTATTAAGGACACCTCAAGGTCAACCAACACTAATGCAATGTATTAGTTGTTGGTACATAAACCTATGAAGATGTCACAATATTTGGTAGTAGACATTAGTAAGTAGGACACTACCCACCAACAAGAAACCTTGATGTTGGCAATGAGCACCACTAGGCACCCCATTCAACTTAGAGGGACTGGGAGTTGGTTTTGTACCATGTGCAGAGTTTGTATTATTACTAAACCAACCAAAACCACTCGTACGCCCTGGGATGATAATGGTGTTTCTCCTTACATGATGTCCAAGGCCCCAAACAAAGCCATCGTTGTCCAGGGGAAAAATTATCCTCACATTAAGACCCATACAACATCTATATTCCTTTGGTTTACAATGATGGAAAATAGTGCTCCCCATCACCTAATTGTGAAAAAGGCCCCAACAAACCTACATGCCATGTCAAAATTGCCCTCGATATTAGCATATCATCCTACATTATCCATTAGCTCATCTACATAGGGGGTTCAAAGACTCTCACTCCATGGTTGGGGACTATAGTCCATGAGGTCTAGCTTAAATTTCAGGCTAATTGTATCAAGGAAACCTCAAGGTCAACCAACACTAATGAAATGTATTAGTTGTTGGTACATTGACCTATCAAAATGTGACAAATTGGGTAGTAGACATTAGTAAGTAGGACACTAGCCACGAGCAAGAAACCTTGATGTTGGCGATGAGCACCAAGAGGCCAACCGCTGACCTTAGAGGCACTGGGAGGTGGTTTTGTACATGTGCACAGTCTGTATTATTAATAAACCAACCAAAACCCCTCGTACACCCTGGGATGATAATGGTGTTTCTCCTTAGATGATGTCCAAGGCCCCAAACAAATCCATATTCCTTTGCTTTATAATGATGGAAAATACTGCTCCCCATCACCTAATTGTGCAAAAAGCCCCAACTAACCTACATGCCATGTTAAACCTATCCTCGATATTAGCATATCATCCTACATTATCCATTTTCTCATCTAGATAGGGGGTTCAAGGACTCTCACTCCATGGTTGGGGACTATAGTCCATGAAGTCTAGGTCAAATTTCGGGCTAGCTGTATCAAGGACACCTCAAGGTCAACCAACACTAATGCAATGTATTAGTTGTTGGTAAATATACCTATCAAAATGTCATAATATTGGGTAGTAGACATTAGTAAGTAGGACAGTAGCCACCAACAAGAAACATTGATGTTGGCGATGAGCACCACTAAGCCAACCATTGACATTAGAGGCATTGGGATGTGGTTTTGTACCATGTGCATAGTCTGTATTATTACTAAACCAAATAAAACCACTCGTACGCCCTGGGATGATAATGGTGTTTCTCCTTAGATGATGTCCAAGGCCCCAAACAAAGCCATCCTTTTTTAGGGGCAAAGTTATCCTCACATTAACACCCATACAACATCTATATTCCTTTGGTTTATAATGATGGAAAATAGTGCTCCCCATCACCTAATTTTGCAAAAAGCCCCAACTAACCTACATGCCATGTTAAACTTCTCCACGATATTAGCATATCATCCTACATTATCAATTAGCGCATCCAGATAGGGGGTTGAAGGACACTCACTCCATGGTTGGGACTATATTCCATCAAGTCTAGGTCAAATTTCGGGCTAATTGTATCAAGGACACCTCAAGGTCAACCAACACTAATGCAATGTATTAGTTGTTGGTACATCGACCTATCAAAATGTCGAACATGTCCTCGATATCTGCATATCATCCTACATTATACAGAATTTAGCTCATGGAGATAGAGGGTTCAAGGACTCTCACTCCATGGTTGGGGACTATAATCCATCGAGAACTCAAATTTCAGGCTAACTGTATGAAGGACACCTTGACAAGGTCAACCTACACTAATGCAATGTATTAGTTTTTGGTACATAAAACTATCAAAATGTCACAACACTGGGTAGTAGACATTAGTAAGTAGGACACTAGCCACCAACAGGAAACCTTGATGTTGGTGATGAGAACCACTGGGCCAACCATTCACCTTAGAGGCACTCAGAGGTGGTTTTGTAGCATTTTCATAGTGTGTATTATTACTAAACAATCTAGAACCAATCATAGGCCCTAGGATGATAATGGTGTTCCTCCTTAGATGATGTCCAAGGTCCCAAACAAAGCCATCCTTGTGGGGCAAAATTATCCTCACATTAAGACCCATACAACATCTATATATCTATGGTTTATAATGATGGCAAATAGTGCTCTCCATCACCTAATTATGCAAAAATATCCAACTAACCTAGATGCCATGTCAAGCCTCTCCTCAATATTAGCATATCATCCTACATTATCCATTAGCTAATGGAGATAGAGGGTTCAAGGACACTCACTCCATGGTTGGGGACTATAGTCCATCAAGAGGTCAAATTTCAGGCTAACTGTATCAAGGACACCTCAAGGTCAACCAACACTAACGCAATGTATTAGTTGTTGGTACATTGTCCTATCAAAATGTCACAATATTGGGTAGTAGACATTAGTAAGTAGGACACTAGCCACCAACAAGAAACCTTGATGTTGGCGATGAGCACCAGTAGGCCAACCATTTACCTTAGAGGCACTGGGAGGTCATTTTGTACCATGTGCATAGTCTGTATTATCATTGAACCAACCAAAACCACTCGTATGCCCTGGGATGATAACGGTGTTTCTCCTTAGATGATGTCGAAGGCCCCAAACAAAGCCATCCTTGTGGGGCAAAATTATCCTCACATTAACACCCATACAACATCTATATACCTATGGTTTATAATGATGGCAAATAGTGCTCCCCATCACCTAATTGTGCAAAAAGCCCCAACTAACCTAGATGCCATGTCAAACTTGTCCTCGATATTAGCATATTAACTAGATTTATTATTTCTTTGTGACTCAAGTTGAAAAGTGGAAATACAAAATATTTAATAAATGAGAGAAAATATTATTTCAGGGGTGTTACCAAGCCTATTGCTTGAGGTTTTATATAAGACAAGTATATATTGCTAGAAAAATAGAGATAGGGAATAATTAATAAATTCTTCAATTCCTTATTTGAAATAAAGAAAAAACTCTACTTTTAGCGTTTTTAATAACTACTAAATTCTTTATTTGAACTAGTTCCTTATTTGAAATAAGGAAAAATCTCTAATTTTTTTTCTTTTAGTAATTTCTAAATTCCTTATTTGATATTAATAAAAAAAATAAAAAAATAAGATTTTTTATGCATTCAAATGGAAATTTTACTTACAATTCCATTCCAAATACCAACCTGCATCTACTGCACTATTTTGTCAGCAAATACATGCACGATTTTGTGAGTAAATGTAGGTTGTTGAAGTAACTGAAAATAGTTAGTAAGAATAAAGTTGCTCATAATAAACTAAGTGTTGACCCCTCCCCATCATCTGATCTGATCTCATCACTCAGTATAAATAGAGCAGTTCTGATCCTAGGATTGATCCCACCACAACTGAGCTGTTAAACTTACTTCCATGCACGATTTTGTCTGATTTTCAGAAGAACAACTCTTCAAATTTACAAGCAGGGTTTAGATTTTCCTCTTTTGGAAGCTAGAGTTCATGAAAAATATAGGTACTTCTCATTGTATTCAATTTTTTAAATAGAGAACAATTGTACAATGATTGACATTTTACAGTCGTGATGTCTTAATTTTGGTTGATAAGTGCTCTGTTTTTGGTATATATATCATCAATTTGTGTAGTACATTTGATAATTTCATTCAAAATTCACTTCACATTGGTTGGTTAGTTTCAAATTTGTTTGCCTACAATAATTTTTTTTTAGGATTAGACTAAAGCAATCTGAATTTATTTTTTGTTTGACATATACTGATATAGATCATGAGTTCAAGGTGTCCTTCAGGAACCAGACTCCTTAGTGCATTGTTAGTGATTCCGCTTGTTATTAGTTGCTTGTTCCTATCTCCAGGAAAAAGTTAATTTCTAGGGACCTTTTCCACTTAGAAAAACACAACGTAAGGTCTTGATCTCCATTGAATCCATTTCCTCTAGTTCCATAGTGTTGGCATAAATAATTTCAGCTACTGCCTGCTCTTGGCATATCCCTACAATTTGTATACCGTGGCTCAATGCAGTGATGGTTCAGACAAGTGTATACTGTGATTTGAAGGACACCTTATCTCATTTGTAGTGAACATTGATTTAAACTAGTGTGTAATGATATTTCATGTTTCTTACTATACTCTGTCTTCAAATTTAACAGTCCATCCATGCTGCATAACGATACTAGTTCTTGGTGATCCAACCATACTCTATCTTCAAATTTAACAGTCCATCCATGCTGCATAATAGTACTAGTTTCTTCGTGATCCAACCATCATGGATATCGCAGCATATGGTAATTCCATTTTTAAGTGTTCGTTAGTAGTACTTTCCAAGCAGGGAATTCGTAAACCTTAATATGTTGTGTTAAATTCAAAGATACTTTCCTATTAGGGGATTCCTAAACCTTATATTCCATGTTACATTCAAGAAGGGAAAAAATGAACTAACTCTGACGGCAGTTGTCCTTTCAATTACCACACTTTGAGACTATCATTTATTTGCAATTAATCAATTAGAAATAGAGAGATTTTTGTTGTCCTACAACTCCATTGACTTCTTCATCTTTTCCCAGTGCTTTTCTCATGGTTGTGCATGTTGAAGCTGCATCTCCTTTGAAGGTATGAAAGAACCATGGAAATAGGTATCAGAGACAAAAACATTTCTGCTGAGACTCAAATAGTGAAGATCAATAGATATCAATGATGCATTTATGTGAAATTCATGGAGCAAACCTTTAATCGAAACATTTTGAAAGAGAATGGATGAGGACATAAAGAGATAAAGAAATGGGCTGGTTTCAAAAAGAAAGAAGTCAACAGTAGCGGAAAATGGGACAACAAATAGACAAAGAAGAAGAATGAAAATGAGTAAGCTTTTTTTCAAATCAACAAAATATATAAACAAGAGGAGCCATTTCTATTTATCCCCTCGATATTTTTTTTCCTTTCTTTGTTTTTCCTACCACAACCTTTGCACATTAAGCCTTGCTCTTAGTATCCTTCTCTACATACACAAAAATGTTGTCTCCCATAGATTTTTCTCTCATGGCTATTTACTCTCACATTTCTGACTTGATATAAAGTAATTCTCCATCTGTTCTACCCACTCCCCATGAGAGAACTGTCTTACAAAGATATATCAAATTTAGCCAATTATCAAACCACAAGTCAATTGGGTGTAGCTCCAGTTGTCAAGAGGAAAGTAGTTATCCTCCTACATCTGGGTTCATATTCCATTTTGTGACATGCTTGCTCTCTTCAAGAGCTAATTGCTAACAATTGAGATGGCCTTGATCCCTGAAGAATCCAGTTTACCCTAGCTACCATTCTTAGAATGAGGGGAAGTACCGAGTGGGTTTCCTCCAAAAATTCATTATGCGGAGCAAAAAAAAGGAATATCAAACCACAAATGGGACATCTGAATTTTCTATGTCCAAGTGCCTACTTTGCTGCAATCAATAGCCTTTTCTAACTATGTTTATTTTCTTTCTTAACTGTGCCAAGCACTATGTTACAATGTCAACTATGGCATTCTAGTATCTTCTATTTTTCATTTTCAAATACTATATCTAGCTACTACATTGTTGTATTCTTCATGTGTCAAATGCTTCATCATTTCTGCACTAATAGCCGTGCCTTTTGCTGATATTAACCATGCCATTTGTGTGATGGTATTTGATAAATGTTTATGAGTTTGTTAACTGTATTTTAATCACCATCCTATTATCTTGTTCGAGCTTATGTGTCTCTTGTGCAAAATTCCAGTGTAGTAAATTTTAATGCTTCTCTTTATTGCATTTCAGGAAAAAATGGTCATTTAAGTTTTATTAAGCATTGCACTCAAATGAAAATACCCTCTCCTATCACACTCTAATATTTTGTTTTGTTGCTTCTAGAGGCAGCCAACATAAAGATTCTTCTCTCTTTTATTCAAATACTTTTTTGCAGTTAATATGATTGGGTTCACTTGAATAGGTGCAGTAGCTTGTGCTGAGCACCACATATAAAGATCTGATGCAGTCTACTCAGTTCATTTGCCTTCTCCTTGGCCTTTGACTTCTGTCTTTTCTGAATATATTTTGATCCCCTCTATGTCAACCATGTTGGGGGCATAGGGCTGCCTCCTGTCTTCCTCGCACAAATATTGGTTTAACAACCCCTCCAAGGTTCCCTGTCTGCACCAGGAACTTGGTTACAGATTTTGATTTTATCCATCTTCCTCCCTCCAGTTAAATGCCACCTCAAACATGTAACCCTCCAACAAAGCCATACCTTCCCACTAGATCCATCATCCACCACCCATTGTGTGAATGTGTGACTTGAATAGATGGACCACCACCATAATGTCGACATAGGAAAAACATTAAAAATCCCCTACGCACTAAATGCCTAGATCCAACTAAAATATTAAGTTATGAACAAAATAGTCCCTTGGCCCAAATTCCAGTTTATCCATCAACATAATTAAAACCTTGAAGGGTGAGTCACATCAAAAAAACAATGAACGATAAATCATATGGAACTTGAACACCTACACCATAGTAGAATAGGGAGGGTCATCATTGATTAGCTTTGAAGGCCATCCGAAAACATTGGGAAACATAACTATCACTGGAAGTTCCATCCTTCATTACCATCATCCTGAGGTCACAATATATTAGATAACCCCAAGAGGATGCAGGGTACCTTTTCATCCAAAGTATGCTCTACTAGATGTAGTTGTGTCAATGGCATAGCCAAACTTAACACCTCTCCCTTATTTCTCACACTCACTGACTTGTACTTTGTCACTACTCAAAGCCTTGTCTTGAGCATTGAGATGGCACAAGTAGCAAAGTTGTTGATCATCAGCCGGGACCCAAATGATTATGCAAAAGGCACCTCCTCAATGCTCAAGTAGCTAACAAAATGCTCAAGATCCATTGCAACTTTGTCCACCTGGGCATGTATTTATAGGGAATAATTATTCACAACTGTGGATTTGTTAGACCTACAAAAATCATGTTGATCAGACATAGTTCCTAGTTCCTAGTGGACTTGACTTCAAAGATGTATGAAACTTGTAGTTCATGTTTTGTAATGCACCTTAACAGTAGTACAGCATGTGCTCCGTTGAATTATAACATTTGCACTTCCCAGTGATAAGGGATATACATGATTGTATATATCTTCTAATGTATAACCTACGCACATCTATGATGTAATGATTAATCCTAGGAGTAGCCAAATATGAGAACTTAACTGCCAGTTTTGTTCCTAAGTAGGAATATCAGCAAATCATTTTATTTGAATAATTCTACTTCAGATTGGGAAGAGGTGAAATTTTAGAATACGAAGACTTTCAGTCAGAATATAATAATAATAAACACAAATAATTAAAAGAAAATCATTGGAAGATCATAACCCAGAATGTCAAACCTAAGATTAAGGAAATCTTAAAGATGATATAATAGATGTTCTAGTTTGGTGTAAAAAAGTTATTACAATTGATTTCACTATTAAACAAGGTATAAGGTAATTATGGAATCTCATTTTTCAATAGAAGTGAGTGGTGGTTGGATTTATTATGATAACTACATGTTCCTTTGGAAATTATAATTACATTGTAGTTAGCTTTATCAAATTAACTTCTCACTTGGGAAAGTGGAATTAAAATAGGTTAGGTTGGGCCTAATCAATATTTGTTGTGCAAAAACAATGAGGAAAATGTTCATCATTTTTTATCTCCTGTCGTTATATTGTTCAAATCCTATTTAAATTTTTCATTGATCTCAAGCCAAAGGTTGCTTGGTCCTATGTTATTTTGATGGAATGTGCATAAGTTTGGTTCTTTAATAAGTTTCTTAAATGCTTTGAAGCTCTTGTAGTGTTACTCATATATGGTATTTGGTAAATAAAGAACTCTAACATTTTTCAAGACAAGGACATTCTTCTTTCTATTACTGTTGGCTCTATTATATCTAGCTCATTAAAGGTTGGAGGATATACCCACAAGGAATCCTAAGCTATTAGTAATGATAGCTTTGGATTTTGAGTTTATTTATTTATGGTGTTAGTTAAGACCATCCCTACATTTGTGGGTATGTATTATTCTTTTTCTCATTCTTGATCACTATTTCCATATTCAATATTCTCTCGATAGAGGATCAACTAACCAAGCATAGTTTATTTCCCTAGGAAAACTTATTTAGGTTGTTATGCTTAGAGGTGTTAAGAAGTTGCAGATAATGAGTGATTCCAAGCTTGTATTGATTAGGCCAATAGGAAATCATCAATTAATAAATATAAATATATGTCATTTGTTGGTGGACTTATAGAACTCAATTATATCTTTTAAATGAAATTCTTTCATGAACATTATTCACGAACTCAACACTACAACAGACTTTGAAAAATATTCTTTCAGAGACATTCTTCATGAACTCAATACTTTAGCGAATGAGTTATCAAAGGATACTTTGACTTTGTCCCCTATTGCCATAAATATTTACAAGTTCTTGATGGCGTGACGAAAGATTCTATAGAATTTTTTTTTGAAGTCTTCCTATCATGTTCCTTCTATTATAAAGTAAGGATTTTTTTGAAGAGGATAAGGTTATCTAACCTCAGGTATTAGATAGATTGGAAACAAGGTTTTTTGTAAAGCTAATTAATCATGTATAGTGGAAAGTCCCATAGGGAATGAATTTTTAGTTGTCAAAATATAACGTCTATGAAAACGTATATGTTATGTCTCAAATGCATGAGGATCACCTATCTTCCATTAGTATTTTGAGTTTGTACTTGGAACATATGATCAAACTGTCCCTGTTAGCAAACTGTCTTTATTGTCAAACTATCTGTTAGCAGTGGCTCAATGCAGTGATGATTCAAACAAGTGTATAATGTGATTTGAAGGACACCTTATCTCATTTGCAGTGAACATTGATTTAAACTAGTGTGGAATGAGATTTCATGTTTCTTACTATACTCTGTCTTCAAATTTAACAATCCATCCATGCTGCATAATAGTACTAGTTTCTTGGTGATCCAAACATAATCTATCTTCAAATTTAGTAGTCCATCCATGTTGCATAATAGTACTAGTTTCTTGGTGATCCAACCACCATGGATATCGCAACATATGGTAATTCCATTTTTAAGTGTTCTTTAGTAGTACTTTCCAATCAGGGAATTCCTAAACCTTAATATGTTCTGTTAAATTCAAACATACTTTCCTATCAGGGGATTACTAAACCTTAATATGCCATGTTACATTCAAGAAGGGAAAAAATGAACTGACTCTGAAGGCAATTGTCCTTTCAATTACCACACTTTGAGACTATCATTTATTTGCAATTAATCAATTAGAAAAAAAGAGATTTTTGTTGTCCTACATCTCCATTATCTTCTTCATCGTTTCCTAGTGCTTTTCTCATGGTTGTGCATGTTGAAGCTGCTTCTCCTTTGAAGGTATGAAAGAACCATGGCAATAGGTATTAGAGACAAAAATGGTCTTGCTGAGACTCAAATTGTGAAGATCAATAGATATCAATGACGAGTTTATGTGAAATTCATGGAGAAAACCTTTAATCAAAACATTTTGAAAGAGAATGGATGAGGACATAAAGAGATAAAGAAATGGGCTGGTTTCAAAGAGAAAGAAGTCAACAGCAGCAGAAAATGGGACAACAAACAAATAAGGAAGAAGAATGAAAATGAGTAAGCTTTTTTTCAAATCAGAAAAATATATATATTTTTTTTCTCATTAATACTATGCTATGCTAATATTTACATTAAAACAGAAAAACGGTTACAGCCATGAAGTCATGTGCCAGAGGCCGTGGATGGCACTCTGGACTTACAGTGCTAAAAAAACCACCCATACAGGGTCCATACCACTCGATTGATTACCCACGCAGGGGCCTTGACCTGAAAACTTATCGCTCGCACAGGGGCAGCATCCTTGAGACCAGACACCCACGCAGGGGCACTACCACAGAAATTGAAAGCCCACGCAGGGGCGCTACCACAGACATTGAATGCCCACGCAGGGGCTTTGGACCTTAGAGCAACAGTGAGGGCAGAAGTAGTCATTCCGTTCAGAGGCGTGGATAAGAAAAAGAAAATCTTCATCAAACTCCCTCGCAGGGGCGTGGAGACACACTGAGCAGTAAAATTCACATACAAAACCGAGACAATCAAAACATACCAGCTGCCGTAGACAAAAACAGAGCATCGAAGACAAGGAAGAGAGTGAGCGCGCGGTCGACTAATCGTCCGGCTCCTCGTCCAACTCCTCCTCATATATCCAGCATAATCCTTCCGGGGGGGGCTCCAATCGGCCTTGGCTTTCTTTGACGAAGGCGCTGGCTGAGTCGCTGGGGGGTCGATGTCTGGCCTCAGGCAGTCCTCCGGCATTCCTTCAGCTGCTCTGGAGCTTTTGGCCTGATGAGGCTGTGGGCGGGGCTGCTCCCCGACCTCCTCCACCGGTTCTTCCAGAAAAAGAACAGAGACATGGGCATTAATGCGCGAATTGGCCTGGGAGCTGTTAAAGGAGAAAACCGCGGTTCCAAACGCTGGGAGAGGATTGGAACCCGCTTCAGAATTGCCAGCATCCATGAATTGGCGCGATTGCAAGGGGTTCGCTTCTTCGACTCGGTGACATAAACAGCGGCAATAGCGAGAAGAGACATTATCAACAGATGGGCGCGAAGTTCCGCCTCTACCTGAGCCTCGACGGCTGATGAGGCGTTGCCTGAGCTTGACCATGGTGGTCTTGGATACCAGATATCGAAACGGAGCAGGGTGAACAGACACACACCCGTCGCCCACGCTAGCAGGCTTGCTCCCAAATCCAAGTGCAACAGGGGTGCCTTGAGCCAGACCTCCGGAAACTGACAACCAAAATCCCAATTCCCCCCACTGTAAATGATCCACAACGAAACATTCCTCATCTGCATTGAATTTATGCTTCTCTGCAACGTCTCGGCCCTCGCCCTCCATAACTGCACACAGCAACCAAGGCTCTGATCCGGACCAGGTCTTAAATTGCCATCCTTTCCCTCCTCAGCATACACACTTGCAGTCCCCGACGGCTGCTCACAGTGAATGCTCATCTTAAACCTGGTACCACCCATGCTGACCAGGTGGCGGTCCCATTTCCTCGCCCGTGGCACCCGCATCCGGGGAAATCAGAAAAATATATTAACAAGCGGAGACATTTCTGTTTATCCCCTCGATCTTTTTTCTCCTTTCTTTGTTTTGCCTACCACCATCTTTGCACATTAAGCCTTGCTCTTAGTATCCTTCTCTACATACACGAAAAAGTTGCCTCCCATAGATTTTTTTCTCATGGCTATTTACTCTCACATTTCTGACTTGATCTAAAGTAATTCTCGATCTGCTATACCCACTCCACATGAGAGAACTGTCTTGCAAAGATATAGCAAATTTAGCCAATTATCAAACAACAGGTCAATTGGGGGTAGCTCCAATTGTTGAGAGGAAAGTAGTTATCCTCCTACATCTAGGTTCATATTCCATTTTGTGACATGCTTGCTCTCTCCATGAGCTAATTGCTGACAGTTGAGCTGGCGTTAAGCCCTGGAGAATCCAATTTACCCTGGCTACCATTCTCAGAATGAGGGGAAGTACCCAGTGGGTTTCCTCCGGAAATTCATTATGCAGAGCAAAAAAAAAGGAATATCAAACCATAAATGGGACATTTGAAATTGCTATGTCCAAGTGCCTACTTTGCTGCAATCAATAGCCTTTTCTAACTATGTTTATTTTCTTTATTAATTGTGTGAAGCACTATGTTACAATGTCAACTATGGCATTCTAGTATCTTCTATTTTTCATTCTCAAATACTATCTCTAGCGATTGCATTGTTGTATTCTTCGTGTGCCAAATGCTTCATCGTTGCTGCACTAATAGTTGTGCCTTTTGCTGATATTGACCATGCCATTTGTGTGATGGTATCTGGTAAATGTTTATAAGTCTATTAACTGTGTTTTAATCACTATCCTATTATCATGTTTGAGCTTATGTGTCTCTTGTGCAAAATTCCAGTGTAGTAAGTTTTAATGCTTCTCTTTATTACATTTTAGGAAAAAAATTGTCATGTAAGTTTTATTAAGCATTGCAGTCAAATGAAAATACCCTCTCCTATCACACTCTAATATTTTGTTTTGTTGCTTCTAGAGGTAGCCAACATAAAGATGCTTCTCTCTTTTATTCAAATCCTTTTTTGCAATTAATATGATTGGGTTCACTTGAACAGGTGCAGTAGCTTGTGCTGAGCACCGCCTATAAAGATCTAATGTAGTCTACTAGGTTCATCTACTTTCTCGTTGGCCTTTGACTTCTATCTTTTCTACATATATTCCGATCCCCTCTATGTCAGCCATGTTGGGGGCATAGGGCTGCCTCCCTTCTTCCTTGTACAAAGATTGGTTTAACAACCCCTCCAAGGTTCCCTGTCTGCACCAGGAACTTGGTCACAGATTTTTATTTTATCCATCTTCCTCCCTCCAGTTAAATGCCACCTCAAACATGCAACCCTCCAACAAACCCATACCTGCCCAGTAGATCCATCATCCACCACCCATTGTGTCAATGTGTGGCTTGAATAGATGGACCACCACCATAATGTCAACATAGGAGCAACATTAAAATTCCCCTGTGCACTAAATTCCTAGATCCAACTGAAATATGAAGTTATGAACAAAATAGACCCTTGGCCCAAAGTCAAGCACATCCATCAACATAATTAAAACCTTGAAGGGTGAGTTGCATCAACAAAACAATGAACAATAAATGATATGACACTTGAACACCTGCACCGTAGTAGAGCAGGAAGGGTCATCATTGATTAGATTTGAAGGCCATCCAAAAACATTGGGAAACATAACTATCACTGGAAGTTCCATCCTTCATTACCATCATCCTGAGGTCACAACATATTAGATAACCCCAAGAAGATGCAGGGTACCTTTTCATCCAAAGTATGCTCTACTAGATGTAGTTGTGGTAGTGGCATAGCCAAACTTAGCACCTCTCCCTTATTTCTCACACTCATTGAATTGTACTTTGTCACTACTCAAAGCGTTGTCTTGAGCATTGAGATGGCACAAGTATTAAAATTGATGATCATCAGCCGAGACCCTACTCATTATGCAAAAGGCACCTATTCAGTGCCCAAGTAGCTAACAAAATGCTCAAGATCCATTGCAACTTTGTCCACCTGGGCATGTATTTATAGGGAATAATTATTCACAACTATGGATTTGTTAGACCTAAAAAAATCTCATTGATTAGACATAGTTCCTAGTTCCTAATGGAATTGACTTCAAAGATGTATGAAACTTGTACTTCGTGTTTTGTAATGCACCTTAACGGTAGTACAGCATGTGCTCCATTGAATTATGACATTTGTACTTCCCAGTGATAAGGGATATACATGACTATATATATCTTCTAATGTATAACCTACGCACATCTATGATGTAATGATTAATCCTAGGAGCAGCCAAATATGGGAACTTAACTACAAGTTCTATTCACAGGTAGGAACATCAACAAATCATTTTCTTTAAATCATTCTACTTCAGAGTGGGAAGAGGTGAAATTTTAGCATACCAAGACTTTCAGTGAGAAGATAATAATAATAAACACAAATAATTTAAAAAAAAATAAATCACTAGAAGATCATAACCCAGAAGCTAGTACTCCAGAAGAATTTCTGAAGGACCCCAAGCCTGTGGAAATCTGCAAGTAAAAAGAATGCTAACGTGTTGTCAAGGAAATCTATAATTAAAAAGAATGTCAAGCTGTGATTCAGTCTCAGGCCTCTCCAAGAAAACATATATGTTATGTCTCCAATGCAAGAGGATCACCTGTCTTCCATTAGTATTTTGAGTTTTTAATTGGAACATATGATCAAACTGTCCCTTTTAGCAAAATGTACTGGTTATCAAACTCTCTGTTAGCAAACTATCCCTATGCCTTCTTATTTGGTTTTGTTTCCATCTATCACAATTTGTGTGGAGAGTGCCACGTTTCATGCTTCCTCTCCTTGTGACTTTTTATTGATGATGTTATTGAGGTGTATAGGGATTTTCCTCCCCCTCGATACATACTCCAAGGGTTCCTTTCTCTTCTAAAACTGCTTTCTTAGCCATTTGATTGACTTTAGAGTTAAATCTTTTTCTAAGATGAAAATAGTGGACTTATTTAAATACATTGAGTAGAAGGACCATTTTATGATAGATGCATGCTAGGGCTTAGGAGGAGGGAGCTCTTTCCTGCTTCAGTGATCTTGTGATTATGTTGGATTCCTCAACTGAAACTGCTTGCTTGGCCATCTGATTGACTTGGGAGTTGAATCTTTTTCTAACCTGAAAATAGTCGACTTATTTAAATGCATTGAGTAGCAGGAACATTTTATGATAGATGCATGCCAGGGCTTAGGACGATGGAGCCGCATCAGTGATCTTGTGATTATGTTGGAGTCCTCAACAATAACTACATCCCTTTGCACAATGTCCTTCAGGAACCTCATTCCTTGATACATTGTTAGTGCTTTCACTTGTTATTAGTTGCTTATCACTATCTCCAGGAAGATTTTGATTTCTAGGGACCTCTTCCACTTAGAGAAACACAACGCAAGGTCTTGATCTCCATTGAATCCATTCCCTCTAGTTCCATAGTGTTGGCATAAAGAATTTTAGTTACTGTTGCTCTTTGGGTATCCTTACAACTCGTATACCATGGCTCAGTGCAATGATAATTCAAACTATTTTATAATGTGATTTGAAGGACACCTTCTCTCATTTGCAGTGAACATTGATTTAAACTAGTTTGTAATGAGATTTCATGTTTCTTACCATACTCTGTCTTCAAATTTAAAAAAATTCCTTCCTTCCACTTATGCCACAACACCTCTATCTTGGCACAAAATCACACATATTTCAAGATCATTGGCTTCTTAGGTTGGTTTTATTGAATTCCAGCTATGGAGGCATGCGTTCTTTCAGCATGAGGAAGAATGTAAGAATGAAGGGGAAAGAAACTCTCCAAGACAACGTATATGTTATGTCTCCCATGCATGAGGATCATGTGCCTTCCATATAGTATTTTGAGTTTGTACTTGGAGCATATGATCAACAGGGTAGGTGAAAGCAGTGTTGAAAATATCGGTATCGGTAAAATATCGGCAAGGGTCTAGAAAACATCTTATCGGAAATATTAGTGAAAATATCAGAAAAATATCGGCAAATATCGACAAGCATAAAAAACAATTTTTTTCAAAATTTTAAACATAGCCGATATTTTGGAAATATCACGATATTTTCAAAATAGAAAATATCATGATATTTTCTTGGCGATATATCGTTTTGCCAAAAATATCGCCATATTTTCGAATATCGTCGATATTATCAACAGTGGGTGAAAGAGCCTTTAATACAACGGGGTCAAAAGATAGAGCCTTTGCAAGGGATGCAGGGCAGCAATGAATTATTGGGTTATGAGAGGAAGCCCATCCTTTGATAAGAAAATACATGTGATGTTTTTGTATTGGGTTTCTAGATTACTCGTGATAGATTTTTAGGTAACCCCCTTTTGCCAGCTCCATGCAGAGGACCTCTTTTCCTTATAGAGAGACTTATCCCAGACCAAATCCATCTCTTTTACCCAACTTTCTATCCAAAGCTTGAGATGGTAGGATAGATTTTGTTTCCGCTTTAGAGGAATACCCTCTGTTTGACAGTGGGATTTCGATGCATTGAGGCATGCAAGGAGGTATTTTTCTTTAAAAAAAATTGGTTAGTTAGTGAAGAGATGTAACCTGTTCATGAGCATGGAATGTGAAAACTCTGACGTATGGATAAGAAGTCTTAGGATGTCTAAATTACTTGTGAGAATGGAAATCTTCTTAACTGGATAGCTTTTGTTTCCGCTTTAGAGGAATACCCTTTGTTTAACAGTGGGAATTCGATGCATTGAGGCATTCAATGAGGTATTTTTCATTAAAAAAAATTGGTCAGTTAGTGAAGAGATGTAACTTGTTCATGAGCATGGAATATGAAAACTCTGAAGTATGGATAAGAAGTCTTAGGATGTCTAAATTACTTGTGAGAATGGAAATCTTCTTAACTAACTTGTTCATGAGCATGGAATGTGAAAACTTTGAAGTATGGATATGAAGTCTTGGACGTCCAAAATTACTTGTGAGAATGGAAATCTTCTTAACTAAAACATGATACGAAGTGTTTAAGAAAAGTTATTTTTTTGAAATTGATGCATTGAGGATTTAAGTTTCTGAAATTGATGATGCAAAGGAAATGATGGCATATTTAGTCTTTGTTTTTCTGTTGAACATTCATTCTCTTTATAGTTATTCTTGGGTTATTGTCTCCTCTAAGGTTGCACCCCTTTCAATCCTCTTTCTTTTGTGAATATCACCAGTATAAACATCATTTGTCTTTGCATTTCCTTAGCTCATTTGATTTCCATGACCTTACGTCGTTAAAGCATTTTTTCCCCAAAAATAGTAACATGGGTCAAATTCAATAATATCTGAAAATGAGAAATTTCTTATATTTCCTAAAATGTTAAGGAAAATTTAATTATTCTTTAAATTTATTTTAAGTTTTTATATACTAATTGATCTTGATTTGCGTTCACACTAGGTTATTCATTTTGTGAAGAGTTAGGAGAAAATATACAATTGTAACCATTTTCCCCAATTGTAGAATTATCAAACTAATCAATTTTATATTGCTTATTATATTTGAGAATAAGATTACATATTATTTAAAAAAATATGTTTTCAATTAATTCTATGTTTTGAATTTATTTTAATTAGAAATGTAAAATCATAAATTTAATTAATTATATGTTTTAATTTTATTTTTATTTTTAAATTAAAAATATAAAATCATAAATTTAAATGGTTCAAATTACATTATAATGCACTTAATATTTATAATATGGTAGCCATTTCCAAATTTATACTTTTCATTATATATTAAATATTATCCATTAAAATGAAAATAAATATCTACAGATTTTAATAATAATAAAGAATTTGGTATGTTAATATTTTTTATTAGTAATTTTAAAATTATTAATTACAATTTTTGAAATTATATTACATTTTTCATGTATTATTATATATAATATTTATAAAATTAAATAAGACAACCATATATTTAATAATTTTTTTTATTATTATCAATTTTTTGTTTTGAAATTTTCCTATAATAAAAATATAAAATTATAATTTTAAATGGTTAAAATTTCATTGTAATTCACTTGATATTTATAATATTTATGGGCCTACTTTATATTAAATATTATTGATTAAAATAAAAATATATATCTACAAATTTAAATAGTTGCATGGAGAGACTTTAGTCCAACATGAATGATTACATGGGAGACTTTAGCCCAAAGTGAATGAGAAGTTCTAACGTTATGTGATGCTATTTAAACTTGTTAATTTAGTCAAATTACATAAATATCAAATAAAATAAAATAAAATAAGAATTATAATTATTAATAATTAAACCATTTTAGATTCATCTTAACTCTAGATTTAGATAGCCTACAACGGGATCAAATTTCTCCAGGTGCAAGCTTTTCCTTTACATCCATCTTAACTCTAGATTTAGTCAACATGGAGAGGGAAGTTTTTTCTTGATGATAATGTTAGAGACTGTTCTATTTGCATAGTTTGGGAAATCTTACAAAGACCGAGGATTTCACGTGAGTGAGAGAGACAATTTACTAATGAGGTTTATAAACATGTATATGCATCTCCTAGATGGGGAGGAACAAGTAGAGGGATATGGAGATGAGTATGAGATTGTTTTGTGTGAGAAATCCATCACAACTTGTTAGATTTCTCACTCTACAATGTTTCTATGTGCTTGAGTTTGTGCTAAAAGGAAATCTAACAAATGTTAGATTTCCTTTTACATTGTAATGTTGTTAATCTAGCACACATTAGATTTTTTTAGTCCTAAAATGTTGTTATGTTCTTCTGTTTGTGCAAGAAGGAAATATAGCATGTGTTAGATTTCTTTCAAATTTAAATATGCTTCTGTTTGTGTTGGAAGAAAATTTAACACAAGCTAGATATCTTATACTCTACAATGTTGTTGTTGGTAACATGAGTGTATTTGTGGTAGACGTAAATCTAACACTTGCTAGATTTCTCATTCTACAATGTTTCTATGTGCCCGAGTTTGCGCTAAAAGGAAATCTAAACCATGTTAGATTTTATTTTACATTGAAATGTTGTTAATCTAGCAACACATTAGACATATTTAGTCCAACAATGTTGTTACGTTCTTGTGTTTGTGCTTGAAGGAAATATAACATGTGTTAGATTTCTTTCAAATTAAAATGTGCCTATGTTTGTGTTGGAAGAAAATTTAACACAATCTAGAATTCTTATACTCTACAATGTTGTTGTTGGCAACGTGCTTGTATTTGTGCTAGACATAAATCTAGCACTTGTTAGATTTCTCACTCTACAATGATTCTATGTGCTTGAGTTTGCACTAAAAGGAAATCTAACACATGTTAGATTTTCTCTTACATTGCAATGTTGTTAATCTATCACACATTAGACTTATTTAGTCCTAAAATGTTGTTATGTTCTTGTGTTTGTGCTAGAAGGAAATATAGCATGTGTTAGATTTCTTTCAAATTTAAATGTGCTTGTGTTTGTGTTAGATGAAAATTTAACACAAGCTAGATTTCTTATACTCTACAATGTTGTTGTTGGCAACGTGCTTGTATTTGTGGTAGACATAAATCTAGCACTTGCTAGATTTCTCACTCTACAATGTTTCTATTTGCTCGAGTTTGTGCTAAAAGGAAATCTAACACATGTTAGATTTTATTTTACATTGCAATGTTGTTAATCTAGCACACAGTAGACCTATTTAGCCCTACAATGTTGTTATGTTCTTGTGTTTGTGCTCGAAGGAAATATAACATGTGTTAAATTTCTTTCAAATTAAAATGTGCTTGTGTTTGTGATGGAAGAAAATTTAACAAAATCTAGAATTCTTATACTCTACAATGTTGTTGTTGGCATCGTGCTTGTATTTGTGGTATACATAAATCTAGCACTTGCTATATTTCTCACTCTACAATGTTTCTATGTGCTCGAATTTGCACTAAAAGGAAATCTAACACATGTTAGATTTTCTTTTACATTGCAACGTTGTTAATATAGCACACATTAGAATTATTTAGTCCTACAATGTTGTTATGTTTTTGTGTTTGTGCTTAAAGGAAATATAACATGTGTTAGATTTCTTTCAAATCAAATTGTGCTTGGGTTTGTGTTGGACGAAAATTTAACACAATCTAGAATTCTTATACTCTACAATGTTGTTGTTGGAAACGTACTTGTATCTATGGTAGACATAAATGTATCACATGTTAGATTTCTCGCTCTACAATGTTGTTGTTGGCAACGTGCTTGCGTTTATGTTAGACATAAATCTAGCAGTTGCTAGATTTTTCACTCTAGAATGTTTCTATGTGCTTGAGTTTTGCACTAAAAGGAAATCTAACACATGTTAGATTTTCTTATACATTGCAATGTTGTTAACCTAGCACACATTAGACTTTTTTAGTCGTAAAATGTTGTTATGTTCTTGTGTTTTTGCTAGAAGGAAATATAGCATGTCTTATATTTCTTTCAAACTTAAATTTGCTTGTGTTTGTGTTGCAAGAAAATTCAACACAAGCGAGATTTCTTATACTCTACAAGGTTGATGTTGGCAACATGATTTTATTTGTGGTAGACGTAAATCTAGAACTTTATATATTTCTCACTCTACAATGTTTCTATGTGCTTGAGTTTGTGCTGAAAGGAAATCTAACACATGTTAGATTTTCTTTTACATTGCAATGTTGTTAATCTAGCACACTAGACTTATTTAGTCCTAATATGCTGTTATGTTCTTCTATTTGTGCTAGAAGGAAATAAAGCATGTGTTAGAATTCTTTCAAATTTAAATGTGCTTGTGTTTTTGTTGGAAGAAAGTTTAACAGAAGCTAGATTTCTTATAATCTACAATGTTGTTGTTGGGAACATGCTTGTATTTGTGCTAGACATAAATCTAACACTTGCTAGATTTCTCACTCTACAATGTTTCTATGTGCTCGAGTTTGTGCTAAAAGGAAATCTAACACATGTTAGATTTTATTTTACATTGCAATGTTGTTAATCTAGCACACATTATAGACTTATTTAGTCCTACAATGTTGTTATGTTTTTTTGTTTGTGCTACGAGGAAATTTAACATTTTTTAGAATTCTTTCAAATTAAAATCTGCTTGTGTTTGTGTTGGAAGAAAATTTAACACAATCCAGAATTCTTATACTCTACAATGTTGTTGTTGGCAACATGCTTATATTTGTGGTAGACATAAATCTAGCACTTGCTAGTTTTTCTCACTCTACAATGTTTCTATGTGCTCGAGTTTGCACTCAAACGAAATCTAACACATGTTAGATTTCATTTTACATTGCAATGTTGTTAATCTAGCACACATTAGACTTATTTAGTCCTACAATGTTGTTATGTTCTTGTTTTTGTGCTTGAATGAAATATAACATGTGTTAGATTTCTTTCAAATTAAATTGTATCTAGTATTCTTATACTATACTATGTTGTTACTGGCAATGTGCTTGTATTTGTGGTAGAAAGAAATATAACATGCATTAGATTTCTCACTCTATAATGTTTCTATCTGCTCAAGTTTGTGCTAGAAGGAAATCTAACACGTGTTAGATTTCATTTTACATTGCAATGTTAATCTAGCACACATTAGACTTATATAGTCCTAAAATGTTGTTACGTTATTGTGGTTGTGCTAAAAGGAAATATAACATGCGTTAGATTCTTTCAAATTAAAATGTGCTTGTGTTTGTGTTGGAAGAAAATTTAACACAAGCTAGATTTCTTATACTCTACAATGTTGTTGTTGGCAACATGCTTATATTTGTGGTAGACATAAATCTAGCACTTGCTAGAATTCTCACCCTACAATGTTTTTGTGTGCTCGAGTTAGCACTAAAAGGAAATCTAACACATGTTAGATTTTATTTTACGTTGCAATGTTGTTAAACTAGCACACATTAGACTTATTTAGTACTAAAATGTTGTTATGTTCTTGTGTTTGTGCTAGAAGGAAATATAGCATGTTTTAGATTCTTTCAAATTAAAATGTGCTTGTGTTTGTGTTGGAACAAAATTTAACACAAGCTAGATTTCTTGTACTCTACAATGTTATTGTTGACAATATGCTTATATTTGTGGTAGACATAAATCTACAACTTGCTAGATTTCTCACTCTACAATCTTTCTATGTGCTCGAGTTTGCACTAAAAGGAAATCTAACACATGTTAGATTTTATTTTACATTACAATGTTGTTAAAAAAGCACACATTAGACTTATTTAGTCCTAAAATGTTGTTTTGTTCTTGTGTTTGTGCTAGAAGTAAATATAGCATGTGTTAGATTTCTTTCAAATTAAACTGTGCTTGTGTTTGTGTTGGCAGAAAATTTAACACAATCTAATATTCTTATACTATACAATGTTGTTATTGGCAACATACTTGTATTTGTGTTAGACATAAATCTATCACTTGTTAAATTTCTCACTCTACAATGTTTCTATGTGCTCACGTTTGTGCTAAAAGGAAATCTAACACATGTTATATTTTATTTTACATTGCAATGTTGTTAATCTAGCACACATTAGACTCATTTTGTCCTAAAATTTTGTTACATTATTTTGTTTGTTCTAGAAGCAAATATAACATGAGTTAGATTATTTCAAATTAAAATGTGCTTGTGTTTGTGTTGGAAGAAAATTTAACACAAGCTATATTTCATATACTCTATAATGTTGTTGTTGACAACGTCCTTATATTTGTGGTAGACATAACTCTAGCACTTGCTAGATTTCTCACTCTACAATGTTTCTATGTGCTCGAGTTTGCACTAAAATGAAATATAACACATGTTGGACTTTATTTTACATTGCAATGTTGTTAAACTAGCACACATTAGACTTATTTAGTCCTAAAATGTTGTTACGTTACTGTGTTTGTGCTAGAAGGAAATACAACATGTGTTGCATTTCTTTCAAATTTTAATGTGCTTGTTTTTGTGTTTGAAGAAGATTTAACAGAAGTTAGATTTATTATACTCTACAATGTTGTTGTTGGCAATGTGTTCTATTTGTGGTAGACATAAATCTAGCACTTCCTAGAATTCGCAATCTACAATGTTTCTATGTGCTTGACTTTGTGCTAAAAGGAAATCTAACACATGTTATATTTTCTCTTAGATTGCAACATTGTTAATCTAGCACACATTCGACTTATTTAGTTCTAAAAAATTGTTAAGTTATTGTGTTTGTGCTAGAAGGAAATATAACATGTGTTAGTTTTATTTCAAATTAAAATGTGCTTGTCTTTGCGTTGGAAGAAAATTTAACACAATCTAGAATTCTTATACTGTACAATGGTTTTGTTGGCAACATGCTTGTATTTGTGGTAGACATCAATCTAGCAGTTTCTAGATTTCTCACTATTGAATGTTTCTATGTGCTTGAGTTTGTGCTAAAAGGAAATCGAACTCATGTTAGATTTTATTTTACATTGCAATGTTGTTAAACTAGCACACTTTAGACTTATTTAGTCCTAAAATGCTGTTATGTTTTTGTGTGTGTGCTAGGAGGAAATATAACATGTATTATATTTCTTTCAAGTTTAATTTTTCTTGTGTTTGTGTTGGAAGAAAATTTAACACAAGCCGGATTTCTTATACTCTACAATGTTGTTGTTGGGAATGTACTTGTATTTGTGGTAGACATAAATCTAGCACTTGCTAGATTTCTCACTCTACAATGTTTCTATGTTCTTGAGTTTGCGCTAAAAGTGAATCTAGCGCATGTTAGAATTTATTTTACACTGCAATCTTGTTAATCTAGTACACATTAAAATTATTTAGTCCTAAAACGTTGTTATGCTCTTGTGTTTGTGCTAGAAGGAAATATAGCAGGTGTTATATTTATTTCATATTGAAATGTGCTTGTGTTTGTGTTGGAAGAAAATTGAACACAAGCTAGATTTATTATACTCTACAATGTTTTTGTTGGCAACGTGCTTGTCTTTGTGGTAGACATAAATCTAGCAGTTGCTAGATTTCTCACTCTTGAATGTTTCTATGTCCTCGAGTTTGCGCTAAAAGGAAATCTAACACATGTTAGATTTTATTTTAAATTGCAATGTTGTTAATCTAGCACACATTAAACTTATTTAGTCCTACAATTTTGCTATGTTCTCCTGTTTCCACTCAAAGGAAATATAACATGTGTTAAATTTCTTTCAAATTAAAATGTGCTTGTGTTTGTGTTGGAAGAAAATTTATCACAATCTAGAATTCTTAAACCCTACAATGTTGTTGTTGGCAACGTGCTTGTATTTTTGGTAGACATAAATCTAACACTTGATAGACTTCTCACTCTACAATGTATGTATGTGCTCGAGTTTGTGCTAAAAGGGAATCTAACACATGTTAGATTTTATTTTACATTGCAATGTTGTTAAACTAGCACACATTATACTTATTTAGTCCTAAAATGTTGTTATGTTCTTGTGTTTGTGCTAGAAGGAAATATAGCATGTGTTAGATTTCTTTCAAATTTAAATGTGCTTTTTTGTGTTGGAAGAAAATTTAACACAAGTTAGATTTCTTATACTCTACAATTTTGTTGTTGGCAACATGCTTGTATTTGTGGTAGACATAAATCTAGCAGTTGCTAGATTTCTCACTCTTGAATGTTTCTATGTGCTTGAGTTTGCGCTAAAAGGAAATCTAACACATGTTAGAATTTCTTTTACATTGCAATGTTGTTAATCTAGCACACATTAGACTTATTTAGTCCTAAAATGTTGTTATGTTCTTGTGTTTATATTTCTTTCAAATTTAATTTTGCTTGTGTTTGTGTTGGAAGAAAATTTAACACAAGTCGGATTTCTTATACTCTACAATGTTGTTGTTGGCAACGTGCTTGTATTTGTGGTAGACATAAATCTAGCAGTTGCTAGATTTCTCACTCTACAATGTTCTATGTGCTTGAGTTTGCACTAAAAGGAAATCTAACACATGTTAGATTTTCTTTTACATTGCAATGTTGGTAATCTAGCACACATTAGACTTATTTATTCCTAAAATGTTGTTATGTTCTTGTGTATGTGCTAGAAGGAAATATAACATGTGTTATATTTCTTTCAAATTTAATTTTTCTTGTTTTTGTGTTGGAAGAAAATTTAACACAACCCAGATTTCTTATGCTCTAGTATGTTTTTGTTGGAAACATGCTTGTATTTGTGGTAGACATAAATCCGTCACTTGCTAGATTTCTCACTCTACAATGTTTCTATGTTCTTGAGTTTGCACTAAAAGTGAATCTAACACATGTTAGATTTTTTTTTACATTGCAATGTTGTTAATCTAGCACACATTAGACTTATTTAGTCCTAAAATGTTGTTATGTTCTTGTGTTTGTAGTAGAAGGAAATACAGCATGTGTTAGATTTCTTTCAAATTTAAATGTGCTTGTGTTTGTGTTAGAAGAAAATTTAACACGAGCTAGATTTCTTATACTCTACAATGTTGTTGTCGGAAAAGTGCGTTGATTTGTGGTAGACATAAATCTAGCACTTGCTAGATTTCTCACTCTAAAATGTTTCCATGTGCTCAAGTTTGCGCTAAAAGAAAATCTACCACATGTTAGATTTTATTTTAGTTTGCAATGTTGTTAATCTAGCACACAATAAACTTGTTTAGTCTTACAATGTTGTTATGTTCTTGTGTTGCGTTTAAAGGAAATATAACATGTGTTAAATTTCTTTCAAATTAAAATGTGTTTGTGTTTGTGTTTGTGTTTGTGTTTGTGTTGGAAGAAAATTTAACACAATCTAGAATTCTTATACTCTACAACGTTGTTGTTGGCAACGTGCTTGTATTTGTGGTAGACATAAATCTAGGACTTGATAGACTTCTCACTCTACAATGTTTCTATGTGCTTGAGTTTGCAATAAAATGAAATCTAACACATGTTAGATTTTATTTTAAATTGCAATGTTGTTAATGCTAGCATGTTTCTGTTTAGGCTAAAATAAAATCTAGCTTGTGCTGGATTTTTTTTGTCATGTAGTGTTGTCATTGGAAATATTTATATGTTTGTCATAAGTAAATGTAATTCTGAGTAAATTTTTCTCACCCTACAATGTTGTTATGTGATTAATTTCTCACTAGAAGGAAATATAGTATGAACTATATTTCTTTCACCTTGTAATGTTGTTATTTGCAACATTCTTGTGTTTTTTATAGGAGGAAATCATTGTACACTATCCCATTATTAGACCACATATTCTCTATGAAGGGCCTTCTAATTATTTCAGGGTTTAACATTTTTTATATTGTAACAATAGTCTATGTAGGCATGGACTAAAACCTCATAGTCTCTAAAAGGCAAGGTCAAAAGTCCCAGGAAATATTATTATTGTAATGATTTTATTGACATTGTGTTTATGTTTTTTCTTTACAACACAATTTTGTTGTTGGAAATCTTCTTGTATGCGATAGAATATAGTCTAGCATGGGTAACATTTCGTTTCCCTTGCAATATTTTAATGACAATATGTTTGTGTTTGTGGTAGAAGGAAATCTAGCTTGTGCTATATTTATTTTGTTTTGCAATGTTTTTCTTGGAAATATGAATGTGTTCATGCTAAAAATTATTCTAGCACATGCTATATTTCTTTCACCTTACAATGCTTTTTTTTTACAATATCCATTTGTTTGTAATAGAAATAAATCTAGGATGTGAATATTTATTTTTCTTTGCAAGATTCTTCTTGGAAATATGCTTTTGTTCATGTTTTAAGTAATTCTATCACATTCTATATTTATTTCACCTTGCAAAGTTGCTATGTGTTTGTCTTTGTGCTAGACGAAGATCTAGAAGAAAATTTAATGATTGCCATAGTTAATGTTCTTTCATTGTGTTTTTCTATGATTTTATCTAAAGCAAACTAAGAATATACATGACTATAAGAGATAAATTTTGTGTATATATGTTGTTATTTTGGTCTATACAATTGTTTTTGTTTATTCACAATGTAATGTCTTTTGGAAATGTTCTTATGCTTGTGCTAGAAGGAAACCTAGTAGATATTTGCTTTCCTATATTCACGATTAAAAGAACATAAAAAATTATTTGGGGGTGCCCTTTTTCTAACCTTGATTAGCTATTATTGTGAGTTATACACTTGTTATTGTTCTTGTTCATTTTGTTACACATATAATTATGCGAATAGTTATAGTGTTTATAAATTCATATTTTCTTCAATAATTCAGAATTGTGATAACAATTTTTTACTTTATTTTTAGATACCATGGACTATGAAGCTAGTGAGAACTCAAAGGAAGCATCTAAGGAAAAAGGAAGTTCAAGAAACATGACACCAAATTCTTTAAATGGTATGACAATTTTAGTTTATACTTTGTTAAAATTGTTAGACATTGTGTTAATAACTGGTTGTTGATTAATAAAACCCATGGAAATAGCCTTAGGATTGGGCTTTTAATGAGGACAAGCCATACTAACATGGGTATTTTTTTTCCAAGAAATTTTAAATATGTGATAACTTTTGGTGTCATATACTAAACTTGCATAACATATGTACTCATTTATTATTGTGCGTGTAAATGGAAATCGTGTATTATAAGGTTGTTTAATACTATTTGTTATTTCATGTCTTCCATTATATTTTTCTTTCTAGAAACCGTGGAAACTGGTGGGCGTGAAATTCGAAGTAAAGTAGGGAAGACAAAAATAAAAACAAGTGATATACAAATGATGCCCCCTTCAACTGGTATGGTGGTTTTATATTTTTATGTACTCTTTTAGAAATGGTTGGATTAGGTGGTTTCTTTGATGGAAACAATACTGAGAGGGGGGGTGAATCAATAATATCAAGTCAATTACTTTTCCTTTTTCACACCCAGATCATATATGCTACTTCAGTTAGAAAAAAGGGCGTATATACACAACTACAGATAAGGAAACTAGCGTATGCCATGTAGACTTATAATTTAATTTATTCTATAGATGTTGATCATTAATATGTGTATTATAATCATATAAATAGTATCCAGGAATAGTATAATAGAGCAGAAGACAATCACACACAAGAACACAAGATATAAGGTGGAAACCCAATGTGGTTGAAAACCACCTGCTGCAATTTGTCTCTATATTCTTTTAATTAGAAACTTCTTTTACAATGTTTCTGTACTGGTGTAGACTTATACCATTATGGAAGCTTCTACCTGCAGAAGGCTACAACCTTCTCTCATTCTCCAACTTCTCTTGGAAGGGAGCTACAATCCCCTTAGCTCTTGTACTAGTTCAGGTGCTAGTACGTAGGTGCTAACCTACAGAAGGCTACAACCTTCTCTTTCTTCCAGGGACCTTGTTTCATAAAGTTTCATACTGGATCCATGAATAACATCAATCAAACATCAAGAATTTCTGCATCAAACGATCTCCTTTTCACCAATTAAAACTGAATCAAATAGACACTTCTCTGACAGCTATACCCAGAACACAGTAACAGTAACCATGCACCAATTTTGAACCTAGATCACTGCAATAATCAACAGAAGTAGCTAGAACATAATTTAAGAGACATACGCTACTTTAATATTCAGAAACCTGCGTGCATACGCTTTTGTGTTAAGACCAACCTGCGTATACACACTTTTGACTTACAGAAACAGTGTGTATACACGCCTTCACTTCACTGAAACTGCGTACAGATCTATAAAGATAATTCACTCCTTCACATATTCAGACATTAGTTAACCCATATTATTAGATTTATAGATCAAGCGTGTGCCACATATAACAGATCAAAATCATACAAAGATACTATTGCTCAAGCCTTAAGATTTTGACCCATCAATAGAACTTATCCTTTTCTTTGCGCTTAGGTTCCTCCTTCGTTCAAATCCAGCTCTGCACCATAACCCTACTCACCAGTATTCCAGATCTAGCACTTTATCAGATATTCAATAATTTAGATCATGACCTTTCCTAATGATCTCCTTCCTCTTTTATAGTCTTAGGCCTTTCACAATACCACGGTCCAAAACCATAACAAATCAATACCATGGACCCAATACTTGGGATCAACACTTCGGACGAGATACCATGGTCCAAAACCATAGGTTTAAATACCAAGGACTAAATACCACACACCAAACATAAGTTCTCCCACATGTACGCTCTTTTCCTTGTGTGAAAGTGCATGTATATGCATACGCGTCTTTGGAACATCTAACCCGTGTCTATACGTGGCTTGGTCATGATGAACCTGCGTATATATATTTTTCTTTCATTTTGAGAGCATGAATTGAGATCTGTCACCAGAGTGAGCTGCCATCAAGGACAACACTTGTGCCATAGTGCCAAACATGTGTCATAATGCCAACAATCTCCCCTTTTGGACTTGATCGCAACCCCAAGATCCTCAAGGTCATTCTCCCCCTTTGTCATCAAGGGAAAAGGGTTCTGCTCCCCCTGAGAGCATGCTGAATTCTCTATTATGTTGTGTTGACCATGCTCCCCCTGATTGTAGGCAAGATATGGAAAAAGATGTTCTTCAAGAAGAACCATGACTTATACATCATAAACGACCTTCCTATCACCAAAAGACTCTATACATACATCCATCACCCAACCAAGTGGGGATACATCAGAAATTTACATATGACAACCAGGTACATTACATCATTAATCCCAGGCATAGTGGGGAAACCAAAAATAGTCCGTTACATGACCTTGATAATAATAAAAGACATACATGACATAGAGACGAAATATCTAAATTAAGACTATTAAAGTCACCAAAAACTAATATCAACAGCATCTTCCAATCACTATTCAGATCAGCAACCATGTTCTCCTTCTGTTCTCCCTCTGCACTTGTTCCTCCTGAACCCAACAACAATTGTGTACTTGAACCAAGAGCTTCTAAGATAATTCCAACACCAATGAATTATTAGGAGTTTATCTACTCCCCCTGAACCTGTGCTAGATGGTCTCTGTCAGACCCATATCAGACTCTTATCAACCAGAGTCTGTCCCTATTGATATCCTTCAAACCAACATATATGCTACTGTATTTGCATAAACTGGTGTATGTACGTGGATCCTCCTCGTGCAACTCGCATACAACCACTTTTCTCTGAAACAAACAAGTTTCAACAGTAAGATGATGCATCAACTACTCCTAGCTTCTGTCTGAGGTATTCAAAAGTTTCCCTGGGCAATGGTTTGGTGAGAATATCAGCAAGTTGTTCCTTAGAGGAAACATACTCCAATTTGACCTTTTGTTCCAACACTTGTTCCCGGAGAAAATGATACTTGATCGGTATATGCTTAGTCTTTGAATGCATGACAGGATTCTTTGAGATACTGATAGCACTTGTATTATCAGTACAAGTGATTTGAATATCTTGCAATGTTTGCATCATCCGAAGGAGCTGTGTGCAACAAGATACAACAGATACATTCTGCTTCAGCTGTAGATAAAGCAATAGAACTTTGTTTCTTGTTGAACCAAGATACTAATCTAGAACCCATGAAGAATGCACCACGACTAGTGCTTTTTCTGTCATCCATGCTTCCTGCCCAATCCTCATCTGTATATGCGTGAAGTGTGAGATCTGTATCTCTAGGATACCATAAGCCATAGTTTTGAGTTCCTTGAAGATACTTGAAAATTCTCTTAACTTCCTGAAGATATGTTTCCTTTGGATTTTCCTGAAACCTTCCAACTATTCCCACTGCATACATAATGTCTGGTCGGGTACCTATTAGATAGAGTAGACTACCAATCATTAATCTATAGGTTGGTTGATGTACTGCTACCAATTCATCATTTGCGCTAAGGCTGCATCCTGTCACCATAGGGGTACATACTGGTTTTGAATCCTCCATCCCATATTTCTTCAAGATTTACTTGAGATACTTGGTTTATGATAGAAAGATGCCATCTTTGTTTTGTTGGACTTGTAAACCAAGAAAATATGTGAGCTCACCAAGAATAGAAATTTCAAACTCTTTCTGCATTACTAAGGCAAAATTTTGACTCATGTCTTATTCATTGCTACCAAAGATGATATCATCAACATACATAACAAGTATTAGCAACTTATAATTGTCAATTTTTATATAAAGATTGTTATCAGTTGATCCTTTTATAAAACCTTTTTGATGGAGGTATTTATCCAAGCGATAATACCAAGCCCTTGGAGCCTATTTAAGGCCATAGAGAGCCTTTTTGAATCTGCATACAAGCTTTGGATCATTTCCAAGGATAAACCCATCTCGTTGCTCAATATACACTTCTTCATCCAAGTCTCCATTTAGAAAAGTAGATTTCAAGTCCATTTGAAATACTTTGAACTTCTGAAAACTAGAGAGAGCAAGGAACATTCTGATGGCCTCAAGTCTATCAACAAGAGCAAAAGTTTCTTCAAAGTCAATTCCTTCTTGTTAAGCGTACCCTTTACAAACAAGTCGGGCTTTGTTTCTAATAACTTCCCCATTTTCATTCAACTTGTTTTTGAATATCCATTTTGTCCCTATGACATTCTTATCTTTTGGTCTAGGAACCAACTCCCAAGTGTTATTCTTTTCAATATGCTCAAGTTCTTCATCCATTTCCTTGACCCAACATTCATATTTGCATGCCTCTCTTACATTTTGTGGTTCAGTGGAGGAGAGCAATGCCAAATAGCTTGAAGCTTCTGCAATTGTTCTTCTTGTTTGTATACCTGCCTCTTTCTTCCCCAGAATTTGAGTTTCTAGATGATTCCGTTGAACATATCTGGATGGAGTCTTATCTTCTATCCTTATCTATTCTTCTAGTGCCTCTTGAGCTTCTTCTTCATCATAAGACTGATTTGATGTTGAAGAATAGTCCTCATCATCTTCAAAATTTTCGGAACTTACTTGCCTAGGAATGTTTCCTTCTTCGTCAACCACTACATCAATGTTGTCAACAATTCTTCCAAGTATTTTATTGTAACACTTGTATGCTTTCTGTGGGGAGAGTAACCAAGGAGAATGCCTTCATCTGCTCTAGGTTCAAACTTGCCAAGATTTTCATCAGTGTTTTTGATGTAGCATTTGCTTCCAAAAATTTTGAAGTATTTTACCATGGGAGTCTTACCATACCATAGTTCGTGAGGAGTCTGAGTGTTGTTTACCTAGACATTTGTCTTGTTGAGAATAGTAACTGCTGCAAATGTAGCTTCACCCCAGAAGGTTGGGGGAGTTCCACACTCATCAAGCATAACACGAGCCATTTGTTGAACTGTTCTGTTCATACTTTCCACTACTCCATTTTGCTAAGGAGTCCTAGCTGTAGAGAATTCCCTTCTTATTACATGTTTTCACAAAAATCGAAAAATTCATTCGAGGTAAATTCTCCTCCTCGATCAGACCTGGGGCATTTGATTTTTTGATCTGACTCATTTTCAACCAAGGCTTTGAAATATTTGAATTTTTTGAAGGCTTCATCTTTGTGCTTCATAAGTCCTATCCAACACATCCTGGAAAAGTCGTCAATAAATAATATAAAGTATTCTTCTCCTAGAGGTGACCTTTTCCTAGATGGACCACACACATCAGTATGGACAAGTTCAAGTGGCCTGCTAGCTGACCCTTCCTTCTCAGGGAAGTTGGTTCTGGTTTGCTTACCAAACTGACATGATTTTCATATTGTATTGTCTGGAATTTTGATGTCTGGAAGACCATTAAAATGCGTGGTATTTTCATGCTTTCCTTATCTATGAGAAGCTTAGATGCCCCAACCTTCAGTGCCATAGCTAGTGTTCATCATTCTTGCTCAGATAGCATTGTTGTTGTCCTCCTTTGAGATTGTATAGATTATCTGGAGTCCTTATGCCTTTGATGATTGTTTCTCCTTTATCAAGCTCACGAACAATACAACCATTTGATCGAAATATCACCTCATTTCCTTGATCACACTTTTGACTAACACTCAATAGATTATGCTTTAAGCCATCAACATACATACCATTTCATGCTTTGACCTTTTCTTTTAAAAGAACAGAACCTTTACCTTTTATGGGTGCAGGGGTGTCATTTCCAAATGAGACCTTCTTATCCTTTTCTAAGGCATTATATGACTGAAGTTTTTCTTTATCACCTCTCATATGTTTCGAACATCCACTGTCGATGTACCATTGATTTTCCTGCCCTTCTACATATAATGCTATACCACATCTTTCTGGTTGTGGTTCTTTCATTCTCCATGTTTTGGTACTTGAGGCTTGCTCCTTCGGAGTTGTCTGCCGAAACTTGCTTATGCATTCAGAATCTTCATGACCGAAGTTGTTACAAATAGAACATTTTATTTCATTTTCAAGAGCATAAAAGTTATTGTAGGTCCTTTTCATGATCCCAGTCATACTCCTTTTTTTTTTAGCTTCTCTAGTCATGATATTTTTGTAGGCAACACATTGAGCTATTTTGTGTCCAAAGTTATGACAAGAGAAACATTGGTCATTGAAGAAATTCCTACGATTATCAACCCTACGGACCAAATGATTTTAGTTTTAATTGACATCCATTCTTGGGGAAAATTGAGAATGATTTACTTGTGGTTTGTTGTAGCCTCTGTTTATCCTTGAGGTAGATTGCCCCTAATTTACTTGGTGACCTCTCTTCATTCTTGAAGTAAAATGTCCCTGATTTACCTGGTGAGCAGCATTGTGCCTTTGTTGTCGATTGTCAATTTGTTCACTTTTCCTTACTGCATCAAGATAACTTTTGGAGGTGGATGGATTCTGTGCTTGAGATGCTCCTTCATTATATCCCAGACCTGTCTAGATTAGAGGAGAATGCTGCACTTTGATAATCTCATCTAAAGTTTCAGATCCTTTAACAAATCTAAGATTAAGTGCTTTTGTTTTCTCAATCTCTTTTCTAAGTCCCACAATTTCACATTCTAACTTTTCATGATGTTTTTCCCTTTCAGCAAGTTGGAATTGCAGAGTATCTATAATCATATTTTTCTCTTCTAGACAAATTTTGAGTTTAGAAATCTCTTCACAAAGACCTTCTTCATCTATAGCATCCAAGAAATCATCATCTTCAAAAGCCATTAAAAGTCTATAATTATTGCCTTGTTCATCTTCATCACTATTTGAATGTCCATCACTGTCTTCATGAGTGTAATAGATTTTCTTATTTATATTCTGTTTTTTGTTCCATCTAACTTGTTCCTTACCTTTGCCAAGCTTATCTTTATGAGGACACTTGGTAGCATAGTGACCGACTCTTCCACAAGCAAAACATTTGAAAGGTAACTTACCTCTGAATCTTCCAGCACCCCGTTGAAGGTTTTTGACAAGATTTGATTCTTCCTCTTCTTCTGACATATGTCATGAGTCATAGGAATCTCCTTTTGCTGAGGCCTTGAATGCGGCTTCCCTTTTGTCTAATGGTCCTCCTTTCCTCATTTCATAAGCGGTTAGAATTCTGTGTAGCTGTGACATGGTAATGCTCTGTAGATTCTGTTTTTCTTCTATTGCGGAAACTTTTGATTCAAACTTATAAGACAAAGATCTTAGAACCTTTTCAACCAAAACAACCTCTTTTATTTCTTCACCCAAGTTTTTCATACAATTAACAATCTCATCTATACGTAGGAAATAGTTAGCCACATTTTCATGATTGTGCATTCTAAGATTTTCATATTGAATTCTAAGGGTTTGAAGCTTTGCTTGCTTTACCTGTTCATCTCCTTCATATCTCAGAATGATCTTGTCCCATATTTATTTTGCAGTTTTGAGCTGCATGACCTTGACAAATTCTATTTGAGATAAACTTCCTAATAGAGTATTGACAACCTTTGCATTTGTTTCATACTGCTTCTTACCAGCCGGATCTGTAGGAGTTGTTGATGGAAATGTGTACCCTGTATCTATGATATCCCAGACTTCTATACCAATAGATTGAAGATAGGTTGTGATTCTTACCTTCCAATAGATGAAGTTGGTCCCATCAAAAATTGGTGGCCTGATCCATGCTTCTCTCTCGTAGTTTCTCATGATGATAGATCTTCCTTCAAGCGATCAAGCTTCTTCTGAAGAACCTAGCTCTGATACCAATTGATGGAAATAATACTGAGAGGGGGGGGGTGAATCAGTATTATCAAGTCACTTATTTTTCCTTTTTCACACCCAGATCATATATTCTACTTCAGTTAGAAAAAACCGCGTATATACGCAACTACAGATAAGGAAACTAGTGTATACCATGCAGACTTATAATTTAATTTATTCTACAGATGTTGATCATTAATTTGTGTATTAGAATCATATAAACAGTAACCAGGAACAGTAAAACAGAGTAGAAGACAATCACACACAAGAACACAAGATATAAGGTGGAAACCCAATGTGGGTGAAAACCACCTGTTGCAATTAGTCTCTATCTTCTTTTAATTAGAAACTTATTTTACAATGTTTCTGTACTGGTGTATACTTATACCAGTACGCAGGCTCCTACCTGCAAAAGGTTACAACCTTCTCTCGTTCTCCAACTTCTCCCGGAAGGGAGCTACAACCCCCTTAGCTCTTGTACTAGTTCAGGTGCTAGTACGTAGGTGCTGACATACAAAAGGCTACAACCTTCTCTTTCTTCCAGGGACCTCGTTTCATAAATTTTCATACCAGATCCATGAATAACATCAATCAAACATCAAGAATTTATGCATCAAACAATCTCCTTTTCACCAATTAAAACTGAATCAAATAAACACTTCTCTGACAGCTGTACCCAGAACACAATAACAGTAACCATACACCGATTCTAAACCCAGATCACTGTAGTAATCAATAGAAGTAGCTAGAACATAATTTAAGAGACCTACACTACTTCAATATTCAGAAACCTGTGTGCATACGCTTCTGCGTTAAGACCAACCTGCGTATACGCACTTTTGACTTACGGAAACAGCGTGTATACGGGCGTTCGCTTCACTAAACCTACATACAGATCTATAAAGATAATTCACTCCTTCAAATATTCAGACATTAGTTAACCCAAATTATCAGATTTATAGATCAAGTGTGTGCCACATATAACAGATCAAAAGCATACAAAGATACTATTACTCAAGCCTTAAGATTTTGACCCATCAATAGAACTTATCCTTTTCTTTGCGCTTAGGTTCCTCCTTCGTTCATATCCAGCTCTGTACCATAACCCTAATCACCAGTATTCCAGATCTAGCACTTTATCAGATATTCAATAATTCAGATTGTGACCTTGCCTAATGATCTCCTTCCTCTTTTATAGTCTTAGGCCTTTCACAATACCATGGTCCAAAACCATAACAAATCAATACCATGGACCCAATACTTGGGATCAACACTTCGGACGAGATACCATGGTCTAAAACCATAGGTTCAAATACAAAGGACTAAATACGACGGACCAAACATAAGTTCTCCCAGATGTACGTGCTTTTCCTTGTGTGAAAGTGTGTGTATACACATACGTGTCTTTGGAATGTCTAACCCACGTGTATACGCGGCTTGGTCATGATGAACCTGTGTATATATATTTTTCTTTCATTTTGAGAGCCTGAACTGAGATTTGTCACCAGAGTGAGTTTCCATCAAGGACAACGCTTGTGCCATAGCGCCAAACTTGTGTCATAATGCCAACATTCTTTTCTTATCAGTTTTACCCAGGTGATAACTTTTGGTGTCATATAGTAAACTTGCATAGAATATGTACTCATTTATTATTGTTCATGTAAATGGAAATCATGTATTATAAGGTTGTTTGATAATATTTAGTATTTCATGTATTCCATAATTTTTTTTTAGAAACTACGGAATCTGGTGTGCCTGAAATTCAAAGTAAAGTAGTGAAGAAAAGACAAAAAAAAGTGATGTACAAACATTGCCTCGTTCAACTAGTATGGTGGTTTTTCAGTATTTATAAGAACATTATGTGACAATATTTGAAATTATATTTTCATTTTGATTAATGAAATTTTTTTTTTGCTATTATTTGCAGAATTGGTTGGCCCAAAAGTAAATGAAATGTTAGAACCATCACTTAAGAAAAAGAAAAGTTATTCAACTCAAAAGGCAGTATCAATAACACCTTCTACTTCTACTTTTGAAATGATTAAAAAATACAATACAAATAATAAATATGAGTTCATGCAAGATTGGTACATCCAAATAGAAACTCCCATGAATATGTTTCCTAATATGTACCTATTTGGATTAATAGATGGAAATAAACCAGAGATATTAGGAATAATAATTAATTGCTATGCTTGCAATGAAAGTGACATTGACTTTCAAGTGGAAATCATTAAATAAAATGAGGTAAAATTAATTTCATGTCAAGTGGAGTATACAAATTTTAGACCAGATTTGATTGATGCTTCAAGTACTAATTCAAAAAATATGATAAAAAATTCAATGTTCAAGTTGGATAACTTTGAGAGCTTTTCTAAATCTGGACTAAATAGTTGTGCAAATCTTTTTAAACGCATCACCACCATTCTGAGATATCGCTATGTAAGAAATAAAAAAAACATCATCAGTACTTCTTCATTTACAACAAAAGGGTAAAATTTTTGATAAAATACCAAATGATAAAATTTATTCTCAGTTACTTACTTTCAGAAGAGTATATTTATCTGATTTGGAGGAGAACATAAAAGAAAGTGATTTCAAGCCCACTATAGAATTTCGAAAAACTAGAAAAGTTGAATTTGAGACAACTAACCTTGCAAATCAATGTGATGAGATTCATGAAGCTTTCAAGCATTGCTATCTATTTTCAAACTCCTTTAATAGAATAGTGGTTGTTGAAAGATGTAAAGAAGCCCCTAAAGTGTTCAAATTAAGATCGTGAGATGATTTAAATGTTCAAGTATTAGTGAAATCATTCCTAGAAGAATTTCAAACCTCATTACCTGATGCTCTTCTGATTCCATTTGACGTCAATGAGCCTAATCCATTGGTCAACCCTATCAAAATTATAAATGAGACAGATCTAAATTCTAAGAATATCAATTTTTGAATAGTTGATGGTCAACATACCATTCAAGCAATGAAAGAAATTTCAACAAATCCTAAATATAATGTATCGACAAAAGCGAAAAAAAAATATAAAAAACGTAATACTCGATTCTTGCATCCATCAGTTGAACCCACTGAGGTGATCCACATTTTTTGTCAATTAAATTCCACAAATAAGGTATTCTACAAAACTCCATTTATTGATTGTGTGCGCTCGACAAGACATTTCTTAATTCCCAATGACAAATTAAAGAAAAGGAGGATTGGATGCTCTAAGATGGCTGAAGACAAGGTATGTAATTTTAATTATTTTTACATTTAACATTTTATTATTGTATCTACTTTTATTGTAGATAAATGACTAAAGCCGATAATATAAGTCATATTTTCTAATATTTATGATGATTTCTCATTAGATTATAACACCTTATTTAGTTTCACTTTTACATTGGATTCTTATTAGTTTATATTTATTATTTTATCAAGTTGATGATGAAATGTTGTGCTCATTCCTCGATTGTCCAATTAAAAATTTTTCTGATAAAAAAATTCTCTTATATCTTGATGAACCTATTTGGGATAAATGGGACACTATTTTTAACTGTTACCAACTAGACACATTAATTTTTTCTCCAAGCCAACCTAATTTTGAGAACTACAAGAATAGTAGTCTACACATTTTGACATCAGCTACTCTTCGGCCCCTTTAGGGATTAACCATGGAAGAAATTGCTTCAGTAGCAAATAAGCTATTGGATCGAACCATTTGGTTTTCTATTCCAATTAATCATCCAACAAGTGCCATAAAATTAAAAGATTATTGTTCTAAATTGAAAATGAATACAACAATATTGGATGCAATGGTTACATATTGTCAAGGTCATGATCAGAGCTTGAATGAGATGACTCTTACCACATTCAACATTCTTGAGCATTATGAAATTAATGATATCATATTTACCAATTTCTGCAACATGGTGGAGGGGTCTACTTATGTCAAAGGAACATGTTGTTGGAAATAATACAGAGAGGGGGGGGGGGGGGTGAATCAATATTATCATATCAATATAACTTTTTCATTTCCATATTAAGATTCATATACGCTACTTCAATTAGGGCAAACCGCATGTATACTCAATTGTGTGTAATGAAACAAGCGTATATCCAATAGACTTATGATTCGGTTAGTTGATCCTTAATGAGTGCATCAGAACATTATTAACCATATGAAAAGTAAACAAGAGCAGTAAAATAGAACAGATCATCACACACAAGAAGCACACATGAACACCATGATGTAAGGTGGAAACCCAATGTGGGTGAAAACCACCTGCTACAAGTCCTCCCAATCTTCTTTTTAATAAGAAATTTCTTTTTACAATGGTTATGTACTATCGCAGTCTTATACCAGTACGCAAGCTTCTACCTGCAGAAGGCTACAACCTTCTCTCGCTCTCTAGACACTCCTGGAAGGGAGCTACAACCCTCTTAGCTCTTGTACTAGCCGATCCATTTACTAGTACGTAGGTGTCGACCTATTGAAATACTCCAACCTTTACTCGTTTTCCAGCTACTACTGGAAGGGAGCTACCACCCCCTTAGCTGATGTACTAGCACGTAGGTGCCGACCTACAGGAGGCTACAACGTTCTCTTTCTTCCTCCAGGTACCACATTTCATAAATTTTCAGACTGGATACTGTGAAGCACAACACCATAATTTGAAGGCCACGTTTCATCCAATTTTCATACCGGACCCATTAATATCATTGAAGCAAACAATCAATCAACACTAGCATCATCAATCCCTAAATGTATTCGAATCACTGAAACCTTGTCAACAAAATGCAGTCACCAGAACACAGAGCAGAACACTGAACTCTGCAACAATATCTAGAACCAACTGTATCATACAAAATCATGCATCAAAGTGCATACGCTAGTTGGAAGTGCCAAACCAGCGTGTATACGCAACTTCACCAAAGCGAACCAGCGTATATGTGATTAATTACTTATTCATAACTTCGCTGCACTTCTAACAACCAGAAACACCTGTAACTTCGAGCATCATAGCTCATATGGTATACGTTACTTAGATATATCTAACCTGCATATGTACACACTTCTATCATCGTCAACCAGCGTATATACATCTATAAATATTCATTCATGAGTTGCAACTATTTCAAACTTAAGTTATACCTAGATCTGAACATTACATGCGTCAGTATATAGATCTAGAATAAACATGATCAAACCACATAGAGATGATTCATTCCAGGCCATTAGATCTCGATCTATCCTTAGATCTTGTTGTCCATCAACCGTTGAGTTTCCTCCTTAACTCAGATCAAGCAAAGCATCATGAACTCATAACCTACATACTAGATGTCATACTTCATCAGATATTCAAGAATTTCTCAATGCATTTGCCTAATGATCTTCCTCTCCTTTTATAGTCTTACACCTTACTCAATACCATGGTCCAAAACCATTGAGAACCAATACTAGGGACCCAATACCTAGGTTCAATACTTCGGATGCAATACGAAGGACCAAAACCATAGGTCTAAATACCATAGACCCAAAAATAAGCTTTCCCACATGTACGCACTTTTCCGTGCATGAAAGTGCGTGCATACTGTTATGTACCTAGGGGGGATAATATGGGGTACCAAGGGAGGTACCCAAGGTAATAATGTAATAATGGGATGGGCCATAGTAATAAATAAGGTGGTTAACCCATGTCATGTAAGGGACCACAAGTAGTTAATAATAATGTAATGGGCCCATGGTATTAGTTGATGGTATGAGGAAACCATGGTAATGATGCATGGTATTGTATGTATGAGGCCTATATAAAGGCTAGAGACTCCACATATGGATAGGAAGATGAAGTGAATTATTCTTGTATCAACAGGCATATGGCTTGTGGAGTGTTCTCCTTCCTTAAGGAGTGAATATATGGTGTTGCCCTACCCTAAGGGTTTTGATAATAAAGAAGCATTTCTATCTGTTTCTATCTTATTGTTCTTGGGTTTATTTCTGTTATCATATATTTTTGGTATTAGATCTACAACAAGTGGTATCAGAGCTACAACAATTGGTATCGGAGCTCTTTCTTGGGCAAACCGTGGAGAATTTTTTTTTCATTTTTGCAGGGTTTCTCGGGTGGCGAATTTGCAGATCAGATCTGTACGTTTTGGTTCAAGATCTGTAGAATATAATTGCAGATCTGTATTCCTTGTGAAAAAATAGCCGATTTCAAAAAAAAAATCGGTTGAATCGGAGTCCGGATGAAGGAGATATCGCTGATCTAAAAATCAGTGGGGTTGCAGAGAATTTTTAGGGCCAGCGAATTTGTGGCGCAGATCTGGACGTCCTGGTGCTAGATCTATAAGATCTAATTGTAGATCTAGAATCCTTGTGACAAAACACCTGATTTCAAAAAAACAATCAGGCGAATCGGAGTCCGGATGAGGAAGATATCACTGATTTAAAATCAGCTCTTTTTCAGAAATTTTGGGTGACGCCGGGAAAATTGTAGCGCAGATCTAGAATTCTAGTGCCTGGATCAAAATTTCTATCACATGGGCAGATGCAGAATGATGGTTCCATTTCTAAAAACAGGTCATAATAAGGATTCTGAGCAATATTGACTAAACTGTGACAATTTCAAATTTTCGCCACGTAAGTGTTTTTTTTCAAAACTCTCTTCATGGCTTCTATCAAGTATCTTTATTTTACAGGAAAAGATAGTGGTCCTACTATTGAAGAATACATAAAACAAAAGAAGTGGGTATGGAAAAACAATTGGAAATTGTGGGCAGTGCAGGATTTTAGAGATGAGGCGGCCACATGGTGGGGATTACTTAACCAAAAGAAGTGTTCCAACTTGCCCGATGAAGAATTTGAAAAATTACTTTTAGACAGATGGTCTCATGCTAGAAAACAAGATAAGAAAAAACATGTGGGGTTATTTCCTATTGGTATATCCTTATTGCATGTTCATGGATTGATTCAGAAGGAGAAAATCATGGTGTCTATAAATCCGAATTGCCAGCATAATCTCATAGATGTCAACTTGGCAAAAAAATTGCAAGTCCTAGCAAAACATATTGAAAATACACAGGTTGATGATAAGGATGTTCAAATCTATAAGGATTTGAAGCTTTCTATGGATAAGTATGTGTTTCATGGTGATTTTTATGCTTCAGAGATGGATAATATCGATGTTGTTCTGGGATATCCTTGGATGGAATCCGTGGGTACTATCAATATTAATGTGCAGAAGAAATTCTTGAAGCTATGGTATAAAAAGAAGAAAATTACATTACAGGATATTTCCATCCATAAACAGGTAGAGCACATGGAGGCTGAAGCAGTAGATGTTCAAGGGACTGACATATCAGATGATGAGCCTTTGATGATCGACACTCAAACACAAACAGAGGTTGCAGAAGAAAAGGTTACAAGTGATGATACATCAGAGGAGGGCTCAGTGGTTGAAGTCATATTGAAAAAGAAGACACCACAACAGGCACCACAACAGGGTGAAGTCAAGCAAAAGCCATCGTGGGTTAAAACTTCAACATATCATCACCCACATCACCCAGCGAGACAACCATCAAGATGGAAACCAAGTCGTCACATGACAGATCGCGAGGAGAGAAGATCCACCCACTACACATCAACACAGAAGAGCGACCACAGTCAACTTCCATCTCAAGCGAGCGAGGCACCAGCGAGATCGAGGGTTCACCTTTCTCTTGGATGGTTAGATGCACGTGCATGGTATCAGTGGACTACTCTCTTGAGTAGATCTTATTATTTATGTTCTTCCCATGTTTCGGGGACGAAACATGTTTAGGGGGGTGGAATGTTATGTACCTAGGGGGGATAATATGGGGTACCAAGGGAGGTACCCAAGGTAATAATGTAATAATGGGATGGGCCATAGTAATAAATAAGGTGGTTAACCCATGTCATGTAAGGGACCACAAGTAGTTAATAATAATGTAATGGGCCCATGGTATTAGTTGATGGTATGAAGAAACCATGGTAATGATGCATGGTATTGTATGTATGAGGCCTATATAAAGGCTAGAGACTCCACATATGGATAGGAAGATGAAGAGAAGTATTCTTGTATGAACAGGCATATGGCTTGTGGAGTGTTCTCCTTCCTTAAGGAGTGAATGTATGGTGTTGCCCTACCATAAGGGTTTGATCAATAAAGTGAATCATTTCATATTATTTTTGGGTTTATTTGCATTATCTTATATTTTTGGTTAGATCTACAACACATACGCATACGCAACCTTTGATCAGCAATCCCGCGTGTATACGCGCCTTTGTATATAGTGAACATGCGTGTATACCCTACTTGGTGTATAGTGAACCTGCATATATACGCGACTTGGTACATAGTCAACCTACGTATAACATGCGTATGTACATGACTTGGTATATAGTGAACGTGCATATATACTCTTTTTTCTTCATTCTTTGTAGTCAGATCATCAACTCTTTGCTACTGACTTGCTGCATTATGATCTGTCATCTGTGTGAGTTTCCATCAAGGACAACACTTGTATCATAATGCCAACAATCTCCCCCTTTGGACATGATGGCAAAGCTAACTTGTCATCTGATTCCTTTGGGTTGTCCTACATCCCATGTATTCTATCACATCTGATATCTCATCTGTAGATTCATCTAGTTATATATAAGTGAGTTGTTCTTCTACAAGTGGCTTGCAATCAAGTACAAAAAATGCATCATAATGCCAACAATCTCCCCCTTTGGACTTGATGGAAACAACACCAAATCACTCTCCCCCTTTGACATCAAGGGCAAAGGGCAGACCAAGATATTCTCTTTCCTTGATAAACATTTCGCTATCCATACTCCCCCTGAGTACCTGCTGAAATCTCTGAATGAGCTCCCCCTTTGTATATGCCAAGGTGTACCAATCTGTCCATGCTCCATCTGAGTACATGCTAAAATCTCTACTTTAGTGAAGTGTGATGTTCATGCTCCTCCTGACTATAAGCAAGGTCTGCAAAAAGATATTCTACAAGAAGAACACGACTCTATCATAAATGACCTTCCTATCACCAAGGACTCATACATACATCCATCTCCCAACCCAGTGGGGATATACCAATATTGACTCATCCACCCAACCAAGTGGGGATACGCCAGATACCAAATGTTTTTACATGACTGGAATATTACATCATCCTTCCCATGCATAGTGGGGGTATAAATTCAAATTACATCTTATGACCAAAAGGGATTCATCAAATGACTATAATAGAGAGAGAAAAACTATTACATCATGAGTCTTGATATGACCTTTACATTGAATGATATACATGATATTTATAATAGAGACCAAACATCTAAATAAGATCATGATAGTCATCAGCAACTATCATACATAGTGTATGATCTGCTCCATAAGCATCAATCAATAGCATCTAGACCAGTAACATGTATAGCATCAACCTGTGACAAGATATGTCTGCATCAAATCGTTCACATTATATCATATGCGAGAAACACCATAGCCATCTCATCAACATCAAGATATGCATGATCCAAGTATCATCACTTGGGAACATATGCATCAATCAACATATGTAAGTATCAACCTAACATCATATAGGTAATAAATTATCATCATCATGTCTCCGACAATGCAACTTTGAGTAATCATCCATGTATCAGTACTATGTATCTTGAGCTCAAGATCATTTGTTAAGACTTCTTGATATCATCAACAGCAACAATCCTCATCCACATGAGCGCCAAGAACTATAGGAATCTTGCATCATAACTATATTATATGATCTTTATGCATATGACGATAGTAGCATATGAGTGACTCATCATCAAGTAATGAAGATGTGTATTCAAGCTTTGTACTTCTCCTCATCCTTATGAAGATCACCATGTAAGCACCATATATACATCATCAGAGAATCATCCACAAATCTGATCTGAACATCAACTATGTAACCCCAAGAATCATATGAGATTTTGTCATGGATAACTCATAACCATATCATAGAAAGATATATCATTTAGCCATATAAGCATCATCACCAAGGACTACTAACCATAACGCCAACAATGCATTATTAAAAGCATATGCTCCCCATGAACCTGTGGCATCTTGCTTACTATCAGATCTGATCATGCATATATCAGCAAGAAGTATCAAGGCATCATCATCATTAATTTAGGATCAAAACACTTTTAAACATATTACAAGTGTTAAGGCATTTCCACACATCATCAGTAGATTGTAACCATTATCAATCAGAGCGAATAATGGACTGAATCATATCAGACCCTTTTTCTTGAGCCTGTCCCTACTTCTTTTCCTCAAACTAACATGTACGCCACTATGTAGTAACTAACTCGTGTATATACATGACTTCCCTTTATGAAAATTGCGTATGAGATTTAGGACACTGAAGTTTTACACTTTCAGCTCCCTCTGAGTCTGTTATGTCTATATATTGTGTTGTGCCACATCTTGCTGACTGTACTTCCTTCTTCTTCCATATCTTCAAGTGTGATGATGTTTTCTCCTTTTGGTATGGTGCCTGTACTTTGTTCCTGCATTCCTTTGTTGTATGTCCAAGCTTTTTACATGCATAGCATCTTACATGTTTCATATTCCTTCTATAGCAATCAAAATCTCTGTGACCAAACATATTGCAAGAAAAACAATATCGCTTAAAGTACCAGAACATTATGATCTTTCTGTGTGATGATCTTGAGACATTCTACTTCTGCGTCTGGCTGCAAAATTTCCAATATTATGACATCCATAACATTCAAAATTATTCATCAGAGGAGTAAAAGATTTTCTTTGAAGAAATTCTTCCCTTGGTTGTTGATGCGATTGACCTCTCATCTCCTTGTTGAGTATTTCAGATTGTGCATTAGAGTTCCTTGTATTATTTTGTGAACTAGATTCATGAAAACCAAGAAAAGTTTTGATAGTAGGAGACCTTTCACTACTAAGAATATCATCAAATATCTTAGTACTATCTTGAAATCGTAAGAGCTTATCCTTTTCTTCTAAGTTGTCGTTTAGAATATTTACCTCAACCTGATGTTGCTCTTCCTTTTCAAGATACTGTTTCTTCATGATTCCTTCAGCTTTTCTTTCTTCTTCCAATTGATGTATTAATTGAAGAACTTCATTTTCTTTCTTTTCAAGAGCTTGGAGTAGTTCTTTATTCTGCTTATTTGATTCTTCAAGATCCTCTTTTAGCGAGAGGATAGTAGCTTCAAGACTTTCATAGTAACTGGATCTATCTCTGAGTTTCTTGATTGTTGTGCTCCTTTCATTGACTTCATTTCTTAATGATGTCACTTCATCCTACAATTTTTGACATTGATCTTCCTTGTCCTTGAATAATTTCCTTACCTTGTTTCCTTCCTCTAGTTGAGCTTCTAGTTTGGTAGCTTCTTCTTTGAACGAAAATTCCATTTTGTTCAATAGATCTTGTTGATCTCTAATTTTGTCTGTAAGCCTTTTAAATTCTGCCTCTATTTGATATCGTTCTTGCTCACCCATAAGAGAAAATTCAGTTGTTTTACTATCACTTTCATCATCTTCAAATGGATGGATAAATGTATCAGCAGAGAATAACAAATTCATACCTGATAGTTCTTTTGCTTGTTCATCTTCATTCTGAAGTGATTCTGAATTTGAAGTGCTTCTTCCACATATTCCCCAATCGATTCTCCCACTATCATAGCTCTTCTAAGATGTCTTCTTCTTCTTAGGCGTTTTCTTCTTAAGCTTCTTTCCCATTCATCTACAGATCTCCTTCAAGCGATCAAGCTTCTACCAAAGGACCTGCTCTGAATCTAATTGTTGGAAATAATATTGAGAGAGGGGGGTGAATCAGTATCATCAAATCAATATAATTTTTTCATTTCCATATTAAGATTCATATACACTACTTCATTTAAGGAAAACTGCGTGTATAGGCAACTATGTGTAATGCAACAAGCGTATATCCAGTAGACTTATGATTCAGTTAGTTGATCCTTAATGAGTGCATCAGAACATTATTAACCATATGAACAGTAAATAGGAGCAGTAAAATAGAACAGATCATCACACACAAGAAGCACACATGAACACCATGATGTAAGGTGGAAACCCAATGTGGGTGAAAACCACCTGCTACAAATTGTCTCAATCTTCTTTTTAATAAGAAATTATTTTTACAATGGTTATCTATTGGTGCAGTCTTATACTAGTACGCAAGATTCTACCTCCAGAAGGCTACAACCTTCTCTCGTTACCCAGACACTCCTGGAATGGAGCTACAACCCCCTTAGCTCTTGTACTAGCCGATCCATTTACTAGTACGTAGGTGTCGATCTACTAAAATACTCCAACCTTTACTCGTTTTCCAGCTTCTACTGGAAGGGAGCTACCACCCCCTTAGCTCTTGTACTAGATGATGTACTAGTACGTAGGTGCCGACCTATAGAAGGCTACAACCTTCTCTTTCTTCCTCCAGTACCACGTTTCATAAAGTTTTAGACTGGATACGCTTGAAGCACAACACCATAATTTGAAGGCCATGTTTCATCCAATTTTCATACTGGACCAATTAATATCACTGAATCACACAATCAATCAACACTAGCATCATCAATCTCTGAATCACCCAATATTGAATCACTGAAACCCTGTCAATAAAATGAAATCACCAGAACACAGAGAAAAACACTAAACTCTGCAACAATATTCAGAACCAACTGTATCATAAAAAATCATGCATCAGAGTGCATATGCTACTTGGAAGTGTCGAACCAGCGTGTATACGCAACTTCACCAAAGCGAACCAGCGTATATGTCATTAATTACTTACTCATAACTTCGTTGCACTTCCAACAACCAGAAACACCTGTAACTTCAAACATCATAGCTCATATGGTATACACTACTTAGATTTGTCTAACCTGCATATGTACGCACTTCTATCATAGTCAACCAGTGTATATACATATATAAATATTCATTCATGAGTTGCAACTATTTCAAACTTAAGTTATACCCAGATCAGAACATTACATGTGTCAGTATACAGATCTAGAATAAACATGATCAAACCACATAGAGATAATTCATTCCAGGCTAGTAGATCCCGATCTATCCTTAGATCTTGTTCTCCATCAACCACTGAGATTCCTCCTTAGCTCAGATCAAGCAAAACATCATGAACCCATAACCTGCATACTAGATCTCATACTTTATCAGATATTCAAGACTTTCTCAATGCATTTGCCTAATGATCTTTTTCTCCTTTTATAGTCTTTGGCCTTACTCAATACCATGGTCCAAAACCATTGAGAACCAATACTAGGGACCCAATACCTGCGTTTAATACTTCGGACACAATACCAAGGACCAAAACCATAGGTCTAAATACCACGAACCCAAAAATAAGCTTTCCCACATCAGGGAAAATTTTAAGAACCCCCCTTAAATTTACATGTATAATAAATGGGAGAATCTCCATGGTATATAGGAAAAATGGAAGGTGATTTTATCAATAATATGATATGTATATATAATTTTTTGGAGAATATTTTACTCAATTATAAAATATTGTGTTTATTGAATACACAAATGAAATCATTGCATTTCTTTAAAATATCTTTTGAAATCAAAATTACTGAAATTACATATCAATAACCTAGTGGGTGTAGGATAAAATTCACCCATGCCATTCACAGAAAGCATGAGAAAACACCTAATACTATATATAAAACCAAGAAAAATTCAAATTCATCACTTCTAGGGACCTCATAACCACCCTGCCAATACACAAGTATGTTCTCGTTTGCGATTAGAAAAATTACCCAAATTACAATCTGTTTACTCCAACATATGTTGGAAAGTTATAGAAGGATGACTAGTGCAATCAATCCATTCCTTTTAGCCCTGGATTTGTTTTGGTTTAAAACAGAAGTATACAAATATACTTGTCCAATGTCTATGCTTTAACCATTCACCTTAAGATGTTTTTACAATATAATTTCCTAAGTCTATTTAATATCTTCATTAGCATAAAAACCAACCTATATCCATCTTAACTCCACATCCACCACTCTTAGGGGGATGAAATCTATTTATCCCTCTGAGCACTTGGTAGACCCTGAATTAAGATGGATCTAACATAGAATTTCCCCTTTAAATAGTCTATGCTCACATGAATACCATGGGTCAATACCATGGGTTATCATAAACCTAGAGCTTAAAAATTACTATTAGTAATTTATAAAAATTAATAAAATTAATAGTTGATTTTTATTTTATTTTTTATTTTAACCAAGCTAAAATGTTTAACATGCATTAAATTACAACATACATTTTTACTCTTGATCGGATCAAATATTTTTTCACACTATGCTAGTTTGCATATCACGATATTTGATACCTCTCGGGGGTTAGTAGATCCAGAGTAAAGATGGATCTATGCTGGTTTAATTCCCCCATTAAATAGGCTACATTCCAAGTGAATACCATGTGCCATTCTTATTTTTATTAATACTAATATTAGAGTTAATAACGTTTTTTTGCATGGTATTAACAACAATCTAGTCCATGCTATTTGTCCCATAGTATAAATATAAGGTGACTTATGGAGTAAATATAAAAAAATGTTTTATTTGTTTACCATACCTCTCGTTTATTTATAATTTTATTAATTTACCATACCATTCATAAATACAAGGTTACTTATGGAGTAAATATAAAAAAATGTTTTATTTGTTTACCATACCTCTCGCTTATTTATATTTTTATTAATTTACCATATCTCTTTTACAATATGGTATTTGGCCCATAGGATTCACTTAAATAAAACCTCTCTCTTGAGCCTTCATAAATAGAATGATGGTTATGGACTAAATATAAAAAGAGGTTTTATTTATTTACCATGCATCTAGTTTATTTATATTTTTATTTATTTACCATACCTTTTGAGTAAGTATAAAAAGACGTTTTATTTATTTATCATATCTCCACTTTACTTATATTTTTATTTGTTTACACCCTTGCATGTATATAAGGTGACTTATGGAGTAAATATAAAATATGCTTTATTTATTTACATACCTCTCATTTATTTATATTTTTATTAATTTACCGTACCTGTTTTATAAATATGGTATTTGGGCCTTTGGCCCATAGGATTCACTTAAATAAAACCTATTCTTGAAAATGGGCAAATGGAAGGTTGTAACTCCTAATTTCAACGGCTAAATTTACCTTTTTTACCCTCTCCCTTAAAATAAGGTGGGCTATTTGAGGTGATTTGTAAAAATGTACTATGATACAAAATATTCACCCACTAAAAATTTAAAACCCCTTAATTTGGCCAAAGGGCGAACATTCGCCCCTAAAATCACCCCTATCCCACATGTACACGCTTTTCCGTGCATGAAAGTGCATGCATACACATACGCGACTTTTGATCAGCAATCCTACGTGTATACGCGCCTTTGTATATAGTGAACCTATGTGTATACCCTACTTGGTATATAGCGAACCTGCGTATATATGCGACTTGGTACATAGTGAACCTGCGTATAACATGCGTATGTACGCGACTTGGTATATAGTGAATCTATGTATATGCTCTTCTTTCTTCATTCTTTGTAGTCTGATCATCAACTCTTTACTACTGACCTACTGCACTATGATCTGTCATCTGTGTGAGTTGCCATCAAGGACAACAGTTGTATCATAATGCCAACAATCTCCCCCTTTGGACTTGATGGCAAGGCTAACTTGTCATCCGATTCCTTTGAGATGTCCTGCATCCCATGTATTATGTCACATCTGATATCTCTTCTATAGATTCATTTAGTTATATATAAGTGAGTTGCTCTTCTATGAGTGGGTTGCCATCAAGTACAATAAATGCATCATAATGCCAACACACGTAATACAAGGATAGAGTCCCTTTCTCAGCAAGCATGTGGAGTCCTTGACAGAATGATAAATGGATCAACAAGTGTTCAACAGGTTGATAACAATTTTGAATTTGGTTGTCATTTTTGGGGCCATTATCTTTTGTCAACACTTTTGTACTCTTTTCCATGTCAGTTGCAACCAGTTTTACATACTAACCTTGTTGTTTTGGATACACTGGCTTCGAAAAAAGAACAATTCAACAAGGGATATTACATTGAATTTTTTTGATTTATTATCGAAAAAAATGAGTTGAATGACTTTACTAAAGTTCTCTTAGTAGAACTTTGGTTTTGTAATGATATATGCCAATCTTTGGAAATTTCCATAAAGAACTCCAAGTTCAACTATAAAATGACCGATGGCATTTATGAATATAAGTCCCAAAACAGTTATAGTTATGATATTGTTGGGTCCCTATAATACTAGTGATTACTCCATTAATATTGGTGTGCCCCTATTATCCCCATATTGTTATTACTGTGCCCCATAGAATCCCTTTATTGTTATTTTTGTGGCTTTATATTATTATTGTTAGGTCGGCTGGGTTATATTGTGACTCCTTAGACTCCTATATATAGAGAGGAGGTTTTGTCATATGAACAATCGAAGAATTGTTCATTTATGTAATGTAAAGGAGGTTTCCCAATCGAAGATGCTGAATTCTAAGGTGTTGATCTATATTTTCTATCTTTTCTTGAGTTGGTTTCATAACATTTGGTATCAGAGGTTTGGATTCTAGGGTTTTGCTGCTCCAAACAGGTCATCGTGGAATTTTCGCTATAACCTTTTTTCTGTAATGTTTCAGAAGTTGAAAAAAAACCCATTTGAGAAGAAATCGTGTTGAACCTAAGATCCAAATTTCATAGCTGTTCGCACTATATTTGAGGAGACATGATCTGAGTAAGTTGGTCTTTTTGCAGACTCCTGAATTACATTCCAAACAGGTGACCTAGGGAAAACCGTCATAAGTTTCTCTCAGGGGATTGGATTGAAATTTTGTAAGATGGTATAGAAATAGGACAGATTGTAGTTTCTGGTATGCATTTTTTAGATCCAAAGGTCGAAACAGTGACTCGTGGCACGTCGTACAAGTTAGCTCTACTGAACTACTCTATAATCAAGTCACTGTGGGAGATTTCACATAACTCTTCCTTGGAGAATCCAATTTGGGTCAAACTTGTGGCATTGGAAAGAGGACATAGAGGGCTACTGTAGGTCACAAAATCAGATCTAGATGATTGGAAAGTACAGAGATACGTCAGAGGAAATATCGAGCTCCTACAAAGTGAAAAAATGTGTGTAGATTTTCTTAAATTTTTGCTTAAGCTTGCTTTGAAAATTTATTTTGAAGGAATTCAAAGGGCATAGTATAGCATTATTATCAGTAACTTATGCCCTGAGGAAAGAAAAGGAAAACACCTAGTAAGGAACCTGAAAGCTCTAGCACTACTCATGAAGAAGAAGAAGAAATGCAACATGATATATCAAATTACAAGACCAAGTGCAACAACTGTCCCTTACACAAAAAGGAACAGAATCTAAGATGGATGGTTTAAAGAAAGGCGTAGAAGCTAAGATGGATGATTTGAAGATAGATTTGAAGACAAACATGGAATAATTGAATATAAATATGAATAAGTTGCTACAAGAAAGGGTCACTAATGATGAAAGGGTAGTAAAGGAAACTCATGATGAGAACAAAAGAAATGTTAATCATGATTGCATATTCTCTAATGTTGGATCAAAGGCCCACCATATTCCAAAAATTGATATGAGGAAGTTTGATGGCAAGGATCCCGCAACATGGATATTATAGATGGAGCAATTTTTCAATCTCATTAACGTGCAAAACACACAAAAGGTACGTATTGCATTTATATTTGGAACCAAATCAGTTTGTATGGTATCAATGGCTTTTCTCTCGTAAACAATTTATCAATTGGGCAATTTTTACGAAAGAATTGATAGTACATTATGAGGATACAAAAAGAAACACTTTTTATAGCCAATTGATAAGTCTCAAACAAAAGGGTTCAATAATGGAGCACATTGAGGAGTTCCAAAAATTAAAAATAAGGGTAAAAGATATTCCAAAGGAGCATAGGATTGATGTGTTCATAGGGTCTTTAAAGGATAATATCCAACATGATGTTCGCCTTTGGGAACCTGAATCATTAGAGAAGGCATTCAGGTTAGCAAGAAAAATGGAAAGCAAAATTATGGCAACCAAGAAGCATACCACTCACAACTATAAAGACGTAAGTGTTGTTGCCGCTAGTCTTCCACAACCTATAAGGTTGACACCACAACAATTGGAAGAAAAAAGAGCAAAAGGGCTTTGTTACAGTTATGATAGAAAATACACTAAAGGTCATAAGTGTGCTGAGAAGAAATTATTCTACATAGATTGTGAAGAGGAAGACGAAAAGGAGAAAGAAAGGTCAAAAGAAGAGGATATACTCCAGGAACAAAGCCTAGATAAAGAAGAAATGAATCTGACCATATCTTGTAATGCATTGGTGGGAATTACCACTCCTCAAACCATCAAGATAGAAGGACAAATCAGGAAGAAAAAGGTAATAGTGTTCATTGATTTAGGAAGTACCCACAATTTTATTCATTATAAGGCAGCAAGAGAATTGAATTACTTCTTATATCTAGCACCAGAGTGTCAAGTGATGGTTGCAAATGGAGGAACAATAAATTGCTCGGGAAAGTGCCATAATATCAAGCTATCCATGGTAGAATATGTATTGACTAGCTCAATGCTTTCCATTCCAATGGGAGGTGTTGATGTTGCACTAGGAGTCCAATGGCTACAATCCTTGGGTACAATAGCTTTTAATTTTCAAGAACTTTTCATGAGATTTTCTGTGGAAGGAAAGGAAGTTGAATTAAGGGGTATTGCAGGGAAACTGGGAAAGATAATCAGCTCTAACGGTATTACAAAGCTTCTAAAAAAGGAAAAAAAGAGGTGTAATTACACAATTATGTTCGCTAGATGTGTCCACAGTGGAATCATCTATTTCTCCAGATCTCCAAAATGTCTTGGACAATCATTCAAAGGTATTTGAGACTCCCAAAGGTCTCCCACCTATTCGTGATCATGATCATGCTATTCATCTGATTACAGGAAGTGTTCCTCCAAACATCAGGTCGTATAAATATCCCTATGCCCAAAAGAGTGAAATTGAACGTATCGTTGCCGAAATTCTAAAGGCTGGTATAATTCAACCAAGTCAAAGTTCTTTCTCTGCTCCAGTCGTATTGGTGCACAAGAAGGATGGATCATGGCGCATGTGTCTGGATTATAGGGAGCTCAACAAGCTCACTATTAAAGATAAGTTTCCCATTCCTGTCATTGATGAATTACTGGATGAATTGCATGGATCAATTTACTGCACCAAGTTGGATCTTCGTTTAGGATATCATCAAATCAGAATGAAGATTGAAGACATTCCGAAAACATCATTTAGAACTCATGAGGGTCATTATGAATTTTTGGTCATGCCTTTTGGCCTTACCAATGCACCTTCAACGTCTCAAAGTTTGATGAATTCAATTTTCAAACCATTCCTTAGAAAATTTGTGATAGTATTTTTTGATGATATACTAATCTACAGCAAGTCTTGGAAGGATGATGTTGAACATGCTGACAGGGTGCTATAACTATTGGAGGAGAAACAATTATATGCAAAAAGGTCCAAATGTTTCTTTGGAGTACAAGAGGTGGAATATCTGGGTCATATTGTATCTCATGAAGGAGTTAAGGTAGACCCTAGAAAAATTAAAGCCATTAAGGAATGGAAAATTCCCACATCGATAAAGCATCTGCGAGGATTTCTCGGGTTGATAGTGTATTATCGCAAGTTTGTTAAGAATTATGGGAGAATAGCAGCACCTCTAACAACATTATTTAAGAAAGATACATTTTCATGGACTCCAAAAGCAACAAAGGAATTCGAACATCTTAAAGAGGCAATGTTCCAAGCACCGGTCTTAGCTACACCGGACTTCACAAAAACCTTTATTGTGGAATGTGATGTTTTGGGAAATGGAATTGGTGATATTTTAATGCAAGATGAAAGACCCATTGCTTTTGAAAGTCATCCAATCAAGAGAATGTTTTTACACAAAGATATTTATGAGAAGGAAATGTTGGCAATACTCCATGCACTTAAGAAATAGCGACCCTACCTAATGGGAAGACACTTCAAGGTAAAAAAGGATCATGATAGCCTTAAATACTTTTTAGAATAAAGATTATCCTCTGAAGAGCAACAAAAGTGGGTCACAAATATGTTGGGTTATGACTTTGAAATCATCTACAGAAAAGGGAAGCAAAATGTACTGGCAGATGCACTCTCAAGAAAGGATGAGGATGTGGAAGCATTGTTGTGCGCCATTTCTATTATCCAACTAGATTGGATAAATGAATCAAGGGAGGAATGGAAGAATGACGAAGAAGTGTGGGCATTTATTCGAAAGTTACAACAAGATTCCAATATGTCTGATACATTTAGCTGGAAAAATGATTCGTTATGGTAAAAAGATCGCTTATACCTTTGTAAGAATTCCCAGCTAAAACAAAAGATTCTTATGGAATTGCACACTTCTCCCTTAGGAGGGCACTCAGGATTTTTAAAAACTTACCACAGGGTTAAGAAGGAATTTTTTTGGGATGGCCTTAAATCAGATATTCAAAAGTTTGTGGCAGAATGTTTGGTTTTCCAACAAAATAAAGTTGAAACAATTAAGACACCGGGTCTATTACAACCTTTATCCATTCCAAGCCATCGTTGGGAGGAGGTTTCAATGGATTTTATCACAGGTTTACCCAAGTCTGAGAGAAAGAGTGTCATCATGGTGGTAGTTGACAGACTTACCAAGTATGCACACTTTTGTGTATTATCACATCCATTTAAAGCCAGTACAGTTTCTACTACATTTATGGAAACAATTCAAAAGCTACATGGAAACCCAAAGATTATTGTAAGTGACAGAGATCCCATTTTCACTGGAAATTTTTGGACAGAATTATTTTCTTCTCTTGGTACTCATTAGCTCATAGCTCATCTTATCATCCTCAATCTAATGGGCAAACTGAGATAGTAAACAAATTTTTGGAAGGATATCTTCATTTCTTTGTATCTGATAAACAGACATAATGGGTCAAATGGTTGCCTCTGGCTGAATGGTGGTATAACACTTCCTTCCATACAACAACACAAATGACCCCATTTATGGCACTTTATTGGTATCATCCACCATCCATCACATCATATTTAAGAGAAAATTCTAAGGTTCAAGCACTGGAACATCACATTGAACATCAAGAACAAGTCCTCCAACTCTTAAAGGATAACCTCGTGTTGGCACATAATAGAATGAAACAACAGGCATATCAACATCGTAGTGAAAGAAGTTTTGATGTAGGTGATTGGGTATTCCTACGGCTACAACCATATAAGCAAATGTCCCTCAAGCAAGCTAAGAAGGATAATAAATTATCACCAAAGTATTATGTTCCATACCAGGTGTTGCAAAGGATTGGTACTATGGCATACAAATTGGAGCTTCTTGCAGCTTCTCGATTGCACCCAGTTTTCCATGTTTCATGTTTAAATAAGGTTATAGGCGACAAGCTCCTAGTTCAAACAATATTGCCAGAACTTGGCGAGGAAGGAAAAATTATATTGGAACCAGAAGCAGTCACAGAAACAAGAACTTGACAGCTACAAAATCGATCAATTTCGGAGTATCTTATCAAGTGGAAGAACTTATCCACTGAAGATTCCACATGGGAGGATGAGAATTTTATACAGAAGCATCCAGAACTTCTCAAGCGTTGAGGACAACACCTTTTTGAAGGGGAGGGGCATGTTGGGTCCCTATAATACTAGTGATTACCCCATTACTATTGTAGTTGTACCCCTCATTAATATTGTGTGCCCCTATTATCCCCATATTGTTATTACTATGCCCCATAGAATCCCTCTATTGTTATTTTTGTGGATTTATATTATTATTGTTAGGTCGGCTAGGTTAAAGGAGGTTGCCCCCTCGAAGAGGCTGAATTCTAAGGCGTTGATCTATCTTTTCTATCTTTTCTTGAGCTGGTTTCATAACAGATATAGTTCTTACTATACAAATCTATACTTCAGAATTAAAAATTTTGGAGGCTATAAAATAATCTCACACATTTGAAGACACATTTGATGAAAATGAGAGAGATTATGATTTTTGGATGGATTTAGTGGAAAAACACCAACAATTTAGTGATGCAAAAGTGGTTATTTCTCTTTATGCGTGGAAAATTTTTGTCAAGGCCTGTTGTACATATGGAAGAAGAATTTCATGTGTTGTGCAAATAGAGTCACAAAGGACAATCATGTTAAATAATTACAAATCTTTTCAACTATCAAATCTGGTATCCATTAACTTCTTGGAAAATTCAAGTACTACAATTCATTTATTTATTTTCTTATAATACATTGGATACTATTTTTTTCATATTTCTTAATTGTCAAAGTGTTTACTAAAATGACTAATGATGGAGATTCTAAAACAAAGAATGATGAAAGTGGGAAGAAAAAAATTAATCAACATAGTGCTTATGTTGTTGAAAAAAGTATGGAGATGGAAACAGGAGGAGAAGGAGGAGAGGAAGAAGTTATCATAACAGTTACATAATTTGTTTGGTTTTTTCTCTTGATAATTTTTCAATTTATTTAATTTCCATATTCATAACATTTTTGGATGACTATTATAGGGAATTATGAGATGAATGAAATTAATCAAGACAATGACCATGGAACGATGGAGATAGAAATGGGTATTAATCATTGTATCTCTATCTTTTTTTATTTTATTATTATTCTAAATTATTATTTTTTTATTGTGATTCATATCCATTTCATATGTTGATTATAGTTGGAAATAAAGAGAATGAATATAATGACCAAGGTACTATCCCACAAAACTACAATCAAGAACAAAATATAACATTAGGTACTTATAATTTTTCCACTTGTTTTCCTTGTTATTTAATGATTCTATTCATTTTCACAATTCAAAATATTTTATATGTTTAATTTGGAAACAAATAAAGGTAACCAAGATGATGATGAGGTGCAACGTTACAAATATGAAGATAATGTCATATTAGATACTTATAACTTGTCTTCTTGTTTATCTTATTATTCTTCAAACTCAAATACTTGTAGCTACCATAATGTTGTATATTTTTATTATAGGAACAAATAAAAAGGATAAAATTAGCAATCAAAATAATGTTTAAGGTGTGTTTGTGTGTGTGTTCATTTTTAAAGGTTGCATTACTAATGTTTTTCTTGGTATTGGTATTTGATTGAAGGTTTAATATGTTTACTCCAGGTCCTATCTAGATGATAAAATAACTTTTTGTTTCATCTATAAATATTGAAAAAACCACTCAAGGTAAGTGTATCGTTTCAATATATTTTTTAGTAATTTTTGTAACATGAATAAAATGGTTTGACTATATTATTTTCCATTGTGTTGCAGCCAGAATAACTGAAAAGAAACTAGTTATTTTTGAACTAAAGGACATTTTTTTATCATAACATTGATGATGAAGCAACAAACAAGGGGCATATTGAGAAAATGGGAGTTGATGTTGATTACACAATAGAGAAAAAAAAGTTTGGATTCATCCACATGCAAAATCATTTTTTGAAATCTGTTTCAAAAATGAATCTCTTGACATTGTAATTTGGACGACAACTTTGAAACAAAGCACAACAAGATTTCTAAAAAAGTTGGTTTCAGAAACATTACAAGATAAATTTGTGTTTAACTGGACTGCTTCAGCCTATAAGCCACAAAAGGGACATAAGGTCATTGATAATTCAACGAAAGTTATACACACTAAATCATTGAAAAAAGTGTGGGAAATGCATACCCAATATGATGCAACCAATACTGTTATAGTTGATTGTTTAATTGAGAGAGTGAAAGGGAATCCCCTCCATTCATTGCAGCAAATCAAGGGGATAATTGGTTGATCAATGAGCTATGGAGAATATTGCATAAACTCAACAAGGCTACGGATGTGCGAGCTATTTTGAAGGATGTTCAATTACATTTAGAAGTACCTTAAGATTACATATGTCTATATCATGTTGTTATATGTATGACATCATGATTTATTACTTTTATTTCACAACACTAATAAAAGAATTGTTGATTTGGTTTGTCATTACTAAAAATAAAATATTTTTATTTTCTTTATTTTTGGTGAGATGAATGGTCATTTAATGTTTTCATATCAAAATTTCCCATGCTATATTTTTTGTTTTACAATGGATAACATTGTATGTAAAAATAATAGGTAACCGGTCTATTTGTTTTAATTAGATCATTACAATTATTTTCTTTAAATGTGGTTTAAGTTATTGTTATACCTCTTAGAAATTAGTAATGTGAAGGATGACCCATTGCATTCTTATAACCCTTTTTATTCCATATAAGTTGAAGAATTATATTAAGTTGTATGTAGCACCAACAATAAACATACAATTTGCACTAAAAGAATCACAAAAAAAACTAAGGTAGAAACTCTATAGATTAACATATAATTAATTAGGTTTGAAATTTAAAAACTGTGTTATATTGTATGTGAAAATTAATAAAAAATTAGTTTGTTTAGATGCGCTAGACCATTGTAATTATATTTTTCAATTGGAATTACATAAATCATTATAATTCTTAAAATCAATGATTTAAATGGTGGGTAAATGCATTCTTATAATACTTTTATTCCATACAAATTAAATAAAGGTATTAGGTTGTATGTATAAAGTAAACATATTATTTGTTTGTTCATTTTAATGCGGCAATTGTATTTCTGTTTTGTGATACCTTGAACTCATTGTAAAATTACCTTAGCATACAAATGGAAATTGTTCATAATAAATATTAACATCATTTTTAAAATGATAGGTTTTTATGTCCTTAAGCAATGAATTGTTGAAGTGGAGATATGTTAATATTATACATGTGGTTGCAGTGCAAAAGTAGATGGGAATTACTACAAGTCAAAAGATGTTGTTGATATTCGAAATGAGGAGTATTCTTCCAATCGTACACCAAAGATGAACAAGATTTTCATATTCAAAGAGAACCAGACTGGCAGTTTCGTGATAGGTCCTATTTTTTAAGGCCTTTTCATTCAGAAGTATTAAAATATTTCTTAAGAAATTATGTTGTCACAATATGGACATTAAATGTCACTGACAAGTACATATGAAAAGTACTTGAAAAATCAAATATTGATATAGAGGACTTTAAATTTGCATGGGACAGATCTCATTGTCATTTGCAAACAAAATTGGAAGCAGGGAGAACAAGACAATTTTATGAGAAAAAGTTGATTGATGTGTGGTCCCAATATGGAGATAATTATGAAGAATCAAACTTATTGCTAATAGATATAGAAAATCATACTTCTGAATTCATGGGATATCGATCAAACCATATCTTGATAAAATCATATACAGGAAAAGAGCAAGATACGTGGCTTATGCAAGTTTTAATCCCCATTCTTAAGACACTTCATCATATCAAGCAAAAACATCAGTACATTTGAATGTTCCATAGAACATGTACTTCATTGTAGTTCATGGAGATAATTTCTTTTATAAATTTGTTGAAAAGTACATTCCAAATTTTCAATACATTTTGGACATAGTTTTTGTTGAATCAATTTGTATGATTTTATATTTTTTGAAATATATGGGAATTGCCAATTATATTAATATGTATATTTCTTATTATTTATAAATGTTTTTGCAATGACTATTGGATGGATTTTTTTCTAATATGTGTGTGTGTGTTCTTAAATGAATTGTTTGCCATTCAAATTATCTTATACGAACCATCGAAGCATGTTATTTTTATTGACTTATGTTTAATCATATGTATCAATAATCATATATAAATGTGAAATATAAGTTTTGAAATAGAACTCCTTGCAAACAAAGGTGCTATTCTTACTAGAGAAATTATAATAATGTACTTCACAAATGTTATGTGCATTATTCACTATTCACAATGCGTTATTCACTATTAAGGCTAATGAGAAATGTGTCATAGGTAAATGATTTGATCTTTTTGAAGAATAAGATATGTGATTTCTCAATTGATAGTTTTCATCAATTTATATGCTTAAATCTATTAATGGTTGTAACTGCAATCATATCATATTGAAAATAAACAAGGCACAAAGTTAGTTATTCATTGTTTACATATAAAATGCACTAATATGAGTGAATAAATGTGATATGTAATTTTTTAGATAAAAATATATTGTAAATAATTTTGCATTTCTTAAAATAACATATATATGAGGATAATGATTGATAAGTGGATTATAAAGGTTTGATTAGATACTATCATGGATGAATTATGTCATTGAAATTTTTGAACTGTAAGGCATCTAATTTCATTATTTAAAGTCATTTTTTTGTAAATTTCTCTTTTAAATAAACTGAAATTATATCACTTGAGCTATAATTATATTATTGACTTGTACTTAGTTATGTCCATTAATATGAGTGTATAAATGTGATTTATAATAGCCATATACTATGATGCATTTTTTCGAAAAATAATTCTTTTAATTTCTTGGTAATAAGTATTAAGTGGACTGTTTAGGCTAATGGGTTATGACTCATAAGTGAATACTACTCGTTAAATTGTAGGGAATTCAACTTTTAACCCATATTTTTTTTTCATATATTCTTGAATCAAATATTTGTATATGGAATCATCTCATCTCATTTAATTTAATAAGGAATCCATTTATTGAGTTTTATTTGTCTGTGACGTAATCTATTAATATTGTATTAATCTCATATTGTATTGTTTTGAAACAAAACTCTATGAAAAACAAAATTCTCTTCTTAATAAAACATGGAATAATTAATTAACAATGTGTTAAGTAGGCCATCTAGACTCACTAAAGAGATGGGTAAAAAATGGTTGTATTTAAACTTTTTGCACCATAAGACATTGATTTTCCAATCCGTATTAGCATTTTGTCATTTTCAATTCTTAAATAGTTTATTTATGGTTTAAATAATTTCATAGAATCCAATATGACTTGAAGAATTATATTTGGCTATATGCATTGATAGAGTTCATAAATGTGATGCAATTTTTAAATGTAACTCTTAATGTGTGTGTGTGTGTGTGTATATATATATATATATATATATATATATATATATATATTACAAAACAAATTATAATTAATTGATAATGAGTTTTAAGTGCTCTATATAAAGCCATTTATTGACTTTTATTTTCATATCATGAGGTTTAATCTAAGTGTGTAAATGTGAAACTTCTTTTTTAAATAAAACTCCATGTAATATGAAATGTTTTTCCTAACAACACATGGAATAATTAATTGGTAATGAATGTTAAGTAGATTGTTAAACTTGTTTCAAGGTACAGGTCATAAATAAATGTATTTAAACTTTATGCAACATATGGCATTTGATTTTCCCACCTTTATTAACATTTGGTAAATTTCAATTCTTAAATAAATTATTTGTAATTGAAATAATCTCATAGAAACCAACAAGACAAGTATGTATTAAATTATATTTTGAATGCATGTATGTATAAATGGAATTTATTTTTGAAACAATGATATCAATGTAAGTAAAAAATATATATTTTTAGAAAATCAATAATTTAAAACCAATTATTTATGAGTTCTAACTAGTTTATTCTATTTCGAATTGAAAGCATTTTCTAACTATGCATTATTAAATCAATTATTCCTATATGTAATCATGCCATATAAGTCAATAAGTCAAGAAAGCATTAATTGATTTTTATTTAACTATCATGTGGTTTAATATGAATGTATAAATGTGAAATTTTTATTTCTAGAATAAAAAACCATATAAAGAAAATGAATTTTCTAATAAAACATGGATTAATGAATTCACCATGAGCATTAAGTAGACTATTTAAGCTCATTCAAGAGATGGGCCATAAATGGATACCTTTAAACTTTTTACACCATATGAAATGCTTTTACCATCAATGTTAACATTTTGTAAATTTCAAATCTTAAATAAACTATTTGTACTTAAAATAATCTCATAGAATCAAACAAGACTTAGAAATTATTTATTGAATTTTATTTAGTTATATGTATTCATATAAGTTTATAAATGTAATTTATTTTTGATATAAAGCTATTAATGCAAGTAAAGATATATCTTACACAAAACTATTTAGGATTAATTGATAATTAGCTTTAAGTGGTTTATTCAGGCTACATGAAAAAACAAGTGTCATAGATGAATGCCTTCTAATACACATTTAATCTTCAAAAGCAATATCTTAATGATAATCTAAAAGTATTTACATTAAGTATTTAATAATTAAAGAACACAGTGACTTATATAAATTTTAACTAAAACACATGAGTTATGTTTCACATTTATTTCTTCCCCATTAAAAATTCTTATCATTTTCTCTTCGTAGTGAAAGTAATGGTCAATCATGGTTTTCCATACTATTGGTTGACACTAAATTTAGATCGAGACTATTATTGGTTTTGACAATGTTTACAAGGAGAGATCAATATCCACACTACCATCAACTATGTTAATATTTGAAAACCCTTGCCTCCACTACTTACAAGAATTCACCACTAAAGTTTCTTGTTTACTTCAATTTGTGACATTGTCCATCATAATGGAATGACTTGAATACCCATTTAAGAACTCTCATTTGATGTACTTGGATTTGAGTGGAGATAGACCAATGGTGCCTAACCTTCTTGAAATACCTAGATCAACAATGTATAACTTTTATAGTGGATGCCTGCATTCTATGAAGATGAATGATGACCCCCTCATTAGTGCTTCATAAAGGCATAAATGGGCCATAGGAAATTGACCACAAGAACATTTTACTAAGGTTTTAATAGACTAGTTTCAATGCAATGCAAGGGACACCTATCCTTGTCATTTACAATAAGATCCTCATATCACCATCATTCAATCAAAAAATCCCCTGTAGGTTGGGGGAAAGGGGGTTACAGTTGTGTGACATAAAATTTAAACATCGATAAATCTAGCATGTTATCCATAACTATAGTATCTTTATTGGATGTTTGACATACTAATATGATTTAACTTAAATCAATTTCTTCTAAGAGTTTGATTTCACACTCATATTGTGTATTGATACTATTATACATAACAACCCCATGTTTGACCTATTCATGATCTCTAATTGGTTAGAAATTACTTGCAAATTATTTTAATGTTGAATCAAGTTAATATGGCAATTTACAAAAAAACTCAATATTGTTGAAGGCCTTGTAAGAGAATACTTCCAAGTTTAATTAAATATGTGTTCAAGGCATAGTAAATGCAGTTTTCGCTTGGTCATCTGGTTGAACAAAGATCTGGTTCTATCCAGAAAATCCATCAAACAATGAAATTATGGATGAGCCTACTACCCTCTAAAGGATATGATCCACTTTTGGTAAAGGATAGCTGTCTTTTAATGATACCTTTTTTAAATTTCTGAAATCAACACAAAGTCTAATTTCTCTGTTTTCTTCCTAGTAGTGACTATGTTTGAAACCCAATCTGAAGATCGAATGGGAGCTATAATTTGGGCATCATAAATTCTCTTTACCTCCTTCTCAATAGATGGCATAAGAACTGGATTAATTCCCTTAAGTTTATGTCTAAAAGGTTTATGATCCTCTTTGATAGGTATATTGTGTTGAATTATGCTAGTGCCATAAGACTTTAGGTGTTCATAACTCCATGCAAATACATCTTGAAACTCTTTAAATAGATTGATGTATTTAACCTTTTCATATGGAGGTAAGGCTTTTGATAATTTAATGAGTTTAGGTTTTTATTTAGTTCCTATGTTATATTCTTCTATATTTGCTCTCAAAGGCTCAGTTTTCAGTTTCCTTGGAATCAAACAAATCTTCTAAGGGGACTAATCCCTTCGGCAAAAAATTATTTTTAATATTAAGAATTTTAGCATCATCATTCATTATTTCTTCTATTTCTACATTTTCTAAGTTATCTACTTCTAATTTAGTGAAATTAGTTGGTTTACCTATATCTAAAATATTTACATCTATCCCACTATCTATGTCATTGTCTACTGTATAGTATGTATCTATATTATAATTTTGAAACTCACCTTTAGCATTCATGAAGTCATAAATTTGGGAATCCTGTGAGAAAATCTAACAACACTTCAAATTGTCTGCTATGGCAGGCCTATGTCTCACTCCTACAATGTGCTAATGGTTAGGCTGAAAGGGAAATTTGCAGGTACTAGCAAAAGTAGCTAGGCTATGGGCCTGCATATTTTGTTTTCTAGGAATGGTAGCAAAGTTTGTTTCCGGAAGTTATTTGATCAAATCTGGGACAATCTCTTTATATTGACTTAGTCTGGGATTATTTACATAGTATTCACCATTAATTTGTTTAATAATCAATTCTGAGTCTCCCAGTATAGAAACTCTCTTGGCTCCAAGTTTTCTAACCATTTGTAATCCTAAGATCAGAGCTTCATACGCTGCCATCTTATTTGTGCATTTAAAATTTAACATAAATGCATGACCTTCATCATAATTATTCTCCATATTTTGAATCCACACTCCTGCTCCTGCTCCTGCTCCTAGTCTATTCACATATCCATCAAAATCCAAATGCCATAGTGATTCATGAAAAATGTTTTCACTATCCGTTGTTTTGTATTTCTATTCTACAACTATGATTTCCCTTTTGTCATGGTCTAAATTGTACAAGATGAAAGAGTCCACATCAGAATGGATGGAGTATATAGGGAAATTTTGTGGTTTTTCTGCACTACTCACCATGTATTTCATCAAGGTCTCTCTATATAGTTTTCTTTGTTGAAAAGAAACAAAGATGGTGGAATATGACATATCTAATTGTAAGGATCCCTGCAATTTTTCTCCCCATGAGCGAGATAACAACATTCCATATTTGTGTGGGATGTCTGCAACTACTATGTCCATCACAATACTCTTTGCTAGGCAGTGGACTAGAGTTACACATAAATATTTAATCAAGCCAAGGCATTTAACTTGACTAGAGTCAAAGGAAAACAAGTCCTTATATGGTATGGTGATATCTAAGTTTAGTCTCTCGATTATTGCTTTTGGCATCAAGTTATGGGATGCCCCTAAGTCTAGCATAGCATTATGTAATACTTTGTCATGAATGTTCAGGCTAATGTAGAAAGGAGGGATTCCTCCTTGTTGATGAGTACCATTTACCTCAAGGCCAAACAATAACTCAGGTTGATCATCATTCAAACTGATTGCATCTTCTCCTTCACCTATATTTAAAGTTTCTATGATCTATGATCTATATGATTCATTTTTCACTAGCTCATTCAAAGGGATTGATATTTTCAATTTTGCTATTTCAGTCTTGAGGTTGAAAGTCAATTTAGCTTTGCTTGTTTGGATGAGATCTTCCTTAGCAAATGCAGTATGTGTGTTTTTATCTTGTTTTTTAGTACTTGGCATTTCAGTCTGTGTTTCAGTAGATTTGTTTTGACTACTCCTATTTGGAATGTTTTAAGTGAGTGTTTCAGTTTGAGTTTTGAATGAAGTTATATCTACAATTTTTCTGATAGAAATCTCTTGTGTCCCCCTAGGAAGGATTTGTAAAATTTTAGTGACAAGAGCTTTTGTTACCTTTTTAGTTTAGGTCTGGATTGATCTTTTAGTGGGAGATTCATTGTTATTTTTACTTCTTAAGCTATATTGTTTATGAACCTCATATATGGCAGATTCATAGCCCTGTTTAAAGTCGAAGGATTCCGTAGATTCTAATTGCAATTGTTGCAACACATATAATTCCTGTTCTTCTTGAGTAAGAAAAACAACATTTTCATTTTTGAATCCTAATAAGTTTATCTAGGTGTCATCCTTTCCTTCATAGCTCTGTGAACCCTTAACATAGTTTTCCTGGAAGGGTGGCCTAATTTTTTGATTTGGTATAACATTCTTTCTTGTGTTAGGGTTCTTCATGATGTTGGGGTTTCTTATTGGGGGTGGTTGTTGATTCTCCCAATGAGATTTTATTTCCATGTTTTCTAACCTATCAATTATTCTCTCTACACTCTTTGCTAAACTATCTATTTTACCATCAAAAGTGGAAGTTTCCTCTTTAATGACCACTCTCTTTTCATTTCTCATTCTATCTTTCTTCGCTAATAGGTTGGCCTCTACACTGACATCATTACTTTGCATTTGTTCCAATGTTTTAGGGTTTATTTCCCTCAATTGGTATGACATGTCAGTGTCAAAACCATCAGGGAATTTTATTAATCTTATGTGTGGTGGAGGCTTAAGATTAGCAGGGACTGCATTATAGATGCTATTGAACCTAGTACAATAATCTTGAACTGACTCATTAGGAGCTCTTCTAATGTTATCATATTCAGGAAGTATTTGTAGGGGGTTTTTCTTTCTCTCCCATCTATAAATGAATAATCTATGAAAGGAAGCTAAGTATACAATATGATTGGTAGGTAACGCTTTAAACCACTTCTTAATATCCCTAGTTAATGTTTGGGAAAACAACTTCCTTTGGACATCAGATTCATCTATCTCATGCAACTCAAAATAGTCAGTCATTTTGTTCACATGATGTTGGTCAATATACTGACCAGTAGCATCAAACAAAATGATTTTTCTTTGATAATATTGCAGCATGACATGGAGTTGTGCTAGTAAAACCAAAGGTGCATATGGGTCTTCCATGGATTGGATTCTTGCTTGACTAGGGGGTAAAGTGTTGGTACTTGAGGAAGGACTTGAGATATACAGAGATGAACTAGATGAGGATGAGAAGTTTGGTTGGATAGGAAGCTGAGGAATGACTGGTTTAAGGGAATGGACTGTGGTGGATACAATTGGTGAGGTGGTAGTAAATGTAGGTGTATTTACAGTATTTGAACATTGTGCAGAAATTTCAGAGGCAGCAACAGTGACGACAGCTAGTTCAACTAATTGTTGAAGGTAAGAATCATCTATATGGCTTATTAATGTGGAGGTTAAAGCTTCTAACTTGTTAAAAGTATCCAACAAAAATTTATCTAAATTTGGATGTATAGGCACCTTTTTCGACTCAATGAATTGAATAAAATTAGGGTCTAACATTGTTTCATGAATTGCATTCTTTGATTTAGTTCTAAACAATGAGAGATGAAATGACAAATCAAATGGAATTTCCTCTAAAGTTGATAATTCTTCGGGGAGTGAATTTGCTTTAACTAACTGGCTTACTTGCTTGAGTTTCTACCTTTTTTGGTTTTCTTAAAATCTTGTTTGGGTCATCAACTATATTAGCAGGGTTTGGATCTGGATTTTCCCTAGTATAGTGAGTCTTTTTCGGAGCCATAATTTTAATTTCTTAATTGTTTTTATGAAACCTTTTAAGAACAACTCATAAAAATGAATTTAAGGGGCTCAATATGAAATTTAAGGTTTCCTTACAGTTTTATTACACTGAGGATCAAAGTCCCCAGTATGGTTGCCAATTATGTTATAACTCCAAAATTTCTTCTATGTTGTCAGAAAAAGAAATGATAAAGGTAACAACAAACCAACTTTGGAGATTAGGGTCTAGCCTTCCTAATCTCAGAGAGGGCTATCTATTTTTTATTTAACTTTGTTTAGTTATTTGATTTTAGGCTAGTTATGATTGTGCTTGGATTTTTTATTTAGATTTGGTGGTGGGATCACTTACTTAGATGAAAAAGGGTTGTCTTTTACCATTGGGATATGGGGTCAAATGTAAGACAAACAGGACTGGATCAAGTTCTCAAAAATAGTGTCTACAGGGCAAGATAGCAAAGTTACTTCAAATCTCAAGGCTAGATGTTGAAGTGGTTTTTAATCGGATCCAAAGAGAAATTAAGGGTTCCTTAGGCCAGATTTATGAAGGAAGTGAAAGGGGTCAACTACGATGGGAGAGCAATTAAGGATTCTAAGATTCGGATATCAGAAGAAAACATATAAATGATTAACTATGGAAAGCAAAGTGTACTTAAACAAATTCTGAGATAAATTTCTAGTTAATTCATTCAACTTTAGATAACATTTAAGTTTGTAAAAAACATAAGAGGATAACAAATTGACAAAGAAAATACTTCACTCTAATAGCTCTACACATGAATCATGTAATGCAATATTATTATTACTTGCTCCAGTTCACTGACTTGAAAATTCGTACAATAACCCTCAGGTTTATGATCAAAATAACATTACAAATGTATAGCAATCCAAACCCAATACTTCAAATTATGAAGTATTTATACAAAAATATTTTACAAAATATCCCAAACTGTCTTGGGAACTAATCTAGGAGAAAGGAAAATCTTCATGCAAGAAGATAGAGTCATCTATTGAATTGATGCTTACTATCCCTATTTGTTAGGTTGTGCTGACTTTACTCTTTGATCTTTTTCACTTTAATATTCTTTGTTGTTTTCTTTTCACATTGGATGCTGTATTCACTCTGACCTTTCAACTGATACACTTTGACCTAGCTGACCTGTCAGTATCCTTTTACTGTGCCCTTTTACTTTTTACTGTAAATTTTATATTTTTACTGTGTATTTCTATAGTAAATCATTTAATTTTTCCCATATCTCAACTTCTGGTAATTGGATATTGAGCATCTTCCTGTAGATCTCATCTGCCTCAGCATATTTGGCAAAAGTAGGCTTGTTAACAAAAAGGTGTTTTAACTAATGCTAGAAGTAAACCAAATTCTCAAAAGTTTGATATAATACTTTGCCAGTAGGTATGCCCTTCATGGATGAAGTATTCACTTTATCTCTAGCTACTTCTCAGATTTTTCTGTTATAGTCCTCCTGTGTCATCAGCTTATCATTTATTACCAATGGATTTGGTAAACCTTTTTGCCTAAAAATTTAAAATCTGACCATAAATATGTCAATGGTCAGCTGCATGGTTTGGCACTTATCCTCTAGGTTCAACATAAAATTCCTCTTGGTGAGGACCCTTTTAACTTCCAAAATTGTACCTATTCTGTCAGGTATCTATAATTCCTGTAGCTCATACTTGTTCTTGGAGTTGAGGAAGTGAATGATCCTTACAGATTCCTCTGACATGTCCCCAAGTTCTACTTTGACTCTTTGTATGGCTTCTATAGCCCGCTTTATTAAATCAATGTGTTAAAAAATAACCTGTATGGATGGCCAAATATCATTGACAAAGTCAATGATATTGGCCCACAGTTTCTCCTTAGCCTAACCTGGAGGTTCTTTCAATGTCAGTTCCTTCTCCAGGCTTTTGATTTGTTCATTCATCCTTGTAGACTTCTATTGTTCTTCTTTGTGCATGATTTAGGCAATTTTGTAATTAGTTTCGAGGCCGGTCACTTTTTCCTTAAGCCTTTTCATCTCAGTCGTCTGAATGGAGTTTCCTTCCATTTCTTTGACCAACCTATTTGCTTCATCACCTGTAGATCCTGTTGTTGATGTAGTTGGTGTAGATGCTTGCAGTGCTATGGCCATTGGAGCTGTGGGAGTTAAGGATGTTGCCAAAGTAGAAGGTATAATAGTGATAAGTGTTAGGGTGACAGTTGTAAGGGCATCATCAAGACTATCTTGTTTTATTTGAATCAAGCTATTCAATTCTTTCCCCATCTCTTCTATTTGATCATTCAATTGAAGTAATAGGTCCATCATGTCTTCATGATTGGTTTGGCTCTCCAGGACCACTTTGGTTTGTGAGTGTTGTAAATGAGGTAGCTTGAGTTGTTTCCTAAGAGCTTCTATATCCCCATTCTTCTTTTTTTTATCAATTTTTCAGCTACCTTAATGTCAGTGGGATCATGGCGCAGCTTAATGACCAAGTCCTCCAATGACTTGATCATGCTGTGTTTAGCCTGTGAGGAGGCCTTTTCTAATTTATATTGGACTGTTATATTATCCAATGAATCCTGCAACCTCTGTGCAGCCATGGCCTTTCCTGTAAGGGTGGAGTAAATCATTTCTCCAACCTACTTATGAAATTCTATTTGGTCAATGGGATGAACATCCCTAGCCAACCCCTCAAAATCAGTCTTCTTGTAATCAGCTAAAGTATTCGGTTGTTGAACAATGGGCTACAAAAATGAGACCTGCATCCTTCCTACTTTGATGTCAAAGGCTAATATCAACCTGCTCTGGTTGGCTAGTGTATGCTTGAAATGTTTGGTGTATGTCTCTGCCTTCAACTTCTCATTTGTCATTTTTATTTCCTTGTACCTATCTTTGATATCCTTTTCTTTGTCAGCTGGCTTGGTAAAGGCAAAAATATCAACACTCATCTGTCTCTCTATCATTTGAGTGTTGGAGGTTGATGGCTATTGTGTTTCACCTGAAGCAGCTGTGTCTTTGCTACTCTGGCCCATTGTTTCAGTGTCCGTTATTTTCACTTATTCAATATTCTCCTCCTGTTTAGACACATGATTCAACTTGGGCCTTTTCCTTAGCTCAAAAAGATCATCTGTAGTCTCCATGGCAGAACTAGAACCTTCTTCCATGTTCCTCTTTGGAATCTTCTCTTCATTGTCTGGGGTCTATAACATAGGAGGATTACTCATTGGTTCCCTTAGTCTTGGAACCTGCAGGAAAGAGCTCTGGTCAATTTCATTTTCAAGATCAATGAGTGTGTTTTCAACATCCACAACTATGTTGTCCATATCAATGAATGTGTTTTCCAACCACTAAGATTGGTTGGCAAACTGTTTAATGTTAGGTCTTGGGTGGTGGATGAAAGGTTCGAGTTTTTCCTTGATTCTCAATTTTTTATGACCCCATTAGGGTCATACTGCCACATGAAGTTGTTTCTAAGTTTCATTTGTTATAGTATCTTGTCAGCCTCATGTCCAACTTCTCTTTTATTGCATATGAAGGGGCCCAATTGGTTCTTTATTTTAAATTGGGCCTTCTTCCTAGCCACTAGGAAGTTTACCTCATTAGAGTTGATGATTTGAATAAAATACTCAAGCGCAAATATCCTCATAGGGAGGTATTTGGTCAACTTATAAGGGGCTAATTGGCAGCCATAAACCATGATTTCATTGTTGTTCTGGTATAGGTACCAGTCTTCCACCTTGTTGTTCTTAGCCAACTGTAGCACCCTCTTCATTTCTTGGTTGATTCTAGGTTTAGTGTTACTTGTTAGCATGTTCATGACTGGGTAGAAAAATGAATCTATGAAGTCTTTGCAGGTAAATGTTGTGGATTATTTCTAGATCAACGGTGTCTAGAAGACCAGTGATCTCTCTTTTCCATTGGTATCCAACTTCTGTATGCTTACAGGGAACTTATCTACTTGGTAGTACAAAATCATGTGAATAACGCTAAAGAGTACTTGAAAACCCTTTCAGTGGGCAGTCTTGTGAATTGTTCATGCATCCTGTCTGTAGTGAACTGAGCTTAATTATACATGATAGCAAGAGGCTTGCCTAGGGTGAAGATGGATAGGAAGGCTAGGATAACCTCAACCACATGATCGTCTGACGGATATCCTAGGATGCAAGAGAGCATGGTGATTATATGTTTGTATGTCTCTAAAAAATTGTGGCAGCTTAAGGTGGAGTATCTGTGGGAGTAGGGAGGTCTTGAATGATGAAGATTTGGAAGATTTTCCTTATCTTAACCAGGTACAATGTGATATATATGTCCAATAGGTCTCCAATAGATAATGGGGTCTCATTAGGGCTAAGTTGGACTTGGAGCATCTTGTTGATAGACTCTGGGGTGATGGTAAATAAGAGATGCTAGTTTGGGGCAACAATAGCCCTTTGGCTAGGGATATAGCAGGCATGACAAAAATGTATGATATCAGGGAATGGGTGAGCTTCTGGGAATAGGTATTTGGGTAAATTGGATTCACACAGATGGATGCCATCGGCATGGTTCAAGAATCTATCCTTACTCCAGTAGTGGAGTTTCAGAAGGTAGGTTGGGGTAGCAATATCTTTTATCTGGAAATCCCTGTCTGCTAGTGCCAAATGGTGAATGTCAAGGTGAGGAGTTGACACAAGTCTCACATCTAGAGAGGACTGGGAAGCCATGAGTGAGTTTATGGATTGTGATTAGGCTTGTATTGGCTATAGAAGTGACATTTGGGAAACTCGGGTACAATGAGAGGGTAATTGCAGTTTTTAAAAGAGGCCTTTTGGGTATACAAGACAATTACTCTTCAATTAAGGAAATGTATTAATTAATTTCAATTAATTAATCTTTAAACTTGACTGTACGTTTTCAAATTTGGACGGTCATTCTAGTTTTCCCAAAAATACTTGGAAATTGGTGGTATTAGCTGCAAACTAGTTTTAATGGTGACTGTAGATGGTACAATGGCTTCCACTGTGCACCGGATGCTTCAATTGGGTGCTCGAAGCTTGGTCAAGAGGTAAACGATGGTAAATTTTGTTTGTAGAGGCTTAGGGTGGTGCAAGGAGGCTTGGGCAGCATTCACAGTGAAAATGAGCGAAAAGAGTAGAAATGGGCTTATCCAACCTTTTAACCAGCAATGGTCACAATTTGGCATGGAATCCATAAATGAATAGTGGATGGTTTTAGCTTTTGGTAGGGAGGTAGTTTCAGGGGCCATCGCACCACTTTTGGAGAGTGGGCAGTATTTCATTCAGAGCGCTTGATCTTGCCTGAGGCTACCACGTAGTAGAATAGGGCCCAGGAAAAAGCGTGAATCTCGTGCGCTCTCGGGCTAGTAAAGGTCAGGGAGGGAATGAGTGTGATATGGATGCATGTCGTCAAATCTGGGGGTGGAAGATTTAACGGCGGTCACATAGTAAAGATGCATGGGGTGAAATCGGGTCAAGATTTGTGAGACCTAGGGGGTTAATTACAATTAATTGTAATTAATTAATAAACAAAGTGGGGATTAAATATAAGCGAGGGTTAATGGAGTGGGACCAAGGTTTTTTTGGTGGGCTTTTCTTAACTGCACCAAAGGTGGTGGGTTAAAAGGTTGTCTTGGGAAAATATGAATTTGGGGAATTAATTAAATAATGTGAGGAGCGATAAAACTTAGGATAAGGGGGTTTCATGGGTTTTTAAGGTAAACTAGGGAAATTAATAAGGGGGAAGGTGAAGTTTTCAATGGGGAATGGGTTTCACACTAGGGAAAAGAGGTTTTGGGTAGGGGGATGACCTTTGGAGGGTGATTTACTAGGGAAATGTATAAAACCAAGGGGTAAGGGTCAAAATGAAGGGTACTTTTTATAAGAAATGATGGGGTAATGGGGAAATTAGTAAGCAAGTATGTGGGGGGTGAAATGAAATGAGGGGAAGTTAATCAAGTAATCTAGTGAACATCCTTTCACTCTCATAAATGCTCCTGCACATGAAACATAGGATTAAGCATGATAAATGTGCTTTTGACTGAGCAACCTTGTATATTTGCGACCTTTCTTCCACCTACCCTTTATTTACCCTAACATTTTTTCTTCATTTTATTGGGTGCATTTGAGCTAGCACACCATTTATTTCCTTTTTCTTGGGTCAATATTAAGCTATTTGACTATCATGGGTTGTGGAATTATGACAAGCTGCACACAACCATTAGTTTGCACATAAAAGTAAAAGCAGTGGCACTTGAATTTGCACACTTTCATGATCTATTTTTTTTTGGGTTCATATTTTTCACTTTTTTTTTATCTTTTCTTTTTCTTTTTGTCCTTTGATTATTCTTTTAGGACACACCCTCGTTACACTTTTTACTTTTTATTATGGAAAACATTTTGCAAAAAGAAAAAGTATGTAAAATATTACAAGACTAACCATAGCCAATTAAAAATTATGAATACTATTAGTATAGGACCCTAACACTTCGTGAAGTTTTGTATCTACAATTAGACAACACAAGTCGTGAAAACAAAAATCAATTTCATTTTGGATATCTGAACATTCTTGTTGAATTGGGAAGTTTTAAAAAGGTAAAGTTTGGTTTCCTTCTCGTTGGGCATACTCATGACCTTGTTGATCAGATGTTAATTCATTTTTCAGTAACATTGAGGAGGAAAGATGTTGGGGATCTCCTATCACTAATGGAATGTATTAAGAAATGATACATTCGAGATCTTGTTTTTCATGTGTTTGAAGAAACTATTGACATGCGAAGGTTTACTCCAGGATCACACGATGAGGAGAAATGCATTGAACAATTTAATGACATTAGCCTCTAGCATCAATTTCGTATAAAAAATTGATGGGAAAACACTTATATGGGGCAAGAAGTATTCAACTATTGTAGAAACGAGGTCGTCATCAGGTTTAGCATTTTTGAAGTTCATTCCAGAGAATCTAATATTTACATCAAAGATATATTTATTAAAATCAGTTACTGAACTCCATAATGCACAAAGGAATAAGAGAGATATAAATTATTTTGAATGCTTGGAATAAATTAAAATATGTATTAGAGATACATATGAGTACTTTGATGTTGTTGATTTGGTTTGGTGGGAGTATTTTTTCAATAATCAAAGTGATATAATTTCAATATCAATAGATATAGATACACTTTTGAAGAAACCATTTATTTCACCACAAAATATGCCAAATGAACACGAGGAAAGACACATTGTTGAACAACAATAATATCAAGGTATTATTAATTCTCCACATGTAGAGAAAAGAGAAATCAATATTGGTTCTAGAAGATCACATGCACAATGTGAAGCCATGGAAGACCTTTATGGGGATTTTGTATAGGATGTTAAGGAGGGTTGCATGATAGTAGTGTTAGCAACTGGAGATCTACCTGGCTATCCATTCTAGGTTACCAAATTTATAAAGGTCATTAAAGAAAATGAAGATATTATAGTTGTCGAAGTACATTGATATCCCACAAATACCCACCTATTCAAAGGTGTGTACTAGCCAGATATATTAGTTCATAAACAATTTATCAGAAAGAGAGAAAGAAAGATTACAAATACAAATCATCACCGCATAGACTTGTTAAAAGACTTTTGAAACCTGAAATGGTGGGCATGCATGTTGACTCAGATGGGGCACTAGTTGATAAAAGTGAAGAATATGGATCATCTTGATCTACATCTAGTCATTCATTTGAAGATGTATATTTTGATGGTTTCTTTGTAGTGTTCTTCTCGAAGGTGTACAAAAAGAAACCACTTTATACTGTGGATGACAAGCATCCCAAACAACAAATTTCATTTATAAATAGTGTGGATCTGTAGCAAACGAAAAAAACAAAACCTACCAAAGCCCTTATCTATGCAACATAAATAGTTAAACCGCAAAATGGAATAAGAAAATAAGGGCAAGTAACTCCAATAATCCAATGGAAACCAGATATATAAAGAATATATTTTATTAGATGACACCTATGAAGGGAACAAACAATGTTACCAGTCATCCTCTATGGGATGGGTTCTTGGCTATCCTCAATGTCTTCAGCTTTTTTAGCATCTCTCTCCTCTAGAATGTGTAAAAACCAACAAGCAAAATGTTTGAGTTCCATGAGAACTCAAATGGAAAATAAAATGGTTTGCGACAATGATAATAATCACAGTTGCAACAGTGAGGGAAACAATGAAAATGACCAAAAGTGAAGAATGGATGTAAAACCATCCAATTTATAACAAAATATTAGGTTTTTCTCGAATAATGGAAAATAATAAAATATTATTAACAAAATTATACAATTAACCATTTGAAATATTTTATTATATTTGGTTGGAGGGAAAAAGTATTTAAATTGGTTAAATACTTTTATTTAGAAATAATAAATAAATAAATAAATAATTTTTCATCTCAAGAAATGTGGTTGAGGAATAATAAACAAATAATGATTTGTTTAAGTATTCCTAGAGAATTTGGTCAAACATGATAAAGAATAATAACTAAATAATGATTAATTAATTATTCATAGAGAAAAATAAGATAAATAATGGTTTATCTAATTATTTCTCATGACTCAGTCAAATATGACGAGGAATATTTGTTAAACAATGGTTTAATTAATTATTACTAGAATATAATTAAGTAAATAATGATTTATTTAATTATTCTTCATGGGTTTAACCAAAAATAACTTAACAAATATGGTTTATTAAGTAATTTCTTATAGTGAAAGTAATTTTACTATGGTCAAATTGGCCCTACATGGTGTACTTCAATCCATTTAGTAAGTTATGGCTAGATGATCATTTTTTGGTGATAATAGATTCCCCCCCCCCAACCCCCCAACATACGAGTGTTAGGAGAAAAATGTATAACCAAAGTACATTGTAAGGACACAACCACTAGACACCGAAGGGGAGTCAGAGAGAGAGAGAGACCAATGGAGCTGAATCGAAAGAGGATAGTGACTGAGGGGGTGAAACCAAATAACTTATGTAACTCTCTTTTTATGATGTGGTACCTGATATCAAATGAGGCGGGGGAGGCATACCCATACTCGCTAAGATAACTAAGTAGAAATAATAATGGTGAACCCAACAAAATGAAAATGAGCACTAAAGGACATGCTAAATGGTACATGACATCTTGGCATAAATGAGCCAGAAAATAATATAATGTATCCCATATATATAATGCGCCTGGAAAAACATGAGCCAGGACTGAATACAATAACGTCTGAGAAAATGAGACATAACGGCTCTTCCCTCAAAAAATGGGTGGCAAGGAGGGTATAACAACCAAAAAAATTTATTGAACAGGAAAGGGCTCTACAAAACTAAATGGATCATATGAAGGAGACATGCATGCTATGAGCTCTGCAAGAAGAAGGAACCGAGCCCATGAAATCTTCAGAACTACATCTGAGGCTATAAGGGAATATGAAGTCATATGGGCATGTATGGGGCTACCTAAAGTGCCACCGCCTCATGAGGTCCGAAACTTCTCACATGCACCCGGGAATCACTAGTATAATCTGCTACATGACTCAACCATCAAGTGTATGAACCAAGAGCATGAAACAATCAAGTCAAAGGGAAATGATGATTCCATTTTCTTTATTCAAGGCATCAAACAAGAAAGGAAGCTGAAATAAAGATACACCACCCTCTAGGTCATTCATCTAGAATAGATGTTGTGATGTCGACAGATAAGGGCTCACCATAGGTGAGACAATGAGGATCCTCAGCTAAGGCAGGAGGGAAAATAGTAATGTGACTGATGGACTGACACCAAGGAAAATGTGGAGAATTGGACTAAGGGACAAATAGATGACTTCTCTTGTCAGAGCACAAAGTGCATGGTTGACGTGGCAACAAGTGACTCGACTATGTAGGGAATGGTGGACATTATGATTGAAGTCCAAAATGGGAAACACAGGATGAATGGTATGCAAACATGGATGGAATACTATGATATGATACAATGGGATTTGAAAAATACTCCATGAATGCAAAGGTGACTCATTGTGGATGCTTTGAACAAGGGTGACTCGATGATGTTGCCACATAGAATAGGCCCGGTGGGGACCACAAAAACATGAGAAAATAATGGTTACTCATGAAGAAAATTGACACCTGAGATAATGAGCACCAAGGGAAGGTGGTCCCCAAAGTACAAGTGTCATGTATGAAGAAATTTGATTTTTAGAGGCAACGAAGTGACCCTTCTTGGAAAAATGGCTTCTGGGTGAAGTGTCAAATCATAAGAAATGAAGAGAGACCCATTATAGTGCTTTATGAGAGATTTTCAAAGATTTTGATGGTTCATAAAATTGAGCTACAGTTTGGTCACAATGGGCAATAGAAAGACTATGGGTATTCCTAGGAAAGGGATTTTTCCCTCCAATTTAATTCATTTGCTAATTGAGCTTTGGTGAATTTTGGGAGGACGAAGAGGCCATAAATCTTGTGGAGATAGTAGAGGAAAAACTGACCATCAGAATGAGGATTTGTGACTTTCAAGCAAGTGGCCTAACTTTTGTAATTATGGCCCTAATGCTTCCTGGAATGGTGGTTCCTGGTGAAGAATTAAGGGAAGAGGAAAATGAGAATGAACTACTAGAGGAGGTCTAGAATCATCCTCACCCACTAAGTCAAACATGTGGACTATGTGGCAAAGGTTGTATGATAGAGAGTACAATATTCAAAGATATAGTATCAAACAACAGACATTTACTTATGGAATGGATATATAATTTTCACTTACACTCGATCTCAATTTGTTGGTGGCGATATGTGATGTGAATATGACTCACCCAAGAGGCCTGTAGGAGAAAATATCCAAGGAATGGTAATATAATTGAACATACCTAGATTTGGTGGGATCTAGGTCGAGACTTATGTTAATCAATTAGGAAGATGGCTAGAAGAAAACCATCATGCCTCCAGACATGGGGTAACGCCCACAAAAATATGTGATGGAGGAGATTGATATGGTATGAAAAGGTGGGAATGATTCCCCCTAGCAAGAGGAGTTTGTGGAGAGCCATTGTGGTCTAAATGCTTGAAAAATGGATTCAAGCATCTTGGCCGAACTTGGAATGAGATCCTCCAGTGTACTAGATGTATTTAGAGTGGTAGACTCAAAAAAGATTTATTTTTATATGTCGATACATAATGTGGTTATGCATCTTTTATATGATGATTGTGGTTCACCCTTTTTTATGGTTGTCCATTGTGGTATACATGTGATAAATTCCAATCTAGAATGTTATTTGCAATGGTATCTACACAGTTATTTTGGCTCGAGAAACAGGACTGAAAGTAACTGTTTCAATTTCACGTACCAACAACTTAAATCATAGATATTTTCTAAATAGGACTTGGTTATGCACATGATACACACCATTCAATTTCATGACAAGTGGAAAGGAATCCAAATGAACATGAAAATGAAGGATGCGATGAGAAAGGGCATCAACTAACAAACCTATCACTCCATCATATAAGGCTTGGTTATTGGTGGCAGATCAAATGCACACGCTATTAGAATGGACTAACATATGAAAGGGGGTGAAAATGGTCCATGCTATCAAAGCTAGATTTTTGGAAAAGTGACTCGCACCATCGGCATACCTGATATATAATGTGGATGATGGATCCATCTGAAAGGTGCAAAATAAAAGAAATGAGATGATGCAACCTACCTAAATGCATGACAGAAATGAATACACGCAAAGCAATGGGATATGCTATGGGTAAAATCTCCTGAGGTAGAGTGCAATGCGAGGACTAGGAAGAAGTTGGCCTTCAAAATCGTCTAGAATATATGCCCCCTTACCCAAGTCCTTACGAATGATGTAAGGTCCTAGCCATAATGATGAGTGAGAAAATCAACACTGTGACGATAAAGGTCATTTTTGATGAGAAGATAGCGAGGGGCTTGGTATAAAATACGTCATTGATGATCATGAGTAAACTTTTGGGCTCGCAAAAATGTGATGAAGTACACATGATGGTGCATATCGTGCCAAGTTAATCATGGGTAGATATAGATTCCATGATGTCCTCATCAAAATGGAAGATGGTTGGACAGGAGGAAGATTGACTACATGATGCGGTGGTGGTACCTGGTGCATCATCCTAAGAATGAAGGTTCACATATACATCATCTGAAATGGTAGCTGACGAGCTAGCAGATGGAAAATCTACCGATGCTGAGACCTGGGTGTCCGATTAAGGAGGTTTGATAGAAGCACGTGCAGAAGCCTTAGAAAGGTTTTGCTCCAAAGAAATCAAGGATGACGATAGGTAAAGTATATGGGTTTTGGTGTCTTTCATCTTGACATCAGGGGGAGGCATCATGATGGTTGGGTTAGAGTTCCCTTGTTCTGGTGTACTAGTGGTACTAGAACCCATAGGTAGAGGAGTAAATGATCCATTACGAGTGGCATCGCAGTCACGAAGCACATAAAGGTAGCTGCGAAATTTGTCAAGACAAGGGAAACAATGAGAATAGTGGTCGTAATGATCGTACAAAGTGTATGGGTGATTTGTGCGCAACATTTTAAGTCTTGTCCCTGAATTTGGTAAGGTAACTTTGATCGTAGGGATATTGGACTAAGGAAAAGTTCCATGAACCAAAGATTTGAGGTGAGGAAGTTCATGATAGTTATTGGTGGCATGCCCAACAACATCACACAAAGTGCATGGAGGTGTCTACTTTGGAGGCTCAGGAGTTGGAGGTTCTTGGGGAGCCTTGTCCTTAGGTTCCTTCTTCTTGGCTTCCCCCCTCGGTTTGGATGCTTTCGCAATAGGAGTGGGTTCATGTTGTGGTTGCAGTCGAGCTAGAGCAAAAATAGGGGTTGTAGGAACTGGGGTCAAAGCATGACATGGTCTGAGCTAACCAGGGGGAGTGCTCGTTGGGTGATCAATGTACTAAACTGGGATCCCCAAAGCCGTTTTAGGGAGACTCAACGAAGCCATGATAGGGAGAGAAAATATTCTAGGAGGAGGAAACAAGAAAGGTGTTTGTCCTACAAGTTAATGTCCCAGTGGAACAACCCTTGGATGGTTAAGACCTGGAGGAATAGTTCCTTGGGGGAACAAAGGAGAGGAACCCACAAAAGGAGGAGGTCCTAGAGGCATGGATCTAGATGGCTCAGCTGAGATGGTAACAAGTGATGAAGATCTGGTTGTTGACGATAGGTACCAGACTACTTTTCAGCAGCCCGTGATGCTTGTAACATGTAGACAGTCAATGAATTTGGCTTAGAGATGAGAGGGGGAGACCAGGGAAGGCACACAAAAAGGTGGAATCTTTGTAGACATTGGGTGAAACATCAGTGAGAGGGGTTGCAGACTGCTTGCAAGACATCGATAAGATAATGGACTCAAGGGAGGTTAAGGATGGTGGCTCATAATATGTCAACTGATTGATAATGACGATCTTCCCTTCATGGGCAAATCACAGCTTACGACAATTGTAGATGCAACGACTGACATGGTGTATGTGTAACTTTGACCCAAGAGAAAGTTGTAATCTAAAGGGCTATCAATAAACTCAATGTCTACATTGATGGAATTTCCTACAAGAGTCACTGGACAATTGTGATACATGTCGAGAGGTTCAAAGGGGTGATCATCCCAAACACACAAAGTGATGGTGGATGGGGCCAATTCAGGTGGGTTGAGTTGCTTCCAAATAGCAGAGGACATCACACAGGTGGATGTACCTTCATCAATAATGCATTAAGAGATGATGGAATTAAAGACTCAGACTGGTATCTGTAATGCAATGGATGGAGGTAATGGACGATGTTTTGACACCTCAACAAGAAATAAAATCAAACGATTTTCTGAAGGATCTACTATGCCCAAAGCAATTAGTAGAGATTTCTTTTGAGATGGGTGCAACTGGAGAACCTTCAGTGTCAACATCGCAGTAGGTGATTGCACCAAGTCGTCTACCATATTGTATGTGTGGAAAGCTCAGTTAGAAGCCACGTTACAATGTAATGGCCCCTTGGGGATCTTGGGAATTGACTCAAGTTTAGGCTAATGGATTTGTAAAGGACCATTTGGTGTCATAAGAGGCTCATTAGATTCTTTGTTTTTTGTCTTAGTTGTGGATGGAGTCGATGGCTTGTTGTATTGACATGACCAAGATTGCAAGTTGACATCAGAGATATTGACCTCATCAGAATTCATCATGAGGATCTGGTAGTCACCAGGATGAGAAGGTTGGGAGGGTGGGCTCCTTGACCTTCTCGAGGTTAAGTAACAACAAATCCTTTATGAGGGAAAGGATTTGTAACCATGGACGGTTCAGATAGTGCAGGATTCTAAGGCAGTTGCTGCATGGGTGGTTAACCTCTAGAAGCTCCTTGGGCTTCCCACATTTGTTGTATTTGAGGTAAGAGGGGACAATCATGAGTATAATGGTCATGTGCACAAAAACATGCACAAGTAATGTTCGTATGAATAGGCTTGTTCTTCTTGGGTTGGTTTCCCTATTGTTGGTTTTTGGTGTTAGGCTGGTTCCCTTGGGGTTGATTGGGTTGATTACCTTAGTTACCCTTGTTACCCTTCCCCTTATTATTTTTTTTTTAATTTTGGCAATTGGTCGCACTCTGCTTCACATACACTTAGCCTTGACTGGGCGGTGGATGCTGGCGCTGAGGATGCATGGGAGGTTGTTGCACTAATGCCTAGGGGGTAGAGCACTCAATGGTGCATATGTGTAAGATGATGGAGGGGAAAAAATCTAGTATACTTGTTGAGCACTAGGTGTCCCTAACATCTACTGATGTGGTTGGGTGAATGCATAAGATGTGCTTTGTCTTGAATACATGTTGCTGGTAGGAGGGGAATAAGTGTTGGAGGAATTTGGTACCCCCCGATGGGTAGCCATAAATATAATGAGTATATGGTGAAGGATGTGAAATAGCTCCAATGATACCGTGGGCAGCGTGATATTCCCCTGGTGCATTAGTACCACCATGAAAAGGGAGGTCTCGTATAATAGTATAGATATAACCAGATTGAGCATAAATCAAGTCATATCTCAGAGTGATATAGAGAGATTCTTCCTTTGTCTAAGGAAAGTGAGATGTGACATATTTACAATGGGTGCTAAAAGAGTCCTAAGAATCCAATTGAGGTAGACATGGTCTTCGAAGGAAGGAGAATGACACATGATCCTCCTTCTACGTCATTCCTGGACATGATTGGAAAGAGGGGTGGTAGAGGATTGATGAAATGTGGTCAAGAGCTTCGTACTGATGTCCTATCAAAGAAGTAACTCAAAATATGAAAGGAATGCTTTAGAAAGAATCACAAAAGTGGAATGAGAGGTCAACATACCACTTTGCAGCATCTCCAGTGAGCGTGCATTGGAATAACTGAAGACAAATGGAGTCATCAGTGATGGAATTGGATGAACACCACATATGGAAGGAGTGGACGTTATTGATGGGGTCCTCTTTAGAATTACCCTCAAACTTGGGAATTCTTGACGGAAACTTAGTTGGAATAGCTAGCTAACCATCATCGTGGTGTATAGGGTCGTTAATCAACTGGTTAAAATCTGGAAGACTTAACACAACCATGAAAGGTAGAAAAGGGGTTGCCTAAATGGTTCCTGTAATGGTTCCACTAGATGTGACTACTGGCATAGAACCACAGCCACCACTAGGTTGGTTTCCTACACCTATAGTGGTTCCTAACATGATGATGGTATGCAGTGAAGGAAGCTTAAAATCAGATGAGGAATCAGATGAACCAAAAGAAGAGTCAGTATGGGGACTTGGGGGATGAATAACTCAAACCCGACAGGGAGGAGTGATACACCCAATCAAAAACTAAGGATAAAGGCCTAAGAGTCTTTGCGACAAACACCTTGGTGGCATTATGGTTGTGTAACGCAAGTGACATGAAAATGGTGAAGGGAGATAAACAAAATGTCTCTCTCTGTTTGGGGAGATAAATAAATTAAGTTAACTCTTGGCTTGAAAATGTAAACGAAGAGCCCTTCTCTTAAGGTGTGCTTGTGTGTGAAATGTTTTCATTAATTAAGCCTAGATTGTGTTTGGAAAAAGAAAAGGATTGCTGAAATGCTATAGATTAAGTTAACTCTTGGCTTGACAATGTAAACCAAGAGCCCTTCTCTCAAGGTGTGCTTGTGTGTGAAATGTTTTCATTAATTAAGCCTAGATTGTGTTTGGAAAAAGAAAAGGATTGTTGAAATGATATAGATGAACTGAAAGTAAATCAACTATCTAAACCCACACAAACTAGGTTTACAAACATTGTGTTGGTTGGTGGTGAAATCAACGTAAAACACACAAAAAAGGCCAAGATATCTAACCATCATTGTGATTGGAATCAAATGACACTATGCTGCTGGAAAGTGGTGTAGCAACGACAAAAAACTAGTGAGGAAAATTGTTGCGAAAGATAGGGAGATTGGCATGAAACCTAGAGAAAACAGTGGCACCCTAAGGAAAATGACCAAAATCGAAGAGGGCACTTTGGATGGAAACAACCAATCTTTGAAGATTTGAAAAAGGAAGGTACAAATCTGGAAAATATGTCTAAAATCTCTGCAAAAGCTCAGACTTCTTATTTAGCTAAATTCCTCCTATAAAGGTGGAAGCATATTAGAAACCCTGAGGGGCTAAATTCCACTTCAACGAGTGAAACAGAGTATATCAAGGCATAAGTGGGGTAACAAAGTGGTCAACCAACCTAGTAGAATGCTCTCGGCAAAACCTAGAAAAATTGTCAGAAAAAATTCCTGGAAACCCTAAAATTGCAGTTATGGACTTGATTCATGGGATATCACAATTTTTGGGCCACAAAGTCTGTTCTAGACCTCCAGATCACAAGTTTGGGGTAGATAAGTGTGATTTCTACTCATTAGTTCTCGAGTAGCATGTCTCGAAAAAATTTGTCGTCTTTGTCACGACTTGTTCCTGTGACCTACAGAAATAACTAGCAAACTTGCCGAAGATAGAAATTTGATTGATCTGAGGTCAGAATGCTAGTAAACAACATTAAGAGGTTGAAAAAAGAAAAATCCTAAGCTGAAAACTAAAATTCACCGAGGTTTCTGAATCAAAATTAAAAATGTAGTGGAGTCGCCATTTTGTTTGTGACAATTAGAAATTACCCAATGGAGTTGCCATTTGTTTTGTAGTGTTATTATCGAAGGTGTACAAAAATAAACCACTTCAGACTGTGGATGACAAACATACCAAACAATAAATATGGCTATTAAATAGTGTGCATCTGTAACAAATTATAGAAAAAAATTTGCCAAGTCCCTGATCTATGCAACAGAAATAGTTAAACAACAAAATCAAATAAGAAAATAAGTGCAAGTAACTCCAATAATCCAATGGAAACCAAATATATATAAAAATATATTTTATTAGATGACACTTATGAAGGGAACAAATAATGTTACTAGTCTCCCTCTATGGGATGGGTTCTTGGCTATCCTCAATCTCTTCATCTTTTGTAGAGTCTCTCTCTTCTATAATGTGTAAAACCTAGCAAACAAATTATTTGAACTCAATGAGAACTCCAATGGAAAATAAAATGGTGTGACAATGACAATAATCAAAGCCGCAATAGTGAGTGCAACAATGAAAATGATTAAAAGTGAAGAATGGATGTAAAACCCTCCAATTTATAATAAAATATTAGGTTATTCTCGAATAATGGAAAATAATAAGATATTATTAACCAAATTCTAGAATTAACTATTTGGAATATTTTATTATATTTGGTTGGAGGGAAAAAGTATTTAAATTGGTTAAATAATTTCATTTAGAAATAATAAATAAATATATGATTTATTTATCATCTCAAGGAATGTGGTTAAGGAATAATAAACAAATAATGATTTTTTTTAATATTCCTAGAGGATTTAGTCAAACATGACAAATAATAATAACCAAATAATGATTAATTAATTATTCCTAGAGAAAAATAAGAAAAATAATGATTTATCTAATTATTTCTCATGACTGGGTCAAATATGACAAGGAATATTTGTTAAATAGTGGTTTAATTAATTATTACTACAAGTTAATTAAATAAATAATGATTTATTTAATTATTCTTCAGGGGTTTAACAAAAACTAACTTAACAAATGTGGTTTATTAAGTAATTTCTTATAGTGAAGGCAATTTTACTATCATAAAATTGCCCCTACATGGTCTACTTCAATCCATCTAGTAAGTTATGGCTAGATGATCATTTTTTGGTGATAACAATGGTGTGCCAAAACCTATGAGTGATTTTAAATAAATGTCTAGGACATTTTATGTAAATGATCTTTGCATGGTAACTTGAAATAAATATTTTGACTTCCATATGATCTTACATGAAGTTATGAGTCATTTCTATGATTGTTTGATTAAACGTTTTAATTATTAAGAATTCATCACTTTAGAATATCCACAATACAACAATGAATTACAAAAATAAGTGATGTTATATTCAATCTACGAGAGTTAAGATTTTTTATTAAAAGTAAAAAAAAATATTAGAAATTAATGTTAAATTTTTAAATTATATAATGATATTTCCATGATATTATTTATTGTTATCATTTTGGTATAAGATACTTTTAAAAATGTTGAAATTTTAATGCCTCATTTAAAGGGGGTGCTTCATTTTGATGGTTGATTTTTAGTTTTTTGTTGCAATAGGATAAGTTGCCATAGGCAAAGATTTGAAAAGAGCTATATAGTCTTTAAAATAAAAATTACACTTGAAATAATGAATATTACATTTATTTGTTCATTTTTTAAAATTGTTTGTCATATCATTTTTCCATAACTTCATGGTTGAAATATGTTAAAAAATTAAGATTTTTAATTCCATGGTTGAAAATTTGTCAAAATATATAGGTTTTTATGAGTTATGATATTTTATCTTTAATAATTTGGTTGAAAACAGTTACAATTTTAGGGTTTTTTAGTGTCAAGATATTTTATCTTTACAACATGGATGAAATTTGTTGGAATTACAAGGGTTTGAGAAATTATATTTTATCTTTAACATCATGTCTAAGAATTGTTGGAATTTTACGGTTTTTCAAAGTCCTGATATTTTATGTTTAATTCCTTTGCTAGGAAGTGTCAAAATTGTGGCCTGATTTTTATGTTTTTTTGTTCCAGCATTAACACTTTTTGTTTTGAGGGTTTTTTTTTGTCTTTTTTGCAAACAAAAAAATGGTTTTTAAAAAAATGTTGAGATTTTACTCTAAAATTGAAAAAATCATTCTTGCATACACAATTTTCATTTTTGGGTTGTTTTTTCATGTTTTGGGGGGGTTTTCGGACTAGAGTTGTCATTTTGAGGTAATAGTTCTAGTTTGATTGGTAACTTTCTTTTATGTGTGTGTGACAACACATAAGAAGATACAATTGAAAAAACTAAATAAAGGAATGACCATAGAATGGTTCAATACAACATGGACACGTTCCATCAGGATCCCATGAAAAATTGTGGCCAATTTAGCTAGCGAAAGGAACCAAAAGAAAGGTGGAATACATGGTGGAGTCATGCCCCATGAAAATAAGTTACATGTTTATGTCAGTCGCTCACAATATTTTATATTTTGGCTCCTATGAAATTCTAATTGCCATGGATTGGTTAGCAACCCATAGAAGCAGCATTGATTGTTAAAACAATTTGTTGGAGTTCCTTGGTGAAAATCATAAGGAAGTGTTGTTGTAATGGATAAAGAAGCCTATTATGCTCAGGAAAATACTAGAGTTGTAAGTGAAAATATGTAATAGGAAGGGGTGTCCATTATATGCAGTCTAAGTGACCACCAAGCTAGAAAGTAGTGAATCTGGAATGGAAATTCACTCATTATTAAAATAATTAAGTAATTTATTCTCAAAGGAAACTTTGTATCACCACCTAGAAGGGACATTGGATTTACCATTGAATTAATGCCTAGGGAAGTTTCAACCTCGATAAGTTTATATCATATGAGTACACCATAGCTAGTGGAGATGAAGATGGAGTTGAAGGAAATGTTGGATAAGGGGTACACTAGACCTAATGTATCACCTTGGGGAGCCCAAAAATTGTTTTTAAAGAAGAAGGATAGCATAGTTCGAATGTGCATAGGTTACTGACAACAAAATAAAGCTATAGTAAATAACAAGTACCTGCTACCTAGGATTGATGACTCATTCTATTAGTTGAGAGGAGTTGTAGTGGTCTAAAAAGTAGATTTTTGGTCTGGTTACTGTTAAGTTTAGATTAAAGATGAAGACAACCATAAGAAATCCTTCATGATGAGGTATGGAAAATATGAGTTTCTGGTGGTGCCTTTTGGGCTCACAAATGCACCAACCACATTTATGTGCTTGATGAATAAGATCCTCAACCCTTATTTAGATAAAATTATATTGTTTTTTATGGATGATATTCTAGTTTACTCAAAAAACATGGAAGAGCATGGAGAGAATTTGAAATTTCAACTTCCAAGGGAGAATAAGTTGTATGCCAAAGTCAAAAAATGTGATTTCTTTCAAATACAATTTCATTACATGGTGCATGGTATTTTGAAAGAGGGAGTCATTTTAGACCGTATAAAGATCAAGCAAATAAGGGAGTGGCCCACTCCTCGAAATTTCATGAAGGTTATATCCTTTGTGGGGTTTGAAGGATATTACTAGAGATTGATTTAAAAAAAATCAAAGATTGTACACCAAATTACAACCTTACAAAGGGAACCAAATTTCAGTGGACATTTGAATGTGTAGTGAGTTTCAAGTAACATAATAAAATAACTCCCTTGCACACCTATTTTGATAAGAACAATCTAGAGAAGGACTTCCTTGTCTATACCAATACATGTAAGGGAGGACTAGGCGAAGTACTTATGAAAGAAGGAAATGTGGTTTTCTATGAGTCAAGGAAACTAAATGAACATGGGAATAACTATGTCACCCATGATTTAGAGCTTGCATCAATAGTGCATGCCTTACAAATGTGGAGAAATTACTTGCTAGGGAGAAATTTTGTTTTGATGATAGACCTTGGAGGGTTGAGGTACTTGTTTCACTAGCCCAAGTTGAATGCTAAACAAGCTAAATAACTAAATTTTATTAGTGAAATTAATTTTGAGATCATGCACATTAAAGGAAAGGAAAATAAGGCAGTAGATTCACTTTGTAGAAGTTTACACATGGCTCATTTGGTAGTTGTTAGTTATTGGGATAGCGTCCCTAGGGTCATTTTTTGGGTTAGACAACCCAATTTTTGTATAAGATTTTGTAAAAGATGTAAAGTCTCTACGAAATTTGGATACAGAGCATGCATGTAGATATGATTCAAAGGGGTCTTAGCCCCGTGTTTGGGTCCATTTTAAGATTCACCAATGGTCCACGGACCATGGTATTATATTGAGAATGCTATATATTTGAGTTGTAGCGAGTCTAGAAGGGGAGAACTAAGTAAGGTAGGGAAAGATACAGATTGTTTTGGGTGAGTGCTAAGGCAAGAAGGCTCTTTTTCCTGTACTTAGGCAAAAGGGGAAGAGGCTTGCAGCTGAGTGCACAGGAGGCCTTGCTATGTCAACAACTGAGTGCACGGACCCCTACAGCTCAGTGCGCAGGGTGAAAGAGTCTATAATCTAAACATTGGAGATCAATAAAGATTGATTTTGAAGAATTAATGTGCAATCTCAACATTTTTGTGATTTTGTTAGGTTATGTTTTGTCGCTTATAATGTGTTCTATATGGAATAGTGAATAAATGATGTGAGAAACTCATGAATATATCTTATTTATGCATGTCCTAAGTAATTATTTGTGTTCGTGAAGTTAAGGATTATTTCTGTTACAATTTCTTACAAGTTGGATAGATTTGCATGAAGGAAGATCTAGGGTTATCTATTAATGCGCAAAAATGGATAACCTGCATGTTTAGGGTCTGCAAAGACTGATCATAGACCTTCGCAAAGGTCTAGAATCCATTTTCATAGAACTGTAGTAGCGAACCATGGGAGATAGAGAACCACTTATCACATGTCCCTGGATGAAGAAACCTACTTCTAACATCCCCCAATACAGCTTCGGGTGAGACTACAACCTATGCTATGTAGGTTGTTGCTGAAAGGGCCAATGTTAGGGTTTTTCTAGTTGGCATGAACAACTCTAAACTTGGGTGAAGTCCCATTAAGCCAATAAATGGTTCCACTTTTGGGACAATTAGGTAAAATATATATGCAAGGATTTCCTCGCGAACTGCCGGGAAGCTCAAGAGGAGAGCAAGTCGTTCCATTATGCATGGATTTTATTTTCTATTGTTTTAGTAGCTTGGAAATTATCAAAGGATGGTTAGTTCCCCCTGCACAAGGAATATTTACCCAAGGAAATGTTGTTCTCCTCGTTGTGGTCTACAAAGGATCTGACAAGAATCAAGGAGTCAAAAAGTTTCTAGATTCTCATAGAGATGGACCTTTATATGGTTATTAGTCAGAGGCCAAGGTTGTCCCCAACCTTGTTCGCACAATTGACGACCTACGCGAAGTTCAAGTCCGATTTCCAAAATTTTTCAATCAGAGTGCGAAGGGATCCAAAGCATATATGGCAAAAGTTGCCATATTTGATATCTGATATGAAGGTGCAAGAGATCATGGGGTATTGGCCAGCAGAGTGGTGTAAACCCATGGGGCTTGATGTAGGCACTAGCAAAGGTGGGGAGATCTCTACTTCGTAGAAGCATAAGGAAGTAGCTCAGAAGGTCGCGCATGCTCTAGCTGAGAAAAAGAAGGAATTTGTTGCTAAGGCAGCTGTGGAGAAAGATTATGTTGAGAAAGAACACGCTGCCAAAGAGTAGGCTAAGAAAGAATGACATTATACAGAAGAAAGCAAAAGGTCAACTTCACAACACACAGATGAGTAGGAGATGTCAGAACAGGAAGGAAGCGGTGATGAGGAGCAGAGCACTCCTTTCACCCTAAAGAGGCATGGGCAGGAGTAGAAGGGTGGACAACGAAAGAAGCATAAGTCTGATAAGTATACACATATCAACCCAATGGTGATGACAGAAGGCAATCGCGATGAGATCAGTGACAAGGTTAAAGCCACAACGACTGAGGTGTTGCAACAGTTTGAGCAAAATTATATGCAGATGTTGGGGAACGTCCAAAAGGATCTACACGAGATGCGGATCTAGGCTAGCAGGATTCAAGAGGTCATTGGGAAAGCAAGCGGGGTGCAGGTGAGCCTGACACATGTAAGTGGAACAGTGGCGAAGTTGGAATGGACTCTGGATCTCAGAGTCATACCATTACCAGACAAGTTTGTTCACTTAGAGTCAAATGAAGATCATGTTGTGATCAACACAGTAAAGGACATGGGACTAAATTTGGCTTCATTGTCACTCCAGACCCTCCATATGATACATCAGGGGTTTTTGAATGAATTGAGGATCAGATAGTAGCACACCCTCACCGTCATAAGTGGGTTTAAGATCAACAATGAACAGATGTTCGTGGAGAAAAATCAGGCACTGAAGGCAAAGGAGGAGATGTAGGCACATAGCCAGAGCCTAGAGATAGTGATTGAGTAATCCTGCAAGTTAGTACCTGAATTGAACATACCAGAGGATCCCTCAGCCTCCACAAAAATAAGGAAATTGGCTGTCGCGGTACGCGCATCTAAGGACAAGGTTGGTAGGGTTACCTTTGATTTCCAGATGAAGATAGAAGAGCTACTGTTGAAGTTGCAGCCAGCGACTCTGCTAGAGGTTCGAGAGCAACGTGGAGCAGCAATCAAGGATGGTATGAACACATTGGATATCACAGTCACAGACTGTGCAACGATGTTCGAGGTAGCTATGGAACTATGGACAAGTCTACAGGAGGACTCGACCCTGCAGAAGCTGAACACCAATGTATGAGGGACATGGTAGTAGTATAATGAGGTTCAATCAACTGCATGCACTTTGGTGCCAGTGCAACGCCTTGTGAAGCTACATGAGGGAAAGCAGCTGCAAGCATATGTAGAAGAATTGCACAGGAAAGAGGCCCTGCTAAAGACCAGATTACAGTCTCGGCTAGAGGAATCTTGTCAGCTTACTCTACACTCTAGGAAAATCTCAAGGTGATACAATAGACATAAAAGATGATGCACTTAGCAGTGGAGCACCTGACAATAGAAAAATTGGTTGAAGAAGTGTAGCAGGCTACGGTGCAGAGCACTTCTCAAGTTGCAGTGTTACAGGTTGAGCTCGGTGGTCTACGTAGCAAGATCGAGGCACCAACTAAGTTACTCAAGGGTGAGTCAGGATATTTGTGTTGGGGGCTTATTGGGATAGGTTACCTAGGTTCAGTTTTGGGGTTAGACAACCCCTTTTTTTTTAAAAATTTTATAAAAGATGTAAAGTCTCCATGAAATGTGGATGCGGAGCGCAAAAGTATATAGGAGTCAAAGGGGTATTAGCCCCTTTTTTGGGTCAGTTTTACGATTCGCCAATGGTTCACGAACCATGGTATAATATTGAGAATGTTATATATTTGAGTCACAACGAGTCTAGAAGAGGAGAACTAAGTAAGTTAGAGATTGTTTTGGGTGAGTGCTAAAGCAAGAAGGCCCTGCTTTTTGTACTTAGGCGAAAGGGGAAGGCTCCTGCAGTTGAGTGTGCAGGAGGCCTTGGTAAGTTTACAGATGAGTGCGCAAACCCCTGCAGCTGAGTGTGTAGTGTGAAATAGTCTATAATATGGACATTAGAGATCAATAAAGACAGATTTTGAAGAATTAATGTGCAATCTGAGAATTTCTGTTAATTCTATTATGCTTTGTTTTGGTTTTTATAATGTGTTTTCTATGGAATAATGAATAAATGTTGTGTGAAACTAATGAATCTATCTTATTTATGCATGTTCTAAGTAATTATCTGTGTTTGCTAAGTTAAGGATTATTTCTATTATGATTTCTGATAAGTTGGATAAATTCGCACAAAGGCGGATCTAGGGTTATCTATTGATGCACAAAATTGGATAACATACATGTTTAGGGTTCGCAAAGACTGATCGTAGACCTTCGTAAAGGTCTAGAAGCCATTTTCATAGAATTGCAGTAGCGAGGCATAGGAAACTACTGATCTATGTGCTATAGGAGCTTGAGAACCACAGCTAACATTATGCAGGTTGTTGTGAAAAGCGCTAGCAGTTAGGGTGTTTTTGGTTGGCGCGAACAACTCTGGATATGGGTCAGGCCCCCTTCAGCCAACATTAGCACTTGTAAAATTGATATCAAAGAAAGGAACAAAAGGGCATTTCTATGAATTAGCATTACCAAAAAGTGAAGGAATTTTTGCAGAAGGAGCCAAAGAAATTAATGAGAAAGAAGTATAAGCTCATTGATGATGGTATATTATTGTTCAAAGAAAAAGAGTATGACCCTTGTGTGGATGATTTAAGGAATCTCATCATGGATGAGTTTCATAAGGGACCTTACTGAGGTCATCTTGGTTACCAACTTATGATAAAATCGATAAAAAAATGTATCATTAGCCATAAGTGAAGAAGGTAATTTCTTAATACCTTGCCATGTGCTTGGAATTCCAACAAGTTAAAGTAGAATTTACGCACCCAACATGGTTACTACAACAAATACCCATTCTTGAATGGAATTGGAAAGTTATATCTATCGAATTCATTACAAGAATACCAAAAACAACCAAACAACATGATGCCATTATGGTGGAAGTAGATAATCTAAGGAAGCTCACCTCACATCTGTCAAGTCCACTCATCAAGTCATAGATATAGATCAAATATTCATATTACATGTCATACCTAATAAAAGTATCTCATATTGGGACGAAAAGTTCATATCAAGAAGGAAAATTTGATAATCCAAATAACTTTTAGTACCACATATCGTCCTCAAACAAATATCCAAATGGAAAGAGTGAAAAAATTCAGGAAGATATGTTAAGAATGTATGGCGTTCATCAATGAAAGAAGTGGGAAGATTTCCCACCATTAATGGATTTTACATACAATAATGGGTATCAAGAGTCACTATGGATGAGTTCTTTTTGAGGCATTGTATGATAGAAAATGCAACACTCCTATTATTTATGATGAACTAGTGAAAATAGTATTTCTTGGAGCTATCAAGTTAAAATAAATGGAAAAAGAAGTAATCAAGATCAAGAAAAAATTAAAAGCAATGCAAGATAGGAGAAAGATTTACATAGACCAACAAAGGATAAAAAAAAATCCAAGTAGGATAACATATGTATATTCATATTAGACCAAGGAAAATCTCACTGAAAGTGGAATCTTGTGCTAATTTGGCACCCATATTTTGTGCATCCTTTAGATTTTGGAAAGAGTGGGTCCAATGGCTTATAGATTGGTCATACCACCCAATATGAAAGAACACGGTATTTTTCACATTTATTTACTTAAGAATTATGTGCATGGAACTAATCATATTATTTAATGGTCTATGAGACAAGTGGAACGTGAGGGAGAGTTCCAACTATAACTATTGTGCATCTTGGACTAGAGGTAGACCATGCTCTAGAATTGAGTAATAGAGTAGTTCAAGGTGCAACAAAAGCACTTTGGACCTGATGGAGCCACCTGGGAGATGGTAGAAGAAATAAGGGTATTATATCCTTTCTTTTTCAATGATTAAGAAAATGTAAGAGTGGTGATATAAATCTCAGTTGTGTTCTATTTTCTTCTAATTACTAAAAGACTGGGGATGGTGTTTTTTTAAGGGGGTGGGATTTGTAACACCCACAACATTACCCATTATTTTTGTAATGTTCAATAACAATTGTATAATTCTAGCATTTAGGCCATGTCTAAGTGATAGATCATGTGTAATTATAGAAGAATTAAACATGAAAAGAATGGCTTGAAGGGTGGACAGACAGAATAAATTCTGAGGGGAGAATGGAGAACTGGAAGAGTGGTGTTACTGGCATAACAAAATTCTCCACCACCTAACAATTGGTAATGATAAATTAGGTAGAGCAAGCACCCATGTTTTCTTATTTCCATGATGCCAATGGATGGAACATGGGCCATCTCGTAGGAGAAGCAAGTTCTCAAGGAAAACAGGAAGCAAGGAAAATTGAATTCAAAGGAAGAGATAAAGAAGATAAGAGAAAGAATTCCCTAGTAATGTGGGACTGGGAGTATTAAAATAGCATGGGAAAGGTTATTGAGATTGGTGTTCTTGATCTCTAAGTGTTTTCCTTTGTGCTGATGTGATGAGTTGTAGGATTGTGGCATCTAAGACTAAATAGCTAATGGGAATCTCATTAGAGGATTGAACTATGAGTGCTTTCCAAGTAACTTGATAAACCACTTAGTTATTACTAAAAGGGCTAGTAAACCACTTGGGTGCTTACTATAAAGTTGTTAAGCCACTAGGCAGGGTAGCTAAACCACTATGATGCTTGCTAAAAATAGTTGATAAACCACTAAGTACTATTTAAGGGAGTTGATAAACCAGTTAGTGTTTGATAAGTAAACAGATAAACCACTTGGATAGTGGAATATAGTCTCTTTAATTCCTTGTATTGAAAACATGACTAATAAACCACCTATATTGTAGATTCAAATTGTTGGAATTGAACCACTTCTAAATAAAAACAAATGGAAATTAGGAGACATAGAGTGGTTGACATCTCTGGAATTAGATATAAGGAGGGTCGAATGTTAGATATTAGAGGATCAATAGCCCAGTCTCTGACCTACAGAAATCCAGTATTTTCCTCTTGACTCTCACCACAAACAACATTCATATGAGTAGTAAAACAATTTCTTTAATCCAAAAACACTTATGAAAGTATCATTTATTTTCATCAGTCTCATAATTGTTTCGAAATTCAATCTTGAATTCGATATCAATAGATGGTATTATAGGAATATAAAAATTCCATAAATGAGTAGAGGACAAGTTCAATAGTTTATTTCATATTTTTTCGTAGAGGACCAGAAGACAATATCCTTGGTCTATTTTCATTTTTTGTAGAAACTTTTAAATGAACAAAACAATAGAGCTGTAAATAATTTTACCTCAATATATCTAGTTATATATTTTATCCAACAAAGTGCCACTATGAATATCTAATTCTTATTCCTATGTTAAATCAAGCTAGATGTTACCGCATTTGCACTAGATATTCCCTTCTAGATTTTATTGTCATACCAAATATCAGAAGTTACAACCATGAAGGGCCTTGAAATGACCAACCTAGGGTTATCCCTCTTATTCTTTAAAGGAATCTCCATGGATTGTTATTAAAACCAGTCTTTACTAACAAGGGTGGTGAGACAACATGCACCCATATGTGTCTTATTATCTTAATGTGGTAGGGATACTCATTCTATCTGAAGAGGGTTGGTCAAGGGGAGTTGTAACTATAATTAGCATTTTCATAACTTGGAAATTATGATTTTATTATTTATATAATACATTATCAAGTGGTGAAGTGGTAGGATTAGAAAAATATTCATATAATGATTTTTTCCCAATTTTTTAATTTCATTTAGAATGATTAGGTATTTTATATTTAGAGTGATTATATGCTCTACAATTGATTGTAGAGAAAAATTGCAACATACTCACTCATGAAAATAATATTATATTAAACCAATATATTTCATTATAACTTTTTATTCATCAAGTATTCATAGGGATCAAATATTTCAAAATGATTTTTTTAATACAAAACTTAGAAAGGGCTTACTCCTCTGTAGATTTGATTCCTTCTCAACACTTATAGATGAGGAGTTAAAATGGGTTTATACTAGTTCTTAATAATATTTTTTATATTTATATAAACTTCTCATTTATATATATAGAAATATTCCCATTAATAATATTACTTATATTTATATAAGATTCTCATTTCTATATATAGAAATATTCTTATTTTTAATTTTATTAAAACCTTGATAATGCATATAGTTACTTATATATAGGATTGATAGTTTTTTGTAATTTATTTTTTTAATGTGATATATATATATATATATATATATATATATATATATATATATATATATATATATATATATATATATATATAGAGAGAGAGAGAGAGAGAGAGAGAGAGAGAGAGAGAGAGAGAGCTTCCATTCTTATTAATCGAATTTAAATATGAAGTTATAAAATACAAGGGATATGAATATAAATTTATATTTTAATTTATATTTTAAAATGAAGATATTTTATATATTTCACATATCTATATTTGGAAATATTTTTATTTCTAATTATATGTTTACAATTAAATTTATCAATAGAGATCCATATTAGTTTTGGATCTATCCAACAATTAGAGGGATTAAATCTCTCTAGGTAGAAACCTTTCCTCAAGTTTTACAGTTAAAAATAAGTTTGTATTTTGGGAGATTTCATCCCTCTTAGCCCTTACTAAAACCCAAGTTAAAATGAATCTATGTAGATTATAGATAAATCCTTTAACGTATTCTTCATAATAAAATATGCACGATTCATATTCATAAGAAATTATGCATCCAATTAATACAAGCACTTTATTTTTATATGTGATTCATTGTCCTTGGAGATCAATGATTTCTACATCCACAAAATATTTGTACTAGGAAAGTACAACTGAAGGGATCACTTCCTGCTAGTTCAACCATAGAGCCTAACCACAAGAGTTTCAAGAGAATTGAACATGTGACTTTTGAGTAATAGAGGTTATTTAACAATGGGGACTAAAACAAGTGAGCTAACCCTTTGGGCTAATATACAAACTTGATTCTAAATTTTTTTTTAATTTCAAATTATTATTTGTTAAATAATAAATACATTTAAAAATAGTCTCTTTAAAGAAATAGATAAAATTATATTATATATAAATTTATAAATATAGTAGATCACGTTATATTAATATTATTACCAATGAAATTATATATATGTTAATCTCAAATTTACCAAATGTCTAGAGGGATCAAATCTCTTGAAATGCAGACCTCTTTTATGGTGCAAATTTTGAAAAGAAACATTACACCTCAAGAAATTTAATCCCTCTTGGTGCTTAATAAATCTGGGGTTAACATGGGGTTTATGTTGGTTATACACACACACACACAATGTGTCAACTCCATGCTAATCATAGAATAATTGTAGTTCTCCTTCATCATGAACACCATACACATAAAATGTTTTAACTCTATTTTTTTCATTGCTTTGAAAAATATGTACAGTTTCTCTCTTGTTATATAAATAGATAGATAGATATTTACATTGAATTTTTTTTTTATTGATATTTTTTTTTAAAGTTACATGTTAACTCCATATTAAACATTGAAGGAATTAAAAATATCTCTTATACCCTAAATTAGAAAGCACAATATGGTTTATACCATAAAATAAAAAACACTTATCAATGAAAGGATTAAACATCTTCTTTATCTTGAGAAACACATTAATAAAATGTGTTAACCACAAGAAATTTTTAATTTTCATGTAAGAGTTTATCTTGCACTTTCTCTCTTTCTCTCTCCCTAGATAGACAAAATCTTTTTAAAGTGTTGCATGTCAATTTTTTTCCAAGGAAAAAATCATAATTTAATTCAACCTGTAAACAAGAAACACAATTACGTTCTATAGATGCCATTAGGCATTCAATCATGTCCACCTTTCGACTGATGCACAATAAAAGAAAAAATTGTAAAAAAAAAATAAAAATTTTGTTAGTGGCTAAGTGTGATAATAATCACTTAACTTCCACCTTTTCCTTTCCGTTTTTGAACTTTTTTCCAAAACCCATGGTTAGGATCAATTGTTGCTATTTCCAATTGATTTACGGCTTCCTGCACATGGACTTATTTTTCTAAATATGAAATCCCAAATACATGGGTTCGTTTTATACCCCTTGATCCATTTTCAATAAGTATATCTTTGTTTTACTACTCTAGTGCTTTAATTTAAGCTAATTATGTACCCTTCCAGATATGGTTCATGATTCCTGATTGGTCTCTAGCTCCTTCGTCTACCTGGCTACCATGGTGTGCTTCAGCATCCATATTTGGGGTACTTTCCATGAGATTAGTCCTCAGATATGTTAGGTACCTTCCATAACTGTGGCTTTTGGTCCTTCCTGTATTTCTTATTTCAAGTCTTTTTTCCTATGGGCATGTCTTTTGTAGATGTTCTATTTGGAAATAGATTCAACATCTAAATGTCATATTATAATAATATAGAACCTAGGTCTATTGAAAGTGTTCATTTTTTAGAGGAATACAATCAGGTAGATCTTTACTAAGGTCTATCTCCACACAAATTCTGGAAAATGTAAAGAGACCTTTTTTTGTTCTCTCGATATCTATTATTTTAATTTTCCAAGAGAATTACCAATATATTCCATGACTTGATGGTGCCAAAAAGAGAGAGGGATATTTGGTAATCTCACCTAGACTGACATTATACTGACCACCATGTTTTTAGAATCAAATTCCAGGAACTATGAGATGATAAAGATCCCAACTCTACCCCAAAACAATAGCCCATTGTTTAGGATTTTCTCCCCAGATTTCTTCGTGTCAAATTGAACTATGAAGAAACGCTTTGATCATAAGTAACATTCACAATTGGGTGTCTAAGAAAATATACCCATTTATGTAAGTATTTATTTTTATCCATAAACCATTAAATTTTCATATTACTGCCATAGATTATAGATCAACAAAAATCAATTCTACCTATGGGGTTTAATGTCCATTGATAGTGATTTTTCTGCTTATTCTACTATGTAAGGTCTTGACATATTTTGGATATGATCTGCAAGAATGGAAGCCTTCCCATTCATCACATCCTTAAATGAGACTGGTCCATTAGGGTTGTTAAAACCTGTATTATGGTTTATAAGACCTGTAGTTTGTCCCTATAGCCTAACATTGAATATTATGATGGAATCTTCTACCATGCCATAATATTTTAGTGGAAAATAATTATGGAGAAATTTTCCTTCATATGACAAAAACTAAATATTTTTTGGTATTCCCAAGCAATTTTGGCTACTTTGCTTTAGGTATTCCACTAGATCTAGGCCTTAGATCTAGAGGATTAATGTCTTCCGATTAAAATTATTGAGGAATATATGGTATTTTTCTTTCTCTATCTACATTTTTTCTATATACAGATATAAAATATAGAGAGAATACCCATAGGACGGAAGATCCCTTTCTGAGGATGTTCTAACACCAAATCTGAAATGCAAATCTCCCTTTCATGAAACACTACTGTCAAAACTTCTTGCGGAAGTTTCCCCCTTAAACCTACTTGGCCACAACCATCAATACACTCCATCCCACACATTGAGCTATAAGACAAATGACATATCATAACTAGATCGGTACAGAATCACATCTCCCTAATTATCTCACAACTCCATGTGTATGTCATTTTCGATGACAATAGTTCACCCTTTGTGGCCACTCCCACCTAAATTACAAACTAATACAAACAAATAGACAAGTAATCATGTTTCATGTCACCTCTATATTAAACATTGAATTAACTACACCTTCCTAATACTCTTAATTAAAAAGCACATAATAATGAAATAATAGAACACTATTCTCAATGGAAATATACGAAAATTTTTAATTTCAATTACATTATTTTTCTCTATATAAAGTTGATGTATAATTATGTTACCTTTATGGATATTGAAATATTTTATTTATGGTTTACACTAATTATTTATGGCTTACACTAAAATATTTTATCTCGATAATATAATTTTTATTTTTATCAGTATGATTTTTATTTTTATCAGTATGATTTTTTTAAATACTACATCTCACTTGAACACAAAATGAATTATACACCTCTTTCATACTAAATTATGATATCAATATTATTTTTAGATGCCAAAGTCTCAATTCCATATTAAACAAGTGTTACATGACACTGTAGTCCCTTCCATTGAAATTAAGGATTATGTTTCTACACAATTTGCATATAGAAGTTGCTAGCATGATACATATAAAGCATGAAAGAGTATTAAAATACCCAAGGATCACACTACAAAGCTAAAAAAACCTTCTACTAGGAGATCACAAGATGAAGAATAAAGAGAAACACACTTAATTTCTTTATAAAATAAGCTATACTTGAACCTAATTTATAGGAACAATATAGGCTTCTAACGATAGCTAGAAGATGAGACCGATGACTCAATATATAAGGATAAGAATGATAAAGCAATTGATAAGCTGACTTTGTAAGCTTACAAGTTTCAATATTTATTGAAACTTTAACACCCCCCATAAGCAAAACGTAGTTTAGAAAATAAAGAAAAGAGAACAAAAAGAATAAGTCTCGAGAACTAGCCATTTTTAGGTACCCATGTACAACATTTCATCATAAAGAAAGAAGGAAATAAAATGAAGAGATGAAGGAAGGAGGAATCAAGATGAACCCCCCAAGGAAAGCTTCCTTTACTCCAACCATATGTCGTAACTAAAGAAAACTTGGTGATGTCAATGACTTTGTAAAAATATCTACTATTTGTTCTTAAGTAGGTACATATTCGAGGTTGAGAACACCATCTTGAATAAGTTGGCAAATGACGTGCATATGAATCTCAATGTGTTTTTTCTATTGATGCTCCATAGGATTTCTAGAATTTTTTATTGCACTTTGATTATCACACCATAAGAGAGTAGGTTGATCCTGCTGAATGAAAAACTCAAAGAATGACTGTCTCAACCAAAGAAATTCTTGACTTGCAAGAACTACAACTCTATACTAAGCTTATGTTGTAGATAATGTAATTGTTGATTGTTTCGTGTATGACCAAACAATAGGAGAAGATCCAAGGCAATAACCAAATCCAGAGGTGGATTTTTGATCATCCACTAATCCATCCCAGTCAAAATCAGTGAAAACTACAAGCTCAAGAGAAATAGCAGTATATTGAATGCCACAATTAGAAGTTCCTTGAATATACCTAAGATTATGTTTTCTACTTTCCAGTGACTTTTATGAGGATCATGAGCAAATCTATAGACCAGCCTGATTGCATAAGCAATGTTAAGTCGGGTGTGTGTCAAATAGAGTAGATTGCCAACAAGTTGGTGATACTATCTAGGATCAACCCTGGGAGTGGTGCAATTAGAAGTAAGAATAGAACCAAACTGAAAAGGATTAGATGAAGCCTTATAATTAGCCATGTCAAAATGTTGGAGCAAATGAAGAGAATATTTTTGTTGGAAGATGGTGATTCCTTTTGAAGATTGGTGAACCTGTAAGCTAAGAAAGTAGTGTAGAACACCAATATTTGTCATAGAAAATTGTCCCATCAATGCTTCCTTAACATTATGAATCATAGATTAAGAACTCCCTATGACGATAAGATCATCCACATACATAATTATAATCAATAAACTACAGCCCTATCTCTTAGTGTAAAATGTTGGATCAGAGTGACAACGATTGAACCTTGAGGAAACTAGAAAATTGTCCATCTTCTCATATGAAGCTCTAGGATCTTGTTTGATACCATTCAAATATCGCCTAAGCCTACAGACAAGTGAAGGATACTATATAAAACCAGGGGGTTTGTCCATGTAAATATCCTCATGTAAATCACCATGCAAAAAAACACTCTTAGCATCCATTTGGTAGACTTACTAGCCTCAAGAGGTTGAAGGAGAAAACACAAGACAAATAGAATCCATATTGGTGACAAGAGCGAAAGTATCAAAATAGTCAATTCCTTCAACCTATGAAAATCCCTTAGCCACAAGATGTGCCTTATGTTTTCTGATAGATCCATCTACTACATATTTGGTTCTATGGACCCACTTCTAACATACCAACTTTCATCCCTTTGGAAGAGGAACAAGATCCTAAGTATGATTCTTAATCAAAGAATAATACTCTTCTGTCATGGCATTAGTAAACTTCCAAACAACTATAACTACCTTTTAAGTTGTCCCATGGTGGAGCCTAGAGTGACAATTACTCCATGTGATTGATTCCCAATGAGGTGAGTGTGAAAATCCAACACCCCACCTCAAACGCAATTCTAGGAATTGAACCCGGGCAGAGGCTCTAATACCATGAAAGAGTATTAAAATACCCAAGGATCACACTGCAAAGATAAAAAATACTTCCAAAAAGAGATCATAAGATGAAGAACGAAGAGAAACACACTTCATTGCTTGAGAAAATGAGCTTTACATGAACCTAATTTATAGGAACAATTTAGGCTTCTAGGAATAGTAGAAGATAAGAGTAATGCCTCAAGTAGATAAGGATAAGACTCACAATGCGGCTGATAAGATCGCTACGTAAGATTGCAAGTTTAAATATTTATTGGAACTCTAACAAAGCATGCTATGAAATATTTAAAGTGATATTAGTATAATATCGAAAAGGTTAATATATTTTTTTCATATATGTAAGATAACAAAATATTATTGTTTTATGGAATTGTTTTGCAAAGGGAAATTGAAACAACAAAATATTGTGATTTACGAAGTGGTGAATTTAGTAGGACTCATTCAAATCATCTTTACATTATGTGCATATACAACTAAATGTATTTCACATCTGAATTACAAATTGTTTAGTACAATGCATAATTACATAGTGTTCATCAATTTGGCATGGCATGTAACATGATGCTAGACCCTTTCGTAGGGAGAGACTAATAATGTGAAAACTATGAGGGACTTTTTTTAGGTTTCTTTTGGCCTAAGAATTGAACCATTGACCCTCTCATAACTTGTCCATTTTTTCAAAGGAGGAAACAATATTTATTAATGCTCCTTAGATTTTTCTAAAAATTATCATACATTGTCTAATAACTTTGAAAAATTAATGGAGAAAGTAGGAATTGAAGTAGAGTTGAGAAGAGATACCTTCTAATTATATGAAAATTTCATGGTAAAATTGAGTATTCAAGTAAATGATAAAATTAGGACTAGTCAAAATCAAGAGTAAACTAGAAATGAAATAAGAATGTCTCCTATATTTGACTTATAGACTTACATATAAATTAGTTAGAAAATTGAATCATCAAGAATAAAGGAAGTATGCATATAAGAAGTTATGTTTTGTTATTGTTACTTCATGTGGATGATGTTATGTTATTATCAAATCATAAAAATACTTGTGATAAAAACAACAACATAGATCCATCTTAAGTACGGATATAACATGAGCCAAGTGGCTCATTACACAACCCAATATGAGGGGGATGCGTAAGTGTGTCTGTCCATCCATCCCCCTTTAAAATAAAATTAAAAATTATGTACTAAATAGAAAAATAATGCCACCTATAATAAAAGAAATATATAACTAAAAAAATGTATGAGTAAGATGTTTAAATCATATACTCTTCAAAAATATTTCAACAAACATTTAAATAAACTATTTGAAGATCTATGTTAACTAATTTATGTCGATGCTAAATTTATATATATCTATATATACAAAAAAAATTGTTAAAATAAAACATTTAAATGTTATATATAAAAAAAAAAATTCAATACCAAAAAAATAAATATGTCGATATCATTGATATAGACATATGCAGATTTACATAAATATTTTATCACACAAAATAAAATGGTTTTTATTATCAATGTATTTTTAAGTATATGTCAATATTAGTTCTTATTAGATCATTTAATTTATTGTTCTATCTTCAATTACTGTTGATGATATTTGTTTTCTCAGGTGCTTACATAAAAATGATGGACTAAAGAGGTTTTTGGCTCTGCTAGGGTTCTGCGAGTTCCTGCAAATGGCGCCGACAATCCGTGAAGTAGAGTACTTCTCAGGTATCGCATAAGTTGCTGCTGCACCCAGACTTGCAGCGCATCAGGGCTTGGGAATGGCCCATCCCCAGGGGGGGGCGTTAGTGCCCTCCCCGTCGCAGTTGGATCCTGAGCATCAAGTCGTTTTTGGCTCGGTGGACGAAGAATTTCTGAACAGGGGTAAAAAGCCCCAAAATGACCTCAATGGTGATGGAAAACGCAAAGAAGGAGATAACGAACCGCAAGTAGAAGCTGGAAAGCCTGGAGAAGGTCCGAAGATTACCTCAAACACGTGCCGACCAGTAGCTAAGGTACGACCAAGGATCGAGTTGCCTGGAGACAAGGTCGATGAGAGAATAGAGTTCATGAAAGATCATGCCCTCATTGGCAAGTTCATAGGTTTTTGGCCAACTGAGAGAGCCCTATATGGATGGATAGCTGCAAAATGGAAACCCAAAGGGGATGTCAAGCTGCAGCTAGGGCCGAAAGGCTTTTTCACTGCTATATTCTACTGTCTGGAGGACAAACACAGGATTCTGGTGGGAGGGCCCTATTTTTTCAACTCGGCTGGGCTATATATGCGCGACTGGATCCCCAAGTTTAACCCAGATAAAGAGGACCTAACGTGGGCTCCAGTCTGGATCAGGCTGTATTCGCTCCCGGATGAATACTGGGGGGAGGAGCTACTCAAAAAGATCGGCAATGGGGTAGGAAAATATATCAGAGCAGCAGAAGAAACCCTATCTCGTAAGTACATCTCCTATGCCCAGATTTGTGTCTTCATTCGCCTTAATGAGGCTCTCCCTGAGTCAGTTACTCTTGCCCACCGTGATGAAGAGTGGATTCAGCCCCTCGACTATGAGCATGTTCCTTTCCGATGTAGGAAATGTCATACCCTAGGCCATCTATTCAGGGATTGCCCTCAAAATATTCAAACCAGTCCTCTTGATTCCTCTGGTTCCCCTGCCCAGGATGGCTTCACCAAAGTCTTAGGCAGGAAGCGTTCGCATAAAAAGCCCTTCAATGGACACAAACCCCAGCCCAGCAAGCCGCATGGCCCAGTAACCAAGAACAACTTCGATATTCTTGGGCAATCTTCGGAAGATCCCCCCACCAACAATGATGTCGTCCCTGATCATCCCTCCTCCTCCTCCCCTCCCCCTCCCTCCAACCCCCCTCCCAAATCCTCAGCCCCCATCACTAGCCCCATCATTCTGCAAAGGGATCGGACCAAATCAGCCGAAAATCTCAAAGATATGGATGTAGACGGCAAAAACGATATCCCCCAGAATCCAGATGTTAGTAATGAAAACAGCGATCAAGTGCAAATAATGGACGAGGAGCCAGAAAGCATAGACCTACATGGCCTAGATCTCCTAGAAATAGAGGCGGCATGTAGAAGAAAAGCATATGATGCCATCCCAGAGTTTCAACTTGACAAACTTGAATTGGTCATTTCTCGCGCCTACTACCAGAACCAACTCGAGATCCAACCAGGCAGCCAATGGGATGGCACTCTACGCCATAAGGACTCGAAGAAAAGAGGCCGGAAGACAGATTTGCAAAGAACGATAGAGATTGGGAAAATCCTGGTCAACTCAGGCAGATATGCTAAGTTGACTAAGTACTTCAAGCCCTCTGTCAGCGGTTAAATATGAAGCTTGTTTCCTGGAATATAAGAGGGCTAAACAGCCCCGGAAAACTCAAGATGTTGAAAAACATGATAAAGAAGGAAAAGCCCCAAATATGCTTTCTCCAGGAGACTAAGTGTACTAGCTCTATGTTAGACAGTTTTTTTTCAAAAGCCTGGCCAGGATGTTGCTCAGTAGCGGTAGATGCTTCTGGAGCCTCGGGAGGGCTGGCTATTGCATGGAACACCCAAGCGGTCTTCCTAACAGATTTTCATGCAGCACATCATTTGATACAGGCTACCTTCCACATTCTGGGGACCAACATACATGGCAACCTGTCAAATGTCTACTTCCCGCAAGACACTGGCAGTAAGGTAGCGCTCCTTGACACAATCGAAGTCCTAAGTAACAGCAGAAAATTCCCGCTCTAGATCGCTGCAGGGGACTTCAACATGATCACCAAATCTGAAGAAAAGCTCGGAGGAAGAAGTAGAATGGAGCCTGAAGTCGATAGATTCAAAGAGTTCATACACTCGGCTTCTCTTATAGATATGTCGTTCTGCAATGGTACCTATACTTGGAGCAATCGCAGGGCAGGCAAGCACCAAATCGCCACCAAGTTGGATCGCTTCCTCCTCTCTGACAACGCGGTTCACTTAGGGGGAGACATCTCTGCAGCCATCCTTGCTCATACTGGATCAGACCATTGGCCAATAGCTCTTCAATGGCAAAGACCAGGTAACATGACCAAAAGACCCTTCAGGTTTGAAGGTTTCTGGCTCACTCATCCTACCTTCAAGGAGTTTGTTAAGACCACTTGGGCCTCGTTCATCCCACCAGAAGGAGCGAAAATGTACCAATTTCAGAAGAAATTAATATTTCTCAAAAGCCATCTGAAAAGATGGAATAGGGAAACTTTTGGTAACATCTTCGAGGAGAAGCAAAAGCTCATGCAGGACTTGGAAACTCTTCACCAGCAGATTATCACGGAGGGGCACACGGAAGCAACGCTGGATAGGGAACGTCGTATTCACAATCTACTGGACGAAAGAGGGAAGCAGGAAGAAATCTATTGGAAGCAAAAGTCAAGAGTTCGATGGTTGAAGGAGGGGGAGCGTAACACTAAATTCTTCCATAGAACAACAGTTCAAAGGAGAATGAACAACAATATCCCCTTCATCCAAAACCAATTAGGTGCCAAGATAGAAACTCATGAAGGAATTGAAGCAGAGCTCCTCAATCATTTTCAACAAGTCCACCAAGAGCAGGGAGAAGACAGGCAACAAGCCATTAACAAAATTACCAGCAACATTCCAAAAATCATTACAGAGGAACAAAATGAACTCTTAATGCGCCCTATTAGCATAGAGGAGGTGGACGATGCTATGAAACAGCTCAAAGAGGGCAAAGCTCCAGGTCCAGACGGGTTCACAACTACTTTCTTCCATGCCTTCTGGGACATGTTAAAGGAGGAAGTCTGGCAGATAGTAGAAGAATCCAGAGCAACGCGTTGGCTTCTTCCCTCTCTCAACGCTACCTTCATCGCTCTCATTCCCAAGGTGGAAGAATCCATCACTCCGGATAAATTCAGGCCCATTGCATTATGCAATGTCATCTATAAAGTGATCTCAAAAGTCATAGCTAATCGGCTCAAACCACTTCTGTCGGCACTTATATCCAAGGAGCAGTCAGGCTACGTGGAGGGACGGCATATAATGGATGGTATTCTACTCTCTCACGAAATCATTCATTCTCTCAAGAACTCTAAGCAGGCAGGTATGCTTCTCAAATTAGATCTTTCAAAAGCATTTGACAAGCTAAACTGGAACTACATCCATCATATGTTAAAAGCCTTTGGTTTTTGTCCTTCTTGGATAAGATGGATCCTGAACATGATTAACTCCACTCATTTCTCCATCCTTGTCAATGGCATTCCCTCCCGTTCCTTTAATCCCTCTAGGGGCATCCGACAAGGAGACCCCCTCTCCCCCTTTCTTTTCATTCTGATGGCTGAAGGGCTGGGGAGGCACATTAAGCAAGCTCTTCACTCTCAGCAAATCAAGGGTATCTCGGTGCACAACTCCCCTGCCCTCTCCCATCAGCAATTCATTGATGATACGATGCTGTTTGGCTATCCCTCAGCTCAAGAAGCCCGAAGACTCAAAAGCCTCCTCCAGGACTTCTCTTTGGTGTCTGGCATGACTATCAATTGCTCCAAATCGCAAATTTTCTTTTTTGATACTCCTCCCTCTGTCAAACCTGCTCTCTCCCACATTTTGGGCTTTCCTTCTGCATCCCTTCCCTCCAAGTACTTAGGAGCCCCTCTCACAGCTTCAGCTATCAAGCACTCTGCCTGGCGCACTCTATTGGAGAAAATCGAAAGCCGCCTCAACCTCTGGACTCACAGGTCGTTAAATCTGGCAAGCCGAATTGTCCTCACCAAATTGATTTTGCAAGCAATGCCTCTCTACTTGTTTTCCTCTTTAGCCACCCCAAAATGGGTTTTAAAATGCCTCAGAAACATTCAGCGAAATTTCTTATGGAGCACCTCGGCCACCAATCGAAAATGGGCATTGGTTAAATGGACCAAAGTTTGTATGCCTAAGGACAAAGGAGGAATTGGGCTAAGAGACCCTGAACACAGTAACGCCATCATGAATGCCAAGATCTGGTGGCAGTGGCTCACTAATCCAGACAATCCATGGGGGACAATATGGACAGCTAAATATGCAGGCAACAGAACCCACGAAGAACTCATTAGATTCACTCCCACTGAAAAAGGATCTTTGATATGGAACGCAGCCAAGCAACACCATCACATCATCCAATAGCACAGCTTCTGGGAAATCAGGAATGGTTGTAGCGCCAGGTTCTGGACGGACGCCTGGAATCAATTGCCTAAACTCACGAACATTCTTCACCCTTCTCTGATTCCAGAGAGGCAGGAACAGCAACAGGAAAAGGTCCATCATTACTAGAAACCAAAACCTGAATTGGGCTTCAGAAAATGGAAAACAAGTGACCAAATCCTCAGCAGAGAAGATGCCAGGATGGAAACGGAGCTGGGAAGTGAGTTGCGGAAAAGAAGTATAAGACAAGATAATGGTGAGGACATACTCAGGTGGGGATACCTACCCAAAGGTACCTACACCACTGCAGAAGCCTATAAACTTCTATGTAACTTTGCAAATACCCCTGAACCTTTATGGAAGAAAGTATGGGAGCTCGGTCCCTGGCCAAAGATCTCCTACTTTCTCTGGCTGACAGGACATAAGAAGATTCTCACCTGGGACAAGCTCAGGAAAAGAAACTTCCATGGCCCTTCAATTTGTCACAATTGCTTCAGGATGAGGAATCCCTTCAGCATCTTTTGAATACCTGCCCCCTAGCCAAGCTTCTCTGGAACAGGGTCAGATTCAAATGTCAAAAACAATGCATAGAGGAGGAAGACATCATCAACTCCATAAGGCAATGGTCTAGGCACCCCTACAAAAGCTCGATTCTCAATCACTTATGGAGCATCATTCCGGGGATCGTCCTCTGGAACATTTGGAAGGAAAGAAATCAGCGCATCTTCAAAAACAAAAGATCTCCGCTAGATGTAATATGGCGCAAGATCCAGAGAAACATTCAAGAAACTATGGCGCTCCAAGGTTGGACCAAAGAAGATTTGCCGACCACGGATAGTGAGCAAAATATTCTGAGGAATTGGCAGCTGCAGATACCTCAAGACTCTTTGAAAAGTAGCATTCCTAAAAGCAACAATCAGAAATATTGCCATTGGAACGCTCCCCCTGAAAACTCTTACAAGCTAAACTTTGACGGGGCATCCAAAGGCAACCCAGGAGCCGCAGGAATCGGAGGCATAATCAGGAATCATGAAGGCATTCCTCTGCAAATCTACTTTGGAAGTATAGGATGGGACACCAATAACTAAGCAGAGTTGGAGGGGCTCTGGCAGGGCCTTCAACTAGCCTGGAACCTCAATCTCCAACCCTTGATTGTAGAAGGGGATTCCCAAATTCTCATCAACATGGCAACCCGCATACAGAATGGCTCACAAGCAAGGAAGATAGCTCCCAGCTGGAGACTAGAAGCAAGATTAAATGGAATAGCACACAAGCTTAGCAATGCAAGGGCCATCTCCTTCAATCATACTCGACGGGAGGGAAACAAAATTGTCGACCTTCTCGCCAACATTGGAGTTGAGACCAGCACTCCCCTGATTTCCGGAAACACAAACACCATCTCCAACACGCAGCAGCTCCAGGAATGTGAAAGCTTAATCCGAGAGGAGGCTGCTGTCCCGGATGCGGGTGCTACGTTGCATCACATGGAAGAGCCACTTGCCACGAAGGGGAGGTCACGCGACGGACGGAGATCTTTATGGCCCCTCGCCGCCAACTCCACAGGCCGGGCATTGCAGTTCATCAGCCTTAATGAAGGTGCAGGGAACATTGAAGGGTTAGATGACCGCATTCAATGCGGGAGAATTCCGACGGAATATGGAAGGCAATAAGAATTGCAGAATGGGGGCAGACGCTGCTCAATGCGATGGTGTATATGCCCAGAATTCGGAGCAGAGCGGTGTTATTGTCGATTTGGGGGAGGCTGGCAAGCTGCTGGTCCTCCCTGGTTCTTGCCTGCGCGCATTTGTGTGTTGCCTGGAGCCGAATTGGAGGAGAATTCTGCCTAAGAAGGAAGCTGCTGGAAGTATGGTGCGAGAGAGGATGCTGTGCAGAAGAGGAAGGGGCTCAGGGCGTGGCAGCTCCTCTCGCTCGCCTGCAGCAGACACTCATCACCACTGCTGTTGTTGTTACTGTCATCGATGTGTGGGAGCTTCCCCTGTTCAGGCAAGCCATTTTGTGGAGGCTGGAGGGTCCAACAATGGCGAGGCAAGGCTACCTGCGTTTGGCTCGGTTATTTTCACGTTGGGCAATTCCAAGGATAATGCAGGTATCAACGCCCACATATCCGTTCTGTTCACCAGGGTCCCTGAGGAAAATGTGGAGGGTCTGCTGAGGCCCCTTGCAGTGGAAAATACCATGGAAAACGAGGGAGGAATTCAACAATCCCTTGCAGGGGAAATTCTGTCGGAGCATGGAGGAAGGCGGCAACAGTCTCTGGCGGAAGAAATTCGGGTGGTTGACAAAGGAAAGCGTCCACTGGGTGAGGCTTCAAGCTCGGGGGGCAACTCACTGCTGGAGCCCCACCATACATCAAGCCGTGCGCATGAACCTGAATTGCCAGCCTTCATGGATGGACTACCCGAGGGACAAGGATGGGCGTGGATTCGGGAGGCTGAGCCAGAGGAAGCTGAGCCTGAGGAAGCTGCGACCGAGGAATAGGCCCATGTGGCACTCTCACGTTCTTCCAGGAAGCGTTTGGGATCGTGGACGGTTTAGTGATCTTTCCTGTTGTCTTGTGTCTTACATTGCTGGTCTCCTGTTCAATGTCGTTGGACTCTTGTCTTATGTTGTTTCTTGTTTACTTCTATGATATGGATAGCAGTTTCTCTGTTTTGGGACATAAGCGCATTCCCTGTAGAAGTCTGAGTCATATAGCCTTCGAATTCTGCCCCTGCGTGGGTTCTTCAGAAATGTTTAGGATCTTTTTGTTAGTTGATGCACTGGTCAATACTGGAAACATCACCAGGTGCAAGTGTTTTTGGAATCTATTACAGCTGCCCATGGAGCCACAGTTGGAAATGGGCATCCAGTTCTCTCGAATGTAAGTTTCAGCTGTACATATTAATACAAAAGTAGGTAGTGTTGCTTAGAAAAAAAAAATATTAGTTCTTATTAAAATATTTTATTGATAACCCATATTGAATATTTGTTTGTATATATAGCATTAAAATATTTTATTTTAATAAAAAAAAAATCTCTATATAGATATATATGAGTTTAACATCGACATAAGTTAGTTAACGTAGATCTTCAAATAGTTTATTTAAATCTCTCGTTGAAATATTTTTGAAAAGTATATGATTTAATCATATAACTCATACATTTTTGAAGAGAAATTTTATTTTTTATTTGTATTTTAGAGGGGGGCTTATGGACAGACACACTTACACATTCCCTTTATGCTGGGTTGTAGAATGAGCTACTTGACTCGATAATAATTTCGTATGATAGTGGCATTTTATACTTAGGTAATATCATTGTTATTATTAAAACTCCTGTGTAGAGAAATAGATAATGGTAAACATGAATACCCTCTATTCTATACATAATAAATGAAAAAAATAGTAACAACAACAATTTCATATACTTCTTGTACGAGCTATAGAATTAGTTAAAGAATCATAGAAAAAGGTTGAAAACATTAATAAATTTTGTTTAGTAAAAAAATATGTAATAAAGTAGAAACTAACTAGTCTAAGTTTAGAGAGAAATATTAATTTATTATATATATTATCGAATTTAATCATAAAATTATAAATAAATACAAATAAAAATTATTTACTCAATAAAATTTAAACTAAGGTTATTTCTCTCGCATAGAGTTAGAAACCCTATAAATAAATCAGAACCAAAAATTTATATATATATATATATATATATATATAATATATATATGAGAACAATACATGTAACGAAATATGATACTATGAAAAATAAAATGAAACTCATGAATGCAAATATAAACATTTTTTTTGTTTTCAATCCCATAGCTTTATTTTATGGATCCATAGAGCATATAATGTATGTCCCACTCCATAATCTTATTTGCGAGTATAAAATGATTGGATATCGATAATGCATTTTGCACACAAAGTAGAAGTAAATTTAAAACTTTTATGAGCCCTTGTGTTTTTGTTTATACATGTAATATGTATGTGCAGCTAAAGTACTCCAATTTAAACACTCCTCTTCATCCTCATTCATTTGGTTCCTGCAATGTTTAAAAATGAAGTCAAAACAATGTGTTCATGCAATGTTTAAAAATGAAGTCAAAGCAATGCAACTCAAACAATTTCTTTTACTGGAATCAAGGGACTAAATATTTAGTAATATAAAATGTTGGTATTAAAAAGTAGGTATACTGAAGCTTGGATGATTGTTAATTTTTCTTTTGTAAAGACTTATACATTTACTATTTTTTTTTTGTTTTCTACTTGTATCATAGGAAGTTATCCATGTGGTTGTGGAAGGATATCAATGAACATAACCAAATCAAACAAATAGTTATATTAACTAACTTTTTTTTAAATTTCAAAATTCAATTTCTTCCTTTTATTTCATTATCTTTATAAAAAAAAGGATCATTCTTTATTTATCAATAATATGATGGTTTTTCACAAACATTATTTAATCATTTTATTTATCCTAGATAAAAAGTAGATTATTCACTCAATATATTGGATGTTTCAAAAAAATATCACATAATTAAAATTTCACACAATTTAAACATTATATAATAACTAATTTCTTTAAATTTACTAGAAAATGAATTGAAAAAAAATATTTTTAATTATTGTAACCACTACTAGGTTTTCTCATTTACACTTTTACGTGTTAAAGAATCGAAGGAAACATTGCTTATTTCCATCTTATTCCTAATTATGATGCGTAGTAACTGATCGTAAATAGGTTGTAGTTTATTTACGTTATTTAAATTAGTATGAACTATTTTCTTGGATTTTAAATTTAGGTGTGTTTTTTACGAAGCTTACCAAAAATATTGCACAAATATTTAAAAAGAATAGCATAATTATTGCAACTACATCTAGAAATTATGGAAAAAAAATCGAAGGCATTTATTCACATGAAAAAAAGGCTGCAATAAGGCCTTCAAAGTTATGGTTCAATCAAATGTTTGAAAAACATTTTTTTTCAATAATATCGATTTTTTTTTTCAAAATTAAGCATTATAACTTGAATTGGTCAATATTAAACTAATAATGGTCAACACTTCAAAAATATTGCTAGAGTTATGCCTTACAGGGGACTAACAATGAAAGAATATTATTATTTTCAATTACTTATCTCTATAAAAGTGGAAATTGATTGCACGTATTAAAAAATTCTTTTGTTATTATTGTTCATTAATTTTTTAACATATGTATTATTTTATTATTTTTAAATGTAACATTATGGGACAACATCTACCCTATATTGGTCAGTAGAGCACCTCTTATTACAAATAGTTTGTAATTTTATTAATAAAAACAAAATTATAATATAACAAATTTATTTGAATTGATTCAATCAATGTATAAATATTTTTTTGGAAGAAGTCACATTGAAGATTTTGGTCCACTCATTTCGAACCAACAAGTGTCGTTCATCTTCAGGACATGATGAAGAAACAGATCGAGGAAGAAGGTTAAATAGGGAGACAGGTCAACCTAACAGCTAAAAGGAAATGACTAACGTTATTTCATTATTATTGACTGATTCATTTTATGGACACTACAATATCTCCCCCATATTGGGTTGCATAGACTTGACACAAAAATTTAAAAAAAAGACAAAAAGAAAAAATTAAATTAAATAATAATAAAAGTCAACCATATACTTATAAAAAAACAAAAAAAAAAAAAAAAACCAATTTAGATCTATCTTAAACCCTCTAAACCCGAACCCCAAAAAATCAAATTGTTTATATATATAAATATTAAAACGATATTTTCATAACCTACATTAAGTAAATAACAAATTCTATCCATTAACAAAATAACCTTATCAATATTTTTTATTATAATAATTTATAAATAAATTAAATATATAATTTTTACAATTATATTTAGTTAAATAATCACAAATAGTTTAATTTTTATAATTAAATCTAATCTATAAGTATTTATTTAATATTTTTTTATTAATAAAAATAAAAAAATTATATATTCAAAGTTAATATGGATAAAGTAGTAATAATAAATTAAGAAAAAATCCAAATTATAAAATAAATTATATTAGCACAATCACATAGATTAAATGGTTGATGAATGTGTATGTATCAAAGCTTCTCATATTATTAAAACAACAAAAATCATAAAAATAACTATTATTATTATTAATCGACAAAATAATTAATATATAAGTTAAACATATATATATTTGAAAGATATGGAATAAGATTTTTATCCATGAAGATTTCCCCCACTTCATCATGGAGATTAGGCTTTATCACAATACCATGGCTTATCAATACCACATCCCCAAAAACCCATAACTCATTTCATATGACACTTATTCATATGACATTTATTTTAATTAATCAGTCTAATTAAAAAACAAAAAATAGCAAAACTAGTTCGGAAATAACTAATAACCTTTGATTTATATATAATATTAAGAATATTCTATAATATTTTATGTAAGTTAAATCTCTAATCTCCACCTTATAATTATTAATCATTAAGTTCAAATTTTAAAAACCTTATTTCAAAATAAAAATACCTATCAACATAATTAAAATAATTTTATAAATAAATCTTGAATATATAAATTTATGTTCAATAATATTAACGATTAATTTTCCACAAGACTTTGGATTGTGGGTGCGCTATTAAGGCACTCTTTGCGATAGATCACCAGTTGAAATCGCCCCTGGATACTTAGATTAATCTTAACTATATAAAAAAAAAAAAAAAAAAAAATATTGACAATTAATTAATTTAATTACAAATTTATATTCAATCAAATTAACAATTAAATCTCGCTATGCTAAATAATGATTATAAAGCCAATCCTTGGCGGATGTGAACATAATCACAAAACCAATGCCTATATCAATAGGAACCAACAAGACGAATTTTCTCTCTTGTGCATGTGAAAGTAAACAAAATTATTTGTTTCTTCATAATATATTAAGTTTATTATAAAATCGTATTAATATTTATGATAGATTTAAAAATATTAATATATTAACTCTTTTTCATAATATATTAATGTTTATGATATATTTTCTCCTCAACAGAAAAAAAAATTATAAAATCTATTAATACAACGTTATCTCTCAAATTCGAATTGACTCTGTCAACCTCACATCAATTGTATTTTTGATAAATTTTTACTCTATAACAAAAATGGGAATAACTAAAACTTTTCCCATATATAAAATATGAACTACAATTTTTGTGTTAATTTTGTAAAATACGATTAAGTATTTATCCATTAAAAACGATAATAAAAAATAATAATTGTTTCTCAAAGTGTAAATGTGCATTAATGAATAGGGAAAATGGCCCTCGATGATGTATAACATTTTAAAAATTTTAAATAAAAATAAACAAAAATATAAATGTGTGTTATATTTTATTTATATTAAAATATATATTTCTATTTTATCTATTTTAAAATAAATATTAAAAATTATAATTATTACTATATAAATAAAAGTAATTTCTTCATTTTCTATATAAAACAAGATCCTCTCATATATTATTTTTTTAAGTTAGTTGATTTTTTCAAGTTTATTTTGTAATAAATAAACCTTTATCGAAAACTTACTTTTAGAGAAAGCAACGTATTCAATTTTTTCATAGTGGTTTTTAATAAAAGTGAATGACAAAATTCTACTTCATAATTTATAAACTAGCAAGAGAGGCCGATAAGATTCTTAAATTGAAAAAAATGTATTTTGGTTTCCATATCAAAGCAAGTACTAAATGAAGTTTGATTTGGAGGATTGAATTTTGGATGATGCAATTGTCTTTGAGCTTCACATTGAAGGTAGCAAAGCATATTTGCAGGTGTTCATAGTACATCGTAGATCACTTTACTCAAAATCATAATGCAGAATAACACATACAAGATTCCATCCACGAGATTAGAGATTGATAATGAAAAATAACACATAAAATATTATATCCATGAGTTTGACAATCTTCTCGACATCTAAACAAGTTTTTCCAACCTAAATTTACTTTTCTTATTTTCTCTTTTGGTCGTTCTCTATGTACTCCATGTACATCATAAAGCTCATATGCATGTAATTTGTGTCCATTTTCTATAATAAAATGTCTTCTAACTTACCAACATAAAAAACACACTATAATATAATATAATTGATAATATTTATTTATTTTTGCAAAAATACTCTATCAATATGCTTTTTATATACACTAAAGCAGTATCAAAATTTTCCACTAAATCCCCATGTAAAAGACAAAAACATAATCAAATTTCAATATAAAAAATACAAATATAATAAGAATTTAATTTTTCTTCAAATCTTAATTGACTTAAATAATGGAAATATTAAATTTGTTCACTAATTAATTATAGTTTTTAATCTTTCTCATATTCGTAAACTTTAACCTAAACTCATCTATATAAATTAAAGATATAGAAAAGATATTTTTACCTTTCCTACCTTCATGGAAAATGAATATTTGCTAATTTAAAAATATATAAAATAAATTTATGATCATCTAATTGTGATAGCGGGGATGGGAGGGAAAAGGCCACAATTATTTTCCACTGTCTACTTTACCAACAACTACTTTAGGAAGCAATAGTGCTTCTTAATCACAAGAGTTGAACTAGACAAATCAATGAAGTTGTTGTCCATTAATTGTTGCTTAACTATTGCTCTTGGTCTGACTAGTAGAGTATAATTGAAGTCTCAAGTTGCCCCATTTGTTTCACAGACATCAACGGTGCAAAGAGATGCATATTTCAAAACCCACCTCATATTTGAAAACCCATCTGAATTGAATCTAGTTTTCCTATACCCAAGCATTCGTTGCAACACCCAATGTTGGGCAAATCTCTACCAAGAGAGCTCCATCAAAAACACCCAATACTTCTGTTTTTCCCATGGTTGTTAAGATCGTAAATAAACCATCAAATTTTGAAACTACATCTAAATCCTCTCTAATCATGTTTTCCTTTCTTCGCCTCTATGATGTCTTATTTCTCTTTTACTACCCAAATAAGCCATCCTCTTCCTCTCGTGAGACTTCTTTTTCTTTTATTTTCTCTTAATATGTGCTACTTCTATGTTAGAATTTTTTTGAAGCCTCATCATCACTTTTTCCACTGGTCTTTGACTCCTGCCATCACACTCCTCTGCTTCTCCCTCTGATATTGTTGTTATTTTTGTTTTTCCCCTCTCCGGTTTCTCATTCTCTTTCACATATTTCAGAGAGGCACCCTACTTCTAAATTCTCATGTCAAGCATCTTTTGCTTCAAACTTAATTACTAACTCGTTGTATCTTAACCTTTTTGCTTCTCATTTGTTCTCATGTTTGCTAAAAAGACTATGTGTGCTAAGCATGTCCTTATCCAATTAAAAGTCTCTTTCCAATAGTAACTTGATAGAGTCTCGCAATGAAAATACCTTATTTTGTTAACAAAAATTTACAATTTTGCAAAATTTGATATTGTAAATAATTTCTAAATTTCTCTTTTAACTGGAGTGACTCCATTCACAATTCCAACAATCTTGTATAAATCCTTTCTAAATTTTAAAGTAAGCTCACCATATTCCCATATTTACCACTTCGTTGCTCGTACTTTATGAAACTACTATTTCTTTGGTTTTCATCTCATAATCTTATTCCTTTAAACCTCATTCCTAGATTTTCATACAAATTTACACCTCGATTAATACAATGATAAAGAAGATGTTTTCCAAGATAAATTCAGTTTGAAAATAATTTATAGTATTTTAGAGTGATTTCATATCATTTTATTTTTCAATAATAAATATATTAAAGATTTGAAAGAAAAATGAAATTTGAATTTACTATAAAAGAAAAGATATCAAAAATAAGTTTACCAAAAAATTTATTTCGTTTATTAATTCACCATATTACCAATATCATCTAAAATTTTATCATTTACCATTAATATATAAAAACACAATAATAATTCATTAAAAAACTATTTCTAAATTTCTAAATTCATTTTTAATACCATTCCATCTCAACATCCTCACCAGCCACACAATTTCTAAATTTCTAAATTCATTTTTAATACCATTCCATCTCAACATCCACACCGGCTACACAAGCTACACAAGATACTTACCACTGGTAATATCATAAAATAAAAGAAAAAGAAATCAGTGACATATCCAAATCAAATGCATAAAAAATATTTCCTTTTTTCATGATATCACTAACCAAATTTGGATCCTCTCTGTAGGGTTGACAGGTATGTTCATTCGATGTATCTTTTCGGTGAATTAACTTTTAAGTTGTATAAGAGCAGATGTATAGGTGACAGTAAGAAGATTGGACAACGAAGAGTACATATTTGGCCTCTTTTTATTTGGATAATGAAAGGTAACCAGGGGAGGAGATCGCATTTCTGGGGGCTATTCTAGATTTAAATTTGAACTCTCCCACATGGAACTCACTCGCGAACTATGGTTATGAAAATGGAGTTAGTGGAAATCATATCGGTAACAACAGATATCATGAGAATAAAGCTAGAGCTATTAAACAGTTGAAGAGGTGTCACGAGCTAGTAAAATTGGTAGACGAAATGGCCATGTTAACAGATTTAAAAAAATGCTTATATGCTTAACCAACAATACTTTGTTTGTTTAACGAATTGGAAGGAAGAACAGTAATACAATTACTCCACCCGTCATCGTTATTCTGACACATCTACCTTGTATTTGCAAAAAAACTTCAGAGTAGACCTTTGGTGAGTTAGAGAATTTGGTTATTCGTTTCTGCCTAGTTTTATAGTTCTAAGGTTCCGATGCATTTAGTAGCCTTTCTTGAACATCCCCTGTAAAGTAGGACAAATTTCTAGGCTATTGTTACCTAATGGTGTGGCTTCCAATTTTTTGTTTTTTATTCAATGTAAATCTTATTGATGTTGGTCTCTCTGCAGTTAGATGCTCTAGTGTTATGCTTAAACTGTGCACTTGGCTAATTCGCCATCCCATGCCTGCTGAGAGGAGAGAGACTTTTATATTCAAAAGAAATTCCAAGATGCAAATAATGGGTATATTCGACTTTAAACCATGCTCACACAACTGAGTGAAGGGGGAGGAGGATAAGCAAGAAAATTATACATCCCACGGTGAATTTAGCAATATGTTAAACTTATACATTCCACAGTAAACCTAGCAATATGTTAAACTTATACATTCCACAGCAAACCTAGCAATATGTTTATTAGGAAAGGCCATGACCACTGTGAAGTCTTCATTGGCATGAGCTTCATGGCATGTAAGGGTTTTCACACCCTTCAAACCTGCCTCCGAGGCATTAGGCATTGCAGAGCTGAGTAAATGTTATTTTATAATGGAAATATGTTGATGGTAGATGTCTAGATATTCTAGTCTAGTTATGTGAAGTTTGTCTTTTTCTAAATTAAAGGTTGAGATGTTTGGTTTTACTTCATGTAGTAAGTGATAAAGTAAATCCCAAAACTGCTGCCGAAGAGCTTTGTAGCTATAACCTACAATTATTGCAGTGACGCAAAAGCATAATACAATGGATAAAAGATGAGGAGGATAAATATGGAGTGTTATTTTGTAATGTTTATTTGGAAATGCATCGAAAATTTCTCTTCAAAAAAAGCATGAAAATATTATTCTTTTTAACTTTCAATGACAGATTTGGGTACCTATCACATGACGTTTTCTAAACTGAGAACGGAATGTTCTAAGACACAACACTCCAAAAAATCAGAACAGAGCTCTAAACTCAACTTGCCATTGTATCGTTTAAAATAAATAACGTGCATCTGGACCTCATGCAATGGCTTACCTTGCATGAGGCCCACCTAGCGTCAACATTGCAGCAGTAATAAACTTAATAATAATGAGCTTGTCACTTCGGGAGAGAAGGGCAAGGGTTTGTTGGAGAGCACAGACGAGCAATTCTATCTCGGACGGCCACTCATTCGAGCTCGTGGATTCGTTGGATCTTGAGGACACCTTAGACACTAACCACAACAATCACCATAGTTTTATGAATAACAGGAATGATATCCATGGCAGCAGTAACGAATATAATAATAACCATCTGGAGTTTATCGCTTCAGAAGACAAGGGAAAGGTTTTGCTGGAGAGCGTGGATGGGCTTTGCGATGTTGTGTTGAATGTTGTATGTTATGAGAACAGATTGGGATTATTGGAGCCGCAAAATTGTAAGCGGCGAAAGTCATCCAAAGGGCTCGACTTTGATCAGTGGGGCGCTAATAGTCAGAGACCGATGAGTGCAGCGAAAATAACCCCATTCAAGCTCTAGTGGACGCTTTGGTGGGATTTTCGGAGGTTTATAGTGGAATCGAAGTCGGTAAAATGGAGCTCTTCACTAAGATGAATCTAGAACTCGGAGCTATGCACTACGATGAATCTAGAGCCACCGGACAGAGAACCACAACGATGGCGCTTCTGTCTTCAGTTCCGTTTCAGTTTCTTCAAGCTTTGCATCTTCATATTCAGAAGAAGAATAATTGCAGTTAATTCCTTGCTGTCCATTACATTAAATGCCAGAGTGGTTGATTGAGGGGTTTGTTGAATGGGCTCGAACTTGAGACCGGTTGATATGGTGGTGGAGTCATTATTATATCCACTGACAAGTGAACACACAACCCAATTCTTTGGCCTTTTTTTACTTAATATGATCATGGCACCACCGACGGTTCAAATTGCCACCGAAATTGTCACTGCATCCAAAGAATGGGGTCGTCTCACTTCAATAGCAGCAATCGGAGCAACTGCCAAGAGAATGGGTCATTTCATTTCAATAGCAGTAATCAAAGCAACGGCCAGAAGGGAGAGAAGCTTATTGTTGTGGTTCTCCCTCCGCAAAAGCGTTGTACATTTGTTAGGAAAAACCAACGATGAGAGTTGTTTTCGAACCCTCATTTCCATTAAAAACTAGTGTGCCACATGTCAATCAGATCAGAGTGTGCTACATGTCAATCAGAAAATAGAAGTGTAGATGACTAACTAAAGAAAGCCTATCGGTCCAATAATTTACTTTTATTAAAATTATATTTATATTTTTATAAATAATTTTATTTTTATTAAGTTTTTATCCGTATTTTTTTTATGTAAAAATAAAAATAATATTGGAAAAAAATAGTATTTATGTATATTTGAAAGTAATTTTTATTATTTTTCATATATATGGTATTTTTTAACACCTTTCCAAACTTATATAAAAATAGCTTTTTGTTTTTGGCCATGATATAGTCTAAATTTTGATTATCCATATGTCGATTTCCATAGTCTTAGGATTATAAAAAATGTGATTTTTTAACTTTTAATAATGAAAGATTTTATTCATTTTGGAGGAAAATTATTTTTAAAAGAATAATTTTAAATCTATATTGAAAAACAAAATTTAAATAACATAATTTTCTTATTAATTTATTTTAATGAAAAAAGAATTTTTTTATTTTTTTAATAGATTAAAATAGAAAACAAAACTATCATCCAATCGACATATTTTTTAATGAAATAAATTCATGTACTTGTAAACCTTAAAAAAATGACGAATCATAGTTATGGTAAACGTAACCACAAATAATACCATCCATATATTAAAAAGAACTAATAAAAAAATACAAACTTAATTTACTTTAACCAAAAATAGCTATACACCTAAAAAAATATATATTTATGTAAACAATGTTTTTTCCTTTACAAATTTCATGAGCGTAGAATTAAAACGTTCACTTGAAAAATATCATGATCAACCTTTTCCTTTAATTGATAGTTACAAACTCTAAAGGTGAGTTCTTATACGCCTTGAAAAAATAAAGAAATGAAATGGCCAATAATAAATAACCATTAAATACTACGGTAAAATATCACCTATGAATATGAAAATATATAACAAAAAACAAAAAAAATTCTAAATTTAATAGTGCAAGTCTTTAAATGGATTTTAAAAAGATAAAATATCATTTGAAAAGAGATGAAACTCTTAATTTAGAAGGAGATAAGCAACTCAATATCTAATTTTCATAAATAAAGGATATAAAATGAGGCTAGATTTATTTTAATTTCGGATCTATCAAGGGTCACGGGATTAAATTTCTCGAGGTGTAGACCTCTTTTTTGAGTGCAAAACTTGACGAAAGGTTTGCACCTCGAGATTTGATCCCTCTTGGCGCTTGATAGATTCGGAGTTAATATGGATCTAGGCTGGTTTTAGTCGTGTGTGGCCAAGGAAAAATTACAGAAAATATGATTAATTTTATCAATAATATGTAAATTCATGTACTATTAAATAATCATTTTAAATATGTTAAATATGTTTCAGATTAAATTGGTCATTTTAATTTTAAATTTTCTTAGTTACCTCATTTTGCTGAGATGATAAATATTGTTAATAATTTTAATGATGAAATAAAAAATTTAGATGTAAAGTGACAATGTAATAGTGTTGAATGATAGAAAATGTGAATAATAAGAATACATTATTAAATTTTAAATTTTAAATATTTTATAATGTGATGACTCTCAATCTCTCTTCTTTTGCTTTTCTTATTTCCACCCTATTACTTTTCCATATTTTCATATTGTTCATATTAAAAGGGAGGTTGAAATCGTAGAGCATTCAAATCTTTAACTCAATATATCGCAATAAATCTCATACCATGTCACTCTTTCTTCCTGGTATTAATAATAGCTTTCTCCAAAGTTAATCCTTGTGATTTATGTGATGTAAAGCCCCAAGCAAGTTTCAACGAAAGTTGTTTTCTACTACCTCTTTCAAAGGGTGTAATTGGAACTGTTTGAGGAGATGCTTCATCCCATGGCACTCCCATGTATTTATCAAATCTCACTAAAACATATGTGGGTAGTTCTGGGGCTTAAACTCTAGGGCTATGCACAATTTTTTCTAAATTCGAAGAGCACTATTTACGAGTCCTGCATGAGTCCAAATTTGGATGTAAGCATCACTCAAGCTCCAACTACAATAAGTAACTCAAATTCCATTTCTTCCTCATCTATTTCCATGTATTTTATGTTTCCTTTTGTAGCAATGCTCGCTGCAATGGGACAATTTAGGTTTCTTAAAAATAACTTATTATGATTGTGTACATCATCATCTTTCGCAATCAAAAATGTATTTCCTTATCAAATGACTTTATTATGGAAGTATCCAAGTGTGTATTTGTTGATTTCTTTGTACATCTTGTCAAAACATAGTATCAAGACTCACAACCATTGTGAATGAGTTCCATAATTCTTTTGCACAACTAGTACATGTATATACAGGTTTATCCATAATGGGTGGCAACTATCCCAAATCACCGACCAATATAATTGACTTCCCACCAGAAAAAAACTTTTTCTTTTTCTGGGAAAGTATGTCAAAGTATTGAATCAATATTTAACAAAAAAAAATCAAATAAAACTCATTTCATCTATGAAAATATATTTCACATGCTTCATCTCTTCTTGGAATGTAAGTAAACTTTGTTGTTTTGGTGGTTTTATGTCCTTGATTGGAATCTTAAGTGCAAAATGAATTTCTTTTGTAGAAATGTTGAAAGTTGCAACCCCTGTAGGAGCTAAAAGTAGTAATGGACTCTTCCCACGGAAGGACTCAGTTTCAAATGCTTTTTAAATGGCTCCAATCAAATAAGATTTTCTTGTGCTTACAATTCCTTGGCTTAGCATGAGTATTTAGCCATCCTCTGATTTAGAATGGTCATGGATAATATCAAATGTTTCTCTTTGCTTAGCACCAAAACTTTCAAAGGAGTAAGAGTTTCCATGGTGGTTAGTGCAAAGTGAATTCAACTTTTGCATTTCAAATATGGAATGAATAGCACGATTATAGGTAAATTCATCAGCAGAATTTTTATTCCAATTATATGCACGATCGTGATCTCTATGTCCCGGCATCTCAAACTCATTGTAATTTATATATTTATTCTTATACAGTCCACAAAGAATCTCCTACTCATTCTCTATAAAATCAACAAGTGTATTTTGAACACCATCTTCTTTAGATTCAGCTGGATCAATTGGAGGCAATGGATTGCGATAAACATGTCATGGTTGGTATCGAAAGGTTTCCCAATTATGCATAATATCATCATTTGTCTCACCAATATCTTTGTGAAAATCATGAAAGGTCTTATATAATAAAAAATCAGACCAACAAAATTCAAAACAATTGTCATGTTCTCAATTCGGAATTGAGGTAAAATGATGGAACACACGTACCATAACTACAATCTTCGATTGTAACCATTTTTTCCCACTTCAAAATTTATCATATGACCATGATTTAGCGACATCTATTAATGGAAGGTGCTCAATATCAGCAAGTCTCTTGGTATATGCATCAATATAGGAATTATCATTGTCGGCATCATATGCATCAACCTATACTTGTTTAAAAACCTTCATACCAACATTTAGAACCACAAATCGACGATTAAATTCAGAAAGAGTGAGCTCAAGAAGCAAATGACATGTCTTTTATGCATCGTATTCTCTGCCAACAATTGTTTCACACAACAAACTCTTGTATACATGAGTTGCGGGTTCATTTGGATTTTGAATAGAAGATACAAGCATCAACATATGATGGAATGTTTCTGATCCATGTTTAGATTTTGCAACATATTTTGCTGTGTAATTAATGAAGATGCACTTTGAAAGAATAGGTTGCTAATCTATTTTAGCTCTCCACATCATCAATGTTTCATGATTGTGTGTATTCAATCTATGATCACTTCTTCTTGTTTCATATTTCTTTTCTCCATTCTCATCAATATAGATTTTTGACCCATCACATAGATCTCATGGTGACTCATATCAACATACCAATCTTCTCACTTTCTTTCGGAGGTAAGATCTTTCATTGCATGTGATGTGATGCTCAACACAATTAAGAAGTTCTTCATAATCAAGCAAAGGATGATCTTGAAATATTTGTTGTGTATCCTTTATGAAACGATGATCATCAACATTAAGTCTAAACTGAATATTTCTTTGATGTTGATCGCGTGGATTCATTTCCTGTACACATCCATCAAAATATTCTTTAACAATTTTAACCTGTGTAGGATCATACCAATTCAATGTGTCCATGTTAGGAGAATATTTTAATCATAGAAATCCATGTACGCGTGGAGATTTGTGATGTTATCACTCATAGTGACACCAATAATTTGTAGCATGATGAAAATGTTTAAATTTTTTATCTCGAAACATTGTATGCCTTAGGTGCATATAATATGCTACAATATGAGGATCGTCAATTACATTTGGACGTCTCCATTTCATTTCTTTTTCTATATCTATAGGACATGTTCCCAACATTAATTTATGTAAATCTTACCATTTTCATATCTGCTTCACTTAATGTAAAGAATAGTGTGGGACACCTAATCTGTTGAACCAAGTAAGATAGCTCAACACGACACTTAGTCCAATATGCACATGTACCTCTCAATATAGTTCCAAATTGCATTAATATTTCTCCAAGTCATGATTCTGGAAGATTTTGTAGATGTTCTCATAACTCCTTTATTTTTTTTGGTAGATATGTCAAATTCCTTTTTACAAAAACTGTAGAGGAAGATTGAGCACGATGTCTCATGATGGTATTGAGTAAAAAGTATCTGAATCGTGGGTGCCTTTCAAACCTGTTGTCATGATATTGGTGAAGATGTTTTTCAATATCATTATGATTAACATTTTTCTTTCATGCTTGCAACCAATCTTCTTTATCCTTCGAGAACAATGCTAGAAACGCCATATTAAATAATCCCACTGTGTTATATTCATTAATTTGAGATGAACCAATGCTAGGCCAACTAAGTACTTCTTCTACATTAGGGTTATGTTCCTTTCCATTAGGGTTCTCTACCCAATCTCAAATAATATCAATCTCTCATCATGCATTAGGAATATTTTCTACAAAAGAAGATGTGTGTAACCCATCTAATTCATCATCATTCCCTCGAAGTCCTTCAAACATTGAAAATTCAGTGTCAATATCTATACTTTCCAAAGTAACAACATTAATCATATGAGAAACATCTGTGCAACTTGGAAATTATCTAAGTTCATTGTTATCAACTTGAACTCCACAATAATATGGATCATTCTTAATCTTATAATATAATGCACACGATACAATATCTATTCTAACAGTAAAATTATAATTTGATTCTTTTCCCCCTTTTTTGTGCACCACAATAATAAAATCCAAGTATTTAATATGTCTAGGTAATTTCATGGCAAGATGGGGAACCTCTTGCAAAAAATTAATCGTGTTTCCTCTATATTTATGTTTTCCACCTATCGAGTGCATAACCTATGAAATTGGACTTGCCCATGCTATTAACATCTCTTCAACTTGAGCTAGTTCTATAAGAACTTTAGACTATCTTCCTAGATTCATATGATTATCAGTTGAAAATCTATTACCAGTTCCTTCTCGGTTACATATAATACACATTGGACCTGTATTTTTATTAATTACTTGAATTCCAAGATATGACTCTTCACACACATGGCACATATGATTTTCAACCAATCGATCAATCCTATCACGAAAATTTTGATGCACGGCATGCATATTAGCAAGAATTATAGGTGTATCTTCTCCATCTCTTCTTTGTTGTGCATTTTCTTATTCTTATTTTTCTTGTTCCTTTCTCTATCTATATGCTCTTTCATATTCTCTTTGATATGTTCCTCGATTTTCTCTATTCACACTTTTTTTTTCATACTCTTGAGTTGTGATTTGTTATGCCTTTGTTGATATTGCATATCATCAAGAATTATAGGTTAGTCTTCTTATTCATATTTTTGTTTCCTTTGTTCTTCATGCTCTTTAGATGTTATTTCCTTCACTTTTTCTTGTCCATATCTTCTTCATTGTGCATTTTATTCTTATTTTTTTGTGCCTTTCTTTTTCTGTTGCTCTTTGATATTCTTTTTTATGTGATGCTTGATTTTCTCTATTCACCCTCTATTCTTCATACCCTTCAGTTGATATTTGATGTGCCTTTCTTTGTTGATATTATATATCATCAAGAATTATAGGTTGATCTTCTTGTTCAAAATTCTATTTCCTTTGTTCTTCATGCTCTTAAGATGTCATTTCCTTCAATTTTTCTTCTCCAGCTCTTCTTTGTTGTGCATTTTCTTCTTATTTTTTTTTGTTGTTCCTTTCTTTGTCTATATGTTCTTTGATATTATATTTTGATATGCTGCTCGACTTTCTCTATTCACCCTTTGTTCTTCAGACTCTTTAGTTGTGATTTGTTGTACCTTTATTTGTTGTATTGCATATCATCAAGAATTATAGGTTGATTTTCTTGTTCAGATTTTTATTTCCTTTGTTCTTCATGCTCTTTAGATGTCATTTTCTTCACCTTTTCTTGTTCATCTCTTCTTTATTGTGCATTTTCTTATTCTCTTTTTTGTTGTGCCTTTATTTGTCTATATGCTCTTTGATATTATCTTCATATGTTGCTCAATTTTCCTTATTCACCCTATGTTCTTTAGACTCTTCAATTGGGATTTTTTGTGCCTTTCTTTGTTGGTATTGCATATCATCAAGAATTATAGGTTTATATTATTGTTCAACTTTTTGTTTCATTTATTCTTCATGCTATTCAAATGTCATTTTGTTCACCTTTTCTTGTCCATCTCCTCTTTTTTGTGCATTTTCTTCTTCTCTTTTTTGTTGTGCCTTTCTTTTCTATATTCTCTTTGATATGTTACTCGATTTTCTCTATTCACCCAATGTTTTTCAGAATCTTCCGTTGTCATTTGATGTGCATTTTCTTCCTCTAATCTTTTTTTTCATGTTTTTGTCTATAGACTCTTTGATATGATTCTTGATTTTCTCTATTCACCATTTGTTCTTCAAACTCTTATGTTGTCATTTCATGTGCATTTTCTTCTTCTCTTTTTTGTTGTGTATTTCTTTGTCTATATTCTCTTTGATATGCTACTTGATTTTCTCTATTCACCCTCTTTTATTCATACTCTTATGTTGTCATTTGATGTGATCATTGATTTTCTCATTGATATTCTTCTCGATTTGATTTTTGTTCTTCACTTTTCTTCTCTCTTCGATCTTCTCTTTCTTCACCACATATTTCTTTTGAATTCTCTATTTCTTCCTCTTTTTGTTGTCTAACACGTTGACGTCTTTTCCTTCTTATACTCTCAATAGACAGATCATCCTTGTGGTTATTACGAGATGACATGGTTATGTTAGTCACTGCAACACAAAGATCAATCCATCTTGTCAATAATCAATAATTACTTTAAATAGACACTAAAATAAATGCATCAATGCATTTATTAAAATAGGTTTAAATCTAACATTTACACATAAATCAATGCATGTAGTGTACATATATATCAACACTAAAATAAATGCATTCACTGCAAAATAAGTTTAGAAATGTTTGAATTAGAGTAATGCTCTTTATCACTTAATATTAATGATTCATCATCAATATTAAGGATTACTTTAAGGAAATAATAAGTAGAGGATTCATCCTTAAGGATTAAATTAGCAATTCCTCCTCTTTCTTATATGTCCCATCAATACACCTTAATCACATATTATATGGAAAAACGTTTCCTTTATCTTTAATTATATTTTAAAAATGTGAACAAAAGTTATATTTGAACTTTATTTTCCTTCATATCTAATTATATATTAAAAACATATGTAAAAATTGAACTTTAAATTTTTAAATATATAATGTCAATGGAAAAAGGACAGGAAATAAGCAATATACGATTAAAAAAACTATAATAAATATAAGATCCATAAACATAAGATATTTACTTAGAAGATATATGAATAAATTATAATTTGCTTAGTTAAATCTTACTTATATGAATATTTAAATACATAATTCATCCTAGCTAAATTATATACATATGATTAATTGATTCATTGTAAATAAGTGAATTATTACTTGTATTACCCTTTCATCATTCTTAAAATTAAAGTATTGTTAAAGTTAACATATTGTTAAAGTTAAATATAATGAATTATTACTTGTATTACCCTTTCATCATTCTTAAAGTTAAAGTATTGTTAAAGTTAACATATAATGGTAATAACTTCTTAAATGATTCTATAAATTAGCATACCTTTTATATTTAACTATATCTTATGCTCTACTCTAAAGGATTTTCACTCGTCTATATAGATATTGTTAGGTGATAAGACATCTCTAATTTTATGTTTCTGAATTTTTCTTTTAGATAGGTAAGACATGTCTTGAAAATTGTACGAAGACATGTCTTGAAAATTATACAAATCTAAGTCACCCGGTCAAAATTCCTAAAGACTTAGTTTTTACTATTTCCTTGAAATACCATTAAGTCCATTGTGTTATCATTCATGGTTCCATAGTCTGGTGGTCAGGAAATTTAACTCTAAATCCAGTAACCCGAGTTGAAATATCGGCGGAAGCTTTTTGTGCTTCTATCCTTTTTTTAATATAGTATTGTATAATTCGATATTAGGTGAAATGGTGTTTTTTTAATGTGTTTTTCAAAATATGAATAAATTTAAACCAACTGAAAGGTTGGTCGAGATTTGGACTCACCCGTCGGATTGGTCAAGTTGGGAATCAATTAGAGGGAACAAAATTTAAAATAGTTATCATTCATGGTTCCATGGTCTATTGGTCTGGAAATTGGACTCTGAGTCTAGTGGAATCTCTTTTGTGCTTCAACCAGTCTAATTCTTGATTTTCTTAAAGTCAGAATTTGATATTCGATGAAATGGTGTTTTTTAAATGAATTTTTCGAAATACAAATAAATTTAAACTGACTAAAAGGTTGTCCGAGATTCGAATTCGCCCGTTAGAATGGTCAAGCTGGGAAACAATTAGAGGCAACAACGTTTAAAATGGTAGGATATTTTCTTTTAAAATTTGATCCTATTTTAATAGAAAGTAGAAAAATATATTCAACCATATTTAAGCGATATTTTCTTTTAAAATTCAATCCTATTTTAATAGAAAATAGAAAATATATTCAACCATATTTAAGCGAGACTTATTTTGATTGCTTGTCATACCAATCATCAGTTTTTGGTAGGATTGACTATTCAAAGCTAGGATTGACTAGGGTAAGACTTATAGTAACTATTTTTATGTTAAATCATTTACGTTTCTGCACGGGTCAATTGTGTGTAACCAATTGTTTGATTTATTTCTATTTTCTATACACATCAAGACCAATTTGAAGAATTATGCTTTGAATTCGGAATTCTAGAGATTAATAATTGTAGAGATTCATATAAATATTTATTCTAGTGGTAGCAATGATCATTACACAGAATAGGATCCATGGATTCGAAGCAGATGAGAAAGGTAAAAACAAAAATGCAGGGGAGGAGAAATCGAAATCAAACATGGTTTGTTCTGACACTTAAATCCTTTCCAAAAAAAATATTTCTTCCACTTCACATAGCTCCTAAAATCCCTTTTTAAAAATATAATTTCACACTTCTCACTTTCACTTAAGTTTTTTCTCACAAATACAGTTCGACACTTTGTTTTTCTGTTAAATTTATATATTTAGGAATAGACGTGTTATTTCAATAGAGATGACCTGTTAAAATTATTAAGAATGTTAAAAATTATATTTTCATTTATATTTACACTTACATGTTTACATATTTACATTTTTACGTGAGATCTACTTCGTTGAAATAAAATATGAAAATAAATTTATATATTGTTTATTTTTTATTAACAAAGTTTCTTAATATACAAGATTTTATTTTCTATTTTTTTAATATATCCACTAAAACATATGTAAATTTAAACTTCATATGTTAACAAATGTTGTAGGTCAACATAGTCTTTCCAGTAAATATAGAAATTATGTTTTGGGAAAATTTTCATAAATAATTGTAACTTACATTAGTCAATGCTAAATTAATAATGATCAATCAAAAAATCTAATCCTATAGTCTTTGCTTTCAGAAAAACTAAAGAATTAGGATGTGAAGTAAATAAATTAATCGATTAATCAAGCTCAAGGACTTACATAATTTTTTCATTTGTCAATGTAAGTGTAACGCTCACCACAACATATATATACATATACATATATATATATATATATATATATATATATATATATATATATATATTATTGCTTAGACGAGCGGATGTATCTCTAATCAATAATACATTTAATTTATTTTGTTTTTTTACCTAGGTTAACATCGAAATAAAGGGTAGTTTCACATAATGGGGTCTCATGAGTTTAATAAGATCATTAGCTTGCTCTTATACTATCTCTGTGTGCAACATTATTATGGCAATTAATATATGTATATATCATTTATTTGGTTTGGTAACTTTGGATACCCCACCAAGGATTAAGGCTTAGGCCACTCTCAACAAATATTTGATTACTCATGTCATGGAGTCAATAATTCTAGGTTTGGTCCTTAATGTTTCCATGATAGACTCCTAATTTTAGGATCCTAAACACCTAGTTGAATCACCAACGGTCATCTTTAGGGTTTCCCATCAACAACGCAAATTATTCGACAGTGGTTGATGGTAACTGTTTCACCTCCGACTCACATCCAGTTCCACCATTCTTCTCCTTCGTCAGGTTTCTGTGTGACCGGTGGTTGCAAGGGTTTTCACTCCTTTCCTCTTGTCAATATTCACAGGTCATTTGTAAACTCATAGTCATTTAACATTGTTTGGAGTGTTGGTTTAGTTTTGTGTTTGCTTCACAGTGTAGAGTGAAGGTGATTGGTGAGCCTGGTTCATGACCTCTTTCTCTTGCTCCAGCATTTGCCCAAACTTGCGATTCATTAAGTAATTTGCACCTATCCCTTTTTTAGCTTAACTATCAATTTTCCTCTCTGAGATTCACGCCAAACCTTATGTCTCTGTCATATAGGTACCTAGAGTATCTCGAGTCCTCTTCCATTTTCCCCGCGTGTTCATAAGATGAGACTCCCAAATCCATTCAGGGGTTTTCTTTTTTTCTTCATTTATGTCTGTTCGTTACGGCTAAATATGAGTACATCTATGCATAATTTCCTCATTCAATAGCTTACCAGTGTAACTTATGAATTTATTTCTCATTGGAAATTATCAGTGAGTCTCCCTGACGTCAACTTGTAAGTTCGTTTTCCTTAGGGCTCGTGGGGCAACCGTAATTAATCTGATCTGGGTTCTTTAACCTACCTCTGGAGTGTCCACAAAATCATGGCTATACATAAGGGTTATTTTCTTTAAATGTATCATTTGTAGCTCTGATTGATTTAAGGGTAAAATGGATACTAAGTCTGGCAAGCTCTCAATAGGGCATTGCAACTTGTTATTTTTCTGTTATGATAACAATAGTTATATTCCGAGTCTTATTTAAGGCTCATGTGGCCACAATTAATGTTTTTTTTCTCTCGTTGGGTTATAAAAAGTGATTATAATTTCCCACTGGAGTTTTGGAATTGATATTGTGTATCGTGTGGGTTTTTGGACCTGGAATGGAGTAATAAGTTTTTCCTCTATTATCGTTAAAACAAAATTGTACATAAATGGTTCTTTTGAAATTATTTGTGGTTATGGTTGTATCATATGTTTAGTGAAGCAGCGCCTTCTAAGCATACCTCAAATGTTACATTTGCATAATTTTTATTATATTTTCTTGTTGTTCAATGTTAATATATTATGCACATAGTTATTGTTTGACTTATTCAATGAATACCTGAAGGTTATTAAGTTATTTCTTCACAAAAATGTTTTTAGCCATGTTAATTATATATTCTCAACCCTAGTGGGCTTCTTTTTCATACCTTGGCTAAAAGATTCAATAGTTTTGGAAGGAGGATTGTTTCCAAACTAAGCCTAGCTTCAGTCTCAGAGACTATCCAAATCCCTTTTCAGTGCAGTTTTAATTACAATTACCATTCCATATGTGGTTAACAAGCCTATTAGCACCCCCCTCCTATCGTTCTCTAGGTTATAGGCAAGATTCGGTGATACAAAAAAAAAATACGCTTTCGAATAAATGAGTTTTAGTCTCCTATTTACACAAAACACTTGAACTTGGCCTTATCAATTTTCCTTTGACCAAAAAGAATTCTTCTATTTACACATCAATGTGAGTGGATATATTACACTTTCATTCATGCTATGCATAGTATATTTCCATTTCGTTAGGTCTTTCATAACTCAAGTTCTAATACATTTAAACTTATGACAATTTAATTGTATTACACAAAACTGATCTTAAATAAAACTCGTATTTCACCATTCGATTAACACATTTCCGAAAATTGATTTCTTTTTAAAAATACAATCTTTTACAAAATTAAATATTACTTATCTGTCCTACTTAGCTCTCTCATAGAAATTACCCTAGGGAGAGACTCCTTTATCCACCAAACCTGTGAGATTGGAAATTAGGTCCAGATCCCCCCTGAGCCTTTTAGTTTCCAGAACAAGATTGGATAGAACTCATTCTGAAAACTCAAGGCCCTTTGTCTAGTCTAGAATTTATTTTAAATGGTTTCCATTGGCTATGACTAGCTCAAGGAGACCATGTTTGCAATACTATTGCTTCTTCCTTTATAGCGTCCTATCACAAGTTCTTCTTCTTAACTTTCCCCCTCAGGAACACATTTTCCTCTTTTCTGAGATCTTTTCTTTTAATCTCTTTTAGGGAAGGAAGTAACTTTCTAATCATCTGGAAACTCAAGATTCTTTTATATATTTTTTATAAGTATTTCCCCTGTAATTTCTGTAACTAAACATGACTAACTAAAGGAAGAATATAAATAATTAAACTGTATAGTTCAAGTTATTTTACTTGTCTTTACCAATCTAAGCTACCAAGTCTTCACACCTTAAAAATAAATGACAACTATTTACATGCTCATGGGTGTCACATCTTACCTGCATGAGAAAAACATGGTCCTCGGTGTTTATTGATGTTCTTGAAGCATATTAGGATACGATCCTTGCATAAAGCCTTCATCCTCCCAGGTGGCCTCTTCTGGGCTAATGTGCTTACTTTGCACTTTAACCTCGGTGATGGCTCGCCTTCATAGTATTGTTTCTCTCCAATGGAGTATACACAAAGGTTCTACCACAAACTCTTCGTCTAGTTCTACCTGTCCACATCATAAAATGCCATTAACTCAAGAATGTTTAATAATAATACCATTAATTATTAGCAAAAAAATTGTCTATCAAAATGTTACCTGCACCTCTTATGAGTTAATAATATGTTTAGAGTCATATAAATATTCTTGAGTAAATAAATGTGAAACAAATTATGGACCCGTATATGGCTAGGTAATGCAAGTTTGTATGCAACAGGTCTAATTCCTTCAAGAATTTGGAAGGGTATACAATACCATGGGTTTAATTTTGCACAACCTTTCCACTATATAGTGCTTTCCTTGGGTTTCACTCGAACATATACATGGTCCCCTACTTAAAATTCCTTATAATTTATTTTCCTACCTTCATAAGATTTTTCCTGTCTTGGGTAGCCTTCAAATGTTGTGAGACCTTCCTCATAGTGAACTCCATTTCTATCAACATGTCTGGACCTAGAAAAAATTTATCCTACAGGTTATTCTAATTAATAGGTTTTCTACATCTTCTTCCTTATAAGACTTTGAAAGGGATCATCTTTAATGGTTCATGGTAATTTTTATTGTATGAAAATTCCACTAGTTGTAGGTACTCTTCCCATTTACTAGGTTGTTGCATTACATACATTTTTAATATATCTTCTAATATTTGGTTCACTTGCTCCGTCTTCCCATCGGTTTGTGGGTGATAGGCAGTGCCAAATAAACCTGAGTCCCTAGACTGTAAAGAGATTTTTCAAAAATACTAATGTGAATTTCACATCTCTGTCATAAATCATAACTTTTGGCATTCCATGAAGTCTAAAGATATCCTGCATAAATATGTCCATAATTTGTATGATTTTATTGGATTGAACATGGATAAAATGAGCTTCCTTGCTTAAGTTATCCACCACCACCATAATTGAGTCATTATGTTTCTTAGTTTTAGGTAAGACAGTAATAAAATTCAGAGTAGTTACCTCCCATTTCCATTATGGGATGGATAATGGGTGAAACATTGCAGCTTGGTGTTGATGTTCCACTTTAACATGATGACATTCCAAGAATTTGGCCAAGTATTCAATGATATATTTTCTCATACCGGGCCAAAAATAACCTTTCTTAACATTAGTGAAATTTTTTTAGTAGCCGGGATGAGTAGCATAGGGTCTCTTGTGAAATTCATCTAATATTAATTGGCCTACTATCTTAATTGGACAGTCATCTATTTTGGTAGTTACCCTCCTTTTCTCACCCATGGCCAGTTGTACGAACCAAAAAAATTTAAAATTTTGACTTGTAGATGACACATCTCCACAATTCTATGACTGACATAACTTAAGCTGGCTCTTGGGTCTATTAAAATTGACTCAACATGGTTATGCATCTTACCTTCAAATTCTATCATTGTAGGTTGATATTCAGCTTGATGGTCATCCAAGGAAGCATTAATCCTAGGTATACTTTCTGCCACCTCTCCAACTGTAGTAGCCTCATGAATATTGGAATCCCACTATGATCTAGTGTGATGAGGGAAATTTTTATAGTAATGAGGCTCCCCACAACCCCAACATTGCAATGGAGGTCTCTGTGATAAACTGACTTTTGCTTTACTAGATACTTTTGCTTGTTTAAATTCATTCTTTGATTTAACTTTTTTTTGTTGAGACTTCCCAGAAGGTTTGTTATGTTGGATTTTATATATGTTCTTGGCACCTCTAGTTTTATTATTTGTAATATTTTGGAAGGGTTTATTTCCTTTACTATTTCTCCATCCCTTGCTGACTTCTCCCTTCTGCATCATTTGTTGATAACAGAACCATGCTTTTCTCATGATTTCATCCATAGTTTTTGGATTATCAAATTCCAATCGTGCTCTCATAAAAACTAGAAGACTTATCATAAAATATTGTACCTTGGCCTTCTCCTCATGTATATAGGTTACATATCTTAACAAGGAGGTAAACTTGGTGACAAACACGTTCGTGGATAGTTGTCCCAATCATAGATCATGGAACTCCTTCGCCTTGTCATCATAGAACTGCTTAGTCAAATAGTTTTGCCTAAAATCTTTTTAAAAGTCTCCCCAAGTCACCTCCATTCATCAACAACATGAACAACCCTGACTCTTCCCACCATAATGTGGTCTTCCCCTGCAACTAGTAGATGGCTAATATTTCCTTCAAATTATCATCGTAGTCATACATTTGGAAGTATTTATTGATGTTAATGAACCATTCCTCAATAGCTTCTTCCATTTCCCCATCAAAAGTTGGGGGTTTAATTTTCTTGAACTCCACTTTTAGCTTTGTCTTTTGCTTCTTATTCTTTGGGTGATCTGACACATTTTCATATTCTTCCTCATTTCCACCCTTATCCCCTTCCACTCACTGAGTATCACTTTGTTCAGGCATATTTACACCTCTATGCCTCTGTTCCTCTTCCCTGTCTATTGGGAATCACGATTGTCATTAGACCAAAACCCGTGGGTGTTAGTCAAATCTCACAGCACTATAGATAAGGATCCATGAGAGGCTATTAGTCTGTGTCGTGAAACACACAGGGAGTGTTGATTTATCCAAAATCCAACAATCTCCTCCCAACATGAACCAGGTGTGTATCAAACTCATGACCTACGCTCTGATACCACTAGCTGGGAATCAAAATTGTTGTTAGACCAAAACCGGTAAATCTTAGTCTATGATCACATCACCAAAGATATGAATCCATGAGAGGAAATTAGTCCATGTCGTGAAACACACAAGGAGAATTGATTTATCCAATGTCCAACACTATCTTCATTACCAAAAATAGGCAAGGAAGTTCTATGATTCGAACTGTTATATAGGATTTTTTAGTATTTGTTATTCATCGCACATTAGCCTCTTATTATCTTCCCTCAAACTAGGCATTTTAGCTCTTAGTTATTGTACAGTTTCCAACAACATAATAATTGAGTTTTGGTGACATCCTTCTAGTTGAACCCACATCTCTGGAGTAACTTCTAAGATGGGTATGGAGCTTGATTCCCTAGTAGGTCTTATCAATTGTATACTTCCATCTCCTCTTCTCATCATACTTCTTCTGTGGTCACAGACATATACTTTTTTATATTTCCCAAATAGGCCATGATATTGTAACTAGGCTCTCACACCACTTGTAACATTGACTACAATATATATATATATATATATATATGATGTTGTGCCTTAAACCAACGCATTTAAATTTAATCAATAATACATTTAATTTATTTTATTTGTTACCTGGGTTAACATTGGAAAAAATGACAGTTTCATATAATGGGGTCTCATGAACTTAATAAGATCATCAACAGGCTCTTATACTATCTCTACATGCAACATTATTATGGAAATTAATATATGTATATATCATTTATTTGGTGTGGGAACTTTGGAGACCCTGCCAAGGATTAAGGCTTAGTTTTCTCTTAAAATATATTAGATTAGTCATTCCATGGAATCGATCATTCTATATCTGGTCCTTGATGTTGCCACGATATACTCCTTGTTTTAGGATCTTGAACACCTGGTCGAATCCCCACCATTTATCTTTACGGTTTCCCATCAATGACATAGATCATTCAAGGGTGGTTGATCGTAATAGTTTCACCTCTAGCCCCCATTCAGTACCACCATTCTACTCCTCTATCAGGTTGCTCTACAACTGGTGGCACCAAGGGGATTTTCTCATTTCCTCTTGTCAATCTTCACAAGTGAGTTGTAAAATCATAGTCATTAAACACTATTTCGAGTGTTGATTTAGTTTTATTTTTGTTTCTATTCTCACAGAAACATGAATCTTTTTTTGCTGCATAGAGTCAAGGTGATTGGTGAGCCTCGTTCATGACCTCTTTCTCTTTCTCCATAATTTTTCCAAACCCTTGACTCATCAGGTCGTTAAAAAATGTGCAACAAGAAATGCAAAATTTAGAATGTGCTAAAAATAAACCTACTAAAAATAGAATGTCTAAAAATAGTAGTTTGGCGAGTGAGGTCATTGGCCACACTGGGTGAGAGGTGAAACTGCTAAAAATAGAATGGTATAAAAATAGCATTTCTGGGTCCCTTCCTATTTATAGCAGTCCCTAGTCTATATATAGGAAGTAAAATTAATTTTGGTCTTAACAGCAGTTGGAAATATTAATTAATTAATTCATTTGAGTTAATTAGTTAAGGAAATTTGAATTTGAAGTCTTTGTGAGCATGCACATGAGTTGTCCCACTGATTGAGGAATTTATCCTTAATTTCCTCCACTGACCGAGGGAATAAGTATGAGTTCTATAATGAGAGAATCAGTTGACTTAGTTATAACTAGTCAAGTCCAGTTAGATTATTTTAGCAAGTTGTTAAAATAATAAAATATAGTTTGTTAATGCTTGCATGCATGCGACAACTATTATATTAGATAACTGAGGATTCACTCATGGATAATTGTTGCATGTCAGCTTTGTCAGAGACCCAGTTGAGATCAGATGAGGGATAGTGTACTATCAGATGCTTGGATATTTCTAGTAAGTATTCCTTGCATGGAGAAGCATCTATTTCCAAGAGAAATACATATTTTAGGAGATTGGAGGACTTGTGGCCTATATATTGAGGCCTAGATATTCTATGATCTTCATCTTCTGATTGAAGATCATCAGAGTATAGAGAGAGCAGGATAGCTATTGAGCTGATTCTTTTTGTATGTTGTTGAGGATTTCCACTTGATTGATAATACATGGTTGGGGTTTTATGCTGGTGCTTTCCCCTGGATATATCTTGTGTTATGTGTGATTAATTCTCTTGATCAGTTATGCATGTTTCTACTTGATGTTGCTTATGAATTCGATTATGCTTCCGCTTAATGCTTTGTAGAAGTAGAACATGTATTATGCTTTAGGACATTACATATATCGGTTTTTTCTACAAGTGAAATTTCTACATGGCATTGGAGCATAGGTGATCAAGCAAGAACAATATACTAGTAGGAGAAATTCGTAGTTTATTATTCGGAATATAGATCTCAAATTCTTATCACATCTATTTCATTGATGGAATTCTATGGTTTGAGGCTTGCGTATGCCCTTGATGGCAGCTCAAACTATATAGCTTGGAAGGATTGCATGGTGGCCGTTTTGGAAGATAATGGCCTTAAGGATTTCATTGATCAAGAAATTCCTAAGCCTACTGACAAGACTGAGCAAGTGGAAGCAGGAAGTGTGTGGCTAGAGCTAGGAGAATTCTCTTGGAGGGAGTGCGAGATCACATTATCTTGAGCCTCCATGGGAAGGAGACTCCGCATGCAATGTGGAAAACATTGAAATATTTATATCAGAATAGCAGTGATCATAGGAAGCTGGCACTAAAGGACAAACTTTGAAAGATAAAGTGTGAAAGGCATGAGATGATCTCTATGTATCTAACCAAGCTCATCACATGCAAGGATGAGCTCACAAGTGTATGGGTCGTGACATCAGATGAGGATATGGTGAGTCTAGCACTCCTTGGCCTTCCTAAGAGTTGGCATAACTACCAGGACTCAGTGAATGGAAGGGAGAAACTTCTAGATTGGGAACGACTATGGTTAGATTTGACGCAGGAGGAGATCAAACGGAGCACCAGAGACAGTTCTTCTTCCATGCACGATGAGGAGAACTGTGCCTTAGCGAGTAAGGCGAAGAAGGGGAAGGAGAAGGTTTCTCTTTCCAAATCCGGTTCTTCCAATGATGGGAAGAAGGTTGAAAAATCGAAAGTGTGATGCTTTCATTGTCATGAGGTGGGCCATTATGCTAGAAATTGTCCACGAAGGAAATCCAAGAAGGGATTTGGGGAAGGATCTGAAGGTGAGGCAATTGCTTCACAGTTTGAGTTGGATTTCACACTCTTCGCATGCATGGTTTTATCCATGGTGGGAAGTGGTTGGTTTCTTGATAGTGGAGCTTCTTTCCACATGACCAAAGACAAGAGTTTGTTCAGTACTTTGGAGGAGAAATATCTCCAGATACTCATAGTAATGGGTAATGATGAGAAGTATAGTGTCTCAGGTGTACGAACGATTATTTTTCAGAGGGAGCATGGATCTCACCTTACCTTGACCAATGCCAAGTATGTACCAAGACTGAAGAGAAACTTGGTGTCGATCGTGATGCTGGAAGATAGAGGCTATGATGTATTCTTCAGTAAGGGAAAGGTTTTCCTTAGACACATCATCACTAGAAAGGTGAAGCAGATTGGTTCACGGGTCAAGAACTTGTATGCTCTTGAGGTTCAAGATGCATGCAAAGCCTTGAGCAGCAAGGCAACTGATGGAGACTTGGTGGTTGAGAGGGAAGGTATATTACCTCTCAACATGCAGAGCCAGAAGAAGTCTCAAACGATTGTGCAGGAGCCACAATCGGTGCAGCAACTTTAGGAGGTTGTGGAGTAGCCATAATAGGGGAGGCTGAGTGCAGATCGAGTAGAAAGATCTACTCATGCGGAGAACTCGAGTAGGGTGAAACTTCGAGCCAGGTGGGCTGAGGGATCACATGCAGCCATACCTCCAGGTAGGAGGTGGGGCAATATAGAGTGATCGTCCCAAGGAGGAGGGGTAGGATCCTTGAGGTACCTAACCTCTTGGATGAGACCTTGCTACAGGAGCCCTGATGTGGAGTAGCAGGAACTGACTGATTGGGTAGAGACAGATGCGGATGGAGTGACAGAGAGAGTGACAATGCAGGGAATCCCAGGACAGCGCATAGCTAGTAGGTTGCAGCAATGCAAGAGGCACAAGTGTTTTCCATAGTACTAGGTGGCACAGAGAGGTGTGCAATGGTGCGAGATGCATGGAGATGTTGCAGTAGCACAGATGTCAAGGAGGGAGCACTTTTCAGCAGCAGGTAGAGCTTCAACATGAGAGTATGTTCCTAGCCCAACAGAGTGGTCAGTTGGGAGTGTTTTTGTTCCAAGGGTTGTTGGAGCAAGTGGACTAGGTAAATGTGTTACATGTAGAACATTCTAGAGTTATAGGATCGGGTTCGAGAGAAATCCTTTCTTATTGAGAGGGAGTGTTGAAAAATGTGCAACAAGAAATGTAAAATTTAGAATCTGCTAAAAATAGACTTGCTAAAAATAGCATGTCTAAAAATAGCAGTTTGGCCAGCGAGGTCATTGGCCACATTGGGTGATAGGTGAAACTTCTAAAAATAGAAAGTTCTAAAAATAGCATTTCTAGGTCCCTTCCTATTTATAGCAGTCTCTAGTCTATCTATAGGAAGTAAAATTAATTTTGGTCTTAACAACAGTTGGAAATATTAATTAATTAATTCAATGGAGTTAATTAGTTAAGCAAATTCGAATTTGAAGTCTTTGTGAGCATGCACATGAGTTGTCCCATTGATTGAGGAATTTATCCTTAATTTCCTCCACTAATTGAGGGAATAAGTATGAGTTCTATAATGAGAGAATCAATTGACTTAGTTCTAACTAGTCAAGTCTAGTTAGATTGTTTTAACAAGTTGTTGAAATAATAAAATATAGTTTGTTAATGATTTCATGCATGTGACAACTATTATTTTAGATAACTGAGGATTCACTCATGCATAACTATTGCATGTCAGTTCTATCAGAGACCCAGTTGAGATCAGAAGAGGGACATTGTATTATCAGATGCTTGGATATTTCTAGTAAGTATTCCTTGCATGGAGAAGCATCTATTTCCAAGAGAAATATGTATTTTGGGAGATTGGAGGACTTGTGGCCTATATATTGAGGCCTAGGTAGTCTATGATCTTCATCTTCTGATTGAAGATCATCAGAGTACAGAGAGAGCAGGATAGCTATTGAGCTGATTCTTTTTGTATGTTGTTGAGGATTTCCACTTGATTGATAATACATGGTTGGGGTTTTATGCTGGTGCTTTCCCCTGGATATATCTTGTGTTATGTTTGATTAATTCTCTTGATCACTTATGCATGTTTCTACTTGATGTTTCTCATGAATTCGATTATGCTTCCGCTTAATGTTTTGTAGAAGTAGAACATGTATTATGCTTTAGGACATTACATATATCCATTTGTTCTACAGGTGAAATTTCTACACAGGTAATTTGCACCTCTCCCTTTGTGTTCTTAACTATCTCTTCCCCTCTCTAAAATTCACATTAGACCTTATGTCTTTTCCATACTGGTACCCAGAGTATCTCAGGTCATCTTTCATTTTTGGAGGTCATTCCTAAGGTGAGAATTCCTAACCCATTTAGGGGTTTTATTTTTTTCTTCTCTTTTCTCTATTCGTTACGGCTAAATATGAGTACATCTATGTGTAATTTCCTCGTGTAGTAGCTTAACGTTATTATTTATGAATTTCTTTCTTATTGGAAATTTTGTGTCACGGGTGAGTCTCCCTAACGTCAGCTTGTAAGTTCGTTTTCCTCAAGGCTCATGGGGAGACCAAAACTAATCTTCTACAGGTTTTTTCTTGTCTAGGTTCTGGGTTCTTTCACCCTACCTATGGAGTGTCCAAAAAATCAAGGCTATAGGCCAGGGTTATTTTCTTTAAATGTATCATTTGTAGCTCTAATTTATTTAAGGGTAAAATGGATAGTAAGTTCAACAAGCTCTCAATAGGGCATTGTGACTTTTTATTTTTCTATTACGATAACAATAGTTGAATTCCTTGTTTTATTTAAGGCTCTTGCGCCCAAAGTTAATGGTTTTATGCTCACGTTAGGTTATAAATTATGAATATAATTTCCCGTTGGGGTTCTGGAATTTATATTTCGTATCATGTGGGATTTTGGACCTGGAAGGGAGTAACAAGTTTTTCCTCTGTTATCTTTAAAAGAAAATTGCACAAAAGAGGTTCTTTTCAAATTATTTTTGGTTATGGATGTATCATATGTTTAGTGAGGAAGTGCCTTCTAGGCGTACCAAATCTTAGATTTTCATAATTGTTATTATATTTTTTTGTTATTTGATATTAATATATCATTCACATAGTTATGGTTTGGCTAATTCAATGAATTCCTAAAGGTTATTATGTTCTTTCTTCCCTAAAATATCTTTAGTCACGTCAATTATATATTCTCAAACATAAAGAGCTTTTGTTTCATACTTTGGCTGAAATATTCGATTGTTTTGGGAGGATGATTGTTTCCCAACAAACCCAGGTTTAATCTCAGAGACAATCCAACATCCATTTTGGTGCAAGTTTGATTACACTTATTATTCCCTCTCTGGTTGGCAAGCTTGTTAGAACCCATCCCCTACCATTACCTGGGTTATACGCAAGCTTTGATGATACACATTATCACATACACACAAAAAATACACTTTAGAATATCTGAGTTTTAGTCTCCTATTTATGCAAAATACCGACACTTGGCCTTATCAATTTTCCTTTGACCAGAAATAATTCTTCTATTTACACATAAATGTCAGCAGATATATTAAACTTCCATTCATGCTATGTGAAATATATTTCCATTTCATGGGTTCTTTCATAATTGAAGTTCCAATACGTTTAAACTTATGACAAGTTACTTGTATTACACATAACCAGTCTTAACAAAAAACTCTTATTTCACCATTTGATTAACACATTTTAGAAAATTGATTTCTTTATAAAAAGACAAACTTTCATAAAATTAAATATTACTTATTTGTCCTACTTAGATCTGTCACAGAAATCACATCAGGGAGAGACTCCTTTATCCACCCAACCTGTGAGACAGGAAATTACATCCAAATATCCCCCTAAGCCTCTTAGTTTCTAGAGCAGTGTTGGACAACATTCATTCTTAAACCTCAATACCCTCAGTCCGGTCTAGAATTTCTTTTCAAGGGTTCCCACTAGCTTTGACCAGCTCAAGAAGACCCTTTCTGCAGTACTACTGCTTCTTCCTTGACAACGTCCTGTGACAAGTTCTTCTTCTTCACTTCCTCCATGAGGCACGCACTGCCCTCCTTTTTTAGATCTTTTCTTTTAATCTCTTTTAGGGAAGGAAGTAATTGTCTAATCGTGTGGAAACTCAAGATTCTTATATCTATATATATATATATATATATATATATATATATATATATATATATATATATATATATATATATATATATATATATATATATATATATATATATATATATATATATATATATATATTTATTTATTTATTTATTTATGTCTTTCCCCTATAATATTTCCAACTCAGCACCTCTAACTAAAGGAAGAATAAAAATAATTAAATTCTATAGTTCAATTTCTTTTACTAGTATTTACCAAACTGAGTAATCAATTCTTCACACCATAAAAATAAATAACAACTATTTACATGCCCACAGGTGTTACAATAAGTTTTCCATTTTTCAAATCTAATAGTTTAATGAAAAAAACTAGTTTGTTGAAATTATTTCATCGCTTGTAATGAACTAGAACTCTAAAATTATGTACAAGAACCAAATAATAAATGCAAATATTAAGATGAATTTTTCAATACTGGGTTCCCTAAAGTATCAATATATAATACAAAGTATATAAACATCAATAATGTGAACTACAGACTACTCAATTAAAGTATGCATAAAACAAGCTATTAACTTTATTGGGTTTTTAGGTGCATTGAATCTACTGGTATCAGACAATCAATGCAAAATATCAATAACCTTATGAATATAATTTTAATATATCTCATTATTAATGTATCCTATTAAGATTGTATAATTTTATTAGCTAATGTACCTCATTAGTTTAATGGGTGTACTGGTTAATATATCTCATTATTAATGTATCTATAAATCATTAATATATCTACATAAATAAACATTTATGGTTCTATCAATATTACCCACAACCACTACTAATATAATTATACTATTAAATTGAATTGAAACCAACAACACATTAAAATTTAAAGTGGAATTTAAGCATTACTATTACCATCAAGCTATTAATTTGCAATGAAAGAAACAATACATAAAAGATAGTTTAATTTTGTGTACATCTTTTATATACTTGAATTTATTGGAGTCAAAGAATTTATACACACAAAGAATTTGTTTTGGTCCAAAAAGTTACAAATCACCAAGAATTTGTTACAATTTAAGAATTTACGTCATAGGACACAAGTTTGCAAACTTCACATACCTTATTCACTTCAAATATTTGACTATGTTCTTAATCAAAATTGAACAAAACCAAATTCACCTTATGAGCTTTCATAAGAATGTTAAAAATCTCCAAACGTCAAGCCCACAACAAGTCCAACCATTCACTATCCAAGGCTCCTTTGTGTCTTCTTGATGTCATTCTTAGTTAATTCACTATGAACTCGAAGTAAAATGCAACTTGGCTGTCTGAGTTGGACCTTTAAAATAGATTGTGAATATGAATTAAAATTGAATTTCAAGAATTAAATGTAGAATTTGGACTCTCACTAGTATAAAATGAAATCAAATATAGAATTTGAAAGCTTGGAAACATAAAATGAAATCCAATGTCGAAGTTGAAAACCAAGGTAGATATGAACTGAAATTTTGAAGCAACCATGTAAATTGAAATGTTCATCAATGTAATGTTAAACAATAATAAAAAATTATGCAAAATTATGCAAAAAATCAAATACAAGTTATTATTCATTTTACTTCGTATAAATATAAATGGATTTAGAAAACAAAATGATCTACCTGCATAGTAATGTGGTCATCATCTTTGAAGTAAAATTTATACATTGCTTCATAGAGGTACCCGTTCTTTTCAGGAAAATATTGGATGAGAATACATATCCAAACTATTACACCTATATATTTATGCATGTTTCCATTGTACAACTACCTCCTCATAGAAGGAAAACTAGTTAGTTAGCATGTGACTAGAAAGCTGCAACCTATAGAATCTAACTGCTCGGATTGGGCTTTATAGAAAGAATGGGAAAAACTTAGATTTCAAATAAAAAATAATAATGATTGCATAAGATGATACTATACAAATAAAATTTGTGGATTGATCAACTCCAAGTGTTGAATTTCCAGAAACTCGTTGGTTTTTAGCTTTAAAAATCAAGATAATAGGGGTCTGAAATGATAGGTGTTTACCAAGAAGGAAAAAAATCATCAATCTATTTCAACCAATACTAAAAATACAAAGCACTCAAAGGAAACATTAATTTGTCATACCTTGTTCCACAAGTGAAATTAGGGCTATACTCGCCCTCATCTTCACTCACAAGAAAGGAAGTGATACTAGATTTTGGTATAAAAATGAGCTAATAAGTGAAACGATCTATTTATCTACTTGCTTATTTAGAGGTTTATCATTGTAATGCATATTAATATGGTTCAAACCATGATAGCGAAAACTAATTTTATTAAAACACTAAACCCTTGTCGATTATGCACACAAAACCAAATACTCTTATTGAAACTTTTGTATTTTCTCAAATGACACGGTGATTACCTTTAATGAGTATATTAATTTCTCTGCCCATGTTGACTATAGTTGACTATTGTATATAATTTTTCTAAAACATGATATGTGTGTTGACTATGGTTGAGTTTTGTTAACTATGCTCGATTAATGTACATATAATTTCTAAAACATGATGTTGAAATTAGTTATTATTAACTATGATTGACTTTTATGGAATATGATTAAATTTTATTAACTATAGGTGATTATGGTTGAATTTTGTCACTTATGTTTGACTTTTTTTGAAAAAGGTTATAATTTGTTGGCTATTATTGATTAGTGTAAATGTAATTCCTAAAACATGATCCCACATTGACTTTTGTTGAAGATGGTTGACTCATTTACATATGATGCCCATGTTGATTATAGTTGACTTTGTTTTGCATTTGTTTACTTTTGTTGACAATGATTGACTTTTGTTGACTATGTTTGACTATGTTTAATTTATGTACATGTAACCTTGAAAACATCATACCACGTTGATTATAATTGAATACGGTTTATTTTTGTTGATTTGAATTTTGTTAAATATAGTTGAGCCTTGTTGACTACAATTTATTATGGTTTATTAAAGTATATGTAATTTCAAAAATGTGACTATGGTTCTAAATTTGAAAAATATGATGTCCATGTTGACTATGGTTGACTAATTTTGTTTGAGAAACAATTTAATGCAAATTTTTATATAGTGAAACCTGGACTGTGACTTCCCCTTTATGACTAAATATTGAACACTTCCATGTGATTTATGTTTCATCAACCTACAAGTTAATGTATACAATGAGGAAACATTGATTCAAGGAATAAGCATTGGTTATATTATAACATGTTTACCTAAAGTTTCAATCTTATTAATAATATATTGAAACATTTCAAAAAAACAAATACAAATACAATATTCAAAATCAATAATAATTGTATTAAACATAGTCAATACTTTAATAAGATTTAATAAATAATTTTTAATAACTTAAAAATAAACAATAATTATATATGATTATTTCAAAAAATAAAATAGAGTATTTGAAATTTTAATTAAAATGAATATTTATTAAAATTACATTTTTTATTCAATTTTATTAACTTAATTAATTTGATGTTGAATTTTGGTTATCCTATAATATGTTTACCTAAATTGCTTCTTAGTAATGTATTGATATATTTCAAAAACAAGTACTATACTAATTTTCAATGTAGTATTATACCTAAATTGCTTCTTAGTAATGTATTGATACATTTCAAAAACAAGTACTATACTAGTAGTTGTATTAAATATATTAAATAGTTTAATAAATAATTTTTAATGAGTTAATAAAATTAAATTAATATATAAAAAAAATTATAATCGATTTAAATAATAAATTTAAATAAATTATACATACAATTAAATCTTAATACATTGAATATTTAAATATTAAATAAAAAAATTATTCCACTTACTAATTTATAAATGTTATTCATATTACACTTTAAATATTCATAATAAAATATAATAATTATTTGATCGTCTTTTGTTGAATAATAGACATATAATTTATAAAAAGAGCTATCCATGTTGACTATAGTTCATCATGGTTATACAATTTCCCAAACATAATTTTCATATTAATTATTAACTATGGTTTATTTTTGTTGACTATAGTTGACTAAATTTTGTTTGGGGAACAATTTAGCACAACATTTTCTATAGTGAAACCTGAACCCTCGTTTACCCTTTATGATTAGACAATGAACACTTCCATGCTTTTTATTTAGTTAATATAGACAATTGAGGAAGCAAATGGGGAAGGAATAAGCATTGTTTATCTTATAACATGATTGATCTAAATTGTCAATCTTATTAGTAATGTATTGAAACATTTCAATAACAATTAATACAAATACTATGTTGATTTTCAATATAATATTTGCATTAAATATATTAAATACTTTAATAAATAATTTTTAATAAGCTGAAAATAAATGGTAATTATAAAGGTAGAACAGGAGCCTCATGCCTCAATTATAGAGCCACCTCCTCCTGAAACATTAGAACTAATAATAGAATTTGACTTTTTAATATCTAAAGTATATTTCATTTTGATAGTTTAAAATGACCTTTAATTTTGTTTATATTATAACATGCTCATTTAAATCATCAATCTTCTTAGTAGTATATTGAAACATTTCAAAAATTATATTGAATTTCAATATAATAGTTGTATTCAATATATATTAAATACTATACTTATATTAAATATAATATACTATACTTATATTAAATATATATAAGGGGCGGAAGCGGGAGAGAGATCCGAGATCGAATCCGGAGATGGACGCGGTGTTTCACGTTCCTTGTTTCTTGGGTACCCTAGAGGGCCTGTTGACGCATGGAGGAACCAGAGCCATCGTTGAGCATCCGACACAGCAACCACCTGTACAAGAGATCTCAGATCTAATCGAATACCCTGCCCGCCAAGATCTGTCAAATTTGGGTAACTCCCAGACGATTAAGACCGCCGACAATCTTTGGGGTAAAATAAACAGTTGGAACGGCTTTTTGCTAGGCTGCCTACAGGCCATAGCTGGAAACGAGAACAAGCGTGACAAGGAAGCGGTCTACAGCAACAATGGAACTCGCAGGGTGGAAAATCGAAGACCCTGTATAAGGTATGGAGTTTTTCTTTTTATTGAAAATCAGAAAGCTGATCTGTTTACTATTGGCGTAGATCTGGCTTCCTTTCCGCCATGGAGCCCTGCATGGGAGTCATTCCCATCTCTCGGAGGCACCCGGTTCAGATCGAACCCTGGACAATCAGATCTAGACCTTGTTAAGGTATATCGACCCTTTATTATCCAGATTCAGGGGAGTTCGCTCAGATCGAGATCTGGGCTTTCTGAATCAGATCCCCGCAAGGCAGATCGATCCCGTATGATAAATCAGACACAGCGCCTATCAGATCTGGACCCGCAACCATTGATATGGGACATGCAAAAGGCTCAGAACAAAATCTCTGCATCAGATCCATCGAGCACAAGAGTTGAAACTCCGGCAAGAAGATTCCAAGTTTTTGTTAAACTACCTGAAGGAAAATCGAAATTTATCTGGGTTAAAGAATCGGATACTGTTAAGCAGGTGCAGGAGATGATCATGAAACAACTAGGTTTCCCCATCAGATCACAAAATCTGATATATAAAGGCAGAGCTCTTCAAGATACAAAATATCTTTGGGAATACCAGATTGAACCCTTGTCAACAATCATACTCAATCTGAGAATGAGAGGGGGAGCTTCTGTCAATGGCAGGAACAATAACAGAGCTGAAGGGAGTGGTACAAGTGCAGGGAAAAAACCAAGTAATACCTCCTTCAAAGACATCCTACAGGGGAAAAATAAAGAAGGAACAGCATCAAATCAAACAGGGATGGATGCCAGGCCATATATTGTGGAACAACTGGATCATACCCCAGTATATAACATAGACACACCAGAAACAGAGGATTACTGTAATATTTATGAAAGGCAAGCAATAATATGCAGATTTAACAGCTTTTGGCCCAAACCAGTGGATTTATTCCACTGGATCTTCACGAATTGGACCCTGCAATGCGAAATACACCTCTGCTCCAAAGGGTTTTTTATAGTAAAATTCCTATCAACAGCTGACAGGGACGCAATAATACAGGAAGGACCTTGGTTTTGGGGATCTACAGGTCTCTTCATCACACCATGGTTTCCTGAATTTGACGCAAATACAATGGTTGTTACCAAAATGCCAGTTTGGGTGCGACTTCACAACCTCCCAATACATCTCTGGACTGATCAAGTACTAGCTGGAATTGGAAATACCATCGGACGCTTCATCAAATGGGACACACAGCGATTGGAGGAAAGAATTTACACATATGCTCGGATATGTGTGGAGGTAGACCTCAGCAAAGGCCTGCCAGACCAGATACAGCTGAAGCATAGACAGAGGAGCTGGACACAAGGTCTAGACTACGAAAATACTGCCTTCAGATGCCGAGTATGTAGACAAACAGGACACCTACAAAACACATGCCCAGCAGCCAAAAAAGACAATCGAAGAAAGAAGAAAACAGAAAAACAAGTGAAGGGATGGCAATTTCCCCCACCTGACTCAGATGACGAGGAGGAAGAAGAGATGGAGACTACAAATCCCAAACAGCCCAGCCAGATGAACACAGAACCAACAGCGGAAGACAAAATACCACAGGAACAAGTAGAAACAACACAAGCAATTACAACAGTCACTATGGACATGGGCAACAACAAACGACATCATATATCAGATTCGTCAGACTCTGATAAAGAAGTCCCACAACCTGTGGCTGAAACTGCACTTGCACTGATAAGTCCAACAGAGACACAGGGGGTTTGGAAAAAAGTTGAGAAGAAAAAGGGGCGAAAATTTTGATTTTCCCCCACATGTACATAATCATATCTGCCTAACATGATACTTCCTTGTATTCGTACACCCTGCGCGGTGTTGACGGATTACTGCATCTTTTAAAAAGCAACATTTTTGACATCTGATTACAGCATATGCCGAAGGCATCTACAACATGTAATTTTTCAATATTAATGAAAGATTACGATTTTTCCAGTGGAAAAATTAAATATATATTAAATACTATAGTTATATTAAATAATCTAATTAAGTTTAATAAATTATAAAAGAAATATTATAATAAATTTTGCTAATAAGTTTAAATAAATAATATATGCAATTATATTTTAATTGGTTGTTTAAAGATTTATTAGAAATGTACTCCAATTACTAACTTGCTAATGTTATTTATATTACACTTAAATACTCATAATAAAAAATAATAATTATTTTTATTAATATACATGTCCAAAAAATTTTGAACTGATGTTGTGATCTGTAAACATTCATGTATATTCCACTGGATAGTTCATCACAAAAAAATTGATAGTAAAATATTAAAATATAGAATATCTACATTATTACAGTTTTATTAAACTTTAAGATCTGTAGAATCAACTATAATTAGTGCATGCATGAGAATGGAAATTATGTAGAAAAGTAGAGAATGACAAAAATAAGGTCACACACACACATAAGACACAAAATATGCTATGGAAAACGCTTTCAAGAGAATGCCCAACTAGAAGGTGAGGTCACTTCACTCTCTTTCTCTATCTAGAAAATAAGGCTGGAGGTACAAAGAAGTAATGTTTGTGGCCCATGGGCTGCTACAGTGCACAATACACTCTTTGTGCTCTACCTCCTATCTCTCTTGGAAATCTTTTCTCAACTATGGAACAAAATTCTCTCAAAAAAATGGAATGCCTCTTCCTCCAAGTGGCTCAATTATAACACAACCTGATAGCCTACTAATGGTTAAGTTTGACTACATGAACTCTTAACTAGAGTTACAATATAGACTCTTCTAGAGTCGCTTACATCAAAAACAAGTGGCTAGCTCCTTTTCCATGAATAATGGGGGTTGACGTGCATCCTCCCGAACTATAGGTGTGAAAATAGGAAGTTCAACTTCTGAGTGGCATAACATTTGCATATGGACTCTGATTGATGTGCTTCTTACATCGTTGGAAAGATATTTGTGTGCAGAAAAACATGAAAATGTGTTGCACTAAAGAAACAAAGCTTTACCCCTAAAGAAGGTCGTTTGATGCCTCAAAACACTCCTGAAAGGTTTCAGACCCAATTTCGCCAAATTGGGTCTTGTCGTAAAAATGATCCCATGAGCTTATTCCTCCACTTTTTCCACTTTGAAGTCATTGAGATAGATGGAAAACAATATAATGATCCAATATGGATCACACCTCCTGCATTTTGCGAGGCATTTACTCCCCAAAATCTTTTACTGAATGAGGTGAGGAAATTTTTCCTTCACCTTCTCTCTGGTGTACCATTTAGCTTTTCCTGGAAGTTGTCCCCTCAACCCAATCTTCCAAACGTTGTGTTGCCCCTGTCTTTTAGTTCTAGAACTCTTCATAAAAATTGTATGTTTTGTCAACTCTTCCTGAGCATTGGGTTTCAAATCATCTACTGAAGGTAAGACCTATTTCTCTTCTTGATCTAGCGTGGAAGGCTCGCAGAGTTTCAAATTATCCACATTCACAGCAGAGTAAATGTGCATATATGGTGGTATCTCATGTCCCACTTCTCTCTTAAGTGGTAACACTTTTGGCTCTTAGAAGACATGCTTGTATGTTTGTAATAACTCCAGTTTTTGTTTATGTTTCTTATTACACCCACCCAAGGATGTCTTACCTCTTATTGACTCTTGTTCAAACTAGTTTTCTCTTAAAAAGAACAAAACATACTCTTTGTCAAAACTGTTCAATTTCTTGGCTTCGTTGGAACTCACCAGTGAAATTTTCAACTTGCCTTTATCCACATTGATGGTGAATGATTTTCCATCCTTAACGAGTCAGTACTGATTGTCTCTCCTCACGAATATTGCGTCACACATGTACATGTATGGACTCTGAAACACGACTTTACATACATCAAGGGGAATCACATCTAGATCTACTTCATTAATAAAATCAACACTGATAGCAAATCTAATTTTACACTGTTTTTTTACCTTCATCTTTGCATCCTTATTTACCCATCCCAATCGATAGGGGTATGGATGGTCACGAACTTCCAGCCCAAACTTCTTTACCAACTCTGCTGCAATGAGATTCACTTGTGATTTTGAGTCAAATAAAACATCAATCTTCATCTTCTTGACATGTATCTTTATATGGAAGAGTTTGGTCATTTCTTTCACTTCTTAATGTTAAAGAATACTCAGATTCACCACCTTCTGCATTAATGTACAAATGATCTTCTCATCCGTGTTTGAATTTCTTTCAACTTGGTTGCTTGAATTTGTGGCCATGTGATTCTTCTTCTTGTTATCTTTCTTCTTGTTCTTCAGGTTTAGTTCTAGGTGCAACTTCCAACACTTCTCCTCTATATGGATATCAATGTTGCAGTGGTTGCAGTGGTTTCTAGGATCTTTGCACTAGTGTTTTTTGGTTTCCATCTTTTTATCTTTTCCCCCCTTTTTATTCTTCTTCCCCTCCTTAGAAGCATCATGTTTCTCCTTCGACTTCGATCCACTTGATTGTGCTCTCTTTAGTCCTATATTTTCTAGGTATTGTGCCTATAAACAAGCCTTGTCCATCGATATGGGCTTGAATAACATCACTTGCTCACGCAAATGGTTGTGCAAACCCCCCAAATACTTGAGGAGTACATCTAGGTTTTTTGGCGAGATACCCAACATTATAACCATCTTTCTTAATTTTGTGGTGTAGTCTTGCATGTTTTGGCTTGACTTCTACCTGAAGTAATGCCACCAGATTCACTAGTCCTCCACATACCCAATGGGATAACATTGTGACCTAATGAGGGTTTTTAAATCTTCCCACTTTGTCACTCGAGGTTCTCTCTCCACCGTTAGGGTTTTTGTATGGCTTTCCCACTAGGTCAGTGCATGGTCCTCTAATTTCAACCAGGCATATTTTTTCCTTCCTCAATCTGATGGACATTGAAATAAACTTCCATTTGATGGAATAAACGGTTCAGGTTTAGAGAATTGATCTCGTTGTGATGGATTGATATCTAGTTTTGCTTCCATTTTAAATAGAGAGTGATTCATGACACTCAAACCGGGTTGATATTTTCTGGATTCTTTCTTCAATTGGTTCTTTATTTCCCCTTGATTTTTTGATCCTCATTTAGTGTTGTTACATGCATTCAAACCCCATCTCCAAATATCCCTAGTTTTCTATTCATTGTCTCCATGAGGAGGATTACATTGCTGTTGATATTTGTGACTTGTTGTTCCAGTCACGTAAACCTCACCTTTGCATGTTCACAAGGTTCATTTATAGATTCTTCGACCACGATTAGGGTTTTACGATTTTTGGAATCGTAGATTTAGATCCCTGCAATCTCCACAAAATACCCAAATAAACCTTCTCTGATACCAAATGATCTGTATATTTCCATGGATATTCCATTGGATAGTTTGTCACAACAGATATGATAATAAAATATTAAAATGCAGAATGTTTACATTATTACAGTTTTATTAAACATTAATATTTGTAGAATCAAATGTAATTAATGCATGCATGCAAATGGAAATTATGCATAAAAGTAGATAATCACAAAAATAAACTCACACACACATAAGACACAAAATATGCTTTGCGAAACCCTTTTGAGAAAAAACAAAGCTAGAAGGTGAGGTCACTTCACTCTCTTTCTCTGTCTAGAAAATAAGACTATAGGTACAAAGAAGTAATATTTATGGCTCGTAGGCTACTAAAGTGAATAGATCCTCTTTGCGTGTTCTACCTCTTATCTCTCATGCTTATCTTTTCTCAACTTTGGAACAAAATTCTTTGAAAAGAATGGAATGCATCTTCTTCCCAGTGGCTAGGTTATAACACAACTTGATAGCCTTCTAGTGGTTACGTTTGACTACATCATCTCTTAACTAGAGTTACAATATAGAATTTTCTAGAGTATTTTACATTAAAATCATGTGGCTAGCCCAATTTCCATGAATAATGGGGGCTAACATGACATCCGTTAGAACTATAGGTGTGAAAATAGGAAGGTCAACTTCTGAGTGGCATAACTTTTGCATACAGAGTTTGATTGACATTCTTCTTACGTTTTTGGAAATATATTTGCGCGTAGAATAAAATGAGAAGATGATGCACTAAATTATCAGGGTTTTATCCCCCAAAAAATGTCGTTTGATGTCTCAAAATTCTCCCAGAAGGTTTCACATTCCATTTCGCCAAACTGTGTCCTCCGGGAAAAAACAGTCCATGAGATGAATCCTCTATTTCTCCCACTGTGAATTCATCAAGATGGATGAAAAAAAATATAATAATCTAGTCTGAAACATGTTGAATGAAACTGAAACAATCTCCATGAGATTAGAAAAACTCAACAATTCATTATAAGAGTTCTAATAAATTGGCTCATCTAAAGTAAATAAAGTTTCAATGGAAATCAATTTACAAAATGAATATGTATATGCTACAAAGTCACATTAAATATTATCATTCTTTCGAAACAACACATATGAAACTCCTTTTTGCAACATAAATTTGAAATCACTTTCTTTCATATCCTACAAGCTTAAGGAATAAAACATATTCCATGTTTACCTTTCTCTCTTATATCTCATCCCAAAATTCAAGTATCAAGTATCATCATCCATTTTCGATATATAAATATTAATCATCCAAAAATAGTATCCATGTTGTTATTCATCCCTACACAATGCCCATATTTAGTAATAAGTTTTTAGTGTTAGAGGGTTTTAGCTTACATAAGTGAAAGAAAACCAAGTGACTGCCTATAGATTACACACATGCCTATAGATTACGCACATGTCTGACTTGGGAGACTACATGATCATCTAGAACCACACCGTTTTCTTAAACAAGACAATTGCATCAGTCACCAAAATCTTTGATTTATTTATGAAATCGGACCTAAGGAATCCCTCGCAACTTTATAGTTGTAGACGCTACTCACATAACTATAAACACATTACGCAAAAAAAATCATTTGTTTCATATTTACATAATTTGAAGCAAATTAGCCGTACTTTATGTAGATATATATAATTATTGTGTTAAGTGAATTTATTTAAATGAGGTCAATAAATTTACTGCTCATCTTGCCAATTTTTGGTGTGACTTCTAGTGTTATAAAAAAAAAATTAAAAATATATTAAAAGGCATAATATAAAGCTAAGTTATTAAATGTTTCCCTATTTTAAAATTAAAAATTACTGAATGAATATGTAATACCCACACTGGCTCAGTAGCTATTAAAATAATTAAAGCATGCTTTATGAGAAGGATGTTGATTCCTCTAATAATAATGTCATAGATATTGTGTTTTATAAAAAAAAATGGATTTCAAATCTATGGTTTTATAGATGAGATTACTTCACCTTTGTGGGTTTCCATTCTCTTTTATCAGTGAAATGCACTTAAAATAAGAAAAAATTTATGAGAGAAGGATGTGTATGAATTATTATATCTTCTACAAGGTTAGCTAAAACATCTATTCAACAACCTAAGTAATTAGCAAAATTCTTCTGTAGAGCATGATACAATTACAAGATCTAAATTTGTTGCGCTATTCTAGATCTATTGAAGTGACAAACACCATAGAACTACAATTCATGATACAATTACAAGATCTAAATTTGTTGCGCTATTCTAGATCTATTGAAGTGACAAACACCATAGAACTACAATTCAATATTTACCATCAATGAAGAATGTTTTGCAATCATAATGGCATTGACTGCAATTTAACAATTGGAAACAGGAGGACAAAACCAAAATCAAAATATGCATCCAAATGGTTAGTTAACCATTTAGATTCTAAAATTGTAGGTGAGGGTTGTTTGAGGTAACTACCTCAAGGAGACACTTGGTATATGCATTGAATTTATTTGTTTGGGGAAAGTTTCTTTTGTTTGTCATGTTGTTAGATTATGAAATAAATATATATATATATATATATATATATATATATATATATATATATATATATATATATAGATATATATATATATATATATATATATATATATCTTTAAAAACATTATATAGAATAAACAAAATTGTTTATGTTCTTCATCCTTTAATTGTTTACTAAAGGATAAGGATTTGCATAATTTTTTGGTTGGTAGAAACCACGACTAAGTTTGCACATTTACACTTTTACTCCTACATGTTAAAGTATTGAAGAAAACATAAATAATGGTAGATAGTAACTCCTCATATCTATGCTATTTACATCTTGTTCCTATTTGTTTCTTATGCAAATATTTGCTTAAATTATGTGGAAAAAACTGATGGTAAATAGGTTATTTGGTTGAGTATGAGCTACTTTCAAGGATTTTTATTTTATGTGGTTTTCCTATGAAACTTAACAATTAAAAATAATTGCATAAGTATTTAAAAATCATGGTATAAATATTGCAACTATATTCAGAAATTATGACGAAAAAACCTAAAACAGTTATCCACTTGGCACAAAGACTGCAATATAAATTTAGCATGGACTAATAACAACTATATGAATATTTTATTTTTCTTGAAAATGAGCTAAAAAAACTCATGTAAATGGTTATCTAAAAACAATTTAACTAACAAAATATAAATGAATGTTAAATTATTACTGTATACCTACTTTAATTAAATTAATCCATTAAAAGTATATTCGATTTTTTTGAAATATTTTAATTTTCTAATAATATTTCGAATAACACATGATATAATTCACTTGAATCTTCATACTCATTCCAAAACAAAAAAGAACCTACGAAAAAAGATGCACATACATTATGCTAAAGAGCTTAAAAGGTATTTGTCCACAATATCATTAAATCTCTCCACAATTATTAAAAGAACTTATAGCAAAAACATTGTACTTTCTAATCACATTGGACGTTATTTAAGCAATGTTTCCCAAAATAATATAAAGGTTTAACTTTAATTTGTATATTAAAAAAACCATTATAATTTACTTTTTTAATTTAAAAAATAATATTATTTTATTTTATTTTATTAATAACTTTTTTAAACTAAAAATATAGTAAACATACATATAGAATTTCAAAATAAAAGGGATGAAAAAACCCTTAAAAGTTATGTGCACTATGTATTCAAACTCTAATATTTTAATCCATTTAGAGTGTTGAAGAGTTCTAAAGGCTTAAATCCATGATTCATGTTGCAAAAATGAAAATAAAATGCTCAACTATGTTCGAAATAAAGAAACATGATTCTATTCGAGCTCTAAAATTTTAATCCATTTAGAGTGTCGAAGAGTTCTAAAGGCTTAAATCCATGATTCATGGTTCAAAAATAAAAATGAAATGCTCCACCATGTTTGAAATAAAGAAACATGATTCTGTTCAAGCATATTTTAGAGAAATAATTATTATCATTTTTATGTAGTTCTTAGAAACAAAGAAATGCTTTATATCATTATTTTAATAAGCGAAGAAGTCATAAAATGGAAAACCTAATTATTGTGTCCACATTCATTAATTAAAGTTCAAATAAAACAATAATATTTATTCACATCCAAAACAAATTCACAAAGCTAAAATAAAACAATAATATTTATGCACATTTAAAACAAATTTGCAAATATATATCATGTAATTATCAAACAATAAACACTATGCCAACCAGAATTCGAAACAAATTCACAAATATATATCATGTAATTATCAAACAATTAACATTATTTCAACAAGAATTTAACAAGTTGAACTAAAAAATAAGGTTAGGAAACAAATACTTAAATATTATGAAAAGATAAAGCGAAAATCTATATCTATTGGAAAATAGATATAAGAATGGAATACAATTCTCTTTGGGGGCATAAAAATAACGAGTCATATTGTTGCAGGTCTATTTGGGCACATCACTCCCGATATTCAGATCAGTTCATTTAGGACTCATCAAACCTTAATTCAGTTGTTACATGCCCTAGACAAGTCATCACATTGAATGCTTCCATCCATGAAAGTTTCCTATCTTGAAGCCTTTCTGAAATGCCTTCTTGGGACACCAACACAGCCTTGGTTAGGGTAACTGCATTGTAGAGCAAGCAAGCTCATTCAGGGCTGCACTGCATTGCACTTAGGTTGCCTTTGACTTGCGCTCAACGATATTGAGCGAAATTTTCATAGGGTTCTAGGGATATTCCTTGATTCTATATCATTCTAGAAGGATCCCATCTCTTATCGCATCCTATGAGCTCGAAATTGGATAGGCTATGGATCAGTTAACCTCCTATCCTCTCATCCGTTGCTCCTTGGAAACTAACTCCAAGTTTCGAAGGCTATTCAATACCCTCATTTATGACAAAACCACCTCCATTTCCCTATAAATTGAGCACTCATCATAGAGATCAAGGGGCTAGAATCTGAAGTTTCTAAGGAAATTCTGTTAGTTTGAGAATTGAGTTCATGTCAAGGAATGTTATGCTACTGTATTGGTGTGCTTTTGGTGTGGCGAGGGTTGGACTGAAGCTGGAGGAGTGAAACAGGATCAAACTGTATTGGGTGAAATTCTTCCTTATACATTAATAAAGTTCTTTATTCCTTTTCTCATATTCTTGTTCATATCTATGATGATATTGTGTTTCAATGCCTTTGATTCCATTGGTTTATAGTAGATAGATCGTGTATGCTTTGATCATTGTTGTTTCTGTTGACACGGGTACCAATTGATTGGATTCAGTTCAAGTGGGAGCAACAGGAGCGATCCAAAGGGGATCAAGGAAGTGAAAGACTACAAATAAGTTCCTTCATCTCATCTATCTGCTATAGCAAAATGTTAAACTACTTTCTTTCTATTGTTCTAGGTGTAGCTACCCACCTAGGGAAAATGTGTTTATCTGTAGATGCAAATTCCATATAACAAATTGGCGGCCATAATGGGGAATGAGTATCATTCCTAGTAGTTTATCCTCATCATATTACACCCTAATAGACTTTTCTTGACTTTATTGATCTTACTTTAGTCTTTTTGAAGTGTTTTTGGTCAAAAGGTGTGCTTGAATGTCTCTTGATTTGACTCTCTCGCACCAGCACAGTGTTGGACTTCACACAGTGTGCTGCAGAGTAGCCCTATCTTAGAGACAGTGCACTAGAACGTACTCTCTCCCACTCTAGTCACCGTTGATCCCTCTTAGGCTAACAAGCTCACCTTTGGTTTGATTTTTCCATAGTTACTTCTGATTTTTTTTGTTGAAAGATCAATGTTTCTTATGGTTTTGAAATCAAGTTATATTTCTCCTCCTAGCCCTACTTTAGCCTTGATTGTTTAATGTTTCTTAAATGATTTATTTATCATTATCAATTCATTGTCATAGTTAACATATAGTCGATTAATCTTTTCTAAAAAGGAAGTGTCGTAAAGTATTTATTTCTTGCAAGAGAATTGATTGATTGTTTGTGCATATAGTTTCCTTTTTTTCATCTAAACATTAAGGGAAATGAAAATAAAAGCTTGCATTATGCGTTTAGAGGTTTGTGTGTGCTTGTAGGAATAGTATAGGGAAAATTGTATTAGATGTGCTCTATGCTCTTTGATTAAACATTCTTATTGCTATATCCCTTGTAGTTAAGGTTTTCATTGCTCAAATAAAATGAAAAGAATGTTTCTCATCATAGTTTCATTCTAGGAATTTCAAAGACATCACGCGGTGAACCTGAAAGACAAACTCCTAAACAATATCAACTTAAAAGTTATCTCAATTAACCAAATGGAGCAGTGTAACTTAACTCATAACATTTATAGGTTCTAGGCTACAGATATGTTCTGGCGTCATAAAACATAGCAGCTATCATTAATTGTCTACGATACATTCTGAGTGTGATACCTCATTCCACATATGTAAGTATATCATAGCTCATCCATGTACCTTCGGGTATATAGGGTGGTGTTATAGTACGAAAAGTATAAAGGAATGCTCTCACTGTGCAGTCTCACATTAGACAACGCTAATAGGGATTGGGCCTCCACGTACTTTCTAGCTATATATGGGAGGACTACATTAGGTTTCTATCTAGCCATACGTAACCGAGTCGGTCACCTTGTATATTGTGATACACCGAAAATAACATTCAGGGAGATCACCTGCATGTATGTTAAGTCCTTGGTTTACTGAGGCAGTATATTGTAGTTCACAGTTACTTGGTAATCTTTTTTCCCAGATTATCCCTCTTTTGTTTTATTATGTTATTTTGATTAAAATAAAATTTATTGAACATGGATAACATCCTCCATGTTAGTCCTTAGTTGATCTTAGGTTGAGACATATGGCAACAACTCTAGAGTCCACCAATCAAGGATTTCATTTTGATGGGAATCGTAGTTGCTTTCCTCCTTTCTGAAATATTGGTGATCCATATATGGCTACATTATCCCTTTTGAGATTTACCATTGGCTTGCTAGTATGTTTGTTTTCAACCTCCTTGGTTCAAAATGTCATTATTTCTCCACAATCAAATACTCTTGGACAAAATCAACCTCCAGTTGATCCTAAAGTTGACCCTTTACCTTCTTTGTCGATTATTTCTTCTTCCCCTTCTTCCTCTTCGCCTAATGAAAGTATTGACACTAGTAACTAGGTGGATAAGAAGAAGAGGAAAGGGAAGAAGAAGAAGAAGAAAGTTCAGCAGGGGGAAGCCAAGCAACCATTGGAATCGACTGGCAAGATGCAGTCCTCCTTTTTATGTGCTTGTCCATATCATAGTAAAAGTTTATAATATGATTGTATCTGGAGCTATTATAGATGAAGGTGCATCAGTGAGTATCCTTTCTTCCACTTCTTGGCAGTCAATCAGTTCACCACCACTTGTGCCTGTTACCCACAATCTTTTGGCTTTTAACAGAGGAACCACTCAACCATTAGGGATCCTTCCTTAGTTTCCTATTACTTTGGGAGGAAAAATTGTTTATCTCAATGTGATGGTAGTTTGAGGTCCTCTAGGTTACAATTTACTTCTTAGGTGCGACTATGTTTATGACATGGGGGCTATTGTTTCAACACACTTTCGAGTGATGTGTTTCCTGCATGAAGGAATAATTGTCACTGTTGACTAGCTTTCATTTCCGAGTCCAAATATGGCTTCCAGTCAACCATCTTCCCTAAATGGTCCTTTTGTGCCAATGGTATCTTCCCCACCACGGGTCAATTATGTGGCAACCTATTCAATGCCTACATCAACCGACAATCAATTCTGTGATGTTCTGCATTATGTACTTGGGGCATTGGAACCAGATCTTTCTAATGGATTCCTTGCTATGTATCCCTTCTAGAGCATTGTTCTCCCATCTGATGACAACCTCTTGGATGTTATGACCTCTTATGGTTCGTGATCAAGGAATAACGAGGATAGTGCATGGTCTTGTGTCAACCTCGTTAAAAAATGAAACAAAGGGTATGAGCATAGTTCCTTGTCTTGTGTCAATCTCATTACAAAATGAAACAAGGAATATGAGCATAGTTCTTTGCCTTGTGCCAAGCTCATTAAAACATGAAACAAGCAATATCAGGATAGTTCTTTTACTATGTCAACCTAATTAAAAAATGAAATGGATCCCAAAGCATAGTTCCTTGTCTTGTATCAAGATCATTAAAAAATGAAATAAGGAATCTAAGCAGAGTTCCTTGTCTTGTGTCAAGCTCATTAAAAAATGAAACAAGGTCCCCTTGAGCAAAGTTCCAATTCAAGTCTTTGATTAGATATCGTAAAATCCCAGTCGAGTCTTTCACTTGATCTCGTAAATGAACCTTCATTCCATCCACCTGATAGCCATGAGTAGTCTACTTAGGTGAATGTAATGAAGCTTGGGGGACATGAACCTAGAATCGAGTCATCATGCTAGGGGAATGTAAGCCAATCTCAAGCATAGTTTTTAATTTCAAGTTTGTGTAAACATGAAACTGAATCTAGGCATAGTTTTTCATTTGAAGCTTGTGTAAACATGAAACTGAATCCAAGAATAGTTCCCTATGGTTCAAGCTTGTGTAAAAATGAACCCATCTCCATTTTAACCCTCGTGATTACCATTATATTAGCCTCTTTCATCAGATGAGCCTTGGTTTTTCTCCTTCCATCGTCATTATCTGCTTGGCCAATCATACACTTTCACTTGGTTTTTTTACCCTTTTTGAGGAATAGTTTTAATGATTGTTCTTATTAGCAAGCCTCTTCACATAAATAAATGTGTTTTGAGAAGTTCCAACATCACTGGAACCAGTTGCTATCCTAGACACCGCTCGTTCCTCTAAGTGGAGTCCTCTTTAAGCTATTTTTCTAACTCATAAAAAATGAAAAGATCCATGAGTATTTTCCTTTTTTGACTCGTTGAAAGAAAATAAAAATAGGGTGTCTACTTTCAAGCTCTTTTCCAACTCTTTAAACATCAAAAAAGGAACCCCCCTGGTGTCCTCTCTAAGCTCTTTTTAGACTCTTGAAATATGAAAAGATTGTCGAGTGCTTGTCCTTTTCATCTTGTTAACAGATTGGAAATGACATCTACTTAGTATAAGCTTAGCCCTTTTCTGGACTGAGATAGATTTTTTATGAAGAAGGAATATGTTGATTGAACATTATCAATAAGTTATCTCTTCTATTATTTTACGCTTTTTTGGACTTGAGAGACAAATTTATGAAAAAGAACCTGTGTAGTTTTCTTTTTGTCTCTTTTCAAACTCTCTAAACATGAAAAGGACTGAGTTCTCATTGTCGTTAAACTCTTTAAAGCATCAAATAGCAACAAACTTGTCCATCATGACAAGACCGAGTTTCACCTTCGCTAGGCTCGTTAAAACATCACATAGTTATGGATTCACTCGAAGGGTGGAATTATACTATAAGAATATTTTATCCTCCTCAATCTTGTTAAAAAATAAAGAGGTGATGGTTAATAATGACTGGCGAAAATGGGAAAATGAAAAAATCACTTTATGGTAGCAAGTCGCTCTTGAACATGACACTTTCACTTCATCTCTGTGAGTTTTTTGGTTGGGTTATCTGCATGATGGTTATCATACCTATGGTTTATCACACCATCCATCACTTTGGTTTTAGGTCTTGATGCTGCTAATTCATTCAACATTGTCGACATGTTCGAGAGAGTCACTCAGTAAACTTCATCCTTTTCAAGACTCATAAACCTTCATTTTCATGACCGCCATTCCTGAACCTTGTGTCATCAGTCAAATTTTTTCCCCAAAATCATTACCCTTGTTTCATGTTTTTGATGGGGGATACATCAAGGCCCTCCTACAATGAGTTTCTTCTTGTCAACATCAACACATTATGCATAAAGTTGACTTAGAAACACCCTTCTAGTACCTTGAGGCTTTCATACTTCAATGGCAAGTTTTTCGCTTCCAACGGCAAGTTGAAATCACTGGCCTTTGACTAAATGACTTTGTATGGTGTCCGACACCAAAACATTTATTCACACCATGTAGAATGTAATATAGTACCTTAAGGATCATTATCATTATTGGCGATCTCTCTCGCATCTGTTAATGACTTACATCATTGGCTGGTAACTCGACAGTGTCTTCCCATGTTTGAATTCAAATCTGATATTCACATGGTTAGACTTGTACTTGAGCAGATGATTGGACAAGATAGAAGACCTCGAATCTAGTTTCATCCATCCAGGTTTCGGTTTTAGGAGAGTACTAAATCATTTGTATAATGGATTTACATGGATGGCCATACTATCATGGGTCTATATTTGTAGATGACTATCTGATTTATGTACATGTAATAAAAAATTTATATGCTAAGTATGGGTATGCCTTTCATCAGCAATTCATGAAAAGTTCAAAATATCATGATGTTATGTTTTGTAATCGATGCAGGTCACGGTCTGGTTCAGATCCTCTCCGTCACATCGTAAAGAATATCACTTGACATTATCATTTTCAACTTCATGATTTAGGGGGCAACTGTTACAGGTCTATTTGGGCATATCACTCCAGACATTCAGATCAGTTCAATTAGCACTCATCAAACCCTGAATTAGTCGTTACATGCCCTACAAAAGTCATCACATTGAACTCTTCCAGCCATGAAAGTTTCCTAGCCTGAAGCCTTGCTAAAATGCCTCCTTGGGACACCAGCACAACCTTGGTCAGGGGTAATTGTGCTGCAGAGCAAGCAGGTCCATTCAAGCCTACACTATAGTGCACTTAGGTCCTCTTTGACCTGCGCTCGATGAGATTGAGCAAAAATTGCATAGGGTTTTGGGAATACTCCTTGATTCTATATCATTCTAGAAGGATCCCATCTCTTATCTCCTCCTATGAGCTTGAAATTGGATATGCTAAGGATCAGTTACCTTCTATCCTCTCATCCCTTGCTCCATGGAAACTAACTCCAAGTTTGGAAGGTCATTCAATACCCTCATTTATGACAAAACCAGCTCCATTTCCCTATAATTGAGCACTCAACATAGTGATCAAGGGGCTAGAATGTGAATTTTGTAAGGAAATTCTGTTGGTTTGAGAATTGAGTTCATGTCAAGAAATGTTATGCTGCTAGATTAGTGTGATTTTGTGTGGTGAGCACTGGACTGAAGCTGGAGGACTGACATAGGATCAAACTGTATTGGGTGAAACTCTTCCTTCTACATTAATAAAGTTCCTTATTCCTTTTCTCATATTCTTGTTCATATCTATGATGATTATGTGTTTCAATGCCTTCAATTCCATTGGTTTATAGTAGATAGATCATGTATGCTTTGATCATTGTTGTTTATGTTTCTATTGACACGGGTGCCAATTAAGCGGATTCAATTCAAGTGGGAGCGACAAGAGTGATTCAAAGGGGATCGAGGAAGCGAAAGACTACAAATAAGTTCCTTCATCTCATCTATCTACTATAGGAAAAGTTTAAACTACTTTCTTTATGTTTTTCTAGGTGTAGCTACCCACCTAGGGAGAATGTGATTATGCGTAGATGCAAATTCCATATAACAAATTGGAAACCATACTGGGGAATGAATGTCATTCCTATTAGTTTATCCTCATCATATTACACCCTAGTAGACTTTTCTTGGCTTTATTGATCTTACTTCAGTGTTTCTGAAGTGTTTTTGGTCAAAAGGTCGGCTTGAATGTCTCTTGATTTGACTCTTTGGCATCAACGCAGTGTTGGTCTTCACACAATGTGCTACACAATAGCCCTAACTTAGAGACAACACACTGTAGTGCACTGTTTCCAAGTCTAGCCTACGCTGATCCCTATTAGGCTAAAAAGCTCACCTTTGGTTTGACTTTTCCAAAGTTACTTTTGATTTTGTTTATTGAAAGATCAGTGTTTCTTATGGTTCTAAAATCAAGTTGTATTTGTCCTCCTAGCCCTACTTTGGCCTTGATTGTTTAGCGTTTCTTAAATGATTTTTTTATCATTATAAATTCATTGTCAAAGTTAGCTTATAGTCGATTAATATTTTCTGAAAAGGAAGTGTCATAAGGTCTTCATTTCTTTGAAAAAGGAACTGTCGTAAAGTCTTTGTTTCTTGCGAAATGGATTGATTGATTGTTTATGCAATTAGTTTCCTTTTGTTCATCTAAACATCAAGGGAAATGAAAATAAAAGCTTGCATTATGCATTTAGAGGTTTGTGTGTGCTTGTAGGAATATCATAGGGAAAATTGCATTAGATGTGCTCTATGCTCTTTGATTAATGATTCTGATTGATCTATCCCTTGTAGTTAAGGTTTTCATTGTTCAAATAAAATGAAAAGAATGTTTCAAATTATAGTTGCAATAGTAATTTCAAAGACATCACATGGAGAACTTGAAAGACAAACTCCTAAACAATATCAACTTAAAAGTTATCTCAATTAACCTAATGGAGAATTGTAACTTAATGCATAAAATTTAGAGGTTCTAGGCTAGAGACATGTTTTGGCGTCATAAAACATAACAACTATCATTAATTGTCTGCGATACATTCTGAGTGTGATAACTCATTCCATGTACGTAAGTATATCATAGCTCATCCACATACCTTCGGGTATATAGGGCGGTGTTATAGTATGAAAAGTATAAAGGAACGTTGTCACTATTTAGTTTCACATTAGAGAGCCCTATCATGGATTGGTCCTCCACGTACTTTCAGGTATATATGGGAGGAATACATTAGGTTGCTATCCATCCATAGGTAACTGAGTGGGTTTCCTTGTATATTGTGATACATCGAAAACAACATTCGGGGAGATCACCTACACGTATGTTAAGTCCTTGGTTTACTGAAGTAGTATATAGTAGTTCATAGTTACTTAGTAATCCTTTTGCCTAGATTATCCCTCTTTTGTTTTATTATGTTATTTCGATTAAAATAAAATTAATTGACCTCGCATAACATCCTCCATGTCACCCCTTAGTTGATCTTAGGTTGAGATGTATGGCAACAACTCTGGAGTCCACCGATCAAGGAATTCATTTTGATGGGAATCCTAGTCATTTTCCTCCTTTCATAAATATTGGTGCTCCATATATGGCTACATTATCCCTTTCGAGATTTACCATTGGCTCGCCAGTATGGTTGTTTTCAACCTCCTTGGTTCAAAATGTTATGATTTCTTCGCAATCAAATATTCCTGGACAAATCAACCTCCAGTTGATCCTAAATTTGACCCTTTACCTTCTTCATCGATTGTTTCTTCTTCCCCTTCTTCTTCTTCACCTGGTGAAAGTATTGACACTAGTAACTAGGTGGATAAGAAGAAGAAGAAAGGGAAGAAGTAGAAGAAGAAGAAAGTTTAGCAGGGGGAAATAAAGCAACCATTGCTTCAAATGCAACTTCTAATGACAAACCATCTGATAAGCCTCACAAACTTTGATATCCTTGCAAACTTTGTACAATAGACCATATTCTTTGAAATTGTTCTCATATTCCTCAGATCTTAGAAGAATGGTCTACTTGTTCACATCATCCTGTCTCATCAACTTCTAGAGATCATGTTGGTGACGCACCATCAACTAGTGGTAGTAAAGTTCATGGAAAGAAGGGTAAAGTTAACTTTCCCTGTAAGTTATGTGAGGGGAATCACCCCATTCACCTTTGTCCCTATCTGGATGAAGCCCAAAAAGTGTTGGATAATTGTCTTTCTTCTCTGCAATCACTTCCAACTGGTTACAGATACTCTCCCTTAATACTTCACTAGTTGATGAAGTCACTAAGCCAAATAAACCATTGGTCAAACCCACTCCCTCTGAATTTGAATCCCATTAGTCTACGCTTGACCAATCACAGGTCAAGGAAACAATTGACCCACTTTCTCTTTTAGTTAATCGTACCTTTTCCATAGAGAGTGAGTATGATACCACTCAGGTTCTTTTCATTTCTTCAAATTCCAATGAGCTTCGAGGCAACCCTCCTGTTCCATCAAGACGAGGAAAATTCTGTCGTTCTCATAGCTCAAGGGGGTAATTATTGCATTCTTATAGTACCTCATCCAAGTAGTTTGGTCACTTCCTTTGATTGGAATCGACTGGCAGGATGTCGGCTTCCTTCTTATGTGCCTTTCCAGATCATAGTACAGGTTTATAAAATGATTGTATCTGGCAGTATTAAAGATGATGGTGCATCTGTGAGTATCATTTCCTCCACGTCTTAGCAGGCACTTGGTTCACCGCCACTTGTGCCTATTACCCAGAATCTTTTGCCTTTTAACAGAGGAACCAGTCAACCATTAGGGATCCTTCCCTAATTGCCTATTAATTTGTGAGGAAAAATTGTTTATATCAATGTGATGGTAGTCCCAGGCCCTTTAGATTACAATTTACTTCTTGGGCATGACTATGTTTATGACATGGGGGCTATTGTTTCAACACTCTTTCGAGTGATGTGTTTCCCTCATGAAGGCATAATTATCACCGTTGACTAGCTTCCATTTCCCGGTGCAAATATGACTTTCAGTTAACCATCTTCCCTAAATGTACCTTTTGTCCAAATGGTATCATCCTCACCATGATTTCACTTATGTGGCAACCCGTTCCATGCCTACATCAACTGACGATCAATTCCATGATGTTGTGATTTATGTACTTGGGGCATTGGAACCAGATCTATCTAATGGATTCCTTGCTATGTATCCCTTCCAGAGCATTCTTCTCCCATCTGATGAGAACCTCTTCGAAGTCATGACCTCTTATAGGTCATGATTAAGGAATCATGAGGATAGTTCTTGGTCTTGTGTCAACCTCATTAAAAAATGAAACAAAGGGTATGAGCATACTTCCTTATCTTTTGTCAAGCTTGTTAAAAAATGAAACAAGGAATATGAGCATAGTTCTTTGTCTTTTGTCCAGCTCGCTAAAACATGAAACGAAGAATATGAGGATAGTTATTTTACTATGTCAACCTCATTAAAAAATGAAATAGATCCCAAAGAGCATAGTTCCTTGTCTTGTGTCAAGCTCATTAAAAAATGAAACAAGGTCCCCTTGAGCAAAGTTCCAATTCGATTCTTTGATTAGATCTCATAAAATCCTAGTCAAGTATTTCACTTGATCTTATAAATGAACCTTCACTCCATCCACCTGATAGCCATGAGTAGTCTACTTAGGTGAATGTAATGAAGCTTGGGAGGCATGCACCTAAAATTCAGTCATCATGCTCGGGGCATGTAAACTAATCTCAAGCATAATTTTTCATTTTAAGCTTGTGTAAACATGAAACTAAATCCAAGCATAGATTTTCATTTCAAGCTTGTGTAGACATGAAACTGAATCCAAGCACGGTTCCCTATGGTTGAAGCTTGTGTAAAAATGAACCCATCTCCATTTTAACCCTCTTTATTGTCATTCTATCAGCCTCTTTTGTCATATGAGCCTTGGTTTTTCTCCTTCCATCATCACTATCTACTTGGCCAATCATATGCTTTCACTTGGTTGTTTTACCCTTTGTTATGCCCCTATACCAATAGGTGTCATATATCATGATTGACTTGGTTTAGCTTTGAAATATGTTCATACCTTTACTTATTGCAAAGGTTTTCCATATTTGTGAAAAATAAAAAAATTAAAAAATGTAAAGAGGGTATACCCTAGAGAAAGAATAAAAGGGTAAAAATAAATAAAGGAAAGGTCAAAAAAGGAAAGAAAATGAACCCCAACAAAAGAAAAGACCATGAAAGTGTGCAAGTCTAAATGCCACTACTTTTTACTTTTGTATAATAAAAAATTGTGTGTAGCTTGTCACCTATGCCACAATTCATGAATAGTCAAATAGTTTAAGCTTGACTAGTTCATATTTTCAATTTCATGTTTTAGAAGTAGAGAATAAAGATCTGACCAAACAGTTTAATCTTGGCAGATGAGTAGATAGGTACATTGAAAAAAGGAGCTCAACAGTTTAATCTGAGCCCTTAGATTTAATAAGTGTAGATTTAGATACGCATCACTATGTAAAAGAAAAGAAAGTTTGAAAAGGATTTTCCAGTCTAAGTGCACCCTAATAAAGAAGTGAAAATGCTAGGGTAAAGTAGGTAGGGTAAGTAGATGACGGTTGCAGGATAAACGTGTGATGAATGCTAAGTTTAAATGCTCAAATCTTTTAACTTTCATCACTAGGCAAAGGCATGTATCACATGGAAGGCACATCAACATTCAAAGTCACAATAATTAACCTCCCCATTCATTTCCCCTAAAATGTTCACTAATTCCCTAAGTGCTAAAGGTAATTGCCATAGTTAGAGGGGCTCAGAGCATTTCTCTGACTTTTGGAGGGATCGGACCCTCGGCCAAATAATTGGAAATGCCTAAAGTACTTAAGTCCCTTTCATCAACATTACCCCCTATCAAATCACTCATTTCTTTGATAAAACTTTTCCTAAGTAAAATCCTATTTTACTTAGGGAAATTGAATTAAATCTTCATAAAAAACCATTTTATACACTTTAGCCTAAGTTAATATGTTATATGATGAAATAATTTCGGAAAACACTAGACTTAGCACTTTCCCATTCATTTGGTCATATTAACCATTAATGTTTTATTATATAAATCCCAAATAAAAGAAAATTACCCACGCCCGTATTACTATATTATGCAAAACCCCAAATTATTACACATCCCACCCCGATGGTTAAGTATAACCATAAAACAAATAATATATGGGATTAACTAACTAATCTATAGTTGATTAAGAACCCGACCCAACCACTATTTAATGAGGATTAATTTAGTTATCCGAACTAATTAATAACCCTCCCAACCAATCAAATCACACCCGATATGATTAATTCGTTTAATTATTATCGTGCCCACCCCTGTTATCCATTAGTCACATCATTACCACGACCACCGTCCGATTGGATCCTTTAGATCCGATGGCCTTCGCTCATATCGTGCGGGCCTTTTGGTCAACCTTTAGCACACGATGTGAGGAATTTCATGTACAGTACCGATGCTATGTGTCGAAAGATGTATGGCATCACATTGCTGCCCCCAAATACCACTTACCCTCCAAAAGTAGTGTGATGAAACCCGCTTACCGCCTCCCGCTAGCAACAAAACATAAAGTCGCTTCCCTGCTAACGCCACCTGTCTGTATCACGAAACCCACCAAAACTTTGAATTTGCATAGAAAACAAAGTTAATCTATTTTTCCGTTATTATTCTAAAAACTCATACATGCAACTAGAACATGAATTCGACCAGCTCGTACTCCAACCATCAACTGCCCCAAAAATTGCAGTTCGATGCCGCTCCAGTCCACAATTTGCATCCAGTGAACTAGTACTCCATTGCCAATCACTCCATAAACAGGTATTTACCAGTTTCCTTCCAAAAACCCTGTAAATACTTAATTTCCTCTATGATTACGTTGAAAACCCCAAAATTCAGTGTAATTCCGTTGTGAAACTTACAGTAAAAGAAACCCAGGACCCCCTATTTCACCTATCCCACTCAAAAACCCCATTTCCATATCTGAATCCACAAGAACCAGAAATGGAAGCCCCCGTAGCCCTCAATGTATCTCCTATCACCACTCCTCATAGAGATTTATATTATCTGCCCTTAGCAGATAAATATTTTCAAATAAAAGACCTCACATTTGATGACTCCCCCTTGAGATTGCATTGTAAATACCGGAACCTTTACCTCAATAATGTTGACAATATTTGTCTATCGGAATCCAAACTCCGAAAGTACCAATTCCCTTCTATGCACATTTTCCCAGACATTGTTCACTAGTGCCATGCCAATTATAACCCTAATCTTAGAGCTGTAATGTCCCCTGATCAGCAAATCCTTTTTACCATTACAGCAAACTCCATCAATGAAATATTGCAGTTGCAACCTAGTCAGAACCTTACCCCTCTGTCTATTGTTGATTTACTTGACAAATCTTCCAAACTTTCCAGCTCAGAGATTGCCAGAGTTTGCCAAATGTTCATGCTAGAGCAATACATTTCAGAAAACCCTCCACCCTACATGACAACTGCTTTTACAAGCTTAGGGAGGGATATTATTACCATGATTGCCTGTATTCTTGGTTTCTCAACCAATGAATATGTGGATGAAATGACCTTTGCTTATATGACTATCTTCACCCCTGGCTAGCCCCTTGTTGCCAAGTATGACTATGCTACATTCATAGCTGACAAAATCCATGATCAGTTCATGAGATTGGAAAATGAGAGAGTGTTCAAGTATTCCACAGTCTTGTATCACCTCTTCCTGTATTACCAAACTGACAAATTCCCATTCTCTGTGAATAAGCTTGATACTAAAGGTAATCCCAGATCAGTCATTTTCTGGACTTCCATCTTTGAATACTCATACACTTCTCCCCATTCATACAATGAATTCATAGATCAATTTTTCTATCCTATAAAAAACATGCTGACAGGACATCCTCCCCCAAAAATCAGTGATGATATCAAGAGAATCCTTCAACTGTCAAAGCAGTATAAGATAGGTGACTAGTACCTGTACCAGAATCACACTGAGATTCGAATCTATGGTTGTGAACTCCCTCCTTTCCAGCTACCTAAGTATGTTCCTATGAGATTGTTTTCCCTGGAATATTACAGACAAATGTTAAACTTTGACCAAATTCATTTCACCAAGGCAAAGAAGAAAGCCCAATTGAGGATTAAAGACCACATAGGCCCATTTGTGTGCAACAATAGAGAAGCAAGGAAAAGAGCAGAAGAAATCATAGAAACAACAATGAGACTAAAGAAAAGATTTTCTTGGGTTTATGTCCCTCATGGTTTCATCAGCGACAGGAGGACAAAACATAAGTTGTCACCCTACATCGATCACAGAATCCCTGAGATAGAACAAAATGCCAATATGAATGAATGGAGGGAAGGGACAATGATAGAGGAAGATAGTGATAAAGTTGAACTTGCGAATATAATGAAAGATTTGGAGAAGAGACTTGGCTTGCACTCTTTTGTACAAGTGCATACTGAGTCTTCGCAAAGGCCAGCCTAGGAAACCATTGCTACCATAGTAGAGAAAACACAGGGAAAAACACAGGAAACTAGTGTTCCTACATCAGAACAAACAGAATAGCCAGAGGTATCAGAGTAGCTTGAAATCTCTTAAGAAAGAGCTCCACCATAGCCACACCTAGCTCCTACAAATATGGGAAATCCCCCAGTTGTGCAAACCCCTCCGAATGAGGAAAAGAATTTAAAAGGAGATAGGGAAGTAGCTACCCCTTCTAGTAGACCTACATATCAAACCTTTGCTAAAAGGCAAAGGTTGAATCCTTACTCATAGGAGAAATTCATAGATGAAACCATAGAGAGCATGAGGAAGGAAGGAGCAGATAGTCCACATACATCCCCGATAGGTTGAAAACCTTCAAGCTCACAGAAGCAAGAACTGGAAAGGCTACAGAGTATGCAAGTTTCATCCCTCAAATCTTCTTCTGAAAAGATTATATACATAAAGGGGAAATTTAAGGAGATAAAGACAAAGAATGAGCAGCTAAAGGCCCAAGCCTATGCTCAGTATTTAAAGTTGGCCCCTACAAATCAAACCAGATTGATGTCAGCTTTTGACATCAAAGAAGGAAAAATGAAAATGAGCTTTCTAAAGCCCACAATCCTGCATCCAAAAAACTTGGCAAATCATCTCAAAACTGACTTTGAAGTCATGGCTAAAGACATCCACCCAATAGACCACATATAACTACACAAACAAACAGGAGAGATGGTCTACTCTACACTGACTAGCAAGGTAATGATGGCACATAGGTTGCAAAATTCACTGAGCAATACTACTGCCCAATTGCAGCTAGAAAAGGCCACCTCACAGGCAAAAGACAACAGAATCCAATCATTGGAGGAGTTGATTATTGAGTTGGGCCATGACCCAAAGGATGTCAAGGCAGTAGAAAACATAATAAAGAAGAAAAATGAAGATATATCTGCACTTAGGAAACAATTGAAATTGCCCCACTCATTCACACTCAGACTGTTGAAGTGATTGAGAAGAAAAATGAAGAAGATTTTATGGACTAGGGTCTTAAGGTAAATGAGAAATTAAAAGAAATAGAGCAGGAATTAGAGAAAGAAGTACAGTCAAGGCAGAGTGAGTTGACCACACAGCCCTAGACTGTAGTGCCTATAGTTTCAACAACAGTCCCCTCTACACTGGCATCAGCTTTAGCACCAAATATTCCTTTAGCAATAGCTGCACCCTGTTACAGGGAAAAGTGTCTATATAGAACTGCTCTATCCCACTAAGGTGTGACAGCTACCTTAGAAACAAACATAGAAAAGCTACTTTCCTTTTTCCTTTATGAAATATAGATAGAGAGGAACAGAAAGACCAACCTCTGTCTTGCGCTAATCTCCTGATTTGATTCCCCTATTCTTTGATAGTCTTTAGCTACCTGCTCCCTTGCACGCCTAGCTTCACAAAGTACCTGTAAGAAAAGGTCACAGAAGCATAGAACTATACAAAGACATGGATCTATAATCATAAACAATCTAGGATCAGATGTAAATTGACCATACAAATGTAGCAAGCATCAATGACAAAAGAGCATGGAGGAAAACTTGAATAACTTTTATTGATAAAACAAGAAAGAGCCAAGAGGAGTTACAACCAGTTGTTCTGACCCAGCATCAACCTCCCAGCAAAGAAGCCCCTCTTCACCTCAAACAAAACTTAGATCACCCAACAATCTGATGTTTGTCTCAAGAAACCAATAGCAATTCCTTGCAATATGCAAAATTCCAGCCTCTGGATCTCTGGGATGAGGGATCCATATATAAATGTCTGTAATGGAGATGAGTCAGCTCATGATTTGATTAGTGTCTTCCCTCTGATAGTTCTTGCTTCCACTTGGAGATTGATGGTCTCTTACTCATCCTTGGTCGAATTCAGTGAGGCAAGTGTCATAGGAGAAGATTCTGGAAGCTTCCATTGTCTCTCCACCTCGCTTAATGACACTGCCATTTGTCATTTCTCGCCCCTCACACCCCATATAAGGGATTTTTGAAATGAAACGCACCCACACAGTGTATTTAGGTGAGATGCAACGCACTTGGCTAGTGGAGCAGCTGAAATGATCCCGTTTTGACCAATTCTGAGCAGTTTTTCATGGAGAACTTCTGGGAGAAGCTGTAATCTGTTGACCTTGTTCCTTTAGGGGTTAGAACAACACTTTTAGGGACTTAGGAGCCCTTGATTTATGGACATTTCATGCTTGGGGTTGTAGGGCCCAAAAATCTCTATAACAGTTGCCCCCTAAAGCATGAGGTCGTTAATCTTTTGATGTCGGGTGAAATGCTTTATTATGAGGATCCGAAGTTCTTTCAAGCTGGGAGAAGACCTGTAATAAGATACAATACAATACATTATCTTCATAATATTTTCATGATTTAGCTGAGGCAGGCATTCCCATGCTCAGCTTTATAAATTCATTTTCATGTAAATAGGACAGACAATCTTCTAAGTGTAGACTAATGATTCTGATAGAGCCATCAGCCTTTTGATTGGATGATTATCTGTGCGGCAATGATGTACATTTGATGTCTTTATTTCCCTGAATATATATCGCAGCCCAGATGGATGAAACTAGATCTGGGGTCTTCAATCTCGTTCGACCATCACTTGAAGTACAAGTCGATCCATGTGAGAAATGTTCTGAAGTCGAACATGGAAAGACATCGCTTGATTACCAGTCAATGATGTAAATTGCTAACAAGCGCGAGAGGAATCACCGATAATGATAATGACCCTCAAGGTACTGTAGTACAATTCACGTGGTGTGAATAAAGGACTTGGCATCGAACACCACGCAAAATCTTTCGGTCGAAGGCCATTGATGTAAACCTGTCGCCGAAAGTGAGAAACTTGCCATTGAGGCATGCAAGCTTCAAGTACTGAATGGGGTGTTCCTAGATCAACTTCTTGGATAATGAGCTGATGTCGACAAGAAGCGATTTGTCACAGGAGGGCCTTAATGAATCCCACATCAATGACACAGAACGGAGCAAATGATTTTAATGGAGGTGAAAACGATCTGGTGATATAAGGTTCAGGGTGGCGGTCATGAAAGAATGGAGTATAAATGTATGATAGTGGGTGAGATACAGGTAAATTCTCTGAATGACTTCTCTTGAACATATCAGCGACACTGTTGTGATGGATTGGTAGCATTAACCCCAAATGTGGATGGTATGATGGGACCATGGTGATGTGACCGGTGAATGAAACAACCCAACCCGACTCGGACACGGAGTGGAAGTGTCATGTTCAAGAGAAACTTGCTACCAACAAAGTTTCTTCAAGTTTTCTTCCCAATTTTTCCCCAGTCATTGCTGACCAGTACCTCTTTATTTTTGTCAAGCTTGAGGAGGATAACATGTGCTTGTTCTATAATTTTCCCTTCGGGCAAACCCATCGCTATGTTTTAACGAGCCTAGCGATAGTGAAACTCGTTCTCGTCTATAGACAAGTTTGTCGCTATTAATCTTTTAACGAGTTTAACGACAAAGATAACTCGGTCCTTTTCAATTTTAGAGAGTCTAAAAAGGAACGTAAAGGTAACTGCAAAATTCCGTTTTCGTCATCTAATCCCTTAAGTCCAAAAAAGTATAAAACAATACAAAAGGGATGAATTTTCGATACTTTTAACGAGCCGAACAAAATAAGCGCTCGATCTTTTTGTGTAATAATCCCTCAGGTCCAAAAAGATTAAAATATAGAGGAGGGATAGCACTTCCTATCCCTTTAACGAGCTGGAGAGGCCAATGGCTCGACAATCTTTTCATATTTTACGAGTCAGTTGAAAAGAGCTTAAAGGAGACTCCTCTTTTGAGGAACGAGTGATAAAATGTGTAGCAACTGATTCCAGGTAAGGTTTGGAATTTTCCAATCACGGCACTGTTACAAGGATGGCTAGTGAAATCACTCTTCGCAGCTGTTCCTCAAAATGGGTAAACAATCAAATGGAGGTGAATGATCAGCCAATGCAAAAGTGGAGGTGACGATGCAAACACGACCAAGGCTTTAATGGCTGAAGTACTACATTCGCAATGGTTATTTACTGGGGAATAGTTCCTTTTTTAACGAGCTTAAACGCGGGGGGAAACATTTGCTCATGGCTTATGTTTATTTTTTAACGAGCTTGAACTATGTGCTAAAACTGCTCGATGCGAGTTTATTTTTTAACGAGCTTGAACCTTGCAGTAACATTGCTCGATTAATCCAGTCGTGTGATAAGAATGTCTCATATAAAAACGGCAATTTTTTAGAGTTTTTCCCCACATCCTTTCTTTATGCAAGTTAGGAAACGACCAATCTTACGAGTTTAAAGGGTTAGAGGACCTACAAATTTAAAAAAAATAAATAGTCATTCTTCACTTGCACTCCAAAAGGTTTGCATGCCCCCAGGTATAAAACAGAGTTTCAAGGTTACCCCTTCTTTAGTCCGTTAAAACATTTGTTTTACCGAGAGAGGCCTACCTCTTACAGGTTACCCAAAGATTGTTCTATTCACAACGCAAAAAAAACACTTCTTTGGCAATGTTTACCGAAATAGACAAAGGTGAGTGAAGGAGGGTACTCCACTCACATAACTTTGACAAGAGAATCTTGTTCTAGAATAACCCCCTCTTCCAATAATGGATGGGAGTACAGACTAGTCATATTTTCTCGCGGAAACCTACCCTATACCCGAAGTTTTCCTGCCGAAGTAGACCAGGGTGCATGCCCCCTGGGTTTCAGTCATGTCCTCCCGAATCACTCGCGCTCATCGGGTGGACAGACTAGGGATTGAGACATTTCTTGCGTGAAAAGACCATTTAGGGATGGTATATGACTATTTGCTCTGTATGATCCGGGAAATGAAAGTTGGTCTATGAGCTTGACCACTCTTCCTTCGTGCGGAAAACACATTACTCTAAAGAGTGAGGAGACAATTGCTCCCATGCAATAAATATAGTCTCGTCCAAGGAGTGGATTGTAATCCAGGGGTCCTTGAACTACCATTACGTTCATGTGAACTGTTTTCCCTCTCAATGTTATGGGCACATTGGGAAGGATCCCTAACTGTCGACTGGTTCCTTTATCAAAATCTGTTAGATTTCTCATCTCAGGCAAAAGCGATGGTGAACCAGGCACTTTCCAAGCAGTTGAGGAAAGGATACTCACATAAGCCCCTCACCTATGATGGTACCTTCCATAACCATTCTATATATTTGAACAATGATTCGAATGGTACACTAGCTGGTAAACGGGGTCTGCCTAGTTGATTCCAGTTGAAGGAGACAACTAGGTTGCTTGGAGGTGGGACCGAATAGACGGTCGGGTATGACTCTGACGAACTTCCTTCCTGCGGTAAAGGAACGGGTAAATTGCTCCCATGTTTGTTGGAGTCTGTGCTTATGAAAAGAATTTGGATGGTGTCATCCTTGTTCTCTTCAGTGACTGTATCATCTGAAGATGGAACCTCTGAAGGCAAGACTGGGTCAACTGCCGCCTCGACCTTTTGACTTTCATCTAGTATGGGTTCAGATGGTTTATCTTCAATGATAGATGCTTCAGCCGACCACTTGAGCGGGCCAGCCAGATTTTCAACCGGTGATGGACTCGGCAAGAGTTTTTTATATCCAGGAGGAAGTCGTAACGGTGAAACCGGACGATCTTCCAAAACTCTTTTAGCTTCGTCTAAGAAGGGACAATGGTGGACGGCATGATCGCCTTCGCACAGTTTACAAGGAAATCTATATTTTCCTTTTTGTCCTGGGGCTTCACTTTCACTAGTTGACAGTGTGTTTTCAACATGACCATCAGAGGTTGACGACACCGGGTTGTGCAAATGAGGAGACCAGTCCCTTAAGATCTGAGGGATGCAAGGACAATCTTTGTGATAATGGTCTCCTTTGCAAATGACACATGGCGATTTAGGCCTGGTCGGTGCAGTGTGTGGATTTTCGCTAGACGACACTCGTTTGCCCCCATTCGCTTTTGGCTCCTTCTTCTTCTTCTCTTTCTTCTTCTTTTCCTTCTTCTCTTTAGGTACTTGACTTTTGGCTTTACCTGCCCCATCAAGCGAAGAGGAAGGAGGAGAGGAAGAATTAGAGGAAGTAGAAGGTTGGTGGGTAACTCTGGACTCGTCTACTTGCTGATTCGATTGTTCAGGAATTGTGGTGTTCTGAACAACAGAGGTTGAGAAGAGCCATACAAGAAAACCAATTGTCAGTCCTAGAAGCGACAATGTGGCCATATGGGGTGCACCGACATCTCCCCAAGAGGAGAAGGGACTAGGATTTCTTCCAAGGGGAATTCCTTGGTTGGTGGACTCCATTTTCTCAACCCAAGATCAATGTAGGAAAGGGGTAATGAGTATTCCGTTTAAAATAAATTTTAGACGCTTTGACACAACTTTTTTTTTCAATTTTTAAGAGTCGAGAAAAAACAAAAGATGACTCTATTCTCCTTCGATTTTTAATGAGCCTAAAGTGACAAGTGCTCAGATGGACCTTTTCTGTTAAGGAGTCTGAAAAGGAACGAAAGGGACTACTCTCGAAATCTAGGTAGAGGGATTACCAAACCAATCGCAAAACTGCAGAATACTTTTTACGGTGCAGCAGTCAATCTTCCCGAATGCTGTGTTCAGTGCATTGCGATCGATAGGGCGGCAGACACGGCTTCCTACGAATAAAGGATTAAGCCTATTGGGGTCTCCCAAAATATACTCGATGGTACGTGGGAGCACAAGTCTGTACTGGCACTTATCGTCTCAAAGTGGAGCAATCACCCAACCATCAGTGAGAACAACAGTTACCAGGCTTTACGACGCCGGAATACGTCTCTAGCCTAGACTTCTAAATGTTGTGCGTTAAGTTCCAAAGCGTTCTTAGATTCATTGAATTTATTTTAAGTTGATATTGTTTATGAAGTTTGCCTTTCAGGTTCACCGCGAGATGTAGATGTAATTCCTAAAATGCAATCTAAGATGATAAACAAACTTTTTATCTTCTTTGTGCAATGAAAATCCTAGCTACTAAGGAAAAGAAAGGTAGAATCTTTTCACAAAGAGCAAAGAGCATACTCTAAATGTACTTCCCTAAATCAAGCCAATCAGACTGTCTATATGCAAATGCACATGCATGTATTTGTTTTCGACTTTCTTAGTATATGAATGCTAAAAAGAAAGTTGATGCACAAATCTGAATTTCTTTTCAAGCGACAAATATCAACAAGTTTCTTTTCAAAATCAAAAATGGAGACAATCACAACACCTTACGATTTTGAAATGAATACTTGTTCTTGACACTAGAAAACTACAAATTCAGACCAGAAGCAATAGTAACAGGATAATCGACCATCAACAGCAATCAAACTCTTTCCTACGATTGAAAATGACACTTGTGACAGTTTCAAATCAAAGGACGACAGTACGATTATTCTACTTTTGCAAAGGAGAACTGTAAATGACTCAACAAACACACAAAAACATCTACAGTTCTTTTGTACAAAGGAGGTGGAATAACAGCAAGGAAAAGGGGTTTCAAACAGACATATACTGATCACAGGCAGCAAAATTCAGGAATAGAACTGGAAAGAATGAATCACAAAAACCAAAACTGCACAGAGCCTAGTATGATCAGCGCACCTGTAACACAGAGAATTTGAAATGCAGCGCAGCTTGTCCACTCGGGAAGTGCACGGAAGTTCAGATTCTCTGAACAGTACCTGCGCTGGGCCAGAAACAAGACTCTGTTTGGGTTCTGGGTCACAGTTTGCAGTTCAGTTCTTTGGTTTTTGCCAAGCAAAAAGCAATCAGTAATGCAACAATCAGGGGTAGATCTAAGGAGGATCTAAGAGCTATCACAAGGGTAATCAGATAGTTTGTGAATCAGTTGTTTAAATCATAAACAGATCTAGTAGATGGATTGAAGTAGCAGTTATCTACTTTGCATTTGTTATGGCAAATGCAGTTCGAATGCTACCTGTAAGTTTATGAAACAAACAACAAATAATGATAAACAAACAAACTAATTATCTCCCCAGTATGGCCGCCATTTTGTTATAGGGAAAAGTGTCTATATAGAACTGCTCTATCCCACTAAGGTGTGACAGCTACCTTAGAAACAAACAGAGAAAAGCTACTTTCGTTTTTCCTTTACGAATTATAGATAGAGAGGAACAGAAAGACCAACCTCTGTCTTGCGCTAATCTCTTGATTTGATTCCCCTCTTCTTTGATAGTCTTTAGCTACCTACTCCCTTGCACGCCTAGCTTCACAAAGTACCTGTAAGAAAAGGTCACAGAGGCATAGCACTATACAAAGACATGGATCTATAATCATAAACAATCTAGGATCAGATGTAAATTGACCATACAAATGTAGCAAGCATCAATGACACAAGAGCATGGAGGAAAACTTGAATAGCTTTTATTGATAAAACAAGAAAGAGCCAAGAGGAGTTACAAATAGTTGTTCTGACCCAGCATCAACCTCCCAGCAAAGAAACCCCTCTTCACCTCAAACAAAGCTTAGATCAACCAACAATCTGATGTTTGTCTCAAGAAACCAATAGCAATTCCTTACAATATGCAAAATTCCAGCCTCTGGATCTCTAGGATGAGGGATCCATATAGAGATGTCTGTAATGGAGATGAGTCAGCTCATGATTTGATTAGTGTCTTCCCTCTGATAGTTCTTGCTTCCACTTGGATATTGATGGTCTCTTACTCATCCTTGGTCGAATTCAGTGAGGCAAGTGTCACATGAGAAGATTCTGCAAGCTTCCATTGTCTCTCCACCTCGCGGAATGACACTGCCCTTTGTCATTTCTCGCCCATCGCACCCCATAGAAGGAATTTTTGAAATGAAACACACCCACACAGTGTATTTAGGTGAGATGTAATGCACTTGGCCAGTGGAGCAGCTAAAATGATCCTGTTTTGACTAATTCCAGGAGCAGTTTTTCATGGAGAACTTCTGGGAGAAGCTGTAATCTGTTGACCTTGTTCCGTTAGGGGTTAGAACAACACTTTTAGGGACTTAGGAGCCCTTGATTTATGGACATTTCATGCTTGGGGTTGTAGGGCCCAAAAATGTCTATAACACACCCATAGAAGTAACAGGTACATCACAGACAGATACACCGACACATAGTATAGAAGACTTGATTAAATCCATGGAGGAGTTGAAGTTCCAAGTCACAGAGCTGCAGAAAGTGAAAGAGAAATTCACTACTTTGGAGTAGAAATATGATGTATCAAAAATCAATTTTCTAGAAGAGATGAGGAGAAACAAAGGCTTAACCCAATAGATTAGAGCACTGGAGAAAGAACTTACATTTGAAAAGCCCTCGACAAAGACTAGGAGGATATTGTGGACCAATATCATTGATTACATCAATGATATTTGGTCATCAAATCAAATTATTTTTTAGCAAATTGACTTGGTTAAGCCTGCTCTTGAAGAAGTTCAAAGGACCAGAGAGGAATTGGGTAGAAAGCCTGAAGAGGCAATCCAATGTATCAATTTTCTAAACAATATAAATAGGCAACACTTGGAACAATTAAACATTGAGGATAGGATTGCTACCATCCTCGAAATAAAGAAAGTGTTGACCAAAAGGAATCTAATGCGAGGCCTGGAATGCAGATTTCAAAGTATGTAGGAAGATATTGATGAGTTCATGAGGAAATTTGACATCATATAAAGTAAAGGACTCCGAAGGCCTTTAGTCATCAATGACAAGCTAATGGTTTAGATAGACTACACCAACAAGTTGCATCATCAAGCTGACACTAAGGCCAGTTCATCTGCAGTCAAGGCATTTCCCATAAGGAAAGTTCTCTATGATGGTTTCGAGAACCGTTTTTACATTGAACATGAAGTGAAGTACCTATTCTCAGTGCAACCTAATTTTTTGAAATATACTGAAGCAAATGAAATCTACAAGAAGCCGACAAGGACAAGAAAACCAAAATATGATTGGTGGACCAAAATGACTGACATCCTGTAAGTTGCCATGACTTAAGTGAGGTAAAGAGAAATAATTACCACAGTAAATTTTGGTAAAAAGGGTGAAAAATGGTGAACAGGTAAAGAGTATCAAATATAGGTGAAAGAGTATCAGTGAAAATATAAAATCATATGTCCAGCATAGAGTTACTAGCACGACAGCAAGATGCATATTCATGGGACCTACCTCTAGCTCCTTCAACAAAAATAGGGATACAATAGTCATTTCACATTCTGTTTCTGCATTCAAGACCATTTGTCTCTATATTCATGTAAAAGATATTTAGTTTCCCTAGAATATATATATATATCTTAGTTAGGAGATATTTTGATGTAAACATTTGTATAAATCTTCCTCATTCAAAGTATTAGAGGTGGATTCTTAGACATTTCTGCAGACAATTTACTTTTGGAATTGAAGTGCTATTGAACAACTTTTGTATGGCTGGCTAGAACAAAGTAATAAAGCAAAGGACTTTTACAGGATACCTATGTCAAACGAGAAACAAATAAGTATTCTATATCTTTTGTTTTTATAGTTTTTTGGTTTAATAAATATTCACGTGTATTTCATATCTAAATGATAAACGAAAAGTTATATTTCAGAAAGAGCCTTACTACATTGTATTTTTAAAATCATTTATATTCTTAATGTTTTCCTGTAGGTTATTATAGGTAGGGAATTCTTAATTGCTCTGTGCTTTCATAGTTTATCACTGTGATCATTTAACAAAGAATACTTAATTTCTTTTTATTAATGAGCACCCACTTTCCCTCATCTTGGACCCTGATGAAGGATTCTTAGTTGCCCTTCATCCATGTTCAAGACCATATCACCCATTTGAAACTATCATTTGTCTTTGTTTGGCTATCTTTCCTTGTGAAATTTCTCCATTGTTAAATCAACCTAATCTAGTTAAGCCATCATTCAGTTGACTCCATAGCCCAATGACCTGAAATACCTTGTTCTATCCATCTACTCTTGAATTTCACCACCAAACAAAATTAAAACCCCCCGAGCTTTCATAACTAGCCTAATATCTCGCAAAAAAAAGCTAAATCACAATGAGAGAGCCCTCTCTAAGTATAGATTGGCTAGATTCTGTACTTAAAAGATTGTTTGTGGTTACCTCGAAGTGTCCCTTCTTTTGATAACTTCTAAGGGAAAATTTGATTGATAACACCCTTTTTGAGGAACAATTTCAATGAGTGGTCTTATTAGTGAGCCTCTTCACATAAATTAACATGTTTTGAGAAGTTCCAACATCACCAAAACTAGTTGCTATCCTAGACACCACTCGTTCCTCTAAGTGGAGTCCTCTTTAAGCTCTTTTCTTACTCGTAAAAAACGAAAATATTGCCGATTATTTTCCTTTTTTGACTCGTTAAAAGAAAATAAAAATAGGGGGCATGCTTTCAAGATCTTTTCCAACTCTTTAAACATAAAAAAGGAACCCCCCTATAGTCTTATTTAAGCTCTTTTTAGACTCTCGAAATATGAAAAGATTGTAGAGCGCTTGTCCTTTTCAGCTCGTTAACAAATTGGAAATGACATCTACTTAGCATAAGTTTAACCCTTTTCCGAACTAATATAGAATGTTTATGAAAAAAAAATACGTTGATTGAACATGGTCAATAGGATCTCTCTTCTATTATTTTACAATTTTGGACTTGAGAGACAAATTTACGAGAAAGAACCTGTGGAGTTTTCTTTTTGACCCTTTTCCAACTCTCTAAACATGAAAAGGATCAAGTTTTCATTATTGTTAAACTCGTTAAAACATCAAATAGAGACAAACGTGTCCATCATGACAAGACCGAGTTTCACCTTCGCTAGCCTCGTTAAAACATCACATAGCGATGGATTCAATCAAAGGGTGGAATTATACTACAAGCATATGTTATCCTCCTCAAGATTGTTAAAAAATAAAGAGGTACTCGTTAGCAATGACTATGGAAAATGGGAAAAGGGATAAATCACTTTATGGTAGCAAGTCGCTCTTGAACATGAAACTTTCACTTCATCTCTGCGAATTTTTGGGTTGGGTTATCTGCTTGATGGTTATCATACCTATCGTTTTATCACACCATCCATCACTTTGGTTTTGACTCAATGATGCCAATTCATTCAGTGTCGTCGACATGTTCAAGAGAAGTCACTCAGTAAACTTAATGCTTTACAGTACTCATAAACCTTCGCCATTCCTAAAACTTGTGTCGTCAGTCAAATTTTGTCCACAAAATCATTACACTTGTTTCACGTCATTGATGAGGGACATTTCAAGGCCCTTTTGCGATGAATCGCTTCTTGTTGACATCAACAAATTATCCAGGAAGTTGACTTAGAAACACCCTTCTAGTACCTTGAGGCTTGCATACATCAATGGTAAGTTTCTTGCTTTCGATGATAGGTTGACATCACTGGCCTTCGACCCTAAGAATTTTTATGGTGTTTGACATCAAAACATTTATTCACACCATGTAGAGTGTATTACACTACCTTAAGGACAATTATCATTATCGGTGATATCTCTCGCGTCTGTTAATGGCTTACATCATTGGCTGGTAATCATACGGTGTCTTCCCATTTTCGAATTCAAATCACATATTCACATGTTTAGACTCATACTTGAGCGAACGATTGGACGAGATAGAAGACCCCAGATCTAGTTTCATCCATCTGGGCTGCGGTTTCAAGAGAGTACTAAATCATTTGTACAATGGCTTTACACAGATGGTCATCCTATCATGGGTCTATATCTGTAGATGACTATCTGATTTATGTACACGTAATGAAATGTTTATACGTTGAGTATGGGTATGCCTTCCATCAAAAATTCATGAAAAGTTCAAAATATCATGATGTTATGTATTGTAATTGATGTAAGTCACCGTTCGCTTCAAATCCTTTCCATCACATCGTAAAGCATATCACTTGACATTATCATTTTCGACTTCATGATTTATGGGGCAACTGTTACAGGTCTATTTGGGCACATCACTCCCGACATTCAGATCAGTTAAATTAGGGCTTGTCAAACACTGATTCAATTGTTACATGCCCTAGACAAGTCATCTCATTGAATGCTTCCATCGATGAAAGTTTCCTAGCCTGAAGCTTGTTGAAATGCTATCGGCGATATCTCTCGCGTCTGTTAACGGCTTACATCATTGGCTGGTAATCACATGGTGTCTTCCTATTTTCGAATTCAAATCACATATTCACATGTTTAGACTCATAGTTGAGTGAACGATTGGACGAGATAGAAGACCCAAGATCTAGTTTCATCCATCTGAGCTGCAGTTTCAGGAGAGTACTAAATCATTTGTACAATGGCTTTACACAGATGGTCATCCTATCATGGGTCTATATCTGTAGATGACTATCTAGTTTATTTACATGTAATGAAATGTTTATATGCTAAGTATGGGTATGCCTTCCATCAACAATTCATGAAAAGTTCAAAATATCATGATGTTATGTATTGTAATTGATGTAAGTCACCGTCCGCTTCAAATCCTTTCCATCACATCGTAAAGCATATCACTTGACATTATCATTTTCGACTTCATGCTTTAGGGGGCAACTATTACAAGTCTATTTGGGCACATCACTCCCGACATTTAGATCAGTTCAATTAGGGCTCGTCAAACCCTGATTCAATTGTTACATGCCCTAGACAAGTCATCACATTGAATGCTTCCATCCATGAAAGTTTCCTAGCCTGAAGCTTGCTGAAATGCCTCCTTGGGTCACCAGTGCAACCTTGGTCAGGGTTAACTACACTACAGAGAAAGCAGGCCCATTAAGTCCTGCATTGTAGTGCACATAGGCCCACTTTGACCTGCGTTGGGTGAGATTGAGTGAAATTTGCATAGGGTTCTAGGAATATTCCTTAATTCTAGATGATTCTAGAAGGATCCCATCTCTTATCTCCTCCTAGGAGCTTGAAATTGGATAGGTTAAGGATCAATTGACCTCCTATCCTCTCATCCCTTACTCCATGGAAACAAACTCGAAGTTTGGAAGGTCATTCAATACCCTCATTTATGATAAAACCACCTCCATTTCCCTATAAACTGAGCACTCCTCATAGTGATCAAGGGGATAGAATCTGAAGTTTCTAACGAAATTTTATTGGTTTGAGAATTGAGTTCATGTCAAGCAATGTTATGCTTCTGGAATGGTGTGCTTTTGATGTCGCGAGGGTTGGACTGAAGTTGGAGGAGTGACACAGGATCGAACTATATTGGGTGAAACTCTTTCTTCTACATTAATAAAGTTATTTATTCCTTTTCTCATATTCTTGTTCATATCTATGATGATTATGTATTTCAATGTCTTCGATTCCATTAGTTTATAGTAGATAGATCATGTATGCTTTGATCATTGTTGTTTTTCTTTCTGTTGACACAGGTACCAATTGAGCAGATTCAGTTCAAGTGGATGTGACCGGTGCAATTCAAAGGGGATCAAGGATGTGAAAGACTATAAGTAAGTTCCTTCATCTCATCTATCTACTATAAGAAAAGGTTAAACTACTTTCTTGTTGTTGTTCTAGGTGTAGCTACCCACCTAGGGAAAAAGTGTGTATCCGTAGATGCAAATTCCATATAACACATATATTTTTAAAATAAAATAAATGTATAAGAATAGAAGAGATGATTTAAATTAGGTCTTATTTGTGAGAGAGAAATAAAAGATATATTTATAGTTAAATAGAGTTAATAACACTATTGCAATAATATAAATATTACTGAATAATTAGAGTTTTATATAGAGATTTAAATTCAATATAGAGCTTTGTTTAAGGTTTAAAACTAAATAGGGGTTTTATAATGTCTTATCTTTTAGTGAACTCTTTGGAATGCGCCAAAGAAGCATTCGAAAGGGGCAGTCTTTTATGCTCAAAATAGCATCATAATGAAAGAAAGCTCTTTAGTCCCGAAGGCCCTATATTTATGTAGGGTAGCCTAGGCCCCGGCACGTGACAGGCGGGCCAGCCAACACGCAGCTGGAGATAGAAAGCAATATGGTTCTAGGTGGCGGCATCACATAATCCTTACCACTATTTCTTAAATAAAGATGAGATTCAAATATTTATTTATAAGAGTGCAATTGTAAAACATATATATGTATCTCAACCCCAAATATTTTGTTCTTAGTTAAATAAAAATTTCAAATTAAGTTAAATACAAAAATAATGAAAATTTTAAAATCTAATCTATAATGTTAATCTATATATATATACTAAAAACACCTCAAAAATATTTAAGAAAAAATCCAATAATTTATAAATATAGTATTTTAAATCAATTATATTGTCTATTTAGATGAAATTTCTATGTTGCAATTAAGTCTATGAATTATCAATTTATCTCCTTCACTCGATATACGCTACATTGTAAGTGAATTTGAAATTTTGAATTTCAAATGAATCAATGATTCTCCCATAATATTAAATAATAATGAGATTCATTAATGTACACTTTTTATGTCTCACTCTAATTTTTCTAAATATATAAATAAATATACACTAAGACTTTGAAAAGATGAGTAATATTGAACAATAATGACTTTCATCGTTTCTTGCCTTCTATATCTTAGTTTATTGTTATCCAAACATACAAATAAAATACACATTGATTAATGTTAAATTTAGATATATCTTATTATAGTAATAATTTGACTAATTAAATCTAAATAATCTTAAAATGAGTATTTAAATTATTCAAAATCAACGTTCTCATAAATTTCAACATTTCTATTAAGTTTATCAAAATCGACATTCTCTCTTTTTTTAAACCATTTAATTTGTAAAATTACAATATATTTTTCAAATTAAGTTTATCAAAATCAACATTCTCTCAATTTTTTTTGAACTATTTAATTTGTAAAATTAGAATATATTTTTCAAATTATATTAAAATTCTTATAGATCATATTTTATAATTAATAATTTTTTTATAATTAATTATTAAATATTTAATAAAAAATCAATTTAAAAAATATAACTATTTATAAAATTCAATGCTTTAACGTCTAAATTATTCGTCAGTTACTCTTAAATTATATAATTATACCTTACAATTCGCTCAATTTTTTTTGTTAATTACAAATAACCAATAATATTATGATTTATTTATTTTTTTTTTAAATATATCGCTTTGTATTTCATTATAAAAAAGGATGTACATAAGAAGCATAGGGCCAAGAATGGTCAACCCAGATTGTTTACAACATTATAAAAAGACATAATCACTTCCCAAAAGTTATAGCCAACACCAAATATTGCCTCAAATACACAAACAATATACAACACAAGTCCATCTACTTGCTGAGAAATACCATATTGCCATCCCCCACACTACATATAATACTATGATACTAAAGGTAAAGTAGCTAATGATTTTATACAATTTCATTTTCATATTTCTTGAATATTAGACATAAATCAATTTATTTTAGAACTAATAAATCTTATTACAATTGGAGAAAAATAGATCATATCATATAAAACTTGTAACATAGAGGTCTTGTCCCTCCTTTTGTAAATAAGAAATTAATGAATTTTTTTTTATCAAGAATGTATTTAAACTATGATATATGTTTAGAATTAAGGTTTATCATATTTAAATTTATTAATGCGCGTACTGTCACAAAGATGATGACCTAAAAAGTGGCAATGGGGTCATCATGAACACGCTCACACAAGAACGACTATGAATTATTAAAAATGTGCATTTATTCCCTATCCTATAGCCTCAATACTCCCAAGACCACTACACATGCTTGCCAGCTTTAATTTTTTAGGAACATGCTCACAATTTCAAAAGTGCGTGCATGATTTAAAGAATGGATGCACATTTTCAAAAGCATGCTCGCACTTTAAAATGGCATGTCCATTTTTGAAAGTGCATGTGCATTTTAAAAAGCATGTGTGTTCTTTTGAAAGCATGTGAACATTCCTCAAAGTGCATGGACACTTTTATGTTTATAATATTTGAGAGGGAATGAGGGAGGGCGAGCAAGCTACAACTAGAGGGGGTGGAAGTTATTGTGAAGGAGGGACTATGGGAGGGAATGAAGGAGGGAGGATGATAGGTAGTGGTAGGGGGAGAGAGAGAGTGGAAGGGACACAATGAGAGAGGAAGGGGGGAAGGTCAAAAGTGAGAAATAAGTAAAGAGAGAGATGATGCGGAGAGAGAGAGAGAGAGAGGTTTGGTACTAATGGAGTAAAGGAGGTAGAGTGAATGAAAGCGAGGGAGAGGTGAGAAGGTTTAGTGAGAGAGGGAGAGAGTAGGGTGGAGGTAGAGAGAGGGAGGGAAGGAGAGAGGTGAAGATGTAAAGAAAGGGTGAGAGAGAGTGATAGAGTGAGGGAGTGGGATAGGAAGAAAGGGTGATAGAAGGTTAGAGGTAAGATAGTGGGTGCTAGAGAGAGGTGGAGGAAGAGAAGGTAGTGAAGGGGGAAGGGGGGAAAGTGAGGAAGGAAGAGAGAGAGAGACAGAGGGAGATAAAGGGGGAGAGACACATAGGTGAAGATATGGAGGGAGGGTGAGAGAAAGAAAGAGAGAGGGGGGAAGGATAGACTGAGAGAGAAGAAAAGGGAAGAGAGTGATGAAGCAGAGACATGACAGGAATGGGAAGAGAGATATAAGGAGTGAAGGTTTATAAAATGTAAAGTGGTAGCTATTATATCTTATTTTCTTTATCCTTCATACTTACTTATGAATATTTAGTTATCTTCTTAGTGTTCGTTAGTTATATATTTTCATCAAACAATAACAAGATATAGTAAAAACAAAAGAGGACACAGATGTAGGCTCTCAGCTAGGGAAAAACCACTATAAGTGGAAAACTCGAAAACTCTTCTCTTCTTAGAATCTGCTTCAAATGAGTTACAATGACCCAATTCCTAAACCAATTCCTTCTCCCAGTACCAATTTTTCCCTTCCTCTAAACCTTTCTGCTTCTTCTTTGCAACTTCGACCTACCAGCAACAACCCAGCTAGATGACCTACAAGTTCGAATTACCAACTACTCCTACTCGATCTGCAACCTCAACCTAGCTACTTCATCCATGAAACCTCATAGAAACCCTAATATATCCTCCTTCAACTACCTACCTAGAGCAAGACAACTCCCTAATCTCATCGAGGACAAGACAAAGGTTTTCCCTCTTCGAGCTACAAATTCTATACTTTGTTATCCAACAACTCAAACCTGAAATTTTAGCCTCCTACTATAGCCCAGAGACTCCATAATTTCTCATGTGTGAGAGAGATAGAGCCCATAAACAACAAATTTTGTCCTCCTAGTTTCTCCTATACTTTTTTCTCTCCTTTTCCCATCTTCCTAGCTACATATCGAACTCTTTCCTTGATAGATTAAACTTATGAGTGAGTGATACCAAATGAGATCAAGTTGATTCCTTTTAAAGCCTTCTCAAGGGATTGAATACCCACCTTTAAGATGACTTTGTAATATCCTCCCCTTAACAATAAATAAAAATAATAAAAATTATTTATTATTTATTATTTTTATTATTTTTATTTATTATTAAGGGGAGGGATATTACAGACTTGAGGGCCAATTTTTACTCTTTGAGATTCCAAGACTTTCTAGACTCAAAAATAATTCTTTTTATATTACAAATTGCCCAGAAGGGTCTTATGAACACGATGTTGAGTCCTGTGACTTGTGATAATAAATAATAATACCTAACAAATCCTAGAATCATGAAGAACATGCTTTTACCTAAAACACCACCAATAATGAGCATGAAACCCATTCTTTAATAATCATAATTTATCTTTTATTTTTCTTATTTGTTACATAGGATACATATTGAAATGAGTATATAAATTATGAAGGCTAAAATTAATTACTTTTCTAAACACTCCCTCTTCACTAGGGAGGTAGTCATAATTGTATAATCAACAGAACATCATATCTCAAACTAAATATTTCTCAAGAAGAGTCAGATTGATCAACCATATTGTAAGCGTCATCATTATGACTAGCTTTGTCCGTAACACCTAACTCAACAAGCTATTCTTTATTCAAGAGAATTATGCTTGGAGGCTTTATTTGTGATATTACACTACCTCACTAAGGGACATACCCCATCCGGATGCCCACAAGGTATTTTCTTTTAGGACTATTCTTATCTTGGATCTCTATACCTGGGTCCTTAAAGAATCTTGGTCCTCTCTGACCACGCTTCATTTGGATTCTTCTCCTATCCTTAGACAGTGTCGATCCCTTTCCTTTCTTGGATGTTATATCCTCGAGGAAACCATAGATTCTTAAGAAATCCTCCATTATTCTCTCTTCACTGCTTGAAGAAGAAAATGCACATGTCATATCAAATATCATTCCCTGTAAAACCGAGGGGACATCCCTGTCCTCCCTTAATCTTTAGAATAGAATCATTCTCCTATTTTAGGAGACTCATTTATACTCCCTCTTAACACTAGAGGAGTTTTTAGACTTCTTTTTAATAATGTAAGCCAACACCACAAGCCTTACTACCTATCTTCATCATAGTATCAACTACCAGTTCTCCATAGCTACCGGGATCCCTCTTTCCTTTATATCCCTTGTATCAGGCTTGATTTCTTTCTAGATATCATGGATCCATGTCCACTCTTCATTCCTGTGATAGGATCTAGGTTATCTTCCTTTGCTTATCACTTTCCATCCTCGACATGAAGGCATTGTATTGAGCCTTCCCAATGATCATATATTTTTCATGAAATTGATATCCTTTGGCGTTCAGGTTATCTTCTCACATAAATACCCTTTCAATACCAATATGGACTCACCTTGACATCATAGTTTCCAAGTACCAGATTTTGAGCTTCCCTCAATTCTTTTCATCCATACAGTTAACCTTGCCTCAACTATCATCATGTATTCTTGCAACATCCTTTTCCGGGTAGCCAAAAATAATAAGTTATCCAGATAACCAAACCATAAATAAAATATAATTATTACTATCCATAGTGACCTTCTCATTCCATCTACCATATACACTTAATATTTCCTTCATGCATCAAAGTTCCCATGGATCGAACTTGATTACCAATTTACCACTTTTCTTCTAGACATTATACTAGATGTTAATCAATATCAAATACATATTATAGAGAAAGTCCTAATCCTTTATACATTATGATGTAGGTCACATTCCATTCAGCATCATAAATACTTAATCATATCTTTGTAACCAAATTTATTCAACAAGATTCTCATATACATGAACTTTATCCAAAGTTTTCTTTCCCATGCTTTTTATCCAGTCATCTAGCTATCCAAATATTTCACAAAAAGTTTCTATCCTTACCCATTACAATCCTTCACCCATTTTGACTAGCATGATTCCACACTACATAGAATACATACTATTATTTTCATGATGCTTTTCCCAAGGACATTTAAAATGATGGCACTTCCCAGATCATGATGATCCAGCAAGATGACAACCTCTAACATAATGTTAGATAATATTTGGATGAACACTATGCAAAATGGTCTAATATTATATACTAGATTATTTATACTAAGAAACATAATCTTATAAGCATGATACTATCATATGCTTATATCCTATGATTCTTATGCAAAATATACCATCTAAAATAAACAAATATTCATAAACAACCTAGAATATAGTGAACCTTCATTAGTGGTAAATATCTTTTACTTCTTCCTTCTTTCCCTTCTTCTCAGGTACTCGCATGACTTTGGTTACATGAGCTTCACTCCTATCCTTTCTCTTATTGTTATTTTTTATTAATATAGTCCCTCTTGTAATGCCCAAATTCTTGACAATTAAAGCATTAAACCTTGGACATATCTTTCTTCTTGGACTTACCAAACTTTCCCTTCTTCATCTTCTTGACTCAAGATAGAAAGACTTGAGATTTATCATTAGATCCAATATCATCCTGGAACATGACCCTATATTCCTCCAAAATTTATGATGCTACATGTCATCAAAGGGAGTTGAATATTTCTTTGCAAAGTTGCTCCAGTTTGGTGGAAATGAATTTAGAACACATATGGTCACCTTTGAATCAATGATTGGTTCCACTAGTCCTTGCAAATGGTCTCTAAATTGAGAGACACTCATGAGGAAGGATTCCATATCCTCGTCCTTTGATGTATTCATTCTATATATATTCTTCTACAAATAAATCTTTTGACATGTTGTACTTATGGAGTACAAATTCCCTAGCTTGTCATACATTTCCTTGGAAGTATTTAATTTTGGCACAAAAGGAAAAAGATAATCCTTGATTGATTCAATTATGGTCCCTTGTTCCCTTACTTCGCTAGTTCTTGTGCCCTTTATTTTTTTGGTTCACTAATTTATCTAGAGACATATTCAATCAATTTTGGCTATGTCAGTATCAAGTCAATCATCTTCTTCCATGCTATATAGTTTACTTCCCCAATGATATTGTTTCTCTACTTTCATAAATAATTTACATTACCTTAAGATTCATCTATTTATGAGATAGTAAATTACTTACTTGAACACCAAGATTTATTTTGATGATGTCTCCAACCTTTGTGAAGGCTTCAATATCCTTGAGGAGACATCCTAGAAAGATGTTCCCTTATGATTCTTCCAATAACAATGTCCAAGACTGTGCCTTTCAAGTAAACTTATTTTTATGATAAAAACACCCTTCAAGATTTGAAGTAGTCCTTTATCTTCTTCAATGTAGAAACCCTAGATCAGAAGGTCTTCTACCAATGAGTCTTGAACTAGATTCCTTAAAGAGATAATCTTCCTTGTAGCTACCTTCATAGATATTTGAGAGTTTCCTTTTTCCCTTCTCCTTGACAAGTAACTTCTTCTAATGTCATTTCAGTTGCCTTCCTTGCTAACCTTAGCTCTAATACCATGTTAGAAAATGTAAAGTGGTACTTATAATATCTTATTTTCTTTATCCTTGATACTTAAACATGGACCTTTAGTTATATTCTTAGTGTTCTTTAGTTATATAATTTCATCAAGTAATATGAAGAAACGACAACAAAAAAAGACACATATGTAGGATCTTAGCTAAGAGAAAACCCAAAAACTCTTCTCTTCTTAGAATCCACTTCAAATGAGATACAATGACCCAATTCGTAGACTAAGTCCTTATCCTAGTACCAAGTTGTCCCTTCCTTTAAATATTTCTACTTCTTCTTTTCAACTTCAACCTACCAACAACAACCCAACCACTTGCCCTACAACTTTGGCCTCCCAGATACTATTATTTGACCTGAAACTTCATCCTAGCTACTTTGTCCTTGCAGCTTCCTAGAAAACCTAATACATCATCCTTCAGAGACCTATTTAGAGCAAGACAACTCCCCAAGGTCGATGAGGACTAGATAAGTGTTTTCCCTCTTCCAACCATAAATTTTTTTCTTCATCCTCCAGTGACTTGAAATTGCAATTTCAGCTTCCTATTGCATCCTAGAAACTCCAAAATTTCAAATGTGTGTGAGAGATAGAACCTTAAAACAACAAATTTTATCCTCCCAGCTTCTCCTAGACTTTCACTCTCATTTTCCCAACTTCCCAGCTATATATCAAAATCTTTTGTACATAGATAAAACTTACGAGTGGATATCACATATCACAAATGTCATTTATTATGTAAATAAATGCTCCCTTGAATAAGTACACAAAAACACAAGTTGTGTCTTGTAAGATTCATATTTCTAAATACCATTCTAAGAGTGAAGCTTGATGAAGGCATGAAGGGAATAATTGATCTATCCACCAGGTTACAAAACCCTTTTGTTATTTTTGGCTCAGAGCAGGAAGGAAACTGCGCAGAACTAGGGTTTGGAGTAGAACACTGGGGTTGGGTACCACGGAGGGGCGAGAAGGGTGGAGTTCTACTCCCTCCTATAGTCATCTAGTCTCTAATCATTTCAAGAAGCCCATGCAACTGGAAACAGGGTATACAGAAAGAGGAAAACAACTAAACAACAGAGAACAGAGGATGGCAGAAACATAAGAGGAAGTCAGAAATGTACAGAAGTAGACAGTAAGAAAGTTGACCCTAGAATTCAAACAGGACCATGTAAACCCAAAGCTTCCATCACACCCTTTGTGGTGTTAAGTGACCCAACCCTACAAGCGCACATGGAGCACATGGCGAGTTATGTAGTGATTTGCAAATTGATGGGGTTATGGCCTACGAAGAAGACCCTACACACATGGATATAGAACCATTAGAAACCTAAGGGAGATATAGATCTGCACCTTGGATCCAAGGGTTT